>OX352735.1:5000000-10000000 GCA_947095525.1 Trisateles emortualis | reverse complement strand
GTTGTGTTCCTGTGTGTGAGTACAGGTCTCCAGCGCTCATTTAGGAATGCGTTTTGAAAGATACGTATTCCTATCCCAGGGTTACTTCCATCTTAAATCCCTGGTGTAAAAAAATGGGTTGGCAACACGCAAGTGATACCTCTGGTAATGCAAGCGTCTATAGGCTACGGATACTGCTTAACATCAGGTGGGCCGTATGCTTGTTTGCCACCCAAGTAGTATAAAAAAAAAAAAAAAAAAGTTACGGTACCTACTAGGTACTTCTACACAATTTAAATAAAAAAAACATCATAAGAAACAAAGTTATCACTGATCAGAATCTAATTAGAACATAAAGTTCTAAATCACCAATTAATAGAACCTCTAAGTATGTATCTACTGAAAATCTGTTTACCCACTGAGTATAAAAAGGTACTTAATGGTACGCAGGCAATATGGTTTGTTCTCACGTCAAACGTCTCCAATATGACATCCGAACATTTGTAATACAACAATGGATCCTTTCACCCCCTGAGAGAGGCATTTAATAGCAGCAGGGGGCGGAATGGGGCGCTTTATAATGGAAGCACCGGATTAATGCCGAGTTTTCGACAAATATCTGATAGGTAATTTTCAGGTAGGTAAATCATGATTAGATTGGTAGACATAAGCTTATTTATTTTGCAGTACAAAAATGTGGTAGGTATATAGGTACTAGGCAAGCTTGTATGAGTAGTTTTTTTATATAGGTAGGTACAACAAAGGTGGCACTCAAGCATACGGCTCGCTTGGTGGTAAGCAGTTACCGTAGACGATTAGTATATAGATGATTGCAATGCCGGAGGTATATAACACGTAAGTGTTGCCAACCCATTTTTTTAAAATCATTTTTTAAGATGGAGTATATAGGGATAGGAAAATGTTTTTTTTTTGACCTGTACAAATACACAGGAACAGGACTACACCGCTATGTGTAGTTATTTGGCTGTAGTCTTCGCTAGTCTGATACATAACCTCTCTTGGAGCAGCCTAAAAGGTAGCATAAAAATGTAAATGAGAAAATGGAAAAAAGTTGAATGGAAAAATATTATCAAACGGTTGAGTAGGTATTACTTGTACCTATTATAAATAAGTACTGTGATTCTTGGTGTTTCTATTGCTAATATTGCAATTGTGTCGTCGCTTTCCACGGCGAGATCAACGAAAAAATACCATTATAACACTTTCTTTCGAAATGGTTAACAATCACTTAATTATTATGACGTTTCTTATGATATGTAAGCTTTTTGAAGTCAAAGCGTCTTCCTGTAAACTTGCTAATAGGTAGTTAGGTACTGACCGTAATAAGAAATGAAAGGAAAAGTTAGACCACATAGATACTTAAGTACCTTATCAATTACCACAGCAGGTAGATTTGATTGTTATGTACTGTGTTGAAGAGCTGATACATAACTTTACGTAAGTAGATTTACCCAACAAGGCCCGTATCATTGTGTAAATAGTAGATTGTACCATGACGTCCGTATAGCGATTTTGAAGTCATTAATAATCCTAGGCCTATATCCAGCAGTGGAAGTCTTTTGGCTGAGATGATGATCATGATGCAAGGATCGAAATTAAATACCTATAAGGACGTAATAGGTAACTAGGATTGGACTTTATATGATTTGTTCTTCGGTCGTCCTGAAATTCTTAACCAAATTCCAAAACAAAATTAGTTCGTCCCTTATCATATTATTGAAGTATTGCTTCCGCCCGGATCACAAATACTGAAAAAAAACACAGCCAACAAAAATATTATGTACTTATTTGAAATATAATATATTAGATATAATCTATCTCTATTGATCTATATGTTAACGGCAATGTATATAATTCAGATATTTGATACAAAACCGAGGCAATGTATAGAATACCTGAAGCGTTCAATATTCAAAAACCTAGAAGGTAGTAGATCTTTAGGTACAGTTATGTGGATGTACGATGATAATATCTCAGCTTCAACGCCCGTCTCCAATCTATTTTCCGCTTTATAACTCGAATAATATTTCAGTTCAACTAAGACTTACCGCAGTGTGACATTCGTTTCTCTCTTGTTTACTAAGTAGCACATGTTTATAATAAGAAAAATGATTTTAAAAATAATTCTGTTGTCCATTTTGGGCAATGTATCATCTAAAATGTTTGATAGTGAATTAAATATCAATGATATTCTCCGTTCTGATTTAATGCCCACGTATTTTATGGCTGACAATGAAAACCAAAATTTGAATAACTCAGTGGTTGAAAGTGTGCGACCATCATCGAATGGATCTATTGATGCAGCGCTGTCTACGCTTGCATATCACAGGTACCTTATAAGCATTTAATTGTCTTATTTAGTTACTAGTTACATGCTTACCTACCCTCTATCTATTTAGCCGAAATCATCGCCTGCTGGATAGGTCAGAAAGAAATATATCCTTTTTCTGTGGTCTGCCCCAAAGATTTCTATAGCATTTGGTCATTCAGCATTTCTCTATACATTGAATATTAATTGATCAAAAGAGGCAGAGAGATAAATATAAAAATATAAGAGGTAAGTAGTCCTAATACTTTCTTTAACCTATCTACCCAACTACTTCTTATCTTATCTTATGACGGGGCTGTCGTTGCGGCCAGCGCACTTCGACCCTTGGGGTCTTTTGTGCATGCCCCTACCTTACCGCTCACCCTACGTCTTGGTCCCTGAATACTTCCTGCATGAGTTTCAGTACATCCTTGACGGGGGCGCGCCTGTAATCCTCTGGTTAAGGGTATACCAGTCCCAGAAGGCTCATTCTTCTTGAGGCCAACGCATGGCACGTGCATAGCAGGTGCCGCATTGACTCCTCTTCTTCGCCACAGGTCCTGCATGTCGGGCTGTTTGACAGGCCCATTTTGTACCCAACTACTTAGTGTAACGAGTGTACTTTCATGAAATCTCACTGAAGAAAATAAATATTACTTTGTCATATCACTATTTTTATATTTTGTCAATGTTTTTAGAAAAATGATGAATGAATATCACTGTCGCAATTATATTGCTGAGCAAATATTAGAAGAAATGGGCAAGAGTGTATTACAGAATCGGATTGGAACACCTTTTAGCGACGTCAAAGACACCAACGTCGTTATGCGTCGGCAAGATGTGAGAAATAATGTTATCTACGACGTTGGCTCTGCTAACTATCAAGATTGGTTGGCCAAGTAAGAATATTTTTTATATTTATTTAAATGAGTAGGTATATTGTAGACACTAATTTGAAAGGTTACATCGTGTGTTTGGTATTGGTATGTCGGGCTGGTTTCCGCAACTCCACGTTCAGTTCGCGTATTTCGCGTCCGGGTGGCTGGCAGAGCTTTATTCCATCCACCCCAGCTCGTCGAGGAAGGCCAGCAGACTCTTGATCACGTCGACCGCCTCCCGTAGGGTGCCTGGGCGGCCCAGGTACTTTTCACTGTATGTGGCGACTTCTGGGCAGTGCAGCAGCACATGCGCCGCCGTCTCATCTTCCCTCATGCAGGCTCTGCAGAGAGGGCTGTCAGTAACCCCTATAACAAATACACCGTGTGTTAAAATGTGGTTTCATTTTAACACACGGTATAACAAGAACCAAGTGCACTCCTGATGATAATTGGCTGCACCAATCTGCTGCTGCGGTATAGTTAGTGTTCTACCGCAAGATCAAGAACAACAACTAAGTTTATTAAAATTAAATTAAAAAAAAAATTAAAATTCATTTATTTCAGAATAACTCCATACAATTATAAACATTGTGCACCAAATAATAAATACAATATTTAATCAGAACAATTTCCAATAAAAAATAAAATTATAATTAATTACAAATAAATAAAATAATAAAAATTAAATGAGTACGTAATAAATAATTAAATGTCACAAAAATACAATTAAAATTAATAAAAATAAATAATTAAAATTTAATGACTGCTTGGCGTAGTATGTCTGGCCTATAGTAGTATGTATGTCAGAGCCTAACACACGTGGGTGAAATGAGTGTGCTTGAGGAAATCAGTTTAAGCACGGCTTAGGGTTCATCTGTACTATCTAGAAAATAAATTTATATAGTACCCGGCTCGAGTTGAATGTTGCAATGGCACCATATCAAACAGTTCATCAAAATATATCACAATTGGATTTCTCTATTTTAATATGCATTAATTAAACACTTAAACCTTCCGCATTAAAATCCATTGTGTGGTTTAGAACATCTAAGCGTACATACAGCGCGAAGTGACTTTATTTTATATTATATAAGAATGCCTGATAATTGTAATTAACCTCATAGAAATAAAAATATATCTTTTATTTCATACGATTTAGAGTGGCGGCTATCAATGACGTATACAACATTGCTACTAACACAAACTCAATGATAAATAACGCTTCCATGCCGGGGACATCACGACAAGCGTCGTCGCCGCAGGTGCAGACCAGAGAAGGATACGAGGTTTATGAAGGAGGTGAAGCATTGACTGGTTACGCAAACCCTGACTTATCGGCACATGATACGTCTAAGTATAGTAAGAATTTATATAAACAGTCGTCCATTGTCTTTTTGCATCGTTATCATATCATTCCGAATGATTTTTGGTAGTATATACCTACTGTACTAAGGGTTTCTAAGTTAAAGTTATTAATATTTCATTTTACATCACAAAAATAAAAGAAATACAATCTAGTAGAAATACAAATACAAATGGTAGGAAATTCAGACCATTTCTTTTAAATTGCCACATAATTAATTACAAGTTATTGTAGTATAGAAAGGGATGCAACTCATTCATCATACAGATTAAATTTAATGTAACAGATAAAGCAGGTACTTATTTATTTTTTTAAAGTCAACATTTCTTTATTATAGCGTTATCCTATTACAACAGTAAGTGAAAACAACAATATATATTATGTTTAAATTCTGTACAGGTAACCGAAACAATGCTAAAATTGCCGAGCCACCCTATATAATTATAGGATCCTCTATCATGCCATTTGGGTTTGCCATCGTTCCCTTTGCCATAATATATAATCTTATTCCCAAACTGCAAAAACAAAAAAAGATGTCTACATTTCTTACGTTTACCGTACACTTTTCAGGTGGTGGTTACGAATACTCAATGCCTCCTCCACCTCCGCCGCTGTACCATCCCCCATCAGGCCAGGGTCATGTCGTAGAAGAGTATGCCGTAGAACGAGAAAGTCATGGCTTAGGAGTATCAGATTTATTTGATATATCGCTTACTGGTATTGCCTTCCTGTCATTTGGTATGTTCGTGCTGCAGGTCCTCATGTGTATTACTATGGTGAGTATTCATAATATTCTATGAATATACTAGCTAATATATCTAACTATTAGGGGTCGCCCGCGACTTCGTCCGCTTGGTAATTTGGAATATTTTTCCCGATTTTACAACATATCTCACTACCGCTCCGCTCCTATTGATCACAGCGTGATGTTATATAGCCTTCCTGGATAAATGAACTATTCAACAAAAAAACGGTCGGCAACGCGTGAGTGACACCCCTGGTGTTGCAAACGTCCATAGGCTACGGTAACTGCTTACCATCAGGCGGGCCGTATGCTTGTTTGCCACCTTGGTAGTATAAAAAAAAAAAAAGAATTTTTCAAATCGAACCAGTACTTTCTGAGATTAGCGCGTTCAACCAAACAAACAAACTCTTTAGCTTTATAATATTAGTATAGATTGAACTGCCTCGTTGGTCTTGTAGTCGTTGAATGCGACTACAGATCACGAAGTCCCAGATTCTTCTGTCAAGAAATTCACAATAGATGTCCAAAAAAAGTCTCTTGCTTTGGAAAGTACGTAAAGCGGTTGGTCCTACACCTGATCTCTTTCCGGACGTGTCAGATTGTCATTCCAGGGAACTTCATCTCTAGTCCAATGCGACGGTATACGCAGGTGCACTGCACTATTTATTCCTTTACTCATGAGAGTAACGCAAACACAGGTGCACTATTTATTCCCTCACTCTCATGAGTGAGGGAATAAATAGTGCACCTGTGTTTGCTTACATGCTTGTGCACTATAATAGGCTATTGATTATATCGTAAAAAACAGGTCAAAAGGAACTAAGACGTTCACGGGTTTTTATTAAAGGACAATAAGTCTTAGTTCCTTTTTAACCCGTTTTTTGATTTATAGTTCCTTTTTAAATTAGGTACATAATCAAGGTGGCTAGATAAGTCCATCGAGATAAGCCGCCGTGACCAAAATTCGGTTAGGAAGATGTTATTATAAAGTACTTTTATTACAAGATTGGGGCCTTTTGTAATCTTTATTTTCTTCTTCAATATGTAGCATCCTCAACAAACTCAAGTGATGCAAATGGTTGATAATGGCGGAGACACAGTTAATGTAGATGAAGTGTTTCGCTTCAAGAGAGACTCGGAAGAGCCTCATACTTCCATTCCCGCAATGAACAAGTTGGTTAAATATGCATTGTTAGCATTAAGACCACGATCCACTCCATGCCTTTATCGAGCTTTGTGTATCGGGAATAAGCAGGCGAGGGATCTACGCGACGGTAACTGGTATTGGTTACCAGTTTGGCAGTGAGTATTTCCATTTTATATCACAGTAGCGTTAATTTAGATGTTAAGCAGTTACCGTAGCCTGTGGACGCTTGCAATACCAAAGGTATCACTTGTGTTTTGGCGACCCAATTTTAGGGTTCACCCCTGGGGTAGGAAAATATCTCTTTAAAATGCATCTCTAAATACGCACCTGTACTCACACATAGGAACTCAACTACACCGCTGTATGCAGTTATTTAGCTGTGGTCTTTTGTACGGTGGAGGTTCATTTAGAAATGCTCGCCGTTACGGTGCCCTTATCATTTCTAAACAAATGGGCTATAAAGGATAAATAGAATTTGTTAAATTTGACTGGTAGATATATCCGAAATTAACGTCTTAACAAACTAGGTTTGTTTTGCGTTATGTTATGGGTATATTGCAGATATAGAAATACTACAAAAGACTGACCGACTTTACAGAAGTGGTGATTATTAGTAGTAGGAAGAAGAATGCCATTTTTGTAAGGTCAGCCATTCTTTTCCAGGCTAGCCGCTTGCTCGTATGGTGTACTAAACCTTTGAAACTGTCTTATTTAAATTTAGTATCCGAAATAGAGACTAGCAAGTGATATGTCAACCGATAGAACTGATCTTTGTAGCCTGATATTATACGGCTTGACTCTTATCTTGTATGATTCCATATAAAGACAATATAGATTAGACCATGTAGGTGTAACAATAGCTCTAATACAGTAATTTAATTAGCACAATCAACTTGTATACGTGTGTTTACCAGCGCAGGCGTGGCATGGACGCGAGGCCGAGCTCTCGGCGCTTTGCGGGCAGCTGCTCTGGGACTGGGCGGTGCCGACTGCAACATACACTATCCACCTGCACATTGTACTACTAAGAACAACTGAAAATAACTTAAGATAACATTTTGGTCTAAGTTCACATGTAAAGCGCGTATAATGACGAGCGCTAACGCTAACGCGCGTTGTGAGAGTGCATGTCACTACTCATTTTAGATCAAAATGAACACGCAATCAGGATGAAAGCGCGTGCTCATCTGCCCCTCTAGACAAGTGGCATTAACGGTATGCTAAATAAAAATCAATTTATTTCAAGTAACTTACAACTTATATACATTATGGTAACATAATGTTACTAATAAATTAATATACTAACATAGAATTAGTAATTATTCTATGTTAATAATATATAATTCTACACCAATAATTAATTAATTATTGCTTCAAAATACTGGATGACCGTACTTTCCTAAGACATACTCTTTTATTTTTATTCGTGGGCCCGAAAGACTACTTTTTTACTTATGCAACGATGGTAGATATTTGTTTTCCTATTAATAAATAGTACTTAGGTATAAAGGGTAAATAAATAACTAATAAGACTGTAATCATTATTTGATATTTATTGCATATAATATATGTAGGTATTGCTTTAATACAAATTACGAGCTACTGCTTATTTATATGTATTTACATTTTTATTTTACAATTTGCACTGTATCAATATTAATGTTAAACAAATTATATAATACAATAATTAAATTATATAATAATTATGTTTTGCAAAGCAAGTATTTTATCATATTTATTTTGTAAATAAGATAACATGAAAATACACTTAGAATGGGTAATAATACAACCCATATATCACACCATTGCTGCGAGTTTCCTCTCCTTTATCACGAGAGTTGAGAGAGGCTTAGGCCTCAATCTATACACGCTAGCCTAATGCGAGTTAGTGAATCAGACATGACTTTAAAATTTCTTCTAAGAAGTAAGGCATGTGGGTTTCCTCACGATGATTTTCTACACCATCAGCAGATGGTACCTTAATCATGTGGTTATTACGTATAAAAGGGCAATTCACATTGATTCCAATACCTGGGATCAAACTCACATTATGTTGACTGGCGTGCATGCTGCAAGTTACATGGTTCAAAATATTTGCAATCAGTAGGCGACGCATGGCATATATTATAATAAATTAAATACCTTCTAATGCCGACGGATCCTTGCAATGCGACGCGCGACTGTTCAAAGCATGGGTTTCTAGCGAATTGGGTATTTGACTGTGGCCGCCTGTGGTCTGGGGCAGCACGCGCATGTTACCGATTCAAAAATTGACAACAAAAAATAATAAGAAGCAACCCTGTACCTGCAGCCTAAGAGTCGAGATAGAACGCTACCCCTAGTAGTAGTGAAAACCTTACTCACCCAGTGAACCACAGCATAACCTAGGCAGCAGTATTTTGAACTTCTGTAGGGAGCAGTACATATTTTGTGAGAAGATTCTGGAAGAACCTTGCCTAGTGGTCATTTCTAACTGAGATCATACGATAGTTCTTTACGTAAAAATATTATAGTACATAGATATATTGTTTTAACCTTTTATGTTACCAAGGGCGCGGTAACCCTATAGATGGGTAACCGCATAGTGGTATTTTGTCTAATCTTCTCCGTGCTTCGGAGGGCACGTTAAAAGTCAGTCCCGGCTGTTATCAGTCGTTACATCACGACAGAAAACTAAATATAGGCGATCTAAATAACTCTGTCACCAGGTTGGCCACTAACCAAACGATAAGAAGAAGAATAACCTTTTATGTTACGAGTACACAATGTTCTCCTGACAGAATTTCGGTCATGATCGCTTTTTCGGACATTAGCCACTTGCGCGGGAGATATTATGGCGCACAAGTGTATATGCAAAGACAGGTGCACACTATATTTCCTAACTCTAATACGGTACGGTAGGACGGCAATCCGACACGACCGGAGAGCGCTTAGGCGTAGGGCCAAAGGTGTCGTGAATTTCATGGTAGAAAAACACAATGTCTTCTTTGAATCTAATCGAGGACCTTGCGATCAGCATTCAACGACCACGAGACAGTTGTCAACGTAGCAGTTGGCTATAATTAAAAACACAGAAACGTATGTTGACGTGAATAATAAATAAGTTAATGGATGAAATAACATGTTCTAACGAAAACTTAATATTTAACGCTATAACTACCTTCATGTATGTGAACATAATATATATTTATACATATGTGTATGTAATATTTGACACCTCTGATTTAGGTCTACATGACACTTGCAAGTGTCGAAAGTAGCAAGTTAAGTAATTAAGTATAGTTCGCGTTGTAATCAAAATAGTTAACACTTTAAACGGTATTAGAATACATTTAACATTCATTAAATAAAGCTAAGTATTGAGAAAGTAATACTGATTAGTAGTCAATCTTTGAGAATACGATGATGGATCTCAGTGTACGGAATAATTTAAAATGGTAAAAAAACTATAAGTTAATATTAAGATACACTATGTATTTTTTATAATAAAAAATAATTACTTTTGAAAAATATACTGTAAATTAAACGACCATCTGATCTCAGACTACGCAGAGCCTGTAGCCTATGGCAATCAAACAACTGGTAAACATACATATATTATTTCTATATAAATGAATCCCTGTTTCGTTTGGTCACGCCATACAGATAAAAATTATGAATTTGCATAGAAATTAGTTAAACCCGGGTGAAGTCGGGGCGGGCTGCTAGTTATGTATGGTGTGGTATATATAGGTCGCTTTGCCGTTGTAATCAAAATAGTAGAGTGTTATAAGAATACATTTAACATTCATACAATATAGCTATTGAGAAAGTTATACTGATTTCTTTTGAAAATATGTACTTAAGTAGGTAATAATAATCATAATAAGATTTATTTTCCCTTCACAAATGGTGCTTACTATATATAATACATCTAATAGGTACAATGATACATTTGTGAGAAACTGGTGCCTGAGATAAGAAGAGAGAATAATAAATGAAATAAGTAAATATGTACTTATCTTCGCAATCAGCTCAAATATACTTAAATATTAAACTCTCACTCCAAGTCACTCCATGTCACTCCAAGACATAAACAAGCGGTGGACAAATTTGAACTCTGGAGTAGGAGCTCAGATGACACAGTTGGTAGTGCGCTGGGCCGGAACCCGGAGAGGCGCAGGTTCGAGTCCTGCTCCGGGCTCGTCGGTCTCCACATTGCTTTAATATTTAAGTACATAGCTTCGGACAACTAACATACGGCCATCTAATTCCAAACAACTGATAAACGTACATATTTATATTTCTAAATACATAGTTATTGTAGATAAATTATAATTACAAATGGAAGAACAATCATGCTTATCACATAAAGATTTGTCCTGGCTCACCAAATGATTTATATGCTCAAATTGGAACATACATAGAATATATAGAATAGGATTATTATAATGGTGGTTTTTCGAGCGTATTACTGTCAGCATACAGCTTAATATACACAGTTAGTTGGAATGCACAAGTATATAACGAATTCTGAATTGTAACCAGTAACACGGCTGTCAGAGACTGGATCTATATGTATACATGTCAGTAAACTGCAAGTCAGTAACGTAAACAATTTTATAACACTTTGGTAACTTGACAGTAGTCCAATATTCGATTCTTATGTTATTTATCTATAAATAATTGGCAATATTTCTGCATCAATAAAATAGTACAGATTTGCGAAATTTATTTAACATAATTATTCTTACAATGAACGTGTAGGTATCAAAGGGAAACATGTCAGAGTTCACTGAAGACGTTCATAATCTCTACCTAAGTATATAATTGTCGCATATATCTAATGTTTTTAAAACTCATTTAAATATATACAAAGTTGGAATCTATCACTTTAAAGACATATTCGTACTTTTACTCTATGGCGGTGAAGACGGCAGAGTTACGGGCGTAAAAACACAACTGAGTGGTGTGTACGCATAAGGGTTTAGCAAGGAATACGCAGGTGGTGTGTGTCCAAAGATCTGTCCCGGGAACAGTCCTTGTCGCTGAGCTATTTTCAATCGGGACGTGAGCTGCTTCTTCCATTTTGTTCGTCGATTTTGAAACCAAGTTTTAATTTGCACCTCTGTTAGGCCTAAAGCTTTAGACAACTCCATTCTTTTTGATACGCTGAGATATTTGTCAATTTTAAATTCTGCTTCTAACCTTTCAAGTTGCTTAGCGCTGTAAGCTTGCCGTGGTTTACGTTCAGGTCCGGCCCGGCGCGGTCTTCTATTATTCTTGTGATCTATAACAGAAGAGAATTTATGAGTATAAGTAAATTTCCTAATACAGTATTTTCTTATTTGTCTGTCAATAAAAACTGCTAAATCATCGTTTTCGTATTTTAAATTCCCTTTACAATCTCTACTTACAAAGTAGCTGCTCTCGCTAAAACAAATAGATCGTAAAGTTTTTTCGAATACTAATCGGAATTATCACGGGCTCTTGTTAAGTGGCTATAAACACAATCAGTTTGTTTGCGTTGCGCCTGCGCAGTTTGACATCTCGCGTGTCAACACCGCATTGTGGCTGGTGTATGCGATGGTCATGCTAACCGACTGCTAACTATTTACGTAAGCGTTTTACGATCGTACTAGTTTTCAGGGCTTACATAATTCTATCAGATATAATTGTTATAGTAATTAATATCTACTCAGTATTTAGGAATTACCAATATAATTTTGTCAGAAAAAATAAGCTATGTAGAAAGTTTTAGAAAATTACTTAGGTATAAATTATTTTAAAAAAACATAGCTCATCTCCGTAAAGTTGGTATGTATCTACTTAACCAAATAAAAACTTAATAAAATCTATGTATTAGATCAATTATAAAAGTTTTAATATTATATTGACGAAGCTATCGAGAAAGATTTCTCAAATTATATTATTATTAAGTAGGTATTTGTATTTTAAAATAGGTAAACAAAATTAGGTATTTTAAATTTACAGTCATAATACATAGATTTATTATAAAAGAAGTAGGTACATTTTATGGTCTATTAGTACCACTTCATTTTTATAAAATACAACAAAAATGTTGACAATTCCATGACAATTTCTCGGTATGTATTCCATAGAGCTGTGGTGTAAACTCAGTTTCTGGATACAGTTCGATCACAAGAGGGGCTGCGTTAAGGCGATGGACAAACACGAGAGCTTTGTTGGTAATTATCGTCGCGGCAGCTGTTTGCCGACACCTCGGTGCGAAGTCGCGACCACCGACCGACGGCTGGCGACATTTCGACGAATGTACCCTCGGACTAATCGCGCGAACCATAACGCTATGTGTACCCAATCTGTTGGACGTTACAATTAGTTAGAACTGTCAACAAGTCGTGTTTAGCACCATGTTCTAAAATATTCGATACTTGCGTATTGCTAAATTATATGTTCACAGATTTACAGCATGATTATCTATTTTATTGCCTATTTCCTATGTTAAAACGTTTTAAAATTGTTTATTGATCTATTATCAGATTGCGAAATATAAATATTTTTCAGCGAATGATAAATAAATTCAATTTGGATCTCCAATTATGAGTTTATTAATTTTCGAAGTTTGCATTAGGTTGTATTTTATCTTATTTTATATATGCTAAGCTTTATTTGTGTGTTTCCCCATTTCTGATGACAAGTCGGGGAATGTTAACTAATTAAGTCTGAAAATTAAATCAGAATTAAATTCTTATTATATATACGACAACTAAAACGTTTAAACGTGGGTTAGATAAATGTCTTTAACCACATTGATGCATAGTTGATTCACTTAATGACAAAGCATGATAACAAGTCGAAGATCAATAGGTTTTTTTTTCTTCATTGTTTATTGTTTCCTTATTACTTAAATATTTTTGCCTAAATTTAATTTTGTTTATGGTTTCCGTCCCTTTTTGTTAACAGTAATATTGTAATCCATAGATACTAAATTGTAAATGTTATACTCTGGCGATTAAAACGAGTGGCCCGAGTTTCTTGCCAATTCTTCTCAAGGCCCTACCCCGGTCAGCGAATTGGCCGTAGGAAAAAAAGTATGCTGGCATTGTTTTTATGACGTTCATAAGTATCATGTATTTGATCTAAATGAATACCTAAATGAGTTTGACTTTGACTAATGTCGAGTAAAATAAAATACCAGCCATCGTATGGTCAGTTCGTTATTATAATGTCCAAAAATCAATGCACAAGTCATTGTGTTCAAGAATGTCAAATGTCAACGTAGTTGCGTCGCATGTCGCATCGAGTTGACATCGTTGACATAGAAAGTTTGAGTTTGAAGTGCGGACCACCGCGCTATTCCCGGACATTACACGCTCACACTAATTTTATAGCCACCGAAATTCCTTCCAGCGGGACCAACAAATGTGACAAACTGTTGTTAAACAAATACACAGGTTTGCTTCAATACTTCAATATTTTTACGGCTCATGGTTATGATTCATTGAGGTCATCATCTAAACTGTTCTTTACATTAATCATAATCGGTTTTATTAATTTAAAACATTATACACAAATTTAGTAAAGGCGGTCTTTATGCCTGTGGCATTAATATTATAATAATAATATTTCTTAATAATCATTTTAAAATATATAAAAATTATAAAATACACATTATCTACCAGTCAACCTTAAGGGTTATGCAGAGACAAAAAAACCGACTTTAGTACGGCAAATTGCAGAATTTCAAAAACCTTAAAACCTAGGGTTTTAAGGTTTTTGAAATTCTAACGTAGTAAACAGAATAAACTTTCATGCAAACTCTTATCTCACTTTCCTTGCTGAAAGACGGTTCTTTTTAATCTGATAATTTACACCTATAGTGCATCTCATAGCCATTCAAATAAGCCCAAACACGACATTGTTAAATTATGAAGTTCTGTTGCCTAGCTTTCTTAGGTAGCAACCATAATGGTAACTTATTTAATCGCCATCCGTAAAATACTTATTATTGAGAAGTTCAGGTGGCCATTTGTGGTCTTCTTCATCAGTTTTACTTCATCATATTATATTTTCTGAATGCAAATGTTTGATGTGTTGTTAAAAATATTGAAATTGCCCCTTCGGCCGCCTACGAAACTGGAGTTACGTAACTAGTTACTAACTAAACATAATTCGTCCTTGTACGATACCAGTTACGTAGGAATAGGTTTTTTTCTTTATACGACACTTGGTTACGTAGCAGGAAACTTGAAGTTAGTTACGGGGCGGGAATTTTTAATTCTTCTGACATGTTCAAGAAGACAGTTAGGGCGAATATCACAAACCCCTATCTAAGAAAATAGTACTCGTCAATATAAATTCAAAACACCCAAACACGACACGGCTATCTTGTTTCGTTGAAGAATTGCCATGGCCACCTTTCGGCTTCACCATCTTGTCCTGAACACCCAGCTAAGAATATAGTTCTCGTCAAGATTAATCCGAAACACCCAAACACGACATAGCTATCTTGTTTCCTTGAAGAGTTGCCATGGCCACCTTCCGGCTTCATCATCACGTTTTGAATACCCATCTAATAATATAGTTCTCGTCTAGATAAATCCAAAACACTCAAACCCGACGCGGCTATCTTGTTTCTTTGAAGAGTTCCTATGGCCATCCTCCGACTGCATCATCAGACCAGCTCCATGGTACCATATTATTGCATTGTCACCGAAGTTACGTAGGTATACCAAATTTCAGCTCCATCAAACACCGGGAAGTACTTCAAATCTAGCTCACAAGATTTGCTAACATACAAACTAACTAACAAACTTATACATTGCAAGCTAAATAAAAGCTTGTAAAAAACAACCCATATAAGATCACTTTGTTGTCGGTCTGTCAGTCAGGCTGTGTGTCTGTTTGTCCGTCTGTCTAGAATACCAGTACCTATCGTACATGGAAGAATTATGTGTTGTTCGTAACAACATAACCAAGTGTCGTATAAAGAAAAAAACCTATTCCTACGTAACTGGTATCGTACAAGGACGAATTATGTTTAGTTAGTAACTAGTTACGTAACTCCAGTTTCGTAGGCGGCCGAAGGGGAAATTGCTATTTGTGTGCCTTTAATTTTTTAAGGAGTTCCCTCAATTTCTCATGGATCCCATCATCAGAACTTTCTTTTGATAAAAATTGCGACCAAACTGGAAGTATGCCTCTCAGACGAAAAAAAAAATTTTCGAATCGGTCCATAAATGAGGGAGTTCTGCGGTAACAAACGTTAAAAAAAATACACACGAATTGATAACCTCCTCGTTTTGGAAGTCGGTAAAAAACAGTTTTATTTTTAAAAACACTTAGCTACTGAGCTCATGCGACGGACGGACCAGTGTCGATGCCATGGAAGTAGGGCTATAATATTATTATAGGGCCTGTATGATTTACCGTTGCTCAGCACGGCATGGTACGAGTTTACTGTCATTATCCAATATAGGAAAGCAAAAGACAATAAAGAAACTTATTTCTCCATTGTCTTTTGCTTTCCTAAGACCCCATTTTTTTCATTTTCATTTCCCATTCCAATTGACTCGATCAATTGGAATGGGATCATTATCAAATACATACGACGTTATTTAAAACACCTAGCCGAATATTATTTTTCGATAGAATATGTGGATTCCAGTTCTGATAGTAAATTTGTATTTTGTATAGGTAATTTTTTTGCTACTTGATATTGCAACAAATATTTGGATCCAGAAAGTATTATTAAGTAGGTGAAGTAAAACTAATGAATAAGACCACAGACGGGCACTGAAACTTCTCAATGTTCGTATTTCACTGACGGCAAATAGGTTGTTAAGCAACCATAACTAAGCAAATGTAATGAAGTAAATGAAAATGGTACAATTGAACTGAAGCCGGAAGGTAGGCAACAGAACTCAATCTTATACATAAAATTCTCGTGTCACGGTGTTTGTAATTAAACTCCTCCGGAATGGCTCGACCGATTTTCGTGAAAAATTGTGTGCATATCGGTTAGGTCTGCGAATCGGACATCTATTTTTCATCCCCCCTAAGTGGTAACCACCCCTATTTCTTTAATTTTATTTTTAGTTTTTTTTTTGTTTTTATATTTTATGATTCAGCATTAAAAAATACACACAACCCTTAATTTTTACCCCTCTACGATCAACCCCTATTTTTTAATAGCGATATTACTATTTTAGTAGCAAAACAACGTTTGCCTGGTCAGCTAGTAATATATAAATATAAACCCTTTGACTTATGTGTAGCGTCTGTAAAAAACTTCACGAAGAATGCTATACGCTAAGATGTGAGTCAGAGAGTGTTTAGGGCGTGTAGAATTTGGAGCTTGGCTCTCCATGAGGTCTGATAACTTTATTACAGTGCAAGCTATATGTACGAGTACCTACTTGGCGTTACTTTAAATGAACATGTTTTTGTTAGAATACCTTTATAGGTATTCTAACAAAAACATGTTCATGTATATCTACAACAAAATCCTAGAAACACATCATAAGAGGAGAAACCGGATAACAATTAGAAATGGTAACGCACTAGCGAGGGAGGATTGCGTGCCAATTATTCGTGCGAAGTATCACACCGGACGATATAAACACGCGATGTTAACACGCGTGCTACAGATAATATTATTATCATTATGAGCTCGTGGGGTGTCACGGTTATTGGGGATTTAAGAGTGTACAAAAATATAAAACAGAAATATAGCCCGAGACTTTGTCCGCCTGGTAATTTGTAATATTTTCCCCGCTTTGACAACATATCTCACTACTGCTCCGCTCCTTTTGATCATAGCGTGATGTTATATAGCCTATAGCCTTCCTGGATAAATGCACTATTCAACAAAAAAAGATTTTCTCTAATCAAACGAGTACTTTCTGAGATTTGCGCGTTCAACCAAACAAACAAACTCTTCAGCTTTATAATATTAGTATAGATAGTTTTGTAAAATACAACTAAGAGACCTTGTGTGGCAGAGGGTTTTAGGCCTAATCTAATGTTGGTGGAATTGACATGTCTTTAAGAGTTTCTTCAAAAACATGTGGGTTTTTTTAAGGTATTTACTTGAAGTAATAGCAGGTGGTAATACATAATTTTGTTGATTATTAGGTGACGTATAAAATTATTCAAAGTGAAATACCTACATAAGTAGGTACTTTGTGGAAGAGGTAAGTATACTTTTTTCAATTTTTTTGTTATTCTATTACTTTAATTTAATTATTGTTGTCTGTTTTTTTTGTTTAAATTGTAATATGGATGTTTTCGGCAATAGATGATTGTTATTATTAGGAGGCAAACAAGCCCGCCGTATGGTAAGCAGTTAACGTAGCCTATGGACTAAATGCATGTATTACTTGCGTGTTGCCATCCCAAATTTGATACCAGGGTTTTGTGATCGATAAGTACCAAGAATAGAACACAGTTATATACAGTTATGTGTAGTTATTTGGCTGCGGTCTTCTGTTTGCTGGCTTGTTTATCTCTTTGCAAGCTAGCAAGCTCGACTCTCAATGTATCTCTCGCAAACTACAATAATTTTCCTTGATTTCATCCATTGATATAAATCTTTTGTATTCAATACAGATTATTACATTTATTACTGTTTATGACTTATTTACACAACTAAGGGAATAAGTCAGGCAGATAACCTCCACTGCAAGGGACCTAACACTTTAAACAAAAGCTTATAGGTACTAACCCATCTGGCCAGCATAGTATAGTAATGCTAATAACCCTAATAACCTAATAACCCAAGTGCATGGAGGAGACCCGTGCCCAGCAATAGGAGGTTTATGGGTTGAGATGATGAGGTATATGTATAATATTCATTGTTGTAAAAGTATCTACAGTGAGTGGGTTTTAGTCTTATCACTAAAATCACGGTGACAAACAAGCATACGGCCTGGCCCGGCTGATGGTTAGCTGGACGCTTGCAATACCAGGAGTATTAGGTACTGGCACGTTGTTGACTCCACATCTTGTAAAACCAGATTTGTATTTTAAAGGTAACTCTGAGATAAAAAAATTTAAAACAGTTTTCCTTAAATTTGCACTGGTGATTTGTAATCAGGCACAGAAATACACCAACACAGCTGTTTTTTGTGCCGTCAGTTTTGTGTTATGGGTAAGGATAACGTTTTTTTAAAATAGTTTCTCGTAATTTTACCACGTACGATTAGGCTTTCGAATGAGCTTCCTGCCGAGGTTTTCCCAAGAGACAATAGCATGGGGTTCTTCAAGAAAGGAGTTATAAGGTTTTTAAAGGGTCGGCAACGCGTGAGTGACACCCCTGGTCATAGATTTATATGTTTCACTAGATATGCAATAACCGCGAAAACACACTTCCACCTAACACATGCCCCGGGGCATGTGTCCGACTGTCTTTTGTTTTTTTCATGAGCATGGCGTTCGAATAAAATTATTATATTATAAATTTAAATTAAATATATTTAAAATAGATTTGTTTCATTTTTATTAAATTTAAAATTAATTAAAAAAATGATTTAAATAATTTAAAAAAATTACCAATTTTTAAATTAGTTAAATCAAATATTAAATAAGAAAATAATTAAATTTATATATTGTGAAATGAAAAACAAACAAAATAACAAAAAAGCTACTTTAACAAAATTTTCCTGCTGACCTCCATAATAATATGTAGGTTGAAAATTATAACATTCAATGTAATTAATCTAATTGAATATGTTCCAATTTCAATAATACAATTATTTCAAAAATTAAATTACATCTGATCAAAAAATTTAATTAAATTAAGGGATTTTTTTTATAGAGTGTGCAACACCGAGCTTGTCAATGCGTGTGAAAAGCTGACTTCAATATTTTGACATAAACTGTATGGAATAGCATCTCTATATATTTACCTCAATGCCCCTGGTGTTGCAAACATCCATAGGCTACGGTAACTGCTTACCATCAGGCGGGCCGTATGCTTGTTTGCCACCTTGGTAGTATGAAAAAAAAACTATTACTATTGTGAGACAATATTTTAGTACCTAATTTATTTATTTGGAATACTCACCGTAAAGCGATGCGGAGGGCTGATGCGTAGCGAGCCAATGCGCGTACGCATGTCCGGCGAGCAAGCCTGCGTCGCTCAGTGCGCTCAGCTCCGGGCATGTTGATGTTGATGACACTGGATAATCATAGTATTTCTACAATATTGGTTATCAATTTGTCTAATAATAAATTTTGCCTAACTCCGTCATTTATGGACCGATTTGAAAAAAACTTTTTTTGTCTGTGAGGACATACTTCCAGTTTGGTCCCATTATCATCAAAAGAAAGTTCTGATGATGGGATCCATGAGGAATTGAGGGAACTCCTCAAGTTATAGGCACACATATAGCAATTTCAATATTTTTAACAACTAATCAATCATTTGCATTCAGGAAGTTTAATTTGGTGAAGTAAAACTGATGAAGAAGACCACAGATGGCCATCTGAACTTCTCAATAATAAGTATTTTACTGATGGTGATTAGATAAGTTTCGATTATTGTTGCTTAGCAACTAGTAATAAGAAATAATGACGTGAATGAATTGAGCGCGGATTGCACAGATTAAATATTGCTTGACCTGTGTTCAGCCCGAGACGCTCAGTCGATTTTATTCGATTGTAACAAACAAAAAATTTCTTTATTTCTTTATTTAAACATATTTTTTCTCTTAATTTTTTCCTCTTATACACGTATTTAAAGGTATATTAGGTGTATTCTGTATAATAAATGTGTGGTGTACAATAAAGAGTTTTCTATCAAATCAATTACCTATATAACTGACCGTGACTTCACCAAGGCCTGATCAGAATATCAGCGCTGCAGTTTTAAATGCCACAGCACAGAGCTGAGATTACGACCCTTGCTGATGTATATGTTTCACTAGATAAGCAATAACCGCGAAAATACGCTACCACCTCACACATGACTGACATGACCCAGGTCATGTGTCCGACTGTCTTTTGTTTTGACTTTTGTCATGAGCATGGTGTTCGAATGGCGCGAAAGAAGAAAATGAGTAAATGTATAGTGAAATTTTGCGATTTCGAAACGCACGTTTCGCAAAAGTGTAACAAGGCAAACGAAATGACTTTTCACATGCGAGATAATTGGTTTTTCAATTAATTATTGTTGTAAATCATAAAAGAACTAATTAAAAATATTGGCGGCTAACACATACCTAGTTCAGGGTTGTCAGTTAAAACCTCGTTCGGTTTCCTGTGTTTAGTGGAGATTTTTGTATTGAATGAAATATATTTAAATTTAAATGAAATATATTTAAAATAGATTTCTTTATTTTTTTATTAAATTTAAAATTAGTAAAAAAAATAAAAATAATTTTAAAAATATTTACCAATTTTTAAATTAGTTAGATCAAATATTAGATAAGGAAATAATTAAATTTATATCGTCAAATGAAAAACAAACAAAACCAACAAGTTACAAAATAACAAAAAAGCTACATATTAACAAAATTTTCCTGCTGACCTCCATAATACGGTTGAAAATTATAACATTCAATGTAATTAATCTAATTGAATGTTATAATTTTGTTTTTAGGGTTCCAATTTCAATAATACAATTATTTCAAAAATTCAATTCCATCTGATCAAAAATTGTAATTAAATCAATGAGATTAGGGATTTTTTTTATATAGTGTGCAACACCGAGCTTGTCGATGCGAGTAAAAAGCTGACTTCAATATTTTGACATTGCACCTCTCTCTATATGTTTACCTCAGTGCTTGCTGACATCACACAGGATAATTTTTTGTTTTGTTATTGTGTGTCTATTGTTTTTGTTAATATCTGTTATCCTGTGTATGTTCGAATAAATGCTTTTCTTTCTGTCTTTCAAATGTAATGCAGCAAATGAAAACTGGTACATTTGAACTGAACAAAGTTTAAAGGTATTTGAAAATTTTACAACTTGCCGTACTGAAGTCGGTTTTCTTTTGTTAAAATTAGTTTTGTTATAATAATAATAAATGTTTATTTTCAGGTAGGAAGTCCCACATGCATACATTTACACATTCAAATTAAATATAAAAATGCTATTTCTACTAAAACAAACAAAATTCAATAAATTATTGTCAGTCAAAAAATAATATAAAGTATAAATTTTTCTATTAAAAATTTTATCGTTAAAATAAAAGCCACAGTTCATTGTGTTAATAAATCTTAGATAGTTTAACTTGTATTATAGGTTACACAACAATGCAAAAGTTTAAAAAAAAGGGTGAACGCATACGTTACAAAGAACAGACATTAATTTATATTATATAAAAATATATGTTTATATTGAGTACTTATACAACAAAAATAGAATGCAAGAGATCTCTCTATTGCAATTGTAATCTAATCTAGATATAAATAATTTGTGAATATATTTAATTTTTAAGATCTTTTAAATGAGTCCTATTGGTATTTTAATAATTATTTTCTTTTGTTCGGTTTTTTCCACGTCAGGTTATTATTACCTATATATGTATTCAGTGATTTTGAAATAAACTTAAACGGAAAACTGGTAATAGGTATATATAATATTATAGCGTGTATAAATAAATATGTACCTACTACATAAATATGTATGCCGATTAAATTGTGAAAAACGGACTTGTAAGTGTATAAAACTATATATCTTGTAGGTATTTTATAACTAACATTTGTAGCAACAAATTATTTCATAAGTAAAGAATTTTGCTACTGCAAAATTGATGATCAAATTATTCCATAAGTAAAAAAAATTGCAGTAGCAAAATTCTTTGCTTATGGAATAATTTGATTGGTCAAAATACGGTACCGTTATATTTTGCACCTAATCTTTTTCACAATAGTCCAATGGCTTATATACCTAATATTGTGGGCACATGTCAGCTTGATTGCATGTATTTGTTTGGACAAAACCTTTTTAGTACCTTTTATCTAACCGAAATCTGAGATAAATC
The DNA here is from genome assembly GCA_947095525.1 of Trisateles emortualis. NCBI lineage: Eukaryota > Metazoa > Arthropoda > Insecta > Lepidoptera > Erebidae > Trisateles > Trisateles emortualis. Next base: position 9,977,609 of record OX352735.1, on the reverse strand, counting down.
AGATAGCGGCGCGCCTGACTTCGCTCGCACTAAACAATTTTTAGGGATTGAATTTACAAAAATCGCTACATAGTTCTCACGTCTTTAAATTTCTTAATAAATATAACTTTTTATTACCATTGTGTTCATCAGTAGATTCTTCAATAGTATTGCTGTCATCTTGCGAATCAGTAATAACTTGCGAAAGATTAGTTTTATTATTACCTAATATATTATCTATTAGGAATGTTTTACTTTTACCATTTATAATACTATGCACTGCGTTTTTTGTACTATTATGAGACACTTCACTATTGTTGCAAAGATTTCTAATATTGTCCAAGGTCTTAGTCGGAAATATCACTCGACTCGGTTCATAAAAATGTCTTTTATCGGAATTAAATATTAGTGGGTTTACGATATTTTTAAGATTCTTATTTTCATGATTTCTATGAATGGAATGGTCACTGTTTTCACATATATCTATAGTTTCATTCTCGCTATCAAATTCTGTTTCTGATTCACAATCGTAATTAGAATATTTTTCAACACCACACAGTACACTCGATGCTTCAGTATTAGAGACGCACTCATTTTCACAAGTGCTTGAGATATCGTCCATTTTATCCATAGTTCTTATAACTGATTTGTTTTACACTTATATACGTTTTATATAAATATCACTTGACATAACATTGAAACGTTCGTCGCGGAGATGAAAGACGAGACTAAGTTTCTTAGCTTAGAGTTCGTCGGAAGCTGATAATTGCATCTGAAAATAGGTGGTGCCAAGTGTTGGTCCGCGGCGGCTGTAGGTATGAACGAGATGAGATCCTCTAACGCTACTGGTCGAATGTTATCTGGAGGGGATAGCGCCATCTTAAGTAGGAGGGGCTTCGATAACCGCCTGTGAAAATTCACACCTTTCTTTTATTTGATAACACGTTATGTCAGAGCTCTTTAGTTCACAAAGGATCTCTAAAAGCTTATGATGAGGCAAGGATCCAATTTCTACCGGTTATTGTTTGATTAATGTCGCAGATTTAAGTGATTTATTGTAAACGATCCACGTGCTTAATGCGTTGTGGTTAAAGGGAAAACTTGAGGTTTATAAAAAAATATGTATGGTAATAGCTTTGTATGGGTAAAATATTTATTTTGTCATGCAAACACATTTATATACTTATTATTATTTGTAGGTGTGCATAACTTATGACCTAATTACTGGAAGGTAATGGCTGGAGATTTCGATTTTTCTTTCATATTTTTTTCGTAACACTAGGTGATAAACGAGCATATGGCTCGCCTTATGGTAAACAGTTACCTATCGAGAACGCTTGCAATAGGTATCAGAGGTATTGCTCGTGCGTTGTTAGCCCTTAAATTACCTACAGCTACAAATATACAATACAAGCTTAGCATGCTTGTAACAACCCCTGGTGTTTAACGTTAATTTAACGTAATGTACAGTAATTGTTTAACATAAGGCCAGCCATATGCTCGTTCATCACTAGGTGATGTTTCGGTTTTATAGGTATCATTGGATTAAGAAACTATTAAGCACTCATGGCCAGTTGTACTCGCTGATAGGTTACTGATCAAGCATTTGCATTTCGGTGGCATTGATTTCGGTGTTTTTGGTGATCAAATTGTTGTCCAAGGCAACGATATCACAAGTCTAACATCATTGATATCTGACCTAAAATCTGTTGCAGGTATTAGATACATAACCAGAACAAAAATTTAGTAATGAATCTGTTACGACTCTTATCCAAAGGAGGACTCTTATTAATAGAGGTAGGGGAAGGATCTCCACCTTACAGAAGACCACGGCCAAATAACTACATGCAGTGGTGTAGTTGTGTTCCTTTGTGTGAGTTGAGGTCTTTAGCGCTCATTTAGTAAAGCTTTTTTAAAGAAACGTTTTCCTATCCCAGGGATACTAAGTACTTACATCTTAAAGCCTTGGTGCCAAAAAATTGGTCAGCAACGCGAAAATGACACCTGAGGTATTAAAAAAAACTGTTGATTCCACCAATTTAAAGGGATTGGTAGAGTACAACAGACAGTATAGAATGCTAATAAATCTAACCCAATATCATCAGAAAACTGAGTTCGACCGAATAAAATCTATAAGGTAACTCAGTACCAGGTGAAAATGGGTAAGATATCGGTTTGTTTACAATTTGCGAATACATAGACAGACAATTGATTGATAGAACTAATAAAAACAAGAGTAAAAACATCAAATTAAAAAAAAGTGAAATAATATTCGTTGCAATACAAAAGGGAACGTAATCAATGAAACTTCGTCTAATAAGCCGATTAAACTTTCAAATCGCTACCTTATGGATTCAATGATGATTTTCTTAAAACTAAACAAGTTTCTCGAATTAGTAAACGCATTAACCTCCTGAGTACCAGACTACTATTTTTAAAGTTTATGTCCTATAACTGTTAGGTTACATCACTACTGAACATGGGAAAAATAACAAAAAAATCCTAAACCGGAAAACCTGGTTTTCCATTATGTCCTATAAAAAGAACAAGAGAACTAACCTATTGTGTTCTTTATAAAGGACGTAACATTTTTTTTTGTTTAATTTAAGGCGCAGTAAGCAGATAAGGACATTAAATCATACATTTCAGATACGTTTTAAAATAGCTTTATTTAATATAAAGAAAATGAACAAAAATTATACTTTTATCAAAACTACTGTAGGAACATTAGAGATTAAAAAAATAATCTTATAATAAAGCTTTTTAGGGATTATTATTAATTAATAATTAAAAATCAGCGTGAAAATTTATAAAATAGTTACATTTTGGCGTAGAACACAGATATTCTGCCTGCAGCGATACTAGATGTAGTAAAATAACGATCAAAATAATTGTCCCGGGACTAAAGTTCTTGTTAAATTGATTACAGCCGGTTCTCCCAAAAAAGTCCTTTTTTGATTATGTTACGAAATGTAGTGTCTCCTTAAAAAAAAACAATGTTGGAAACTAAGCCTTTTGGTGAGGCTAGGTCAAAATTTTGAAATGGCTTATTTAGACATTACTGACGCATTGGACATTTTCCTGTAAAAGGAATGATGATTCTGCCTAATATGCGATTAAATAAACCCCGGTTTTTCAGATATTCTGTGTTTATTTTTCATCGCCCCTTCAGGATAATAAACATATTTTAGTCTCAGTCTGATAAAAAAAAATGTAACGAGCCCTTGCTCAAAATGGTACCATTTCCATTCCTCAGTGATATATTGTCGTAAGCAGGTTGCATTAAATTATTGATTTCTGCAACTAGTGTCTCTTGTACCCTTCTGTCTTGAATTCAAGCGTTATTTATTTGATTTCGAATAGGTATCGAGTGGATATTATTGTGATCCACCTTTAGAACGGATACAATTGTGACCGTAAGATCTGCCTGTTGTATGTCTGCATTTTGGTCATGGTAGGTTTGATGAAGGTTAAGGTGTATCTGACATTGCAGGTGAAGCTACAGGAGTAATGAAATCATTCCTATCTTTGTTTGAGCTACTAAAATAGCTTTGACGGTGTTCATAAGCAGTTTGGTTGATTTGTGAAATGAACTCGGGATGTTCACCTGAATCACCTCCAGAATAACGGAGTTGTTCAAAGTTCTTTCGATATCATTAGTTGTTAGCACTAAAAATAAACATAAAACTTCAAGAAAACGTAAATGTACTTTACATAGTACACGGGAAGACAGTCGTGAAAAATAGTAAGTACATACTTTTGTACTTTGTAAAGGACGTAGGAAATAGTGTCAAAGCCACAGGATTAATAATTTAATTTTTTGAAAAATAAAACTCGGAATTATTAATTTGAACTACCAATTATCTGATTACCACAAAAAAACAACGCAATCACTAAGAAAAAAAACAGATAAATAAAGATTTACTTACCCAGGCGATACGCCCGTTTGCATGCGCTCCTTTCAAAGCCAAAAAGTAAAATAGATAGTAGTATGGTGATTAATTTAATATTTTTTTCGTAACCCATGTAGTTACTAGATATAACTGTTAAAATATTTTAGGGCTGGCAATCAAAATAAAGACAACAGATTTTTTAGTCTCTTACGTAGTATGTAAAGTACAAATGTACGCAGGAGGAAGTGCAATAAAAAGGTCAACAGATTGTCAAAACATTGCTTCGTAATGGTCAGTTATAAGTTATGTCCCGTGCAATTGGCTAATGCTGATCAAAATCGGTCTGGAGCTTACAAACATGGCACTAAATAAAAGGATTTTAAGCTCTTAATATTTTTGTAGTATCAGTATTTTGTAGTATAATGTACCACAGCTAGCAGTACCAGCTTAAAAACAATAATCCAGTTACGTAGCGCAATCTTTACCCTAACTTATGAAACATCTATCCCAGATGAAAGGCGAGTTTTGCACTAAACGTAAAGAAAACATCGGCCGAACGTTTTCTTCAAGTTTCAGTTTTCCACCGCCAGATGGCATTGCACTTCATGTTGGTTAGTTATCAATAGATGGCGGCAGTGTGTGATTCCGTCAAATCCTTTAGCAGAGAAAATTTGATAGACAATGTGATATTATTATGTAATGATAGATGTCGCTACCAATCGTTTCTTAATATCTGTACTTGTAGGTTTTCCAATAAGTTACATTTATTTTGATGACGAACATGGGAAACTTAAAAAGGAATAGAGTTGTGAGCGACACTACTTTGATAGTATTATTTATACTTATAAAAGTTTTAATAAAAATAATAAACAAAAAAACTTAGATGGGTACGTAGGTAATATGGTGTGCTTTAGAAGTTCGAAGGATTCCAACTAACCAACTCAGTATTATAGTTATAAATATAATTCAATTAATTCATAATATTAGCGATACAGCCACCCCGACGTCGCCGTCGGTTGCACGGGGCTAAAGTGTCGACTTATGGCCGTGGATTTACCAAAAAAAAAATGCAATCCTGGCCCTGATAACTAGACAAATACTAAATAAAGTCATCCAAATCAATTCACAAGTTTTCAAGTGATGCTCTGTCATAAGTGTGTCAATATTTATAAAGAAGATTGAAGTTACTTTAAATGTAAATTATAAATAAAAAATAGACTAAATAAAGTGTTGTTTAAAAAAAAAAATGAAACTTTGTAAGGTTATTTGTAGGAGTCCATTATCTGGCGTAATTATTTACATATTAGGCTCACGCTCTAATAACTTGTCTTTGACTTGGGGCAATGCTTTTTCTTATAAAGGATGGGGTGTACAACAAAAACGATGAAACGGTTGTTAATAACTCAACCCGTAAAAGGGTAAACCGCGAGTGACGCTGTGAAGCGGAAAACTAGTCATTATATATTTTCTTACCTACATATTATGTATTATGTAGGTGGACCGACGACCTGGTAAAGGTTGCGGGCAACCGATGGACAAGGTCTGCTCAGGATCGAGAGTTGTGGAAATCCTGAGGGGAGGCCTATGTCCAGCAGTGCACGTCTTTTGGCTGAGATGATGATGATGATGATGATATTATGTATTTACTGACCAGCAAAGTTTTGTTTTGTTTTGGATAGCTTTTAAAATCTAGTCGTGTCTTACCTAATCTTGTAGGCTGGAGCACTACGTTTCTATAAGCATTGGCACAAAAGATACTACTTATCCCAAAGACTCTGTTTCACTTTTGTAAAAATGCGCCTGGGCCGTTTCATGATGAGCGATTGCAGCGATTTAATTTCGAGTTTAATTTGGTTTTCATATAATGCCAATTTTAAATTTAGAAAATAAAATTGCCATCTCACGAATTTCAAATTAAAATCGAAAATAAATCGCTATAAGGAAGTCATGTTACGCTCCAAAAGTCTATTGGTTTTGGGTACACCTGTTCCAAATAGCTCATTCTAATTGCAGCTTATGGTACGCAATCACTGAGTAGATGTGACATTGTCTCGTCCTCTTCAGCACAGGTTCTGCATATCGGGTTGTATGGTCAATCAGGTGTCGTCACTCAGTCGTGGGTTGACAGTCATTCTGTGGAGCTCTTTATTCATGGCATAAATTTCTACGTAGATTTCTACTCGTATCTTTAACTTTAAATTTTCACTATGAAAGAGTATAATTTCACGTCGATTTGGTGGAAAAAAGAAAAATACTGAAAGTACTTATGCTAGGTAGTTTATGAGGAAAACTTTTGCTCTCGTCGTGAGGCAAAAGGCCAGATAATAGCCGCTGCAACGTTTCAAACTTTTACTGGGCTACTTATTATCAGATTTTATTAACAAAACTTGAAATGTTAATTAATAATTCCTGGTGTTGCAAACGTCCATAGGCTACGGTGACTGCTTACCATCAGGCGGGCCGTATGCTTGTTTGTCACCTTGGTAGTATAAAAAAATAAAGAATTAAAATGGTAAAGTTCCTATTCTACTACTAGTCTTTGGCTACGACTTTCCTCGTGTGATATTTTTAAAATAAATATCATTCTTTAATTTTTTTAAATAATTAGGTGTACCCTTTGTGCTATTCTGATTGTAAAGTTTTAATCCATGCGTGTTTATAGATACAAAATCATCACTAAACATTGGCATCATAGATTGAAAATTCTTCTCTACACAATGATGTTGGTCTGTCCATTTATTGGGTCGGCAACACGCGAGATATGACCCAGGTATTGCAAGCGTCCATATTCCGCTTATCTACTCATGTGTCCATAGGCTACGACAACTGCTTACCTTCATCAGCAGGCAAGCTGTATGCTTGTCTGCTGATTTTTGGTGTAAATAGCAAGGAAAATATCCTTACTAATATTATAAATGTGAAAGTTTGTGAGTATGGATGGATGGATGGATGAATGTCTGTTACTCTTTCACGTAAAATCTACTAAACGGATCTGGATGAAATTTGGCACACAGATAGATTATGGTCTGGAATAACACATAGGCTACTTTTTACAGCGATAACCGACATCCACGCGAGCGTAGCCGCGGGCTACAGCTATATATGTATAAATTATAGTAAAGGCTAGGTAATATATTCGCTTCCTTGAATAGTAGTTGAATAGATGCCAGCATAACCATGTTATTCAACCATAAAATATATCTGTTGATATGATAGAACATCATACTCTATAAACAGAGCCATTCCGCTGAGGATACAAGTTCTTGGTAGTAATGGTTACAGTGTTTCCGACATAAACATGATGTAATATCATACAGATAGTCTACTTCACGGTAATTGTGTTTAGTTACTATGGTGAATGGTGTAGTCCTGAAGGTGTGTTTGACATTTTGAATATACAAAACATACAATAGAGTAAGTTAGTTTGAACAGTTTCGTTTTTATTAGTATTCTCAATCGTCCAAAATTATGTGTAATTTTTTACTAAACATGCTGTTTTTTCTATAACTAGTTGTTGTTATTCTATAACTTTACTACAGTTAGTTAAGTTTCAGAATATGTATGTACTTTAGATAAGGTAAAATTGTAGTACCTGTTGACAAACCTAAATAAATTATCTATTTATTCATTCGTGTAGAAAAATCTTTGTAGGTAAACTAATTTTGACGCACTTTGTGCGCACATATATATATATGTGAAACTAGGGGTCGCCCGCGTGGTAATTTAGTATAATATTCCCCAATTTTGCAACATATCTCACTACTGCTCCTCTTCTATTGACCATAGCGTGATGTATAGCCTATAGCCTTCCTGGATAAATGAACATAATGTAAAAATGCAAAAAAAAATTTTTCTAATCGAACCAGTACTTTCTGAGTTTAGCGCGTTCAACCAACCAAACAAACAAACAAACTCTTCAGCTTTATAATATAAGTATAGATTTGACATAGAAAATACAGAGAAGAATTGCAGAAAGAAATTACGAATTTAAACCACCGGTATCCTCCATTTATGTGTATTCTCGGGTATAATTTATATATCTATTTACAAATATATAAGTATGTCTTCTAGCATATGTACCTACATCATTAATTATATAACGTTTGGCGCATAACAGAGAATCGCAATATAGACATTCTAACAATACAAACCATAAACTTATTCAATAACAGCGTAATAAGTTTATGATACAAACAAAGTGTGTTCTCATTTAGATCGTACGTTGCAATTCTATGTTAGCATAAACATGCCGCTCGAGTTTACTGTTTTCCCGTCTTCTTGTTAGCGTTTCGAGGGCAAATATCATTGGGATATATATTGTTGCTGCCCAAAATACAGCCACATTGACTGCATTGGCGAAGACAGCCTCCTGCGTGCAGGTCTCAGAGCATATATGGTACAATGTGAGGTGGGACATTGTTAAAGTTATACCATACAAACAGGCCAGATCTGTACCATCTGTGAACTATTTTCTCGTAATTTTTTTTTCGTCTCACTCTCAGCTATTTGTGTCTTTCTTCTTTACTTCGTTCTGTCATCGACATCATCATCAGAACCAAGAACAACCTTATATCTTTTAGCAATACCTTTCCATTACTACTATCTTTCCAATTAGTTTTGCGCCTGCTTTTGGATATTTATTTATTTATTTATTCAGGTTAACAACAGCACAGAATATCGGCCAATGACAGTTTTTTTATCCTATTTGGGTGGGAAACAAGCATATGGCCCGCCTGGTGTTAAGCAGTTACCGTAGCCTATGGACGCTTGCATTACCAGAGGTACCACTTATTACCGACCCATTTCTTTATACCAAGACTTTAAGATGGGGTATCCCTTGGATAGAAAAACTTTTCTTTCAAAACGCATCCCTAAATGAGCACTAGAGACCTGTACTCATACACAGGAAAACAACTACACCGCTGTGTGTAGTTATTTGGCTGTGGTCTTCTATAAGGTGGAGGTCCTTCTCTAGTCGGGCTTGTTCGCTAGTAAGGTGCTCTACTACTCTCTTAAAGCGACATATTACTTTGAAGATTACTAGAATAGACTTTTGACTGAGAAAGGAAAGTTGTACCTAACTTTACTATTTTCCTTTATATGATATGCATAGTTTTAAGCCTATCTTATGTACATATTAGGAGGGTAGTTTTCCGGCTAAAAATAGCACAACCCTATCTTTTCCCTTAAATGTCGTACAAGGCCACTTAGGGGATAGTAAGCGGTGTCCAGCTATGTAAATAAGACTCTTATATACGAATAACTTGCCAAGTGTGATGATTATATACCTACTCTGCGTAACTTACCCAGGCTTCAAACGAAGCAACATTTCTCAACAAAAACTAGTAAAGACAGTGCTTTTAAAGATTGATTTAAAGAAGACAATCAAATCAAATGTTTGTTTTTCAGGCTGCATGGCCATCATTCGACATTGTCGTTCTTAAAACATTATATAACATCAGGACTTTGTGTTACGGGTAAATAAACTTTTTTCTTTTTTAATATTTACCTTCAATAATCTCTAGAAATCTATTTATAATATCGGAATACAGGCATATAAATTAAGTGCATACTAATTTAGGCTATGGTTTTCTGTAAAGGGTCTTTTCCCCCCGGGAACATGAATGAGTCTGGAATAGAACCACAACAGAACGCTTCTTTTTGTAGTTTTTTTTTTCTAAAAAAGACAACTCTCGCACTAGAGAACAAGCTCTGTGTCGCGGTGGACTTAACAAACATACAATTAACGAACACAAATTACACCCAAACTCTGAACAACTCTTTGTGGGTCACACATATTTTTGTCCTGTGTGGGAATCAGGCTCAGCAGGCGCATACTGCGGCCACTGGACCGCCAAGGCAGTCAAGTAATGTATTTTATTGTATTAAGGTACATAGACAATTAAATGTAGATACTAATCTTAATCTTATATTATTAACTAAGTTTATTGATGCGAATAATCAATAAGCCATCATGTCGATGCCTATGTCGTCTTACCACTCTCAAGAATACAAAAATACAATTGTGTTTCGACTGTGGTCTTCTGTAGATGAAGGTCCTTCCCCTGTTACGTTTGCTAGCTTGTATGGTGCCATACGTCTTCTATTGTATTGCGATTGTTTACAAAACGAAAATGAAGCCAAAATTCTATTTGTCAACACAATACTAAGAATGTGAATTTTGTATTACCTCCGAATAATATAGAAGATACAAAACATCTTATATCTCTCTTTACAAGCTATATAAACATGATATTTTCGTATACCTATATTATATTGTAGGGACGTTATGTGATCCTCGTGTCATTTGTATTCGGTAAGATATTCTGACGAAAATCGTTGGTTATATGAATGGGATTCAAACGAGTGGCTGCGGGATCCGTTTTCACTTTTGTCATTGATAACGTGTCGGGCTACCTTACATTTTAATAGTAAATGGGATATGAATTCAGGTATCTTTTTATGATGTATATTATTCCAATCTTTTATTTCATTTTTTTATACTAGTAAGGCGGTAAATATGCATACCGCCCGCCTGATGGTAAGCAGTATATGTAGCCTTCGCTACAAGACGCTTGCATGCCATGTTTATTTGTTTATTATGAGTTAAACTGTGAATTCTCGCTAGCACAATATCCATCCAAAAATTGCCTCGTAGAAAACACTTACAGCATTAAGCACGACCTCGCCGCTATCAGCGGTAGCGGCGAACGGCGAACAGCTGTAAAAACAATTGTGCTAAAATGTTCTATAACGCCACTAAGTGCAGCGCAATCAACAGATCTTGATGAAATTTGGCACAGTATATAGTTTGGAATAGCACATAGGCTACTTTATATTGCGAAAAAAACAAACTGTTTCTGTGGAATTGTACGCGCAAGCAAAGCCGCGGGCGGTAGTTTGTAAAGTATGTTGAAAAGCATTAGATCTATGAGCTTGGCACATGACCGAAACAGATGGCGCGCAAAAGAGGACCTATACCCAGCAGTAGGTGGATAATGTACAGTCTTTGGGAACTGCAGATTTTTGACTATAGAAAGCTTTCGGTGACGATGACGCGAGTTCTATGATTTCTGTTCACCCAAAAAGTACACTTCATAAAGAAAGCATAAATAAACCTGCCTACAAAAATAATTAGGTATGGCATGCTGATATGTTAGATGTAAGAGAAAAACAATAAATAGGGAAATAATTTTACCTATACAATATGTAATTAGGGAGCATCCCCCAATTAACTCGGTCAACATTGAGCTAATTAACAACCACATGAAAACTGATCGAGAGATTAATATTTTACTAAAATTGTAACTGCAGGCTTAGTGGTTACCTCGCCATTTATCACTACGCAAGGTGTTGTGGGTTCGATCCCCACACGGAACATTGTATGTTTGTTGAAGTCCCCCGCGACACAGGTCTTGTTCCCTAGTGCGGGAAAATAGGGAGATAAAAATATATAGTTATAAATACTTATATTTATATTTACCCGTGCCCAGCAGTGGGACGTTTATAAGTAGATAAAGATGTTGGTGATGATGATATTTATATTGAAAAAAAAAAAAAAAACGATATTTTAGTACAAATATTAATTTATTATTGGTTTTAAATTTAAATTGCAGAAGTCAACATAAATACGCTTCTTTTTTGAAATAAGCTAAATACTTGCAGCAGAATGGTGTCCATTCTTGCTCTTTAGTACAGCGTTTTTGCTTTGAGTGAAGTGATGACCATGATCACATTGGTATTAAAAGCGGCCATAAGCAGATGTTTTTACACGCACTTGCGTGTTGCCTATCTAAAAACTTGTAACACTAAAAATTAGCATTTTTCCTTTCCCAATAAATGTATACAGGCTCCTTGTATACAGAAAATGGGATAGGAAAAATGCATTCCTAAATGAACACTGTACTGTATCTGTACTCACACACAAAAACAAAACTATGCTATTTTGTGTAGTTCATTGACTGCGTCTTTCTGCAAGGTGAAGGTTCTGCCCCAGTCGAGCTTCTTCACTTCTACGGAGTCCAAACATGTACAACATTCACCTGTGTGGTGACATTTCGCAAACGAAGCGAATTACGGAAAAAAAAATAGATTTTGCTTAGCCACGTAGGCTTAACGTGAAGAGACCTGCTGATGTTACACTTTTAAAATGAAAAAGAACATCATATTTTGTTCCCATACATCAATTTACACGATACAAGCAAAGCTTGACCCAGTAACAAACATTTTTATAGGGCGACATGAAGTGACAAGGGTCGCATTGTCATCGTATTGGACATGCCTTGAATCACTGTGTACTCTATAGGTATCCGTCCATTGAACTAACTTTACTTCAACGAGATACTGTTGATGTTACCTTCAGTTATTATTAGAATGCATTCAATAGTTGTATAAATTGTATACACGGCAACGGAGTTAGCTGTACAGGGCCGCTACATGAAGATTCGTTTCTTAAGAAAACTATCCTTAGTTCCTTACTATAATATTATAAATGTGAAAGTTTGTGATTATGGATGGATGGATGTTTGTAACAGCTAGTTGTATATATATCTGTGGAATTTGGTAACAGTCAATCAGACTAAACCTAAAGATAAAAATATATTATATTTTTACACAAATTCATACATTGATTTTCTTAAAAAGTTATCTTCATGTACGAATAGTATAGCGGCCTGTACAGCTAACTCCGCTGCCGACCGTACATACAATTATATATACAGGTAACTACGTATATTTTGAGCGAAAATCAATAATAGCAATACTTACCTTATTTATTTATTTAATTTTAAGAAGGCTTACAGACTAATAACAATGTAGAAAAACAAATATATGAACATATATTTGTTTTTCTACATTGTTATTAGAAACTGTAAATTTTTGCGTTCAGAAACTATTTAAAACTTAAACATTAGTTCTTAAGTAGCTATATCTATTACAGAGTAGACAAAGTACATCATTAAGCGAAAGAGGCAATTATCTACCTGAAAGCCCAATTTACATGGAAACGTACTACTCATATACGTTTTATATAAACACAAGTATATCCATTCATTTTGTATTATGTTATATTATGTATTTAATCTTGTATTTCTATATACGTGAATAAGACATTGTCTTCAATTTAACTAAATATTTCTCTATGCTCCTAATTTAAGTCTAGAAGACTGCTTGTTTTTCCCAATTTTAATGTTTCACAACTTATAGTAGTGGCAATAAAGAAATTCTTATAAATTATACGTATAAGAATTTCTTTATTGCCAGTGATGGTAAACGAGCCTAGAGTGGGTGTGTGGGTAACAAGCTAATGAATCCAAATATTTTTTCTTAAAAATACGTGCAGCCAATGGTTGTTTTTGAAAGTTCTATCTTACCCTTTTAGAGGAGTAAGGGCTTGTCCACAACACCACGTCACGATGTCGTCAACGTGGAACGGTGCGGGGCCGCGGTGTCCCGGCGAGGCACGTCAACATGCCTTGTCTCGTACGTAACTTTACGTTACTGTGTCATAAAAATGCACGTATCGATGACGCAACAGTGCACCCATATCTTTAAATTATACTTATCTATACTAATATTATAAAGCTGAAGAGTTTGTTTGTTTGGTTGAACGCGCTAATCTCAGAAAGTACTGGTTCGATTAGAAAAAAAAAAAATATTTTTTTGTTGAATAGTGCATTTATCCAGGAACGCTATATGCTATATAACATCACGCTATGATCAATAGGAGCGGAGCAGTAGTGAAATATGTTGCAAAATCGGGGAAATATACCTTCCAAATTACCAGACGGACGAAGTCGCGGGCGACCCCTAGTTATTAATAGTGATGGAAGTCATTTTAACAGAAAATATGACATTGTATTCTGAAACATTTGTTTTCCTATTTCAGCAATACTAAACGGATACTAGGTACATAATAATAGTATGTACCTACATTTTTAAGGAAAAAATGTTCTAGAGTCGAAATAGTTGTTTTTTATCATTTATTAAGTTTTAAAACTTTAACGTAGCCTTTGTATGTTTTTATCAACGGGAATAAGGAAAATCTTTAAGATAAAAGTTAGACTTTAGGGCTTGAAAACATCAATATAAAGTTTGTGTCTATAGGAAGTGATGTTATTCTTATTTCTATTATATAAAACATCCGCCAATATGCCTGCAAATGACTGCCTCGGTGGTCTACTAGCCGCAGTATGCGCCTGCTGTGCACGAGGTTGTGGGTTCGATTCTCACTCAGTAGGTACAAAACTTTATGTGACCCACAAAGAATTATTGTTCTGAGTCTGAGTGTAATTTGTGGCCGTTAATCGTATGCTTGTAAAGTCCCCCGCGACACAGAGCTTGTTCTCTAGTGTGGGAGTCGTCTTTAAAAAAAAAAAAAGTTTAGGACTTGGTTCAACTTATCTGTTATATGTGCGTGTTTAGTAGTACATCTAAATATTATGTACTAGTATTTTTATCAGTTATCTTATTGCCATATACTACTGGCTCTGCTGTGAGTTCTCCCAAGAGATTAATATAAAATTTGTGAATTATAAATATCTCAATAGTAATATATAACATAGATTGTTCAAAACGACAATTAGATAAACACAGTAAAGTCCGTAGGGCTCCCAAAACGTGAGAATTAAATACACATCTTTAAGAAAGAGACAGGTACTCATTATTTTACACCTGGTATATTTCTGATTAACTTTGTTATACGAAATTCTTGTTCGTTAATTTAAATTATTTACTCTGAAAATAGAGACACGACACAGGGGCATTTGCATGTTAATTGAATGCTCAGATCGAAGACACGTTCTACGGACATCAATTTAAATAATAATGATGTGAGCTTGTGGACAATGTTGTACAGCAACGTTACTCGTGTACTGTATAGATGCTTTATAGCTACTATAAAGAGCCTTTACACACTTCGAATTTTTGTATTGACTGAAACGCGATGCAGTCGAGAACCGAAAGTCTGCTTTGGTGGTACATTGGCCGCAGTATGCGCCTGCTGTTCACGCGGTTGTGGGGCACAAAGAGTTGTTCTGAGTCGGGGTATAATTTGTGACCGTTAACGTTACTTTAGACACTACGGAAATTAAATATAAAAACGCAGTGCCTTAAAATCGCACGTTTTTTATGAGACATCGGTGGGACGAGCTAGCACCTGATGGTATCCGCCACTCATGGAACTGGCTGTGTTTTCTTAGCTTTGTATAAGCAATGCCAAGTAAACACAATGTAACCGCTATCTAGCGTGAGAAAGAAGAGAAAAAGTAAGGAGAAGAAAAAGGAAGGGGACCGAAGGGATTATTAGGTCTCCGGTGCTTCTCGTAAATTAATGTAGGTAGTAGTGCATTTGAGATAAACGCGTTTATAATGATAAAAAAAATGTAACTCATACCAAATTATATAATGATGTTGTACTCTGGCAATTGAAACAGTGGCCCGAGGCTTTATCCTAGTTCGTATCTATACGAACTAGGATAGAGCGTATTGGCTGTGAGAAAAAAAATTGCTCACATTTGTATTTTGTATGACCTTTATAAGTATCTATGCATTTGATCTAAATTAGTAAACGAGTTTAACTTTGACGATGGAAAAAGTCGTAGTGTGAACTCGCTTTAAGATAAAAGCGAAGATTTTAAA
Source organism: Trisateles emortualis (assembly GCA_947095525.1). Classification (NCBI taxonomy): domain Eukaryota; kingdom Metazoa; phylum Arthropoda; class Insecta; order Lepidoptera; family Erebidae; genus Trisateles; species Trisateles emortualis. The sequence continues at coordinate 9,962,100 of OX352735.1, read as the reverse complement.
TCCTATCAAGCGGATGATTGAGTTAAAGTTCACCAAGAGTGCACTGTCTTGGAAAGTTAAACTCCATTTACTGATCTAGGTCTGGTAGGATAGTCTTTAGGTCTTTACAGTAAGAATTGTTGTTGCATATAGAAAAAGATGAAGCCTATATTATGTCAACCAGATAACTGGTAAACATATTTATATATTCATAAGTGCTACTAATATTATAAATGTGAAAGTTTGTGAGGATAGATAAATGGATGTAAGGATGTTTGTTACTCTTTCACGCTCAAATGGCTGAACGGAATTTTATAAAATTTTACAGTACTAGTAACGATCGGCTATAAATTATAAAGATATCGTGTAAATTGCCAAAAATATGTATAAAAATAAGTATAAGTCAGAAAAAATCATGTAAGTATAGTGAAATTGTTCTTTTTAAATTGTTCTAGAAAAAAGTCCGCGATAGCATTATATCTATATTTTATGTTGAAGACATTATAGGCCATAATTAAATACATTATAGTTCAATATTATATTTAAAATGGAATTTTTACAGTACTACTAGCCGTTGTCCTATTCGCTATTCAAGACTATGTAGCCTATTCGCTATTCAAGACTATAATCTATGTCTACGCCAAATTTTATCCGGATCCGTTCAGTAGTTTTTACGTAGTACTTTGATCGTTTGCACGTTGTAATTTGATATACGTTTTTTTGGTTCACATAGAGTGTATTTCGAATGATTATGTTTGTCTTTTCCACTTGCATTTTTATCAATCACACAGAGGTGGCAAAGGTCAAACAATATAAGGATTATTCCGACTGTTATTTTAATTTCATACTATAGCAGTACAGCCATGATACATTAAGAGTAGGTATAGACTGTAAGCTGTAGTTACAATCAACCTATCTAATAAAAATATAGATTAAAACATTGCCTGCCATTGTTTTAAACATTTATACATTTCATAATCTCAACTACTGGACTTAAACCTTTCTCAAGAACTTCAACAACATCGAGTCTTTGGCTTAACTTTCCCATAGGCTGCCCGCAACCTTTACCAAGTAAGTACACACTTGATTGATGAAAGATTCGTTTTTTTTAGAAAACCATTGCATATATTTCTGTGGAATTTGGTAAGAGTGTACAATTACACTAAACCTACAGAAAAAAAAATATTTTACACAATATCCTTCATTGGTTTTCCTAAAAAACTAATCTTCATATAGCGGTCCTGTACAGCTATCTCCGTTGCCCACCATACCTTTTTGGAGGCCTGCCTTCGCTGCGTCTTCAAGTTCGTGGTAGCTACTTTCAGCCTCAGCGGCCATCGTTTCTGCGAGATAGGTATATGCCCAATGCCAATACCAATGTATGTATCTATCTGAGGCAATCCTTTGAGCTATGTCATTTTAGTTCTCCTATGGATTTACTCTTTTTCTTCTTCAATCTAGCAGATTAACTCCAAGCATAGTTCTCTCTTTAGAAGCTTATATCCAGCAGTGGCCTTCTTTTGGCCCGAGTTTTTTGCCAATTCTTTTCAAAGCCCTACCCTAGTCAGCGAATTAATAGGAAGAATAGGCCGTAGAAAAAAAAATCTGGCATTTGTTTTTATGACGTTCATAAGTATCGTGTATTTTAATCTAAATAAATAAATAAGTTTGACTTTGGCTGAGATGGATGATCTTTTCATTGCCCTATAAACATAAATAATTTCTTAACATATATACATTACAATATAAACATGTACTTACGAGTTAGTAGTCATTATTTCAATACCATCATTCTTTTTGCCCGAAACGTAAGTATTCCTGGCAACCCTACGATAAATATATACTATTCGAAGAGAATGATCAACAAGTGCCATATTACGACAACCATTTCGCTCGATCGGCAGTCGGCACTCTATTGTACGCATTGTATCAGCGACATTGTATAACTCTTGGAACTCGTGTATGCCATAAATGTTCATTTGATACTTATAATACGGACCTACAAAAGTCTTTATAGTATTTATTTTCGATCTGAATTTCGAACAATGACAAACTCGGTAATAAAGTTTATATCTTTCGATTTCGGTTGCGGCAGTCTATCTCAACGGAGATTATACAGTGCACAGGTGTGTGTGCAGACACAGTTGTACACTCTATTCCTTCACTCTGATGGGACGGTAATCCGATATGAAATCAAAGTAGCTACCGCTTATTGTAGCTGCAAAGGTACTGAATATTCTTAATATTTTTTAGAAAACGATTTTTCCATCTATGGACTGAACGCGACAAGCTTACTTATCTTCGCAGATCTTTCTAATCATGCTGCTACTTAGTTACAAGCCCTCAAAATAATAATATATACCTGATTTATATAATATATAGGACTTCTTCTTCTTATCGTTTGGTTAGTGGCCAACCTGGTGACAGAGTTATTGAGATCGCTCATATTTAGGCCTCTGTCGTGACCTAACGACTGATAACAGTCGGGACCGACTTTTAACGTGCCCTCCGAAGCAGCAGCTACTATGCGGTCACCCATCTATAGGGTTACCGCGCCCTTGGTAGCTTATAGGACTTATATATATGTATATATATTCATACACGCATTGGCAATTTTCCCTTTATTGATCTCATAATTTAAACGCTTGGTAGAAGGTAATAGATACTAAAACACCGACAGTTAGTACCCCTTAATATGTACTCTATATTATACAAATGTACGTTTTATTAATTTATGCGTGACTTTAATGTTCTATTTATCATCCTCGAAATTATGTGCTCACGGCAACGGAGATATGTAAACATGGCCACTATATGAAGGTAAGTTTTTTAAGAAAACCATTGTATATATTTCTGTAGAATTTTGTAACAGTGTAAACCTACAGATAAAAATGTATTTTACACAAATTCATGCATAAGTTTTCCTAAAAAACTAATCTTTATATACTTAGCAGCCCTGTATATATGTATATCTCCGTTGCCGTGTGTACCTGTAAATATAGTGTCATAGGTTTTTGTAGGGTTATTACTTACTTTTGATAAAGAGACGATTAATAATCCTATATCGCTGCGCCATACAGTAGATTTTAAAAGAGGTAGGGCACCATCCAAGCAAGCAAGTCTAACTAGGAAAGAACGCAATCTAATAATTTACACGGTTAATTATTACGTAGTATTAGTTGTGCTCAGCGGCAGTGCGAGTCGCGAGAGTTTTGTAAACTTACGTCAAATCCCATACATTTGCTTTCTATTCTATTCGACTACCATTTATGCCACTTGTCTAAAGAGGCAGATCTCCAATGCTCAATTAGAGATGCCTTCAAAAACGTTTTTATCATCCTAGGGTTACCCACAACACAAAACTAGGGCGGGCTATTATTTTCAACTCCACATCAAAGTACATATCTATTATCAAGCGGGTTGGGGAAATTGGACAATTCAATGTAGTCTAGCTCGTCGAAGAAGGCTGCAGACCCTTGGTGTTGCCAGCGATATATCAAAGATTTTACATTAGTACCCTGATGTTATAAACATCCAAAAGTTTGTAACTTTTAAGTCAGCAATGAATAAGTAGGTAAGTACAGCCCTATGAATTGCAAGCCCCGATAGACTACGCTAACTGTTTTTCATTAATTAGGCGAGAAAAATTATAAAACAGACTCAACACAAACCAGATGTAACAAATTGGTTATTAAAGTGACTACATGCTTAATTCACTCTCTCATTAAAACAGTCAACCATCTAAATGAAATAAAAACATTCAACAAAACATTATGATGCATGGAAAAGCTATGTGCCTACGTTTTAAAAATAAAAACACAAAACAATGTGCCTTTTGTAAACATTCTACACCGCACATTCATCTCTCTACACATAATATTTGTGCAACTACACAAAAGATAACTTTTAGGAAATTCTAAAACGAGTTTTGTACAAATGTAGTGAAGTAATTAAACAGATTTATACACCACTGAATTAAAACAATAGGTACAGACGACGAATGAAATTTAGTGTCTGAATAAGCTTCAGCGTTAACAAACTTGTGAAAGGGTTTGTTGTAATTGAAAGATAAAGTTACACGAGGATTGTTTTACTTAATTCTTTCTCATGTGAGTTCACTAAGGTCGTTCAAATGTAACTTTTATAATTTTACTAGCTAACCCGGTAAACGTTGTTTAAAATATTTGCCATGTAGTAATATCGCTATTAAAAAATATGGGTCGCTAGTGGTAGGGTAAAAAAAAAGTGGTTTGGTTGTATGTATTTTAGAATGCCACATCATTAAAAAAAATCGAAAACATAAAAAAATGATGTTTGGGTGGACCACACAGGGGGTATGAAAAATGATTTCGACCGATTCTCAGACCTACCGAATAAACACATAAAATTTCATAAAAATCGGTCAAGCCGTTAAAGAGAAAGCAACTAACATTGTGAACTAACACGAGAATTTAATATTAAAATGTAAGCTTAATATCGTTAGTAGGTACCTATTGTCTGTTAAGAAGTGCTTACAGTAAGTATTCTGTAAGCACTTTAAAATATGCTAATTTAAGTATGTATCTGTGTACTTATGCACATGGTTTAATGGTAATAACATGCTGTGAACACAGTCATAAATGTACCTAATAAAATATGAAATATCTACTTAATGTTCATATTGAGTTACTGCACATTTTCTTTACTTCGAATATTTAACTAATTACTTATAATCTTTTAAAAGTTCAAAGACATCCTACTATCCTTATCCTTACGAATATTATAAATGTGAAAGTTTGTGAGTATGGATGTATGGATGTTTGTTACTCTTTCATGCAAAAACTACTGAACGGATCTAGATGAAATTTGGCACAGAGATAGATTATAGTCTGGAAATGCTATTCCAGACTAATAATCTATCTCTGTGCCAAATTTCATACATATAGGCTACTTTTTATCGCGATAACAGAGGCCTATGTCCAGCAGTGGACTGAAAATTGAAACTGATTTTTCAACTCGGATTAATAGATTGGCGCGTCCAAATTACTCCAAGCGTACAAAAGCTGATTTGACAGTTCACTCGTGTATAGATAACTGGCTTCCGCCCGCGGCTTTGCCCGCGCGTACAATCCCCCAGGAACAGATTTTTTCCGAGATAAAAAGTAAAAATAAAAAGTAGCCTATGTGTTATTCTAGACTATAATCTATCTCTATGCCAAATTTTATCTAGATTCGTTCTGTAGTTTTTGCGTGAAAGGGTAACAAACATACATCCATACATTCTTACAAACTTTTGCGTTTATAATATAACTAGTTGTTGCCCTCGGCTCCGGCCGCGTGGATGTCGGTTATCGCAGTAAAAAGTAGTCTATGTGTTATTCCAGTCCATAATCTATCTCTTAGTATAAAAAACGAAGATTTTGTAGTAGATAAGTGCCACTAGCAGTGAGTTACTCAGCTACTCATCGCTCCCGCCATGAAATTTAGCAGAGAGCAAGTTCAATTCTCAATACAGATGTCCCAAGGGGGCGTACCGCAAATATACCCGTCACAGCTGACGATGTGATATATTTACTCACAGTTTTATATGATGGTACGTTTTTATGCACAACACTGTCGGGTACGGTTACTAATATTAGGAGAAAGCCTCTCCATTCGATCTCGCTGTACCGACCCGCAATATTGCGGTCTTCATAATGAAAAAGGCTGCGTCTGAGATAAAGATAAAATTTAAAAATATATTTTTAGCCTTTGAAATTTTCAACATTGGACGTTGGTTTATAAGATAAATTAAATTTGACTAATAAAATTATGTTGATAGATAAAGTTTTTCGTGTATTAATTAAATTAAAAAGTTTACTAAAAAAGACTTGTTTATCTTCTTGTGTATATGTTTATCTATATAATATCTAAGAAGTCTAAATAGCATAGCAAAATTTATTAAGACAGATTCTCTTAACTTTCTTATTCCGATTCTAGTCGATTCTCATTTTTTTTTACTATTTAGGTAGTTAAAAACCTGCCTGGTAGTAAAAAGTTACCGTAGCTACGAAAACTATACACACGAATTAATAACCTCCACTTTTTTAAAGTCAGTAAAAAATTAAATAAATTGTGTAATAGATGCTATGAGTAAAATAAACCATAAAATCGATTTTGTATAATGTTAAACATAAAATCTCAAGTTATGATCAAAACAGTTTATGAACCAACAACATTTTGAGTGAATTCACAATTTCGGAAAAAGAAACTTGAATTCAATTATTTGTTTTGATCCAGGCGTCTAAATAAAATAATGTAAGTATTTTATTTTACAGTAGAAATCCTACCAAACTATGCAGAGCCTGTGCTATAGCAACCAAACAACGGGGCAAAAATCCAAATTTAACACGGGCAAAACCGCGAGGATCCGCTAGTTAGAGAAAAGATATACTCATTCAGATACCAAGACAAATAGGTTTCGAAGTAAACACGTCAAAAAACTTATAGTACAAATACGAACAAAACAAGTCTTTACTTTTACAGTTATTATATTGTACGAAGGGATGAATAACCTTTCTGAAACAAAAACAGTTTTTCATCAAAAGACATCTCTTTGCTGAAAAATGTAGCTCACTAAAAGTCTTGCACTTGACTTCGGCGAAGCTTTTAACAATGTACGATGGAGCGGTGAAGTTTATGTTGCAAACACAACACACTATTTTTATGTACGTAGACAATTGCTTACACTCAATATCCTATCCACTAGTCTAGCGGAGACCTGCATTACAACAAGATGTCAAAGACGTTGAGACTTCACTTTGTTTATTACTGCACGCCACAAATATAGACACTAATGTATGCTGTCGATTTTATGTTACGTTTAACGTCTTATCAATTCTCATTCATTATCAGTAATTGTACCCATGAATGGGATAGTACGGCAAGGGTAATAAATTAAAATATTCCATTATAATATGATAGTGCCAAGACACTAGTCGAACTTATAAAAATAAATGAAACAACCAAAACGATCGGTATCTTGGAAATTGTTGTGTTGTCCCACGAAAGGGGCGCCCACCGGGCCTAAGCGTTTCATCTTAAAATAAATAAAACAAAGAATAGTGAGCAGCCAGTTTATGAAGTTGGAAATATTTACGCAATGTTCAAAATGTAAGAGGCTGCAATTTGAGGAATGACGCGACTTAGGAGCTACGTAAAATCTCTGCTTGTGAGAATTCAGTGAAAAATGTGAGTTATCCAAAATTTTCTCTTCAGTGGAAAACTGTTCCACTTACTGTTAATATTATTCTTTGGCGTTTCTTTTATCTTCAATCCCATGTAACAATCCCTATAAAATACGGTAGGATTTTTGTAAATAAACGTGACGCACCGTTGTTTGTGATCTAACAAAATATATATTAAAATCGATCAAAGGGGCTGTCCTACATACATTCCATACCTATTCTGCAATAAAATTTTGTGACACATAACCTTAATTACATATATTATTATATATATTATATACTAGCAGTTCACCCCAACTTCGTCCAGTTAGATTTCTAGTTGGCTGTGTGTTGATAGTCAGTCCAGACAAACGATTTTATAAATGTAGTTATTATGATATTTTCGTAGTAATGTCTACTGTTTAAATTAAAAAGTATACATTGTACATATCTGTAATGAGAACATAGCTGTGGTTCCTTACAAGAACAATAGGCCGGCACAGCGGCGGCGCACCACTATGCTGTACGCGGCGAGAGCTTTGTGCCAGTAATAGTAAAAATAAACAAATCCCGGCACGCTCCTAGTATGCCTATTGTCGTCAAGCCAACCCTAAACCAGACATCTTTTATGATGAACAGAAATCGTAGCAACTCGACCACAGTATAATGAAAATTAATGGAAATACTGAATGAAGTATTTGAATTAAACAATTCTTTATCTAAATGACGAAACATATTTCATTGTGACAGCGCAAGATTGAAAATTATATTTGCAATCGATTTTGAATCTAATAAGTGAGGATTAAAGTCACATTTGAAAGTACCACTTTATTTTCTTATTAAAGTATTATATAAGTCTTATTAAATACGTGTAGTATAATCAAGTTCTTAAAGAGTTAATTCAATAAACATCACATTACATTTAGCCGTATCACAGTCGAAGTTGTTCGCAGACGACGAGTTAGTAAACCGTCATGACTTAACTACTTTGAAATTCAGAACTTTCCTTCAGGTGGCATCATAAAGTACTCACACAAATGCTGCTTCAGTACATGATTAAATTGGCACACTATAATTTATATTGGAACTACTTTTATTGACACTAAAAAGATAATAAAATAATGATATTACATGGCATCATATGAACATAAAACGACTCATTTCTTACGACTTTTATTAGAGAGGTAGGGCGATACAGATGGGCAAGCTTGACCGTGAAGAGACCTCTAACTTACAGGTGACCACAGTAAAAAGAAAACTACACACAGTGGTGTATTTTTGTTCATCAATGAGTATTTTATTTAGGGATGTGTATTTGTTTTTATTTTCTGTCCCAGGTTTTTCCCATAATACAAAACTGGTCTTAAAAGTTTTTCAGCAATTCGCTAATGATGCTCTAATTCCAAGTGTTCATTGGCTAGAGTAACTGCTTAAAGGCGGTTTGTTTGCCCTCTAGATAGAATTCAAAAAAAACATTGAATTAAGATTGATAAGTTACCTGAACATCTTTACCATAAATGTAAAAGTAACTCCGTCTGTTGCCTTCTCACGACTTAACGGCTGAACGGATCTTAATGAAATTTGGCAAAGAGATAGATGGTTTCTTGTAAAATGACATTATATACTCTTTATTACAACATCCGACATCCACGCAAACGGAGCCGCAGGCAGCAGCTAGTAGTATTATATTATCTGTTCCCGAACGGAATTGGAACGTTTTCGTATTGTCAATATAAGGAAACGACCTGAACGTTCCTCGAATAGGTGCCACTTTGATATCAGATACTCTTTTAATAAAAACCAACTCCTTTTACGTAGGTACGTTCTCGTCCTTTAGATAGGAATTTTTCATGTTTGTATGGCTGCAATAATAAGAACGAAACTTGTAAAATAATATGACATAGATATTTCTACACTAATTTATTATAATGAAACTTTGATGGAGAAAAGCCATGCGTGAGTGTGCACTCTGCGCACTATAGGATGTCCTGTGCGGAGGCATAAAACATATACATAATTATGTATTAGTGCAGAATGTGTGCGCAAACTCAGTTCCATCAATTCGTGGTACATGATAATAATACATGACGTCTTTTCGTCTCCGAGAGGTTATGCAGAAGGGTATTGACTCGGGCCTAAAAAAAACGACTTCTTTATTCGATTTGGAAATCGAACCCGAGCCCTTTGCACGACAGTTGTATGCGCTGTTACTAAGCCAACGAAGCGAAGACTGATCGTGAAGTTATTAGTTAAAGGCTCATCCTGCCATTTTCAACTGAGCGTTTAAAAAAAATGGTTCACTCGCGATGCAGGGCCAATCCTTAGTAAATTAAAAAGAAAATAAACATTCTTACTTTCGTTTTCACTATTATTAGAATATACCAATAAGGATAAATAAACAAGAGTAAGATATACGTGCGTCCGTATAATCGAATATTCTGATAATCGCGTCATTAACCACATAGAAATACTCGTAGTTTGTTTACCCTTCGAGTGTATTTGACTGGGGAGTGGCGTTATCCTTACCCTACTTTCGTAACGGAGAAATAATAATATACCAATGTTCATAAAAATGCAATTTATCGATATCTTGTCGAAGTAATAAATATGTATAATTTATATGATACAATCAAAACTCTTTTTTTCAAATGCTTTCTTCTAATTGCAGAAAACGGTTAAAAATATTTTTGATCGAAGACGTCGGGCAAATGTTGCTTTTGACGATAAAAAAGCAACTTTGTGTCGCCAAGGACTTTACAAATACATTTCCTAGACACAAACACAAAAGTACACTCAGACTAGAATAAATTATTTGTGGATTACGTTTTAAGAGAGGTAGGGCACGTACCTCTCTTACTACTAGTTCGCAAGCCTGACTGGGGAAGGACCTCCACCTTACAGAAGACCGCCACCAAATAACTACACACAGCGATGTAGTTGTGTTCCTATGTGTAAGTACAGGTTTCCAGCGCTCATTTACGGTTGCGTTTTGAAATAAATGATTTCCTTTACCAGGGATAACTCCATCTTAAAGCCCTGATGTAAATAACTGGGTCGGCAACACACAAGTGATACCTCGGGTATTACAAGCGTCCATAGGCTACGGTAACTGCTTAACATTAGGCGGGTCGTATTCTTGTTTGCCACCTAAAAAGTATAAATAAGAATATTTTCACTAGCCTTCTTTGAATTGTATTGCTTTAAAAAGTCTTAGTAGACTCTCAGACCAAAATAATAACATCATAACTCCACACATATCAAACGTAAATAAATGAAATACTGTGTAAAAGATGTCGGAACAAATTTAGTCTGAAGCGAGCTACGAAACATGACATTTTACACAATCCTATAACGTAAAACGTCCATCTTTGAGGTACGGCAAAATTGTTGGAACGCATTGAATTCAACCTAGTTTTACCAAGGTCCGCATAATATTCTCCTCTAGACAACTACATAGTTTATAATGTAAACTATCATAATAGCGCACTTCAAACGGTGACGTACACTTTCATTACATACGTATAGACCGTAAACAGTTCGTAGTGTTGGTGCCTTTATATAGCTTGATTGTATCGGGAGAAGTGACACATTTATCTGACGATGACATCGGGTGTTCCTACTCTCACTCACTACGGGTGTTGCTATACGATACCTATATCAATATCGGCCATATTGAGTCAATTTATTGGAACTAATCTTTGATGGGTTATAAAATAACTAAGGCGGATGACATACAGTTGCGTGAAACGCAGCGGAGTGAACGTATGATACATGGAGTTGCGGAAAATAGTTAATATTAACACAGCAGAGGCGAAAGCGCGTTTGCGATGTATGAAAGGAGGTCAATTTGTATAAAAATACGCGTAAAGCAAACTAAAACAAGGCGTGTGTGTTTAGTATGTGATGCCACGCGAATTTTGGTGATTTCTTAAGCACCGTACTAAAAAAACTGCGTGGAACGCGTGCATAATACGACGAGATCCGCTGCGTTCCGCAGAGCAGTGTACTCTCTGCTTTTAAGTAGTAGTAACCCGTACCCATAATCTAAGTTAAGGAACAAGAGTGTTCCTTAATGATTGCATTGTATGATGTAAATTAAGATCGAAAATAAATTGCTATAAGGACGTCATCATACGGCGTTTGGAGGAAAACAATACGTCTTTTTTTTGTTGATATTTATATTTATTTCTTATTTCACATATAATATATAAGTAGACTTGTGATTACTATTACTTGTGAAGGTATTGCATACCTTCACAATGAAGTAGGTATGACGCATGGGTACTTGTTTGTCGCCAGTCCTTTGTCTGTCAAGTTGAGGTATCGGAATTTGGTTGACGTGGAGCTGTCTATACACTTCGACAGTGAGAATTTGACTTTATGTAATGGTACAGATAACATAAAGTAAGATTATTGATTATATCATCATCTCAACCCATAAACGTCCCACTGCTGGGCACGGGTCTCCTCTATTCAAAGAGGGATATTAGCTGGCCAGACGGGTTGGTATAATTAGATTTTATATACTTACATATTATTTAAAAATTAGAGAAAGCAAGCATAATGGAAAATCTATTGTTTGGGAGCTACCGGTGACCGACGTGGCATACAAAGGAAAGAAAAGGAAGAAAAAAAAGGAAGGAAAGAAAAAACTTCGTCAAACTTTATTTTAGGTAAAGGAAGGAAAGAAAGAATTTCGTCCAACTTGACGTAAAATCATGAAAGCAAACTTAAAGTGATTTATTCATGTTGATAGTCGAACGTCAAACTATATAAAAACATACGCAGCATTTCTTTGTATATAACTCAAAAGAACGCTACGTCTATTACAAAGATAGGCACGCTCTTGAAAACTACAATAACAAATTAACTGGATTATGTTTAATCGAAGTAGCCCTTGGTAAGATTGACCAGTCATCCAAGTAGCACCCCGTTCACGAGCATGACGCACGAGCCAGCCATCTCCCCCTTCGCTATATAGAAGCGAAAGATACCTATGTTGTCTAAATATACTCTAGTCGGTATTTTAAAAGTACATCATAAAAATACGACTTAGTTTTATGGTTTTCATAGTAAGTTACTTAAATAGATACTCAAATAACAATTTACTTTTATGTTATTTGGTGCTCAAAACATATAAATAAAATTTGTGAGTCGTATATTTCTGATGTTCTTTTAAGATACTGCGACAGACGGCGTTTATGTGTAAGGTACTACTAAACGATATAAAAGATAATAGCAGTGACGGGGAAAAAACACGCTTTCTTTTCCAAAAAGTCAAAACTTTGACAAAGACTCTCCCCCAGTCTGTAACAATTTCAATTGTGTCAAAGTGTTATTCGTCGGCCCACCGTATCAGTTCGAATTTCTTAAAAGACGATTCCCCTCTTTGTATAATAAACGTAAATATTGACCTATTAAATCTCAATATTGTAGAGGTTAAACATAATTATGACAGAAAGGCTCCGAATATTCTGTTTGATTCTAGCCTTTTCTGCCTTTTGTTTTGGTTTGTCATTTATAGAAATTCAGAAAGTGATTCGGGCTGTATGATTCATCATATCAGCCAGAAAACCTCCGCTGCTTCTTGTCGAAAGATTTTTTCCAGGCCAGGACCTCTAGACATGGGGCATAAACGGTAGTTTGTGTATATTGTCTAGTAGTCTTCAGGGGTATTTTACGATACATAATATAATGTCGTATACTTCATATACATTTGTATTCTTTTCTATTCGATTCGATTACGGTTTATGCCACTTGTTTATTACCTAAATATATAGTCCGTCTTTACACATCATTTTTGTATATCATAAACTTTAAAATTAAATAAACATTAAATAGTAAACAGAAATAAAAATACGTGATATGTTTTGTATTCCTATTTTATTTTGGGACAGTATCTTGTGCTTATCGATCTTTGACTATAAGTAACACTATAACATATATTTATTTTAGATTGGTCTACGTTCATTTACCCGCCAGGCATAACTCCTGTCAAAACCCGTATACAAAACCATAAACCATAGACAGTTTATATCAATAAATTTCTATGTGCCGTAGAATTTTATTGATATGGACTGTGAGACGATTTAAGCTGGAAAAAAGTTTTACACAAAGGCTTGTTTCACTTGACCTCAAAGACAGTGTTCATGTCTGTAAAATAAATAAATGATACACAATAAAAAAACAATAAGTTGGTAAGTAGGGTAAGTGTTTAATTTATTTTTGTTAATAAGTTGTAAATTAATGAAAAGAAAACTATTTTGTTTGTAGTCTGAAAAAATATTACAATCTATAAAGAGGTAATGTTTGTGATCTACTGGACCGATTTTAAAAAATCTTTTACTAATAGAAAGCCACGTTATTTGTGAGTGTCAAAGGATAGCCTTTGACATTTTTTTCATTGACAAAAACATTATGGAAACCCGGGAAATTCCGCCCGTGCGAAGCCAGGGCGTTCGTATTATGCTTCTAAGTAGTATTAAAAATAAAGTTAAACTAAAACTAAGTTTAGAAAATTTATATCGAGGAATGTACATAGATGATTAATAAAAAGTAAATATAAATACATACAAAATTTGTAATATTATTTCTCTTTGTTTGTTTGAAATTTGATCCAAGTATTAGCCGGCTTACCTTATCTCGCGTTCTCCACATGCAGCAGTAAAATACAACAAACACGTAGCAGTAGCTAAAATCACGTTCATTAATTTTGTGAGCGGTAGTATAATAAGGTAAACACTTAGATAAAGTATATACCTGGTATATAGCTTGCAAATATGCAGATATTGAACTTTTAACATCAAATAAAGAATACTCGTACCTATAAATTTGTAAAAAAGTAAAGTATTTAATAATAATAATAGTTTATTTTTTTGCTCTCTCACATAGAATAATATAACATTAGTAGACTTAATCTAGGTGTACAAAAGAAAAAAAAAAGGTCATAAGTTATCTAAGTGAGAGACTGGTGTCTGTACTAGGAGACCTGAATGACAGATCGCCAGCCTCTCCCAACTCTGAATAGGTGAGTAGTACTTAGATACCTATAAGTAAAAATAGCATGCTTTTCATATGCAAATTGTAGAATCACTTCATAGTCGATGATTTTCTACTTTTCCTTCTTAATGCAATCTGTCTTGGAGACTTTAAGCAATATTTTCGTAATGAGAAGGTGTTATGTAAGGTACATTATCCAAAGATATGTCCTCATAAATAATATTTTAGAGTAAGTCCTGAGGTACTCTTTTCTTTAGTCTCCTCGCACTTGGAAATATTTCATCCATAAGGTGATGAGCCAGTGTATTGGGATGTAGCTGTAATCTGTTTTTATATGTTGTGATTCTCTCTTTTATATTGCACTCTGGGAGTGCCGACAGAAGTGAAAACACTAGGCAAAACAGTTGTTATACATTTTATAGCAATAAATGTTTTTTTATTTATCTAGACGCGTTTGCAGTCTGCTATATAAATATACATGCATGCATATATCGCCTCTTTGCTTTAATAACGAGGCAGTCGAAAACTTTAAAACAGTAAACCTTTGTTTAAAAACGGATCTAAAAATGACCCTACTAACTTTAGACCAATATCCATATTGCCTGCTATTAGCAAAATTTTTGAGAAAATTATGTTGCTGCAATTAGAGAGTCACTTTCATTTAAATAAATTATTACATAATGAGCAATATGGTTTCAGAAAGGGTCGTTCTACAGTAGATGCAGGAGTTAAATTGTTAAAGCACATTTTCAGAGCCTGGGAGAATTCGATGAATGCTGTTGGTGTTTTCTGCGAACTTTCAAAAGCCTTTGACTGTGTTGAACACAATACGCTCCTGAGAAAACTCAGGCATTACGGTATTAGAGATGCTGCACTCAACCTCGTTGCCACCTACCTATGTGATAGAGTTCAATTTGTGGATATTAATGGAAGTAGATCTCTAGGATTACCTATAGGTATGGGTGTCCCACAGGGCTCAATTCTAGGCCCTTTTCTCTTTTTAGTTTATATAATTGATTTGCCTTTCTATGTGCAGGATTTCTGTGACATTGTACTATTTGCAGATGATACGTCGCTTATATTTCAGGTAGACCGTAAAGAATCAAATTTTGATGCTGTAAATGGTTCACTCGCGAAAGTCCTGGACTGGTTTAATGCAAATAATCTACTGTTAAACTAAAAAAAAACTAAGTGTGTTAAATTTACTATGCCCAATACAAGAAATCTTACATTAAGTAATATAATTTTGAACGGTAAAACTTTAAGTTTCGTTGAATCTACAGTGTTTTTGGGTTTGACTTTAGATCGGAAGCTGCAGTGGGGGGAGATGGGGTGGGGGGGGGCATATATCTTCTCTTGCAGGGAAACTTAGTTCCGCAGCTTTCGCAATTAGAAAGGTATGGCAGTTTACAGACGTAGAAACAGCTAGGCTTGTATATTTTAGTTATTTTCACAGCGTTATGTCTTATGGCATTCTACTGTGGGGAAAGGCTGCTGACATTGAAACTCTATTTATACTCCAGAAAAGAGCAGTACGCTCTATTTACAATTTAGGCGCACGAGTTTCACTTAGAGAAAAGTTCAAAAAAATAGGCATTCTCACTGCTGCATCTCAGTACATTTTTGCCAACATTATGTTCGTCAAACAAAATATACACCTGTTTTGTAAAAACAGTGACATTCATTCAGTTAACACAAGGAACAAACACAAACTAGTTGGTACGTATCACCGTCTACATAAAGTCCACAATTCATTTGCGGGACTCGGGGTACGATTTTATAACAAACTACCTATTGAAGTTATGAACCTATCCTTACACAAATTTAAACTAACAGTTAAAAATCATTTTTTAGGCAAGGGTTATACTATTAACGACTATTTAAATGATAAAAAGTCATGGGATTAGTTGCTAGTTTTTATGCAGAATTATATAAGAATAATAGTTATAATTGAAATGTATGTCATATGAAGCGTTTTGTGATCATTATTGACTTTCTATTTAGTTTTTATTTTATTTTTTATGTCCTTGATTGTCATGCTCACTGAAATGCCATGGCTTGTGGTGTCGTATTGGCCGGGTCATTTCCTTTCCTCTAATATGGCGAAGGAAATGATGGCTAGTCCGTGCGTCATGCTCGTGAACGGGTGCTACTTGGGGTGGCTGGTCAATCTTGGCATGATTTATTTTTAAATAATAGAGATATAGTTTTTTAGATTTTACTAAGAATGCAATGTGATCTCGACACGTTTCTATCTTATTTTTACAAAAAGAAACGATCCCTCATTACCATAATAAATTCATTCTTTTTTTTTTAACTTATTATATTGTTTCTTAATTAATTAAATCAAATATTTATCTAAATTTCATTCTGTATCGGTATATTGGTTTCCGTTCCTTTTCGTTACCACTAATATTGTAACTTATACCAAATTGTAAATGTTATATTCTGGCGATTAAAAAGAGTGACCCGAGTTTCTTGCCAATTCTTCTCGAGGCCCTACCATAGTCAGCGAATTGGCCGTAGGAAAAAAGTATGCTGGCATTTGTTTTTATGACGTTCATAAGTATCATGTATTTGATGTAAATGAATAAATGAGTTTGATTTTTTTTTGATATGTCAAGCTGCATCTCGTAACGGTGTCGCAAATCCAGAGATTTTATCACATCTAAAAATATGCGTACCGAGCTAAAAGAAGTTTTCACTTAAAAAAATCTATCATAGCTTATTGACACTACATTGCATTTTACACAATATTGTTTATTAGACAACTATAGTAATAAAGTATATTAATTAGGTTTATCATGATATGTAAATGAACTTGTTTTTATTGTATTCTATTGATTTAATTAAAGTAAAAATGTTATACCTTTTAAAATTAAACAGTAAGCTCTTGTATCGCCTGTGATACAGGATTATCCTAGTACAGGCAACCTAACATTATAATACCAATATACATATTTTATAAGATTATATCAAAAATTGTACCTTTGTTTTGAACTTTAATATAGATTTATTATTATTTATTACACTTGCAATACCAGAAGGATTAATCGTGCGTTGCCGACCATACAACTACATTACGTTTAATTTCAGAGTTTTGTGTTATGGCTAACTATTGGAGAAAGGCAGTCGTTACTACTAGGTACATTTAATGAGGACTGGAGACCGGTTGATCTATTTAGATTAAATTATTTTGTTAGTTTATACATACATGGTAGTCTCATCATCTGCACCTAAGAAACCTGAAACATTTTTCTTAGCATTATACGTTAAAAATACTTTATAGCTTACATTTGTAGATAGTGAACAATATAAATATTCAGACCTCGAAATAAATCTTAGAAAATCTCATTCAAAATTGAGGTTTACAAATAAATATAAAGCTCAATCTATAAATGTCACACAGTTTTTATTTACACTTATCATCACAGATATAGATATATTATCATTTTTACCTGTGACTTGTCAACAAATCCAGACGTTCAGAAATCGAATATCATTTCGGTACGAGTACCTATCATAATATATGTATTTGTGATCGAGATAATATCATTAACTCTTTCTGATTTTACGAATGTCGATCGTGTCAAGCAGGTATTTATTCCATAGACTGAAATTGGTATGATGTTGTTTATTCTTTTTTTTTAAAAAACGACATCCACATTTTTTTAAATGAATTCGGTATCGTGGAGGTTTTGAAAACATTTAAGTTATGGATAGGAATATAAGATAGTTAGCGCACCATACAAGCTAGCAAACCCGACAGAGGAACAACCTACATAAATAAATAAAATAATTTTAACAAAAAAAAAAAACCGACTTCAGTACGGCAAGTTGCAGAATTTCAAAAACCGTAAAAACGGCTAGATTACATTGTTTAATTATGAAGTTCCGTTGCCTAGCTACCTTAGCAACCATCATGGAAACTTATTTAATCGCCATCCGTAAAATACTTATTATTGAGAAGTTCAGGTGACCATCTGTGGTCTTCTTCATCAGTTTTACTTCATCATATTATACTTTCTAAATGCAAATGTTTGATGTGTTGTTAAAATATTGAAATTGCTATATGGCTTCTATAGGCTACGTTAAATATATATTTAAAAACAAAAGAAAATATCTAATTACGCCATACGCTTGCTTGTTAGCATAGTGGTATAAAAATACAATTTAGAGACAATATGTTTGTGGATTGCTCAAAAATTTGCTCCGCGTGGGGATCGAACCCACGACACGCCGCGCAGTGGAAATTAGCCAGGCAGACACCTAAACCACTAAGTCACACGTGCGATCAAAGCAATAATATTGCCACATAGGACGACCGTTCATCATTTGAAAATTACGCTTTTATTACATTGTTTGGTTGATAATATATTTTCTGACTGTTCTTAAATTTAAAAGGAAAATCCCAAGGCTCACTTTGAGTAAGATCGATGTTTTCTATTTTGAATGAATAATATTATGGTGTAAAATCCACCTTGGTTTATAATCGGATTTCTTAAAAGTTCGTATTAGGTAACGGCCTTAATACTCGCCAGCTAAGGCATAAATATTAATAATTAATTAAGTGAGTTGGGTACCATACTAGCGAGCAAGCCTGACTGGTAAAGGACCTCCAAAAAGACCACAGCCAAATAACTACACACACTACTGGGATAGGATACGTTTTTTTCATTTTGAAAAAAACGTATCCTATCCCAGGGATACTCACATCTTAAAGCCCTAGTGTAAAAAAATGGGTTGGCAATACGCAAATTATACCTCTGATATTGCAAGCGTCCATAGGCTATGGTAACTGCTTACCTTCAAGCGGCTGTATGCTTGTTTGCCACCCAAGTAGTATAAAAAAATAGGTAAATTTTACGTAATATCGAACCTAATTAAATGTCGTTTATGTATATATTAATTTTGCCGCACTTACCTTTAACGTATTCCTATCTACTTGATTTTGTGCCTTCACTTTTCAACGTTGAAAACATTTGGTGAAGGAGAATTTATGGAACACTATTGGCTAAATTCAGTTATTCCTTTTAAGACTGGCGTTGTATCAAGTAAGTGGCCGAGTGTATTAGACGTAAGGAAGGTTCTCGAAATCTGTGAGGCGGTCAATGATGATCGGTCGCTACTTGACGTCGCATCCATGTTTGATCATGATAAAGAAAAAATAAACTACGGTTATAAATATTTGATAGTGATAGTCCATTCTTGCATTTTTGCTTGATTTTTGTAATCTCACTAATACCGACTAGAATAGATAGATGTTTGTTACTCAACAACGAGTGAACGGCTGAACAATTCAGAATAAAATTTGCTCAAAGATATAGCACATAGGCTACTTTTAAGTATGGGAAAATTCATTTTTGCTGTCGGATTGTACATACATGCGGGCGAAGCTGCGGGCTGATGATGTATGTATTGCTAGCGAAACATGGATATCATACACCTCTGCTTACTCGTTCGGGGAAATAAGGCGTTGTTATATAAAATTTTGTGAAAGTTCTCGTCTCAAATCTTGTTTCGTTTCTTGCCATACATGTATATACAACTAGTCTCATGGAAAGTAATACAATCTGAACGCAGCATGAATTTTTCGAACACATACTTTTTGATTTCGAAATTATATTTTTTGATAGCTATACAAGTTTATTAATATATATATATATATAAGTTTGATAACTTTAACAAGATAATAGTAATCGAGAAAAACGTAACTTTTTTTGAACTGAATACTCGACCTAAGGGTACTGAATGTGTATCAAGTTGTTTGTTTTATCCTAACTTACGTTCTCTGATTTGATATCTTCCACTTAAAGTTTTTGTTTTTACTGAAACTAAAACTTATATTAGTTGTTGCTTCCCAAAAGTTAGTTCCCATGAGAGTATGCAGCCTAAAACAACTCGGTTATACTTACCACTATGTTATCTTAGTTTATATGTGTTTTCAAACTATTGATCAGTTAAGCTGTTCTGTTCGGGATTACTGATTGATTCATGATCATTATTGTGGAGAGGTCTTAATTCATATTTATTTTGTAGAGCGTGTGTTTGAAATAGAATAGAAATATAATAAACTAGCGGCACGTCCCAGTTTCGCACAGGTTAACATTTATTTAGTTTTCATAGGGATCCCGTACTTACATTAGCCGGAGCTACATTATCAGCCGGTAACATACTACTTTTTTTTCAATTAAATAATTGAAAAATTATTCTATTGACAATAAAAAATAGTCTAAGTTACCGGTTGATAATGTAGCTTTCAAATGGTGAAAGAATTTTTAAAATCAGTTTTGTAGTTTTTGAGTTAAATCTTAACAATCAAAAAACCAAATCTTTCCTCTTTATAATGTTTATAGAAGATAGATAGATTAGATAGATAACAAAAGCTCTTGTTCCATTCGGCGGAATTATCATAGATACTGTAATTTATAATAGATACTTTTCACGTCGATTCTGAACGTGAAAAGTATCAGAGGTAGGAGGGATAGGTGGAAATGGTGATTCAACCTTATGGAAGGCTACAGCGAGATAAGTACAAACAATGGTGTAGTTATGTTTCTATGCTTGAGTACCGGTCTCCAGTGTTCATTTAGGGACGCGTTTTTAAATAAACATTATTTGTTTCCTACCCTTATTACATGAAACATTCATAAAGTAAAATACCTTCAACAAAGTTCTAATTTCAAGCAAAATAACTTCATTATAGACTAGCTCTTGCAATACAAATTTACTAGCGCAATTGTTCATATATAATTCAAATTGTAATTAGTAACTTCCCACTACTTTGTCTTGTTTGAGGCTTAACTTGGATCTACAATTCTAATTCTCTGTTTATTAAAAGGTACCTTGATATTTGCATCTTAGATTTTGTCTTCACGAAAACTGTTATCTTATATTAAAACTAGGGAGATTTCGTCCGCGTGGTAATTTGGAATATTTTCCCCGATTTTGCAACATATCTCACTACTGTTCCGCTCCTATTGATCATAGCGTGATGTTATATAGCTTATAGCTTTCCTGGATAAATGCACTATTCAACAAAAAATATTTATTCAAATCGAACCAGTAGTTTCTGAGATAAGCGCGTTCAACCAAACAAACTCTTCAGCCTCATAATATTAGTATAGATAAAACAAATGCGACAATTTGGATAGATGGATGGGTGTTTGTAACTCAATTACTCCAAAACGGCTTATCAGATCTAGAAGAAATTTGTCACAGAGATCGATAATATTCTAAAATAGCTACCTACATTTTATCCGGGAAAAATCACAGTTCCCGTGGGTTTGTAGGTGCGGGCAAATCTGCGGGCAGAATCTAGTATTTATTATAGTCTGTATCTTATATTAATTATTGTATTCTTATGCAGTTTGTACAATAAAGAATTTATTCATTTTATAATACTTATTTCTTACACTATCAAAATGTCTGAAGAGTTCTCCAATAATAAGGCGAGGCCAAATATTAAGATCAATATTATATGAAGTGACAAAAGAGTCACGTAGACATCTGTGGACTAATGAAAGTATAAACCATGTTTGACGTTCAGAGATTGGTTTGGTTACTCACTCACACATAAGAAGATATAACAACATTATAGTTGCAATCAAAGAGTATTAAATATAATATACTTAATCTATTTGTATAAAAGCGAAATACCGCTCACATATAATCACGAAATCTTCGAAATTACAAGTGCTGCAAATCTGAA
This sequence comes from Trisateles emortualis, assembly GCA_947095525.1. Taxonomy (NCBI): domain Eukaryota; kingdom Metazoa; phylum Arthropoda; class Insecta; order Lepidoptera; family Erebidae; genus Trisateles; species Trisateles emortualis. The sequence goes on along the minus strand of OX352735.1, from coordinate 9,940,227 downwards.
ATTTGGCTGGAAGTTTGTTGGTAGACAAAAATCTTAAAATTATTTTTCACTTTTATTTTATTTTATTGACTCATGATTATTATCTAAGCCGAAAGACGTCCGTTGCTAAACATATTGCTTCCCCATAGTTATCCGTGCTTCGGAGGGCACGTTAAAAGTCGGTCCCGACTGTTATCAGTCGTTAGATCACGACAGAGGCCTAAATATGGGCGATCTAAATAACTCTGTCACCAGGTTGGCCACTAACCAAACGATAAGAAGAAGAAGATAGTTTTACAGCATTCGCAACCTTTACCTGGTCCTAGATCCACATTGCTGAAGGCATCCCCCAAGCTACATCTTTTTGAACATAATTTTTTTTTTCGTTATGAAAAAATATAATTCTCGTACTAGGGAAAAGGCCCTGTTTCGGAGACTTAACGGATTATAGTTAGACTCGGAACAAAAAATATTTTATGAATTACACAACATTTTGTCCCATAATAAATTCAACCCACAACCCCGGCCAAGCAGTCAGAGCCACTAAGCACTTGTCTATCTCTAATAAGCATTTGAGGGATCCCAATGCGGCATTCGTACTTTAATTAAAACAATAATCCTTGTGGCAGTTGATCCACTCGGGATACAAGACGATTGCATGTATAATTTAACTATCAGAGCATCAAGAAAGGTTTTTAAAGTAGTGATTTGCGTTTCTCAGAACTTTTATCATTATGTCTAATTAGCTATTGCCTGCGATTCCTCACGCGTAAAGTCGGTTATCGCGATAAAAATTGCTAGCTTATTTGCTATTCCAGATTATAATCTATCGCTATGTCAAGCTTCATCCTGATCCGTTTCGTTTTTTTTTTGACGTGAAAAAGTAAGAAATATCCATACATACATCCATCTATCCTCACAAACTATCACATTTATAATATTAGAACGTTTATTTTATAATATATTTACAAGAATAGTTATTAGTTACTATTGTTAGTTTTTTTAATACAAGCAATTTAATATCACTTAGATGATCTTGTTTGCGATTAATTTGAATGTCAAGACGCCGTGTAGGCTAAGTACCATTAGTCAAATCTTAACATTCTTTTTTTTTTTTTTTTTTGAAGAGGGGAAATGCTTTACGCATACCGCCTTGCCTGGGGCAGCGAGGCGGTTATGTCGGACTCTCCGGCTCAAAGATGGTGGGCGGCCGGCATACCGACTAAACCCCCCTGTGCACCAACACCCGCCTTCACGGGTGGACCACTGGAACCTGATATGACGTCAGTGGTCCACCCAGCGGCTGCCCGCTTCACGCGGACTCCTTCCCCGTTGACAGCGTCCGGGCGCACCGGGAACACTGTCCCTCCGCGGAAGGGTGCGGGTGAGACTCTGCTGCCCCAGTCTCTCCGCACCCTCACTATGGCGGCATCAGACGCTCGTAGGCGCGCCGACGCCGCCCAGTTCGCCGGCGACGGATCGGATCAGCGAGGAGACTTTCCTCTCTGATCCACTCCGCCGCCTCCTTCTGTAAGATGACGTCCTCGCAGAAGGATGCGACCGCCGTCCACTCCCTGTCGCTGGTGACCATGGACCGTGCCACGGCCGGCAGCGACAGGTCTACTCCAATGACTGCGACGAGGTCCCGGCGCTGCCCCGCCCAAGCCGGACACGACTCAAGCGTATGCTGCGCCGAGTCGTCGTCGCAGTCGCAGTGGTGGCAGACAGGACTCGGTTCCCTCCTAGCGACCTTGTGCAGGTAGTGCCCGAAGCAACCGTGCCCGGACAAAACCTGCACCAGTCGGAAGGAAAGGGTCCCGTACTGCCGCCCTGCCCACTCCGACAAGATCGGCTGGAGCGCCTCCACGGTCCTGAAACCGGCCCGTGGAGCCCCCAGCCGACCTGACCACTGGGCCATGATGGCCCTGCGGGCGGCTTCGCGCCACTCGCGAATTTGTTCGGGGAGAGGGGACCGCTGCTCTGCCCGAACTGCAGCCACCCGCCGATATACTTCGGCGAGCACCTCCGCCTCCAAGTCCCACGGGGGAGTTCCGGCCAATGCGCACGCCGCGTCTGTGGACACGGTGCGGTAGCCGCGTATGGCTCTGACCGCCATTACACGCTGCGGCCTCTCCAGCAGCCGCCTGCTTTCGGCGGTCAGAGACCCCGCCCACACCGGTGCGCCGTAAAGCGCCATTGACCGGACCACCCCCGTGTACAGCCGGCGACAGGTGAGGCTGGGCCCGCCCAGGTTTGGCAAAAGCCGTCCCAAGGCGGACGCAGCCCCCTCAAGCCTCGGCGAGAGACGACGAAAGTGCTCGTCGAAGAGCCATCGCCCATCCAACACCAAGCCCAGATACTTCATCTGGGCCTGAACCCGTACAAGGACCGAACCGACGGATATCGAGGCGCCAGCAGGTGGGCCACGACGGGGCCCATGGAATAAGAGGGCCTCCGTCTTTTCAAGGGCCACCCTAAGCCCCAGCGCCGCGATCCGCCCGACCACTTGAGAGACCCCAGTGGTGGCCAGGCGCGCCACGTCTTCAAACTTACGACCCCGAGCTGTGACCAGTGTGTCATCGGCGTAACAGAATACGCCCAGCCCGGGGGGTAGAGCACCGCGCAGGACCCAGTCGTAGCCGATGTTCCACAGGAGAGGGCCAAGGACGGACCCCTGCGGAACACCGCTCGAAATGGTCCTGCGCCGGACGCCGCCTTCTCGGTCCTCGTACAGGACACACCTCCTCTCGAGGTAGTCTGCCACTAGCAGCCTCAGGTATTTGGGCACTCCATGGAATCGGAGCGCCTCCCTGATGCTGCCAAATGGCAGACTGTTAAAAGCGTTGGCGATGTCCAAAGACACCGCCAACAGCACCTCGCCGTTAAATCTTAACATTCTAAGCTGACATTGACACTGATGTCTCAGGTGACATATCGTGCCCCCTAAATGGAGATAATAATGCTCGGTAACCTCTAATATACACTAATCAGATGTTTCACCATCTGTTAACGGTGAAGGATATCATCGTGAGGAAACCCACATGTCTTAGAAGAAATTATAAAGACATGTCTGATTCACCAACCCGCATTAGGCCAGCGTGTGTGAATTAAGGCCTAAACCTTCTCTCTATCTCTCTTAATAAAGGAGACCTGTGCCCAGCAGTAGGAAATAAATAAAGTTAATTTTTATTATTAATTTTTAATATTACGCTATTATTAACATAGGTCTAGATACTAGTCTATGTTATTCTAAGGTATGGCGCCGACGAGCAACTTTGTCTTTGCAATTTATTTGTCTCATCACATCAAGTGTGTGGGTTTTTTTTTATACTTCTTTGTTGGCAAACAAGCATACGGCCCACCTGATGTTAAGTAGTAACCGTAGCCTATGGACGCTTACAATACCAGAGGTATCACTTGCGTGTTGCCACCCCATTTTTGACACCAGGGCTTTAAGATAGAAGTAACCCTGGGATAGGAATACGTTTCTTTCAAAACGCACGCCTAAATGAGCGCTGGAGACCTGTACTCACACACAGTAACACAACTACACTGCTGTGTGTAGTTATTTGGCTGTGGTCTTCTGTAAGGTGGAGGTCCTTTCCCAGTCGGGCCTGCTCACTAGTATGGCGCCCTACCTCTCTTAGTATGAAAAGTCTCCTGGCTGTCGCGTTGCTACGTGGGCGCACGTTCATACTAGCCCATAGACTTGATGTGATAAGACAAATAAGTTGCAGAGAAAAAGTTGCTCGTGGGCGCCATACCTTAATGTTCTAAAATTCTTTTGTTTCTATTACAAAAGCAAGTTCTTGCTACAGTTTCCATGTTGCTGTTATAAATGTTTCGCATCTAAAACACTATTTGAGCAATTATTGAAGGGAAACTGAATCTAATGTATAGATGTACGGTCAACAAAGCACGAGTAATGCTCTTAGTATTGCAATCGTCCATAGGCTATGGTAACAACTTACCATCAGACGGGTCGTATGCCTGTTTGTCATTTTCCATCTCAACTAAAAGACGTCTACTGCTGGACGTCTTGGGCTTTCTCCAAGGTGTTTTTCTTAGCACTCCTGCTGACCTTGTGTGTCTTTACTAGGTCCACCTTGTTGGAGATCTGCTCACGATGCGATTGTCATTTTAGTAATCTAAAAATACTAGCTGTTGCCCGCTAATGTCAGTTATCGTGATAAAAGCCTATGTGCTATTCCAGACTATAATCTATCTCTGTGCCAAATTTCGCCAAGATCCGTTCAGTAGTTTATACGTGAAAGAGTAACAAACATCTATAGATCCATACTCACAAACTTTTGCATCTATAATACTAGAAGAATAATGTAACCAAGGTCAATAAAAAAACTACAACTATATTTAAGACTATAATTTTTTAACTATAATCATTATTTTTAAAAAGACATTCGTCTTTGGGGACTGCCGATAAAAGTGAAAACTAAGTAACTTTAAATTGTATCGTCGAGCTATTAGAATATTATATTTTAATATATAAAGCGTTCGGTAGCGATGACGCAAGTTCCATGATTTTTGTTCAACCAAAAAGTTTGAATATAGATAGAGTTCTGTGACGATGACACGAGTTCCATGATTTTTGTCTAATGGTTACAGAAATATTGAAGTGAAGTTTTCACTTCAATATTTCTGTAACCATTCACAAAACGACAAAGTAATTAATTAGTATAATTAGGAAGGTGATTAATGATATAATAAAGTGGCTTATGGTCCCCGATTAGACTCATTAACGGCGTACAGCGGGTGGTCGGCGGAGCGGAACTTATCTATCAGTCGACTGTAAACCGCCCTTGGTATCAACCTCGATACGTGCCTACGTAAAGGCTGATTGTTGCTTTATTGTTTACATTTCGCAGCTTACATTTACATAATAAAACTTTTTTATTTAATTTATTCTTCTTCTTATCGTTTAGTTAGTGGCTAACCTGGTGACAGAGTTATTTAGATCGCCCATATTTAAGCCTCTATCGTGATCTATTAATTTATTTTGGATTGCCAACAAGAGATACACATAAAACATCATAATAAAATAATAGAAAGCGTGCCAGGTGCTCTCTCAGTTACAGGCAACCACATCTAACATAAATAGTTAAATTATAATAAAATGATGAAAAATCTGCATTATGCAAAAAACAAAAATTAAATAAAGATGAAATATTATAGTAGGTTAACAAAATAAAATGAAAAATTACAAAACACTTTTGAACTGACAAAACAGAATAAATACCCGTAGTACTACTAATATTTTACCACCGGTAGTTCCACGGGTAAGGACCGAGCGAGATATGTGAAATGTTGCACAAGATATCCATATATGGGAGCTACTATATGCAATATATTCATTTTATATTTGTAGGTACATGTTGTGAAATTAACCTGTTGAGAAATAAGTGTCGCGGGTTTACCGAGAGACTACAGAAACCCGAGAGACCTAGGCATGGGGTTCTTTAAGGAAGAAGTTAAGGGTTCGTAACTTGTAAGCAGTCATAGGCTACAGTTACTGCTTACTTTTAGGCGGGCCATATGCTTGTTTGCCTCCTTGGTATTATGAAAAAGCTCCACAAATAAAAAATAAAAAAGACTTTCTTACGCTACCTATCTATAATATAGATGAGGACTGAGACAGACTTTTCGAATCTTGAAAAGAAATTAATTTGCATCGAAATCAATTTTGATCTCGACAAATAGCATTATTCTATGTTCTTTACAATGAGAATTTATATTTTATATTTATTTATATGTATAACGAAGAGAAAATGTTAGTAATTAAAGTAATATAATCAACTTCCACAGTTATCTGACACCAAACTAGGCAGAACCAACCAGACAACTGGTAAACATCCTTACTATCCATACTAATATTATAAATGCGAAAGTAACTCTGTCTGTCTGTCTGTCTGTTACTCTTTCACGCCTAAATGGCTGAACGGATTTTTATGAAATTTGGTATGGTGATAGATGATAACCTAGAAATGGTCATAGGCTATAAATAATCACGCCATCGTTCTTAGGGGGTAGGCAGTAGGCAGATAACTAAATTGAGTTAGTGATTTTTAGTCGTTTTTGTTGAGACTTTTGCTCTTTCACGTCTAAACGGCTGAACAGATTTTGATGAAATTTAGTAAGGTAATAGATGGTTACCTAAAAACGGATATAAGATCAAAATGATCACGTCATCGTACTTAAGGCGTAGGCAGTAGGCAGAAAACTGAATTGAGTTAGTGATTTTTTTATGGTTTTTGCTGGGAGTTTTGCTCTATCACGCCTAAACGGCTGAACAGATTTTGATGAAATTTAGTTAGGTGATAGATAGTTACCTAGAAAAGGATATAAGATTAAAATGATCACGTCATCGTACTTAAGGCGTAGGCAGTAGGCAGAAAACTAATTAAGTTAGTGATTTTTAATCGTTTGTTTTAAAAGTTTACCTCATTCACACCTTAACGTCTGAACGGATTTTTATAAGACTTGGTTAATATAAAGATAGGATCCTAGGCACGGACACAGGCTACTTTTTACGGCGGGAAAATACCTCATTCCCGCGGAAATCTAGCGTGATCGTGTCAAGAAGCGCATGTCGCCATAGCTACTGAAATGATTTTGATGTTTTTTTTTTTAACTGAGTGTTACTACTACTTCAAGTTAGTATTTGATCACTTTTCTAACTTAGAAGGTCGGTAGGCGCCATAATTTAGGGAATTTATGATAAAATTTTGATGCAACTGTCTTTATTTAACAGTTTTACTTGGATCGGAACTTAGCGACATTCCATCACACTACTTAACTTATAGGGTAGGAAGGTACCAAAATTCAGACTACTTTTTACTTCGGGAAAATATCTCATTCCCACAGGAACCTATACACAGCTACCTATCTACAACATTAAAACTCTGTCTAGAATCACATTACGCCAAAACTATTGATCTGATTTGTATACGATTTTTTATTCAACTGACTGTTACATTACATACAGATAAAATCTAATTACCTACACCACAGAAATTGTTGGATGCTCCCGGAGGCACGGGAAAAACCTTTCTTTTAAACTTGCTTTTAGCGCAAATCCGAAAAGATAAAGGAATTGCTGTAGCAGTTGCCTCTTCCGGAATAGCCGCCACTCTGCTCAATGGTGGTCGAACGGCACATTCGGTGCTTAAACTGCCATTAAACTTAGCCCATGAAGAAATGCCAGTCTGTAATATAATTAAAAACAGCGAGCGTAGACGTATGTTGCAGCAATGTAAATTATTAGTTTGGGATGAGTGTACTATGTCCCATAAAAGAACAATTGAAGCTCTAGATCGGACTTTGAAAGACATCAAGAGTAATCCAAATATCATGGGGGGGATGGTGGTACTTTTAGCGGGCGATTTTAGACAGACTTTGCCGGTTATCACTAAAGGCACCCCTGCAGATGAAATAAATGCGTGTTTAAAAGCGTCAACGTTATGGGTGCACGTAAAAACGTTTAGTCTGTCTACAAATATTAGAGTGCAACTACACAATGATGTACAATCTGGACAATATGCTGCTGCTCTTCTTAAAATTGGAGAAGATCGTATGGCAAAGGATGGTAATGGCATGATTACATTGGATCGTGAATTCTGCAATGTTGTGCATAATCCAGATGATCTAAATAACTTCGTCTATAGCGAACTGCTAACTAATATGAGGAATAGAGAATGGTTATGTGAAAGAGCAATTTTAGCGCCGACGAATGAAATGGTGGGACAGATAAACGAGCAAATTATGTCACGCGTGGAAGGTGATATTGTTGAGTTTCTCTCTGTAGACACTGTAATGGATACTGAACAAGTAACATCATACCCTGTAGAATTTCTTGATTCTTTAGAACTGTCGGGAGTACTTTCACACAAACTGAGGCTGAAAGTAGGCGTTCCTGTCCTTTTGATGCGGAATTTAGATGCACCAAGACTGTGTAATGGCACACGGTTGCAAGTAACACACCTCGGTCGCAATATTGTAAAAGCAATCATTATGACTGCAATGGCAAAAGGAGAGAACGTTTTAATCCCCCGTATACCCATAATTCCGACAGATTTGCCATTCCAGTTTAAGAGATAACAGTTTCCGCTGAAAATCGCATTCGCTATGACGATAAATAAAGCTCAGGGGCAAACATTAAAAGTAGCCGGCATTAATTTAGAAAAGAGTTGTTTTTCTCACGGACAATTATACGTGGCTTGCTCACGTGTTTCAAGTCCACAGAATCTCCATGTGTTGGCCAGAGAGGGAAAAACAAAGAACATAGTTTACAAAAATGTACTACAGTAATAAGGCCTCTTATTTTTAGCTTCCTAAATTATTATACTACTTACATTAAGTTAGTACTTCCTACGCAGACGATGTTGCGGATGTCACACTGTCTAACATCGGGGGTTGGCAGGTAGGTAGTTAGTAGTATTTTAAACCGATTTACATTATTTACTTTTTATATTTACTAAGGAAACATTCGGAGCTATCCATTATGTAGCTTAGGTTGCTTTTGAACAAATTTTGATGTGAAGTTGAGGACTGGAACACGATATTGGGACATTGTTGCAGGGGGACTTACAGCCGGGAGAAAACAAAAAAACTTATGCGGACGAAGTCGCGGGTAAAAGCTAGTAATAATATAAATGTGAAAGTTTGTGAGTATGGATGTATGGATGTTTGTTACTCTTTCACGCAAGACCTACTGAACGAATCTGGATAAAATTTGGCACAGAGATAGATTATAGTCTGGAATAGCAAATTGGCTTTTTATCTCGATAACCGACATTTACGCCGCGGGCAACAACTAGTACTTATATATTTCTAAATACCTACACTAATAATATTATTAAAATACTTATCTATTGTTAACATTCATAAAATTGGTAAGATTGAAGTAGGTGATTTGGTAAAAAAGTGTGTAATTAAAAAATCCCAGAACCGACGTTCATGTATGAAGAGGTTGATGAATGAAGAGGAAGCGAAAGAAGTATGCCTGTCCAGTAAATCAATTGGCGTACCATAGTCTCTGGCTACCCCAATAGGAGACAGGCGTGATGATGTTTATATCCTAACATTAAAATAAAATATCTTAAAGAGTTCCTCATTTGACCAGCGTGAGTGAATTAAGATCTTAAGCTCTTTCAGCCCTCTTGATAGAGGACAGAAAACCCTTGCCATTGTTTGGGTTATAGTATACTTACATATATGTATATAATATCAATGGGTTTTGTACTGTAACAATAATAAATGAATAGTTTCCAAATAGCCCCGTAGCAGTCTCGTAGGCTTAAACTTAATCCGCCGTAGACCCGTAGCATTTTCGTAGCAGCTGAGGTAGTTTTTGCGTATAGATGCAATGTACACCAATAAGTATTTCAGTTGATAGTCATTAAAGAAAATATCAGCATGAATAAACTGTGTGTAGTACATACACAATATTAGATATAATACATTTCTACCTACTAAAAATAAAAAGGTGCAATCCTTTGTTATGTTACACCAAATAGAAATTGCAGGCTTTACCTATAATATTTAAGTAAATTCAAACCTACCTACAACCTGTTTATATAACACTCGGGATATTGAGATAAACTTCAGATACTCACCAAACATGCCGCCGGCATTTGCCCCTTATTTCAATATCTGTGGTATCTGTTCAGGGTTACGGTAATTGGGCTCCTTTCTAACCGCCGCTTATTGTAATCGCCCATTACCAATACAAATACGCCCACTCGATTTTAAATAATACCTATTCGTGTTCAGTATGCTCGACTGTTGAATGAACACTTCGTAGAAGATCAAAGATTTATTTTTTTGTTGTGTTTTGTGCTTATAAATACATCCAGTCGCATTATTTTTATTATTATTTTAATGTATTGTATGAGGCGCTCATAGCCAGGTACACTCGCTGTTCGGTAAACGATCAGCGGGTTAAGCTACCAAGGGCGCGGTAACCCTATAGAGGGATGACCGCATAGTGGTATTTCATCTGAGCGTCTCCGGGGTTCGGAGGGCACGTTAAAAGTCGGTTCCGGCTGTTAACAGTCGTTAGATCACGACAGAGGCCTAAATATGAGCGATCCAAATAAGTCTGTCACCAGGTTGGCCACTAATTAAACGATAAGGAGAAGAAGAATGTATTGTATTTACCTCTCTAAAGCTAGCCAGCCCCTTTAGACAAGTGGCATAAATCAAATAGAATATAAACCAAATGTATGTGATTTGACATGAGTTTACGATATAATGTCGTTAACTTACGTCAAATCCCATACATTTGCTTTCTATTCTATTCCATTCGATTTGACTACCATTTATGCCACTTGTATAGAGGGGCAAGTATGATAGCCGGCTATATGAAGCAGACTTCATATTTCTGATAGAAAGAAAGAAAGAAACATTTATTGGCATAACGTATACACATAAATTTAATGCTTTGTGGGCATTTGTTGCGTGTTGCCAATTTAGATATTTTTAACACTAGGTTTTTGTGATGGAGTATACCTCAAATAATCAGAGATACTTCTTGCAATACCAGATACCTCTGGTATTGCAAGGAGTTTTTTAATGTAGTAAGTATTGCAAGGAGTTTTGTGATGTAGTAAGTACTTCTGGTATTGGAAAACGTTTCGTTAAAAACGTTTTCCTAAATTAGCACTGGAGATTTGATTTGTACATAAATATTATATCCACTTGCATTACTATGATACTCGTATCTCCAAAGTTAGCCTGGTAAGATAAACCCTTAGCATGAGTTTTAATAGTTATAAAGCGACATTTTGTTCCTTTTAAAAGAAAAAAAACAAGTTTTTCGATTTAATATTTTTTTATTAAGGAAAAACAATATAACGACTGATTTTGTCATTTTTGTAAACTGCGCCTGTTGATAACTGTGGTCTTCTGAAAGGTGGACTTTTTTTCCCAGTCGGTTAATTTAAATATCATTACGAATTTTGTCTGACAACTGACGTTGTCATCGCGGTAAGCTTCATAAATGCTGTCTTCTTTTGCGGAGAATTGGGTCGATTTGTGGAAGACAATGGAAAATACTTTTGCCCAGCATTGTAACATAATAATTAATTTAGGATATATAATATAATGCTAAAATATGTAAATTTTCCATCGTTTTATTACGAAAAGTTGCATAGTTGCAAATTGCAAGACATTAACATGAATATGGAGATCCACAGCAATGCAAATTCTCGTTAATAAAGTATCGGTCTAGATACAGAATAGCTCTTCAATATTTTACTCGTAGCCTTCATAATCCCTAGTAAAATGAGGTCGGTTTATATCCTGCTAAACTGACTGAAGGCAAAAAGTAAAGATAATCTTGCTTGATGGAGATTTTAGTCATCCTTGTATTTATTACGCAATTAAAATAAAATAAAAAATAAAATCGCAAAATAAATAAATAAATCATTTAATAAAATAAAAAAAATGTATAAGAAAGGGACAGCTATTTATTTATTTTATTTTTATTTATTGGGAAAATGCGAATTCGAAAACTTAATAGCTATTTTTTATGTTTTGCGAATCGGCATATAGCTGTCCCTTTCCTGCAAAACATACATTAGTACGACATATCTATCAACGGTTCTATGGTGTTACGGGAAACATATTTTCTTTTACCTTTAACTAGATAACATGTTCGTTATAACATTCGAAAAATAAAAAAGAAAGTACCACAACGAAAGCTTCGACATTTATTTCAGACAAAACTGCTAAGTAGGCACATACTACTTGGTAAGTGTATACAAGGTGCTCGGATCTTTGTAGACGGAAACTTTCCAAACTTACAACATACATTCGTACTCGACAAGCTATTAGTTCACAATTTTTCCAACTTTCACACATAATATGTAAGTTGTTGGTATATCTACTTACGGAACGACGGGCGATGGGAACTTTCGTAACAAGAATATTATCGAATAATATAATTTTCCAAACATTTATTGAACTTTTTCAGTGGATGGCTTTATAATTTTCTAATAATATTCTCCTAACTTGATTTCGGTTACTGTGGCTAATATCGTCATATTCGCGAGCGATATTATAGTGCACAAGTGTGTGCGCAACCATATGTAGGTATTTTTCTCTATCATAGATCGACGGTACAGCAGCTTTACATGCTTTTCGAAATTTGGAAATTCGCTGTAGTAGCATTTAGTAACAATTTCATGACAGAAAAAACAATACCTATCCATTTTAGACCAAACCAGGAATCGAACCCGAGACCTCGTGATAAGTAATCGCACACAACGATTCGCCTTTGCCGCGTCGTATGTTTTTAGAATTAGGGATAGACCGCGCGTGAGGTTAATTGGTTCAATTAGTTAAAAATGAAAAATTTTCACAATTATTTGGCTGTAGTCGCCTGTGGAGCTAAACTGACTAGTTTCCGCCCGTGGCTTCTCCCGCGCGGTCAATCCCTCGGTAACAAGCGTAGTGCTAATTAAAGCTAAAATCTATCTCTGTGCCAAATTTCATCCAGTTCCGTTTAGCCATTTTAGCTTGATTGTGTAACAAATATCCATACATCCATCCATCCACACTTTGACATATATAATATTAAGTAATTAGGTAAGTTATTAATAAATACTCATTATACTCATCATTCAAACGTGTTGAATACACGTAAAAAGATGTACCCACGTAATTATAGATAATACGATGAAAGTTTGTAGCTTAAACATGAAAGCATTTATTCACTGGAACGGAAAATATGTGAAATGTGTTAATTTAATTATTAACATATTAATATGAATGCGCGTGAAACTGAAAGAGAGCCGGTAAATTAATTAAGTCGTTTTCATGATAAGTGCTCCACAATTTGGTGTAACGATATATTATATTAAATGCCTCGTTGGCCTAGTAGTCGTTAAGTGAAAATACTGATCGCGAGGTCCCAGGTTCGCTTCTCGGGTCAACCCAAATAACTAATTTGTTTTACTGTCGAGAAATTCGTATTAGATAGTCGAAGTTTAGATTTTGGCAGAGTTTACTACCCCATCTTTGGAAAGTACGTGCCGTTGGTTCTTTTTTAGAGTTCTATCTGGTCGTCTCAGATTTATCGTACCATTGGACTATATGAGTAAGTAAATAAAGATCGCATCTGGGGTTGCCTACATACTGTTGCTCTAGGTACAAGGCACTCTCACAATGGAGATGGCTAGTCTCCGTCAAAAATAGCCACCGCGGCCGTAATTTTCTTTTCTTTCTTTCTTTTTTAAAAAGACAACTCCCGCACTAGAGATCAAGTTCTGTGTCGCGGGGGACTTTACAATCATACAATTAACGGACACAAATTACACCCAGAACAATTCTTTGTGGGTCACACAAAGTTTTGTCCTCTGTGGGAATCGAACCCACAACCTCGTGCACAGCAGGCGTATACTGCGGCCTCTGGACCACCAAGGCAGTAGGAGGAGGCATCTCATGACAATGATCGTAGAACGGTTTGAGGATACAATTACAATATTACGTCAGTTTTATATACATAATACATATATCTTGAATTTATAGATACCTCATATTATGTAGTGATGTAATGAAAATTTGTTGCTCAAAGATAAAAGGGATTAAACGCGGAACAAGAGACGTAGGATATGAGGCGCAGAGGTTTAATTTTAATTAATTACATGAAGTTGTAGCCGAGTGGAAAAGTAACCGGCTTAGGACACGTGAGGCGCGAGTTTGATTCCTGCCGACAGTCAAAGTCAAAGTCAAACTCATTTATTCATATAGATCAAATACATGATACTTATGAACGTCATAAAAACAAATGCCAGCATACTTTTTTTCCTACGGCCAATTCGCTGACTAGGGTTGGGCCTCGAGAAGAATTGGCAAGAAACTCGGGCCACTCTTTTTAATTGCCAGAGTATAACATTTACAATTTGGTATGAGTTACAATATTAGTGTTAACAAAAAGGGACGGAACCCAATATTCCATACAAAATTAAATTTAAGTAAAAAAAAAAATTTTATAAGGAAACAATGAAGGGAAAAAATGAATTTAGCTTTCCACTGTATGGCAATGAGGGATCCTTTCCTTTTGTATGTATAAGATAGAAACGTGTCGAGATCACATTGCGTTCTTAATAAGAATCTAAAAACTATATCTTTATTATTTAAAAATAAATCATGCCAAGATTGACCAGCCACCCCAAGTAGCACCCGTTCACGAGCATGACGCACGGACCAGCCATCATTTCCTTCGCCATATTAGAGGGAAGGAAATGACCCGGCCAATACGACACCACAAGCAATGGCATTTCAGTGAGCATGACAATCCAGGACATAATAATAAAAAATAAAAAAAACTAAATAGAAAGTCAATAATGATCACAAAACGTCTCCTTACAAATTTGTAGTTATTATTCTTATATAATTCTGTATCAAAATTAGCAACTAACCCCATGACTTTTTATCATTTAGAAAGTCATTAATAGTGTAATAACCCTTGCTTAAAAGATGATTTTTTACCGCTAGTTTAAATTTGTGTAAGGGTAGGTTCATAACTTCAAGAGGTAGTTTGTTATAAAAACGTACCCCGAGTCCCACAAATGAATTGTGGACTTTATGTAGGCGGTGATATGTACCAACAAGTTTGTGTTTGTTTCTTGTGTTTATTGAATGAATATCACTGTTTTTACAAAACAGGTGTAAATTTTGTTTAACGAAAGACACGAAAGACAGTAATATTATTATTATTATTACTAATTATTTAGTGTATGTAATTTATATATTACCATCACCACCACGATCAGATGCCTCTTCACAGGATGTGCAAAATCTCAAAAACGCCAACATAAGAACATAATATCTGATTATAGCTGCAAGGTTGATCAAACATGGTAAAAACAAGAAAAAATTGTAATTCATATATAAGTAACGGAAGGGCGCGCCCCCTGACCAGATAGACCGATGAATTTAAGAAGGTTATTGAGGTAGACTGGATGCGGAATGCGGAGGACCGGGTGTTGTGGCGCGAATTAGGAGAGGCCTATGTCCTCAGTGGACTTAAGCGCCTGCTTAAGTCCACTGTGGACATAGGCCTCTCCAATCTCCAATCATTCAATCAGCCTTGATTGAATGATTGATATACAAGTCAAGTAATTGATATAGGTACAAGTTAAACTGCTACCGATGGTAAGTGATTTCTAATATCTAATAATAATTATAAATCGTTTATTTCGTGTCGCATGAACACAGAGATAAATACCTTATAGACTAGTATACATAATAAAAATTGGGTTAGTTTACTTCTGACTGCCTTGCTGGTACAGTGGCCGCAGTATGCGCCTGCTGTGCACGAGGTTGTGGGTTCGATTCCCAGGATAAAACTTTGTGTGACCCACAAATAAGAATTGTTCTGAGTCTGGATGTAATTCGTGTCCGTTAATTGTATGTTTGTTAAGTCCCCCGCGACTCAGACCTAATTCTCTAATGCGGGAGTTGTCTTTTTAAAAAATGATTTATAAAAATGAAATGATATACGCCATATTAGTGTTGCTTCGGTTGCACTTTAAGTTTGTGATTTGCCTTAAGATGTGGTAACAGAGAAGGAAAACATCACGAAGAACAAATTGTACTGTACAATACGTACTGAGTGAGCACAGTCATAAGTATAAACAATAACTACGTACTATTCTTTATTGCGAACAGAAAGCAGCCTAGCGCAAAACAACAAAGAGAGCATATTTCTACTCAAAAAAGTAGCTATGAGTTGTCTAGTTACCACTTTGGAGAGAACATATTTTTGTATTTTTGAAAAGGTTTAGAAAGTACCAACATGAACATCGTGTGCTCGCTCTGCATCTGTTATTCTACTCATCGCAAACAAGCATACGGTCACCCTATGGTAAGCAGTTAGCGTAGCCTATGGGTTAACGCTAGTAATACCATTACTTCCGTGGTGCCGACCGAATTTGTAATACCAGGGATTTGTGATAGGTAACTCTAAGATACGTAAATCGATTCTTTACAAACCCATACCTGAAATGAGTTGCAGTGCATTAGGCACCTGTTGTTACGCAAAGAAACACAGGTACACAACTGTATGTAGTTACTTGGCTGTGGTCTTCTGCCAGATCCTTTAAAGACTTTGCTAGACCCGGGAATCAAACCCAGGCTCAGTACAATTGGCCGACAAAAAGCCTTTATGTCTATTGCAGACGATTTATGGTACAAGGTCTAATGTATATCTTTTTTTTATACTACCTGAGGGTAAACAAGCATACGGCCCACCTGATGTTAAGCAGTTACGTAGCCTATGGACGCTTGAAATACCAGAGGTATTACTTGCGTGTCGTCAAGAAATGGGTAGTATTCCTGGAATAGGAAAACGTTTCTTTCAAAACGCATCCCTAATGAGTTCTGGAGCCCCTGTGCACACATGAACACAACTACACCACTGTGTGTAGTAATTTAGCTGTGGTCTACTGTAAGGTGTCCCCTATCGGGCTTGCTCGCTAGTATGGTGCTCTACCTCTCTTGATCTCCTACATAGTTTTTTTCATAGATCGGAAATAACTAACTTATTCCGAATATTAACATTATAATTATCTTTAGACTTGGGTTATCAACTTCTGTACTAATTAGAATCCAATTGTAACTTAATCAACTAAGAGGTACTTACTTTTTACGTCCGTCGGTATTGTTCTACTGAATATTTTTTATTATAAAACTTGCGGTGTAATTTCCTTGCAGCTGCGAGACTGAACGCACCATTGGTTATGCAATACAACTTTATGTATAAATTATATCTAGAGCATATAATAGGGGATTTGTTCTGTATTTTATTTAAATGATATAAAAGTTTAGCTTTATAATATTCGGATAACTTAGAGACGGCCACCTGATCTCTAACTAGGTCGACAAATGTACTATAAATAAATAAATAAAAAAAATAAAGTTTATTAGACAAAAAATTGTACAGTTAAACAACTAGAAAACTGGTAAACATTCATATGCTTTTTTAATACTACTTGGGTGGTAAACAAGCATACGGCCCGCCTGATGTTAAGCAGTTACCATAACCTATGGAGTAATGCAATACCAGAGGTATCACTTGCGTGTCGCCGACCCATTTTTTTACACCAGGGCATTTAGATGGAATATCTCTAGGATAGAAAAACGTCAAAATACACGTTTGAACATAATGATAACTGACATGTGTCAGTCATCATCATCAGCTTTTTGTTCTCTTCAGTGATGGACTACCTCAGTATAGGAAAAACGTTTCTTTGAAACTTGTACCTGTCTACTAACGCACAGGTACACAATTACACCACTGTGTATTTATTTGGCTGAGTTATTTTGTAAGGTATATTTTGTACACAGAGCATGTTATTCTGTTCAGAATATGCTAATAGAATTACCTGCAATTACATCCTAATAAAATTGGCGAAATGGATGTATGTCTTATTTCTTTTTCTTAGGAGGATGTTTTGTCAGAGGCAGCCATCCAGTCTTCCTGCGTGCAGATCTTAGGGCATGTAGGGCACGATGTGAGGTGAGACATCGTTTAGGTTACACTGTACAGACAGACCAGCCCCTCTAGACGAATTTACGACATTATTATCGTAAACTTATGTCGAGTCATTCGTGAACTCGCTGAATACCTATCTCGTAGACTTTGGCGAGATGGCACATTTCAATTGAAATAATTTTTAGCCGAGATAGGTATTCAGCGATTTGACGAATGACTCCTCATGTCAAATCCCACATTTGCTTTCTATTATATTCGATTCGACTACCGTTTATGCCACTAGTCTAGAGGGGCAGATCCGTAGGGGCAGATCTGAGACACTTCACCTGAACAAGTTTTACTTGCTGACTTTATTCCGAAGTATATTTAAAGACTTTCAGACCAGCCATAGTTACATATGTTTAATAAACAAGGCATAATATAACCTTTGGCAACGCCTTTTGATGAACAAAGAAAACTATTAGTTATCATCAAAGCATCAGTAGAGTACTCTACTGAAGGATAGCGAGCTGTCATTATCAATACCATATACCTACTTATATATACAATAGAATCTGATTTCTTACTCGTCCTTTGCGTCGTTCATTTGTTGGGGTTCGCTATTGTTAGACGGGATCACGATAACATTGATTGACTTACCAAAAGAACGAATAATACAAAAGTAATATCATAAATAAAATCAAATATAGCACAATATTACGCTTTTCTTTCTGAAAAGATGGGCAGAGGTGTGTCCCTTTTGCTATTTTTGTTAGGTTTCATGTAAGTTAATGTCTTAGAACAACTTGTCTCACACGTCCATCCGATCCCATACTAGACAGAGCCTATGACAACCAGACAAACTAATGGTTAACATAAATATTTCAATCAATCAAACAGCCTGCTTCATATAATAATAATAATAGCAAGCCATATTATATGAATGTCCTACTGCTGGACACGAGTCGCCTCTCCTCTATCAAGAGAGAAAGAGGGTTTAGGCTTTATTTCACACACACTGACCTAATGCGGGTTGGTGACTGTATATAGGTATATGCAGTCACCAACCCGCATTAGGTCAGTGTTTTTGTTAAGAATTTAAGTGTACATAGGTATGTATACTTAAATTCTAAATATTTATAAAATATTATATTACAAATAATATCCAGACACGGAACAAAGAATCGTGGACATCCCACAAAGATTTATCCCAGAAAATTAAGTTTAATTTTCATGAAAAGGCAGTAACACCTTTTCACTTATATGTTAATGTAAATTAAACTAGAGGGTTGGTTAAAAAAAGTAACAATTACAAGGTAACTAATCCACAAACCATAGTGGCCTAACAAACGAATATGTAACTAACTTTCTTTACTTACTCAAGTCAAATAAAAAACACGTACCGTTAGCAACAAAGTTCATAGGCACAATACTTAGTGCTCTAAAAATAGTTTATTAAGGATTAAAAAGTATTTAATTTATGAGTATATATAAGAACGTTGGTGGTCAAGAGGAATAGTGTGAGTTTGATCCCGGGTGGCAGTCTGCGAAATTTATATGTACAAAACAAATCAAATATTAACATTTCTGTTTGATGTAAATCTAAAGGCATGTCTGATCCACCGACCCAAGTTAAGCCAAAGTGTGTGGATTAAGGCCGAAGCGCACTAAGCTCACTTGATAGAGGAGAGGAGACTAGTGCCCAAGAGTGGGATGTAATTGCTAACACGTAAACCGCATCAAAGTAGAGACTTTCAAACTATCAACCTTTGCAATAATTAATTGGCCTGTATTCATAACTACAATGATTTGGGTACCTATGCCTTTTTCCCAGAGGGGTAGGCAGAGATAGTTTTTCACTACTGGAAATCTTTGTATATAGAATAATATTTTTATTTGAAAGTCATTCCGACCTTTGCTGTAGTTTTTTTATACTTCTTGGGTGACAAACAAGCATACCTGTTAAACATAGCCTCCGGACGCTTGCAATACCAGAGGTATCACCAGGGCTCTAAGATAGAGTGTTCCTGGAAAAACGCCTCATTCAAAACACATCCCTAAATGAGCGCTGGAGACCCGTAAGTAGTTACTCATACACAGGAACACAATTACACTGTTGTGTGTAGTTATTTAGCTGTGGTCTTCTGTAAGGTGGAAGTCCTTCTCCAGTCGGACTTGCTCGCTAGTATGGTGCTCTACCTCTTATGTTCCTCTTGGTTTATGTTTCTGTCAGTGTATATTATGAATTACTATTATTACAATAGTATGTTTAGCGATGTTTTTTGCTGACAGTACCTACGCGTGTATGTAGAGAATATCTCTCTTCTCGCTAGCCTCATAGTGGATTAGTTCCAAAAACAATGAACTGTAACTGACGTTTATTTCAAGTATAATCCACTTTGTGCTTTATGAAATTTTAGTTTTGACATAGTTGGACTTTGTTAACATAACGTAGATACATTATCGTAATGGCCTCATAAGTTTCCGACATGTGTAGGAGTTTTAATTGTTAATTTTATTACAATTTTTATTTCAATGTAACAAGCAAAAGTTGACTCGAGACCTACCATTACAGTATAATGATAAAACAATTCTCAAAAGCTTTTGCCAATTATAAGAATAATATTTTATGAGCACATATAACAAAACAAAAAAATATTATCTACAATAACGTAAAAACTTACGAAACGTTTTCTAATAAATGTACTTACATAATCTAGGATCTCAAGATTGGAAACATATAACATACACAACGAGGTAGTAATTTTGACGTCAATATTTGTAACTTATACGATGCTAATGTTTTTATTATAAGAGTAAGAATATATGAAAATAGGAATACGCTCACTTGTGATTTTCTCTGCACAATTATAGTCACCTAGCGGATAGTGCCGCCGAGAACAAACCACTTCGGTGTATTGTGCATGTGTATAATAAAAATATGGCCCGTTTAAATATGAGTGTCCCATTTGTAACAATTTTCATACATTATTACGACAAATATAACATGGTTTACATTTTTTGTACTCGAATCTATTACTGATTCTGAACAAACTTCTTTCAGGTTTCAGGCCTGAACCAAGAATAGGGTGGTCTTCTTCTTCTTATCGTTTGGTAAGTGGCCAACCTGGTGACAGAGTTATTGAGATCGCCCATATTTAGGCCTCTGTCGTGATCTAACGACTGATAACAGTCGGGACCTATTTTTAACGTGCCCTCCGAAGCACGGAGACGCTCAGATGAAATGCCACTATGCGGTCACTCATCTATAGGGTTATCGCGCCCTTGGTAGCTCAACCCGCTGATCGTTTACCGAACAGCGAGTGCACCTAGCTATGAGCGTATAGCGCATATAGGGTGGTATTATATATATATATATAGTGTTGTAACAGCTTCTAATAGTTTCTATGTACATTATTGCGAGTTCGTCGTTCGTCCTAAAGATGATGGAGTGGGCTTATATTAATACTTTTTGTAGTAGTACTTGTATGTATATTCAGCGTGAATGCTGAGAGACCACAGTTTTGTGTGCGTGGTCCCGGTACAAATAAAGTTTTTGTTGTGTGAAGCAACACACCAACATCACACATACATAAGTAGATACGTGTATCGCGTTGTGTGTATGTTCGCATTATAATAATGCCAACCCTCACGTTGTTACATGAATTATTTTGTGAAGAATGTCTGTACTTTAATAAATTTATTATACAAACAATAACAACCGATTTCTGAAATGCAGGGCAATAATCCTTACAAACTCGTAGTATAAAATAAAGTCGCTTCTTTCTATCTGTCCCTTTGTACGTTTAGATGTTGTGAACCACGTAACGGATTTTGATGCAGTTTTCACTATGTTTTCGAAAATTTCTTTCGAAAGGTTTATACAATACATATATAATACATGCATACCATATAGAAATTCAGAAAAACCGAAGCTAAGTGAGAGAGAGGATTTATCATAAATTTATCAAAATGAAGGTAGACTCTTTGCATACTTAATCGTTGCCATCGCAAATTATGTTCACTTGCATTTTATGTGTTTTATATAGTTGTTTATGTGCTAAAGCGTGTTATTGTGATATATTGTAAACAAAATTTGAAAGTTATGTCTATATATATCTATATCTATTATTGTCTTGACATCACATTATTTATCTTTCGCTATTATAACCAACATTATTATAGCTTTTTAGTGGGACATCATAATACATATAGGTATGGGTTGTAATTATTCCGTCAAAAAATATAATTTATTAGATACTACATTGTATGAATATTTTAAATAAAGTTAGAATAAATATTTGATTATCATAATTATTACATTTAATAAGAAAATAGACGATTTGATTGAAATCATTAGCGTATCATAGTCTTTGCCTACCCCAATGGGAGACAGGCGTGATGATAAAAGAGACATTAGAGAGCTAGTTAGCAATTTTTATTATTTCTCAATAACCGGGTGAGAATGTATACAGTTGAGTTAATAGCCTATCAGGGACTGTACTGTGACGTGTTAACAGTGAGTCGGTCGAGCGAGGAAGAGGGACAGGACTATACACGCTATATATGTAGCTCTATCCCTCTTACTCGCTCCCCTAATTGCTAGATTGTGAAAACATTCGATGCTGATTTATTTTTTATTCGTTAATATGAAACGATGGCGGTTTGATCCATTTCTAATTAAAACATCAAAGCTTTAATTTAAATGATAAAAACCACAGAATGAACAATTAGGACCACAGTTTTAAACCCTTTAGGAGTTTCTTTGGTTTAGGACTAGGATGACTGCAGAAATAATTAATTAAATCGTTAAAATGGGAAAAGAGAGGCAACTGGAAAAATACCGCAAATGCTTTGTTTGCATACCTACTATATTTATATTATTTAGGTATTTTTGTTTTGTTTTTGTATTTAAACAGTTTTGTTTTGTTATCTATTATCGTTGTTTTCAGTGTTTTTTCGCTCCAATATTTGGTTGTACCTATTTTGTTAGTTCGTAAGCATAATTATGCATTTGAATTGCAATGTTTCCTTTGGCTGCATAAATAAATGATTCTTTCTATTTTCACCATCAAAAGACCACAGGCAAATTACTTAATTCAGTGGTATAGTTGTGTTTCTGTGCGAAAGTATAACTTTTCCGAAAAATTCTATAACCTCCTTTCTTCTTTGTAATATATAAGTCGTTATATCGTCCTTGCAACATACGAGTAATACCGTTGGCATTAGAAGGCTACAGTAACTGCTTACGAGTAGCGGGAAGTTAGCTTATTTGTCACCTAAGTAGTGTTAATTATTTGATTCTTTATTGTACACACACACACACAGAAGAAACAGTACAATATGCATATAAATTATCATCTATAATCAGTTTTCTATCAGCAGATCTCAGAGTGGTAGATAGAAAAGCTAAAGATATAATTTTAACAAAAAAAAACCGACTTCAGTACGGCAAGTTGCAGAA
This sequence comes from Trisateles emortualis, assembly GCA_947095525.1. Taxonomy (NCBI): domain Eukaryota; kingdom Metazoa; phylum Arthropoda; class Insecta; order Lepidoptera; family Erebidae; genus Trisateles; species Trisateles emortualis. The sequence goes on along the minus strand of OX352735.1, from coordinate 9,917,290 downwards.
TTTACAAAAACCTTAAAAGCCCTAGTCCTAACGATTTCTATTGTAATTTTAATAATAATATTTGTACAATATTAAATTGCGTCAGAGCCGTCGGCGTCGGCGTCGTATTCGGCGTCGGCGTCTTTGAAGTCGGTTAAAAAGGAAGTCAATAGGATTATCTATTATTCCAGACTTTTAAGTATACCTGGAGAAACGTGGGTATTACATTGGTTTACCTCCTCAGAGACGTGATACTGCCGCTTTAGATATGATTTATAAAACACTTTTTTTTAATACTACCAAGGTGGCAAACAAGCATACGGCCTGATGGTAAGCAGTTACGGTAGCCTATGGACACTTCCCATCTACCATTATACTTATTGCTATAGTAGTAGTATTAATCAGTAATCTATACCTACCCATTGCAGTCCAGGTAATAGCTGCCACCTCAAATATCTTCCTACAAAAATATTATTTACAATCTCAGTTACAAAATAAATAAAGTGATGTTGATATTAAATTTAAATATATACGACAGCCTATTGGACAATAGACTTATTTTATGTTATACTTACCATATTTATTACAATATAATTACCTATTATATATTTTAAGTGACCTTCAAATAAACGACACATGATGTAGGTAGATACATGTCGACCGTTCACAGAATTAACGTTAAATTTAAATACGAGGTGTGAAATTCAGTGACAGAGATTTAGAGCCGTCAAAGTTGAGTGAAAACAGTTTAATTTTAAGCCGAGTGCGGCAAGTTTGCGTACAAATTGTTTGAGAGTAAGCACGGAGGCTAAACAGCGGCGCATCAGCTCGGCCGCATAGTTCAGAGAGCGCCTCGGGAGGTATGCCACTCTCACTCTGTCCCACCTTTTCAAACCCTACCTTTTCTCTACACAAGTTGTAGCTATACCTGCACGCCTTTGTGCACACACCAACTTTACATATTAACCCTTCGACGCCTCGCAGAAGACCCCACCGATCGATAAATATGTACTCAACCCGCAAATGATACAACAGCTTATTTTATAAAGATATTTTATTAAACATTTTTTTTCTGTAAAATAGATTAATTAAAACTGACATTTACAACAAACAACTATAAAATTCTTTGTATTATCCGTCTAACACTAATTACGTTAATAGGTCCTGTTTAATATTTGGAATTCTCTAGTATAGCCGAATGAATGCATTGACAGTTCTCGCGCGGTGGCGACATCTTAGAGATAATCAAACGATTACATTTGAACACGTAGCATATCGTATCACACGAGGATGGGAGGGGATGCGGATCACAATTATACTAATACGTACATTTAATTGTCGATACACATATTCGCAACGAGTAGTTGCTCAGCGCTAGCCTTGCCGGCGGCACACGGCGGATTTGCAGCCTGTCGCAATCTCTGGATTCCCTTTGTTTATGCGTGGCTGGCATGTTTAGACATGCCTGTTTGTTGCCGAGCGTCTAGCGGCGAACATTTACATAGCTATGCCGCCGCTCTGGATTCGTAAAAATATATTTACGATGTACGCCGAACGATTTGCGACAGGCTGAAAATTAGCAATATGTAGGGCACACACACAGGCCTTGCTCACATTAAACATTATATTCGTAACATGGAACAGCAATGTTCACTGAGTGTTCTCCTGCTACCACAAGCACAGTGTTTAAATCCTACGTTTCGGCTAATCTAGGCTCATTTTGTAAAGCAAATAAGTCTTTGTCCTTATAATTGACAAGCTGATTTATTTGAGGATAGAAGGCTTAATTGTTATCGCATAATAAAGTAGGTTTGGACCAAACAGGGGAATATAAGGCTTGTATAATAATATATATTACATACAAAGATTAAATCCGGATTATTTTAGTAGCAATATGCCCCAGCTTCGCATACATTAACAAAGTAAAGTACCTAATGAGGTACAAATTTATAGTTCCCTATTCAGGTATCTAAACATTCAATATAAAATAAAAATTAACATGATTCGTATATAATAATGCTATATTATCATCTCCCACGTATACCTTTTGCTTAAAAGTAAACAGTCCCAGTACCAGTTTCGAGGAAAGAAAAATAATACCAGATTCTCTTGAAAAGATCGTTGTCTATGAACGTTTTGATAGATAAAAGAAAAACTTGTCAGATTAGAAAATAATTTACTTTTATTTTTGCTTCTTGCATAGAAACTACTGGACGGATCTCAGTGGGACTTGGTATTTATCCATGGAGGTTTTATGATATCGATAAAACTAAATCTTCATGGGGCTGTCAAATTTTATGTCATAATCATATTTTAGAATATTGCGTTAGCGAAGCTGTAGACAGAGGCAAATTACGCGAATATTGTTTGATGTTTCAAACAGTTTATCTTCAAAATAGTTTAGAGACCCTAATAGTTATTAATATTACATTAGAAACTTTCAGTCAAAATGTAATTTTAAAATAAAGTTACAGAGGAATTTATTTTTACATCGTTGATTTGACCTAAATAGCCAAAACACTCGTGTTGGTAGTAGGAAAACACTAAGCTGGCGACTCCGGCTGCGTCCTACTTTAGCCTGTACGGCTGCGATTAGCAAAAATGCTAAATAATGACGCTAATACATACTATAATAAAATACAAGATATAAACGCAAACGCTTTCTAGACTCAACATTAAATCATACAAAATTTGTTTACACTTGCTTTACAGAACCGTTTCATTGACTGAGTAAAATCTACATACATATAAACAAGATGAATGAGATTGTATTTTTGATTTTACTGGCATGGTGTAATACTGCTAGTGTACATTTTTAGCGTAGACGTTAATCGCAGGTATAGAGGCTACAGTGCGTGATCACACTACACAGTGAAGCATAGCCTTCGTCACAGAACGCTAACATATTTTATATAATAATATCTACCTAACCGCTCACATCAAGTGCATTGAAGTCGATGTTTAAGTACTACAAAACCATCGGAGCGCACAACACTGATTTTGCAGCCCTATTTACTGACAAGAACGTTCTTGCCATAAGGATAATAATCTACAACAACTACTATACAAAAAGCTCTTATTCTTAACAGATTTTAAGCGCAGTTTCGAAAGCTCTTGTTTATTAGACTTGAACGACTGGGACTTTATAATACACAGTAGTAACTCAAAATGATTGTGCTCAAGCTTCAGTGAAGATCGACATTAGTGTAATACAAATTGAAAGAATAATATTAATACGTTAGTGTCTTGTACTGTGTTGAGAGTAATGAAATAATACTATATTGTGCTCATTGATTAAATTATAGGCTTTATATATAATGTACTGGTATCCATTAAAGACACGTCATTATTAATCATACCTATTAAATACATCAGGTTGATAGCTAAAGGTATATATCTATAATGTTTATTTCATACGGGCGTTAGATTACTTCATTGTGCTTATTATAGCACTGTTTCCACGCCACCAAATATTAACATTAAATCTAATAAACTTCCTAAAGGAAGAAATCTAACTTGACCTTATTGTATTGGTGATTGTTCCCGATTAAAGTTGGTACTTTTATTATAATATTGTATCGCATACTACGCAGTTCTGCTAATATCAAACTATAAACATCCACCCCGTAACCGCAACATCCTCCATTGTTCTCAAGAGACAGAATCATTAGCGAATATCTTAGTGATATTAACTTAATCATTCAGTACAATATAACCCATGTTTGTAATAGTTTAGTCGCAAATTATATTTCTTCCTTTAGTTCCATACAATTGAAGTCTTAAACATATAAGACAATTGCATATATAATAATTATCGTGGATTATTGACTTTCTGTCTTTTACATCCTATCCGATACATTTCAACAAATAACATTTTCATTCTTTTCTATACGTTCACAATTTCACATTGGCTACCTACACGTCCTTTTCGTCACTCTCAAATTCTCAATTCGCAAACGAGTAACTTATCTATGTCTATGTATATTCTCTCAGTTCACATACTTGCGTCACAGCCGTGCGTGCGTGTATGGGCAGTTTGTGCGTTCACAGACGCCGAGCGAGCGTTCGCACGGGGCTGGAGCAGGCCATAGTCGAAGGCTCACGTGGGTCCCGGCGGAGCGATGCTCACCGGTGGCTCCTGGTGGAGCGCAGCGGGTTCGTCGGGCTCGTCGGGTCCAATGGGCGGCGTGCCGGTGGCAGGGTCCAGTTCGGCAGGTTCCTCCGGCGGTGCGGCGGCTGGACGCACGTTGATGTCGGGCCGCGGTCGCGGCGAATAGCGCGGCGTCAGCGCAACGCCGACGACTGGGTGCGATTTAAGATTCCCGCCTGGAGGACGTCGTGCATCATGCGCTCGTTCTCCTGGCGAACTGCGAACAACCACATCACCGGCTTAATCATGGTTATAGTGTATAGTAGATCGGGGGCGGAGATTGCAGGGGACACATCCCTAAAACATTTGATACCTTCCTCTAGAACTACGGTGAGATGGGGACACTTCTCTTACTTTAAGGTTAGTAGGTAGGTATGCTGGTTTACCCACTGGTCAGAAGCCACAGAGGAGTAACTCAATCTAATAAGGAAAGTACACAAGTGGAATTGTGACATTTATTTACTAGTTGTTTGAGGTTCGATACTCTAGGGGAATGTTTACCAGACGTCTCATGTTACTGATTGTAGCAAATTGTTAGAAGTTATTGAAAGCACATTTAGAAACACAAGCTGGCATAGAAAGTTAATTATTAAATGACCTTAATTATGTTATTTACCATCACAAAGAATGCCTATTCCAGAGATAAAAACTAACTTGTGGATGAATGCGTACTGAGAAGAAAGGACCATTCATATGGGCCGAATTGCTTTGTCTAACTAATACTATAGAGTGTCGTTTAAATAAGAACTGTTCATTTCAATCGTGTTAAAATAAGATTAATTGCGCCCTTGTCTGCCTTTGTATTGATATTACATTATTACTGACATATAACGACTTAAAAGTAAGCTTGTTGTTTTAAACTAAATAATAATTTAGTTTAATTAATTACTAAATAATTTATTGTTACTACTAGCTGTTGCCCGCGGGTACGCCGGCGTGGATGACGTTTATCACAATAAAAAGTATAGTCTATTTGCTATTCCAGACTATAATCTATCTCTATGCAAAATTTCATCCAGATCCGTTAAGTAGTATTTACGTGAAAGAGTAACAACCATCCATCTCCACAAATTTTCACTTTTATAATATTAGTAGGATGAATTAAGATATTTTTGAGATAACAAAGAGAGTAAAATATTGGCAAATTAATGTTTCATTCACAGCCTGCATTTACCCAATATGCTGCTATGATTGGACCTCTCTTTTTTTCTATCATGATGACATGTATATAATACAGTCCTTACGCAGCGCGCTGATAGTAAGCAGTTACCGTAGCATTACTCGCGCGTTGCCAACCCTACACAATATCCTACTAAAATTATAAACGCGAAAGTTTGTAAGTATGGATGGATGGATGGTTGCCACTCTTTCACGTAAAAACAGAGATAGATTATGGTGTGGAATTACGCATAGGCTTTTTACAGTGATAACCGACATCCACGCGGGTGGAGCCGCAGGCAACAGCTAGTAACATCATAGTTTTGTGTTATGGATAACCCTACAGAAACCATAACACATTTAAAACAATAATGGGTACTGAAGACTTATTCCCACGTACGGGAAAGCAAATACGCTACGGTATGTAGGTATTATTTGGCGGTGGTCTTTTGTAAGATTGCACCAATTTTTTGAGCACCAATCGTTTCGGCACCTAAGCTATTCCACTTACAGCACCAATAGATATATGGGCTTGGTGCTGAAACCAAGCCCATATACCTATAGAGGAATACTTCGTAAGATGAAAGTCCTTCCTCAGTCGGGCTTGCTAGCTTGTATGGTGCATTACATCTTTAGACATATCCAGGTACGACCCGTAAGTCGTTTGATGTCGTCAACCCAAAGTAAAATAAAGTTTTCAAAAGCTTTATTGTAAGAGAGTATAAACGGTGGCTGATGTGCTCACTAAACTTTACCGGGAAAAGGTAAAGGATAAAAGGTTGACGCGCTCGTAGTTAAGCAAGTTACCCCTGAACGGGTGACCGCATAGTGGTATTTCATCTAAGTGTATCCGTGCTTTCAGAGTCAAAGCACGTTAAAAGTCGGTTCCACATCTTAACAGTTGTTTGATCACTGAAGAGACTGCCCTGGTGATGGGCTGCAGTATGCGCCTGCTGTGCACGAGGTTGTGGATTCGATTCCCACACAGGACAAAACTTAGTATGCCCCACAAAGAGTTGTTCTGAGTCCGGGTGTTATTTGTGTCCGTTAATTGTATGTTTGTCTTTACAAACATACAATTAACGGACACAAATAACACCCGGACTCAGAACTAGACTACTACTACAACTAGACTTTTCTAGTCTCTAGTGCGGGTGCTGTCTTTTCCCAATAACAATAATAATACATTTGGACGATCTAAACAATTCTGTTACCAACCCCTTTAGACAAGCTTTGCTTTCTATTCTATTCGATTATGTCAATGTATGGGTTTGACATAAGTTTACGTCGTAAACTTACGTCTAATGCCATAAATTCGCTTTCATTTCTATTCTATTTTAATCAGCTACTGTTAACGCCACTTGTCTAGTGGGGCAGGCTGGCCACTAACCACTCCGTAAAATACAATACGGTGAAATTTTTTATTTTAAATAAAATAAATATTTTCCCGCGCGTCCAGAAGTAACTGATGGCGGAAAACGAGCCGGTAAAAGGTAAAGGTAAATTAATTCAGTTTATGAGGCAAACAGGAACAGTGTTTAACTCGCATTAGCAACGTTACACTCAATGATTCTATCGTAACTGTATCCAAGTGTTACGAAACTAGTTAAACGACATTAATCGTCCTAAACAAATAGTGAGTGAGTGTTGGTGCCTGATGCGGCGGTGGCTGTGCCGACAGTTATTCGGGGGGAAACACTTAAATAAGCATGATCTACCTGGTTAGCAGACATTGTAATTGAGATTTTAGAAAAATATTCCGTTTTGGGAAATGATCCCAGTACTACGAGGGATTTTACGGATACAAAGAGCTTTCAGACATGAATCAATCGTTTGTGGATCACATTTGACGGTATGTAGTTATTTTTCCGCGGTCTTTTGAAAGGTGAAGGTCCTTCCCTAGTCGGACTTTCTCACAAGTATGGCATCCAACTTCCCTTGAATAGCAAATAGAAGTGAGACAACTTGTCTGATTCTTTGATTATTGCTGAGAACAATAATTATGTATAAAATATATCTTCTAGGCAAATGAGTTTTTCCCTCAACAATGTTCCTGTTAGCCAAGGTCACGAACAATCGCGAGCCTATCCAAAATAAAAATAAACAACAGACAAAAGTCAAATCAATTGTACGAAGCTTCTTTCAACGCAAGAGGAATTAAAATCAAAGCTTACCACGCTCACTAAGTGCAAGTTGTCAGACTTTGTAAACGTTTGGCAACTTTTTGAAGTACCCTCTGACATGTTACTTCACAACATTTTCCTTCATCGATAAATTTTCAACTCATTAATAATTGTGATACTTTTTGGTACATGTATTTGTGAAAGTCAGAAGTATGTATTGTTGGTATGTACTTAAAAGCAATCGCGATTCAAATACGGCATTCAAATGAGGAAGATATATGTATAGAGCCGTTTGAAGGGATGAGTGCGAAAATGTTACATTCAAAAGAAATGGATTTCTTGAAATAAATAACGTCATTAAAATTCCTTTTCTTATATCATTATCGACTGCATGGTTCGTTCAGTGGCTTAAGTAGTTTGTAGTGTAGTACCTTGCCATTTACCACTGATCCTGATGGTTGTTCCGAGTCTTGGTGTACTTTGTGTCCGTTAATTGTATGTATGTAAAGTCGCAGCACAAAGCTTGTTCCCTGGTGTAAAAGTTGTCTTTTATAAAATTAAAAAAAAACAAAAGAATTAAATTATCATCTAAGCCCAAAGACCACAGCTGGACACAGGCCTACCCAAGGATTTCCACAGCATTCGGTCTTAAGGTAACATTGTCCATCGCAACCGTCACCAGGTCGTCGATTCACCTTGTTTATAATTTTGATTGAGATATAATTTTATTTCACCAAATACTACTTCGAAATGAGTTAGTATTCTTTAAAATTCGCTTCGGTCCTAAGAATTAAGTTTCAACAAAATTCTTCTGAAAATATTTTACAGAAACCGCATCGGAATTCCTATTTTATTTCGTTAAAGGCTACCTGCCTTGGCGCAAACTAGCTGTCAGACGTCTTCCTCAATAGACAAGTCGTGATTCAACAACGAGTCAACCGATTTATATTTAATAAATGTTATAACATTTTTCTTTTCCGTCAAAAGAATCACTCCCTTTTAATAATAAGACTCAATGATGAAAATTCGTGATTCATTAACGGTCTTAAAAAAGGCCAAATATTTTTAGCCATTTCTGGAGTTTATTGTGTTTTGGTAGTGAAATTGCTTTCAAATATTGTTTTATCTTGTAAAATAAATTTTTGGTAGCCTCTTTGGAAGATAGAAAAGATTTCCTTATGTAAATGATGAAGTTTGCATTTAACAGGCGTAGGAACACTGGTAACACATTAAAAATGCTTTGTTATGGTACGAGGTTCCACTTACCTCCATCTTGCAAAGTCTATAAATATGTATGGCGTGATTTAACTGGCCCCCAATTCTGCTAATTTACGGATGGCTCAATTGAATCTCAATTGAATCTAAGTAGCATTTTTGGTATTCTGCTAATGCAATGCAATTTAAGACCAAACCCAATGGTCTTAAATATTAGCATTTTTGGTATTACATTATTGGTATTCTGTTTAATAATTTAAGACCAATGGTTTTCCAAATATTGGTCTTAAATTTATTAGCATAATATTAAAAATGCTACTGAGATTCAATAGAGCCATCCGTAAATTAGCAGAATTGGGGTCCTGGACTAACTATTATGACATTTTTAAACTTAAGGTATTCAGTTTATCTTAATAAAATGATGTTATAATTGTATATTTTTTATATTACTGTAGTAAGATGTAAAGACAAAATAAATATTTTTTCTTTCTTTTCTTTCTTTCTTTCTTATAAAACGAGTTCATTCAAAATACGGTTGATTAAAAGTTTTGATTAGATAAAATTACTGTTTTAGAAGAAACCTAAATACATTGTTTTTTTCCAGGTGTCTGAAATAAACTGATTCAGTAGTTAATATTTACTAAAACAAAGAGAAAATATATATGCGATAAGAAAGAAAGATAATGTGTGCAATTGTTTGTATAAGGTAAGCTGGAAATTCTACAATCGACGAAGTTTAGAAGGTAGTTCTTTAAAAAATAATTCGGTGGCGGGTGGATGTTTCTCCCAACAGTTTCACGGTATGAAACTATTTTCAATTTTAATGCAGTTGCGCAACGGCTTATTGTATTCGCTTTACCTCCTATATCTATCGTTGTGTTTGTATTACTTTGAGTATTAATTTACTGAACCAACTTTTAGACTCTCAAGTTTGCATGATAAAATGAAAAAAGTTTTAATGCATTTATTCATTTACTTTTATAAAGCTAATAACCGAATCATTTTTGGTTATTTCTGATAGGGAAGGTTAGTTTGTGACCACAACTAAGCAGTCAAAAGGTAAATAAAAGGCATGATTGACCATTGTTTTTACCGATAAGTATCTACTAAAGTTTTATGAATTACAAATGACGAAAGCTTTTGACGAAAGTAGACAAAATAAACACGAATATAAAAACGAGGAACTAACGACATTAACAAATAATAAAGTGCAAACAAACAAAGAAATAAATTTTTCACAACGTTTGACGTTATTATTTTCATGATCGGTGTTTTGAAACAATCATTTGTTACGAGTATATCTGTTGAAGAAAAATGCGCCATTGTCAATTCATATTTCGTTAATTTGTTACTCTTGTATTTAATGACTCTGACAGCTTTGCCGGAGGTTGTAAGTTCGATTCAACTTTGTGTGATCCATAGATGTTTTATGATCAATCTGGGTGTAATTTGTGTTCGTGAATTGTATGTTGGTGAAGTCATCTGTGAGACAGGGTTTGTTTCCTAGGACGTAAGTAATCTTTAAAAAATGTGTGCACATCAAATAAATAAATAAGTCAGTCAGTTAGATGATTTTGTACGATGGTGGCCAACATGACTATATTTTGGAACAACTCATATACGGCTATCTCAATCCCGAAATAGAAGAGCATATATTATGTCAACTAGACAACTGGTAAAAATATATTTACATATTGTAGTAACACCCAGATAAAAAACAAAGAATCGTGCTCAGCACACAAATCAATTTCTAGTCGTCCATTTTTCGGATTTTTCGTGTGATGAGCATGATTTTTTGTGCACTGAACATAAGACCAGGAAGTCAGCCATAAAATCTGTTTTAAAGCTTTCTTTAATTTTTATTAAGAGGCTTTTGTCGCTCAGCGACGATATTATCCTGTAAAGACATAAAACTATTCTGTATAATAGTTTTGCTTTTTCGGATAATGGAAAAGCGAGGATGGAATTACATTTGCCAACATTAAGACTTATTTTCTTTCATGCACTTTATTAATACGAGTATATACGATAGACTCGCTGTATACCACGGCTCCGCCCGCGTGCATTTAGGTTATCGCTATCGATAAAAATCGCTATTCCAGACTCTAATCTATCTCTATGCCAAATTTCATCCAGATCCGTTCAGTAGTTTTTACGTAAATGAATAACAAACTTTCACATTTATAATGTTAGTAGGATATCATCAACGACATCGATTTAAAGCTTAAAGCTACGAAATGTTAGCCTTTGTAACTGAATAGTTTTGTCCTCATTTATGTGGAGGAGTTTGACCTGGCATATGTGACGTGGGATATCCGACCTAGATAGTGAGTACTTACTCTAAGATAAACCAGATATAATAAGTATCCCATTTATATTATTAGGCATGTAAACAATTACCTATATTTCTGTCTGAGCGCACTGGCGAATCTCCAACCTAACATTATTATGTTCGTATTCTGACACAGATTGATACTTGTCTTAATGAATAAACATACCTAATTACTTAATGTCCCATTATGTCATTGTACTGGGGAAATGAAGCGAAGTGGATGATTCAGTAAATCAGTCATCGAAGCAGAATCAAAACTATTGAGACTGGAAACATCAAATTTGGACAATAGATTCCTTTTGCTTAGGCTCACAGTAAGAAAGAATATAATATGATTAATTCAGCCCATTAGGCGGTAAAATTATTTATAAAATTGAATCAAAATCCATAGTTTTTAAAGTTACAGTGCTTTGTTATTTGGTTTTTCATTGTCAATGGAGCAAAATCTTTCTTTAAAAATGCGTCCTTAAACACTCTGGAACACAATTACACCAATGTGTAGATATTAATTTTTGCTTTTCTGTAGGGTGGAGGTCTTTCCCTAGTCAAGCTTGTGTGGTGCCCTTTCTGTAATAGATGGTAGTTCTAGCTGTTAAAAAAGATGTTGCCCGCTGGTCCGCCCGCGTGAATGTCGGTTATCGCGGTAAAAATACCATAGGTATGTCTCTTTCTAGGAATTCATCTATCTCCTTGCCAAATTAAATTAAGATCCGTTCAGCCATTTAGTCATGAAAAGTTTATAAACAAACACACAGAGGTTACTTTCGCGTTTTATTATATTAGTCAATCAATAACTCTTATCTTGTCCAGACTTTAAACGCTACTATGAATGTAAATAAAGGTAAATCTCAGTGATGCCAACTGTTTCCATTTGCTTGTTATACCTATGGATTTATCTCATAAGGACAGAAATAGTTCATATACAAGGGGAAAACCGTAACATCATTAATCTGACAAATTGTCTGTGACGTCAGAATCTAAAGGGAAATTCAAAACATATGAAATAATCAATCTTGTGCTTTAGTGTTTTGTATCGTTATGGGTTTTTCAATATTAAAATAATATTTTTTTGTTTATTTTGCGGTAAGCTCAAGTCGGAATGCTGTGGAAATACTTGGCGGAGGCTTATATTCAGCAATAGACAGACGTCTTTTGGTTCAGATGATGTACCAAATATTTTACTTTATTTTAAAACATAAAGAAAACTATCACATGCGACATGTCTCCTTTATGCTGATGACCTCAAGCTTTTTATGGAAATCACTACGATTGAGGATTGTTTAAAGTTACAGCGTGATATTGACTCTATTTATCAATGGAGCCCCGACAACAAAATGGAATTCAATCCTGGTAAATGCTCACAAATGACTTTCAGTCGCAAGCGGCAGCCTATTGAATTTTATTATAAATTAGAATCCAGTGTTATATCAAGGTTTACTACAACTAAAGACCTTGGTGTGACATTTGATAAAAATCTTACGTTCCATGACCATGTCACAATATTGGCTAAAGAGTGTTTCAGGCGTTTAGGCTTTGTTTTGAGGAACGCTAATGACTTTAAAAATATAGCAGTTATCAAACTCTTATTTAGTGCCCTAGTTCGCTGCAAACTTGAGACAAGTGCTTCTGTCTGGCACCCTCATGAGAGCAAATATTCTCTTATGCTTGAGAAAATTCAGAAGGCATTTCTTAGGTACCTCTACAAGCGGAGGTATGGGTACTACCCATTTATGTATCCGATAAAGTTCCTTTTAGGTACTTTGGGGTTCAATTCGTTGGAGGTAAGAAGGTCTAATGATCAATTACTCACAATGTGCAAGATTCTCAGAGGTATAATCGATTCTCCTGAACTTCACTCCGAGCTGTGTCAGATATTTGCACCGAACAATTATTGTCGGAACAGAAAACACCAAGTTTTTTTCTGTTCCTACATGCCGTACTGTGTCCCGCGCAAGATCTCTTATACCTCGAACACTTTCGACTCTCAATACTCTCCTTGAGTCCAAACCAGAATGTGATGTGTTTGTGGACGATTGGAAGGTGATCTTGTCTGAATGCCTGAAGTATTGTGAGATGAACGCATGACTGGGTGTTAATTATTTTTAAGTCTATTTTACATATTTTTGTATTCTTTGTTAACTATTTCTCTTATTTGCGTAATTGGTATAACCGTGCTTATAATGAATAAAAATAAATAAATAAAATAAATAAATCACATTAAGAATACGTCGCGAGGAACATTACAAAAATAAAATTTAAGCACAGACTTGAAACAACTATCTCGCATACCTAAATATTTAATCGAACCCACGACACTCGGCCATTACTATTACCATTACCTTTGTGCTGATAATTTTTTCTCAGGGATGAATATTCAAAAATCTATCTTTTGTTAGTGCTTATCTAGGCTGCGTAAGGAACTCACGTGCTTAAACTCCAGGTACAAGGCCGAGTTTAGTCTATGCATTGTTTAACTTCTTAGGCATTTTACATACAAATATATTTTAAAAGTTTGCCAATCTGATCTATGACGGAGTAAAATATTTAGGTTAGGTAGGGTACCTTCATCTAGATAGATGTATAGATATGAAGGTACCCTATATTATCAGAATTTAAAAATGTTATTATAGTGTTACCTATTTAAAAAATGATTTGATCATTGACTTTAATAAAATGCTGCAAAATGATATTCGATATAGCTGGTTAATTTAGTCCAATTTCAATTTTAATGAATAGCCGAATTTGTATTTTGCAATTTCATATCAGTATTCCGCTAGTATTTTTTGTGTACTAGTATTTTATATAAAGAAGACAGAGATTAGAATGTTTGTATAACCAACCAAATTTGAGAAATACTGAAAATCTTCCATACAGTTTAAACAACACAAATATTTATGCCAAATCACGTAAGCATGCCATAATAGTAGATTCATATATTGGCCAAGTACGTAAGCAAGGCTCAATTTCCACCTGAATGCACTGGCGGTTCTCCAAACTCTTTCAGCTGGTATCCACTGCTTACATCGGACATTATTTCGTCTTACAAAATCACCGCGACATGGTATATGTCATACCTATTAATTTACCTATTGCATAATGTATTTTATTCAATATATATTATATGAGTATTGAACATAAATGTGAGAATTATGAAGATTTAAATAATGTTTTTCTTTATAACCGATAATATCTTGAATAAAATACTTGGTGCTCATAGCCAGGTGTACCTACTCGCTGTTCGGTGAATGATCAGTGGGTTACTACCTTGAGTACGTTAACTCTATAGATAGGTGATTGCATAGAGGTATTTCATCTGAGCGTCTCCGTGCTTCGGAGGGCACGTTAAATGTCGGTCCCGGCTGTTAACAGTCGTTAGATCACGACAGAGGGCTAAATATGGGCGATCTAAAAACTCTGTCATAAGGTTGCCTACTAACAACTACCTCTCTTAGACTAACTTTTGTTAGTCTAAGAGAGGTAGGGCACCATACTAGCGAGCAAGCCCGACTGGGGAAGGACCTCCACCTTACAGAAGACCACAGCCAAATGACTACACACAGCGGTGTAGTTGTGTTCCTGTGTGTGAGTACAGGTCTCCAGCGCTCATTTAGGAATGCGTTTTGAAAGATACGTATTCCTATCCCAGAGTTACTTCCATCTTAAAACCCTTGGTGTAAAAAATTTGTTGTTTTTTGTGTTGCCACCCTCTGGTAATGCAAGCGTCTATAGGCTACGGATACTGCTTAACATCAGGTGGGCCGTATGCTTGTTTGCCACCCAAGTAGTATAAAAAAAAAAAAAAAAACAAACGATAAAAAGAAGATACTTAATTTGTCACGCAACTGTGTTATTACAAGATGCAAGGTAGATAACGCGTGAGTAATGAGTAAGCACCCTGGCTACGGCAACTGCTTACCATAAGACGGGCCGTACGCTTATACATCGCCGTAGTATTATATGTTTTTGTTTTCTAGAAATTTTCTTCAGCAAATATACCACGGTATATTTAAACTGTAAGGAAATTTAAAGAGATTTTATATTGAATTTCTACAAAGTTAATACAAAGGGTCCGTAACATAAAGCTCGGTACCCGCTTACAAAGAAATTCACTGAAAACAGTTTTCTATTTATCAGAATACAGTGAGTTTTAGCACATCATTCTCTTTTCACTAGATTCGAACATGGTTGTTAAGTGTTTTTTAAAATTGTGTAGGTACAGTGACTTTTTGCTTCATTATATTAGGTACTCGTAAGCCAACATCTGAATGGCCGCCTCTACAGAATGAGCACTAAAATAGATGCTTAGAATGTTGTGCACAGATTTTGCTAACGAGCTTTATGGCACTATAATTCTATACTCATATTTCTATCTATATCTACACTATATTATAAAGAGGTAAAGTTTGTGACGTTGTAAGGGGTAATTTCTGGATCTACTGAACCGATTTTGTAAATTATTTCATCAATAGGAAGTCACGTTATTTGTGAGTGTCATAGGCTATAATAATGATTACCACTCAACGAAGTGGCCAGCTAGTATATAGAAAGCCAAATAGTTTGTTTGTTTGAGCGCTAATTTCAGTATCTACCAGTTCGATTTGGAATATTCTGTTTGCATCTTATAGCCTAATTATTGAGGAAGGTTATAGACTACTTAGCTTCACGCTATGATCTTTAGGGACAGAGCATTGACGATATAAGTGACACGGTATCAAATCTAAATTTAACTCGGGTACAACTGCTTGGCATAGCTGGTAAATAATAAAAAGAAATGAATATTAAGCCTACAGTGTGAACGTTAATATCGGTTCATTGACGATTTCTAAACCGCATAAGAATAAACGAGTTCCAATTGACTAAAAAAAGAAGCAAATGCCTATCTCAATAAATGTTTACGATCTTTAATATTTTTTCGATGCTTATTGGGTGTTCGGTTACCGACCCGTGATGCTAATTTGAGGACGTGCAACGACAAAATTAGTATACCATTAATTCATAGATTTTATTGCAAGTGTTAATATATAATTAGGTGATAGCTTGATATCGACACTTACTACTTATCGGTTTATTGCTATACTTTACAGCCGCCAAATGCATGTAAGTGTAAAATCAAATGTACCTACGTAGGGACCGTCGTTATTATGAAAAAAATATATCAATGTTATACATCCAATAAGAATGCACCCTCAGTACTTGGGAAGGCACGTAAAGAGAAATCAGCCATAGGTACTGTAGCACCTATGCTTTCTGGGATGGTTTTGTCTTGCCGTTTTGCCGAACAATGAGACTGAAAGAATTAAGAGTGTACACATTTTACAACAGAATTCGTATTGAGATTGACCAAAATCGATTTGGCGGGCATGGAAGTCTTGTGGCGTTTGTGCAGGTATACAATGTCAGTGGCTCATTCGAATAAAGACAGGAGTTACATACGCGGATATTGAACCCAGATTTTACACACGACAACACATTTGTTAGTCTATATATTTAGCCGCCAAAGTATCTTCACATTCGCAAGTTATTCAAGCTTCGTTTCTACTTGTGTACCCTTCAGAACAAATGTTTTGGCATCGCGCAACTGATGTCTCTTGTATTGCAAGCGTCCATTGACTACGTTACGTAATATCTAAATAACAGGCGAGCCTAACTGATTAGCATCTACATATTAGAAAAAAAAACTTATTTTTAACTTATTTTATCACGTGCCTTAAAATAAATTTTAAAGGCATGTCTGATCCACCAACCCGCAATAGGCTAATAAAAATAACCTTCTCAGCTCTCTTGACAGAGGAGAAGAGCCCGGCAGTGGGACGTATTAAATGAGTTCCTATAAGATTATTATTGCGGCAAAAATGTACAAGAAAGTTGTTAAATCGCTTTATTTATTAATATTATTAATTAATATTATACTAAGAAATGTCTTAAGTTGTCTTAAAATATTTAATATAAATAAAATGAAAGTAGAAAATAAGCTGAAAGAGCAGGTAATCAAAGATAATGTGACTATCTTGGCTAGTCGCCAGTATAGACAATCACATTATGCAAAGACTTGATGGCATCTAACAGTCAAGTCACAACTTTAATTGAATTAAAACTGTGAACAACCTCACTTTAGTCTAATCGTGACTTCACCTTTAAAGGACAACAAAAACTATTATATATTTTTTATTTCGTTATACAAACGTTAGCTCACTGGGACTATATAACAACAATATTATTTTCGATCTTAATTTTAATTTCGATTAATAACCTACAAAAAAAAACTTTAAAGCTATGTACATGCACCTTGCGTGAGGCATTTCGTTCATCAGATAATAGTCTGGTCATAGAACTGCGCGGGATGGCTCACCCACGGGCATGAAGCCAATAAAATGTGATTTTATTTTTGTGATTTTGTTAATTAAAATATAATAAAACTAACATAGCTCATAAGAATTGTAACTAACACCAAGGATCTCTGTTGTACAAATAAATTATTAAACATAAATTATTAACATCTTCCAATTACCTAGGGCTGAAAATGATTCACTATAAAGACGTTATGGTAAGATCCCAGTTTGCATACCGTCTATGAATTATGAGTTTGTTCACTTCGCTACTATTCACTGCGCGGCGTCTATGGAACGGACACGAGGCAAACATATATACATATTATGTGATCTACTAAGTTAATTAAGGAGTTATAAGGTTTTTAAAGGATCGGCAACGCGTGAGTGACACCCCTGGTGTTGCAAACGTCCATAGGCTACGGTAACTGCTTACCATCAGGCGGGCCGTATGCTTGTTTGTCACCTTGGTAGTATAAAAAAAAAAAAAAATATTTTTCCAAGTGTATTTTGTGTTACTGATTATAATTTCAAATTTTAATAAACAAGGATAATGCCGATGCCGATATTACGCTGATGCTTTATTATGAAGAAAATATATCAATGTTATACTCTAATAAGAATGCATTACTTTGTCACGTAATATATATGCTTTTTGTATTCTAACAACATGTATTGGATTCTATATATTCATATGTAATTCTATAAACAATCTTTCTATTATTTTTAACACCCGCCATTATTTAGCATTAATAATAAATATAACATTTTTGGGACAACTCAAACACCGCCATCTGATCAAAAACTAGACAGAGTCTGTACTATGGCATAACGACTACGAGCCCATACCACAGATTACTAAATAGTTACTACGTAACCCATACACCCTACAAGATTGGCCTGGTCAATATTTTATGGGACGAAATAAAAACTAAAATCTAATACGGGGCGAAGTGGCTCGCAGCCGGCATAACTTATGATATGATAATATAGGTACCTACTCAAGTTAAAGCGAGTTCACATAAATGCTGATGCAACGAAGTCGAGTATATCGATAGTTCATTCAATTGCATCGAATCAAACAATTGCCGCTTTTAAATATGCAAAAGAGTATTCGTACTCCAGTTAAATATTTTGGGCAAAATGAAATACAAAATGGAACAGTAAAACGAACAATATAAATAAATTATTTACATTATTTTTTAACCACAAAGAGCACGGATAAAAAAGAGCCGTAGATTGATGATTTTGTTAGAGTATAGATAGGTGATCATAAAACTAATGGGTAGACCCACAGATCTTTGCTTGGAATAACACTTTAACCGCTGTGTGGGCTGTCCAGCACAAATTTATGGCAGTTCATTAGGTGACGTTACGATTAGGG
The DNA here is from genome assembly GCA_947095525.1 of Trisateles emortualis. Classification (NCBI taxonomy): domain Eukaryota; kingdom Metazoa; phylum Arthropoda; class Insecta; order Lepidoptera; family Erebidae; genus Trisateles; species Trisateles emortualis. The sequence continues at coordinate 9,898,623 of OX352735.1, read as the reverse complement.
GCAGTAGGTACCGTGACTTCCTTAAAGTGATTCAATTTAAGCTTGTAAGACGAGCGCTCTAACGACCATTTTGACTGCACGTCTGGTTTAGTGGGGTGAAGGTGATCACTTCGCCACAAAGTATCAAGAGTTCGATTCCCATACGGGCCATTTATAACTTTAAAATTGTTCGTCCAAGTCTGAGGGTACTTTGTGTCCGTAAATTATATGTTTGAGATGTCCCCCACTTCCATAACTTTATAAATAATTATATTTATACCTCTTTATATTACACATATTCTAATATGATAAAGTTATTTATTGAGGTCTAGAGAAAACTCACTCACTATGCTTTGATATTCTGATAAAAAAGCATACATTTTAATAATATTGGAAAGTCGCTCATTAATATGATTTAAATTTAATGTTCTCGGTAAATATAGATTTGTCCGACCCTTCGATATCCCTAACGATGTATTAGTAATTTTGGCATTGAAACTTTAATTACAATTTGAAGTAGTATTTCTTGTTACGCATAAGTTTTAGGGAGGGAGAGACTTTGGTTCGCAGTTTCGAGTAACAGACAAATAAGTACCTAGTTATATTACCAACTAAACGTTGAATTATTTAAATGTTTTTGAAACATGACTCAAATAGTTATGGACTTTGTTTTAAATTACATTTTGAGCTTTATGTATAAATTACGCTAGATCTTTAATAATGTATATTTCAAGAATAAGCATTAATTTTATTCGTTTCATTATTATAATAATGTACATAGACCTTTCTATATAAAATGTAACGTTACTTTTACTAGGTATCTCACTGCTAGGCAATATAACAAAATGTAGAGCAATTAATAGATTCACAAAATGTTTGATATAGTTAGACAGACGTCGTCCTACCCGGTAATGTGGATATATCGACAGCAGCGCCACCTACCGGGTCTAAATATATATATAAAGATATATTAATAATAATACATGAAGGTTTTTTTTTATTTTATACGCCGAACGCGTTGGTGGTTTTGTTAATAACAATTTTAATAACTTTTTTAAATTATCACAAGCGAGCACAGATTTTACGTAGGTACCTCAACAGTTGATAGAATGGGAGATTTTTCATGCTTACATGGAAATTTTACTTCAATTTGTTTTAGCTAACACAAGATAATACTTCAAAGAGCTTTTTAACATAACTGTTTAAATATTTGAAGTTAATTTTATATCTTTACTATGCATAAGTATGTACGTAATTAAATTGAAATCCTAACAGTCTATATAATATATAGTACCTATATTACCCTACTAATATTATAAACTCGAAAGTTTGTAAGTATGGATGGTTGTTTGTTACTCTTTCACGTAAAAATTACTGAACGGATCTGGATGAAATTTGGCACAGAGATAAATTATGGTCTAGAATAACACATAGGCTGCACTACTTTTTACAGCGATAACCGACATCCACGCGGGCGGAGCCGCGGGCAACAGTTAGTTATTTATATTTTTACACCCACACACAGGTTCCACTATAGAGAGAAGTAGTTAAAATCGTCTTTATTTTATTTTTACTACTTAGACGGCAAACAAGCATACGGCACGGCTGATGGTAATCCGTACCGAAGCTTTTGGACGTACGAATACTAGGAATATCACTTGCGTGTTTCTTATCCCAAAACTTGTACTAATTTTGGGGATAAAGAATGGGTTTCCATGACTCTACTATGAGTTAACGACTGTTAAGAATTGCTCACAATCACAAAACCACTATGCGGACAAAACACCACTAAGCTTTCAGCAATCTGTAAGGTAACTGCACCCTTAGTAGCTTATGCTATTGATCGTTTACCGATTAATAATAATAAAAAAATAACTGAAAAATATATAATAGGTATACTTGATAATTATTAAACGATTGATATCAATAGTTTGATAATTACAAATATTTATTTCTAAATTACTTATAGATTGACCTTCTCTTCATAGAAAAGTTGGACCTGGTATCGATTTCTGAATAATGAACATAAAATTTATTCTTTTATACAATCAATAGGGAAGGGACCTCTTTTGTATTTGTCTTTCAGATACCCGTCAAACAATAAGTACTCTTTGGAGAAGGGTTAAAGAAATCTTTTGCAAAAATATCAATATCTTTGAACAGATTTACATTTTAGATGACTGTTTACCATCTATCTGTCCATATTTACTAACCTAAGATAGGTTATACATTGATATCGGACGATACATTGCCAAGATTTTGCCAATCACTAGAATATTTATTTACTGTCTGTGAACAGTACCTAGGTATATTATAGGACAAACAAAATATGTGATCCATAAATCCGTGGTTCCTTTAGTAGTCTCCAGTAGGTACTTTGTATCCGAGAATTATGTGTTCGTAAAGTCGCCTTGTCTAGACTGGCAGAGTCCGTTAAAAATAATTTGAGCCAGATTTATATAAAACAATGCCAATAATGGGTGAGACCAATTTTCGATCCGGTAGATAGAGGGAGGAACTAAGCCTAAGGTGAATCAAGAATTTTAACTACCTTTTAGCCTGAGGTGGGACTCCCACCTCAGGCTAAAAGGTAGTTAAAACTCTCGATTTGCTCCCACCGTAGGAGCCAATCGAGAATTTTAATTATCTTTTTAAGTCCCCGAAGTAGAGGTAAATAAGGATTTTAAACCAGCTTTTAGTCACAAATCTAGAATTTCAACTTTAGCCTGTAGTGAAAAAAAATAGGATAGGCGTTTTCCTTTTGTATCTCCTTCAGTGCGCTCATGACAACTACAGACATCGCAATATTGTCAATGACACGTAACTAGTATGAATGGCAAAATAACCAATCCAACTTGATATAGTTGAGCGATCCAACGTGCCATGCATGTCAATACAAAAATAACACACCGGTCACCAATCTAAAAAGGATAAATCGCATATCGGCCTGTCTTTTCCTGTCACTAAGAAAATCGCACTATTAGCTACTAGATAGATATATAACTCTTTATTGTATATCAACATTTATTGTATTAAGGTACATAGACAATACAATTTAAATATTTTTTTTTAAAAGACTATTTCCGCACGCAGATATCAAGCTCTGTGTCATGAGGGACTTTACAAACAAACAATTAACGGAGACAAATTACACCCAGACTCAGAACAACTCTTTGTGGGTCACACAAAGTTTTGAACTGTGTGTTGAAATCGAACCCACAACCTCGTGCACTTCAGGGACATACTGCGGCCACTGGACCGCCAAGGCAGTCAAGTAATGTATTTTATTGTATTAAGGTACATAGACAATTAAATGTAGATACTAATCTTAATCTTATATTATAAACTAAGTCTATTGATGTGAATAATCAACAAGCCATCAAATAACAGGAAACAGTATTTCGCTCGTTGCCATCTTGCGTTTAACTTTTCATATTTATTTAGGTTTAATTTATTCAGATCAATGAAGTGCGATGAGAGATTAGAAATATACCTAATCAATAATAACTATGCTATTTCAAAGTTATTAAATACCAAGCTGTTGCCCGCGGATTCGCCCACGAATATGAAAACAAATCTATTCAACGAGAACCATACATTTCTGCGGGCTAATACGTAGCATATTATGTGATTTCAAACTATAACATAATAGATCCATCCATCTATCCATTCAAACTTTCGCATAAATTATGGTATAAAATAAAATAATAAGTCTATTTTTATTATAAAACGTACTATGGCTGGCCTGTTGGTCTAGTGATTTGTAACCCTTACTGGTAAAGAACAAACACATATTTCATTTTGTGTGGTGTGTACGTTCTTTGTTCTGCGTAAAATAGAGACGAAATCTAGAAATATACAAGCTATGTTTTGCGTTTCTATGTATATCTGTATGCTGTAGCATAGATTCTGCCTAGTTTGGGATCAAAAGACCATCTGTGATTTACAAGATAAAATAACACGACCAAACGCTGTGGAAATCGATTTAATTATATTATTTAAATTATTATTATCTCAATTGAAAGGTCCTATCCTAATCTTTTGGTTGAGATGGTGATGATTTAAATAGTAATTATTATTTACCTACTTTACTGACTGCCTCGGTGGTCCAGTGGTCGCAGTATGCGCCTGCTGTGCACGAGGTTGTGGGTTCGATTCCCACACAGGACAAAACTTTGTGTGACCCACAAAGAATTGTTCTGAGTCTGGGTGTAATTTGTGTCCGTTAATTGTATGTTTGTAAAGTCCCCCGCGACACAGAGCTTGTTCTCTAGTGCGGGAGTTGTCTTTTTAAAAAAAAACAAGAAACTTTATTTTGTATTAATTAACATTAAAAATAAGCCAAAGAAGTATGTCTGGATCTAAGCAATTGGCGTACCATAGTCTCTGCCTACCCCGGAGACGGGCGTGACGATATGTTTGCATGTAAAGAATGGCCGGTTTTTATTATAACTTAGTAACACTAAAACTATTTACGTAATCGACATAACAAGCTTCGTTCGATTAATTAAACACCCTAGCTTTAGTCTAACATCATAATCACGGCGCTTAACGAGTACCCTTATTGATTACGTCATCGTTCCACACTGATGAATATAAATGCGCAGCTGCAATTTTCCTAAGCTCATAATCATCTCTAATAATACAGTGATTTATTCATAAAGCGGATAGATATACATAACTGTATGTGCCTCTGATTTGAACATTAATGAAGGAAATAAATCTGAGACTTGAAATGTTCTCACGCTGTAGTTATGAAAACCAAGATTTTTTCAAGGCGCTTAGGCCAATAGCGAGCAAGCCTGTCTGGGGAAGTAGTAAGTAAGTATTTAATTTTTTTCTAGTTTTAGTGATAAAATAAAAGTAAAAAAATATATGATAAAAACATTGTCAATACCTAAAACATTTGAAGGTTTCCCCCGATTTCCCTGGCATTCCATCATCAGATCCTGACTTGGTGCTAATAGGAGTATACTATTTCAAATAAAAAAAGAATATTGAGAATCGGTTCACAAATGTCGGAGAAATCGGTGAACATATATAAAAAAATACATACAGTCGAACATAGAACCTCCTCCATTTTTTAAGTCAGTTAAAAAGACAACTAAAGAACTACACAATGGTGGTTCTTTAATCTGAGAGTACACGTTGCGTTATTTAATTGTATGTTTGTAAAGTTCCCCACGATGCAGCGATGCAGAGCTTTTAATAGTCTGGCAGCTGTCTTTTAGCGATGATAATGTTTTAACTAAAATCGAAAGCGCTGAATCGCATTTTGACGACAGTTTATAACGCTGAGATAGAACCTTCACACCGGATAAATACTTTCAAGGATAATTGAAAGCGTACTTTACTATATAAATCAAACAGATGACTTTGTAAACTAATTTCAAACAATAATTAAAACTTTGTTATCTTTATATCGGAAACTTGTCAAACGTGCTCTATGGATGAAAATTAAGTTGGCTATTTGAACTAGGAATGGATATTAATGCGTTTTTTTTACCATAATAAGAATAAAATTAAAGAGAGGTACTCTTATGGCAACATGCAAGTGAACCAGCCTACATATACACTGATATCTATACCCAGTAATGAGTTCCTGTGAGTACAGGCATATTTAGGAGATGACTGCCTATAGTATACTTATCACTTAGTTAGACATACATGGGAGAAAACCTATACAATATAATATATGTCAAAATATTGAAGCCTGATTTTCCCGCTATTCCATTATGCCGACGTAGTTTTGAAACCACCAAACAATTCGAAGTAAACATATATGTATGTTATATCTATCTTTTACTCTAGTTCGTTAGCACGATGACATAAATTCAATATGACAGAGACAGTGATAACGACTAAACGGCTGAACGGATCTTAATAAAATTTGGCTAGAAATTAGATGGTATCCTGGGGAAGGACATACTTTTACCGCGATAGCCAACATCCACGCGGACGGAGCCCAGGCAACAGTTAGTGTTAAGTACAACATGTAAAAGCTGTAAGCAAACTTAAATAAATATAAAAGTACATAATAATTATGTAAGTTGAATAAAGCCGAGGTAAACCTTGCTTGAAATTTATACAATTCACTTCAACAAGTTTGCTCGTAGACAAGGCTCATAAACAAATAATTCCTAGATTACCACTTGAGAATTATTAGACATTAAACAATATATTTATTCACTGAAACTCTAACAAAGATATCGATCCTCTGAAACATTTCAAGTTACTCTCAACTACTTCGTAACTAATTAAGACAAAAACGGATTTACTTTATGAATTTTCAATCTTGCTCGTCGGTTTTGGTAAATGCCTCAGTGTATTTATAATGAAGATAAAGTTAACCTGCAATTAAATATGACCCAACAAAGAAATCCTTCGACTGAGTCTTGTTACCCTGTTACAAACTATTAGGTTGGTTGATGAATTGGCAACAGAAAAAAATGTACCTAAAGTCGTAAATTTGCGAGTTAACGAAAAATCAAGCAGTACCAAAAATAACAGTATTGATCAAAAAACAACCATGTGCTTCTGAGATTAAAGTTCGATTTAGCAATGTAGGTACCAATTTATATACATTATTATATGACTAGCCTGTTGGTCAAGAGAGACTGCTGAGCCGGAGGTCATGGGTTCGATTCCCACACGGGACAAAACTTTGTTAGATTTGATGTCCGTGAATTGTGTGTTTGTGAAGTATTTTATTAGCTTTGTCATAGTTCGAAATTTAAATTCATATCGAAAACGTATAAGTACGGTCGAAATTCTATCCTACTAAATTCTATATCGACTTTTACAAATATAGAAAAGATCTAACAAGGATTTTCTTTATCAGAAAGCGTGATAAAAACGTTGGTATTTCTCATCGGTAGGAATGTGAAACACTGATGGAGATAACATTGAGGCCCTGTTGCTTCTTTTATTACGATATTCTACGAGTCCCGGAAGCACTGGGGGAAATTGCACTTCAAACAAAAAAAAATCTTCTACGTAGAAGGCTTTTAGACTTTCATCCGCTTACTTGCTCTTGCTCCAAAGTAATTATGAAGCCAGATACATTTTATATTATGAAAAAAGTTTTATAGCAGCTAGTTATTTTTCTTTAAAGACAACTCCCGCACTACGGAAGAAACCCGAGGGCTTGTTTGTGTTAGTAAATTCGACGTCACTTTTAACAAACATTCAATTCACGGACATAAAGAACACCATGACTTGGAGTAAACATTTATAGATTACAAAAAAAATGTGCAGTGTGGGAATCGAACAGACAAAACTTGGCGTGGTGTTGATGGCAAGGTGACCACCCTCACCCCTAGACCACACGCACAGTGAAGCAGTCAGTTATATTGCTATAACGTTTTTAAAAGATTTTGCTAATTTTAACGTAACTCATTGTTTCTTTTTACCTAACAATTACTTGAATTCATTAACATGTTGGGTAAATAGTCGAAGAACTCACTTCTCTTCGTTTAGAACTCGCTTTAGTGATGTAAATGTAAAGTGGGCCACAAAAGAGACCCGTTAAATTTCCCACACAAAGTTTGTCCCACTAAGAGTACAGCTGACGTTTCTGCACGTGTTTTCTTTATTTAAATATATAACAATTTTTTTAAAGAACTCCCGCACTATAGAACAAGCTCTGTGTCGCGGGGGACTTTACTAACATACAATTAACGAACACAAATTACACCCAGACTCAGAGCAACTCTGTGATTAAACTATATACTTAATCTGTTTTTTATTCTACCAAGAAGGCAAACAAGCATACGGCCCGCCTGATGTTAAGCAGTTACCGTAGCCTATGGTCGCTTGCAACACCAAGGGCATTACTCAACCGACCTTGCAAAAACCTTACTCCTTTCTTAAAGAAGCCCATGGTATAGTTACTAGGTAATCATTTACATAGAAACTATTATTATTATATTATTGAGAGCTCTAAATATAGACGATCTCAATAACTCTGTCACGAGGTGGCCACTAACCAAACAATAAGAAGAAGAAGAAGGTAATAATTTACATAGAAGATAAATTCTTTGTCAAATTTCAAAATTCTATTATTTAACGAATTTATGGTGTCATGGTCATCATAGTGAATGACAGGGCGATCTGACCGTTGTCTTGGAAATTGAACCAAAAAATATACATACCAAATAGTGCTTCCTGAGTAACAATAAAATTGTTGTGTATTAGGTAGGTATATACTTTTTTTTAAATCTTTATTTACTACACCTACTGTGAATGTTTAATTCTAAAAAGTAACAAATGAACGTAGATAAGTTAAGTAAGATACTATGAAATATTTTATTGTATCTTAAATACAACAGTTTTAAATATTATTTTAATAATATTCTATACACTCGTAAGCTTTAGTTAAGATCTCTACATTTATTAACATTAGTCAACTCTAGTATCCATAAGTTATGTCATAATGGCCGAAGAAGAATGTTTGCCAACAACTTTTATTTCCCTAACAGATAATTAATTTTATCCAAAGTTATAATCGGGGCTTTTATTCGAGATTTTAAGAAGTTGAAAACAGTAATAATTTTAGCTGTATAAGTTAAAGTTTTGTTTTTGTAGTCAGAATCCCTATACGAAAAGTATAAATAATTGAATCCTGAAAGGGTGGAGTTTCTTTTGTTTTCTTGCAGAATTTTACGTGTCAATTTCGAAGCTATGAAATATTTATTTTATTTTAAAGATTTATCGAAATCGGACTTGCGTACTACTTTGTAAAAAGTTTGTGTGTTCAAAAAATAAATAAAGAAATAAATATACGTGTGAATTAAAAACCTCCTCCGTCTTTTCGTAGGTTTAAAAACAGTATTTTAATTTCATTTGAAAAAAAATAACCGTCCAATGAATTTTCTAAATGGTCTACCAAAGTTTTCACGTAATTAACTAAAAATGTCCAAGCTCTTGGGACTTCACGAAGAATATTCGTTTGAAATTTGTATGTCTGGATTGCAAAAAGATGACTTACTATACCTGACTTGACTATAAAAGGAAAATATTATAGATACTAAGTAAGGATATTTTAAATGCAATAAATATTATATATTAATACTAACAAAAAAAAATATTCACGATGTTAAGAAATTGTGTTACAATGTTCCAGCAATAGAGATAAATTAACACAACAAAAAATATTATTCTAAGTTTAATATTCAGAAGTTTATTCATCATCAGCCTATCCTCTGCTGGATATACGAGTAAGCCTCTCCAAGTGGACACCAGACTTGACTTATCAACATAGCATCGTGACTTTAGCCCCAAAGAGGTAGGCGGAGTTATTAAACATTTACGTTTAACCAGCATGGTATTTTGTCTGTGTATTTCAAAAAGCTGAGAAAAGATAAATAGTTGTAGACACAGTATCAATCCTTTCCCTTATAAATTTAACCTAGTTGTTATTTGAAACAGAAAAATTTAGGAACAAAATTACAAAATTATGAAGGAATCGTAGGTAGTTATAACAAAAACTCTCAACAAATACTGAAATGAAGTGTCACAAACGTTGCGAAACTGAAAAGAAAAATGACAAGTAAGTAATAACTCTCCATTTTTAAACTTATTCAATACCTCACTCGCGCGTCACTCTATTCGTTGTGATATATGCGGAAACACGGTCGCATTCATACGGGTAGATTGAAGTGTATTTTTTGCAATGTAACCCACATCTGTGACCATACATTTGTAGCCTCTATAAACATATCTGAAACCTAAACTATACGATTTTCGTTCAACTTTAAACATTTATTAATTGAAATATTTAGCTTTTATTATTAAAATAAATACAACCAAACTATTTACTAACAATCGGTTGGCTGCTTGGTACAATTATCGGGATAAAGCATCTAAAGATACCTTTTCTTTAGAAGGGCAGAGCTTGGGTTGGTAAATGGTAAAATATTAAAAAGTTTTTATCTTCTACAAAAACTTAAGATTGAACATGAATGTAACAAACAGACTTACTAATTCCGCCATTTTGAATTTTACTGCAACTTATTTTAAATATGACAGTCTGGTCGTCAGAGGGAGTGTATTGAAGTTTAAGAAAATATACGGTCTATATCAACTCCATACACATGCATTTTTTATACGTTTACTTTTTTGTTGTTTGTAGTTAATAGCTTAATATCCGTTCGTCACTTGGGGTTACCACTGAAAATCAGCGCTGTGTTGTTACCACAAAATAGCATTATGCTGAGTAACCTCATTCACACAGTAGTTATAAGGTACAATGTATTAATACCAAAAATGTGACTGTGTCAATAAATGTAATTTTCTAACATGCCCAAATAGACACGATCCAGTGCGAGTACCTACCTAAATAGTATACGAGTAAGTTTCAAGCGACTAAAATCAACATCGAATACCGGGACAGTTCGGATTTGCTCTGGTTATATTCCAAGACAATACTGCGGTTTCAATAGGCCACTACTGCAGTGGCCTTCATTTAAAGTTTCTATTAACCTTACCACAGAATCTCTCATTTCAACATAACAGACTTCCTTTCTTATCGGTAAGTTTTATTTTTGACCAACTTCAAAAACGAGGTTATCAATTCGGGTGTAGTTTTAATGTTTGTTATCGCAGAACTCCGTCATTTATGAACCGATTTAAAAAAATCTTTTTTTGTCTGGGAGAACATACTTCCAGTTTGGTCCCATTTTTATCTAAACAAAGTCCTGATGATGGAATCCATAAGGAATTGAGGGAACTCCTCAAAAATTATAAGCATACATATAGCAATTTCAATATGTTTTACAACAAATCAAACATTATCACTCAGAAATTGTAATTTGGTGAAGTAAAACTGATAAAGACGACCACAAATGGCCACCTGAACGTCCCAATAATAAGTAATTCACGGATGGCGATGAGATAAGTCTCATTTATAGTTGCTAAGCAACTATTACCAAGCAAATATAATGTAGCAAATGAAAATGGTACAATTGAATTGAACTGATGATGAAGCCAGCAGGTAGGCAACGGAACTCCATAATCAAACTATGTAATCTAGCCGTGTTTGGGCTCATTTCAATGGTCATGAGATGAGATGCACTTCAGCTGTAAATGATCAGATTTAAAATAAAACCCTCTTTAAGGAAGGACAAGTAAGATAAGAGTTTGTATGAAAGTTCATCCTGTTTACATACGTTAGACCTGGGATTTTAAAGTTTTTGAAAATTCTACAACTTACCGCATTGAAGTCGGTTTTTTTTTCTTGTTAAAATGATTTATATATCAGTCTTCTACGTACACTCGACTTCATTTCATTTTACACTTTACCTAAAGCTCTGTGTGGAACCACACCTTTTCTGAATACATATTAAGATCAATAATAAATTAATTATTGAGACAAGTATACAATCTGCTTTTTTTATGTCCCTATGTTCAATTACAATTCATGTACCTAATTTATGTAGTGTGAACGGAATAGATTATTAGGAATAGATTATTAGGATTATTATTAGGATTAATAAAGACGGCAGTCATAAAAACACTATTTGAGTAGTGTTGTGTTATTGCTAGTGACAGTGAGTAGGGTTTCTAAAGCTGGAGAAGTGCTGTAGTGGCAGACGATGAGTAAACTTTTACACTATTCCCGAGTACTATAGACTGTCTTTTAAAAGCTTTTTATTTAACTTGCAATGTTCACATGTAAGTTTTCCGCTTCAGAATTTGCAAATCATTTTCGATCGAGCTGAATTTGGCATACTTAGGTAGGTAAGTTCAGTATCAATGCAGTAATATCATACCATGGCTGGTCAAGCTGGTCTAGTGACGTAGTCGAAAGGTGACCATACAAATTTCTAAACGAAATAAAATAGCCCCATCCTGGTTTGGCTCGTTTAAAGTATATTTCAACCTATAAACGTCGCACTGCTGGGCACGGGCCTCCTTCATACACTTGGAGGGATATTAGCCTTTTATACCACGCTGGCCAGACGGGTTGCTATAGGGTTTTATTTCCGGTTTTTCCTCTCTTGGAGCGGATATTGTCTGCCTGACTTACTCTCTTAGTCCACTCTTACGACACCTTAAGCATGGAACGGGGTGCAGACATTTATATTTTATATAATATAATTAATCAGTTAAAATGAATACGTAGTGTATTCATTTTAACTGATTATATCTTCTAGATAAAATGTTAATTCTATATGACAATCAATAAAAGCCACTTCTGCAGAGTGTCTCAAGCGGCGCAAATATGAAAGTCTCGGTGAGACTTACATTTTTGAGCCTTTTGGGGTCGAAACTCTAGGACCATGGAGCCCAAGTGTCCACAAATTGTATCGTGAGATATCAAGGCGTTTGGTCGAGTCATCTCACGATCCTAACGCTGGCCTTTACTTGGGTCAACGTATTAGCCTTGCAATCCAGCGTGGAAATGTCGCCAGTCTTTTGGGCACCTTTCCTCAGAACTGTGATCTCAATCAGATATTTTATTTATAGGTTAATACCTTTAAATATAATATCTGATTGTTTGTAAGTAGGTTAGGTTACTTTAATTTTAATAACTATTCATGTAAATATCTTATAAAAGCCTATGTTTAAAAGCACATACTATACAAATTATAAACTTATTATCATCATACCACGCGTGCGAAACCGCGAGTGGATAACAGTATTTAAAAACCGAAAAATAAACATGCACCTAAAGTAACCTTTATAATCCTCTCATATATTATTTATCTTTATAAAACAAGCTCGGTAAGATGAAGGGTAACACGTACTGGACCAATTTTGTGGGGGTCTAATGAAATATAATTCGTTACATTATAATTATAATAACGAAATTACAAGGGTTGTTAATGGGCCGAGGTTGCTAAAGTAAGTTATGAATATAAAGTACATTAAAAATGTAGAACAAATTCTATGTGGGATCTTAGTTATTAAGAAAAGGTATATAGTGCTCATTTAGGAATGCGTTTTTAAAAGAATATCTGTCCTATTCCATCACAAAATTCTGGGTAACAATTTTTTGGGTCGGCAACAAGCGAATGATGCCACGGTACCTTTACACATAAATATTTCTACATATGTACGTTTAAATTACACTCAGATACAGAACAAATAACCATGCTCATCACACAAAAATGTGTTTCGTGTGTGAATTAAACCCACGGTCTCTAGTTTTGTAGTCAGGGTCACAAACCACTACACCAACAGGCCAGACAAGTGAACATTAAGTCAAAGATAACTCGGTACTTATCGGATAATCTGTTTACGAGCTATTCGTCGCCCGGTCGCGTCATTTTCAAACATAATATTTTAACAGAAAGTTTACAAACAAGTGACTGTTAACGGACGTGTCCCCTTCAATTACTCGAAACAAGACTCAGGCTTTGTTATAGAGTTCAGAACGCATTTTGTTAATTACTTCATTGATAAATTATAGAGCCCGTTGTCAATGTTAATTGTGTAATCAGACGTCGTTTTGTCGATCGGTAAACATTGACTGACAATTACGAATCGAATTTGTTTGATTTAATTTTATAAACAAACTAAACTATCATATGAAACGCAGGCATTCTTTATTTGGGCTGGTAAAAATACTAAAAAATTATCAGTTTCAGTTATCCTCAATTTGTTTCATACGTAAATTACGTAAAACCATATAAATGTTACTAATATCTCAGTGACTTGGGACAGTAGTATTTCCTTTTTTATCTATTATATTCTATTTATAAATATATAGGTAAGTTTACCAGTTGTCCGGATGTGATAGTACAGACTCTGCCTGGTTTTAGATCTGTCTCTGGTCTGTGTGTGAGTTGCCCCAAAACATTACTGTTAATGCTCTAACAATAAAATAAATGAGTAAACTAAACAATAGTATAGATGTAAGTAACACTAAGCTAGAACAACCTGTGATTCACGAGTCAGTGTTTCGATTCTTTTTCGATTTTTTTTTTCTTCATCTAACATCCATTTATGAAGTCCCTTGAGCACTTTACAGTTGAGAACATGCAAATAGGTAACGTAAAAGGCTTTTAGCTACACAGTTGTTTTTTTACAAAATCCATCCGTATCTAGCGAGCCGTAGAAACAATCAGTTTAGCGAAGAGTTAAGGTTGAATAATGAAGCAACGATAATTTACTGTTAGCAATTAATAATCTTCATCGTGTTGTAGGGGCGCAGTATTTGTCAGCATTTTAAACCTTAGACCTTCGCTCACTTCGGACAATGCCATCTATTTCAATATTTAAGTCATATTCCTATTAAATCAATGAATGATTTAGTGTTTATGTAGAAAAATTGATAGAAAATACAGTAATGAAAGCGATCGCGAATTTACATCTTTCAATAACAGCTCGCTGCAAGAGGAACCATTATATAGCTATGCTTTTTAAAAGAAAGTTAGGAATAAAACCGTGCAGCCCGACTGAGAAAAGACCTCCACCTTCTACACAGATCATAGGTAAAATAACAATAAAAAAAAAACAATTCTACTGTTCCCCTCCTGAATCCAAATTCACAAAGCGTTGTGAATCTATCATAATATTGTATTATCACGGAACCTTCATATGTGTGCAAAATTTGATAAATATCGGTATAATGAAAATAGTTGAAAATTTTTACTATAACTACTACTATTCTAACGATTTTAACCCTGGTGTTACATAGTCTTATGTACAAAACATATGAAAATATGTTCTGTGGTCTTAGGCCTCTGCCCACACCTCAAATAACGACGACGATGACGCAGCCACATCCGTCAGAAGTAAAAAAACCTAATTTACTTTTAACGTTTATCGTGCGTATAACACTTACAACACTTATAGTCTAATATACATTAAAATTATATGCACAGTTAAGTGTTAAATGGTAATAAAGTGTAAAGTGATTTTCCATAAAGGATCAGTATAAACCTTGAAAGCCACAGGGTGACATAAAATTATATAGCAAGGGTGGAAAACGACGTTAACAGGTCGCTCACAGAAAGTAATTGTGGACAATATTCCGAGTGAGCACGTGTGGTTAGCTGTCAGTTAAGCGGAATTAACTTAGTTTACTAAACTATTAGGCACCACTCAGGTGGACCACAGCTTTCACTCTGTTTTATACATACAGACTGACCTGTCGGTCTAGTGGTTAGTGACTCTGACTGATTGGCCGGGTTCGATTCTCACACAGAACAAAAGTTTGTGTAATTTATAAATGTTTGTTCTGAATCTGGGTGAAATTTGTGTCCGTGAAAAATAAAAAATCGTGAATGCTGCAGAAATGTTATATTATTAGCCTTTGTTTACATGACGTTACCTTTTGCATCTATGCATATCTTAAAAAGCTTCTCCAGCAATCGATTTAATATTTCTGCATCAGGCCAAGTAAAGCTCGAGACTGACGGACTAGGTGACTAAGCACCATTAAACGCGCTACTGTATTGATACACTCGACCTTTTCCGCTTCAAAGGGCGTAACTTCAAATCTCATACTTTTTTGGAAATGAGCAAATGCTTATCCTCTTTTGTTTTAAAAAGGAGGACGTACTATGTTCGTCTGTATATCTATATTATAAAAATAAATCGTTGCTAAGCGCAAATCTCGAAACCAGCTAAAACGATTTCGCTAATTCTTTCGCTATGTTCGTTATTGTCAGAAGATTCTTTTGTAAAAAAAAAATAAGAAAGTTGATCTGAAAATAGTTTAACCCGGGCGAAGTCGGTGCGGATCACTAGTACCTATATAATACAGGAAAATATGTTTGTTATTTTTTTTCTTATTTTGGTCATTGTCAAAAGAATGAGATTTGGCCTTTCTAGCAGAGAAAATGTTGACAGGCGATTTCAAGGCTTTTGTATCGATTTAAATTGGAGCCATAATTACACATAAATAAGAAGTGTCATTATAAAATTATATCACCATCATTAACCCATTGTATTCTACTAGTAATAAATTACATAGTAATAATTATATAGTTCTTGATAGTGAGAGAGATTATCGTATGAGTGAGCGAGACACAAATCTATTTAGTACTTTGGTTTTAGAACAGAAATGATGGCATATTTTGAAGCAGTATCAATTTACATCGTTGAGTGTAGTTCCAACGGTTATAAAAGCATAAGCTGAAAAGAATGAGATTGCGAGTAAACTAAAAATAATGTTTTGTTTAAGGAAATCGGATTGTTACGTTCCGTGTTCCTTATTCGACATATTTCATTCCATTTATTTTGAAGGGATACTCTATAACTTTTTATTTAGGTGATCTTATGCACGACAAATAACCTCAATATCTCGTTTAATAGCTACTTAACCCGTTACTCAAACAAATCATCCTTATCTTTGATCTCTCTTCGGTTGTGTCGTATTGTCGTCCGTTTAAGTGCACCTGTAGTTGAACTTGTGCCCTATTAAATGTGCTTTCATCAAAATATAAGATTTTTTAACAATCTGATACTAATCGAAATATAATAGTTTTCATAATCCTGTGTAAATTTTATAAAATCTATAATGTGCATAGAACACATATAATTGCTAATCATCGTTATCGACATAGGGGTGGAATATCGACATATTTCTCCAACGAGCTAAACCGCGAGTGAAAGCTATATATCATAAACATGATAACCGTCTTAGCTACGTCATTTTACGATATACAATTACGAAACTGTGTTAATTCAATCTAAAACCAAACACCAATTACGACGTAATAGATACAGTTACGAGGTGTACAGACTAGAGCATTTTATAATTAATGTAATGGAATTTAGTGCTAATTAAGTGTCGTATTCAGTTATCAGTTTATATCTAAGGTAATATTTTAATTAGTGTCACTATTAATTGTTATTGACTTCTGAAATGTTTCTCTACTCTGCTTTATGACTTTGTTGATAGATTCATTTAAATTAATCTACTATTATGTAAGTCATTAATCGCTTATGGCTTAGTAAATGTAGATGAGTGTTGAATATTGTGCATTTTTTTTAAAATCATTAGCCGAAGGACGTCTACTGCTGGACATATAAATACACAAAAAAAATCCACATTATTTGGCCCTGAGCCTAATTAACAATATTTAACAATTATAATAATAACGAATAAAAATAATAATGCTATCCTATTTACTTTAATCTTAGATTTTTAAATACATTCTTATTGCATTTGTAACTGATACCCTCGAACTCACATACGCATGCATGCACTCACGGACGCATGCCCTCACGTACGCATGCACATACGCACGCACGCACTTACGCACGCTGAGCCTGACTATCTCTTGAATGCTGCGTATTTTCAAGTTCTATAATAGGTATATACGCATATATAGGTAGCAGGTATATACATACGCGAATACAATTACTAGTCATAATTTACTGAATGACTGATTCATCAATGCATAGCCTAAACCGCTGGCTCACAAAGGTTCCTTAAATGTCATAAATGAGTACCAAAAAGAGAATTTAAATAATTAACGGGTAAAAAATTGTTAACCCGAGGAAAGTCTTAGTGAGCCGCTAGGGCACTAACAGCCTTACAAATAAACGTGGTATAACAGTATACTCGAGTATAAACAGAGAATTAGCAAAATGTCTACAAATAAACAAAGAATAACTTATACCAAGTATAGCGCTGACATTTCTGTTCATACAATCGTTATCCTGAAGTTATACGCGCCCATACCCTAGTATAAACCTAGTATAATCATAAAATACTACGATTCAGGCTTGTTTACGTGTTTATATTTTCAAAAAATGGATTTAAAAGCAATAGAAGAAGTAGAACAAGTAAATAACGTAATTGTTTTAATACAGGCTGCAAGAAAAGTCAAATAAAATGTCGGTTTTCAAAATGTGGTATGATGGTTTTGGATAAATTATTTGGTAGATATCTCAATATGGAGAATAGAAGGTAATCCACCCGGATTACCTTTTATTCTACAATTGATTATTGCTTTGAGATACTGGGGACGTAATCAGGTAAGAACATTTGGATATTCACACATGTAACTAAATCTGTTCTATCAGTTTCACAAATTTAACTACCTACTCGTTTCTTGTTCCTTCAAGTGCAAGAAGATGCTGTGGACATTCACGGTTTGACTCAGCAGTCTATATTAAAGAAAAAAATCGATGACATTTACATGCCACATACTATAAACGAACATCTATATGTTATGAAAAATTTCAATGAGATTTAAAAAATAAAAACTGTAGAAAGAAGTTTTTTTGACAAATAGATTCAGTTGTCATAGACAAAATACATTTTTTAATGAAGTTTCTCTTTGGTGGTGCTGTTGCCAAATCGTGCAATTTGACATAACGGATGTATAGTTATACGAAAGTTATACCTGCTTTATTTGTTAAAAAAAATTTTTGATGTATTCTTAATTTATAACTCGTGTAACTATACCTCGTATAAAAATGAGATAAATGTGATATAACAAATTTTTATTTGTAAGGCTGTAAGACTTTAGTATTAAATGCAATTTAGCCTAGTTCATATCAGTTACTAATGAGATCATAGATGTATGTACTAAATGTCTTTACTAATATAGAGTTACTAATTACGGACACAATAACGTCACAATACTAATATCCACATTACTGCTGCTGTAGGGTATTTAGTCATAGACTAAGCAGTAGAAGTTTTCATACAGTAGTATTTATTTGGGACATTTTAATTAATGTTCATCCGTTGCCCACAAGCTGTCCTATCAATCCACCGTGTCAATAGACAAGCCCTGCTCAAGCCAATTGTTGAGAATATACTTGAGGAAGCTTATATCAAGTAGAGGACATCCTTCGAATAAGGTGATGATAATGATTATAAAATTATGATTGTATTAAACAGTGCCAGTCTTATAACCCTTATATTTTATTATGAACCACTTACGACTTATGAGATATTTACCTATTCGTTCAAAATGAGACTCTTTATGAGCCGGTTACACTGTATGAAATGTCATTCTCGTTGTGACTCTTATATGGCATGACATTATACTTCAAGTTACAACCATTGTTCTTGGCAACAGTGAAAAGTAACACATATATAGACGCACTTACATACAGACAGACACAAGATTGAATAAAGTCGTGACACTTAAAAGGAAAGGAAAACCTCGTAGTAGCTATATCAAATTACGCTGGTAAGAAAAAATCAACGACAAAGTGTAACTTTGTATCTTGTAGATACAGGGCTAGTAAACGTGGTGACGTCCATGAGGAAATGTAGATGCGAAAACAAAAAGTGCGATACACATATATTATAATGAGGTACTTTGTTCGTAGTTTTTGGGGGGGGGACGAATATCTGAAACTTCTGATCCGATTTAGGCTTCTTCTTCTTCTTATCGTATGGTTAGTGGCCAACCTGGTGACAGAGTTATTTAGATCGCCCATATTTAGGCCTCTGTCGTGATCTAACGACTGATAACAGTCGGGACCGACTTTTAACGTACTTAGGATTAATTTTACTGCACTATTCGTTTTTTTTTCCAGACACATGGTTACAACGTTATTAAGATGATGAAGATAATTCTAAAGTAAAGGCTATTTAGTTTTATTATCCGTCGTGACATAAGAATCCCTTTTTATGGAATAATAATATATTTTGAATGGGTATGGGAATAAGAAATTTAAACCGCATCTTTTAAACCTGTTTCTATTTTATCCTTTGGGACGCTGTAAAATTTCATCGTTGCACAAATATTTTCGTTATATAAAAATACCTGTAATCCGTATTATAGATATTTTAGTGGTGAACGGTAGAAGGGAAACGGTAAGCTGATTATTCGGCACTAAGCGAATTTAATAAGCTTCCTTTTTATTACGTTACAATATAAGTTGTAGTATTTTTACTATCCTTACTAATATTATTAATGTGAAAGTTTGTGAGAATGGATGGATGGATGGATGTTTGTTACTCTTTCACGTAAAAATTACTGAACGGATCTGGATGAAATTTGGCACAGAGATAGAATATGGTCTGGAATAACACATAGGCTTTTTACAGCGATAACCGACATCCACGCGGGCGGAGCCGGGGGCATCAGCTAATAATATATAAATCTTGTAATATTTTATATTTATATTTTCATACCTTTTTATGCATAATATTCTATTATAAGTAGTAATATGTTGTCTCTTCAAGAAAGGTATTATAAGGATTTCAAAGGCGAGTAGTACCGCTGGTGTTGCAAACGGCCATAGACTACGGTGACTACTTACTATCAGCAAGCTGTATACTTGTTTGTCGTGAAAGTTCAAAAGATTTTATTACGAGTAGTATATTCGATGGTTGTTATATTGAAACACACACATTCATGAACTCGAAAGCCATTTGACGTTGTTACAGCTTTTAGAAAGCTTTTATGTCATTTAACGCTACGAGGGGAAACAGAAATATTACTCGAAAATTTCCTGATAACGGCGACAATTTTGCAAACAGAGAATTGGTCAATGAAACAATATAGATATAATATTATACGAGTATAAATGTGTATTGAAAGAAAGGTTTACACCATTATAAACAAATACATTCTACTAAGTTATTTTATAAACGCGAAAGTTCGTAAGGACGGATGTTTGTTATTTCTTTATGCATAAACTACTGGACGATTTTTTATTTATTTATTTATGGTACAGAAAACAAACAGTATTAAAGATAACTTGAGATTAACACACATATTTAAAACATTCACCAGTAAAGTTTTCAGCATTATTTATACAAAGCATCGGTAGCATTATTCCAGATAAGTACTTAAAAAAAGACATGAGGAGAAATTTGTGTTCTAGAAATCAACAAAAAAAAAAAATAAGAAATCAATATTAAGTACTATTAAAATTTGTTTACCGAATTAAAAATGATAAAACAAAATTTAAAAGGAACAAAAAATTAAATCAAAATTCAAACAAATTTTGATTTTATTTGTTTGAATTTTTTTTTAGCATACCTGTTTTGGCATAATTGGAATAGCATTTAATATTTGCTATATTTTATATAAAAAATCGATGGATATATGAGTTGCGGGTAGTATAACTCAAAAGTGGTAAGTCTTGATTGACACATTTTATGAGCGGCGCGGCGCGTTGTTAAATTCGATCAAATAAGTTTAAAACTTTTATAATATTACTCGGTTTATATATTATACCTAAGTGATATTTAAAACGTATTGATATAAATTTATTATTAGCATATAACTGCAATAACATATCGTTTTATATAATAACCAAAGTATTCTCTCGTTTTCTAGACGTACATAAAAGTTTAAATTATCATGTATCAATTTATGGCTCGTTCCAACGATAAACATCTCCACATCTATTTTACGGCTCTCTGCCATCTGTACCTACATGCTTGTATGAATAATTTCATGTGTTATTGCTCTACAGTATTAAAGTTTATGATCTAGAATGTTCGATTACAATATCCAGTAATCATTCTATGAATCACCTCTAAACGTACTTTATAAATACTAGGTCGCTCGGTGTTCAAAGTTTGACCGTAAATCATTAACGTTTAAAATTTGAAAAAGAATACATATATGCCCAATGATATTATGATAAGAAATATGTACATAAATTTCGCACTAGCGCGCAAAAATAGTTGCCGTCAACAGTAGCTACGAGTAAGTAGCTACATTTCATCTATCACTATCTCTTTCTATATCATTACGTTCCGTGTTATCTATCGCATGCATACTTGAAATCTATAAGCAACTACGCAGAAAAACATGGCAACAAAACTGAACACCGCTCAGTATGAAGGTAGCTTATCATTCTTTGAATATCATTGTGTACATCTCCATAATTTGGTTTTTTAATGTTGGTCTATTACGTCAGCCTGCTACACGTCATGTGTTCGACATTGTTCATTTTATGTTACATTTGTTTATATTTTATATAATTTGATTTATTTGTAGCACATTAGTACCTATACACAAATCAAGTAAGTATAAGGATATAACCATATAAATAGATCAGGATATAACAGGAAGAATTAAACAAAAATAATTTAAAGACATAAAACAGCGAAAAATGTGAAATACACAATAAGGATATGTAAAGTCAATAAAAATCTTAACATCAAATTATCATTTATATTATGTCTGACGCAGTTTTGTATGACCGACAGACCATAGTTCAGCATAATATATGCTGCAATAATATAATTGTAGCGCTGATTTGCGGCTGTTGCCTCGATATAAATAATAAATAAAAAAATTTAACTATCCCCGTTCCTTCTCAATAAAAAAAAACCTTGCAAATCTCAAATTCATCCAGAATCAAGGAATCCGAAGATTTCGTTTCACGTATTAATTAGAATCTCGGTTTTTATATGAGCTACTACCTCAGACGTCATCTCACTAACTGAAATATACGAGATAGTACAACCATATTACGTACCATTTATTTTCTCAGCCACGTATTGTCTGCAGCTGTAATTAAAAATAGTCTTCCAACGTCCACTGATTGATATAAACGTTTCAAAGTAACTTCACGACTATCTGTAGAGTGTACAGTTTCTCGCCATCGTACCGCCATTATATTTGCCAGAGTTCGTTAATAATATAAGAGGGCTTAGAGCTTAGATTCTGCATAATATCTTGAAACAACTCACAAGTGGGCATCTAATCTCTCACTCAGCAAAGCCTGTGCTTATGACCTCTAACTGGAATACATATACTAATAAATTATATTTATACTTTAAATACAAGACACAAAAATACACACAGACACAGAACAAAGTAATAAACTCATAATCTAAAGATTTGTCCTGAGGATAAACTGTTATTAAAATTATACTTATACAAAAAAATCTGTGACAGCACTCAAAACGACATTGCCGTTGACTAGGCTGAACGAAAAGAGGAAGTATATTTAAAACTGCACTTTAAATACAAGACTGTTTATTTAATAATATAAATAGACACGAGTAAAGCACGTATAATTTAAAAATGACAGTACTGGAAGAAAAGTCCTTTCACCCGAAAAAATTCACTAGCGTGTGGTAATGTACGGTACGTATGCTCACTACAATACACACACAACTAGGGTCCGTCATTCTAGCGGTACTTAAGCGAAATCCAGAAAATTGCGACCTTACCCAAAGAATTGCATTGTCTTAGCTTTAATTGCAGGCTTTAGCGGAAGCCTTGAGACATTCTTGCCAAGAAATTTAACCCGTTCTTACCGTGGGTATTTCTTACCTAGGTGAAATCTTGGGTTAATTACGATGTCGTGTAAAACAAGAGTTAAGAACTCTACCAAACTGTCTGCATTAGCATGTTACAGAGCTGAACATATTTGACTTGCTCCGGTTCCAAACTTGAGTATTGAAATTGTTTTATGTACTTACTAAGGTAGAGACAATATTGGGTGCATGTGTCTCAAAAAGCTTGCAAATCTATCGATCCCCGGTTCTTACTTAGCTAAGAGCTGTAACATGGGTGTAATACACCACTGTCTACCCTTTCTGACAAAAGTCGTGATGCGATATGTTACAAGTTTTACTTGTGTTGTGTGTATGAAGTAAAACATTATTGCAAACTAAAAAAAACTTCAAAATATTATTGCAAACTAAAATAACACTTTCTGGTCTATCCTTAACTTAGGTATTAATGCAATAATATGTGTCATGGACCTGATCATATACTTCAGCAGTCGAAAGGTGACTAAAGGAACACCTCAACGAAACAAGATAGCCGCGTCGTGTTTGGGCTTGTTTGATTTGCCTTATTGAATACTAGGTACCAATATCCACATCCAGAGTGTGAAGACGAAATTGGAAGGTAGCCATATGATCTATTCCACTAAACAGATAACCCTTTCGTGTCGGGTCTCCTTAAAAATGACATTTCAGTAGTAAAAGCTACGATAATCCTAATAATACATATAAGGCATGAGTTTGTGCGCTCGGATGTTCGTTACGCCTTCACGGAAAAAAGCGGATAACGGAACGCGGAAACGGATTTGATAAAACTTTTTTATACTACTTGGGTGACAAACAAGCATACCGCCTTATGTTAAGCAATTACCGTAGCCTATAAACGCTGGCAATAACAGATTCATCACTTGCATGTTGCCGACCCATTTTTTGACACCTAATATAGAATATCCCTGGGATAGGAAAACGTTTCTTTGTTTTAATTGCAAAACGCATCACTAAATGACCGCTAGGGGCCTGTACTCAGACACAATTAGATTAGAGCAGTAGTAGTACTTAGATTATAAAAATATAACAAAATCTACGCGTACAAAGTCGTGGGCAAACAATATTGTGCTTGCTTGCTTGTATTGAGATATTTTTGTACTTATTTACTTTTAAAACGGATGGCAGTTGCATAACGAGAGATAGGTAACTATCGATTCATAGTTTATTGTATATTGTTGTATTTTATATCCAAATAGTGATTCGCAAATACCAGTATTGTATCGGCATGCTTTCAGCTTTTCATGAAACGAATTCCTGAATATATTACGGCCGAAACAAATATGTAGGTTAATATTTATTATTTACCTTTTAAAGCGTAGATATATAATACAAATAATATTAATAAAATAATATATATGTAAAAGAGGAAAGGAATTTCTTTAGTACTAAAATAGGACGTATAAAGTTTTAGAGACTCGAATATAATCTATGGTAGTATTATTCAGGGTTAAATTGAATGAGTGCTAGATTGGGAGGCCACTTGTTGCGGTTTCACGCTTCGTTCAGTGTACTCTACATAATGGCGATTACCACAAATAGAATGTTGAACTTAGCAAGATTATGAAAAATTTTTTTTTTGCTATTTAACCAGTTTTTTTAAACTGGGTAGGTGGTAAACAAGGATACCGTCCGCCTATGGTAAGCAGATACTTTAGCTTATGGACGCGGTATGACGTTTAGGAGTAACAATTTTAGGAGCATTACTCGTGTCGACTGAACGTACATCTTGTAACGAGTTATAGGTCGTTTCGCCCGAACGGGCCAAACGACCAAATTACGAAATGTACCGACAGATTTTGATGCTGTCTGTTCATGAAAAGTAATAAAACCTCCATCGGGCGAAACGCCCAATCAAATATTATAAATTTTGTAATTTGGTCGTTTGGCCCGCTCGGGCGAACAAATGGCGGGCGAAACGACCTATAACTCTTTGTAACACGCGAGTTTTGTTTTTAGGATAAGGAAAACGTTGTTTTAAAATTATACTTTAAGCAATGATAATTACATATAAAGAAAGATACTCTACCTTCATACTGAGCGGCAGCGTTCCGTTTTGTTTCCATGTTTTAGTGCATACTTATAGATTTGAAGTATGAATGCGATAGATAATACGGAAAGTAATGAAACAGAAAGAGATAGTGATTTACATGTACTAACTTAGCTACTGTTGACGACAACAGTTTCTGTGCGCTAGTGCGATAGTTAAGTATTTTTTACTATAATACATATATTTGGTGTAAAGTTATTTGGCTGTGGGTATCTATAAGGTGAAGGTTTCTCCAGTTGGATTTGTTCGATTGTATCATCTCATAATCCAGGTTGTATGCTTTGTTTGCCACTATATTAGCACGTACAAAAAAGTGCATCTAAAACTTTTTAAACAGAGCTCATCTAGTTTTCAAGTACACATACGAGTACGTTTCCGTACGAGCGAAAACCCTTTGAAGTCTGGGCTTTGTCGGACGTACGTTTAAGTACATAACTCTGTTTCGTGTGGGCATCACGTTGGCGTGATAATTAGATTGAATTTACACTAACACGAGGGTCGCTCAGCCCACAGTAAATTCTTCATCACAATTTACCTCTACAAAATGCTAAGTGCCCTTAGTATTATACGTGCCGTTAACATTTTTGCAGTGAGCCGCATTTTTTGAGTGGACCTGTGCTAATCTGTAATCTTAAAGTACTCAAAATTGTTATTACCTTTTTATATTTAAAGCAATAAGGAAAAAGTCAAGTAAATTTCAATATTAAAGTCGAGCTTTAAATATTAAATATGTTAGAAATATTTAATTGATATTTACTGTCGTAATACTGCCTCGGTGGTCCAGTGGCCGCAGTATGCGCCTGCTGTGCACGAGGTTGTGGGTTCGATTCCCACACAGGACAAAACTTTGTGTGACCCACAAAGAGTTGTTCTGAGTCTGGGTGTAATTTGTGTCCGTTAATTGTATGTTTGTAAAGTCCTCCGCGACACAGAGCTTGTTCTCTAGTGCGGGAGTTGTCTTTAAAAAAAAAAAATATTTTTGTATAATATGTTCTGGTCACTGCGATATTACTACTGCGTCATTGTCATTAATAACATGTATGATGAAGCAGAAGAAAATATTTCAACTTTTGTATTTGTGTTACAAATACATTAAATTGTAACTAAAATAAGACATTATGTTCACATCTACACTGCCAATAAAACATATGTGAAGTAACGTATGTGTACACGCTACCAGCTGACGTAATAGAATACCTACAATTTAAAAAAGTGCAGCAATAACAAAAAAACCTCAATAAAGTTCAAAATCTTCATATATAAAAATGAATCCCTATTTCTTTTGGTCGGCTTTTGGCGCTGAAAATAGTTCAACCCGGACGAAGTCAGGGCGGGCCATTAGTAATAAATAAAATTTTGTTCGAATTTTTAGACCACCGATCCGACCACAGAACTTCTATCATTGAAAAAAAAAGCTTTAGCTCAATAAAATTAAATCAAATAGGGTTGGTTAGTCCTAAGTTCAGATATTCAGCTATATAATACATATATAGATTTAATAAATTGTGAGTAAATATGAGCCATGAAGAGGTACCTAATAAACCTCTTTTTATTATAGCGTCGTCATCACAGATAATAACCTTACGTCTTCTCCAATATTGCTTACTCCTACATAAATCAATCTTATATTTTGTAGATCAGAAATCTAATAACTTGTTTGAGTACACATCATAAGAGCGTGTGTATCAATTTTACACTTAGTACGTTCACGCTAAGTTGGTATATTGTTTACGCATATATACATATAAGCTTACGGCTTTTTTTAGAGGGGTGAGCAGAGACTAGGGATTTCTATCACCTTGACATAATTCTTTCACTTCATTCGCCTTCATAACATTCTTTAGGGTAAGTAGGTCTTATAATACTTTATAAAGTATTATTATAAAAGCTTTCTGAATTTTCAATGGGAGTGCTGAAATATATTTTAGCGGAAAACTATATAACTCCACTGCAAGTACATATGTAGATTATGAGCCCGGGAAGGATAATGAGGGTACACCCGAAAACTACTACATATTAAATGAATATACATAATATAAATAAGAACATCCCCATAATATCATAGCATTCTCTATTATTATAAAAAACAAGTCACTGTATTCCGCCTTGTAAATTATAAAAAGATATGACAGAAAACGTTGTTATGACATGATTTGTTCCACGAAATCTCTAAAAATAAAGGTACGCAATTATTTTGAGGAGCATTGTTCTATTTTCCAACCATTGTGTCGTTATCTGTACACAGGGTTCATTTTCCAAGTTAACAAAAGACGGTTTATAGTCAAAGCTCGGTATTAGCATGCATTAGGGACGTAGGTACAATATTCGTTGGCCCAAAGCCGGCTTAAGTGTCGCTATCAACAAGTGCCTCATAAAATTGTTCCTCGCTATTGTTAACTCGGGCCAAATTGATTCTGGAAACTTCTGACCTGTCATTGATATGATTAACCTCCTAGTACAATAGTTTGAGGTGTTTCAAAGGATCATAACGGTGGTCGGGCAAACTTGACCCTTCTCTAATTTCTATTCGGTTATATTGTTGAAGTAAATACAACATTGTTTCTATTTTCAAATTAGATTATATTGAATTAAATTATTCAGTGATTTTCAAATTGAGTAAAGTGATTTGTAGTGTAATTTATATACATTAATTATGTATGTTTGTAAAGTCCACAGTAAGACAAGGCTAGCAGATTAGCGCGGGAAGTTATTCCCGAAGTATTCCCCAAATAATTCCTAAACTACTCCATGAAATGCTAATATTAATATGTTCTCAAAGTATCAAATAATGAGTATTTTGAAATGAGCACAAGATTCTTATCTTTTTAGAACAAAAGAAAAAAGTACGAATGACTGAAATTGAATTGGTAACCTTTTTAAAAACAAAGCTTAAATATTG
The DNA here is from genome assembly GCA_947095525.1 of Trisateles emortualis. Taxonomy (NCBI): domain Eukaryota; kingdom Metazoa; phylum Arthropoda; class Insecta; order Lepidoptera; family Erebidae; genus Trisateles; species Trisateles emortualis. The sequence goes on along the minus strand of OX352735.1, from coordinate 9,870,525 downwards.
GCATGTCACAGTTAATCGTAATGCTACCAATTTCCCGCAAAGAATGTTGTTTCTTGTACTACTATGTAATTGTTCTGAAAGCTGCGGAGTTGGCTTTCAACATCATTGATTATGCATTGTATCGGGTACCTATACGAGCGTAAAGTTTCATGTGACAGCAACATTACTAACCCATCAATGGCGTCACGAACGACACGACACTGATAGATGGGTACAGCGCCACCGCCCCGATCACTGTGTATGCATTAAACTGAACACACCTAGGTATGATTGACATTGTTAACGTAGCTTTAGTCTTGCCTTTATGTACATAAGCTATTAGTGTAACGATCCACTAGTGCGATAAAAAAAAATGTCTGGTAAATGATTTGTCAAATAAATTAGATAAACGAACATATGATACGTAATTTTTGACTAACGGTAAAGACCTGCCCAGCAGTGGAACATAATTAGCCAAATGACGATTGAAATCGGATCGAGATTTTTTTATTTTAGCTTTGCGTCCTCCTCCATATTAACTTTATGCCAAATCTCACACTCATTCATGCTCGTAATACGATTAAAAGGGAATCACCGAAGTGCGCGCTTAACACATTAATATATCAAAACATTTTTTTTTATTAAAATCGAATAGGTACATAGTTATAGATTTCTAAGTCAACATAATAAGAAACAAATAAATAAAGCAGGACTTGCTTCTAATAAGCTCTGCGTAATAAATTCAATATAAGGCCTTCACATATAATACAATCTACACAGTTATAAAGCCTACAAACTTGACAGTTAGCACGTATGCCATGTTTGACTTTGAGACTTTATTCCAAAAGGATTTTTACAAATTATATCATACATGTAGGTACTACAATATTGAATAGCAATTTCTAAACCGTTAAAAATAATTATTTATGTGCTATTGGGCGTTATTAATTTAATAAATCATACATTTTAGATTCAATATCATAACTCATATTATAAAAATACGAAAGTGTGTGTTGTGTCTTCTTTTCACATTATTAACACAGACTTACAGATTGAGGAGATATTATGCATAGTGATAGCTTAAGAGCTAGAAAGTGATACAGACTGCATTTGACTATCATACCTGGCATACCGGACGGTTTTGTAAAAGCTGTGGTTTCAAAAAAAATAGTTTTTCTATCCTACCGATACCTTATCACAAAACCCTGAGCTTTTCGACGCGTCTTAGTTATTTTTAAGACGCGAGTGATGCTGTAATACCGTAGTACTCTGCCTACAACCAGGCGCTAGGCGTGCCGTATGCTTGTTTGCCACCTAGTAATACAATATAAATATATAAATTTGCTTGTTTGATAATTTAAATTTGCTGTAAATGGAAAATGCTTTGTGTTCACGCGTTCGCCACAACAGATTCCAGTGGGTTGCGGTCTTAATCGTAATGGGACACCGCACCGCACCCTCGCTATAAACTAAAAGCGTACTTTTATATATACTTGCATATTGTAAACTCAGTGAATATAACCCAGATCAGGTTACATTGGCTATTAGGTATCAAATCAACGGCAGGTAGATCGATTCTCGATGGAAAACATTGGCACCACTGGCAAAAATAATTGTTTTCCAACTAACTGTGAAACTATTAATATTTTTAGTTAGTTATTGGCTATTGAATTTAATAAAACTAACGGCCTGTGAAACTGGATGCTAGGTATATATACAGCCGAAAATCTAGAAGATGATGCGCTTCGAGTTAATGTTATGTCTAGCAGTGAATTACCTACTGCAAGCTAATAGTTACAACTTAATTGGCATCGTCATCTCGCAATAAACTAAAACTGGAGACTGCCGATAGAAGAGAAAACTTGTGAATTGTATTGTCGAGCTATTAGATTATTATTTTTGAATATGGAAAGCGTTCGGTGACGATGACGCGAGTTCCATGATTTTTATTCACCCAAAAAGTGCTTAACGCGCCTAAAAAGGTTTGGGCTTTAAAAAACTATGTTTTAAACTACTTGGGTGGAAAACAAGCCTACGGCCTGCCTGACGGAAAGCAAGCACCGTAGTTTATGTACGCTTGTATTATAATATATAAAATGTTGCCGACCCAAAAAATTGTAAGTCCAGGGTCTAGTGATGGGGATTAAACCTAGGATAGGATAATGATTCTTTAAAGGCATATTCCTAAATAGGACCATAACAACTACCACTGTGCATATGGCTGGCGTCAACTGTACGGCCATTTTGGGCTTTAGTAAATATTATTATATTCTTACTCCCGCCCTGATTACTAGAAATTTGATTCATTCCCAACCAAATCATGTTTCTATAAAATATTTTCTAATTTTTTGCATTGTACCTCTGACAAAGGCAATATTCTCGAAGTAAAAGCATACGCCGTTGATAGATTTTTATCAAAGAAAGATAGTCTAACATTACTTTTGACAAAAGTTAGGTGAGAAACTAACTGAAACCTGGCAATTATACAGAAAACTGTTAATAAAAGTAAATATCTAAATACAATAATTATATAGAATTGAGTAACTTTGATGTTTCTAACTAAATTCAATTAGTTAAATAACGCTTCATTCCAAAGGTCTAACCCATTTTAATACTGTAAATATATTTGTTACAGTTTAGATTTTTTTCCATTAAAACATTTTAAGTCTGGATCGTAGTATTTCGTTTTGAAATAAATGAACAATTTGATTTAATGTTTCTAAATGACGTAAAGCATTCGTCCAGAAACGTGTACACGTTGAGTGACACAACAGCGAGTTCTTGGCATCCAGTTGTTCGCACTCGCGTGGAAGTTTTCGAATCAAGCGTGAAATTAAAAAAGTTCCATATTCACTATATGTATATGGCCACCTATGAATCTATGAGTGCTGTGGCTCACTAGTGTCTACTTTCCACGCCTCACTGGTTGCTTGTTAGTGCTTTTCAGTAAAAAGTTTCGTATGAATCCGGTGTGCAGCACATCAGTTTGCTCTACATATTCAAGTATCAAAGTTGATTAAACTATAAACGATTTTTCACCTAATATCTGATGTTAACCAACAATGAACAATAAAACGAAACGACTTGTTTTTGAAGTTATTGATGTACATCGATTTATTTATATTCAGCTCATTTATTATCGGTCAAAGAATAAAAATAATAACATAGTCCTAAAGTTTTTACTACTTTCAGTAACAGTGGTCTCTTGGGGAGAAACAAGAATTGTAATAAATCACTACACTACTAAGTTTTATCGGTGGATTATAAAGTAAATGATGGACTTACAGATACGAACTACACTTTCAGATAAACCAAGGCTGTTTAATACAAATCCGGATTGCATAACGCGCACAGAAAGTTTACAAAAGTTCAACCCAAAATACTTATAGGTTAATAATTTAAACAATGATTTCGCTTAAAGAACTTTAAGCACAAATTGATTTTCAGATTATACCCGCTCGACCATTGTGTATGTGTGTGTGTTTAATACGATCCAATTAAATATTCACAAACAACTTGAAATAAGTTATAATTAATCTTGAGGTCCATGCCTACGGCCATCACATTGGGTGTATAATATATTTTAAACCTAAATTTGCTGTTCACCCTTTCCTTTTATGATTTCTATAAAAAGTAAGAAAATGAAACCACTCTTATTATGCGTGGTAAGAAGTTTTTTAAGATGCTATTCATTGTAAACCTTTAATACGATCAATTTTAAGCCGTTTTTATGTGCCACCTTTCCTATTATGACTTACCAATTTTTATCGATATGTTACAGTCATAAGAAATTGCTGTGTTACCAAAATTGAAACAAAATTCATTATGAATAAGTTGTCACCAACTTTTTATAAATTTCATTGAAAATTCCTCTGAGGATGAACTATTTTCGTTACAAACGAAAACAATAATTAAAATATACTTTTGTATTATTTTACTACTTGTAAGTTGACATCGTGTCAACTACAATTGCGATCATCAATTTTCTAGTTAGTATTAATAAATTTAAAACTTATAAGTGGTAAAAGAATACAACATTACATTTGATTTATTGTTTTTCGTCCGTAACGAAAATAATTGTGATTTTGTAATATGTAAGGGAACGAAGGATAATATATATTTATACCAGAATAATTTATTACAACAAGGAAAATCCACACAAACACCGTAGGTATAAGTTAATATCTATTAGTGATTTAAAGAGGTCCGGTAAACAGACAGGTGCAAGCTTGATCAAAGCTACTGAAATTATTTCTTAATAAATTGGCTGAATATTCAAAATTTATTTAAAAAATATAAATAAAATCCCAGCTTTTAATTTTAATTTGCTTTTGTTCTAATGGTTTCAAACAACAAAAGAAGAATTTTCTTTACCCAGAGCAAAAATGTCGAACTCTCGCAAAACATTCCAACAACTCGGTAAGAATTTGAAATTTTGTAATGTAAAATAAACGTACCTCAGGGCCCACTCCATAGCTCGCACAGCCAAACATTGGATTGCTATTATGAATTAAATATGTATGCTAGCTGTACGATATAGACCTATTAATTAATTAACCATATTTTTAGTAAGTAAGTAGTACTCTAACAAATCCGTTGGGAAAACGTTTAATGAACTGTTCTTAACTACTAACTCATGGGTTTAGCCTTCAGGGGTTGCTAACAAGACTTCCAAGGAGTATTGATTTATTGGTCTAGTTGTATCATGTAGTATATTCTGAATGCTAAACTGGAGATCAGCCTCTCTAGACAAGTGGCATAAGCGAGAGGGGCTGATCTCCAGTTTAGCATTCAGAATATACTACCTGATCCTGATACCTGTCTGATTTAATTACTACCCAGGTTAAGTACAAAATAAAGAAAATTATTTTTTTGTTGACGTTCTTTTAATTTGGGACAAAGCAATATTTCAATAGTATTATTATTATTATTATCGTTTGGTTAGTGGCCAACCTGGTGACAGAGTTATTTAGATCGCCCATATTTAGGCCTCTGTCGTGATCTAACGACTGTTAACAATCGGGACCGACTTTTAACGTGCCCTCCGAAGCACGGAGACGCTCAGATGAAATACCACTATGCGGTCACCCATCTATAGGGTTACCGCGCCCTTGGTAGCTTAACCCGCGGATCGTTTACCGAACAGCGAGTGCACCTGGCTAAGAGCGCCTCCTTACTCCTTCAATAGTGATTTAGGACAAACTAAAGATAGTGTGGGACAGAACTTGAGGACTAACGAAGAACAATTTCTATTTTGTGATCAGATGGCCGTGTGTTAGTTGCGCAAAGATTGTTATATTATTATTAAAAAACACTAGCGGCCGGTTCCAGTTTTTCATAGGTGGACATCTTATATTACATTTACATTTTACATTTCAGTATTTATAGAGATCTCTATTTTTTGAAAAATAAGTTACAGCTCATGTAAGTTACTAGCTGATAATGTAGCTTACTATGGGTAAAGTAATTGTTAGAATCGGTCGAGTAGGTTTTTAGTTTTTCCATTACATATAAACATGCTAAAAAAGAAACTCTTTTTCTTTTAGATTGTATTTCCGAGTATAATTCCTTGGTCAGCCAAAGTATTATTTAGTTTTCTGGTTCTGACAGTATTTGAGTAACAGTCTGGGTCGGTATATAGTAATAAGTTTTCAAGCTATTTCATGGGACCTAAACATGAGTACCTACCGGACGGTATGTGGGCGTAACATACTTCTAATCCTTTGGGAAAATATATAAACGTGACATTGTGTTATGTTCTTCTTATAAGGATGTTCACATTTCTTGTCTGGAAAAGAAAGTCTCTTGAGACGTTTTTGACATTCCTTAATTCAAGATATCGCGTTGTATTAAATATAATGAAGTAAGTATTTTAATGTTTACGAAGTGTGTAATATAAATTATTTTTGTTTATTACTTTTGAATGGAGAGCGGTGGTAGACGAGTGAAAATATAACAGCCTTGACTTTTGTACAAATGAGGTATGAGGAACTCTTTAAGATAATTCTGTGTTAGCGATGGACTGAGCCTACCCTGAGCCTACCTTGGGCTCAGGATCGAGTTCTGTGGAAATTTGTGGGGGAGGCATATGTCTAGCAGTGGACGTCTTTTGGCTGCTATAATGATGAATCAAATGATTTACCATCAGCTGTCAGTGTGTATGTAGGAAAAATATAGGTATATCAAAAATTTAGATCCTTAGTCTCTGCCTTCCCCCCAGGAAAATAGGCGTGAGTTTATATTACAAATTTATTAATATAACGTACCGATCGCAGATATAGTTAATGCGTACACAATGAAATAAAATAAAAGGAATCTAAAGAAAACAATACAAATAATTTTAACAAAAAACTTTCAAAAACCCGAAAATCCCAAGTCTAACGTATTTCATTAGATTCTCTCCACCACAGTGAATATTGAAATTGCTAAATGCAAGCCTATAATTTTTGAGGATAGCCTATAATTTTTCAAATCGCTCCATAAATGACGGACTTTTGTAGTGACAAACATTTAAAAAAATACACACTAATAGATAAAATCCTCTTTTTTTATGAATGTTTCACAATACTCGTAGATAATATTTCCAATGTTAATAGACATGTGCATGAATATTTAGCTTACGCCGTATTGTCAGAATTGCCTAACAGTTTTCACAAATCACTACACAGAAGCACTTCAGTTATTATTGGAACCTCTCAATACTCGTAGACTGGACGTCATGCAATAACGTGCTCTTATTTTGGTTTAGCTGATTCAGATAGTTCATATATTACAGTCGGCTTGCAATCGCAATGTGAAAACTTTAAAACCGCTTCTCTATTTTCTTGTTCAATTGTCTGTCTATGATTGTTTGAATTGCCTCGTAACGAGAGTCAATCCCTGGGTTAGGCCAAAAATAGATATTGTGTTTTATGGCCAGGAATTTTTATGGCTGGTGAATATTATTATGAGGGAGTATAGAGTGTATCTGTGATTGTGCACACACTTTTATATTCACAATGCAGATTGCTAGTCTTCGTCAATATTTAGCCGCCGTGATCGCCATTTAGTTAAGAGGGCATTATTATGATGATTTCTTAAAAGTTCGAAAAAGGACGTCTTAAAAACCAGGTTTTAATAAATCGAACAATCATTCAGGATATAAACGTCCACAGGCTCTTTCACACGTCAATAACAGATTTATGAGCTTACCGACGATTTCGAATTATGAGTGTTGACAGCAAAATGGTAGACATCAAAATGCAGCTGAAATATGGCCCGAAAACTTCGACAACTGAATTGACTGTCGGCCGCTTCAAACATTTGTACAGCATCATTTATTATCTTTTCAGGATTCCGTACCGAAATGGAAAAAGGAAACCTTATGATGCAACTTCGCTTGTGTTTGTCTGTATCTTTTAAAAGCTGTTTCATTCAGCAACTATTAATGTTATCTAAAAAAATGTAATCTTCTTGGAACTTGGAAAATGATTTATCGCAGGATCAGAACATTAAAAATATATAATATACGAAATATTTATTATTATTTAGTCTTGATTTACGTTAGTACTTTTTGATTTGTGTTGAATGTATGAAAATAGATACAGAGTAATAAGGGAACTTAGCTGTTCTATAAAATTTGCAAAGGGAAAAAAATAGAATAATTAAATGATTGGGCGGAAAAAGAATGTCTCTAAACGGCACATTTTTTTAATAGTCGGTTTTCCAAAAACAGATCTCACAAGTAAACGATCACTTCAATGCAGTAATATACGAAACTCTAGGCGCATGAGTTCAATCCACACTTTTATTTAAATTAAGAATATGACTTGCGAATATTGTAATTTGTTTCATAAAATATTGTTATGGGTCCATAGATAATAAAACTAACCACATCCGGATCTAGACGATGTTTAGAGTCAGGCCCGACTCGTCACGATCCCGGCTCGTCACTAATAAAAAACATATCCCGACTCGTCACCGTATCATTTATTTTAAAAATTCATATCCCGACTCGTCACCAGTACATTATTTTTGTTAAAGTACAGACAGAAGGAAAAGCAACTATATATTCCTACTTATACTACAAACCCCTATCTTGACAAAAGTAGGGATATCAAGAGCACCATAAATGTCGGTAAACTAGATAATATAAATCGTATATTGTCTGATATAGGTAACAATTCATTGGTAGTATGTTATGTAAAGAGTTCTTGTAGTTGCTTTGTTACAATGTTCAAAAGCATAATTCCGAAACCCAGGTGTGAGAATTGTTTCTCTCACTGTCTATTATAAAATAAATAAAGAATATAAGAATAATTTACTTAAATAACTAAGACAATAAAATTACCAACTTTGACACAAAGTTCAAAAAGGTAGCGCCCAAACGCAGCTGTGGTGATTCTTTTGTGTATAACAAACACCTCTTGATGCAATAAAACAGGATTAGTGTTAACCACATTTTTAAGAAAGGGTCTAAAATATTGTATCCTTAAAGCAACGATTATGTACATTGTTTTATGCAATGTATCTATTTGATACTGGTTGATGAGATTCAAGTTATTCGTAGTTTGTCACTCGTTCTGTTACAAGAAAGTGTGAAGTTAAGTGTTGAGTTTAAAATGGATTACGGAGAGGCAAAAAACATCGATTTAAATGTAAGTATATTTTCCATGTTCAAACACAAGTGTATTGTTGACTAATGAAATTAATTTTAACTGTATACGAGTACTATTGTATTAAAGTATTTTTCCTAGAATTTAATAAATACAAATTCGATCATTTTCGTAGATAAGATTTCTTGAGACGCAAAGAGGGAGACCATTGTTATGCAGGCAAGGATATATATACAACTATCACAAGAAAATTAAAACTGGTGAAGTTTGGCGATGCAAAAATCGCAATAGCTGTTCAGCTACTTTGACAATAGCAAAAATTGACAATCAAACAAGAATTTTAAAAGAAACACCACATTGTTGTACACCAAATTCAACGGTTGTTGAAGCAAAAGCTATAAAAATGCTTGCAAACGGGAATCTACTTTACGTATGATACCAGTACCAACATTATATGAAAATGTAACAGAAAATCAAATGAATGCTGGTTTGAATTTACTTGGTGCTGTTCCAACATATTATAAGGCCGTTAAAACAATTATGTATCGCGCAAGAAACAAAGAACTACGAGTACCAAAAACACATTTTAAAACGCGGGGAGAAGTGGTGATACCAAATCGGTACTCAAATGATTTCTTATTATTTGACACTGGAATGGGAACCGAAGATCGCATGATAGCTTTTTCAACACCAAAATCAAGGCAAATTATTACGACAATGAAAACTTTTATGTGTGATGGGACATTTAGAAGTTGCTATCGATTATTTTATCAGTTATACTGTATACATGGGGATATAGGTAGGTCTAAAACAGTAACAAACATAGTACCCATAATGTATGTTCTTATAAAGAACAATGTACTTATCTCTGGCATTAAAGAAGGTTCGGCCTTCTGCAGAGTGTCTCAAGCGGCGCAAATATGAAAGTCTCGATGAGACTTACATTTTTTGAGCCTTTTGGGGTCGAAACTCTAGGACCATGGGGCCCAAGTGCCCATAAATTGTATCGTTAGATATCAAGGCGTTTGGTCGAGTCATCTCACGATCCTAACGCTGGCCTTTACTTGAGTCAACGTATTAGCTTTGCAATCCAGCGTGGGAATGTGGCCAGTCTTTTGGGCACCTTTCCTCAGAACTGTGATCTCAATCAGATATTTTATTTATAGGTTAATACCTTTAAATATAATATCTGATTGTTTGTAAGTAGGTTAGGTTACTTTAATTTTAATAACTATTCATGTAAATATCTTATGAAAAAAAAAACTTATCAACGGATGTTTAATCTATTAAGACAGCATATACCGGGGTGGAATCCCAGTCGCTTCATAGTTGATTTTGAAATAGCTGCAATAAATGCCTTAAGGATTGTCTTTCCAACTGTACATTTAATGGATGTTACTTCCATTTTAAACAAGCACTATACAAGAAGGCTGCTGCAATCGGCTTGACAACGTTTCACGAAGGTAGACGCCACCTTGCTTTGTGCGCTGCACTAGCCTATCTGAACCAAGACGATGCAGAAGGTGGGTGGCTAGCCATCATGGAGTTGGTTTCCTCAAACGAACTGTACACTCAAGTTAACGACTACCTACTTTGTATCTACATGGTTAGACAACAAGAATTTCGAAGGAATTTGGAATTGTTATAGAGCCCGTCACAGAACCATCAATAGGGCTGAATCTTGGCACAAAAGATTAAATAATATCATGGCACAGAACAAACCAGACCTGCTTCACTTCCTTGAAGTTCTAACGAAAGAATATAAAAAAATGAAATATATAAAATATATTTATATTTTACACTTTTTATTTATATGCAAGTGATTATTTACAATTAAAATAATTTTCAAAAATCAAACAACTATTTTATTTAACTTTCCTAATATACTAACCCCCACTAAAGTTTTTCTTACAAACTGTACTTTTTAATTAGATATTTCATAATGGTGACGAATCGGGACATGACAATTAAATAAAAATGTATATATTTTTTAACAGTGACGAGTCGGGATTTTTAGTATGGGCATATTTTTTGATGACGAAGCGGAACAGTGACGAGTCGGTACTAACTCGATGTTTATAACTTTTTTTATATACCAACAAAATTTTAATGTGAGGCGGAAGTTATTTTTATCAATTAAAAAAATAGCTAACGTCAATCAAGTATAATATAGTTCTATTTTATAGTAGTAGTTTGCTTTTCTCCGCGACTTCGTCATATCAATCATACTATTATTATGATTTTAATATAAACCAAACAGGCATACTCGTCTGATGGAAAGTAGTTACTGTACCTAGCTTATGGACTATCATTTGACTATCCTAACAGAGTTATCATTTGGCCGGAGCCGAACGTGTAAATACATTTCTTGGAGAGATTTAGAAAAAAATAGAGAGGTAGGTCATACCATACTAGCGAGCAAACCCGACTGGGAAAGGACCGACACCTTACAGAAAATCACAGCCAAATAACAACACATCGCGGTGTAGTTATGTTCCCGTGGGTTAGTAAAAGTCTCCTGCGCGCTTATTTAGGGATGCTTTTTGAAAAAAAAAAACGTTTTCCTATCCCAGGGATACTCCATCTTAAAGCCTGTTAAATGTAGGCCTCATCTATATCTTTCCACAATGACCGATCTTGAGCTGCTTGCATACAGTGCTTTCTAAAGAATGTATGTGCAGAATGTTAAATCTAGTTTCAGTAATTTTACTGTCTAAGGATGTCAGTCAGTTAATTTCTTCTTTTATATTCTTGTACTGTCCATGTGGTGACGGATTAAGAAAACAAATGTCACCACTCCGTTCCATCCTGATAGTGTCGTAAGAGTCGACTGAGGGATTTAGTTAGTTCCACTGCAAGACAGGGAAAACCATAGGGTTTTGTTTCGAGTTTTGCACTCGAAACAAACCCTATGGTCAGCCAGAAGGGTTGGTATAAACCAACCCTTCTTGCCAGCAGCGTGGTATAGTAGACTAATATCCCTCCAAGTGTATGGAGAAGACCGGTGCCCATCAGTGGGACTTTTATGGGTTGAGCTGATGATATTTGTTCTGATTCAAACAAGGTTCTTTATATTTCACGACACTAAAATACTTTTACACACTTTTCGTCGCGACGTCTGAATTTTGATAACTACGAGTACTAATAACAAAGGTTATAAAGTCAAGTCCTTCTCTATTGACGACCTATTTACCTAATAATAAGTTTTGACATGAGTGATGTCTTCCCCCAAAGTTTTCGGTCGAAGAATCATGATCGAGCTGAGAAATACATATAACATACACTCCGGTATCCCATCACATATTACGATAGTTCAAAAGAATCATTATTAGTACCTACGCCTGTTATATTCTTTTCACTGAAACAAGAATAGAACTTTTGAAATATTGATTCTGACAGTTGGTATTGTAAAAACAGTTCTATTACCTTTCTTTATGATTCTTATTAGAGGAACTGAATAGTGAGTGAATGGTGTCAGAACTACGACTACAGAGCTTCTGCAAACGAACCGTGTTTAACATGGTAATGGAAATTTTCAATTAAAGTGATTTGCTTGCCAAGTTTCTTTGCCACTTAGAATATAATAAAACCTATTCTGTTCAAATAATTTAAACTACTTTTCATCTCAGTTTACTAGAATGAAAGTGTTTTAGAACGTCTAAACAGTGTTACAGAAACAAAAACAAACTAATTATTATAATGTAACATCGCGTACCTTTAAGCACACAATATAAATTTTCCGAAAAACCTTTTCCTGTTACTGTCAAAAAATGTAGTCAAGCTGAGATTAGTTAACAGTGTTTTCATATACACAAAAATAGGTTTTACTATCATAGATAGACAGATACATATTTTAATACAATTTAAAAAGGTACATAGGAAATAAAACTTTTTCTAGATACCTCCTAGTCCTTTGTACATAGCCAGTAGAGACAGTGAAAAACTACTAATCAAAAACTAATATATTCGACAAACCACTTATGTTGCGGTTGTTTATGCGGTTATGGATTCAATTTCCAGGTTGGGCAAAGAGTTATGGGAGTTTTCTTAGAAAATTACTAATAATCCATTAATTATGCCTTTAATAATATAGAATATTATATGGAAACTTATGCTTAGCTGGCAAAACGTGGGTGTTATACACCTCTGACAAAATTAGAATAGATTGAGCTTCCAGCAACTAGACATCAGTATTTTACATTGAGCGACTTTCACTTCACAACCCATATGTAACATCGATATTTTAATGGTTGGATCAGTTTTCAGACTTATCGTGCTTCTGACTGCCCGTAACGTCAATAGGTACTTTATATGGCTACCGGTCTTCATGTGTATTAAGAAATTGGCCACCCGCGGATTAAACACAACAAGCTCAGGCCGCCTACTTTTTCTTTCTTTTTGAAAGACAATTCCAGCACTAGAGAACAAGCTCTGTGTCACGTTGGAGTACAGAAAAATACTAATGGACACAAATTATGCCTAGACTCGGAATAACAAATTGTAGGCTGGAAAACTTTTGTCCTGAATAGAGATCACCTCAAGCAGAAATCCATGTAATAAAGAAGACTAATAATTACTTTTATGAAAATTGTAATACTCTCCATCTCAACCCATAAACGTCCCACTGCTGGGCACGGGTCTCCTCCATACATTTGGAGGGATATTATTAAATTGTAATACTACTGTTATAATAACTTTTAAAAAGATCCAATATATTTTAAGCTCTGGCCTATAATAGCAAAGTTGTTCAGTACTATATTGAGAAAAAGCTCCTCAATTACTACGAGAGGAAACCAAAACGTAATAAAAAACAAAAAAAAAGCTTTTAAAGGGACATTATTAATATCACTGTTTGATAAAATACTAGAAAATATGTAATTATTTTGTAAGAAGATTAATTAAGATTTACTGAGTTCATTGTTAGAGTAAGTTATTCGTAAGCTGTTGGATTTGTTTGAATATGTTACCGTATGTTATTGTCGTTTATCTTGACTGGTCAAGCTTGTTATTTTAGGACCCAAAATCCTTTGGTGTCATACATATTTATTATGTCGTGACATCTTTGCCCTCAACCGTTTACGAGACAAAGATGGGATGTTAAACATTTTATCTGTATGCAAATATCGTGGATAATATTAATAGAATAAGACAGGAAAAGCTACATACGACTGAGCAAGCCCGACTGGGGAAGGACCTCCAACTTACAAAAGCCCACAGCCAAATGACTAACACACAGCGGTGTAGTTGTATTCCTGTGTGTGAGAACAGGTATTCAGAGCTTATTTAGGGATGCGTTTTAACACATCCCTAAATAAGCGTTTTCCTATCCCAGGGATATTCCACCATAAAACCCTTGTGTTTATTTTTGGGTAGGCAACAACGAGGTCTCGCCTGATCGTAAGCAGTTACCGTAGCCTACGGACGCTTGCAATACCAGGGGTATCACATTGCGTGTTGCCGACCCATTTCTTTTCACCAGGGTTTTAAGATGTAGTATCCCTGGGATAGGTAAACGTTTAGTTGAAAGGAATCATGTGGGTTCCTCACAATGCGTTCATCGTAAGAAAATGGCACATCATTTGATTAGTACATTTTATACAGTGGTACTATGTCCCGGGATCGAACTCACTCTTCGTATGTACAAGTCGGTAACTTACCTACTCGGCTACCTCTGCTTCATTAAAGCGTTTATATAATTGTAGAATAAATCAAACTAAGCTACAGATTTGGAGTAATTCTATACGTAGAGCGGACACACCCATTCCTATAAAATGGTGTCTTTATAAATTTAATGTACGGGTGAATTTAAAACCTCATTGTTATAATTCTGAGTTAGACAATATGATCGCAATTTACAGACAACTATTGCAGTTGTTTGTCTTTATGTGTATTTATTACTATGTAATGTTCTCTTCTTATGTTATTTTCTGTTAAGTACAACACTAAAATAATGCCATTAATACGTTGAACGCTATACCAGCAGACGCAATAGAAAATCTTTTGGTTGTGTACGGTGTGTTACTTTTGGTTACGTACAAATGAATTAATTATTAATATAGTGAGCATCGCCTCATATTATAGTTTCACATAATAACGTGTCAATTTAAAATAAATAATGTTATGGAGAAACTAACTCGTTTCATTTACTTATTCTTTAGTGCTGTTATAATAGTAGATCGACTACTGCCCACTTTGGTCTTCAGCTCGGAATCTAGAGAAAAAGCCAACAACACACAAAACTCCAGTAAGGGCAATACATTGCCCATACATTTTGGTCGTCACCGGTAACCCGCGTGGCGTTCAAGGAACATCCACTATTTCCCAGAAAAGACATGTAAGAGCCCTTCGATTTATCTACACGATTGAAATGAAAACCCTGTACTTAGTCATATAATTTTCTAATAAGTATCATAAGTGTTTTCTGTTAGTGTGCTAACTCGCTAATTTAATTAATAACGTCTGTTATGTAGTATGTAATATTATGTAGAAGATAAGTATAATAATTAATTTTAGCAATAGTTCGTCACAGTGTAAGCATACATAGTTGCGAGAGCTTATAATTCTCGCAAGCTGTTATTTAATTACTTGATATCAGATACTCTGTAATTAACAGTAATATAACAGTAACATTAACCATCACAAACACGTGACATCTATATTATACAGTAACTAATCATGCAGAAAGGGGGTTGCGAACGTGCGTAGCATGTGTGGCCTGTACGTACTGAGATCTAATTTGACAAAAGCCTGGCAATTAAGTTATAACTACCAACGCATCAACCCTATCATTATGATCTCAGTTCATTCCCATTTTCAATGATTTTTTGAGTTGCATACAGTTTTTTTTTTACTTTAGCAATGCGAAGGTTGTACAACAAGATTATTCAGCATTTCATCAAAATGAACCCCAGATGAATTAATCATGTGTATAGGGACAATATTATGTACCGCATTCGGTGGCGGTGATGTGCAGATGAGCCGCCGCGGCGACGTTCGCAGCCCCTGGCACTCAGGGTCGGAGACAGTCGCATGCGAAGCGGGAGGGGCGACGGTGGGGCAACATGAACGGGGCTCACTGAGAGGATGGTGCGGCGGCACGGAGAACGTGTAGTACTTGGCCGTTTGGTTGTGTGCGCGGAGCACAGAGCTGTGGGTCAGCGTCACCACCACCACGAGGACTGACGCCAGCGCCAGCGCGAAGAAGGACGCTGCGACGGCGGCCACGACGCGGCGTCTTCTAGCTTCCTTGCCGGCATCCTCTGGTGGGACTTCGGGCTCTGGCGGTGGAGGCGGTGGCTCAGGAGACCGGCTGCGGACGCTTGGACCTCTGCTGTTGGGTAGCTCGAGCGTATGGCGGCGAGAGCGGCGCGCGCGCTCACATTCCGCCGCCGATGAATGGTGGCGGCGCAGGCGGTGCGGGGCACCTGGAGCTACGCGACACGAAGCGGATCGCAACGTGCGCACTGGCACCATCAAGTCATCGCTGGCTACTCTCGGCACGCGGGCCGAGTGCACCGAGCGGAACGAGTGATCGCGCGTTGAGCTACTCGGAAAAGCGAGATCGACGGAAGCGCGGGAAGAGTGTCGGGAAAATCTATCACGATCGCGATGATCTACGCGCACCGACATGGTGCGGGCGGAGCGCGCGGCGGCGGCCGCCCGAGTGCCGCGATCCCTCCCCGCGTGGTCACGTCGCCGCGCCGCACACCCGTGTTTACACTCGTCCCCGATCACACAAAGAACGCTTACAAATATTCCTCCACATCACAAGGTAAAGTCAACGTAACGTCTCACTCGAATGTCGTAGATTTCGTATTTGCACGATTAAGGGTGTTTGGACTTCCCTTTTAACGATAAACTACGAATAAATGTTTATTCGAGCGTTCGCCCAATCTTATTTAAAAAACGATTACTATTATCAAATCTTGTAGGTAGGTCTATATTTAAAATGCATTTTACCAGTCTTCCTAAGAATTTATATTTATACAGGATTTTTAAGAATCTCACAAAAAAAAAATCATTATAAAACAAATTAAATGAAGTGACTTACAGAGGGATTTTTTACTAGTCGCCACTGAAAAGTATGTTAATTTTGCGTTACAAAAGCGTTTAGTACCAACAACCCTTCCATTGGTAAAGACTGAACGGTAAATAGAGCGAGCAGCCATTGTTGTAGAGTCCACGTTGTCAAGTTAAATTGTCTCGGAGGCGGGAAACGAAACAGATAGTAGAGAAGTTGTCGCGAGTCCGCTACATCGACACTATTCAATAGTAGAGAATGCCTATACACGCTCTTATACTCATATAACAACACGTAGGGCTCACATCTTTGCGTTCGGTAATATTCATAACTACTAAAACTAGCACAAGAGTACCGTGTTCCTGAACAACTACTTTAAAAATAATACTGCTACTACGATGAACAAGTTTACACATAAATATAACAAAATCTATTATACGGTTGTTTCAGTGGCTTAAGTGGATATTACGTAGGTACTTAAGTAAGTACGTACTCGTAGGGTAACCGACATCCAGTAGCCACAGGCAATTCTGGTATTATTATAAATTTGGTGTAATGCATTAATCCCTTTAAAGATATATAAACATGATACCTATCTTATAAAAGTAATTACGAAGAAAATGTTCAAGTCTCAAGCTTTCGCTATCCCTGGTGTCTCGCGATTGAAACGCAACTGACATACAATGCCTGCTACACAATGATGACGCCACTCTATCGGACATCCCGAAGATAAGATACGGGTGCCTCGTTCCGAACCCTTGACGTGTAGAAATACAGTATTTACTGGCAAATTAACTCACCATTTTTATTTTCGATTCACAAAAACGAAATGAAAAACGACAAAAAATATTTATAAAATTTCTTACTAATAGTATAATGAACAAGTAACAACAATTCAGTTTTTTAAAGACAATTTTAAGCATTTGGTAATAAGCTCTGTGTCTTAGGGGACTTATAAGACACTATTTATTCAAATGATTGTATTGGGTGTAGTTTTTTTGAGTCGCAACAAAGAGCAGAAGATAGCGAGACAACGGCTACAGGTAAATGGTGATATAACCACAAACCATCGCTGAACCATGCATGCAGTTGTGAAGAATATGGAAGACAAACTTTTGAATACCTATTCAACAATAATGCAGGACACTGATTACAGTGACGGTGGCATGAATCACGCATGTAGCCACTCCATCCGCACGTATACAAATCTATACTAAATTATAATAAGGTAAATTTTTGAGAGTTTGTGACGTTGTAGGGGGTAATTTCTGGATCTACTAAAGATCATATACAAGATATATAGACTATACATAGATTTTAAAAATTATTTTACCAATAGAAAGCTACGTTATTTGTGAGTGTCAAAGGCTATATTTTATTGACAAACATTACGGAACTCCTGGAAATACCAACTGTGCGAAGCATCTTATCTATCTTATACTTATTCGCCTAGAACAGGTAAATGAAGATAGTCAAACACAAAATCGGTACCAATTAACTAAATATACCTTCTAATCTATACACAGTATTATATTTATGAACGTCTTATATTAGTTCAAAACTGCTGTTTAAAACTTTTGTATAAATAAAAACCCACATTGCTTACGTTACATTATAATAATAGAATTTGGCGGAAATCTGGACAGAATCATTTAGGCGCGTAGGTATTCAAATTTAATGAACGATGTTTATTGCGAGCATTGTTCTACATATTGAATTATTCATAGTTTAATAGTTAATCTTGAAGTATCTTGGTAACTGTATTAAGATCATTTCGCTTTAGATATAATACGATTACTTGTGTCTTGTTAATCTCAGTACGTTTTGTCTGAATTTTGCATGTAGGTTTTTTTGTTTTTACTACTTAGGTGGCAGACAGGCATACGACCGCAGTTACCGTAGCCGATGGACGCTTGCAATACCACAGGTATCACTTTTTTGCTCTTTCAAAACCTATCCCTAAATGAGCGCTGGAGACCTGTACTCACACACAGGAACACAACTACACCGTTGTGTAGTTATTTGACTGTGATCTTGTGTAAGGTAGAGGTCCTTCCCTAGACGGGCTTGCTCGCTTATATGGTAGTACTATCTTCTGATTAACCGAACTGCGGCCACTACCAGGCCAGTTTTGTTGGTTAGTTTAATGGTTAGTGAGTCCGACCGCTAAGGTCTTGGATTCTATTGCAACTGCTCACCACACTTACAGTTTCCCAACACGTACAGATTAAAATTCATTACATTTCCTATTATTATACATTACATATTATAACATTCATTAGAAAAAATAACAGTATATTATGATAAATATATCATACAATTAAAAAAAAATAGATTAATTTTGATTTTGTGAGAGTTGTTGGTTGTCAGTACATGGTGTGCCTAGTTTGGGATCGTTGCGATGCCAAAACCCAGTAACAATTTAGCATGCCTAGAGATAGAACCCAAAACCTTAGCACGGTAACATACCGCTACACCATTGAGATAGTCCATCTTACTATAATAATAAATATTTTTCTTTTGAATTTATCCTATTGATATTATTAATGTGAAAGTTTGTAAGAATGGATGGACGGATGTTTGTTACTCTTTCACGTAAAAACTACTGAACGGATCTGGATGGAATTTGGCACAAGGATAGATTATGGTCTGGAATAACACATGGGCTACTTCTTACAGCGATAACCGACATCCACGCGAGCGGAGCCGCGGGCAACAGCTAGTGATAAATATATCACAAAATAAAAAAATAAAAAAAAATTTTGGTTGTCAGTACATGGTCTGTCTAGTTTGGGATCGTTGCGATGCCAAAACCCAGTAACAATTTAGCATACCTAGAGATTGAACCCAAAACCTTAGCACGGTACCATACCGATACATCGTTGTGATAGTCCATCTTACTATAATAATAAATATATTTCTTTTGGATTTATATTGTGTAGTTCCTCGTCCCGTAGTTGATTTTAACCAATCATTACATCTGGAGGTAGTAGCCGACTCATAAATCTATCAGTCATCGCCGTCTGTTCTAAATACCGTAATTACCCCAAAAACAGCGCTCTGCTTTTAGAACGCCGATACTAATATTATTACTACAAAAATGTATTAGATAATAATAATAATTGTCTTGGGACAACTCATTATACAGACAGCCATCTGAGCTTAAACTAGATAAACCATGGCAACCAGACAAGTGGTATACATCTAAGCATATATGTATACATTTCTGATCTACTACCCGACTGCATACACTATTCAGTGGCTTAAGAAGTTACCTCTCCATTT
Source organism: Trisateles emortualis (assembly GCA_947095525.1). Taxonomy (NCBI): domain Eukaryota; kingdom Metazoa; phylum Arthropoda; class Insecta; order Lepidoptera; family Erebidae; genus Trisateles; species Trisateles emortualis. The sequence goes on along the minus strand of OX352735.1, from coordinate 9,850,647 downwards.
ACGACTGCGCGGCGTGTTGTGGGTTCGATCCCCACACGGAACAAAATATTGTGTGATGCATAAATGGTTTTCCCGAGTGTGGGTGTTCTTTGTGTCCGTTAATTGTATGTTTGTACAGTCCCCTGTGACACAGCGCTTGTTCCCTAGTGCGGTAGTTGTCTTTTTTTAAAAAAGAAAACAAAACTTATCCTGGCTGACTGACTGGTTCATCAAAGCAGAGCCTAAACCGCTAGGGCTAAAAACTTGAAATTTTTTCACAAAAGTTTTTTCTTAATCACGTTAGTGGATAACTAAAAGGGGTTTTATTTTAAATTCTATCTTAATGATAGAATTTAAAACAAAACCCCTTTTAGTTTGTTAAAAAAATGGTTATCCCAGGTGAAACTGAGGCGTGATAAATTACACCTAGACACAGAACAAATAATCGTGCTTATCTGTGCTCTATACGAATCAAACCCGACCTTCAGCTAAGCTGTCAGGGTCACTAACCACCAAAGTAACATACCAGTCAAAAAAGTAACGTAACATTTATTACTTTGCCATAAAATGTCCTACGAGCCAGCTAACCTTTCCGTCTCGACTCATATTTCAACCGGAACAAGTATGAATGTGTTATACGCGGGAATTTTTGCGGCGGAATTTTATTTGGTCTTAGTAAAATAAATAAAATAATTAAAATAAATGTTATGCTTGAAATTCTTTAAAGAGATTTACCAAAGAGGTACAATAAAAAATATTTTATGGAATACATGAGATAAACAATAAAAACGGACACAAAAACTACAAAAAGCGATATATTTTCGATCTTGATTTGAAATAAGATGTCAACTTTATTAGGATTTGATAATGTTTGATTTAATAATGTCGACCTCAAAACATTATCAAATCGCTATAAGGACGTCATGGCACAACCCCGAAGTCTAAAAATAGTCGTATTTTTTTTCTTAGTTGTTCTTGGTTAATGGTACAAGGAGCTAGGCTAAGTAGTACTTATGAGATTAATTCCTCAGCTTTTAAGTGTTAGTAATATAATGATACACTGAAAGAAGTTAAGTAATTCGTATATACATAGCAACACGCTTTTTCCTCGACGGGGTAAACACATTTCGCTAGCCGTAAACCGAGGAACCCGTGCTGCTACTGAATAATAATATAGAATACATACCTCTTAAGCATATTAAATTAGACGTAATAATGCGAGGATAATTCGATTAATACCCTAAAGGAAATTTAATATTATCTGCAAGGATTGTCTTGTTTAAAAACAGACTTTAGTAAAGTTTCCGTCGGAACTCAATTATGTAAATTACAACCTCTGAAAATATACACCTGCCAGACGCTTGTCGCACCCCTCTCTGGCTAAACTTGAAAGGTGCCTGACCATTGACCAATTAAACATTAAGTATAAGTGCATTTTCGATTGGATATTCTAATGTAAAAATGTTACAGAATCAAATCTTCTTAAGCAGGCGGACTCGCTGTTAAACGATAAGCGGGTCAAGCTACCAGGGCCGCGGTAACTCTATAGATGGATGACAGCATTTCACTTGAACGTCTTTGTGCTTCGGTAGGCACATTAAAAGTCAGTCCAGACTGTTAACAGTCGTTAGACGATACAGGCCTTAATAGGGGCGATCTAAATAACTTTGTCACCAGGTTGTCTACCTAAATATATAATAAAAAAAATTCATAATATGCAGAAGAAGAATCAAACATTGGAGTGCTTTCCGAGTCACGGAGGAGTTTTGCTGTTGTTTTAATTATCTGTCAATCCGACGGGCTTAGCTACTAACCATTCTACATTTACCTCTAACTTGTTACGACTATGACGGTGACACAGACGTGTCGCCGTCATAGTCGTGTATGCCGTTTATGTGTCCGTAACATATATACTAGCTGTTGCCCGAAACTTCATCCACGTGAATCGCGCTTAAAAGTTTCATGTGTCCTTACCCAGAATACCGTATTCCTCTTTGCCTAGCCGTTTAGACGGTTGGTAGCAAATAAACAAACAGAGTTATTTTCATCAGAGTATGGATTTTTAAAATACGAGAAAGATTTTAAAAAATTGACATCTTTTGCCACTGTTTTAGTGTTGTCAGTATTTACATAATTAAATGTTTGTATAACGGTGAAATATTGCCAAGTACATGAAAGCATATCGGAGTCGCTTCCGCGAAACCAGTATCCGTCAGTTTTATCTGCGTGAAGTGCTCGTAGCACTAACAGAACTGAGTGCCAAAGTACTTAACCACATCTTCGTTTTGTACGATAACGTCTGCACGTAAATAAGTTTTATTCTAAAACTAAATGAACAGACAATGAGGTAAGATTACTAAGTAGATCGTGACTGCCCTGGGTTGTGGTGGCGCAGTATAATAGAGTAGGTTTGTGCGATTGCCGTGCGTCTTTCAGTTACTTTAATTGCTGGCCCAGGTTTAATCTTTAACTATACGGTCACCAGCATATGATCCCACTTTTAGCAGCCACAGAATATAAATGCTTGAAATACCTAAAATACTACAAGATATTATTAAATAATTTAACAACACATTTTGTATTCTGGTTTTTTTTCACTACTTGGATGGCAAACAAGCATACGGCCTGCCAGATTTTAAGCAGTTACAAGTACATGGACGCTTGCAAAACCGGAGGTCTCACTTGCGCGTTGCTAACCCAATATTTTCTGGTTTTTTTTAACTACTTGGAAGGCAAACAAGTATACGGCCTGCCAGATTTTAAGCAGTTACAGTATATGGACGCTTGCAAAACCGGAGGTCTTAATTGCGCGTTGCTGACCCAATATTTCTATATGCATTTTCTGACTATAGCATGGGGTTCTTCAAGAAAGGAGTTATAAGGTTTTTAAAGGGTCGGCAACGCGTGAGTGACACCCCTGGTGTTGCAAACGTCCATAGGCTACGGTAATTGCTTACTATCAGGCGGGCGGTATACTTGTTTGCTACCTTGGTAGTATAAAAAAAACCAGGGCGTTAAGATGGAGTATCCCTGAAATAGTAAAACGTTTCTTACAAACCGCATCCCTAAATGAGCGCCAGATAGCTGAGCCTGTACTCACACACAAAAATATAAGTACATCGCTGTGTGTAGTTATTTGGCTGTGGTCTCCTGTAAGGCAACAGTCGGGCTTGCTCGCTAGTGTAGTGCCTGTACATATAGTATAACCTGGTAACGCTAGGGTGAGAACAACATTATTTTTAAAAAAGGTATCGTGGGTACACCATTCTGGTCTATCCTTCGGAGTGATGATGTAATGCTAATTATGTTATGTAGATTATTTCTGCCTTCTACTCTATATTACTTCAGAAATAGATAATTCGCTTTAACCTTTTCGTATAAAAAAGGGCTCTCTTAGTCTCGTCCTTTACCGCAAAACCGAAAAAGCAAACGAATCTCCATGCTAAAGAGAGTATATATATGCAAATGGAATACCGTTGCCGTTTTAATTATACTTTTTTAGTTGGGTTGAAGCAATGAGTTTGTGGTAAGAATATAAGAAAAAGTGCGACTCTCGTGATTTTCAGTCTGCTATATAAGACTGCAATCTGATTAGCAGCTGTTGGGGCCGTGCGCGTTCCTTTGATCCTTGACCAGTGAAGACGTTGCAAGCTGAGCGTATGGTCGCGGCATGGGCGAGGGCCATTTTCTTATGAGTTTTCACCCGTGCGGCGCTTGCTCTCCCGAGTCGGGAGACTTGGAAGTGAGTGCAGGGTGTACGCTATGCAAATGCTGTTTTCAGTAGTCAGCGTGCAAAGTCTACGCTCTGGAGCCGTAACGTCCTTATAGTGATATCTTTTCAATTTTAATTTGAAATTCGTTAGGAAAGCAAACCTTAAATGAAAATGGAAAATAAATCGCTATAATGATGTCATATGCCCAAAGACATTAGTCGGATCGGAGCCGTTATATGACATGGACGCAAGTAGGTAATATATGAAATTAGATTACAGTTATTTTCGTAACCAATACCAAAGAGTTACCATAAAACCATTTTTTTATTTTTCTATGACCAATACATTTTATGTCGGTCGACAGCCGGTGGGCAAGGTCGGTTCAAAAGCGAATGCTGTGAAAATTATTAAGGGAAGCCTACGTCCAGCAGTGAATATATTTCGATGATATATTTTATTGATATAGGTAGTGGGACAAATTACATATGCTGCTATTAAAAAATAATCAGGTTTTGTTCTTGTATATCCATTATATTTAACGATTAACGTTGTAATTAATCATGATCATGAAAAATTCTTAATAATTAGTCGAACGTTAATAATTTTCTATATACAACAATAATTAATTAGTATATTCGCCTAATCAACAATTGTCCGCTGGAACCATTTGATTGATTCTTAGTGTGGATAAAACGGTATTTAATCTACAAAAATAAAACGAGGCAAGGCTATAACTGTGGCCGATTCATTTCAGGCGAATGTACGTGCTATTGCCAATTGAATGTACTATAAGTACCTACCTACGAGTATGCTATTACAAATATAGAACATTGTTTGTTTTTGATGATTAGATCCTTAAGAAACTCTAGGTAGGTATTATTTGTAACTTTGCTTTGTTCGGACGATAAATTAAAAGTCCCAAGAGTGGCTACGGGTCCCTTCGGGGGAATTTACAAACACACAGTTCGCGGATAATTAGTTCACCCCAAAATAAAACAACTATTTATGCATCACACTAATTTTTGTCCGTGTGATAATCAAACTTACTAAAGCGCAGTGGTAAATGCCACCATAACTTAAATCACTGAACCATCAGTGCAGCCACTTTTCAATTAATAGCATTAAGACGTTACTTAAATCTGCGTTACACTAAACTTTACTTACGGCAAACTTTTACTCATAATATAAATTACGTCAACATCAACTAGGGGCGGTCAAGGGGACCTTAAAAGCTTTTAAGGGTTCCTCAAGACATATATAAAAAGGGTAAAAACGAGTTATTGTACGGATCACCACTTTGTTAAACTAAAAAAGAAATTTTGTATTCGTTGTTCAGTTTTAATAAACATCACTTAGACTGTTACGAGAAAAATAAAAAAACATGTGGAGCAGTCTTTGGGGACTGCCGATAGAAGTGAAAACTAAGTAACTTGTGAATTGTATCATTAGAGCTTTTAGATTATTATTTTTGAATATGGAAAGCGTTCGGTGACGATGACGCGAGTTCCATGATTTTGTTCACCCACAAAGTACTCAATGCGCCTAAAGAAGTTTTCAATTCAAACTTTAGAACTTTTTTTTATACGTGGACGATTAAAAAAAAAGTTCCAACTTGGTTAGCCAAAGCCAAAAGAAGGATTATGATTTTAGCCTACACTATGTTTGTTTGACTAAATATTTGAATTTTCTTGACGCTGCGAATGGTTCAGTAGTTATCTCGCCATATACCACTATTATGAGTTCGATCCCCATATAGACACTTGTGTGTTCGTAAAGTTTGTTCCCTAGAGTTTTTGTATATTTTAAAGAAATTAATATAGATCTAAATGTGTTGATCAACAATTTTATACATAAGTATGTTTCCCAGTTGTCTGGTTGTCATAGTACAGGCTCTGTGTAGTTTCTGAACGAATGGCCATGTATCAGTTGTGTAAAGATATTGTCTTAACATATGCTTTATTTGTCCTATCTTCACCAAATTTCAAGACGTTCTAATCAACAATTAGTATTGTATTATTTAAGTTATCGTCGATCAAACATTTATACATGCAAACGGAAGATTGTTCTAGTAAATACATAGAACTTCGCTCGCTTCGCTTACTCATTTAATAATTTGAGAATAACTTCTATATAAAGACCATAACATAGAAACTCACCAAAGAAACTTACTCCTAAAACTATGTACATTAAATACCAGTGTCATAAAGGGTACGAGATCAAAAGAAAATAATGGAAATTCCATTTTGTTTGTTACTCGTCTTCACTCCGAGTTTCGTGCAACGAGTAGGTACTTAGTTTTTAAAGTATACGAGATTATTGTGAGTTTCCAAAAACACTCGAAACCATTTACTAGTTGCTTTGTGATTCCCCAATAAGCTCGAAGCCGTACCATGACGTCCTTATAGCAATAAATTTTCAATCATAATTTAGAATTCATAAGATATCGACTATTTTATTTATTTTTTTATTTTTCTATGGCGGCAAACAAGCATACGGCCCGCGTAATGGTAAGCAGTTGCCGTAGCCTATAGACGCTTGCAAAACTGAAGTAATCACTTGCGTGTTGCCGACCCAGAAATAAACACCAGGGTTTTGTGATGGCATTTCCCTGGGATAGAAAACAGTTTCGATAAAAACGAATACCTAAATGAACTCTGAAAACCTGTACCTGTTCTTAGTCTTTAGGTTCTTGTTATTTGAAATTCGAAAATATATCGCAGTTGAGACTTATGGTATGGCCTTTGGTCCAAGTCTTTACAAAACAAACAACACTATTAATTAAACTATTTAGTTATGTTATTGTATCACAGCGCCTAACTCTCCAACATACTTGTTAACTATAGTTACTGTAGAGATTCGTGCCAAAGGCATCGAAACTTTGCTTTTAAAAACAGAACCCTGTCTTGTCCGTTTGACTCCAACTTCGCTGAGTTACTTCGATTAGGATAAATATCACTTTCTTCTAACATAAACCGGTCACTTTGGAGGTGCTAAAAGAGCTCATTTAGTTTCATTTGACCTTACAGGCTCACGGGGGCATGTTAGTGATTAAGATTTATAACTTAAAGGTGCCTTGTGCTGAGCCCTCTAGACATAGTTATGCGAATAGTTTTCTTTAGAACATAGTAGTTTTAATAACGGATAATTTGAAATAGAACTAGCTTGAGAATGGATGCATCGATTTACTTATATACTAGCTTTTAAACTTTTGCGATCATTTATTATTTACCTTTAGATCACTTGACATTTCGACCTCCGTGGTCACAAGCTAAATTGAGAATGTCACGCAATCTATCGTTTATATTATTATGTATATTGGTATAGGTATAGGTCAATTTACTTCTTAAAACACAAGGTAAACATTTTATTAGTAAGTTCGGATCACCTAACACACAAATAAAATTTCTAAATAATATTGATACGTTTAGCGAAAACTTCGGAGGTAGTAACAACCTATAGAGTAACATACTCTTTTAGAAATAAACTCAATCTATCTAAATATATCGGTGAATACCTATTTCTTAATCACGCCATAACTTGAGAACGAATTTACTGATTTTATTTATCTTGTTTTTTACTTTTCTAATACGATACATTGTGTTCTAACGAAAAAAAATTGTTTAATAACCCGGGCAAAGTCAGGGTAGCCCGCTAGTATTGTATCAAATTAAATGTTAAATATTTAATGAATTACGATAGAATTTCGACTATCTACTACAAAAATGCTCCTTTTGTTTTAATTTTAAGTAGGTAATGTATTTTAATAGGTCCAAGAAATACTAATAAAATATCCTCACATGATATAAATAAATCCCAATCCAATGAAAATTAAATTAATTAAATTTAATTGAAGGGCAGTCGAGAATCAAATACGATTATTTAGGGTGGTTACGGTTGCCGGTCCGAAACAAAATTAAGTTAAATTTTGAATGTGTATATTATATAGAAGACTGAACAACGTTAACAATGAACAAACCTTTTTTAATCATCACACAGTGGGAGTATTTCATTTCGGGGATCGATAAAATACTTTATAGCTACCAACTTTCTTACGAGAAACAATTAAACGGCAAGATTTAAATGAAACCGTCAAATAATAAAACTGGATTAAAAGAGTCCAACTGGACAAATCACAATTGACAAATACCGTGTTATAAAATTGTAATTACAGATTGTTTTTCAGTGAATTCCACAACAATACTGCAAACAGATTTAATAAGCTATTCGTATTCAAAGTCTTCGTGAAACAAGAAAAGTATGTTGAAATGAGTCTAAAGGGATTGTTTGAAATCGCTTATGTTCGAAAAATCTTTATCCGATTACAAAGAGGCGCGGTATGAATAATACATTGAGAAATCCGCTAAGAACTTTATAGGTGACATTCCTATATTAATTTAATAAACTTTGAGCCCAGAGGATAAATGCTAGAGTGATGAACCTTTTATCAAGTACCTAGAGAATGGATATCAGTAAATGGGGTTTTATGCAAGCGAAAGCGATTTATAAATATAAAACATAAACTTTGCTACATAAAGAAGGCAGTACATGAAATACGTACGAAGAGAAGTAAGCAACTATACGAGCAGGCCCGCATGGAGGTCCTTTCACATTAGAGCACACTTTTTATCCTGCAGAACGCCAAAGCCAAATAACCACATCAGTGGTATATATTAATATATATATTTACATATATGTGTTCCTAGGAGTGAGTACAGTGCTCATTTAGAGATCAGTTTTTAAATAAACGTATTTCTTTATTTCGGACCATGTGCTGTGACTGCGATATACTGATTAATTGATGGATTTGATTGCTACCCCAGGGATATCCCATTACAAAACCCTACTGTTACATATTTATAGATTGGCTCAAGTGTCATAAGTATTGCAAAAATCTACAAGTCTACGATAACTTCTTATTTGCCGCCTAAGCAGTACAAAAAGAAACACACCTATTATATAGATACGTGTTTATGTAAAAAAATTGCCATCGTACAAATGACGCGCATTATCTGATTAACTGTTTCCGACTGATCAGTCGTAAAGTTTGCGATACTGTTTTCCTTTTATTTCAAAACCGACACGGCATAATGGATTTTATTCTTTATTTTGACAGTAAACGCGGTGCGTTCCGTTTCCTTCTCATCTATCGATGTATTGACGTACGTGTGTTTGGATGATGTCAGTGGTAACTATTACACGCCTATTTACAGCATTAACGTTACTGCTGCCAGCTATAAGTGCTACTTCTTAGTTTTACAACTTCTCATTAATGTAACATGCGTCACACTTATAAACATGTACTAATTAAAGACGCTTTAATTTATAGGTGATCGTTATTGTGATATAAAATAATAAACATTTCCAAAAATCTTAGTCTTCAACAAAACATTTTTATACTAACTAAGCGACAAACAAGCATAGGAAGCAGTTGCTGTGGGCAAACATCACACGTATGTTAGAGTTGCCGACAGAAACTTTGAACACTAAGGGTTTTTTAAATATAAATATGCACCTAAATGAGAACTGGAGCACACACAGGTCAATCCCAATCGGGCTTGCTTGTTTGTATAGTAATCTACCATTCATTGAGCGGCGATTATCACTGACTATCAAGTAAGCAACTAGCTGGTAGCTTAATATATAAAAAAAGAGGCAGAAAGAGAGTAAGAGAAAAAACGTATAAATGCATCATAACAAAATATCCAAGTATTCAAACATACCACTACTCAGATTTTTCCAAACAACACTGAAGCTGCAATAAAAGGCATGCTCGCACTAGGTAAAGGTATGCCAACTATTGCGAGGTATTTCATTAGATCAATGTTCACTTAAGCCTGAATAGTACAAATTGCTTTTAACATTGTGAGGTACAAATTCACTTAAGTACAGAAACATACGATGGCTAATTGGCAACCTGACGACTCAACTGTACCCTTATCACCTCTTATTATTTTTCTTAAGAATATTTGTGATAGTCGAAACTGCTGGTCTTAATATTTTTCTATTGTGTCCAGTTTGCTGTTCATTGTGAAGTTAAATAAACTTCTATCTATCTTATCAAGAAGAGAAGTGGTGGTGGCCGGGTGGGAAAGTAACCGACTTGCACGCAAGTGGCGCGAGTTTAATTACGGGTGGCAGTATAAATGTAAATTGCCAAATGTTTTTGATAAAATCTACAGACATTCACCAACCCGCATTAGGCCAACGTGTGTGGATTAAGGCCTGAACACTATCTCTCTCTTGACAGAGAAGAGGAGACCCGTGCCCAGCTGTGGGCCATATGTATAAGGGTTGCTATTATTATTATCTATCTAATCAGCTGAAAAACATACTTAAGGAAGACTAAATTCTGCATGTGAATAACAATTACAATTGCCAAAAATATAATTTACAAATAACTTTATGGCCTACTAAATTATGATGTTTTACACAACAATTGATGTATAAAATTATTATGTACTACCTACGCATGATAAATTAACGGTAGTAATAGACTTGTAGATAATTACAGCCCACATCGTATGTTTGAGATGTAAAACATAAAAAGGCCTAAAATAAAATAACTTATGCTACATATTTTTAATGATAATAAAGCGAACACAGTAATAGGTTAGATAAATTATATTATTTGTGGCATTATAAGTGTATTTTTACAAATTTATAACATGAAATTTAATTAAATTATTCGTAAATTCTAGGTTCTAAATGTAGTTCTTAACTAAGATACTTTTTGGAGTGTCCCAAAATGATAAAGTAAATAGTTAAAATCTAAAGTAATAATATTACACCTACTGTTAAATGATTAGCCAAGTCTACATGATAACCTTTATAGATATCAGACCCACAAAGGTGGCTTTGTGTTAAAGAAAAATATGTATAGAGGTATCTCTCCAATTAAACGGAGTGCCAGAAACAACCGTCACGCGGATGAAAAACTGTCGAGCTCAACAACAGTTTGTTTTTAAACCATTTGCGAATGTCACGGTTAACTGCTGCATATTTAAATGGACAAATGACTCTTGTAAATATTATTCATCATGCTTTTAGACTGCAGGCTGCATTGGGTATGTGGTAGTATTGATAATGATTCAAGGTTGTGTGCTGAATTACTAAGTCAAAAAAATGCGGTCAACTGTATAACCGCAAAATGGATGGTGTATAACCGACAATTTTTTACATCTCATATCTTTAGTATTTTAAGAAATAAGAGCACTAATAAAAGAGCTATTGTATGTTTCATAATTTATTTTACCTCGCATAGATCCAAAAGCTAGAGGTACAGCTTTTGGGTCTACAATATGTGGTCGTAATTCAATTAATATCATATCAGCACGTTAAATTCAAACTGCAATTTTAATTGAACAATTTTAGCATAGTGAGTCTCGCAAATAGGTACGGCTAGGTGAACCGATAATTACGAACGTTTTAATAGGATCGAAACGTGAGGAAGGACGGTAAAGCTTTTAAGTTTCTTTTTAAACGTAGGTACTCAAAATTACTGGGAATTTTGAAGTTAGATAGGTATATACACTTAATACAAGTTTATAAACCCATTTAAGTTTTTTTTTCATCAAACAATTTTATTATACAAAGCCTACTTTAAAAAGTATCCAACTAGAATCTTAATCGAATTTTAATAAATTGCTTAGGTACAAAGTTTTCGGAATAATAATCCTCTAAAATATCATTGTCAAAAATAAGTGATAGAATTATCTGTTTTTTTGGAGCTGTCTACAACAATATTATAATCTAAATTTTGTATTAAAATGTTTGAGTAAAGTTTTCTTTGCGGTTTCTAATATTTCTAGTACTCTAATCTCTCTATTTAAATAAGAAACAAAATCAATATTTTTATTGAAAGTCATATTTTTATTGAAAGCCGTATTTTTTTTGTTTATTGCAATTTTTTTTTTTAAATTAAATTGTGGGCATTATTTATTTATGTAAACTTCCTGCAAACAAATTTCACAATGCGGACTTAATGCCTAAGGCATTTCTGCCAGGCAACCATTAGGGGATGCAAAGATAAGCATGGCAGATGATAATAATAATAAAGAAAATAAAAAAGAAACTAAGGAATCAGATGCACCACAAAATACATAACTATAATATATACCAATAATATATATAACATATGATTACTAATACATACATAGATAAAAATATACGACTACATTAAGTTTTAGTCAACAAACAACTGCTGTAAAGCTGACGCACTTTGGCTTTAATCGAGACCCGGTTATCAGTCATCCTGATTTCGAGAGGGAGCTCGTTCCACAGAAGAACTGATTATTAGGGTAGCTGCTCTTACCGACCCCTCTTTAATTACTAGATAACGTTTACGGTCTTTAAATAAAAAACGCTTACAAAAACAATGTTCAATGTTCATGTAACACTTTACAATTAACTCTTTAACCATACTGTAAATAAATGACAATATTACTCAGATTTACGGCTACTTCATTTACCAATAGTAATCCAGCATTGTCAGCTATTTCGGTTATACCGTAACTGGAAAGGAAATAAGGTTTCCCTGACCGCAAATCCCGTAAGCTATTATAATGCTACTCGTAAACATGATCTGAATTTATAATGATATCTTTCATCGTCTATGTTCAAGATTACTTTGCAATTCAAAACGAGACGGTACATAAGAAGGATTTCTTCGAACAACAATACACAGAGTCAAAGAGAAACGTGATCCGGTATGTAGGTGTAGACTAGAACGATTGTGACCTGCCGCGCCCCTCATCATGTGTAAACCAGAGGCAAGCGGCGCCGCACCGAGGCGCGAGCTCCATTAAAATGTGCTGACACTAAACAGAACCTTCCATGGGACTAACTGGGGATAAGCACGCTTTTGAATATATTTACATATATGCAAAACGACCGAGCCGAATGAGAAATCTATTAAAAGTTTAATTGCTTTAATATTTTAAGGGCATTATTAGTATATCGGAACACAATAAACACGGAGTGTTAAAGTTATATTAAAGTAAAAGTGTTTAATTTTGATTCAATGAAGTGAATTATAACTCGCTTGATAAAAGTTACGAATAATTTTGAAACTTTTTGCCCATTTCTTCAAAAGAACGTAATAATCACTTACAAGGGACATCACTATGGGTCGGAAATTTCAGGGAGGCTGCCCGAATGTTAAGCGGGTGGAAATGGATGTATTTTTTGCTATATACATACAGTTTTAGTAGTACTTTATTCTGTTAAACCTAGAGAATTCCAAGTAGAGAGTACTTTTTTGGTAGCATGTGTAGGGATAACCGGAGAACAATAAAGATTCAATATTAATGCAACCATTGACGCAGGGATACTGAACTGAGTTATTTAACTATTGGACAAAAGCGTTCCCCTTTACTAGTTCCCAGGCAGGGAGCTCGATCTTTCATCTACTAGTTGTCATGTATAAATTACAAGCTTGCCGGGAACTCGGGATTGATTACTCAAAAGTACCTTTCAGCAGGTTTTCGCGACACGTGAAGTCTTGTTTTATTCATGAAGCTGTGCCGCGCAGCTGACGAGCTCTAACGCGTCCGTAGGCAGCACTTTACACTGCGTGCTTCAGCGCTTACGACTCACCCTACATCCGACCTATAGACATATGTATATTACCCGTGTTTCTAGTGTCATTTACGAAAACATTTTCAAATGAATTTTTCCTGTGTCCTAAGTACGAGTTTGTCATTCGACTAAAGTTTACGTTTTACGTCATCGATTAAATACAGCTACGTTTATCTTGTAACGGTGACAACTTACAAACGAAAATGACAAAAATGACTTGAAATTCGACGAATAAGTCAATTTAACGAGGAGTACTGATACTTAATTAAAACATACCTTACTCCCCATATTGTTTTACTGTCTTCGCATTTTATTTTGCTAACATCAAGTCTGCAGAAAACAAAACCCTCAGGAAAACATAACTTTAATGACGACGCGAAATAATTTCAAAACTTTCGTTTGTGCTTATTTAGAAATGTAAATATGGGTACTGTCGGCTAACAAAATTGTTGGAGTAGAAAACGTTTAGGGTGGACATGTGGCGAATGATCCACTTTCCATGGAATATTTAAGTATACTGTGAAATATAGTAAAGTTCAACCCGTTTGTTTGTGCATCAGCCATGGCGTCATCTTGTCGTCCATGGTAATGGACTATACAAGTCGACGGAGACTCGCCGCTAATGAGAGAAGAATGGCAGCCAACGATGGCGCCCGGCTCCCCGTAATTTCTCCTCGTAGTATTTTATTACTCGTTGTATATCATGGTGTGTAATCACAGCATAGCACAGATAACACGTTCCCAATCCATTATAACTTTTAAGATTATAAGTAATTATTTGTCAGATCATATTGGTTTAGTAGCGTATAATAATGAGGTATGTTCGACTGCTATTCTGAGGTCTTAATTTCAACTAGGTACCGGTTCGGCTATTAAAAAAAACAAAGTAAATAAAAAAAATCGAAATAACTATTAAGGTTGCCAATAACCAAACAATAAAAAGAAGAAGTCCAAAGTTTAGAATTGTATCATTTCGTGTCAGTCGCTACGAGAGAGATAGAGAGAGAGAGAGAAAGCTTTTAAAATGTTTGATTATACTAATCATTTTTATTAATTATAAATTTAATTTGTGAAATTGTACCTAATCAAATATGTATGCTTCAAATGAAGTCAAACATTGTGAGGAAATCTACATGATTTAAAAGAAATTTTAAAGGCATTTCTAACCCACCCGTATCGATTAGTGACTCCCCTCTCAGCTCTCTTGATAGAGAGGGACCGGTGCCCCACTGGAATATAATTATATTGTTTGCTATTATATAAGGGATATTACATACCATTACACATTATTAATTGGATACGGAAATAATGAGAGATTGTCGAATAACACTAAAACTTGTACATACAAACAATGATACAAAACCAAGTTTTATCGAATTCTGAAAATAGTAAGTGTGACCACATTTCCACTAAATTACAGCAAAGCTTTTATTTGTGCATTCACTGATATAGAAATGTTCATGTTGTGACAAAGGCATTGACCCGCAAACACAAGGAAAAATAATATTTCATTTTGTATTCTACGGGCACAGCCAGTGAAGATAAAAAGCGTTCTATTTTTTCCTTAAAGCGCATTTTCAGTATCTTCCGTTAAAACGTAACTACAATTATGTAAATGTATGGCTCTACTTGTAAAATTAACTAACTTACATAATGTGGTGGCTAAAATGGTGGCTCAAGATCATTAAGGAAAGGCGCTGGATCAAACCATCGGATCGCTATTATAAAGATACAAACGTAAAAATTAAAGAACTTTTTAAACAATTTGTGTTCATTGAATCTTTTAAAGCAGTGTTAACATACTGTGGTTAGTAATTATGCGTAATTTAACATGCGATTATTCATTCCGGTGCACATTGGCTCGTCTGGTAGTCTCCAGGAGTAAAGGCGTGGCACGCGGAGACATAGCTCGTACATTGCGTCGCGCCGTCGCCGTCGTTTGCATATTTCGAATTTAGCGATCCAAGAATTTGTGTAATACCTGTAATAATATCCGATTGGAGTATCGTATCTCGATAATCTATGATGCGCTATTCGGATGTGTTCATTTTAGCGTATAATTCTATAATCGCTATTCGCTTATGAGAATGTCGTAGCTATATTTGCATGTAAATCTCGTACGCAATTTCGTAGGTAACGCTAAGACATTTATTGCTTTTTTAAATTATTATGTCGGTTGCATATCATTATATGAACGATTTTACAGAAAAATCTATAAACTGGAGTACAATTAATCAATTTATATTGTTTGCTAAACATGTCAAAATTTACAATCAAATTAACATACAATAAATGAAGACACATGAAAGTACTACAGCACATACTATATTTGCTACAGATACGTAAATTAAGCTCGAAATAATCAATTACAAAACAAGATTGCAAGTCCAACGTAGAAAATGATATTAATAAAATATAATAATATACTAATATAATAAAGGTAATGAGATTTTTTGTGTGATTTAACATTACGCTACGACTGAATGGGGGCATGGCAGTAATAATAAACATGACACGGGATGAAAATTCAAATTCAACACGGGTGAAACTACGGAAAATAGCAAGTAATTAAACCAGCAATGCATTGCCTTAAAGTACTGATCTTTCTAGTGCAGTATAGGTATAATAATAATATTATACTACCAGTCACTTTTACAGGTAACAAACAAGTTGACATTATTGTGTTGTAGAAGTACATGTCTGCGCCAAATACTCTCTGAAAGCCACTGAAGGATAGCCCTCATTCCTTTATCTACAAAACCTCAAGAGCCATACTTAGTTATAAACCCTCATACTTAATCTCATTCTTCGTAAAAACCTGCTAAGCCAAGGTAGCGTCAAGTGTGAGTGACGTTATCAGTGCGGTTGGTCGCAGCCGCGACCGCGAACAGCGACGACGACGTGGCCCAAATAATTTATCTACCTAAACATCTGCTCACAGAGATTTTAATTACCCCAATTTGCCCACTTTTCTCTTTTTCCGATCACATTTTATATGCCATTTCTTAATGTGAAATGTCCATGGGATTACCAATTTTACGTCGTGTTTTATCGACGGATGGTAAGCCTCTTTATAAAATTCGATAATCTAATAATAAATCTTTGCTTTTTCGTTTGTAATATTAGCTCACAATTCACGATTATAGAAGGACTGTTTAAAGAATTTGAATATTATTTGCATTCAAATTTGTATCAAAAGTAATTTTATTCCAGTCAGTTACAGTGGTAACAATAAAGATATTGTATGCCAAGCTCACGTTACAGGATTATTGCTAGTCAGAAGTAATGAAATATTTTCTTGAAATCCGATTCAAACAAACAATTTGTGTTTAAATAGAAAGAAAGAAAGAGAGAAAAGCATTTATTCAAACATACACAGGATAACAGATGGTAGAAAAAAGATAGACATATAACAATACAAAAAATAAAATATATCCTGTGTGATGTCAGAAAGGGTCCTAATCTCAGCTCTGTGCTGCGGCATTTTAAACTGCTAAATATCTTTTTTAATAATTATTTGATAATACCCTTTGATATTTTTATATATTATTTATGATTGACATGTCACATTATATATTTTACATTATACAGACTGACATATTATTGAAATTAATTACAAATTGTGGTTTTCGTGACATCCAAAAATACATCATCATCAACCTATAGCCTATCGCTTTATTCAAATATTACGTTTTATACTGTTTTTTTAATTATTAATTACAAAGTATTATTGTGGTATACGTGTAGTTAGTAATGATAATTGACATTTATTTAAAATTGAATTAGAATCATAGTAAATTTTTAAATCATTATTTGTATGTCATATAAAAGTTAAATCTGCTGAACAAAATGTACTGACATCCTGCTTATATTTACAGTTATGCAAATAAATTATTTCATTTTGTCTACAATATAACTTAATATCACGTGAATAGGAACTAAAATGTATATTCTGACGCTATTGTATATTTGTCACGGGTATGCCAGTGCTTAATTAACGCCGAAATTCGTGATATGCTATGAATGGTGGTACGACTGGCGTCTGCCCGAGACACCGACATGTCCTCTTGTTTGCCAAGGCTTCAGTTCATTATAACTCTATACAAGAACACCATTATTAACAACTAGAGCAGAACAGATGAGTTTGAATCGCAAATTCATCATAAAATATAATAGTCATCGGCAATTAGCGAGATTTAAGACACTTCTTTGTGTGATTTCATAAAAACAGTTTTAAAACGTATTTTTTTGGAATCTAGCAGAATAGTTTTTTTTTCTTTTTTAGAGCGCGCTGATATGTAATAAGTGCCTGTCATATAAAAAAATATGCAATTGATAGCCCAATTGTTGATAAAATTAAATAAACTTAATAAGAAAAAAAATAACATGGGCGTAACCATGGGGCTAATACAATACAAAATATATGAAGTTGTCCATCCCCGCTTCGCACGGAAGAAAATCTTAATAAATATATACATTTATTAAGATTTTATACCTTAATTAAATCGATTAACAGTAGCCTATAGATGTTACTGAGTGGTAATGTAGCATTATATTAGTGAAAAAATTTCTAAACTCGCTGGAATATATTTTTTTTAATTTATTAGTAGGTACATGTTACAAATAAAAATACAAATCTTTTATCTTTTTAATATGAGTGTAGGTTATCTAATAATTTAATTTACTCTAACAGTCCTCGAAATTTAAAATTAATTTCTGTTATATATGTATATTTGTAGATAAATTACAATATAATACAAGTTAATCAACTTTATTATTATTTAGAATGTCAGTTACTACGTAGATTACATTTCATACTATAATATATTTACACTTATTAAAAAAGGAAAAAAAATATATATACAGAAAATACACGAAAAAGGGGAAGGACTGCTTAAAAGGCGTCATCAAATTTCTCCGCATCGACGTCTACTGGAAACGTGCCCAGAAGACTGGCAGCATTGCCAAGTTAATCAACAATGATACGAATGAGTTCCTACACCGTGCATCAAATATTATAAAATTGCTGCTAAAACAAAATCGGACAGAGTTTGTAAGAAGAATCTCATAAAATATTCCCTTTTGGAAGCAAAGTCGGTTGCAAACCTTAAGTCCTTTTCACTTTTCACAGCATTATTAATAGATTCAACCGTAGAAAATGAGGACCTACATTCCGGAATAGTCATTTCTTTTTGGTAAATGTCTGTTGCAAGTTTAATCTAAATGGTTGGGGGACTTACGACAATGTTTGTTTGTTATTATTTAGACAGCGTTAGCGAATGTTTTTTTTAATATAAGTCTTAGATATATATATTTTTTTTATCTTTATCTAGTGGTTGGTAGCCAACCGAACACAATCTGTTGACTTTTAAACCCAGATTATATTACTGACGAAGCCTAAAGGAACGTTTGAAAATTAAAATATGTTTAATGTTCAAACGTTCCTATAACCTGTAACTTGGCTAATAATGCTATTAACAAGCATGCGACATAATAAAACAAACGGAAAGTGCTGACAATAAAGTCTATCTTTTTAATTTATCGATATCTCCGCTAATTGGATTGCGAGGGTCAGACGGCAGTCGTAGAATTACCCAGTACATCACGTTTAATTGGAACTCGAAGGAAATATATACTCATAATACGATAAAAGTAATGCATAATTCTCTTTGATTTTTTTATACCAACAAGGAGGCGTATGCTACCCTTGATGGTAGGCAGTTACCGTTGCCTATGGAAGCTTGCAACACCGGGGGTATCACTAGCGCGATGCCGACCCTTTAGAAACCTTATAACTCCTTTCTTGAAGAACCCCATGCTATAGTCTCTCGAGAAAAACTTGGCAGGGAAGCTTATTTCACAACCTAATCGTACGTGGGAGGAAATTCCTCTGAAACCGTACAGTACGGCACGATAGAGGTTCTAAGATGTAAGTATGAGCTCTTTGTCAGTGGCGGGAGGTGCGTTGATAAAATATGGCCGTGGGCGTCATATCAAACTTTATTATAATCTCTCTTCTTGAACTAAATTGCTAAAGTGAGTTTTGAAAAAAAATATGAAGAAGGTTTTAACGATATAATTATACAACGTCGACAACGCCTGACTAATTTACAGACAAATACAATCGAGGTTGGCGTATGGCAGTGTCAAAAGTTATTCAGTTAATTTATGCGCACGCAATTTGTGGCACGCTCAGAACAA
Source organism: Trisateles emortualis (assembly GCA_947095525.1). Lineage (NCBI taxonomy): Eukaryota > Metazoa > Arthropoda > Insecta > Lepidoptera > Erebidae > Trisateles > Trisateles emortualis. The sequence continues at coordinate 9,831,178 of OX352735.1, read as the reverse complement.
CTTATATTTTGTTTGTTTTCAAGACGCACCGACAACGTCTGACTCGTGGCCGAGGGGTAAGCACTGTCGTACCAGGATGCCGCCAATTCTAATTTGACTGCACTGGTTAATATCCTACACCTTACCTTCAACACCGCGAAATACTTACACGGAACAAAACTTTGTGTGTTCCATAACTGTTTGATCCGAGTTTTGGAGTACTTTGTTTCCATGAATTGTATTAATTAAGTATGTTAGTAAATACTCCTGCACTAGGGAACAAGCCCTGTACTGAGGGATCAATACAGGGCTAGTTCCCTAGTGCAGAAGTTGTCTAAAAAAATAACTTTTACAATGTGCGATTTACAAGCGTCCATAGGTCTGTATTCAGGTGTCTGACCACCTAAGCTAAGGTGAGCCTTAGCCGTCTAAAAACACACTACCTATACGGTTTAGAAACATTTATTTTATAGTCGTAAATAAACACAAAATAAACGTATAACACTCATTCCATCGCAAAGGGAATAAGTAAGTAGAGCTCAGTCCCTAAGATCATTACCGATAGAGGCAATTGAATCGTTTTGTTTTATACACGTCTAATACATCTTAGTCACTGATGTCCTTACAAAAGGACGTCGAAATTACAAAGCTGAATAGAACGTAATGGTAATAAGGCGGTTCTATAGATCAACTACTAGACTATTAATAGACATTTTATTGTGTTATCTGTGGTCCAACTAATCAAAAGCACATAATAGGATATTTGAAAATGGGTTTTGATTTGACACAAAACAAAATAAAAACTAAACTTACTAAAAAGTAAAAAATTAAATTATCAAAATTTCATTTAGAGTTTATTATTTCATTAAGACTTAATTCGATTTTTTTTTTATACTACTTGGGTGGCAAACAAGCATACGGCCCGCCTGATGTTAAGCAGTATCCGTAGCCTATAGACGCTTGCATTACCAGAGGTATCACTTGCCAACCCATTTTAGACAACACTATTAAATTCAAATTTCTACAGGCTAACTCTGTATTCCTTCAGTGTCACAGTCCGATGGGACGGTAATCCGAAACAACTGGAGAAATCAGGCGTAGGACTATGACCAAATAATGGCTTTACGTGCTTAACGAGGCACAGGAACACCGCTAAAGAATTTTATAAAAATTACACCAATGTAATAAATAGGTGTGACCGACCGATCCGAGGAGTATGTTATCTCGTTGAATGATATTATTGTTGCACAATATAAATCTTGTACTAAGATCTTAAACCTAAAATGCTCATAGTCTAAGAAAATATTTGTACACCACGGCTACCAACTTTAATTTAATATCTCCAAGAATTGGTGACCTCGTATTGAATTAACTTGGCTAAGTTTATTCACTTGTAGCATGTGCATACAAGTTTGTATAATATTATTAGCTAGATGTAAAATATTTCAGTAGCCAACTTTTGTTGGCGATCGCACCGTAGTTCAATTCCTCAGAGAGACTGCGCACGGTGAATAGAGCATGATTACACGACGCTACCCACGAACCAAAGCTTTTTTACTGCACAATATCTAGACTTTACCAGAAATAAAATGTTTTAAATTTTTACGATTTGTATAATAACAGCAACTCACATAAATATGTCCCACTGCTGGGCACAGGTCTCCTCTCCTCTATCGAGAGAGAGAGAGAGGGTTAAGGCCTTAATTGCACACGCTGGCCTAATGCGGGTTAATGAATCTGACATGTCTTTAGAATTACTTCTAAGACATGTGGGTTGCCTCAGGATTTTTTCCTTCACGATTTGTATCATCATCATCATCATCACAACCCATAAACATCCCACTGCTGGGCACGGGTCTCCTCCAAACATTTGGAGGGATATTAGCCTACTATACCACGCTGGCCACCGGGTTGGTATAGGGTTTTGTTTCGAGTTTTCCCTCTCTTGCGGTGGATATTGCCTGCTAGAATTAGATTTGTATACTACATACATATTACATATTATTATTACCCAGTCACCGGTTCTAAATATGTAATATTTCAGTGAATTCTTGACCGCACCAGCAATCGGTGCTATTCGGCCGAAACGTCGGATAACAAAGGGTATGAAAAACATCAAAATATTACACAACTAGTTACCGCCCACGGCTTTTCCCGCGCTTACAATCCTTCGAGAACAGAGATTTTTTTCCGGGATAAAAAGAAGCCTATGTGTTATTCCAGACTATAATCTATCTCTATGCCAAATTTAATCCAGATCCGTTTATTTGTTTTTGCGTGAAAAAGGAACAAACGTACATCCATACATTCTTACAAATTTATAATATTAGTAGGATTTAGACCCGCTATCAATTATTTATCAGAATAACTAAATGTCATAATAAATTATCCCTTCATTTAGTTCTACATAAAACTAGAATAATTTATTCCGTATTCTTAGTTCTTATAATTATACCAATAATTATACCACTTATTGTGCATGGTTTTCACTGTTAGCAATAAGATATCTGTGTTATAAATAAATAAATATGTATATACAAAAATGCTAGTTTATTGTTTAATAGTGTTTTAGTGTTCAAATTATGTTTACATAAACATTTGTTTAACTTGACGCCATACTTATAATTCCACATTAACATTATTATTTCACTTTCTGTGTAGAACAAGAGCAGGTTATGAGCATCGATTTATCTATTTATATACATGTACGCTAATCAAACTGATTTGTTTTGATTCATGTTTGGAAATTACTGTGCGACATTGTTAATTATAGCATTAATCAATGTATTGTATTTATATGTAAATACCTACCTTTAAATACAATATCTGATTATTTGTAAGTAGTTTACTTTAGATTAAGTTACTTCTAGAGTAATAACTATTCTTGTAGGGAAATATATTAGGAAATAAATGTATAATGTAGAGGCTACGCCCCTCTAGACAAGTGACATAAGCGGTAATCGAATCGAAAAGTCAAAAAAGCAAATGTATGGGTTTTGACGTAAATTTACGACATTATATCGTTCGTCAAATCCCATACATTTGCTTTTTTGACTTTTCGATTCGACTACCGTTTATGCCACTTATCTAGAGGGTCTGATCACGAGGTCCCAGGATCAATGCTTGATCGGGCCAAAATAAAGTTATTGGGAATTCCTGCCAAGAAATCCACAATAGGTGTTGTAAGTTTGTTTACACCCTCGGAAAACACGTAGAGTAGTTACTGATCTCTCTCTGGTCGTTTTGGGTAGCCATTTCATCAGACAATAATAATTATTGCAAATAATTAAGGACAATACAATGAGAGTGAGGAGACACACACACTTGTGCACTATGATATCTCACGCGCAGTCTCTGGCCTTATTAGCCGCCGTGACTAGCACATTAATATATGAATTTGATATGTGACAGATATGTCTTTGAGTGTTGAGTACCCAATGAATAGGCTTTAATTATTGAACATACCACAGCCATACTTGATTACACTGCTATTCCAATAACTGTGAGCAATCAAAGTCAGAGCGCGAAGCGTAAGTTAATAGTCGCCAGTAAACTCAGTAATAGAATTCGTCAGTAAAAGTGAAACAGACGCACGAGTTGTGAACACATAAAGTAATCTAAAACGTATACAGTGGTACAAATAGCATGGATTTAAAAATACGACACTTTTATTAGCGACACGGTGAGCTAAGGGATAATTCGCTCTAGACTTATAGTTTGTCGCCTGCACTATTTATACTGTTACGATGCACAGGTCGGGTCTAGAAACTGCTGCTATTCGAATACAATACCCATTCATAAATCGTCTGCCTCCGTGGTCCAGTGGCCGCAGTATGCGCCTGCTGTGCACGAGGTTGTGGGTTCAATTTCCACACAGGGCAAAACTTTGTGTGACCCACAAACAGTTGTTCTGAGTCTGGGTGTAATTTGTGTCCGTTAATTGTATGTTTGTAAAGTCCCCCGCGACATAGAGCTTGTTCTCTAGTGCGGGAGTTGAAAAAAAAAAAAAGCAAGCGTCTCAAACGGTATAGAAAAAAAACATCGTAATAAAAAGCACGTAATAATATTAACCTTTAAAATTATCCTTAATCAGACATGCTGCCGACCTGGTGAAGTTTGCGTTTAGACGATGGACAAGATCAGCTCGGGACCTCATGCTAAGTAAATCTTTGGGAGAGGTCTATGTCCAGCAGCAGACGTCTTCCAGCCGAGATGATGATGATGGAGATAGACAACCGTCGTTTTAATTGAATGATTGGTTGTCTGTCTACAACTATAGGTATACAACTCTAATAAGTTGTATATCTAACTACTAGTGCATAGGAACGCAACTATGGTCTTCTGGTTTTTCTCCATCGGACTTGCTAATTCGTATGATGCAATTTCCCTCTTAATTTTTTGGAATTAGGCGTAGACAAACGCCACCGCAGAGCGATTAAAGGAGTAAAAATAAATATTCTATTAAGTTTGTTGATGTATGCTTGATTGTAAATGTTTTATAGTTCTCTTCATTTAAGTACTTAAGCACCGATGTCAGTACTAAACTAGGTGCCAAATACAATAGTCCCAGAAACTATAATAGTCAGTCAGAACTTTGAGGACAAGTTTCCGTCAGAATAAGACATTCTAACGGAAACTTATCCTCGAGGTCGTACCGTTCTCAGGTAGGTATTTGTTATATAGCTCACATTTATTTATTCATTATTTCCTCTATTTTAAATTGAATGCAGTTTAAGTATAGGTACCTATGTAGTAGTATAACAAATGTTAATTTTATTGTTATACCAAGCCTGTCTTAAATGTGTAATTTGCATTATACCTATATAAATTACATTAAAAACAAACTTGATACTTAAAGCATTCATATATGTTATGTTAAGTCGATTTATAGTTATCAAAAATTTCGTCTGTAATACTCCAAAGACGATCCTATAGGGAAATGTAAAGGTGTAATATTCTCTCTCGATCGACTGCCAGGGAAGATATATGATCGCTAAGTACTTAAGTAAAGAAATATTAGGTATCTTAGACCTATAATTCCCTGTAATAGAATTATGAAAACAGCTAATTAGCTTTCACCATATACCATACTTTCAGTCCAATATTATAAATGGGAAAGCAATTCTGTTCGTTTGTTACCTTTTCACGACTAAACGGTTGGACAGATCTTAATAAAATTTGACAAGGAGATAGATGGTATTTTGGGGAAAGACCAGTGGTACTTTTAAACTGCGATTGCAATATAACGTGGACAACAGCTAGTACCTACACAATAAAATAAAAATGAAAAAAAGAAATAAATTCAATTTTCATCATATATGTACTTATATTACTAGCTCGTAATGAAAAGCTCGTTAATAAGCGCTTTAGAGTCTGATACAAGTAAACAACCTAATTGAAAATTTAATAAGTTTTCTCACCTCATCCAACTACGCCTTAGAATATAATGAAATCTCAAATTATGATCTACTAGAAACCAAGCACATATTAAATTTAAAAAAAATAGGTAGGTATATCTAAAAATTCTTTTACTCCATAATCTTAAGTTGTCAAGATCGTATCTCACATTGTTCTATACCCCACAAAAGAAAGAATAACAAAAGGTTTCGAAAGAGATTTTAATATCTATTATCATTCATTTCAATCTACATAGTTAGATGAATGTCCACGAAAGCCTTTGAGTAACTTAATTGAAAAGTTTTACGGCTAAATTAGACACTAATAAGAGTGCAAAAGTTGTCTTTGGTAAGCTTATAAGAACTTGGCGTAGTAAGACTTAAGACGGTACGACGAGCGACGCCACAATTAGACCAAGGCTGACCGAGCGAAGCATCAATATAACAAGACAAGATTGAACATTTTTTTTTATACTTCCAAGGAGGTAAACAAGCATATAGTCCGCCTTGGTAAAGTGAAACTCTCGCGTTGCCGACGTTTTAAAAACCAAAACTCCTTTCTTTCCTGACTTTACAAACATACAATTTACGAACATTAAAAACTTCCAGAATCTGAACATCTATTTTGTTTGTGGATTGTATAATATGATATTTGTACCGCCTATCCTCGGTGGCGAGGTGACCACTATATCTACAACATTCGGTCATAAGCTGACCTTAACTATTAGCTGTCTGCAACCTTTACCAAGTCGTCGGTCCACCTTGATGGCGGCCTGACACCACGGCTCCCGCTTTTCTAGTCCGTTATCGCTACTCAAGAAACTTTCTCCCCTAGTGGCCATAAATTCCACGAATTACTTTGGTCCTTGTCCATTGCCACTGAGGGAACTTCTATTTGGGGAAGATCCATGTCTAAGAGTGACGTCTTTCGGCTAAGATGATGATAATGATGATGACTACTATAATAAGTTAATCACACGAGCAGTCACTTATTACTTTTAAACAAATAATAAATTATCTTATTGACCTTTGGTAACAATACTTTCAATTCTTTGTTTTAAAGTTGCCTACGATAATTATGTAGTGCCTCTTATATACGTCTATTGTACTCCATTTATATAAAATGTTCACGTTTAATGTTACGCCGAGGTCGTGGTGCGAGCTACACCGCTACGAGTTTCTTAATGGCCACTAGGGGCGCTAAGAAAAAATGCATTATTGTAATTATCTGCTAACTTTAATAGCGTTAATTTTTTGTGGCGCATACCTATATGAAATGTTTAAGGTAATGTACGTTAGTAATTATGATAATATATATAGCTTCACCTATAGCCAGTCGTGGGTTCGACTTCCGTTTAGGATAAACCATTCCGTGATAAGCACTATTTGGAACACTTACAGCTAATATAATTAAGAATCTTAAACAATAAGTAATAAACGCCAATTACTAGTTTTCACAGTTGTTATAATAGATAATTTGGAATTTTAAAAGTAAACAGCGTAAAAGTAAAAAAAAAGTTCTATAAAAAACAATAAAAAGCATTAGGTACTACAAATCATGTTAGGAAAAAATTGATGCAATATTACTTGATGTACGTATGTATTTATAAAAATATATTTTAAACCCTACCGAAACCGACTTCAAAAAAATATCAATGTATGCAATTTCTTTGATTTTTGCTAATTTTTCAAACACCTCTCAATTTCCATAAATAAATGAAACCACATATAAAATAAACTTAAAAAGTAAACTTTGAAACGAAAAAAGATTTTTCAAATCGGTTTAGACGTCTTTAACTAATCTATGAACATACATAAAAAAAACCGACGAATAGAGACTTCTTATCTGTGGTTGTCTGGCATTATGCTGAACTAAACCTTTTCGGTGCAGATGTGAGGCACGCATAAGACTAGCCTAAGTTCATAGTTAAGACCTGTTGGTAATTGTTGTTGTTTTGACTATGTATCTGAATAAATGTTTTTTCTTTCTTTCTTTCTTCTTTTTTGAAGTCGGTTAGAAATTAAATAAGTACCCACGTTTACCCATTGTCTATGCTATATATTACAGGCTCTACCTAGTTACCAATCAGATGGCCGTATGCGAGCTGTCCCATAATAATATTGTTTTACTTTTATTTCATTTTTACATACATAATTCAGCATACATCATCACAGTGAAATTACCTGTCACTAGAAATACAAAGAAGCAAACAAAAATAAGCACAGGCTATTTTCGTTCGCATTTACGTGTCCTTAAAAATAAATCTCGCCCACATGAAACGCCTACCTTTAATGGACTTTCCACCTTTGTGATAGATAAATGTACATCATAATTATCAAAGAATATTCTCTGTTATTTTTAGGTAGTAGGTATTACTGAGAAAAGGAAAGTGGAATAACTTGTTCAAGTCTGTCAAAATTTCCATTATTATTCTATGAAACCTAACATACATTTTACCTTACACTCATTCTTTTGTGAAAAGAGATAAATTGGAGTTCCACTAATTTGTAGTAGGTATCTAAATTTGTTAGAAGCAACTCTGAGCTATTTTCACGTCTATCTGATAATGTAACGCTGAGACGACTCTAGGCTTCGTATGCACTTTGCTAAAACAAGAGTTTTACATAAAACAATAACTTGTTTTCTTTTTAAAAAAATACCAGTTATTTGTGTTCTTTTTCTGGCAGTAAAATATTAGGTTTTTCTTTATGAATGTATAGGTATGTAGCGTCATCTATCAGGCCAATAGAATAAGGCCACAACAAACAACGAAGTTCAACATAGAAAACACAGATGTCACTTTTCCTAGAAACACGCAACCGCAGATTAAATGTTCGAGAAGCTGAATATCGAATTTTACACAGACACTCAGTATATAAAGATTCAACGCCCAACGGCCAACCGTAGGGCCGCGGCCCACCAGGCACGATCACCTCACCTCGCCTGGTCGGAGGATCCTATCTTTTCGTTGGAGGTGTGTGACAACCTCCACAGGTACTTAGACTTTTACTGTACGTATACACTTCTTTTATAGGACATCGACAGCAGAGGAGCTTGTAACCCCCCTGATGGTTAGCGGTAACCTCCACCCGCTGTATTTTAATAGCATTTTATAACAGCAATACAAAGGATATAAAACCCAGCTGTCTTCTGCGAGATAAAGGAGATGGAAGGGGAGGATTAGGGCATCCAGCGATTGCTAACTTCATAAGTAGGTCGAAATGTCTCAGTTTCTATGTAATTGATATTGTACATATATTAATGACAGGAAATCATAACTACATATTTACAAAATCCCTGTGACCTGTGACCACGGTAGGTGCATTACGGCCGAATCGTTAGGCAAAAAAATATATCAAAGTATGAATTATTTTTCTCATCTTAGTATCTTAATAGCGTCGTAAGTTTCATCATTTCTCACATCCATTTAATAGTTTGATTTAAAAAATCAAAATTTCGGAATCGTTGTTGGTTGTTACATCCAAAAAAAACATCGGGTTATGACCCGATTTAGTAAGTATAGCAACAACTTGAGTTCCTATCTTATTCCATCATGAGAACATAGTAAAGAACAGCAAATGTAACTAGTCGCTACATACTTGTCGAATGTCCGATAAAAAAAAATATCACTTACCCTTATCATCGATGCGTGGCTTGCTATTCCTTTCTATCATAAAAAAAATATAAAGCGGTGGTAAGAAACCGACTTGCACGCAAGAGGTGCGAGTTCGATCCCGGATGGCAGTTCCAATATAAATTTCACTTTGTGGAGTTTATATGTACTAATCAAATGTGTCCATGTGGTGACGGATTAAGAATACAAATGTCACCACTCCCTTCTATCCTGAGGGTATCGTAAGAATCGACTAAGGGAGTAAGTCTAACAGACAATATCCACCGGAAGAGAGGAAAAACTCGAAACAAAACCCTATACCAATCCGTCTGGCCAGCGTGGTATAGTAGGCTAATATCCATCCAAATGTTTGGAGGAGACCCTTGCCCAGCAGTGGGACGTTTATGGGTTGAGATGATGAATCAAATGTGTCACCATTTGCTAACGATGAAGGAAAAAAATCGTGACGAAACCCACCAACCCGCATTAGGCCAGCGTGTTAAGGCCTAAACCCTCTCTCTCTCATGATAGAGGAGAGGAGACCCGTGCCCATAACAGTGGGACATATATGGGTTGCTATTATTATAAGACAATGAAAAAAGATGATAATAGGTACTTTCCGAACTGTCTTACAGAAAATATAACTTACCCATATCGTCGATGAGTGGCGCCATCCGCAGCGTGACGCCGACAAGTAGTAAACAAAGAAACAGCAGTAGACAGGCCGTCACCATGATAGTGTAGCGAGCTCGCCGCGGCAACTCGTCGGGGTCTAATACCTGCGTCAATAATAAAAAAAACTTTTAAATATCTTAAAAATCCCCATTTATCATAATAATAAAATAATTGGTCCAATGAACCAAAGTGCTCAGCACAGGTCCCCTCTCTTCTATCATGAGAACGGCGGATTTAGGCCTTAATCTACACAGGCTGGTACATTGCACATTAGTGCATCAGACAATCCTTTAGAATTTGTTCTAGAGGACAGCACAAAGTTTTCTGTCATCGTTAACAGATAGTAAATCTCTTTTTTTTTATACTCCAAAGATGGCAAACAAGCATACGGCCTGCCTGATGGCCTAGGACGCTTGTAACACCGAAGGTATCACCTGCGTGTTGCCGAATTTGCCGATCCATTTTTTTTATACCAGGGCTTTAAGATGTAGTAACCCTGAGATAGGAAAACATTTCTTTCAAAACGCATCCCCAAATGACCGCTGGAGATCTGTATTCAAGCCCAGAAGCACAACTACTCCACTATGTGTACTTATTCAGCAGTGGTCTTCTGTAAGGCGGCGGTTCTTCCCCAGTCTGGCTTGCTCACTAGTATGGTGCCAGAGTTGACAGGTTTTAGGCACACACGCTGGCCCAATGCAGATTGGTGAATCAGATATAGCTTTAGAATTTGTTCTAGAGTACATATAGGTTTTATCACAAAGTTTTCACCGTTAGCAGATAGTAAATCATTTGATTAGATCGAATAAATTTTCCAACGTGAAACTCACATTGGTAATACCTACTGGTCGCAATCGAAGTCGCATCTCAAGTCTATAACTTTCAATGGCATGTCTGATAGTTTGGTACCTACAACTAAGTAGTATGGATTAAGGCATTAAGCTTCTTGCTTCCTTAATAAAAAAAAAAGAGGAGACCCTTGCCCAACAGTAGGACATAATAAGTTTATGAGTTGCAATATCAGAGTTAGACTTTGTGTGAGTAAGTAATACTTAGGTACACTAATTCCGAATGGCATTAATCCTTCCGACATATAATCCTATTAGCATTTCCTAATAATGTTTGTGGACTTATTGATCTCACAACTATTCGATTCGATTGGTCGGTCTTGAATAGGCTGAGTCTGGCCGCTTTAGTCTGCCATAATATTTTTGAGAGAGGTAGGGCACCATACTAGCGAGCAAGCCCGACTGGGGAAGGACCTCCACCTTACAGAAGACCACAGCCAAATGACTACACACAGCGGTGTAGTTGTGTTCCTGTGTGTGAGTACAGGTCTCCAGCGCTCATTTAGGAATGCGTTTTGAAAGATACGTATTCCTATCCCAGGGTTACTTCCATCTTAAAGCCCTGGTGTAAAAAAATGGGTTGGCAACACGCAAGTGATACCTCTGGTAATGCAAGCGTCTATAGGCTACGGATACTGCTTAACATCAGGTGGGCCGTATGCTTGTTTGCCACCCAAGTAGTATAAAAAAAAAAAAAAAAAAAAAATATTTTATGTTACACCGGGCCCCGACCGGGGCACGGCCTGGCACGGACAAGCAAAGCATGAATTAGGTACTTAAAAATGGTACAATAGATTTTCGACCATGCCCAGGCCGAGACACGGCCCCGTCCCGGCCCGGTGTGTGTTTAAGGTAGTGCAGTCTTAAGATTCACAAGTTATAATTTTTGTTTAGTTTAATTCAACGCCATCTATTTGATCTATACGTCAAACTGTTGTTTAAAATAAAAACTTCGTTTAACGCCATCTATTACTCATGCGAGTACATCACGTAGCGCGCCTATAAATAGCTACCTAGAGCCATCTAGTGAACGATTGTGTTGTGCGGAAACGAGATCCACCTCAAAACGTTTGTATAAATATTTGGCTAGGTGGCGCTGTAATGCTGACCTACAGATATAACACAGACTAAACAAACATTTCCCGCCTAAAGCATAATACCCAAGGCTTACTTGGTTGATAAACATTTGCCATTTATTACGAGTAAAGTTGTAGAGATTCTTGTTCTTTTACACTTTTATTTCTAAGTTTCCCTTGCAGGATAGGGTATAGTCTATCTACTAATAAAAAAATAATAGGATATCTACTAAATATTAGCAGTTTCTCAATTGTTTAAATTAGGATACCTACAGATATGATTTCCTGACATAGGTAGCAATTTTTTTTTCTTTTTAATCTTTAGCCTTAGGTATATGTTTTTTTTCAGTGTCTGGTTATCAAACCACAACCTAAATAAGTAGATCTCCTTTAGAAAATAATGATTTGTGGAGGATTTATGCTATTTCGAATGTAACGTACATGGATAACTTTGGCCTGTTCATCAATAGCTGAAACAAGCAAAGTGCGATGTTTCCTAGGCTTCTGCGAATGAGTGTGATGAGGGCTTCGTCGACGTCGACGACGACGCCGCTCCAGCTCGAACTGCTCAGGACTGTGCATCTCCCTGTTCACAGATAAAATGTGATTAATAAAAGGTTTACAGTGAGGAATAATCGATGCTCGAACATAGGAAAACTAAATAAAATGCTGATGGTGTCATTCGAGCAAAGGGCTCACCTGATCGAACAAGACAGTGCAGCAGTCAGCTGTCTCCCGTGATATAGGGGGTAGAGAAAATGTGATAGGTAAGCGTTTTATCGATAAAATAATTTATAGCTTGCATTGGCAAACTATAAATTTTAACCATTTAGACAGACATCTTAGTAGTACATACATAAAATCATGTTTAAAAGATTGTATTTTGTACACTTTAATCTCGTGTGGGTATCTCCTAGAACTATAATCACATGTGCAGTCATGATTTTTTGTGAGATTTTATAGTTGTTTGTTTCTTATTAATTTTTTAAACTTTTTTTTTCTATTACTTTTTACTGACTATTACCTACCTGTGATGGGTGTGCAGTTTAAGCTTCTTGTGTTTGTGCCTGGCGATCTCATGCTCGCACCAATGCGATGGTAGCTCCTCGCCAGGACTGCCCATCATAGACGCCTCCTCTGTCGATTTATTTTAAATACATAAAATTAAATCGGTTTTTTTAACCTTTACTAAGTGGACTAACGTACGTTAAATTTATTATAATTGTTGCCAATCGCAATGTTGCAGAAAGTCTTACATTTTCAGAAATTACAACTTTTTTATAGACTGACTAAAATTTGATTTATTTTAATACTTTACCGAAAACCGAAATTAACTCAAAAGAAAACCCAAAATTAAAAATTACATAGTTCATTATCCCGTATCCAGTGCTGTTGCAACAGCACTGGATAGGGGATAATTAAGTTTCCTGAATGTGAAGTATCCTTGCTCCTGAGCAAGGATACTTCACATTCAGGAAACTATTACCATGTAGGTACTAAGAGGATATAAGATGCATATCAACTTGATCTTAATCCAATGCATATTTTTATTGAACTTACTGAATAATGGCTGACTAAAGCTCAATAAAAATAATATATGTAGTTAATTTCGATCCAAAACATTTAAGAACTGCTATTAACCTACTTATATTTTAAATTATCTCTAAAAATGGAAACCGTATATCATGGTGTTTTATTGATCTTTTAGGGGAAAACGCACAATGGTTTTTGTTTCCTTAATGGTTAATTCAAGTAGGTACATTTATTTGGTAAACAGAAAACGTCTTGGTACAAATTCCTAAATAGAATACCCATTAGGGATTTCAATTGTGATTTTAAATTCGATAAATATATTGTATGGACGAAATGTACTGGGGTATAAATAGATATGAATAGGTTGTACAAATGATGATTTGCAGATGTTCCATAATAATACGAAATTCTTTATTTTCTGCCTTTATGACAAATCTTAAGTGACGGTAACAAGCTAAAGAAACCTCGTTAAATCCTTATTAAAGCTCCGAATGAAAATCTTCCTTTTAAATTTAGAAAGGTCTCTTGTATTTACATGTAACCGGCTTATGTGAAGATTGCTTGGAGAAAAGCATTTAAAGTCGTGTAATGAATTACGGTATTTGTTCAATTACACTTTATTGTACACCATACACCACATACTTTTAAAGTTTAACATGACAAAATAGGTTAAAATATTATTGGATCCGTGACTCATAGTGTACGTATATAGCTCATAGTATACTTATAATGGAAAGCCATAACTTATAGCACGGTAAAATCTAACCGATTTTTTTTTCAAACACGACTCCTGCTCTTTCCAACAAGCAGTTGCGTCGCAGGGGACTTTAACGCGATGATTGAGGTACCTTCTGTTTGACATGTTGTCCTCAACAGAATTATTCTGGCTTTATATTGCTAATTACCGTCGGGCACATGGTCCCTCAACAGCAACAGAAGCGGGTGTCGTGCGCGTCGTCGCGCCTGCTCGGCGTGCAGTGCGCGCGCTTTGCGCTCCACCAGCGCGACCAGCACCGCTTCCAGCCGCGCCGCGCCGCTCTCCTCCGTCCATACTGCTTTGTCGACCGTCTGTAATTACAGTCCTCTCAATATTATATCCAAACTTGGTAAATAAATAATAAATAACCCACAGTGGTGTTTGTTCCATTGCAAGATTACTGGTCTCTAGTTCTTTCTAGGGATGCAATTTGTTTAAGAAAATGTTTAACACAGTAGTTAAGCCTTAAGTATTGCAAGCGTCCATAGGCTACGGTAAATGCTTTCCCTCCGACGGTTCTTATGCCTAGAGGTAAAAAAAAACCTATAGGTGCCCACTATCTGATACTATAGGGGAAACCTTTATTAAAATCCTTCCCTCATGTCTTTTTCTGAGCTTTTATAAGAGTACGGGTTACGGTTTAAAACCACAATATTTAATTTCCACAGTTTATAAGTATCAATTCATTACATTAACTTAAAAAGAGCTCGTCGAAAAACACAGGGCAAACTTTAGCTGCACGAATATCTGCGATTTGTTGCTTATAAATCCCACACGATAAAGGAATTATCTGATCTATTTCTGTGGATTATACTTATACTTATGAAAGATATACTTAAGTACCTACTTTCGATAAAAATGTGCTGATATACAAAAATGCTACGTCACGATTCGGTTTATAGATTGAAAGCCAAACCCCACTTAACGGAAGTAATGATAACGACACAATGACTTCCTTAAGATAGCAATCCATTAACGGCAATGTACTCACGATCAACGTGGGTCGAAAATTAAGTGGGGTCCCTACCAAAGTACTATAATAGACTATGTCTTTTTAATTTGTGGTTGACTATATAGTCAAACTTTGTTCAAAAAAAAAATCATAAGATGTAGGGAACGGAGCGAGCAGCTCTACCGGGGTATGATCACCAACTTACCAGAAGGCTCTATTCACATTCATATTTATTGTATTTAATTGAAATTTTGTTCAACAAATTAAATTGACTGCCTCGATGGTCCAGTGGCCGCGGTATGCGCCTGCTGTGCACGAGGTTGTGGGTTCGATTCCCGCACAGGACAAAACTTTGTGTGACCCACAAAGAATTGTTCTGAGTCTGGGTGCCCTACGATCTTAGAGCTCATTTAATATAGATAATCACACAATTATCTGTTCATTGTAGGGATTGAACCCATAGTACGAAATAAATGGCAAGGAGCCAACCGTGCAGGCTATGGCTTACTTAGCTAAAAAAGCACTCAAACAATATTACAGGATCAACCTATTTCAATATACCAACGGGTTGCTCGAACTGTATTACTGTGCAAATCACATAAATCTAGTGTCAAAATAAGCTAAACTTTAATTTAAGCTCCAAATTATGTTATTAATGGGTTAGTAATTAGACCATAAACATAAAACAGCGAATATAATCCCGTAATTAATAATGCAAACGTACTTCGCATCGAATGACCCTGGGGTATTGTATGTTCGTACGTATACATATGTATGTATATAACGAGATTTGATTAATTCAGTTCAAGTTGTTTGGCCACAATTTCCTTTAAACTAATTTTACACACTAATGACAATTCATTAACATAGAGCAAGGTTTCTCAAACTTACAGCTCCACGTACCCTTTTTAGGCTATTTAGACTACTTCGAAATACTGACTATCAATAAAACAAATAAGAAGTAAGTACAAAAGAGCTAAACATAAAATGTTTTAAAATCAGGTCGAATATAATGAAATTAAAAACAAATAAACAAACAATTAAATTTGAAACTCGAAACAAACCCCTATACCAACCCATCTGGCCAGCGTGGTATAGTAGGCTAATATCCCTCTAAATTTATGGAGGAGACCCGTGCCCAGCAGTGGGATGTTTATGGGTTGACATGATGATAATGAAATTTCCCTGGGATAGGGAAACCTTTCGTTAAAATGCATCATTAAATGAGCTATGAAAACATGTACTCACACAGGAAACAAATACACCACTATGTGTAATCATGCTTGCTCATTTGGCTGCTATCATGCTTGTTACACATGCGAATCAGCTAAGCTGCTACGTCATTGCGTAAATCTTGTTGCGCTCCCCTACGCTAACTAGTGTACCCGAATTAGTACCTACAGTACTACACTTTGAGAAACCCTGACACAGAGTACTACATAAGAACGGTTTGATTAAGGAGGCCGCAAATATCACCTCTGCGTACACTGAAGAGCACTGAAAGCTGTCGTGAACTTCTATGATAGAGGGAATGGAAAATCATTTCAATATTCACACAACTCTGACTCTCAGAGTATAGGTATTATGAACCAAGAGCCAGCAAGATATTTGCTTTTGCAATTTTATAAATTATGAAAATTCACAAACTAACTCTTATAACCCTGCAGAATAATAAAAGGCTCTTCTGGCAACCCTATGCGGCCGGAGTGTTTAACCTTAAAATAACAAAGAGGGTAACAAATAAAACTTAATTTGGTTATAGTATCAGTCCTTAAATCTGCAGTAAATGATATTGGCAGTAATTTTTATTTTAAATTAAGTATTTTAGTTTAGGTTTTATCCTCTCCCCCTCTTTGTTATTTAAGGGTTAAACATCCCAGCTGCAGAGGGTTTATTATTCTGCAGGTATAAAAGAGTTAGTTTGTGAATTTTCATGACTTATAAAATGACAAAAGTAAATACATTGCTGGCTCTCCCTCCATTTAAAAGGACGAAAGACGACTAGTCAGAGTATATAAAAGTGAATGTAGGTTTAATACTGTTCTTGATGTGAAAAATTATAATTTACAGCTCGTAACTTAGATTCTTCGTCGTTCACTTCAATCTGTATTCAGTTATTTATCGCTTTTGAAGTCGGTTTAATTTTTTTTTTTTTTATACTTTTCGGTAGCGGGAATTTTAGCGCCTAGGATATTTTAAATAGCAACAAGTCTTTTTGGTTCTGAGAAGTTTCTTGGTGTATCTCCGAGGTCCAAGGTCTAAAACTAATAAAATTAATATGGGACCACCTTAAGAGTATACCCTCTCAAAAAAAGATTATTTTTCTAAAATCAGTCACAATTGACCAAATGATCGGTGTACACACAAAAAGTAAAAAAATACATGCGTACAGACGAACAGAACTTCCACTTTTTTGGAAGTCGGTTAAAAATAGCAACACATATACCTAAATATTCTACGTATGCTAGGTATGGGTCACTACTGGGACTTACGCTTAAAATCTGCTAGTTAGCTTGATAAAGAAAATGTATTAATTGGGAATTATTATTGTATTTAAACTTTTGAATAATTCAATGTGCTCTAAGCCACCGAAAAATTCCTAATCAATATTAAATATTTTTAGCATTTTGCTATGCAATTAGCTCAAATATACTTAAATATTAAAGCAATGTGGAAAAAGACGAGCCCGGAGCAGGACTCGAACCTGCGCCTCTCGGGTTCCGGCCCAGCGCACTACCAACTGTGCCATCCGAGCTCCTACTCCAGAGTTCGAATTTGTCCACCGCTTGTTTACGTCTTGGAGTGACGTAAGTTTCATTCAAACGTTAGCCGTTACAGGTCTATACGTACAACATCTTCCAATTATGAGGAAAGAATTCCTAATCAATATGCCTAAAAAGGTAAATTTTCCGTTTTCCTTTTAGAATGATGGTAGGTACCGTAAGATGGTGTATCCTACGAATATTATAAAACGCGAAAGTTTGTAAGTATGGATGGATGTTTTGTTACTCTTTCACGTAAAAACTACTGAACGGATCTGGATGAAATTGGGCACGGAGATAGATTATGGTCTAGAATAACACATAGGCTACTTTTTACAGTGATAACCGACATCTACGCGGGCGGAGCCGCGGGCAACAAATAGTTTTAATATATATGTCTAAATTATGTATAGAATCTTTTTTGAAATAGAGGCTTTTCTTCTCTCGCAATATTTTAAAAGTACGCATTACATCTGCCCCTACGAATCTGATGAGCAACATCCTGTCGCGTAACAAGGGCTATAGCATGACATCCTTATTGCAATTTATTTTCGACCTTTATTTGAGGTAGCTGGTAGCCAAATAGAGAAATAACTGACTTGTTCAGAAGAAGTATGGGTTCGATTCCAAGTGGCATTACTAATTTTAATTTCACTTATTATTTATAATAATTATGTTCTATTCAAATTAACCATCTGTCCAACGATGCAGGAGATAGAGCAGTTTCATTTTGTTTTACTTTGTATTTGCACCTATACATGAAGTCTAGCAATGAAGGAACCTCGCCTAAGTGTTGTGGGTTTGATCCCTACACGGAACCAACATTTTGTGATATTTACAAATAGTGGTTTCGAGTCTAGGTGTAATACGTAAACTGTGTATTATATATGGGAAATTATAAGTCTAGCCACAAAAATATTTATTGGACACGTGATTAAACTTCTAATTTTATTACTAAGCAACGGGAAAATGACATAGCCTCTAATAAACTAATTCGTCTTTTTTACAACGCCCGCTAAATATTCTACAGAAAGCGTCAAGTAAAGATCATCAATTATTGTGACTTGTCCTTCTTATTTATGCATTACCACCTAATTTACTAACTCGGCCACGGATTTTACATCTCGTCACCATTTTACGTTTTACAGCTTCTACGCAATGTCCTCAAAAAAATATAATTCAAGCTTCTACAGAAAGCACCATTTATTATAACTTAGCATGTAAAATAATACATCATATTCTTTTATCGTGAAATAAGATACTGTAAATTCTAGCCCTGCGACTAAATTAATAGGTGGGCGACTAAATTACTAAGTGACCGACTAGAAAGTCATGCATTTGAATATTATTATATATTCATGCATTTGCTACCAGAAACGAGATGCTATCAGACAAGTAGGTTAGGTTAGGTTAGAACTGTGACCCTAACAACGCGCGAGCCGAGCGAGCGAAGCGAGCGTGCCGCGGCAGCGGCCGGCGAAGCGCTAATTTTTATAAATTGTGTTCGCCCTCAGTTTTTAGCTCACTTAGTATTTCTGTACCCCATATACAGTATTTCTGTGCGCCATATTCAGTAATGTTGGCACCCATAAATTGAATTTGTGTTTGCCCTTAGTTTGTCACTCACTTAGTATTTCTGTACGCCATATTCAGTAATTTGGACACCCATAAATTGAATTTATAGTCGCTCGTTTAAATACTAGCCCTTTTCATATGTTTCTATTATTTCTATAAGTAAAATGATGGTTATTCAATAAACAAATTGATTTTTCAAAAATAAAGTCTTTTATTTTGTATCTCCTCAATAGCTTCTGATAATATTAGTGGCCAATATACCGACTATTTGATGACATTTTTAGCAAAATTTTGACTATCGATTTATATGGGATGAGTTACATTTTAAACGTACTCAGTTAAAAAGTTAGATGCTAAATAAATATATATTTTGATGTCATTTAATAGTATTTTAGAAGTTTACTATTAGAATGCATGCTACAAATTTAGATGCTAAAAAATAATCATTATGCTGAATAGTATTTAGAGTGGTTCACATAGAAGATAACTAGTGGCTAAGATAGTATTATTTTGATGCTCGTTAATTGTGGCTGACTTAGTAATTTAGAAGGCAACATACATTTTTGGGGGCGAATAATGATACTAAAAAGAAGCCTGTTTAATTAGCACCCATTATATATTATACAAAAAAAAAACTAAATACAGACGAACTGTTGTTTAAGCGTCGAAATGTTCCTCAACATCACTTTCTACTGGGAACGTGCCCAATCCAATCTTACAAGCTGCAATTTGGTGACAACAATGCAATAATATGGTACCATGGAGCTGGTCTGATGATGCAGTCAGAAGTCATAGGAAATCTTCAAGCAAACAAAATAACCGCGTCGTGTTGTGGTGTGACGGATTTATCTTGACGAGTAACTATATTCCTAGGTGGATTCATGAATATCTATTAGGAATATTTGATGCGTTAATTTCAAAAATACACGATAACAGTATATATTTAAAAATATTGTTTTAAATAGGTGTGAGTCAACTTTTTTAAAAGAGAAAATACTTTACAGTACTTAATATACAATATGTAAAATGTATTTAGCGATAACACCGCCCATCGCCAAAACTAACTAATAAACTGTTCTATTTAAGTCATTATAATATATCATCAAATATTGAACAATAAAATAAGTAAAAGAATCATTCGACGAAGTTTAATCACATTACAACCTCTTGGGAATCGACGAAGTTTATCAGTACCTACCTAATATTTGTTGAGCTCTTACAAATAACAGCGGCACGTCAAATACGTTCAGGAATGATGATTTAGCGATTTATTGGAATCTTACGTTCGGGACAAACTATTATTATTCATTACACGTAAAACGAGTACTGAATTGGTGACAAAAAAGATTATTTGGTTCTGTTCGCTTGTATGATGCCATATCTCTCTTTATAGTACGTGGCCTAGGAGTTGCTATGACCAAATAGAGTTGTAGTGCTTTGATTTACTAGGATATTCATATCACAATGTCAAGGTCATAACCGAATTTCAGTTGTAGTGGTTAATCTCGACAGAGACAAGCCATAAGTGCGGGTGATATAACTATTATAGTGCTCAAGTGTGTGCACAAACACAGATGCACTCTTTATTTACTTGCTCTTATCCATCCAACACGATTAAAGTGAGATCTGGCAAAAGATCTGCATTCCAAGGGACGGAGGTGTAAACAGCGCCAAATTATAAACTTGCGGTAGGTATCTATTCTGAATTTCTTGACAGAAAACCTGATTTCTATTTTGAGCCTACCTCTACCTCATGATCAGTTTTACTAGTCCGATGAGGCACAATATACATAAAAATAAGATAGATACTAACATCGGTCGACGGCTGTCGCATGGTGAGCGCGCGGCCGACCCCTGAGGCCGATCATCGCCTCGCACCCGACGCTACTGAGCGCCACTCCTCACCTGCAATAAACATACACCATAAATAAAAAACAAAGTACCATTCTAATAATTTAATGAATAATATTTTTATAGTTCACTTATTGGCTATAAGTGTCACAGTTCTATGGGGCGCGGCTATTTCATCTGAGCGTCTCCATGCTTTAGACAGCACGTTAAATCATGACAGAGGGCCTATACGAGCAGAACAATGTTGCCCTTGTTATAATCATTCGATAAAATAAAATAAATCTATGTTTATTTTACAAGTTCACGAAAAATACTTAATTAAATTCTTTTTTGTACTAACTGTTGAGCTACCTACGAACAATTTTTATGTCATTAATTACATTACATAAAGGTATTCTATGACTTTTAATTAGAGAAAGTAAATGTCAAAATTCTTGCTACAAAATTGAAGTAAAATGCTTTGTATTCAAATAAAGAGGCCCGTTGAGAATTTAAAAAAGGAAAATTACATTGATTTATATAAGTATACTGTTATGAAAAGGAAAACTCTGTGCCTAATAATTGTTTCGTCAGGTTCCTTCTGTTAACAACTTTTTGAATTATTGTTATATGATTTAGTTATAATTTGTAGAGGAGATTTTTTATAATAATTGTAATATTTCGAAGAAAGAAAACATGTTCATGTGGGGTTTCACAGACGGTATGGATCTGGGCTGTTTATGACGTGTCCAAACTATGTTCCACTTCTCATCGTATCCAGCATTTAATTCTAGATAAGTTTGTCGTTGACACGCTAAGAAGAAGAATACCCCGATGTCTAATATCAGAGCAATGTGTCATCTATATAAAAATAGACAAAAAAACCTTTTAATTTCGTCCGACCAAATCTCAATAGATTTGGTCGGACGAAATTAAAAGGTTTTTTAAATTGAGCTTTATCAATAAGAACAAAAGCAAACAGTTAAGTAGTCTGTTTGAATTATTTAGTCGTATTTTGACCAACGTCGTAGGTAGTAATTATTCATAAGTAAACTTATGGACATATTTATATTAGAATTCCTAACTATGGTTGGTCAATAAATTATTCTCTTTATTATTGGAATCAGAATTAATGTTATAATGGTTTAATTTATTTCAATAATTGCTTACGTTAAACATGACATAGATAACGTTTTTTATACCTACCTAGAAGGGGCTGTCCTTGTCCTGTATCTCTTATATTATCTTGTCGGGGCACTTCGACCTTTGGGATCTTTTGTACAGCCCCCTTGCGTTTTACCACTCTTGTGAAGGCCGCTTTCAAAAATCGAAATTTATGACATTCCCTTCCCTAAGCCAAGAACTGCGTAGGTACGCCTATACCTTCCTTTTTGAAGAGGATCTTTGTCCCGAAAAGAGTTGTCGTGGAAATAAAATTGAATATATATTAGTCTTATAAATAAAAAAAAACTTTAGCTTCCACATAGTTGGACAAAACGAACACCGCGCCGAGGGTTTAATTTCAAAACACGGGGTTAAAAAACACAAACAACATATTTTCATTGTTCACAACGTTCACTGACGTTTAAAAAACCCAGAATCCTTTTTGTGCGAACACCTGCATATGAAGGCTTTTAACTCGTCGTATAATACCTACCATTTATTTAGGTTTATAGCAGGATTACACATGGAAGTTAAATATATACTACGAGTAATAAAGTTGAAAAGTTTGATCGTATATCAATTAAAATCTTTAGACCTACCAGTTAGATTTGGAAAAATCCAATTTATTAAGAAATTAACTCCAAAGGGAACATGACAGATCAGGCTACATGCATGGCAGTAACAATATCCGTAAAATGAACCGAAATCTATATTAAACGCGGGTAAAACCACGGGAAGCAGCTAGCCATATATTTGTACTTATATATCTAGAAATGTCGACAAAAGGCCACTGTACATGTAAGCTTATAACCTTTTTACTATAGAGTAAAGGTCTGAAGTGGGGTTATATCGGGCATTCACTGCTATAACTTCAATGGCGAGTGATCGTATTCGTATCGAGAACATTAATCGTGAAAACAATCGAGTGTGGATTGGAATCACAGCCGTTGTACTGCGTGATTGAAATCCTCTATCAGATGCCAGTCAGCCTTACAAAATAGATGTGTTTTGTTTTAACATACTTTTTGCTAAACGGTTGTAGCGGAGTGGGAAAGTAACGGACTCGAACACAAGAGAGTCGATTTTTAAAGTGAAAACTTCTTTAGGCGCGTTTACCACTTTTTGGATGAACACAAATCATGGAACTCGCGACATCGTCAACGAACGCTTTTCATATTTAAAAATAATAATCTAATAGCTCGACGATATAATTCGCAAGTTACTAGTTTTTTTTTTCTGTTAGTTACTTTCCTTTATACGAGTATTATGTCACTTTGCGTAATTTGTACGTACTCATCAAATGACTTCGCAGCAGTACATTATGATATATTGGGGTGGCTATTATATACCTTCAGCCTTTAAATAGCTCGCAGATAAGTAACATCTCTAACTCGCAACAAAGTCATTTAATCCCAATACAGATACCAAACTTAGGGCACCCTGAGTTTTTCAACGTCACGAGTTAAAATCCAATTCATATAAATTGCTATTTTACATTGAAAATTACAATGGCGCGTAGCAATTTTAACTTTACAATTAGAAATGAACTAGTTTCCACACTTTGACGCTTCTAACGAATTTTGCCGCATTGTGTCAAAACCAGGAGCGTTGGGATACTGCGGTTTTATCCAATATGCAAACACTAGGCCATCCCGCTACACTCCTCACGCGAGATTCATTTGTATGGAAATTAACAGCGCCATATTAGAGCTAACTGCCTACTGTGTCGCACAAGCAGATTTCGTTTTATTAACATCAATATGGACATAGAATATTGATGCCCTAATAAAATATTGCTTTTATACAGAAGTAGCAAGTAAAATGTTTAGACTGAAGGCGCCTTGATTCAAAAATATTATCAATACTTACATAGCATAGGTACGGTCAGAAAAGGAGAGAAATACTGAGGGTCACTGGTATACTCCTATTTGAAGATTTCTTAGGAACTCATGGATTTTATTGAATTCAACACTTATAATAGCAACCCATATAATGTCTTACTGCTAGGCACGGAGCTCTTCTCCTCTATCAAAAGAGAGAAGGGTTTAGGCCTTAATTCACACACGTAAGCCTAATGCGGGTTGATGAATTTGACATGTCTTCAGAATTACTTCTTAGACATGTGGGTTTCCTCACGATGTTTTCCTTCACCGTTAGCAGATTGTAAATCATTTGATTAGTACATATAAACCCATCCAACAGTTATTGAACATAACAACTGAACATTGGTGATTCAAAATGTGAAGACAGTCATATTTTTCCTCACTTACGTACTTTAGACTAACTGTCCCAGACTAAAAGTAAAACATTGCCCCCTTTAATAGAAAAACATGAGTAGTCTTGTCCTGGAACATAGTCTCTTAAAAAGAAAAATAACATACATCTTAGCATAATATATTATGAGTTACATGTCAGAGTATAGAAACTGATATACGTGGTAATAAATCTAGACGCGATCCCGAAAGATGTTCCTAACTGCCGCCTGTTCACTGGCTTCAAGCACCCACTTGTGTGCTGCGAATAAGTTTATATCGAATACGTCTAACCCACTTTGTATTATGTTCTGTTTTTAAATTGTATTTTCTGATATAGAAAAGGCAAAATTGTGTTTCTTCTTCATATTTGCATTGTTGTAAAGTTCTGTTATTGGTTTAGAGCACTATAATACATTTGACGTATGTCATATTTACAAAAGTGGTAGTTTTCGTAAAATATTGATATTTTGCAATAACAAGCAGTCCCTGTGTCGCGCGTCGTGGAGAAGTTTAGTATTTTTAACGAAACCAAATTAGGTACCTACTTATATCCAATGAAAAAAAATAGAGGGCTACAATAACCAACATCTTTAAAGATATTTTAAGACTGGACCTGAACCTCTACCTTTCAGAAGACCACAGCCAAATAACTACACACAAAATGGTGTAGTTATGTTCCTGTACACGAGTCTCCAGTACTCATTTAGAAATACGTTTTTGAGAAAATTTTACTATCCCAAGGATATCTACTCCATCCTCCATCACAAAACCTTGCTGTTTTAAATTTTGGATTGAACACGCAAGTGATTCCCGAGATATTGCAAGCGTCCATAGGTTACAGTAACTGCTTACCATCAGGCAGGCTGTATACTTGTTTGCTATCAAAGTACTTAGTATAAAAAACTCTTCCCAGTTTAAAATCCAAGCCCAAAATAGTGACACAAAATTGACACCGATAAACAAATAGAATTTAACTAACGAATTATTAACAACCACTGGATCGAAAGTTATATCTACAAATTCTGACAGCTATCACAACACAAACTAATTACATATGTATTGCGGACTTTGTATTATTAATTACTAATAGATAATACGCATTGGGATTAACCATAATAATATGCACATCTATGCAGTGTTAATCTGGCTGTTTGTTACTACAGTGTTAATTTGCCACCTTGGTAGTATTAGAAAAAATTTTGGTCACCATACAAGTTAATAAGCCCGTCTGGGGAAGTACCTAACCTCACCAAAGACGACCCAATATCTACAAAGTGGTGTACCTATAGTGTATTTCAAATGACATGGGTACTGACGTTTAATATTTGACGATGAAGATAATTGAATCAATCTCTAACCAATTGGCTAATTGAATAATCGAGAGCTTTAGATTAAGTGAAAAGCTATCGATTGAATACTCTAGGTAATAGGTTTTCATTTAATTGTCTATCATTTTCATTTAGTTTATAAAATGCATCCCTAAACGAGCTCTGGAAACCTATAAATACACAGAAACACAAGTACACATCTGTGTTCATTTGGCTGTAGTCTTCTGTAAGGTGGAGGTTCTTCCTTAGTCAGGCCTGCTCACTAATATGCTGCCCTACCTCTCTTGCATACGACTACGGCATTTGTATTCCTATCCTTTTAATATTATAAATATGAAAATTGGTGAGGATGGATGTATATATGGATGTTTGTTACTCTTACACATAAAAACTACTGAACTGATCTGGTTGAAATTTGGCATAGAGATAGATTATAGTCTGGAATTGCGAATAGGCTACTTTTTATCGCGATAATCGACATCCACGCAAGCGGAGCCGCGGGCAACAGCTAGTAATAAATATTAATAGATAGTACACATTAACATTAACCTCGTATTAAAATATGCGGCGGTAATCTGGCTATTAACCGCGTTATAGCATTCATACATACATACCATTATCATTACGCTGATAAGGCATGCTTCGTTGTCACGTAACTTATACGACAAGGTGTTAAGGTAAAAAAGTCACTTAATATGGTTTTTACATATATTCTGACATATTTGCCGAATTATCTTATTATTACTTTATGTATAAGCAATATCATACATGAGGCGCTCATAGCTGCACTCGCTGTTCGGTAAACGATCAGCGGGTTACGCTACCAAGGGCTCGGTAGCCCTATAGATGGGTGACCGCATAGTGTTGTTTCATCTGAGCATATCCGTGCTTCTGAGGTCACGTTAAAAGTCGGTCTATACTGTTAACAGTCGTTAGATCACGACACAGGCCTAAGTATGGACAATCTAAATAACTGTCACCAGGTTGGCCACTATACAAACGATAAGAAGAAGTAGAATCCTTACTAATATTATAAATGTGAAAGTTTGTGAGAATGGATGGATGGATGTTTGTTACTTTTTCACGTAAAAACTACTGAACGGATCTGGATGAAATTTGGCACAGAGATAGATTAATGATCTGGAATAACACATAGGCTTACTTTTTACAGCGATCACCGACATCCACGCGGGCGGAGCCGCGGGCACTATAATATAAAACGGATTTCTTGTTATTAACAAGAAATCCGTTGACAAAGTCATTTGTCATTAGGCCTCAACAAGAATAGACACTTCATTAATTCATCATGTCTCAGACGGCCATTAAGTACCTACTATCCATTGTTCCTATGTCGAAAATGTAATGAGTGATGTACAGCAAACATCGATCGCTAAGAAAGTACCACGTCTATTTCAATAAAATATAACATAAGAGCGTATCGCTTCAGTTACGATGTATTTTTAAAGTTTTACTTGTCTTGAGAAGATAAATTTTAAACTAAAAACTAAGTAGATCGTTTATGAAAAATATGAATAAATACAGTTAACAAAAGCATTTATTTACAATTTTGAAACGTTGGGACATAGAGTCCAAGTGCCCACAAACTATATCGTGACATATCTAAGCGTTTAGTCGAGTCATCTCACGATACTAAGGCTCACCTTTACTTGGGACAACACATTAGCTTTGCCTTGCGATCCAGCGTGGCAATGTGGCCAGTCTTTTGGGTACCTTTCCTCAAAACTGCGACCTCAATCAGATATTGTATTTATAGGTGACTTACCTACCTTTAAATACAATATCTGATTGCTTGTAAGTAGTTTAGATTAAGTTATTCTGTTTTAGTTTAATATTGTATTATTTTCCTTTTTTACTTCGTGAATCTTTATCTCCGCATCACCCTAAGGTTGGCTGGTAGAGAATGCATAAAGTTCTAAATTAAGTTACTTTTTTAAATAATTATTCTTGTAAAAAATTTTTTTTTTCATAAGAAGTTTCCGAACATAATATGATTTAAAAAAATGTTTAAATGATATAAAAAGTCAAATCTTAGCATGTAGTATGGAGTTTTTCACTAGCACAGTATCTTAAGTTTGTTTTACATTATATTACTATTTATAGTAATGGCTCTGACTTAATAGATCAGTAATCTCTATTATAAATCTGTTCGAGACTTACCGCATAAAATTTACTCATGTCAGACGTCCGTGAAGATTTATTCGTGGTATCGCCAAAGTTACAATTCAATTTGATCATATACAAATAGCATGTATTAAAAACTGTTACTGTTATTTGTGCTTAAATATTAATACAACTCTAATTACTTTGGTTGAAATTATTTTATTCTGAATATATTTACAAAACAAAATGTAAAGCGATACAATTTCACTGTTACTATGATAGTACTTACATAAATATCTAACTAATAATTATTTAAACCTGTAAAACGTCATAATTTTTATATCTAACAGTCCGATTAAAAATATGTTTTATGTTTGTCATCCCGTTTATTAAACAAGGTAACATCACGTTACGGACATTATTATTATAATTTAATGCAAACAAAACTACGGGGCACAGCTAGTTATTTCTACATAAACACTTATTAGTCAAGTCAGTATAGACAAGATACATACTCGGCTCTTAAATCAAAGGGCGTTGAGTGTTGCGCAGTGGGTAGAAAACGATTTTTCTGTGGCAGTCTTGTGTTACATACTGTCTTCATTCTTTAGTCTTATAGGAGTTTACAACCGGTTGATTTACAACTACTATAAATAAGAAAGTCAACTAGTACATAAACGCGCTGGAGATAAAACGCAGCTTTTACTATATTTTTATTGTAAATGTCAGTTAGAAAATCTATGAGTATGTTTATGTTAGTCTAGATTAATTTTATGTTTCTGAAAATAGCAAAAATAAGCAAGTATTCGGAATATTAATATCACCAGATCTATTTTGAAAGTCTTTTTTATTTGCAAACTCATTCAAAGTTGGCAGAAAGGCGCTTTGTCTGCAAAATTAACTATGTATGTTTTTTATTTCATGACTTTCGATAAATGACTTTCAGGCTTAATATAAATTACTATAAACGCAATAAAACGGCTCGTTCTTTTATAAGACTAGTCAAATTTAAAGTATATAATTAGCTTTAATCGGTTGGTGTTAGTGGGAAAGTGAACTACATCACAGGATCTTCCAACAAAATAGATACCTACCTACGTCATGCCATTATAACGCTTGCTGAAAAGGCCTCGTCGGTAGGGCACCTAAAGTTTATTGGCATTAACGATAGAGGTAAATCTATTGCCATTTATCGGCCATAATATTGGAACATAACGAAACATTATTGATATTTTTGTAACAGAAAAACCCGGAATTTCCCTGGATATTAGTACTTACTTTTACACTTTTTTATTTAACTAAATAGAAATAATTAAAAATACTGACTCAATTTTCGATTATTTCTATTTAGTTAAATAAAAAAACAAAAAAAATCGATGTGCAGAATTCACAAATTAATTTTGTTATACATTATCATCAGCATATCATTCGAAAGACGTCCTGGTGGACATAGGTCACTCGCAAGAAATAATAATATTATTTATAGTTTATTGTTTGGATGTAATGTCTGGACGTAATGTATAAACGCGTCGCATAGGCGGCAACACACAAATTCAACATTTATTCATATAAACGCAAACAGGAACTCAAAAATGTTATATCATCTTAATTTCGCATTACTTATATTTTTGTTTATATTTATAATACCGAAAGCCTGCAGCGACTTTGGACGCCTGCTGGCCTTTTAAAAAAACTTAGGGTGGATGGAATAGCCGTAAGGAATCTCACGCACAAAGGCCTACTTGAGCGGCCAAGCACCCCGTCAAACTAACTAACTATCATATCCGCGTAAAGAGCATGCTTTTACTTATCACGTAGGAATGGTTGATAGTGGCGTCCAAAAGGTTAACAATAAACTAACTGATTCCTCGAGTTACAATAAAGAACATTTAAAATCAATAGTTAGCAGTACCGTTGGTTGATCCCGTATAATAGCTATGTACTATCATAATGGCGCCAGTTGACTTTGTCCAACAAATACATAGCCACCTTTGTTGTAGAGTTAGTTATTTGAACACGAACTAGTGTTTATTTGGGTCAATTCTAACGGACGGTCGTGGCAGGGCTTCGGTGCAAAATTACAAGCCGTAGATTTCCAGAGTTGATTCGTAAGTGTGCGAATTGGAGCATTCGCCGACTT
Organism: Trisateles emortualis; assembly: GCA_947095525.1. Taxonomy (NCBI): domain Eukaryota; kingdom Metazoa; phylum Arthropoda; class Insecta; order Lepidoptera; family Erebidae; genus Trisateles; species Trisateles emortualis. The sequence goes on along the minus strand of OX352735.1, from coordinate 9,801,173 downwards.
TACATCGTGATGACGCGCTTGCTTCTTTTATACAGTCGAGAGAAAATTATCCGGTAAGTTCACAACGTGTTTTGATGACGTCGTCAGCGTGGTTTCTGTCCTTAATATAATCGCTTTTTGTCCTGTTCATCCATCAAACAGATCTCTAATGTTGTTGACTTTAGGATTTCTGAAACTCTGTGCTTAATTAAATATAAAATATCCCGCTTCTAATGAATACTTCGGTTTACAATCAACTTATTAGCCGCTGGATGGAAAGTTATAATATTAATAAAATATTTGTTAACTCGTACATCCCGTTATACTTCATTATGTACTACTGACTACATTAGTATTATGTAAAATTTATAGAACCATTTTTAATTAATAGAAAAAGATACATGAAATTTATAGATGTAAGTTTGAATTTATTTGATTAAAATACATACATACAATACATAAACGATAAATCAACGCAAAATGAAGTACTATTACCGATGGATGGGTGGACTAGGGAACAGCACCACGCGACACATGGCATGTTCCCTAGCGCGTGAGTCTGAGTGTACTTTGTGTCCGTTAATTTAATGTTTGTAACTTTACAAACATACAAATAACGGACACAAAGTACACCCAGACTCGGGACAACCATTTATGGATCAAACAATTTTTTGTCCCGTGTGGGAATCGAACGAACTGTGCAGTGGTAAATGGCGAGGTAACCACGTAAGCCACTGAACTTCGGCTGTGTGGTAATTTCAAACGTACGTATTTCCCTGATTTTGCAATATATCTCACTACTGCTTCGCTCCTTTTGATCATAGCGTGATGTTATATAGCCTATAACCTTCCTGGATAAATGCACTATTCAACAAAAAAATACTTTTTCTAATCGAACCAGTACTTTCTGAGATTAGCGCGTTCAACCAAACAAACCCTTTAGCTTTATAATATTAGTATAGATGATTATTAAAATTGAATTACACATACAAACCATTCCCTCATATTTACTAAAGGTATTTGCTTAGCATCAGAATTCAATAATGAAAATTCAAACTACCATCACAGCGATGCTCTAGCCATTTCAATATCAGTTATACGCAGTAAACACCACGGAGTCGTACCGAGCGAGGAAACAAAACAAATTATGTAAAAGGAGAAAATCAAGTAAATATGTTATTGAAGGGTAGTTCCCGAGAGATGAAAAATCGACTTACGTAAACCATTTAATGTGTTGAACACAAATCGTTTTTAGAATACATTTCATTTGTGTTTTGGTTTGCGCTGTTTGAATGTGCTATATTTTAAACAATTTTCGTTACACAATGCACATAAGAGGTGGATAGTATGGTATTAGCGAGCAAGCCCGACTTAGGAAGGACCTTACAGAAGACCACAGTCAAATATCTACACACAGTAGTGTAGTTGTGTTCCTGTGTGTAAGTACAGATCCCAACGCTCATTCAGGGATGCGTTTTAAAAGAAAAGTTCCTATCCCAGAAATATTCCATCTTAAGCGCTGATATAAAAAAATGGGTTGGCAACACACAAATAATACCTCTGGTATTACAACGTCCATAGGCTGCTTAACATCAGGCGGGCTGTATCTTGTGTGCCATCCAAGTAGAATTAAAAAAATAACAAAAAAACATTTGACTTCGAATCAGGAATTCCTTAATTTGGAGCCTCACCCAAAAGCGGAATGAACTTCTTATTTGGCTATCTTCCCCCTCAGCCAAAAACTGGATAAACTTAAACAACATATAATCCTAAACACATTTTGTCTCCGTTTCATCGGAAATATAAAGAAGAAAAACGATGTCATTACAATTTTAGTAGAATTGGCCATCAAAAGATAAGACTTGGTATTTTTGAAAGTACCTTCCATAAATCACCACTAAGTAAGTAAGTGAGAGTAGATAACTAGCAACTCATCACCATTAATACTCTCTTTAGCCCAGACTGTAGCGAACTTCACGACTCAATGATCTATTCAATTGATTTATTTGCTTCATATTATCATTATTCATACGAAAGTACCAAAGTTTATTATCATGACGGAGCTTTTCAACATACTTACATATTCTTATTGTTTATTCTTTATGAAAGATGTCTGCTGTGGAGTTTCACATACATGCTTCTACAAATAAGGTTTAAAAAGAGCTATCTTCACGGTAAGCAGCGGTTTGGCTGTTTCTGCCGTTGCCTAAGTCCGTAAGCTACGGACGGTGGTAGCAATTACCACTTACCATCAGGGCCACTAGCTGGTCTGCCGCCATTGGCAATATATATTTTTTAAATGTTTTGCTCTATGCATGGAACATTCCCTGTATCCTTGAGGACTTTACAAACATATAGGTAATCCACGGACCCAAAGCACACCCAGAATCGGATCAACTATCTGTAGATCACATATTATTCCGTATACTAGCTTTTATCATTCAGAAACAGTTATAAATGCATCATCTGCTTCAAGTTATTTTGAAGTTTACAATTTAGCATAACTCGTGACAGATTGTTAGTGCTCTGACCACAAACGTAACTTTGTCTAAGATAAGTCTGGCAAGTTGCGCGGGGGATAACGAGCAGCTGTCACCATCTAAGGCTGCTTTTCTATCAGAGATGTACGATGTAGTTAAGCGGTAAAATAGAATATTTTTTTTAGCACATCACGGTATACAACTTAAAAATAACACTATGTAAAAACAAACATTGAAAATAAATATCTTTACATAGTATAAAACAAAGTCGCTCCCGTCTGTACGCTTAGATTTTTAAACTACGAAAAGGATTTTAATGCAATTTTAGCAACTTCAGATGAGCAGATTCAAGAGAAAGGTTTATAATTATGTGTAATACATAGTATAATACTGAAATCTGAAATAAACCGAAGGGAAGCGAGGGCGGGTCGCTTGTTACAAATAGAAAGAAAAAAGAAAATCATTTATTCAATCATAGACATAATAACAGATAGTAGACGAAAAGTAGACACATAATAAGAACACGAAAATTATCCTGTTTGATGTCAGAAAGGATCATAATCTCAGCTTTATGCTGCGGTATTTTATGCTGCAGCGCTGATTTTTTGATCAGAAATAAGATTGAAGACAACATTGATAATTTATTTTCACACAAGTTTTAGTGCATTTTTGTATGTCATCTCAGCTCATAGGTCGTAAAATGGCGTTCTTATAACAATTAAATCTTACGATATCAAATTTATATCTAAAATGATTTTTAAGACAAAACGCACAACCTAGCAGGTTAGATTGTCTTATAAAAAGGAATAGGAAAGTTAAATGGTGTAGCAAAATGAGCAAGATGAGCTAGGAATGATTCTACACTGGCGAGTTTTATGTTTCTTAGCTCGCATCCTTAGAGTCGGCGAGTATAATATTAAATAAGCGATATACATATAACGATGCTTATTTCTTTCGTATGAGACACAGTTCAGTGTGCCAAATGTATACTTGGAATTACACATTTCAGTGACATTAAGGAACAATATTTTAGGTCTATTTGTTTTCTTATTCGTACTTACTACTTGGATGGCAAACAATGATGCCCGATATTAAGCAGCCATCGGAGCCTATTAACGCTTGCAATGCCAGAGGTATCACTTGCGTGTTGCCGACCCATTTTGTTACACCAGGGCTTTAAAATGAAGTATCCCTGAAATAGGAAAACGTTTCTTTCAAAACGCATCTCTAAATGAGCACTAGAGACTTGTATCCTCCACCTTACAGAAGACCACAGCTAATTTAGAGATGCGTTTTGAAAGGAACGTCTAAATAACTGCACCTTCCTTCCTCAGTCGTGCTTGCTAGTATGGTGCCCTACCTCTCTTTGTATTATTTTGAAGGCAAACGACATCATAAATTTATACCAAGAAAGTTGTTGCACCGACACGAAATTATTTATTATGCGATCGACGTAAAAATATGAAGACAAGATGACCTTTTATACTTTAGTAAGATATATCATTTAACATAATTACATGCCTTTTTTCTCGGGGGAAGGCAAGGCAGACGTGTATTGATTATAGTAACCCATATTATTCCACTGCTGCACGGGTCTCCTGTCCTTTAATAAGAAAGGATGAATCTGATGATTCTTCCTCACACTATGGTTTCACACGCTGCCCAAATGGAGGTGGATGGATCAGCTATGGTTTTAGAAATTCTTACTACTGCTAAGTTTATACCCCCGGAGTTGCAAGTGTCCATAGCCACGGAAACTGCTTACCATCAAGCGGGCCGTATGCTTGTTTGCCTCCTTTCTAGTATATAAAACCCGTGCTAAGTCGGGACGGGCCGTCAGTATAATAATAAAGCTGCACGTTACAAAAGAAAAGTTTTACATGCTCATCTGTTAGAAATTCAATTAAAAGGGACTTACAGAATTAATACGCACCCGCGTCTGTGTGTAAAACACATCATGTGTTACGCATCATCATATTATATTCACAGCAGGAGAAACATGGGCCCTTATATGTATATATAGATTACTCTCGTTTGTACTCGTATTCTGTCCGTGATACACAAATTTTCAATTGTACAATCAACAAAATTGCGGCAACAGCGTCAAAATTTTGTACAAGGCTCGTGAGAAGTGAGCACTAAGAAAAGATTTTTTGGGAATTCAATGCCTAAACGGATAAAACCCGAACAAAGTCAGGGCTGTCCACTTGTATGGTATTAAGATAAAGATAATTTATTTGTCTGAACATGTGTACTTTTGAAGTGTCACAGAATAGGTAGTTCGAAATTAAGTATAAACATACAAATTGAATGTCTTACATATTAAAATTATTTATTATTTAAATGACGACAAAATGAATTAATTGGAATAAAATAAATGATGACAATCATAATAAAATAATAATCATTTACATTACATAACATTAAATAATAATCTCTATTTCTATAATAATAACAATGAATTTATGTCATCATGCGTTATAAACAATATTATAAATAAATTAGTACCTACCTACATGTCAAGGTCATTAAAAAAATATAATATAACAACACAATATTCTATTAGATATAATTAATCGTCGGCTATATAAAGATGATTCAACGAATTCGGAATGAATGGCTAACCACTAGATCACCAATCTAGTGGTTAGTGGCCCTGACTGCTAAGCTGGAGGTCGTGGGTTCGATGCCCACACGGCACAAAACTTTCTGTGATCCATAAATGTTTGTTCCGAGTCTTGGATTAATTTGTGTCCGTGAATTGTATGTTTGTAAAGTCCCCGCAGCACAGGGATTGTTCTCTAGTGCGGGAAGGAAAATAAAAAAAGGAAAGGTTTTTAACTCAGGCAATTTTGGTCATAAAGTTAAAAATTTGATGGCTAAAATGTATCAGTGACATAGCGCCAACTTTCTCGATAGTACATGCAAAGGCATTACGTATTTATATACTTTTTGTTTGTTTCAACGGCGAACACTTGAATCGTGGGTTACTTTGCAAATATTTAAATGGAACATATGGCACATTCCTGTTGATGAACAAAAACTAGGCTGTTGGTTAGTGATTCAGTTTGCCAAGCTGGGAGTACGTTTACTTATTGTCTATTGCCATAATACAGGCATTGATCTACAAATGACTCTGCCAAATCTGGGTGTACTTTGTGTTCATAATATGGTATTGTAAATTTAAGTCTCCTGCGACACAGACCTTGTTATCAATCGCGCGGAAATCGTCGTAATAAAGAGTACTGAGTAAAAGTTAAAATTGCCGTCAAATGCAGACAAATGTCTTCATTAGTGATGAAGACAATTTTTTGCATTTGGAACTTCTCACAGGTATATCTTTCTGTATCATACGTTTCGTACTATCTTTCGCATTCATAGTTGAAACAAAACATCTACCTACATGTAAGTAACTACGTGTAATAATAACGCAACAAAAATTAATCGCCGCTCAGTACGAGTATGAATGTAGCGTAGGTATCTTTCTTTTATTTAAGGAACATAACTTGTACCTAGCTGTGGCAGAATTTTGTCTTTTTTACAGCATTTAAAATATCTATATATTTGAAGCAATGTGGAAAATATCGAGCAGGATTTGAATTTGCGCCGCTCAGGTTCCGGCCGAGCTACCAATGTGCCATATAAGATTCAAACCGAAAGGCGCATTTTCGAATCTTGTTCCGGACTCGACATTTTCCACATTGCATCAAATATTTAAATATATTTGAGCTGCTAAAAATATTTAATAATGAAAATATCATTTTTCAAAATATCAATTCTGTCACAGCTACAAAAATACTACAAACCTAACAAGATACATATTCATTCACTACAAACAGCACTAGTAGGTACATTCTACTAATATTATAAACGCGAAAGTTTGTAAGTATGTAGGTATGGATGGATGGATAGATCGGTGTTTGTTATTCTTTCACGTAAAAACGACTGAACGGATCTGGATGAAATTTGGCACAGAGACAGATTATGGTCTGAAATAACACATAGGCTACATATTTTTAATAATAATAATCATTTATTTCAGAAATACACAGATTACATAGTACAAAACAGTACACGTAGCCTATATATTTCCATAGAGACCTTACAAACTTATATATGTATATAATATAAAACTTATAATTAAACACATTTTACAGCGATAACCGACATCCACGCGGGCGGAGCCGCGAGCAATAGCTAGTTATTCCGTAATATTAACTTGCCTCAATACTACATTATACACAGAAAGTAAACAGAGAATTTAATTTCAACAGGAAGACCAACTTTTGCTATTACACTGAAAATTAACAACCCATTAATATTCTGGCGTAACGCACCGGACTTTCCGTTTTATTATCTAAATACGAATGGGAGGTAACGCGCCACCAAACTCAATTAGAGATTTGTATTTAGGGTAACGTAAAACCAATATGAAGGAAAAGTTTTGATAGTAATATAATAATAGCAACCCATACATGTCCCACTGGTGTCCTCTCCTCTATCAAAAGAGAGAGAGAGAGAAGATTTAGGCCTTTATTGGTAGTAATGTATACTTATATTATAAATGCAAAAGTTTCGTTTGATGGATGTATTTTTTTTATTACTACTTGGGTGGCAAACAAGAATACAGCCCACCTGATGTTAAGCAGTTACAGTAGCTTATGGATACCTGCAATACCAGAAATATCACTTGTATGTTGCCAACCCATTTTTTTACACCAGGGCCCACCAATGTGCTATTCCAGACTATATTCTATCTCTGTACCAAATTTCAATTAGATCCGTTTTGGCGTGATTCAATTACGAACATGCATACATCCAAACATCCGTCCAAACTTTCATATTTATAGTACGTAGTTTGTTTGGTATCATTACTATAGATGGAAACTTTACGAACCATTTCTTAAAGGCAAAAAGAAAGCTCACTGTATTGTGTCGCGCTAGGTTGTGCTCACTTTGTAGTCAGTCGGGTTGTTTGAAAATTTAAAAACACATGAAGCCGACATAAGCATTGTGTACATTTACCTAACAGTAGACCACAGCTAAATAGCTATACACAGCTGTATAGTAACGCTGCTGTGTGTGTGAGTATAGATTTTTAGCCTTTATTTAGGAAACGAAACTCTGGTGTTCAAACTTTTGAATCATAAGGGTTCATATGCTACAGTAACCGCTTACCATCAGGTGGTAGATCAACCTAACCTAAATCGTTTACAATAAAAATAAAAGTCATTTATTCATTTGGAAGGTTCTTGGGTGGCAAACAAACTTACGGCCCGCCTGAAGCAGTTGCTATGGACGCTTGCTATACTAGAGGTATCATTTGCAATTAACTATCGAAAGAGTATACTTAGTGCAAGGACCTTCATATCACAAAAGAGATGTTGATAACATCTTTCAAGCAGTTAGTAACATACGAGGAATAGAAAGTACCATTTCGTTATTCATCAGAAGTTTCCTGGTCTGAAACTCAGTTAAATGAAAAAAAATCCTATTACTTGGATACTGGTATCCTATGAGGATATTTTTTTCTTCTTATGATACTGGTTACCAAATTTCGCTTACATACGCGGCCGAAGGGACCAAAAAATAACACTTGAGATAGGAAAACGTTTTTTTCAAAACGCATTCCTTTAATGAGCGCTGGAGACCTGTACTCACACTCAGGACCACAACTACACCGCTTTGTCTAGTTACTTGGCTGTGGTCTTCAGTGTGTGGAGGTCCCTTCTTTTCTTGCTCGCTAGTATGGTGCCTTACGACCCTTAATCTACTGCTTAAACTAGTTTTCTCTAATATACTTAAATATTAATTAAATGCAATGTGGTAAAAGTCGAGCCCGGAGCAAGATTTGAACCTGATCCTCTCGATTTCCGGCCCAATGCGCTACCAATTGTACCATCCGAGTTCTACTCCGGAGTTCGAATTTGTCTACCGTTTTTTTACGTCTTTGAGTGACGTCAGCGATTTCTCCAATTTAATGCACTGCACTTACTGAATGTTACCAAAGCATTACGTGCCTAATTTACTCTGATATTGACTCAAAATGTAGTTACTTCGTGTAAATACTCCGCGTGATTAGTTTCTTCTGTAAACAGAATGTCTGAACTCTACGAAAGATAAACTAACAGTACACCAATGATCGACCTCTTTATTGACACTGTACAAAGTACTTCAATTTAATATCCTGTGATGTTACGCTGTTAGGTAATGATTTCATGAATGAAATTTCAATTTATCTTCCCACTTATATATAAAAACGTTTGCCTTGACTGAATATCAATGCACAGCCATAATTACAAAGTCTAGAAAGCTGAATTTTTAAACCGGGTGAATTCGGAGTGGGTCTTAGCATTACTTGTCCCGACTAGCTGATTCATCAACGCAGAGCTTAAACCGCTGGGGCCACAAACTTGAAATTTTGCACAAAGCTTCCTTAAAGAACGTAAGTGAGCTCTAAAAATTAAAGGTAAAATATTGTTTAACCCAACGTTGGTCAGGGTGGGTCACTAGCCCTACTTATAGGATTGTTACTCCCTCACGGTTTTCTGTAAGATGGAGTTCCTTCCCCAGTTAGGCTTGCTCACTAGTATGGTGCCTTAACTCTCCTAATATGGTGCCCTACCTCTCTTATTTCTTCTTTATTATATTCATCATCATCATCATCTCAAAGTCCCACTACTGGGCACGGCTCTCCTCCATATATTTGGAGGGATATTAGCCTACTATACCACACTGGCCAGCTTTATTATATTGTCACATAAGTATTACTTTATTTGAAAAAAATATGACGCAGGCGTAGCCACAGAGAAAAGCAGTTTCTGTAATAATAATTGAGCTGTAGAATCTGTCAAGAACAACTCTGTCGTCAAACAATTATAATAGAAATTCGTTGGTTAAATCGACCTCGTCTGTTGTGGGTTAGGTAAGTACTTACCCACTGTAGTTCTCGGGTCGGGTTGGCAGTGAAGGATCCTAATTGTTCATTCGCTGCCGCTGCCTTATCTAACAGAGGTACACGTGTATATTATTTGTTTTTGAAAATGAATAATGTTAATTGGGTAAAGGTAGGTCGGAATACGATGTATTTTATATAGTTTATCAATCTATACTAATATTATAAATGCGAAAGTTTGAATGAACGTATGTAAGGATGTTTGCTCCTCAATCACATTAAATTGACTGAACGGATCTGGATAAATTTTGGCACAGAGATAGAATATAGTCTGGAATAGCGAACAGGGCTACTTTTTATCCCGGAAGCAAACAATGTTCGTACGATTTGTTTGGATGATATCACGTAAATAAAATAAAAACGTAGCAGAGCAAACTGCAACGTATACCTATAGGTAGCTAGATATCAGCTAGAATATAAAGGATAGACTGGTGGACTAGTCTATTCAATAACACTAAACCTTTAACCGGGTGCCCATACACCCTTTTGTTCATTGAGGTACGTGTCCTATTGAACCCTCGTTCCATATTAATGTATTTAGCTTAAAGATCGCTATTCGCACAAGTCTTAGTGCTGGTTAGAATTCACACACGAGTGTGTAAACGGGTCACCAGAGTCTCTCTTTTAATATAATCAAATTGTACTTTAATTAATTATTTTTCTTCTAGAAAGAAATATAATAGTACCTACTGATAGACACAGATAAAAAAAAGTTTACATTCAGCTAAGTTGTAATTACAACACACCGCTGATTTTCAGTGGTAACAAACAAAAAGCAAACGACAAATAAATAGCTTCATAGCCGTATTGACATTAAAAAAAAGTGGTGTCGCAAAAACGAATATATATATATGTATATATATTATCCTTTCATCCACATTCATAACTGAACTTTCGTAACCAACTATTATAGATAATAATAATAATAGCAACACATATAATATGTAAGTCCCGCCGGGCACGGGTACTCCTCTCGTTTATCGAGAAAGTAAGAGGGTTTAGGCCTTAATTCACACACGCTGGCCTAATAATAATAATAATTTATTGTTGTTCTAATAATTTATTTTAAGACATGTGGGTTTCCTCAAGATGTTTTCCTCCACCTTTAGCAGATGGTGAATCATTTGATTAGTAAATAATAAACTCCACAAAGTGAAATTCACATTGGTACTACCATCCGGGATTGAACTCAAATCTCTTACTTTCCTACTCGGCCACCATCGCTTTTTCCGCTATTATAGATAACTAGCTTTTACCCGCGACTTCGTCCGCATAAGTTTTTTGTTTTCTCCCGGCTGTAAGTCCCCCTGCAACAATGTCCCACTATCGTGTTCCAGTCCTCAACTTCACATCAAAATTTGTTCAAAAGCAACCTAAGCTACATAATGGATAGCTCCGAATGTTTCCTTAGTAAATATAAAAAGTAAATGATGTAAATCGGTTTAAAATACTACTAACTACCTACCTGCCAACCCCCGATGTTAGACAGTGTGACATCCGCAACATCGTCTGCGTAGGAAGTACTAACTTAATGTAAGTAGTATAATAATGTAGGAAGCTAAAAATAAGAGGCTACATTTTTGTAAACTATGTTCTTTGTTTTTCCCTCTCTGGCCAACACATGGAGATTCTGTGGACTTGAAACACGTGAGCAAGCCACGTATAATTGTCCGTGAGAAAAACAACTCTTTTCTAAATTAATGCCGGCTACTTTTAATGTTTGCCCCTGAGCTTTATTTATCGTCATAGCGAATGCGATTTTCAGCGGAAACTGTAATCTCTTAAACTGGAATGGCAAATCTGTCGGAATTATGGGTATACGGGGGATTAAAACGTTCTCTCCTTTTGCCATTCCAGTCATAATGATTGCTTTTACAATATTGCGACCGAGGTGTGTTACTTGCAACCGTGTGCCATTACACAGTCTTGGTGCATCTAAATTCCGCATCAAAAGGACAGGAACGCCTACTTTCAGCCTCAGTTTGTGTGAAGGTACTCCCGACAGTTCTAAAGAATTAAGAAATTCTACAGGGTATGATGTTACTTGGTCAGTATCCATTACAGTGTCTACAGAGAGAAACTCAACAATATCACCTTCCACGCGTGAAATAATTTGCTCGTTTATCTGTCCCACCATTTCATTCGTCGGCGCTAAAATTGCTCTTTCACATAACCATTCTCTATTCCTCATATTAGTTAGCAGTTCGCTATAGACGAAGTTATTTAGATCATCTGGATTATGCACAACATTGCAGAGTAATCATGCCATTACCATCCTTTGCCATACGATCTTCTCCAATTTTAAGAAGAGCAGCAGCATATTGTCCAGATTGTACATCATTGTGTAGTTGCACTCTCATATTTGTAGACAGACTAAACGTTTTTACGTGCACCCATAACGTTGACGCTTTTAAACACGCATTTATTTCATCTGCAGGGGTGCCTTTAGTGATAACCGGCAAAGTCTGTCTAAAATCGCCCGCTAAAAGTACCACCATCCCTCCCATGATATTTGGATTACTCTTGATGTCTTTCAAAGTCCGATCTAGAGCTTCAATTGCTCTTTTATGGGGCATAGTACACTCATCCCAAACTAATAATTTACATTGCTGCAACATACGTCTACGCTCGCTGTTTTTACTTATATTACAGACTGGCATTTCTTCATGGGCTAAGTTTAATGGCAGTTTAAGCACCGAATGTGCCGTTCGACCACCATTGAGCAGAGTGGCGGCTATTCCGGAAGAGGCAACTGCTACAGCAATTCCTTTATCTTTTCGGATTTGCGCTAGAAGCAAGTTTAAAAGAAAGGTTTTTCCCGTGCCTCCGGGAGCATCCAACAATTTCTGTGGTGTAGATAATTAGATTTTATCTGTATGTAATGTAACAGTCATTTGAATAAAAAATCGTATACAAATCAGATCAATAGTTTTGGCGTAATGTGATTCTAGACAGAGTTTTAATGTTGTAGATAGGTAGCTGTGTATAGGTTCCTGTGGGAATGAGATATTTTCCCGAAGTAAAAAGTAGTCTGAATTTTGGTACCTTCCTACCCTATAAGTTAAGTAGTGTGATGGAATGTCGCTAAGTTCCGATCCAAGTAAAACTGTTAAATAAAGACAGTTGCATCAAAATTTTATCATAAATTCCCTAAATTATGGCGCCTACCGACCCTCTGAGTTAGAAAAATGATCAAATACTAACTTGAAGTCTTAGTAAGAAAATACCCGTCTGTGCACTCTACATGGACCTTACGAAAGCCTTTGATTGTGTAAATTACGATACATTGTTAATGAAATTGAACGGATACGGAGTAAGGGGAAACGTCTTCAACCTAATCGCATCATATCTGTCCAATAGAAAGCAATGTACGCAAATAACGCGCCTAAGCTCGAAAAGCAACACGGAAACACATTATTTGTCAGAATATCGGTATATTGGCTTAGGAATTCCACAAGGTAGCGTATTGGGACCATTATTATTTAATATATATATCAATGACCTCCCAAAAATGACAAAACATCCCACAATTTTATTCGCTGACGACAGTACGATAGTATTTACTGGTAAAGACAAGTCATTTCTGGAATCTGATATATACGATACTCTTGATAATGTAATACAATGGATGACATCGAATAATTTAAAAATAAATCTGACTAAAACACATATTATGACATTTAAAAATAGAATTTCTTCACTTACAAATCTTAATTTAAACTATAAAGGTGAAACTATACGTGAAGTCGATACGGTAAAATTTTTAGGATTAAATATAGATAGTAATTTGAATTGGAAAAGTCACGTTGAGGGCCTGTGCTCTAAACTAAATTCTCAGTCATACGCACTCCATTTACTTACTAAAAAACTAAACCAAACCGCAGTACTAACGGCCTATCATGGGTACGTTGGAGCTATATTGAGATACGGGATTATGTTTTGGGGTAATTGCACAGAAATCGACCGAGTGTTTATAGCCCAAAAAAAGTGTGTAAGAGCTATGTGCAAACTCCAAACACTAGACAGTTGCAAACCATATTTTCAGAGCCTCAAAATATTAACTGTACCGTGTCTGTACATTTATGAATTATTATTGTTTGTCAGATCAAATCCAGATATGTATGAAAATTATAAAAGTAAGCGACTCCGCCTTAAAGTTACTTGTCCTCAGCATAAAAGTACATTGATGGATCGCAGTGTTTTCTGTATGGCACCTCGAGTTTATAACCACTTGCCTAAATACCTACTTGAAATCAAGAACTTTAATACTTTTAAAAATAAAATAAAATCATTTCTATTGGAGAAAGCTTATTATACAGTGGTTGAATATTTAAAAGATAATATGCACTTAAAATCATGGATTTAATATACATATATATTTCAATTAATTAAGTTTATATTTAATTAATTAAGTTTGTATTTAGTTTCATTAATTTAATTAAGCACTGTACTTGGTCATTATGATGTATTATGAATGATGTAATAATAAGATTTAACTATGACATTTTACCTACCTATAACATTATTTTTTCATTTGACATTAATAATTAACAATCTGTTTTCTTATTGTACCAAAAAATATATTGCATGCTATGTGGCAGAAAATGGAGGATGATTTCACCAACATAACACCATTGTAACCCATTATTCGCAATAAATCATAGTTATTGCTTTTAGCGATAAGGCCGCCCATTGTACATAAATGTGTAAAATAATATCTGTATCATTAATGTAACTGGTGTACAATAAAGAGTTTTCTATTCTATTCTATTCTATTCTAAATGACTTTGAATTTGAATTTGAATTTAACACTCAGTTAAAAAAAAAAACATCAAAATCATTTCAGTAGCTATGGCGACATGCGCTTCTTGACACGATCACGCTAGATTTCCGCGGGAATGAGGTATTTTCCCGCCGTAAAAAGTAGCCTGTGTCCGTGCCTAGGATCCTATCTCTATATTAACCAAGTCTTATAAAAATCCGTTCAGACGTTAAGGCGTGAATGGGGTAAACTTTTAAAACAAACGATTAAAAATCACTAACTTAATTAGTTTTCTGCCTACTGCCTACGCCTTAAGTACGATGACGTGATAATTTTAATCTTATATCCTTTTCTAGGTTACTATCTATCACCTAACTAAATTTCATCAAAATCCGTTCAGCCGTTTAGGCATGATAGAGCAAAACTCCCAGCAAAAACCTTAAAAAAATCACTAACTCAATTCAGTTTTCTGCCTACTGCCTACGCCTTAAGAACGATGACGTGATCATTTTGATCTTATATCCGTTTTTAGGTAACCATCTATTACCTTACTAAATTTCATCAAAATCTGTTCAGCAGTTTAGACGTGAAAGAGCAAAAGTCCCAACAAAAACGACTAAAAATCACTAACTCAATTTAGTTATCTGCCTACTGCCTTCCCCCTAAGAACGATGGCGTGATTATTTATAGCCTATGACCATTTCTAGGTTATCATCTATCACCATACCAAATTTCATCAAAATCCGTTCAGCCGTTTAGGCGTGAAAGAGTAACAGACAGACAGACAGACAGAGTTACTTTCGTATTTATAATATTAGTATGGATTTACATTGTTATTTATTATAATATAGAATTTATAGCTAAGGAATTGCCTTACCGCTCTACTTTTATTTAAGTCCTTATAAATGAGTAAAATAAGAACTCTTACCACGGTATTTTGAATATAGATGAAGTCTAACTGGCTTCATCTACTAAACTACTTAAAGTTTGAATGCAACCATATAGCCATAAAAACAAATAAATAATTTATAAAACTAGCTTACTGAGCAAAGTAAAACAGAGCTAATTAGCCAAGTGGAACTTTATTAAAGATTTCATGTTGGTAATGTTGCCACTGCTGCGCGAGTTCCGGACTTATTCCGGTAAATTAACCATTAAACTGATGAGAACAAAGGACTACTTTGTGCCGCCTACATACCGTACTATAACTTAATTACTAATGTAAACTCTTCTTCCACTTATCTTCTATATATTAAAACGTGAAACGGAAACTTTGGATACCTTTTTAAGAATATTTCGTGCACGGAGGAGTGTTTCCATAGTGAAAGTTCATACGGAGAAGAAGTGTGGAAAGCTAAAGTTTATATAATAATAATCATTTATTTCGTGTCACATAAATACAGAGATAAATACCTTATTGACTAGCATACATATAAAAATACAATTTGGGTTAGTATAAAAGTTAAATAACTATATTAGTAATGGTTCACTTGCACTTTAAGTCTTTGTGCGTTCGGGTGGTACTCGTCCGTGAAAGCGATAATATGTGTTATTTTATATAATACATTAAGTTACCTAAAATAAAACATTAACCATTTTAGTAATAAACGTGAATAGTAACGCTATGCTTTGTCTTCTTCTTTCAAATGACAAATTACTGATGACAGAATAAGAGATTATATAAAAAATGACACATTCCATTCCACGTTTATTAATAAGGCTGTAATTGTTTATATTCATACAGCTAATGTCAAACACATGACGCATTTGTGAAAATACAAACTGGCATCTGACATTCACAATCTAAAACATATTTTAGCCGCTTTATTAATAAACGTGGTGTAGCGAATGAATAGTCACTCCATGATTTGTCCTCTTCTTTCGAATGTCAAATTACTGATGTCAGTATGAGAGATTTATAATAAAATTATATTCCACGTTTATTAATAAGGCAATAGGAGATAGACGTACTTATACTACACACTCTTTGACTAAAGAACCTCGATAAAGTACAAATATAAAAAAGGATAGTTAACTAATGTTGCTACTAGTTGAATTTCACGAAGAAACTTTGCTAATTATCTGGGCTTTTTGTATATTCACAATGCATTTTAAAATGTAATACAAAATTTGTAAAACTATTTAAAACAGCGTGCACCGAGTAGATAACTACCCGCTAATTACGCAGCACAGAATGCAAGAAAAACAGAGTATGCTAGCGTTTTCATTATTCAGATAGTACTAAATTACACTGCATAGTTATAGAAAACTGGCTACAAGAAATTTAATAATAATCTATACTAATAATAATATAATAAAGCTAAAGAGTTTGTTTGTTTGTGTTTGTTTGGTTGAACGCGCTAATCTCAGAAAGTAGTGGTTCGATTAGAAAAAAAAATTTTTTTTTTGTTGAATAGTGTATTGATCCAGGAAGGCTATAGGCTATATAACATTAAGCTATGATCAATAGGAGCGGAGCAGTAGTGAGATATGTTGCAAATTACCACGCGGACGAAGACACGGGCGACCCCTAGTATTAAATAAAGCAACGGCAGCCGAGTGGAAAAAGAACCGACAGTACACCGTATACATGTACAAGCTTGTTTCTTTCCCAGTTGGCTACTACTTGGAGCTTGCTGCTGCCTACTGATCACGAGGTCCCGGGTTCGATGCCCGGATCAGGCCAAAATTGATATTGGGTTTGTCTGTCAAGTAATTCATAATAGATGCCCGGAGTTCGGAAATTGATGGTGTTTACACCCCCGTGCCTCGGAAAGCACGTAAAGCCGTTGGTCCTTCGCCTGATCTTTCTCCGGTCGTATCGGATTATCGTCCCATCGGACTATGAGAGTGAGAGAATCAAGAGTGCACTTGTGTTTGCGCACACACTTGTGCACTACAATATCTTCCGCGCAGAGCCATCTGCGTTGAGATTAGCCGCCGTGGCCGAAATTCGGTTAGTAGGACATTTTCTTATATATTATACTACTTGGCAGAGTAGGTGGCTATAATGTGGTAAAAAAACTATAAGTTCTTGTGTTCCCAGGAAGGAAACAAACGAATACAGGAGTATATTTATATCATTTTTTAGAAGAAACGCATCTAGCGTTTTTTCATAATCAGTTACCGAGTCTCTTCATTTAAAACAGTACTTAAACAAGCGCAGCTTTCAAAGAAGGGCTTGAATCACAACCACCACCATAATCAGGCTCGCTATGAGATCCGACGTAATTAATATTTATATAGCATAGCACGAGCCATTCAAATATAATTACGTTGGATGCTACGTTCTCTTTACGCGTTTGCTATGAATACGCAAAATAAAAACGTTTATTTCATCCCGCTTATATATAGTAGGAAACCTACTAATATTATAAATGTGAAAGTTTGTGAGGATGTATGAATGGATGTTTGTTACTCTTTCACGTAAAAACTACTGAACGGATCTAAGTGAAATTTGGCATAGAGATAGATCATAGTCTTCTCTTCTACGGCGGCTCTGATGCTTCAGGAAGATACATTAATTGATTTTAATGTAATTAATTAATTAGTAGTTATAATGCATAGTATATTAAGTTGTAATACTAACAATCAATGTATGGAATTTTATTCTGAATTAAATAATATAATAATAATAAATAGCGCACAGGACTACTTTTTATACCGGAAGAAAACAATGTTCCAAAAAATCAGTAGAAATAGAAGTCTACGTTTAATTAACTTCAGTTTAAATTTCATATAGAGCCACATGCAATTAAAACTGTGTGAAGATTTTACGTATCTTAAGGTAATCTAAATAGATACCTGTAAAAGCTGATATACAGAGTGACCCAATTATAACCGACATCCTTGCAGTCGGAGTGGCGGGCAACAGCTAGTATTTATTAAGCAGGTATCTACATTAGAATCTTTGCCAATATCGTATACCAAAACTGCAATCAAAAATATTAAAAATAATAATATTTAAAAAAATTCTACGTCGTTGTTTCCTTAGCATAAGTTTTCAGAAGATCAAAGACTTCGATGCCCAAGTCGGAAAAAGAGTTTTTCTGTTTAAAAATATTCATCTTGCAGCACGGAGTCTGGAATTATGCTCTGTATATGTCAAGAGTACGAAAGAAAGAAAGAACACCGTTTAGAATATACATACACAGGACATTACAGAGGAACAGTAAAAGCCACCTTAATTGTATTATTTTATATAATTAGTAACAAATATTACAAACCAAAATATACATTTTAGCTATCCATGTTCGTTCTCATTCCTCCGTCCGCGCAATATTTTTAAAAGTGAGGCCTAAGTTTTTGCCTCACGTATTTATATATTATAATGATTAATTTCTATGACCAAAATCACAATACCAACACAGGACGCAAACCATTGCATAATTAAAGTCACGCATGTCATAGCGTTTTAGTACAAACGATCATGTCGAGATTATTCTCTCGACAACTCATGACGTCACAAAAACCTCATACATTTTTGACCTGTGACGTCACGAACGAGTGAATTGAGCCAACGTTTGCGGAATGTTTTAAACTCGCTAATCGAACGTGGGAAGCGAAAAAATCTCCATAGTGAGAATTCTATTCACAAATTGCGAATGTTTAACACTAAACCCAGACTGAAAACAAACATTTGACTGCCTTGGTGGTCCAGTGGCTGCTATGCACGAGGTTGTGGGTTCGATTCCCACACAGGACAAAACTTTGTGTGACCCGCCGGAGTTGTTCTGAGTCTGGGTGTTATTTGTGTCCGTTATTTGTATGTTTGTAAAGTCCCCCGCGACACAGAGCTTGTTCTCTAGTACGGGAGTCGTCTTTGTCTTTTTTTGCCAAATTTATAGCTTTATCTCGTGCGGTTATCGAACCCACAACACGTTGCAAAGTGTTAATGGCGAGATGAGTACTTTAACCACTAAACCGCACGTAAAGTCTATATATCTGCATATATTCACATTTTACAAGCTATATTAGGGACAATTCCAGGCTCTTAGCTGAGATTAAGTATTTTTTCATTGCAAATTCTATTTTCTTTATTTTTCTTGATAGTGGAGACCCATATCAGTAGTGGGATATTTATATGGGTTGCTATTATTTTCTTTTTTTTGCTGGCCTGTTGGTCTAGTGGTTAGTGACTCTGACTGCTAAGCCGGAGAGTTCGATTCCCACCCAGGATAAATATTTGTGTGATGAGCACGATTGTTTGTTCTGTGTCTAGGTGTAATTTATATTTAATATGTATGTATTTAGAAATATATAAATATATTTCTAAGTTGCCTGATTGCCATAGTACAAGCTTTGCCTAGTTTGGGATCAGATAGCGGAGTGTGAGTTGTCCCAAAATATATTATTTTTATTTACTAGGGGGTCACCCGCGACTTCCTCCGCGTGGTAATTTGGAATATTTTCCCCGATTTTGCAACATATCTCACTACTGCTCCGCTCCTATTGATCATAGCGTGATGTTAAATAGCCTATAGCCTTCCTGGATAAATGCACTATTCAACAAAAAAGAATTTTTCAAATCAAACCAGTACTCTCTGAGATTAGCGCGTTCAACCAAACAAACAAACTCTTCAGCTTTATAATATTAGTATAGATTTACCCAGAACAATTTCTTCTTTGATTTACACTTTTCGACATTTTGTGTCTATTTTATTTTACTACATAAAAAATTAATAGTCAAATACGCTATTAAAGATAGGCAATAAAATAAACATAAAACTAGACAATTTCCGAACGCATTAATGTCGGTACTTACGTATATTAATGTCTAGAGGGTACTGAATAAAGCCTTATATAATGTATGTATGCATTATCGATGTCCGTTCAACAATGCTAGTCTATGATTGATGGTTTCCTTTGGCGCAGTCTCTTCATTATAATTGTATGATACAATTGTTGGGTTCCCATTCCATCACAAAAAGAAATTGCTTAGCAGTTAAAGCACAGATTACTCAATAGTTACTACGTAACAGATACATCACTCCCATACAAAACCGAAAATACCTACGCCATAATAGCCTACAAATTCTTAATAATAATACCAGCTGTTCGCAGCGAAAAGAAATGTACCATACGTACGCGAACAAAGAGTCGAGATTGTGTTGCCCGCCGTGCGACTCACGTGCAAGCTCGTCATCGCACGAATGCGGTAGGGTTGTCTTTCTAACTTTGTCGTAGATTTTTAAGAAAGCGTACCTACACGCAAGATGCATTTTAAAATTACTAGGTACTACTAACTGAAGCCAGCTGAAATGCGTACCTACTTTCAAATAACGTAACGTACCTTTCTTCATCTTTCGGCAATGAAAAAAAGTCATTTTTTTATTGTTCTTTTGACTATGACATCCAACGACTTCACAATAATTAACCATCGTGTCGTTAGTCAAAACTTAATAATATTAACTTAATATACCTACGTAGTGTACGTAAATATCGTATGCGTTTTGAGCGGGAAACGTGCTGTGTGCGCTCTGTGTCGCGTGCGGCAGCCCCACTGGCGATCGGCTCGGTTACGAGCTACATAGCGGTAGGCACATAACGCGTAACCTTGAGCGAGTGACGGAGGCCTGGTTAAAGTGCGATTATTCAAATAAGGCCCGTACCATGATGTCTTTACAGCGTTTTATTTTCAATCTTGATTTCAATTTCGAAAACTGATAACCTTAAAGTTTGGTAATAAAATTGCCATGCTTGAAACCTTGTTTACGACATTGTCCTGTTACAATTTTATTATAAGTATAAATGACCATCATCCTCATATCAGCCTATCATCAAGATATCGACAAAATTCAGTCTTATATCAAAAATAAATCGCTATATGGACGTCATAGTGCACGTACTATGACGTTCTTATGTATTACAAGAGGTTTAATTACGCCTTAACCCACGAAGGTTTAGGTAAAGGTGTATGAACGTGATGTTACGCCAGCTATGCTACAATTCCAGAAACCATGCACTAAGAATTTTCTAATAGAAAAACCCAATAATATTGCCTAACCTAATGCAAACTCTCAAAATTATTTGTGCGTCATACAAACTTTCGCGTTTATAATATTAATAGGATTGTAAGAATGTATGGATGTATGTTTGTTACTTTTTCACGCAAAAACTCCTAAACGGATCTGGATGAAATTTAGCACAGAGATAGTTTATAGTCTGGAATAGCATATAGGCTACTTTTTCATCGCGATAACAACAGCTATTAAATACAACACGCTCAATCTTAACTCCAACGCAAACAATCGATTTCCTACGTAGCCTTTGCTACGCTTTCGTAGCAATCGCTACGTAATCGATCATGGACTCGTAGCATTTTAGTCCTTATCAAATTAATATCTATCTAATACATTATAAGATATAGTTTTTGTGGATCCGATCTTTATATGCTATTTCAAGAGAGGTAAGGCACCATACAAGAGTAAGCCCGACTGGGGAAGAATCTCCACCTAAGAGAAGACCATAACACGAAGACACAGGGTGTCTTGGTGGTCCAGTGGTCGCAGTATGCGCCTGCTGAGCACGAGGTTGTGGGTTCGATTCCCACATAGGACAAAACTTTGTGTGGCCCACAAAGAGTTGTTCTGAGTCTGGGTGTAATTTGTGTCCGTTAATTGTATATTAAGCCTATGTCCAGCAGTGGACGTCTTTTGGCTGAGATGATGATGATGATGATGAATTGTATATTTGTAAAGTCTCCCGCGACACAGAGCTTATTCTCTAGTGCGAGAGTTGTCTTTTAAAAACAAAAAAAAAGAGTTCTGCTCCTTTCCAATGCTGATTTAGATATGCGTTTTAACGAAACATTTCAATATATAGGATACTGTAACTGCTAACCATCAAGTGGGCCGAATGCTTGGTTAATAATAATAATAATAATAATAATCATTTATTTTCAGAAAATACATTCCATAGATACATACCTTACAGACTAACATACATAATTATAACTTTTGTTAGTTTATATTACTTAAAAACTATGTTAGTAACACTTCACTAGCACTTCATTGTCTCAATGCGTTCAGGTGGCACTTGTCCGTGGAAGCGACGGAACACCACACCTTTCGGCCAGAAGTCTTCTTTCATAACGATGTGCAGAAAACACGTCGGTACTCGCACCACGTACGCCTTAAAGTTGACGTTGCGGTGAGACTCGAGTTACTGCACTCTCGCCGTGTATTTAGTCTTCTGGCGGACGTACTCCACGATGTCCTCCGCCTTAGTGGTGTAATGCAGGCGAGAGATATACACCGGAGTGTTCGGTGCTGCAGCGCGTAGGCTTACGCCGCATTTTTAATACCTAGGAGGTATCAAAAAGAATGTCCTGCCTAATAGTCAACAGTTATAAGGCATTACAATTCTAATATAAAAATCCACCTACATGAAAATCTATATATAAGTGTATTGGTTAAAAATAAATAAAAAAATATATTTGATAATATTTTTTTTTGTCTTTATTTAACTACTACGGTTAAATGCACCTATCTAGTTTTTTTTTTACATCTCCCAAAGGTTGACTGGTAGAGAAAGCCTTTGGTATTAAGTCCGCCTTTGTACGTATTTTTGTGCAAAATGTTTTTAATATATAAAATCTATTTAGTCCTAAACATGAGTAGTAACATAGTATTCTTGTCATAATGCAGTAAATTGTTAATTATCCGAGCGGAGGGTTCCCAGTTCTATGCCCCACTTTTTTATACTACCAAGGTGACAAACAAGCATACGGCCCGCCTGCTGGTCAGCAGTTACTACGGTAACTGCTGACCATCAGGCGGGCCGTATGCTTGTTTTTTTGTGACCCACAAACTTTGTGTGACCCACAAAGTGTTGTTCTAAGTCTGGGTGTAATTTGTGTCCGTTAATTGTATGTTTGCAAAGTCTCCCGCGGCACAGACCACTCCCGCACTAGAGAACCAGCTCGGTTCTCTAGTGCGGGAATTGTCTTTTTAAAAAAGAAAGAAAAGAAAAAGAAAGTACTGTGTACTCATCAAGTGAAATAATCCGTGTGCGAGTGTGTAATGAAAGATATATATAGATAGGGCGTACCCTATGGACGTTTAATAACTGACTTTTAGTGCATTTATCCAGGAAGGCTATATAACATCACGCTGTGATCAATCAGGAGCAGTAGTGAGATATGTTGCAAAATCGGGGAAAATATTCCAAATTACCACGCGGACGAAGTCGCGGGCCAACCCTAGTATCCTATAAATTCACACTTTAGTTGGTAAAATTATATAATTTCACAAACCTATAGGGTTTTAACAGCATTAATCGGCAAAACTGTAGCCATAAATTCAAAATGAACACGTAAAAAATTATAAAAAATATGCCTAAATAATATTGTTTTATTTCTGACAATACAAACTATAACTAACAATATCGCAAAAAAAAATAGAACTAACACAGTAAGTACTTATTTTTTTACAATATTTGTACAGAATACTAAAAAGCGTTATAAAATAAAATTAGTCTTGTAAAATTAAAAGCTCTTCCATTAAAACTCTACACATCATCGAATCTCTAAAACTAATTACTAAAAACTCGCAACTGAGAATATTCCATCGAGTAAAATATATAGTAGAGATTTATCTCGAAAATATGAGAGCTTAAGTTTTCATTATAACAAGTTTAGGTGGCTCAGGTTTCGTTTCTAAAGGATTTGGAAGCCATTTGTGCAGACTGAGGCAGTTAGATAACAGCCAATCAACGGCTCGGATTTCTTAATTCGTTAGTGTTCAACTCTAGTTGAACTTTGGGAAAGTCGATGCCGAAAACATTAACTGCATGCAGTGGGTGGGCAGATGTTTTAAATCACGAAATGCTCAAAGCCGTGTTTATTTATTAGCCACGTAACGTTTAGAAGGCTTGTTGGTCTAGTGCAGTGGTCGGCAACCTGCGGCTCTTTCGATGTAAAGTTGCGGCTCTCCAGTTCCTTACATCCATATTTAGTGGTTCTCTATTATAATATAAAGACGAAGTGGCTGTATAAATACAATTTAGAAATATTCTAAATTGTAACTTTTGACTCTTTCATCTTAAAAGGTTGCCGATCCCTGGTCTAGTGAGTTGGACTTATGAGTGGGTTATACTCATGGGTCAATCCTTGTAGATACTGTATAAGTAAAATGTCGCTTCCAATGCTTCTGGTATTGCAAGCGTCTATAAGCTACAATAAGTCAACTCATCCCACGGCTCCAGTTCAGAACGGGATCAGTTAACTAAAGAGCCCTTATTTGTTTGTCACATAGTAGTATAAAAGTGCATATTTTAATATGTAACCACGTGCAAGTAATTAAAGTAATACAAGCGTACATTTTACTTTAACACTTACAACGATTGACAGATTCCCATGAATCGCATCGCAAACATGAATCGGGATCAGACTTAAATCCCATATTTGTAATATGCCGTAATCCGCCTTTGCGAAGTAACAATCTTAACTTAGGTAAGTAAATATATGAGTATATTATTTAGTACTGACATTCCACAACTTTTTTACTTAAATTTGGAAAAAAATAAGCAAACTAAAACAAAGCCAAATAGTTTAAGCTGAATATTATCTGAAACATGTCTGACCACAGAACATTAAATAATGCATATTTGTGCACAAAGTCAAATATTGGCCGGTAGGTTTTCATTTCACGTCCAACTGCTTTATTAGTTATGAATTTTACGTTTGTAAATTCGTAACTCTCAAATTCATAAATTTTCTCTATTTCACTGGGCACCTACAAGAAAATTATAAAGATAATATATACGGTAGAATAGAGTAGAACATAATATACACCTACTGTTGATAATATAGTTATACTTTGTTTGAGCTGTATCTTATATATTTTTTTAATTTAGAATAAAGTTATTGTTGTAAAGTCCCCAAAAAACTTTCAAATTATTTTTAAGTTAGTTTATTATATATGGAACTCTTTTGGTCTATTAGTTAACTTTTAATGTACCCTAGCTTAGTATAAGACTGCATGTTTCTGAAATAAATAACTAATGGAATGCATTAAAATTAGGATTTTAACTAATACATCTAAACTAAAAACTATAAAGGGAAAAGATTTGTATGTTTTATATTTTTGTTTTCAATATAATAAACTCAAAAACTACTACTCGACCGATTTAAAAAAAATGGTTTCACCTAAAGAAAGCTACATTATTTGCGAGTATCATAGGCTACATTTTATTTTATTATAATTACGGGACCCCTTAAAATCTAAATAAATGTCCATCCGTGCGAAGCTGGGACGTGCCGGGGTGTGATTGTTTGTGAAGATGGAAGGATAATTTTGCTTTTTCATGCAATAACTACTGAACAGATCTGAACAAAATTTGGCACATAGTATAATAGCACATAGAATACTTTTTATCTCGGAAAAACGTTCGTTTCGATTTGTTTAATTTTTTCGCGGCGGTACCGCATACCTAGTATTAGATAAAACCATTATTGTAGATACCTGAGAGTTTGGACTATAAAAATGTTTTCATTACAAAGAAAAACAACCAGAGAGTGAGAGATAAAAGCAGTAATGTCCCAGATTTCCTTTTCATGATCTTACTTGAATATCTTCCCAATGTAGTATTTACAATTTGCGAAGAAAACTTTATTAGCCCTCATAAATAAGTCTACGTTCTGTTACATTTCTTACGGCTTTTATGTCAGTCCGTATCGTAAAATCTTATATTCCTCTTTTTTATTCGAAAGTACTTATTTTTGACAATGATTGCAACCACGTAAAATTTAGATAGAAATGCTACATTTTGTAATCTGTTTTTTTTTTAAATCATAAATGTATATGTATATTGACGGACTTAAGGCCAAAGCTATTTATTACGATTTAACCATTACAGGTTTCGCTAGGAAAACATAAAACAGGAATATAAGAAATAAATATTAAGAAGGGATGCATCACTATTATATATACATATAAAATACTGGTTGTTGCGTTGTAGATCTCGATTATCGCTATAAAAATTAGCCTATATGCTATTCCAGACTATAATCTATCTCTGTGATCCGTTCAGTAGTTTTTGCGTGAAAGAGTAACAAACATCCATACTCACAAACTTTCACATTTATAATATTAGCAGGGATATACTAAATCGGTTTTAGAGCTGATTATCAGAATAATTTAAATACCTACATATTTACATTTAGCAATTATTGTTAAAATACAACTTATTTCTTCATCGCACATTCAACACAACGTCGCTGTAATTTAGGGATAGATCCAAAGATCGTTTCCTATCAATGAATCAACTGAACAACGACCTTTCACAGATAACTGACCATAAAAGAGCTATCTTCTTTCAAAAATCTACAAAAGACGATTTCTGAATACAAAGCTTTCAACTGTTACGCGTACAAAGCGATAGGTATCGGATGCCATCTCAGATCATTTAATTTTGTTGCATCGACCTTTGGACAAAAGTCTCCGTCGTACCATAGTATAAATAAGTAAATAGTAGAGAAACTGAGCCAAAATCTACCGCCTAGCGCTGATTTAATAAGCGTACATTGATTGGATCGAATTGGCAACTTGCGAATGGAGCGCGAACTTACATTGGATTTATCGCAACTTACATTGGATTTATCGCAACTTACATTGGTATATTTATTTCAATATCACTTTACATAAAGCAATAATTGTAGATACCTAAAATACCCATCTAATTTAATAAAATACGCAATAAAATGGGTATTTATATGATTGTTACAGAATGGGGTTCTTCAAGAAAGGAGTTATAAGGTTTTTAAAGGGTCGGCAACGCGTGAGTGACACCCCTGGTGTTGCAAACGTCCATAGGCTACGGTAACTGCTTACCATCAGGCGGGCCGTATGCTTGTTTGCCACCTTGGTAGTATTAAAAAAAAAAAAAAAAAAAAAACCATATGAGTTACGCTACTTGCGCTCTAGGTAATGTCGGCTTTTCAGCAAATATAAAATAAATTCACTACTATCTACTCTTTATACTATGGTCTTCCTCGTTTAATCTCGTTTCCATTGGAAAACGAATCCAATAAGATACCTTGTTACAAAGATCGTTAAACAGTACTTATAATTGAATTTCTGAGAACCTAGCTGCGGATTATAAGTACTCGTATTAACTAAGTACTATTATAATATTCGAGATTTCTATTTATTCATGAACGTCTGTGCCAAATTTTAATTGAACTAACAGATGTAGAATCTTTATTAAAGTAGTTCAAGTAAAATAAATTGCTAATTTAATATAAAATTTAATAAGTAAAATTCAATTTGTTGAAGATGTGTTAATTAAGATTTTTGACGAGAGAGAAAATTTCCATGAATTATAAGAATTCCCACAAGGATCTCTCATCTTGAAAAATTTCTTTATCTGTACAAAATACCTGTAGAAGTTTAAAAACGAAATTCACCGATTCATACCAATAGTAGCAGAATTTCTATGAATCTATTCCTAATGCTCCCTTTTATACTTACGTTTTAAAAGAGAGTTCCACACTTTGTTTAAAAATTACATACTTCTAGAACCATCGGTTTAAGCTATATGTTACATATCAATTAGTTTTAATATTTCAACGAAGTCTAGAAAGCCGTTAGATTGAAAAAAAAAACAAATACAGTATCATAACATTAATAAATTTTTACTTAGTAAATTTTTATTTACAAATTTTATTTTACAAACAAGTAAGTAATGTTAGTCAACCGAGCCAATTTATTCGTCAAACTTCTAAGTTATTAAGTTGCACATAGAGGCTCCCATGAATCTTGAATTAAGTTACAGAGACTTCTTTACAAATTCTTTATTAAGTTTGCAACAAAAAAAAACTTCTGCAAAAGGTTATTACAGTAGGGTGAGTAACTTTTCCCTTTTACGTTTGGGAATTCCTTACAAGTACTTCAGATTTTTTTAAATCGTTCAGCCATCAGAGGCCATACCATTATAGCTATTTATTTACGATTTTGAATTTCGAACAATAACAACATTAAGGCTAGGTAACAAAATTCTTTTCGTCTTTATTTTAAGTGCCATTAGTCGACAGCGACTATAATCATTTTTGCTGTACTTGATACGCCGTTTAATTTCAAGAGGACATCGCCTCTATTAATCATAACTTATTTAGCCTGAGACAACATGCTTTCGTCTTCATCTAAACTAATATCTATTATAAAAAAGATTTGTTTTTTTACGTTTGTTACGATTTAACTCAAAAGCTACTTGACTGCTATTATAAATTCTTTCACCATTAGAAAGCTACATTATTAGCGAATAACACAGGCTATATTTTATTTCAAAAAAATAAGGGACCTCTACGAAAACTAAATAGATATCCACCCGTACGAAGCTAGGACGTGCCGCTAGTATCATATAATTTATCATCATCATCATCCAAAGTTTGCCTGGTAGAAATTGGTCTTAGCGATAATGCCGTCTAGTGTACAATTTTATTTCTACTAAGTTTCTGTGTAATGTATTATATTATCTGTGTCATTTCAGGCTAGTGCACCCACTTTTTGTATATATATTCAATGTTAATAACTAAACAAAACATCTTGCAAATATCAAATATAAGGTTAAAAATGAATATAAAAGCATTATGGCCGCAGTACTTACAACGCAAGCAAGAAGAGAACAGTATAAATGTGTTTTGGTTATTGCACTATAAAACTGCTATAAACACAACCTTTATCATTGAAATAAAACGCGTCTACCCCACTTTATACGCTGTGTTATGCCAGCAAAATTTATTTACATGTAATAAGCAGCTACGAGATCAGCATTCTAACTTCCACTGAGGTATAAAAATAACGTAGCATCACACCTTCTTCCCGAAAGAGTAAGCAGAGATATTTAAGTGCGGTACGGCTGCCTAAGAAATAAAGGTGTAACTAAAAGTACAAGAATCTATACAAATTAAATGGCAAATTTTTGTTAAGCAAGACTAGGTAAGATTTGGGTTTTGCTTTAGTAATCCTGACTGCTGAGCTTCAAGTCGTGGGTTCGATTCCCACGCGGGATAAAACTTTACAAACAAGTCTCTGACACAGAGCTTATTACCTAGGGCGGGAGGAGAAGAAAGTAAAAAAAAAAAAAATACACTCAGTGATGTAGTATTCCTGTGCGTGTGTACCTACAGATCGCCAGTGCTCATTTTGGAATTTTGAAGAAAAGTTTTACTAACCCTATCACTAAATACTAGTTTTTTATACTACTTGGGTGGGAAACAAGCATACTGCCCGCCTGATGTTAAGTAGAGACCTGTACTCACACATAGGAACACAAAAACACCACTGTGTGTTTCAAATTAAATTTTCATGCAATTAAAATTGCAAGTATGCAAGCGCCCATAGGCTACGGTAACTACTTACCATCAGGCGAGCCGTAGCTTTTTTCCAGTCGTTCGGTTTAAAAATACAAGGCGTACCTATGTGACACATTTCCAGTCAAACGGACATCAAACCAATGCGCTATTGACGCAGTACAAAAACTACGTCGAAAATATAGAATTATCCTTTCTAAGTGCTGTTTGCGGTACTCTCATTAATAAAAGGTCCTTTGAGTATCATAGTCGAGTCTAATGTAGTAAACATTTTCACGCTAAAGCAGTACAAACTTGAGTGTTGACTGTTGCCTCTGTCCGAAATATTCGCCCGTACTTTAGAGTACGTGACCCGTAATGAACCAAACAAATTAGCTCAAAAAGTTGCAAGTTATTTAATCCCGTGGTTGAAGTTTATTTATTAAGTAAATATATAATTCTGTCTTTACAATGCTAATTGGTGTTGATACTAAATTGAAGATTTAATCAAATGTTGACTGCAAGCTGTCAGTACACAATCACAAAACTTTGTGTGACCCGCAAAGAGTTGTGCTGAGTCTGGGTGTAATTTTTGTCCGTTAATTGTATGTTTGTAAAGTCCCCCGCATCACAGAGCTTATTCTCTAGTGCGGGAGTTGTCTTTTTAGAAGAAAAAAAAAGAGATCAGGCGGAGGATCAACGGTTTCACGTACTTTCCGTGGCACGAAGGTGTCATACCATCAACCCATAAACGTCCCACTGCTGAGTATGGATTGATATTCCACACTTGGTAGGATATCAGCCACGCTGACCAGACGGGTTTGTATAGGGTTTTGTTTAGAGTGTTTTCTCTGTCGCAATGAATATTGTCTGCCTGACTTTCTTCCTTAGTCTGATCTTAAGACACTTTCGGGATGGAACGGGGTGGTGACTTTTTTTTTGACATTATTCTTAATCCGTCACCATACGGATAGACAACAACACGGAGATGTAAACACCAGAAACTTCTAAACTGCGGGCATCTAAAATGATTTATTTTTGCCCCGACCTAGGAACTCGGACTCAGGGCTTTATGATCAGCAGTTACACTTATCACCAGACCAATGTATTCTGTGATTGAATAAAACAATACAAACGATCTTTTATCTACACCGATACATTATATTTAGCTTGAAATACATTTAACAAGATCAGATTATGAGCACATCTCATCATAAGAGCATAAGACCGTCGAGAATATCGTATAAGCCTCACTTATTCCAATACCAATAAATAAACTACACAGGCTTTCATTAAAACCTTTCAATAAGTACTCATTTAAGCTTTATTTGCGATTAATCCCAATACGAAAATAATTATTTCAACAAAATCATTAATGGTTAAACCTTTTAATGGTTAATGGCTATTGGTATCTGAAGCGAACGAGATATTGATTTAGGTAGCAAGCGATAAACGCAGGTACTATTAATGTTATTATTGCCGACCACAGAACAAAATATTTGTTTGTTCCAATGAAGTAAACAAGTTGACGGAGGTAGAAGTATCATTACTATAATAGACTTCGACAACTATACTTTGCTATAAAAGTTCCTAAATACAGACTCGCGCAAACATCACTATTCTGACAAGGCCGATAAACAAATTTAAGTGTCTCCTAAATACTTATATGCTTATTTATTATGGACATTACCGTACGAAAACATATCTTTGCAGACAGCCGATATCATTTTATATAGTGTAACATGTACCGATTAAAGAATAGAATTATAAATATGTAATAGTAGTACCTAAGTTTGGATCGAAGCAGTTTTTGCCTACCCCACTGGGATACGGGCGTGATGTATGTATGTAGTACTAGTCAAACTCGAACTTAAAATTATGAATGTAAGAGTAAAATACGGTTTCAGAGAAATTTCCTCCCACATACGATAAGGTTGTGGAATGAGCTTCCCTGCCGAGGTTTTCCCGAAAGACTATAGGGGGTTCTTCAAGAAAGGAGTTATAAGGTTTCTCAAGGGTCGACTACGCGCGAGTTATACCCCTGGTGTTGCAAGCGTCCATAGGCTACGGTAACTGCTTACCATCAGGCGGACTGTATGCTTGTTTGCCTCCTTGGTAGTATAAAAAAAAAGTCAACAATAGGTAGTCCGCAGTATGCCTGACCGACCCATGGTACATGTCGTAATTTGGAATGTATCTTATTATATTATGTTGGTGATCGGAAGTAAAAAAAAAACAGGATAGGCCTTTATGATTTCACCTACGATCTTGAACAGAATGTATCCAATACCATCATGCAGGTGTGGCCAGGTCATCTGTCCACTAACCCTGCATCTTACTGAACGTATTCGCAACTTAAGTACCCTTAATGACACCTAGTAATACTAAATACGTTTAGGTACGTCAATACATACGTCTTCTGTTAATTTTTTATAACATCATTGGTCTATGGTCAAAGTTTGTATATTTGTGTATATATAACTCTATCTTAATTACGCTAATGACTAAAGGGACGTGAGCACAATTAATGACCAGTAAATTATTCAACACATATTTTATTAAAGGTTGTTTTTATTACTAGTGACCGGAGACCAAAAATAAATTACCAACAGGTCAGGTTATTCATGCTTTTTTTATACTACCATGGTGGCAAACAAGCGTACGGCACGCCTGATGGTAAGCAGTTACCGTAGCCTATGAACGCATGCAACACCGGTAAGCAGTTACCGTAGCTTATGAATGCATGCAACGTCACTCGAGCGCTGCCAACCATTTAAAAAACGTATAACTGCTTTCTTGAAAAACCTCATGCTATATAGTCTCTCGGTAATAACCCAATAAAATGCCCTCCTAGAATGAATTTCGGTCACGCCGGCTAATCTCGACGGATACTAGACATCTGCGCGAAAGATTTTACAGTCCACAAGGCTGTGCGCAAACACAAGTACACTCGGTATTTCCTTACTCTTATACTCTGATTTAAGTGCTGTCCGAGACAACATTTTTGTAACTCCTTGCCTGGTTTCAATTATTACGATAAATAAAGTACAGACAAAAAATCATAACATATTGGGATAGCTACCTAGTTGTGACCTGTTTTCATCACAGCCAGAGGCAGAACATACAAAAAAATAAACGAATCGTTGACCTATTTGAGTATTGACCGAGAAACTGTGTTTACCTACGATTAATAGCGATGCATTTCAAGTGTGCACCCGGCTTCGGCACTACATCAATACATGGCTATACATTAATTTATGAGACAAAATTGATAGGGGATAGGGTGGCGTACCGTATACCTGCATATAACAATGCATACGGATTCCCCGGAGATCTGTTCCGTTCGGCTCGAAACTCGGCCACAGTCGGCGGAAACACGCCGGCCGAACACATCTCGTGATATATGCTGTGCCGGTTAAGCAATAAATATACCCAACACTTTGCTCGCAACGTAGTCACACACTTGACGTAAATAAGCTTACATTGCTACAGAAAAAAACATAATGTATTGTGATATATACGCATTCACAAAAGTTTTTTAACAACATGGTGAACAAACTCTGACTGAATTTAAAATTCAGTTTTCAGTTCTTTTAAGTAAAATCATGTTTAATTTGCTTTGTTAAACATTAGGTACATGTGGCTTTATATAACACGACATATATAATCCACCAAGGATCAAGAAGGATCCCCGAAACGGTAGATAGAGGTTACGTACCTTGTACACCTACACAAATTTGGAGAACGCTTTATCGATCGCAAAGACTTTGTTAAACATAATCCATAGAGGATTCACGAAGGTGTAGGTTGAAGTAGTGGTGATCCTACAATTGTACCCGAGAGAGCTTTGTGAGAAGTTCTATAAGTTTCGTACAAAGAGTTACTCCATATTGGAAACATTTTATTGCTATTCGCCATTGTTACTTCATCTCTTATTGAGTAATTTAACAAAGCTCAATACATCATCCAAGAAATATTGCAAAATATGAAATCTGTATTATTTTAAATATAAATGTAGTCTAATATAGAATAAATCTTTATTCTGTGTCTGAGTGCAATTTATCTTTAGTACTTATATATGATTTTAGAAATATACTAGTAAGTTTACCAGTTGCCGTATTGCCATAGTTCGAGCTATGCCTGGTTTGGAAAGAAATAATAGTGTGTAGTTGTCAGAAGATATAATAAGATTTATTATATCACTTATAATAATCAAACAACAAATAACATCCTGAATTAAAGACGTTTTTATAAAACCTTTTTCGTTTATATACTTTCGGTAGGTAAAGAAACTAAACGCAGATGTCGGACAAAGAAGTATCTTTTCATAGCCGTGTGAATGTAAAAGAGACTGGCGCATAATACGGAGCTCGAGTAGTGTATTACGAAGGAAGCTGTCTCTTAACTGCCACGAGCTTACGAGACTACGTATTGTTTCATACTACATCAAGCTCTTATAATATTCTTGTAAAAGTGAATAAATAATCTTACCTATAACTTATACGATATATGACATATTTTACGATCATAGTAACAACAGACTTTGGTGCGATTGGTCATATTCTTAAGTAGCTATAATATTTATGTATCATTAGTGAATATTATGTACCTAAATAAAGTATTGACAACAGTATCACAATATTTGAGTATCACAGTATCACAATATTGACTGCCTTGGTGGTCTAGTGGCTGCAATATGCGCCTGCTGTGCTGGTTGTGGGTTCGATTTCCACACAGGGACAAAACTTTGTGTGACCCACAAAGAGTTGTTCTGAGTCTGGGTGTAATTTGTGTCCGTTGATTGTATGTTTGTAAAGTCCCCCGCGACACAGACCTTGTACTCTAGTGCGGGAGTTGTCTTTTTAAGAAAGAAAGAATATGGAAAGATTATAACAATTACCTCCTAACCGAATTTAAATCACGGCGCGGCGGCTAATCTTGATGGAGACTAGCTATCTGCGTGGGAGATGTTATAATGCACAAATTTCTGCACAAACACAGGTAAATTCTTTGCTTCTTCACTATCACTACCATTTAAGCAATATTTATTTTTATTTATTTATTTATGCACTAAATGTACAATGGAGGGCTTAATGCCAAAGGCATTCTCTACCAGCCAACCTTAGGGTGATGCAGAGATATACGAAGTAGGTGCAAGAATAAGATGTAGTATTGATTTAAGAGGGAATAAATATTATGTTTATTGATTATTATATACGTACAAATACAATTACATAAACTACGTGTAAACCTAAATACTTATTTATAAATAAATATATATTTATATATAGACTAATACATATATATTACAAATACTGTATTACTGATGTGATAATTTTGCCAGTTCGTCGAAGAGGAGGTCCCGAACTTTCGTTTTAAACATGATTTTTTTTTCTTTTTAAACAATATGTATTTTGGTGTACAATAAAGAGTTATCTATCTATCTATCATAGTCCGATAAAGCAGCAGACGACGACCGGAGAAAAAAAAAGCGTAGGTCCAACGGTTTTCCAAAGAACGGGTATGTGAACACCGCTAATTGCCAAATATAAATTTATTTTTTTTATTTTCGGGACAACTCACACATGGCTATCTGATCCCAAACTAGGACGGTGGTCATTGGAAATTGGCGGTGGTTGGTATCTACTATAAATTCTTGATAGAAAAACTCAATATCTATTTTGGCCCGACCCGAGTATCGAACCCGGGTCCTCTTGAGCAGATGTCGCACTTAACTGCCGCTAGACACACGAGGCAGTTCGTCTAGTGGTTGTTAAGTACGCAATACGGCCATATCCATCAATAGAAATTGAGTGGTAGTCCACAATCTATT
This sequence comes from Trisateles emortualis, assembly GCA_947095525.1. Taxonomy (NCBI): domain Eukaryota; kingdom Metazoa; phylum Arthropoda; class Insecta; order Lepidoptera; family Erebidae; genus Trisateles; species Trisateles emortualis. Next base: position 9,765,872 of record OX352735.1, on the reverse strand, counting down.
CATTAATGGTAAGTATATTCGAAGGATAGATGTCGTCTTGTGCACGACTTGTAAACGAATTAATCAACTTCAACTCTTGAAGAATGTTTTATGTAGAAAATTCAACATAACTTCGCCAATGTCACATAAACCTTACCAGGAAAATCCAATGAAATTTATTATGTTATTGAAACCAGAAACGCAACAAAAGAAAAAAGTATATATTTAAGTATAGTATAAATTAATATATACCAACAGGTACCATATTATAAAAAGCAGTGGTGGCCGAGTGGGATACTAACTATAATCTATTTTCGTGCTTACTTAGAGGTACTGAACAAATAAAACACACATTTATAGTCTGTTGGTCAGTAATATTTACGTTAATATGAAAGCAGTAAAAATCGCATGCAAAGATAAAACAGTAAACCATTTTGAATATAAAATTAGGCAAGGAAGGTTTCACTCTTGGGAGGACCGCTAGCTGCTAACAAATTCATACAAAAATACGTTACATAAGGTATTTGAAATAATTTAGTTCGCAAGAAAAATGCAAATGTTCAAACTTGTTTACATTGCATTCAGTGCATGGAGTTACTGAATATGGTAATATATTTGTTTAGGCATTTCACTTTAGTTTTTTTTTTAATTGTTGAGGCAATCGTGTTTCCTTGGCTGACCTGACTGCTAAGCCGTGGGTCGAGAATTCGGTTCCCATCTTAATATATGTATGTGTGATGAACACAATTCTTTGTTCTGTATCTGTGTGTAATTTAGCTATAATAAAATTCGGTTTTTATTTGAAGCTTACAGGCATACTCAGATGGCTGTGTGTGTGTTCTTATTATTATTATACTAAAAGATCGGCCAGTGGTCGAAATTCGACCGTAAGTGATATTTTTTAAACTATTTCCAAAAATATATTGATATCTCAAAAACTCGCCAATAGCTACTAAGCAAACAAAGACAATCGATTGGCAAACAGAGTAGTTAAATCACCTAAAGAGGTTCTCCTTTTTTATTCCTCGGAGCGCACCTTTTAGGAGGAATAAAATTTTAATATTTTTAATTTCTGTCGGGAGCGCTCCTAAAAAGTGCGCTCCGAGGAATAAAAAAGGAGCACCTCATTAGGTGCGCCTCAAAATGGTAGCGCTTCGAGGAATACCTCAAATACATAACATCGATAAGTTACCGCTCATATCATATGGGTAAACTGGTCATAATGCAGATTAACTTGTTAATCTCCAGATAAGGTCTATATCGCTAGTCAATCTGCCGCTTAGACAGTAAATGTGCTAACGTATGTCGTATTCAGTAACAGATAGGTATACTAGCGTTAAATGGTTGGAAAGTAAAGCTGTCGCCGCATACAAGCGGCCTCCCCTAGGGACAGATATGACGAAATGAAATGTAAGGTCTGCTTCCACGTACGAGACTCAATAAAATTACTCCCACTTTTATATATCTCTTAGGGACGATTCGTTTCGCAATACTACTAGCAAAAATCTTGTTTATTATAACAGTTTCATGATATATTTTATGTTTTATATAAATTATTTAAATATTTATTTCTAATTTCTAATTCATTTTTAATACTATGTATAAAACAAAATAGTATTATTTTTAACTTAAGAAGACTATTGTGCTATGTATATATTGTATTTTATAACCTCTTTCTCCTAGTAACGACATTGCCACTTTGGATAGCAATGGTAATTCTTTGTCTGAGAAAGAAGCCAACCCTCTGATTACGCGAAACGTTTCGCTAGGTTTTTATGGAGGAAACGAACATTCAGACACCACGAACCTAGTGTATCTACCCTAAACGGCTCAAAAACATGATAGTTTCGATATTTAGAAAGGATGTACGAAAGAAGAATAGCAAGAGGTAGGTATATCGAGTGCAAATGGATGGAGATATCGGTCTCTTAATCACGTTTTCTTGGCGATTATATCGATGTAAAGTTTAACAGCTTGCAACTTTCTATACTGTTTCTGAAGATCCATTATAGGATACCTACTCTCTACATTAATGTATAATACACTCTGATTCTTAAGTAAACATGGAAAATTTTATATTCACGATTAAGAGACCCCATAAACAAGAACAACACCATAAAAACATTCGTTTTATTTCACAATTCGAGTAAAATTGTTGGCGAATGATCCATTGGCACAAATCTACATACATTAACCTCGCATATTCCGAGGGGTTCGGTTGATCCTTAGTGAAACGACTCCAACAGCTTGTAAGAATGCAGATTAAAACATACAGAAATATCTTGTGCGTGCATAACGTCATTTTATCGATTCATTTTCGAGCTTAATTTGAATTTCAAACAATGACAAAAGACAGATACAACGGTTCACAGTACACGAATTTCAAATGAAGATGGAATAGAAATCGCAATAAGCGATAAGGACGTTATGGTTGGCCCCTGAATAAATAATAAACTACATGTTACGGTGTTCGAAGTGCTACGACATAAATAGTCGTTAGCTAGTATGTCACCATTGGAAATAAAATGATATATTATAGTATAAAATTATTTTTACCAAACAAAGTGCCTCGTTATTGCCTGGCGACGCGTCGGTTACAAACAAACGTCGAATATCCACTTAATCTTGCCAAAGTAAACAAATCCTGTATCCATCGAGACAATGGAGTGGAAAGTTAATATATAAACGATCCATCACGTTTGAAAAATCTGATGCCAAACAATATTGAAAGCTTTATACCTACCTACAGGCATTTTATTATTATTTTATTCAAGCAAAAAATTAAAATGGAAATATTGCGCAATTCGCAATTCTTTTGTTTTGTTGAAGCAAAAGGTTATTGTGTCAGACAAAATGAGAAAATAGTGTGAACAGAATTACAGGAGTGTCTTGAGTACAGAACGGTCTAACAAGCTGCCACCACTTGAAACTAAACTAAGGCGGCCTATACGACACACATTTACTGTTGCTATATTACGTTATTGCCTCGTGAAAAGAAAATTCCTTTGTGATATTTTCATTTAGCTGGAACTAAGTTAATTTGTCTTGGAATATAAGCTTAAGCGTCAAGTGTGTAAACACACACTTGACGCTTAAGCTTATAATATGCATCACTAATAACTGTGTCTTCAGATTTTACTTTACGATTATGTGACGTTTTGGGTTGTGATGTGAAGATTCAATTAAGGTAGGTACGCGTGACGACGATCACAGATAACACAGTTCTTCTCCTTGAACGTTATATCAAAAATATATCTATACATTTACCTATACATTCAAGCACCCATAGTTAAATTACTTGAGGCTCACGAAGTCAATTCTAAATTTTATTATATGTAATAAATATTTAAAAAGTCAATAAAGCTTGTTACTTTTTGCATCGAACAAAAATAATTGCTATTTACCCTTAATACTAGAGGTTGTCGAAATTCGACCTTGACATTTATATATCTCCGTATAAACTTTAAATATACCATTGAAAAGGGGCCCCGAAGTTTTCTCTTCACGTAATAATATTTAAGTAGATAATTCATTAATTTGTAAAATATGTTATGTTACCCTATTAAAGTAAAAGTCCAATTTATAGATGCTAACATACATATTTATATAAATAACAGACTGCTTACTATTTGGATTCAGACGGTACAGCCTGCCAGATGGTTTTTTTTTACCGCAGTTACCGTACTGCTTAATTGTCACCTTAGTAGTATCATCATCACCGTCGTTCCCTCACTGCTGAGGAACGCGAGACGGTTTTCGGTCTTCTGAAGTAAACGCGCTCAAGGTAGAGCGCCGGCAAGATGGTCAGACGTCATTAAGAAGGCGTTTGGAGGTAGCATGTAACATGCGGTCCACACTTCAGAAGACCTCATCCTACTAATATTATAAACGTGAAAGTTTGTAAGGATGGATGGATTGTTTTGTATGGATGGATGAATGGATGTTTGTTACTCTTTGACGTTAAAATATACTGAACGGATCTGGATGAAATTTGGCACAGAGATAGATTATTTATTTATTTATTAATTTATAATAAGCATTCTCTACCAGTCTATCACAGGTGATGCAGAGATAATCGAAGTAGGGCGAAGAGGGCACGCAAACTACGGCGTTGACGAATAGGTAACCATTTCAATTCAGAGCGAAAGGTAGACACATGGTCATACTTACGAAGATTATAAATGAATCGAATGCAGTTATTAAGAAGCCGGTCATATTTGTTGAGAAGATCTGCATTCAGGTCATAGTAGCACACATCACCATAGTCAATTATGGGAAAGATTAAGGTCTGCACAAGCATTGTCTTGGTCCTAGTAGGGAGAAAGTTTTTCAGACGATAAAAGGCCCGAAGAGTTCCAGTAACTCTCTGACTCACATTGGTAACCTGAGCTTGCCAACTGAGAGTGGTATCGACAAGCAATCCAAGATCCTTAACCACAGGACTGAATGGTATAATTGAATTATTATAGATGAGAGGTGGCAGGGTACTGATGGATAACCTGCTTATCATGCTGTGGCTACCCACTATAATGGCTTGACATTTAGCGGGATTAACGGCTAAGCCAAACCTCTTAGACCAATTCCTTAATTCTTCAAGGTCGCTATTTAAATTGATTATGGTCTGGAATAACACATACTTTTTACAGTGATAACCGACATCCACGCGGAAGGAGCCGCGGGCAACAGCTATAGTATAATAAAACCTTAAACAATGTTCATTTACGTATACGTATATTATGGTGTGTAAGGCTTAATCTTTGACCTTTCCTACTTCATTTAACTATATTATTCTACTTAATATTTCAGTTCACCTAATTGCTATTTTGATAGTAACAATATCCAATTATCTACAAATTTGAAACAGTCATTAGTGAATGCCCTCACGTAGTCACTATTTATTTGAACTCGATGATAAATAGGTACATTTAGTTGTCCACCATTCTAATTGTCTATAAAGATTCATAGTTCAGTAGTTTTGTAAATATTTGACAAATTGACAGGAGTTTAGTTGCCCTGACAATTTGTCAAATATTCCCAAAATTACTAAACTGAGTAAGTACTGAACGGATTTTCACCAATGGCCGGAATTATTTATGGGGAAGGTTTTAGTGTATTAGTTTATTATGGTTTTGTGTAAACTTACACAAAACCATAATAAACTAATATCGTTGGTTTTGCTTTAACTAATTTCGTCATATTTTAGAGTTACATACACATAAATAATGTATAGTGGACTAGAAAGCATTCAGTAAAAAAATTTTTCACTGAATGCTTACTTACTACTTACTAAATATAAACTATTCTACTATGGTGAAAATCAAGCGAACAGCCCGCCTAACGGTAAGCAGTTAATATAGTCTATGGACGCTAACAATACCTGCCCCTCTAAACAAGTAGCCTAAATGGTAGTCGAATAGAATAGAAAGGAAATGTTGGTTATGACATATGGTTTTGACATTAGTGTACGATATAATGTCGTAAACTTAATTCTAATCCCATACATTTGCTTTCTATTCTATACGTTTTTACTACCGTTACCGTACCGCCGAGTGGCAGGAGCATTAATTAACACGGCCTCTATTCTCACTCAGAGGAACACAGTAACACAACTGTGTTAATTAATTTTTTGTCTGTCTGTGCATCTTACATGTATATAACAGCTTACATGTATCATCTGGAGCGGCCTACTATGGGGATTTAGTCTCATCTAGAGGGAATATCCGTGCATTTAAACGTTTCTGCCATACATATTATAGCAATCAAATTTAGCTCACATAGGTTCCGTAGTTGGAGGTCCTCCGTGGTGCTCCTTTTCATAGGTTACAAACCTATACAGATTTATTTTGTCTCCCGCTTTGCTATGGAGGGAAGTGGAAACTTTTCTTTCTAACTCCTCCTATTTACTTCTGATTAAATTCGTTGCGGGGTCCAAGACAGTAGGTTTAGTTGTCCACGGGACGCACGAGTGTCAAAACTCGGTGTATCAGTTGGTTACTCCGCTGTTAATCCTGGCTCACAGGAGTCACAGCGGTGGGGATGTGGGTGGGATTGTCTGTGCATCTTTTGCAATTTAAATTCTAGAATAGACAAAACGAAATATATGATTTTCGGCATTTATGAGCTACGCACTTTCCAGATTGTTATAAAACAAACAAATAATACATTTTACCTAACGCGAAGGACAACTCGAGTGAAGAACGAGAGAATTGGAACAACGCGGTCACATCTCGACACACTTGAAAGGGCTTTCTTTACCCCAAACCTCGTTTAATGTTGAGAAAAAACAACAACTTTATTATTCCAACAGCAAGTATTTTCAGGTTATAACAGTATACATTTACGTAAAGTGAAAACTTCGAATTCCTTTTTGAGAATATAGGTCGAATTCGACCGTAAAAAATGTTTCCAAAATGTCTACAACTCGTGAATAATTACTATACATACTCTTAAGCAAAATAAGCTCAATAACGTTCAAACTTTAAAAAAAATAATGAGGGTAAAATTTTGACCACCGAGCAATATTCAGCGCCTTTAGTTACGTATTACAAGGCAATCCACTCTATGGTGAATATGTGACGTCATTATCTACATAATACATAAACGCTGCGGCCTTGCCAAATTACAGGTATTTTTGTAGACATTGTTCATACATTTATGTTGACCCATTAACGAACGGGTGGAGCTATAACACTAATGGAACGTATTGCTAAGTTGGCGCAGTAACAGTGTACATCTGCAATGCTAAGGATTAAGGTTCATACCCCGGGTAGTGTAAATTTTGGAAAAAATGCTTAATATCGGCCACACGTCTGGAAATATGAACCATAGTATTTAGGCAGGTAATAAAGTTTACATGTTATGAATTTCAAATGAAGATCGAAAATAAATCGCAATTATGATGTCATGGCCCAGCCCCGGGACGATAATAAAGAAACGTCAAGTAATCTTAAGATAAGTAATGAATATACGCGAAGTATATACCTATTATAGTACACTTTCTACTTTATGAAATAAATAAAGATTGTTCGTGCTTAAAATTTTCAAAGCATACAGTCGACTCAAGTTATGAATTTTAAAATCTTTGTAGAGTACAACGACTCGGTTTTAAAAGTTACAACTTGGTGAGATTCATTTTACTGCTTGGTTTTACTGCCATACATCAATATACAAGTCGTTTGTCCTGACTGACTATCAACAACAAAAGTCTAGAAAGCAGAAATTGGGGAAATAGTTAATCTATTCTATAAATAACGTAAACATCTACTTAAAAAAGACTCTTGGTAATTCGACCTTTAAACGGTTAAAGAATAGTTTATCCCGGTTGAAGTTGGCTGAGCCGCTATTATACATTTATAAAACGTTTGTTCTGACGGGTCTTTGGTCGTTTCGCACCACGAGTTATTCGAATCGCGGTGCGAATCGCCCAAGTACTATTTCTGACTGGGACGATTCGCACCGCAGTGGTTGCAGCGGTGTGAATGGCCCAAGGTATCTTTTGGAATGGGTCGATTCGGAACACGGAGCGAAAGTACTCAATACTCATATTTTACATCCTGATTTAAACTCAAACCAAACATTTAAGATATTACTTATTCATAAAAACGTTGAGAAAAGTGGTTAGAGAAAATAAAATAAAAAATTCGATGTAAAAATATATTTTATAGTCAGTTTGATCAACATACACTTAACTTAAAACAGACTCTTGCTAATCACAGATAATAATTTTACATTATATCTAACTTACTTATAACAAATTAAATTTAGACAATCACGTTGTTTTGTCTTGTTATTTTTGTGCCTGGTTGTACTATCAATCAATCAATCAGCCTATCGCAGTCCACTGCTAGACATAGGCCTCCCCTAACACGCGCCACAGCACACGGTCCTCCGCCCTCTGCAGCCAGTCCGTCCCAGCGACCTTTTTTAGGTCGTCGGTCCACCTAGCTGGGGTCCGCCCTACCTTACGCTTACCGAGTCGCGGTCTCCACTCTAGGACACGTCTGCTCCATCGGCCGTCGGTCCTTCTGCAGATGTGACCAGCCCATTGCCACTTCAGCTTGCTAAGTCTTCGAGCTATTTCGATAACTTTGGTTCTTTGTCGGATAACCTCGTTGCGAATTTTATCCTTCAAAGAGACGCCAAGCATAGCTCGCTCCATAGCCCGCTGTGCGACTTTTAATTTGTGGACTAGTCCCACTGTGAGCATCCACGTCTCTAGGTTGTACTATAAGGTTGTATAATTAAAAACTTCATAATCTTTTCTATCTACGGCACCTATCTAAAAATAAAAAATTGCCCTTTATTATGTTCCGAATCAACCTATTGCAAAAAGTTCTTGGGCGATTCGAACCGCGGTGTGAAAGGACACATTTAAAAAGAGCTCTTGGGCAATTCATACCGCGGTTCGAACCACTCGCGGTGCAAAATGACTAAAGACCCGCCGGCTGATTCTCTAAGAAACGGCGATGGCAAACTGACAGTTGTGATCGCAAACTGACAGTTGTGATTGCTCGGTGACGGCACAATCTATTGACTAAACGTCAAAAAGGGCTCTTACGGAATACCGATTTTCAATCTGACAGACAGATTTTGCTCGGTTTTTGCGGTGGCTCGGTTTTTGCTCTTACGGAATACCCCTACCGTTCTTACTAACGATAAACACAGAACCAAATTACTAAGTTTAGAAAACTGAAATTTGGAAGAAAGGATTATTTTAAATTCTTTGAAACTTTTATTGCACCGACTCGTGACCAGTCAACCCGTGACCACGGTCAGTGCAATTCGACCGAAACGTCGGGTAACAAAAAGGTATGAAAACCATATAATATAGTATTACGCGATTTAGACTCGTTGCCAATTAAAGTAATAATAAGGATTATTTTATTTAACTTAGGCGTCCGATTTTTGGAAATTCAACACGTAAACGGGTAAAAAAAAATTTATCCCAGGAGAAGTCAAAAATATAAAAACTTTAAACTAAAAAGCTAATATGTAAAACTCCGTATAACTGCATTGCGAATTTTATTCACCTCAAGATAAAACAAGCTTCAATTCCCTAGGGATAGCTATCGCAGCACCTGACTCCTACCCACAGATACGGCATGAAATTTTATTTTAAACATTGCCTTATAAGAAGAATTTTTGGCAGACATACATATGCTACAATATAAATTATTTATTGGTTATACGAGACAGTCTAGAGATACGCCAAAAAGGTATAGAAATGTTCAATACATATGGGAATGCATTTTAAAATATTGAGTACCTATTGACTCTATGAACAAGCAGCTATACAGAATGGTACTGTCAAATAGCCTGAATTGCAGGATCCCTCCTGCAATTCAGGCTTCCATTACAGGGGAAGAAAAGGAAATGTTACTTATATATAATATGTGTGTGCAAGGTATTAGCTAAAAAGTAATGAGCGTTCTGGGCCAGGTAGATACCCTACTTACTTTACTTTTTAATTTATACTCATATAAATACGAAAGTAACTCTGTTTCATATTTTGGTTTGTATGTATGTTTGTTTGTTACGTTTTCATGACTAAACGGCTGAACGGATCTTAATTAAATAAAGTTAAATAATACTCTACATTGATGGGGTCCTTCGCTGTTTGACACCACGACTTATTGACACCACGGTGTCAATCGCAGAAGAACGTTTTTTGACTTACCTGTTTGGCACCATTTTCATATTAATTATCGACCGCGGTGTCAAACGGCGAATATCTTATTTTGTTTTCGTCGATTGACACCACGGTGTGAAACTGCGAATGGCGCTTTTGGCTTCGTTGATTTGGACCACTTTTGACAATTTAAAGGTCAAGTGTGATTTGTGTACTGACGAAAAGAAAACGGTTATTACAACAAACAATTACAATCAAATGTTTAATGAAATCTTGGTTGTTATGGAATAGGTACATATTTATTAGTACAAATCACATTTTAATAAACCGTAAATAAAGGGAATAACAAACAATTAAATAACGATTTTACTCTGTATCCGAATTTATAAAATAATGTTAATGTTATCATTAAAATGATTAATAATAGGCTCGATCATAATACAATACAATAATTGCTGTCTGATGGTCAATGTAACGATAATCTATGTGTTAACAATTGGAATTTTGATTATTATTTTTTCTTGATACCTGTTTAATATAATGCATGTCCTTAAATATTTGTATGCCTTATTGAGGCAGAATGTATAAGGAAACTGATTTATATTGTTACCATGCCATTGTGATACCTGCATTCTGAACAAATAAATATTATTATTATTATCAATAAGTTAAAATTAGGAACTGAACGAATGCAGTTTGACATTTCAACAGACCAAAATAAAAGTAAAAAGTGTTCGTTTTGAGTTTCGTGGAATAGTCTTCCAGTTTGTTTGGTTCGTCAATTATATTATAATTTTATGATATTAGCATCAACAATGTTTTCAGACAAAAAACACATCAAAATGTATTGTAAAAGACCTAGCCCAGGTTTTATACATTTCTGAAACATCGCCTTTATTTTTATTTGCATTTGCACTTTATAATATATGAAATACAAATGAATGTATTAGAAATACAAAATATTGCATTGTGTCAAAAATCTTCGAAATAGGAATAAGTAAACTTTTACCTGATTCACCTTGTAAATAAACTGATTTCAATCTTATTGCCTGGGCCTATTATATCCAAGGCCTGATTAAAACTAAATGTGAAAACAAATCCATACTTACCATCCACTTTGAAGGGAGCTTTTATTCTGTGTTAACTTTTACTTTCCCATATTCTAAAATAAATATGTTTGGGACACAAGTAATTTTTATGAGTAATAATAATACGAGGTTATAAATGTTTGAATACTGACTTATTCATTATAAAAGTGTAAACAGACGATCGAACTTGGTTCGGGCCAAACCACGAACATTGTGCGCTCCGAACCATATTCGCTCGTGTGGTGCACGGTCCACCAGACATTATTATTATTAACATCATTATAATATGGTTCGGAGCGCACCATGTTCGTGGTTCGGCCCGAACCAAGTTCGATCGTCTGTTTATACTTTAAAGAGTGATTAGATCGTATAGGCTGGGGTCTGATCAGGAACAAATAAAAATTGGTACGAATAAATATCGATAGATGGAGTTACATATATCGATTTGTTATTTACGTTTGTGTAAAATTCAAACCAGGAAGAAATATATTATAGCCTGAAACATATACGTACATATTTTAAGAAATCCTACTTAGCATAGGAAAATGAAATAAAGGGCTCATAAAACCAAACTATAGGTACTTAATTATATATTTTCAAAATTTAATAATGTCGCCGTAGTCCTGGCGGCAGTATTTTGTACTAGTAAGAAGGTGAAACTTGTAGGACTGTGAGTAATGGCGAGCGCTGTATGCATTTTCAGATTTTTATAAATTAAAATACGTAACTTGTTTTGAAGTTTACTGTTGGGTCATAGTCATAGGTATAAAATATATTAAGCTAGGCGAAACATTGAGTTATGTTAAAAATAAATATTACTGGTACCTATATATTTTTTTCTACCAACAAAAAAACTTTATAAATGTCTTACGTTATCAAAATGATCAACAAGATATATTATTATAAATATTTTAAAAACTAAACAAAAACAAAATACAAAAAGTGTATCCGATGTTGGGATTCGAACCCGGTTCGGTCAGTGCTACCTCCATACGGTACTGTGAGAAAATTACCTATTTGTGAATTTGAACTGATACTTAATATTACAGTTTTACTATATTTTTACCCGACTACGGCGAAGCAAAAAGGAGGGTTATGATTTTGACCTGTATGTATGTTTGTTGTATGTATGTATGTATGTATGTATGTATGTATGTATGTTCATCTGTTCCCACATAACTTCTAAACTATTTATCATAACTTGACAAATGAGGTATCGTTAGAAACGTCTTGATTGTCTGCTGGTTATAGGCTATGTGACGTCACAATAAAATCAATATGGCGTCCTCTGTGGGACCTGAAACCTAAAAATAAAAACTAAATTTCTTTAAAAAGTGCCGTGATGGGTATCAAATGATAGGATTTAATTTGCAGGTTTCGAATATGTAAATATTACTAGCTTTCGCCCGCTGGTGTGCCTGCATTGTTTGTTTGTTAGTTGGTTTAGGTCAAATCTTGCTTGCGAGATTTGAACCACTTTTCAATGTTTGATTGAGCTGAAATTTGGTACACCGACGGCACTTTGGTGACAATGTAATAATGTAATACCATGGAGCTGGTCTAATGATGCAGTCAGAAGGTGGGCAAATGACCACGTCAATTACACAAGATATCCGCGTCGTGTTTAGGTGCAATGATTTATCTTGACAAGTACTATATTCTAAGGTGGGTGTTCAGGATATAATGATGAAGTCGGAAGATGGCCATAGGAACTCAGCAACGAAACGAGATAACCGCGTCGTGTTTGGGTTCGTTACATATATATTTAGGAGTACTTTATACCTAGGTGGGTGTTTAGGACGTGGTGATGAAATTGGGAAGTGGCTATAGGAACTCTTCAACGAAGCAAGATAGCCGCGTCGTGTTTGGGTTCGTTATATATCTTTACGAGTACTTTAATCCTAGGTGGGTGTTCAGGGCGAGGTGATGAAGTTGGAAAGTGGCTAGAGGAACTCTTCAACGAAACAAGATAGCCACGTCGTGTTTGGGTTCGTTACATATATCTTTACGATTACTTTATACCTAGGTGGGTGTTCAGGACGTGGTGATGAAGTTGGGAAGTGGCTATAGGAACTCTTCAACGAAACAAGATATCCGCGTCGGGTTTAGGTTAGGTGCAATAGATTTATCTTGACAAGTACTATATTTCTAGGTGGGTGCTCAGGATATAATGATGAAGTCGGAAGATGGCCATAGGAACTCTTCAACGAAACAAGATAGCCGTGTCGTGTTTGGGTTCGTTACCTATATCTTTACGAGTACTTTAATCCTAGGTGGGTGTTCAGGACGAGGTGATGAAGTTGGAAAGTGGCTGGAGGAACTCTTTAACGAAACAAGATAGCCACGTCGTGTTTGGGATCGTTACATATATCTTTACGAGTACTTTATACCTAGGTGGGTGTTCAGGACGTGGTGATGAAGTTGGGAAGTGGCTATAGGAACTCTTCAACTAAACAAGATATTCGCGTCGTGTTTAAGTTAGGTGCAATAGATTTATCTTGACAAGTACTATATTCCTAGGTGGGTGCTCAGGATATAATGATGAAGACGGAAGATGGCCATAGGAACTCTTCAACGAAACAATATAGCCACGTCGTGTTTGGGTTCGATACATATCTTTACGAGTACTTTATACGTAGGTGGGTGTTCAGAACGTGGTGATGAAGTTGGGAAGTGGCTATAGGAACTCTTCATTGAAAAAAAAACCGCGTCGTGTTTAGGTGCAATGGATTTATCTTGACAAGTACTATATTCCTAGATGAGTGCTCAGATATAATGATGAAGTCGGAAGGTGCCCATGAGAACTCTTCAACGAAACAAGGTAGCCGCGTTGCGTTTTGGTGTGATGAATTTATCTTGACTAGTACTATACTCCTAGTTAGGTGTTCAGGTTGTAATGATGAAAGTCGGAAGGTTGCCATAGGTACTTTTTAACTAAACAAAATACTCGTAGAAGCATCGTATTTGGGCTCATTAGATTTAACTTGACGGGATTACCCATCAAACCAAAACGGGTAATATGCTTCTAAGTTGTAACCTAGAAGCATATTAATACTTCTAAGTGGTGTTTAGGGTGTGATAATGAAGTCGAAAACTGGCCATAGGAACTCTAACGAAGCAAGATAGCCGCGTCATGTTTGTTGGATTTATCTTGACGAGAACTATATTTCTAGGTGGTGCTTAGGATGTGGTGTTGAAGTTGGAAGATAGGAATATAAAAAAATTGTAAATTACAAAAATAAATAATAAAAATGATTAGGCATAAAACTCATGTGCCAATAGTTTAGACTATAAAAGTCTGATGACCTACAAAAAAGAATCAATATATAGTTATATAGTTTTTAAATATGTTTTCATTTGCCATATTATATTATGTTATTATTATGTAATATGTAATGCAAATTGAATATATCCTAAAGCTGAATTGCATAATATTGTCTTAAAAATAAAACCCCAAAATAATTCAAATAAAATAAAGTTTAAAAACTAAAACCCGACTACTTAAAAATCGTCCTCTGAAAAGTATGAAATAAATAAATTTTATATAGGTACAGAGGGTAGCCGTGGTCGTATGCCACCTTTTACATAACAATATAGCGATCCTTAGAACAAGGTTGCATACGACCACGGCTACCCTCTGTACCTATATAAAATTTATTTATTTCATACTTTTCAGAGGACGATTTTTAAGTAGTCGGGTTTTAGTTTTTAAACTTTATTTTATTAATAATAAACCATCTACAAAAATCAAATTCTAAAAAGTGGACATGAATATGGGATTCGAACCCAGTATCATCGGACCGTTTGCGTTGGACTAATACCACAGAATGCTAATACTCCATCCATTATTGACAGTCCAATGAAGTTTTCACTTCTGCCGTGTGGTCAGCACACACTCGTTTTTTTACCTGAGATTTTTGTTTGTTCGTTGTACCACAGAATACTTAATAGTACAGGTACAGAAGGTTCACTTCGCTAAATCATTTAAACAAATATCAACTTTGCTTGCACACAATAGAGCGCAATTCAGCTCCTCAGAACAAAACTTACCTACTCGTTTATTTACCTACAAATTGGCCCCCTTTGTATTGCGTATTTCTGGACATTATGGTTGTCACTTAAAGATCAATTTTGATCTGAAGTACCTGTTAGGTTTAGGTAGGTACTTACTATACTTTTGTAAACGAGTGACTTTTTAAATAAATCTGGACATGTGGGGACATATTCAATGTAGGTACTTAGTAATTAAATTATAAGAACGAGCAGTGTGTGTCCACATCACAGGACTGGTCAAACCACTAAAGACCAAATTATAATAATGGGTACTAGCTGTTGCCCGCGGCTCCGCCCATGATTATGTTTTTGATTAAATTAAAAATAGGTATTAGAGTTTGTCATTGGTTTGTTTGGAGCCATTTGTCCAGTTGAAATTTAAAACTATTGAGTGATAGGCGGTTATAATATATTTTCCCAATTAAATAAGTACCTACTTAATTGGTTGGACAAATAAATAATACGTCTCTACAAAAACTGTGCTGTACCTATAGTCTACATATCAAAATCTTGCTACAAATAGGTACCTACCAATTATGTTTTTCTAAATGATAACGTGTTTCTTTACTTTGCAATATCCTTTGGAATATTGAAAAACGAGAGGTTAGGGTCCTTATTACTATTTAAGCAGCCGAATACTGTGGAATATTTTTATGCCTTTATTTTCTTTAAAATATTTAAAAGCGAAAACGAATCGGTGACGAATTACGGCTTCGTGTGCGTTTCGTAGGTAAACTTACGTCGAACCGACGACGCGACCGGCGCGCGACACTCGACTAAATAATACCCCTGGAAATGTTGCGGCCGGGTACTTGTAGATTCATACCTAAACAGCGGAGTGAACCAGGCCTGGTTGTACTCAGGTATTTCTACCCTTTTTTAAACGTTCTTGCCAATATAAAAATATAAGGGCATGTAATAATAATAATTTCTATTTAATTATTTTTTACCTGCTGATGTCTTGAATATTAAAATTAAATTTTAAGAGATGTAGTAGTAAAACGTAGTAGTAGTTGCTATCGCAAAACTGTTGTGGGTAACTAAACAGTTTTGCCTTTCCAAGCACTCTCAGAAAAAAAATAGAATTTAAATAAAAATCGTGTAAACACTTTTGTGCGTGATTGTTATGTTATAATAAAATACCAATGCGACCGTCCTTTGCTGTTTTACGTCATGGTGTCAATCAACGAAGACAAATAAGATATTCGTCGATTGACACCGTGGTCCCAAACAGGTAAGTCAAAAAACGTCTTTCTGCGATTGACACCATGGTGTCAATAATCCGTGGTGTCAAACAGCGAAGGACCCCATTGATGAAGCAGTCAGTCAGTGGAGACAAGCAATTAAATATGTATAGATTATTAATGAATGATATAAGATGATAGAATATAAAAATGTTAACTAAATGTTCAACTTTATTCTGACAAATAAATCAATATTTTACTACCCTCCCTGCTTACGCCCTAAATCCTCCAATCCTAACACAATTAAACGGTGAGCTACAGTAAACCATCTAGTAATTTAACACATTTTGTCAAGTTAGTTGAACTAAACACGTTTATAATCAAGTTTCATCAACGAAAGAGGCAGCGAGTAAATGAATCTGTCTTAATTATATATGGCCAAGGTTGCCGCTGTGGGACCTTTAGGTTAATTAGTGCTTTTAGCGGTAGTTTGTCTGTTGATAATAACTCCCTAAATACCTGTAACTATGCCATTTCATTATAAGATAGGGAAAGCGCTATACCAGTGAGCAAACCCGACTGAGAAAGGACCTATACCTTACTAATAGCAAGCCACATGTGTCCCACTACTCTATCAAAAAAGAGAGGCCTTAATTCACACACTCTGACCTAAAGCCATGTACCTATTTAGAATTTCTTATAAGACATATGGGTTTCCTCGCACTGTTTTCCTTCACCGTTAGCAGATGGTAAATCATTAGATTAGTACATATAAATTCCACAAAGTCTCTCCTCTTGCGTGCAGGTTAGTTACTTTTCTACTCGGCTATCTCGTACCTACTAAGCATGTACTCGTATATGCATATTGACTTAAATTGTACTGTTTTCTTTGGTTGCATCAAATAAATGTTTCTTTCTTTGTTTTCTTTTTTTTACCGCTTATCGCTACCTTAGAGGAAACCTCAACTAAATAGTTACGTAAACTAATAGTCGTCCACTACGCAAAGTTATATTGTAGTTGTGTTCCTGTGCGTGAGTACCTACAAATCTTAAGTGTTTATTTAGATGTATTTAAATAGATAGAAAGGGCACCATTCAAGTGAGCTAACTCAACGGTGCAGCGATGATATAGTTGTGTTCCTGTGCGTGATTACCTACAGGGGCCTTGTCATTCGAGGGACGGCGCTATACACTATATAGCTCCGTTCCTCTTTCTCGCTCTAACGATTCACGTTTCGTAAGCCTGGCCATCATTGCTCATTTTTAAATAACCATTGTCCTATCCCACGGACTCAACATCACAAAACCCTGTAATTAAATTTGTTTGGGTTAGCAACCCGTGAATGATGTCCCAGGTATTATAAAAGTCCATATGCTAAGGTTACTGCTTACCATCAGATTAAATGTATGCTTTTTGTCTACCTGAGTAGTATAAAAATAATGAACAAAAAAGGTGAATATGAAAATATGTATAACGACTTTAATTGGGACTCTGACAAAAATGCTCCACTCGATTTGGTCCGTATAATACACTGACGGACTCATAAACTGCATCAAAGTAATAGACGACTTTGAAATAAATATTTTAACCAAGTAGTCAAACTTTCTATACAGATTTAAATTGAAACCTCTAGATTGGTTCGTGAACTTTAAAACAGTGTAGGGTCATATCCTTAAGTTTAAGTTTGTGTACTGGAAAGGACCTTAAGACTTTTTTTGAAGAAAAACAGAAATTTAAGGAAAATTGGTTTAATTAAAAAATTGGTTTTAACAATAGACACAAACTTTATGCAAGGGTTTATTTATGTTTTAATAAGGTGTATTACCTCCACGTGCCCTTATTACGGATTCTAATCTGTTCCGCATAGATTTTATTAGGGTTATTAAAAGATCTTGCGGAATATTGTCCCATTCTTCTGAAAGTGCTGTTCTTAGTGCTGCCACTGTCGTGGGCAAAGGGTTTCTCGCATATACAGCTCTTTTTACCCGACTATGGCGAAGCAAAAAGGAGGGTTATGATTTTGACCTGTATGTATGTTTGTTGTATGTATGTATGTATGTATGTATGTATGTATGTATGTTCATCTGTTCCCACATAACTTCTAAACTATTTATCATAACTTGACAAATGAGGTATCGTTAGAAACGTCTTGATTGTCTGCTGGTTATAGGCTATGTGACGTCACAATAAAATCAATATGGCGTCCTCTGTGGGACCTGAAACCTAAAAATAAAAACTAAATTTCTTTAAAAAGTGCCGTGATGGGTATCAAATGATAGGATTTAATTTGCAGGTTTCGAATATGTAAATATTACTAGCTTTCGCCCGCTGGTGTGCCTGCATTGTTTGTTTGTTAGTTGGTTTAGGTCAAATCTTGCTTGCGAGATTTGAACCACTTTTCAATGTTTGATTGAGCTGAAATTTGGTACACCGACGGCACTTTGGTGACAATGTAATAATGTAATACCATGGAGCTGGTCTAATGATGCAGTCAGAAGGTGGGCAAATGACCACGTCAAATACACAAGATATCCGCGTCGTGTTTAGGTGCAATGATTTATCTTGACAAGTACTATATTCTAAGGTGGGTGTTCAGGATATAATGATGAAGTCGGAAGATGGCCATAGGAACTCAGCAACGAAACGAGATAACCGCGTCGTGTTTGGGTTCGTTACATATATATTTAGGAGTACTTTATACCTAGGTGGGTGTTTAGGACGTGGTGATGAAATTGGGAAGTGGCTATAGGAACTCTTCAACGAAGCAAGATAGCCGCGTCGTGTTTGGGTTCGTTATATATCTTTACGAGTACTTTAATCCTAGGTGGGTGTTCAGGGCGAGGTGATGAAGTTGGAAAGTGGCTAGAGGAACTCTTCAACGAAACAAGATAGCCACGTCGTGTTTGGGTTCGTTACATATATCTTTACGATTACTTTATACCTAGGTGGGTGTTCAGGACGTGGTGATGAAGTTGGGAAGTGGCTATAGGAACTCTTCAACGAAACAAGATATCCGCGTCGGGTTTAGGTTAGGTGCAATAGATTTATCTTGACAAGTACTATATTTCTAGGTGGGTGCTCAGGATATAATGATGAAGTCGGAAGATGGCCATAGGAACTCTTCAACGAAACAAGATAGCCGTGTCGTGTTTGGGTTCGTTACCTATATCTTTACGAGTACTTTAATCCTAGGTGGGTGTTCAGGACGAGGTGATGAAGTTGGAAAGTGGCTGGAGGAACTCTTTAACGAAACAAGATAGCCACGTCGTGTTTGGGATCGTTACATATATCTTTACGAGTACTTTATACCTAGGTGGGTGTTCAGGACGTGGTGATGAAGTTGGGAAGTGGCTATAGGAACTCTTCAACTAAACAAGATATTCGCGTCGTGTTTAAGTTAGGTGCAATAGATTTATCTTGACAAGTACTATATTCCTAGGTGGGTGCTCAGGATATAATGATGAAGACGGAAGATGGCCATAGGAACTCTTCAACGAAACAATATAGCCACGTCGTGTTTGGGTTCGATACATATCTTTACGAGTACTTTATACGTAGGTGGGTGTTCAGAACGTGGTGATGAAGTTGGGAAGTGGCTATAGGAACTCTTCATTGAAAAAAAAACCGCGTCGTGTTTAGGTGCAATGGATTTATCTTGACAAGTACTATATTCCTAGATGAGTGCTCAGATATAATGATGAAGTCGGAAGGTGCCCATGAGAACTCTTCAACGAAACAAGGTAGCCGCGTTGCGTTTTGGTGCGATGAATTTATCTTGACTAGTACTATACTCCTAGTTAGGTGTTCAGGTTGTAATGATGAAAGTCGGAAGGTTGCCATAGGTACTTTTTAACTAAACAAAATACTCGTAGAAGCATCGTATTTGGGCTCATTAGATTTAACTTGACGGGATTACCCATCAAACCAAAACGGGTAATATGCTTCTAAGTTGTAACCTAGAAGCATATTAATACTTCTAAGTGGTGTTTAGGGTGTGATAATGAAGTCGAAAACTGGCCATAGGAACTCTAACGAAACAAGATAGCCGCGTCATGTTTGTTGGATTTATCTTGACGAGAACTATATTTCTAGGTGGTGCTTAGGATGTGGTGTTGAAGTTGGAAGATAGGAATATAAAAAAATTGTAAATTACAAAAATAAATAATAAAAATGATTAGGCATAAAACTCATGTGCCAATAGTTTAGACTATAAAAGTCTGATGACCTACAAAAAAGAATCAATATATAGTTATATAGTTTTTAAATATGTTTTCATTTGCCATATTATATTATGTTATTATTATGTAATATGTAATGCAAATTGAATATATCCTAAAGCTGAATTGCATAATATTGTCTTAAAAATAAAACCCCAAAATAATTCAAATAAAATAAAGTTTAAAAACTAAAACCCGACTACTTAAAAATCGTCCTCTGAAAAGTATGAAATAAATAAATTTTATATAGGTACAGAGGGTAGCCGTGGTCGTATGCCACCTTTTACATAACAATATAGCGATCCTTAGAACAAGGTTGCATACGACCACGGCTACCCTCTGTACCTATATAAAATTTATTTATTTCATACTTTTCAGAGGACGATTTTTAAGTAGTCGGGTTTTAGTTTTTAAACTTTATTTTATTAATAATAAACCATCTACAAAAATCAAATTCTAAAAAGTGGACATGAATATGGGATTCGAACCCAGTATCATCGGACCGTTTGCGTTGGACTAATACCACAGAATGCTAATACTCCATCCATTATTGACAGTCCAATGAAGTTTTCACTTCTGCCGTGTGGTCAGCACACACTCGTTTTTTTACCTGAGATTTTTGTTTGTTCGTTGTACCACAGAATACTTAATAGTACAGGTACAGAAGGTTCACTTCGCTAAATCATTTAAACAAATATCAACTTTGCTTGCACACAATAGAGCGCAATTCAGCTCCTCAGAACAAAACTTACCTACTCGTTTATTTACCTACAAATTGGCCCCCTTTGTATTGCGTATTTCTGGACATTATGGTTGTCACTTAAAGATCAATTTTGATCTGAAGTACCTGTTAGGTTTAGGTAGGTACTTACTATACTTTTGTAAACGAGTGACTTTTTAAATAAATCTGGACATGTGGGGACATATTCAATGTAGGTACTTAGTAATTAAATTATAAGAACGAGCAGTGTGTGTCCACATCACAGGACTGGTCAAACCACTAAAGACCAAATTATAATAATGGGTACTAGCTGTTGCCCGCGGCTCCGCCCATGATTATGTTTTTGATTAAATTAAAAATAGGTATTAGAGTTTGTCATTGGTTTGTTTGGAGCCATTTGTCCAGTTGAAATTTAAAACTATTGAGTGATAGGCGGTTATAATATATTTTCCCAATTAAATAAGTACCTACTTAATTGGTTGGACAAATAAATAATACGTCTCTACAAAAACTGTGCTGTACCTATAGTCTACATATCAAAATCTTGCTACAAATAGGTACCTACCAATTATGTTTTTCTAAATGATAACGTGTTTCTTTACTTTGCAATATCCTTTGGAATATTGAAAAACGAGAGGTTAGGGTCCTTATTACTATTTAAGCAGCCGAATACTGTGGAATATTTTTATGCCTTTATTTTCTTTAAAATATTTAAAAGCGAAAACGAATCGGTGACGAATTACGGCTTCGTGTGCGTTTCGTAGGTAAACTTACGTCGAACCGACGACGCGACCGGCGCGCGACACGCGACTAAATAATACCCCTGGAAATGTTGCGGCCGGGTACTTGTAGATTCATACCTAAACAGCGGAGTGAACCAGGCCTGGTTGTACTCAGGTATTTCTACCCTTTTTTAAACGTTCTTGCCAATATAAAAATATAAGGGCATGTAATAATAATAATTTCTATTTAATTATTTTTTACCTGCTGATGTCTTGAATATTAAAATTAAATTTTAAGAGATGTAGTAGTAAAACGTAGTAGTAGTTGCTATCGCAAAACTGTTGTGGGTAACTAAACAGTTTTGCCTTTCCAAGCACTCTCAGAAAAAAAATAGAATTTAAATAAAAATCGTGTAAACACTTTTGTGCGTGATTGTTATGTTATAATAAAATACCAATGCGACCGTCCTTTGCTGTTTTACGTCATGGTGTCAATCAACGAAGACAAATAAGATATTCGTCGATTGACACCGTGGTCCCAAACAGGTAAGTCAAAAAACGTCTTTCTGCGATTGACACCATGGTGTCAATAATCCGTGGTGTCAAACAGCGAAGGACCCCATTGATGAAGCAGTCAGTCAGTGGAGACAAGCAATTAAATATGTATAGATTATTAATGAATGATATAAGATGATAGAATATAAAAATGTTAACTAAATGTTCAACTTTATTCTGACAAATAAATCAATATTTTACTACCCTCCCTGCTTACGCCCTAAATCCTCCAATCCTAACACAATTAAACGGTGAGCTACAGTAAACCATCTAGTAATTTAACACATTTTGTCAAGTTAGTTGAACTAAACACGTTTATAATCAAGTTTCATCAACGAAAGAGGCAGCGAGTAAATGAATCTGTCTTAATTATATATGGCCAAGGTTGCCGCTGTGGGACCTTTAGGTTAATTAGTGCTTTTAGCGGTAGTTTGTCTGTTGATAATAACTCCCTAAATACCTGTAACTATGCCATTTCATTATAAGATAGGGAAAGCGCTATACCAGTGAGCAAACCCGACTGAGAAAGGACCTATACCTTACTAATAGCAAGCCACATGTGTCCCACTACTCTATCAAAAAAGAGAGGCCTTAATTCACACACTCTGACCTAAAGCCATGTACCTATTTAGAATTTCTTATAAGACATATGGGTTTCCTCGCACTGTTTTCCTTCACCGTTAGCAGATGGTAAATCATTAGATTAGTACATATAAATTCCACAAAGTCTCTCCTCTTGCGTGCAGGTTAGTTACTTTTCTACTCGGCTATCTCGTACCTACTAAGCATGTACTCGTATATGCATATTGACTTAAATTGTACTGTTTTCTTTGGTTGCATCAAATAAATGTTTCTTTCTTTGTTTTCTTTTTTTTACCGCTTATCGCTACCTTAGAGGAAACCTCAACTAAATAGTTACGTAAACTAATAGTCGTCCACTACGCAAAGTTATATTGTAGTTGTGTTCCTGTGCGTGAGTACCTACAAATCTTAAGTGTTTATTTAGATGTATTTAAATAGATAGAAAGGGCACCATTCAAGTGAGCTAACTCAACGGTGCAGCGATGATATAGTTGTGTTCCTGTGCGTGATTACCTACAGGGGCCTTGTCATTCGAGGGACGGCGCTATACACTATATAGCTCCGTTCCTCTTTCTCGCTCTAACGATTCACGTTTCGTAAGCCTGGCCATCATTGCTCATTTTTAAATAACCATTGTCCTATCCCACGGACTCAACATCACAAAACCCTGTAATTAAATTTGTTTGGGTTAGCAACCCGTGAATGATGTCCCAGGTATTATAAAAGTCCATATGCTAAGGTTACTGCTTACCATCAGATTAAATGTATGCTTTTTGTCTACCTGAGTAGTATAAAAATAATGAACAAAAAAGGTGAATATGAAAATATGTATAACGACTTTAATTGGGACTCTGACAAAAATGCTCCACTCGATTTGGTCCGTATAATACACTGACGGACTCATAAACTGCATCAAAGTAATAGACGACTTTGAAATAAATATTTTAACCAAGTAGTCAAACTTTCTATACAGATTTAAATTGAAACCTCTAGATTGGTTCGTGAACTTTAAAACAGTGTAGGGTCATATCCTTAAGTTTAAGTTTGTGTACTGGAAAGGACCTTAAGACTTTTTTTGAAGAAAAACAGAAATTTAAGGAAAATTGGTTTAATTAAAAAATTGGTTTTAACAATAGACACAAACTTTATGCAAGGGTTTATTTATGTTTTAATAAGGTGTATTACCTCCACGTGCCCTTATTACGGATTCTAATCTGTTCCGCATAGATTTTATTAGGGTTATTAAAAGATCTTGCGGAATATTGTCCCATTCTTCTGAAAGTGCTGTTCTTAGTGCTGCCACTGTCGTGGGCAAAGGGTTTCTCGCATATACAGCTCTTTTTAAATTGTTCCAAACATGCTCAATGGGATTAAGATCCGGGCTGCGTGCTGGCCAATTCATTGTACGTATCCCAACCTCTTTGCAATATTGTCGAACTTGTGCAGCAGCGTGCGGCCAGGCATTATCCTGCATTAAAGTAAAATTTTCGCCTATGAATCCCATGTAAGGCACCACGTGATCTTCTAAGATCTCTGTTATGTAGCGATGTGCAGTCAAACCCCCTCTATTACCGTTTTGACGGACCATGTCTATGAACACAAGTTCTGTTCGCCCGTTCATCGATATGCCACCCCAGACCATACACGAACCGCCTCCAAAAGGAACACGCTCCTCAATGCAACTTTGAGCATATCGCTCCCCACGTCGACGATAGACTCTTCTGCGACCATCTGCACCATATAAACATGTCCTACACTCGTCCGTGAACAATACGGAGGTCCATTGCTCTTCTGTCCAATTCAGGTGATCACGCGCAAATCTTAAGCGAGCTTGTCTGTGAGCTACAGACAACTTTGGACCATTTGCTGGTCTAAAAGGGGTGATATCCGCTTCCTTTAACCTTCTTCTTATTGTTCGTGCACTCACGTTTACTCCACGCACTTCATTAAGCTCTGTTTTGATGTTAACAGACGTGAGGAAACGATTTCGCAGGGAAGTTGTAACAATAAATCGGTCATCACGACCGGTGGTTGCTCGAGTCCTGCCTGTACCACGTCTCCTTCTGTAAGAATCTGTCTCCACAAACCTTCTGTATATTCTAGAAACCGTAGACTGGTTTAAATTTAAATTTCTACCAATCGTTCGTTGATCCAAGCCCTCCCGCACCAATGCTACAATTTGAGCCGCTTGTTCGGACGAAGTATCCATATTATGGTTCAAAAACTCTCGATGAGTTAAAAAACTAACCCAACAATTCTGCTGGTAACAATAATTCAATTGACAAAAGAATAAAAAATCAATGATAATCAATTTAAAACTTTGCTATAAATAACACGCAAATCTGATACTACGAGTAAATTTTCTTTTCCCGGCTATATTCATTTGTTTTACTGCAGTTCTATTTTTAAATTTTCCTTTTTTTTGAGATTAAGAGCCAGTCTTTCCATATTTATATAATTTAATCTAAAAAGTTATCATACTTATTAAAAAATCATTTTAAAAATAATCCTGAACTTTGATGCAGTTTATGAGTCCGTCAGTGTATATTTCACATTTTATTTTAAATTCCTTTTACATTGCTGCACGCAGGTATCGTATGTGGGTATACAATACCTACGGACAGAATATGGAAGGAATTTAATTGACACAAATTAGGTATATAAATCTTATTTACCTAAATCAATGGACGGAGAAATACTATTTCATTTTCTTTTTTTTTTTTCAAGACAACTCCCGCATTAGAGAACACGCTCTGTATCGCGGACGACTTTACACACATACAATTAATGGACCAATCACAAATGACACCCAGATTCAGAACAACTCTTTGTGGGTCACATAAAGTTTTGTCCTGTGTGGGAATCGAACAACCTCGTACACAGCAGGCGCATATTGCGGCCACTGGACCACCAAGGCAGTCAACTATGGTGTTAGATATTGTCTATTAACTTCCACTTGTAATATTTACTCGTATATCCATGAACACCCTGGGCTCTTTTAGAATCCGATTACGAAAATATATTATAGAAAAACAAATAAATATTAATCTGATTATCACAAATATGTCCCTAATATAAGCAAATATTTTTTTATCTCATTTTTTTAAAATATATTATTATTATTAAATTATTTAATATTTGATCATCATTATTTTATTCTAATACAAATAATTAATTTAAATATTATAATTTTAACACACACACACACACACACACACACACACACCAAGGTATTGTGGTTTGCTTGACATCCAGACGTATATCTAGGGATTCAGCAGAATACCAGCGCTAGGTCCAAAAAACCTAGCACATGCTGAGCTGGACACCCTTTTGGTGTGACAGAACACACACAGGAACCGGCTTTTTATTTTTATTTTATTTGTTACTATTGTTTTGTTTTTTGTTTATTGCGTTCTTGTTTGTGTTTGTTTCACCAAATAAATGTTTTTTCTTTCTTTCTTTCTTTCTTTCAAAAAGGGCCAAATTAAAAGTAACCAGAATCGACGTTCAATACTACTATAGTCTCTGCCTACCCCATTGGGAGACGGGCGTGATTATATGTATGTATGTATGTTAACATACTAATATTATTCTTTGTTAAGCAAAAGACGCACAGATCGGTAGATCTGTAAGGTAAAGCAAGCTTAACGCAGTCATTCCATCCATACTTAGATGGGTAACATTACTAAACATTTTCTAAAACCACAGCGAGACCGTTCGATGCCTAGGAAAACACGTTTAGCCGTAGGATTACCGTTTGATCGCTTTTCAGTCGTGTCGGATTGTTGTAATTTTATTTTCGAAATATTTTTCTACTGTATCTACATTTTGTCTGCTCCTTTATCAGAGCAGGCAAAAAGCTTGTAT
Organism: Trisateles emortualis; assembly: GCA_947095525.1. NCBI lineage: Eukaryota > Metazoa > Arthropoda > Insecta > Lepidoptera > Erebidae > Trisateles > Trisateles emortualis. Next base: position 9,739,275 of record OX352735.1, on the reverse strand, counting down.
AAAATTGTAAACAACGCACTTAAAATCAGATCATAGTTCTAGTTTAATTCTTGTGTTCAGTAACACAAATAATTACAAATATATAATTAGAGCAATATCATATTGCTCTAATTATGTATTTGTAATTCCCTATGTAGGCGACATGATCACAGTGTGATCATGTCCATAGTGTGTTTTATTTACTTTTACATTAAGATTTACTCTCTCAATAATGGGCCTAATAAATTATGTTCAGCAGAGCAAGTTCCGTACGATGACGTGAGCAGTTTACTTTTTATCGCGATTTGGAATTCGTAAGATGGCAACTTCATTACTTAGCTTAAGCTAAGTAATTTCGAGGTGTCCATTAAATTTTGACTACTATCTAAAATAAATCGCTATATGGACGTCCTGGTACGGAACCTCAGGTGCTGGCTAGTTAGTTAGTACGGGCCGTTTACCGCACTTGGAAGCTCAACTTGACGTCATTATACTCTAATCCTCGGCACTAAAGCTAAGCTTGCCTATAAAAGTTAAAGAAATTAATTTCATAGCCACTTAAGCGCAGACAGAGTCAATTATCATTGCTATAATTGAGTAATAAAATAGATATAAAAGGAATTCATTTTGTTCAATTTTAAGTTGCTGAGGTTTGTTCACATTCAATCAGTAAATAGTAATTATATACATACATATCATCACGCCCGTCTCCCATTGGGGTAGGCTAATTGCTTCGGTCCAGATATACTTGTTTCGTTACCTCTACATTCATCAACCTTTTTATGCATTTACGTCGGTCTTGGGTACTTTTAATTTTGCCCTTTTTTTAGCACGTCATCTACTTGGTTGATGTATGTTTGCCTAGGGCGGCCTCTACCAACATCTCCATTCATTCTCGAATGCAATAATATACATGTTACCGTAAAAGCTAGAACTACGGTAATGCCTAAGATTTCCTAGTAAAACCTACCAACCTACTTAGGTGGCAAATAAGCATTTATGACCAAATAGGGCACCATAATATAAGCAAACAAATCCGATCGCAGAAGGACCACCAACTTACAAATAAGCAATAATGTTTTTGTTCTGGCGCATGAGTACATGTCTCCGCTGGTTATTTAGAGCTGCGTTTTTAAAGTAACATTTTTCTATTCCAGCTTTTTCCCATCTCAAAATCATATGTTAAAAGTATTTGGTCGGCAAAGATGAAAGATTTTATCCATTTGATAAATTCGCGTCAACTTTGCTTGACACTTATAAAAAGTAATTTTGAAACTTATGACCTTGGCTTAGAGCTCAAAAACAATCTAAAGTCATTAACTGATTTGCCACAAAATAGTATTTCTTTCAGTTCCTTCATTATAAAAGAACAATCCTAAAGTTACTATGAAGTCTTGACTATATATCCAGGCTTTAGATAAGGCGTAATGACGACATTCTGAACGTGCCTATCCGCTGTGAATACCAAATAATCCGATACCTTATCCGAACAACATGTAACCTAAGGTTCATCTCACCTCCCGCCCCTATCGGTCAATCACTCGTTTAGATAAACCTTTTTATGTATCATTCATTTCAACACGAAAATACGGTGGCAAATAGACAAAAGAAAATTACATTTTCTTTTTATTATTAGTACCGAGTTGACACTCATGTGGTCTATACCGCACCTTTAAAAATCACCTTTGAGAAATATTTGTGTGACCCACCAAAAGAATGGTGTTCCGGGTGTAAGTACTTTGTGTACGTGACATTTTGTTTCTAAACTCTCCCACGAGAGGCATATACGGGAGTCGCTTTAAAAAATCTAAAACAGTGAATGCAAACTTTATAAGGAAAATATACCTAACCAACTAAAATGATCGAAAATAGCTACTAACTTCAGAGGAAAGTTATTTTAAAAGTATCACAAAATTTAATCAACTTTTAAAACGACCGTCACGTCTGGTAGATAAATCTTTTTTATTGATCATTTTTATAAAGTTTCAACGTTCCGTTTAAGTTTATGTTCGACTACTAACGCGAAAAATCGGAATAAATTATATTAGATAGGTATTACTGGTTCAGAGGCGTTTTGGTTTTTCGTTTAAATTTCCATTATTTCCCTTGTTAACTTACATTCTCCTGACTCTTAAAGAAACCCAAAGAAAACTATACTACAAAGAAACAGAGGAAAGACTGGGTTTCTTTCGATTTCGACAATGCTAGAGACACAGTCGTGCTGTTGTCTGCCATAAAGTTAGTGTTCTCTTTAAATGTCGCATCGTTTAAAATATATCGCAGTGCTCAGGAAACACCAGACAGTGGTGGTTAATAAGCTACCTACCAGTTACCTAAAGGCTAAGGAATGCCAAAGAATACAAAAGTCCAGACCGATTTTAGTCACGGCGACGCGACGGCCAATCTCAACAAAGATTGGCCAACTGCGGAGAACGTATTATCGTGCACAGGTGTGTGCGCCACAGTACAGGTAAAACTGTGGTGTGCGCAACCGAGAGAGATCAGGAACAAGACCATCGGTTTTACGTGCATTCCGAGGCATGGAGTAGTTTTTCTGTTTTTTTAGGAAATGGTCCACCATCTATGGACCGACCGCGGTAAGCTAGTTTAACCTTGCAGATCTGTCGATCCGCGCAGCTAACACTTAACTACGACAAATAAAAAAGGAATATTTGCTTTTTAACATTTTTTTACATTACATGTGTACACGTATCCATTGCTATGAGGTTTGCAATATTTTAAAGAAATTGTTGTTTATTCCTGTGATAACAAAGAAAACAAAAACTGTCGAGGGCGTTGCACTTTACTACAGCCTTGTTGGGTAAAATTCATCCTCAGATGCAAAATTTATAAAGGTCGGGTTCAATGTACTCAATATACAAATACTTGATGAAAAAGCTCCTAATCTATACTCACCTACGTATTTATTTTATCTACAGCGCACGTGTAAATGAGATAATCTCCGTATTAGCCTTAAGCTGATAAACGAAATTTGAACAGCCTGAATGGATTTCCTTTCTGCTTATTAGCAGACGCGACGCATACTAAGAGGAAGTATCTTTGTTAAAAATAAACAGGGGCCGTACCATAAAGTCCTCATAGAGAATTTGAAATTCGTATAATGTCAATTTTAAAATCTACCCACGAGTATCTTAAAGATTGTCATTATTCGAAATACAATTATATTTATTTATTCGAGATATAAATTGCTAAAAGGGTATAATTTTCCGTTTTCCAATCTCAGAATTATCCACAACACAAAACCCTGGTGTTAAAAGATTTAGGATTTGCAACACGCGAGTGATACCTCGACTCTCGGTCTATAAGGGCGTATTGGTATATACGTCATTAATCAGGTCAGCAAATATATCGTAAACTTACGTTTTTGACTTTTCGACTTGTCTACTGTCATGCCACTTGTCTAGAGGGTCATATCACTAATTTGGAGGATATTATGATTTAAACTCCAGTCTTAATCGCTTATTTATTCACTTCTTATCTTGTTACATAAACATTATTTATACCATAAGGCGACCCGTATGCTTGTTAGCCACCTAAATAATATAAAAAAGTTATATCAGATACTAACGATTAGACTTAGGTATGTCGATTATGACCACCGGGACCGGCAGGGGTATTTCGTAAGGGCAAAAACCGAGCCACCGCGAAAACCGAGCAAAATCTGGCTGTCAGATTCTTCTTCTTCTATTCTAAACCTTATCCCATCATCTGGGGTCGGCTCTCCTTGTCTGCCTTTTCCACTTATTTCTATCCCGCGCAGTCGCAGCATCTATCCTTTTATCTGGCTGTCAGATTGAAAATCGGTATTTCCGTAAGAGCAAAAACCGAGCCTTTTTGACGTTTAGTCAATAGATTGTGCCGTCACCGAGCAATCACAACTGTCAGTTTGCGATCACAACTGTCAGTTTGCCATCGCTGTTTCTTAGAGAATCAGCCGGCGGGTTATTTAATAATAGCTTTATTATTTAATATTCGTTTAGCTGACTTCTTTCTCTTTTATTATTTTTGCCTGAGTGTGTAACACATGTCGTTAGATAATATGAAAGATAACATATACTAACATATATGTATGATTAGATTATTTTCAACCCCCAAACACGACTCTGACGAAAAAGGGTGTTGTAAGTTTGAAACATTTGATTGATTGTCTGCCTGTGCCTGCGCTGTGCCCTACTTCAATAATGGTATGTATTTTATTTGAAAGTATGTTTAAGATGTCCGTGTGGTGACGGATTAAGAATACTAATGTCACCACCCCCTTCTATCCCGAGGGTGTCGTAAGAGTCGACTAAGGGAGTAAGTCTGGCAGGCAGTGTCCACCGCAAGAGAGGGAAAACTCGAAACAAAACCCTATACCCGTCTGGCCAGCGTGGTGTAGTAGGCTAATATCCCTCCAAATGTTTGGAGGAGACCCGTGCCCAGCAGTGGGACGTTTATGGGTCGATTATTATGTTTAAGATAATTCAAAGCTAAGAAATATTTTCAAGCGTTATAAATGTGTTTTTTTAGTACATAAATTACAAACCAATACATGGGGCAACATTTGCCTGTTACTGACCTAAAAAATGCAAGCTTTAGAATGCGTAACACCATGATTTTGTGTTTTTTAAACGCCTTCCTTAATAACCCCCGAAATTTAAACTCATGCACATTTTGACGCTTGCAATTATTTAGGCAGGAGTATCCCTGGGATGGGAAAACGTTTCTTTAAAAACGCAGCCCTAAATGAGCGCTGGAAACCTGTACTCACACACAGGAACACAACTACACCGGTGGAGGTCCCACAGTCGGGCTTGCTCGCTAGTACGGTGCCCTACCTCTCTAAAGAACATAAACATTACTACGCCATTATGTCAAGTTATTTACCAATAGTCTTCTGTAAAGTCCGGATCCAACCCAAGTCGGGCTTGCTAACTTGTATAGTGCACTACATTTTCTAAAACTTAATATTCACGTTTCTAATTTATAGCACTCAACACTTATATTTATAAAGACAAGTACTTTGAGAGGTCATTACGTATGATACGTATATTACGTATACGTAATGACCTCTCAAAGTACTTTACATCTTCAGTGTACTGCGCACTAATATTGAACCTAACGTACGCAGTACACTGTACATTAGGGTTTTGTGTTCTGTCTGGATAATTCTGATAGAGGAAAATGATATCATTTTAGCAATGTATATCTCGAATAAATAAATAGTACCTGGATGACCGAGCTTTACTCGATATTTTTATTTTTTGAAATTAACCTTTTTTAAAAATGAAACCTAGTTAGATCGATTAATTGCCCCCGAAACTCCCTGCATACTAAATTTCATGAAAATCGTTGGAGCCGTTTCCGAGATTCAGATTATATATATTATATAGACAAAAAATGCTCGTTTCAAGGTATTAGATATATAGATAACTTGAATTTCGAACAACGACAATTTTTAAGCTACTTGTGGGTAGATAATAAAGTTGACATTATACGAATTTCAAATTATAATACGTAATGACCTCTCAAAGTACTTTACATCTGCATTGTACTGCGCACTATATATTGTACCTAACGTACGCAATACACTGTATGATGAAAGTCTGATGAAAGTTGGTAAACATTTAATCGCCGCTTTGCACGTACGATAGGCGAGGAATAAAGAGCTTAACTATAAATTGAAATTTGAGAGCATTGGAGTATACTGAGCTTTAAGAGAGATAGGGCACTATACTAGCGAGCAAGCCTACCTTAAAAGAGCAATTCTTGTATAATGTATTTTTTACATTCTTCTAATATTATAAATGTGAAAGTTTTTAGGTATGAATATTTGTTACGCATTTGGCCTGAGTTTATTGCTAGTTCTTCTCAAGGCTCCACGTCAGCGAACTAGCTGTAGGAAAATTTTGCTGACATAATCTTTCTGGTTTATCCATAATTTATGACCTTCATAAGTGTTACTTTGTAACCTAAATGAATAAATGACTTTTGAGTTTGAGTTACTCTTTCACATAAAAACTACTGAACGGATCTGGAAAAAATTGGCACAGAGATAGATTATAGTCTGGAATAGCACATTGGCTACTTTTTTATCGCAATAACCGACATGCGGGCGTAGGTACCCGCAGGCAACAGCTAGTAACATATATATAAATGTTAGCTTTCTACACTCCTTCTCTATATAAGATTTAATTATGCCATATCAACTCAACACTCAGCCCGAGACAATACGGAGATTTTTTTTCTTTTCACGAACCAATACTACCATACCACACGTTACTACACTTACTCTATATATACATTTCATTTGGATAAAATAGCGCTCTTAAAGAAATCTCGCATCGTGTTCAGCTTTGCAAGGCAAATCTAACTATGCATCTCTGTTTTACACAGTGTGAAAGACAAAGACAACATAATACTTAGCTTTAAAACTTGCTCTTATTCTTCTTTATCTTTTAAATGAACCAGGAAACACAACCTCATGTTTTATTCTAATCGTTGTTTTAATATAAATGAAAAAAAAACAGAAGCAATTTGTTTGAATAATACATATATCGCAGTAACATTCAGGCAGTTGAAAATTCTTGCACCGCTACGCTCGCTGCTGGCACTAAGTAGCCTGTATTTTACATATTTGTCTTGGGAATATGAGCTACCTTTTAAAATGTTGATCTTAAACACATTCAGTAAGAAAAGAAGCTATTTTTCAGTCTATTTTAAGACATATATAATACTAGGGGTCGCCCGCGACTTCGTCCGCGTGGTAATTTGGCATATTTCCCCCGATTTTGCAACATATCTCTACTACTACTGCTCCGCTCCTATTGATCATAGCGTAATGTTATATAGCCTTCCTGGATAAATGCACTATTCAACAAAAAAAAATCGAACCAGTACTTTTTGAGATTAGCGCGTTCAACCAAACAAACAAACTCTTCAGCTTTATAATATTAATATAAATATACTATAATAGTGAACATGTATTTATAAAAGATTTAACATGACAAAAATAAATTTTGAAAGCTTATAACTTCATTTTGTTGCCTTATTTTGCTTATTTTATTCTTCTTTCATCTTTAGTTAAAAAACATCACCCTACTTTAATTATAAATACGAAACAAAACTCTGTCTGTCTGTTACCTTTTCACGACTGAACGGATCTTAATGAAATTTGGCAAGGAGATAGATGATATACTGATGATATTTATCTATCTATTGGGAAAGGAGATATTTTTTATCGACGCGTACTGTAGCCGCGGGTGATAACTATGTACATAGTAAGTAAATATTTCCTTTGTCAAATATTATTACTGTTTACACCTTTTGATGCGTGCTAAGAAATTTATTTGCGGAAAAGCATATACTCCTAATATTATAAACGCGAAAGTTTGTAAGAATATATGGCTGTATGTACTCTATCACGCAAAAACTACTGAACTGATCTGAATTAAATTTGGCATAGATATAGATTATATTTAATTTTCTCTTCTGTCCATCCAAAGGTTGCCTGGCAGAAATTGCTTTTAGCGATAAGACCGCCCATTGTACATAAATATGTGAAATAATATCTGTATCATATAAATGTAATTGGTGTACAATAACATAGGCTACTTTTAATCCCGGAATCACTAAAATCTCAGTTCCCGAAGATTTGCACACGCGGACGAAGCCGCGGGCGGAAGCTAGTTTTAAATAATGCTTTTAAATAAAATTTAGGAGGTAACGTAAAGTAATATTAAGTTACCCAGACTCAGTTTTGCCAGTAATAAAATATTAAATGTTGCATTGCAAAAGGCAAGATATAAATTTAAGATAGGTGCACGACTCGGGTTTATCAGACAGTCACGATAAGTGCAGAGCTGCTTGCAGGATTCTACGAAAGCCGACACGAACATTACACGAGACTGAACAAAGTGAAAGAGGCTTGCCTGAGTTTGAAATGAGAGACTTTAACATAATGTTTGGAGTACGTACTACGTATATATTTAGAATAAAAATGGTTATTTGCTATAAAAGTGATTATAAATAGCGCATATAGATCAGCATGCCATATAGTCAACTGTGTGCAAATATATACAGTAATTATATTTATTATTCCAATTATTAAATCAAGTTATCCTTACTAATATTATAAATGTAAAAGTTTGTGAGAATAGAAGGATGGATGGATGTTACTCTTTCACGTAAAAGCTACTGAACGGATCTGGATGAAATTTGGCACGGAGATAGATTATGGTCTGGAATAACACATAGGCAGCGATAACCGACATCCACGCGGGCGGAGCCGCGGGCAACAGCTAGTAAACAATATGTAAGTTATAAGTTTGACCAAAAACTGGCTGGTTTTTGGTCAAATTCATAACTGGCTCAAAGAATTATCAATCGTGGCAATGTTGCCAGTCTTCTAGGCACAATTTCTTTAGACAGCGATGAGGAGGATTTTTTATGCCTAATAAGGCCACTTTTGTTTTTAATTTTTTTAGTTGTTCTTAGCGTATTTACTTTTTTTTAATCCTGTAAATATAGTTTTATTCAAAGTAGTTAAGTAGCAATAATGCACTTATATCCGTCTCAAGTTACTTATAAAATACTATTTTTAATTAACTATATACTTAGATAACTGAATATTATAAATGATAATAAACATAAAAAAATGCGCCATGATAATAGTACAGAAACGTTATGCTGTATTTTTAATGTTGTTTTTGTAACAAGTTTGTTGTACCGTATTTTAAACACTATAAAAGCGGCAAATAAAAAATGGAGGATCATTGCTCAAGAAATCACGTAAGTATCTATGTATGTGTTGCTCTGTTCTGACGTAAGAGAATGACTAACACTTTTTTTTAGGATAGGATTTATGTCTTTGGTACATTATTGAATCTTTTTTTTAACGGCTGGTAAGTGCGATTGCCGAAGTGATTTACCCAATGCCGTGACATAGTATATTATCTTGAAGAGCCGAATTATGACATCCGACGTAATTTACGATCTTGATTTAAAATTCGTAAGATGTCAACTCTTATACCTAGCTTTAAGGTTTTCATTGTTTAAAATACAAATTTAGATCGAGAATAAATTGTTATAAGGACGCCATGATACGGCTCCAGCACGAGATACGAATAATATCTCTGACATGGATGCAATAGGTAAACGCAAATAAAAATTAGGTTTAATAATAAATCTCAATTAAGGTTAAAATAACTGAAGTACCTAGCATATTAGGAAGGACACAGTACATAGGCACACTAATATTAGAATCTAAAAATCTACTCATTCGTAAGATTAGGCTCGTCTAATTTAAATAATGGATTCAATGGTTGAGTCTGAAAATCCAAGTTTTAAAATACACTTTTAACTATCTTACAGGCGTCTCACTAAATTACAGACGAAGTAACAATTATTTCTTATTAATAAAACCTTTGCTTACAATAGTAATTGATTCTACATGTACTACAATCGTATTGTATTTGAACACTGCGTGTATATTATTACGCACATTGTCTACAACATTGGTCGCACAAATTCATAAGTTAACTTTAACAAAAACAAATGAAAACTTCTAGAAGAAGACTATTTCTTTATTCAAAAAATTAACTTCTGAAAATGATACAAAAGTTAATATCTAGGATAATTGATTAAGCGTTTTTGTAATAATTAGAACAACTACATTACATCTATGTACTCACCATCCGATATCTGCAAACTTACTTCTTCAATCACTTTTTAATTTCCCACATACATATGTAGCTTCCATTATTATAATACAACACCAATACTTTAACACAACTTTTATAAAGGCAATAAAATTATCTAAATGACTACAGTAAGCCTTTTATGCTTCCATTCCTATTGTTGCTAATGGACGCAGGTGCCCTCAACGGATTCGGTCGGACGAATTAAAACGACATTTAGATTTCCCTAATACCATTACGATTTTCACATGAAAAAAGATAATACCGCACGGCGAGTAATTTTTTTGTAATTCATTAATTTGAAATTAGTCCATTCCGTACTGAAACAGCGTAAATAAATAATGAAAACATAAGTGGAAACATCACTGAAAAGTGTGAGGAAAATTTAATAAAATGGGATATTATGATACGTGGGTGTCGTGATGAGTGGGCGAGCGTGTCGCGAGGGTTATGGTAATAGTTGGTGCTTACCATGGGTCATGATACCGCGGCGTGGTCTGGCCGAGTCGCGAGCGGCGGCTCACGCGAGCAGACTGTTGCTCGCGGCCGGGCCGAGGGTGCGCGCGCACAGTGACAGGCTCTGTCCCCTCCCGCCCCTCACGAAGCTGCCAGCCCGCCAAGCCACCACTCGCCATCCTTACACTGACATGCTCTCCTTTGTCTCCAACTTAATGGTAACATTATCTGCGAATAAACTCGTCTGTCTCTGACTGATGGCGGAGTTAAGAGACAAAAACTGATTGCTATGATGATCGCGTCAGGCATATCATACGGCGGTGTATTTTGTTTTGATTCCGGAACATGATTTAATTTATCTACTGTCAAAATTGAAAGTATTTTTTATGCATGATGGGGTAACGTGATAAAATATAATATAAAATACTATTTTAATGTAATTTTTAAAAGGTCGGCAACGCGTGAGTGACACCCCTGGTGTTGCAAACGTCCATAGGCTACGGTAACTGCTTACCATCAGGCATCAGGTAGTATAAAAAAAAAGGTACTGTATAAACACAAAGTATAAAATAAACGTAATGTTTGGGATGTATTTTTCGAAAAACAATGGAAGGCCGTTTATCTATTGAATGAACACTAATTCGTTTCACACTAGGTACTCATAACTCATAAGATCCTCTAAAAAAAAAATCGCTATCTCTAAAGGTAAAATAATTACGACTTTTATCTTTAGCTTCAGCTTTTATATTAACGACATCGCATTGAGCGGAATAACTGAATGGAGGTGGAATGAAGTATAACAAAGGGATTTTCAAATACCTATCTACAAAAACAATTTGTACACGAAAGTGTATAAAGCAAGAAAAATGCGATGACGCTAATCATATAAATCTATTGCTTATTTATGTTATAAGTCCCCAGTTAATATTAATTGCTTTCGCATTTGTTAATTTATTAAATACATTAAATAGAGAGAGACACCAAATAAAATCTTAGTAATCCATGGAAGTAAGGACCCTACCTCACCATATAAATTCTGGCGTCGCGGCGCGGCGCGGCCTCGACGCGCGACGTTGGCGTCTCGGTGAGGTAAGGCTCTAATAAGCCGCCTATTTCGACTATAATAGGTATAATAGTTTCATACTCTAATCAATCCATCGTTTTCTAATATAGACAATCAGAATGTTGCGAATAAACCCACTGAGTAAGGTACAAAGTACACCCAGACTGAGAAGAAACATTTATAGATCACACACAATTTTTTCCAGTGTGGGAATAGTAAATGGCGAGTTACCTGACCACTTGACACTACCCAATTTTTTTTAATCTATATAATATATGTGTATATTATAATTATCTATTAGCTATCTATTCTATCCTATATTTGTTATAGTAAAAGTACTTATGTGGCTTACCACTTCAGTAGGTACCTACTTTTAGTAGTATGAATTTATATTCTTATATGCCTACTAGTGGACCTGGCAGACGTCGTCCTGCCGGAAAAAGCTGAAATACCGACAGCAGCGCCACCTACCGGGTCCAATTGTGAATCTAAACCATCCAGGGCCCTACCCGAACACACACACAAAATTTCATCAAAATCGGTCCACCCGTCTAGGAGGAGTTCAGTCACATACACACGCACACAAGAAATATATATATTAAGATATAAGAATATAAATTGCTCGTTTGCCTTCTTGGTTGTATAAATCATTTCTTCCGAAAGGTTTTTAATAATATGTACCAACAATTGGTAATTGTTAGTTAGTATCTAATAAAACAGTCACATTGGTACCTATGTAGGTATTTATGAAATAGTAGCAATACGGATACTATAACCACATCCATCAGTTTTACGCGTGTAACCGCAGTCATATCAGTCGGCAGCTTTGTACTATCGAGCAGGAATGTTTGCTTAATAAAAAAAACTAGGATCAATTATACCATTTTTACTATCTTAAAATAAAATAGACAAAATTATCTCGAAAACTAACATTAAATTGTTTAAAAAAAGGAACAAATAATTTATTCATTCATCTTCATCATCATAATATTCACTGGTCGAGTTCTCTGAAAGTTTTTTCGTTCTATGCTCAGTAATATTAGTACACATTTCTTTATCTCTGGGATCATTCCAACTTCCATTATTCTGAATGTAATCGGTGATATAATAATCATCATTTAGCGGGATGTCAATAAAAACTTCCAGCTCCTTTGGATAGAACAGACCTTCATTTAGATTCTGAATCTCAACGATCTTAGATACAGTGTCTACCATAGTATACTCCTTATTACTCTCAACAGTGACAAATCCATCAGTTTTATACGCTCTAGGCATTGTGCTAGAAATCACTTTGAATTTTCCATCTTTCTTGTTTAAAGATAAGTAAAACAAAGTATGCGACCAAGAATAATCGTCAAAGTTACAAAATAACTCATAATGTGCAGCTATGCTTTTCCAAACATTTGCATCAAAAGCTAGTACGCTAGAGTGTTCCTTGGGATTCCAAGTTTTTACATCAACGCCATCTATCTTTGTTCTAGATAAATCAGGATAAATGCCCGCTGTAGCCAAGGTTATGAAACCGTATTGGAACATATACTTACTTATATTTTTCATTTGTAATGTCATGTAAATAAAATCTTCCATCAAGAATAAATCATCCTCTAAAAATATAAACGTTCCTTTATGATTTTTAGTATGGGATAAGTTTTCAAATACATGGTTCATTGTCCACCACCAAAAATGTTTCTTTTGAGCTAGCACAGGGTTCCTGAATGGGTCATGACATACTAAATTAATTGAACTACTTATTGTGTAATTATCAATTAATTTAACAGTCTCTGCATACATTTCAGGTGTACAGTTAATACGTTGATGTCCTGGGAACTCGTCACGGTACAGGTGCATTGAATATGGGTAATAAATTTGCAAAACTCGAGCAAAATTTATTGATTTTATGATATTGATGACTTTTATATCGAAATCCGAATGAGAGAAAATTATTAAAGCATCCCTTATCCCACCTACTTTGCGTAAGGATCCCAGCAGAAAGTCTAAGTTACTTTTGTATTTTTCAGCAAAAATAACAAATACTGGAACATGCGGTGTCAGTCTTCCGTATATATGTTGATTGGAAATATGCTCTTCATTGTTATATTTTGCTATCAATTTTTTTATATTGTGTTGCATCGTTGGAAAGTCACTTTCCTCTTCTTCAATAAAATTCATTTTGTTCTCAATTAGTTTATCCTTGAAATAATCATGGATTTTGGACAATTTCAAGAAGACGAACGTTAGAAATATCAGATAGATACACAAAAGACATGGCAGTATCACCATACAAATATGTCTTAGTTTGTTCGCGGTCATTGTGAACAATATTTATTAAGTAGATAAGTATAATTCAGGTATAAAAATATAATTAATGTATAAATAATAAAAAATGCGAAAGATGCGAAAGTACGACTTCTTATACAAAAATCTGACGGCTTTCTACATTTCCTGTGTATTATTTTTCTTTAGGTATGTTTGACAGAATATGTATAAAACCTGATACAGAATTTTTGTCAGCAACTTTTTACCATGCATTATATTTAGATACCAAAAAGTTTTCATTATCACTTCTAAAGCGTATTGCACACACAAAAGACATGGAATTGACGTAGACGTGATCCGGATATGACACGGTCATTATTATAAAGAACCAGATAATCAGTGAATGAGAGTGTTTTTGAGTGGATACCGCGACTCTCACTCGGCAACTGTAGCATAGGACGTGCTGAGGCTAGTATAGACATGTACCACTCGCGCTTCATCTCATACCTTCGATCTTTACTACTTTATATATACTTTGGATACTTTGGATCCTAGTAACATAAATCTTATGAGAGATTGGAATTTCAAAAAAAATAATTTTGATCAACTTTATTCCTTGTTTTCTCATGTATCCTGGGAGTTGGTATTAGAGACCAATAACGTTTCAGATACTGTTAATTCTTTTTACGACATTATCTATGATATTTTCGACAATTGCATGCTCAAAAAATGTCGTTCAAAGACTTTCAGTAAACGGTATCCTGTGTGGTTCACTCCTGAAATAATCAGTAATTGCAAACATTTTGCATGCAATTTGGAAGCACACTAAATGCCACAATGATTATAAGGCTTTCTCAGACCTTCGAAGCACCTTAAAATACCAGCTTGCTAAAGCTTACGATACTTACATAAGACGTATAGAATATAATATTAAAGCTAATCCAAGTGGTTTCTGCCGATACATTTGCAGTTTAAGATCAAAAGGCGGTTTTGAACCTTGTGTTAATTACCATGGTGGCTGCTGAGGTTTTTGCTCAATTTTTCGCTAGTGTATTTCTGACAGACATACCACAGTTAAATGCCGCTGTCTCCAACAGTTGCGTGCGATGATAGTTACAATAGTAATTATATTCATATTTTTAATTTTACTTAATTGATGTTTAATATGGTATAAATAAATTAAAGAATAGTAGTTCTATAGGACCGGACGGTATACCCCCATGATCTTCAAACAACTAAAAAATTGATTTTCATAAAGCTTTTGACCCTGAAATAACGACTTCCTACTTTCTAAGCTTAACGCCATAGGATTTTGCGCTAACCTTCTGAGACTGCTTGCTGATTACCTTCGTGATCGCCAGCAGTTTGTGCGGTTAGGAATTTATTAATTAAGCGTCTACCATACTCGTTCAGGGGTAAGTCATGGTTCAATTCTGGGACCCTTATTATTTCTTTTAATGATTAATGATCGCCCTACGGTTTCAAAACATGCAAAATGCCTCTTATATGCTCTGAGTTTACGCAGGAATACAGTTTCAGGTCATCAGACCTTAAACTGTATTCCTGCGTAAACTTAGTGTCGGATTGTGAAGCTATCCAAAGGGACATGGACGCTGTATGGGGAGTCACTAACAACATGGAATTCAATCCCTCCAAGTGCTTTGTCATGACTTTTGGTGGAATGCGGCATCCAATTAATTTTGAATACAAAATTAATGATAATATGATAACAAGATCAACAGGTATGAAGGACTTAGGAGTCGTATTCAATCAAAAGATGACATTCCACAATCATATAAATACCGTTGCCAAAGACTCGTTCAAAAGGCTTGGATTCGTTCTCAGAAACGCACGTGATTTAAAAAATGGTCATGTTATACAACTTCTGTACAGTACGCTTGTTAGAAGCAAATTAGAAGCGAGTTCCTGTGTATGGAATCCATCTGAGGCTAAGTACTCGCTGTTACTTGAAAAGGTCCAGAAACCCTTTTTTAAGATTTCTTTATAAAGTCATTTTAGGAT
This sequence comes from Trisateles emortualis, assembly GCA_947095525.1. Lineage (NCBI taxonomy): Eukaryota > Metazoa > Arthropoda > Insecta > Lepidoptera > Erebidae > Trisateles > Trisateles emortualis. The sequence continues at coordinate 9,723,801 of OX352735.1, read as the reverse complement.
ATTACCCATATTTATATCCAACAAAATTTCTCGTAGGATGTCTAGGATATAATACGTTAGAGACTAGGAGAGCCTATAACCACAACTGGTTATAGGCTCTCCTAGTCTCCTAGTCACTCAACAGTGTAATGCTCAAAATAACTCGGGGAATAACAGTTGCTCCAGATCTCCACAATGAGCTGATTCAGCATTACACTCCAGATAACTATCTTCGTAGCCGGAGACACCATCTTTTAGATGTACCTACGTGTCGCACAGTGGCTCGAGCGTCAGCTCCTATTCCGCGTGTTCTAACATCTCTTAATAACCTCGTGAAAGCCAACCCTAATTGTGATTTGTTTGCAGATGATTTTAATTTAGTTAGGTCTGTTTGTTTAAGCTTCCACGAAAGCAATAGTATATCAAGAAGCAGGTTTACCTCTTTAGTGAAGTGCAACTAGGTATCTAATAACATACTGAAAGCATATGATAATCTATTCATCCACTCGAATATTGTATTGTATTTATGATCATAACAGTATACATTTTCTGGTATTAAGAGAACCTGGTATAAGGGGAATCTGGTATTTTGATCATCTGGTATTTCGGGAAGCTGGTATAGTGGGAACAAAGGCAAGTTATACCGGCTGGAGTAGAAAAGTGTTAGGAAGACGCCAGATCCAAGTGAAGCAGCTGCTCTGCCCGATCCCCCTCTCTCCTATCCTATTTTTTTTAAGACAACTCCCGCACTGTAGAACAACCTCTGTGTTTTGTGGGTCACACAAAGTTTTGTCCTGTGTGGGAATCGAACCCACAACCTCGTGCATAGCACGCGCATACTGCGGCCACTCGACCACCGAGGCAGTCATAATTTATAAGATAACTAACCTAACCAGTAGTTTTAAGGAGTATCACACTGTACTACACTGTACCATGATTATATGATGCTCAATCGGAGATCGAGATGTAGGAAAAAAAATCCCGCTCCTCCTACTAATCGGAGTTAAATAATAAAATAAAGTTTATTAGGCAATAAATTGTACAGTTAAACTTTTACATTGACCCCAAACTTGGGTAGGTATCAATTATTTCGTTTACATTAGCTTGAATCTTAAGGTTAAAAGATATTAATAGTAAGTACCTACATATTCTAGCAAAGTTAAAAAATAAGATATAATTATCGTGAAAACAAAAAAAAATACAATTCTATTATAAAATACAAGATAAAAAACAATACATTTTTGTTGACGAAAGAAAAAAAAATGTAATTATTAAAATAAAAAAAATGGAGTGATGGATGATTTGATGAGTTTTGCGTGAGTGTGTGTGTGTTTGTGTGTGTGTGTGTGTGTATGTGTGTGTATGTGTGTGTGTGTGTGTGTGCGTGTAGTGCGTGTGTTGTAACAGTACGCATGATCACCGTGTTATTTTCTTATTTTTAATAGGTCCTCAGTCTCATCATAAGATAAGGTGAGTAACCATATTTTTATTTTCTGTTTTGTTTGGTATCTTAAACAGTTGATTATATTGCAATACTTAATGACAGTGTTGTAGATGTGCTGATGGAGAAAGAAGGACAGTCTCTGAGCATGCACTGAATTTACTGCTGTAATCGGAATTCTAAACCTTCGTTTACTTTGAATTTGTGCCAGATCTTCTCGATTTAGGGTTGTGATATGTGTTTTAATTATTAAGTTAGTTATGTATAGCTTCCTTACGGTTAAAAGAGACGTTTCTGCATATTTATATCCTTTTATAGGAACTCTATAATAAAAAGTATGCGGGCATTTATTTTTATGACGTTCATAAGTAGGTATCATGTATTTTATCTAAATGAATAAATGCAAACACATTTATTCATTTTGATAAAATCTTCACTTTAAGGTATATACTTAGACTATATACCTTAAAGTGAAGATGCTAGCGCGATAAGATTTTTTTTTGAGTGTAGGATTGTTTGAATGTTTGAATTTAAAATAAAATTGTAGTAATGAAGGTAATTTATTAAAATATTATTCTAATTATAATGCTATCTCTTACGGGATGGTACGGTGGTGATTCGCGTGTCGCGTTCTAAGATATGTATATCTAGGTTGCTATTGCTATTATTATTATTTTCATTACTAACATACTTTTTAAGTTTTACTAACAATTTGAGTCCTGGTCACTTTAATAAAGAAATTATTATTATTATTATTATTATATTATAATATAATTAAGTACATATTAATAATTGTAAGAACATTTATAAGACAGATGAAACATGATGTACTAGTACTTAGGACTTCTAAAAACATTTTGTCGACAAAATGTTTCGTGCAAATAAAATTTTGAATATAAACTGGATCCTTTGTGGAGAACTGGTTAGATATGGAAGGTGTTCCATGCCTACCTTTTTACTCCATGGGAGAACTTGGCCCAGTAGTAGGACATGACATAACTAATACCTGTCCTATTAAGTATTCTGTGCTAATACTAACAACTAAAATACTACTAGGTACTTGTGTTCCCGATAGATGGCGTTGTTCTTTTTTATAAATATTAATATGCTTCTGATAAGTCCTTTGCCGCCGAATATATGTTTAAATCAAAATAATGTATTTAGCATTCATTATTTCAGGTCAGTCTGAGTTCATTGAGCCACTTACAATTTATTATGGATCACATAGAGTTTTGTCGCGGGCTGGAATCTAATCTACAACACTTGGCGTGGCCCTGTTGTGAGTGACTGTAGAACCTACTCATTAGACGAAAAAATAACACGTGTATTTTCACTGCATTTGTGCCCTATAAGTGCATTCAAAATAAAGGATGATTTTTTTAAAAATACATTAATAGTTAGCGCATGGCAAGTGGTTTTCCAAAAACCATTGAATACAGATTCGATTACCTTTAATAGATATTAAAGGTATTTGCCCTCCGGGTTCATTATTTTGGCACATCTAAAAAAAAAAGAGTCGTTTGCCCTAGTCATTTGATGTCTCCTAAATTTGTTCGGCAGGTAAGAAAACTATTTACCAATAGAAATTATACCAATTTCTTATAGGATTCATGTAAAGTTTAACAACTATTATCTAATCTGTGGTTTAACTTCAGGTTAAGTGTTTAGAATAGGAAAACTAACATAGAAGTAAGAAATATTGTTACTAACACACTGAGTCATGTTACTTGTAAAATAAATAAATTAAATTAAATTAACTACCTCGCTCACAAATAGTTTAGTAGTAATCGATTAACCAGCATCAATATTGCTTATTTCATCTCCTACCATCTATCGGGGTATTATATAAATTTACGGTGAAGCTATCGGACTTTGTGTCTGAATGAACTGACTGACTATCCTTTTTTTATGTTATTAAATAATTAAATTGTCCTGGAGAGAAGTCGAAGAGTTCAGGAACAAGACAGCATAAGGTACGAGTACTTAATAGACAAACAGCCGCATTTGCTGTTACAAGTGTATGTGACAAAACGTATTTCAGAAACCTTTTATTTACGGCTGATAACCGTAAATAAAAGGTTTCTGAAATACGTTTTGTACCTATTCAGTGCGTTTTATTTAATAATTTTAAATTAATTATTGTATGTACGAACATCATTATCATCATCATCTCAGTTGACACACGTCCATTGCTGGACAGAGGCCTCCCCCAAAGATTTCCACAGCATTCAGCCCTGGGCTGACCTTATCCATCGGCTACTACCTACTTCTGCCCCATCTGCCGTCGGTTCTGCGAGTTATGTCCCTACCCATTGCCACTTAATTTAGGCAATTCTTCGAGCTATCTAATATATATTATTATATATATAATACTTACTTCAAAAGTGCTTTATTAATTATCTTATCGTTCAAAAGCTAACATTCATTCATTTTACTTTTAGCAAAATTCCACGCGAGCGAAGCCGTGTGCAGAAACTAAATAAAAAACATTAATTTTAAGCATAACATTAAAATTTAATACATTGAATATCAAATACATAATAGATATACAAGAACTTAAGTATTTCATTCTTACTTAGTTGCTAGTAGGTACCTCTTCAATCACACAGGATCAAAATATAAATAAAAAGTGACAGCGATTTTTTAAAGTAATTATAATTAATTTATTATTATTATTTATGAACGTTAATAATAGTAAGGTGGTAGGATATGGTCAATATACTTTTAATTCCATATTCCTATTATTGAAAATACATAATAATTAATTTATGCTTTCTACTTGTACAGAATATAATAAATTACAGTTCAGTTGTTTAAAACGGATATTTTATTTCTTAATATTTTTTATATTTTTGATTTAAAAAATAATACGAACATGCTTTACCGGCTGTGTACTAAATACCACAACACAATTTAAAAATGCCGCCTTTAGTTCCCCAAAATGGCAACTAACATACTACCAACGTAACAATGACCGACATATCTCAATATTTTATTTACGAAGCTTACAAGCATTAAAGGCGCTTCCATAAGAAGTATATAATTATTTTTTAAATTTTAGGTAACCGAAACAACAGTTTAATGTCATTTTACTTCTACGAAGTAACTGCAAAATCTAATCAATCTCTCAACTGTGCTGTATCCGGTTGCCTTATTTCGCCACCAGACTGCGCCTCTAGTACGACGTCACTCGTGTATCTATAGTTTCCTTCTGTTTTGAAACCCAAGCTTAGTGATTTAGTTCCTTGAGAAATATTATATCGCAAAAAGTGTTTAAAAGTGTATGTACAGAGTCGTAAAGATGGAAAAGAGGGTCGCCTTGGAATTGAGAGGAAGGAATCCTTCACAGGTAAATAGAATCTGTTTTTCGATATATTGGAATGTTTTGTCGATACGTATTTCATCAGGTACTTAGATGTAATACATAAAATTTGTGATTATTGTCAGTGAATCAGTATGATTTTCGGTTTCTAAGTTATAAATATACGCTACAATCCAAACCCACTTCCTAATTAAAGATGTGGCATTATTATGTATAGAAATTAGCCATTACCAATTGTTACGTTTCATTCATGTGCACATAATTATTATACATTCTAATGAAGTATTTGAAGAGCCAATTCTGTTCTACGCTTCACCAGATGTACTCGTGAATTAAAAACTTGCTTATTGATACTAAACCAGCAGAAAAAACATTCCTATTGTAAATATTCACTTATTGAGGTTAAGTGTCGAAACTTATGGATGTCGAACGTGTTTATACCCTTAGAACGAATTAATTACACGGCTGAAAATCAAATTCCATTTAATCTTGCCTAATACTACGATTTTCCATAATTATTAGGTAATAAATACTCTGAAAACTTCGCTTTGAAAAGAAGGCTCATTGATTGTAATGGGTTGTCAATGTCAATGATATTTTTACGAAATTTACAAGTGTTTACGATGTATTGCTTGCTAAGATATATCCATATTTATAAATACTATCAGTAAAAGCTATCAAAAGAATTTCTTAAATAAAAATCAATCTATTACTGCGGTAAGTCAACGTTACTGTAGCTACATGATATAATTTCGCGCCCTTTCACCAAGTGCGCAAATCTATAATTGCTATTTATTTGAAATGACGGCTACTTTACTTATAAATTTTTATTACATCACAACACCGTTTTGTTATTATTTTAGTCTATTTACACTTCTAACTGCAGTCATATTATTGACGCACGCCTTACCACTATAGCGGCCATTTTTATTGCGTCGCGATGATTCGTGTCATCCGCCATTGCAATGTAAAAACGATCCTAATTGTACTCGCAACTACAACACGACAAAATGCATATCGTGATACAAACGATAATACAAACACATCCCTTTCATATTTCAATGAACATTTTCGCGAAATAATCACTCATTTGATAGATTTCGTGAACTACGCCTGTGTCTTTGACAACTAACACCATTTTGACGTTTTGCTTGGCTTGACTTTGCATTGAATAAATACTCAACAAGCCAGTTACATTACCAATATATTAATTCCTCATCTAACTGTTGTTCTGTAAGGTTTGATAGACACGTAAAAATAATACGTGATTTTCAATGAACATCTTCGTAGGTATAGGTTACTTCTGTAAAATGTACAGCTATAGGTACGTACATCGATTGTAGGTACCTATAACCAAGTAGGTAACCTTGTAATGTAACATGTAGATATCGTTACAAAGCAAATAGGTAAGTAGAGAAGTTGCTAAGCCTAACACCCAATTAACCAGCATATTATTTCAGTTCAAATTGCAGTTTTAACAGTCACCATAAAATGCAATAATTACATTACCTATATGAATATGACCCAAAAAAACTTTTATTATAATTATTGAACAACACGAACATAATATATTATATACGTGTGTGTGCGTGTATTTGTATGTGTTTGTGAGTTGTGCTTATTATTTTGATAAAGATAACAGTACATCTGCCTATAAACGTAAATAGTTCTATGATAACAATATAGATGGCGCTATTATGTACATTCAGATTTATCTTTTAGAGATGCAATGAGAAAGTTGATATTGAATCTACCTGCTACTTATTATGTTATTTGGGAAATTTTAGAATGAATAATCTAATAATTCAGACCTGGGTCTGACTGATAGGATTGCTACATGTTTCTTTTATAGGAAAATATATGTATATAAAAAATTGATTGCCTTCTATATTATTTTTGAAACCTTACCTGAAAATCGCAATAGGTACATACACAATACTATATAATAATAGCAACCCATATTTATGTAAATTCCACTGCTGAGCATGGGTCTTGTCATTCAGGAGAGCTGAGTAGGTTAATGAGGGTTTTGTATGTTTTTTTTCTGTCAGGTCCACTTAACAGAGGTGAAGAGATCTGTACCCAGCAGCGGATTTATTATTATTGCAAGTAGAAATAAATAGTATATCTACAAGTACCTAATATTGCTTTATTCTTGGCAAATAATTGATAAAACTTTTTTGATCGCAGGTCAAACAATTAAACCTGGACAACTGCAGGAGCACCAATATAATTGGACTTACAGATGAATACATCAACCTCGAAAATCTCAGTCTCAACAATGTTGGTCTCACCACACTCAAAGGTTTCCCAACATTGCCCAAGCTCAGGAAACTAGAGTTATCCGACAACAGGATATCAAATGGACTAAATTTTCTTAATGGCTGTAAAAAATTGACACACCTCAACCTATCAGGGAATAAAATCAAAGATCTAGAAACACTGAAACCCTTGGAAGAGTTTGAAAACTTAAAATATCTTGATCTGTTCAACAATGAGGTGACAAGTATGGAAGATTATAGGAGTAAGGTGTTTGCATTACATCCCTCGTTAAAATATTTAGACGAGTAAGAATATATTTATTAAGATTTAGTTTTATTTAGAATAAGGTTCCACAGCATACAGGAGCCAATATTAATATAGTATAACATATGTCATAGGGAAATGAGAGTAGTAAAATCCCTAGGGAAACAACATACAACAACAGCACTCATTTAGGGAAGTGTTTTGAAAGAAACATTTTCCTGTGCCAGGGAAACTACATCTTAAAACCCTTATTTAAAAAAATGGGTGGGCAACACGCAAGTGATACCTCTGGTATTACAAGCTATGGTATCTGTTTAACATTGGGCTGTATGCTTGTTTGCCACTCAAGTGGTATTTGCAAAAGATTTTGAATATTCCATTTGATTACCTTTTACTGAAAACATCTAGTGATTAAATATTGACTGCCTTACAAAGATCAATATTTCTAGGTTGTTATAACAAACCTGTCTGTGATATCAGCTCCTGTGAAGGTTTCTAGCACATTGCTTGCTTGAGTTTTAGCTCACTTCCAATCTATGGGCACTATGGTCCCATACAATGATTATATAAGTAATATAGGGACCATAACATCATTGGCCCTATCCTATGGTACCTACTCATCATAGTTCCAAAATAAAAGTATAATTAACTATTTTCTTACATAAAAACCCATCACAAAAAGATTAGTATAGGGGATTAGTATAGGAACCCACAATCTCTGGCTTAACCGTTAGCAGCCAGGGTCCCTTTGAGACAAAGAACCCGAAGTTACAATTTATATAACTTTCAAATCTTTAAAGAGCCACTTAGTCTCAATACTGTAGTCTACTGGCGACCTACTATAATAAATGTAAGGGACTGGAGAGAACAACTTTACAGATAAACAGCCGCATGCGGTTCGGAAACCACGGGTTGCCGAACCCTGCACTACTACTACTACTTACTGGCTTGTTGGTCAAGCCAGTAAAAAAACTGCATTAATATGCATTTTTAATTTGTTACTCATATGGCTCTTTGTCTATAGCCCACATTGAACTACACATAAATATTTAGTATTACAATTGTTCCAATTTGTAAATTTCAATTTCAGATTTGACAAAGAAGATAGAGAAGCTGAGGACAGTACAGAGGAAGAAGATGAAATGAATGGAAATAATGACAGTGAGGAAGATGGTATGTTAACAATTTGAACTGCAATTATATTATTTCTATTAGAATGTTTAATTCTCTTTAAACGACGCAGCACCGCCGGCGTTTTCAATTGTGTCTGGTTTGCCTGGAGCTGCAAGGTCACAAGAGAGATCTGTTAAACTAACATACTTCATAATGTACTACAAGGTTCATCGCTTTAACTGCGTCGTCTGTCTAGGGGATAAATTATTGTTACTGATTTTGAGAATCCGATTCCCAGGGCGGACTAAAAATAGATATTGGGTTTTTCTGTCAAGAAATCAATAGATGCCCAAAGCTAAAAATTTTCGGAACATGTAAAACCTTGTCCTACGCCCGATTTCTCCAGTCATGTAGGATTGCCAGGCTATCAGACGATAAGAGTGAGGGTATAAAATGTCCTCGGCTTCGCGCACACACTTGTGCATTGTAATAATATAATAATTACAGAGCACTATGATTGTACTAATAAAAAAATGGGTTAGCAACACGTAAGTGATACCTCTGGTATTGCAAACGTCCATAGGCTACGGTATCTGTTTAACATCAGGCGGGCCGTATGCTTGTCTGCCACTCAGATAATAAATATAACTGTGTCAAATTAGCCACGTGATCGAAATTCGGTAGGAGAACTTGGTTATTATTTTTTGAAAGAATAGCTTTCTCCCGCACTTACATCCCACGGGAACAGTGATTTTTCGCGGAATAAAAGTAGCCTATGTGCTATTCCAGTCTATATCTATCTTTGCGCAAAACTTAATCCAGATCCTTTCGACGTGATTGAGTAACAATCTTCCATAGTTCCATGAAAACTTTCTTATATAATGTTTTATATAATACTCATATAATGTTTCTAGGATCAGATGTAGAAGATGAGGAAGATGATGATAATGATGATGAGGAAGTTTCGCTCAGTGCAGTCTACAATGATAATCTCGGTAAGGACTCTTACTTTATTAACCCTCGATCCGATTTGAGTTTCCCAAGCGTGCGCCAGCGCAGACGTAGTTTAACGTACTACTTTTTTTACTTCCATGACGATTACGTCGTGAAATGAACTCCCTGCTGAGATTTTCTCGAGTTAAAAGATTTTCTAAGGGTTGGCAATAAGCGAGTTATTTCTTGGTTTCGAACGAGCGTCCATAGGCTACGGTAACTGCTTATCATCAGCCTCCTTGGTAGTAAAAACAGGAACTCCTTGGAATCTATTGGTGTACAATAAAGTTTTTCTACCTATCTATCAATTTTATCTCTGAATGTGTTGTTTGCTCCATAGCTTATAGTCGTAATTCCAAAATTCGAATATAATACAGCCTGACGCCTTATGTTCAGCAGTTGACTCCGATAGGCTAATGTTGACACCTACAGAAGTTCGATATAATAGGAGGATCCAAGCTCGTATTTTACGTGATAACGATAACACCAATTAAACATGACCTCTTTATTGTTATGATATGTAAATCTATCTATCTATACTTATATTATGTAGAAGTGAAGTTTGTGACGTTGTAGGTAATCTCTGGATCTACTGAACCGATTTTGAAAATTCTTTTACCATTAGAAAGCCACGTTATTTGTGAGTGCCATAGGCTATATTTTATGGACAAACCATTACGGGACCCCGAGAAATACCACCCGTGCGAAGACTTGTAACCAATTAAACAGACCAGCTGTTTTTACATACAGCCTGCCTTATGTTAGGAAAATCAATGTTTGAAAATGCATCCCTCAATAAATACTGTAGATCTGTATACACCTACAGGTACACAACAACACACTGTGTCTAGTTATTTGTGCGGTGATCTTCTGTAGGTTGCAAGATTATATTGCGACCTATCTCTAAACCAGTGTTTCGCAAACTTTTAATATTCAAGGTAAATGGGGAAATTTGGCGCAGCAGTATGAATGAGACATCAATTTTAAATATTAGTAATGAACATTTATTTATTACTAACTGTTGCCCGGAGCTCCGCCCGCGTGGATGTCGGTTATCGCTGCAAAAAGCGATAGCCTATGTGTTATTCCAGACCATAATCTATCTGTGTGCCAAATTTCATCCAGATCCGTTCAGTAGTTTTTACGTGAAAAAGTAACAAACATCCATCCATCCATTTATTCTCACAAACTTTCACATTTATAATATTAGTAAGGATTCAACAAACTTTAATTTTATACGGCACATTTATATGTGTCTACTTAACTAACTCCATGAGATAATCTTATTTTTACGAGACACCTACTAATGACCACGGTATACCAGAGTGCCCCAGCACACACTTTGTGAAACACTATTCTAAATAGATAAAAAAAAAACCTCTTAGTTATAAGGCCACATTGGTTAAACTTCAATGTACTAATGATATTCTTATACGTGTGTTATACAGAGGAGGAGAGCTCTGCCAGCTCTTTATATGAAGGTAGCGACGTGGAAGAGGAGGAAGATGTTGATGACGAAGATGGTGAGGGGGAAAATGACGCTGATGGCGAGCAAAACTCCAAAGTGCAAGGTAGTAAGTATTACCCAAACATTACACTATTGCCAAGGAGTTACGTGAGTTTTAATAGGAATATACATATTAATAATAAATATACTTAGATATGGCGATATATGTATAGCCTAAATATGGGCGATCTAAATAACCTCTAGACAAGTGGTATGAACTGTAGTAATTTAGGAAATTTCATTTCGTTTCGTAAATGTGCGACATCGTGTCGTAAACTTATGTCAAATCCTATACATTTGCTTTCTATTCTATTCGATTCGACTACCGCTTGTGCCACTTGTCTAGAGATAAGCTTAGCGATAAAAAGTATATGCTTTTCATCTATAAGTATAATAATATATTACTTGCTTCTTTTGATATATAATATGTGGATAGCAGTTAGGACTTTTATAAATGGAAGTTACCACATCTACGCAGTTAACAGAATCTACCGCCTTCAAACGTACCCTCTTAAGCATGATGACGCTCAGATGAGAAATACCACTGTGTGGTCTATCTATAGGGTAACCGCGCCCTTGGCTTCTGCGTATTTCTTAATTTGTAGTCTTGTGTTGGTACCAATAAATAAAATAAAATTGCGGCTAACTCTCCTTTGATTTTGAACAAATAATAATAAGGTACCTACTGATTGTTGCGCAGATGGCGAGGTAGACCGTGAGCCAGAAGAAAGCACTCGGGGTAAAAAGCGGAAACATGAGGATGACGACGACGAAGACAATTGAGTGTTGCCTTAAGCGGAGTTATCTTACTAGTTTGTAAGTGTACAGCGCTCCGATGCATCGGACAATAAACCTGTTCACAGTCACGACACGCAGTCATCCCCCTACCCACTAGACTAGTTGTCATTCGTGAGATTGATACCAGCACCCAATGAGGCTAGACTCGACCGCTTTTACCATAGTGTTTGACCGTTGCACGCGTCCCTTGGACGTCCTCGTCGTATCGTTTGATAATAAAATGTTTTCTATCTTTAATGTTGATGTCTCCTTAGACACTATTGTGAAATCTGTAGTTTGTTGTCCGACAGTTAATGTTTCAATTAAATTGTTTATGTAATAATCATTTTTTATTCTATTGATATGCTTAATTTTAGTCTAATCATTGAAATGGAAGTGCATGATTATAGGATAAAAATAGCTCTCATTTGATCTACAGTTATAATGAATCGTATTAATTAGCTGTAAGTAAAAAAGAACACGAGGATATTGGTAGCAAAAAAAACTATTTCATGCCCTTGGAATCATTATAACTTTAATTCTGACGTGGGCACCGCCTGTTTTTTGATGACCAAGTTAGACTGATAAAGACATACAAATTTTGTTTGAATACCTACTATGACAATGACGTCAATTTTCATGTAGAGAATTATTTACTACTATTAAATATTATAATAATGTGAAATATTGAACTGCGAGTTCTAATTTATAGGTACAAGAGGGATATCCATGTATTTTTACAATCAGAAAAGTTATAATAATGCCCTCATAATTTTTATTTTTTTATTTCTCAGATTCATTTATAGCTATAATTATTTTATTTGACGCTATTAATATTTCTTATATTATATAGTTAATTGGTAACCTGTATTAGAGTTACTTCAGCACAGTTCTATATAACGGTAATGTACAGTCCTACACTGGAGTTGTACGAACGCAATGCAATAATGTTATTCGTAATCTCACTAATGATAACTGATAATGTTCAGTACCGCTAACAACAAAATAAAATTCCAATGGGCGTAGTAAAAATATAGTAATCCGATTAATTAGATCAAATCTTTGACGTCTGATGAGTTCAGAGAGTATTTTTCTACAATCTTTTTAAATTTTAAAAGAGCAATTTTATGCACATAAGAATATCAATGAAATGTTTGGTTGATGCATCATGGTGTACGTGCCAGATATGTTGAAGAGAATTTTAGTTAATAATTTTATTATATTGTGTAAGTCATTAAGTTTAAGTAATTTACAACTTTGGCCTGTTGATATATATTATATATAATCCTATTAAGACTTTATTTCTGGGATTGTAAAATAAAAGCTAAACATGAAGATTTCTTTTATTTCGTAGCAATGCAGTAAAAACTTAATCTTATGAACACCAGTGACGTCTATACTCGTCAAACGCAAGCGTATCTTGTACGCCAACGACATCTATACTCGTCAATAAACTGTTTACAGGAACAATACGAAATAAAGACATTACTTTTATTAGTATCCTTACCGTTTTTGGGCATTCGTACAGGATACGTTGATGCGTTTTTGGCGTGGCTATTCAAAAGGTCAATTAATTTGGACACTGATTTCTAAATGCGAAAATATAATTATGTACTTTGAGCAAAGCGATTTCCTACCTTTTGTGCCTAGGAGTGTTAATTTGTTTAATTGAAGCCCATCAAACTACACATTATTTGAGAACTACAGTGTGCTTGCTTTAGATATTTTATTACAAACTTTCAGAGGCCCTCGATACTCTGCGCAATAATCTGGATCACCAGATGCACTGAATTTCGTATAAACGAGTTACGGATTACAAAATGTTACAGTAGCTTTATTTCGTGAACTGTATTTTGTCATGTATTTAAGATATACGCGTACAAGTCACGCTTTCGCTTGTCACGTATACATGACTGACGTCCGAAGGGTGGACGTATCAAGCGCAATCTCATGTCGTTAAACCGAAAACAAGTCCTATTTCAAAGAAATAAATATCATAGAACTTATTTTGGGGCAACCATTGGCTGCGGTTCCACTGAGGCGGAGCGGACCGAGATTCACTAATTACATGGCTTGAAATCCACACACCTACCTCTTTTCACAGCTCAGCCCCCGCTCCGATTGGTGAATCGCGGTCCGCTCTGCCTCAGTGGAACCGTAGCCTTATTACTACCTACTGTCGAAAATGAATTAAAAAACCAAGTCCGTTTCAGTTTTATTAATGAGAATAAATAAACACATGATCAGATGAAAATAAAAATTGGCACGCTCGCTAATGTTGCTGAGCAACAAAAGGGAACATTGTCAACTATCCTGTTGTTCCAAGAACTGTTGCAACAACACTTTATCTATAGGTATAATAAGATTTTCACTGCCATCGTATGATCTCTTCATTTTTACCAGTTTGTGATCTAGAAATTCGGTGAGTTGAGCTCTCAAAGCCAGGTCTGAACTGACTAAAAATTTCTCACGACACTTTGAATATAAGTCCTTGAACGGCAGCCCTTAAAAGAAAAGTAAAAATTTATATAACATAATTGTATGTTAGCTTATACTTTGGTAAGTATAAGCTAAATAGGTAGCACTTACTGACTGACTTATCAAGGAATTTTACGCACTACAAATTGAAACATTGACAAGTAGGTCATCATAAAGTGTTTTTTTTTGTATCGGCAACACGCTGGTGATGCCCCAGGTATGCAAGTATCCACAGGCTACGGTATCTGCTTACCATCACTTGGGCCGTATGCATTTTTGCCACCTAAGTAGTATAAAAAAGAAACAATATAAAACATACCTTGATAATGCTGTTTCTGATTTTCCAACTGATAATCAATGATAACTTTGAAGATGCCTTTAGCATTGGTAGTGAGAGATTGGTAGACACTCTTGAGTGAGGACAACTGTAAAGCTCCACTGCGATGCGTCATCAACGAGTTTTCGAACGATGTCTCTTCTGCGTATGGTACGAATGTTGTCACATCCCACCATGTGAATTTAAATTTACTCAGTTTCGTGTGGTCCCATACTAAAATCATATAAAGTAATTAATACCTAGTAGGTACTTTTCTTTACTTAACTTTTATGGTTTACTCAGCGCCATAGTAAATCTACGCTGCTAAGTAAACCATAATGTGACTAGCTCCGGCTGTTAGGGACATTCTTAACCTTTTAATCGCAATGGTCTGGTATAGTGTGTTTGTTGACAAATGGGAGTCTCCAATGATGCGACATCGGATGGAGCTCCACACTAGCTTTAATAAATAATGTACCTATTACTAACACTAGTTTTATAAGATCGTTGTTATTAACACTATATGGGCTAGCCCGAAATAAACGTTAATTATTATAGCCGACAAAATAAATTATCATAAAAAATTACAAGACATTTTTTTGTCACCGCCTGCCGACATTGGCGTGGTTAGCATATTTTCACTTAAATAGAAATATACTACTTTCAATTTCATTTAGAGCCAACTGGGGAAGACTTAACAAACATACAATTCACGGACACAGTACATCCAAGACTCGCAACAATCACACAAAGATTTGTCTTGTATAAAAATTGAACCCACAACAGATGGCGTGGTGTTGAGATAACCACCTCATCCTTTCTAAAAAGACTAAATGCTACCTACACATAACGTAATTTGATAGTACTTACATAGTGGTGCATTGATGTGATCGATAGTAGCAATCGTGTGAACATTTTTTATTTGCGATATACTCGCCAAAGTAGACTGAGCCTTCGCGTTCCTTAACATTGTCCCATCAATATTATGTACAATCAAAAACAACTCCACACCATTTTCTGTCAACTGGCTATCTATTAAATTCACAATATCACCCAAATTTGCAGGCACATGATTATTTTCTAATAGATCTATAACTATTGTCTCTAATATACTTTTAATTGTTAAACTAGGAAAGAATCCATTGACTACGATGCATGGGAAGTCTTTTAGCTTCTGTTTTTGGAATTGTTGCAGTACTGTACGTTTGGAGCCAATGCCATAAAGTACTATGTTGAAATTTTCACTCAGAATGTACAGCCATTTGTTGAAAAGTTGAGTATACGTTTGATTAAGATCATTTATACTGTTTTTGTGTTCTGTTGATATTTCAATGTTTTGTAATTCGTTTTCTTGTAGATCTAAGTTTTTAAGTCTTGCTAATGTATGGTCTGATGTTGTTATCTGCAAGAAAAAAATTGGTTACTTATACAATAAGTAAAAATCTTTACAATTAGATACATTGTTGTATGCCACAGAAGAAAGAGTTTGACCTCAAGATCAAACTCACCGGCAACCACACAAGCTTTGTTGTTGGTTGCTGATTCCAGGTAAATTTCACTTTGTAGAATTTATGTAATAATATATATAATAGCAACCCATATATGTCCCACTGCTGGGCACGGGTCTCCTCTCCTTTATCAAGAGAAAGAGGGTTCAGGCCTTAATTCACACACGCTGGCCTAATGCGGGTTGGTGAATCAGACATGTCTTTAGAATTTCTTCTAAGACATGTGGGTTTCCTCACGATGTTTTCCTTTACCTTTCCTTTTAGAATTTATGTGTAGTTATTCAATTGATTTACCTATGCTAAGGGTAAACGAAACCCACATGTCTTGTCGGTACACATATCCCACAAGTCTTCTAAAGGCATGCCTGATCTACCAACCCATATTAGGCCAGAGTATGTGAATTAAGACCCAGGTCCTTTTCATCTCTCTTGATAGAGAAGAGATGACCCGTGTCTAAGAGTAGGACATAATATTTTTTAATAATGTCCTGACCGATTTTCGGTCAAGGAAAGGAGCGGGCGATATTGCAATGCACAAGTGTGTCTGCAAAGGAATAAGATAGCACCTAACGCTATTTATTACTTCACTCTCATAGTCAGATCCGACTGAAGAAAGATCATGCGAAGGACACATGGACGTAGAAATACTGCTTACTTCCAAACTTTATTTCGCGAGATTCCTTAAAGAAAAATACATATTTTGGGCTAACCCGGGAATCGAACTCTGGACTTTTTGATCAACTGACTCCCTCAACGAACACCAGACAAATTTGGTAGCTATAATTATAGAAATGTTACATTCACTCACCTTTTTGCTAGAATGCATCATAAAATAATTATCAGGTGTTACAAAATATTCAGAATCTTTAACTTTTGATTTATTTTTGACAGCTCTGCCAACTGCTTTCTTTGGTTGTTCCTCTTCCTCATCAGAGGAGACAGGTGGGGTTGATATATCAGTCTGTAATAAAACAAAATTTGTTGTTACCTTATAGTAAAGCAAACTTTTTACTGTACTACTATGGCGGCACATACCATACCGCCTGGCGGTAAGCAGTTAACATCTTTCAAATGCCAATCCAAAATATTGAAAATCTTGCTTAGGCATCAGAGACATGTACTCATGCATACAGGACCAACTTTGGTTGGTGTGTAAATATTTGACTCTGGTCTTCTGAAAGCACAGGGCCTTACTCAATGAGGTTTTCTCAGTTGCGTGGTGTTCCACATCTCTAAATACTTTCGTTTATAAACGAGTATGGTGTTTTAAACATCATAACTTGGTATGGTATGGAAGTCTGTTTTCCGCAACTTCTCGTCGAAGCGCATATTTTCACTTGGTATGCTATCGTAATTTTAAGTTAAAAAGAATTCAGTGAACTGTATGGAGTTTAAAAATGGCATAAATTTCTTGCTATTTCTTCTTATGGCTCTACCTTTGGCCCTAGGTGAAATAGATGGCATTATTTTTATTTTGTGCGTGTACAATAAAGAAATAATTTTTTTTTTATACTACTTGGGTGACAGACAAGCATACGGCCCGTCTGATGTTAAGCAGATACCATAGCCTATGGATGTTTGCAATACCACATGTATGACTTGCGCGTTGCTGACCATTTTTTTTACACTTGTACTTTAAGATGGAGTATCCCTGGGATAGGAAAACGTTTCTTTCAAATACTTTCTAGAGAATTACAAAATACCTAGGAAATTTGGCTACTCTGGCAATCTGACATAAGTCTTCTACCTAATGCCCCAACAACTTTTCCATAAAATAATCTCTCAAGATTCTACAAAAACGACACTGCCCAGATACATATACTTTAAAAATTAAAGAAAGATATAATTATGTATTATTACCTCATTGTCACTGGCTTCAGGTACAAAGTCACTGCTACTCCCTGAGAAGTCGCTGTTACCACTGTCAGAATCCACTTCATGTATTAGTCCTGGAAATTTTATGATTTATGCCTTTAACAAATTCTTGATTCTTTCCAAAATTTGTAACAGTAGTTTCTTATGCACTAAGGACGTATTTTCCGAAAACCCAACGAGAAATTATGTAAATTCAACTAAGCAAACTCAAAACCAGTTGGGTTCCATCTAGAAGCATGAAATATATGGAAGTATTCACTAACATTTCCAAGGAAAAAGAGGTGTCCAAGACAGGCAAATGATTGATCTGTGTGCAATATAAAATGTATTCAGTTTTGAAATGGTGTATTTACTCCATCTCTACTGACATTGGGCTCATGAACCTCAACTACCGGTAATCACAACTTCACTGCTGTGTGTAGTCATTTGGGTGGGGTCTTCTGGAGTTTGGTGCTCTACTTTCTCTTAAAAAAAGTTAATCTAAACTTACTTTTTTTAATAATATCCTTGACATGTTTAGGAGTGGCTTCTGATACTTTGAACAAAGGGCTGTTGGCTGCTGAATGGAGTTTTCTTGGAGTCTTCATGGGGGAGTCAACAGTTTTAGGTGAGCTACTAATAGCTGCCAACACTTTATTCTGTAGATCATGTTTTGTATGTCGGGATTTAAACTTAAACATGTCTTGTCCTTCAACATCATCTTCTCCAAATAAAGCTGTAGATAGATAACTCTTTATTGTACACCAAAATACATAAATCCTTACTTACATAAAATTTAGTAACAAATCTGTAATGTAAAGCAATTATTTTTAAATACAGAACCTTCATTTTTGTAAAGTATTTCATTTATAACAAGCTGAGAGGAAAATTCTAATGTATTTTTTTAAATTTATAGTTGGTCAAATAGTTGCAAAGAGAGAATAGAGAGACATAATCGCCACAAGTTTTAAGTTTAACTTTTTATTATACTACCAAAGTGATAGTCAAGTGTACAGCCCACTTAGTACTAAACAGCAACTGTAGCCACCAGGATGATATGATATGATGATATCTGATATACATCATAATTTGCGGTGGCAGACCAAGGCTACATAAAAGATAACTAATTGTTTAACCCAGACCAAATTTAAGGGTGGCCAGTAAGTCTGTTCCTTTTTAGAAAATAGTGACTTATAGTTGTCAGCTTAGCTTAGCAACATCTTTTGATTAGATCAAAGAAAATTAGAAATATGCATCCATACTGTCTGAATCCTTAGTCATACTATGATCATTTGAGTCACTATTTTCTTAATGCAAATACACTATAGTTGGGTAATAGTATATGTAGTCTGCAATACCTGTAGGCTTTTGTAATGAGGCCTCATCATTTACTTCTTCTTCATCAGAACTTGAGACTTCTCTATAAGTCTTCTGCTTAGTTGGTGTCAGTTCTAAGAAATCACCAAACTTCTTAGGCTTATTTCGAATTCTAGTGGTCCTTCTCGATGGGGAATCATTGTTATCTTGAGTATTCTCTGGAATAACAATAATATAAAATGATAACAGCAACACCATAGCCTAAGGAAGAAGCTCTCCCTCTCTGTTGCAATAATTATGTCAAAATCGCAAGAATAACATTAACTCTTGCAATTAGAGGCCGATGACCTTATAAAGGGCGATTGAAGCTTTTATAAAGTCATCGGCCTTTTTAAATCATCAAATTATGTATTGCAGTAGGTATATACTGCAGTACCCTATTTATCTAACTGTTACCAATTCTGACAAATCCAGTTACAGATAATTAAATATAATATTGTCAATAATTATTGTAATTGACTAGCACAATAACTAAGTTAGGATATCCTAGTTTGTAAGTTAGTTTTGAAAAGTTTACTTACCGCTGGATTGTGTATTAAACCGAAGGCGAAAGCCACTGTTAGCCATTGTAAAGAATAATTATAACAAAGTTCGTAACACAAGCTAACAAAATTACACTTATTGAGTATCTAATTAAACATAAACAGATTAATAACAGTTTAACCGCATCCTAACCTAAGTTTGAAATTGAATATTTACAATTTAATTAAAGCGACAGCTGGCACCAGTGTTGCCAGCCTAACTAAACCAAAAAGTAGCAATCTTAAAGTATTAAAAAACAGTAAACAATAATTAACTATTTCTGATTATTTTAAAGTTTTAAATAAAAGGGCATACGTACAAGTTTCAATCAAGTAATTTTTTGAAAGGAGATATTTTTATAGAAAACAAAAAGTAAAAGTGAGAAATAAAACTCTTATTTTGGTTTTTTTCTTATTTCAGGTAAGTACTTAATAAATTATTGCAATAATAATTAAATAAACACAATATATATAAACATATATATATTGTTATATAGCTATATTCTTGACTTCCTTTAGTATCAAAACTAAGGTTAGAAACGTAGTTAACAAAATGTATTTTTTTTTCATTAATAAGTTTAGAAACCTATATAATATCTCACTGCTGGCGCTTGGGTCTTCTTTCAAGTGAGCTGATAAAAATAACTAGATCTAGCAACAATGATAAATGTGGTGGCAACTTTATAGCCGACATTATAAAAGAAAGAAATTACAGTTGCCAGAATAAAAATAATAATTTATACAAAGTGGCCTTTATAATACTGTTCCTGTATAAGAAGCTAATAAAATACAGGACCCTTAACCCTTGCATTTCATTGCGAAGTCAGGCCATAAGATTCAGAGAAATCACTACGGCTTTTAAAGGCGGAAATAAAATAGGAGGTACAATAATTCCATGATGTATACTGACAGATTAGAGTGAGCTAACTCGTCTCGCGCTCGCGCAGGTACTTCGCCTTATACCAGAAAAAGGCAAATGTAATACATAGCATGCCTTTTTAAATACTATTGGGTGGCAAACATGCATACGGGTCGCATTATGTTAAGCAACTACCGTAGCCTATGGACCTACCAGGAGTATCACTTGTGTGTAGCCGACCTATTTTTTACACCAGGGGATAGGAAAACGTTTCTTTCAAACGCATCCCTAAATGAGCGCTGGCGAACTGTACTCACGCACAGGAACACAACTACACCGCTGTTTGTAGTTATTTGGCTATGGTCTTATGTAGGCTTGCTACATAGTATGGTGCCCTACCTCTTTTGCTCCAAACATATAGGCAGAGGTGTATGAAACCAATGTTTTGCTATTACGTTACTTCTCATAGAATGGAGAGTAATGGAGACAAGAATAGTTTAGCCCAGTAGCAGCTTACCAACAGACTGAATAGGCTGGAGCCGAAGGCGGCAAATTTCAGGTCGACAGATATATTTATTTTTCTCTGTTGATAAGAGTGGAGTGAGATAAACATTACACATACATATACGTCTGAAAAACTAATTTATTAAATTAAAGGCAATAGTTTGGGCGAAATAATATTATATTACATGTACCTAAGTTATTGTTTAAACTGTAGTGGCCCCTTTGCTGAATTTTCAGATCAGGCAAGTGACCTCAAAATTAATAAATTAAGACTTTCCTATATTTAAAAACATTGTATTAAATTCTCATATAGGTACAATGTTCCTATAACTTCCTATCAATATGTCTGCAGTTTATACTTTTCTTAAGTTTAATAAAAGGCATAAAAAAGGAATGTGGATCGCCTTTTAATGTAAATGTAAGTAACTACTTGCCAAAATCTTGTGCCCTATTACTTGATAGTAGACGGGAAGTAGTAGGATGGCAAGTATTTTTTTTTCTCTGGTAATGATAGTCTGTTGTAGGTGTAAGGTAGCTACAAAAAATTGATGTATTTTTATAATTTAACAGGAAGGTAATTAATAAAAGAAAAATAAATCATCATCATTTCATTTATTTGCTCAACTTACTGACAATTTCGAAAATCACAGTTATTTTTGACATTTGTAATATTCAAATTACATGATAACAGCTGTCAGCTGTGGTAAATGGGGAGTGGGTATAAAATGGTATTAAATATTATTATTTATTGGCCGCGGTATATTACACATATTATTTCTATTGAGTAATTATTACATAAGGTACTTATGGATAGGTCCATCTTTTTACAAACGTGAAAGTAAAACAGTTTTCTTACAAAATCTGAAAAGTTGTCATTGAAAATGAAAAAAATGATAAGTAATAATACTAATAAATAACATTTATCAATTTGTAATTTAGAATCATAAAAAGTTTAAAAGACAATGGAGTGAGCAAAATGAAGGGCGACTCTCGAAGTCGGCTCGGACATGACACGTAATGCACAATCGAACAAGCGAAACCAACAACAATAATACATTTACAATTTAAATTATTCCAGTGATCTACTTATGAAACAAAACAAAAAGCGTTTGTGTATTTAACCCTAGATAGCTAACCTCCGTCGAATCGACGGGCAACGCAAAAAAAAATCGCTGTCTCTTTTAACCGCGGGGTCCGAGCGCTTTGGGTCAACCAGTCAACTCAGTCGCCGGTGAGGTCTTTGCAGTAGCGTACGCACCGCACAGGTAAGTGTCATCGTTTCTGAGATACGTAGCTTTTGCCCGTCGTTTCGACGGATGGTTAGCTTTAACGTAACTTTTTAATTTGAGTGTGCGTGTATGTTTTTGACGTAATTTGTTTTTGTTTTTAGATTTGTACGATGTCTTCTCTAAATGAAGACAGGATACTTTGTCTTTTCACCCTAGAGCTGAGTGATGAGGTCCTGGATGATGGGTCTGCCAGTGAAACCGAAGACATTGTGGTGGAAGACGATGTCCAAATGGATGAAAACTATGCCGAAGAAAGACCTATGAGCCCATCACAAGGCGGATCCCTAGAGCCAGAATCTACTACAACAGCTAGCTCAGCAGAAAACTCACAGACCGGTATACAATTGCCTCACGTTTGGGCTACAAGTAAAGGCAATACGTCAACTAGGACCTCGGCCAGGAACATCGTGCGAACTTCAAGGGGATCAAGGCTAACAGGTCAACTGTCTTGTTTTGAAATGTTTTTTATGAAAAGCTTATATTTTCAACTGGTGGAGCCTTGGCTAACGGAAAGACTGGCTAAAACCCTATGCCCACGCAAGTAAAAGAAAATATCAGAAGCGTTCTTAGGCAATCATCCACCAATCTAGTCCAACCATCATCGAGTCAAGTTTCTCTTCAAGAAGTAGACAATGAAGAACTGCCTACAACTTCTTCTAGAGGAGAAACACGTAAAAGAAAGACGTGTGGAAAGTGTCACAATAAAAAAATGCGTCTGACGAAAAGGATTTGTGTTAATTGTAGTATTGCGATATGTGGCGAACATAAAGTTGATTTTTGTATATCATGTACCAAAGAGAAATGATTATTTTTACGTCATAATAAAAATTTAGGTTCTATGTGCCATAAAACGCAAAAAGAGTGAATTTTAAGTTATTTTGTTCTGTTGATTTTCTAAGTTAAAAAAATTTATGAAGAAGTGTTCCTATTATTTTAAGGTTTAACAAAAGTTACTATAGATTTAAAACTAAATAAATATGTCCAATTTATTTCACGTATTTTTATTTATAAACCTATTAATTTACTATAACTAAAAACAAAATTTTCACTAAGTGTCCATTTTATGAAAAAAACATGTTTTTTAAATACCCGTCGTTTCGACGGTTGGTTAGCTTAAACAGGGTACTCATGAAGGTTAGCTATCTAGGGTTAAACCTATGGAAATATGATAGAAAAATCACAATATGTCATTGGAATAACATCCTACAGATACAATAAAAAAATTAACGGTGTCACCTGTGATACCACTTAAGGGTTAGTACTTAGAAATATTTTAATGGTGGGATCGTAGCTCATCTATATACAATACCAACAATTTCAATAGACTTATACAATCACTCGAGTCCCCTACAGCGTCTACATGTAACAGAGGCTTGTACACAACGGTCAGAGCGTGCGGGCGGCGGCGAGCGGGCCGTGGACTTGTACTTGTGTTTGTATGTGGCTATGTGCCCACTCTCGCCGCACCTCACTAATACTAGCTACTATTCTGTACAATACTATGATACACACATTACTTTATTGCATTCAATTACCACGCTACTTCAAAATATGTTCAAAAGGCCTACTATAAAAATGTCTAACATTATTCTTTTGTAATTTCTATGGGAACACGAAACACCAAGATTCCAATTTTAATTTTTTTTTTCGTATGCATGCACTATCAGTTCAAATTATTTTAATTCATTATGTAATCTGTACATCAACCACTACGGGTAGGTATAAACATTCACGATTAATGTGTAATGTGACCATACTTCTGTTTTGAACAGGACTATCCTATTAAATTAATTTTGTCTCATCGTCTTTGCAATTGAGAAATAAGTTCATTTTTATTATATAATTTTTACGATAATCAAATCGGTAAATGGTACATGTGTGCCATTTAAAAACAAATAGTACGGTCACATTACATTATTGCCAATACGTAATCCAATGCATGTTACATCAATAATAATTATAATGATAAAATTTATGACATGGATAGTCGTTTCAGACACGAGCTTCATACTTTAATACATAGTAATAATTTACATTAAACATAGCTGCAAGAGAACGTTCACAAAAACGACATACATAAAAAATATTAACCCGAAGCCTACATCCAAAACTACATCAACGCGCAAAAAGCGTCCAGCTCCGTAACGTACACTAAAGTAATCATTAAAAGCGGCACACTAAACGACCGCGAGACACAAAATAAAACATTAGGATCGAATATCGTCTTGAGATCAATCATAGTAAAACATAGAATCCACAAAATCATACGAACACGTGCACCGGCCCCGGACGGACGGTCGGCCGGCGGTGGCGGAGGTGGCGGAGGTCTTTGGTATCGGGAGGGGGGCGCGCGGGCGTCCCTAGGCCTGCTTCACGCGCTTGCGGGGCGGCCCGATGGGCGGGATCTGCTGCTGCTGCGTGGCCAGCGCGCGGAACGCCTCCGCGATCAGGTGCGGGTGCGACGAGATCATGTTCTTCCAGCCCGCCGTGTCCATCACGTCCGTCGCGTGACTCCTGAAACATAACAACACCTCATTTAAATAACTGTTATTTATCGCCTCAGTACCAACCACGGACTGATATGATTATCTGAATTAGGTTAAAGGTAGATTACGAAATGATTCCCTACCCTACCTTTGATTGCATAGGACCGTAGCCGGTTTTTTATGCTACAAGATACAGCTCGTGATGGTAATCAGTTACTGTAGCCTATGGATTTTATGATAGGGGTAATATATACGAGTATATGAAACGCATCACTAAATAAGCATTGTTGTTCATTGTTCCTGTGTGTGAGTACAGGTCTATTGTACTCACGCACAGGAACACAACTAAACCACTGTGGATCGTTATTTGCCTGCTGTCTGTAAGGTTGTTACTGATACCTATGTAACCCTATCTATGTGTATTTCTCTTGTGTACATTAAGGAATTGTCTTTCAGTCTCCAAGCAGGTCCATATCATTTATATCTGTTTATACTACCAAGGAGGCAAACAAGCATACGGTCCGCCTGATGGTACAATACACACATTTGAACGATCAACTTAATTGCAATGCAATGTAACTTGTCAAACGTGACACTTACTTTTCTTAGATAAGAGAGACGTGCACAAAATAATAATAAATAGGACTGACGTGTTAATGAAGTCAATAGTTTGCGCCTTCAGCTGGTCAGCAGAATGCAGGTCAGCCAATATGAGGGTGTCCGCCGCCGTCTCCACTGATAAGCTTAGGCACAGCGCTTCCTCGCACATTACTTTTAGTCGTTCCAACGCATACTGCAGACAAAAAAACAAAAATATTAGTACACTAGTTTACACACACATCTATCTGTCTCTTTCTATTATATGCACAACCGCATATAATAGAAAGCGACAGATAGAAGAGATGGAAAGGTCACCTGGATAAGATTTCTGCTAGTTCTAATGGAAGTTGCGTAAAAGAACTGCGTTTAAAAAAATATGGCCTATGTAGGTATTCGAGCAAATAAGCTATAACACTGGCAACTTTCATTAATAACAGTTCAGTAGTTTTTGCGTGATTAATCAACATATTATATTACAATTTTATTGTATCTATAGTATTTTTTGTAATTGTTATAAAATGATATGGACTGAATTGTTTGAAATAAATGTTTTATTATATAATAATATAGGTGTGGTTTTTTTTTGTGGTGGCGGGTTGGTGGATTCGACATACAAAAATAAACTTTCTTTTATATTATGTTACTATTTAACCATCTGCGATACAGGGACAAAATAACAATAAAAATGTTTATTTTCTTCCCACAAAGTACAATTAAACAGGAAAAAGAAAACTGGAACGAGTAAATTAGTGCTTTTAACCAATCTCTGGAATTCCCAAAAATTAAGGAAATAATAGACTTTTTTTGTTAATTTTATGGGTTTTTCATATTGTAAACTAATAATAATTACTATAATATCTTGAGGCAACTCACAACCAGCAATTGGCATATACCTACTTATATTTTTCTATTTTATATATACATATTAGGTATAGAGAAATGACACCCTAACACAGCCAACATTTGTCTTGGGTGGAAATCGAACCCACGACCGTTGTTACTAGACGGGCGTACCATGACGTCTTTATAGCGATTAATTTTCGATATCAATTTAAATTTCGAACAAAGTTGATAAGTTTGAATTGACATCTTACGAATTTCAAATTAAGATCAAAAATAAATCTCTAAAGGAATTTCATCGTACAGCCCCTGTACTGATACTAGAGCTGATTAGAAAAAAAACTAGAATAATTAATGTAGACCGTATTCTGTTTAAAACAATTCCGTTATTAGTGGTCAATGAACATTATGAACTCCATAGTTTATGAACTCATTAGGATAACTGTAAGTTTACATATTGATATATATTTAATGTTTCTGTACGCGTGTATGTCACTGAACTCCTCCTAAAAGGTTGGACTGTGTGTGTTCAAGTCCACAATTGAACCTGGTAGGTGGCGCTGCAGGACGTTTTTAAGTTCCGCTAGTAGGTATATATTTTTCTAGTACACTTGCACCAACTAAGTAACTTATCTCAGTTGTTAATTCTAATCTTTGGATTGCGTGAGCAAGATAAACATAATAAGTAGGAAATTTTAGTTATTTCTGAATGCTATTTACTATGCCTATTAATTGGAATAACAAGATTATTTTGTGATGATGGCCTTGTGGATATTTAACCATAATTTTACTATATATTTAAAACAAGAAATGAACAAAGTTATGTCAAAAAATAAAAACAACAATTTATATTTATGATAAATTGGAAAGACAACACTAATGTATGTACGCAATTTTTAAAAGTTTATAATTTATTTATTTACTGCCCGTTTTTTTATACTGCGAAGGTGGCAAACAAGCAAATAAGCCTGATTGTAGGCAGTTACCGTAGCCTATGGACGTTCCATTATGCCATTATTATATTGTTCCTTTTATGTAAAATACCCTTATATTTTTCTGACATGTCTGAGTTCCGCTCAAATTTGTGTATAGAAACTCGAATTTATCCCTTTGTTTGAGTGTTGAAGTTACATCACAAGTCGATTTAAATATTCATAACTACACAATAACCTGATAAATTTAGATGAACATTCCAAAAGATTATTCATTATCGTCTGCTGGCTAATCATATCATCTACTTACGTCAAAATATGTGTATAAATCTATTTGCTACAAATATTGACGCGATTTACACCTTTATGCATATAGTCTTTTAAAGTAAAATATAATAACGATATGTGTATTTACCTTATCTGCGGCTGCTAATAAATCGTCCGCCATCTTGTCTAGATTAGGAGCACGTCCCGTATAGATGAAACGTAACATTTCTCTTAACACTTCATGGTCTACATCTGTGATATCGACTCGATTTCTTTTTCTTTCTTCCATTTCATGTTCAAACATTGCCGCGAACACAGGACTCCGCGCTGGAAAATAAATTATGTTTTGTTTATATATTGTACATCAAAAATTGCTTAGGAAACAAGTCTGCTGTTTCGGGGCATTTTATAAGCCCACAATTCATGGACAAGTATACCTAGACTCGAAATAATGTTTTTGGCCAGGGGAGAGGGGGGTCGTACCCACAACACGACGCGATGCCGTCATCACGAGTCCAGGTTAAGACAATACTTTTGATACAATTAAGCCAACAAAGGAAGTTAGATATTTTATAAGTCAATTTAATAATATTATTGTATTTGAGTTTAAGGAAAATAATAAGCCACAGTTACTGCCTAAGATTATTCACTAGGAAATCCACATTTTTCTACATTTAGGTATATAATCTTTATCATTTTAGTTATTAAAGGAAAAATACAGCGGGAAATCCATTGCCACAGCTGCGTTCGTTACTGTATTATCATGGTCAACCTACTTACAAAAATATATTTTGTAATGTACCACATTCTAATCGGCTGATCTGGATTCACATAACAACAGACTGGTTTACAAAGCCCGTAATTAAACATAATATTAGCTGAGTAATATTTGTCTCTAATGAGTGACGTACCTTATTTTGTACCATAATAATAAAATTGTTTAACAGTATTTTAAATATGAAGTAATGTTCTAACCGCGAAGGTCATAAATAATATTATCGATGATGCATACTGTTTGCGTATTATTTGTAAATTAGAAAATATTATTGCGCAGTTTGGTTTAGGTACGGTTCAATGGGGATATAAGCTACAATAATACATAGGAAATACTAAATAAATAATACGTTTAGCAAATATAAGACTTATGGCTATGTCAAAAGACAGGATTTAAAATAGATGTTATTTATGCTATTTACGTCGTCTAACATGTCAATGCTTTTACTCTCTATCTGTAGCCTTTTTTTAAAACGTCAAATATTATATTTTTAATATTTATTGGCTCAAACATAGTCGCACAATGTTCTGTCCCGTGTGGTAATCAAATACAACACGGTGTTGGTAGCGAGGTGACCATCACAGCAACGGAGTTAGTTGTACAGGGTCGCTATATGAAGATTCGTTTTTTAAGAGACCATTCTATATATTTTTTTGTGGAATTTGGTAACAGTGTACAATTAGACTAAACCTACAGATAAAAATATATTTCACACAAGTTCATACATTGGTTTTCCTAAAAAACTAATCGACATATAGCTAACTCAGTTGCCGACTGTACATGCATTCAAAAAAATAATTATTAACTACAAAAATTCTCAATATTTACCTGCTAAAATAGCTTTATGTGCCTGAAATTCCCTTCCGCCAACCGCTAACGTGACATCAGAAAACCTTTCATTGTCGAACAGTGCACCCAGGTCGTCCGATAACCGGCACTCGGGTACTTTGAACTGTACGACGTTACTTTGTCCACTGATATTGATACTATCCGCAACCACTGACACCTCACAGAATATCGTTAACTTGTCTTCTGGTAGAAGACCATTTGCTTCATCTAACAAGAAGTCTCTGAAATAGGAGAAACGTTTTATGAAAAAATGTAGGTGTACATTAAATGGGTAAGCGATGAAGGTAGGCAAAGCTAGTACAGCAAAGCCATACAACGGACGGAGTAAGGGCGTACTCGGTAACATTCAGACTAAGGTCAATTTGAAAAGTTCGTTGGTGACCTCTGGTAGGAATCGATCCGCCGAAACGTGGTTGGCACGGAGACTAGTAACCTCGGTGCCGATCTAGCTACCAAATATTTAATTATTTTTTACCAATACAGTTAGAATAAATCGGCTTTACGTTGACAAGGCACTCGCTCGTCCACTTAACATTTTAGCCAAGCGATTTTGATCGGAATTCAAATGAATTGGTCAACAAAAGACCTGACTTCACTGTCACTTTATATCATGTTATTGTGTTTAATAAATGAACAAATATTCTACGAATGGTCGAGCACCAACTCTCAACTTTGGGAGACCTGGTAATCTGTGTGACATGGCCATGTTAATACCCATATAAGTATGTAACCGTAGCCGTAAGTTGCCTTTGTGGCATATAAATATATATTATTATAAAAAATACTTTGTTGACAGAACCTACTCATTACAATAAACCCAACGGTTTGTTTTTTTACGTCATCGTAAAAACGCTCCGAGAGTCGGTTAAGTACAACAAGTAAGCTTTAGTTGCGATTCGCACACCGCAATGGTAGATTTACCCCGGAGCCAGCCCTAGCCGTTACGAGTCCCTGTTATATTACCCAAGTAGGGTTGTTAACTGCAAGGGTTCCTGTGCATACTGTCTGGATATAGGGTACCATTTTTATAAACGTGTCCGGAATTTTATGAATAATGAGAGTTTTACAGACGTGGTGCCTATTTTAAGATAGATATTGTTGTCGATTATATATTTCGGATAAGTGTTGAAGTTATATTATAATTATACTGACGGATACATCAACTGTATCAAAATAAAAGATGGATTTTAAAACTTTTTGATGCAGTTAATGTATACGTTGGTGTATATTTTTTTGATTTTATGTTGTTGTTTCTTATATGTTATTTGATGTAAACACAAAACATGGCTTTGTTTGAATGTAAACCATATTATTTATTATTACTTGTACAAATCGATTGATATGCAAACTAACTGTAGGTATGACGCTGCGGTTACTTTGCCAGTACTATTCGCTAACGGGTTTGGCCATTTTTTTATACTTCTTAGATGGTAAACAAGCATATGGTTCGCCTGATCGTAAGCAGTTACCTAAGCGTATGAACGCTTGCAATACTAGTATCGCTTACCTGTTGCTAACACCAGGGTTTTATGATGGAGTATCCCTGGGATTTCTTTAAAGACGCAACCTAAAATGAGTACTGGAGACTTGTGCTTACTAAGTCCGTAAATATTCTACATACCTTCCATTATAAATCTACTCTGTGGTGTGGAAGTAAAACTTTCCTTACCATTACTACTTCGTCAGGGTATGCACAGCAACATGTAAGTACCTATGTATGTTTGCTATGCCTACCCGTCCTCATAAACTCTACAATAGCAGTGCTATGAGAAATAAGAAACCCTTTCAAACATAATGAACTGCCTCTGTACTTGTTG
This sequence comes from Trisateles emortualis, assembly GCA_947095525.1. Taxonomy (NCBI): domain Eukaryota; kingdom Metazoa; phylum Arthropoda; class Insecta; order Lepidoptera; family Erebidae; genus Trisateles; species Trisateles emortualis. The sequence goes on along the minus strand of OX352735.1, from coordinate 9,692,871 downwards.
TGAGTGATACAATTGTTTCCCAGTAATTATTACTTCTATGAATATCACTAATTCCTTGACCCGATTTTGTTTTCCGTACCAATTATAAATAACTACCTACTTATAAATATCTATATTTTTATATACATACTTAGAGTTTTTGTAAACATGTTGTTCAGGAAATATATCAATTAACATATTGAAATATACAAACAGAATTAATAATAATCGTATGTTGTAAATTTTAAATCTTTTGTCAACACAACAATTTTTTTTAACATATTTAGCAGATATAATATATATATTTTTTTACAAATTAGTTTTTATTAAAGAGATTTTTGTTTTTATTTAATGTCTACAAAGTTTTATTTAATGAATTAACCGTTGATAGTTCTGGGAGTGTGTGGCGAACACATTCAGTGCGTGATTTACAAAGGGGTTGATTTACGTGCCGTCCAATAAAGCTAGACCCTTGATAACACATAACAGTTGTATGAAACAGCTGTTACTACAAAGATCGTACGTGTATTGCCAGAGGCCAACTTAACGTGGCGTTTATAGTCCTCGTACAAGAAACCCACAGATTATCAACAGCGGGGAATAAAATTATATTACATTTTGCCGTTAAATGGGGTCCGCCCCCACTGTCTCGAATATAAAGCCTTTATCCCTTAATGCATGTTCGAAATGTCCTGTTTAACTTTCAGCATTTCAAATGTTGTCAAATATTTTAACAACAGACGCATAACTCTGCGTCACGTTACATTAGCCAATAAATAAACAATTTGTATGTTGGTAAGCAGAATGATTTGCGAACTCACCTTCTAATAAATTTTTTGAATCCCCAATCTTTGCCTTGTACAAATCTGTACGCTCGCTGTGACTCCATCGCCTTCGTTTCTTCCCGTTTCGCGTTTAATATTGAGAACTTGAACTTAGCACGCACTTCTGATTTATTACACGACACTAATAATAAGTATAACGATAAATAGTCTTTGCTCTCTTCATCGAGTCCTTTAGGATTAACGCGGAGACACCACTTTAACTTGTCACTAGCACCTGCTGAGAAAGTCGATGATTTTAACACTTCACCCATTTCTTCCCTACAAAAACTAAAATTGTTTATTGTCCACATGTAACTGAACTTAACCACTTTGACCTGAAACAAAACAAATTGAAACATTACTAAATATTCAAACGAGTGGGAGGCATGCGTTCAAATATCAAATAACGAAATTGTCATGTTTTAGGACCTTAACGATCCTATTCTCAACAACCATTCAGATTTAAGAGCACGTGGCAATTTTTATTTCATTTATAGATATACTTGTACCTGGCTTTTGAGAATTTGACCGTTAAAGGAATACAAACTGATATAGTAATAATAGTAGCTCATTGGGCAGATGTACATTGCTTTGTAAATAATGTTAAAGTATAAAGCAGTGAGTGAAGCGGACGCTTTCACAAGGTGTCCTCGAGCGGGCGGGGAGCGCGACCTCTCCAGAACAATAAATCTTCCTCGGGACGGATCCCAAACTATTCAGCTCGTTATAAGTCCTTTGTATTTATCTCTAATTGCCTCGCTGACAATCACCATGGAAAACAAACAGACAGTCAAATTCCTTTAACGACTTATACGTTGTATATAAAAATTACTAAACAAAATTGATAACACTCATTATTCTATTCACGTGTCAAGGTTAGATTGTCTCCTGTTATCCTTTTTGGAACAGGTAATGGTGCTGGAGTTAGCCGTGTTTGATCTTGATGTATAATGTTTAATGGAATGGCTGTGCTGCAGTATATGTATACGTTTGATAGATGTCGCGTCGGTATGGCCACGCAAATTATAATTCATTCACAATAATAAAATTAGCATGGTGCGAGTTGATGGAACGTGATCGTCATCGTACCGGAGGCCCTAAGCCGCGCCGGGGTGGACACTTGGACTCGCGACTGAGGAGGAATAGTTGTAGCGACACCGCGGGCGCAACCTGGCCGTCGCTGGTCGTTGCCCTCGACCGTTGCTTGGCTTGCGGTGCTGCTAGGGTCTTCGCCCGGTCGCCGACCCGAACCAAGGCCGCCCGCATCATCCCCGCACGTTCGCGGACACAGAGATAACATCCGTTTGCAGATTCCATAAAAGCCTTATATGTACGCTATTATAACCACACAAGATTTATAATCCCATTCTAGATCGCGTTTCAACCGATACAAACATGTTTTGTTTAAATAATGTAGATTTATAACTGAGCTCACGTTTCAAATTTAACAATTTTTACATTCCGAAACTTGCATATGTATGTAGAAGAGTTTGTTCTAGCCAAGTTGTGCTATCAATATTATGCAAAAGACATTAAAATAAAATCAATGCCTATTTTATGAGGTAGTTGGTTTTGTTTACGAGCTATAACAAAACAATTTAAAATGTGCAATAGATTAATTGTATACGCAATGGGTACCGTATGACTGGCTTCAAAGCGAACATTAATTGTAACGATAACATGCGCGGTTTATTGTTGACGCATTTCCAAGTAATGAAGAGCGTGGTTATCTCGCAACGGCACGTGTACCTACTGTGTTGTAGAGGCCGTCGCTGACGACAGCACGTGTTCACCCAGCGCTACACAATCCTACGCGGAAGCATCATTGTACCTTTTTATAAGTGCCATTAAAATAGGCGCAAATATCACGTTTACGTTACCGACATCAGATTTAATGTCGACGCCGTTAAATAACGGTAAAAATACATGAAGAGCGATCAACAACAGATTCCTAAAGATTAAAACTCGAGACAGATCTTAATAAGTTTTAGGTACGTGTCGCAGTTTGTGAACAAGCAAAAAATACCGTTACCTATTGCAAACTAAATAGAATTTTGGGCAAAAAGTATCAAAAAAGGTAATACCAGATCGGTGTGTCTATTTCGTCCAACGGTCGTTCTAATTATTTACTTGAGTGGTGACCATTTGTCGGGAAAATACTATTAGAGATATATGTACATATAATATATCAACGTAGCGTACACGTTATTGAACATCAATTATGAGAAATATATCTTGCTGACAGCTACAGATTCTCTTATCGTTACTTGATGTTCCGTTACTAATACCTTCCACTGAGAGTGACGTGTGTGGACAAACTTATATAACATGAACGTGACGTCAACAGGATAAAAAACATATTTCTAACTTATCAGTCAATTATCAAACGCATAGATTTGCTTCGAATATTGTAGGTAGCAATGTGCATAGTTCCAATATTACCGTGTACGTACACGCTTCTTCGCAACGTGACGCACGAGTCACCTCTACAGCTTGAGCAACGAGCGCGTTCGTACATCGCTTCCTAGTTGGTTTAAATATGTATATGTTAGTACAATCTGCATGTGCGCGCAACAATTTCAAGTTCACCGATAACGGCCTCGGTAAACTATATTATCGCTTATTCGTATTGTACAGATGACTTGTATTGCTAGTTACTTCTTGTAGTTTTGTGAGCGTGAGCGTTAACGACTACTTATTTACATTTAACTACGTATTTACGTTTGCTGTTGATAAGTACATATAACTTAAATATAGGTATACTGTAGTAACATTGGGCATCGCTGACGAAATTCGAGAACCTTTCACGAGTAAGAATACAGCTGACAGATGCTTGCTTCAAACCATACTGAAGGCTAAACGTGCTTTCGATGAAAGGTAAGTCTCTTGTAACAAGGTTTTATAGCATTATGTGGCATGCTACTAACCACGTGATATTAAAAGCAGTTAACAAATACAGGGACTGTATGTACTATGACACCTTAGATTTATTTTAGATCTTAGTTCGAATTTCGAACAAAGACAACTTTACCGCTAGGTAATACAGTTGACATCATACGAATTTCAAATTAAAATAGTAAATAAATCAATATACTGACATCATGGCACGGCCCTCGATCTAAAAAAAAGATGATCACTTCAGTGTTGTTGGTGAGCAAACTATCTGTATGTAGCTTCTAAGATAAGATTTCATATCAATGGCGTAACCGGGATTTAATATAAGCCTTAAACAAATAGACAAAGAAAACTAATGAGATTCTTGTACTGGTTCTATACCTATCATTGTCGGTCTATAGGGCGCGATAACTAGTCACATCCTTTGTCATAAATTTGTCACATTGGAAACTGTTACAGACAAATTCACCGTGTCATTTCTATCGGACCTAACTGTAAGTGTGCTGCTGAAAGTGTCAATAAATAAAACTAAAACGCACGAGTTGCAGAATCTACCTTGTACAACAAAATGAATGAATAGAATAAAGTTGTTACCAGCATTACAGCTTTACCCTTTCTCGGACAGTAATGTAGAGACAATACATGTTTTATTGTTATAACGTACATAGACGTTAACTGTCCCAGAAAGTATTAAATATGTACATTACAGACAGTACCGGCAGGAAAAGGTTGAGCGTCAGCATTATGCTTAGGTTCCTTAGGGAAATAATAAGTGCTGGTTTTCAGCTCAAACCCTGTAATTATTGAGCAAATTGAGCGTCAGCCATCCTTCTAATAAAACCTCAAAGTTAAAGCCAACATAGCAAACACACCAGTGGATACGGGAATCAGATTTTCGCTCATTATAAATTCTAGAAGACAGCGATAAGCGGCTAAAAGGCTTGAGGGCTAAATCCGACTAAATTTTGCACGCTTTTGCTAAATCTTACTCTCCCGATACCTCTTTCTCTCTCTTTTGCTAGGCATATATCCAAATGAATATGATCCAATGAAAAGGACCTATATAATATATACTGCAGTCAGGACACATGACATAAACTACATCAAGTAGAGATGAATGTAGACTTTATCAGCCTTTGCATCAATCAAGGAACCTTTGTCAGTCTAAACATAGACTATCACTTGTTTCCCAGAGCTAGTGTCGACTCCACTGCGCCGAGACAGCTTTTTACTGCTAGAAATGTTTGCATATTGAACAAATATTTTTTACTTGTCAGTCTGTACTTAGATACAATTTGTGTCCGTAAGTGTATTGCTTACCAAAGTTAGAGCTATAATTTCTGAGGTTCATGAGGACTACAATCTATTTAACTGAAAATAATAATGTAGGTTATTCAATAGAAGTAATGTTGTATTACCTGTGTAAAGCACCAGTTTTCCGCGACGGGCGTGTTCCCGTCGTGCAACGGGCTGGGCACGCGGCTTACCGCCATCCCGCCGGCGCCGTTCGAGGAGACGCGCGCCGACTGTGGAGCGGGCGCGCCGCCGCCCGACCCTCCACCGCCGCACTCGCTGCCCGACCCGAGCCTGTACCAACGGAAACAGCAACGTAAGTCAAGTGCATTATAGAATCCGTAAGAGGAATTCTATTGTTGAGTTGAATCGCGACAGTTGTATGGGTGAATCTCTGTGGAGATGCCACAACTTGCTGAAATTCTAGGACCAAAAGATCACCTATTGGTAAAATAAATGACAAAACTAACAATACAACAATAGACAAGCGCCCATATGCTACGGTAACGGCTTACCATCAAGCAGGCCGTATGATTGTTTGTCACCTAAGTAGCCTAAAAAAGACATTACTAGTAAAAGTTTAATAAACTGCTACAAGGTGTAATCAGACTAAGGCATAACATATTGATTAATTATTGGACAGAAATGCATTCAAAGATAGATACTTAGATAAATACGCCTAGCAACATCTTAGTAGCCAAATCAAAATAAAAAATGTATCCGTTAAAATATTAGTAAGCAATGACGTAATAGGAATAAAAACAAATGAAAAGAAAAAAAATAAAATATTAAATGATGTCACCGAATTTAATACCGATATATCAGTATTTTTATTTCATTGGTCAAGTATCGACATAATGCAGTCTAATAGATATGCAATGCGCACTTTGTAGATAATTATATTATGTGTGATGGTAAATAAAGCTTACGTAACTAAGCACACCTTTATGGGGGCAACGATTAATATTGATGAGGCATTTATTGGCTGCCTCAGGAACAATCTCATCCTAAGTGATTTTATTCCAACCACTGATTTATACGCTGTTTTATAGGGAAGATGGTTGAGTTACTGTTAAATCGTGATTTTTTGAAAATTGGTGTAGGTGCTGTACCTACACCAATTTTCAAAAAATCATACAGTTAACAAAAGTATGTTGGCAGAATTCATACACAAAAATGTTAATATCTTATTACCTGTGGCCTGCTAATAAAAAAATACTCTCTGCAATGATTACGTTAGGGTTACATTTTTTAAGACTCTCCAAAAAGGTATATTAAAACAGTTTGTTGATGTGTTCTGCCTAAATTATTTATTTTGCTGACTGAAGTATTATTATACAAAATGAATTAGATCCATTTGGTCACGTGGATTTACGAGTTCGAAGCCTTGGTCGTCGATGTTTATCATAACAAGGATACTAGCAGCCTTAATTATCTTTCATCATGATTGATCACTATTTCTAGAAGAATATATGTGCATAAGTAGATATAAAACCTAAGATAACAGCTTTAATTGATTAAGTTACTCCCTTTCCGCAATTATTCATGCGCAGGTATACGTGTGACTTATGTTGTTCTAGTAAAATACTAACATGAATAAATAATACAGTTTTAGGTACATAATTGTAGATACCAAATGTAGTAAATACGATACGCTAACGAGTGACCTAGTGGCCGATAAGCAATACCTGCAACTTCTCATGGAATTGAATGCAAGGCGAAAATGTAGCAACGTCGTAATCGCCAATCAACGATCGTAGTTTCGTTTCCCAAATCTGGGACGCGAACACAATACATTATATTCAATTTATACATGTACGATCGGTACGTGCGCACTGGGGACGGTTGTTAGTGAACAATGATGATCCGGCGAAAGAAGAGTTACACGTATCTTTCGGCTTTTAGGTTTTGGTGCCGTCAAAATGTCGAGAGTATCTCGAAGTGGGACACTTACAATGCGCGAGATTTGACCGTCCTGCGAGACTTTCACGAACTGTATTTCGATTACCAAATACGCGTTAGAATCTGTGTCAGTTTCATCACCGCACTGCATCCGTTCACAGTACTTCACAGTCCGCGTGCGGTCGCTTTTTGTGAAGGTATAATCGTACCGCGCTAGTTAACTGGATACTTATGTGGTTGCTCTATATGTATATTTAGTGGGAGTGTGCATCGAAAAACTTTTAACTGGAACAATATCTTTTGTTTGCCTTGATACAAACAAGTCAATCATATCAATGCTCCAAGATTTACTGTTGTGTCCAATTTTATACTCCGCTCACTTCATCACATGTACTTAGTACTTGATTAATAGACTGTGGTCGTACAATAGCTTCTCTATCGGTGACCCTTGCCGGTGGATTACGCGAGTAACGGTTATGTTATGGTTGACGGTTTAACACGTGATAGATTTCACCACTCATTGTTTATTGCTGGCCGTTTTTTCTCGAACAAATGAAAGCTCATCAAAAGTTTGCGAAAGTGCTAAAGTCGTTTCACAAAGGACGTTGTTTCACAACTTCACTGATTTTATAGGTCGCGGTCGGTGGGAACAAAGCACATAAAGATTCTGTGTAACTGCCCATTATTTACAAGGAGTTTATCGTAAGGCGGTGTGTATTGGCAGACAATGTTATTGGTGAGCGTGTTTCACTGAATACCGCTTATTGATATGATAACAGAATGCTCTGGACTTCTAGTGAATTCGGCATACCCAACCTATTGTGAGAAGTGTGACCGGATTAGCTGTTATCGGAGAAGTTAACTGGAATATTAGTACTGTTAGCTTAACACGGCTATTTCAGAATAATTATGTCTGGCAATAAACATAATTAAATGTAAGGGGATGGCACCTAGAAAACAATGGTTAGAACATCATGGACAGTACTTGTCTGCACTCGAGCAATGAAATAAGTGTGTCAAACATAAAAAAGTGTCACAGCACTAAATAAAAGTAGGCTAAGTGAATTAATCGACACGACTCAGAAACTGCGACTGCAGAGAGGCGAGTCTTTAGTGATGTGATGTTGACGAAGACTAATATTTTTAACACCTAATAAATTACATATTTTTATGAATATTTGCATGTTAGTAGCAAATATGTTGATATTTAGATTTAACGATGTCAAATGTGCAAAACATTTTATTACATTTTGTATGGCTATCCGACTAGATAACGTATAGAATTAATATTTTGAAATATTTTACAACGTGACAACTAAAATAGGTGGATAACTTTTCATATTGTTGGGTCGTAGATAAGATATCGTACGCGCACAACGATCACTCCGAGGTCGATCAACAATTTGCCACTGTGGCAAATGGAGCGGCCCGACCGACCTACATTCAGCTTCAGTAAACCGCTCCTATGACGATTAACAATAGGTGAATCATCATATCAACTCATCTATTACTTTTGACCTACATAAAATGTGCTGTAATTACCAAACTGTATTCTTGTGACGTATTTCTGTAAGACAAGAAGGATCTGGTTGATTTGTAACATATTGATATAAAGGTTGTGGGGCGGACGAAAAGCCCTTGCGGTCGACCACCCACCCGGTGCGACCACCTTGCTAACGACAAAAAAACCTATTAAATATTGTAAACGAGCTGTTTGTCAAGCCAAAATGGTCGTTTAGGATTAAGTATACAGGTAGATCGGCTAAATCAAAGCTTTTGATGAAAGAGTTATTGTTCTTCAAAACATTTCCCTCTAAGTGATTTAAATACGAGTAAACTCAAAAAGCGAACTGCGCTTTGTTTATAATAAACGTTAATTTATTAAAACTCCCAGTTACTGAACTGTACCTTTGTGGAATTTAAAATAAGTTTTTAATCTTAATATGAATTAAGAAGTCAACAACCCGTGAAACGTTGAGCAATCTACGTAGTACGTATCATCGGTCTCTCGTGGTCTTATTATAGATGTCACCCGACCTGCTCGCATCCTCTTCTATATTTAAGTCCTCCCGACGTCGTTTCACTGCATCATTGGGATCGGTTGGTTAATCTCAAGCCGTAAGTAGGTGTGCTATAAAAACTGGGGACTAAGACTTTGTCACATTTAGCAGACTGACTTACGCCTCGGTGAGGCTCGTCACATTTACACCGCCATCTGTTGCGTCACTACAACCGATTTCACTTTTGGTACAAATCAGGAAGAGTTGTGACTATGTAATTATCTAGATATTTCAAATTTGGTACGGCTTTGTGAAAGCTTTTTATTACCATAACAAAGAAGCGCTACAACAATTGCGTAGTTAGCGTATAATTTCATACGCTTCAGATGTACTTATACAGTTTCTATTAATAATGTTTTTTAATGCGTATATAAGTCTAATTCAGTGTGAACTAGTTAAAATATTAAATTAACTCGTCATATATTTATTATTGCTACTTATTATTTAGTTCAACAATTAAACTCGTGGTTTTCCGCGACACGATACTTAAATAAATATATTACAATTAGTTACATGTCCTATAAACATTAAAACCCTGAAAAGGTTTACAATAAAGCAGTACAACCATAAATTTGCAATCAATAATAATAATGGCGGACACTGAGACAATGGAATCGGAATAAGGACGATAGAACAATGAATGTACTGATACGCATATGAGTGGTTTTATTTTTTAAACGACGGTTCGCTGATGCAGCGGGCGCGCCAAGGGGGGAGTAACCAAGTGAGCAATGCCCTCTTTACGATGACTGCGTGCTGTGACTCAGACGCCCTGAGGACGACCCGACATTATAGGGTCCTCGACTGGGATCTCAAGGACGATTTGTTTACCGCGAGCACATAGTCCTACGATATCAGCCTTATTATTGCATTTAAATTCTGTGGGCCGATAATAACAATAAATCAATATAGTGGAAAATTAAGTATTTGTAATTTATTTAAAATGCATGACATATCAAAATGACAAATACACGAGTTATAGGTCGTTTCGCCCACCATTTGTTCGCTCGAACAGGCCAAACGACCAAATTACCAAATTTTTAATATTAGATTAGGCGTTTCGCCCGATGGAGGTTTTATTACTTTTCATGTACAGACAGATTTTGATGCTGTGCATAAAAAGTAATAAAAACCTCCATCGGGCGAAACGCCCAATAAAATATTATAAATTTTGTAATTAGGTCGTTTGGCCCGCTCGGGCGAACAAATGGCGGGCGAAACGACCTATAACTCAAATACACATATTAAAGTGTTATGTGAATAATGTATGTTGGTAAGTAATAAAAATAATATTATTATTACAGGAAAAATACTTGTTGATCTAATTTATTTAAGTCACGTTCTTTAATAATAAATCGTTTCGTACCATATAAGTACAATAGTTCCTGCAGCGATGCAATGTTTTAATCAGTTAAAGGATTTATTTTGTACTGTTGCAGTATTTATATATTCTGTGCCAGTTGCTCTCAGCATATTGAGTTTCTACGTCTGACTGAAGATGGCTAAGTGGCTGCGAGGTCACCACGTTTTCTACACAATGCTACTAAGCGATTCTCTGTTCTGTGGACATTTTAATAATAGAGGTATTGTATCATGTCCGGTGGTGACGCAACAAGTACATAAGTCGAGGTTACCTATGTGATACAGACACCGCACTGTTTCAAATGTCTGACAGAACCTAATTTTGGTAGCACCAGTTTGGTGAATAATTTAATTGTTGAGCAACGGCTGACAATGGAAATGCACGCTTTGTCAGCCTGTCAGTCGTCAGTCCTACATTAATTTTAACTGTTATTCATCAACATATATTTGTTTTAAAATTAAAGGTAACACAAAATGTTTGTATTAAATAGTTCTTGTTCCAAATGAGGTACCAAGTTGCGGTCGTCGCAGCTCAAAGATGTGGTTAATGCGCTCGTAAATAAGCCATCTTCACTGTTAAGTTTGTATATAAACTTGTAAATATTATTTCTATTACCTACGGGACTGGTTTACAATGTAAAGCAATTATTGTTTGTGTCTATATTACTTGCTACGAGTGACACGTAGTAACTTCACATTATTTACGTTAGCTATACCTCTATATACCTATAATATTATGTATCTCTATAATAATAACATACTTTAAACGATTGTCAACATTTTTTTTAGAATTCCTTGAGATTATTGTTATCAAGGATTAGGAATACAAGTAATGGGTAAATGCTAGAAAAATGTATAAAATAATTGTATTGACGCAAGTGTAGATGTAGAGCAGGTACGAAATTAGCCTAATTTTTAAATTGAACGCTGTGCCAATTCAATCTAAATAGTACTTAAGATTAGTCGCATATATTCTAATAAACTCATTTTAAACACTCAAGATGCCAAAAAATGCCTTTCTAGAAGATTGTGTAAGTATCTAGGTAATTAGTACGTGGATTACAAAAATAGCCGTTCAATGGATATCGGTACAGATAGAAACAGCGCAAATTGTACATATGTGACGTGTTGAATAATCAAACACATGATGTATTCAAGGTTGCGGCAGCCGTCACCGTCTCATAGTCCGTTGTAAATATAACAATAACGACTCAATGCCAGAATTGTTCTGATATTAAGGAAAGCTATGCTAGTCGGGTGGTAGAGTTACTAACTTGTACTCCTGAGGTATGCGGATGATCCCAGGATTTATATGAAATAGTCAAATGATTTACAATCTGCTAACGGTGAAGGAAACCCACATGCCTTGGAAGAAATTCTAAAGGCAATCCACTAATCCGCATTAGGCCAGCGTGTGTTGAACTCTCTCGGCTTTCTCGACAAAGAGCCGTGCCCAGCAGTATCAAATATATGGGTTGCTATTATTAAAGAAATCCGTCAACTATCTACAACTAACACAGATATTCACTAACATTGCTTATACTAACTAAAACAACGCCACAGTTTACTAATAACAAGTTAGTTTTTACAATACGTGTATTCTAATATTGAATATTTGTATTTCATATTTAAATATGTACGTCATGTTTGTGAATACCTATGGGTGTTATAATCTTTGTTTAACGTTTAGATCAATTTTAATGTTTGCTTTATTGAAAAGATAAAAAAGGGTAAAGCAATACATTATTAAATTATATTGACTACAAACAACGACAATAGCTGTGTGTAATGTACTTTTAAAACACTTTATGGCTACTGCAAAATTGGTTGTAGAAATACATAATATTTTACTAAATGTAAACTCATAAAATTTCACTTAAATTTCATCCAGTTATGTTGGGTCGCTCGCAGACTAGAAAAGGAGAGTAGTACAGAAAAGGACAGGTACAATGTTCACAACATCAATAGCGAGTCGGAGGGATTGGAGAGTACTGGAAATATAACAGATCCTTTTCCTACCAGAAAATTGATCTCTATGCACACTAACATAAGAGTTAGACGATGCAACTGAACTTCAATTTATTACCTCCCCCGCATCGTGCCTTGCATTATTTGTTATTATTCTCCTTTGTTGACTACGCTCATAATGAAATGTATATTATTATTAACAGACACGTTTAAGGGCAGATCTAGAATGACACAATAACATTCTGAAGTCTTTGTTGGTGATAAAAACAACAAATATGTACAGTTCAATAATTGTTCGAGACTCATAAACAGATATACCCTTGTCGTTGGTATAAAAGAATGAAGGCTTATGACTTTCAGCGCTCGTATTGCAAGCCTTGTCATTGTCATGTTGTTATGGCCTTTGCTTGCACAAGGGGTGATATAAACGGTGCACCGACCGCAGTTCCACGTCACCCATTTCTAGAGGTTCATATAGCGATTTATTTAGATTTTAATTAATCAATGATAACCTTAAAACTCGGTAATGAAGTTGAATACGAATTTTAAATTAACTAATATCAAAAACGAAACGGACACTGGTCTAAAACTGTTCCAGAAATTTAAAAAACATAGTTCGCTGTAATTGCATCTTTGTGTGTATTTAGTGTGAAAATTTTGAGTTGAGAAGAAAGAATTCATGTCTTCAAACTCTCTATACTTGGCTATTTTGTTTGATGCACTGGTTAAATGACATAGGGAATTTTCAACGAAAAATGCTCAGTATCAGTCATCTTAGAAATGAGCCCGGCATATGGCAAAGGCTCACCCCTAACTACATAGAACCTAACAGCTGGCGAAATGTGGGTGTTATTTCACCTCTACCTTTGGGTAAAAAGGCGCATGCAATTATGTACTCCTTTATTAATGCAAATTATCCATATTGATAATAAATAACATGAACAATCGCGAACGTATGGCAAATATACGAGCAGACAGTAAACGTTACTAGCATGTAAAGTGATGTTACATAAATAAATTATTTCACAGTTGGAGCGTCCAAGCGAACGCGGAACTAAATGCCACACCACCTTTATTTGTCCGAGATGTGCGAGGACGCGCAAGGTGACCGAGCTACAAGCGCTATGTGACGAGACTAGTGGTACATTTAGATCTGCAGTACCTAAACTGGACTTCGTATAAAAGTCATTAAAGTTCCTCGAAATGACACCTATCATTGATAAGCTAAATTGTTCGACTGATAAATAAAAACAGTTACAAATATTATTCACCAACCCGCATTGGGCTCTGTTGTCTTGATAGATGAGAGAAGACCCGTGCCCAGCAGTGAGACACACTAATAAAATATTATTTTAGAAACGGCACCCATTAGGTATTTAATACTAGCAAGAATTCAACAAAAAAAACGAATAATGGACCGTACCATGACGCCTTTATAGCGATAAAGTTTTGATCGTAATTTCTAAGATGTTAACTTTAATACCTAGTTTTAAGGTTGTCATTGTCCCAACCCAAATTAAGATCGAAAATAAATCGCTATAAAAATCATCAATATTTTTTTATGTATCCCTCAATATTTGGAACGTGTGAATTAAAATTATAGCATCTTAAATACATTATTTAAATGAAGGTATTAATGTGTGGACTCGTTCAAATACAAAATAGCACTAAGTTAAATAAATCAATCACTTAGATAAGCGATTGTGTCATTGGAAAACACAGCGTTAGTGCAACACGTGCCAAGCTTTTATTGATGCACACGTATTATAGTTTTCTAAAGGTAATAAAATATTAATGGAAATTGTGATAGCAGCAATAACTAGATAATACAATCATTATATTATGTACACCGATTAGATCGAAGGACTATTAGAAATGTTTACATTAGATCAAATCAGTACGTTTTTTATACGACTGTATTGACAATCAAGCATACGGTTCCTTTGAAGGGTAAACAGTTCTCATAACAACGAGCAAACCAAAGAATTTAGCATCCAGGATTTTATGTTATACATAGGTAACCTTGGGGTAAGAAATTCTTTTCCTTTAAATGAGCACTGGAGAGCTTTCGTATACCTAATTTTTATGAACTATTACGGTGAAAAAATGGGTGTGGCCCGCCTGATAGCAAGCAGTTATCGTAGCCTATGCACTCATGTAATACTGGGAGCATTACTGACGAGTTGTCGACTCGTAAATCTTGTGACAATAGAGTTATGTGCTATGGGAAACCCTCGGAGCCTAAGATAAGTAAATCGTTATTTAAAAAAATGCCCTAAATGAGCACTGGAGACCAATAAATACTAACACACACGAACACAAAAAAAATGTAATGGATGACATTAATTTTTTTAATAATAATTTATACCGAACGCCATACCAAATTATTTCTCCAAACAGATTTGCCTGACATTTTGATACCATACTAGTGTTATAATATTCAAGGCAATGAAGAAGGTCAAAACTGCGGTAGTTACCTAAAGGGCATGAACTGGGAACTGACGGAAGACGTCTACTATAGAATTACAGAGTAAAGTTGCAGAAAGACAGCGGGAAAATATTTTTCTTGCCACACAGTTAAGGAAAATGGTAAATTTGTCCTTTGATAGGAATAAAATAAGTGTATCAGGATCAGAAGAACGAATAAACGTCAGACTTTCTGCAATTAAGAAGGCTGTATCGATTATTGAATGCCAAAATGATTAGCCATGTCAGTGATGTTTATCATAAGGAAAAGTCTTAAGTGGTAGATTAACGTAGGTACACTTAGTAAGGAAGCATAAGTATAGCAGTATCTGCCTATATAATACATTATCGATTTGACATTGAAAGATAATTTAATCAATGAAAGTCACCATTAATATGTCACCACGGACGACATGAAACAACAATTCGTTTTAAGGTTTTATCGACTGTACTATATCTCCTATATAGATATTGTTTGAACACTTCCTTGGTACATACGTACATGTGATAAATACAGACTATATAGGGTATTTAACTTCATTGATTTAACACCAAATAGAGGCAAAAAATGTATTTGATTGAAAAATTATTGCATTTTAACATTTTTAATGTTGAAGTCACATTCTCGTAATACTGTAGTGTGTGAGTAGTTGACAGTTTTGGCGGAAAAGAGACTGCAATATCCCGATACACAAATTTTTAAATCGTATCATTTCTCTATAGTTTTTTAAAATGCTTTTTAATTTTATGTCTTACCTTTTAATTCAATAATCTATTTTAATCCTTTGTTATCAAATACTCAACTGTAGAATTCATCATCCTTGTTTGTCAAAGGTTTTGTTATCATAAGGTTTGCCGATCATAATGCAATGTATACCATTAATGACGAACTACAAAATCCTATAGAACATAATATAAGATGTAATATTTATGCTACAGCTTGCGCGAAATCAAATACCTACATACAATTGTATGTATATATGCGTTACAGTCAAACTCTATATTTTGCAAAGGGACCTAATTAATGTGATTGCGATCATCTTTTCGCCAAAATACCAATCGAATATTTGTCAATGGAAAAAACTAACATGTACAATACAGGCTCGGCCTTATTGTTGGATGATAGTGCTCATTTCTGATCATACATTACAGTGTTAGAGTCTTAGCATTGTAAGAATAAATGTACCTACTGTGAATATGTTAAGGTGCATGTTATTATGCGAAGTTTTCAATCACAGGTTCATTAAAAACATGGATGTATGTGATGATGTGTTTTGTGTAGATAAAGCATCATTTTTCATTACATTTTGAAGCTTCAGTTAGTTTCTCGTAGCAACTAGAAAGGGTACTTTACTCTTCCTATCTTATGGTAAAAGATACACGACTGCTAAGTCTTTTTATAAACCAACGCTGTTTTGTCAAATGTTGTATAACGGCTAAAAAAACATAAGCGGGACTGTGATAACGCGTCGCTATTTTGTAAACTGGATTGAAATTATAGGCTAGTTTATAAACCACTCATAATTTATAGCTAGTTCAGGCACTTGATGGTAACGAAGTTGCCGCACGTTCTTTTCATTTGCTTCCTTTGTGTGGTCTGCGTTGTCTTCAGCCGCTGGTTGATGACAACAGCTGTTTTATAAAAACAGCATTCTTGTAAAAGCATCTAGGCGTTAACATCTATGCGTAACTTATGATACAATTTAGCAGCTACATAATATTATGTGCCTACATTACATTTTGATCTCACAAAGCAAAATAAAACTTTGTTATGTTTTCAACAGTTACTGTTGAGATTTACAGAATTTACGAAAACATAACAGTTGGTAACGTTGCGTTGTGTCAGTATTGGTTGTGTTTATACTAGATTCCGGACCTTCTCTAAAATCAACGTCAGAAACACTTGGCATTGCTCCAGCGCCATATCAGTGAGCTCTTCTTACTCCAATATTACGAAACTTATCTGTAGACTATTTAAACTTTTATTTCATATCGTAAATTCTATAAAATAACGTGTTCAAATTCTTTAAAGTAGATACGTCATCGAAAGTAACCGTAATATCTAATTCGCAAATGATTAAGAGCGAGCAATCTTGTAGCGACATAACGTTTCCTGGTTGTAAATCAAGTTACTATTAGGCTTTTAATGCCAGGAGCCAGTGCCGCCGCCAACGATCTTGAGGTTAAGGAAACGAGACAGAATTATAAAAGCGCGCATAACCTCTGCTGTCGAGTAATAGAACGTTTGGCCTCGTGAGGAATCGAGCGATGGATCGACAAACTGAATAATGGTGAGACTACGTCGTTACGTCATGACCTTCATAGGCTTGTGTTGTGACGTAGGCGCACTCACGCCTACCTGTTTGCACGTGGCTCAATAAAACCAACGTTATTAGTGAAACTGTTCACATGGAAATGGCAATTTGAAAAGTGCTTACATTTTTTCTTTACCTTGTTATTTCTATAATCTAAGCATTCTATGCTACAAAGTAAACTCTACGTCCCATTTATATTGAAAAACACATCATATTTTATTAACATTTCTTTAAACCAATATCAATAATAACTTTCAAGGAATATATTGAACAAAATATTAAATTTATAATAAATAAATTACTTAAAAATATTACGTACTTCAACGATGAGGCGCGCGCGGTTTGCTGATTATACCTAGAAAGGAAATGACAATATTGTTATAGTGATAAATAGACGGTGACTTTGGCGGAGAGGCCTAGGATCAAGGCTCGTACTACAAAAGATTATCATGGGCACCGCGGGCGAGGATAAGCGGTAAGGCGGAAGCGGTTGCGCGAGGCCGAGGACGAACGGCCAATTCTGATTCCAACTGAACGCACGGCAACTGAAGCGGTTTGCTTACAACCGTTACATTGTAAACCCACATAATATGTTTTATGCCTGATGCTCTTGATAATAAGGCATGGGCGTTTAATGTTATTTTAATATTTAAAAATAACGTTAACTTAAAGTTAGTATAAATATCTTAGTATGCTGTTACACAATTTAAGCAACCTAAAAATTCTACGCAAGAGAACAATACGCAATTCTCGTAGAAATTATTTTGATGATATAGTGACGTTAGCTGACACGTTTTAAATACAAAGAGTGACGCGCACGTTTATGTAACAACGCGACACATACGCATGTAAAGGTGAGCGAATGAGGGGAAATGGAACCGACATGCGGTCCGCACAACTGCCCCGCCTAACCACGAAATACACCACAGTATTTGGCAACACAGCCATTGGAAAGCAAAGACATCGACGACTGTGTAACGACGCATGTAGACACTAATCTAACTAGGACAGATTGATTTATAACTCAAACAAGAAACTGTGCCACCTCGGCCCTACAACGAGTTCCACATTGTTTTACCATGAATATGCAATCAGAAATAAATGTAAATCAGTAGATATTTAGCAATGATTTACGTAGGTATTAAGATAGTTAAAAGAGAGATAGAGCAAGAAAGGATACAAACAGATAACAAGAAGATGCCTTACAGATAACAACAGCCAAATACCTGGCGTATTTGTGTTTTTATCCCAGGGATTGTCTTCCAAAGGTCATCAACACTCAACTGATATCTCAAGTATTGCAAGTGTCTATAGACTACGGTAACTGCTTACCATCAGACGGGTCGTATGTTTGTTTGCTACCTTAGTAGTATAAAAGAAAAAGTAGAATAATAGTCACCAGGAAGTGACAGGTTCCTTTGTCTCATTATTAAAAGACAACGAAGTCTGAACAGGTTTGGCCTTAACTTTTATTGTCCTATGAATTACTAGATGGCCAAAATGATTGGCGAAACCTTGACTTCAGCCTAATATAAATTGTATGACCCCACTTCCTACACTACCGAGGGTCGTCACTTGTAGATTGCCTTTAATTCTATCTAACAATTTTGATGGTCATTTAGATACCTATTTTAATGGATATTTAATTCATTGGTTATCATGTTAATGTAAAAACAATGTCATAATTTGTTGGTTTATGTTTATTATTCAGGAACTAAATATCATTGTCAAATGGGCTGTTACCTCGAAGTTTAGCTCTCAATGAAATGATGTAAGTACAAAGAATAACGAGTATATTTAGTCCAGTAGGATTCAGTATCAGCAAAAAGAATACGAGGTCGGCACATCTAAACATACGCCGACCCGGAACACTAAACTGAAACCTTGTGCTTTGTTTAGCAAATAAAAGCCATTACATCGCCGGGGTCAATATAAATCATTGAATATTACAACAATTTATAATGTTTAATTTGCATGCTTAATTTG
Organism: Trisateles emortualis; assembly: GCA_947095525.1. Classification (NCBI taxonomy): domain Eukaryota; kingdom Metazoa; phylum Arthropoda; class Insecta; order Lepidoptera; family Erebidae; genus Trisateles; species Trisateles emortualis. Next base: position 9,673,821 of record OX352735.1, on the reverse strand, counting down.
AATTGAATAATAGTAGCAGATTTGTACATAAGTACATTTAAAAAATGTTATGTAGCGTAGGTCAGTATGCTGACTATCACTGACAGGTAAATACTATCTTTACCTTTAACCTTAAAATATGTAAATGTAGTAGAACCCTCCTTTACGCAATTTGCCAAGTTCTTATTCTGCAGAATAAACTATCTATGTTAGGTTAAATTATAATCTTATTCTGAGCTATCAGTAGCACGGTTCATAAAATTATTTACTAGCCCTGACACAATACATCTTGGATGGGTGTGGGTGTGAATACGAGACTGTTTGCATTGGTGTGCGTGTGTCAAGCTCGTTGAAACTAGCGGCAGCAGTTGGTACCACAGCCAGCTCAGCACCGGGCATCGAGAACGCGACCCGGTTCGCCGCTCGAGAAAGCATCGACAAAACTCGGTTGAGGCCGCGCACACAACCAGCGGACGTACACTTTCAGTCTTCGTATGCGCACCGTGTGTATATTAAGAAACACTAGACAAAAACGATATAAAACGTCCGACAATTACGAAAATGGGGATTTAAACCAATACTTTACATTTATGAACTATGCACAATTGCACATCTTCATGTTTTATAGTACCTAACTATGAAATAAAACTGACGTTAAGTGTAACCTTCTAGACAATGTTAACAGTTGACAAGGCGTTCCGTAATGATGATAAGCTCGTTTAGGTAGTATTTACTGCAACGTTAGAGTTTTAACTAGGCATTGTATTTTGCGAATTACATAAATTCTTTACATCATCACATTTATTACTTTTAAAAATTAAAAATTCTCGTGAGAAAGAAAATATGCAATGACATTGTATTTATAAAGAAACGAGACTAATCTACTTCCTGATGTAAATTTCAAGAGCTTGTTTTATTTTAGCATAGCCTACGCCACTATTGTGTACGGCCTCGATATTTTTCAATACAAATTATTTCTAATGAAGAATACATACCTACTTCTGGCATACGGGATGTATATTAACCCAAGGTATTTTAATATTATAATGCCAATTTTGACCGCTGAGAATAAATTTGTTCAGCTTGGTTCGACCTTGAATTTGATGCCCCCGTTCTACTTTCCTAAATCTTAACCAATTATTTAATCACCACATGCCTGGAAGCAACAAATTTACGCAGATTCAGACCATATAAAATGAAATAATGTATAGATAACACGATTTCGCAATATACTATTATTATAGAAGTAGGCCATCTTTTTTACTTAAAATGAATAACCTTAGTTTACTCTTCAAAAGAATAAATTCACATATTAGATTCTGCAACCTAGAGACACCTTTACTAACGCAATACTTGAATTTAAAGACTTTCAAAAACCTTCTCCTTAGCAGAAAAACCGGGTCAAATTTGACATCGTAATGCATTTGACCTACATGGTAAAAGAGTGGCATTTGAAAAAAAATTGGGCAAGGCCTACGCGTGTATTATACGACGATATTTGTAGGGCAATAGTTTACTTACAGTTTTGGATAAATAAAAACCAATGTTATCTTCACGTGTTTCAATTTAGATAATGAGCAAAAAGTAATGAACAAACACGAATTCTATATTTAATTAATCTAAAGTAAATATTGATAAATGAGGTCTTGAATACCTCGATTTTAAATTAATTTTAAAATTGTATGATAAGCGTATGTAGATTTTCGCGCTCTACAACCGCCGATTTCGGGTCATTCTGTACAATAAGGGGCACAAGGTAAAAGATGGTGCATTGAAAATGGCCTTAAGCCCAATAGCGATCTGCGGCCGCGTTGCTTCCTATTGACGTTGAGGCGACAATGCCAACAGCGCTGTCGGCTGCTGCGAAGGTGACGGATCTGCAAAGGTCGATCACCACTCCATAGCTAACCCAATGCCTGCTTGCATTCACGTGCTATATTTCTTCTATTTAGTCACGACCTACGTACAGTAACTAAAGCGGGCCTGTTACAAATTCGTAATTAAGTTCTACAATAGCAATTAAATGAGTTTTAAATACACATTTTAGTGCATTTTATAAAGCTTCCGTATTAATTTAGCGAGCCAAAGTATGTAATTAAGTAACAAAGAATAAGTGACCGAGACTACCTACTGTAGCCTTTGGGATTTGTTATTCCAATATCAAGAGCCGTGTTTTATAGAGGCATTATGAATACGAAAAACTTGGTCAAGTATGCATTGCCCCAAAATAAGTGACCTCTCTGTGAGTTAGCTTAGGTAAGGTTGTTGAAAAGAATTCATAGTTAAAGAATACCGTCGTATTATTTGCGTTATTTATGTATTATGGATGAATTTCATCATTAGGTATGTAATGTTATTCATGGTGTATTTTTACTATTTTACTAGTTATGCTTTGTGTATATTTTTTATAATATACAGTGTCTATACAGCATGATGTATGTGTTCATCAGTTCCTATTCTGGATGTTTAGCATCCAGAATAGGAACTGATGAATTAGCATAGTAAGTATCTAACAATTGTGAATCCATTAAAGGGCCCAAGGAAAGTGTAACACAAATACTAGAGTTTTACGGGTCAACAGAGGCAGGGGCTGCCTACCGGTGGGAGGTAGAGGCGCGAAAGGCGTAGGGACCGCCGCGCGGGGGAGGACCCTGACACAGATCCAAACTCATCAGTAAAGCGCGGTGAAGGCCTCGAGATTCGGTTGCTATATCATCGATTCCTCTACGCACCATACCGAGTTACGCACAAAATGGGTCAACGCGCTCGTCTCTTCAACCAACTTGGAGTGCGCGCGATGTCCCCGTTCCGAATTGCTCCCTCGGCAAATTAACGCCTCACGCTACTGTGCTCCAAATCGGTTACGGATCAAATAATAAATAACAACATTTTACCTGACACTTCATTAACGGCGGAACTTTCAACCGAGTTGTTATTTGAATTCAGACTTTTGTGTTCATGTATTCATATAAAAGAGTAAGACTTATATGTCTAGCATCCAACGTTTGGATCATCAAGTTTGAAACTTTGAAGTATGAACTAAAACTGATGGCAGATAGGGCAGTACCCCTATACACCTGCACAAAGTATTGATTAACTTAACTATATTTTATTAAAACTAAATATGTTTTCATAGACTATCTTAAGATTTAATAAGCGTATATCAAATAAATAGCCACATAAAATAGTGCGTAAGGAGGCCAGGGCTCACAAATCTGATGAGAGTAGGTCTTGCCATAGTTTCATGAACTACTTTCAGGTGAGTAATGATATCGCATCGGCCCGTTACAGCGTAGCTAGTTGCGACACTCATCTGCTCTACTATGCAAAGAAACGTAAGATGTGACTAATAAAAATAATTTAATCAATTTTAAAGTGCCTGCACATAATAGAGATGACCAATTTCTGGATCATACGCAAAAGAATATAAGTTGGTAAAATAGGAGTTGATTTAAATAAAATGTCAACTCTTACTAGGCAATTACCGCCTGTTGAATGTGAAAGGCATAATAAAACGACGGTAGAATATTTAACGATTGAACATGCGCTATTAAAAGAAATCTAAGATGTTTAAGTCGTATGTTATGTTGGTGAAACTAATCGAGATCATCGCACAAAGAAAAGGCGCCACGCACCGTACCGAAGAAAGACGCAACGACGTACTTTCCATCTACAAAGACGCTATATTCAAATTATGAGGTTTCTCCAAAGAAATGGCTACAAACAAATTATAGCTATTCTCTCCATATTCTCTAAAGAGATACACGAGTTCAACAATATAATCTTGGCCTAACATTACTCATTGTCATTTCATTTTCATCTCTATACTGACATTTATTGGTGAGATATTCGATATATTCACACATTTATTAGTTTTGTAATCTTTTAAAACTTGGGAGGTTTCCATCATAAACTGATATTTCGTGACATTGATTTATAGATAGCTCATGCCTTAGCGACCTTAATATCGGAAATTGATCAAAATAACGTTTTGGTACAAAGTTTTACGATGGTATAAGAGCGGAAAAGAATAAATGTGATTTCCTAAACAAGATTCAGCCGTATACATTTGATAGCCTTGGCCTTGTGTAATGTACACAACACGATAATAAGGAAGAGTTGGAAATACATACGTAATGATTGTATCAATAAATGTGCTATCCAAATCAACATTATTATATAATTACACGTGACATAATGAGGACTTTTCAAAAATCTCATTAGTAAATCACAATCGTTAAATATTTTAAATGCGATACAAGTAAAATGTAAACTTTACGCCGAACAGGAAATTAGCAGTAACATTTTCTAAAATATGACCATTTCTGTGCGTTCAGATTGATAACGAATTTATTTCCAAAACAGCAAGAACCTCATGTACAAAACATGAAATGTTGCAAGTTGCAACAGAGTTATTAGAAACTTTAATCACATACATTTAGTCGTACATGTATGTATAACCTTCCTTTTTGTCGGATAGAGCACGTGAGACACGTGACCATTAAAGTTATACAATATAACGTAAATCATTTCATAACCATAATAGCTCAGACATTAGAGTAAGTTGGAAAGAAGCCAGAGTAACAAGTTTATCTTTACAATAAAACTTAATTATTTTTACGTTTTGTTATAGTGAAACATCATTTCGATTCGGGTAACGGACAGTTCTATTTAACCTGGCGTTATCGTAACAAAAGTACGAGGCATTACGAGGTTGGTGCCGCCAAAACCCACTTAGTTATCGCATTCCGCTGTCAACGAAACAGGAGCACCGAGAGCGGGCTCGGCCACAATCTTTCGCTTTGTGCACGCTCACCGGCCCTCGACTAAATTGATACATTCTTGCGAAATAACCTCGCCCAATTTATTCAAACAATCATACTAGACTGTTGCAGTTTCATGTACATTTTATAGGGGCCGGTATTAACGGATTGAAAGTAACTATACGAATTGATGTAAAGGTACTAAGATTTTCTTTTTATTGTGCATAGGATTATTGACAATGATCTCACTATGATGTTTCTCCTGTTCGTCAACTAAACTGTTTTAAGCAAAAATGTCACCAAGAGTTGGGCATGTGTCATTATGACTATGTAGTTGATTTTGTAAAAGTTCAGTGTGTCTGATATGAATCATTTAAATACTCTTTTGTTTTACTGTAAATATATTAATGATTAAACTACCTTTATTCATGCGTATGTATGGTACTCATGGTAATAGAACTGCCTAAGCGAGACTAAACCTATAATTTAGTACTGCTAGGCGTATACAAGGTGCATCTCGGTTATCGATTACAATTATCAATGCTTACTACAATGTTGCTAACATGAAACTGATTAAAGGCAGCAGAACGTTGCAGCTTGACGAATTCAAAGTAATTTTTATGAGACATCTGGTTGACGCAATTCATATCGGCAGCTAAACTATTAATAAAAGAGTTACAGGAACTTAGGTATATGTGAAGGATTATTGAAGAAGAATAGATTAAGTGAATGTATTTTAAATTAAATGTTCAAGAGCTTTGTTATAAATATATCTGGGGTGTGAGGGCTCTGAGGTGTTCGTTACAAATAAGAATAAAGAGGGTCGAGACGAAGGCACCTATCTACCCACACTTATGCTCTCCGTGCATTCTGCGCGGAGGAAGGTCGTCGACCCGCACCGCAGCATCACAGCATCTCCGCAAATCTTTATTTCCTGCCCAAACTGATATACAATTCTAACTTTGTATAGATGACAAAGTTTAGGGGAGACTTAAGGTGCCAGGGATGAATTAAATATACTGAAAGACAATAGAGGCGCACTCCTCCATTTTATATTGAAACAATATAAATATAAAGCCGTATTCAATTTCATAATCAAAGCAGGGTACATTATGCAGCCGCTTATGAAATTAGTAGTCAACGTATATGTATGTATGTACTCGTGTATTACATTAACATATAGGTTAATCTTCTGTATCGTACTGTATGTAATATCAATACTGCTTGCACAATGTAAAAGTATTTTTATTTAATTTACTAAACTGCCAATTTCAAATCGTTTTATATCCCCTTTTGTGACAAACATACAATAATTTGCTTAAACCTTAATACGTTTGATTTAAATATGTATGTCTGTGATGCTAACAAAGGCCGATGCGTTATATTTGTCTGCATAAAAAGAGAGGAGCATAAAAAAAGAATATTGAAACCCCAGAAGGTGAGCGCTTTCCGGCCTCGGCTGACTGACTACCTGCTAAAGGAAAGAAGCGAACCCATGCGTTATGCTTAAGGCACTCTTTATTACACGTACCTCGACAGAATTATCTGTGAAACAGATCTAACACCGTTTACATATACATTTTACAATAATACAGGTAGAATTTAACCATATTTAATCTACAACTACATAGATCTACTACATTAATTGAACGATGTATCTTAAACCCATTGACAAAAAATTTAAAGTGTCCCTTTTCCTGTAACCATAAAATAGTCTCAACATAAATGTTAATACAAAAAGTATGTAATGATATTAGAACGAGGCATTGCTTAGAAGCCGTAATGTTTTAAATAAAACACCGTCAAGCAAGCAACAGTGGGGTTCATCTAGTTGGGGTTACCGTGACGTGTGAGGGTGCGAACGAATAAAAGGAAAAAAACATCGAAACATCATAAACCAAACGGTCGAGGGTGCTGTGCTGTGGGTGTAACAAGCAAAAGCAATACTTGCTGTAAACAAACAATAAGACCCAATAAATTATGATACGATTTAGAAAATGTTCATTATTACTAATGATAATGGTTGCAGTAAAAGTGACTCGATTTCTAAGTTGCTCCCTCTACCTGTCGTTTGACGTTCAGCTTACACAACAAGGAAAGTTAAATGCGCGTGCGGGGCAAAGCAACTTTCGCCCATTGTAGAGATAGTAAGTACTAAATGAAATCAACAGAATATTATCATGACTTTAGAATTCAATAGTCATTGAGAAGAAAATGTAAATAAATGACAATTTATTAATAAACTATACATGAAACAAGTCCGTTGTCTGTTAAAAGTGCTCATCGCGAACACGTGAGTGTTCTAAATCATGTAACGACTCAACCAACGAAAAGTCCTTCGATGAACATGATAAAATAAACTAGTTCCGCGTTGACTCCAACAACCAAAACAGCTCACCTGGCTAAGGCCATTATACGTTCGTATAATCCAATTTTCCAAAATAGTTGCACCACTTCGATAACACAAACAAAACACAAGTCAAGTTATAAAAAGTATAATAGTCCACTAAAACCGAATAACACCGGTATGCGAAAGTATATCACGTTTGACAGTTTCACTTCACCACATGGCTAGTAAGTTGCGCGCAGTGACGTGACAGACGTACGTTGCGCTCGACGAATGACGGCCGACTGGCACGACTGTACGCTGGACTCTCAAATGCCGCCACTGGGGGAGTTGACTTGTAATGTGAATGTGAGCGCTTCTCTCGCCGCTTGCGGAGTGCGGAGCGGAGACGCGGGGTCAGCGAGGGCGGAGCGCCCGGCTACGAGCGCCCGCGGGACAGCTGCGCACCACAGACCCTTTCTCCGTTCAGCCTCCATTGAATTGGTGAAAGCTTTAGCCTGTTCATATGGTCAACATGATTTTGACAGATGTGATCAAAGCTCAAATTAGACCAACACATAATGTTATCGAGTTGGCAAATAATAATATGTCAGAGGAATAAGTTTTGGCAAATTTAAAACCAAAAAAAAACGAATATGTGCATAATATAATTATGAAAGACAGTTTGAACTTGTCTAATAACAGATAAAAGACCAAAAAAATATGTAATAGAATTTTTGCTTACACAGCAGATAAGTTGCTTATTTGCTTTTAAGCTTGTTGCAGACAAACAATGAGATATGTGATGTAGCTTAAACATTCAGTGCAGCTTAGTTCAGTGCACGAAGGGAGAAGTTGTTGCCCCCGAGCAGAGCCTTGAGCCGCCCTGTTTGACGCACCTAACAAACAGACATGAATTACGTTCAATGCTTTGTTTATATTGATTTCATAAAAATGTCTGCCTCGAGAAAAACTTAAATTTTCGCAGACCAATTCTAAATAACAGAAATTAAGCTCACATTTGAAAATTTACACAAGCTTAGCATTCTTACAGGAGAAAGGAAAATATACAAGTGAAAGAAGTTTCGCTCACTTTTAATAATATAAAGATAATAACAATAATTTACGAAGCAAAATAAAAACAAAATGTCGAGAGAATGGCAACAAATAAAATAATATTTAATCAGTATATTCAGAAATACCCTTGAAAGTATAACGCTTTAATGTAGATACGTCAAATTTTTTTTTTTTTTTTTTGTATAATATAGTACTTTATCGATCAGTTTTGTCAATTTCGCTCTTGGCATAATCAACGGCTAAATATAGGCTTGAATGAAACGCTTATAAAATTGAATTTTTATATATTTTAGAAAACATTGTTTATATATTTTTTTATATTAATTAAAAAGTGGATAGTTATTCTGTCCGTCATCCAGACAATAACATGGCAAAACCAGAACAACAGTAGATAAACTAAAAACCACAATTAGAAGTAAATGAGTATTTCGATTGGTAAGGCAGAGAGGTTAGTTGCAGTCATAACGCGTGCATTGGCTGCAACAACAGAATATAAATAATATGACCGCAAGGGTTAGTCAAAGTCATCGAGTCATCTCGCCCTCAAAGGCGTCTCAAACACTCGTCGACCTTGGCTCGAGCCTTCAGGGTTAACCTCCCGAGGGGAAAAAGCCTTCGGCCTCGGATTCCACAACCCACCTTACCTACTCAGATTCTTTGCTCCTTTGTTTAAATTAAATTGTTTTGGTATTGTGTTTCTTAGAAAATACTTGGAATATGTAGGCGCGACGGATATAACTACCATTTAAATATTAGGGATAATTAAGTGTAATGATTAACCGTTAGTCGTTAAATATAATTGAGCTATTCTGTCAAACTTTAACAATGCCTAACTGGTTACCCTAGAAAAAGCGGATCAAGACTATTTTGGACATATACCTAGTAGGCGTTTAAACATTTATAAAGAAACTTAAAATGTCGAGACAGGAAGGTGTAAATTATATTAGTGTTATATCTATATATATGGATGTTTTTCTGGTCTGTCTTAGGATTGCGTGCGAATATATTCAGATATCACTTCAAAAATAGATTTCAATGGAAATCGTAATAAAGCACCATGTTATGCAAGTTTCACGAAACTGAAGGTTCAACATACTACGTAAATAAAATATTAACCAACAAAGTTATTTTTAGCGACAAATTACACCGCGCTTATAAACGTGACTTCTCAAAAAAATTCTTTGCTAATACCGAAGTGAAAACCCGTGAGCTTATTAATATTTTAAGGCGTCTAGAAGAGATAATTCATACGTGGGTAGCGTGTGGCAGCAATTTGCATAATGTGTGTTTGTTTATATCGACGAGCATTATTATGTGGATAGGCGCTATAACGCTATTGTTTACATTTTCAGAGATTAATAATAAACTGAAAATATCTAGCCTGTTAATCTGGAGACAACAAGAATCAATGTAATGAATATTATTGATAGGCGGTTATTTTAGTAGAAACCTAGCTAGACATTTATCTTTAGGGAAATTATATTTATTTGCATGTTTCTACAACATTTCAAACGGAAAAAACACTAAGCGAGCAACAACATTATGCATGATGAATTTAATCAAGCAGTCCTTGAAACCTGTATGTCGATATAAGAGTCCAAACTATTTGGTAAAAATCTCAGAGAATTGTTTCATTTAAATAATTACAGGGAATCGTTCCGTTGCGTTACATAAGTCAGTAAAACGTAATAGCTCTAAAAATAGAATCGATTTCGGGAATGGAACTTTCACCTATTAAACAATGGATTGTCTTCGCGACGGTTCTCAAGAAGTTTATTAGACACATATTTATCAGCATAGCGCCCGTGTAATTAAAGTAGTGTAGTAAAGAAGGCCAGTATGATTATGCAGGAAACTCGTCACATGACATTCGATACGGTCATTTATGTATCAAGACAGCGTGCATTTAACCGCACAATGGCGATGGGGCGAAAGGCTACCCAGGTATACAATATTTTTTTAGAAATTGCACCAGGTGCCACAGATCCGCTCGCTCGCACTTTCCACGATTAACTTTCTCATTTACAATGCGAGTTGACCTTTCGTTTCTATGACGTTCACTCCAAAAAAGGGTAAATGATAATAATATTACAAAGGAAAGTTTAGTCTATTTGAGTATTGGGTTATTTTATCGCATCATTATCCAACAGCTAAGCCTTCTAAAGATTGGAAAGGACAATTTATTAATGACGACATTGTTATCAGTCTTAAAACATAAGAGCTTTAAAAAACGTGTAATAAATAAAATGACGGAAAAGGTTTTTGAAAGAGCGGAGCGGCGTATTTTGTGGCGGTTTCCTGCAGCTAACTATATTTTTGCAACTTAGCAAGTTAAATGTGAGAATTGTGTATAAATGCATAATAGTGTTATTATAAAAATTCAATTTTAGTTCATAACCTACATTAAAACGAAAGGAGGCCATTGAGAAATAAGTATTTAATTTTATAGAGAGCACTTAGTTCATGAACGATGTCAAATACCTACACAGTTGTTTATTTCAATGTGTGTATTCGTTTTAAATGATTTTATTAACGTGTATGCAATATCAAGGTGAAGAGAGAGTAGCGGTTCACTCTCAAGTCGACTCTCGCGATGCTAGTTGTGGAAAGCTCGCTATCACATCTAGGTGAAAATCCTACAATATCGTAGGTCTTAAGTTTCGCCTATGCTTTTAGTCCATGCCATGTCGTTAGCGCTTTCGAGTCAATCCAAAATTCGAATAACATGAATCGCATTTATATTAAATATCTAGCTTATATGATTTCTTAAACTAAAAATTTACAATTTCTAACAAAATAGATGGGTTACACTATTCAATAATCACAGATAACAATTTGACAGTGTTAATTGTATTTTTTTAGAAACGAGAGGCGGAGCGCAACAGTGAAAGTGCATCACGAGCTGCGTCTGCGCAATGGGTTAAGAGCATTTTTCAGCGGTAGTTAAAAAGAGAGAGAGAGAAATGCAAGAAAGCGCCGAATAACGCGCCGGCGAAGGTATAGTAAAATTTGAAAGCGCTACACAATAGCACGTTGTCGAAATTGGAAAGTTGAGTGGCGTGCGTCCATTGCGTAACAGCTCTTACGAGCTGCGCTGTGACGCTGACGAAAGGTAAGATGTGACGTCATCAGCATGAAAGTGCATCGGCCGGCGCCCCACCAGGCGCCACGGGGCGAGCAAATGCACGTGCGTTGCAGCGCTGCGCTTCCTGCATCGGAGGACTTTCTATTGGGAAACCACCGCGACAAGCACTCGACTTCACTACACATCTAGCTATTGGGAAATTCGACTCTCACGCATGGTTACACGAAACGAGATGCATCTGATTGAGCAATCATCTTTACAATGCGCTTGCACAACCATTGACACAGTGTGCCGGGCGCTTCGTTAAACATAACGCATCTCGGGTGACTTCGAGTGTGTACTTACTGTTGGTCAGTCAAATATTACAACATTTTGACTCATTTTGGATTCGGCGTTACGAGTTTAAAATTCATCAATTTAAGTGACTCTACGCTGAATTCTTTGATGTCAAATTAAGTTTGATAGCTTAGTAAATAAGTATGAGTATTGAGTAAGCTTTAAGGTAGCCAGAAACAGCCACTTAGAAACTTTTCTGTTTGGTCGATCTGTTCCATTATACTAGTTTGTAACCGGCTGATGGCAAACAATTACAGTGTCATAGGGTACGCATATAATAGTTGGGGCATTACTTGCGTGTTGCCAACCCAAAGATTTTTTTTAACAACATCTCTTTTCTTTGATATTTTGGTTTTTAAAATTATCATTATTTCAGTATAAAAACTATATTGTCTTTAAAGTTTTGCAGATTTGAATACGCAAATTAAGAACTTGATTGCCAGAATGATTTATGTTCAGTGGTAGATTACATATCAAGAATATTGCATAGGTTATTGATAGGTATGTATTGGCACCGTATTGAAGACCTCAGTCATTACAACACTACCTGGTTTGTATGTAGGGACTCGAATGTAAGTAATGACTGCGCTTATCGCTATAACATATCATATGATCAATTTCTAAAAACAAATTGGGACCCCTCCGAAGAGTAGCGTGAAGGATAGAGAGAGCACTTGTGTTTGCGCACATACTTGTGAACTATATTATGCTCCACGCAGATCGGTAATCTCTGAAGAGATTCAGTATTATCACCCTGACTGAAATCGGTCTGGAGTACTAGTAGCTCTGTAAGACAGGCCGCGACATTCCGAAGAAACCCAGCCACACGGGTGTCTAGTAATTAATGAAGGACTATCTTAATTTAGCAGACATTAATAAGGTAATGTTTCAATTTAAAGACATTAAACTAAGTAATTTCTAATTAGGCAATTAATGATGAAAGTAAAATCAATTTATCAATTTCTAATTAGTTAATTTATGATAAAAGTAAAGTTAATTTATCAATATTTTTTTAAGAACTACTAATGAACAGACTGTTGATAACGATCCACGGCAGTAGAGAAACTTACCCTCTTAATGCGCCTCCAGTGCAGAGTACATATACCTGTAATAAAAATAAAACTATCAAATCTCTTTTATAATTTAACATTGAAAACGACTATCTTTATAAAATCTATGATAATGATAGTAACAATCTATCTATATTATATATATATAAACAGGTAATCTCTGGCTCTACTAAACTGATTTTAAAGGTTCAACAGTGGACGTTTTGAGGCTGATGATGATCCAAGTTTATTATCTTTTAGAATTTGCATACCAAAATAATATAAAATATTAACTTAAATTAATGATATATTTTGGAAATAACGAAAATTCGAAAATGCAATCCAGCGTGGAAATGTGGCCAGTCTTTTGGGCACCTTTCCTCAGAACTGCGATCTCAATCAGATATTTTATTTATAGGTTAATACCTTTAAATACAATATCTGATTGTTTGTAAGTAGGTTAGGTTAGGTAACTTTAATTCTAATAATTATTCTTGTAAATATCTTATGAAATAAATGTATCACCCTATTTCGAAATAATTTACTGATATACAAGGATCATTTCTTCATTTTTACGCGGAATAAATTAGTCGTGTGGGATTGCCGTCTTATCGGACTGCAGGGAATAAATATTGCAACTGTCTTTGCGCACACACTTGTGCACTAAAATATCACCCACGCAAATGGCTTGTCTTCGTCAAGATTAGCCGCCGTGACCGAAATACGGTTAGGAGGACATTATTATAATGTGAAAAAAAATCAAATAGCCGACTGCTCACCTTAGCGACAGACTATTAAAATTAAAATTAGAACCCATTATCGTCAAGATCAAACTATATAAACAAAATAAAGCGTGTGACATACAATAATAAAATCAATTGTGTAGTTTTGTACTCATTACCAGCTTGAAATCAATATAAGCCGCCTTGACACTGTTTGCTTTTACAGACCAGCGGATGCGTTGTCAGTATAAAATGTGTTACAATGATAATAATATTGAAAAACATGGATTATTTGTAGTACAAAAGTGGATTATGATTTTTAATAACATCAAATTCTTCATATCACTGAGTAACTAATGGGAACAGCTGGATGCGAGAGGCGACCGTGCCAAATGGCGTACCTTGGCCAATGTGAAGCAGTAAACTGCGATATCCTGATGGTGATGATCAGTGACAAATAAGCCTTCTTAACACTTTATAGGAAAGTTAATGTCTATATTATTATACGTTATGACAATAAAACAAATATTGTGTCTGCACTACAGTCCGCGGAAGAATTAAGAGAGGAAGAGCACAGTACAAGCTAGTAAGGAGAACTCAGGAGAAGGACCTTCCTCCACCTTACAGGAGTCACAGCAAAGTTTATGAAATTACACACACATATATAGTAGTTTAGTTTTTTTCATATTTATTTCATTGTTTCTATACAAGAGTCCCCAATGCTCATTTAGAGATGAGTTTAGAAAACTTTGCCTGTCCCATACCTACTATCACAAAGCTCCGGTTTTACAAAGACCCTGTTAGAAATAAAAAAGTAATGCTGTACCTTCTAAAAAAAAGTCTCTTCCTGCTAAATAGAACAGCTCTTAGGTTACTTAAACGAAATTTTAACAGCCCTATTTCTATCAAGATTTTATAAAATACTCCAAAGCAAAAGGCTCCCCTATGCTGCTAGTAAGTGATTTACCACAATATTAGCCTCTCTCTTATCATTCGATTTTATATTTATTTTATATCTCTGTCGTTACGCATTCATATGTATAGCATCTACTCAACGCCATTTTAAGAATCAGTAGAACCACCAAAAAAGAACAAAAGTACATTCGTAAAAACGATTTATACAACAGATTTCCCATGATATCTCTGTCATTCTTTTAGAGACAGACAGAAGTAGCAATAACCCCGTATAGTATCACCACGGAACAGTGATAGTCTAGTGGTACCTTCATCAACTCTTACAAGAGGCATTTGTGATTAATTCCAATGGCACGAATCTTTTACTTGATCTGATTTCGTTTATTTTTAAGGTCATAATTACAACGTGAAATCTTTAGCCAAACAATTCCCATGGATAGTACTCCATAGAGAAGTCTGTCCTTGGTCAATATGGTGGACCTCTCTCTTTTCGAGGGAAAACCCATGTCAATTATTACGAAAACAATATACGAGTATAAAACAGTGCTGTATTCAATATATTTCGTCAGTATTGAAATCTAAATGCAATTAGTCATATCATGATTAGTACAGCAAATAGCAATGTTTATATCACATAGGTATTTTTGCAATAACCGATTTAATAGCAACATAATAGTAATACCATGCCATACAAATGTCACGCTGATTGACCAATAAGTGAGAGAGTTAAAAAATTGAGGTCTCAACGCGGGACGCTCCTCAAAGGAGTTCATGGTTGAATGGAACATGTACAGTGCTCAAGCAACGCGCTGCACCTTATTGTATGCTTTATCCCTCAACCTTAGAGTTTACAATGCGATGGCACATTAGTAGCAGTTCCTAAATGTAGGATTGAGAACGCTAGTGAATAAATAATGTTTTAATCTTTATATACTCTAAAATAGAGTCGACTTCTGTTTACGAGATGGCGGCATTCAAGAAGTAGGTTGAGAGAACGCACGTCTAGTACACTCGTATATCACAAAGACTCATTAACTCATCGGCTCAAGATGCCTTGTGATTGTCAATAATGAACTTTATGGTTTTATGACATAAAAACCTTATTATAATGGCGCAATATATGACTTTATTAATGACGTATTAATGACATTACGTAATAAAAATACAGATTATTTAATTCGTTATCTAGGGAAACATGGAAAATTAATAGAATAACGATAATTAATTACATAATGACTGTAAATATTAAAGACAAATAACACATTTTTGTCGCGCTACGGTTTCATAAAGTTACAACATTGACACTATTGACAGTAGTATATTATGTATGCTAAGCTACAGAGTGTGCCACATCAAGCTGAATGCTTAGCATTACAAATAAAATTATAAACCTATTTTAATATATTATTATTATTGAATTAATGGTATATATAGTATAATTATGGTTAACCTAAATGTGTTATACTTTATTGTATAAGAATTATTATTATTTTATACTAGGTACCTAGATGGCAAAAAGCATACGGACCTCTTGATGGTAAACAGTTACCGTAGCGTATGGACGCCTTCTATACCTGGGGCGCCTTCTATAACCCGGCAAATATTAACACCAGGATTTTGTGTTATGGGTAACCCTAGGATAGGATAGATAGGAAGCTCATTTAGAGGTTTCTATGGTTTCACAGGATAGCTGAATAATGTGTGTAGTTATCTGGGTGGTCTTGTAAGGGCCCAAAGCCTGCTAGCTATAGAGTCCTGCCTCCATTAAAAAAAAAAAATTTGATGACTAAAAAATATCCTTAAAAATATTATGACTTCTATATTTTCCTATCTATCTATAAGTAAAGATATCTGTATGTGATAGTTTTCTACTCATCCGCTTTCAATCAATCAAAACTTTTACAATTAAAATATGCAATTTAAGCCTGTAGTCATAATTCATTCTAACAATGTTCTTATTCGAAACTCAGTTAATAAACAGTATCAGAGAGGCGAGAGGCTCGTCTCGAGCACTTTCTACTAGAACAGTGAACAAAAGTAACCAGCAAAAGTTACGATATCTCGAGTGATATAACCGCGAGCGGCCGACCGCTTGCAGTACGATTTCACGCCCCATTCGCCTTTCATAACACCCTTCTAAAACTACATGGTACACTTACTTATGTATGTATATCCCACACTAACTAATTTGAATACACAAACGGACAATCATTATGAAACAAGGTACTTTGAGCAAAATTTAGGT
This sequence comes from Trisateles emortualis, assembly GCA_947095525.1. Lineage (NCBI taxonomy): Eukaryota > Metazoa > Arthropoda > Insecta > Lepidoptera > Erebidae > Trisateles > Trisateles emortualis. The sequence continues at coordinate 9,657,324 of OX352735.1, read as the reverse complement.
GTACGCGTAATAATTATTGTCCTACTTATTTTTGAGTAAATAAGGTCTACGTATTTTCTACAAAATAGGTAGTATTATTGTGTAGTAAGACAATCATTATTTACAATTTTCTTTTTTTTTAAACATGGCCGAAGTTTTCGGGCAACTTTTCTAAGCAGAGCGCTTAGAAACTTTTTTTATTTTTTAATCCTATAAATAATAATACAATCAATTTGTTTGCAGCTAATATATAATAAGTTCCAGTATCCTTGTTCTCGGTAAATATTGGTGAAGTTTGAAAATTGTTAACAAAACTCGTTCTTACCCAGTCCCCAGGATGACACAGGTAGTTATCGTTGTAGGGCCAGGCGAGGGCGGTGCGGCGGCTAACTGGATCATTGACAACGCTAAAAGCTCACATATTAAATAAACAAACGCATCAAGTTAGAAACTCGCTTGTTTTGCAAGTTTCTAATGCTGTTGATTAGTTGTAATATGTTGCAAGTTATGAATATCTAACAATCTGGCTATGCCGCATTCTCTGACAAAGTGCCTGCCTACTAGCTGGTAAATTGCAAGAGATCTCAGCGAGAAATACGTTCACCGTCCTAGATGCGCGGTACTTTCGTTTTGAAATCGGCGCGCACAATTGGCCGTATCGAGACAGAAGCGGACCAGCTGCAGCCGAACGTTCGCCCGCACATTCCTGTGTTTCTAACATACACACCCTCCCTCTATCTTTAATTCTATTTCAGGTTTGTCAAAAAAAAAACCCTCTTCTTCAAACCATCTGCGTTTATTGAAACATGGAGGTAAACAAAAGATAACTTAGATTCTGATTTGAATTAGATATATCTAACTCGAGATAGTCGATTGCGAAATAAAAAATCTCCAACCAAAAATTATTATGTCAACTTTCATGTAGCATAATTGGTACTATTAACAACATAAAATAAGTATATACAGTAGAAACTTTTAAAACAAAATTAACCGTGTAAAAACTTTCGTGTCGGAGTTTTTTTTTTTCAAAACATCTCTCTATTGAAAGTTTGCGAAGAAAAGAATTTCTACTGCTTGTGATCGATGATCGTGACAACTTTCAAAACTGTACTAACTAGAAAAAACAAATTGAGTGTTACCTAACCATATTGTAAAAAAAAAGATTAAGCGTTTCAACCAGTATTCATTGCGCTGAGTCACAAACTCACAATTAATCCAAACTTGATACGTCCCACAATTGCATCCATGTCTAAAGAAGCTAGTTCAGGCTTACGTCCTAAAAAGTGTGTTTACGTCTCATTAAACGTAAACAAATTTAAATATTTTTTATACGTGAAGAAAGCCGCATTTTACATTTCATGGCGAATAAGAGATATATATTTGAAACACAAGTTGTTATAAATATATATATGTATATACATTCGTAACAGAGTAAACTCTGACACGATTTGCATTGTAGGGTTTCCTTATAAGATTAAGGTGCCACAATTACAAATGCAAGCGTGTTTTTTTTATATCTTGAGACATATTATTAAATGAGAAACAAAGTGTGTTACTTTAAGGTTTCGTAAGACAATAGTTTTGAAATGTTACAATTACAATATGATGTGGAAAGTAAAATGACAAAAAATATCTAGCACACAACACAATTCTATAGCATGTTGTGTGAGACCGTGGCTTGGTTAACGTAGGTAAGACGCCGCTCGGCCAAGAAGACCGACGACCTCTAGAGGGTTGGTGAGATATACCGGATGCGGAAGACTCAGGATTGGGTGTTATGGCACGAATTAGGAGAGGCCTATGTCCAGCAGTGGAGTGAAACAGGCTGATTGATTACCAGCATTGGTACGGATTGAATACGAAATGGACGAATGGGCAAGATCTATCATATTTTTAGACCAAATGCGAAGAGGCAGCTCTAGATTAATTAATTACTAAGCAAATTTAGATGAATTAATAACAACTTGTAAATATAATTTTCATTTAACTAGAAGGTTCGCAAACTAAAATTAATAATGGTCATCAATGTTAATTTATAGTATCGGGGTCAGGCCAAATAGATGTTGTAGGCATAGGCATTTTTTCTTAAGTTTTGCATTTTTATTTTTCGCATCTTCATTAAACACAATAAGCTGTAAGCCGTGGCTGGTTATTACCGTCTTTTTATTGCCAAAGGTGGTTGACAAGCCAGTGGCCCACCTGATAGTAAGTGAACCGCCGCTCATGAAGTTCAGAATTGCCAAGGGCATAGCCAAGCCACTACGTATCGTAAAATTAGTGCTTTCTAGCTTCTTTTTTTCTTTAAACCTCGTTTGAAGAAGAACATTTTACCCCAGCAGTATAAAACTTCGATTCACTTTTTACAAAATTCTTTAACAATGAACCTGTTTCTTTTGTCCACTAAACGAATATACCAATCATTTTAAAAGAACCAAGGAGGTTTTTATAGGGCTGCATATCAACAGGTAGTATTTTCATTTGCGTCACGAAAACCTCTGATTTCGCAAGTCACACGGAAAGTCCGAATTTAGACTTATTATATAATAAAGTAACGTGCTCAATTATTTTGCGTCACGAAACTTTTTTGTAATGAAAAGGTGCCGAAATAATTTTTAATTAATATTTATTTTGATCCCCTGAAGTCATTTGGTAGGTACATAATGTAGTAGTCAATTATTTTCGACTATATTTTCAATGGATGCTTGTTTATTTAACTTTCTTCAATGACCCGCTTTTTTATTTCCTTAACTTTCCCATTGATACTTTTAACTAAGATGCCTTTTAGAGATAGGATTCACAAATAAAATCACATCGAAAGCTGAACATATTTTCACTCGCCCGCCAAATAACCGCCGGGGTGTTTTAGTTTTAGTGTGTTACTCTTTATTTTTTTTTGGCAATATAAAACTATTGATTGCCTGCCCTAATTGCCTTCCAATCAAAATTAGAAATGTTTTATTAATTAAGGAGAGTTGCTAGTTAGTGAGTTTATGAAAGTGCCAGTTAATATTTGGTAATAAATCTTCTCAGTTTCAGCGTACCATGTCATAAATAAAATTATGTACGGTTATGGGAGTCCTTCAAATTTTATAGTATAAAAGGAACGCACGAAAATTATTGTTATATAGTCTGTAGTTTTTGTATTGTCTGTTTAAAAAAAAACAATTAATTATGCGACAAATTCAGCCCAGCCTTAAATTACTTTTTATTACACTTTAGTAGATAGAAAACTCTTTCGTCATCATCATCATCTCAACCCATGAACGTCCCATTGCTGGGCACGGATCTTCTCCATACTCTTTATTGTACACCAATTAATTTTTTGATACAGCCATTATATTTATAGCAGCTTCTTTTCCAAAATTTACCTAAAAAGGTATCTAGGAAGTACGAAAAGCATACGACAATTTTAAATCTTCATAAGGGCATTACCGTGAGAACATCAGCTCTCTCGCATGCGTGTTGATCTTATCCATTTGCCTAATCACGGTAAAGTTTACGAATAAGCAGTTAACGTTTTGCTAAACTGTATACACACTACACGTAGCAACCAAGCCTCACTTTTGCAATTCGTGTTACACTAACCGCTACATAGAGAATGTGACATAATTTCGCCAGTTCTGCGTTGTAAGATTCAAAAGAGCGTTCACGTTAGGCACAGGGGCCATTGATACTAGTTAAAAGAATATTACAAATTTAACGATTGAAAAATTACATTAGAAAATAGTGAAATCGACCGAAAAATATGCGTTTTTAATGTAAGATGCAGGTGTGACAGCATATTCAGTTCAACATCTACATTCTTATGCATGGTTGATGTCATAAAAATAAAAACAAATGTTTTTCTGTCAAAGGTCGTTAAAAAAACGTTGGGTGCCGAAAGATATTAATGGCGTATCAAATTAACTCAAACGGACATATGGAATGGCTTTTCATTTATGCAGTGAGCGTGCGCCAGATTTCATAAGCGATCTCTCCGCACCCTGATCTAGGTTAGGTGGTCGACATCGGCGGCAGCAGCGGTGGCGTATCGAGCGCGTCCGATGTTAACCTACATACATCGGTGGCACACTTACACCAACTCAGTTGGGGTCGAGAGCACCCGTACCCGTAAAATTCGTGACCCAGCCCCCTCCCTTCCGACCTCTCGTTGTATTTTGAGGCCTCGCTTCGCCAAACTTTATTAGATAACAGCTAGATTCCACTTTGAGAATAGGAACTCGCTTATTATATAAAGGGTGATCCGATTTCAGTCGTCCCACTTTTACTATAAAAGTGTATCATGATTTTTTTAAAATCATATCATCATGAACCATAAATTATATCATAAATATCATCAATTAATTGCATATATGGAAGATGATGCCAAACAAAGGACCACTTCTAGATTTTCGATTACGTTCGAGTTTTGGTGGACTATTTCAGGTATAACTTTCGGCAGAACGAAACTGCTTAATGGGTTTTTAGAAAACAGTCACCCATCTACGGATTAACCGCGACAAGCTTGCTTAACCTCGCCGATCCTTGCGGCTATTACTCAAAAGGAAATCAGAAAAGAACCTTTATAATGGAGGATAACTTTCATTGTTGCAATGTGCTATACAAAACATTTACATAAACATAAAGGAGCGGAAGCGGTAAGCGTTTATCGAGGAATCATTTATTATTCGTAGTTGGTAGGTACGCTACAGTTCATAAGTTCAAGCGCACTGAACTTCACAACCCCTTAATTTTTTATTAACCACCTACACTAGCCGATGCGTCACGTTCATTACTTCGATTTTTTAATTTAAAAGATATTATGCTTTTTTATCGAAAACAGACTTAAACATGACCTTATAGATTGTGGCATAAAAATGCTTAACGTTTAACGTTATATGAGTAGGTTCCAAAAGACAGAGCGGTGAAACTTCATAAGCTACAAAATAGAGGCGCTCACAGCCAGGTGCACTTGAAATCGGTAGACGTTTAGCGGGTTGGCCATTGACCACTCGATATGAAGAAGAATAAAGCTACAATTTTTTTTATCGGGATTTAAAAAATTCTTCATTATTCATTAGCAGACAGGGACAAAAATGTAATAAAAGAAAAAAAGAGACCTCTACTAAATAAGGAAATAAGAAAATTTACTTAATTTAATAGAAATACATACCGTATATATACAAAAAAATACCTAAGCAATAGGTACATAATAATAATAATTTTCGGGACAACTCACACATCGCTATCTGATTCCAAACTAGGTAGAGCCTGTACTATGGTAACTAGACAACTGATAAACATACTTATTATATTTCTAAATACATACATATTATAGATAAATTACATTGGACTAAATCCTGAAAAATATGTACGAAATGAATTGTACACTTACGTTTTCAGCACTGAAGCTTCCAATAAAATCTTGGAACAAATATTGTTATGCTATCCAGACTGGCAGCATGAGTCCTAGGATCACGATGCGCTTTAACACAAGTGGCCAGGCTTGTGCAGCAAGGGTCGACGCCCGGCCCGCGTCACTAATACTACCACCAATCGATAACCTGATTGCACTACTCGAACACCACTTGTCATGATTCACTCGATACATAACCGAATTAACTAATGTTTAATTAGTGCGCGTATCTCGATGCGTTTCACACTGTCCCGCTCGCGCATAATCGTTATTGATTTATTTAATGTTAGTATAATTTAGAACCTTTGTGACCGGTTATATGGTACATATTGTATTGTTGTCAAGAGCTTTACATATCGTTTTTATAATCCAATCGTCTAGTATTATTTTTGGATTTTGGATTTTTTTTAAATTAAAAGTCAAAACTTAGTTTCGATATCTGGAACATCTATATTCTATAATTTTATATAAAATTCAAAAAACACGAAGTTCGAGTCGGACTTGCATACAAGAGATTCGTACCAAAATTTGGCAGTTCTAATCCTCATGATTTACATCTTTAGTTTAAATTTATTATACCTACAATAAGAAAGACAATAAAAGAGACCGCCTCGTGAAGAGTCCCTTGGATTTTAGCAAGTGCTCCCCGCTCAAAAAGTACAATGAAAATTGTATTGTAGGCCCCTAAAAATAATCATGGTATGCAATAATTGAATATAGTTATTTTGTTCCGAAATGGTAAAACCGTCTATAAAACAAAACATCTCTATTACACATTACTAAACTATGGTAATCAAAAATTCAATTACGTTATAAAAATGCAAGTACATACTTAATTTATGCGTACAGAGAAGAACAACCCTAGGACAGAGTTAGTTGATGGGACAATGCAAGTGTCCAGGCGAGCCTGGTCCGCGTGCAATCCGAGGTCGACGCCCTGACAGCGGACGAGTTAACCGCGGAATACTGACCCCTCTGGTGCCCAACTAACAACAACACAATTGCAACTCGATACACATAAGATTAAAGTTGATTTTACAATACCATACCTATAAAGTTAGAATAACCACAACTAAAAGTTCAAATAAGAGATATCAACGGCATATTCGTACAGGAAGTTACGTGCGTACGTGTATGTACATTTTTGAGAAACAATTCAAACAATATTCCTTTTATTATTCTATACATCACGTGCCATGATATAAAACAATATTATTAGTAATAAAAAAGTTTAATAATGCTGCGAAATCAATAATTGCGTATGATGTTTGTAATAATTTTCCGCATACCGCCATGGTGTTTACGCATTTGCGGCAAGTTTTATAGATAAACGTCGTTTAAGCATATTTCTTGGGTATACTTTAATGACACATTAATATGAACAACACATTCATTTGAACTTAGCAACTATTCAAATGCTACAGCGTTTTTAATATTGAAAAATATAGATTTTACTATCTGTGTAGTATTTTTCAAGTAAGATTACTTGAAAAAGACAACGAAGCAGGTCAAGAAGACTGTCGTTGCTTTTTTACCGAAAATAGACCAGGGTCGATAAATTTTGAAACTATATATATATTTCGAAATAAACCGTTTTATACCCTTAAAACTCACCCGCTTCCAGGAAATTAAATGAAATGAATGGTTGAATTTGAACTGTAAACTTGAAGATGCTAATTTTTGTTTTTTTTAAAGAAGACGTTTGCAGAGCTTTCTGCAATCTTCTTATCGTTTGGGTAGAGGCTAGATGAATAGACCCAATGGTCTATCCATAACCATTCATCCATTTAACAGAGGTGGTCGCGAATCTTCGGGTATCAATATCTACTAGTGTTATAATAATATTTTTTATGTTTTCGGACAACTCGCACACGGCCACCTGATCACAAACTAGGCAGAAGCTACTATAGCAACCAAACAAATGGATGCTCCTTACACAGAGATTTGTCCTGGGTGGGAATCCAACCCATGACCGACCACCAGCTTAGCAGTTAGAGTCACTAACCACAAGACCCACACAGCCTAGTCTATCTTAAACTATTTTCTGCGCAATTTTGCTTAATTTTATTTTCCGTATAAACCTTCTCCAAAGATAACTTTAAAAAAAAGATGAATGAAACCGGTTAAGTCGTTCTCGAATTATGGCGTGACCAAGGGAAAAGGGAATTCTTTTTTATATAATAGATAGATAGATTGGATCACAAGACGAAACAAAAATTGTGAGCAATACCTATGTGTTGCTTTTCTATTATCATGTGGAATGTAAAAAGCCGTGTTTCATTATTTCCGTATATTTCTACACATTTCGGTAGCTAGGCAGTAGAATTTGGAACTAATCGAATATAATTGAAAGCACACGCATTTAACACAATAGCGCCCGCTTCAATGTCCTCCAGATCGATCTCTGTTATTGTAGCCAAGTTCAACAAAGACTAGCTTACAGCACAGGAGATATAGTGCAAGAGTGTGCGCGCAACAGAGATGCTGATAGGACAGCACACCGACAAGATCAGGCGCGGGGACGACCGCTCTACGTGCTTCCCGAGGCATGAAGAGATTTTGATAGGTTTGAGAGAATGGTCACCCAACAATGGACTGGCCATGGCAAGCGTAGCTTAAACTCGTTACTGAATAAATCGAGCAAGGTGAAACTGTAACGATACAACAATAACATTAAATTAGAATGATTCCCTTTCTTAGATATAATAAAATTATAGTAACTAACATAGTAATATAGCAACCAGGCAGGTGATATGTTAAATTACTTCGGAACCCTAAAAAGGGCCGAATAAAAAGTACCCCGAAACGACGTTCGAGCAGCATCGAACGTCGTTTCGGGGTACTTGAAGCGAAAGAAGTAGGTCTTGATCGAAGAAATTGAGTTATTATAGTCTCTTATTCCTACCCTTATTTGAGATGGGCGTTATAATATGAATGATATAAAAATAATAGTACCTAGGTGTTTTGACATACTGCGATAGTGTCCTCACTATATATAGAGATTCTTTCGTACACTATGGCACTACACAACTTCAACATACATAAATTTAAAAATTGACATCTAGGTTTGCAAAGGGTAGATACTATAGATAGTCTTCAAGTGGTTGTTATACGTTATCAGATAAAACAATGTTATTATATTTCCTCGTACGCCCTGAGCTGTGGTATTCATATCGCGTTAATAAATGTAACAGTTAACTAGACAGACGACCACAAGCAATGGATGGCCCTAAAAACATCTATTAGATAGTAGTGCCGTTGTACCAAATTAGATCGAGGTAAAGCGATGACAAATACGATAACAAACGTGATAACGAATATCAGAGTATTTCAGTGCGAAACAGTTCATTATTTTAACAATAAGGCACTAAACATTTAATGGTGTTATATATTTACATTACATGTAAGAATACATAAGGAAGTATAATTTTAACATTGGTATCTCATACGTATACGTTTGGCAGGGTCATCAGCGCCACGATTCAATATTGAAATGATACTTTAAATCAAATGATTGATACGTATCGTCCATGATACTATATAAAATAATTTTAGTGGAAACTTGGAAATCTAATAAACATGGCATTGAGAAAATACGTGCAGAAACTTATCACAGGGATCCTAGGTTTACAATTCGACATTAATGTATCTGAAGACGAATGGATAAGGAAGCGAAAGGAAGATATCATGCGGAAACGTTAATAAAGAGTAAGTTTGCAGGATAACATGAAGGAGCAACAATGCATTCAGAAATAAGATATAACGTGGGTGAAAGCTATAATAAAAAGCGTAGGTATCATAAATTTTAACTACGTGGCCAGAGTTATTCACCACTTTGCCAATGTGTTTTTTACAGTTTTTTAATGAGTTCCGAATCATCCGTAACGTAACTTAATTTCCAGCGTATAGTTTGGACTTTTAAACCATTCACGTTTGACAGATATATGTAGTTGTTTTGCTTTCAAAGCATGAACTGTTTTTTTAATAAATCAATTTTGTAAAACTTGCAATTCCGGAAAAACTGGCAGCGGTAACAATTGCAAAGGTCATCATGTATATGTCAAAAAAACTTGAAACATTTATCAATAATACCTACTATAAGTCAAATAAACACAATAGTTTTGTCATTTTACTAGTATAAATACAAATAAAATAGAACATGATTACATCACATGTAAATCTTATTACGACATGGACCAAATCGTATAAAAATGATATTTCTGTACTAGATTGAGTTTGACACAAAAACACGTACGTATTCAGGGCGGTGGGTGTAGATGACCTACAAACTGGAATGATTTCATTTATCATTTGGAGCCTCCCTAGTCCTTGAGACAAAACTTAGTCAAGGCCTTTCGGATCCCGAAAATATCCTTGAGAGAACGGGAGTCCTTGTACGTACACAATACAAGGTCTAACCGACCTCGTTACGGATGTAGTCGACTGCTCGCACAATCGGTCCACGGATTAGACTTATTTTAACAAGGTTAACAGAAGATTATTTAGGTAGGCAACTGCTGTGATGGGTAAAGCCGGTAAGGGTTAAGATACAATATTCATTTAGTATTTTGCTATTATAGAGCACAATGATTGGGGTTAGTATCTACATTTTTATTACGCCAAGTAAATGTAAAGGAAATCTCAGTATCAGTATTGTAGTTTTTATTATTTTATATTAGGTGGCAAACAAGCATAGGGCCCGCCTGATATGAAGAATTTACCGTAGCCATAAACGACCCACTGCTGGGCACGGATCTCCTTCTTACATCTGGAGGGATATAACTAACTAGGACAAATCTTTGTGTAATGAGCAATATTGTTTGATCAGTGTTAATAATATATGTGTATGTATCAGTTTTCTGGTTGCAATAGTACAGGCTCTGCCTAGTTTTGTATTAGATGGCCGTGTATAAGTTGTCCCGAGGTAATCCTATTCTATTGTAGATATATGTAGTACTAATAAGTATTCTGTGGTATAGTCTAAGTTTGTTAAGCAGAAAAATGGTATTTATTAAAAAAAAATTTATCATTATGTAAAAATATGCTGAAACTTTATCTTCGTTGATAAATGTGCGTATCAAGTATAAATAAATATAGACTCACGTAATTACCTGAAATATTGACTAACACTAAAGTGTTATAACAAAACTAAATGGTAGACCGATAATAATAAGTTCTGATTGAATGGATATACCTACCTATGTTCCGTAACAGAGAAATCATTTCGATTTAGCTGTGGTTTATTATAACTGATTCGCTGATAGAGCTGTAAGAGTAGTAGTTACTTCGTACCATAACGGCAAATGTGCATATCATGCACCCGAATCGATATCTGCGACCGCTTCACTCAAACTTGTACGTAATATTATCGTCATTATGGTTATTGGCGAATATGTTAGGGGTGGGTATGTAGATATTTTGCAATTTAGTAAATCTAACTTCGAGACAAAGCAGCGAAGAAATTAATCTCGGAAAGTTCTGAGCGTGAAAAAGTTACAAGTGCATTATTGAAAATAGTGCTTTATAACGCTTAATTTGCAATGAAAATAGCTGTGCTACTTTCGTCTAAAAAATGTGATCTAAAACAAGAAAATATGTAGACATACCGAAGTTTTTATTAGTAAGTTGTAGTGGCAATATGAAGGCGTTAAATTCAAAATGATGGATGGGGAGGAACGGTTGCAAGTGTTGACCACAAAGTGCAGCGATGACGTTTCGCTAAACAGATATTTAGTTTTTTCGAAATAGCGACTACCAGTATCTACAACGATTGCGTGGTGTTGCAAGCGTCCATAGGCTTCGATTACTGATTACCATCAGGCGGGATGTATGCTTACTTGCCTCCTTGGGTAAAAAAAAAAATCATAAACGACGACTGTTGAAAGCGATGTCGTATACAAATTTATCTGTTACAGATATATGAGATAAATAAAGTTAAAAACTGCTAATTTTAATCAATATATATTTTACAGTGTTTACACAGATATGTAGTATAAGAAACTTACTTAATATATTCTCAGGCATTGACAGGCATTCTATTTTATCCGTACTAATCTTGAAACTTGGTAAGTACACTAGAGAATTAATATAAAATACTTACAATAAAACTTAATATATTTATGCAAAAATATTAAGTTTCTTAGAAAATTTTCATTTTTTACTTTTAGTTTATGCTAATGAAATGTAACAAGTTACAATTTAAGACGCAGTGCATAGTAATAAGGTAGGTAGATTATTCTCGTGGGAACCATCTGAGATGTGGACCGTAAGCCACAGTAGCCACTGGGCAACGAACAAGGTTCATACGATCCTAAGATATTAATGCATTATGCCCGAGGTTGACCGTTACAAATTAATAGTGTAGTTTAGTGAATTTTAAAATTACGAAATTAATAATGTAAATTAAATTCAACTTATTAAATTAGAATTTTAAAATTATTAATTTCATTTACTCGTATCTACTACAATTATATCTAGTTAATTCGCTGTGCATGTGAGGCTTAGAACAATAATGAGTCGAGGTCGGCAACGCGTGGGTGATACCTAGGTACCTGTTATTTATTAGAAGCATTTACAGGCTACCGTTAACGCGTACCATCATGTGGGCCAAATGCTTGCTTATTGACTTCAGTTGGTAAATAAAAAAACGTAAATTAAATACAACTTCAAAAACTAGAATAGTAAAATTGATTATGTATTACATCCTTCTCTTAATTTTTAACCAAATATATGTAAATATATATTCATGGCAGGGTTCGTAAATAACGGTTAGCTAAAACGTTTATCAAATTATATTCCTACCGACGAATCTACCATTATGTGTACACATGATAATTGATAAGTCAACTTCCGTGTAGGATTAGTCTATTATTTGTTATTATGTTAGACATTCGTAAAAATGGTTATGCCATAGAAATTAGTAAATTTGAGTATCATCATCTCATCCCTTAAACGTCCCACTGCTGGGCACGGGTCTCGACCAAACTATTGAAGGGCCAAATTTTAGTATACATTAATTTGCATTAGTTAGGTCTTAGGCACCAAATATTTATGGTAAGTCCCGTCTGATAGTAATAGAGGTATTATTAGTTTCCCTTAGCTTTCTTTCACAAACATTTGAAAAAAAAAATAGTAAAGAAACTTAGGTACCAACACACACACAATTCAAGTGGAAGGAAGTGTTTACTAACATTTCAAGTGTTATTTCTTTATATCAGATATTTGGTCCATATTTTTGGATATTGTCTAGTTTACAATAAAAATACTATATTTAATGAATATAAAAACGCGCAGCGCCATCTAGTATTCATACAGTGTGACTTTAGTACTATTTTGCTTTGTGACGAAATGAAAACAAAAATTATAAATGAAATAGCCTTGAATAAATTATTATAGAAACGTAACGGATATACAAATGTGATAAAAACAAGTGTACCTACAATAAATTTGTATAATTACTTTTAATAACACCACGTGTTTTTATATTTCATAATGAAAATCTGTTTTTGTAATGGGACACGCATTCAAGGCAAAGTTTTTCAAGATGATTTAATCTGAACGTCTCATAAATGAATGAAACAGAAGATATAGGTAGGTACCTACTACACATTCAGGGTCAACGTCACACTCACACCTGTCGTAGTGTCGTGTTTCTGTAAAAATAATTTGGTAGAGTGAAACTGCCTTTGTTAAAAACTATCTGATGCGTATAGCTCTGTACGCATAATTATGATTCATTCGGATCAGATGTTGAATCGTGGACACAATAGAGAAAAATATTTGCTAAGTGAGCGAGAATTAAATTGTCAGGAAGTACCTAACAAATAAATCTAAACTTCATATAGGTACCTACTCGCATTTGTTTAAAAAAAAGTAAATGTAGTCTAAGCTACTGGAGCCGTAGTCCGTTTGTACTGCATTTATGGGCGAGTATGAGGGATAGCTATCCCTCCTACTCGGCCTCTTACAATTAATAATAATTATGGAAACATTGAATCAGATCAGATCCTGTGGACAGTTCTCTGTGACGTGTTGATCTGATCTGATTCAATGTTTCCATAATTATTTTATTTATAGAAATTCTTGATCTAGACCAGTAGTTTTAATTCAAAGTAGAAAACATAATGTAATATCTATATAAATATATACCTAGGTAAATATCATTGAAATATTTTTTAAAGATTACCAGTAGCGCCATCTAGTGAATAAATTTCCAACAATGTAAATTTGCAAAGCACCCAATATTTTCAACTGAAGGAACGTAAAAATATTATTTAATGGCGGAAGCAACTCTCATCAGTGTAATTTAAATAATTAACAAAGTTTATTTAAGTAGGCATATTAATGTGCAATATGAGACTAATTTAAGGTCTATCTCTTATTCTAAAAAATAAGGGTAGAATAAGTAGATAATAGTATTTTACACTATTTTAAATTTTTATAACATAATTATATTTTTTTAATTTTATTAATATTTTTAATCATTTTTTATTAATTAATTAAATCAAATAATTGTACCTACATAATACTAAACGCATGCAGTATTCACCTGTAATTAGTTATACAATTAGTCTATACTGTAAACGCTATGTATCACTAAAATGTTAAATGTATTGTTATAACTGTTGGTGAATCTATTAAATAAATAAAATAAAAATAAAATTAAATTAGTATGTTTAGTCTCTACACTCTACTATTGAATTAGGCTTTTAACCTGTAATAATAGTATAAAAAAATTTAAAAAAAAATACTTACCTAAATATTATTAGTAATTTTTTTGAAAACTTCATTAAATGAATTAATATGATAAAGCTATAAGTGAGATAAATTTAAAAATTTGTAATTATATTTCATTAAAATAATGTTTACCCCCAATATACAATATGCACCAACTGTATCTAAATTGTCTCAGTAACTACTTGGGTAAATAATGTGTCATAATGATCCTAAATCCGTATGCAAAAAAATCTCTTCCTATGGCGAAGCAAAGGATGCACAATAAAATTAACTGTGTGTGTGGTAAGTGGTTTGCATGTTTGATTAATGCTTAAAAATGGCTTAAAAAATAAACCAATTTTAACAAATAAGAAGTTGGTGAGATCTATATCTTTCCACAAAAATGGTGATATATTATAACTCTTTAATTATATTATCTTGTATTCTATACATGTATACCATTGGAGTAGACTGCAGTATTGTCACAATAAACAATGAAATTTTAAAACATTCGTTGATAAAACAAACATTGTAGCTATCATTACAATATATGGGAACAACCACAAGTGCTGTCAAGATGGGAAATAACGGGTGACCTAATAAATATAAATAAAATTTACTGTGTACTGTAGAATATTTTAATAAGAAGTAGAAACTATGCTAGTGACGACTGCTCTGTCAAGATTGACATGAATAAGAAGATTGCATTCATGTAGAATGTGATTTAAAAAAAAAGCAATAGTGTTGCCTAGGTACTAATATTATACCAAGGAGTCTATCAATCAATTGATTATTATCATGGTAAGCTATATTCTAATCTTCTTTAATATAAGAGGAAGCTTATAATATATAGCATTGAGACAGTTTATAAACAAGGTTAGTATTATTAAATATATACTATATTACATTGATATTAAAATATTATTAGAAGGCTTTGCATTCATTGTACAGACAGAACAATCCAAATCGAGTCAACCGATGAATTTACTATAAATTTTATCAATGGTGCACATGAGTAGGTGAATAGGGTATGTGACAACAAGATAATATGACTGCCTTGGTGGTCTAGTGGCTGCAGTATGCGCTTGCTGCTTTGTGTCTGTTAATTGTATGATTGTAAAGTCCACGGCGACACAGAGCTTGTTCTTTCATGTTTATAATATTAGTAGGATAAATGAAGAAAACAAAACAGTCAACTTATAAACATGTACACACACTTTTAAAGTTAAGAAATTGGCACAATAATGAGTTGTAAAGCTCTCTAGCTATTGAAAGAATACTTACAGGCTGATATGACTTTGGGTTTTTAAATGTTACACTGGTTTGGGAACCATCAACTTCTCAACTAAACAAAGGAATTTCTTAAATGGTTTCAAAGGAATTTCCTACCACATACAATTAGGTTGAGGAATGAGCTGCTTCCCGAGGATTTTCTGAGAGATTATAGCATGGGGTTCTTTAATAAAGAGAAAGAGTTATAAGGTATTTTAAGAGATGTCAACATGCAATTGACTCCCCTGGTGTCATGGCAAGCGTCCATAGGCTATGGTAACTGCTTACCATATGGTAAGCTAGGTAGAGGGTAAGTATGCTTGGTTGCCACTTTAGTAGTATGGCTTTTAGATTGTGTCTGGTTTTGTAGTAGCTGACTAGTTATGATTATTTATATCTTAATGGGGAAAGCATTAAGATTTAAATAATCATAAAAGAAAGGATTTTCGGGAAAACAGTGCAGTCTTAACATGAAATTGTAGTAAAATAAGTTGAGACTTAGCTCTAATGATGGCACACTTCATGCAAGTTCAAAACATATTGCGCACATGTTACAGGTAAGATAACAGGAGTTTCACAAGTATACTACTAGTCACCGAACAAAAACAGTTATGAGACCATAGCTAGGGACTTTTTTATTAGGAATTATTAGTTACAATGACCCATCTTTGTGTGATGAGCATGAATGTTTGTTCTGTGTCTGGGTGTAATTTATCTATAATATGTATGTATTTAGAAATATATAAGTATGTTTATCAGTTGTCTGGTTACCATAGTACAGGCTCTGCCTAGTTTGGGATCAGGTATCGATGTGTGAGTTGTCCCGAAAATTAATAAATTATTATATTTTATATATTATTTACATTAGGAAAATAATATTATCCTATTCCCTCAATTTGATTTTAGTGCGATAATATATTTCCTATATTAACATTTAAAAAAATAAACCTACATGCAAATGAAATTAAAATAATATTGCAGCTAAAATACTATCAAGTGAACATGAATAAATATTGCAATGTATTATACTGTACTATAAGTACATAGTAAAATACAAAGAGGAAATGAGAGTTACCTGGTAGGAACTGAAACCTCATTACACATGGTTATGTGAACTTATAACACCATAATACAAGGTCGTTTACTATAATGATAATATCTAGCTCTTATAGTCGACACAATATATAGAAAATCGGTAAAATACCTAATTATGTTTTATGTTTTTCAAATGTATCCAGTAACTACTAGAAATAAACATGTGAACAATAAAAACACGAGATTAACTCAAGCGGATGAATAAGTTTAAATACTCCATATTGGCTTGACGTCACATTGTAATACTTTATTATTATAATGAATGCATCGATCCGCAATCAATACATTTCTATAGAATACAACAAAAAAGCTCATAAAAGTTTAAAAAATCTTAAAAATCAAACGTCAAGGGCGAAATACCAATATTAGTTTGACAATTCGCGAAATCTAAATTTACCCACTTACCAATTTCCGCCGTTTTCACTGATTAAATTGTAGCACTACACATTATAAATTATGGAGTTAGAAAGGAAAATAGTGTAATTATTACGTTCTACCTTAAAAATAAGGAATTAAAAACAAAAGAAGTAGAAATATACAGCAATAGGGAAGGGGTAAATTATACAGCATTGACTGTCAAGAGTGTCAAGCCATCAGGGTGTCAAGTTAAAGCTATAACAAAACATAGACAAAATTTTAATGTCTATCTTGTCTTGTTTCTTAAGTTTTTTAATTGAATTTTATTACATTGATTTTAATTGCTTTATTTCACCTTAGATTTACATAATTATTTAAAGTGCAATATTAAATTTACATAATTATCTGACCTGAAATTGATGTTGTCTCAGCCTCATTATCAATATCATAATGTGCCCTATAAAAAAAGGTAGGCTTGAGATGATCTAGACTACAATAAAAACTAGTCTAGTACTTATAAAATCAATCAAAACCATATATTTGTTTCAAAACTAAAGTAGAAGTTTTTAGCCAACGCGCTTTAGCATTTCATAAGCAGAAGTGCTAAGATATTTAAAAAAAATGGGTTGGCAACACGCAAGTGATACCTCTAGTAATGCAATCGTCTATAGGCTACGGATACTGCTTAACATCAGGCGGGCCACATGCTTGTTTGCCACCCAAGTAGTATAAAAAAAAATGATATTTTAGTAATTCCTATAATAGGGTATTTTCGTTAGTAAACAATAAATTATGAAACTCGATAAAAATGAAAACTTATGTAGAAACAAACATAAATATTCTGATTTTAAGTCATAAATGCATTTATTCGATTAAATAAATGAAAAATAAAAGTTGTCATTTTTAATCTGTATATCACGTGACTTGAAACACGATACAAAGAATGTGACGTCGCTCTTGTAGTCGTAAACAGTTTAACATTATTCTTAACATTTTTTGACCTTAAATTCACAGGACAAATCACTAGCATTTGCAGATCAAGTATAACATTCCATTATTTTGAATTCAGTGTAATTTACCATAACCTGTTTCAAATCTCTGGATCTACTGAACCGATTTTGAAAATTCTTTTACCAATTAAAAGAAGCCACATTATTTACGAATGTCATAGGCTATATATTAACCCGAAAAATGGACAGCGAAGTAGGCACGGGTCAGCCTGCTAGTCCTTACTATTCCTTACTAATATTATAAATATGAAAGTTTGTGAGTATGGATGGATGTTTGTTACTCTTTCACGTAAAAACTACTGCACGGATCTAGATGAAAGGCACAGAGATAGATTATGGTCTGGAAAAACACAGAGGCTACATTTTTACAGTGATAACCGACATTCACGCGGGCGAAGCCGACGACAACAGCTAGTTCACAATAAATACATATTGAATAAAAAAAACTGACATTGTCAGGCTGAGATGATGATGATGATGAAACATTTTTAGCTATGAGCGTATGAACTACTTAAATTTTCATATTCAGTGAATCTAATTATTTTTGTAATTGAAATTTCTATGGTTAGTTTCTGAACGACACCTGAAAATAACCTCAAAAACAAAAAATCATTTTCAACCATTTGACATGAGTGTTTTGTTTGACTGAAAAATGCTAGGGAATTTCGCTCGAAATAATTTATAATTACGTGCTTAGTGCTAATATTATATAATAATATTATACAGAATGGCGGACGAGGAAATTAATGGGGACACAGACGATATTCAGCATGATAAAGATAAAACGCAAAAGAAGACTGCAAAACACGACAGCGGTGTAGCAGATTTAGAGAAGGTCACCGACTATGCAGAAGAGAAGGAAATATCTTCTCAAGACATATCTGGGGTAAATAAAAATAAGTTATCACAATTTCGCGGTTAAATTATATTGCTGTAGACCACTTCGTATTTTAGTCAGTTTCTTACTATTATTATATCGTAAATTCTTTATCGTGGATATACATGGTCATTTGCCCTTTGATTTAGTGAAAAAAAAACCTATTAGGTATTGTATTCAGCGAATGCATCGCCTTAAAATAAAAGTTACGTTTTGTATCTTCATGTAGGTAAGCATTTCACTTATTTAATTCCAGGCTTTGTCGTTGATCGGCGACAGAAGAAACAAGGAGGCTGCTGAACGTCTTGAAAAGGAGAAAGAACTGCAGAAAGTTTCAGTCAAAAAAGATGATATAGAATTAATTGTAAGTAAATATTTTTTATAGATTTGCATATTGATATATTTGTGTACCACTAGATGACCATAACGGCGAAAATGTGATACCAAAACGGCGAAAATAGTAAGAGCCTGGTCATATACCCCAGTGTCTTTATATGTAATATCACTGTCTCTGTCATATTAAATTTATGTCATCCGAACAAACTCTAAATAAGTGATAGATATGTTTACTATGAAATGTTTGGTGGTTTCATCATCATCATCATCTCAACCCATAAACGTCCCACTGCTGGGCATGGGTCTCCTCCAAACATTTGGATTTTTATTTTCTTATGCCAAAGCTACTTTGGCATAATGAATTTATGGGAATAGCAGACTTCAATACTTTGACATTATATTGTATGGGTTAGCTATTCTACATGTTTGCCTCAGTGGATTCACGCATGAATATTTTATGAGTTAACTAGTTTGACCATAGTGTTAGTAAGAATCTCTCTATACAGTGAGGACATTCCTGCAATGTGACCACCATTTAGGACTAGTTCATTTGGCATATAAGTACAGGCTGGCATCGTAGCGGGCAGGATTCATGCGACCAGCATTCCCGCAACCAGAAGTGTTTAATATCGGGCAACTGCCGGTGCCCAGGCACACTAGTCATGAGTGGTTGGTATTTATTTTGACATATTATAGTGGCAGTGTCCTCACTGCGATTCACACAAATATTTGTTACATTTGAGAATTAAACCCACAACATGGTGTAGTCTACTGCAGACTGCTACTGACGCAGCACTGTCAAAACAGCAATAATCAAAATCCACCATGGTAATTATGAATTGTAATATTTTCCAGGTAAAAGAAATGGAGATATCAAGAACATTAGCAGAAAGGACTTTAAGGGAACACAGAGGTGATGTGGTGGCAGCACTGACTACTCTTACAAATTAATGTATCTGAGAAGCTATCTTCACTCAATTGTCATTATAACTCTGAATAGATTTTTTCTATCCAAATAAACAGTTTTCTTTGCTTTAAATTCCAATTATCAAACTTTCTTTCATCAACTTTATCCACAGATCAAAGGACTAAGGGATATTGGGCAAGAAGCAGCTTCTTGCCCAATATAAGCTTCATTGACATGGACCACAGCAGCTGTGGTCCATGCCACTGAAGCTAGCCTGAAAATATAAACTTGTTTAACAATAATTTTACTTTTCCCATTGCTTTTAACTGTAATAATTGTTTGTAGATTAGATGCAATGTGAATAATGTGAAAGACAGCATCTCATTTAAAAAGTAAGTACTAGAAATTTAAAAATCAATAATGCTGTGGTATTAAAATATGATAAAATTAAAATGTTATTTCCATTACCAACAAAAACCATTGCTTGTTTAATAAATTGGCCAGTTTCACAACACAATTAATATATAAGTGTTATGGGTCACTACTAAGGCCATTAGGTAGGTATTGTGCCAAGGTCTAGCATGGTCTCAGCCACTATGATATACACTATAGACTATGTTACCAACAATAAATCGAAAGTCATGTAATAGCCATTGATTTCGGTGCCTAGAATGTTTCAATCCAGCTTACAAGTAATACCTTGAAAACCATAATGAAGTTCAGAATCTTAGAATTACATCAGATTTTTTTATTGTAAAATAATATACATAGAAATAAAATTACAATAATCGTTAAAAGTACATTATTATCACAATTTAAGTACAAATTACTACTTATTAACTAAAGTATAATTTTAATGAAGTCCAGTGTTGTGTGTTGTAGGTACATATACCTACAGGGTGTTAAATTGTTAAATTTGGCTGGACGATTATTCAATCAACATTACAGATATCAAGAAACTTAACTCATAACGAAAGTACATACCTATGTTTACAAAGAATGCCTTAGAATTATGATTCAGTATTTTCCTAAGTACACATAATTATTTCAGTTAATAAATTACGTAGGCGTACTTTTCTCAAGGTGGAGGAGCAATTATGCTTCATATAATTGTTCCTTAAACCTTGAGCAAAGTACGCGTACGTAATTTATTAACTGAAAAGGTCTTGTCAATGTATGACACAACAGTATAGTTTTAAATAAATACATACATAAAGATCGTTTTTATTAAAATAAAAACTAAATTTGGTAATAAATACTTAGTACTTAGTTAATAGTATTAGGTAGGTACTTAGGTATATCGACTCGACAACGACTTGAAAGAAAAATCTTATTGATACACTTAAAATAAAAATGCTAAAGCAGACTCACTATGGCACTGTTAAGTTAGTTTAAATCACATGTTAACAATTATCAAAATTTCTTATTTTGCTGTCCAAAAAAAACCTATTTTACTTATTAGGCTCATTAGTTGACGGAATAATACGGCCATACTTAACAATTACACCCTGTATATAGGTAAGTATAACTCAATTTTCCTAACTATGTCGCGGTCAATACCAAAATATTGCCATGTAGGCTACATTGAAACAAAATTTCATCGATAAATTTAATCATTTCACTGTTAGGTATGTACAGTAATAAAAGCCAATTTTCCATATAGCGCCGCAGACGGCTTGAAAGTGCAGACCGTACTGACCGGGACAGACGCCTACGGGTAGGTAGGAAGGGAAGCGGGCGGGTGAATTCAATCATGCCAACCTTACGCTTTGACAGATAAGTGCATAGTTATAAAAAGCGAGATTTACTGTGGAAGGACCCAGCGAAGATCTACACACAAAGGATTTAATTGTGTTCCTGTGACAGTTTTGAATGCCAGTAATATTACTAGCCCTATTTGTTGTGTCAAACAATATGTTTGAAAATAATAATCATAGTTTAGTATCTAAAGTATAAATTCACATAAATTTCCTATTTATAAGGTTTTTGTTTCAAGTATTGTCGCACACATTTAGATAACATGGCGTCAACGACCACACAGCCCGGCAGGGATATTCCATAAGAGCGAAAACGGAGCAAAATCTGGCTGTCAGATTGAAAATCGGTATTCCGTTAGAGCGAAAACTGAGCCTTTTTGACGTTTAGCAATCGCGTGTGCCGTCACCGAGCAATCACAACTGTCAGTTTACGATCGCTGTTTCTTAGAGAATCAGCCGGCCGGTCGTTGCGTGACGTACAAGTAAATGCCGCGTACGCAGCTTGCAGTAGAATTTTTCTATTAGTAGGTACCTATTAGATAGTTTACAATTACGATCGAAATAGTTCTTCTCATATATGTAGTGCTGTGTTTTGATCCTCGTTTTTTACTTCTGGTGGTGTATATGGCGGTGGCGGGATACTGCTGTCGTGAATCTGAAATAAATGTTTTCGTGTAATTAGGCACTCTGAGCAAGGCCCTAACGGCTCTAGGGCGCATGAATGCCTTGCGCCTCTTCACGTTTGATCAAGACCAAGAACAAGAAATGTTCAAAACAAAGTACCTAACTCAAGCCTAACAAATTCCACTGGGTGTACCTTTCGCCCAAGGGAAATTGAAGCCGGCAATGAGCAAAAGGCTATTCGTAATATCTATAGATGGCGATAAAAATACTTACAAATCCGGCGTTGAGATATGCTATAGCTGGGTATGTTGCTGAACCTGCAGCAGGTGTCCTCGAATATCTGTTAAGCAATCATTTATACGGTATTAGGAAAATTATAATAAATAATTTAAGCGAGCAAGTCCGACTGGGAAAGCACCTCCACCTTACAAAAGACCACTGGCAAATAACTACACATAGCGGTGTAGTTGTGTTCTTGTGCGTGAGTACTCCAGCGTCTCCACCGCTTATTTAGGGATGCGTTTTGAAAGAAGCATTTTCCTATCTCAGGGATACTCCATCTTAAAGCTCTGGTGTAAAAAAATGGGTCAGCCACACGCAAGTGATACCTGTGGTATTGCGAGCGTCCATAGGCTATGGATCTGCTATGCTTGTTTGTCCCCAAGTAGTAATATAAAAAAAATATTGAAAAGCGCTGCACACAATGTGCACCAACCTGGGTGCACATTGTGTGCAACGCTTTTCAACACAGACTTCTGAGACTACCCTAAACCTTGGGTACGAGTGTTAGTTCATGAACTCATGATCCGTTAAATAATTAACATACTCTAAAACAAAATTGCTCATATTCATAGGTACCTAAATTTAAAAATTAGGTATCTTATGAAAATATTTTCTGCGTTTTTAGAATTCGATTAGTGCACCTACTGTAGATTCGTTAATAGTGGTGATTTCCCCATTCCCCTACTTGCAAGTAAGTACTTAAGTAGGGTCTTTTATAGATAATATGTAGGTATATAGGTATAGTGAAGTATACCTACTTATAATATCATACAATATAAGTAACTACGTACCTACTTAAAAGTTACCTATGTAAGTAGGTACATCATGTATCTTATGTATCTTATTCTATACTTATTCTTTCTGTCTTAAGAAATGTGTAGCAAACAAACATACGTTGCCCTTAACAATATTACCGATTTAATTGTATGGTGGATATTGTTCAATAAAAGTAGAGTGTGAGTCTATGATTTATAACGATTATCTGCGTCGCATAACCGACACGGTGACGCTGTCGCCCCCTAGCTATTAAGCCTTTCAACGTATAGAAAGAGTCCTTTCTTGAAAGACTGAATGTTACATTATGGTGAGCACTTGGTTAAGATGTTTCGTATAAGTGATACCAGATGGCGCTACTGGTAAATAAAACTAGCTTACTACAATATTGTTTACCTACCCATGTATTGTTTTTGATGTAAAAATGTTTTCTCACATTATGTAAAGTCGTTTAGATATAAATAGAATTCACTACGCTGTGATAAAGATAGAATGTGCTATGGTAATATTTACTGTTACCGTTACGATAAGCTACGGCTACGGTAACGGCTACTGTTACCGTAGCCGTAGCTTAAAATGCTACAGGAGCATGACTACCTACCTACTTACCTACCTTAGTATTTAAAAAATACCTTACTTATTAGAAATACTTATTTTTATAGATAAGTAGGTATAGTGGTTAGGTACTAAGTACTTAATATATATTTTGTCACTTATGATTTAGTGGGTAGGAATACTGAAAATATTATCTAATGTGGTCTGGCATGGCAGTATGCTTGTTCAACAGTTTTGGCAGTAGACCTTTAGGTATTTTTTTTTCACTCAAAACATTATTAAAGATAAAAAGTTATTAAAAAAATAACTGAAGCGATTTGAATTGTCATATACCTACGTAGGTAGGTACTTAATTATGACGTGCCTCCCACTTTCCTCATTGGCATAACCACAGATATAGATAACATATTAATGTCTACGCTTCCTCCTGAGATAACACTGTTCCAGAATGAATATTTCAGGCATGCAAGCTTCTAATTAGGCAATCTGCAGTCTGCAGTTGGGTTGGTGTTAAGTACCTATTCTATTGTAGAAACCTACTTCTTTTAGTATAGAACAATGTTCGGGTAATATAATAAATACCTAACTAATTAATGTATCTACTTAGGTAAGTAAGTTCTTATAATAATATGTAGGTACTACTTAATTTTTGATGGCTATCTACTGATATGCGTGAATAGTTATTGCGAGAAGGAAATTACTGGAAAATACCTTGGCGGTGCATCTCGTAGTCTTTCATCAACATATAATTGTAGACTACCGATTGACAGTCGACCATCGCCGTCAGATCTTCCAAGAGGCCTGCAAATAATAATAGACATTACCTCAACCACTAG
Source organism: Trisateles emortualis (assembly GCA_947095525.1). NCBI lineage: Eukaryota > Metazoa > Arthropoda > Insecta > Lepidoptera > Erebidae > Trisateles > Trisateles emortualis. The sequence continues at coordinate 9,632,553 of OX352735.1, read as the reverse complement.
GTTATAAAATCAAATAAACTATGTATCATTCTTAACCTCATCAAATAATAATAGACATTACCTCAACCACTAGGTTATAAAATCATATAAACTATGTATGGTTCTTAACCTCATCAAATAATAATAGACATTACCTCAACCACTAGGTTATAAAATCAAATAAAATATGTATGGTTCTTAACCTCATCATCATCATCATCATCATCTCAGCCAAAAGACGCCCACTGCTGGACATAGGCCTCCCCCAAGGTTTTCCACAACTCTCGATCCTGAGCAGACCTTGTCCATCGGTTGCCCGCAACCTTTACCAGGTCGTCGGTCCACCTTGTTGGAGGCCTGCCCACGCGTCGTCTTCCAGTTCGTGGTCGCCACTCTAGAACCTTTCTGCCCCAACGGCCATCGGTTCTGCGAGCTAAGTGCCCGGCCCATTGCCACTTAATGGAAGCAATTCTTCGAGCTATGTCGGTTACTTTGGTACTTAACCTAAATAAAAATATTTTTTTTATTAAAAGTTATTTATTATAATAAATAAATAAAATAACTTTTAATAAAAAAATATTTTTAATAAGTATTTCTTTTATTGAAAATATTGTAATTCTAAAAAGTAGTTTGAAGTTTTAAAAATTTACCGGTGATGGTTAAGTTCTATTTTTCCAATGGATTTTCGTTTTGCAAAGTACCTACTATTGCTTCACGTAGGTATTTATCTAAATTAATTTAGGTGGGTAGGTGCATACTTTACGCAACAATATGCGTTTAATGTAAATTCCATCCGCCGCCGACAAGGAGTTCATGCTCCTGACATCTTAGAACCTCTGGTATGCCATACAGTAAGGTTTTAAAGGAAATATCCGACGATTAGGTAGTGAAATGAGCTGGGTGAAAGAATGGTTTTTCCCGGACAGAAACTACTTATAGCATGTGGTATTTCAAGGAAGTTTTTAAACGGTCGGCATCGAGCATGTAATACCCCTGATGTTGGAAGCGTATGACTTCTATGTATAACTGCTTACCATCGTAATCAGTTACCGTAGCCTATGGACGCTTAAAAGCATACGGCCTGCCTGATGAGGCGGGCCGTGTGCTCGCCTTTATAGTAGTATATAAAAAGAAATGAGTGTTGGTACATGCGACAGTAGGTAACATTAACATTTCGACATGCCTATGAAATTATGATTTATTTATATCAAATAACTCGATTATTTATCGATTACTCATGCTACATAAAATAACCTAGCTGGTGCTACGGTCATTAAATTTGTAGATTTGTGGAATTTTATGTTCAGCAATCATACGATATTTACCTAAGCTGGTAAAATCAGTAGTAGGTACCTAAATAAGATAGGTCAGTAATGACTCAAAGGTTTGGCTCACGATTTATCAGAGCTTTATTTAATTTAAGGCGCTTGTATATCGGCAGGTTAAGTAAAAACACTGCGAGACCCTTCCGTGCCTCAGAAACCAAGTAAAGCGTCTTGCGACTGATCTCTCTTCGGTCATGGTGGATGCTCGTCCCATCAAATTATAAGAGGAAAGGAATATAGAGTGCACCAGTATTTGCACGCTATCGGTCTGAAGGACATTAATATTTCAGGCCATATGTGACAGTTACAAAATGATGTGTCGAATAGGGCATAGATGCCACAGCCAGCCTGTGGTCTGTCTGATGCAATTATCATCAGACAGGCCACCGCCCGCTGGCTTGCTCAGCCTCCATTCCCAATTTGACACATCATTTTTTCTTATGATAGAGTAGGCAACCTATCATGACGTCCTTATAGCGATTCATTTTTATAAGATGTCAACATACATATTTACCTACATAGGTAGGTACCTATTTTAAGTTTGTCATTGTTTGAAATTTAAATTAAGATTGAAAATGAACCTATATAAGTATGTCATGGTATGACCTTTATGTTTTTATTAAATATTAGGTATAATCAATTAATTATTACCTCAAAGTAGGAGTGCCACATAGTTTGTAAAGAAGCACGAAGGTTGCTATAATCCCGAGAACGAGAGCCGCACCCATTACCACGTGCATGCTGGAAATCAGAAGAATTTGGTCTATCGACTCCCTGTAAGTAATGTAATATAAATAGCCATTAAGAATAAGCATAGAAAAAGAAAAGTAGTTGAATTTTACTTACGATAGAAACACCATTAGCCAGAAGGGGTTAGATTTTTTTAAATAGAAAATAGAGTTCTATAGATATAAGCGAGCAAGTCCGTCTAGGAAGGACCTCTTTCTTACAGCATACCATAGCCAAATAACTATAGACAATGTTGCAATTATAAAACATGATTACGTACAGGTATCCAGTCTAAGGAAACAGCCCAAATAGGTACCGGGTAAATTCCCTGACACTGAGCATAGGTGTATATTCTAATTCTCTTGACAGAAATCTCAATAGTACTGATCTATACATCATACCTAGAACGATGATCAAAACAGCAGCCAATGATGGAGGATGATCAATGCTCCACTGAGGCAATCCACATAGGAATGAGTAGAAGTAAGAATGGCAGAGAATATTTTTTCATAAATTAGTTACAAATGATAAACACCGATTGCATTTGATCAGTTCAATAAATGTCTTGTGCGTTGTTTATTTACGTTATTATCTTAATCCATTTTATCAGTGTTTTATATTTATCAGAAGTAAATTCCTCATATATATTATTAGCCTAAAACTCATATCAACACATTGTAGAAAGTAATAATGCATCATTTATTCGAATACAATTATCTTTTTGGCATACAGATGTAATGTATACCCGCGACCTAATTAATGTATAATTTACTGCTTTGACCTTAAGAAAACCTTAGGTATTACCCTACGTCTCTTAAAACTTTGAACGCCATTAATACGTAAAAAAGCTAATACCTACATCACAAAATATATACCCATTAAAATCATCTAGCTTTTAAATTCTGTATAATAATATAGTTAAACCTGCCGAGATTTTCTCAAGAGACTATAGGGTTCTACGAGAAAAGAGTAAAAAGGTTTTTATTAGGTCCTTTAAAAACATTTTCATTGCGAATCTTTCGCTAAATTGGGTGTCACTTTGGCATATCTTGTTGTTGAGAATAATACATATATACTATACAAGTAGATATATCAGTATAGGTACTTTATATATTTTTGCCGTTATTCTGTTTAATCGGCATGAATATTTTACTTTATTTTCTTGTACGGGCGTAGATATAGCTTTCACATTGGGAGTTTGAGGATATAAAAATTAGCTACACGCAGAAGAAAGGCAGAGTTCTAAAAGCCATTCTCAGTCATTTATGTTGCCCAGATTATATTATGTATGCCGTCCAACATTCCTCAATGTTTTCCTCATATGTTAACACCGGACTATAATCAGGGGGGTTTTGTGTACCTACTCCCGTGCTTATTAGATGATATATAAGTGTATACGTACTTGCACGTCCATTTACCGAGATGGTCGTAACACTGCTGACACACCCCTTGCCAGCACGTGAGGGTATTGTTGCCATATTTGTCGCAACATGGGCCGAAACATTTCTCACCTAAACCTGAAATATTGTTGAAGTTTTAATTAATAAGATTATTAATCATGTAGTAATTTATCATTACACCACGGCGTATTGTGGCTTTGATAGATACACGGAAATAAAGTCGTATGATATATCGTCCTCCGGCAAAAATGAGACACTACATAAAACAGTGTTTTGACAAAATGAATTAAAAAATATATCTGCAGTATAAACAGCAGATAGATTTTTTAATTCATTTTCTCAAAACACTGTTTTTTTAATGTCGAAACGAACTTACATTACACGTTATGATCCTTTTTTTGTCGGAGAGCGATATTATAGTCAATTATCCTGAGTCTGTCTGTTCTTTCTGTCCGAATTAAAGTAAATTCCAAAGTGACACAGGCCTTGTTTCCCAAGTGCGTCTATTTTATAAACATAAAGAAGTCGGTCACTTTTCCACTGCGCTACCACCTCGTCAGTAAACATTACAACAGTAAATATGTACAATATAATAAATCATTGCACTCGTTAATCAGGATCGTAATCATTGTGGTCTAACGAGTGACGAGTTTCACAATCAGAGCTATCAGTCCATTGATAAACAATCATCAGAGTAAGTAATCTGCCATACACACTTTGTTTCTGTTTTTAATATAGCATTATGCCTGTTTTTCTCGAAAGGTAGTGAAGGTATACAGACATGTAGAATACGTGTAACATAATGTTTCCCACATAGGTCGGTACCTACAGGCAAAATGTTATTAAGTTTTTTGAGAAAATTCTCAGTAGGAACCTAAGAACACTAAGCCTGGAATTAGACCTATATAAATATGGCAATAAATCTTACATTATTACTTGGGACTTAATTACGTTTAGGAAACATATGTGTTCTACATGTCTGCCTACCCTTTCGAGAAAATAGGCGTATAATACTATATTCAAAAACAAAAACAAAGTGTGTATGGTTGATTACCTGTTTACTTACTCTGATGATGACTGCGTAAATTTTGCTTAAAAAATGTACACAATTTCTAACGAAATAGAGTTGACATCTTACGAATTTCAAATTACATAAGATCGAAAATGAAAAGCAAGAGGAAAGTAATGGTACGTTCTCCTAACTGCTGTTTTATATTTACTTATTTATATATTAAAAAGTAGTAAATACTAAGCAGTTGGGGGAGGCCTATGTCCAGCAGTGGGACGTCTTTTGGCTATGATGATGATGATGTTAATATATAAATGTAAAATATAGATTACTATGCAACGTAATGTAAAACATATATCTTTCATGCCTTACAAATTAACTAACGTTTATTTATAGTCTGTCATGTCACTTAGGAGTAGCATATACAAAACATTTGACGTATGTTTAAAAGACAGAGCATATACAAATTAAGAGCATATACAAAACATTTAAAAGAGGTGATTGACGTAACCTTCATAAGTGGATATGGTATATATCGTATTAGATTTATACATCTATATGTAAACCATTATGCATTGTATAAAATTAGACACATACGCTATGCTATTTCTGGAGTTATCCTTAGATATCGAATCAGAAACCAGAAGATCCGTTGGCTTAGCTCGAAGAATTGCCTCAAAAAATTGACGTATTTTTATTAATTGATATCAAATTATAAGTTAAAATGTTTAAAATGATTAACACTGCAGAAATCTTGTAAAGCAAATTTTTTTCTTGGGACAATTCACGGCAAATGGTACAAAATTAGGCAGAGCCTGTAGTTACTATGGAAACCAGACAATTAATAAAGATAGCTAATAGTTATATTTCTATTTCTAAATTCATACATAATATTATGACGCCTAAACTAAATTTCTAACTAAAGTATTGTTGTAATGCAAACGTGTTCCATGTTGTTGAAGTAAAACGATTTGTCAAAATTCAGTTTGGGAGTCTAAAAAAATGTACATAAATGTTAATAAATCTGCCAGTAAGTTCAGTAGGTAATGTGGATTACTTTTTAACCGACTTCAAAAAGAGTCATCAATTCGTGTGTATTTTTTTTTTTTTTTTTTTTTTTTTTTTTTTTAATGTTTGTTACCGCATAACTCCGTCATTTATGGACCGATTTGAAAAATTCTTTTTTTGTCTGACTGGACATACTTCCAGTTTGGTCCTATTATCATCAAAAGAAAGTTCCGATGATGGGATCCATGAGGAATTGAGGGAACTCCTCAAAAGTTATAGGCACACATATAGCAATTTCAATATTTTTAACAACTAATCAATCATTTGCATTCAGAAAGTGTAATTTGGTGAAGTAAAACTGATGAAGAAGACCACAGATGGCCATCTGAACTTTTCAATAATAAGTATTTTACTGATGGCGATTAGATAAGTTTCGATTATTGTTGCTAAGCAACTATTAATAAGAAATAATGACGTGAATGAATTGAGCGCGGATTGCACAGATTAAATATTGCTTTTAATACCTACTTGACCTGTGTTCAGCCCGACGCTCAGTCGATTTTTTTCGATTGTAACAAACAAATATCTGAAAATTTTACAACTTGCCGTACTGAAGTCGGTTTTTTTTTGTTAAAATTATTATTGTTATACTCGTACCTATAGCAGTGATTTATTTTGATAGTAATAATATTAAGCTTTATTTGGTTTTTCACAATCTAGACGACAAAAGGTGATAAAGGTTTTGCAATTAATTGCACTGGTCATAAATTCAACAAACAATCTATGTATGCTTGTAAATAATATGTGATAAGAAAGATAATACAATTCGTACGCGATTATTAGATACTAGCTGTTGCCCTCGGCTCCGCCCGCGTGGATGTCGGTTATTCCATACCATAATCTATCTCTGTGCCAAATTTTATCTAGATCCGTTCAGTTGTTTTTACGTGAAAGAGTAACAAACATCCATCCATCCATGCATACTCACAAACATTTATAATATTAGAAAGGATATCTAAGTAATATTTTTTAATTATTAGTAATTTATACCCGGTTTTCAATTATTAGTAATCCGCGTTAATAGTCCGCGTGGATGTTGGTTATCGACTTATTTGTTATATTACTTGTTATATTAATTCTTTTTTTATTTTAATTTAAGAACATGTCTAATAAATAAATATTTTCTTTATGCTTAAATAAAATTTAGAGATAACTTTTACCGCTTACAATTATAAAAGATATAATTAATTTAACTTGTAGGTAATAAACTTTGTAATTTACCTAATTGTACCTAATATTATTTTTATATCATACCGAGGTCTTCCTGACATTGGAATTTTCTTATCAATTTGATATCAACCTGCGATCTGTAATCTATTATTGATAAAAAAGATTGACAGTTACGAGGTCAGCATTGTTCTGCATAGATTTATTTTCTGTTATCCATGACCTTAGAGTTTTTCGCCGAGTGATTATGATTTAGAGTAGGTGCAGATTGCATTGATGTTGAGATGTGGAATCATAAGAATAGGTTGTTAAAACATTAATAGGCACAAAATAATGTACGAAGAAATGTAAAGAAATGTACATGAGAAAAAATGTACGAAGTTCAACTAGCATTTTATAATATTGATAATAATAGACATGACCGATACTTCTGTTTTATGACGTCACAATATCAATTGGCAGCTTTGAGTGGGTACTAATGTCTGTTATGCGGCAAGGACTTCTTCCTATAGCGTCTTTATTAACTACGTACCATTTTGTAATCTTTCTAACCCCCGACCATTAAGAATGGGGTTATAAGTTGAACGTGTCTATATATGTGTTTGTTCGTGACATTAGCTCTCAGGCGAAATTCCCTTGGTCACGCCATAACTTGAGATTGTACCTATAAGTTCTTTAGGTAAAAAAAAATACGCGGGCGAAGTCGAGGCGGGCCGCTAGTTTAGTATACATTTTTATGGAAACCTTTTCCTTAGGTACTCGTTCTGGTGAAACTATAACCTAAATATATAATAATACTAGCTGACCCAGCAAACTTTGTATTGCTACTAAAATAGTAATATCGCTATTAAAAAATGGGGGTTGATCGTAGAGGGGTGAAAATTAAGGGTTGTATGGATTTTTTAATGCTGAATCACAAAAAAATAAAAACAAAAAAATTTGTCTAAAAATTTAAATTAAAAAAATTGGGGTGGACCACCCTTAACATTTTGGGGGGTGAAAAATAGATGTTGTCATTCTCAGACCTACCCAATATGCACACAAAATTTCACGAAAATCGGTCGAGCCGTTTGAGGAATTCAAAGTTGAACACTATGACACGAGAATTTTATAAATTAGATGTTTAGAAAGAAAATATGTATAATACGACTAAGATACATATAGATTAAACTCACATGTGGGATTAGCTATATTCATTGTAAATATATTTTAGTCGAGTAAACTGATGTGCGCTGTGTAATCGTTTTCAGATTATAATTTACCTAAGTACATAACAATCATGTAGGTAACTTTCCAGACTAATTTAATATGAGTTAAGACATCTGATACGAGTCTTGAGTCTAATATAGGTAATTAACTTTAGATAAGAAGCCTTGTAATTGAAATCGTATAGATGAAAAGTAATAACATAGATACGTACTATTATGCAGTCAAACCTAGGTACCTATAGTGAATTGTTTGGTGTAAGTAATGAATCGACTATTTTGGTTACACTATCAATTTGAATATATAAGTTCAAATTGATAGTGTAACCAAAATATATCGCACGCCACATCTTATTTGAGTGAACCACGTGTATAAACATGTGCTGTAACTGTTTATCTCTTCAATCAATCACAATGAGATGCCATTTTCATATTGAACAAATTGTTGAATTGAGAGGTGTTTATGTAATTGTTACATAAGTTTTTATTTTAAAAACTTTATATACAAAGTGTAAATAAGCGGTTTTAATGCCAAAGGCATTCTCTACCAGTCTACCTTTAAACAGAGAGATGCAGAGATATACAAAATTTAGTATGCACAATATAAAAAATAGCCGGATTGTAAATACGTGAGTGGTGCAGATGGTGCAGCGTCGTACGAAATGTTTTTGGGACTCAAGAATGACAGAGGTCGGGTACATATATTTTTTACTACTAAAGAGGCAAACAAGCGTACGGATCGTCTAATAGTAAGCAGTTACTTGCCACACTCTCGCGAAATCGTACATTACCTTGTAACTCACATCTCGAAGAACCTCGTGCTAAAGACTAAAACCGTACCAAGGTGTTAAAATGAAGATGAATTTCTTGTCGGTGGTATGGAATGCACTACACTGCAGTTCCCGCCACCGACAAGGAATTCATCACAAAACGCATATGCTGTCAAAATAACTATGTTATTTTAAATAAATAAAATAATTTGTTTGTAAGAACTGATAACATTTTAAAATATCTGAAGATGTTAAAGATAAATCAATTCTATTTACATATCTATAAAAGCTATCATAGATAACAAAAGGAACACAATCAAGTTGTTATGAATCAGGTACTTTACTTTAAAGAGACTTAAGAAGTGGTAATTTACTTTGTTATCGGGTTCCATCAATTGTCATTGTCAATGCCATTGACATTTACTGACTGGAAGCGAAACAGTCTCGAAACCGAAAACTGGTATCATAAAATAATCTATTACGATAGTGCATAGGAAATAAGTATTAAAACCTTATTGTATATATAACTGTATTACCGTATTTTGGCGGAAAGAGTTAAAAGATTTTTACAAGAGTGTTGCAAACGTCCATAGAATTCGGTAACTGCTTACCTATCATCAGGTAAGCCATATGCCTATTGGCCTCATTGTAGTAGGAAAACAAAATATAAAAGACAAAATAAAAACCAGCAGTCCTCAATTAATGAGCACACCTAGCAAGTAACAAAATAATTATTTTATTTATATAAAAGATTCAAAATATAAAAGCGCATCGTACTAGTTTACGTCACATAGCGCGATTACATTTACTGATAAAATTGATGGTAGGCTTTCTTTCCAAGGCCGACTAGGATAGACAGGTTGATAGCACAGTCCCGCGGTATTAAATACTCTGTGATAGTGTGCAAATTATGCATAGCAAAGATAACTTTATAAAATTTTATGAAACTGTGAACTAAAAAGTTTTCGGCTACCTGCTTTAGAGGTTTTGGTGATCTCCTCGATAGTAATATCACGCTGCGTTCAATACCCATTTTGGACACATATTTTTGACACCCACAGATAGTGGCCGAATCTGGAGGTATTTTGTGTCCGTAATATGTATTGTTAAAGTAATCCCTGAAGTCTTCGTAGACATAGTGCTTGTTCCCTAGAGTTATAGTAGACTATTAAAGCTACTACACTATTACAAACTAGCTACTAGACTATTAAAAAATGGAAAAGAAAGTCTCTTTTGGGCGTTGTCGGATGAAAGATAGGATATTTTTGAAATGTAATAATAACTTTTGCTAATAACTTTTGCAGATTTTTAATTATGTTTTATATTTGCTACTCTCTACTAACTGACAACAAAGTATAACCACAGTATATGGAACTTTTGAAGAAGGTATAAAGAGGTCTTTACACTGTGGTATAACCATAGTGAAAGGTAGAATCTAATCTCTGTATATAGTGAGGACATTATCGCATTATGTTAAAATAAATACCTACCGTTCAAAGACCTCTTCAATTATCATATCGGTACGGGTTGGCAACATAGCGGGCGCGGGGCGTCCGCCACCGGTGATGATACTTCACGAATCAATTGGTATACATTTAGAAGGTACCTTACCTGGACATCGTAGGCATCGATTATGGAAGTGATTCGGAAAATATCCATCGGCACAGTAGCATTTATCTCCAACACATTCGAACTCCACACCAACGCAATTTATTTCATAGCATTTCTCTGAAACTGGTATTGATAAAATTAAAATAAGATAAGATATAATTAAAAATACTTATATTTATAAACACCAGCGTTTGTGTTTTGTTTGTTGACCTAATTGTCTTTTTCATCAATCCTTATCCATTAACTGCTGGGTATAGGTCTCCTCTTTTGCGCGCCATCTGTTCGGGTCTTGTGCCAAGCTCAGCCATTGCTTTCCCGCTGTTCCTTTTTTATATTGTCTAATTGTCTATAGTAGGTAATGGAGTCATGTATGACATGTTACTTCTAATAAGCTTAAACACAATGGGGGTATATTGTTTCATAAAAAAGTTGACAAGAAACCAACAAGTCCAAACACAATGAGGAGTTAAGAAAAAGTTCCTAAATTTGAAAATTGGTGTTGTGGCCAATGCTTAAGCCATGCACAGGCCTATGGGTACACACATATGAGGTCGTATAACCGTTTCACTTGTGCCTATATGGTTACATCGGATCTGGATATAGTAGTGATTCCTGATAATACTAATAGAAGCGCGGGGTCACCGACCTCAGTGATACCAGAGCGCTTACTAAATCGTCTGACTGGGGACATTGTACGTTGACTACTATTCTCAGGTGATATTTATTCTCAAGTGATATTATTGCTGTTTATACGCATCGGCAACACATTGAAAGTAGTGGGTGGTATTCGATTTTTGAAATGAAAAATATTCAGTATCAATCCGGAATCTGTATTAAAACATTATCAAAAACTTTTTTTTTTAATTTAAAAGACAAGATCATGCTTTATTTAGAAGTATATAATTTTGTATATAATGCATCGTGATAGTTAAAAATTAAATATCGTCCTTACTATACATACAATAGAGACGCTATATTTGTCCCCATCGGCCTACCATTTTTCCCAGCCAGGACACAAGGAAAGAAGTTAATTTTATACGGACCACGATACCAATATCGATTATTTCTGGTATGTTATCTGGGCATCAATCAATGCTTGAACATTATTATCTTCTAGTTGGGTATTATATTTAGATATGCAATAGGACATTGGAGGTTTTTGTATGCCCATAGGTGGAATATGGTATATAAATACTATGTTCCACCTGTAGTTAAAATGTGCAATTCAATTCAATTTATATATATATATGTTTATAATATTTTCGAGACAACTCACACATCGCAGTCTGATCCCAAACTAGGCAAAGCCTGTACTATGGTATCCAGACAACTGATAAACATACTTATATATTTCTAAATACATACCTACATATTATAGATAAATTACACGCAGACACTGAACAAACAATCGTGCTCATCACACAAATATTTGTCCTGGGTGGGAATCGAACCCACGACCTCCGGCGTAGCACTCAGAGTCACTAACCACTAGACCAACAGGCCAGTCGACATATGCAACACATGTGATTACCTATGATCAATAAATAAACATATATTTTGACTGATAATGGGTTTGTTGTAAAAGTAAACTTATAAGACTAAAACAACGTACCATGACATGACGTCCATAAAATGATAAAATTTTCTAACTTAATTTAAATGTTGAATATTAATATAGGGTTGTCAACCCTTATTTAGGACTTGGGTAATAAAATCTGTTCAAATTAAGATCGAAAATGAATCGCAATAAGGACGGCATGTTGCAGCCGATGTTCATTTATCGTCTTCATCATTCAAAGATTTTAGTACATTTATTGCTTTGTGCTACTAACTACTACCGAAGTAAATGCAATGTGACGGTAAATATTTATATTGAACGGCCCTTCCCTACTTCTTAAACAATTTTTTTTTTGCGCATTTTTTTTCAGTAAGATCCTTCTTTTTAGAATCAAATTATTAGAAAGAAAGGTGAATGAAATCGGTAAAGTCATTCTCAAGTTATGAAGTGACCAAGGGACCCTTGGTCACTCCATAACTTGAGAATGACTTTACCGATTTCATAGGGTAAGTAATCATTTTTATACACCTAATATTATCTATATATAAGTTTTTTATTAGCCTGTATCGTCGCGCCTGCTGAGCAAAGGCCTCCCCCATAAAGTCCAATCCCGTCTGTCCACTGCCTTGTTCCACCAACTTTCGTATGCATGTACGTCGTCACGCCAGCGTTTTCTAGGCCTGCCTCAGCGACTATACCGATCTTCAGGGACCCACTGTGTGGCCACATATGTCTATCTCTCAGGATGCATACGAGACACGTGTCCCGCCCTCTCCCATTTAAGAATATATATAACACCAAACAGTTTGCATGACATTCCACAATCAGCCAACCTTTTTCGTCTCAAACATTGCCATCTCCGACATAATTATATTGAGTATGTATTATAAAAATGAACCCTATTTCCTTTGGATACTAATAATAACTTCTCCGATATGATGTATGATCTACAATGGATGGTTGGATGGATGTTTGTTACTCTTTCACGTAAAAACTACTGAACAGATCTTGATGAAATTTGGCACAGAGATAGATTATGGTCTGGAATAACACATAGGCTTCTTTTTACAGCGACATCCACGCGGGCGGAGCCGCGGGCAACAGCTAGTATATTATATATAGATCATAGAAAACAAAAATGATGTCTGCATAAAACAAGAGTTACCTTTATTATCACTATCGCTACTAGGGTGTGCGTACACTAACACAAATAAACAGCAAACAAAGATCCACTGCGGCATTTTCACAGCCTTAAAAACCCTATTAACAACATTATGAAAAAGAAAATTAATATTGTATATTCCACACAAGCTTAGCACTTAACACAACCACGAGTTGAATATAATGTACATTTTTGACATTAAAAATAAGGTAACAGTGATATGTTATCAGTGATCTACGCTTATAGCGATATATCCTTATCGCTGTTCGCGTCACTCATTAGACCGAGTAGTGGGGCGATTAACAAGTAATGATTTGCATATAACCTTGTGATTTATTCTTAAGTAGACAATCGCCAGATCTACGTCGTTTCTTGAATAATAGCTACTCTTTTTTTTCATATACTGCTTTATTTTACTTGACATTCACTGAACAAATCAACCGAGTCAATATCTACTGTGAATGTCATTTACATAACAGTTATTTTATCTAATAGTTATCAATGCATATATTTGCTTTAACAGTAAGTTGCCATACTCCAGACGAGGCAGACTTATTTTTAGCGTCTCTAAGTGTCTGTTATAACTTTTAAAATCAATAAAATTAATTGAAGGTTTATTAATTATTATTCGCGCTTATTTTCCTTTAGAGTCGAGGTTTCTAAACTTATTTCATTTGAGACCACACTTGTCGAGTTCTTCTAATATTTTAGTTCTCATTTTTTTTTAAACTATCCTGAAGGAACGATCCCCATGTCGCGGGCGACTTTACAAATATACAAATCACAGACATAAATTGTACCAAGCTCAGAACAAACATTTATGAATCACACAAAGTTGTTTGCCGAGTGAGAATAGAACCCACGACCTCCGGCTCAGCAGTCAAGATCACTAACTACTAGACCAACAGGTCAGTTAAGTTACATTACCGCCCAGGACAATTGATTTGTGTAATTCTTCCTCTAATTCTGTATCTAGATGTAATTTATCTATTTTTATGGATTTTTTAATAATAAATAAGTAAAGCATATCCTCTGCTTTTTTTGGGATCAAATGGCAGTGTGTAACTTGTCCCAAGATATATTAGATAAAAGAGACTAGAATATAGTAATAATTCTGCAAGCATTATTTTTTTTATGACGATTCGACCCCCTGGGGGTTGTTGTAGACTAACTTGAGAAGTCTACTGCTTTGGAGATTTGATGATTTATATTAATTTGCGAAATAATCATTTATACGAAGTACAGTCTGTGCCAAATATGTTTTTAATGGCAAACAAATAAAATAAAGATATTGTACATACAAAAGAACATTACTATATACGTGCAAACAAAATACCAATTTTCTGCTAGTAAAGAGATTTTGAGGAAACCATCGTATGTCGTAGTCATGTCTGAGCCTCTAGACAAGTGGCATAAACGGTAGTCGAATCGAAAAGTCAAAAAAACAAATGTATGGGATTTGACGTAAGTCTACGATATAATGTCGTAATCTTACGTCAAATCCCATACATTTTCTTTTTTGACTTTTCGATTCGACTATCGCTTATGCCACTTGTCTAGAGGGGCTGATTCTTTAATTCGCTTCGGGCCAGCGTGTGCGGTTAAAAGTGTAAATCTACTTAGCTCTCTGGATAGAACAGACATATATTTATATAACACACAACTATCTTTACATATACTTAATGACCTAATGCGGTAAAGTAGCACAATATTAACAAAGTAAAATATATAGGTTTTGCAAATAAAAAAAACCTGATATTTTTGCAAAGAAATATTCTAATCAAATTTACATATTTTTATTGTGTAGAGAGTAGACCATGTCAATGCAATTTAAAACTAATTTAACGCTAGGCCTTCAATAAAACAAAAATAAACAAGCTTATAAGAAAACAGCCTAATCGTACCTACGTGGTAAGAAATTCCGCTGGAATCTTACGGTACGGCATGTTTGAGGTGCAAGGATGTGAGGATGAACTCCCTGTCGGTGGCGAGCGGTGCGTTGATAAAATGAGGCCGTGGGCATCAACATTTCATCATCTCGAACAATTCCTCAGAACACAGCCCATTGTACAGGCGGTAGAACACACACAAGGAGGCGAAGTCTCTCCTTAGACTTAGTGGATCAATACCGCCTGTGAGCTTGGGATCGTCAACAATCCTCCCGAGCTCCCTGCCGAGGTTTTCCCAAGAGACTATAGCTTGGCGTTCTTCAAGAAAGGAGTTATAAGGTTTTTAAAGGGTCGGCAACGCGTGAGTAACACCCCTGGTGTTGCAAACGTCCATAGGCTACGGTAACTGCTTACCATCAGGCGGGCCGTATGCTTGTTTGCCACCTTGGTAGTATAAAAATAAAAAAAAACCTGCTTAATTTGTTTTATAAAATTAAAAATATAATAACTGAATTTCAGCTATTCAACAATCTCAACGGAGACATTTCAACTACGAAGGATATATTACAACGCCGGGGCCGTACCATGATGTCCTGAAATTATAATCAGCTTTTATAATTTATAATCAGCGCTGCAGCATGCAAATGTCCCAGCCCAAAGCTGAGATTGGGACCTATTCTGACATCGCACAGGATAACAAAATTGGATAATATAGTTATGTTGTACATTTTTTTTTATTCAATACCTATTTTGTACCTTTTTTTTCCCTCCATAATGTCCTGTGTATGTTTGAATAAACGTTTTTCTTTCTTTCTTCTCTTCTTTCTTTTGTTAAGTATAAAACAAAGAACAAATTTCTTTTATTTTTTTTTCCATTTTAAAATGGCAGTTTATCTTGTGCAGCAAAATTTAATTAAAACTAACTACCTGGCCATTCAAATATTTGAGGCTGACTGTATTTCTTCATTAATTGCTTTACTTTGTTTCAATTAAGACTCTCAGTTCAAATACTATGTCGCAGCAGTGAGATTCGTTTGTAATAATAACTTTAGGGAAATAAAATACAGACTTAAATTTTCTTCTTGTTTTATTTAAGAGGCTAGCTTTTGTAGCTATTGCTTATGTTACTTATCTTCTATTTTCTTTTCGACCTATTGATATAACCAGATTCTGAGAAATGCAGGCAATTTTATTCTAGATCTCGAAGTTTAAATTAATCAATATTGCATTCTACACTGTCTAGAATTATTAAGTTTAGGGATAATATACTCTGGTCATGCCAAAAATAGTTATTGAATTTTTATGTCAAGAAACTTACAATAGATAGGTTTGGAGATAGGCGGTATTTACACCCCCGTGATTCGGAAAGCACGTAAAGCCGTAGGCATCCCTGATCTCATTCCGATAGAATCGGATTGCTGTCCTATTGGACTATGAAAGTGACGAATTATAAAGAGAGGCTATGTCTGCGCACTATGATAAACTACTCTGAAAATACTTTCCGCCAAGATTATCCACCGTGACCTAAATTTAGTTAAGAGGACATTAAAGCAATAAAAAATCTGGTCATAAAAATATGTGCCGCTATTAATCACAATGGAAAAGTTGTACGGTCGGTTCTGTCTACTTTGTTTGCGAATTGTTCCCCATGGCCATTATTTTGCGAAACAATCATAACAATACAAAACTACGGTGTTTTAGTTGTACGAATGGGACTGTCACGGTAATCCTTACAAACGAGCTTACTAAACAGAATCTATATGAGTTAAGAGTCGTCGTAACCTTCTGTGCGACCAACAGTGTAATTATAACATAAAGATATATGTATTTTGCAATTAAATTGTTTCCGTGTATAGTAAAATAGCTACATTTATTTTGCACAACACTACTAACTGCGATGAATCTAATTTAAAAAGTTGTATGTATGTGAATAGAATGGAATTATATTATTAGCTAATTATTATTATTATTAGCTAGCTGTTGCCCGCGGCTCCGCCCGCGTGGATTTCGGTTATCGCTGTAACAAGTTGCCTATGTGTTATTGCAGACCATAATCTATCCTTGTGCCAAATTTCATCCAGATCCGTTCAGTAGTTTTTACGTTAAAGAGAAACATCCATCCATTCTTACAAACTTTCACATTTATAATATTAGTAAGGATGTATTTTGCAATTAAATTGTTTCCGTGTATAGTAAAATAGCTACATTTATTTTGCACAACACTTCTAACTGCGATGAATCTATTTAAAAAGTTGTATGTATGTGAATAGAATGGAATTATATATTAGTGTAACAAATTCTCAAACTGCCTACATGCAAAACATGAACGGGATAATTACGATAATTATTATTATAATTACATTACGTACGAGAGTAAAAACCTTTGTAGGTACACCTCTTTTTTAAGCACATTGCACGCACAAAGAACAATGAAATTTGGCAAATGGAGAGGTGGACTGCGCAAAGCTAAAATAGTGATAGAAAATAGAAGTGGAGAACAAATCACAGTCAAATGTCGATCACTTTTTCTTCTTCGGTTTTTACTAATAGTGAATTTATCGTGTACCAATAAACAAATTGACAACTGTACTGTACTGACACCAGATGAGTCAATAAAGATAAATATTCCTGTTTAAAACCATTTTTTGTTATAAGGCAAATATTATACAACAAGAAAACAATGGTTAATAATCCGACAGGCGTCGATCAATATTAATATGTACTTCCTACTGTCCTACTAATCCATACTAATATTATAAATGCGAAAGTAACTCTGTCTGTCTGTCTGTCTGTTACTCTTTCACGCCTAAACGGCTGAACGGATTTTGATGAAATTTGGTATGGTGATAGATGATAACCTAGAAATGGTCATAGGCTATAAATAATCACGCCATCGTTCTTAGGGGGTAGGCAGTAGGCAGATAACTAAATTGAGTTAGTGATTTTTAGTCGTTTTTGTTGGGACTTTTGCTCTTTCACGTCTAAACGGCTGAACAGATTTTGATGAAATTTAGTAAGGTAATAGATGGTTACCTAAAAACGGATATAAGATCAAAATGATCACGTCATCGTCCTTAAGGCGTAGGTAGTAGGCAGAAAACTGAATTGAGTTAGTGATTTTTTTATGGTTTTTGCTGGGAGTTTTGCTCTATCATGCCTAAACGGCTGAACGGATTTTGATGAAATTTAGTTAGGTGATAGATAGTTTTTAATCGTTTGTTTTAAAAGTTTACCTCATTCACGCCTTAACGTCTGAACGGATTTTTATAAGACTTGGTTAATATAAAGATAGGATTCTAGGCACGGAAACAGGCTACTTTTTACGGCGGGAAAATACCTCATTCCCGCGGAAATCTAGCGTGATCGTGTCAAGAAGCGCATGTCGCCATAGCTACTGAAATGATTTTGATGTTTTTTTTTTTTTAACTGAGTGTTACTAAGACTTCAAGTTAGTATTTGATCACTTTTCTAACTTAGAGGGTCGGTAGGCGCCATAATTTAGGGAATTTATGATAAAATTTTGATGCAACTGTCTTTATTTAACAGTTTTACTTGGATCGGAACTTAGCGACATTCCATCACACTACTTAACTTATAGGGTAGGAAGGTACCAAAATTCAGACTACTTTTTACTTCGGGAAAATATCTCCTTCCCACAGGAACCTTTACACAGCTACCTATCTACAACATTAAAACTCTGTCTAGAATCACATTACGCCAAAACTATTGATCTGATTTGTATACGATTTTTAATTCAACTGACTGTTACATTACATACAGATAAAATCTAATTACCTACTCGTACACCACAGAAATTGTTAGATGCTCCCGGAGGCACAGGGAAAACCTTTCTTTTAAACTTGCTTTTAGCGCAAATCCGAAAAGATACAGGAATTGCTGTAGCAGTTGCCTCTTCCGGAATAGCCGCCACTCTGCTCAATGGTGGTCGAATGGCACATTCGGTGCTTAAACTGCCATTAAACTTAGCCCATGAAGAAATGCCAGTCTGTAATATAAGTAAAAACAGCGAGCGTAGACGTATGTTGCAGCAATGTAAATTATTAGTTTGGGATGAGTGTACTATGTCCCATAAAAGAGCAATTGAAGCTCTAGATCGGACTTTGAAAGACATCAAGAGTACTTTTAGCGGGCGATTTTAGACAGACTTTGCCGGTTATCACTAAAGGCACCCCTGCAGATAAAATAAATGCGTGTTTAAAAGCGTCAACGTAACGGGTGCACGTAAAAACGTTTAGTCTGTCTACAAATATGAGAGTGCAACTACACAATGATGTACAATCTGGACAATATGCTGCTGCTCTTCTTAAAATTGGAGAAGATCGTATGGCAAAGGATGGTAATGGCATGATTACATTGGATCGTGAATTCTGCAATGTTGTGCATAATCCAGATGATCTAAATAACTTCGTCTATAGCGAACTGCTAACTAATATGAGGAATAGAGAATGGTTATGTGAAAGAGCAATTTTAGCGCCGACGAATGAAATGGTGGGACAGATAAACGAGCAAATTATGTCACGCGTGGAAGGTGATATTGTTGAGTTTCTCTCTGTAGACACTGTAATAGATACTGAACAAGTAACATCATACCCTGTAGAATTTCTTAATTCTTTAGAACTGTCGGGAGTACCTTCACACAAACTGAGGCTGAAAGTAGGCGTTCCTGTCCTTTTGATGCGGAATTTAGATGCACCAAGACTGTGTAATGGCACACGGTTGCAAGTAACACACCTCGGTCGCAATATTGTAAAAGCAATCATTATGACTGGAATGGCAAAAGGAGAGAACGTTTTAATCCCCCGTATACCCATAATTCCGACAGATTTGCCATTCCAGTTTAAGAGATTACAGTTTCCGCTGAAAATCGCATTCGCTATGACGATAAATGAAGGTGGCTGGTCAATCTTGGCATGATTTATTTTTAAATAATAAAGATATAGTTTTTAGATTCTTATTAAGAACGCAATGTGATCTCGACACGTTTCTATCTTATACATACAAAAGGAAAGGATCCCTCATTGCCATACAGTGGAAAGCTAAATTCATTTTTTCCCTTCATTGTTTCCTTATTAATTTTTTTTTTTTTACTTAAATTTAATTTTGTATGGAATATTGGGTTCCGTCCCTTTTTGTTAACACTAATATTGTAACTCATACAAAATTGTAAATGTTATACTCTGGCAATTAAAAAGAGTGGCCCGAGTTTCTTGCCAATTCTTCTCGAGGCCCAACCCTAGTCAGCGAATTGGCCGTAGGAAAAAAAGTATGCTGGCATTTGTTTTTATGACGTTCATAAGTATCATGTATTTGATCTATATGAATAAATGAGTTTGACTTTGACTTTGACTTTGAAGCTCAGGTGCAAACATTAAAAGTAGCCGGCATTAATTTAGAAAAGAGTTGTTTTTCTCACGGACAATTATACTCGTACGTGGCTTGCTCACGTGTTTCAAGTCCACAGAATCTCCATGTGTTGGCCAGAGAGGGAAAAACAAAGAACATAGTTTACAAAAATGTACTACAGTAATAAGGCCTCTTATTTTTAGCTTCCTACATTATTATACTACTTACATTAAGTTAGTACTTCCTACGCAGACGATGTTGCGGATGTCACACTGTCTAACATCAGGGGTTGGCAGGTAGGTAGTTAGTAGTATTTTAAACCGATTTACATTTTATATTTACTAAGGAAACATTCGGAGCTATCCATTATGTAGCTTAGGTTGCTTTTGGACAAATTTTGATGTGAAGTTGAGGACTGGAACACGATAGTGGGACATTGTTGCAGGGGGACTTACAGCCGGGAGAAAACAAAAAAACTTATGCGGACGAAGTCGCGGGTAAAAGCTAGTATTACTAATAAATGTGAAAGTTGTACTCTTTCAAGTAAAAACTACTGAAGGGATCTGGATGAAATTTGGTATAAAGATAGGTTATAGTCTGGAATAGCGCATAGGCTATGTTTTATCCCGAAAAAAAAAACACTATTCCCATGTATACGCGTGAGAAAAACTAGTACCTAAGTAATAAATTAAAACATTATTCATACAAATATTTTAATAATATCAGAATAAAATAATATCAAATCCATAACATATGTCATCTGCAGTCTACTGTCCATTAAAAGTCACCTTCAAATCCATTAAAAACTTACATCAATAACTGAAAAGTTCAGTCATAAACTACCATCATTAATCATCTACTCTAAAAATTAACAATTCATCACCAGAAAATAAATTCTTACCTGTCATTATTCAAGGGAAAATGATAAATCTTAAAAGCGACCGAATTTGTAAAAGAATTTTCGTAAATTATGTATGATCTCTCAAATGGATTATGTAATATTTGAAGATGCCCTTTGGCCTACACCTATAGAATAGATATAGGATTATAATAGTAATCTTATTGTGTAACAAATGTCTAAAAATGATAAACATAAAATAGATTATTGTTCCTATTCCAAAATTGCAATAAAACTAAAGAAAAACAGAAATAGCTATAAGTAAACCAAGTAAACACTGCATGCTTATTTGAAACGCAATGTTTTTAGAAGGCGTTTCAAATCTGTAATTTGAATAACAGCGTGTAAAATAAATAAATAGCTGACCCCATTGCCCTCGTCAAAAACTTTTTCTTGACAATTTTTGTCTAAAGAAAACTTTTATAAAATTCTATTAGAGAACTCATTTATATTCAGAGTAGACGTCTAACCGAAATGATATTTTTGCAAATAAATATTTGAATATGATTTTCTTGGTAGGAATTGCATGTGTTTTTGAGAATAGAATTCTCACAAACTTTCAATTCAATTCCAATTCCTTTGTGAGAAAGGATGGATGAATGGATGGATGTATGGATGGATGGATGTTTGTTACTCTTTTACGTAAAAACTACTGAACAGATCTTGATGAAATTTGGCACAGAGATAGATTATGGTCTGGAATAACACACATAGGCTACTTTTTGCAGCGATAACCGACATCCACGCGGGTGGCGCCACGGGCAACAGCTAGTATACAATATGAAGTATATATGTATTGATCTGCTGACCACACGGAGACATTGTTAAAATGCACCATACCGAATAATATAATAATCTTTTTTGGCTAAGTTTTTATATTTATTGTGAGGCGATTTTCACACAGAGGAATTAAATATTAAATGGTTACTTGTACACTAATTCATAGCTGTGGTATTCTTAGGTTAAAAGGTAGTTTAAATACCTATCTTAAGATACGGTAGCTTAGTACATCTTAAAACTCGGCGGTAAGGTATTTTTTATTATGTTAAAAATAAATAAAAACTAATTCACACACAATCGTTAGACTATCATAATAACAATAATAGCAGCCCGTATATGTCCCACTGTTGGGCACAGGTCTCCTCTCCTCTATCAAAAGAGAGAAAGAGAGAGAGGGTTCTCTCAATTCACACACGATGGCCTAATGCGGGTTGGTGAATGAGACATGTCTTTATAAATTCATCTTAGACATGTGGGTTTCCTCACGATGTTTTCCTTCACCGTTAGAAGGACAGATTACACTATTATAAGACATTAAATAAAACATAGTCTTTCTCAAGTTTAACTCGTCGTCTTTCAGCTGAGATGATGATTATAAACTGATATAATATTCTAAAATGCAATATATATTTTATATATAAACTCATAGATAAGTTAGATAAGTTAGTTATAGGGGGTTCAAATTTTTATATAAATAGTATTTAAGAAGTAATTTTAGTTCATAAATTTGATTGTGTAGTTATAAGAACTTTACGGGACTGACATAGTCATTTATGGCTCTAAAATAAAATATAATTATATATATTTTAGCTGCTTTGAGTGCCGGTTGTATTTATCTGGCGTAACTATTGTAACTATCTGGCGATTAAAAAGAGTGGCCTGAGTTTCTTGCTAGTTCTTCTCAAGGTTCTACGACAGCGAACTAGCCGTAGGAAAATTTAGCTTACATCATCTTTCTGGTTTATTCATAATTTATGACCTTCATAATTGTACTTTGTAACCTAAATGAATAAATGAATTTTAAGATTGAGTTTTGAGTTTGAGTTATTTGCGTTCCTACTCCGCTAGTCAGTGGGAAAATTGCTTTACAGAAGGAAGAGTAGAAATGATTTGTGACCTTTATGTCAATGACTTCCTTTGTATGAGAGTAGACTACCATTCTAAATGTTTAATGAATTCCACAAAGGTTTGCTCTATAAGAAAAATGACCCAGATAAAGTTGTAGAGAAGAAAATTGCGTATGTTTTTTTTGTAGGTACATGTATAAACTTTTATTGTATTCCTAAGAGGGCGTGATATACTCGAGTAGCTTAGTATTTATATATCAAACAGAGGCTAACATAGTTTCCTTAATAAATATAATAAAGAAATAAATGTATCTTCAAATTGTTGAGTGTATCGAATATTATCTTTGAACTTCTAAGAACAACATACGCAAATTTCATGCAAATCAGTAAAACAGTTACGTGAAGGTGAAGCTGAGTTAGAATAACAATTTTTGAAGAAGAAATTGAGAGTTGTATTTTCATTTTAAGTAAGAAAAGTATTATATTAGTATCCAGAGATAAGTTGGTAGTTTAAAAGTAGTATTAATAGGTAGGAATATGTCTATAAAAGCTTTAAACACACAAAATGTTGAGCAAGACCTTTCATTTCGCATATGTACTTAGTTGGGGGAAAATAAAATTTGCTAAAAATAACCTCTACTATCACCCCTATTAACGAATATGTCAAGTTTCCAATGACATCACTTCTATATTTTCTAAGGTATTTTTTAAAAGAAAACTCCCACACTAGGAACCATGCCGTGTGTCGCGGCGGACTTTTTAAATTACACCCAGACTAGCAACAAACATTTCAACTCACATACAACAACGAACCCATGACCTATCGTAGCAGACTGCCTTGGTGGTCCAGTGGCCGCAGTATGCGCTTGCTGTGCAGTATGTGCGTTCGATTCCCACACAGGACAAAACTTTGTGTGACCCACAAAGAGTTGTTCTGAGTCTGCGTGTAATTTGTGTCCGTTATTTGTATGTTTGTTGTTGTTTGTAGTCAAAAATTCAAAAATAATTTTTGATTTTTTTTAGAATTTAGAAGCAATTTATTTAGAATTTTTGACTATGTATTAAAGTCAATCTTACTGTAGATTATGTTGTATGAATTTGCGTGTATGTAGGTAGGTACAGAAAACCTTCCATCGTCATAAAACAAAAACGCCAGCATTTAATTTCATTCAGTATTCAAAGGAGAGGGAAAACTTTTATAGATACTTTGTCTCTAGACCTCGTTTAGATCTATTGCGATCTAAGTGTAAATGTAAAGTATACATTTCAGTCATTTTAAACAATACCTAGTCTAAACTTATGTTATAAGGAGGAAAAATTTGATTTTTTGTTACTTTGTGTATTACGATAAAAAAAAATTACGGGATCCCTACGAAAACTAAATAAACGTCCATTCATACGAAGCCGGGACGTGCCGCTAGTTATTTTATTATAATAAATAGTTTATCAAAACAAAACAGTACAAAAGAGAGGGAGATACAAAAGAGTGCACTACTTTAACTATTTTTGTACCGCATCAACAGCCAGCAAACTGTTTAGGAGAATGGTAGTAGCCGAATGGTGAGTTACCGCCTTTTGACATATGAGGTGTAAATTTGATCGCACGTGCCAGTGGTAATGTGAATTGTGGTTTAAGCGTACTAATCTAAATCTAATCTAATAACTAACGTGTTTTAGAAGAAATTCTAAAGGCATGTTTGATCCACCAACCTTCATTAGACCAGTGTGTGGGAATTAATGCCTATAACCTCTCAGCCTTCCCAGCTTATGGACTGCTATAACTAGATATTTTATAAAAAACCGGATTACTTAGATTACCGATAACATAAACACTTTAGGTACATATTGTACCACAACGTACATTTAGGACAGGTTTCCATTCATACTAAAGTAAATGATTCGTAGGCATAGCCGTAGCAGGTGCTACACGTTTGCTACGCCGCAGGTAGCATTGAGAAAAACAAGCCCTCTACGTAATATGAGTGCAACTGTTCTAAGTGCTAATAAGTATAAAGGTTTATTTGTTTGTATTCTACACTAATATTATAAAGAAAAAGATTTGTCTTTTATACTACATACTTGATGACAAGCAAACGGCCCGTCTGATGTTAAGCAGTTACCGTAGCCTATGGACGCTTGCAGTACCACAGGTATCACTTGCGTGTTGCCAACCAATTTTTTTCACACCAGGTCTTTAAGATGGGAGTATCCCTGGGATAGGAGTACGAATTTTTCAAAACGCATCACTAAATGAGCGCTGGAGACCTGTACTCACACACAGAAATACAACCACATTGCTATGTGTATTCATTTGTCTGTGGTCTTCTGTAAGGTTGAGGTCCTTCCCCAGTTGGGCTTGCTCGCTAGTAGCTTCTAAATTGTAATGAAAAAAAAAAAAAAAAACAAATACCTACTAATGTATGGATTTTTAAAATTCACCAGTAGAATGCTATATTATCACTGAATAACTTAATATTATTTATAAAAGGAATAAAAGAACAAGTGTATATTTTTTAAACAGGGATCCCACCAAGAACTAAATAAATGACCTTCCGTCTGAAGGCGGGAGAGGCCGCTAGTGTTTAATAAAGCTAGTCTCATATATTAGACTTTGTTTCATTTTATTGTTTGTCTGCCTTTTTACTGTTAAAGAAGGGTAAGGCACAGCGAGATTTCTATCTCTAATTGGACAACCAGCCTTGGCTATGGTAATACTAAAGCAGACCTTTTTCATATGAACTTTAATTGTACGAAATCTCATAGATAAAAGCAACTAGATAAAAACTGTTACACTATACAATCAGATGTAGGTATTCGTCTATAAATAAAGCAACTGATTGAGGTCGCTGTTCTAAGGAAAGAAGCCCAAAAGACTGACTATATTAGGCAATGAATTTCCTAAAATCCTTACATTGTGCTTTTGTCAATTAAGGAACCGCTGTGTAAAATTTTAGGTGTCTTGCCGTCTTAACGGTCCAAGACCCATCTATACATACTTATGTATAGATAACCTTGTCTAAATATCTGAATCACCATCGCAGAGACTAAACCACGAGGGCTGGCATGGGACATAGGGTAGATATATGTATGAATAGATAGACTGTTTGTTTGTCTGCTACCATTAGCAAATAAAATAGTTAAAGAAAAGCGTTAGTTATTTCTTTGTATCTTTTTTCAATCGAATCGATGTATGACGTGTTGACGTGATCGTTATTAAATTAACCGTGCGTCACCGCGTGAAGGTTTGTACGACACCAATTCAGCAGTTTTTGTCCATACAAACGGGAGTGTGTCACGCTTCTGTTTCCGTAAAGTTGTCACGTTTCGGACGAGATAATTTAAGATTAGGGTTCGCAAATACAAAATACATAAGACAAAAAGTAAGTGACGAATACGAAACGAAAGTAGACGACCTTAAAGTTTGTCGCAGGTGACTTTTACTTAACTCCGAAATCCATTTACTGACGAGTGTCGTAACTACGCGCTCGAATTTGTTATAAAAACTCTAATTGAGTCCAGATAACATTATTTTGTGGAGGTTTTATCTAAGTTTGAATTGACTATAAATCAGCCATGTCCATTAAATTCAGTTGAAAAAAGCTCATAATAGTTTGCTGTTTTTGGACGAAAGAAAAGTAAAACAAATTTATATAATAAAGTCACAATATTTAATGTAAGATGTATATTTATTTTTATTTATGTTAAATAATATAGTTATGAGTGTGTACTAACAAATTATGGATGTAATTTCGATAAATAAATACATTACTATATAATAACTTTTCGATTTAAAAGTCGTTTTTTAATAGACATAAATCATCCAAATGATTATAAAACGCCTGAATGATTTAATTATAACAGATTTTTCAGTAAGAGATTGCTCAGTGAGGAAAAACCTGTTTCGAATATTTTTTATTAGTAACACTCAAACTCGTTAATGGCTACTGATTAAAAATAATAATCGGTTGCAAAAGAAAGAAAACAAGGTACTGAACATACAGTTTGGTGTTTGCCTATTAATAATATAGAAAAAAATGAATTATGGCCTACTTAGATATTTGATTTTGATTAAGTAAATTGTCGTAGCAATGCGTAAGTAAACTAAGTAATGCTTCTGGTGTTGCAGGCGCCTAAAGACGAAGCGCTTTTGGTTGTTTGTTTTGTTACTTTGTTGCTATAATAAAACCCTCTTAATAATAACGAAAGATTATTTCATGTATTTATTTACCTATCGATATAAAAGTGTCCTATATGACACTTATCTAGCACTACTTTTTGAATTTATCTATAACATAGAATATACTCGTATATACTACACCGGTAAACTTAAATTTGGGTATACAGTATTTTTGTCGTAAGTTTATCTATGAGAGAAGCTTGTGGAAATAAAAGAAATAAAAATAATATTAAGGTAGTTTTTATTTATAGAAGTCAGAAAAGAGTTATAGTAAAGCATCTATTACAATGTCTTTGCATATTAATTTTCATACGGCGTTTCCATAATTAAAATTCAAATATACCATCTTTTAGTCTTCTATTGTCCTCTTACACCTAAGACTACTCTACAACCAATGGCATGCTTGAGTGACTGGACGAGTGGTCTGATGATCACCTAGCCACCAACATAATGACGAATGTTGTAGGTTCGATTTTTACACGGGATTAAACTTTGTGTAAGCCAGATATGGTTGTTGCGAGACTGCGTGTACTATATGTCTGTGAATATATTTATTTGTACTTTACCTTTTCACTATAAAAATATATTTCTCAGAAACTTAATAATAATATACATAAGATTGTACAATGGACGGCCTTATCGTTAATTGCTATTTCTTTCCCTAAAACAATTTTTACCAGGCAACCTTTGGATAGTATAGTGTTAGTGAGAATAAGCGATAGTTGTTGGCGTACATCTTTTTTACATAATATAAAACAAAGTCGCTTCCGCTGTCTGTACGCTTAGATCTTTTCAACTACGCCTTAGATTTCAATGTGGCTTTCAGCAATAGATAGATTGATTCAAGAGAAAGGTTTATATTATTATTTTAATAGAGAAATAACGAAGCGAAGCCAGGGCGGGTCGCTAGTACTTAATAAATAACACCAATATTGTAACTCATACCAAATTGTAAATGTTATACTCTGGCGATTAAAAAGAGTGGCCCGAGTTTCTTGCCAATTCTTCTCGAGGCCCTGCACTAGTCCGCGCATTGGCCTTAGGAAAAAGTATGCTGGCATTTGTTTTAATGTCGTTCATAAGTAACATATATTTGATCAAAATAAATAAAGAGTTTGTCTTTGACTATGAATAACAATTTAAAATTGGAATTGTATGTTTATAAAGCCCCCGCGATACAGGGATTGTTTCCTAGTACAGGAATTGTTACTCCAATCAACATTTATATACGTTATAGTTCATTTGGAAGTCAAACTTATCCTGCTCATGTGTTTCAGTACAGTATGCATTTACTTAAGCTCTATTTGCCTGTGTTTGACTGCTTTGCTGGCGCTATAAGTTTGCGCTTGGGCGGAGAACATACTTCTTAGAGAAACGTCTAGAAGCTCATTAACCTCGTTGCTACTTTCATATGAATTAAAGTAATTGCACACAACGCTTAGTTCAACAGTCACGCGCCTCAAAAGTGTGCTATCCATCTAATTTGCGGCCAATTGTTGTTTTCTCGCGTCCCGACCCAGGAATCAAACCCGAGACCTTAGAATCGCATTCAACGACCAACTAGACCAACAAAGCAGTTAGTTTTGACTTTAGTAAATACTAGTTTTCGCCCGCGGCTTCACCTGCGCGTACAATCCCATAGAAACAGTGTTTTTTTCGGGATAAAACCTAGCCTATGTGCTATTCCAGACTATATTCTATTTTTGTGCCAAATTTGATCCAAATCCATTTTGACGTGATTAAGTAACACACTTACACCCAAAGATTTGTACTTATTTTACATATAAATAAAATTAAAGTGTCTGTTTGTAATTTGAAAACAACAGCTTTCTTCTAAATACATATAAAATTATTTAGAAGAAAACTGTTGTTTCATTAATATAAAATTGTCTAACTGTTTATTGCTGTTAATCTCCGCAAAGGAAAACGAATTTTAACGGGACCCACTGCGAGTTAGCTAATGTTATGGGACGAAATATAGACAACTTTTAGAAAAAATGCAAAAGCGAAGCACACGCGGAATGTTTGGCATACAAAGTATTGAAAGTTGTAAACCGCTATTTATCACTCAAATCACTAAATCCTTACCCTACCGTCACTTTATATTCTAGAAGTAGCTGTATTTGTAAGAAGCAACTCTCACCTATTTCCACGTCTATCTGATGACGAAATAAAAAAAA
The DNA here is from genome assembly GCA_947095525.1 of Trisateles emortualis. Taxonomy (NCBI): domain Eukaryota; kingdom Metazoa; phylum Arthropoda; class Insecta; order Lepidoptera; family Erebidae; genus Trisateles; species Trisateles emortualis. Next base: position 9,603,215 of record OX352735.1, on the reverse strand, counting down.
AAACGAAATCGCCGAGACAACACTAGGCTCCGTATTCACCCTGCTAAAACAGCACTTCTACATAATAGTGTAGTATGTAAAGCTCCTTTAATTTATAATAAAATACCAAATCATATAAAAAAAATGAATACCACCCTTTTTAAGAAAACATTAAGAAAAGTCTTGATTGATAAGTGTTATTATAATATTGACGATTTCCTAAATGACAAATCTTTGTGACAGCTAATTTTATCTATCTATAATTATTTGTTTCTCAATTCACGATTCTCTAATTAGTTATATTTATGACACTAAAATACATAATTATTGACCAATAGTATTATATAAAATTATTTGACATAAATTAGAATGTCATATTTATTAAATAACTACTATAATTTCTATTGCTCATATTTGTACACCAGCGTTGGTCAAACATGTTGTTACAAACGTCAATTTTTACACCTTATAATATGCATCATAGTTATGTACTGTTATTACCTTCACATGTTTTCTTAAATAAATAATCTTTGTCTTTGAAAAATAATAAGATTTCAGTGCAAGATACAAACAATTCGGGTACGGGTACAACATGTATATTTAACTGAGCCACGGCAAAGCGTGGCCTAGTTTAGCTAGTTTATAATAACCATTTACCATTAGGACGATCGTATGTTTCTTTACAAGTTTGTTAATATAAAAAAGATCGCCATGTATATAATCATGATATAGTATTAGTAATAACTAGTATAAATTGATTATGTTTAATGCCAGCACCTTCATATATTATCTATAATGTACTTGACCTATTTTTATATCAAACTAGGTAAGCTATTTCAAAATTGTTTGTGTTTATTACTATGTTGATGTTATTTAATTTAAATAGAGATGCTTATGTATTTAAAATAAAATAAATCAAAATTTGATCCTTTTAGTACCTAGTTTTAGAAACTTCTGTTTTCGATAATAATCTTTTTAATAATAATAATAAGGCGAGTCACCGTCTGCCTAATTTACGTTTCCACATTTAAAGTCAGTGAAACAATGGCAGGCGCTGTTCTATTCTATAGATTTGATTAACCAGTCCATGAAACAGTCTGAAACACTCAACCCCATAGCCCACGTTAGATACCAAAATAGTGTTACAATAGCTCTACACCTACTCTAGTCGTATCATGGTTGTACTGCTATAGTGCAGCTATAGTATGGCCACAGTAAGTGTCACATCCCATTTTAGATTAAAATTCTCTAAGGGCCTCTGCATGTTGGACCTATGTCCCCGCGTAAGCCTTCCAAAGGCCCGGGTATTCTCCTTAAATGATGGGAATTTTCCCATTTATATTTATTTATTGTTATAACTGTTGGTGAATCTATTAAATAAATTTACCATTTATTTATTTATTTTCACGGATGTTTACCCGTGATAAATAGAGACATAATAATAAATCATGTTATTATCGCGTCGTATAAACGTATAGATATATACCTTACAGACTAACGTGCATATTAATATAAACCTGTGTTAGTATAAAAAACTTAAAAACTATGTTAGTACACTTCACTTGCACTGTGTCGAAGTGCGTTCGTGTGGCACTTGTCCACGGAAGCAACGGAACACTACACCTATCGGCCAAAAATTCTCTTCCAAGACGAGGTTTAGGTAGACTGTTGGTACTCGCACCACAAAAGTCCTAAAATTGACGTTACGTCGCGACGCCAACAGCTGCACTCTCGGCAAGTACTTGGTCTTTTTGCGTACGCACTTTGCGATGTCTTCCGTTTTTGTGGTGTAGTGTAGACGAGAAATGTACACCGGAGTGTTCGGTGCAGCGGCACGCATACCACGCTGTGCTGGAGCCGTACCGCAACAGTTCTTGACAGGACGATAATAAACTTTTATAATTTACTTGACACATAAAAATTATCCTATGTTCTTTCCAAGGATACCACCTATCTCCTTGCCAAATTTCATTATAAAATATGTTCAGCTGTTAAATCGTGAAAGCATAACAAACAAACAGACAAACACAATCACTTCGGTGACCTTCATAAATAGTTTTATGATTGTATCTTACTTATTAATTTATTTTTCGTGAATGTCGAAGATATTAGAAGTTAATAAAAACTTGAAGAGCCTGACCATGACGTCCTTCTAGCAGTTTATTTTCGATCTTAATTTGAATTTCAAACAATGACAACCTAAACACTAGGTAATAAAATCAAATGAATATCGACTTTTACTATTATACTATTCGTCTGAACTTAGATTGCAATTTGCACTGTTTTATAAACTATTTTGACTGTTCAAAACAGTGCCTATGGAAGGAAGGTCTATGAAGATATATTCAAAGCAGGTATACATGGAGGTATATGAACGCTGTAATTAGCACACCTGTGTCGTCCGGTAGCGGCAATAAGTGAGAGATTAGCCAAGCACACAGGTGCAACGTCGACTCACCGCTATAACTTACTACATATTACAGCTTCGACCTAGTTATTTATATTATATTTGACTGGCCTGTTGGATAAACATATAATTAGTAGATACATAGTCAAAATATAGCCCATAGGAACTTGTTCCAACGATTACACTACGAGTATGTGATAAATAAATCATTGTATTTTGCCTGCATCAGCTTGCATGCTACCATACTTGTATTTTACAAAAGATTGTAATTATCTGGCGATTAAAAAGAGTGGTCTGAGTATCTTGCTTGTTCCTTCTCATGGATTTACGTTAACGAACTAGCCATAGGAGAATTCAGCACACATCATCTTTCTGGCTTATTCATAGTTAATGGCCTTCATAAGTGTTACTTTGTAACCTAAATGAATAAATGAATTTTGAGTTTCAGTTTGACGTAGATCGTCGACCACATCACGTCCATCTGAACTTGCAGATGAAGTGCCGCGGAGCCCGTCCTCTCTCGCTCAAGACAGATCATAGGCAGCTCACGAAGCTACTCACATATGACCACGGTTTCGTTACTCAGGTACGTCACTCTAAACCCACCATCAGGGAGGTAGACGATACGCCCCATGCCAAGGTTCATACCCCTTTGGAGGGTGCTCCGTGGGGATGGAATCCATAACACCGAGCACAGTCTCAATAGAGAAGTAATCACCTTAAAATAAACGGTATGTAAACGTACAGTCGAGAACAGTGTTTTAAATATTCTCTTCTGTTAGTACCAAACAATGACAGCGCTCGTTATTCATTTAGTAGTTACGAAGTCAGCTATCAAGCCATGCCCCAGTACCTAGTAGTTTATGCAGTTTCTATTAAGTCCGTTCTATACAGAAAATGTTGACCCAAGCAACTTTAATGGAAAATATATATTACGTAGGAAGTAATTTACGCTTTGAACAAGTTTCCTTGCGCACAGTTTCCTCCTCCGATCGACAAGGCACGAAATATTCTTATAAAATTAATTAATGGTTGCATTATATTTAAATGTACAGGCGCTGCCTAGTTTGTGTGAGAGTGTAGAAATCTAAAGTATATATAAGAATAGCTAGGCACGGGACGAAAGAGGCTTTTTTTTAAGGCCTTAATTTTCACACGCTGGCCTAATGCGGGTTGATGAATCAGACTAAATAAATATAGATAAATATTATTATATGATTTTTGTTGCAATACAATTTTGTATACGCTCTAACCTGACGTCATAGAACAAAATTGCAATTATTGTACAAAAGAAAGTAATGACCTAACTATAAACTTAAGAATTTTAAATTTCGACCTTTTATTCCAGATCTTATTAATTTGCCTAGAGACTACACTACTACTTATTAATTTGCCTAGAGAGACACTAATAATAATTGTTCAATTACGAAAACCGTAAATACGTGACTTCATTAAAAAAAACAAACTTAAGTAGTCTTTTATCTCAAAGAAATAACTTGTTTTAGATATATTCATAACAACAGTATTTCAGTTCGGCGAATAAAGACAAAGAAAAGGCCAAACTTATGAAAAAATACTGGATTTTCTTTTGTGGGTCTAAATAAATTCCCAAAAGTCCCGACTGGGAATAGAGACATGGCATATCTCCATTCCCCGTATTATTTATTATTTGGCAAGACGTCATGTTATAGCTCTTACATCTGGACGGGGCAGGCCGTAGTGCACACCGATGCCATTGCCACGATTTGACCTTTTACGTGATAAATGTAAGATGTAGTTCTCAAGATGCCAGGTCGTGAGCAAAGTACTCAGTCAGGTACTGTTTTTAAATCTTACAATCGATAGTCAATTTTTTTTGATAGACTTATAGATACGAGATATTTGACTGTCTCGTAGTTGAACAGTAACTCAGATTGGTATGAATTGCAAAAAAATAATTAAATAACTTTATTTTCACAATCCGATGCGTCCTTATTTATTTTGTTTAGTTTATTAATCTTATATATAAATATATAATATTCCCTTTGTCACGGCGCATCACACGTGAACGGCTGGACCGATTTCAATAATTCTTTTTCTGTTGTGTTTGTTGTTGTCAGAAGAAGGTTCTTATGTAAAAAAAAAGAAAGTTGTGCTGAAAATAGTTTAACCCGGATCAAGTCGGGGCGGGCCACTAGTTTTGAATAAAAGAACAGTTGAACAAAACTTTATTCAATAAATCAGTGAGTACAGGTCTCCAACTGTGCCAGTGCTCATTTATGGAAAAGTGTTTTTGAAATACTGTTTTCCTTATCCCAGGGTTACTTATTCATAACTATGGTGTAACAAGATGTAGGGTTGACAACACGCGGGTAATGTTCCTAATATGCAAAAGTAAGCTGTTTCCGTACCATCAGGCAAGCCGTACACGTGTCTGTCACCGAGGTAGTATAAAAATTAATCACACGGACATGTAAACAATGAGGATTCTGAATCACTACGAGAAGCAAAATGATTTTGTAATTCATTGTCTTTGGTCATTGGATAGCATGTAAGTCGATTCAGGCACCCTTTCCGAGCATTGAGTCAGGACATATTATTATAGTACAACCATTAGCAAAAGTATATATTTATCTTTGTTTCCACAAAAAACTATTTATCTTCTATAATATAAAAATGAATCGCTGAATGTGTTGCTAAGCGCAAATCTCGAGAACAGCTGAACCGATGTTCATTATTGTCAGGAGAAGGTTCTTATGTAAAAAAAAAAAAAAAGAAAGTTGAGCTGAAAATAGTTTAACCCGGGCGAAGTCGGGGCGGGCAACTAGTATACAATCAAACTATAACTAGATTTGCACTAAGAGAAGAAACTACTCAAAAAAGGGACCGCTTAATAGGCGTTATAAAATTCCTCCGCATCGCTGTCTACTGGAAGCGCGATCCTAATCTTTAATTAATAACAGCCGTTATGAACTTTAGTCTCAGAAAGCGACTTATTTCACTGAATACATGAAAATAAATTAATCGTTATTCTTTGACAGCTGTTAACGTTCAAAGTTAGCGGCTGAGTGTGGAGGAGAAGTCACTAAAGTTCCCGCCCCGGCCTTAGAGATCATACCCAAATTGTACTTGCAGATGCCACCTGAATTTATGCAAATCCCTAGCTAAGCTACTATAACTTATCAACTGGCTATACTGCGGTATTTGAATATTATTTAATGCGTGACCTTCCATTCTACCCTGTATATTGTTTACTCTAAAATATTGCTTTAAACTTGTTGAGAATTTTGCTACATACAATAAGCGGTAGGCCTATCTATATAGGTGTAGGATATCACACCTATGATTCACCAATTTTATGAAAGCTAATAAAAAAATATCTTAATTTTCCACTACGCGGCGTGTTGTGGGTTCGATTCCTATATGAGACAAGAAATCGTAAAATAAGAAGTGTATTGCAGAATGTCATAGTCAAATAACTACACTGAGTGTTGTAGTTGTGTTCCTGTGCGTGAGTACAGGTCTCTAGTGCTTATTAGGGCAGCGTTTTTTCCCAGGGTTACTGCATCACAAAACCTTGGTTATTTATATGTAACATTTATTGCAAGCGTCCAAAGGCTACGGTAACTGCTTACCATCATGCGAGCCGTATTCTTGTTTGTCACTTATGCTACTACTAATTAAGATTTTAATACAACTGTATTAAAATCTTAATTAGTAGTAGCTTAAGAGATTTAGTAAAACGGGGGCTCCGTTTTACTATATCTATTTAGGCAACCGAAAATTTGTTAGATACTAAAATTAGCTATCAAATGTCTTTTCAACGAGTACCTATCTTATCCATAAATACCTTAAGTTAAATTCATGATTTCGTCCAAATTGTCCCTGATTATGCAAACGAGATCTAATCCAGCTTTGTAAAAGTCCTCGCAGTCAAATGGCATTGTAGAAACGTCCATTCGAAGAATATTTTATACTTCGGCCCCAATCACTTCAGAGGGGTAGAAAAAAGATTAGATTTTCTCTCATTTGAACCTAAACGTGACTCGCAATGGAAAGTGATGAAGAGATTGTTACGAGTAATACAAGAGGTTCAGAGGTGTAATGTTCGTTATCCTTGTACGTGTTTCGAACAATTTGTTATATTCTATTGTGTGAAATTTAGAAATTGTAACAGCCAATACCGCGAAATTGTAACCACTTTAATCGAGGTCGCTTGAATTCTATACAATTTAAGTAAAGCGAGGAATACTTAGGCTTTACGTACCGTTAGATGTATAATTGAGCCATTATGCTTACAGTGAAAGTGGTTCAATAGAAGACAAGAAAATCCCAGTCTGATTGTCGAATTAAAAACGGAGCAATGCTTCTATGTACTAACCTTGGAAAAAAGGTGGTTGGGTGGTGGTTGGTTTGAGTCTTAGGTACTGTATAACCACTAAGAATAGGAACGTTAACGTAAAAAAAGTCAGAGTTAAACTAATTAAATGCATGATACTTATGAACGTCATACAAACAATAAGTTGTCAGTCAATGGGTAGAGGGTAGAGCCAGTTTGTGGCACCTTACATAGAAAAGGATCAAAACATTATACAAAATAAAATAAATAGATAATAATATTTTTTAGAGAGGTAGGGAACCATACTACCTACATACGAGCAAGCCCGATTGGGGAAGGATCTCCACCTTACAGAAGATCATAGCTAAATAAATACACACAGCAGTGTAGTTGTGTCTGAATCAGGTCTCCAGCCCTCATTTAGGGATGCGTTTAGAAGTAAAAAAGAAACGTATTCCTTTCTCAGGGATACTCCATCTTAAAGCCCTGGTGTAAAAAAATAGGTTGGCATCACGCAAGTGATACCTCTGGTATTGCAAGTGTTAAAAAGTGTCAGAAATCAAATTAATCAAAGATTGGTTAATGTTTTTTTAAGGCATCTCCAACTGTAGGAAACGCCCTGTGTCGCGGGGGAATACACAAACAAAACAAAATTACACCCATACTGCTTGTCACATGTGTGGATCGAACCCACAACACGCACACTGGTAAATGGCTATGTAACCACGAGCTAACCAAGCAGTCAATCGTATCAAATAAATATAGTACATATGTGTGTGTGTTATCTGAACAAGCAATTTGGTGAGTGCCTATTTGCGTAGAGACGCGGCGACGTGACAGATTTTCTCCACAAAGATAACTATTATCTTTTCTGGCTCCGTAATAATATTTTCATTGTCTTTCGATTTATAATATTCTTTGAGTATTTTTCCAATAAGCTTTTGCTATGAATGTGTTAATATAATGGTTATAAATATGGTGCTTTATCTTTATAAAGCATCATATTAAAATATTTTTATTGGCAGCGCCAACAAAAGCATTTTATGTAAATGAGGTTAATATATTATCTAAATGATGAGGATAATAGTACTCCGGACAGATTTCGGTCACGGGGCCTCCGTGCCTGAAATCAGTCTGGATCAGTCATTTTTCAAACTTAGGTTGGCCTGATTAAAAAAAAAAACTTGATATAGCATAGAATCTCTGTATTACCCAAAGGTGTATTTAAACAAATTTAATAGTTTATCAACTCTATTAATATGAAAAGTTCGCTAATTTAAATGTTTTGTGAACCTATTTGGTCTTTTGATGTAACTCCCTTATGTACTATCGCTTTAATAAACATTATTTAAACGAAATTATTGAAATGCCCACATGAATAATTTGTGTCCGTTAATTGTTGTAAAATCCCCCGCGACACAGTGTTCTCTAGTGCGGGAGTTGTCTTTTTTACTGAGAAGAATGAGACGCACTCGTATTTATTTTGATTTTGGCTGAATCTGCAGAGGATATACTAGAAAGAATGAATATAATCATGATCCAATAATCATACTTGGGGGTAGGAAGGAAGCCTGGGCTCGATCCTTTTATATAAAGTGTTTTTTTACCTGAGGCTCGCTTTCACCGGGCTTGCTTATTTCAAATTACACGAGGGACGCGCCAACAAAGATAACATTTTTTTTCTGATTTCTTGCCAAACAACTTTTGTTTCTAAAACTTACTGAAATCTGTACGGCTATTTTTATAGAGAAAGATGTAAGTTGTATTACTTATGCACGTTTTTATTAAAAAAAATATACTACTAAGGCGAACAAGCATACGGTCGGCCTGATGGTAAGCAGTTACCGTAGCCTATGGACGCTTGCAACACCAGGGGTATTACTCACGCGTTGCCGACCATTTAAAACCTTATAAACCTCTCTTAACCCTAAGCAGTGCCTGTACTATTGTGATAAGACAACTAGTCAAGAATTGTGCTCAGCATACAAAGATTACTTATTATTATTATTGACTGCACGGTTAGTTCAGTGGCTTAAATGGTTACCTCGCCATTTACTACTGCGCGGCGTGTTGTGGGTTCGATCCCCACACGGGATAAACATTTTTGTGATCCATAAATGATTGTCCTAAATCTGGGTGTACTTTGTGTCCGTTGATTATATATTTGTAAAGTCCCCGTGACATTGAGCTCGTTCACTAGTGCGAAGTTGTCTCTTAAAAAAAATAAAAAAAAATCTTCTAGATACTTCTAGGGTTATTAACCACTAAACCAACACTTAAAAATATACTATTAATCAAGGGTTGTTTTGGAAGTCGCGTATCATATATATAAATATTCTATTGTTTACTATAGAATATTTATATTATTGTTGCAGAGATAGTAAACGCAAATAGATTTTTTAAATTCATGCCAGTTTGGATTTTGAACAAACTTTTTAAACAATTTAAATGCGCAACTGTATCCGATTTGCACAATGCTATTGTTTTCTTTTAAGCGACTTTTTTAATCGTGTTTGTTTTATCAAGCTCCGTATGTGTCGGGTAATGTGTAGATTAAAAGAACTTTGTCCCATTTAAAGGCTGCTAGAGACGTTCAGGTGAACTGCACAGAATTTACTACACAGTTTTACAGCTTAGTTTATACTACACTGTTAATTATTAATATCCCATATACATATGTCCCACTGCTGGGCACGGGTACTGGGCTCCTCTATAAAGAGAGAGAGAGAGAGAGAGAGAGAGAGGGTTCTTAATTCATACACGCTGGCCTAATGCGGGTTGGTGAATCAGACATGTCTTTAGAATTTCTTCTAAGACATGTGGGTTTCCTCACGATGTTTTAACCTTCACCGTTAGCAGATGGCGAATCATTTTATTAGTACATATAAACTTCAAAAAGTCAAATCCATATTGGTACTGCCACCCGGGATCGAACTTGAACCTCTTGCGTATGAGTCGGTTACTTTCCCACTCGGTTACCATCGCTATTAATTTTTTTTCTATACTTTGTTTGAATTTTGATAGTGAAAAGGCGGACTAGTTTTTCATATAGCCAGGACATTAAATAAAAATAAAGGCTAAAATGTAAAGTCTCTCGAAAGTGTATGCGTCAACACAGGTGCATTTTTTATTCCCTTTTACTCATAGTCCAATGGAACGGCAGCAATCCGACTCGATGGGAAAGAGCCTCCATACTTCTGATTTAATCCACACGCACCGGATCAATGCAGGTGGATCAGACATGTCTTTAAAATGTCCTCTAAAACATGTGGATTTTCCTCAATGTTTTTGTAAAGGAAAACATCGAGGGAAAACCCACATGTCTAGTACCTAATTAATCTATATAATAATGATAACGTGACCTATCATTTGAACTGTAACATAGATATATACTGAGTTTCAAATTGCGTATTTTCCATTAACGTATATAGATACCGGGTATCTAGGTTACCTACGAAGAGAAATGAGAAATATATCGTATGTACATCGAAGCTCCGCGTTCTTGGTGAAATCACTTTAACGCCACTTACAATGCAATATATCCGGTTTTGTTTTTTTTATAATACTTAGGTAGCAAACAGACATAGGGGGCTTATGTCTGTGGCTTTCTGTGGGCCCGCCTTATAGTAAGCAGTTACGTTAGCCTAAGTTTGCAAAACAAATGCCGCAGCACAGAGCTGAGATTAGGACCTTTTCTGACATCACACAGGATATTATTCTTTTTTTATGTTGTTATTATATCTGTTTTTTTTCTACCATCTGTTTTCCTGTGTATGTTTCGAATAAATTATTTTCTTTCTTTCTTTCTTTCAAAACCTGAGGTATCACTTGTGTGTTGCCGAACAAAATAAACGCCAGGGTTTCATGATGGAGTATGCTTGGGATAGGAAAATGTTACGTTAAAATCGTATCCCTAAATGAGCGCTGAAAATCTGCACTCACACACAGGAACATACCTTACTACAGCGCTCTGAGTCATTTGGCTGTGGTCTTCTGTAAGGTGGAGATCCTTCCCCAGTAGGGCTTGCTCAATTGTTCGGTTCCTTACCTCACTTAAATTTATTAGTAACTAATGATCTATTGCATATTTCAAAATGTAGCTCGTAACGTAAACGTGATAATCAAGTATACAGCAATATTACGGCACGGTCATCCATCAATATTAATCCTGCGATTAATCCAGGGATATTTTCCCCAGTGTTGACTGAGATAATTTCACGTACTTAAATGTGCACGAGTGTGTGTTCCAGCTATTCTCAACTAGTACCGTCGTTCTAACAAAAACGATAATGAACTAAGGGTTAACTCGAGTTAAAGGGACACATTTCGGGGACTGCGACTAGAATTGCAACAGTAATTGGTTAAGAGAGGGACTTTAGTGTAATTGGAGTTAGCACTTTTGAAAAACGAATTGCTTTTTTGCATGTAAGTTTACATTTAGTTTAATTTATATTTGTAGACAAGGTAATCTTTTGATGACTGTAATGTTAATTTAACAGTGTGAGCCTAATATTATTTCTCGGTCACGAGTGAAAAGGTGCGTCTTGCAGCGGATTTTGCAAAACTAAGCTAACTAATAAGCTCTGTAGTATAGGGGGTAGATACTTTTAAAAACATGTATTGTATGTAATGTGTGTATGGTAAATTAATAAATAAAAAAAACAAACTGTTCTGGCTTTTAATAATATGTATGTATGACACAAGCACATTACATAGCCACTGTGTCAAAATGAACTCTTTTATATCAAAAGCACAATAAGTGTTGTGAGCTCAGTCGTGTGAAACTGTGAACACTGTTTGTGATCTGTTACTATTAAAATATAATTAAATTAAATATATATTTGGACAACTGAAACACTGCCATCTGATCCTAAACAAGACATAGCCTTTAGATGTCTGATAAACATGCCTATATTTTTCTAATTAAATACATATTATAGATAAATTAAACCCAGATACAGAATAAATAAATCGTGTTTATTATATAAACATTTGTCTTGGGTGGGAATTGAACCCACGACCTTCGGCTTAGCAATCGAGGTCACTAACCAAAATACCAATGGGTCAGTCATTATTTATAAACAATTTATCAGTTACTAAGTATATGTAGTATTTTTTACAGACAGTTTGAGAAACACGAGCTGTCTACGCGAGGCAAGTTAATCGTCCAAGACGATGGGAGCGTTTCGCGACGCTTCACATTAATCACAAGCAACTGTGTATAACTACATAATTGTACATAGTTCTATCGGCACATAAGACTCTGTATCTCTCTGCAGCTCTACGATTCTCTCATCCAAACAAAGGCAAGAACGACGTTGTTCAAATTGTTGGGAAAATATATATGAAGATAATATTTGACTGCACGGTTGGTTTAGTTGCTTAAGTGGTTACCTCGCTATTTACCTCTGCGCGGTACTGTGGGTTCGATCCCCACACGAGACAAAAATGTATGTGATCCATAAAAGGTTGTCCCGAATCTGGGTATGTTTGTAAAGTCCCCACAGGGCTTGTTCCCTAGTAAGGAAGTTGTTTTAAAAGAAAAAAAAACAAGAATGACTTTGTTCAAATTATTCTTTAAATATATTATGTATATATCTAATATTATAAGTTAATGTCTGTTTGTCGTGGTCAAGCAATAACTTGAGAACAACTTTACTGATTTTATTATTATTTTTTTAATTTTCTAATACATGGTACATGGTTCTTACGAAAGAAATAAGTAAATTGTGCAGAAAATAGTTTAAGTCGGGAAAGCGAGGCGGGCCACTTGTAAAATATATTTAAATAGAATACGGCGCATATTTAACTAATAATTAGGTCTCTATCTTTTATTGGTGTTCTGAGGAGGATCTAATAAACTTATAGGTATCTAAGCATAGCCTATGTTGCCCGCTGGCAATGTCTATAGGTGAAAGAATTTTTAAAATCGGTGTCAATCAAGTAGTTTTTGAGTTAAATCATAACAAAAAATAAGTTATTCCTCTTTACAATATCTAATATATAAAATTCTCGTGTCACGGTGTACGTTATTGAACTCCTCTGAAACGGCTCGACCGATTTTCGTGAAATTTTGTGTGTATATCGGGTAGGACTGAGATTCGGACAACATCTACTTTTCATCCCCCTAAATGTTAAGGGTGGTCCACCCCTAATTTTTTTATTTAATTTTTAGACAGTGATTCAGCATTAAAAAATACATACAACCCTTAATTTTCACCACTCTATCAACCCCTATATTTTAGTAGCAAAACAACGTTTGCTGGGTCAGCTGGTGATGCTATTTATATAAACTTACTGTTTATATAAATAGCATCACACTTGAATAGAGTTCGTTTAAGATAGGTAAAGTACAATGAATAAATACGTCTAGAACCATCTAAATGTTTATTACTTTTCCAGATATTTATTAACAAACTTCAACTCAATATTCAATGCTTATCGTCGACACAAATGAAAGCACTATTTATTTATTCAACCGAAGTAATATCCGCCATCTTGTCTACTAAATGTTATTGGAATTTAAAGGACAGCTTAATAATACGTACGTACAATTGGAGCGGGAGTAATTGTTCATATTAAGAACGCAAGTTCAGAAACTTACCTTAATAAAAGACGGGGTTATATTACAGTACCCTTCGCACCGTTCCGTGTGAAGGCCGGCCAAGTTGGGTATGTACCTAGTGTTATGTTTCTACCTACGTTTTACCTTCAATTTAATCTTTAATGGTTATGTGTTCATTTTGCTTTGATTACTTAGAAAGTTCGATATAGGTTTTAAGAGAGGTAGGCCCGATTGGGAAAGGACCTCCACCTTACAGAAGACCACAAACTATATTGTGTGTTAGTACAGGTCTTGTGGTCTGCTCAGTGCTCATTGAGGATGCGTTTTTAAAAAAAAACGCTTTTCTTTTTCCCAAATATATACTCTACAAAATCCTAGTGTTACAAATTTAACGGTTAATTTACGAGTAGAAATCGTCTATGGGCTACGGTACTGCTACCATCAGGCAGGCCGTATGCTTATTTATCTCCTAAGTAGTATACAGAAACTTCTCTGTACCAAATACCAGGATCAAAAAATGTGCAGGTGCAAAATGTCAGTCTTTTAACTATACAGTTTTTTTTTGCAACTAATTTTCCTTCAATTCGTCATATCTAGGACTGACGAATTATTAAAAAAATGTTAACCTAAAACAAATTACAATTTAGCTGAATTTGCAGTAAACTCATATCCGCCTTAAATAGGTGTAATTATATTATGTAATCTCTCATTCTGTCATCAGTAATTTGACATTCGAAAGAAGAGGACAAATCATAGCAATCTTATTCATTCGCTACACCGCGTTATTTAATAAAGCAAATAGTCTATGACTACCCAGTCTACCCACTATAGAATAATAGTTAAGTACATATGTATTATACTATATGTACTAATCAAATGATTCGCCATCTGTGAAGGAAAACATCGTGAGGAAAGCTACATGTCTTGAAAGAAATTCTAAAGACATGTCTGATTCACCAACCCGTATTAGGACAGCGTATGTGAATTGAAGCTTAAACTCTCTCTCTCTTCATAGAGAGGAGACCCGAGACACCGAGCAGTGGCACATATATTGAATGCTATTATTATTATTAATACAATATTATACGATACAGTTTCAGAACTTAACTTCAACAAGGATGTTTCGCAAATGAGTCAACACAGCTTTATCACAACGATATAAGGGTCACAACAGATCATATGGTGCTCATAATAACTTCATTAGAAGTATGTCAATCTATCGTTTAATAATATAACTGATGTATTATCTGCCGAACACCGAGTGCACGGTTACGAGTGACTTGTTTACGTCTTGGTGTTATCAGGCGCCGTTCACTGGGGATGTCTTACTTCTTATCAATACCTCTCTATACAACAACAACAAATTAAGGTTAGGTCAACTGACTAATGATTAATAAATATAAGTTATTATTTGTTGCAGCTACCGATCTTTGTTGCATAGTAACTAAAGGAGATCAATGTTTGTTGAGAGGTTATTGCACGGCAAAGGTCTTTGTTTTATATATTATCTTTAGAACTTTATGCACACAAGCACATACATAATATTATTATGTGGACTTAATGCTAAAGGCCCCTTTACCAGTCAACCACGGCGATGTAGAAATGAACTACGGTGGTGGCCGAGTGGGAAAGTAACCGACTTGCACGCAAGATAGGTTGGTAGTACATTTTTTTATTTTTTATACTACCAAGGTGGCAAACAAGCATGCGGCCCGCCTGATGGTAAGCAGTTACCGTAGCCTATGGAAGTTTGCAACACCAGGGGTGTCACTCACGCGTTGCCGACCTTTTAAAAACCTTAAAACTCCTTTCTTGAAGAACCCCTTGCTATAGTCTCTTGGGAAAACCTCGGCATATAAACAGAGACAGGTGAGTAGTACATATAAAACCAGGATTGAACTCGCACAGTTAAATCCCGGGTTTATATGTACTAACCACCTATCTTAGAAGAAATTCTAAAGACATATCAGATTCATCAGACATGTGAATGATCCGTGCCCAGCAGTGGGACATATATTGGTTGCTATTATTTTAGGTGCAAAAAATGAAGTTACTTCATAATTGAATTACTTACAATTTAGTTAATGTTATTGCAAAATATTTAATTATAAACTTATACTTGATATTCTATCGGTTTATTTCATCAATGTTTTGTCTGTATTTAAAATTAGTACCTACTACACTGAAAGTAAAATTAGATACGTATCCGTGCGGTCTTTTCACAAAGTGCCTGTAAGGTTTTTATACTTTGATCACATAATACTTAACTCTGATCTGACTCTGACTGCTCATAATCTAAGGAGCTTTAGGCATCAAAATATTGTTTTATAAAAATTAAACTCTTAAGTCATTGTTTTCTTAAAATATCAGTTTTAAGTATATAATAAATATTGTTAAATAAATATTTACTGTGTATCCCGATCAGAATTTTGATAAAAAATTACTTTGTAGAATAAGTATAAACTATTTTTTTTTTGTCTTGTTTATCTAAAATGAATATAAGTTATTTATTTTCAATAGCTACATTTTCAATATTAGGGATAAATAAATATTGATACCTATGAATCTTTGAAATAATAATCTATAGGTTTTGAACAACATAGTTTAGGCAAATAGCGGCGTGGTGCGGCACGCGGCGTAACAAAATGGGCCCGTATAATAGGCAATCTCCTTTGTTGCGGGTAGACTATTTGTTTTTTTTTGTCTCCAAAGCTTGCGAAGAGTTTTTTTCATAGATTTAAAACAGTAACATGTAAATATTACAGGAAAAATATAAAATAGTCTATGATTTGGAACCGTTTATGAATTTCCTTTCGTGGAATTTACATATAATTACCATCAATTCTGCTAAAGGTAAAAGAAAACATTGTGAGGAAAAAAATCATATCTAAGAAGAAATTTATTTATTTATTTACATACCTACACTAACATTCTATAGGCATGTCTGATAAATCTATCTGAAAAAAATACAAGATGGACCTCATTCTGAAAATACGGGATCTGATGAATCCACACACGCTGGATGGTGGAACCTGAGTGTGTAGATTAAAACTTAATGCCTTATACTAGAGTAGGTAGTTGAGTCCCTATAGCAACTTATATAATTCTCCCACTAGTATGATGTACTAGCTTTCGCCCCCGGCTTTGCCCGCGCGTACATTCTCTCGGGAACCTTTCCGGGATAAAAAGTAGCCTATGTGTTATTCCAGACTATAAATTATGTCTATGCCAAATTTAATTCAGATCCATTTAGTAGTTTTTACGTGAAAGAGTAACTAACATCCGTACTTCCATACATTCTTACAACCTTTCGCTTTTATAAAATTAGTAGGAAGTAGGATATGATTGACGGCATATTTTTGGTTCAGTGGCTATCGCGCCATTTACACATTTTTAAATTTGTGTGATCCATAAATGGTTGTCCCGAGTCTGGTAAACTTTGTGTCTGTAAATTGTATGTTTGTAAAGTCCCCCGCAACACTAGGCCTATTTCCCCGGAGTTGTCTTTTGAATTGATACTGGGACAATATAAGTTGTTATAATTAAGTTTATGAAGTTTATATAAGTTTATGAAACTTATACAATAGTCCTAACCGGAACACATGCACGTAAACAACCCAAGCTTATCAAATGTAATAATATAATAACAATACAGACGTTGTAGTGATACCTACATATTTATATTTATTATACTCTATGTGTAAACAGTGACCCGCGACCTGAACCGTTATTTTTAGTTGTTGAAGTGTACCGATGACTTCCTGCACGAGACAATGATATCTACTTGAGACGTATCGCTTGTTGCTATGTGCACGGAATGTGTGCTCTGATAAATCTAACATAGACTTAAAAATATTTTAATGGTACACATGGCAACTAAGATGGCTATACAGGGCCGCTATATGTAGTTTTTTTTTAAGAAAACAATTATATATTTAGTATATATTTCTGTGGAATTTGGCAATAGTGTACAATTGGACTATAACTACAGATAAAAAAATATTTTACACAAATTCATACATTGGTTTTCCTAAAAAACTCATCTTCATATAGCGGCCCTGTACACTCTGTACAGCCATTGCCGTTGCTCACCGTACCGTGTATTTTATTTTTTACTTATTTTTCTTTGTGTTTGCTTTCTTACAGATTATAGATATATATTTGATGTGTACACGTATTAATACAACTGACTTGTTGGTCTAGTGGTCGTCGAGTGCGAATTCTGATCGTGAGGATCGGGTTCGAGGAAAAATAAATATTGAGTTTTTTTCTCAAGAAATTCACAATAGATGTCTAAAGTTTGAAAATTGCTAGCCCACGCCTAATCTCGCGATTGTGCCGGTGTGCCGCCTGGACTATGACGTATAGTGCATTTGTGCACTATAAATATATCCCGCGCAGATGGTCAGTCCCTCGTCCAGATTAGCCGCCGTGACTGAAAAAAAATGGTTTGGAGGATATTAAGCATGTTAGGCACAATGCCAGACTCCGAGCTGATACCACAATATGCTTGTATGTAATAATAATAATATTTTTGGGACAACTTACACATCGCTATCTGATCCCAAACTAGGCAGAGCCTGTACTATGGTAACCAAACAACTGATAAACATACTTATATATTTCTAAATACGTACATATTATAGACAAATTACACCCAGACACAGAACAAACATGTGTTGTGGTATTGCCACCAATACCACTTTCGAACACAGGACCTCAATTTGGCAGTCGTTTGCCACCGACAATATTTAATTTTACCCATATTAGTAGGTACCTACATTTAAAGTACGCATTTGTACCTACCGCTCAGATTCAAGTTTATTTGATATAAAATTTTATCTAAATCGGTACAACGGATTAGCAGTGATAACATAACAGACAGAGCTACAAGTATTTAATAATTATTAGTTATCGCAACTGTGTTAACTGATATTGATTTAATCGATTACATGTAATAAAAGAAATCCTTCAGACCGATTTTGGTCAAGGCGGAGGTCAATTTCAAGGGATATTATCCAACTTATAATATCTTCTTCTAATTTTTATACTGTTTAAGGCGGGTATCGACATCACAAGGCTGCATCGTAAGGATAAGTGATGTGCGCGGCTGCCTAGCAAACTCCAATCTCCACATCACGACGTGGAGATTGGAGTTTGCTTCGCAAACCATTCTGTACGATGCCTGACATGCGAGCAATAGATGAGCAGCCTCGCAATGTCGATGCCCGGTTTAAGGTGGAAAATACACATTAAGCCCGCCTGATGGTAAGCAGTTACCGTAGCCTATGGCCGCTTGCATTACCAGAGATATTACATGCGTGTTCCAAACCTAAAAATGTTAACAACAATGCGTTTGTAACGAAAAACGTTTAGTTACAAACGCAACCCTAAATGAGCTCTAGAAACCTGTACTTACGCACAGGAACACAACTATACCACTGTTTATTCTGTAAGGTGAGGTTCTTCCCCAGTTGGGCTCACTCGCTTGGATGGTGCCTTACCTCTCCTAACCGAATTTCACGGATTAATCTCGATGGAGCCGGAGATATTATAGTGCACTCTCATAGTCCGACGGCAATTCAATATGACCGAAATGCGAT
Organism: Trisateles emortualis; assembly: GCA_947095525.1. NCBI lineage: Eukaryota > Metazoa > Arthropoda > Insecta > Lepidoptera > Erebidae > Trisateles > Trisateles emortualis. Next base: position 9,584,343 of record OX352735.1, on the reverse strand, counting down.
CCGGCAACAAACCGACTGCTTTACATACTTACCGAGACATGGAGGGTTCCCACTATGTTTTTAGAAAACGGTCATCGATCTATGTACCGACAGCGGCAAGCTTGCTTAACTTTGCATATTTATCGATCTGCGTGGCTGTTGTTTGTCATCTGGTGTTATATACATGATACATGTATGATGTAATAAAATATAAAGTATTTGCAAATTTTAAGTCATACTGTCTTATCCCGATTAGGGCCTACTTCCTCTAATAGATGTATAAAACAAGCACGTAATTTTTTTCGGAAAATATAAAATAACTTTTAAAGTTTAGTAATATGCACTAACTTTGTTTTCTGCACCCTTTAGGGTTGAATTGTAAAGAAAGCCTCAGGCATTAAGTCCGCCTTAATAAATCATATAATAAAGTTTTAATAAATAAATTAGTCATTAGAAGTACCTACATTGTACCCGTGGATAGCACGGGTCGCTAGTTAGGTATAAAATACTAATGTTTGAAAACAATAACGTAATTAATAAGTGTTAAAAAAGGGGACACCAATAAATTAATGTTCAATTCTAAATTACCGTATTCCTTTAAGAGTCAATAAATCATGTGTTGTTTAGAAAAATCTCATTATCTTATTGTCATGACAATGTTTTGTAAACGCTTTTATCGATGTAAACAAGTTTTAAGTTTAAGTAATTCCGTACTATGGACCATCGCGGGTTATTTTTAGAGCTGCACTGTGGAGTCAGTTTCATTCATCAGGTAACTTTGACGGACAAAGCATACAGTGTTAGTGCCTCAAGTGCCTGTGAATACACTACGAGGATGAACTTGAAATATTCTGTAAGTTAATTATTTTTATTCATTTTATTTGTTTATACACGTGCATTTGATAAAAGGCATAACATGCTATGTATCAGTTTGGCAATTTTTATCTTATGCTTACAACGGTAGGGTTTAATTTATTGTTTAGTAAGTTTTACACTGAAGTTACGATTGTTTGGTTTTAGTCTATTGTAGTCTGGTTTGCAGTCTATTAAATGTTGATGTCATTGTACTTACAGTTTTATGATTAATTCCGTTTTTATTGTACCATAGTTTATTTAGCACTTGTATAAATAAGTAATTTTATGTTAGGCTTATTATAGGACATGACTTTATTAACACCTTCACGACAGTACTTGTGTTGTGTGCAATCACATCAAAACTGCACTGTTTATCTTGGGAACAGTGGTACCTCTGTTTTTTGTGAAGCTATGTGTAGTTACTTCTTATTCCTCTATACTTTCAACCTCTATATTAAGATGAAGGATTAAGATAGAATTTTTGTTGGTAAATAAGGCAATTAGCCTAGTGTCCAAGGTTGGGGAATAAACTGTATTTTTTATACTACTTAAGTGGCAAACAAGCATACCCGCCTTAGGCTGTAAGCAGTAACCGTAACCTAATATGACCGCATGCAAAAATAGGGCACTATTTGCACGTTGGCAATCTAACTTTGGGATAAAAATTCCAACTTACATTAGTCCCACGTATGGATTAAGACCTAAAGCCTGCACGGTTGATTAAGTGGCTTAAGTGGTTAGCTCGCCATTTACCACTGCATTGCGTCTTGTGGGTTCGATTCACACACGGGACAAAAAATTCTGTGATCCATAAATGATAGTCTGGGTGTACTTTGTGCCCGTTAATTGTAATTGTGTTAATTGTTGGCTTGCTGCCTAGTGCGGGATTTGTCTTTTTTAAAGAAAAAAAACATCTTTTCTCCCCTTTGATAGAGGAGAGGATACCCGTGCCTAGTATATGGGTTGCTATTATTAGCTAGGTATATGTTGTACTAAAATGTAGATTTTATCATTAATATGGCTTAAAATTTTATCAATCAAAATATCGGTCTTTTCCAGTATCATATTAATATGATATCATTAAAGGACGTGTGGGTTTTTTCATTCTTACTTTTGATGACTGATTGACTGATAGCATAGTAGAAGTATATAACGTATAGGTACGTGGCTAAACCCAACTGAGTAAACAGTTCCATTTTACAGAAGATCTAAGTATATAACTATACAGTTGATTCTGTGGTGGACTCTACAGGGGCCATACAAAGACGTCCTTTTCGATCGGAATTTAAAATTTATAAGATATCGTTGCTTTAAGATAGTCGTTGTTCGAAATTTAAAATAAAATTAAATAAATCGCTATCCTCACGGTACAACCTCATTTGTTCCTCAAATGCACATTTAGGAATGTGTTTAAATTTTTTATAACAAAGTAAGATTGCCAAGGCGCAAACAGTGGCTTATATTTTGCAAGTGGTCACTGTACAGCCCGCCTGAGAGTAAGCAGTTACTGTAGCCTATATATAGACCCATATTCACAGAAACATAACTACACCACTGTATGTGGGTGCCACTGAAAATCAGCGCAGTGTTGTATTGTATTCACAACAGGATTACACTGACTGGTTACCAAGTTGACGCATAATTAAGACACGTGTAAAAACATGTTTTGAACCTGCACGTATTAACTATTGTAATTATGTCAATAAATTAGTGTGAGTGTGTTGTATTGTATTCACAACAGGATTACACTGACTGGTTACCAAGTTGACGCATAATTAAGACACGTGTAAAAACATGTTTTGAACCTGCACGTATTAACTATTGTAATTATGTCAATAAATTAGTTCATTCTTTTCTTTTCTATATTTTCTTTCTTTTGTTATTTGTTTTCGTTCTTTTCTCTCTGTGCTTTCTTTTCTTTATTTCTATGTAGTAATTAGACTTGAATTTTATGTAACAAAGAGTTCCTTACGCAGTTAAGTGTTCTGCTTAATTATCATGTATTATTCTGTTTCTGTTGTAGGTCTACATTGTGTTGCTTCTATATAGCAACGGCAGCATGGCCCATGAAGACAATGTGAAAACCTACAGTATAAATGATACAGTATTAAGCTGCAGCGGATGGCTATCGAATATTATATTTAACTTTTGTAATAATACTTATAAGATTGTGAAGAGAGATACTACTTCAGTTTTAATAGGTGAGTTAGAAATTATTTGAAATCTAGTTACTTAGTCTAGTCACCACACCACACTGGGCCTTAGAGTGTTTGATTCCTACACGGTACAAATATTTGTGTGACCCATATGTAATTGTTCAGAACGATCGGTGTACTTTGACATGGCCAAGTTAAAGTGTACCAGACTCAGAACTTTAAGTTGGTCTATTGGTTGGTGTAGAACCAGATTGCTAAGCCGTAGGTTGGGTTCGATTTCCATTTAGGTAATTTTTTTTGTGTTAAGCAGTTCCTTATTCTTTGTAATTTATCTATAGTATTTCTACGAAATATTTCTTTGTAGAAAAATGTTGATAAATAAACATATGTAGTTACGTCACTTAGCGTAATATTAAATGACGGGGAAACTCCGAAAAGATAAAGTGGTAATCACCTTATTAAACATTCTTAATATCAAGTATTTATCAATAATAAGTACTTAGTTATAATAAAATAATTAAATAGATAAATCCATGATTGACTGATTGATAGGCAACGCGAAACTCAACCTGCTTAACGCCCGCCGGGGTATTCCTTAAGAGCAAAAACCGAGCAAAATCTGGCTGTCAGATTGAAAATCGGTATTCCGTAAGAGCAAAAACCGAGCCTTTTTGACGTTTAGTCAATAGGTTGTGCCGTCACCGAGCAATCACAACTGTCAGTTTGCGATCACAACTGTCAGTTTGCCATCGCTGTTTCTTAGAGAATCAGCCGGCCGGTCATGACTTCGCGCGGGAGTGGCAGTGGCAAGTGGGGGCGGCAACAAATGTTTTAAAACTAAATTACAGTGAATGTACTCGTGGCGTCATAGAACGTTTTAGTACCTACATTGGTTCTCACGTCTCGCCGCCGCCGGTGCAATGGCGTATTCGTGGCCAGGCTGTTCAATATAAGCTTGAGAAAAGTAGTCTCATGTTCCTAGTGCAGGAGATTTTATTTTCTTTTTCTTTAAAATGTCACCTTCCGCTCTAGGGAACAAGCATACAATTAACGGACACAAAGTACACCCAGGCTAGGGACAACAATTTATGGATCACACAAATTTTTGTCCCGTGTGGGGATCGAACCCACAACACGCCGCGCAGTGGTAAATGGCGAGGTAACCACTTAAGACACTGAACCAATCGTGCAGTCAAAGAGTTTTTAAAGAATGAATGAACATTTTACTAGTTATGGTCATAAAGAAAAAACTTATGATGAGAAACAAATTTGATGATACTTATTTCTTATCATAAGTTTTTTCTTTGCGACCATAACTTGTTAAAATATGTTCTCTTCATTCATTCTTTAAAAAGACAACTTCTGCACTAGGGAACAAGCCCCGCGTCGCGGTGTACTTGACAAATATACAATTAATGGACACACTTAAGTGCACTCAGACTCGGGACAAGAATTTTGGTCCCCGGGATATATATATATATATATATATATATATATATATATATATATATATATATATATATTTTTCATATATATATATATTTTTGACAACTCCCGCACTAGAGTACAAGCTCTGTATTGCAGGGGACTTTACAAACATACAATTAACTTTGTCCTGTGTGGGAATCGAACCCACAACCTCGTGCACAGCAGGCGCATACTGCGGCCACTGGACCACTGAGGCAGTCCCCGGGATCGTATCTACAACACGCCGACCAGTGGTATATGGCGAGGTAACCAGTTAATTCGCTGAACAAACCGTGAAATTAGACTAGTCGAAGACTGATTTTTGTTGTAGGTCCAGATTTGCGTAAGCATTTAATCGAAAGATTAGATCTTTTGCATCTTACCAGATATCTATTTTTATTTAAAATGTTGGTTTCAAATAAACCAATTTTCTGTTTCAGAGAAAATAGCGCCAAAAGACTTACAGCGAGATACGAATAAACAACGGCTAGTCGATGAAGGCCGATGGCGGCGCGTACGCAGACAAGTTGCTACAGAGTGTTGCCTTCGACCCTGCACTGTCGCAGACATCATCACATATTGTCCCAACGACGCGAAACTTCTCCAAGAAAATCCAGATATATTTGATTAATTGTAGGTTCTTGTGGTTAATTGTACAGCAGAGAGTATTATTATTTATAAATAGATTTTTAAGTGTAAATAAATGTTTAATTTAATTATGAATTTGTAAAATATGTTTTATTTTATTTCGTACTAGCAAACATTGGCCACGTTTCACTTTGAATAACTCAACGACCCGGGCATTGAGCCCGAGACCCAGAGGTAACGGCTGCCTATCATTAAAGCATTCGTGCGGTGTTTGCATTGTTCGTTGTGTTTGCGCTATCGACACGCTTTTAAAAACATAATGTATGGTCTAAATTGTAGGTTTTTATGGATATTTATTCCTTTTTGTTACCCGAAGTTTCAGTCTTATTACAGCGACCGTATGAAACAAAAACGGTATAAAACCTTAAAAAATATTACACCATTTACATCCGTTGCTTAAAAGGTACATATAGCAATAACCTATTAAAGGAGAAGTACATTTATTTCATAATATATGTTGACATAAATTTAGCCTAAACTATTAACGTATAATCAGATATTGCATTGAAACCTATAAATAAAATATCTGATTGAGGTCGCAGTTCTGAGGAAAGGTGCTCAACAGACAGACCACATTGCCCAAACTCACTACCCAGTGGGTGCCTCTAAATGCCAAGCGACATCGCGGTAGACCAAGACGGAGATGGCGGGATGAGTTGGATTCATTTAACCAAGATTGGTCCTCAGCGGCTTTAGACAGAGAGAAGTGGAAGGAGAGTGGGGAGGCCTTTGCCCTGCAGTGGGACAGTACAGGCTTATAATAATAATAATATATATCATTATCATCGTCAGCGTATCTCAGTTCACTGTTGGACATAAAAATATATAATAAATAATACATATAAGTATAAATGAAACAGAGAATGATGAAAAAACTGCCAAAATATTATTATAATAGTAGTTCCCGAACCCTTACTTTAAACGCATAACGGTTGGTGGACATCCTGATTTCGAGAGGGAGAGCGTTCCAAAGAAGGACAGATTGAATAGGAAAGGAAGAGTGAACAAAATCAGAGGTATGAGAAGTACAAGCAAGGAGAAGATTATTGGAAGAGCGAAGCTTTCTATCATGGATAGAACTGCGATACTGAAAGTAGGGAGTTAAGTAGGGAGGGGGAGAGGGAGACGTAAGGATAGAATAGAGGGTAGTGAGTGCACGCAAACGACGGCGTTGAGAAATAGGTAGCCATTTTAATTGAGTACGAAAAGTAGACACGTGGTCATACTTGCGAAGATTAAAAACGAATCGAATGCAGTTATTAAGAAGACGGTCAAGTTTGTTAAGAAGATCTGCATTCAGGTCATAGTAACACACATCACCATAGTCGAACAAAGGGAAGATTAAGGACTGCACAAGCATTGTCTTAGTCCTGCATGGAAGGAAGTTTTTTAAACGGTATAGAGCACGCAGGGTATCGGTGACTTTTTGACTGACCTGGGTCACTTGAGCTTGCCAACTTAACGTAGAGTCAATCTGCAAGCCCAGATCTTTTACGGTTGAGGAAAATGTAATGACTGTGCCATCAAATATAATAGACGGAAGGGATGCAGTGTCCACCTTGCTCATGATTCGTTGACTGCCCACGATAATGGCTTGGCACTTTGACGGGTTGTCTGTCAAGCCAAACTTATCAGACCAGCTCTTTATATATTCAAGGTCCTTGTTGACCATGTTTATTGCTGACCACACACTATCCACGGTAGCCTGAGAGTAAATCTGCAAGTCATCGGCATACAGGTGATATTCGCACTGAAGATTCTTAGTTATGAGGTTTATGAAAATTGAAAATAATAAAGGAGATAGAATACCGCCCTGAGGTACGCCAGATTTAATGTCACACCAGCTAGATGATTGCTCATCAAGTCGGACCGACTGCTGACAACCTCGAAGATAGCTTGAGAACCATTCCAGAGCCTCAGGAGAGATCATATGATAGGAAAGAATGGCTAAAAGGATATCGTGACTGACGGTATCGAAGGCCTTTGAAAAATCAACCAAAGCCAACACAGTGACTTTGGTGTTCTCCATGCCCTCCCTGATATCGCCAGTCACTTTGAGGAGAGCGGAAACAGTACTATGACCGCCAGGTCATAGTACTGTTTCCGCTCTTTAAGTTAAGCCCGTTTCAGCGTTAAGCCCGTTTCAGTCTGGCTTTAAGCCATTAAAGCCAGACTGAAACGGGCTTAACAATTTGTGAAAATTAATAAAACGAGACAGCTGCTTATGCGCGCAGGCCTCTAGCACTTTGGACAGGAAAGGAAGAATGGATATAGGTCGGAAGTGGTCGGGTAAGGAAAGATTTTGTGTCTTGGGTAGAGTAGAGAGTACTTATCGTACCACCGATAGCTTTAACTGTGTACCCGATACCGGTGGAGAATTGTATAAAATTTTCAAAATAAGAAATAACCATATAGTTTTAACAAAAAAAAACCGGCTTCAGTACGGCAAGTTATAGAATTTTCAAAAACCTTAAAATCCCTAGTCTTACGTAGGTATTTAAACAGAATGAACTTTCATGCAAACTCTTGTCTCACTTTTCCTCTCTTAAAGACGGTTCTTTTTAATCTGATAATTTACAGCTATAGTACATCTCATGACCATTCAAATAAGCCCAAACACGGCTAGATTACATTGTTTTAATTATTAAGTTCCGTTGCTTAGCTACCGGTTTTATCATCAAATAGTTGCTTAGCAACCATAATGGAAACTTATCTAATCGCCATCCGTAAAATACTTATTAATGAGAAGTTCAGGTGGCCATCTGTGGTCTTCTTCATCAGTTTTACTTCATTATATTATACTTTCTGAATGGAAATGTTTGATGTGTTGTTAAAAATATAGAAATTGCTATATGTGTGACTATAATTTTTGAGAAGTTTTCTCAATTCCCCATTAATCCCATCATCAGAACTTTATTTTGATGAAAATGGGACCAAAGTGAAAGTATGTCCTCTCAGACAAAAAAATATTTTTTTAAATCGGTCCATTAATGACGGAGTTCTGCGGTAACAAACATAAAAAAACCTCCTCGTTTTTAAAGTCGGTTAAAAATAAAAGTAAATTAATAGCAACCCATATACATATGTGGGATATATGGGTTCCTATTAATTTACTCTTTATTTTATGTAATTCTTCTTTTGAACATTTTAAAGCTCTCCACCGGTATCGAATGCTGGACATAGATAGGTCTTTTCTATTTTATAAGAGAGCTGAGAGTGAACCCGCAGACCTACTGCAGGTTTGTGGATCAGGCATGTCATTAAAAATTATTGAAGGAAAGGGTGAACACCCTTCCTATATTATTTTTTACTGTATTTTTTTTTCTTCACCGTTGGCCGCTGGTAAATTAATCACATTAGAAAATCACAGAAATTATTAGTTACCATCAAATGTAATACCGAACCCAGAAGCAGTTGCAGTGTTGCCTGCAAAATTCTCGTTTACCTCGTTACCTGCAGGCAGCGCAATAGGCCCTATGAAATCTGTGAAGAACATTTTAAAATAATAAATTCATAGAACGTTTTCACAGCACGAAGACGCTCAGATATACCACTATGCGCATTTATTCATAGAGTAACTACGCCCTTGGTAGCTTTACCTGCTGATTGTTTCCCGATCAGCAAGTGCATCTGGCTGCCAATAAGTTATTAAATTATAAATATAACACTAAATTATTCCAATGAATAAGTAGGTACTTACTTGTGAAACCAACAGCAGAGGGAAGCCTGATCATAGCAATATCATTTCGTGCTAAATTAGGACTCCAGCTTCCATGCATGCGTACATCAGATGTCAAAATTCTTTGACCACCAGAGAACAATGTAATAGATCCAAGAACAACGGTGAATCTCCATGCCTGGTTAACTCCGTCCCACCAGCAGTGGGCAGCAGTGAGTACGCTCCAGGCATTAAGTAGAGAACCTCCACACACACCTGTTCTGCCGGGTAAGTCAATCAGAAGGCCGGTCTGAAGTTAAGGGCCCCTTTTCCGAAATTTACGTTTCTAGATCGAGTTGTTTTCAGAGAAATCAATATATTAAAATTCGCAAAAAAATATATATAGTACAGATACATGTTTGATCTAGTGACTTTTTTGGTTAAAAACGCAAAATTTAACGTTTTGCTCGATAAAAAAAAAGTCTGAAGTTAAGTCGATTTTGAAAGTATTTCAAGTTGTATGAGACTTGGGAGACCGCAACTTTTATGAAAATTTAACATTTCATTTACTAATCGGGTTTGACAAGGATATTATTGGATAGATTTATAAAATTGCACTTTTTTTTTTTATATATAATAAATACGTGAAAAACTGCTCGCGCGCACCGCGCCAGTGTCCTGCCGGACGTCAACGAGGGAGGACCTACGCAATTTTTGCTTGCGACCACATTGTCGTCGCCACAATATAATACGTCACAATATAATAACTGTAATGTTTTTCTCTACACAGAATAGCAAAGTCAGTATGACTAGAATTTTGAATCTTTAATAGCTTTAATGAAAACATTCACCTTTACATATTTATACATACTAACTGAGGATCAGAATGGCGCAGCGGTAGTGAGGCTGCCTTACGGACTTAGGGTCCCGGGTTCGAATCCCGGTAAGGGCAAATGTGCATGGACATTTGTTTCCGAGTCATGAATGTTTATACATAATAAATACCTATACATAATAAGTATTTACAAAACAGGTATATATGTATTATATCAACTATCTGGTGTCCACGATACAAGCCAACGATATTTATTTATTGACTAGTTGTTGTCCTCGACTTCGTTCGCGTGGAAATTTGAAAGAGTATTAAGAGCGTATTCACAAAATAGCGCAGCTACAGATTAGGTAATTATCGGTCGACCGGCCGTGGAGTGCGCGTGTGTGCGTGATCCTCGCACACATACATTGTTCGTGAAGTATATTCGGCACAGTGCAGGGCCGCGTAAACTTTATTGTTATATTACGGTAAGATTTTTGGTGTTATAATATTATTGTTCATTTGTAGAATATGTTATTATTAGAGAAGTAAAGGAACATTTTGGCATACCATATCTATTCTAATACATATTATTATTATAAATGCGAATGTTTGGATGAATTGATGTACCTAAGTACCTATGGAGCTTTTTCTTGCTTGTTTCTGCCTGGGGTTGTAAGTGCGGGTGAAGCCGTGGGTGGAAACTAATGCCATAACATGGTACAAAAAAGTAGTAGGTACTACTTTTTTGTGGGCTACTTTTTTGTAGGCTAGGTAGGTAAGTACAAAAAACAAAAATGATCATAATATTAATAGACCACAGCCAAATTATTTATTTATAACTTTATGCACAATCGCACACAAGCGGACTTAATGCCATAGGTATTCTCTACCAGTCGACCTATGGTGATACAGAGATGAACATAGTAGGTGCACTCAAAAACAAAAAAAAATTGGACAAGACAAAGAAACAAATTTAAGATAGTAAGGATATAGATTCAACAATATCTATAAAAATATATAATGAATATATATGCTGTGGTATATATAAGTACCTACTTACATAAATAAAATTTATAAATATAAACAAAATTGTTATGAAACTGTTAGACGTACTAATTCCGACGATTCATCAGCGAGAAGAGCCCGAATCTTCACTTAAATTACTACACACATCGGTGTAGTTGTGGTCTTGTGTGTGAGTAGTATAAGTACTCCTGGGCTCATTAAGGGATGCGTTTTGGAAGAAACGTTTCCTATCCCAGGGATACTCCATTATAAAGCCCTGGTGTTAAAAAAATGGGTCGGGAACACGCAAGTGATACCTTTGGTATTGCAAGCGTCCATGGGCTACGGTAACTGCTTATCATCAGGCGGGCCGTATGCTTGCTTATTATAAGGTGGTAGAACAAAAAAAATGCTTATTAAATTTGCATATTAGGTAAAATAAAAATAGCTACCTCACACTCCCATAGATGCTAATACGCCTTAAATCGATTTAGGTATAAACCTACCTACCTACCTACTACCTACCTACCTACCTACTACCAAAAAAAATAGTTGACCTCCTATTCCCGAGACCTACTGAATATACATACAAAATTTCATAAGAATCGGTCAAGCCGTTTCGGAGGAGTTTTGTTTGTTACAAACACTGTGACACGGAATTTTATATATTAGATCATCGCCTGCTTTGTCAATACATTCATAACAATATAAGTGTATTAGTGTGTACAGTCAATAGTGCAGTGGACAGTACATCAAGCTATACGTTTTTGTTGCAAACTAGCTCTTATTACCAGCACGCCAATAATATTTGAACTACTGATTATTTATACTGTGGCGTGCTCGCCCGCCACCATAGGTCACCGGAGTTCATATCGCAACGGCTCCTGTACAACGCGGGCGCAAGCCGTCTCCGTGCGTAAAATGCCTAAACTTTCGGGAAAAGGGGCCCTTAAAGTAAAACATAAAATAAAGTCACTTATTTGTTAATTTTGATGCTTAGTATAGCAAGTACAAAATAAAGCCAACACTATTAATTTAAATATATGTATATTTTAAAGGTAGAATTAATAGGAACACCTATTAATAGATAACTGAAAATGCTTTACGTTGCCTGCGTTTAATGAACCAACTGCCTCCGTGGCTCAGTGGTCGATGTGTTAGACTGCTGATCACGAGGTCCCGGGTTCGATTCCCGGGTCGGGGCAAAAATCGATATTGGGTTTTTCTGTTAAGAAATTCACAATAGATGCTCGGAGTTTGGAAATTGGCGGTGTTTACACCCCCGTGCCTCGGAAAGCACGTAAAGCCGTTGGTCCTACGCCTGATCTCTCTCCGGTCGTGTCGGATTTGCCGTCCCATCGGACTATGAGAGTGAGGGAATAAAGAGTGCACTTGTGTTTGCGCATACACTTGTGCACTATAATATCTCCCGCGCAGATGGCAAGTCTCCGTTAAGATTAGCCGCCGTGACCGAAATTCGGTTAGGAGGACATTATTATTAATGAACCAGGACTTTATTAAAAGTCTAAACGCAAGCTCATGCCACGGGTCCAACGAGGCAAACAACATTTAGAATACATATTATTTAAAATGCAAAAACCTGGTATGGAAACTGTCCAAGACTAGCGGCGCTGCCGCCAACAATTCTTAAAGATGGGTCAGCCTCAGCATTACGGATTGCTTCAGCCGATGGTATGCCAACTTTGTTATGATAATCGTAAGCACTAATATCCTCTAATTCGACCACATCTTCAATGTTTATATTCTTAGAGGAGACTACTGCCACCAGCGCCAACAATGTCACAGCAAGCACCTTCATATTTATCAACTAAGTAATCAAGTCAACAATCACTGTTAGTGTTTATACCTTGATTTAATATTATATTAAGATATGACAAGTTCAGTGATTAAGTTAGGCCCTATACAACTATGTAAATATTAATACTAATATTAAATATTAGTGACTGACTGCTATGCCAGAGGTCGTGGGTTCGATTCCCACCCAGGACAAATCTTTGTGTGATGAGCACGAATGTTTGTTCTGTGTCTGGGTGTAATTTATCTATAATATGTATTTATTTAGAAATATATATAAATATGTTTATCAGTTGTCTGGTTACCATAGTACAGGCTCTGCCTAGTTTGGGATCAGATAGCGATGTGTGAGTTGTCCCGAAAATATTATTATTATTATTATTCTAGAGTTGATAGTGATTTGGATTTTCCTTGATTATATAAGCTTTGCAGACAAAATCTGCTTCATGATTATTGTAAATGATATCACACAAAGTGCAAAAGACAGAATTCCCACACATCCTGTTCCCAAGAAACACTGGAAATACTGCATGTGTGGTTTAGTGATGAAGGTAATCACCTCGACACCAACAGTGCGATGAAATCGGTGGGTTCGATACCCAATTTTTTTTTAGATTTAATTTTGTTCATTGTAATTTTGTATTAAGTTTTGTGCGAGGATGAATAAATATATCTTTCTTTCTTTCTTTTTATGGACATCTTTCTGCTGAGATAATAATGGTGAAAAGGATAAATTTACAGATATAATTCTTTTAGATTGAAGTTTAATATCTCAGTAAGTATATCTTTTAACGGAACCCTTGTCAGAAAACAAATTTGGCAATTTCCCTAGATTACTTACTGGGTTTTTTTTAACATTAGCTAATTTGGAAAATTAGTATTTTAATCACATTATAATATATCTTACTAATACGATAAGACAATATAAGACCTACAATTGCCATAGTATAAATACGGAAACGAAAATCATAATATTCACTTAATTGGTTCAAGTCAATCAATAATATGAAGCTTCTGGTTGTGACGTTGTTGGCGCTGGTGGCAGTAGCTTCTACTAAAAACATCAACATTGAAGATGTGATCGACTTAGAAGACCTCACCGCCTACGATTATCACAACAAAGTTGGCATATCATTAGCCAATGAAATCCGTGAAGCTGAGGCTCAACAAGTTATGACCAGAATCACCGGTGGTTCCGCAGCTAGCCTTGGACAATTCCCTTACCAGGTAAATGCGTCATTTCTGTACAACACTATTATTTTTATATGCTATATACCCACGTGATGGTAAGTAGTTACCGTAGCCTATGGATGCTTGCAATATCCAGGGCAATATCGCACATTGCCGACACAAAAAGTAAAACTTTTGAACGCTTGTAGTAACACTATAAGTTTCGGTAACCCTGATTGTGGATAAGATGTCGATTTTTTTAAACGTGTCCCTAAATGTATGTTGGAGACCTGTGTGTTTAAAGAACGTAAGGAACCTTACCTGCCCAAAGTTCTGCACATGCGTTGTTTTAATCGCATGGGCAATGAAAAACTCTGCAAAGACGCCGCTGAGATTGATTGGGATATTTTAGTTTCGTCTTCTTCAGTAGAGGAGAAAGTTCACATATTTAATAATAAAGTACTTAATTTGTACGACATTCATGCTCCGGTGAGAAAAGTTTAATTAAAACGTCCTCCAGCGCCTTGGATTACCAGGGGAGTCCGAATGGCCATGAGGCGCAGGGACCTGGCTTTTCGTAGGTACAGACGGGATCAATGCAACGAAAACTGGTCTCTTTATAAGTCTGCAAGAAATCGAAGCAACCAGATGATACGTAACTCCAAACGCCGACATATTCTCAATAACATCACTTCTTCTTCCTGTGCTGATATCTGGAAGTTTCTTGGGACTCTAGGTATCGGCAAACAGCGTCGTGATCGTCTGCAGTTGACACTTGGTTTGGATGATATCAATAAGCATTTCTCCACTACCTCTTCAATTGATCATCAAACCAAGTGTCAAACTATTGATTACATAGCTGGTCTACCTCGCCCTATATTGATACTTTTCAGTTTTCTCCAGTTGGTGCGGATGAGATCAAAAAAACGATCCTTTCCATCAAATCTAATGCTGTGGGCTGCGACAATGTCAGCCGCCGCATGATCATAGCTATCCTCGATCATCTCCTCTTGCCAATTTCCCACATTATAAATTTTTCCCTTATGTCTGGAATTTACCCATCCCTGTGGCGCAAAGCGTACGTTATTCCCCTACCCAAGATTTCTAATCCTTCTCAGCTCAATCACTTCCGTCCAATATCCATTCTTCCTTTCCTATCCAAAGTGCTCGAGGCCAGTGTCCATAAGCAGCTCTCTAGGTTTATCTTTAACAACAACTATTAAGCCCTTTTCAGTCTGGTTTTAGACCTGGTCACAGCACTATTTCCGCGCTCCTTAAAGTGACTGGCGATATTAGGGAGGGCATGGAGAACACTAAAGTCAGTATGCTGGCTTTAGTTGACTTTTCAAACGCCTTTAATACCGTCAGTCACGACATCCTTCTATCTATCCTCTCCCTATATATGGTCTCGTCCGATGCCCTGGATTGGTTCTCAAGTTATCTTCGAGGTCGTCAGCAGTCAGTCCGCTATGATGACTCATCATCTAATTTGTGTGACATTGACTCTGGCGTTCCTCAAGGCGGTATTTTGTCTCTAATGTTGTTTTCAATATTTATTAATCTCATAACACAAAATCTTCAGTGTGCGTATCACCTGTATGCCGATGACTTGCAGATTTACGCACAGTCTAGAGTAGACTGCGTTTCATCTGCAGTGGATATCCACTGCAGATGAAACGCAGTCTACTCGTCTACGTTCTTAATGTGCTCTAAGTCTTTATTTATCGTATGATAAATAAAGACTTAGAGCACATTAAGAACTGGTCTAACAGGTTTGGTTTGACGGTAAACCCCGCTAAGTGCCAAGCCATCGTTGTGGGCAGCCAACGGTTAATGAGCGGACTAAACACTAGTGTTCTGCCCCCAATTATTTTCAACGGAACTACCATAGACCTATGTCAATATGTTAAAGACCTCGGTTTGAATATTGATTCCACCTTAAACTGGAGAGCCCAAGTTGCACACGTTAGCCAGAGAGTTACCAGTACCCTGCGTACTCTATATCCACTAAAGAACTTTCTCCCTTGCAAAACAAAAACGATGCCTGTGCAGACTTTGGTTTTCCCTCTGTTCGACTATGGTGATGTGTGTTATTTCGACCTGAATGCAGATCTTCTCAAAAAACTCGACCGTCTTCTCAATAACTGCATTCGATTCATTTTCAATCTTCGCAAGTATGACCATGTGTCTACTTACCGCTCACAATTAAATTAGCTCTCCATTCGTCAGCGCCGTAGTTTGCGCGCACTCTCTACCCTTTATTCCATTCTTATGTATCCTAATGCTCCCGTTTATTTAACTTCCCAATTTAAATATCGCTGCACGATACATGAAAGAAATCTTTGCTCCTCGAACAATCTCTTACTAGCATGTCCTTCCCACAACTCTGCTTTTCTTCACTCCTCTTTTCCTATACAATCCATCTTGCTCTGGAATGCCCTCCCTCTTGAAATCAGAATGTCCACTAACCGTAACGCGTTTCAAGGAAGGGTTCGGCAACTCTTACTTCAAAATCTGGCAGATTCATCACAACAGTAATGAGTATATTGTATTATAATATGTATGTATATATATATTTATTATGTTGATTAATATATTTATGTTTATATATTTTATGATATAATGTTGTCCTTTTAAGTTATATATTTTAAACGTAACACTTCATACGAGATACTTTGTGCACCTACTATAAATAATTTCCGCATCACCCTGTTGGTTGACTGGTAGAGAATGCCTCAGGTATTAAGTCCGCCATTATACATTCTGTGTATATAAAGTTTAAATAAATGTATGTTGGAGTGTCATTTTAATTTTCATTTCATTTTTATTGACAACTCCCGCACTAGAGAACAAGCTCTGTGTCGCGGGGGACTTTACAAACATACAATTAACGGACACAAATTACACCCAGACTCAGAACAATTCTTTATGGGTCACACAAAGTTTTGTCCTGTGTGGGAATCGAACCCACAACCTCGTGCACAGCATGCGCATACTGCGGCCACTGGACCACCGAGGCAGTCGAAAGTGTGTTTAAAGAACGTAAGGAAAGAAAGTAACCGATCAGTGAGGGTCACTGTTTTCAATAATTTATTTGAACTCTATTTTTACAGGCTGGTCTCGTTATTGACTTAGTGGGAAGTTCTAGTCCGAGTGTATGTGGCGCTGTTATTCTTAATAACCAGAGAGCAGTTACCGCTGCCCATTGCTGGTGGGATGGTATTAATCAAGCATGGAGATTTACTGTTGTTGCTGGCTCCGTAACATTGTTCTCTGGTGGCCAGAGGCTTCAGACCTCAAATATAGAGATGCATGGATCCTGGAACCCTAATCTCATTCGTGATGATGTTGCTATAATCAGACTGGATTCTGCTCTTACTTTCTCTAGTAAGTACATATGTTTATTTTAATGTGGTGATATGCGTAGCTTTACCTTTGGTTATAAGTTAGGAGTACTAGTAACAGAAAAGGCGAATGGGAAAGTAAGCGAATTTGATCCCAACCCGCGGTACACATTACAATACTAATTTATTAAATTACCACCTGCTAACGGACAAGAAAAACATAATGAGGAAAACTAAACATGTCTTAGAACGAATATTAAAGGCATGACCATGGCATCTGACCTACCAACCCACATTGTACCAGTGCGTGTGAAAGTCGGCTTTAACTCTTTCAGCTCTCTTGATAGATCAAAAGAGACCCATGATCAGCAGTATGTGGATTCAACTCTTTTCTTGAAGAATCACATGCTCTCTCTCTCTCCCTCAGACATTACATATATATGTAGACTGCCTGCAGCAGTATCTGAAGAAATATAGTTCATTTTTAATTTGTATTTATGCATATAGACACCGTCGCTGCCATTCCGCTGCCTTCTGGTGCTGAGCTCAACAATAACTTCGCAGGCTGGACTGCTACTGCTTCTGGATTTGGTCGCACCGGAGATGGTATGAAATGTATTTTAAAACTTTGTTATATTACTAAGGTGGCACACAAGCATACGGCCCACCTGATGGTATGCTGTTACCAGAACTTCTAATCGCTTGCAACTCCAGGGATATCACTTGCGCGTTGCTGATCTTGTTAAAATATTTCAACTTCTTTCTTGGAAAACCTCATTCTATAGGTCCCATGCTATCGTTTACTTTTAGTTATTTTTCATAATAATGATGTTTTCAAACTCAGGCTTGACCAATGGCATCACATTAAACCAGTTCCTGAGCCACGTCAACCTGCCTGTGATTACCAACATTGAGTGTGCCCGTTCCTTTCCCTTAAATGTGGTGGCCAGCAACATTTGTACCAGCGGTGCTAATCGTAGAAGCACGTGCGGTGGAGACTCCGGTGGTCCTCTTGTCGTCACCAGCAATGGCAGGCGTGTCTTGGTACGAGTTTTAAATTTATAAATAATTATCTCTAAGAAATGAAATATTCACTATACTTATAACTAAAGGCCTATGTCCAGCAGGGGTTAGTGCGGGGATGATGATGATGAATTGGTATTTTCTAGGCCCGTGATGTTGAGGAATAAAACTGTGACCTTAAAATGACATAGTCTGCTTACTTCATTACTTACTATGGTTTCTTTCATTTTGGTTAAAAATAAGTATTATATAACTTCTTAGAATAAATCCAATAAGTATTATATATAACTTCAGATTAAATTTGCTATAGGCTAATTTTATCCATAGACTATTAAGTTTTTGGATTATCGAGCATTATATTATTTACATAGTTTAGTATACATTTCAGTCAATACGTCAGTCCTTGAATATGTTAAATTA
Source organism: Trisateles emortualis (assembly GCA_947095525.1). NCBI lineage: Eukaryota > Metazoa > Arthropoda > Insecta > Lepidoptera > Erebidae > Trisateles > Trisateles emortualis. The sequence goes on along the minus strand of OX352735.1, from coordinate 9,565,986 downwards.
ATAAAATTTTTATTTGTTGAACAGATCGGTCTCACCTCTTTCGGATCTCGTTTGGGCTGTTCCTTGGGCTATCCAGCTGCCTTCGTTCGTGTAACGTCCTACGTTAGTTGGATCAACGCTCGGCTTTAACCGATACACGCAAGAACATTCAATTTTAATTCAAGAGATGTTGATTAGGTGCTTGCCATATTAAAATTGAATTGAATATTTAATTTGTGTTCTTTACTTGCCTATTTTTCATAATATCAAGTGTACTACCACAGTGTAAAAAACTTTCATAAAAGAGCTCTTTAGACTGTGGGTACTACAATGCACTCTTTGATTGGTATACGATGGGCGGGTAAAGTAATTCATCTGAGCCAGTATCCATAGGCTACAGTAACTGCTAAAGATCAGGGGGGCCGTATGTTTGTTTGTCAGTCAAATTGTATAAAAAAAACCGGCCAAGTGCTTGTCGGGTCACGCACAATGTAGGGTTCCGAAATTGCCATTCCTAATAATGCGGACTAAGAATAGAATAAGGTATAGTATGGTATCAGCATACGTGACTTCTTAAAACATAGGACAATGGTAACAATTTTGGTAAAGTGTCCGTCTATCGGTTTTTTATATTAAATGTTGAAATTTTTAAATTTGGTAGGTATAAAATTATATGATACTTAATGTTTTTTTTCTTATTTGTATGTACCTACCTACCATAAAATTAGATTCGTAGAAGGTCGCAGTTCTAACCTACCTAACCTAATGATATTTAACACTTTCGCGGACAGTAACATAGACACAATAGATGTTTTATTGTCATGACGTCTATAGGCGTTCACTGTCCTTCAAAGTGTTAATATGGTCAGGTTTTTCTACTCCTACATCTATTACAGACTACGAAAATTACAAAAAATCTGAGTCATTTCCACTATTTCTGATTTTTTTTATTTACGAAAAAATACGGGAAATTATAATTATATAGAAAGACTTGATACAAAACTATTTTCATTAAGGCCCCAATCTAATTTTAACTTATTTTTTTATAAGTTAATCAGAAATTACTCGTAAGCTTGTGAAGTCTACTTAGCTGTGATAGTTTTCCTTTAATTTTGTTATATATACTACTATCGTGATTTTTTTTACAATTCCAAATACCACCATTTGGCCGGGAAGGGGGACACTTGGCTCTAACAAAAATTAGCACTTAAAAGCCTATTATTTCACAAACGAATCTCTCAATCAAAAAACTGTATAAAAGATACCTATTCAACGATACCCAACACCATGGGGTAAATGAGAAATAAAGTAAACTTTGCATGTACAGGAGATACCCTAAAAAAATATTTTTCAACATTTTATTTTACGACTTTGTCGGCATGACTGATTTGTATATTCGTGCTAAATTACAGCTTTCTAGGACTAAGGGTCTCTGAGCTAAGCTGCGGACATGTGACCGATGGACGGACGGACATAGCAAAATTATAAGGGTTCCTTGTTTACTTCGGAACTCTAAAAAGACGTAATTTTTGATTGAAAAATATTAAAATAACGGATACAGTACATACAGACTGAATAAGTATAATCCAATTTTTATTATATCAAAGAGGGTTATAGATACTCAAATAGCGCAGATTAAACGAAAGTGCAGAGCGTCTTGACAGGAACAGGCGTCTGCGGGGAGGTAGGAAGGGTAGCGGGCGGATAAATTCAATAATTCCAACCTAACGATTTTGACAGTTCCAACTACACCGTTAGAAAAATATATAGCTTTTATTTAGCTCGCAATGTATGTTAGTTAGTTAGTTTGTATGTTAGGTTCAAATCTTATCGGGCACGCCGTTATTGCGGCGGTAAGTCCCGTGCTCGACGAGTGGCAGGAGAGGCGTCATGGCGCCCTTACGTTCCGGCTGACACAGGTACTGACGGGGCTCGGGTGCTTCGGAAAGTTCCTGCATCGTATAGGTCGGGAGCAGACGCCCGAGTGTCACCACTGTAGGAACTGCCCTGAAGACACGGCGCTCCACACACTGGTGGAGTGTCCGGCGTGGGCGGAGCAACGCCGAGACCTTGGCGTTGCTATAGGTGTGGCGGGCAGCTTCTCGCTCTCTTCTGTATGCTTGCCATGGTCGAGGGCGAGACTGCCTGGGACTCCGTCGCCTTCTTTTGCGAGGAGGTGATGCTCGCCAAGGAGCTAGCGGAAAGGAAAAGGAAAGGAACAGCAATCCACCCCTCTCGCAGACGACGCAACGGCCGTCGGAGGGCGTAAGACCTCCGACCACCGTGAGCGATGGCCGGCGGGTGGCGACCTTGGGCAGTCGTCACCTAGCAGGCCCGAGAGGAAGGCGGCTCGTGTTTCGCGCGCGCCTCTCGTGAAGAAGGGCTTGGCCCTCCAAATCAGAAGGGGCTCGCCAGGGTTGGCGAGCCGTGACCTGCGGGAGATGCGGATGAATGCGCAAGCGTACTCGTGTCCCCTGCAATAGGTCGTCTGAAGGAACACCATGGAATGTTTAGTCGGTAGGACGGTCTCCTGTTCAGTGGGGTCCCACTGAGTAGGAGACCGGTGAGTCCAACATAACCACCCACCGACGCCCAGGTGGGTGGTGTAAATGGGTGAATTTTCCAAATGACTTTTTTTTTGTCTTCGGTGAAATTAGTATTTGAAAAATAGAATATTGTTCTGAATTATTTTTTTTAATATCCAATAGGTAGTTATTGGGTTGTGGCAAAAATATTATTTGCCTAGGACTATATATAAAGGTAGAAATAAATACATAAACCTCATTTTTTTTCAAATTGGTGCTGTCCCTCTACTTTTTTTACAAACAAAAAAGCTTATACACTAATAAAAATAAGTAAGTTAAGTATATAACTTATTCTATTTCATAGAATATTAGCTTTATTATTAATATATAGCATATTTTATTACATAATTAACGATTATTATTACTGAGAGGCACAAACGTACTTGTCCTGCAAAATGTTCTCATATCGGTGGACAAAAGTAATTAAAGCCTAACTTTACATCGACGAGTCCGACAGTGTCCTCACCCCAATTTTATTTCCCTCGTTAGTCTGTGCTAGTGCGCAGTCAGGACGGACGTGTGACAAATCGCTGTATACTCCCGTAAATAACGTAAGTAAGCCATTACAGTTGCTCCCGGACAAATATTTTATATTATCGGTGGTTGCATTTTTCTAGTGTAATGAGTAGTTTTATTATTGTTGTTTGGTTCTAACAGAGGTAGTAAGTGGATTAGATTAAATTTCTAAAATGTGTGTTATTTCTCACATCACTGATCTCATATCGCTGTAATCGCTGGTTTTTATTACCACCGATGTGATAATTTACACCGAAATGATACGAAAAAATCAATCGGTGTCTTATATCGGTATTTTGATTCATGATCAACGCGCAGTTTTGTCACATCGGTGGATTGCTTTATCATATCGGTAGATCATTTTATCATCTCGGTGAGTCGTTTTATCATATCGGTAGATTCCGTGTCATTTCGTTAAGTATACAAAGGAACAATTGAACATACAAACATTCATACAAACACATTCATTATATACATACATATATACTTACATACAAACATTCATACATACATACTTACCTACATAGACTGCCAAAATCATTGCTACGATACCCTGTGTATTAGATGTATAAATGTATCATTAGTGAAAGTCAGTATTCGGTAATGTACGTCTATAGGCTGAGATGATGATGGTGGGGTGGAGCAATTGAACGCATTAAAGGTTTCTCTATAAAAACCTGGTTATTTATAAGGTTTATAAAAAATAAAACAAGAGTTGAAAATAGTTAAATGTAATTAAGTGAAATTGAATTCAAAGGTTTTATTAGACATTTAGAGCCGAGGGTTGATCCAGTTAAGGAAAGAAGTAACTCTGACGAAGGCAGCTGGGGAACCACGTGCGCAGCCAGCGGAAGATCCAAAAGATGTTAAACCGATCTGATAAACAAAAAATAATGTTAGCACGTACTTAATACAAAAATAACGTTCAATGTTTATCTTAAATTTACTTTCTATAATGTACTCTCAGGAAGGTGCGAACAGTGTGGCATTACAAAATATTCTTTGAAATGGCACGGAATTTTAAACCATTACAAAATATGATGCTATTTATTACAATAAACAAAAAATAGCGTCGTTGAGACCTGCTCCATTCTGACAGCATGAAGTCCTATACTCGCGGAGCCGCGGCGAGAGCGGTTTTAGTGGTTGCGTAGCCAGTGCGATTACGGTAAAGTGATTGGCATACACAGCACCACGCTGCGGGCTGCGTAGCGACGGAACTACGACACTGCTGATTTCGTTTTCTGTTTGTTGCACTACGCGTGTTTCTAATACAAAGAGAGATACTGATACTAATCCCGCGCTAACCTGCGTAATACGATGCAGTGTTCAGAATTCGAAAAAAACTACAGCTGCGCTAAGTCTTTCTATCTGCCAGGCTAATGATGGTCACCGGGTACAACCCCAAAACCATAAAGGAAAATCTTTGAACTACCGTGCAGTATTGTTCTATCTTTACGCACTTAAACAACTTTGGTTGTGCGAATGACATTGATTCGTAAAAAGTAAAGTATAAGCAGTAATAATTAAGATATAGAATAGAAAAACTTAAATTAGAACTCATACCAAAATACGCCTGCCGTTGCTAGTGACGACGAGGGGACCACCAGAGTCCCCACCGCACGTGCTTCTGCCGTTGGCTCCGCTGACACAAATGTTGTTTGCTGTGACAATACTAAATGACTGCGCACACACAGCGTTGGTGATCACAGGTAGGTTCACGTGGCTTAAACGCTGGGCGTTGGAAATGCCTTGATGGGCTCCTGCAGTTTTCAATAGTTATTAAATAAGTAGATACCTATTGTAAATTTTGGAGAAATTTCAATAAAAGTAAATCGCTTGGGCCGTGGGGTGCAAGTTCGTAGTCTTTTAAAGATTTGTCGATGTTGAATCCACGCTTTACGTGACTAGAAGGCCAAGAATATTTAGCTCAAAGAATAGGCCTTGCCATACAAGGTGGTAATGCTGCCAGTCTTTTGGTCCCGTTTCCAGTAGACGTCGATGCGGAGTAAGCCCTCCCTTTTTTTCGTGTATTTTCTATAATAATTATAGAAAATACACGATTCTTTTTTAATAAGTGTAATATTTTTAAATTAGATGTATAAAATAATATGTATATCATAATGAATAATTTTAAAATCTATGACATAAAATTAAAAGGTAACATATTTTCATTCTTACCATCACCAGTGCGACCAAATCCAGAAGCAGTAGACATAACACCAACGTAATTATTGTTGACTTCATTACCAGAAGGCAGTGCAATGGCACCGACGTTGTCTATATAAACAAGTACAAAATTAATTGCAAATAAAAATGACCTACAACTAGAATAGCATATTAGGTAAAAAATATACACAGCTGGACTTTTAGTAGAATTTTAGTAGTTCTAACCCTCTTGACAAGTGGCATAAACGATAGTCGAATCGAAAAGTCAATAAACCGACCAAGTGCATGTCGGGTCACGCACAATGTAGGGTTCCGAAATTGCCATTCCCAATAATGCGGACTAAGAATAAGGTATCTGTGGTTTCATCATTTATGATTTTTGACAACATAAGACAATGGTAACAATTTTGGTAGTCTTGAAATAAGTCGCATTAAAAGGGTCGCGGGAAAGGAAGTGGAAGAGGAAGGGGGAGGGAATTCGCTCCGCCCGGCGATTTTTTATATTGAATATTGAAATTCTTAAATTTGGTAAGTATAAATAAGGGAGTAAGTGTTATGTACCGCAAGAGAGGGAAAACTTGAAACAAAACCTATCCGTCTGGCCAGCGTAGTATAGTAGGCTAATATCCCTGTAAATGTTTGGAATGACCCGTGCCCAGCAGTGGGACGTTTAAAGGTTGAGATGTATGTATGTATGTATGTCTGCTCCTACATATATTACAGACTACGTGAAATTACAAAAATCAGACTCCTGCAATTCGTGATTTTTTTTATTTACGAAAAATAGGGGAAATTATAATTATATAGAAAGGCTTGAGACAACACCCCACAGTTACAGATTTCTATATTTCAGGAGACTTGATTCAAGACCCAATCTAATTTTAACTTTTCCAAAAACATGTTATAAGTTAATCGGCTATTACTCGTAAACTTGTGAAGTCTACTTAGCTGTGATAGTTTTCCTTTTAATTTCGTTATATATACTACTACCGTGAATTTTTTCACATTTCCAAATACCACCATTTGGCTGGCAGGGGGGAGAGGGACACTTGACTCTAACAAAAATTAGCACTTAAAAGCTTAATATTTCACAAACAAATCCCTCAATCAAAAACCTGTCTAAACAAACCTACAATATTTTTAAAAGACTTATTCAACAATATCCAACACCATGGGGTAGTTAAGAAAAAAAAAACATCCCACTTCACATGTACAGGAGATACCCTAGAAAAAAATATTTTTCAAGATTTTATTCTACCACTTTGTCAGCATGAGTAATATGTATATTCGTGCCAAAAACCAGCTTGATAGGACTAAAGGTCTCTGAGCAAAGCTGCGGACAGACGGACGGACGGACGGACATAGCGAAACTATAAGGGTTCCTTGTTTACTTTGGAACCCTAAAAAAGCAGACTTACGTCAAATCCCATACATTTTTTTTTTGACTTTTCGATTCGACTACCGTTTAGAGTCTGAACCTGAGAGTCAAGAGGGTCTTATAAAGAGTATTTTTTTGTAGAAACCTATCAAAAGTCCTGTCTCTCTTAAACTAGTTAAGTATACGTAATAACAAAATTATCAATGACTATAAATAATTTATTGAAAGTTAATTGTAAAAGCGAAATGTACTTACTATTGAAAATGATAGGAGTAGGCAAACGTATGATAGCAATGTCATCACGAATAATACTGGGACTCCAGGATCCGTGCGTCTCAACAGTGTTGGTCTGTATTCTCTGGCCGCCAGAGAATAATGTAACGGAACCAAGAACTACTGTAAACCTCCATGCTTGGTTCCTACCGTCCCACCAGCAATGAGCAGCAGTAAGAACTCGTCGGTTATTAACTATAACACCGCCACAAACACTCTGACCTCCTTGCAAGTCAATTACAAGACCAGCCTGCAAATAAAATAAAGAAAATTATCTTTATGTTGTACTTCTCTGTTTGCGTGTGGTGTGAATACATACTTTTTTTTTATTGGTGGTTGAATAAAATACAATTTATCTTTAATTATACAGAGCTATATTATTTAAGTTGAAGTAATCGAAGTAGTTAATTAATTTAACTGTAATTAAATACCTTGATAGTAAATGATAACGATGTGGCAAACCTTGAGAGAGGCCTATATCCAGCAGTGGACGTCTTATGGCTGAGATGGAAATAATATACTTAGTAAGAAAATGAAAAGTAAAATAGTTATAGTTTCATTAGACAGCAATTGATTTGCATATGAGAATGACATAAGTACTGATCCCGCTCGAACTGGTCCCGCGGGTTCAGTTGACCTAATGTATATTTCGAATTGGTCAACTGATCCCGTTTCATAAATTTTATAATTTGTATAGTGACCGAGAAAAGTGTTTATATCGCCAGACACATTGCATTCAAGTCAAGGCAGGTGAAGGACAAGGAGTCCCTTAGAATACGAAAACTTAGATTCAGCCAATCACAGTTTTAGACCGGTACTGGTACTGGTAGGATAAGCGCGTCTTAGTAATATTTCATTAGTCATTTGTTACTATTGGTTTTAAAATATCAAATTCTAATAATTTTGCAAAAAAAGTTCAACGGTAAGTAAAATATTTTTGTTTTCGGGAGGTAGGCGGGTCGGATCGTGAGCACGAGAATAAATAATTTGTTCTACTGGGCACTGAATGTGTTAAACATTTTCCGCACGCCTGTACACATATACAATAGAATTTTGGCTGATTTAAAAGGGGGTCCGGTTGACCAAAGAAAAATAATAAAATTAATGAATTAGTCAGCTCATCCCACGGGACCAGTTTAAAGAGGGATCAGTTACCTAAAGAGCCCGGATAAGCTGAATACCATCAGGTGGGTAAGTAGCATATAAAAATAATATTATTAAACATGATGCATTTACCTGGTAAGGGAATTGTCCAAGGTTAGCGAACGAACCACCGGTGATTCTTGACTCTGCCACTACATCTTGAGCCTCAGCTTCACGGATCTCGGCAGCCAATGGTATGCCAATTTTGTTGTGGTAATCGTAAGCGGTGATGTCTTCTAAGTCGATTACATCTTCAAATTTGATGTTTTTAGAGGAGGCTACTGTCACCAGCGCCGCCGCCAACAGTGTTACAGCCAGAACCTTCATATTGATTGAGTTAAACCAATTGCTGACTTTGACTTACATTTCGGTATTTATATACAAACGATTAAAGATGTAATTTTGTATTATCGTATTAGTAAGATTAAAATTATCATCTTTTTGAACAGCTTATCTGCGAAACAGTGGTAGCCGAGTGAGAGAGCAACCGATATATGAGGTGTGAGTTCGATCCTGCCCGACAGTAATAATCTTTTTACATGTACCTATTAAAATTTGCAGTACTTGTTGCAAGCAGTTCTTGATTGGCCATTGTGGATACATATATATGTATATTACTACGTTCAATACTGAATGTCACCAGGTTGAGATGGTACACACACACAGACACAAGCACAATTTACAGATTAAGTTAAAGCTTAATCTGTAAATCCTTGGGGCAGGCCTATGTAGTGGACGTCTGTTGGCTGAGACGATGATGATGATCTATCTGCCGAAGGACTGATGGTTGCTGTAGCTCACGAGTCCAACCCCGCTAAGACAAGTGATATTAACGGTAATCGAATCTGTAAATTGTGTGTGTGTGTGCGTTCATCTTTGTGCACTACTTATTTGCTTTTCTATAAAAAAATGTGTGTGTGTATATATCTTTTTCAGCGAATCTTATTTTCCTACATAGAAAACTATATTTTGTATGTATCTAAGAGCTAGTAATAAAACACTCTATATACTGCCTACGTACGCATGATATCTATAATTAATTAATTACCTATAAACTAGTTGAAGGACTATTTGTAATAATTTTATTATCTATACGATGTTAAGAGTTCTTAAACTGTGATTACTATTATATAAAGAGAACTAACCAAACTAACTTTGTGGGTTCGATCCCCATACGGGAGAAAAAATTGTGTGATCCATAAATAGCTGTCCCGAGTCTGGGTTTACAATGTGTGTTTGGAAAGTCCCTCGCAATACAGGGTTGTGTGGGAGTTATCTTAAAAAAGAACTATTTGTTTGTTTACTGTATTTATACTTAAATGTAATAAGCCGTCATTTTTCGCCCTCTTAGGGATTACTTTTCAATTAAATGAAAAAAAGTGTTAGTTTCTTTTAACTCATAAGTAATTTCATAAGAGGGCTAAAAATGACGGCTTTTCTTATACAAACTGATAATTATTAATAACTTAAAATAAACTTAGTTATATTGCGTATTATTTACATTTTATAACATTGTAATTTCCATTGACATTAAATTATTCCATTATTATTATATATATAATATATATATTTTATATATATATATATATATATATTATATACGCAATTAAGTCAGTAGTAATACTAACTTAATTGCGTATATAATGACATTTGACATTGTTTATAATAAAATTATTAGTAGGTATAAATTCCATTACTGTATGCAGGGCAGAGCCACAGCGACATTTTGCTTAGCAGCATTGGATCAGTCTAATATAGGTACTTGGAATCACCCGTTCCCGGTGGAAAACTTTGGGATAAAAAGCACGCATAATGTAAAAAATTAAGTTAATCCGTTGACTATACTTCGAGTTTTTTATACTAGGTGCTTGAGTGGCAAACAAGCGTACGGTCCGCCTAATTTTAAGAAGTAACCATAGCCTATGGACGCTAGCAATATTGGAGTATCCCTGGGACAAGAAAACGTTTCTTTCAAAACGCATCCCTAAATGAGTGCTGGGACCTCATACACAGGAACACTCGCTCCTGTGTATGACCCAGTTGGTCTGTTGGAGTGTACTCGCCTAATGATAAGCAGTTACCGTAGCCTATGGATGCTTGCAATACTAGAGGTATCAGTCTTAAAATGGAAGTATCCTTGGGATAGGGATACGTTTCTTACAAAACGCATCCATAAATGAGCGCTGGAGACCTGTAGGTACTGTAGAGCCCCACCGTCGTCAGCAGATTCTCCTCCTTCAAACACGTACTACGGGCGTAGACTCCAGATGGTCAAAGCAGGTATGACTAGACGAAGGGTTCTTGATTACATTGGCAAATAAACAACACCGAATAACTATATGATTTGTTTATTTTACTTTTCCCTACTTATAATTAATTATATTCAAAATACGACTTGGCTTCACCGAAGCCCGAACCTCACTCCAATTGACAACTTTCATGTCATTCCATTTTGTCAATCTTTTTATTCAAATCTCATTATTATTTACTTTTCCAAAACGTCAGAGGTTTCACTATTGGTATGCCAGCTAGTGACCACCAATAAACCTCTACAGTACTAACACACATGAACACAACTACACCGCTGTGTGTTTCGGAACAATCCCACCCACATGCCCACCACTGTGACTCCTGTAAGCCAGGATTAACAACGGTATAACCAACTGTTACACCGAGCTTTGACACTCGTGAGTCCCGTGGACAACTAAATCTACTTCTCTCTTTGTCTTGGACTCCGCAACGAATTTAATCAGAAGTAAATAGGAGGAGTTAGAAAGAAAAGTTTCCACTTCCCTTTGTAGTTAAGCGGGAGACAAAATAAATCTGTATAGGTTTGTAACCTATGAAAAGAAGCACCACGGAGGATCTTAAACTACGGGACCTATGTTAGCTAAGTTTGATTGTTATAGGTACATATTATATGTATGGCAGAAACGTTTAAACGGACGGGAATTCCCTCCAGATGAGACTAAATCCCCATAGTAGGCCGCTCCATCAATGATACATGTAAGCTGTTCAACATAATACGAGTAGTACAATCATTATGCCAAAGACTACACTCCAGAGTATGTGATGAGCAGACTGATCCTGATCGGAGCCAGGTGTTGAGCATTGACAGTTCAGAAAATCAACTAGCTTAAATGAGTATAACTTGCTTCGAAAGTTACCATGACCCGTAAGGAACTGAGCGATACAGTGATCAACCTCCAGCCATGTCTTCACCAACCGATCAGTACCGGAATATGATGATTGTGATTTTAGGGCGATCACGTGGCATTAAAAAGTTGAAATTGTTGTTGTCACATGTGGTGTAATAAATCTCGTCTCTGTACGTCTAGATCGAAAGGAAGGACACTTGTCAGTACTGATGAAGCCTCAGTGCTAACTGTCCTATACGCCTTGCATAAAAATATCAACCTAACACGTTGACTCTAAAGCAACTTGCGGCGTGCGGCACCGATGGCTGACCTATCAGCCCACCCAGGTACACCGTAACAAATATAATACAAATAAGTTGCAGCATAGATAGTTTTCAAGGAGGTAAAAGACATACCCGATGTCGACGTTGATATCCTTGCCAAGGCGTAAAAACTATTCTCAGACACCGCTGTGTGTAGTTATTTGGCATAAGGTGGAGGTAATTCACCAGTCGGGCTTGCTCGCGTGTGTAGCCCTACCTTTCTTAGTTATTCTTACCGTCAATGTCTGGCTAAGTCGCCTTAAAAAAGGCCGCGGAGGTAGAGGTAGCTGAGGAAGGGGGGAGGAGTTTCTCCCCACTCACCATTTTTGACATTTTTAAATTACAAAAACCCTGACTCATTCCCACTATTCATGTTTTTTTTAATTTAGGAAAAATAAACCCGGAATAGAAAAGAAAAATAAAGAAAGGCTTGAAACAAAACCCCAAAGTTGCAGATTTCTATAATTTAGGCGACTTGGTTCAACACCCAATCTAATTTTAACTTCTCCAACAACCTTTTATTCTTTTAGTTCCGTTATATATACTGCTACTGAGTTCGACTGTCAATGCCAACTTTCCTTCATGGGGTAGTTGAGAAAAAACTTAAATCTCCCCACTCAAGATTTTATTTTACCACTTTGCCAGCCTGATAATAAAGTGTACCTATGTATATTAAGCTAAATTACAGCTTTCTTGGACTTAAGGTCCCTGAGCTAAGCTGCGGACAGACAGGCGGATGGACGAATGCACGGACATAGCGAAACTATAAGGGTTCCTTGTTTACTTCGGGACCCTAAAAACCAATAGTAATTTACACAATTATAACTACCTCCTTTTTTAATTGTCAGTATCTGGGATGAACAGACTGACTGACTAGTTAGTTTATTAAGATAGGTAGGTATTAAATAAAACAAGATATAAAAAATGAATTTAATTTAAATTAAACTCAAAGGTTTTAATAATTATTTAAAGCCGGTCGGTAATCCACTTAAGGTAGGCAGTAACTCTTGTGAAGGCAACTGGGTAACCAAGTTGGCAGCCCTTATTTGATCCAAAAGAGGTTATACCAATCTAAAAAACAAAACATAATGTCAGCGTTGATGCGGCAGAACTGAATAGTACAATCACACAGCACAATACGAGTATGAATAGTATCCATCGAGTTGAAGGAAAATTGTCACGACTAGAAACAAAGAATCAGCTATGGTATTCTGCTCCGGCACAAAGTATTCTGCTGAGCCGCACACTTAGGTCAAATGTGGGAAAAGGATATAATTAATAAGATTGAAAATAAATCAAGTTTCATAAAACTATTGACTTATAGCATGGGGTTCTTCAAGAAAGGAGTTATAAGGTTAAGTGTCGACAACGTGCGAGTAATACCCCTGGTGTTACAAGCGTCCATAGGCTACGGTAACTGCTTACCATTAGGCGGGCCGAATGCTTGTATGCCTCCTTGGTAGTATAAAAAAAACTTAGCTCGGAGTTCGTACCCACGACCTTTAATACGGCACTAAGTCTTGTGGATTACTCTGCGTCACTATGACCGTCATACATCGGTAAAAAAATGCTTACTACCTAATAATATTTTAATATTAGAAAATAATTTAGATTTTCATGTCATTATTAAGGGAAATAATAAAAACTCATACCAATATACGCAGGTTCTTAAAAAGTTTACTGGTGTATACGAGAGGACCACCGGAGTCTCCACGGCATGTGCTTTTAGCACCAGCTCCGCTCGAGCAAACGTTGCTTTCTGAAATTATTTTGAGGGTCTTCGAACACTCCTGGTTGGTGATTACAGGAAGGTTGACATAACTGAGACGCTGGGCGACGGTAATATTATGATTGGGACCTGCAATTTGAAATTGAAATTAAGTAGCTATCTATTGTATAATTACGAAAAATAAGATAAAACAAATTAAGATGTATATTTTCATTTTTACCATCACCAGTGCGACCAAATCCAGAAGCAGTAGCAGTCTTGCCAGCGAAGCTTCTGCTTTTATCAATAGGCAGGGCAATGACAGCGACGTTTTCTGTATACACAAGTAGTTTCAGATGAAATAACTAAAGAAAAACAAACGAAAACATCAATTCACTATTTCACTTGATATCGTAATTCCTTCACTGTCCATATTTCTCTTTCAGAATTCTCTTCCACATTCCATTCGTTCTAGCCCTTTTCTGGACGTTTTCAGGAGGAAGTCAAGGAACATTTTCTTTCAACATATTTGCGTACAAGACTATGTATATATTCTGTATGTATGTATTTATGTACCATGTTTTATTCACTAAAAATGTACACTTCGTTTACCCTTGCTTTTATCATCACTCAAAGGTTTGCTGTAAGAAAACTCAAATTTGAGTTAGTTATGCCTTTGTACATGATAATGTTTAAATATTAATGATAATATTGTCCTGTATATTTATTTTTAGTGCAATAAACGAAAAAAAGAAAATAGTGAAATATATGTACCTACCCAATAACAAGTAAAAGAATTGGCTCTGCCGCAGTTTGTGGCAGTCTCACATAAAAGCCCACATGCAGATAAAATACTTATGTGTCTACTAATGTGCACGAAGTTCAATAAATAACAATAATCGCACATAGATCACTAAATTCCAATCAATGTTTTTTTATACTACCTACCAAGGTGGCCAAATGGCCCACCTGACGGTAAGCAGTTACCGTAGCCTATGGACGTTTGCAACACCGTTACTCACGCGTTGCTGGTCCTTTAAAAACCTTATGACTCCTTTCTTGAAGAACCCCATGCTATAGTCTCTTGAGAAAACTTAAAAACTTAAACTTATTGATTATTTTATAACAATGATTGAAATTTAACCGTAAATAAATAAGCCTCGTTGGTCTAGTGATACTGATCATGAGTTTATGAGGGTTTTATTCCCAAGTCGGGCCAAAATTAAGATAGAGATTAAGTTTTTCTGAAAATTCTTGAAATTAAATTAGCAGAACATTATTATTAAATTTACTGTACTTACTATTAAAATCGATGTTTGTAACCATGGTGATCATAGCAATGTCATCATGAAATTTTTTGGGGTCCCAATCTTTATGCATTTCAACATTGCTTGTCACTTGTCTCTGCCCTTCAGAAAATAGCTTAACGGAACCACAAACAACGGTGAACTGCGTTACTTGAGTTTTACCGTCGAACCAGCAATGTGCTGCAGTAACTGCTTTTCGGTTATTAAGTAAAGAAGCACCGCACACACTCTGACCTTTTGGCGAATCGGCGATAAGACCAACCTGCAATTAAAGCATTGAAATGAATTATCCCTATATCCGAGAGGTACCCATACAAATGAGCGAGGCCTACTGGATAAGGAAGAGGTCCTTACAGAAGACCACAGTCAATTAACTGATAACGATATAATTACCTGATAGGGGAACTGTCCAAGGGACGCGAGTGCACCACCGGTAATGTCGAATATCGTCGAGGAATCGTCCATATTTTGAGCCTCAGCCTCGCGGATCATGTTGGCTAATGGTATGCCAATTTTGCTGTGGTAATCGTAAGCGGTGATGTCTTCTAAGTCGACCTCATCTTCAGTGCTGTTAGTTTCAGAGGAGGCTACTGCCACCAGTGTCAACAACGTTAGAACCAGGACCTTCATGTTGATTTACTTGATTCAACTAGTTAATATTATAATTTCCATCTCGATATTTATAGACGACTGACTTATATAACATGTTGTGTTATCGTCTTATTTACATTCAATTATTATGATCTAATTAAGGGCAAGTATACATTAACACGTTAACACGACGTTACGTGACACGGTACGGCACCGTGATGTAGCATTTGTAATAATGTTATGTGTGTGTCACGTTACGTCGTCGACATAACGTGTTTATGTGTACGAGCCCTTATCTGATGACCATGTTTAAATGAGTTTGTTTGCGATTTGCTATGATTAATTACTCGGTTTAATCTTAAATAAAATAAATTAATCCATAAATCTCTAAGTGTACAACACTGATACATATACCTACCTTTATATATATAAAAATCTTGTGTCATGTTCGTTCGTATTAATCTCTGAAATCACTTCACCTAGTTATTTGATATTTTAGAAGAGATAGGGTAGTTTAATCTGACAAAATGGCCTTCTTTTTATTGAAAATATACCACGTGAGCGAAGCTGCAGGCTATAGATACAAACTTTGCCCCTGTCTTACACTCATAAGGGATGATATTGAAACATTTAATTTTTATATTTTGTTATTTGTTTCATGAGAATATTAACAAGTACTTAACATCTGTCATCAGATCACCATCATTTATTTTTTCTTGCAAGCGTAAAGTTAAGTTTTAGCACAGAATACTTAATAGTACAGGTACAGAAGGTTCACTTAATATCAACTTTGCAAGCACACAATAGAGCGCAATTCAGCTCCCCAGCGCTAACTTACCTACTTTTGTTATTCACATACAAATTGTCTCTCTTTGTATCGCGTATTTCTAGACATTATGGTTGTCACTTATAGATCAATTTTGATCTGAAGTACCTGTTAGGTTTAGGTAGGTACCTACTTACTATACTTAATAGTACAAGTACATAAGGTTCATTCGGTTCTCGGTTAAATTAATAATAATAAGAGTTTGTCATTGGTTTGTTTGAAGCCATTTGTCCAGTTGAAATTTAAAACTATTGAGTGATAGGCGGCTATAATATATTTACCCAATTAAATAAGTACCTACTTAATTGGACAAAAAAATAATACGTCTCTACAAAAACTGTGCTGTATAGTCTTCATATCAAAATCTTGCTACAACTAGGTACCTACAAATTATGTTTTTGTAAATGATAGCGTGTTTCTTTACGTTTTAAAATCCTTTGGAATATTGAAAAACGAGAGGTTAGGATCCTTATCACTATTTAAGCAGCCGAATACTGTGGCTTACTGTGCAATATTTTCTTTAAAATATTTAAAAGCGAACGTAAGTAGGTACTTACGTTAGAACCGAGCCGTTCGTGCAAACCGACGACGCGACTGGCGCGCGGCGCGGCGCGTTGCGCGCGCGCGACACTCGACTAAATATTCCCCCTAGAAATGTTGCGGCCGGGTACTTGTAGATTCATAGGTACCTAAACAGCGGAGTGGACCAGGCCTGGTTTTAGGTTATTCCACCAAAGGCATACATTTTGTCCATACAAATTTTGGCCCCCGATTGCACCTCCATTTTGAATGATTTGAAAGTCTAAGTATTTCTTATATAATTATTTGCATTAGGAAGTATGTGTGGCTATATATTTACGGTCGCATTTTCCTGTCTTAATTTTTAATAAGTCACCTTAGCCGCCTCTGTCGAATGCTGGCGAGCATTTGTTTCTGGAAGTTGAACTTAGCCATACAAAAATCCTGCTCGGCGTTTACTATAGTCCTTCATTGCGTGTAGACTACTTTTCCTCATTAGAAACCATATTGGTCAATCTACTGCCATCTTACAGTCATAGTATAATCATGGGTGATTTTAATACTTGTTTGCTAAAAAATGATTCCCGTACATCATCCCTTCTATCCGTCTTAAAATCCTGTAACTTATCTATTCTTCCTTTGAATGCTACCCATCACTTTCCTAACTCTACTCCTTCTCTTCTTGATCTAATTCTTCTAAAGAGCACGTCGCAAGGCACGGACAATACCCTGCTGACGTGTTCTTTTACCATGATTTACTGTTCCTCTCCTACAAAATTCGTCCACCTAAGGCCAAACCCAAAATAAAATAAACCCAAGGCCAAAATCTTTATGCAGCTCAGTTTTGGTAGCATGGACCTCAATAGGCGAGGATGCCAATCGTATTGACTGGACTCCGCTACTCAATTCGGGATCAATTGATGAACAGGTCAATATTTTTTCTACCATCCTCATTGAGCTTTATGATAAACATGCGCCTATCCGTGCAATAAAAATAAAGCATCCGCCTTCACCATGGCTAACTCAAGCCATTAAAAACCTTATTTCCAAGAAGGCAGCAGCAAAATTTAAGTACAAAATTAAACCAGACGCCACAAACTACCATAAGTATGTTTCGATTAGAAATCACTGCAATAAGGTGTGTAGGGATGCACAACGCCGACATATCCATAGCTCTGTTCAAAACGGTGACCCAGCAAAAGTTTGGAAATTTCTTCAAACTTTGGGGGTTGGGAAAACACGACAACATACTACTCCTAACCACTTGAATTTAGATTTACTTAATCAATATTTCTCTGCTTCGTCCAATTTTGATAGGACAATTAAGGTACATACATTAAATTATCTTTCATCACTTCCAACCCCTAACCATTCCCCATTTGTTTTTAATCTTTTTACTGCTTGTGATTTTAAGAAGAGCATCATGTCTATCACATCCAATGCAATTGGGAGTGACTGTGTCAGCCGTAATATGGTCCTTCCTATCCTAGATGAAATACTGCCCATCATATGTCACATCCTGAACTGTTATTCCTTATCCAGCAAAGATGCTCAAATAATTCCCCTTCCTAAGACCAGTAATCCTGCATTCTTCTCTGACTCGTCCTATATCTTTATTACCCTTCCTATCTAAAGTCCTAGAGCGCCTGGTTCATAACCAAATCAGTGCTTTCCTTTCAAAAAACAATCTTCTTAATCCTTTCCAATCCGGTTTCCGTCCATAGTACTACTACAGCCCTTGTCAATATTACGGATGACATCAGGTTTGGTATGGAGGGTGGAAAACTAACCATACTAGCGTTGTTAGATTTTAGTAACGCTTTCAATACTGTAGACTTTGACGTTCTATTTACCCTACTTGGCTCTCTTAACATATCTCCAACGGTGATTGATTGGTTTCGTAGTTACCTGGGTGGCCGCCGACAACGTATACGTACCGACGATACAAGTTCTACATGGTGCAATATTACTGTTGGCGTGCCCCAGGGCGGCGTTCTTACCCCTTTACTTTACGCTGTTTTTATAAATTCTATCTAAAATCACCTTTTTTCTTCCTACCATCTTTATGCAGATGATCTACAGATCTACACACAGGCACCATTGGCACAGATATCAGATGCATTTGATACGCTTAATAAAGATTTGGCACGGATACGCGCCTGGAGTAAGTCTTTTGGTCTAAAAGTAAACCCTTTAAAAACACAGGTTCAGGAGCTCAAGATTGATATCCAGAATTGATGCCAATCAGTCAAACTGTAAAAAATTTGGACATTATTTTTGATCGAAACCTAACGTAGGATCCACAACTTCAGGAGGTAAGTCGAAAAATATTCGCTTCTGTTGGATCGATTAGAAGGTTGAGAAACTTTTATTCCAACTGCTACCAAAATTGCGCTTGCAAATTCTCTTCTTCTTTTAATCCTTGATTATGCAGATGCCAGCTATCTAGATCTCGCCGAAAACCAATTAGAGAAACTTGAGCGTCTCCAAAATCTTTGTATACGATTCATATTTGGTTTACGTAAGTATGATCATGTTTCACAATTCAGAAAGCAACTCAGGTGGTTACCAATACGACTTCGCCGGAATGCTCATTATTTGTCTTTACTATATAATGTATTGTTTATCTTTCCACACCTTCCTATCTTAAAGCACGTTTCAAGTTCCTTCATGATACGCATAATAGAAATTAGAGGTCATCGGAAAACCTGAAACTGAAAATGCCGCCGCATACCACAGTTTTTTATGATAAGTCTTTTACTGTGACCGCCATTCGTTTGTGGAATGCCCTACCTGAGGCAATACGGAAGGCAAAATCACTAGCCATCTTTAAAACGATGGTAAAGGAGCACTACTTAAAGTTATAATCTAAGTAAGTATATCAACATAATACTCGTAAAATCTCTTTCATCTATGTATTTATATTTTTTATATATATACATATATATATTTCTTTATATATATTTTATTATGTATATATATGAACTAAAAGATTCTATAACCAATACGATAATGGAAAGGATGGAGGAAAAATTACAACCTATCATAACAGAAAACAAAATTTTAAAATCAAAATTAGAAAACTTGGAGAAAGAGATAGAGAACCTGAAAAGAGAAAAGAAACAAAATAATATAATAGTATTCGGAGTGAAAGAAGAGGAAACATCCACTTATAATTTAATACAGAAGATGAAAGAAATGTTTAAAACCAATATAAATGTCAATTTAGACGGCAATGAGATAAACAAATTTCATCGTATTGGAAAGAAAGAGGTAAACGACAAACCAAGACCTATCTTAATTTCCTTTGTGAACGAATGGAAGAAAATCGAAATAATGAAAATGAAGGAAAACTTTAAAGATGTATATATTACAGGAGATTATACAAAATAAGTGCTAAAAAAGAGGAAAATGTTGCAGGCACAACTGATAGAAGAGAGAAAGAAAGGAAATATTGCATATTTGAAATATGACAAACTAGTAATAAAACATAAAAACGAAAACATTGATAAAAGAAAGAGGGAAATTTCAACATCACCTGAAAATAATATTCAATCAAGGAAACAACAAACCTTAATGCCATCAAATAAAAATAAACTAAATGCGTACGAATTAATGAGAATAAAATCTAACTCTCTTTCTTCTCTTCCCTCCGAAAAAATAGTTAATAAGCAATAGCAATTAATCACGGGCAAACGGAAAACGCAACAAATTTGCAACCTTAAAAACATAGAAACATTAAAACAACACGCTCCCCCAAGCCGACTGGTCATCGTGGGGGATAATGACCAAGACCCTCTGAAGATAAACGATAATAAACACACGGAAAAGAAAATAAAAACGAAAGATTTTCATATAGCAACCATTAACTGTCGATCACTCAGAACCCCAGAAAAACTTCAAGAATTAGAACTAGCAATAGATGAAATAAAATGGGACATTATAGAAATAAGCGAAATGAGAAGACTTGGAGAGGCGATAGAAGATAATGGAGAGTATATATTGCACTATATTGGAGAGACGCCTGGACTCTATGGAGTGGGATTTTTGGTAAAGAAACACTTTATTAACAGCATAGAAGAATTTAAAGACATTTCAGAACGTATTGCAGTTCTTAATATAAAACTACTCTTAAAAGAAAAGGCAGAAAAATGGTCAATTATCCAGGTATACTCACCAACAGAATCAGACAAAAAGGAAGACTTAATAAAGATTGAAAAATTCTATGAAGACCTACAAAATACTTTGGAGAGCGCTCATAAAAATATCATCGTTATGGGTGATTTTAATGGCCAGATTGGAATACAAAAAAGTGGTGAAGAGTATGCTATTGGAAGGTATGGATTCGGCACTAGAAGTAAAAACGGTATAAGATTAGTAAATTTTGCAATGGAAAATAAATTAAGTATCTTAAATAGCTTTTATAAAAATAAACCATCCAGAAAATGGACATGGATCTCACCCAACGGACTTTACAAGAACGAAATAGACTTTATTTTATCAAATAATAGAAAAGTTTTTAAAAAAGTGTCTATAATTAACAAACTTAATTTCAATACCGACCATAGAATGATTCGGGCAACGTTGACAGGAACACGTCCGAAGAAAACAAGAAAATTCCATAATAAATGTACTGCTATTGAATACACAGGCAACCCAGACTTACTCCTTAAAACCCTCCAGACATCACTAAATGAAAACAAACACGAGAAAAATAATAAGATAAGGAAATTGAATAGAAGATATTATCATCATCGTCATCGTCTCTGTCGCAAGAAAATATATACATAGATATTTATATAAATAAAAAAATATATACATAAATATTCATTTGTGTATTTAATTATATTTATAACATGGATCCTGAACAAAACATAACACTGCGCACACGTAAACCGCAAATAGAAGACTCTCTGAGCGATAATTCAATAACAGATTCTCCACTTTTTGACACAACATCACTGAGTCTGCTAAATACATTAAAATCTGATAACCAGATTATACTTGAACTCAAAGAAAAAATCAAGGACCTCTCCCAGCAATTGGCCAGTGCACACTTAGAAATCGATAACCTAAATAGTGAAAACTACCAGCTTAAAGATGATTTAAACAAGAATAAAAATATTACTGATGCATATAAGAAACTTACCCTATCCGATAATATACGTTCGACACCTTTATCAAGTCATAACAGAAAACGCAGAAGCCGATACTCTACGCCGTCGAAAACCCATACACGATTGGTACAGGTTTCTAATATTGACCAAGAAACTGTAGGTACACTTCACAGCCCTCAAAACACAAAACAAGGACTACGATACTCACAGAATTACCCTGAAAACCATGACCTAAATAAATCCATCCATCCTTCACACACGAACTCAGAAGATCCTGAGACAACCAGTGAGATCACTTCAAAAAAAGCATCAATTACTTTACCATTACAAGACATAGACGAAACACATAATAAATCACCGAAACAAAAAAATATCGTGATTGCGGATCAACAGGGACGGCACATACGACATACGTTGCAGCGTTTGATTGGAGACAGATTTAAAGTAACTTGCTTCTGGAAACCGGGAGCTACACTGCAGGATATTCTGATCTCTGAATGCGTCGAAATAAGTTCACTCACCGACAAGGACTATGTTATTGTGTTAGGTGGTATAAACGACAAATCTCCATGTATTTTAAAAATCTGTGTTAGTAACTTTTTGTGCTCTACGAGGAACACAAATGTACTATTCTGTGAAATCCCTTATAATAAATGTCTAAGGGAAAGTAAACTAAACAATGAACTAAAATTTCTCTGTTCTAAATTCACAAATGCTTTCTATATAGACATGGATTTTGGCATACGAACACCTTACCGTGGTTTCTTTGCTCGCCATACTTGTCAATTAATACATAAGGAAATATTGTGTATAGAATACCAGATAACGTATAGAGAATTTCATAAAAATACCATTGTAAACAAACCAATATTGCTCGAAAAAGGAACTCAAACTAATGACATACTAGTTAATTTGCCAGAAGTAAATAAATCCATGATTACACCAGACATACCTATGTACCCATCTAATAGTAGCAATAATCTTTTTCGTGTATAAATATCTTAATGTCATACACCAGAACATTAATGGTCTTTTGAGTAAATTAGATCTTCTGAATATAAGTTTAAGTGAACTGTCGGATAAAAGTATAAACATTGATATAATTTGCATAACTGAACACAACATGATCGAACAAGACAAGAATCTAATAAATATACCATTTTTCACACTTGCTTCAACTTGCTTTAGAAAGAATAGACATGGAGGGTCGTGTATTTTTGTCCGCTGTAATCATAAATTTAAAACAAGACATGAGATTAAAAAATATGAGATTCTTAACGTATTGTAATGTAGTGCTATCGAACTAGTTGACCATAATATAACAATAATATGTATTTACAGACCTCCTAGTCAGAATTTGGAAGATATAGATACTTTTTTTTGTAAGTTTAATAATTTACTACAATATTTTTGTTGTAAACGTAAAAAAGTTATTATCTGTGGGGACTTTAACATTGATACATTAAAGAGAAACAAGAT
The DNA here is from genome assembly GCA_947095525.1 of Trisateles emortualis. Lineage (NCBI taxonomy): Eukaryota > Metazoa > Arthropoda > Insecta > Lepidoptera > Erebidae > Trisateles > Trisateles emortualis. The sequence goes on along the minus strand of OX352735.1, from coordinate 9,542,936 downwards.
CAGTTTATCATATAAATATTTACTAGCTAAATATAACCTTAAGTCGGCCATAGAATCTCCTACACGATTAGTTAGTCAGACTTGTATTGACCACGTGAATCACAACATTAAAAGGTGTAAAACTAATATATTCGACTTAGCCCTTTCGGATCACACGGCACAAATTCTAACATGCCCAATTAAGGCAATTTGTAGTGTAGAACACTGGACTGTTATGAAAAGAGATTACAACAAAGAAAATATGAATAAGTTCAGAAATTATCTGGGTTCCTTAACATTTAATGATGTATTTAATAATGAAAATCCTGAAACTGCCTTCAATGATTTTCACGACATGTTTAGTCTTTTGTACAAATTATGTTTTCCTATAGTCAATATAAAAAAATCGATATATAGAAAACAAAAGTGGATTAGTAAAGGCATAAAAATATGTTCTAAACGGAAGCGGCTCTTGCTATGGAAATATCGAAAAACTAAAACTAATTATGATAAATTGAAGTTTAAAACCTATTCAGCAAAATTAAACAAAATAATTAGTCTTACTAAAAGAGCCCAGAACGATTATTATATTAATACTAGTGGAAACAAATCCAAAGCTTCCTGGGATGTGATTAATAGAAATAAAACAGAAATTCCAAAAAACTACATCACACAATTAAATGCTAATGGAAATATTATCATTGATCCTTTCCAAATAGCCCAAAGTTTTAATAATTTTTCATTGATGAAATTACCTCAATGTCACTTAAAAATAACCTCACATTAAATGATAACTCGACATTGAATAGAACTTTGACATTGAATAGTAATTTGACATTGAATAGTAATTTCACATTGAATAGTAATTTGACATTAAATAGTAATTTGACATTGAATAATAATAATAATATTTTATTTAACAACTTGACATTCTGCAATAATCATAATTCTATATTTATTAATCCAACTACGCCATTTGACATTAATAGAATAATTTTATCCCTAAAAAATACTCTTAGTACTGGTTATGATGGAATTGCTACTAAAGTTATAAAACACGTAAGCAAGTATATATCACCTGTATTGTCTCATATATTTAACTTGTGTATATTACATGGTATATTTCCTGAAAACCTAAAAACAACTATCATAAAACCGCTTTTTAAAAAGAAAGACCATGAAAACATGTCGTGTTACAGGCCCATAGCTCTAATACCGGTAATGTCGAAAATTCTTGAAAAGTATATACATGAAATCATGTATAATTATTTTGAAAAATTTAAGATCCTTACAGATGCTCAAACTGGGTTTCGGAAAAACTTGTCAATAAATAAAGCCATTTACAAGTTTCTAAGTGAGGTTATGATAAATCTTGACAACAATACACCAATATGCGCATTGTTTATGGATTTAACCAAAGCGTTTGATTGTGTAGATCATAAACTACTAAAAAATAAGTTATACGCAAACGGTATTAGAGGCAATACTTTAGATCTAATTATATCCTACCTAACTAATAGGCAACAAGCCACTGCGATTAATAAAATATGTCCAAAAAGAAAACAAGAAATAATGTATCTTTCAGATTTTAAACATATTAAATATGGAGTCCCTCAAGGTAGTGTACTGGGGCCCTTATTTTTTCTGCTCTATATCAACGACTTCCCTAAAGCAGTAACTGTACCAATGATTCTTTTTGCGGACGACAGCACTGTAATGTTCTCTAACAATAATCATGGTCTTCTTAAGAATAATATAAATAACACTCTTGCTGACATAGTAGAATGGTTGAGAGCAAACAACCTTGTTATCAACTTAGACAAAACTAATCTAATGGTATTTAGAAATAGAGTTAGACCCCCTATAGATCTTGAAGTTGAATACGGAGGCACAAAAGTGAAGGAAGTTGAGGTTGCGAAATTTCTTGGACTGACGGTTGATTGCAACCTAAACTGGAAATCTCATATAGAGATCACATGTACTAAATTAAATAAAACTTCGTATGCCCTACATATATTAACAAAGACCGTAAATACCTCCACAGTCATTACAGCATATCATGCCTATGTAGATTCGATCTTACGTTATGGAGTTGTTTTTTGGGGAAATTCCACTGATTGGGAAAGTGTGTTTATAGCGCAAAAACAATGCGTGAGGTCGATAGTTAGAATAAAGTCAATCGTTAGTTGCAAACCACATTTCATTGAGTTAAAGCTACTAACTTTTCCATGTATATACATTTTAGAAGTCTCCATTTTTGTCAAAAAAAACATGTACTTGTTCGAACACCATCATGGTAGAAGGCATCAACATAAAATAAAAACTATAACTAATAGAACGGCTCTCATGAATAAAAGCATTCTATATATACATCAAGAATTTATAATAAACTGCCTAAACAATTGTGTGAAATACAAAATATTAATGAATTTAAATGTAAATTGAAAAATATTCTATTACGAAAGGCTTACTACAATGTTAAGGAATATATGGAAGATAAGAATATTGCAATAATTAACAATAATGAATAAATATAATTGTATAGTGTAGATTTTGACATTGTGTAAAATTATGACAATGAATTGACATATAAATTGACATTATTTGACTATTATAAATAATTTAAAATATATTATTCATTAACTACACATTCTACACACAGTTGAAATTTGCATGCCGAAAGGTAGAATATGAATGAACTAATGTCTAAATTGTAACACCCTTATCTCTGTACCATATTCGCAAATAAAATGATTTGATTTGATTTGATTTGAAAAAAGAATTAATATCAACACAAGAAAAATACGACACATTGCTAAATCAACTAAAAACGGTTACAAGAAGAACAAACACAAAAAATAAAAAGGAAATACCACTCAAAACTAAACGGTTACTACAGGAACGTAAAGAACTTATACATGAAAAGAAAAATAAAGATAACCGCCAAAAAATTACAGAACTAAGCAAGGAGATTAGCAAACAACTGAGGAACGAAAGGAAAACAAAAAGGTTAATTACAATGCAAAAATATATAGAAAAAACTGGAGGAATAAAAAAGGCGTCGAAAGAACTAAACCAAAAAAAAGAGTGGATACCAAGTATGAAAACCAAGGACGGGGGTGTAACTACAGGTAAAAGACTTGAGATACTAAAAATTGCTACAGATTATTACAGAAATTTGTATAAAAGTAACAGAGCCGAACAAACCGCAAGAGAATACGATACACCAACTAGTGCAGAGCAGATACCAGAAATATTAAAGGCAGAAACAATAAAAGCAATCCAAACACAAAAGTTTGACAAAGCACCCGGATCAGATCAAGTTACAAATGAGCTACTAAAAATTACTTTGCCAGTGATTGCTCCGATGCTCACGGATATATTTAATGAAATTGTTTATACGGAAAAGATTCCTGAGGATTGGACTAAATCAACAACTATACTATTACATAAAAAAGGAGACAAAGGCGATATAGCAAATTATAGACCCATCAGCTTAATGTCTAACGTTTACAAGGTGTTTTCAAAAATTATACTATCGAGAATTACCAATGCTCTTGAAGAAAATCAGCCTAAAGAACAAGCTGGATTCCGTAGAAATTTTTCAACTACAGATCACATCCACTCCCTAAGACAGATACTGCAGAAATCTAAAGAATACAATAAAACTTACTACCTGGGGTTTGTCGACTTTAACAAAGCATTCGACACACTAGAACACAGATTTATTTGGGACGCACTAGAAACACAAGGTGTAGAAACAAAGTATATACGAATACTTAAAAATATATACTCAAACAGTACCGCGCATGTAAAGCTAGAATCTTTAGGCGAGGAATTTCCTATTGAAAGAGGTGTACGACAAGGAGACCCTATTTCACCTAAGTTATTTTCAGCCGTCCTCGAAATGATATTCAGGAATTTGAATTGGACAACGGGACTGAACATAAATGGCGAAAACCTAAGCCACTTACGTTTCGCAGATGACTTAGTTCTATTTTCCGATTGCTCGAAAACCCTAAGGCTAATGTTACAACAACTATCGGATGAAAGTCATAAAGCAGGTCTGTCAATGAACCTAGCAAAAACATAAATAATGTCAAATTCTACACACACACAGATAAAAATAAACAATGAACAAATCGACTACGTACACGAATATATATACTTAGGACAGCTAATATCTACGCAAGACTGCATGCAAAAGGAAATAGAAAGAAGAATAACCAACACCTGGAAACGTTATTGGTCACTAAAGGAAGTTATGAAAAACAAAGAGATGCCTATAAAAGAAAAGAGAAAAGTGTACAATACATGTATTCTACCGTGCTTATTGTATGGGTGCCAGACTTGGGCAATGACAGAACATCTAGCAAACAAAATTAAAATTTGTCAAAATAGTATAGAGAGAAGTATATTAGGAGTTAAAAGGAAAGACCGAGTACGATTAAAAGATATAAAAAGTAGAACAAAGTTTAAGAATGCATACACAACTTATAAACAGTTAAAATGGCGATGGACGGGTCACATGATTAGAGAAGAGAGGGATAAATGGACCAAGTTAATAACAGAATGGTACCCACGAGACGGAAAAAGGAACAGAGGCAGACAGACGATGAGATGGGAAGATGACATCGTAAAAATTACTGGCCCAACGTGGACCCGTATAGCAAAGGACAGGACAACGTGGAGATCTTTAGAGGAGGCCTTTGTCGGAAGACAAGCTGTTACAGAATAACAACCGTTTGCTGGTGATTATTTGTTATAATATAATTTAATAAATTGTTTAGGTATAATACTTAATTGTTTAGAAATAATGTAAAACAAAGTGAACAGCAATAAAGGCTTATTTTATTTATTTATTTATTATAATAAATCACCGAAAAACCTACCTACGAGTACTTTTTTTTTTTTCTCAACCCATAAACGTCCCACTGCTGGGCACGGGTCTCCTCCATAAATATGGAGGGATATTAGCCTACTATACCACGCTGGCCAGACGGGTTGGTATAGGGTTTTGTTTCAAGTTTTCCCTCTCTTGCAGTGGAGTACTTACTAATAGGTAAATAGGTACTGACACTTGCCTGGCTCCCTCGCACGACGTATATTTATGGCATATTGGACGATTCGCACGAATTTAACTCGCGAATCTAATTCGCACAAAATGTGCGAATCTACTCTTTTAAATAATAGTATTTTTTCTGTAGGCGATTCGCACTAAGTTAATTTATTGGCGAGCGAATCGACACCTTCAAAAATAAGTAGTAGGCTATTGGCACACATTTTATTTTAAGGACTAAAAAAATTAAAGTACAGTCGTACTCAGCCGTCAATGAAATAAAACTAAAAATAATCGAAGTTTAAATAACAGATATTTACTTGAAAGTAAGAAAAATATGCATAAAATAAGTAACAATTAATACTTTTAGCAAACCAAAATGTAATAAAATATATTGAAACAGCAGAAAGCGTTTCCTGCGATGGGACATTCAAAAGCTGCGTACCACCATTTTTGCAAGTATACACGTTACATATATATTTGGGGATTACCACAGAAATAGATCAGAGTACCTATAAACATACAAACATTTTACCAGCCACAAACGCTTTACTGCCGGACAAAAAAGAAACAACATACGAATTATTTTTTAACCTTTTAAAAAGTCGAATTCCTCAATTTTCTCCACGTACGAAAAATGTGCGATGACTGCTATTGAAAAAACATTTCCTGACGCTCGTATCCAAGGTTGTTTGAAATGTTAATTTCTCAAACAAATGGACATTTTTTGATGTATGTCACAAAACAAATAACGCCATCGAAGCTTGGAACTCGCGTTTCAAAAGATTGATAAAACCTAAACCAAACATTGCATTGTTTTTAGATACTTTACGTAAAGATTCGAATTATTATTTAACCCTTTATAATAAAAAGCATTGTATTTCAATTACATTTCCCGAAAGAATAAGACTGCAAAAAAGAATCGAAGGCATCATAAGGAAATTAAATCGTGGTGAAATTAATATACGGCTTTGTATCGAAAAATGACGAAATTAGTTTGCTTGTAATTATTGTATACATATATATCTTTAATTTTTTTATTGTTATAAGGTAACAACTGTGATTTTGATTGTGATTAAAGCCAAATATCTACTTTTATAATAAGTTCATATTTTAACCTGTTATATACGAATTAGAAGTAAGCACTATATCGATGGTCGAGAAGAAAAATGTGCTAATTACAAAATGTTGATAATTTAATATTTTAATGCCAAATGTATTAAATACATTTGACATTAAAATATTAAATTATCAAAATGTTGTAATTAGCATATTTGTCTTCTAGACCATCAATATTATTGTTATAACTTGATTTTGTTATTGTTTATTTGTTCGTTATATATAAGAGCTTAGCTAAAAAAGATGTTATAAGGCAAAATCTGTGATTAAAATTGTCATTATAGCCATTGTTCTAGTTTTATGATTAGTGTATTTAAGTACACTACTGTGATTTATAAATAAATATTTTACACATTTAAACACGTTGCTGTTGTACCAAATATTCGTTAAAAATAATTAAAAGAAAAAGTCGTGAATTTTATATACATATTTCTTAAAAGAAATGTAAATCTCACTATTTTTGATACTTGTTTATTTTTTTACCTGCGGTTAATTACACTTAAGTATCTATGTGATCGACACTCTGTGATCGATATTTGCTAATTTTTCAACCTCAATTTTGGTCATAGCGAGTTACGAGCATGTTTTAGTACTTGGTTTTAATTTTAATAAAGATGTTTTTAATTAGTTAGTGTGTTTATTTCGTATTTAACATATTTGACCCTTACTACTTCTGTACTCAAGTATACTTTATTTTAACTTCATTTCATTAAAAAAAATATATGTGCCAATAGTCTACTACATATTTTTGAAGGTGTCGATTCGCACGACAATAAATTAATTTAGTGCGAATCGCCAACAGAGAAAATAATATTATTTAAAATAGTCGATTCGCACGTTTTGTGCGAGTTTAATTCGTGCAAACCGTCCAATAAGCTATATTTATATTTGACTTAGTTAGGTGATGATTTTGAAAAAACTGTGATACAGGTGTGACATAACTTTAATTAAAGTAGAGTATTTGTACTAATTTTCGAGTCAATAAAAGGTTTCAAAAATTTTAACCCCTATTTCACCCCCTTAGGGGTAGAATTTCAATTATCCATTTATTAGTGGATACCTACACTTTACAAATTTTACATTTCTAGGACCAACTGTTTAGGTTTTGGATTGGTATATCAGTCAGTCAGTTAATCAATCTGTCAGGTCTTTTAATTCGACCATGTACGAAACCTGAATTAAAAAATATTTTTTAAACCATGTTATATCTTGTCCTAAAACTGTTTAATTTGGGACATCCATATTTTAACAGGCCATATTTCAATTTTACAAATGCATAATAGATTAAAATGGTACAGGCGGTCAAAAAAAAAATACAAGCTTTTATAAAGTACGTAATTTACGGGTGTTTATGCATTAAATGTTCTTAAAAGAGCTCAAAAACGACTCGACTGTCTTGTTTCGTTGAAAAGTTTCTATACGACTACCTTTGAACATCATCATCACACACTGAACTCCACCTAGTAAATTATTAGCAGTCAAGATAAATCAACAAATCCAAAAACAACGTGGCTATATAATTATTTTTGAGCAATATTAAAAGTGTCTACCTTCCGTCCTATCATATTTCCAACAAATGAATCGTACGACAAATGGTCAATTTTGAACATACGACAACATTTTGTCTTAAAAGCTATTCTTATAAGCTATTCTTATACTTCTACAGCATCGCCAAACACCATAAAGGACTAATGACAAACGTAGAAAAGATAAAATTTGTATCCTTCCACGAATACGCTCATCCTTCATAAAGAGATTCATTTATTTCCTTGGCCCTTCCTATACAACAAAAAAAAATATATTTGTGTGTGTACCAGAGTACACAGGTAAGAAGTGAAACTTCTTTATCTTAATTCTTCTTAATTATCTTTTCAAAGTAATCCAATTATATGATGACAGTTAATCTTGTAGAAATGCAACGATTTTATAAAATTAAAAATGAATAAATAAATCATTAAAAACAAATAATTAAAAAAGATGTACGTATACATATTTTTATTTTCTAATCGTGTTTTGTTTTATTTTTAAATTATTATTTAATTTATATTTTTTATTGTTTTTAGAATTAATAATGTTCACTAGATTTACAGTCATATTTATTAATACTTGCTAATTTTAACAGATTTATATACATTCACTGATACTTACAATCAAAAAGTGAGGTTAACCTCAAATAAATATTAAAATCACGTTCATACGGGTTGAATTTATAAAACGAAATATATCACTCTCACTTTTCTTGTAAATTCACTTAAATTTGAATAAGTCTTTTTATTTTATCACTTTCAAATTAATATATTGTTATTCTTATTTCAAACCAAACTTCAAAACTAATATATTGTTGTTATTATTATAATATATTACATTATATTCTTTACGTCACTATACTAAACTTTGATAAAAAAGCAACATGGCGCGTAACCGAAAAACGTGACGATTTTTTGACACTGCTACAAAATTTCTCCCATACGTCGATAAAGAAGTTTCACTTCAATTAATAAATATTGTCCAGTATTGGTTTAACCCTTTACAACTGTAAAAAAATCTTTTACTCATTTTTATTAAACCATACATATGACGAAACAGAACTTTTTCTTACATGATTAACATAATACATAAACTTTGTTCTTGTCACACATTACATAGAACACAAACAAACCCGAACACTTCAACACAACCATGATACCTACGGATAAAGTTCAAGACACGCTCACACACAAAACACACACACACACACACACACACGAATACTCACAAACACACACACACACACAAACACTGTACAAATACACACACACACACAAACAGCACGAGCGCGCGAGCTAGCTCGCGCACATACATTCTCACACTTACTTACACGCATACATATACCACACTTTCATTATCTTTTAATACCTTTTTCACCAAATTTAAAACTATCTATGAATTGTAGCAGTTATTAGTAAAATACGATGTATGTTCTAACAATAAACATCCCATCCATAGGGGATTGGAACTGTGGCTCCTTCACACAGGCTACTTTGTAACCTAGTTAAGAGAACAGAACTGTACCCACTTTATTTGTTAAAATATAATATTGTACTTTCCATACATAACATTGTATCAGCCCATGTACTGCAATCAGTTTAAGACTAATAAACGTTACGTTAATGGTTACGTTTATAATAAATATAATCGGAAGGTGACCATGGCAACTCTTCAACGAAACAAGAGTTTCTTTGAAGAGTTGCCATGGTCACCTTCAATTCACATACACTTTACGTTCTTCACAATTTTGGAAACACCCTAATTTGACCACTAAATTAGACAATGTCGTTCAGCACACTCTTTCATCAACTTTGAACATTAGGTTGGAAGGCCGTACTTGGACACAAGCTTCTTTACCCATCAGGCATGGAGGCTTAGGCATTAGGAAAATGTCTAGTGTCAGCCTTCCAGCCTATTTATCTTTATCTCATAGTACTTTTAACTGTAAAATTGAAACCTGTAAAATTCTAAATAAATCTCATGTTTTTAATTCGGTACACATACTTTTTTTAGCTGAGGCCATTGATGCGTGGAAAACCCTTACTTTGGATGAGCTTCCCAGCAATCTTTCAGCTTAGCGGCTGTGGGACGAGCCGCTCTGCAGAGTAGTGCGTAATGATCTCCTTAATACGACTACTAACTCTGCCGATCGCGCTCGTATATAGCCGTTGCTGAATGGAAATCTGGCCTCTGGTTAAATGCTCTTCCATCTCCTGTCCTAAACGACGTCATCCGTCGAGCTCTTGTAAGCGCGCGTATGCCTGCCGTTCTGGAACCGAACGGCTTATTTCGTAGTGATGGAAGCGTCCTGTTGGATTACCCTCGTTCCTTGGAGAATGGGAAGGCCCTTAGTGTGAGATGCTTCCTGTGTAGATACCTTGGCGATCTTTCATTGTCTGGCATTAAAGTGCAGAGTATCTCAAGCGGCGCAAATATGAAAGTCTCGGTGAGACTTACATTTTTGAGCCATTTGGGGTCGAAACTACCATGGGGCTCAAGTGCCCACAAACTGTATCGTGAGATATCTAAGCGTTTAGTCGAGTCATCTCACGATCCTATCGTTAGACTTGCAATCCAGCGTGGAAATGTGGCCAGTCTTTTGGGCACCTTTTTTCAGAACTGCGACTTCAATCAGATATTTTATTTATAGGTTAATACCTTTAAATACAATATCTGATTGTTTGTAAGTAGGTTAGGTTTGGGTGGACCACTGACGCCGGCCGCCCACCATCTTTGAGCCGGAGAGTCCGACATAACCGCCTCGCTGCCCCAGGCAAGGCGGTATGCGTAAAGCATTTCCCCACTTAAAAAAAAAGGTTAGTTTAATTTTAATAACTATTCATGTAAATATCTTATGAAATAAATATACTTACTTAATTACATATAATGACATTTGACATTAGTTAGTAGTAGTTAGTAGCTTTGGACTGTCTGTAGTATTGCATTAAAAAGTAAACACTTTTATATAGAAAGCAAAGACCTGTTAAATTTTTAAGTTAATCCGTTGACTACTTTAATCTTCGAGATTTTTTTTATACTAAGTACTTGGGTGGTAAACAAGTATACGGTCCGCCTGATGTTAAGCAGTTACCGTAGCCTACTACTATGATCGCCGGGACCTGTACTCACACACGGGAACACAACTACTGTGTGTGTAGTTATCTGGCTGTGGTCTTCTGTAAGGTGGAGGTTCTGCCCGTTTCGTTATTTGGAATTCGTTACTCACTATCCGCCGTGCCTGGAATACTTACACCAGTATAAATGTAATTTCGCAACTACATTAAAAATGTTGTTCGTATGTTGCACGTATGGTGATAGTGTTTTGCCTGTAGGTAGGGTTATATAGGTGGGATTTTTTAAATCTTTCATAGTATAGACACCTTAGTGTCAAAATTTGTCTATAAAAATAATAATTTAAAACCAATAGTAATTTCCACAATTATACCTACCTCCTTAATGATTGACAGTATCTGAGATGAACAGACTGGCTGACTAGTTAGTTTAATAAGATAGGTAGGTATGAAATAAATCAAGAAATAAAAAATGAATTTAATTGAAATTAAACTCAAAGGTTTTAATAAATATTTAAAGCCGATCGAGAATCCACTCAAGGTAGGTAGTAACTCTTGTGAAGGCAGCTGGGTAACCAAGTTGGCAGCCCTTGTTTGATCCAAAAGAGGCTATACCAATCTAAAAAACAAAAAAAATGTCGGCGTTGATGCGGCAGAACTGAATAGTACGATCACAGCACAGTATCCAGATAAATAATAAAAAGATAAAAATTGCCACGTGATACTGATATTAGATGTGATATGGAAAGAAAGAATCAGCTGTAGTATTCTGTTCCGGCACAAAGTATTCTGCTGGGCCGCACACTTGGCTATAATGCGGGAAAAGCATATAACAAGATTGAAAATAACTCAAGTTAGGCTACGGTAATTGCTTACTATTAGGCGGGCCGTATGCTTGTTTGCCTCAGTGGTAGTATGAAATCTAAAAATAATCTAATATCAAAAAAATAAATTACATTTTAATGTCATTATTGTCCGTGTGGTGACGGCTTAAGAATACAAATGTCACCACCCCATTCCATCCCGTGGGTGTCGTAAGAGTCGACTAAGGGAGTAAGTCAGGCAGACAATATCCACTGCAAGAGAGGGAAAACTCGAAACAAAACCCTATACCAACCCGTCTGGCCAGCGTGGTATAGTAGGCTAATATCCCTCCAAATTTATGGAGGAGACCCGTGCCCAGCAGTGGGACGTTTATGGGTTGAGATGGTCATTATTAAGGGAAATAACAAAAACTCATACCAATATACGCAGGTTGCCACGACGCTTGCTGGTGTATACGAGGGGACCACCGGAGTCTCCACGGCATGGGCTCTTGGCACCGGCTCCGCTCGTGCAAACGTTGCTTTCTATTATATTTTTGAGGGACTTTGAACACTCGCGGTTGGTGATTACAGGAAGGTTGACATAACTGAGACGCTGGGCGACGGTAATATTATGATTGGGACCTGCAATTTTAAATTAAAGTGAAGTAGGTACCATATTTCTCCTAATTGTTTTATAATTACAAGAATTAAGTTTAAAAAAATTAAGAGGTATATTTTCATTTTTACCATCACCAGTGCGACCAAATCCAGAAGCAGTAGCAGTCTTGCCAGCGAAGCTTTTGCTTTTATCAGAATCAGAAGGCAGGGCAATGACAGCGACGTTTTCTGTATACACAAGTAGTTTCAGATGAAATTACTAAAGAAAAACAAACAAAAACACCAATTCCCTATTCCACTTGGTATCATAATTCCTTCACTGTCCATATTTCTCATTCAGAATTCTCTTCCACATGCCATTCGTTCTAGCTCTTTTCTGGACGTTTTCAGGAGAAACGTCAAGAAACATTTTTTTTTCAACAGAATTGTGTAAAAGACTATGTATATATCCTGTATGTATTTATTCATGTATTACCTTATGTATTGTGTTATAATTTTGTTTTTACCATGTTTTATTTACTATACTTCATCATTACTCAAAGGTTTCATGTAAGAGAACTCGAATTTGAGTTAGGTTCGCCTTTGTACATAATAATGTTTATATGTTTTTGATATTGTCCTGTATATATTTATTTTTGGACACAAAAAGAAAATAGCGAAATATAATTATGTACCTAATAACAAGTAAAAGAATTAGCTCTGCATTGGTTTGTGGCAGTCCCACATTCAGATAAAATACTTATGTGCCTACTAATGTGCATGAAGTTTAATAAATAACAATAATCGCACATAGGTCACTAAATTCCAATCAATGGTTATGGTAAAATAATTATTGAAATTTAACCGTAAATAAATAAGCCTCGTTGGTCTAGTGATACTGATCATAAGGTCTCGGGTTTTATTCCCCGACTTGGGAATAAAACCCAAGACTAGAAATAAGATAGAGATTAAGTTTTTCTGAAAATTCTTGAAATTAAATTAGGAGAACATTATTATTATAGTATGACCATTAGTGCTGTGCACTCCCTGAGGTATGCGCGCGGTGAGACGGGGGGGTTAGAATCGGCTGCTGCGCTGTCAGTGCGCCGTCAACGCTTGTGACGGCAGGTAGTGTTATTTGTATCGGACTGTCTATGTCAGACGCACACGAGATAAATATTCAAAGATGGGTCGTGCGTTATCTCGTGATATGAAGACTGTCATTTTTAAGGTGGCTGAATATTTTAAGAAAAGAAAAGCAGACAAAGAAAGCTTTGAATTTAAAAATGACGTGAATATTGCTAAAATCGTTGCGGAGGCTACGGGATACAGCAAAAGAACCGTACATAATGTGATTTCTGCGGGTTATTTATCAATTGAAAATTCAAGCCAATTAAAATTTCAATCGCCAAAAAAACCAAAAGTTCTAAAGAAAAAACACGTTGTGGATGATTTTGACCTTGGAGTTATCAGAAGAAAAATTCATCAGTTTTACGAAGTTGAAAAAAAAATACCAAGTGTCCGTAAGTTACTATCAAGTTTGAGACAGGATGGCATATTGAATTGTGGACGGGAATATTTAAGACAGCTTTTACACAAAATGGGCTACCGTTACAAAAAATGCAAATCAAAGAGACATCTCCTTATAGAGCAGCCTAATATTACAGTGTGGCGGAAAAAATATCTTACACAAATCAGAAATTACAGAACGGAAAACCGAAACATATATTTTCTTGATGAAACATACATCAACGCCAGTCACCATGCCAGCAAATGTTGGCAATCATCGTCAGAACCCGGTATTCATGCTGATATTGGGAAAGGACGGCGACTAGTAATACTCCACGCTGGGTGTCGAAATGGCTTAGTGGATGATACATTGACTATATTCAAATCCGATGCTAGAACCGGTGACTATCATGGAGATATGAGCGGACCTACTTTTTATAAGTGGGTAGATGAAAAGTTAAAAGATAAGTTGCTGCCGAATTCTGTGGTTGTAATGGACAACGCGTCTTACCACAGCGTTCAGATTGAGAAGAAACCAACTATATCAAGCCTCAAAAGTGAAATGCAGAACTGGTTGCTACGCCATAATGTAGAATTTTCAGGAACCATGTCAAAGGCTCAACTGCTACTTCTTATCAAAAATACACAAAAAGAACCCGTGTATAGAATTGACGAACTCCTGAAAGCCAGTGGACACACTGTTCTGCGTTTATCTCCGTACCATCCAGATTTAAATCCAATGGAGTTGGTCTGGGCTGATATTAAAAACAACATAGCCCAAAACTATATTAATTCTTCTCTAGACGAAAAGATAATCTTATTGGATAAATTGTTTTCGGAATTCACGGCGGAAAAATGGCAGAAATGCGACGATCATGTCCAGAAAAATGAAAATGATTACTGGAGTCGCGATAGTAGGTTCGATAATGTTATCGATTCATTCATAATAAATTTGCAAGACTCTGATTCAAGTTCCGGTGGCGAAGAGGAAGATGAAGATGATGACGAAATGGAAGATGAAGTTGAAACAGAATCTATGTCAGAATAACTTTCGTTAGAATATATAATTGTTTGTAAATATAAAAAATGTTTAATAAAACAAGTCCTGTTGTGAATTATAACTTTCAATTCTTATTTATCACCTGCATATTTTTAATAAAATATGAGTATATTTGGGTTACATTATAATCAACAAAGTAAGTATATATTACAGATAGATAGCCTCCGACCAACGCAACGTCCCGCCACAAGTCTTGCCTTAGAAATGCAAACTGATATCGTAAGATCTGTCCGACATGTATCGACCTCATGTGAACTCATGCACTTTTTTCTTCGCCCCCCACCTCGCCGTGCATACCTCAGGGAGTGCACAGCACTAATGGCCACACTATACATGTACTGTACTTACTATTAAAATCGATGTTCGTAACCATGGTGATCATAGCAATGTCAAAATAAAGAAGTTTGGGGTACCAATATTCATGCATTTCAACATTGCTTGTAACTTGTCTCTGCCCTTCAGAAAATAGTTTAACGGAACCACAAACAACGGTGAACTGCGTTACTTGGGTTTTACCGTCGAACCAGCAATGTGCTGCAGTAACTGCTTTTCGGTTATTAAGTAAAGAAGCACCGCACACACTCTGACCTTTTGGTGAATCGGCGATAAGACCAACCTGCAATTAAATCGTTGAAATGAAGTATCCTTATACCGGAGAGGTACCCATACAAATGAGCGCGCCCTACTGGATAAGGACCTCTACCTTACAGAAGACCACAGTCAATTAACTGATAACGATATAATTACCTGATAGGGGAACTGTCCAAGGGACGCGAGTGCACCACCGGTAATGTCGAATATCGTCGAGGCATCGTCCATATCTTGAGCCTCAGCTTCGCGGATCATGTTGGCTAATGGTATGCCAATTTTACTGTGGTAATCGTAAGCAGTGATGTCTTCTAAGTCGACCGCATCTTCAGTGCTGTTATTTTCAGAGGAGGCTACTGCCACCAGTGTCAACAACGTTAGAACCAGGACCTTCATGTTGATTTACTTGATTCAACTAGTTAATATTATAATTTTCATCTCGATATTTATAGACGACTGACTTATATAACATGTTGTGTTATCGTATTATTTACATTCAATTATTATGATCTAATTAAGGGCAAGTATACATTAACACGTTAACACGACGTAACGTGACACGGTACGGCACCGTGATGTCGCATTTGTAATAATGTTATGTGTGTGTCATGTTACGTCGTCGTCATAACGTGTTTATGTGTACTAGCCCTTATCTTATGACCATTATGTTTAAATGAGCTTGTTTGCGATTTGCTGATTAATTACTTGGTTCAATCTTAAATAGAGGAAATAAATCTATAAATCTCTTAGTGTACAACACAGATTATACATACTTACTTTAATATATAAAAATCTTGTGTCATGTTGGTTCATATTAATCTCTGAAGCCATTTAACCGAGTTATTTGATTTTTTTTAAGAGATAGGGTAGTTTCATCTTACAAAATAGTCTTTTAATTAAAAATATACCACGTGAGTGAAACTGCAGGCTATACAAACTTTCCCGCGGTCTCACACTCATAAGGGATGATATTGAAACATTGTGTAGTACTCAAGATCTATCATCAGCATCATTTACTTTTTTCTTGCCAGCGTATAGCTAAGTTTCGGGTTATTTATAACCTTGTTGCCACCTACCTAAGTGATAATAATAATATAATAATAATATTTTCGGGACAACTCACCCACATCGCAATCTGACCCCAAACTAGGCAGAGCCTGTACTATGGTAACCAGACAACTGATAAACATACTTATATATTTCTAAATACATACATATTACAGATAAATTACACCCAGACACAGAACAAACATTCGTGCTCATCACACAAAGATTACCTATAGGTATGGGTGTCCCACAGGGCTCAATTCTAGGCATTTGCAGATGATACGTCGCTTATATTTCAGGTAGACCGTAAAAATCAAATCTTGATGCTGTAAATGGTTCACTCGCGAAAGTCCTGGACTGGTTTAATGCAAATAATCTACTGTTAAACTAAAAAAAAAACAAGTGTGTTAAATTTACTATGCCTAATACAAGAAATCTTACATTAAGTAATATAATTTGAACGGTGAAACTTTAAGTTTCGTTGAATCTACAATGTTTTTGGGTTTGACTTTAGATCGGAAGCTTCAGTGGCGGGGCCATATATTATATCTCTTGCAGGGAAACTTAGTTGCGCAGCTTTCGCAGTTAGAAAGGTAAGGCAGTTTACAGACGTAGAAACAGCTAGGCTTGTATATTATAGTTATTTTCACAGCGTTATGTCTTATGGCATTTTACCGTGGGGAAAGGCTGCTGATATTTATTTATTTATATATTTATACTTCAGAAAAGAACAGTACGCTCTATTTACAATTTAGGCGCACGAGTTTCACTTAGAAAAATGTTCAAAGAAATAGGCATTCTCACTGTTGCATCTCAGTACATTTTTGCCAACATCATGTTCGTCAAACAAAATATACACCTGTTTTGTAAAAACAGTGACATTCATTCAGTAAACACAAGGAACAAACACAAACTATCACCGTCTACATAAAGTCCACAATTCATTTGCGGGACTCGGGGTATGATTTTATAACAAACTACCTATTGAAGTTATGAACCCAAATTCAAACTAACAGTTAAAAATCATCTTTTAAGCAAGGGTTATACTATTAACGACTATTTTAATGATAAAAAGTTATTGGATTACTTGCTAGTTTTTATGCAGCATTATATAAGAATAATAGTTATAATTGAAATTTATGTCATATGAAGCGTTTTGTGATCATTATTGACTTTCTATTTAGTTTTCATTTTATTTTTTATGTCCTTGATTGTCATGCTGACTGAAATGTCATTGCTTGTGGTGTCGTATTGGCCGGGTCATTTCTATCCCTCTAATATGGCGAAGGAAATGATGTTGATGAATGGGTGCTACTTGGGGTGTCTGGTCAATCTTGGCATGATTTATTTTTAAATAATAGTTTTTAGATTTTACTAAGATTGCAATGTGATCTCGACACGTTTCTATCTTATTTTTACAAAAAGAAACGATCCCTCATTACCATACTAAATTCATTCTTGTTTTTTTAAACTCATATTGTTTCTTAATTAATAAAATAAAATACTTATCTTAATTTCATTCTGTATGGTATATTGGTTTCCGTTCCTTTTCGTTACCACTAATATTGTAACCTATACCAAATTGTTAATGTTATATTCTGGCGTCAGCGAATTGGCCGTAGGAAAAAAGTATGCTGGCATTTGTTTTTATGACGTTCATAAGTATCATGTATTTCATCTAAATTAATAAATGAGTTTGACTTTGACTTTGACTTATGTGCCAAATTTCATCCAGATCCGTTCAGCCGTTTTGGCGTGATTAAGTAACAAACATCCATCCAGTCAAACTGAACAAAACGGTTGAGGGATTATTTTGAAAAATCTCTGGTACCAGTGTTATATTAATTAAAGAGTAGGTGTACCAATTTTCGAGACACTCGACCCAAAGAATAAAAATGTTCAATAAATTCAATCCCCATTTCACCCTCTTAGGGGTAAAATTTTAAAAATCCCTTTCTTAGTGGATACCTATACTTTACAAAGAACACACCTTCCAAATTTTACGTTTCTAGGACCAGCCGTTTAGGTTGTGGATTGGTATATCCGTCAGTCAGTTAACAAATCCGTCAGGTCTTTGAATTTTATATATGACCTTATTCATGGTATGTATGAAACTTGAATTAAAAAATAATTTTTAAACCATGTATATTTTGTTCGAAAACAGTATGAAAATTGTTAACAGGCCATATTTCAATCTTACAAATGCACAATAGATTAAAATGCTACACGTGGCTCTAGTGGCGTTTTCCGCTGCTTTTTTATTATTTACCATAATCGTGCAGGAAAAACTGTTCAATGAAATCAGCTTAAAATAACATCGTGAGTTTTCATTCCTTTTTAACCTTTTTTTTATTCTTACGCTTCTAATTAAAAAAAATTGGAGTGTTTCGGTATTTGTTGGTACTACTAAAACAAAAGTTTTCAATCATTAAAATGTATTGTTATAAAATGAAGGAATGCACAGGTTTTAAAACACATTTAGAGCCGAGAGGTGATCCAGCTGAGGTAGGAAGTAACTCTGACGAAGGCAACTGGGAAACCACGTGTGCAGCCACTGGCAGACCCATAGGAGGTAAGACCAATCTAATAAACAGAAAAAGAATTATCAACACATGACTATACAGGCCTTACATCTTAACCCATAAACTTCCCACTGCTGGGCACGGGTCTCCTCCATTAATTTGAAAGGATATTAGCCTACTATACTACGCTGGCCAGACGGGTTGGTATAGGGTTTTGTTTCGAGTTTTCCCTCTCTTGCAGTGGCTATTGTCTGCCAGACTTACTCCCTTAGTCGATTCTTACGACACCCACGGGATAGGATGGGATGGTGACATCTGTATTCTTAATCCGTCACCACACGGACATTCTTAATCCGTCACCACACAGACACAGACCTATTGCTATAAATTGTATAAATGAGTCGTTTCAATATACATTAATTTACATTATGTGGATCTTTATGGCAGGCGCTTACTGATGCAAAAGAACTAAGCAGCGCGGCACAACATAATATTTTAAGCAATCGCACAGCATCGATCAACATGACAAAAGGGGACACGGGATATTGTTGAACCCTTATATATGAATGATAATTATAATTGCCGTGCCGCCACTATCGGTGAGTGTTTTTCTTTTTTTATAATAGAATATTAGTTTCAACAATATATTATTTTTTATACTACCAAGGTGGCAAACAGGCATACGGCCCGCCTGATGGTAAGCAGTTACCGTAGCCTATGGAGGTTTGCAACACCAGGGGTGTCACTCACGCGTTGCCAACCCTTTAAAAACCTTATAACTCCTTTCTTAAAGAACCCCATGCTATAGTCTCTTGGGAAAACCTCGGCAGGGAGCTCATTCCACAGCCTAATCGTACGTGGTAAGAAATTCCTCTGGAATCTTACGGTACGGCATGTTTGAGGTGCAAGGATGTGAGGATGAAATCCCTGTCGGTGGCGAGAGGTGCGATGATAAAATGTGGCCGTGGGCATCATCTCGAACAATTCCTCAGAAAACAGTCCATTGTACAGAAGGTAGAACACACACAAGGAGGCGAAGTCTCTCCTTAGACTTAGTGGATCAATACCGCCCGTGAGCTTGGGATCGTCAACAATCCTCACAGCTCGTCTTTGGATAGAATCAAAGGGTCCAAGCTGGTATCCAGTATTATTAAATAATTAAAATAATATAGGAGTGTTGTAGTTTTAGATACTTAATAAATTTTACAAATTTACTGATAATTAAATAATATCTCATACCAAGATTCGTCTGCCATTGCTAGTGACTACGAGAGGACCACCGGAGTCTCCACCGCACGTGCTTCTACCATTGGCTCCGCTGCAGCAAACGTTGGTTGGTTGTACACTTGCACCAAATGTTTGCTGACACACGGCGTTGGTGATCACAGGCAGGTTGACGTGGCTCAGACGCTGACCGGTGGTGATGCCTTGATTAGCGCCTGCAATTTAAGATTAATATTGTATGTACCTGTTGTATAATTTTCTGACTTACATTTCAAAAATTATAATATAATAATAATATTTTTTGGGACAACTCACACACCGCTATCTGATCCCAAACTAGGCAGAGCCTGTACTATGTTAACCTGACAATTGATAAACATACTTATATATTTCTCAATACATACATATTACAGATAGATTACACTCACACACACAGAGTCACAGAAGAAACATTGTTGCTCATGACACAAATATTTGTTCTTAGTAGGAATCGAGTTCACGAACTTCGGCTTAGCAGTCAAAGTCAGTAACTGTTAGACCAACAGCCCAATCAACAAAAAAGTTGAAATGCAAATTTTCATTCTTACCATCACCAGTGCGACCAAATCCAGAAGCAGTAGCAGTCCATCCAGCAAAGTTATTGTTGACCTCAGTACCAGTAGGCAGCGCAATGGCAGCGACGTTATCTGTAAGGTTCAGGTGAAATTACAATAATAAAATCTCCAGCCAAGTGCGTGTCGGCTCACGCGCAATGTAGGGTTTCGTGATTACCTGTCACTATAATGCGGACTAGAAAGAAAGTGCGGTTTCAGCAGCCTTTTTATGAGTAGTACTTTTGAAAACTTTAGACGATGGTAACAATTTTGATAAAAGTCTTGAAATAGTCGCAGGTCTAAAAGGGAAGTGGAAGAAAAAGGGGAATAAGATTCATTAACGCCAACAATTTTACCTTCATACTTTATATTAATTGTAAAAAAAATAAAATTTGGTAGTTATAAAATCCCGACAAATAATATAAATATAATTTTAACAATAAAAAACCGACTTCAGTACGGCAAGTTGTAAAATTTTCAAATACCTTTAAACTTTGTTTAGTTCAAATGTACCAGTTTTCATTTGCTGCATTACATTTGAAAGACAGAAAGAGCATTTATTCGAACATACACAGGATAACAGATATAAACAAAAACAATAGACACACAATAACAAAACAAAAAAATATCCTGTGTGATGTCAGCAAGGGTCGTAATCTCAGCTCTGTGTTGTGGCATTTATAACTGCAGCGCTGATATTCTGATCAGGCCTTGGTGAAGTTACGGTCAGTTATATAGGTAATTGATTTGATAGAAAACTCTTTATTGTACACCACACATTTATGATACAGAATATACCTAATATACCTTTAAATACGTGTTTGAGAATATAAGAAAAAATAAAGAAAATAAATATGTTTAAATAAAGAAATTTTTTGTTTGTTACAATCGAATAAAATCGACTGAGCGTCGGGCTGAACACAGGTCAAGTAGGTATTAAAAGCAATATCACGTCATTATTTCTTATTAATAGTTGCTTAGCAACAATAATCGAAAGTTATCTAATCGCCATCAGTAAAATACTTATTATTGAGAAGTTCAGATGGCCATCTGTGGTCTTCTTCATCAGTTTTACTTCACCAAATTACACTTTCTATATGCAAATTATTGATAAGTTGTTAAAAATATTGAAATTGCTATATGTGTGCCTATATCTTTTGAGGAGTTCCCTCAATTCCTCATGGATTCCATCATCAAAACTTTCTTTTGATGATAATGGGACCAAACTGGAAGTATGTCCTCTCAGACAAAAAAAGAATTTTTCAAATCGGTCCATAAATGCCGGAGTTATGCGGTAACAAACATAAAAAAAAAAAAAAATACACGAATTGATAACCTCCTCTTTTTGAAATCGGTTAAAAATAAGCGCTGTCACTCTCTAGCGGTCAATAAGTGGTCCTAAATACACACTTGTAGTTCCTATTTGCTGAAATATCTGATTAATGCGCAAATAAAGCTAGGTAATATATAATAAATCGGCCCCTAGTCCCCGGCAGTCCCGCTATTCCTGGCTCAGGTAGCGGCTATGGTAACGGTGGGACAGGGGGTGCTAAGAATCTCCGGCAGAGACCAGGCTACTAAAAACGACGACAGCTGGCCCTGGCAACATATAACACGCGCACACTGCGGACCCACGAGAAGATTACCGAACTGGAGGAAGAATTGAGCAAGCTGCGATGGGATGTTATAGGGCTATCTGAAGTCCGTAGAGAGGGGGAGGACTCGATAACGCTAAAATCTGCAACTTGCTCTACTTCCGGGAGGGCGACCAACAGTCCCAGGGTGGTATCGGGTTTATCGTCCACAAGTCCCTAGTTTAAACCAGCGTTGGCCCAGGCGTAGTGTAACCACTGCGCACTGCCAACATTTGCTGAGTCCGCTCCGGTTACCATAACACATTTTTATTTTATTTGATAAATTTTGTTTTTTTTTTAATTATCATCTTTTTGTGTTTTTTGGTAATAAATATCTTTTTATCTTATCTTATCTTAACAACGTGGTCAAGATCGAGAGTGTGTCGACAAGGGTAGCGTACCTTATACTCAGAATCACCAAACAGTATTCGTTGAAGGTCATACAGGCATACGTTCCAACGTCGGCGCACCCCGATGATGAGGTCGAAGCTTTGTATGAGGATATTTCCAGAGCCACACATAGCACCAAGACCCACTTCACCGTTGTCATGGGGTAAACTAGGCAAACGGAGCGGTGATGAGCTGAAAGTGGGGCAATTTGGGTATGGGCATCGGAATCCCCGGGGTCAAATGCTGTTCGATTTCATGGAGAAGAAGGACTCTTTATGATGAACTCCTTCTTCAAGAAACGCGAACATCGCAAATGGACCTGGGTGAGTCCTGACGGTGCAACCAAAAACGAGATTGACTTCATCATGTTGACGAAGCGGCAGATATTTAATGATGTCTCTGGCATCAATGCGGTGAAAACCGGGAGCGATCACCGACTGGTAAGAGGCACATTGAATATCAATGCCAAGCTGGAAAGATCTCGACTGATGAAGTCAACGCTCCGACCTGCACCTATCCAAACCCAAAACCCCGACAGCTTTCAGCTCGAACTGCTGAACCGCTTCGAGACCCTAGGTGATTGCGTCGATGTGGACGATTACAACAACAGGATCGTGGAAACTGTCCGTTGGCTGGGTCTAACAGTTTTAAAACCCGACGAACAAAAGAAACAAAAAAGATCTCCGACTCAACCATCAAGCTCATGGAGGAAAGGCGAGAGATGGTTTTGCAGTCCTCAGATGATGCTGGCTAATACCGGCTGCTCAATAGGCAGATCTCTAAGTCTTTGACTCGCGACCTTCGCCAATATAATACAGACTGTATTAAACAGGCCATAGAGCAGAACAAGAGCTCCAAAGTGTTCGCTAGAGATCTGTCTATCGGGCAAAGCCGACTGACCAAGCTCAAGACTGGGGACGGCAAGATCATATCGTCCAGGCCCGAGCTGGTGGGAGAGATCGAAACGTTTTACGGGCAGCTGTACACGACAACTCGGTCACCTGTTAGCTCTTCGACAGACAATCCAAGAGCTAAGTTGTCCCGACATTATACCGATGATATCCCGGTCATCAGCCTAGACGAGATTAGTGTGGCTCTCAAACAGCCAAAAATAATAAGGCGCCGGGTGAGGACGGAATCACAAGCGAATTGCTAAAGGCTGGTGGAAGGCCGGTGCTAAAGGCACTGCAAAAGCTTTTTGATTCCGTCATACTCGCGGGCATGACGCCGCAGGCATGGCACAGGAGTGTGCCTTTGATTCGATTGAGACCTGGGCTGTGCTACAATCTCTCCAGCGGTGCCAAATTGACACTCGGTACGTCGAAGTGTTGAAGTGCTTGTATGAAAACGCCACCATGTCGGTCCGTTTTCATGATCAGAGCACAAGGCCTATCCAGTTGCAGCGAGGTGTAAGACAGGGAGATGTCATATCCCCGAAACTCTTCACCGGTGCACTGGAAGATGCTTTCAAGCTTCTGGATTGGAATGGACTCGGCATCAACATCAACGGCGAGTACATCACCCACCTTCGATTTGCCGACGATATCGTGGTCATGGCTGAGACCATGGAAGATCTTGGCGCAATGCACGATGGCCTCGGTAGAAGAAGTGGGTCTTAAAATGAACATGGACAAGACTAAGATTATCGCAAATGTCCATGTCGCACCCACCTCTGTCACAATTGGAGGCTCTACACTCGAAGTTGTTGACGAGTATGTTTACCTGGGACATACAGTCCAGTTAGGTTGGTCCAACTTCGAGAAAGAGGTCACTCGTCGAATCCGACTCGGCTGTGCAGCGTTTGGGAAGCTACGTCATATCTTCTCGTCCCAAATACCACAGTGTCTCAAGATGAAAGTCTTTGACCAGTGTGTGTTGCCAGTGATTACATACGGATCTGAGACGTGGTCGTTCACTATGGGCCTAGTGCGAAGGCTCAAAGTCACCCAACGAGCAATGAAGAGAGCTATGCTTGGAGTTTCCCTGCGAGATCGAATCAGAAATGAGGAGATCCGTAGGAGAACCAAAGTAACCGACATAGCTCGAAGAATTGCCTCCATTAAGTGGCAATGGGCATGGCACATAGCTCGCAGAACTGATGGCCGTTGGGGCAGAAAGGTTCTAGAGTGGCCACCACGAACTGGAAGACGAAGCGTGGGCAGGCCTCCAACAAGGTGGACCGACGACCTGGTAAAGGTTGCGGGCAACCGATGGACAAGGTCAGCTCAGGATCGCGAGTTGTGGAAAACCTTCGGGGAGGCCTATGTCCAGCAGTGGACGTCTTTTGGCTGAGATGATGATGAATATAAATATTAATTTATCAATGAGAGATTCGTGCAGCTCCGCAGTAGCGTTTTAATGATCTAATTTAAAAATATAATTCTAATGAGTTATTATAACTTAAAAAAAATCCTTGAAATGTATATTGAAAGTCAAGTTATATGTTGACATCTAGCTTCCTTCCAACTCAACCAATTAAAGTGAGCAAACACTCAAATGAATGAGATCGGTCCAGTGAGTGTTTTTAGACGAAACGAACTGCATACCACAGTTACAACCAAATATATAGAGAAACATGTACCCATGCTACGCTGCTAGCTTTCTTCCAACTCAAGCAGTTCTAGTGTGCAAACGAACCCAATATGTTAAGATTTTGCAGGAGTACTGCGGTAAATAATTAAATTACGAACGAATAGATAACCTCCTCTTCTTCTTTTGAAATTGCTTAAAAAATCAATATGTACTTACTATTAAAAATAAAATTAGCGTTCGGAGTGATCATAGCAATATCATCACGGATAAGAGACGGGTTCCAGGATGCATGCATGACAACATTGTTGGTTACGAGTCTCTGACCGCCAGTGAATAGTGTCATGGAGCCAGCAACAACTGTGAACTGCCTTGCTTGATTCCTACCGTCGAACCAGCAATGGGCAGCAGTAACTGCCCTTCGGACACCAAGTATTACAGCGCCACATACACTCTGACCTGCCGCCATGTCAATGACTAGTCCGCACTGCAAATATTTTATTAAAAATGGAGTAGCCAGTGTGGAAAAAAAAATAATTTAGTAGATATATAAGAGTATATAAGAATTACATAATTACCTGGTAAGGGAATTGTCCAAGATTAGCCAATGTACCACCGGCGATTCTGGACCCCACGATCACATCTTGAGCCTCAGTTTCACGAATCTTGTAGGCTAATGGTATGCCTACTTTGTTGTGGTAATCGTAAGCAGTGAGGTCTTCTAAGTCGATCACATCTTCGAAGTTAATATTTTTAGAGGAGACTACTGCCACCAGCGCCAACAGCGTTACAACCAGAACCTTCATATTGATTGACTTGAACCAACTAAGTGAATATAATGTCTTACATTTCGGTATTTATACCCAATCGTTTGCGTTATCGTATTATTTGCATTAAAATAATTATGATTTATTTTAATCATAATTATTTTAAGTAAGATAAGACTGCCAAATGAGCTTATGTTTGCGATTGTATATTGATTATTCTGTCTATACATATAATAAAATTGTAACCAAGTTGTATCTGTATATTCAATATTAAAAAATATAATATATATTTATATACGTCGTGTTTATGTTACCGAAGTCAAAAAAGTATATTTTTTGTCTGTTTGTCCTTAAGTGTTTGTGCGCACTAATCTCAGCAACTGCTCATCGTGGCAACCTTCCCGTAACATTTAGTGTGCATTTGTTGTATTTCAATCGACCATTGTACCATTTTCATTTACTTACTAATTACATTTGCTTAGTAATAGTTGCTTAACAACCTTCATCGAGACTCAATCAATCAATCAGCCTATCGCAGTCCACTGCTGGACATAGGCCTCTCCCAACACGCGTCATAGCACAACCGTGTGCTATGGCGCGTGTGAGATGAGTCTCGATAGGGATCTAATCGCAATCCGTGACATACATATATTACTTATTATTGAAAATTTCAGGTGGCCATCTGTGGTGTTCTTCATCAGGTTCACTCCACCAAATTACACTTTCTGAATGCAAAGGTTTGATATATTGTAAAAAATCGGTTGTCTGTAAAGTCGGTTTACTGACGATAGTTGAACATGACAACGTCATAAGAATGGCCGATTGTGCCTCTTTGTCGCTCGTTCCGCGTTCTTGCTTGCATAATGGAACTCTTCAGAGCGACGTAACGCCGCATACGTCATCTTTGTTCGTGCGTGCAGTGGTGCAGCCGGCTCCATCGAATTATAAGACGTTTTCACATCAAAAATATTGAAATTACTCTATGTATCCCTATATTTTGAAGGAATTACCCTCAATTCCTCATGGATTCCATCATCTAAACTTAGTTTTTATAAAAATGAGATCAAACTAGAAGTGAAAAAAGTACTCTCAGACAAAAAAAAAACGAATCGGTCCATAAATGACGGAGTTCTGCGGTTATTAACATTTAAAAAAATACACACGAATTGATAACCTCCTCCTTTTTGAAGTTCCGAAGTAAACAAGGAAACCATTATAGTTTCGCTATGTCCGTCCGTCCATCCGCAGCTTTGCTCAGAGACCCTTAGTCCTAGAAAGCTGTAATTTGGCACGAATATACATATTTCTCATGCCGACAAAGTGGTAGAATAAAATCTTAAAAAATATTTTTTTCTAGGGTATCTCCTGTATATGTGAAGTGGGGAGGTTTATTTTTTTTCTTAACTACCCCATGGTGTTGGGTATTGTTAAATAGGTCTTTTAAAAATATTGTAGATTTGTTAAGACAGGTTTTTGATTGAGGGATTCGTTTATGAAATATTAAGCTTTTAAGTGCAAATTTTTGTTAGAGTCAAGTGTCCCCCCCCCTGCCAGCCAAATGGTGGTATTTGGAAATGTGAAAAAATTTACAGTAGTAGTATATATAACGAAATTAATAGGAAAACTATCACAGCTAAGTAGACTTCACAAGTTTACGAGTAATAGCCGATTAACTTATAAAATGTTATTGGATAAGTTAAAATTAGATTGGGTCTTGAATCAAGTCTCCTGAATTATAGAAATCTGTAATTGTGGGGTGTTGTCTCAAGCCTTTCTATATATTTATAAATTTCCCTTTTTTTTTTCGTAAAAAAAAATCATGAATTGTAGGAGTCTGATTTTTTGTAATTTTTCGTAGTCTAATATATTTAGGAGCAGAAATACATACATACATACATCTCAACCTTTAAACGTCCCACTGCTGGGCACAGGTCTCCTCCAAACATTTACGGGGATTAGCCTACTACACCACGCTGGACAGACGGGTTGGTTTTGTTTCAAGTTTTCCCTCTCTTGCGGTGCATAACGCTTACTCCCTTAGTCGACTCTTACGTCACCCTCGGGGTGGAAGGGGCGGTGACATTTGTATTCTTAATCCGTGACCACACGGACCAGCAATAATACCTGATCATATTAAAATAATCAGTAGGTAAGGTTAGGTTAGAACTGCACCCCCCTCAGAATCTAATATTTAGGTAGGTACATACGAACAAGAAAAAAAAACATATTAGGTATCATATAATTTTATACCTACCAAATTTTAGAATTTCAATATCTCTATATATATAAAAATCAATTGCTGTTCGTTAGTCTCGCTAAAACTCGAGAACGGCTAAACGGATTTATCTTATCTTGGTCTTGAAATGTTCGTGGAGGTCTAGGGAAGGTTTAAAAGGTGAGAAAAATCGAATAATTGCCGGGAAAACACTCAAAACAGCCCTTTTCTATTTCCAATACTATTGTTTTCTAAATAAAATGGAGAGTCAATTGTTGTTAATCTGACAGATTATTTTTTCAACATTGACATTACGTTTGACAACCAACTAATATGTCAATCCATCCTGACGCACTTCAGAACACGGACAAAAGTATTACTATATTGTGTTACAATATCTATGAGTGCATCCTTCTATTTTTGTGGCTACATGCGCAAGAACTTTCTTTACTTTGGTGATAGTCCTTTGTGATAGAGAACGATTCGCACTGGGATGATACGCTCAAGGATTCCGTAACATCTTCATCGCCGCATAAAATTCGTACATTGTTTGCGATTATCATATCGACATGTTTCCCCTCGAATCCAAAATATTTGTGGGTTAAGTATAGAGATGACATGTCTGAGGATGTTTTGCAGCGTGTGCGCCGTCAAACTTTGAATCCTACACTAAAAATGACTGAAGAAATTTACAATGAGACATTGATCATGATAGAAGATATGATATAGAAATGAAATGAAACGAGTTGCAAAGAGAACAACAGTACGACATTGAAGCATTGGCCGAAACAGTTCGTATAAATGTTCCACAATTAAATCAACAACAATGAATTGCGAACGACACTTTGATAGAAACTATGATCAGTGGATCTGGTGGAATTGATTTCCTTAATGCTCCCGGAGGAACCAGAAAAACCTTTTTAAATTGCATTGCTTTTGGCGAGGATCAGATCGCGAAATGATGTTGCTCTAGCGTTGGCTTCATCTGGAATAGTTGCGACTCTGCTAGAAGGCGGGCGGACTGCACATTCTGCCTTGAAATTACCATTAAACATGCAAATCACCGAAACACCAATTTGCAACATCGCCAAAAATAGCGCAATGGCCAAAATCCTACAGGTATGCAAATTGATTGTTTGGGATGAATGCACAATGGCCCATAAGAGGTCACTGGAGGCACTGAACAGAACGTTAAAAGATCTTCATGACAACCAAAATATGTCAACTATCCCACGGAGTTTTTAAATTCACAGGAATTGCCTGGATTACCACCTCACAATTTGCAGTTAAAAGTAGGATCAGTTGTCATGGTTGATGTTGTCATCATGCTGCTTAACATTAATCAACCTCGACTATGCAATGGCACAAAACTGGCTGTGAAAAAGCTGATGAATAATGTCATTGAGGCAACAATCATAAAAGGAAAATACAAAGGAGAGAATGTCTTGATCCCGCGGATACCGATGATTTCAACGGACTTACCATTCGATTTTAAACGTTTACAATTTCCAGTACGTCTGGCCTTTGCGATGATCATAAATAAATCGCAAGGACAGTCGTTAGAAGTATGTGGAATCAACTTAGAGTTTCCCTGTTTCGCGAATGGACAATTATATGTCACGTGTTCGCGCGTCAAAACAAAACAAAAAATATAGTTTATGAGAAAGCTTTAAATTAATTAATAATAAAACTTCACGCTTTATTCAAAAAATGCTTTTTAGGGTTCCGAAGTAAACAAGGAACTCTTATAGTTTCGCTATGTCCGTCCATCAGTCTGTCCGCAGCTTTTCTCAGAGACCTTTAGTCCTAGAAAGCTGTAATTTGGCACGAATATACATAGTATATCCTGTACTGTGAAGGGGGATGTTCATTTTTTTTCTTAACTACTCTATGGTGATATGTATTGTTGAATAGGTATTATAAAAATATTGTAGGTTTGTTAAGACAGGTTTTTGATTGAGGGATTCGTTTGTGAAATATTAAGCTTTTGTGCTAATTTTTGTTAGAGTCAAGTGCCAGCCAAATGGTGGTACTTGGAAAAGTGAAAAAATTCACGGTAGTAGTATATATAACGAAATTAAAAGGAAAACTATCACAGCTATGTAGATTTCTATAATTATATAGAAAGGCTTGAGACAACAGTCTCAAGCCTTTCTATATAATTATAATTTCCCCTATTTTTTTTTCTGTCTGTTTTTTTGTAATTTTTCGTAGTCTGTAATATATGTAGGAGCAGAGACTCCCCTCCCCCTTCCTCTTCCACCTCCTTTCCCGCGACCCTTTTAATGCGATTTATTTCAAGATTTTACCAAAATTGTTACCATTGTCCTATGTTCTCAGAAGTCATAAATGCTGAAACCACAAATACCTTATTCTTAGTCCGCATTATTGAGAATGGCAATTTCGGAACCCTACATTGTGCGTGACCCGACATGCACTTGGCCGGTTTTTTTATTAAATACGTATTCAATTTGTTTGTTTTAAAATCATTTTATACAAAAGTTTAGGTCTTTTATTTATCAATGAGGCAGTACGAAGTCTGCCGGGTCAGCTAGTTCAATATAAAAAAATCGCCGGGCGGAGTGACTCCCCTCCCCCTTCCTCTTCCACCTTCTTTTCTGTGACCCTTTTCATCATCATCTCAACCCATAAACGTCCCACTGCTGGGCACGGGTCTCCTCCAAACATTTGGAGGGATATTAGCCTACTATACCACGCTGGCCAGACGGGTTGGTATAGGGTTTGGTTTGAGTTTTCCCTCTCTTGCAGTGGATATTGTCTGCCTGACTTACTCTTTTAGTCGACTCTTATGACACCCTCGGATGGAACAGGGTGGTGACATTTGTATTCTTAATCCATCACCACACGGACATAATTTTCCCACCCTTTTAAAGCGACTTATTTCAAGACTTTACCAAAATTGTTACCATTGTCCTATGTTCTCAAAAGTCATAAATGCTGAAACCACAGATACCTTATTCTTAGTCCGCATTATTGGGAATGGGTATTTCGGAACCCTTTGTGCGTGACCCGACATGCACTTGGTCGGTTTATTTTATTTAGATAATTGTTTATGTAACATTACTTTTGTAAATTTCAAATTTGAGCCAACTGTTTTTACATGCACTTCTTCTTTTCTAATACGTTCTTGATATTTTAGACCGAATGGCTCTGAAGAATTTTTGCGCTCCAAAAGGCAAACCGTATTTTTTGTTCTTTTATGATCTCATATATCATATAGAAACAGAAGTCTTTTTATACCCCGGGTTCTTTTAATTCCAATCAATTTTCCGTACAGTATTTAGTGAAAACAACTAACAACGCTCAGGGCCAGACTGACTGTTGCTAGTGTCGATCTTAGTACAAGCTGTTTTTGTATGATCAGCTTTATGTGGCTTTGTCTTGTTCTTCACATGTAAAACTAGTAACTCCTGGAAACTCTAGGCTTTAATCCCTAAAGTATGCGCGAACGAAGTCACAAGCACATATTTTCAATAGGTATACTTAAAAACGTATTAATTAAAATTTAAACAATGTTAGGCAATACTGTTAACTAAACGAAAGCTCGAACGTCAGCCTCTCTAGACAAGTGGCATAAATGGTAAGGTCAGGTTTTAACCCGACCGAAGACGCTGATGTAGGCGTAAAAGGATGCATTTAGTATGGTAATGGAATATCAGCCAAATCGGCGCTCGATCACTTTTAATATGATTTCGTGACAAAGTTGCTTAACTAAAATCCATACTAATATTATATACTTATGCGAACTTTAAAATTTTGATGAGAACTCTATTAGTTTGTTTTTTACCTTTGCACGACTAAACAGCTAAATGAAATAATAAACATTTAGATTTTTCATTTCCATAAGGATTCCATCTACCTAGATGGAATCCTTTTTACCATGATAACCGACACCTATTCAAGCCGAGCCGCGGGCAACAGCTAGTTATTAATACAGTTTTTATGTATGGGTTTCCGTGGGTGGTATATAAAAGAATATTTAAAAATACAAGCAAATATTTTAAAATATTTTATAATACAAGCTTCTATAGTGTATTTATGTCATATATGGGTGTTTATCGATGGACAAGGTCAGCTCAGGACCGAACGATGTGGAAAACCTTGGAGGAGGCCTAGGTCCAGCAGTGGACGTCTTATGGCTGAGATGGATGGGTGTTTATGCATTAAATATTCTTCAAAGAGCCCAAACAAGACACGGCTGTCTTGTTTGGTTGAAAAGTTTCTATGACTACCTTTGAACATCATCATCACACACTGAACTCCACCTTAAAATACATTAGCCGTCAAGATATATCCACAGTGAAGAGTTCATCAGAGCCATCTTCCGACTTCATCATCACGTCCTAAACACCCATCTAGGAATATAACACTCGTCAAGATTAATCCACAACACTCAAACACGACACGGCTTTCTTGTTTCATTGAAGAGTTGTCATGGCCACCTTCCGACTTCACCATCACGTCGTAAACACCCATCTAGGAATATAACACTCGTCAAGATTAATCCACAACACCCAAACACGATACGGCTATCTTGTTTCGTTGAAGAGATGCCATGACCACCTTTCGACTTCATCATCACGTACTCAACACTGACCTAAGAATATAGTACTCATCAAGATAAATCCAAAAGACCCAAATACTACACGGTTATCTTGTTTCGTCATGTAAGAGTTGCCTCATGGCAACTCTTACATGTTCAGGACGTGATGATGAAGTCGGAAGGTGGTCATCCACCTTCCGACTTCATCATCACGTCCTGAACACATCTAAGAAAATAGTACTCGTCAATATAAGTTCAAAACACCCAAACACGACACGGCTATCTTGTTTCGTTGAAGTGTTGCCATGGCCACCTTCCGGCTTCATCATCACGTCCTGAACACCCATCTAGAAATAAAGTACTTGTCAAAATAAATCCTACGAACCGAAACCTGACGCGGCTATCTTGTTTCGTTGAAGAGTTCCTATGGCCATCTTCCGGCTGCATCATCAGACTTCAGTTATACCAAATTTCAACTCCATCAAACACCGGGAAGTGCTTCCAATCTAGCTTACAAGATTTGCCCCTAACAAACAAACTAAGCTACAAACTAACTTACTAACTAACGTACATTGCAAGCTAAATAAAAGCTTGTAATAAAAGTTATGACCCTAAAACAAAACCATATGTCGTATGTCATCTCCCTATGAAAATATAAAGCGTAAGTATTGCAGCGAAAAGTAAATTAATCTAGATTACGCTAATAAGTTTATCGTATCGTCATGTGATTAGGTAGTAAATTTTGTATCAGTAACATCGTTGCATACGTGTATGATGCATCATGTTAATTATTTATCAATTGAGTAACATAATGATGCATTACTTAATAACAGATAGGAATAAATTTACTTACAGATATTATAAAGAAAGATAAACTACCTTCAAATTGAACGGCATTTAGTTTTAATTTAGTGCGTACTGGCTTAAATAAATTTTAAGTATGAATATACACTGATACGGGAAGTGATAGTGATAGATGAAATTAAGCTATAAATAGCTCAATAGCAGGTTTCCAGCGCTCATTTTGGGATGCTAATACTCTATCATAAAATCCAGGTGTTTCAGTGTTTAGGCCGGCAACACGCCCAAAGAGATGTAGGGCACCATACTAGCCCGGCTGAGGAAGGACCTCCACCTTACAGAAGACCACCGCCAAATAACTACTCACAGCGGTGTAGTTGTGTTTTTATGTGTGAGTACAGATCTCCAGCGCTCATTCAGGGATGCGTTTTAGAAGAAACGTATTCCTATTCCAGGGATACACCCATCTTAAAGCCCTGGTGTAAAAAAATGGGTTTGCAACATGCAAGTGATACCTCTGGTATTGCAAGCGTCCATAGGCTACGGTAACTGCTTAACATTAGGCAGGCCACATGCTTGTTTGCCACCCAAGAAGTATAAAATATTGCGATTAGGAATTATGTAATAATTTAAACATTTTTTTTTATTTTAGGGTTACATTATCAAAATTATTTTTTACTGTCTAAGGGTTAATATTTATTACAACTCTGATATACATGTACCTATGTTTTCAGAAGCGGGTATTTAAATTTCATGCATCTTACATCCGTGCCCTTCTATACAACCGTTCAGTCTCTTATTTTATTTCCTTAGAAATGGAATATATAGAAAAGAAAACAATTTATTTTTGAAAAAAAACGCCGATTTATTTCATATCTTGTGGTAACTTTTGGTAGCTTATGTTTGTACTCAGTTATATTAATAGTAATTTTATGCTTCTTACTTTGTAAATTACAATCAAGACGAATGTTTGTACAATCAAGAAATTTCTAAGTCCGTTCTGAAAAACAAATCGAACTGCGTTTAACAAATTTCTAGAATAATCTTACAAGAATGCCCGCACTACTCTTAACTGTTGCATGCCTTAATCAGCTGTCGGGTCACACTTTATATTCCATAGTTTTTACAAACTTGTCCACCTAAAACCCCATAGCCCGAAAATTATTTAATGTTGTTCATGTTATCTACTCTTACCATAGGCAGATCATGGCTGTACTGCAATAGTGTAGCTGTGGCACGACTACGGTAAGTTTCAGTTTAAATTAAAATTCCATAAGGACCTCTGCTTGTTAATCCTCTGTCCCCGCGTAAACTTTCAAAAATCCCGAGTATTCTCCTTGAATCATAGGAAAATACCCGATAAATTTTTAATGAAGAGAAAAATAATACACGAAAAATTTTTGTTAGATAAGTAAGGATAATAATAATAAGGTCCTCCTAACCGAATTTCGGTTACCAATTTTGATGGTCACTTTCCATCTGCACGGAAGATATTTAAGATATTGAAGGTACAAGTGTTAGCGCAGATACACTTTTTTTCTTTCACTCACATAGGAGAGTGAGGGAAAAAGAGTGCGTTTGTGTCCAGTTGCCGTCCCATCGGAATCGATGGGACGACCATCCGACCCGACTGAAGAGAAATCACGCGGAGGACTAACGACTCTACATGCTTTTTGAGGTACGATAGCTTAAAAAAAAAAATTATTTCCGAACTTCTGACATTTATTGTTAACATTTATTGACAGAAAATCCCAATACCTATTAATGTCCCGACGCGGGTATTGAACCGACCGAAACCAACTGGCAGTATATTTGTGCAAAATAAAAAGCAATGCATATTGCTATTTAACATAGTCAGTACTGTCAATATTATGGGTATCAAATAAAAAAATAGTGTACAAAATCAGTGAAACATTTTATACACTAAGATGTTTATTTTTTTTTTTTTTTTTTATACTACTTGGGTGGCAAACAAGCATACGGCCCGCCTGATGTTAAGCAGTATCTGTAGCCTATAGACGCTTGCATTACCAGAGGTATCACTTGCGTGTTGCCAACCCTTTCTTTTACACCAGGGCTTTAAGATGGAAGTAACCCTGGGATAGGAATACGTTTCTTTCAAAACGCATTCCTAAATGAGCGCTGGAGACCTGTACTCACACACAGGAACACAACTACACCGCTGTGTGTAGTCATTTGGCTGTGGTCTTCTGTAAGGTGGAGGTCCTTCCCCAGTCGGGCTTGCTCGCTAGTATGGTGCCCTACCTCTCTTAAATTTGCTGCTCTCTTTTATTTGCTGTGATTGTCTAAGTCTGGGAAAACAGGCAACCTGATTAGTCAGACAGTATAAGATACAACAGATAGTATTCACTCAAATAAAACAAGAATTGAAAATAATTGAAAAGTATAATCAAATAAAATTGAATTTAAACGTTTTAATACACATTTAGAGCCGAGCGCTGATCCAGCTAAGGTAGGAAGTAACTCTGACGAAGGCAGCTGGGAAACCACGTGTGCAGCCACTGGCAGATCCAAAAGAGACGATACCAATCTAATAAACAAAATAATAATATCAGCATCATAAATTTAACTCGTCAACAAAGCACAGAAATCTCTCACATATCGACAGTACAATAAATGCTATGAGATACTATTTAACCGTTATTGAAACAAAGCAACAGCTTCGAAGCATTCATTCACAAGTGGGTTGCGTATCTATACTACTCGTATTTTATAAAGAGGTAACGTTTGTGAGTTTGTGACGTTGTAGGGGGTAATCTCTTGATCTACTAAACCGATATTGATTTTTTTTTACACTGATAGAAAGCCACGTTATTTGTGAGTGTCATAGCCTATATTATATTGACAAAAACATAAACGGGACCCCGGGAAATATAAACCCCACGAAACCAGGGCGCACGGCTAGTTTTAAATAATTTGAGTTATTTTATGTATTAACCTAAATTCAAGAAATGTTAACTCCTTATTGTTTTACACAGCGTTCTTCTTAATAAATACAGGATTGTGGTACTCCACCGTGGTACTCCACCGCAATCCTGTATTATCAATGAATTTATTGAATTAGTTTAATCTCGTTATCAGTAGATAATTACTAATTCAATAAATTACTTTCCAACATAAAATAAAAAGTGTTTTAGATTTGTACGAAGGACATTAAGACAGTAGTGGCAATGTTGAAGACATTTAAGTTAATTATAAACTAAATAACTCTTACCAAGATACGCCTGCCATTGTTGGTGACTACGAGGGGACCACCGGAGTCTCCACCGCACACGCTTCTGCCACCGGCTCCGCTAGTACACACGTTGCTTGCTACGATACTAGTCCCAAATGTTTGCTGACACACGGCGTTGGTGATCACAGGCAAGTTGACGTGGCTCAGGCGCTGGGCGTTGGAGATACCTTGGTTAGCACCTGCAGTTTATAATCGATGTTAAGTACCCATTTTTAATTTCAAGAAATAAGTTTAAACGAATCAAGAGGTAAAGTAATTCTTACCATCACCAGTGCGACCAAATCCAGAAGCAGTAGCAGTCCATCCAGCCCAGTTATTGTTCTGCTCAGCACCAGTAGGCAGTGGAATGGAATTCATGTTGTCTGTGTTGATAAGTAGGTTCAGATGAAATTACAGTAAAAAGACAAAACCGATAATAATAATTTTAACAAAAATACCGACTTCAAATACTTTACTAGTAGAAGAATTTTGAAATACCCTTATATCAAAATTTTAAAGTATTGAAACATTATAAAATTCATACAATTACAGTAGTATACAATTCTTGATTCCCATTTTTAATTTTTGGAGTTCTACATTCCAGCCTCATTATGAAATCAGTTCCATAGTACCTAGAATTTAAGTTGCTACATTACATTTACTTTGTTACATAATAATTCACACACTAATTCGGGTTGATGAATCAGACATATCGTTAGAATTTCTTCTAAGACAAGTGGGTTTCCTCACGATGTTGTTTTCCTTCACTTCAGTTAGCAGATAGCGAATCATTTGATTAACTCCACATAGTGAAATTCACATTGGTACTGCCTGGGATCGAACTCGCACCTCTTGCGGGCAAGTCGGTTACTTTTCCACTCGGCCACCACACCGCTTTATATGTATATATTAATATACAACCTTAATGAGACTAACTAATCGCCATCCTCATCCCAACTCATTACTCATTGTGAAGTTTCAGTGGTCATCACCCAATAATGGTTCCTGAATGCAAATGTTTGATTTGATGTAAAACACACCAAAATCGCTATATGTATACCTATATTATTTAAAGAGTATACGAGATGATAGAGTAATACGGGACCAATCTGCAAGTATATCCTTACTAATAAAACAATAATTCTCCAAATCTGTTCATAAATGTCGGACTTATGTAGACAAACATTTAAACGGTAAAAATAGGCACTGTCGCGTACTCTGGTAAATGGAGCGATGAATTGAACAACAATTGTATCTTTCATCATACATTAGCATAAAAGCAAAATTTACTTACTGGTCAAACCGAAAGTGGCCAAGCTAATGATAGCAATATCGTCACGAATAAGATTCGGGTTCCAGGATGCATGCATGGTAACACTGCTTGTGGTCAGTCTCGTACCGCCAGAGAATAGTGTAATGGAGCCCATCACAACTGTGAACTGTCTTGCTTGATTCCTACCATCCCACCAGCAATGGGCAGCGGTAAGTACTCTGCGGTTATTAACTATAACACCGCCACATACACTCTGACCACCCGTAGCCATGGTAATGACAAGACCAGCCTGCAATAAAAATGAAGTGATGATGATAAATATGAAACTTCAAAAATGGAAGAGGCTCTTTATTTAATATTTTATGTTTGCTAAGCCACTGGGATTATTCCGACATCCTATTATTAATTGCTCATAAACGACTTTTAAAATTTGGTTAAACCGTTATGATTAGTCCGGACGAACAAACAGATGAACACTATAAAAAATGCAAGTATCTGTACTTAAACTTAAGCTTAAAGAAAAACGCAATTTCATAATAATAAAAAAAAGATGTGTGGCACTCGGTAACTGCCGCGGTAAAGCTATTGCGTAGCATTTTTGATAAGCGTGATATTTCAAAAAAGTCATCAAAAGTTTACGCATGCGCGCGCAGTAGGGGTCTTAGGTTATTTTCGTTACTGAATTTCTGGATTCGGTCTCCACGCTCAAGGCCCGCGATAGAAGCTATGCAATAGTTTAATAATAATAATAAACATTTATTTCAGAAACAAATTTCCATATATTGTTAGTGGCAAGTTAGTAACAATTTGTGATTATAATTTATATTAGTATTATTAGTAATTAATATAAAATAAGCTATTGTTTTAATCCTAATGCTAACCCCACCCAGTGCCTTTGGATGGGACAGTCCGGTCTATCAGCTATCATCTTCAGGATGCCATTGCGACTGTTACGCAAGCGCTGTAGTAGCGAAGCTGCTTTTTTACGCATGATGGCGTGAAATCCATCCGTGCGAGCCTCCGCAAACATGCCCGATGCACTACACTATCCTGAAGGCGTTGTTGTATTGCACGCGCAGGACGTTGTAGGCTCGGCTGGTATAAGACACCCATAGACCGCGCGAATAAAATTCTTATTTTATTTTTAAGCCTTACCTTTGTACATTCTCCTATGGGTAATGTATTAAATCGTTAAAAATGCAAGAGTCATTAATTTTTTATAACATCATTATTGTACCTGAGCCAAATATTAAGACAATGAAACTGTTTAATTATGTCCTAATGAAACCCTCGTATACTTCACTTAAACTAGTAAAACATAGTTATCATAGTCGACTCGCGATTTTTAATGAAAAATGTCTATATTTGGGCAGACTGTTACAAATGTCAAGTTAACGTCAATAGTAGGAGCTGGGACAGGCAGCCGTGACCAATAGACAGACGTATGGGAAAAGTCATACCAAAATGTTTAATTTTATATACTACTAACAAGCGTACGGCCCGCCTGATGGTAGGCAGTTACCGAAGCTTATGGATGCTTGCAATACCGAAACTATCACTTGCGTGTTGCCCACGGAAACGGAAAACGTTTCGTTAAAATCTTATCCATAAATTATCGCTAGAAACCTAAAATGATAATTTATTTTTACCAGATTGATACAAAACCCAAAAACAGAAAATGAGTGCAACGGCTTAATTAAATAAAATAATTTAAATACTTGTTGACTTGGTAAGTAGGTACATGAGAGTGACAATAAATTACCTGATACGGGAACTGTCCCAGGGTAGCGAACGAACCACCGGCGATTCTGGTCCCCATTATCGCATCTTGAGCCTCAGTCTCACGGATCGCGTTGGCTAATGGTATGCCAATTTTGTTGTGGTAATCGTAAGCGGTTATGTCTTCTAAGTCGATCACATCTTCAATGTTGATGTTTCTGGAGGAGACTACTGCCACCAGCGCCAACAAAGTTACAACCAGAACCTTCATATTGATTGACTTGAATCAACTAGTGAATATTATGTCTAGCATTTCGATATTTATACCCAATTGTTTGATGCATTATTCTGTTATCGTATCATTTGCATGCAAATAATAATGATCAAAATAAGTAACCTGCCAAATGAGCTTATGTTTGCGATTGCATATGATTAATTATTTATATAGTTTTTATGTATGGTTTTACTTGTGTGGTAAATAGTAAAATGTTTACAAGAATAATTGTAACAAAATATTTCTGCATGCACGACTCAAATTCAGCTACTAAATTATTAAATGTAGCACTGCCACAAGTATTAAAAAAACTAACATAGAACAAGTTGTATAGTAAAATTCCCAACTCTCTTTATTTTTGATAGTGGTATATTAACCTGCTCGGGTTCAACATCTATGACTGGTTAATGGAAGGTTTCAATCAATTAGACCTCACCGATTCTGCTTGGTGAACAGGGTACTGTAGTTAAAATGTTGTGTACTTATTAATGGTTCGAAAATCCATGGTCGCGTACACAAATTTCTTGATAATATAGTCATTCTGGATGATCACGTAATATTTATAGTAGCTACCAACAATTATAATGATCAGACCTTCGTTTCCATCTCAGCCAAAAGATATCTACTGGTGGACATATTAGGTTTTCCCTAAGGTTTTCCACAGCACTCGGTCCTGAGCTGACCTTATCCACCGGTTGCCCGAAATTCGTTTATTTTGCTGTAAATTGTTTTTATAAGTTGTTTGACCGCTTAATAATCATGTAATCAACGTTGCATTTTAGTTTAATTTTGTTATTTATTTAACTTGTTCTGACTAACTGACCTCACTGATTCATCACCGCAAAGCCTCCAAACTTTAAATCTTGCAAACAATGTTTCCTTAAATGACTATTAAAATTTCCAAAAATATTTTTGGAAATTTAGTCCCCGAACAGATAAATAATTGTTTAACTCGGGCAAAATCGCCGCGGCCCGCTTTAAAATAATTTATTATACGTTTCGGTGCACGATAAACAAGGTTAGCTCAGAATCGAGTGTTGTGGCAAGCCTTGGGCTTTCCCCTAAGGCTTTCCACGTCTATGTCCAGCTGTGGACGTCTTTTGACTGAGATGTATATATTTCTACTCTATGGACTGTTGATATTCGGAGATATATTATTACCACAAAGACAAACATAACGTAATTTTGTATTGCTACAAAAAGTTAATCCATCTTGATTTAAATAATAAAGGAATTTTATCATTATGTCAGGTGATTGTCTTTCTATATCAGTAAAGACAATAGTATCTTTACTGGCAGCGGCTATACCTCATGTCACGTACAGTTTTTGAGTTTGTTCAATACAAGCAAATACCTACAGACTTTTTTTTTACTCTGAATATTAGTGTCAAAATAATGTTTATTGTCAATTAAGTAAGTATGTAAAGTAGTAAAATTAGTATACCAACGAATTTTATAAAAAAAATCGTTGGTATACTATTTTTACTACTATTATTTTTAGTAAAAATCAACAAAAGGCAACTTTGTAAAAAAATACTGAATCAAATAGGCAATGCTAAATAGGCTAGGTTTATTTCCGCAGCCTACTATAGTCTTGGCATCGAAGTCAATCCGTAACTCAGTTATTTTTTGCTATTCAGTGCCTTTTAGAATTGTTTTAAAGCCAAATTTGTAGCTTTTCTAACTTATTTCTACATAAACAATTTTAATTTAACAGGCGGCGAAGTTATCTCTGGACAAGTCATAAAATTATGTATCGGTTGATAGACATTTAGTATTAAACCTTTATTACCAACCTAATTTTACAATTGAATCTATATAAGTTGGGTTGTGTTTTTGTATTCCTCTTTTTCCTTGGAATCTGAGGTCCATACTGTTTTTGTTATATTTTTTGTCTAACTATTTGTTGTTATTTTCTCTCATCAGGTGGCCTACCCACCTCCGTTTAAGTTTTTTTTTATTTCGACTACAATATTTTAAAATTTCGTAACAAAATATACCTATGACGTCTTTAATTGAGCCGTTTTATTAAACGGCTACACTATAATTCACACTCACTAGAGTTAGAAAATCACTGGTGTGCTATTGCACACCAGTGATTTTCTAACTCTAGTGATTTGTGCTATCCAACTAAGAGTGGAATTTAGGTAGGTATTTAAGTAAGTAGAGCGTATAGGCTATACCTTTCACCGTAAAATAAAGTTTAAAATATTGATGGAACAACAACTGCTATCTAATCTATAAAAAGCTACTATTATAGCTTGGCATTTGGTGAGTAAATCTGCACCTATGCTGATTAGGCACAATTAATATTTAGTTTTATTAGTTTTTATTTACTCAGAACATTATTAGTTCACTAGATGAACACTTAAGTAATAATAATAGTCGTCTAGACTTTACTGATTAGGTCTAGACTTTTTTGATTTAGGTCACGACGACCAATCTTAACGGAGATTAGCCAACAGGTCATATTATAGTGTACAAGTGTGTGCGCAAACCCAGGTAAACTCACTATTCCTTCACTCTCATAGTCCAATGGGACGGCAATCCGATCCGACCGGAGAGAGATCAGGCGCTGGACCAACGGCTTGACGTGCTTTCCGACGCATGGGGCTGTACCTAAACACTGCCAATTTCCAAACTCCGAGTATCAATTGTGAATTTTTTGACAGAAAAACCCAATACCAATTTTTCGATTCCTGGATCTCGGGATCGGCAGTCACACACATCGACCACTAAACCACCGAG
This sequence comes from Trisateles emortualis, assembly GCA_947095525.1. Classification (NCBI taxonomy): domain Eukaryota; kingdom Metazoa; phylum Arthropoda; class Insecta; order Lepidoptera; family Erebidae; genus Trisateles; species Trisateles emortualis. The sequence continues at coordinate 9,500,086 of OX352735.1, read as the reverse complement.
GCAGTCACACTTACATAATCGGTTGGGGAAAAAGTGTTTCGCATTTTTTAAGAAAATTCAAAACATTTTTTAATAAAGTTTATTTACATTTAACTAAAGTATGTAGATACATTTTGTTCGATAACTTTTTGCCATCTTGTAGGTAGGGACATGATCCTATTGCTATAGGAATTTTGGGACTTTTGATCAAAATACCGCGACAAGTGGTTTTGGCAGTCTTCTCGTGATGTTAACCTGACACTGCCTAAAGAATTCTGAAGAGACCGAAACAGGTGGAAATCTGAAGGTGTAAGGTCAGGACTATACGGCGGATGGATTAACACCTCCCAGCCAAACTCTCTTAATTTTTGCTGAGTGGCTAAAGATGTGTGAGGTCTAGCGTTATTATGATGAAAAACCACACCCCTTCTGTTGATTAATTCCGGCCGCTTTGTCTCAACTTCTTGCTTCAATCTCATCAGTTGTACGCAGTAGAGTTCAAAATTGATGGTCCTGCCTGGTGGTAACAGCTTATATTGAATAATGCCTTTCCAATCCCACTACACACACAGCATCACCTTGTTGCGAGATAACCCAGATTGCGCGACAGTCTGTGAAGCCTGACCGGCCTTTGACCACGACCTTTTTTCCTTTCGCACGTTCTTGTCGTACGTGATCCACTTTTCATCACCAGTTATCAGCTTCTTCAAAAATGGTTCGGTTTCATTTATGTCGTAATAAAGAATCACAAATGAGTACACGGTTCGTTAGGTTTCTTTCAGTGAGCTCGTGAGGTTTTAAATGCGCCAAAACTATTTTATGGTCAATTCCGAGTTCTTCAGCTACGTCGTAACTACTGATTTGCCGATATTGCTCCACTTTTTCAAAAATGGCATCCATTTTATCCGTAATAGGGCGACCAGAGCGACGTGCATCTTTAACATTAAAATTTCCGGATTGAAAACGCTTAAACCAAATTTGTGCTACTCTCACAGACACTGCACTAGGTCCATAAAAATTTTTTCGCGGCTTGCGTTGCATTTTTACCTTTTTTGTAGTATAATTTTAAAATGTACCGAATTTCTTCATTAGATTCACTCATCTTGACAGTACGAAAAACAAATGAAAATCACACATTTTCCTAATTTGAATTTGGAATTATGTTCTTTAAAATTTAAACTTTCAATGATACTAAAACCAGTCAGATACAAATAGTATAGCCAAAGAGATTTTATTACAAGTTCATACATACTATAATGCGAAAAGACTTTTTCCCCAACCCAAAATATACTTACAAATAGACGCTTGTCTGTGTTCAGCGTAAATCCTATTTTTGAGTTCTCTATAAAATAGGCTAGGCCAAAAAATACTCTATCGACATCATATCTTGAAAATTCGGACTTTCTAGCAGTATCCAGACCGATAAATATAAGGATACATAAATACGACGAAACGCTTAGAGAAAAGGTAGGAAGCCCTGTTTTGCTGTTGTCTTGTCTTAGCGGTGGCAATACCGTGCCCCAAATCTATATTTAAGTATAAACTATGAAAGTAGCGGTGCAAGTGCAAGTGCAAAACGATGGTAGCCGAGTGGGAAAATAACAGGAGTCTGTTATTTTCATGCCGTTGTAATTGCCACCCGGGATCAAACTCGCACCTTTTGAGGTGCGAGTTCGATCCCGGGTGGCAGTACCACTGTGAATTTCACTTTGTGAAGTTTATATCTACTAATCAAATGATTCACCGTCTTCTAACAGTAAAGGAAAACATCGTGAGGAAACCCACATGTCTAAGAAGAAATTCTAAAGATATACCTGATTCACCAACCCGCATTAGGCCAGCGTGTATGAATTAAGGCCTACCTCCAGACATACTCTCTTTCTCTCTTGATGGAGGAGAGGAGATCTGTGCCCAGCAGTGGGACATTATATGGGTTGCTATTATAAGTGCGAGGCTTTCGATGTTTGTGGGCGTGCAAGTACTTTAAAATACTGTTGAACAGATACCTCCACCCACCCAATCTGTACCAACGATGGCACCCAATCATACATCACCAAAACACAAAACAACTATCACTTTGTTTTTTCGATAGCGATATTTTATTTGTACCTACCTAGATACATCACTGAATATTATCGATAAGTAATATCAATCAGTGCGCTTGCCGGGTAAAAAAGATCCGATGATTAAAACTGATTAATCATGAGTAAATAACAAATTACTCAAGATTAACTAATCACAATTATTTACGAATTCAGCTGTACATCCATAACTTAATTGAAAACACATTTAAAACATGAAATAGACTTAAGTATATTCTTTTACATAGATACGGATCTTTTTGAACTGATAACGCATTACTAGGGAACAAGCACTGTGTTGTATATTGTACTAGCTGATCCGGCAGACTTCGTACTGCCTCATTGATAAATAAAAGACCTAAACTTTTGTATAAAATGATTTTAAAACAAACAAATTGAATACGTATTTAATAAAAAAACCGGCCAAGTGCATGTCGGGTCACGCACAATGTAGGGTTCCGAAATTGCCATTCTCAATAATGCGGACTAAGAATAAGGTATCTGTGGTTTCAGCATTTATGACTTCTGTGAACATAGGACAATGGTAACAATTTTGGTAAAATCTTGAAATAAATCGCATTAAAAGGGTCGCGGGAAAGGAGGTGGAAGAGGAAGGGGGAGGGGAGTCTCTGCTCCTACATATATTACAGACTACGAAAAATTACAAAAAAACAGACAGAAAAAAAAATAGGGGAAATTATAATTATATAGAAAGGCTTGAGACTGTTGTCTCAAGCCTTTCTATATAATTATAGAAATCTACATAGCTGTGATAGTTTTCCTTTTAATTTCGTTATATATACTACTACCGTGAATTTTTTCACTTTTCCAAATACCACCATTTGGCTGGCACTTGACTCTAACAAAAATTAGCACAAAAGCTTAATATTTCTCAAACGAATCCCTCAATCAAAAACCTGTCTTAACAAACCTACAATATTTTTATAATACCTATTCAACAATACATATCACCATAGAGTAGTTAAGACAAAAAATGAACATCCCCCTTCACAGTACAGGATATACTATGTATATTCGTGCCAAATTACAGCTTTCTAGGACTAAAGGTCTCTGAGAAAAGCTGCGGACAGACTGATGGACGGACATAGCGAAACTATAAGAGTTCCTTGTTTACTTCGGAACCCTAAAAAGCATTTTTTGAATAAAGCGTGAAGTTTTATTATTAATTAATTTAAAGCTTTCTCATAAACTATATTTTTTGTTTTGTTTTGACGCGCGAACACGTGACATATAATTGTCCATTCGCGAAACAGGGAAACTCTAAGTTGATTCCACATACTTCTAACGACTGTCCTTGCGATTTATTTATGATCATCGCAAAGGCCAGACGTACTGGAAATTGTAAACGTTTAAAATCGAATGGTAAGTCCGTTGAAATCATCGGTATCCGCGGGATCAAGACATTCTCTCCTTTGTATTTTCCTTTTATGATTGTTGCCTCAATGACATTATTCATCAGCTTTTTCACAGCCAGTTTTGTGCCATTGCATAGTCGAGGTTGATTAATGTTAAGCAGCATGATGACAACATCAACCATGACAACTGATCCTACTTTTAACTGCAAATTGTGAGGTGGTAATCCAGGCAATTCCTGTGAATTTAAAAACTCCGTGGGATAGTTGACATATTTTGGTTGTCATGAAGATCTTTTAACGTTCTGTTCAGTGCCTCCAGTGACCTCTTATGGGCCATTGTGCATTCATCCCAAACAATCAATTTGCATACCTGTAGGATTTTGGCCATTGCGCTATTTTTGGCGATGTTGCAAATTGGTGTTTCGGTGATTTGCATGTTTAATGGTAATTTCAAGGCAGAATGTGCAGTCCGCCCGCCTTCTAGCAGAGTCGCAACTATTCCAGATGAAGCCAACGCTAGAGCAACATCATTTCGCGATCTGATCCTCGCCAAAAGCAATGCAATTAAAAACGTTTTTCTGGTTCCTCCGGGAGCATTAAGGAAATCAATTCCACCAGATCCACTGATCATAGTTTCTATCAAAGTGTCGTTCGCAATTCATTGTTGTTGATTTAATTGTGGAACATTTATACGAACTGTTTCGGCCAATGCTTCAATGTCATACTGTTGTTCTCTTTGCAACTCGTTTCATTTCATTTCTATATCATATCTTCTATCATGATCAATGTCTCATTGTAAATTTCTTCAGTCATTTTTAGTGTAGGATTCAAAGTTTGACGGCGCACACGCTGCAAAACATCCTCAGACATGTCATCTCTATACTTAACCCACAAATATTTTGGATTCGAGGGGAAACATGTCGATATGATAATCGCAAACAATGTACGAATTTTATGCGGCGATGAAGATGTTACGGAATCCTTGAGCGTATCATCCCAGTGCGAATCGTTCTCTATCACAAAGGACTATCACCAAAGTAAAGAAAGTTCTTGCGCATGTAGCCACAAAAATAGAAGGATGCACTCATAGATATTGTAACACAATATAGTAATACTTTTGTCCGTGTTCTGAAGTGCGTCAGGATGGATTGACATATTAGTTGGTTGTCAAACGTAATGTCAATGTTGAAAAAATAATCTGTCAGATTAACAACAATTGACTCTCCATTTTATTTAGAAAACAATAGTATTGGAAATAGAAAAGGGCTGTTTTGAGGGTTTTCCCGGCAATTATTCGATTTTTCTCACCTTTTAAACCTTCCCTAGACCTCCACGAACATTTCAAGACCAAGATAAGATAAATCCGTTTAGCCGTTCTCGAGTTTTAGCGAGACTAACGAACAGCAATTGATTTTTATATATATAGAGATTAACGGACACAAAGTACACCCAAACTCAGGGCAACCATTTCTGGATTACACAATTTTTTGTCCCGTGTTTCAAGCCCATAACACGCCGCGCAGTGGTAAATGGCGAGGTGAACAAACCGTGCAGTCAAAGTGATTGAAAGTCAAGCAAAAATAGCAGTGAATGTGCTAGATTGATGCGGTTCTTAGATAGTGTGTGATTTTAAGTGAACTTCTTTTAAGTATAATTTAAAAAACCGGTCAAGTGCATGTCGGGTCACGCACAATGTAGGGTTCCGAAATTGCCATTTCCAATAATGCGGACTAAGAATAAGGTATCTATAGTTTCAGCATTCATGACTTCTGAGAACATAGGAAAATGGTAACAATTTTGGTAAAAGTCTTGAAACAAGTCGCATCAAAAGGAGGTGGTAGAAAAAGAGGAAAGAACGCATGTAGAAATTTTAAAACTTGTTAGGTTTAAAATTATATGGCACCTATTGTCTTTTTTCTTGTTCGTATGTACCTTCCTAAATATTAGATTCTGATAGGCGTAGGGGGTCACAGTTCCAACCTAACCTACTGATTATTTTAATATGGTCAGGTATTCTACTCCTACATCTATTACAGACTACGAAAATTCCAAAAAATCCTACTCGTTTCCACTATTTGTGATTTTTTTTTATTTACGAAAAAACTACGGGAAATTATAATTAAATAGAAAGGCTTGAGACAAAACCCCATAGTTAAAGTCTTGAAATAAGTCGCATTAAAAGAGTCGCGGGGAAGTCACTCCGCCCACAACAAATTCTTCAGCTTTATAATATTAGTATAGATGTTGAATTTTTTTAATTTGGTAAGTATAAAATTATATGATACCTAATGTTTCTTTTCTTGTTCGTGTGTACCTATGCCATAATATTAGATTCTGGCATAAGGGGTCGCAGTTCTAACCTAACCTAACCTACTGATTATTTTAATATTGGCAGGTATTTCTAAATCAAATTTATTTCAATAAAAATACATGACACAACTGAGTTTTTCTTTGGCCTAAGCTAATGCTTGTGTCTTGGGTGCTATTGCAATTACTCAGTCGTGAAAATAACATAATATATCTATTTATATTATAGTCTATTATTATATACATAGGTATAAACTAAATATTATTAAAAATACACAAATAAAAACATAAAATACATGACTTAACATAACTTAACACTAAACCTTTTTTAAGCTCCCAAACTAAATATAACATAGTTATTTAGAAATTACATACATAAAAACAAACAGACCTATTTTTGTAAAATAAAACGTCCCATAATTTTATACATACTACAATTGTACGCATACGGAGTTAGAGGTAATATATATGAACTTGTGAAATCCTACCTAACCGATAGAAAGCAATACACGGTAGTAAAAAGGCTGTCTATTACTTGCAAAACTGAAAAAACCTATAAATCTCAAAAAAAATCTGTACTTTCAGGTGTACCACAAGGAAGCGTATTAGGTCCCCTTTTATTTCTCATTTATATTAATGACATGCCTACAATATAATATAATAATAATAATAGCAACCCATATATGTCCCACTGCTGGGCACGGGTCTCCTCTCCTCTATCAAGAGAGAGAGAGAGGGTTTAGGCCTTAATTCACACACGCTGGCCTAATGCGGGTTGGTGAATCAGACATGTCTTTAGAATTTCTTTTAAGACATGTGGGTTTCCTCACGATGTTTTCCTTCACCGTTAGCAGATGGCGAATCATTTGATTAGTACATATAAACTCCACAAAGTGAAATTCACATTGGTACTGCCCAGGATCGAACTCGCACCTCTTGCGTGCAAGTCGGTTACTTTCCCACTCGGCCACCACCGCTTGCCTACAATAACTATTCATAAAATGACATTATTTGCTGATGATAGTACGATACTTTTTACTGGTAATAATTTGACGGAATTAGAATGTGATATTAACGCAACCTTAGCACTAATTATAGAATGGCTCAATAATAATGATTTAAAAATTAACCTCGACAAAACAAAAATTATGAACTTTAGACAGCGGGCTAGTTCTTTAAATAATGTAAACATTACGTACTCAAATACAAGTATACATAAGACATTGACGTCACTAAATTCTTGGGTCTATATATTGATGATAAAGTAAACTGGAAAGCACACATTGAACATATATGCAAAAAACTACACCAATTTTCTTATGCATTGTATAGACTAAGTAAAATTGTAAATAAGTCAGCTTTGCTAATGGCATGCCATGGTTATGTAGCCTCAATCTTTTGGGGTAATTCATCGGAAACAGAACGTGCATTTATTGCTCAAAAGCGTTGTGTTCGGAGTATGTGCAATCTACAACAGACTGATTCATTTTGGCATTTCTTTATTAATTTAAAAATACTACCCCTACCTTCTCTATATATTTACGAAACTTCACTATTCGTAAAAGCACATTTAGGTTTTTTTGAATTCCGCACTCGAGCTCGTCATACTGATAAATTGAGGGTGGTGGTCAGTAAGACACAGTTGTTACATGGCAGTGTGTTCTGTACAGGTACGCGTATATATAATAAAATTCCTTCAGAAATCAGAGCTATATCAGAACTAAACATTTTCAAAAAGAGACTATAAATTTTTAAAAGAGAAATGTTATTACTGTGTTAAAGACTTCTTAGAAGACAAATCTTAAGGTGCTACAAGGGTGAATTTATTGACATATCTGTATAATTAATATTTATCTTTGACATGGTTTTTTTTATGTATGTTTGTTTGCTATTATTACTCTAATTATATTTGAATCGTTGACTGCATTGTAGTGGTGTTTTAAATAATATAATCATAAAACAATTATTGTTAATTTTTGACATTTGTCTTTCAATATTGTATATTATTATAACTGTGATCTTATGTGTAACCTATGGTCCACAATAAATTAATTGGAATTTGAATTATTAAACATTATATCCATTACCTATGCAGTTCATAATTACACAATAAAAAGTTATATATATATATGTAGGATCAGCAGTGCCGAGGGGCCTGTCGTCAGCGTTAGAAGTATCGATTTCAAAAAGATAAACAAGATACGATAAAATACAACAAAGTTTTATTACAAGAAATAATTAAAATCATAAGAAAACAATAATTACAATTAAAGACAAAATCACAATAAGTGCACTTGACTTTCATAAATCAAACAATCTCGTAGTGCAAAGTCACAACAACTCGCAAAATGGCACATATAAATCGAACAGACTCTGAGAGTCACAGGCTCGTATAATGGCGTGTAGCCATCCAATTAATATCGAACAGACTCTGGGGAGTCACAGTTCGTAAAATGGCGTGTAGCCATCCAATAAATATCGAACAAACTCGTGGAGTCACAGTTCGTATAATGGCATGTAGCCATCCAAAACAGACTCTGGGAGTCACAGTTCGTATAATGGCGTCTAACCATCCAGTGAATACCGAACAGACTCTGGGAGTCACAGTTCGTATAATGGCGTGTAGCCATCCAATCAATATCAATCAATCAATTTCAATCAATTTATTTAATAAAGTACATAAAATACATGTTTCGATACTGAGCTTTTCTTTGGCCCCAAACTAAGCTTATGCTTGTGTCTTGGGCGCCGTTGCCATGCTCAGTAGTGAAAATTACATAATTTAATAATATATTATAGTATAAACTAGATATGATTAACATTATACGAACAAAAACATACATAAAAACATAAAATATGTTATTACAATATAAACTACTAAAATGAATCATTAATAAATCATTTAATTTGATAAGGTACAATTTTATAATAATCTTATGAACAAATAAATGGGTGCTATTTTTTTTCTGGGTGCCTCTGCTAGGATAATCCTGTGTCACAGGCGGTACAAGGACTAATAGCACAGATTACTAAATAGTTATGCTAATAGTATAATTAATAAAGGTAAAATATTACTATTCTATAATATCTAACTACTATTAACTAACACAATAGGTATAAGTAAAACAGCTCTAACACTCATAATCAACAGAGTTGATGTACCTTTGTTCTGCAGGTTTTATAGCAGGACAATCGGCGTCACCCGTCTTGTGGTTGCTCAACTTTTTAAAGCGCGAACATGTTGCACATTTTGGCGGCTCCAATTTCTTTGCGAATTTCGATATCGAGTGCCTTCACCACAAAGTCCACACGTAGGAGTTCCATCCCTGCAAGATTTTGCTGCATGGCCGTATTGGTGGCAGTTGTAGCATCTTGTAACTATCGTGAAGTCTCTGACGAGGCAGGATGTCCAATTTATGAAAAGCCTAGTTTGTGTTATTAGGGCTTTCCGTATGTCGGCAGAGACTTCAATTACGTAGTTACAGGTCGGACTGTCTTTCTTGCCAGACTTATGGCTTAACTTGACAAAGCTTGAAAAAGATTCCAGAGACATGGAGGGGTACTTTTCGGCTATATTTTGATACCACTTGTTGCTATAAACCTTTTCAGTCCTACGAATACTTTTTTTAAATTCATTGGCCTCTACTATTACCTATGATTTTCTTTTCCTTTTAATTTTGTTATATATACTACTACCATAAATTTTATGACATTTCCAAATACCACCATTTAGCCGGCAGAAGGTGGGGAAGGGGGGAAGGAAATTAGCACTTAAAAGCCTAATATTTCACAAAGGAATCTCTTAATAAAAAAACTGTCTCGACAAACCTACAATATTTTCTAAAGACCTATTCAACGATACCTAACACAATGGGGTAGTTAAGAATAAAAAAAAACAAACTCACTTTACATATACAGGAGATACCCTAAAAAAATACTTTTCAAGATTTAATTTCACCACTTTGTCGGCATGACTAATATGTATATTCGTACTAAATTACAGCTTTCTAGGACTAAGGGTCTATGAACTAAGCTGCGGACAGACGGACGGACGGATGGACATAGCAAACTATAAGGGTTCCTTGTTTACTTTGGAACCCTAAAAAGCTCACAATTGTTTTTACATGCTTTTATTTAGCTTGCAATGTATGTTAGTTAGCTTGTTTAGGTCAGATCTTGTAAGCTAGATTTGAAGCACTTCGCGGTGTTTTATTGAGCTGAAATTTGGTATGCCGACGTAAAATCACTTTAAAAAATCACGCGCTTATTTAAAGAACAAGCTAAAGTTTATAGAATCCTCATTATTAAATGGCAACACCGATGGGATACATCAATCAAGGGTCACCAACTCCACCAGTTTTTTCCTTACGTTACTGATCGGTTGGCGAAGACATGGTTGGAGGTAGATCACTGTGTCGCTAAGTTCCTTACGGGTCATAGTAAGTTTCGGAGCAAGTTATACTCGTTTAAGATAGTCGCCGAACTGTCAATGCTCAAGACCTAGTTTCGATCAGAAGCAGCCGGCTCATCACATACTCTGATGAGTGTAGTCTTTCATGAATCATTAATAAAAGTACGATTCCGAGCACTTACAAGCCTAATATTTCATTATAGGAACTCTTCAACGAAATAAGACAACCGCGTCATGTTTGGGCTCTTTTTAGAATATTTAATGCATAAACACTCATAAATTACAAAATATACTATAAAAGCTTGTTTACTAAATATTTACACCTATGTATTTTTTCATTCTTGTTAGGGTTCCGAAGTAAACAAGGAACCCTTACAGTTTCACTATGTCCGTCCGTCTGTCCGCAGCTTAACACAGGTTGAATTACAACAACAACAATGAATTGAAAGAAATGGTGGAAGCCGATCCGAGCCAAACTACCCAGGAATTAGCGGCATATTTAAAAAAACAACACTTAATTATTTGAGAAAAAAAAAGTAACTAAATACGGCAATATTTAGTTACTTTTGTTTTTCTCAAATAATTAAGTGTTGTTTTTTGTTAATGCAGTGTATGAGTATTTGTCTGTTTTTTTTTTGGGTTATAAGACCTATAAAAAGTTTAGGTAGGTAACAAAAGAGAAAGTTTTTTTTATATATTAGCGAGATTAAAAATAATAGGCCTCTCCATAAAATAATAAAAAAAATATAGCAGTGGACTGCGATAGGCTGATGATGATAATGAAAAATAATAGAGACTGAGGCAAAACTACTATTAGAGTATTATTATTTAGTTGCTTATTTTTTTTTTGTTAAGGCAATCGAAAGGATAAGGTCGGCTCAGAATCGCGAGTTGTGGAAATCTTTGGGAGAGGCCTAAATCTCTGTTTTTATAATAGAAGTTATATTCCTTTTTTTTTTTTTGTAACTACAGTATTGTTTTGCCGTGTTGTTTTTATTTTATTTTATTATTGTGTATATCGTTGGCTGGCGGGTGGTGCAGAGTCCATTACTTTGCTTCACATCGCATTTTTTTATTTTTTATATACGCATAACTATTTTATTGTAATATTATATCTATTATTTACATTTATCTAATAATATACTTATGATATCAGATGATGATTCGTTCTATTCTGCCTATGAATCTACTACATTGTCAAATGACAGTTTTAGCTCAGTGACGGATACTCTGGGGGATAGTTTGCGACGTCGATTTAATCAGCAATCTAAGTGGTTATTTAACGTGTGTCATGTGAATGCACAAAGTATACCGAGCCATTATAGCGATCTTTACGATACTTTTGCTGATACCAATGTACATGCCATCCTGATTTCTGAGAGTTGGCTTAAACCACCCCTTCTATCTACTAGTTACTCTCTCCCTGGTTTTATTCTTGTAAGGAATGATCGAGTCGATAGAAGAGGGGGCGGTGTTGCTATCTATCTTCGCTCTGATCTACCCTTTAAAATTCTTGCTACTTCTTCTTTAACTGGCTCCGCTTCTGCAGAGTATCTCTTTCTAGAGGTTTCTGGCAGAGGAGTCAAAACTGTTCTAGGAGTTGTTTATTGTCCACCTTCTACTGATTACTTCTCCAGTATTGAATTAATACTGGAATCTTTAGGGTCGGATTATGCTCATCACATCGTCATGGGTGATTTTAACACCAACCTCCTTGCCCACCAGTCACCTCGTGCCTGTAAACTCCATCATATTATTGAGTCAGTTAGTCTTCACCTTCTTCCACTGCAGGCCACTCATCACAACATAGACGGCGAAGACACCTGGCTTGATATAATTCTCATATCCACTCCTTCTCTCGCCGCCTCCTATGGACAATACCTAGCTCCCGGGTTCTCCCACCATGACCTCATCTTCCTCTCATACGCCCTTAAACCTCCCAAACCTCAACCTAAAGTTCTGTACATGCGTTGTTTTAGACGTATGGATGTGGATGGGCTACGTGGGGATGCATCTGAAATACAGTGGGAGAACCTGATCGCGGCCACTACTGTTGATGAAAAATTACAAATTTTTAATAGTACTGTTGTTGACCTCTATGATGTCCATGCACCTGTTAAAAGAGTGAAATTGAAGCGCCCACCTGCTCCTTGGCTTACAAGAGGAATTCGGATGGCTATGAGACGTAGGAATCGTGCTTTCCGCAAGTTTAAAAAAGATAAGAAGAGAGGTAGGGCACCATACTAGCGAGCAAGCCCGACTGGGGAAGGACCTCCACCTTACAGAAGACCACAGCCAAATAACTACACACAGTGGTGTAGTTGTGTTCCTGTGTGTGAGTACAGGTCTCCAGCGCTCATTTAGGGATGCGTTTTGAAAGAAACGTATGCCTATCCCAGGGATACTCCCACCATAAAGCCCTGGAGTAAAAAAAAATGGGGTTGGCAACACGCAAGTGATACTTTTGGTATTACAAGCGTCCATAGGCTACGGTAACTGCTTAACATCAGGCGGGCCGTATGCTTGTTTGCCACCTAAGTAGTATAAAAAAAAAAAAAAAAAAAAAAAAAAAAAAGATCGCATTGACGACAATTGGGCATTATATAGAGTTGCAAGGAATCGGTGTAATCAGTTGATACGCAACGCCAAACGCCGATATATTCTTAATAACATTACGTCCTCATCTCCTGCCAATATCTGGAAGTTCTTAGGGACCCTGAGTATTGGCAAACAGTTAAGTTATGACGTGCAAGGTACAATTGATTTGGACGACATAAACCGTCATTTCGCCTCTACTGAATCTTTAGATCGCCAAATCAAATCCCAGACCATCGATTACTTAACTAACCTACCTCGTCCTGATATTGATTCCTTTGAGTTTTCTCCAGTCGCTCCGGAGGAGATCAAAAAGACAATCCTTTCCATTAAATCAAATGCTGTAGGGTATGATAACATTAGTCGTCGGATGATAGTAACTATTCTGGATCACCTACTGCCAGTGATTTCTCATATCATAAACTTCTCTTTAGATTCTTGCTCATTTCCTTCTCAGTGGTGTAGGGCTTATGTCCGACCATTACCCAAAATTTCGAATCCTTCCCTTCCGAACCATTTCCGACCAATTTCCATCCTCCCTTTCCTTTCCAAAGTGCTCGAGGCCTGTGTCCACAAACAGATATCCAAGTTTATCCTTGATAAAAACCTTTTAAGTCCTTATCAATCAGGATTTCGGCCTGGACACAGCACAGTCTCTGCTCTCCTTAAAGTGACTGGCGATATAAGGGCGGGCATGGAGAATACCAAAATTACTGTATTAGTTTTGGTTGACTTCTCAAACGCCTTTAATACCGTCAGTCACGATATCCTTTTTGCTGTCCTTTCCTCTCTTAAGATCTCCTCCGAAGCTCTGGACTGGTTCTCTTCTTATCTTCGGGGACGTCAGCAGTCAGTCCGCCATGATGAGTCTTCATCAAGTTGGTGTGATCTTCACTCTGGCGTTCCACAAGGCGGCATTCTATCTCCGTTGTTATTCTCTGTTTTTATCAATCTCCTTACCCATAACCTTCAGTGTGCGTATCACTTATATGCTGATGACTTGCAACTATATATACAGACAAGTGTAGAAAATATGCGTGCTGCAATCGATGAGATCAATCGAGAGTTAGTATCGTTGCAAAATTGGTCTGAAAGATTTGGTATAAATGTTAACCCAACCAAATGCCAAGCTATCATTGTAGGTAGCCAAAGAATGTTATGCAAAGTAGACATATCAGCACTTCCACCGATTTTATACAATGGATTGGTTATACCTTTAGGCTCTGACGTTAAGAACTTGGGCATACATATAGACGATAAGTTAAATTGGCAAAAGCAAGTATCTCATGTTGGTCAAAAAGTGACCGGCACCCTACGTAGTCTAAACCGTCTGAGAAATTTTCTCCCACCGAGTACTAAGGTAATGCTTGTGCAGGCTTTAGTCTTTCCTATAATCGACTATGGCGATGTGTGCTATTTCGACCTGAATGCAGATCTTCTTGACAAATTAGACCGACTTCTCAATAACTGCATTCGATTCGTGTACAATCTTCGAAAGTATGATCACGTATCTGCTTATCGCTCTGAACTTAAATGGTTGCTTATTCGTCAACGCCGTAGCTTGCGTGCTCTCACTACACTTTTTTCCTTCCTCACTTCTCCTACTCCTCCAACTTACCTCAGCTCTTATCTGCAATATCTATCCTCCACTCACAATAGAAACCTTCGGTCCACTAATAACCGTCTTCTTGCATGTCCTACTCACACTACTGATTTTGTTCATTCTTCCTTCTTTGTTCAATCTGTTCTTCTTTGGAACGCGCTTCCTCTGGAAATCAGGATGGTAACAAACCGGCTCACTTTCAAGATAAAAGTCCGTGAGCTTCTACTGGGTAATACGGCAGCAAATTCATCCTAATTATCTACTTCATTTCATTTGTATATCAATATGTATTTATTTATGTATATTTCTATAATATATATATATACATATATATATTTGTTTATTATATGTATTAATTAATATATGTAATTTAGTGTCAAAAGTAAAGAATAAGTTTTTATTAAATCCACCATATTTCTGAATGCACCTACTAATTAATATCTCTGTACCACCTTAGGTCGACTGTCAGAGAACGCTTATTAGCATTAAGTCCACCTATGTACATAAATGTATTGTGCAAAAAGTTAAATAAATAAATAAATCCAGCAGAGGACGCCTTTATTTTTTAAATTATTATTTTAAAAAGACAACTTCCATACTAGGGAGCCAAAACTGGAGAACTGAACTGAACTGGAGACTGAACAACACAAAACTGGAGATTCCGAGTGTCCAGCTAGAAAAAGCGCCCTCATAATCAATAGCTGTTGCCAGCTAGCGAGGGTGCCTAGTGTCCTTATCATTTAAATTAGAGTTGATATTATATTTATTTTACAGTCGTAAATATAACTGGGTGGCATTGCTTGGAATGTGCTTTGCTCAAGGCAAGATTTGATTGATTGCAGAGGTACTTCTTGCAACCTAATACATCTTCAAGTGACCTCTGCAATTTTCTAATTACTGAAAAGTAAATAAACAATTGTGTAGTTTTAAACGTGTTAATTATAATATTAGTTTTAACTCAGTTACAAAACTGCTGACTTTATTTGTGTATGTAATTAGAGAGTAGGAACAATTGTATTATTTAGTCCTATAAGATAATATTAAGTACCTAATCATTATAAATAAAATGCATTTTGATAACACTTAGATTTTTAAATATTTTTAAATTTCTGCACCTATTTTAGTATCTATTGTTAATGCACATACAGCCTGTGATACAAGTTTTTCACTAAGTACAGGCACCAGAATTTGTAGAGCACAGTTATTATTTTATTAGACTTTTATCTTTATTTTATTTGGGGAGTCCGTGGCTACAACGCGTAACCGGTGCCGACAGGGAGCCGGTCTCAACTCCCTGTCACCAGATATAAGATAAACGAAGTGAAGTTTGAACAAGAATAGGTTCTTAATTCTTAATTCTTTATTGTACACACAAATAAACATTACAATATACTTAAAAATAAAAATCATGTACAAAGGCGAGCTTAACTCATAATGAGTTTTCTACCAGCAAACCTTAGAGTGGTAGAGGAGAAGATAAGGCGAGAGAGCAAATGAAGTGTACACCAGACTAAGAAATAAAAACAAAGGAGATAAAGAAAAGAGAGAGAGAGAGCAAGTTCTTACCTAACTATGTAGTATACCACAATGTATACTCTCATAAATGTACATATATTATTACATATATATTTTAATATGATACATATATAAAACATAAACATACATACTATCTAAATATATAAATAATTATTACTGATAAGCGATAGATAGAAAATGTTCTCTTGTTCTTCCTCTGAAGACATCTACAGAAGGGCTGTCACGTACGCCATGAGGAAGAGAATTCCATAACCTTACCGCATGGATAGTAAAGGAGCCATCATAACGACTAGAGCTATGGAGAGGAGTTCGAAGCAGAAGAGAAGAGGAAGTGCGACAGGGTTTTCCCCTAGGAACAAGAAACTCAAAGCGCTCACGTAAGTAAGAAGGAGAATTAGGGTTATTAAGGACAGAGTAAAGAAGTGATAGAATGTGAGTATCCCGACGCTGCCGAATGGGTAATAGGTCGATAATAAGACTTAAGTTCTATGTGATGATTTAATGTTGCTAATTATACATGAGTACCCAATTATCTGTAATTTTGCAACTGCATATTAAAATGAATAAATGATTTAATAAAAAAGGTTATAATGTAGCTATAGTACGGCTACGGAATTTCATTTGGTATTCTCCTTAAACTTTCATACCTATTTAATACCTGAGTGATAGCAATACTAATACCTCACAACCCACACAAAGCCTGTACTATGGCAACCATGAACCACCGCAAATTAGAAAATAAAACAAGAGTTTGAAACATTGAACTGTAATCAAATAAAATTTAATTCAACAGTTTTATTACACATTTAAAGTCGTGCGTTGATCCAGTTAATGTAGGAATTAACTCTGACGAAAGCAGCTGGGAAACCACGTGTGCAGCCACTGGCAGATCCAAAAGAGGTTAAACCAATCTAATAAACAAATAAGGTTAGTATCAGTAAAGTCATATCATAATTTTAGTTCATTATTTATTTATTCACATTTGTGTCCAAAGATTGTAAAAAAATACCCTTATAAAATCGCCTACTGACGTGACGGGAGGAAAATCAGAGTATTGAAGTTGCACATTATCCATTAAGCATGATTCAAAGACGCTTAATCTATTGGCCAATCTTGATAGGAATAACAAAACAGCTCTAAAGAATCATGCTCCTATGCGCTGCACGCTTAGCTGAGCCGAGGGAAGCGGCTGCATAGTTTTGGTTACCATAAAATTTTAATTAACTTGACTTCAATATTTAAAAAATTGCTACTGAGCAACACTTAAGATATAAATCTTATTGATAAATAAATAATAACTCTTACCAAGACACGCCTGTTATTGTTGGTGACTACGAGGGGACCACCGGAGTCTCCACCGCACGTGCTTCTACCACTGGCTCCGCTAGTACACACGTTGCTTGCAACAACAATATTGAAGGACTGCGAGCATACGGCATTGGTGATCACAGGCAGGTTGACATGGCTCAGACGCTGGGCGGTGGTGATGCCTTGATTAGCGCCTGCAATGTAAGATTAATATTGTATGTACCTATCGTATGATTTTCAGACATCAATTTAAACAAATTAAAAAGTTAAGTTTCATTCTTACCATCACCAGTGCGACCAAATCCAGAAGCAGTAGCAGTCCAGCCAGCCCAGTTATTGTTGAGCTCAGCACCAGTAGGCAGCGCAATGGCAGCGACGTTGCCTGTATACACAAGTAGGTTTAAATGAAAATTACAGTTGAAAAAATTTAAGACAGAAAATTAGTAATTTAATTAACAGACACTGTTGCGCTCTGTGGCCAATAAATATATCAACATCAGCAACCTCATACTTTAGGTATATAGTAATCTCAAGAAATCTAGTCTAGTCTTTAATAATTTTAATAATAATAATTTATTAAGACAACAGAGATCCTTGAATGATGATCCTTTAATGACACTCGCAAGATAAATTGACATAAAAATCATCAAAATCAACGATTTTGAAAGAGATTGATTAAAGACAAATCTCTTAGAGTGGCACAAAGGATCAAACATACATATATACATCAAATCAAATCAAATCATTTTATTTGCACGAAAAGTGTAAATGTGCATAGCCTGATAAACACATTACTCCCGTGGAAGCATCGCGTTGCGCAGCCGGGTAATGACTAGCTATAATGTTTTAGAAATATTATTACTAATACCGAGAGACGAGAAGATATTGTCGTACTCCATTTTCAAAATCAAAATTCCTCTTCCCAAATAGATTTTACCAATTCTCAGGCTCTTTTTCTTATAATATAATAATTAAAGCATAATCTATTTACCTATATATATTTGAGACCTAAGACATTAGTCTTAGAACTCAAATAATTACGATCGTAAATAGATTATGCCGCGAAATAAATTTGCGATTTTTATGGACCTAGTGCAGTGTCTGTGAGAGTAGCACAAATTTGGTTTAACCGTTTTCAATCCGGAAATTTTGATGTTAAAGATACACGTCGCTCTGGTCGCCCTATTACGGATAAAATGGATGCCATTTTTGAAAAAGTGGAGCAAGATCAGCAAATCAGTAGTTACGACGTAGCTGAAGAACTCGGAATTGACCATAAAACAATTTTGCTGCAATTTAAAAAAACTGGGTACACAAAAAAGCTCCATATTTGGGTACCTCACGAGCTCACTGAAAGAAACCTAACGAACCGTGTACTCATTTGTGATTCTTTATTACGACATAAATGAAACCGAACCATTTTTGAAGAAGCTGATAACTGGTGATGAAAAGTGGATCACGTACGACAAGAACGTGCGAAAGGAAGTAAGGTCGTGGTCAAAGACCGGTCAGGCTTCACAGACTGTGGCGAAACTCGGGTTAACTCGCAACAAGGTGATGCTGTGTGTGTGGTGGGATTGGAAGGGCATTATTCATTATAAGCTGTTACCACCAGGCAGGACCATCGATTTTGAACTCTACTGCGATCAACTGATGAGATTAAAGCAAGAAGTTGAGAGAAAGCGGCCGGAATTAATCAGCAGAAGGGGAGTGGTTTTTCATCATGATAACGCTAGACCTCACACATCTTTAGCCACTCAGCAAAAATTAAGAGAGTTTGGCTGGGAGGTGTTAATGCATCCGCCCTATAGTCCTGACCTTGCTCCTTAAGATTTCCACCTGTTTCGGTCTCTTCAGAATTCTTTAGGCAGTTTCAGGTTAACGTCACGAGAGGACTGCCAAAACCACTTGTCGCGATATTTTGATCAAAAGTCCCAAAATTTCTATAGCAATAGAATCATATCCCTACCTACAAGATAGCAAAAAGTTATCGAACAAACTTTAGTTAAATGTAAATAAACTATATTATCCCTCCAAATGTTTGGAGGGATAATATAGTTTATTTACAGTACAGAGACCCGTGCTTAGCAGTGGGACGTTTATGGGTTGATATGATGATGATGAAACTATATCAAAAAATGTATTGAATTTTCTTCTCCAACCTATTATAAAAGGTACAAATGTGTATTATTTAGGTATTTCACACTCAAAATGTTTGTTATTTTGTTAGTTTAATTTTTAAATTATTATTTAAGATCATACACATCAATGAATTTAAATAACTGCACTTAGAGAGGTAGGGCAGGAAACCACAGCCAAATAACTACACACTGTGGTGTAATTGTATTATGGTATGTGTGAGTACAGGTCACCAACGCTCATTTAGGGATGGGTTTTGAAAGAAACGTATTCCTAACCCAGGGATAATCCCATCCTAAAGCTCTCGTAAAATGGGTTGGCAACACGCAAGTGATACTTCTGGTATTGTAAGCGAGCATAACTGCTTAACATCAGGCGGGCCGTATGATTGTTTGCCACCAGTTTTTTTCTGTGCTCACGGGCTTTTACCTAGTACTATCACACTACATTAAAATAATATAGTATGTTCTATTTCGAAGTTATTATTAAGACCCATACTTTAATTATTTGCAATAAATTACATTATATGTACATCTATCATGCTAATAGTAAATAATACTATAAATCAAAATGAACTTACTATTCATGGAGTAAGCAGAGGGTAAGTTGATTACAGCAATGTCATCACGAATAAGACTTGGGTTCCAGGATGCATGCATGGAAACACTGTTGCTAGTTATTCTTTGACCGCCGGAGAATAGTGTAATGGAGCCCGCAATAACTGTTAACGAGATTGCTTGATTCCTGCCGTCAAACCAGCAATGGGCTGCGGTAAGTACTCTCCGGGAATTAGCTATAACACCGCCACATACACTCTGACCACCTGGCAAGTTAATGAGAAGACCAGTCTGCAAATAAATTAACAAAAATAAAGTTGAGTTATTTCCTAACCGACTTAAAAAAAAGAAAAAGCTCTAGGTTCGTCGGCGGGATATATGTATATGATTGCTGATGTGTATGTTTTGTTTGAAAGGGGAACTTACATGTAAACTTATTAGAGGGAGATCCAAAAAAAAATGTACTATTGAAAGTTTAAAGTACCTACATAATAATAATATGTTTATTTTCCATTAACATAGGTACAAAGAAAAGCGAAAAATAAAATTTAATACAGATTTAATTTATAGAGATTTAAAAAAGTCAGTGCTAAGTAAGCACTAATGGACGTCTTTCGGCTGCCGTAAAAAGAAAGAGAGATAGGCTAGGCCTACTCCCACTACTTTCTTATTTTCCGCTTTTGTGCCTTTTTGCTGTTTTTTGAACTGTATTAAATTTTTTGAAACCATTTCTTTTTAATTCATAAATAACTTGCTCATAAATGTCTTTTAAAACTCGGTTAAACCGTTTAAATGAGTTAGACAAACAACCAAACAGACAGGACACTATTAAAACATGCAAGTAACTATGTATTATATAAACTTAAGAGAATTAAGTCATTTCTTAAGCTTATATTATTCTTGTTAGTATAATTTATAATGACATAAAATAATTTTGATACTGATCAATTAGTTTATTATATAAGAATAATAATTACCTGGTAAGGGAACTGCCCAAGGCTAGCGAACGAACCACCGGCAATTCTGGATTCCATCTCTACATCGACATCTTGAGCCTCAAACTCACGGATCGAATTAGCTAATGGGATGCCAATTTTGTTGTGGTAATCGTAAGCGGTGATATCTTCTAAGTCGATCACATCTTCAAAATTGATGTTTTTAGAGGAGACTACTGCCACCAGCGCCAACAACGTTACAACCAGAACCTTCATATTGATTGACATGAATCAACTAGTGAATATTATGTCTAGCATTTCGGTATTTATACACATTTTTTGTACACGCATTATTCTGTTATCGTATTATTAGAACTAAACAGTTGTGATTAAAATAAGTAAGCTGCCAAATTAGATCATGTTTGCGATTGTGTATGATTAATTTATTAATATAGTTTTAATGTATTAGAGGGAGATCCAAAAAAAAAAAAGTACTATTGAAAGTTTAAAGCACCTACATAATAATAATATGTTTATTTTCCATTAACATAGGTACAAAGAAAAGCGAAAAATAAAATTTAATACAGATTTAATTTATAGAGATGTAAAAAAGTCAGTGCTAAGTAATCTAGAAAGGTCAGTTCAGGACCACATTTTAGAAAAGCAAAAGTTACTTGCAAGTGTAGCTTATTGGTTTATGTGATCATTTTACATTGCCACGTATGCGGTCTGAGTCGAAACCTATTTTATTATAATCATTATGTTGTAAATGAGTATAATCCCTCCAAATGTTTGAAAGAGTGGTGGATTGATGATAATTCACAGGACCGGAACAGATGGCGCGCAAAACTCGGTAGGAAGGCCTCCTATCGAATTTTATATAAAAGGAGAAGCTGACTGACTCTCTGACTGACATATCAACACAGGGCCCAAACTATGAGGGTTATTATCCTTATTCACCCAGCAGTGGATGAATAAGGATTGGTAAATAAAAACAAGAAGAAGCAAAAGTCTCTTCTGTGGTTTTCTACACTCCTCTATTAGATGTCTAATCTACCCTTAAACAAGATTATTAAACTTAATCATGGTTAATTGTAATAATTACTTATAAGTTACATATATTGTTTGTTATTTGAAATTTTGTTTAAGCACAAAATAAATATGTTTCTTTCTTTCTTTCTTTACCCAGTCATCAGCAAAGGCATTCAGCTCATTATGCCAGCGTTTTCGAGGCCTACAGCGACGTCCATATTCAGGCACCCAGAACGTAACGACCTTTGTCCATTTGTCAGGATGCATTCTATTGGCGTGCCCCACCCATTGCCATTTCAACTTAGCGGGCTCGAGACCTACGTCAGCGATACCGGCGCGTTTTATGGTGTTAGGCATGTGGTCGGTCACCTTCACACCCAGCATACTATGCTCTATCGCCCTTTGACAAACCTTGAGTTTAGACTATACACATCCCAGGCGTTTTCGACGCGTTCGATTTGTCTTGTCTTGTCTGTTTTCGAAGGATACTAACCAAGTAGATATACTCATCGACATACTATTTCCTGACCATCTACCATTACTCTACGTTTAGTGGCATTAATTATATTTTTTGTCGACTTTTTCTCTGATCTTCTTTGACTAATTTATTATTAGTCCAACCTCATGGCTTGCTATGCTCAGATCTTGGAACATTTCTTTAAGCACTATTGCAATTGAAGCAACAATACAATATCGTCAGCAAAACGCGGATTGGTACTTTTGTTGCCGATTTGACGCCTATAATAAACCGGCCAAGTGCATGCCAAGTCACGCACAATGTTGGGTTCCGAAATTAACATTCTGAATAATGCGGACTAAGAATAAGTATAAGTATCATCTCGACACCAGCTACGTATATGTGTGTATCTGCCAGATACACAGTTATACGATTATTGCATTTTTGAAATCTACGCCCTCGACTCTATAAATGAGTTTAAAAAAAAATTACAAAATATTATCAGAACATAGTTTTTTCTCAAGCGTATAAGTTTATATCTGCAATTTAATTTAAAAATGCACGACGTATAAAAATGTATTTGCCATTTACACATATCTACGTGGGTCACACCCCGCGCGGGATGAGGGCAACTGCCACTTGTTTTGTTATTCGACGCTCGGCGACTGTCATGCGCGCACGCACTTTTAATCTTGTATACATTTATTTATGATGTCGAATAGATTTAAATTTTTAACACACTTAAAAGAAGTGGCTTTAAGTAGTGGAACTATTGAAATAGAAAAACAAATGCCGCCAACACCAAACAGAAGTAAGTAATTCTAATCATATTTTAAACGTTAAAAGCTAAATAACTTTATTAGAATTATTTTAAAACTGCTAATAAAGCCATTAGTATTTCAATTATTATTAATTTGAAATGATTTGCATAATAATAACGATATTTTAATAAATAATTACAAATTTCTTCACTTGCAATGTATAAATGTTTATCTACGTAGTTACATATTTATTCGATGGGATATAGTTTGTTCGTGAGTTGTATCTATACACTTACATACTTATACACTGGGAAATAGTTAATTAAAAGTTATGTATCTAGTCAGATACATAATTATTCCCTGTCATGTAATTTAATTGTCAACATGTAACTACATATAACCTATCTAATATTATTATAATTGTTCCTAATTTACTTCTCTTCTTGAACTTATTTTAATCCAACTACTTACAATAAAATTATGTTGCAAACTAACAAATCAGTAGGACATCATAATTAATTAAGAAAGTAGGTAGGTATTTAATAACGATATTTGGGTATATGTTTCTACTTAGGTACTACTTTTATTAAAAATAATCCATTTTTTAGGTGAATCACCAATACTTTTTTCTATGGACTTCACGGAAGAGGACCTCCACCGCATTTCTCAAATCGTAATAGATGCCAGTAGCGACGAAGAATCTTATGGTCTTGAAAAATATACTCATAAAGACCAGTCCCAAGAAAATAACTACGAAACTGCATGCGTTTCTTCTGAAGGTACTGGAGGTAATAATCATGAAACTGCATGCGTTTCTACTTGTAGGAATGATGTGTCGGGTATAATTCACCTAGCTTTTCATCATACATATATTGCTCAACAAATTTCTAATTGTTATTTCTTTAATATATTAATATGTAATTTATTATATGTATGTATGTCCTTCTAAATATGTATGTTGTATGTATTACAATATTATTGTTTGATTTTATTTTTATTTTAATATTTCAATTTCAGACTCGTGCCCCTACATTGTTTTATCTCTGCATCACCCTATAGGTTGACTGGTAGAGAATGCCTCTGGCATTAAGTCCGCCTTTATACCAGTTTGTGTATATGAAGTAATAATAAATAAAACAATCCTACACCAAGAACAAGATACCGCAACAGACTCAGCAATAGTTTACTTCCATCTCCGCGTCCAACATTATTCACTAAACAATTAAATAAAGCGTATACGGGCAAATTACCTGTACCCGAACTTTTTAATACAATAACTACATACTAATTTTACAAAGACCATTATTAAGCATGCCAAAATACTTACTACTTGATATTTTTAAGAGATTGTTTAATTTTAGAAAACGTGAATTACTTCCATCTCAGGCATAAGACGTCCACTGCTGGAAATAGGCCTCCCCCAAGGTTTTCCACATCGTTCGGTCCTGGCATCGGTTGCCTGCGACCTTTACCATACATCGGTTCACCTTGTTGCAGGCCTGGCCACGCTGCGTCTGCCAGTTTGTGGTCGCCACTCTAGAACCTTTCTACCCCAACGGCCATCGGTTCTGCGAGCTATATGCCCTGGCCATTGCCACTTAATTGAGGCAATTCTTCAAGCTATGTCGGTTACTTTAGTTCTCTTACGGATCTCCTCGTTTCTGATTTGGTCTCGCAGGGAAACTCCAAGGATAGCTCTCTCCATTGCTCTTTGGGTGACTTTGAGCCTTCGCATGAGGCCCATAGTGAACGACCACGTCTCGGATCCATAGATCGTCACTGGCAACACACACTGGTCAAAGACTTTCGTCTTGAGACACTGCGGTATTTGGGACGAGAAGATATGGTGAATTACTTACTTCTTTATTATCTTTTTTTTTAATACTACCAAGGTGGTAAACAAGCATACGGCCCGCCTGATGGTAAGCAGTTACCGTAGCCTATCGACGTTTGTAACCCCAAGGGTGTCACTCACGCGTTGCCGACCCTTTAAAAACCTTATAACTCCTTTCTTGAAGAACCCTGCTATAGTCTCTTGGGAAAACCTCGGCAGTTCATTCCACAGCCTAATTGTCAATGGTAAGAATTTCTCTGAAATCTTACGGTACGGCGTGTTTAGAATTGAATTTTAGATAATGTTTGTAATTCTTTGGACGTGTGTTTGATTTTATTAACAAATTTTAATATTAACGTGACGTACTTTTTAATTTTTTATTCTAAAAACTTTAAATGTTAATTATTTTTGTAATTCCATGAACGTGGGATTTTTTTGAGAATTATGTTTTTTTATTTCCAAACTGCATTTATGTTATTTTTGTGATTCTTTGGACGTGCCATCATGAGAATTTTAATATAACATTCAATTATTTATTTCATTGTTTCATTTTATCATTCAAGACGTCATAAGATTTAGAACAAAATAATATCCGCTATTTTTTCTAATAAATCATAATAGGTACTCTCTATCAATATTCAGATACCGAACTGAACAAATCGCTATATAACCGAGTAAAACTGGGTAAGTATACAGTTACGAATATGTTGTGTTTATCAAATTCCTAGTATAAGTATGTATCTGCCACATATTACATGTAAAGTTCTGATCAAAACAACGTAAAAGTATGTATCTACAATAAATCAATAAATAAAAGATATTTTAGATTTTTTTTAAACTCCTAACAAATGTTACCCTAATTCTAAGCCCTGTGCGAAATTTCATAAATCTAGTACCTATAATTACGTAGTAATTGCGATTTGAGTTTATCGAAATCTTTAAAACGCTCTCCTGTAAAATTTGCTTTTTTCAGTTACACACTTATACGTAGGAGGTATCGATCTGTGGTTTCAGCATTTATGACTTTTGAGAACATAAGACAATGGTAACAATTTTGGTAAAGTCATGAAATAAGTCGCATTAAAAGGGTCGCGGGAAAGGAGGTGGAAGAGGAAGGGGGAGGGGAGTCACTCCGCCCGGCTATTTTTTATATTGAATATTGAAATTCTAAAATTTGGTAGGTACCTATCAAATTATATGATACCTAATATGTTTTTTTCTTGTTCGTATGTACCTACCTAAATATTAGATTCTGAGGGGGTCGCAGTTCTAACTCTGCACGACAGCAATGCCATCTAGCGCCGCCTGCTATTGTTAGTTTTAAGTTCCTTTATAATGTAAGGCGACGGAGCCGCGTGCAACAAGTTCAAACATGTTGGACAGCAATGTAATCTAGCGCCCCGGCTGCTATTGTTAGTTTTAAGTACCTTTATAATGTAGGTAAGGCGACGGAGCAGCGTGCGACATGTTAAAACATGTTGGACAGCAAGGTCATCTAGCATTGTTAGTTTTAAGTACCTTTATAATGTACGGTGACGGAGCCGCGTGCGACAAGTTAAAACATGTTGACGTTGCTCGGTCGCTTCGCGCGTTGTCATTGGCCGATTCACGCCCCCCGTGTGTCGTTGCTTATAAAAACCCTTGGCAATGCGCGTGGCCAGTCGACCGAACTCTCTTTAAGTTCCACTCGCTATTGTGTTATAAATAAAAATAAGTATTCTTCGTTCTACAAGTTCTCTTCGTTTAACAAGACTTTTAATGATACAGTCCACTCGGTACACATTCTGGTCCTTCGATAGCCGAATCTTCAAGATCCAGCAAGATGGTGTTAACACGCAGCCGTAGTGGAGACTCTAGGAGAGAACAGATCCAGCAAGAACCGTCAGTGACCGCTGGACCGGTCGCCAGCAACCCGGCACCAGAAGACAACACGAGCTTGGTCGCTGCGATAGACAAAGGAAGCGGATCTACGGCGACTGCCTACACCGACGCCACGCAGACACATGGTACGCTCAAGCCCGGCGATACCATTCTATTATAAAAAGATTTACAGTTACTATATCCTACAAAATTCTTACTCGGAATGTTAAACTTTAATTCACTCGAAGTAAGGCGTAATTACCATTTACTCAGTTTTGCAAGCCAGGTCATGCGCGGTAATTCTGATTGCCCAGAATTAGTAGCTCAGTTGGTGAGGCTTTTTGTCCCCAATGTACCTAAAATTCAAACAAAACCACGGTACAATCAGCTGTTAGCTGTACCTTCTACGCGGACAGTGAGTCATGCCAACTCACCACTAGTTCGTGCGTTGTCTATGCTCAACATGCTTCTGACATCAGAACTGGAGTGTGATCTGTTTGCGTCGAGATGGATGAAAGTGTGTAGTGACTGTCTGAGATTTTGTGAGATGATGAATGATAGCTAATGTGGTATCTCTCTCCGTAAGGTATATAAATAATAACACTTATACTTCAGTATATAGGCACACACCGCACTTGGTGATTGCAACACGACCACTCTCTACGAGGTATGAAACTATAATGACTGAATCGTTCGAATCTGTCTCAGAGAAATGACCGTTGCCCCCACCACTTACTGTGCATACATTTATTAAGAATCAATACAACATCCATTAATATTATTCTAATTACATTTATAATTAAGTAAGTATAATAATTAAATATGTTTAATATTATTTATTTATCTAAATGTCACATCTCTTCCTTTTTATATTTTTAAATAACAATCTAAAATCAAAATTAATTATAGAATTTAATAATCACTTCTTAATTGCATTAATGTAAATAATTGTTAATTGTAGAATCGACATAGTAATAATAAATCATTTTTATTTCTGAGTCCTTAGTAGCTCTTCCTCTTTTTGTTAGTTTTATTTATATATGTAGATCCTGTTTCTTCCTCATCATCATTTAGTTCACTTGTTCCTGTATCCTGGTTTCCTTCTACAATTTCCCAATTTCCCTCTACACGTTTAATATACATTTCTTTTAAACTCTTGTCCAGTAGAATCATTTCTAACATTTACTTCGTTTCCTTGTGCACTGACAATTGTATGTAATTCAGGATCAAAATTTGGCGCTAACTTATTACTTCTATTAAATTTTTTTACTTATACTTTTTGGCCAACTTCAATGTCTTGTGCGTGTGCTCTCCTTTTCCTGTCTTCGTGTATTTTACCCAATGCTTTTTTTTCAGTGTCCTTATCACGTACTTCATGATCTGTTTCCTTATTTTCAATATTTATTATACTAGGTAATTTGTCTCTAAACTGACGACCGTAGAACAATTCTGAGGGAGATTTCCCTGTCGTTCCATGAGGAGTGCTATTGTACATCATAAGATATTTAAGTAAATCATCTTTCCAGTTAGACTTTTCGATCTGGCAAATTTTTAATCGTTTTAATATGTCTCTGTTTTGTCTTTCGACCTCTCCATTCTGTTGCGGCCAATATGGAATTGTATTGTATATGCGGATTCCTAATTCTTCACAAAATGTCCTGAAATCAAAGCTAGTGAATTGTCGGCCATTGTCACAAGTTATACTTACAGGGATGCCTAGACGGGAAAATATTTCTTTGAGGACATTTATTGTGTCTTTTGCTGTAATAGATCTCATGATTTTAATTTCCTTATAACGACTGAAATAGTCAATAATAACAAGAAGGTAATCCCCACTAGGTAATGGCCCTAAAAAGTCTATAGCTGTATCAACCCAGGCTTGACCAGGAAGTTCCCGTCTCGGACCAGATACTAAGATACACCCCCTGCAATTCCTAACCATGTTTTCATTATAATAATTCATAAGCATCTTTGTCTATTTTGGGCCACCACACTTTTGTACGTAACCTTGCTTTCATATTCACTATCCCAGGGTGGCCTTCATGTGCGGCTCTTAGTACTTGAAGTCTTAATTTCGACGGAATCACTATTTTATTGCCTCTTAATAAGATTTCATCGTGTACCCAAAGTTCATTTTCAAATAACTTATAATTGTTAATACTAGCGTCATTTGTTATGAAGTAAGCCTTCTTTCACTAACAAACAATCTTTATCCGTTTGAGATTCCTTCGAAATTATCCTCAAGGACAAAGCCGTTGGTTGTGCATGTTGAACAATTTGGTTAACATGGTACTCATTATCAAACGAAGTGCAGTAGAAACTTTTGCAAAGGCGTGAAAGGGGATCAGCAATATTAGATTTACCGGTCTTATATACGACTTTGTAATTATAACCCTGTAGTCTTAAAACCCATCGTTCAATACGGGCACAAGGTTTCGAACGTGTGCTGAAAATAACCTCTAAAGGTTTGTGATCAGTAACCAACTCAAACTCATCTTTGCCATATAGATACATGTGAAAATGTTCTATTGCCCAAACCAGAGCCAGGGCCTCTTTTTCAGTTTGACAGTAACGTTTTTCAACGTCCGTTAAACTTTTATTACCGTAGGCAATGATGCGCGGTCCATTCAAATCAAACTGTACAAGTACTGCTCCTAATCCTACAGGACTTGCATCAACAATGACTTGGGTTCTATCTTTTGGGTCATAATAACCTAGAGTATTAATTGTATTAAGCAATTTTTTAAGTTCATCAAAAGCTAACTGTTGTTTAGAGTTCCACAAATGTGAAATCTCAGCATGTTTATGAAGTTTTTGTCGCAATATTTGGCGTATTGGTTCAGTCAATGTGGTTAAATTAGGTATCCACTTTCCAACAAAGTTTATCAAGCCCAAAAAGCTTTGAATCTCCTCTACATTATTAGGAGACCGAAATGACTCAATTGTTTTCAGATATTTATCCAATGGTATCAATACCCTTTGATGAGAGTTGGTGCCCAAAGAATTCTATACCTTGGCATTGAAAATGCATTTGTTATTATTAAGCAATACGTTATTTTCTCTAAGAACTTGCAAAACGCGTTTAAGCCTCTCGTTATGCTCAGAATCACTACGGCCAAATGTATACAACAATGTCATCAATAAAATTGACAACGCCCTCACACCCAAGCAACATCCTTTCCAATATTTTTTGGAAATGCTCCGGGGCATTTGAAATTCCAAACAAAAGTCTTTTATATCTATATAAACCTTTGCTGGTAATAAATGTTGTGATTTGACGGCAATGTTCAGCAATTTCAATTTGATGAAATGCATTAGCAATATCTAATTTTGAAAATAATTGGGCTTTATGAAATTTCGGCATTAATTGATGCATAGTTGGTAGAGGATGGTTTTCTCTAATGATTGCCTTATTGGCACAACGCATGTCAAGGCAAATACGGACGTCTCCGTTTTCCTTGAATACTGGAACCATAGGGCTGACCCATGGGGAAGGTCCATTAACTGGTTCTATAATATCCATTCTAACTAGTTCATCAATTTTGCTATTGATTTTAGCTTCCAAAGGTTTTTGGTACACGTCTATATGGCTGACAGACTGGTGTTACTGTTTTATCAATTGCAATATTTAAGATAACATTTTTAAATGTTGGAAATTTACAGTTACTTAAAGTATTTACCTCAAAACCCACTTTAAGAACTCCCAATGCTATTGCGCTATCTCTGCCCAATAAATCCCTCACGCCATTTTTTATCACATAGAATTTAGCAACAAGAGCTTGTGGTCCGGCACGAATTTCAGTTTCAAAAGACCCTAGTACTGTCAAAGCAGACACTACAGCCAGAACAAATAAGTATTAAGCCGTGCTCATCTAGTTCCTGTGAACCTGTACCTGTCGTAAATTACACTCAATGTGAACCACAAATCTTGAGCGACTCACATTATATATCACGGCCAACTCTACAGTCCAATATTACAAAGGCAAAAATTAAACAAAAGGAAGATAGAAACGCCTACATATTCGGCGGTCAACAATGTTCAGGGTTAGCAAAATATCTTATTAAAACACGATTGAATAGCCCATACCATAATTACAGGTTTATGTCGTTTGTTAAGCCACATGCCACGACTGAAGAAATATTAAGCAGTGTGAAACTATATGATATTTCTAAACAAGACCGAATTATAATATTTATAGGAGAGCACGATTCTAACCCATTTCACATTGAATCTGAACTATGTGCCTTTCTTAAGTTTGTAAAGTGTCAGGTTTTGGTAATAAAAGTTTATAAAAATATTTTTTTAAATGAAGTAAAATTAAATAATATGTTAAACTTAACTTGTAAACAGTTTACTAAATGCACATTTGTAGACATTGACTATGAAAATTCATACAATATTTATTATGAATTATGTAATTTTTTTTTTTTTTTTTTTTTTTTTTTTTATACTACCAAGGTGACAAACAAGCATACGGCCCGCCTGATGGTAAGCAGTTACCGTAATTTTACTCTAGATCATATAGACTACAGTCAAAAATTTCTATCTATGATGAGTGTAGCTGGCTCCGG
This sequence comes from Trisateles emortualis, assembly GCA_947095525.1. Classification (NCBI taxonomy): domain Eukaryota; kingdom Metazoa; phylum Arthropoda; class Insecta; order Lepidoptera; family Erebidae; genus Trisateles; species Trisateles emortualis. The sequence continues at coordinate 9,468,743 of OX352735.1, read as the reverse complement.
AAGATATGCAGGGCCCACAAGGTACTGGATGCAAAAGCGTATAAGTATTGGGCGCAAGTCAAGTTTAGATAGGAACAAACATATTGAGTCTCTAAAGTTAGACAAATCGACACAAACTGATCCTGTTGAGTTGCAAATGCAATCACCAAAAGGCGAGTTTTTTCGTAGCTTCTAATAAGAACCGTAATTTATTTTTTTGAATTCTACATCAAAATATAGCGGGTTTGTCAAGTAAACGACGTTTGTTAGAAATTCATTTAGCTGAGCTCTCAGAAAATGGTAAGGAACCTGATGTCATATGCCTTTCTGAAACATTTATTGAACGTGGTTCCGTACAGTGGGTACATATATCAGGGTATAACCTAGCGTCATCATATTCTAGGATAAAAAAAAAAGTGGGGGTGTATGTATTTTAATTAAACAAGGACTACCCTTTAAGGAAGCAACCGTCTGTAAAGAGTCCACGGTAGAAAAGCATTTTGAATGTTGCGCGGTTAAATTGAGTTCATATAATATGTTTATCATTTGCCTGTACAGAACACCAAATTCGGACTGTAGCCTATTTTTTTCTAAGTTCCAACGCATGTTATATAAACTAACTTATAAATTTAATAATAAAAAACTAGTCTTAGTCGGTGATCTGAATATTAATACAATACTAAATAATAACAAAGAAGCTAGGTTTCTCATGGACATCTTAAAAAATTTCAATCTATGTTTACACATAAATGAACCAACTCGAAAGAAATCCTGTATCGATCACCTTATAAGCAACATAGCCGATGCTAATGGTGAATTGTTGCATTTGGATATATCTGACCACAACACCGGTCAATTACTTAATATTCCAATAAAAAATAAATATGAACCATTGTTGGAATATTTCATTTATAAAAGAGATTACAATATAGAATACATAAATAAATTCAGGGAGTGTTTGTCTAGTCTTTCCTTTGATGACGTATACATACAAAGCAAGTTTGAAATAGCGTTCAATGTATTCCATGAGACGTTGTCATTATTTTATAATTTATGTTTCCCAAAAATAAGATTTAAAATATCCAAACAGGCCTATAAATCAAAATGGATATCAAAAGGCTTGAAAATTAGTTGTAAAAATAAACGCTTGTTACGGTATAAATGCTACACAGATAAATCTAAAGACTTCATAATTAAATATAAGAAATATACAAAACTTCTTCGCCGTTGCATAGCTCAATCGATTAAAAACGAAAACCAAAAAAGTATAACTAACTCCAAAAACGTGGCCAAGACTTCATGGCAAATAGTAAAACAGGAATCAGAAGTCCCCAAGAAAATGGAATTCATTTCAGATATAAAGGAAGGAAATGTCATACTAAGTAACCCACAACAGATTGCAGAATCATTTAATAATCATTTAATTGAATCAACAAATGTAAATACCTCTCTGATCTTGCGTAATACTTGTCAGATGAATGTGTGCGATAGTATGTTTCTAACTCCATTTAGTTACAATGAAACACGTAAAGTTATTATGTCGTTAAATAATACAAATGCCGAAGAACACGATGAAATCGCAACAAAAGTAATTAAAGCATGTTCAGATGAAATTACTCCAGTGTTGACACATTTAATTAACTTGTCTTTTAGTGATGGTTGCTTTCCTAATATACTTAAACTCTCGGTAGTTAAACCTCTGTATAAAAAAAGGGGTCAAATCACGCTTAAGTAATTATAGGCCGATAACTTTGGTACCAATTATATCGAAAATATTTGAGACAGCGATACATAACCGCTTATCAAGCTTCATTCAAAAGCATAATATATTAACACGAGAACAGTTTGGATTCCAGAAAGGGAAGTCCACTACGTTAGCATGCTTTGAACTCGTAAGTAATGTTATACAAAATCTTGATTCAGGTAAGTTAGTAACAGTAATATTTTTCGATATGACCAGGGCGTTTGATTTCGTGTCACATAAGCTATTGCTAAGTAAATTGGAGCAATATGGAATAAGAGGAACAGCACTAAGTTGGTTAAAAACATATCTAGAAGGTAGAAAACAGGCAGTTGAAGTTAATTATATAAATGAAAACAAGGAACTTCAAAGTTGTCGGTTCACCTTTGAAGTTAACAACTCTGGTGTTCCACAAGGTAGTGTCTTGGGGCCATTATTGTTTCTTCTGTATATTAATGACCTACCCAAGGTTACGCATAATTCCTGCATTTTATTTACTGACGATATTTCATTAATAATAACACATAATAATACAACTGACATTGATTGCTATAACATTGAAATTAATAAATCTATAGAAAATATAATAAAATGGCTTAACAATAATAATCTTCATATTAATTTATCTAAAACTAATTTTATTCAATTCAGCACCTATAATCGAATAAATAAAAAATTAAACATAACCTACAATGATCATCAGTTACTTGAAGTAACTGACACTACATTCCTTGGAATTACTTTAGACAAATACTTTAATTGGAAAGCGCACGTTGACAAAGTATGCAACAAACTAAATAGATTTGTCTATGTGCTTTATAAGCTGAGAAATATGCCTTCTCAAAAAACCGTACTTACAGCTTACCATGGATACGTATCTTCAGTTTTGAGTTATGGTCTTGTATTATGGGGAAACTCCACAGATGTGCAAAGAGCCTTTCTAGCACAAAAAAAATGTATTAGAGCAATTGCTGGCATACCACCGTGGGAATCATGCAAACCATTATACAAGGAGTATCGGATACTTAAATTACCCTGTATGTATATTCTGGAGGCAGCTAAATTTGTCAAATTAAATCCTAGTCTGTTCTCAACAGCTAAGGATATATTTCCAAAAAACACTAGGGATCCAAATAGGATTGTAATACCTAGAGTACCAAGGACCACGATGTACATGAAAAATTGTTACGCCATGTGTGGGCGGATATATAATAAAATACCTAATGATATCAAAGGTCTACTACCCACTAGCAAATTTAATAAAGCTCTTAAATCGTGGTTGCTAGAAAAACGATTTTACTCTGTATCCGAATTTGTTAAATAATGATAATGTAATAATTAATTAATTAATAATGGGCTTAATCATAATATAATATTATTATAATAATTGCTGTCTGATGGTCAATGTAATGATAATAATCTATGTGTATATAATCTCAATGTGTTAACAATTGGATTTTTGATTATTAATTTTTATTGATGTCTGTTTAATATAATGCATGTCCTAAAATATTTGTTTGCCTTATTGAGGCAGAATGTATAAGGAAACTGGTTTATATTGTTACCATCTCATTGTTATACCTGCATACTGAACAAATAAATATTATATTATAAAGGATTATTTGATCCATATGACATAAAAGTCTTGTCTGTATTTTTTTCTTGTTTTGTTACCACAATGTTCTTTGATTTCAATACATCCCAAGATTTTTCACTAATGATGTTACATTTGCTACCAGAATCTATTAACATGTCAATCTCTAAACCTCCGAGTTGACATTTTATCGAAGCGTCATCATCAATGTGAAAAACATAATCGATACCCGTTCCAGATGATTGTTTTGAACACGAATTTGATGTATTATGTTTGTCATTTTCAAACCGCCGCTTTTTGAAATTTGATTTCTGATTCCCTGAATTGGATTTACGCTTGCTGGCTTTTGTTCTACACATCCTTAAGAAATACCCTTTATAGCCACATTTAGCCCAAATTTTATCTTTCGCAACACACAAAGGACTATCATATTTATGATATTTGCTACCACATCTTGTACACTCAGATTGTTTCTCATTAGTCAATTTATTTTGCCGATGTCCCTCGGTCTTGGGATGGGATCCCAAGACCGCCACCCTGCAGCGTCCACCAATCGACACCAGCCGGACACAGCCAGCGGCAGCTGACGCCAGTCGCGCCCCCTAAGCCACGGGCGGCCCCACCACCTCTGGCGTCCTGGCTGCCACTGGCGGCACCCCCGCCTGTGCGGGCGGCCCTGCTGCCTGCATGTGCGGCCCCGCCGTGAGCGCGGGCGGCCCTGCTAACTGCGCGCGCGGCCCTGAAGCATGCGCGGGCGGCCCCGCCGCCTGCACGAGCGGCCCTACTACCACAAGCGGACCCAACGCTGCCGACACTCTCGCCGACACCGACTTGGAGGACATGCTTCTGGGTGAGGAGCCTGAGGACCCAGTGCTTTCGGCTTCAGACCCGGAGGCCGGTGACTTCGAGTCGGGGGACCTTCTGGCGGGCTTACAACTGGGGGAGGACGATGAGGAACAAACCAGAAATGGCGTCCTCTTTGTTCGACATTAGCGTCCTCCAGGCGAACCTCCACCACAGCCAGACCGCGACGGCTCAGCTGCGGAAATGGTTAGAGGTCCAACAGGCTGCCATCGTCCTGATCCAGGAGCCGTGGGTCTGAACAGGCAACATACAGGGACTAGCCAATCTCAAAGGTAAAGTCTATTATACCAAGGGAGATGACAACCCAAGATCTTGTATCTTTGTCTCTAACACCATAAAGGCACAGCTACTAATGGATTTCTGTTGCAGAGACATCTCTGCAGTAAGACTTCATATACAGCAGGAAGAAAGGGACCTGCCAGTGGCTCTCGCGTCGGTGTATATGCCGGAAAACGAGGACCCACCACCCTACGACCTCACTCGCCTGATTAACCACTGCGAGAGGACAGGTCTCGATGTCATCGTCGGGACGGACTCGAACGCCCATCACCCCCTATGGGGCATGGAATCAACCAACAGCAGAGGTAAGACCCTAGTAGATTATTTATGCTCCACAAATCTATCCCTGTTAAACACAGGATCGGAACCGACCTTCGTCACTAGACGAAGCCGAACTATCATTGACTTAACACTAGCAACAGAGGGGGCAGCCGCGGCCGTTGCCGACTGGCACGTATCCAAAGAAGCCTCCTGCTCGGACCACAGATGGATCCGCTTTGACCTACGCACAACCATCCCGGCGCCGTTACCGAGGAGGAACCCACGCAAAACAGATAGGGACATATACCAGCGTACTCTCAACCGGAAATTACCGGACCAGAAGAGTATGCATACCCCCCTAGAAATAACACACGTTGAGGAGCAAGTAAATCATATCACAAAAGCTATGATAGAAAGCTACCACTCAGCATGCCCAGAGACTACTCCTTCACTAACACCAGGCAAACAACCTTGTTGGGGACCGGAGCTGGAACGCAAGCGCAGAATGGTAAGGAAAGCCCTTAACAGAGCTATGAACACTTGTGCGGATGAGGACTGGGACACCTACCGCTCCACCAAATCCAGTTACAAAAAATGCATCAGATGCAGATAGGCCATGGGATGGCGCAAATTCTGCAGTAATATCGAGTCCTGCCAGCAAGCCAACAGGGTAAGGAAACTGCTGACCCAAGAGAACTCTGCGACACACATGACTGCGTAAACCAGACAACACACTAACATTTAATTTTTCATTTTCATTTTTTTTCATTTCAACATCATCGCCTGAGGAGGCGAGACGCGTCCTCATAGAAACTCACTTCCCAGAATGCGTCTTCACTCAGGTAATAAACTGGCAAGACGCCATGTCCACACCGTCTGCGGGGGACTGGCTAAATGCTCAAAGAATGATCACACCTGAAAAGATCAGGTGGGCCATTCGGAGCTTCCATCCATACAAAGCTGCTGGCCCGGATGGCGTTTTTCCCGCGCTTCTACAGTGGGGAGAATCAGCAGTCACAGAGAGGCTGGTTCACATACTGAGAGCTTGTCTGGCCCTCAGATACGTGTACCAAAGGGATGGAGGGAAGTGAAGGTAATCTTTATACCGAAACCAGGCAAGAGTGACTACACGAATGCCAAATCCTACAGACCAATTAGCCTAACCTCCTTCTTACTTAAGACGTTGGAAAGGCTATGTGACAGAGAGCTCAGGGACGGAGCACTGAAAAGAATTCCACTGCATGCAAAACAACACGCCTACAGCTCAGGTAAGTCCACCGAATCCGCTCTACACTTAGTAGTCAACCGGATCGAGGAAGCCATACAACAGAAAGGCACATGCCTGGGCACCTTGATAGATATAGAAGGAGCTTTCGACAAAACCAATTTCTCCAGCATAAGCACCGCCCTATCCAAACACGATGCTGAGGCGGTGCTCATTGACTGGATAACCAACATGTTAAGCCAACGTGTGGTACACTTAGACGAGGACAAGCAATTGGGCCTGATCGCGAGAGGATGTCCGCAAGGTGGAGTCCTATCACACCTACTGTGGAACCTTGTGATAAACGACCTGATCACCAAGCTGAACTCGAAAGATTACTACACGATAGGATACGCCGAAGACCTCACCATTCTCATTTCGGGTAAGGTGACAGGCACGGTCTGCAATCTCACTCAACAGGCCTTGCGCATCGTGGAGCGTTGGTGTAGAGATTATGACCTGTCGGTGAACCCAACGAAAACGGAATTGGTACTGTTCACCAATAAACGGACTCTGGGATACCACTGCCTTCCCAGACTGTTCAATGTGGAGCTCCAACTATCCAAGGAGGTAAAGTATCTGGGTGTCATCTTGGATAGTAAACTCAACTGGAGCAGCCATATTGACAACAAAATAAACAAGACCACGATCGCTTTCTAGCAGTGCAGGAGAATGATCGGTAAGAAATGGGGGCTAATCCCCAAAATTATACTTTGGCTGTACGAGACGGTAATCCGCCCAATGTTCGCCTACGGAGCGGTGGTGTGGTGGCCCAGAACCACTCTAGTCACGGTCTCGAGCAAACTACAGTGACTACAGAGGCTCGTGTGCATGGCGGCAACAGGTTGTATGAAGACTACACCGACCGCGACGCTCGAAGCCATGCTGGGCATGACGCCGCTAAACCTGTTTATCCAGCAGAAGGCGTCGATGGCAGCCATACGACTAAATCACTAGACCTGTGGAGTAGCAGGTGTACGCAGCACACTTCCTTACTGGAGGAACTGGCGACAGATTTCCCGCTCCTGAGAGCAGTAAGTGACCGCATTCCCAAACAATTCGTTTTCGATAAGAAATACAAGATACAACTGTTCGAGGACCAGCGCTGCGAGGGCCTAAAGCCCACGGAATTTCGGATCTACACAGATGGGTCAAAGACAGGTACAGGCACCGGAGCTGGGATTTCCTCAGAGGACCTCAACATACACATGGCTACACCGCTAGGGGCCCACAATACTGTCTTCCAGGCAGAATGCATGGGGATTTCTCTAGCGGCCGATGCTATCATGTCTCGACAGGTAAAGGAACAGCCCATCCGGATTCTATCGGACAGCAGGGCTGTCCTACAGGCTCTAGACTGCCATACAGTCAACTCAGGTCTGATCTACGAGTGTCACCAAAAACTTAACCAGGTGGGTGAACACAATAACATAACTATCCAATGGATCAAAGGACACAGTGGCTCCCGAGGCAATGATGCTGCGGATGAGCTCGCCAGAAGGGGTTTAGAGATGGACACAATAGGGCCAGAACCCATTGTGGCGCTGCCTTTCGGACACCTACGTGCACTGGTAAGAAAGCGCATTAAAGATCAACACAACAACCTTTGGATAAATCACAGCGAGTGCAGACAGGCAAAGGAAGTACTTCCCGCGCTGGACCATCGCTTCACCAAACAGGTTCTGAGACTCACAAAACAGCAGTTGCGTATAGTCACTGCTGCCGTCACGGGCCACGGTTCCTTCAATAAACACCTCTCTGTTATAGGAGTCACTGACAGTTCGCTCTGCAGAGCCTGCATGAGGGAAGACGAGACGGCGGCGCACGTGTTGCTGCACTGCCCGAAGGTCGCTGCATACAGAAAGAAACACTTGGGCAGCCCAGGATTGGTACGAGAAGCGGTCGTCAACGTCAGGCGGCTGCTGGACTATTTGGACGAGCTGGGGTAGATAGAGTGACCCCCCCAGCTAACCACCCGCACGAAAAATACGCGCATCAGCGTGGAATTGGGGACAATAGCCCGCCATACCATACCATACCATACCTAGACTAGAGCTGCAAGCTGCTCTATTAGGAGCGCGCCTAGCCCGGACGGTCGTTAAAGAACATGACTACGAGGTGAGCGACCTAACGTACTGGAGCGACTCTACCACCGCTCTGGCCTGGATTCGAGCCGGACCACGTACATTCAAGACTTTCGTGGCGCATCGTGTCGCTGAAATTGAGGAACTCACGAAGAAAAACGAATGGAGGTGGCTACCCTCAAAAGATAATGTGGCAGACGACGCGACACGCAGCACGCCGGAATATTTTAACTCAAAACACAGATGGTTTACCGGTCCCGAGTTCCTTAGAAGAGGCAGAGATGAATGGCCACAGGACAAAAGGGTCATTGCCCCCACGAACACGGGCGAAGAACGCATCAAATGTCATGTAATCACCGACACAAAAGTAAACGATCATCTCCCAAATATTACACGTTTTTCCAAATGGATACGGCTGATAAGGACAACTGCAAGAGTACTTCAGTTCATTGACCTGTGTAGACCAAGTAAATACACTGTCGAATATAAGTGTACTAAGAAAAAAGAATCAAAGGATCCAACATGGAAAAGAATACACAAAAGCAAACCCGTTGAAAAAGTTACGCAAAAATTACAAAGAATAAAACAGTAAACTACATACCTATACCTGCTACTTATACTCTACGCGCCGAAGAACAATGGGTCAAGTGCGCACAAGCCGAAAGTTTTACAAAAGAAATTGCCGCCATAAAGGACAACAAAGCGGCGCCCGGCGACAGCCTATTATCGGTATTAAGTACATACCTAGACAGAGCAGGTGTTTTACGTTTGCGCGGGCGAATCACAGCGGTACAAGACGTGAATGAAGATATAAAAAACCCAATTGTACTCGAGGGTAAGCACAGATATACAAAGCTATATATAGCATATGTGCATGAAAGTTTACACGGTAAACGAGTTAAGACAGCGTCTTTGGATAACGAGACTACATCCGTGTCGGTAAAGAATGTTGTAAAGAGCTGTTTACAATGTAAAATAAAAAAGGCGAAGCCAGCAAAACCCTCTACGGGAAACCTACCTTACCCCCGTTTAGCTCATCATGTAAGACCTTTTACTTTCACTGGTTTAGATTATTTTGGCCCCATATCTGTTTCTGTAGGTAGACATAAAGAAAAAAGATATGGAGCCTTATTTACATGCTTAACTTGTAGAGCTATACATATAGAAATAGTTAATTCACTTAGTGCTGATTCCGCTATCGCCGCTCTCAGGCGATTTATAGGTAGGAGGGGTTGTCCAAAAGAAACATGGAGCGACAACGCTACTTGCTTCAAAGCGGCTGATAGGGAACTAGGAGAAAGCGCCTTAAGTGCTTTAGGTAGTGAGTCCAATGCGCGGTCCATAAGCTGGAAATACATACCTCCCGCCTCACCGTTTATGGGCGGAGCATGGGAGAGGATGATGAGGGCAGTCAAGGAAGCACTGTACGTCACTCTGAAAGAAATTCACCCATCAGACGAGACCCTCTCTACGCTACTCGTAGAAGTAGAAAATACGGTGAACTCCAGGCCACTCACACATGTCAACTTGTCACCAGACGAGCCCGAAACCCTCACGCCTAATCACATACTAATCGGGCCTAACTCACATGTACCCTCACCGGGTAATTTCATGGCAGCAGACGTCACATCACGGCACCAATGGCGGCGCGCCCAGGCACTCGCAGACGTCTTCTGGCGAAGATGGGTACGTGAATATCTACCACTCCTACAAACTCTTACGACACCCTCGGGATGGAAGGGGTGATCACATTTGTATTCTTAATCCGTGACGTGTGGTCACGGATTAAGAATACAAATGTATTGTGTGTGAATCACTCGTAAACTTGTGAAGTCTACTTAGCTGTGATAGTTTTCCTTTTAATTTCGTTATAATATACTACTACCGTGATTTTTTTTTTTATTCTACCACTTTGTCGGCATGAGTAATATGTATCTCATCTCAACCCATAAACGTCCCACTGCTGGGCACAGGTCTCCTCCATACATTTGGAGGGATATTAGCCTACTATACCACGCTGGCCAGACGTTTTGGTAATATGTATATTCGTGCCATATGCAGCTAGATGCATATATATGCAGCAGACTAAAGGTCTCTGAGCAAAGCTGCGGACAGACGGACGGACGAACGGACGGACGGACGGACATAGCGAAAGTATAAGGGATCCTTGTTTACTTCGGAACTCTAAAAAGGAAGATTTGAGCTGCATTATCAGCGTGTAACATAAGCTATATTTTAATTTAAAATAATAGGACTACATAAATGTCCACTCGTGCGAAACTGTGGACGTGCCACTAGTGTCAAATCAATTAGTGATTACGTGGAAGAAGGGTGCCATCTTCGCCTGGGCTCTTTCATAGTTTTAAAAACTTTGTGAATTCTTCAAAAGGACAGTCATAGTTCGATTCTTCTATATGTTTTTGATGGATCAGAATAAAGCTTTTTCAATAATTCAGTGTCAATCTCTAATATTATTCTCTGTTGTCATGGTTGGTACCACTCTGGTCTTGTAAACAGTTTATCGACAGCTTCGTTATGCATATACCTTGTTTTGCTACATATTTGTAGGGATTTGTATTTTTGAAGAGCTGTTTTAACAAGATACTATTATTCTTAATTTTTTTATTTATTTAATATATACAAGCGGTGTTTACCTTTAAATATTTATTACATTGTTACTTGTTTTAAACATAATATATGGAATATATTGAAATAACAATTTTCCAAGATGGTTCTAACCCGCGCTTAAAAAAGTAATAAAAGAAATGCATAAATACTATAAAAAGTTTAGAAATTATGGGAATCGTTCCGATGAAGAAACTTGTAAACTTCTTCGGAAACGTGTTAAGGCATTAGCGATTCTTGCTACCTAAAGTATGTCAACGCAGTAGAGACTTCTATCGAGAAAAACCCTAAGTACTTCTGGTCATTCGTTAAAGCCAAATGTAGTCAAAAAGCCATGCCCAGTTGCTTGACTTGGAATGACTGTGTTTATAACACAGGTCCCTCTATATGTAGTGCTTTCTTCAATCATTTTTACTCCAGTTTCCTGGATCCGTCCACTGGCTGAGCAGCATGGGTGGTTCCCTTTCTGTTTGATTTGATTGATTCTAAGATGCTAGAAAAAATAATATACAATCAAGTATATCCTAGTCTTAGCCTTAGTTCGTAATCTGAGTCCCTCGCAATATGGTTTCATGAAAGGTCGTTCCACTGTCACCAATCTTTATTTATTTATTTATTTATCCACATACACTGATATTACAGGCTACAAAACCTAATACAACAATGTAGAAATAAGAATAACAATCACAAAAAATATAATAACAAAAACAACAATATCATCCTAAATTAAAGATGAGTGAGGCAATCCAATGCCACCCTCTCAAATTCCGGCAAAGTACAGGCAAAAATATCCAACCGCTTCGAGACGAGATAATCTTGTGTTATTTAATGAATTCCTGACCCAAGCAATGGATAAAATTCAACAAGTCAATGTCGTTTACACTGACTACAGTAAAACCTTCGATTTTATCCAGCACAACCTGCTTCTTTACGGAAGAAGAAGTTTTGTCAACTTCTCAAGTTTTGTCAGAAGCAGGTTGTGCTGGATGATAAGATCCTACTAATATTATAAACGCAAAAGTTTGTAAGTATGGACGGATGGATGGAAGAGTGGATAGATGGATGGATGCATGGATGTTTGTTACTCTTTCACGTAAAAACTACTGAACGGATCTGAATAAAATTTGGCACAGAGATAGATTATGGTCTGGAAAAACACATAGGCTGCTTTTTACAGCGATAACCGACATCCACGTGGGCGGAGCCGCGGGCAACAGCTATCCTATATAAAAGGAAAAGCTGACTGACTCTCTGACTGACATATCAACGCAGGGCCCAAACTATGAGGGATAGAAATTTCAAATTTTGCACAAAGGTTTCTTTTATAACGTAGGGAAGTACTAAGAAAGGATTTTTGAAAATTCACCCCTTAAGGGGGTAAAACGGGGGTGCTAAGTTAGTATGAAACTTTGCCGTTTTTAAAGTTATTCGAGTGAAATTCAGTATGAAGGTTCTTCATTGAAAGTCTTGAAACACGTATAAAATATATTTTCGAAATTATCGCTTAAAAGAGGGGTGAAATGTTTTTTGTTAGTAACGCTTTCACGACTAAACGGATCATCGAATCTTAATGAAATTGGGCAAGGAGATAGATGGTATCCTGGTATAATAACATCTACGCGGGCGGAGCCGCGGGTAACAATTAGTCTTATATAAAAAATCGTTCGCAAGAGTCTTGTAGGTACAAGGTGTAATGTCATATTTCAGTTTAACTTCCTGTGTCGCTAAGGACTTTACAATCATACAGTTCATAAACATAAATTACACCCAGACTGGAAACAAATCTTTATGAATATATAAGTTATGTCCCTGTGTGGGAATGGAACCCACAACCTTGTGCACAGCAAGTGCACCCACTGGACCACCAACGCAGTCAAAAACAAAAAACAAAGGGTTAGATTCCAACACAGAACAAAACTCCGGATTAGCAGTTAGGAACCACTTTAACAACAGGCAGTCTACATCCAGTTCATTAAATATATTAAACTAAATATTACAAATTTAATATACAGACAAATTATACATATCTAATAGGTACCCATTAGAATATAATGCGTATTGCTGCGAAAAGTAGATATAAGTAGTATTTTGATTGTGATTAAAATATAATAACTTTATCATATTGTGTTATAATATAGTCTATAAGTATTGTATAATTTTATAACTAAGATATGGATTGTGATTATCTGAAAATGAGTGAGTACACAAACCTGCTTAACCCTAAATGAAACTATTTGTAATAATATTAATTCTATTAATGGGTATGATAAATGTAAGACCGGTAATAAGCCCACAGCAGGCCTGGTTCACTCCGCTGTTTAGGTATGAATCTACAAGTACCCGGCCGCAACATTTCCAGGGGGATTATTTAGTCGAGTGTCGCGCGCGCGTATCGCGCCGGTCGCGTCGTCGGTTCGACGTAAGTTTACCTACGAAACGCACACGAAGCCGTAATTCGTCACCGATTCGTTTTCGCTTTTAAATATTTTAAAGAAAATAAAGGCATAAAAATATTCCACAGTATTCGGCTGCTTAAATAGTGATAAGGATCCTAACCTCTCGTTTTTCAATATTCCAAAGGATATTGCAAAGTAAAGAAACACGTTATCATTTAGAAAAACATAATTGGTAGGTACCTATTTGTAGCAAGATTTTGATATGTAGACTATAGGTACAGCACAGTTTTTGTAGAGACGTATTATTTATTTGTCCAACCAATTAAGTAGGTACTTATTTAATTGGGAAAATATATTATAACCGCCTCTCACTCAATAGTTTTAAATTTCAACTGGACAAATGGCTCCAAACAAACCAATGACAAACTCTAATACCTATTTTTAATTTAATCAAAAACATAATCATGGGCATTATTATAATTTGTTCTTTAGTGGTTTGACCAGTCCTGTGATGTGGACACACACTGCTCGTTCTTATAATTTAATTACTAAGTAGGTACCTACATTTAATATGTCCCCTCATGTCCAGATTTATTTAAAAAGTCACTCGTTTACAAAAGTATAGTAAGTATTGTACCTACCTAAACCTAACAGGTACTTCAGATCAAAATTGATCTCTAAGTGACAACCATAATGTCCAGAAATACGCAATACAAAGGGAGCCAATTTGTAGGTAAATAAACGAGTAGGTAAGTTTTGTTCTGGGGAGCTGAATTGCGCTCTATTGTGAGCGAGCAAAGTTGATATTTGTTTAAATGATTCAGCGAAGTGAACCTTCTGTACCTGTACTATTAAGTATTCTGTGCCCACAGTAACTATCCTGCCCTGCTAACTAAAAACCACGCAACTGTAAGACTAGTTTTGGAGGAAAATAAGATTAAAACTATACACTTTACTTGCGTTTTTCCTATAACATGCGTCATGTAGTTACGTCGTTCTTCCTTAGCATGGCAGTATCAATAACGATTGTAGAGATAATCTTTTTCGAGAATAATTACTTGTACTTTCTACATCAAAACATTAATGAATAAAGATTTTAATTATAACTAGCTGTTGCCCGCGGCTCCGCCCGCGTGGATGTCGGTTATCGCTGCAAAAAGCCTATGTGTTATTCCAGACCATAATCTATCTCTGTGCCAAATTTCATCCAGATCCGTTCAGTAGTTTTTACGTGAAAGAGTAACAAACATCCATCCATCCATCCATTCTTACAAACTTTCACATTTATAATATTAGTAAGGATGATGATTATAATTATAATTATTAATCCATACCTAATTAGTTGACATGCAATAAATTTAATTCTACTGACATTGTTATGAAATTGTATGAACCTATATTTTATAATTCTAAATATGTTTTCTTATTTTATTGTAATAATTTGTATACCAAATTCTGTGGTAGGACATAGCGTACTTTTAACATAGCCTTAAAAAGTGTATACTAACCTATGATCCACAAATGAATGAATAAATGAATAAAAAGAGTATACTAATAGTAGAAGAATTACTCACAAAGGCAAGCAATTCACTAACAACCACAATACAACTATTACATATCGCGTCGACCTTGTTGTCGTTGAGAGATCGTAACATCGTGCGTTCGCGATGACAGCACAACGTGTTGATATGTTATGTATACCTCTAAGGACACTATTCTCGTCTCGCTATTATAACAATTTAAGGCCCCTCTCTCAAAAAATAATGAAAAAGTAAATGAAACCATTTTTTGTTGGCATTTATAGACAAATGACCGCCAAAAAATACGGTATTAATCTACAAGATGTGTTTCATAATATGGTTTTGTCATGAATTATATAGTAATTCTAAATAGTTTGTAAAAAAATCATCGAATCAGCACCAAATTATTGAGATGTAACCACTTTATGACTTCAATGTTTTATCAAATAATACGAAAAAAAAACAATATTTGAAGAAAACATACACCTATAATTTGGTAATGTTACATTTAGAATAAGTTAAAAGACCTGTTGTGTTCAGGCGCCGGGGAAGCTGGGGATGCTCTCTTGAAGGAGCTAACGGCATTAATGAACCTTATGCTCGCCGGCAGTGTGGACGATGGCATCATCGATCTTCTCTATGGAGCTAACTTATGCGCCCTACGGAAGAAAGATGGTGGCATTCGTCCCATTGCCGTAGGGTGTACGTACAGGCGTATGGCTGCCAAGCTATGCTGTAAATATTACAGCATAGCTTTAGCAAATAAATTTCAACCCCTACAATTGGGCTTTGGGTCAAGAGGGGGTTGTGAGGCGGCCATACATGCCTTATCAACATACCTTGACTGTGGTGACGGTGAAGTCATCTTTAAGGTTGACTTAAAGAATGCCTTTAATTCGTTGAATAGGGACACCTTGTTGTCACAGGCAAAATTGGAAATCCCCAAAATTTTCAAATTTCTTTGGCAATGCTATAGGCATCCATCAAAATTACTATACAAAGAACAACTTTTAGAATCAGCAGTTGGTTGCCAACAAGGTGACCCTCTTGGGCCAGTTATTTTCAGTTTAGCCATCCACCCCATCATTGAAAAAATTAATTCTAAATTTAACATCTGGTACCTGGATGATGGGACCCTAGGAGGCGATGCAGAAACAGTATTTCAAGATTTGGCTTTTTTAAAAACTCAATTTAATTCCATTGGTTTAGAACTGAACTGTATACTGTTTTGTCGCTTATATAAAAGTGAAATTTATATAAGCGGCAAAATTATTGACAAAGTTTCGGTTTTATCAAAATTTAATACTTTGGCACCTAACATCAAAATTATTGAGAAAACTGAGTTTCGTCTCCTCGGGTCCCCCGTTTTTGAAGAAGCTTTTAATTCTTATATACAAGAAAAAGTACAAAATTTCAGTGAAGTTTCGGACCGACTATTGAAAATTAATATGCATTCGGCTTTTACAATAATTCGATATTGTCTTTTTGTCCCTAAATTCACGCACGCCCTAAGATCTGCCCCGTTTTGGAAACATTTAACACTTTTAGGCAAATTGGACCAAATTATCCACAACACCATTAGTAAAATTCTTAATGTGGCCCTGAACGACCGAGCATGGCTTCAAGCGTCCTTACCAGTTCGTTTGGGCGGGCTCGGCGTTCGCAAAATTTCCGATGTCAGTTTACCAGCATTTCTGTCCTCGGTCCATAGCACGGAAGAACTAACCAGGAAAATTTTAGAGTCCACACTGGTTGGTCCCGATGTGCCATGTAAGACCGATGCCATTAGTGCTTGGAAAATTACTGTGCCCAACACTGAGTTACCCACTAACCTTTCTTCTCAGAGACAGTGGGATGAGCCGTTTTGCAGGATGGTTAGGAATAACCTCATAAACTCGACTACCAGTCCTGCTGAGCGCGCTCGTTTGCTGGCTGTGGGGGAATGGGAGTCGGGCCTCTGGCTTCAGGCACTCCCATCGCCCAACATAGGTACCATGTTGGACGATACAACCTTCCGCATGGCTACTTGCCTTCGTCTAGGTGCTCCTTCTGTTTCTCCGCATAGATGTTGCTGTGGTGAAGCCGTCGACAGCCTTGGACACCACGGCCTGTCATGCAGCAGGAGTGCAGGCCGCATATCCCGGCACGCTAACCTAAATGACATACTCCGACGTGCCCTTGTCACCGCTGGCGTACCAGCTGTACGGGAACCCAACGGTTTGGTACGCAACGATGGTAAGAGACCTGATGGTATGTCTTTACTGCCATGGAAGATGGGTAGGCCTTTGGTGTGGGACGCAACATGTGTCGACACCCTCGCGCCATCTCATCTTCCAAGCACTGCAGGTTGTGCTGGTGCTGCTGCTGCATCCGCGGAGACTCTCAAGCGGCGCAAATACAGTAATCTCATTGGGGATTATGTTTTTGAGCCGTTTGGAGTCGAAACGCTCGGGCCGTGGGGTGCTAGTGCTCGCGGTCTTTTTAAAAATTTGTCCAAGCGTTTAGTCGACGCTTCACGTGACCAGAAGGCTGGCTTATATTTGGCTCAAAGAATAAGCATTGCCATTCAGCGTGGCAATGCTGCCAGTCTCCTGGGCACTTTTTCAGTAGACGTCGATGCGGAGGAATTTTACGACGCCTATTAAGCAGTCTCCCCCTTTTTTTGTGTTTTTTTTTATTTTTTATTTCTAATTTGTGTAAATATAGTTTTAGTTGTAAATTACTTGTATTATATATTCTATTAGAATTAATAAATTATAGGTTGGTTAGATAATCCAGTTATGTGAATAAGTTTAAATTTTAATTTATTAAAAATTCAAAGAGTGCATCTGTTTGGTGAGCGCGGTATCCCCGCGCTACACATACACCTATAATTTGGTAATGTTACATTTAGAATAAGTTTAAATTTTAATTTACCAAATTACAGGTGTATGTTTTCTTCAAACATTGTTTCTCTAGAGAATAAGGTCGTGTTTGCTTCACCCAAATGCTCAAGGTCATTGGCGATATCACAAGCCTTAACTAAATAAATTATACCTAATATTTTTCTCTAAGATAATAGTTACATCTCATGTTTACTAAATATCACAATACAATTCCCATATCACTATGGAAATTCATCTAGATTCTTTTGAGATAATGTACGGCATCCATACATAGATCATCTATACATAGATAATATTCTTGGCTTTATCATTTCAGTTGGCTAATTTCATTCGATGCACAGGAATTATAATTACGGTGTTCATTTTACCATTTCGGTGGACAGTTTTCATTTCAGTGGACTCCTCAAAATTCAACCTTCAATATTTCAGTAAGTTGTTATTACTTGTTATGTTGATCATGCATATGTTACAAATAAGGTTAAAGTTTTTTTGTTATTAAATATAAGTACGTAAAAGCATTGTTAGAACAAAAACCCACCGAAATGATATATAAAAATCACTTGTTGATAATCGCCCATATATACTACTACCGTGATTTTTTCACATTTCCAAATATCACCATTTGGCTGGCAGGAGGGGAGACACTTGAGTCTAACAAAAATTAGCACTTAGCCGAATCCCTCAATCAAAAAACTGTCTTAACAAATCTACAATATTTTCAAAAGTCTTATTCAACGATACCCAACACCATGGAGAAGTTGAGAAAAAAATAACCATCCCCTCTTTACATGTATATACAGGAGATAGCCTAGAAAAAAAATACGATTTTATTTTACCACTTTGTCGGCATGACTAATATGTATATTCGTGCCAAATTACAGCTTCCTAGGACTAAGGGTGTCTGAGCAAAGCTGCGGACAGACAGACGAACGGACGGACGGATATAGCGAAACTATAAGGGTTTCTTATTTACTTCGGAACCCTAAGAAGGTCATGGAATTAGTTGCATTATATAGTTAGTAGCATTATATGTAGTTGTTTGTTTAATTTAGAATAAATCAGCTTAATACATAAGTTCTAATTTGTGAACTGAGGCACATTGTGAATTCTAGTGATAATTCTGTACTTACTTATTTCGTTTATTTATTTAGTACATAGTAAAACGTTTTTTTATCAAAAAAGTAAGTATCAAACAAACTTTAATCCTGCATTTTCCTCCTTAAAGATGGATAAAAAAAATACAGCTAAAGTCTATCAGAAGACCCAATAAGCCCAAAATAAGCGCTGGACACCCGTAGTCACACACGGGAACACATCTACACCACAATGTATAGTTATTTGGCAGTGGTCTTCTGTAAGGTGCCCTTCCCCAGTTGGGCTTGCTTGCTAGTATGGTGTCCTACCTCTCTTAAAAATGTTAAATCAACATTCATTAGGGCCGTCTTGGACTCGTGTATATCATCTTGGTAATAGACAAATAATCACACACGGCCTGCAACCACACAACTGGTAAATAAAACAAGAGTTTGAAATCATTTAACTGTAATCAAATAAAATTGAATTTAACTGTTTTATATTACTCATTTAGAGCCGAGCTTGGATCCAGTTCATGAAGGAAGTAACTCTGACGAAAGCAGCTGGAAAATTACGTGTGCAGCCACTAGCAGATCCAAAAGAGACGATACCAATCTAATAAACAAAAAAGTTTAGTATCAGCACAGAATACTTAATAGTACAGGTATCAGTAAAGTACACTATCATAATTTTAGTTCATTATTAACTTACATTTGTATCTAAAGTTTGTATAAAAATGACTCTTATAAAATCGCCTACTGACGAGATAGAAGATATAAGAAAAAAAATATTTTTAAATACAATTTTTTATAGTGTATGTTTGTAATTTATTGGTGTTTATGCATTAAATATTCTTAAAAGAGCCCTAACACGACTGTTATGTTTCGTTGAAGAGTTTCTATGGCTAGCTTTTAACATCATCATCACATAGAAGTATATTACCCGACAAGATAAATCAACAAATCTAAAAAGAGCGCGCTTATCTTGTTTCGTTAAAGAAATCCTAAGTCCACCTTTCAACTTCATCATCACGTCCTGAACACCCACCTAGAAATATAATATGGCTACTTTCTGACTGCATTATCAGACTAGGTCATGGTACCATATTACTGCATTATCATCGAAGTTACGTCGGTATACCAAATTTCAGCTCAATCATACACCGGGAACTGCTTCAAATCTAGCTTACAAGATTTGACCTAAACAAACTAACATACAAAGTAACTATCTAACATACATTGCAAGCTAAATAAAAGCTTGTAATAATAATAAAGAAACAGCGCTGAGGCGTTCTGCTGCGATGCGCCGCACGCTTAGTTGAGTCGCGGAAGACCGGTGCGCAGTTTTGGGTATAAGATAAGATTATTATTAACTTGACTTCAATATTTTAAATATTGCTACTGAGCAACATTTAAGATATAAAATCTTACTGATAACTAAATAAAAACTCGTACCACGATACGCCTGCCATTGTTGGTGACTACGAGAGGACCACCGGAGTCTCCACCGCACGTGCTTCTGCCACCGGCTCCACTAGTACACACGTTGCCTGCTGTGACAATATTGAATGACTGCGAGCATACGGCGTTGGTGATCACAGGCAGGTTAACGTGGCTCAGACGCTGGCCGGTGGTGATGCCTTGATTAGCGCCTGCAATGTAAGATTAATACGTAATACCTAAGTGTACCTGGGTGATTCTTCGAGTAAGGCATTCTTTGGTGATTTTCGTGGCAATTTTCTAATTAATTTCTTTTTTAAAATTAATATCAGAATACTTACGTATATCAAATATACGTAAAAGTAATATTTTTTTATAAAAAGGCAACTTATAGAAGTTGTCTTTTTATAAAAAAATGAAAATGTTGCCTTTTTTAAAAAAGAAATGGATTTGAAAATTGCCACGAAAATCACCAAAGAATGCTTTACTCGAAGAATCACCCACCTACTGTTTGATTTTCAAATTTAAATTTAAACAAATTTAAAAGTTAAGTTTCATTCTTACCATCACCAGTGCGACCAAATCCAGAAGCAGTAGCAGTCCAGCCAGCAAAGTTATTGTTGAGCTCAGCACCAGCAGGCAGCGCAATGGGAGCGACGTTGTCTGTGTACACGCGTAGGTTTTGATGAAAAATGCAGTAGAAAAAAAATCAAAACAAAGTTCAACAATTCAAATAAAACAAAGTTTTAATCAACATCAACACCCTATTATAGTATAGTTAGGTATATCGTATATAGTAACATCAAGCAATCTAAATAATTTTAACAAAAAAAAACCGACTTCAGTACGGCAAGTTGTAAAATTTTCAAATACTTGTTTGTTACAATCGAATAAAATCGACTGAGCGTCGGGCTGAACACAGGTCAAGTAGGTATTAAAAGCAATATTTAATCTGTGCAATCCGCGCTAAATTCATTCACGTCATTATTTCTTATTAATAGTTGGTTAGCAACAATAACCGAAACTTATCTAATCGCCATCAGTAAAATACTTATTATTGAGAAGTTCAGATGGCCATCTGTGGTCTTCTTCATCAGTTTTACTTCACCAAATTACACTTTCTGAATGCAAATGATTGATTAGTTGTTAAAAATATTGAAATTGCTATATGTGTGCCTATAACTTTTGAGGAGTTCCCTCAATTCCTCATGGATCCCATCATCAAAACTTTCTTTTGATGATAATGGGACCAAACTGGAAGTATGTCCAGTCAGACAAAAAAATAATTTTTCAAATCGGTCCATAAATGACGGAGTTATGCGGTAACAAACATAAAAAAAATACACACGAATTGATAACCTCCTCTTTTTGAAGTCGGTTAAAAGGGTCGGCAACTCGCAAGTGATATCTCTCGTATACCAAGCGTCTATAGGCTACGGTGCTTGTTTGTCACCTAAATAATATAAAACAAACATACTCCAGTGATGATTTGATCCAAGAGTTGCTAAGTTAATTATTTAAAAAAAAGAAATTAGTTTTTAATCTACTGACATCATAATATAGGTACCTAATATTTATAGGGCCCGGTACAGTAAAGAGAGGTAGATCCTTCGCCAGTCGGACTTGCTAACTAACGCAACTGAGGAAAGACCTACCTCCGCCGTACAGAAGACTAGTAGTAGGGGAGGCCACGATGAAATCGTATCGTAAATCGTATCGGGTCGTAGAGACCTATTGAGTTGCGAAGCTTAGATGATAAAAATAAAAAATGTTATATAATGTATCCCTTTCATCGATGGGGGAAGCAGCTATAGATTTTCAAAAATGTAAAAAAAAAATGGTTGCATGGACTCAGCGCGTCAGATATTGATAGCATCCATATTCTACGTATTTTTAATAATGTACGTATGTTAATCTGATCGTTTGCATGATGGGGACGGTCGTACCTACGTAAGGGTTGAAAATGAGAAAAAAAATTGTATTAATATTATAATTTATTCGAGCGATTTTATAAAGGGATGTTAAGTGAACCTAAAAAAAACTCTCATCTAATAATCTGACGATTTGGATGTAACGCAAACTCGCGGCCATTATTAGAATATGGCAAAAAAAAATCACCATTTTGACGTACTCAAGCGCATCAGATTAAGATATACATATACGGTTCATCTTTATGTCTTAGACGTGCTGTCTCATAATCTGGCGATTATCTAGAGGGATTCGCCAAATCTGATAATTAAAAAAAAATATATATACGAGAGTCGGTCAGAATGTTTGCGGAATCGGGGTGTTGTTGGGGAGTGGCGTCAATTATTTTTACCTGCACTAACTGTAGGACTACTTTTGAGTATAAATACCAAATTTCATAAAAATCGGGTCATTATTCATTGAGCTATCAATAAACTTGAAAAATTAATATTGGAATGCCCGTTTAAGGAGGAAACAACTTGCAGAAATAATTGGAATATCCGATATAAACCATTTTAAATATGCTACACGACAATTTTGGCATGTCAAAGGTGTGCGCAAGGTGGGTACCGTGAATGTTCACGCCACATCAGAAGCAACGACGAGTTGCGTGTTGTCGAGAGTTTTGGACCTCTGTGCTGAGAACAAAGAAGCCATTTTGGGCCGCATTGTGACTGGAGATAAAACTTGGGTTTACCATTATGAGCCTGAGTCAAAGCAGGAGTCCATGCAATGGCACAAAAAGGGTACACCACCTCCCAAGAAATTGCCGATTGGGACCTTGTCCCAATCGCAATAAACTCACCCTACCTTAATCTGACGCGCTCGAGAATATCTGACGATTATTTTTTGTTTCTAATCTAATCCTTTATCCTTGACGGGCGGCCATATATATGACGCTCATATTTGGTGGATGTAGTTAACCGGGTACAAGGTATCCCCCTGTATATTAATCTGCCGCGCTTTAGTAAATCCCGGAATCCCTTCATGGGCTCTCCTGCTATAGTGTAGTATTCCTGTAGGTAAGTACAGATCAGATCAGCTTTATTTTTGCTAACTGACTGACTGATATATCAACCCACAACCTAAACTGCTATTTCTAGAGACGTTAATTTAAAGGGTATGTTCTTTGTGAAGTCTAGGTATCCATTGATAAAGGGTTTCTCGAAATTCCAACCCCTAAGAGAGTAAAATGAGTGGTTGCATTTTATATGAAACTTTTATTCTCTGGGTCGATTGACTCAATAGTTACGTACGTGGATGAAATAATAATAATCAACATTATAAACCTCAATTTTGCCATCATACAAGTCATATTCACATTAACATCACATTCTTTCGTTTGCAGATACGAGTATATAATATAATACATAAAATAACTAGTTTATTTTAACTGGTCATAGTCATTACGTTAACTATAAAAAATAAAATGTACTTACTATTTAATGTGACAGCAGAATTTGGGGTGATCATAGCAATGTCATCACGAATAAGAGTTGGGTTCCAGGATGCATGCATGGCAACATTATTTGTGTTCAGTCTCTGACCGCCAGAGAATAGTGTAAGGGAGCCCAGAACAACTGTAAACATGGAGGCTTGGTTCCTTCCGTCGAACCAGCAATGGGCAGCGGTAAGTAATCTCCGGTTATTAACTAAAATAGCGCCACATACACTTTGACCACCTGGCATGGAAATGACAAGACCAGCCTGCAATAGAAATGAAATCGAGTTATTGATAAGTAATTATATTTTAAGCGGAGTGGAACAGTAACCAACTTGCACACAAGAGGTGCGAGTTCGATCCCCGATGGCAGTACCAATGTGAATTTCACTTTGTGGAGTTTATATGTTCTAATCAAATGATTTTCCATCTGCTAACGGTGAAGTAAAACATGGTGAGGAAAACCACATGTCTTAAAAGTAATTCTATAGACATGTCAGATTCATTAACCCGCATAAGGCCAGCATGTGTGAATTAAGACTTATACCCTCTCTCTCTCTTGAAAGAGGAGAGGAGACCCGTGCCCAGCAGTGGGACATATATATGGATTGCTATTATTATTATATAAATTGATATTTTGTATAATAATGTTCAATTTGGTATTTAATTTAGTTAAACTTTTCACTTAAAACGTAACTTCATTTACTGTACCTACTTAATTAATAGAGAATGCTTATAACATTAAGTCCACCTAAGAACCTATGTGCATGAAGTTTAATAAATAAATAATGTAGACACAAGATATATTTTATTTTCATATCATATATAGACGTTACCGTCTTAGAAAGTGTTAACCGTCTTCAAACAAGTAAGTAGCGCTCTATTCGTTTGTAGTTATTTTGTTAATGGAGATGCTTACTGATAGACATATTATTTTGTTTGAAAGGGTCCATGTACTCTCTCCAATCAGAGGGAAATCCATAAAATAAAATATTTGAATTCCGCAAATAGGATATGAAGGTGACGCGAGTAGGGACTTTGGGCAGTAACAACGGAACAAAATAACTGAATTACAGACTTTTTCAAAGGACTAAGGTTAGCTAAAAAAAAACAGTACTGTGGAAATCTTTGAGGGAGGCCTGTGCCATGTAGTCGTCAAGTTGCGGTTGAGACAGAAAGAGATAAACTAGGTCTTCTGCCTCAGTTATTTTGCGCTTTTTAGTTACTGTATTGGTTTTTTACTCTTTTTTTTTAAAGTAACTTCTTTCGAAATCCTTCAATATTAACTTACTCACGAAAGACGAAGAACTAGGTTAAATTGTGTTAAAATATGCAAGTAATTTAGCAACAGTAATGGTTGAGAGGTAGAACTGGTGTTCTACCTCTCAACCATTACTGTTGCTCATGGTTGAGCAATCCCGACTAGAGAAGGACCTTCAAGAGCACAGCCAAATAACTACACACAGCGGTTTAGTTGTGTTCCTGTATACTATATATGTGTAGTACAGATCTCCAGCGCTCATTTAGGGATGCGTTTTTCTACCACAGGGATACTTAACAGTAAGCCCTGGTGTAAAAAAATGGCTCGGCAACACGCAAGTGATATCTCTGGTATTGCAATGTGTCCGTAGGCTACGGTAATTACTTAAGATCAGCCGTCCGTATGCTTGTTTGCAACACAAGTGACACAATACAGAGAAAATAAACTATTATAAACTTAATATACTATACTCGCCTGCCTAGAAGGCTAATATTTCTGCAAGTGTATGGAGTAGACCCGTGCCCAGCAGTGGGACGTTTATGGGTGGAGATGATGATGATAATTATAAAAAATTACGAAATTACGAGAATTACGTAATTCCATAGCTTATTGACTACAATATGCTAAGGAATTACGTAATTCTATTTGCATTATTTATTATTACGAGTAATTCTGATACCTATCAATTACATTAATATAGGTATAAGAGAGAGAGAGAGTGTCCGTGTGGTGACGGATTAAGAATACAAATGTCACCACCCCATTCCATCCCGTGGGTGTCGTAAGAGTCGACTAAGGGAGTAAGTCCGGCAGACAATATCCAATGCAAGAGAGGGAAAGCTCGAAACAAAACCCTATACCAACCCGTCTGGCCAGCGTGGTATAGTAGGCTAATATCCCTCCAAATTAACGGAGGAGACCCGTGCCCAGCAGTGGGACGTTTATGGGTTGAGATGTGAGGTATAAGAGTAACAATTACCTGGTAAGGGAACTGCCCAAGGTTAGCGAACGAACCACCGGCGATTCTGGATTCCATCTCTACATCGACATCTTGAGCCTCAAACTCACGGATCGAATTAGCTAATGGGATGCCAATTTTGTTGTGGTAATCGTAAGCGGTGATATCTTCTAAGTCGATCACATCTTCAAAATTGATGTTTTTAGAGGAGACTACTGCCACCAGCGCCAACAACGTTACAACCAGAACCTTCATATTGATTGACTTGAATCAACTAGTGAATATTATGTCTTGCATTTTGGTATTTATACACAAATGCGTCTTGCAATCATTTCATATCTTGATTAATGATATGATATCATTCAAATAATTACGATGAAGTACTAATCCATACTCTATAATTGTACCAGACCGATGTTGGAACATTATAAACATTGAAGAAAACATAATTTCTCGTCCTGACTGGGGAAGTACCTCCACCTTACAGAACACCACAGCTGAATAACTACGCTCAACGGTGTAGCCTGAGTCTGGGTGTAATTTGTGTTCATTAATTGTATGATTGTAAAGTCCTCTGCGACATAGAGCTTGTTGTGACTATAAATCACTATAAAGACGTCATAGTACGGCCTACAGCCCGTGGTAACTAAATACATACTTATAGACCGCTGCAGCGCTGCAAACAGTTTTACTCGCGTAGAAATCAAGCTGAAAAGATTGTTTTTAATTTTTTTATTGAGATTTTTCTGTAAAATATAAGCTTTATCCAATGTACTGTAATAGTAGAGTACTGTACGATCGAAAGAGAACAGAAAAGTATCCACCAAGACAATTTAACTTCACACAAAACCTTTAAAACACTGTTGGCGCGTAATGTTAGCAAGAGGCGTGTTATGCTGTGACGTCACACGGTCGACGCGCGCCTGCTCGCGTGCCTCGATTTAGGCGAACTTTAGATGTCTGTAAAATAAAAACTACTTGGTCTTTTTGAATGAAATAAAAACTAGTGTATTTGTACACATACAAACTCTACTGTTACTAAGTCTCAAGTTATTTGAAAATGGAGCCGTCTCCATTCCAGTTGTAATAAGTTGACAAGACATCTTTAATTAATAAAAGATTGAACTTGAAACATTATTATACAATCGATTCCTGAAACGTTCAGTGCATAATTCTAAAGAATCTATTTGAGCATAGCACAAACATCCTAGCCTAATCAGTCACTTATTTTGGTAACAAGATGTCTAATATTTAGGGGTTACCACATTCCTGCAACGAAAAGCGACGATTTTTAAAAAAGTTGGGTGATCATGCAGGTGTGACCGGTCTGATGACGATGAGTTGTATCATACTAATTCATTACTGACTTTCTGTGTTTCCTATGAGAATAGTGTCATCTATATCGTCTGCTATCAACAGTTCTTGATACATCCCAATTGCAGCATGCAACAGTGCGGCCTTAAAATGTATTTTGATAAGAAAGCTTTGAAGTTTATAAAGTTACTCCATCGCGCCACATCGGTTGAACGGATCTGGATTAAATTTGGCATAGAGATGGATTATAGGCTACTCCAAACATAGGTTACTTTTGGGTGCGGTCTATTTGGTAGAAACTTGATACTCCGAAACCTATTTGGGATAACTGACTTCGCAGAAACTTCTTTAGTCGATCGTTTATTAGGCATAAAAAATATTTGACATAAATATTTTTAGGCATAATGTGCTTATGACCGAATTTAGAATGGCATACATTTAAGATAGTAGAATTTTTATTTACCTTTACATAATTACCTTTGGCATAGTTAAAATTTTGTATAATTTCATTTAGCATAACGTTCATTAAGAGTACAGATTATTTGGCATAATTTGACTAGGCATACTATGAAGATCATAGAATTTCAATTAGAATAATATAGATTGGGTTACTTTCTTCTTTAAAAATGCGTAGGTTAGGTCAGGTTAGAACTGTGACCTCTTATATGCCAGAAACGAACATGCTCTCATGGGCAAGGATATAAAAACCAAATAATTATCATTAAATCAACTTTTATTTATTACAATTACAACAAAACAAAAATATACAAAAATGATAACGCCTGATTAGAAAAGTGTTGCAATAATCATAAAATATGATTCTTGCTGTATACGCATTTGTGTGTAAATAGATAAGGATAAGAAATATATGCCAAAAGATGAATATGGTTTTGAACTTTCTGCGATGTGATGATTATACATTGTGATTATTATGGATACCAAAATTATGCGTACAGATGATTCTGACTTACTAAATTATGGGTTTCAATGTATGCTAAATGAGTTTATGCCAAACGATATTCTGCGAAAAGAGTTTATGCTAATAGTTGTTATGCAATATAAAATTATTACTTCAAAAGTTCTACTATAATAGGTGTACCCGTTACTTTTTATTCCGTAAAAATCACTGTTCTCTTAGGATTGTACACGCAGGCGAATCCGCGGGTGGACGCTAGTTAGTTTACAAATAAAAAAGCTGATTAATATCATATCTTCCTTTTGGCCAGTACAAACAGACACACAAACATATTGTGTCAAAATAATAGCACCCCACAATTTTATACGTGTCGCCGCGTCGGAAACTAAAAGAGGTAGTTTCTAAATAAAGGGGAAAGAACAGATCCTATAAATTCTTCTATAAATATATCAACCTCGTGCTAAGTTAAATGGAACGTAAATAACAGGAGAAACGTGTGATGTCATACGTTTGTCTGTTTACGCTGACACAAAATGTGAATTAATTTGTGACATAAAACATTAATATCAAAAATCATTCAAGTAAAAGGGTTCAACATAGACGGTAATTATTTAGATGAGATTTACGGTATGTTTTTATTGATGTAAAAGCAGCGGATTATACCTAGATTAAAAATGATAGTTTTATAAACAAATCTATATATGTATATTGTTTTAATAATTGAAATCAAACAAAATTTTTTGACATTAATATTCGGCGAATATTCGCATAATATTGCAATATGCACAATAAAAGTATTGCATATTGCAATATTTTTATTATTGCCAATAGTGGCAGAAGCTAACGGGCCACCTGATACCATCAGGTGGTAACCACTGCTTATGGACTTTTACTGATTTCAAACCTTAGAGGTTTTCAGCTGCTATTATTGTAAATTTTGAGTGTATATTTTGTAAAAACAATGAATAAACTAAAAAAAGTTTGCTTGCAAGCTCGTTATAAAAGTGTTTTGTAAATATACACTTTACGTGTCACTGTATATTCAAAATTTTTGCCAGTCAGTCACTTTTCAACGTTTGCAAAATCATAAAGGGTTTTTTTCCTAGTGTAGGAGTTGTTTATTTTAAAGAAAGAAAATGTTATATTTTAGCTTCATGTGGATTGAGCCCACAATCTATTTCTGTGATTGAGCCTTATCAGAAAAAAAAACAAATCGGTCCATAAATGACAGAGTTCTACCATCGAATTACGATCAAATTCCGATAACTAGGCGACCTCTAGAATATTTACTAACATAGTTCGGAAGAGAATATTATTCGAAGATTTAAAAATGTCCAGCGAATATTTATTGCATAACTAGTTTAGGGCGTAGGTAAGTATAAAATTAAAAATAATACGACATGTTCTAAATTAATTACACTTGATAATACTGATTAATTTTATCTAAATCTGATTAAAAAAAAATAAAAAACCCAATTTTATGATATGAAAATAAAATTCGTATATTTCATATATAATTAGTTATTTAGTATATAATCCTTAGTGTATTCTTTATATACTTAATCTGTTTGATTAATATTTTATCGACTGTTATATCCTGCATAGATAATTATGAAATTCAGTGGCATTCGTACATTGGGTACGCATTCATTTTGTGTCTAAAAGCCACTATACGGCGTCCAAAAGCCTGAAACTGTCCTTATTGCAATAAAACAAAACATACCATATGTTGTGAATGAATTTATCCATGTTTACGCGTTTAATCAAGTCCAAACACAATAAGGTTACCTTGTTACGCGCGGTGGCCATAGAAACTCCTTAAGTTTCTATGGCCACCTTCGATATAATTCTCACCGGGGCCAAAACTTTGTTCGATCCATTCATGTAGGTCTTGTTCGCGTCGCTGAATTATATGTTTGTTAAGTTTCTTTGTGGGAGAATTTTCATTTTAGAGTGGGAGTTTCTTTTAACCAAAGATTACCCATAATTAAAATCTCGGAAGTTTTTAATAATAATAATACTTCTGGTATCGCAAGCGTCCATAGGCTACGGTAACTGCTTATCATCAAGCGAGCCGTATTGTTGTTACACTGCTTAGGTGTCAAAAATAAAAAAGATCTGTAAATTAAAAACGCTCGCGTTCCCATGTAATAAGATCTAAGCCTTGTGCTCACTAATCTTCATATAAAAGATGAAGTTACTTGAAATTTACATACCCTGTTAAACTTTCATTTAAACAACATCTTACATCTATTTTATCGGTAAGAATATTTTTAATAATTAAAATCTCGGGTCAAACCACTTAACCAATTTTATGTGTTTAGTTTGAGGATAGTTTTTACAAGCTTTTATTTAACTTATGTTTTAATGTAATTTGTTCGCTTCAAAATTTGTGTAATGTATCTTCAGTTTACTGAATCCCGGAGAGGTATGACGTTCAATAGTAATATTAAAGGTCTCCACCCACAATTCCGTTCAGTAACTAAAACTAGTACTTAAATTCACTAAATTCTATACTGAATTCTTTCATTCGTTTGCCAATCTGCGACGATGCACGGGTGCCCGTTCAGACGTGCGATACATTGCAGATATTCGGTAATAATTGCTATCATTTTAGACGAAGAGGTGATGGTTTACGCTGGTCGTCGACTGCGAGCACTAATCTTGCAATATCAGGATTCCGAACATCGGGTACCGTACGAGCTGGACTTTATCTGATCTAAACGATGCAGTGGGTGTCAAATCGTACTACGTTCTTTATCCAAACATTTTTTTTTTACATAACACGGGATGTAATGTTTATAATTTGACACGGTGTTATGGGCGGAGACCTTTGTCATATCATTAAGTTTTCATTGTGTCCTATCATTTGACAACAAACGAATCACAAATTTTCATAAACAGACAGGTGTAGAGCCTTAGAAAAGAACCAGCAAGAAACTCAGACCCCTTTTTTCAGTCGCTGGGAATCTAAGAATATATTATATACCTACTCATAATTTGATTTGTGTTATAATTTGTCTGCGCAGAAAGTGATGGAACCCAAATCTTTATACAAACACAATTGGATGATAAATCTAATATACCAGTAATTTTATATATTCTATATACATATATTGATTTAAAGAAAAAGTGGTTTACTCATAATTTCGCTATGCTCGTTAAATACCTATTTACTCTTGAGTTGCCATAACTTGATGTAGAGCTAACACGATCACAATAAGAACATCATTGTAAGCCATCTATGAATAGGGATTGCATACGTCACCATGAACGTCAAAAGGATATTACGATAGCTTTTATGTTAGAATAATAATAATTTGTATTGTTCTCTCTCACAATACATAGACATTACAGAAAATTAAATAAGTAATAGGTACAATATTTAGGCTTAAAATATAATAACTACTATGTCAGAGACTGGCAGCTGTACTAGGAGACCTGTATTACAGCTTACCTTAGCCTCTCCTAACTCTGGATTAGATTAGAACATTGTTAAATAAGTCGTGTCATCGCGTTATGTTATGCTATGCTGGTAGAGAGTGAGTACATGATTGTGTGTGTGTGACATTTCGTTTACAGATAAATCGTGTATGAGAGTAGATGTGTGTCACTTTATTGATTTTATTATAGAGGTATCTTCCTAAAAACCCAAACTTAGAGGACTTAAAGGTCCACTTAAACTCTAATGTATCACAGACTTGATGTTTCCGCCGTTTGTGTGATACTTGACAAGGATCATAGGTGAGCATAGCACGCCGCCTAAGAACAGTTCCAAGAACAAACAACTGGCGTACGGTCAGAACATCCGATAGTTAGTAAAGGTCTTGAAGGTTCGTTGGTAAAAAATCGTTATGCATTCAATATAACTTAATTATTTTTTTTCCCATTAGTATGTTTTTGATGCGTAGAGGAATAATGCTAGACATCAGCTTTTTACCCCATTCCTATGTCAATTCGTCATCAGCTTTTTACGGCATTCCTATATCGGTTCGTCACCGCCACTATGGCCGTCCAGCTCCAGGACCAACTCGATTGAGTTGCGTTGAGGAGTGAGACAGGGGGATGTAATACCCCCCAAGAAAAGAAGACGTCTTCATGACGCTGGGCTGGACTGGACGGTGCATTAACATCAATGGTGAGTACATCTCACATCTTCAGTTTGCCGATGATATTGTCATCGTTGCAGAGTCTCTGGAACAGTTGAGCGAAATGCTGCACAGCCTGAATGGAGCCTAACGACGGATTAAATTTGGAAAAAAACAAGATTATGTTCAACGAACATGTCACGCCGGGACCGATTTACGTCGACGGTTCGATGCTCGAAGTATATCGGAGGTATAAGTATATAGTAAATATCTACCTTGGACAAACTGTCCAACTTGGTAGAAACAACTTCGAGAAAGAAGTCAACCGCAGGATCCAGTTGGGTTGGACAGCATTTGGCAAACTACGTCGCGTATTCCCCTTCGCTTTTACTGCGGTCTTCAGACATTGCGATGCCTGAAGACGAAAATTTTCGACCAATGCGTCCTACCGGTTATGATGTACGGTGACGAGACGTGGACGCTCACAGTGGGACTAGTCCACAATTTGAAAGTTGCACAGCGGGCTATGGAGCGAGCTATGCTCAGCGTCTCTTTGAAGGATATAATTTGCAAAGAGGTAATCCGACATAGCTAGCAGACTCAGTAAGCTGAAGTGGCAATGGGCTGGTTACATCTGCAGAAAGACCGACGGCCGATGGAGAGACGTGTTCTAAAGTAGAGACCGCGACTCGGTAAGCGTAAGGTAGGGCGGCCCCAAGTTAGGTGGACCGACGACCTAAAAAAGATTGCTGGGACCGACTGGATGCGGAAGGCGGCGGACCATGTGCTGTGGCACATGTTGGGAGAGGCCTATGTCCAGCAGTGGACTGCGCATAAGCTGATTGACGATATTGATTCGTTATCAGCTTTTTCCTATGTCAATTCATCATCAGCTTTTAATTCAATTCCTATGTCGTTTCGTCATATTCAGCTTTTTACACCATTCCTATATCGGTTCGTCATAAGCTTTTTACGCCATTCTTATGTCAATTCATCATCAGCTTTTAATGCAATTCCTATGTCGTTTTGTCATCAGCTTTTTACACCATTCCTATATCGGTTCTTCATAAGCTTTTTACGCCATTCTTATGTCAATACATCATCAGCTTTTAATGCAATTCCTATGTAGTTTCGTCATCAGCTTTTTACACCATCCTTATGTCGGTACGTCATCATCTTTTTTCCCCATTACTATATCGGTTCGTCATCATCTTTTTTCCCCATTATTATATCGGTTCGTCATCATCTTTTTTCCCCATTATTATATCGGTTCGTCATCATCTTTTTTCCCCATTACTATATCGGTACGTCATCAGCTCTTTATGATGATACGATATTTGATATGATACGTTATTAGATTTGTCTTGAGTGCGTGAGTGTCACTGGGTACAAACCATTATAAAAAAGTCGATATGGCGCTTTTCGCATCGCATCGTCATAAACTGAATAAACTCCTATCGAGATGAGGATGGGTACGAATAGATGAATAAAAAATGTATGATCCAATTCTAAATGGGTTTTAGACCAAATAAACTCAAGTTTTAAGACTGACTAGATATATAAGAAGATATTTATATATACCTAGTATTTTTAATAAATTGTATATGTGTGTTTATAAATTAGATGAATTTGTTTCATATCCTATAATAAATTTAATTTAATTTGTACATTTGCCGTAAATAGCTTTTATCCTAAGGTTGATAGGTATTTAATGCCTAAGGTATTGACACTGATATTTATGCAGAACATTTTTTTTCTTTTAGATTCACCATGAGGCTGATTATTGTCTCTTGTCTGCTCGCTTTAACGTACGCAACAACTGATCGAACGCCAATTATTTTGTGCGGAAGGCAGCTTGCAAACGCCAGGGCACTTTTATGTTTTGGAGCTGATTATGTCAACAAGAGAGGTGCGACACCGTCAGTATTCTGTAAGAAACTTTTGTGTTTTAATTTTGTAGTATTTTGTTATATTTGGTAACACAAAGTAACCGTTGGATAAAACTATCCTCAACCAACGTTCCATATAATATATGCCACACATTTGACATATTCGGGTAACCAACAGTATCCAGCTGATGAGTTAGCTTTGTAAAAATAAGAGTATACGCAAGACTTTTGTGTGTCTTGTCTTCCCTTTAACTACTTGTACAAAAAATCTTTAACTTCAGTGAGGTTTGAATCTTAATAGTACTCGGATTGATAGATCTAAAAGGTTAAGCAACATTACTGGGGTCAGTTTTTGGATTAGTAAAAATATGGCTCGTTAAGCACGTAAAGATTTTGATAATTAATCTCTCGCCGGCTATGTTGGGTTACCAGTCCATCGGACTATGAAAGTGAATAAAAAGAGAGTGCATCTATGGTTGAACTTGTGTACATAATATGTCCGCCAGTTCGCTAATTTCCATTTTAATTTAAATCAGCCTAGAAGACTAATTTAAATTAATTGCTGAACTCCGCGTGTATTTGACGTCTGATAAGAATAATTTAAACACGCATTAATGATCTTATAAAAAAAACTTTAATTTTTCTTACAATATTAAATAATTTGTACAAATTCACAGCGGATTTTTTACCAGAAGATAAGAATAATGAGATAAATTGGCCGTGGAGTGGACGCCGCGGCGCCTTAACTGCCGATTGGTCAAGATACAAACGCAATGGTCTGGCCGATGAGTGCTGCATGAAACCTTGCACCACTGACGTCATTCTCAACTACTGTTAATGTCAAAATAAACAATCTTATTATTCTCTTTATGAAACATAGAAAGAATAACCTCTTCATGTAACATAAGCTAGTATATAGGCAGTCCACATAAATAATTGTATATTTTATAAACAATAAAATGAGTAAGAAATTAGGTATTGTGTCTAAATAACGTTTTCCTGTGTGAGGATTCCCCAAGTATTGCAAGCGTCCATAAGCTATGTTAACTGCTTACCATCAGGCAGATTCTATGCTTGTTTGCCCTCCAAATAATATAAATATACACACTTGGCTTTCATCAAACAATGGTATAGTTGAATTATACCGACTTTTTATTGTGTTATTTCTTCTAAGATGTGGTTTTGCTTACGATGTTTTCTTTTACCGTTTGCATATTGTATCATTTGTCAAGTCGGTAAAATATAATAGTAATATATATCTTTTTTTTTAAAGACATCGCCCGCACTATAAAACAAGTTCTGGGTCGCGGGTGACTTTACAAAGATACAATTAATGGAAAAAAATTACACCTTGACTCAGAACAACTCTTTGCAAGTCGCACAAAGTTTCTCCTATGTGGGAATCGAA
This sequence comes from Trisateles emortualis, assembly GCA_947095525.1. NCBI lineage: Eukaryota > Metazoa > Arthropoda > Insecta > Lepidoptera > Erebidae > Trisateles > Trisateles emortualis. Next base: position 9,433,495 of record OX352735.1, on the reverse strand, counting down.
CCCACAAACTCGTGCACAGCAGGTGCATACTACGGCCACTGGACCACCAAGACAGTCAAATAGTCAAATAGCAACCCATATATGTCCCACTGCTGGGCACGGGTCTCCTCTCCTCTATAAGAGAGAGAGAGTTCAGGCCTTAATTCACACACGCTGGCCTAATGCGGGTTGGTGAATCAGACATGTCTTTAGAATTTCTTCTAAGACGCTTGCCTTACAAGAAAACCCACATTTTCAGGTTTCCTCACGATATTCTTCTTTGCCGTTAGCAAATGGCGAATCATTTGATTAGAACAAAGGTAAAATATATATCTATTTGTATATTTAAGCAATAAAATAACGTTCTATCAACATTTCTTTATTTAATTTTCAATAACTCCACGAATAAGATGAAATTCAAAAGAAGATTTTTTTTTTTTTAAATAAAGCCATCTATTGTTATTAGAACGTGAATATGGATGTTTGTAAAACGTACAAAAATATACGCAGGTTTACAAAGAGTTTCAATAAGCATTTCAATAAGAAAAAATAGACTGTTATCATAAGACAAGTTATTGGGTATTTTATTAGCGTATTATTTATACGACGTCGCAATGATAACAGATGGACCGCTGCTAGGGTAGACTGGATACGGAAAGCCCAAGACTGGGTATTGTGGCACAAAGAAGAAGAGCCCTAGATCCAGCAGTGGATTGAAACACGCTGATTGATAATAATGACGTTCTTGTGGTCTATGTCTATGATAATTCATTAATATCTATTATTAGCGACCATGAACTTGAAGTCGCAGCGTAGGCAGGCTTCCAAGAAGGTGGACCGACGAACTGGTAAAGGTCGAGGGGATGCCGATGGATAAGATCAGCTCGGGACCGAATGCTGTGAAAATTTTGCGGGAGGCCTACGTCCTGCACTGGACGTCTTTTGGCTGAGATGATGAATGTCGTTAGATCACGACAGAAGCCACTAGGTTGGCCACTAACAAAATGATAAAAAGAAGAATATCTATTAAATTGATTAGTGAGTCAAAAACAAGACCGCAAAGCATACAACAGTTTTAATGTTATCAATCATCATATCAACCCATAAACGTCCCACTGCTGGGCACGGATCTCCTCTATACACTCGGAGGGATATTAGCCTACTACACCACGCTGGCCAGACAGATTGGTATAGGGTTTTATTGCGATTTTTCTTTCTCTTGCAATGGATATTGTCTGCCTGACTCCTTTAGTCGACTCTTACAACACCTTTGGGATAGAAAGGGTTGGTGACATTTTCTATCCATCACTACACGGAAAGTAATGTAAACAATATAACCCACTGAGAGAGACAAAGTACAGAATGACTTTTATGCTAATATTTCCAGCAATAAAAATCTGTCTCTGCCCACCTTTCTGGAAAACATGCGTGTGTCTATAGGTACAGGCATATGTGTTCGGGGCTTATTTCCAGAAGCTCCAAATATATTCTCTGAACAATTTATTTTATTTAAAAACTTTTGCAAAAAAAAAGTGTACAAAGGCGGACTTAATGCCAAAGGCATTCTCTACCAGTCAATCTTTTATCTCCTTCTTTATTTTATTAGACTATTCCCGCACTAGGGAACACGCCCAGTCTTGCGGGGGACTTTACAAATACTCAATTAACGAACACAAAGTGCACCTTGTTGCCAGTGGCTCCAAATGAAGAGCTGATATTAAAAAGTCTTTACTCTATTTTGATGCAGTTTATTTGTTCGTCAGTAGATATATTGGAGTGCATACTATGCAAAGTGGATTGACCTGTCGTTTTAGTAGTTAGTGACCTCGGGAATCGAATTCCCACACGACACCAAATGTTGTACTATGTGTGATTCATAAATATTTGTTCCAAGTCTGGGTGTAATTTGTATCTGTGAATTGTTTGTAAAGCCTCCCGAATCAAAAAAATTATTAACAATAAATACCTACACATTTGATCCTTCTAATAGACAAAGCGCATTGCATTCCTTTTTTTTGTAGATATTGAATTCAAAAGAGCGCAATATCGCTAGTGGCCTCGCCCTCAAGCACATTTCCACAAATATATTTAAATTTCCTCCTTCCTCATGTTTGCTTTTCTCGTTACGTTTATGATAATCTCGTTACGTTATGAATAAAGTATAAGTTTGATATTTTTTATAATTTAAAATATATGTATTCAATATTCAGAAATGTAAATAATGTAATACAAATGCCTCAATTGTCAAGTGGTCGTCCATTACGACTGCTGATCAAGAGTTCCAGGTTTGATACCTGGGTCGGGTTAAAATAGATACTGAGTTTAATCGCAAATAAAATATAAACATCTTAAAATTTACAGTCGTGAATACGGTGAGGTAAAAAACCCAATTTACTTAGTTCCTATTTGGCAATGCTGGCATTGCAGAGTTTATCGTAAAAACCAATTGTTATAGGTAGCAGTTACCTCTTCGTTGTTGAAATTAGGTAATGTCCTATAGTGGTTTTGTTATAATATGTGCGTTCATAACCTTATTGTGCCAACAATGCTAAAAATAATTATGTAGGCAAATTGTAACCAACCTTATTTATTGTATAGGTGACACCTGAAAGTAGTTTGTTTAGGGTAATTCATAGATTTGAAAACAATATATTTTTTTAAACCATGTTATATTTTGTGCCAATAATGTATAAAATATATTTAAAATGGGACACATTTTAATTTTATAAATGCACAATACATTGAAATGGTTTGTACTCAGGTACACGCGGCTCTAGCGGCACTTTCCGCTAGGTGAAGCTATTGTGCAGGAATCACTACACAATGAAATCAGCTTATAACATCGTGAGCTTTCATTTTTTTTATTCCTACTCTTCTCATATAGACAAATTCGGAGTGTTTTGGTATTTTAGAGACAAGTCCCGCACTAGAGAACAAGCTCTGTGTCGCGGGGGACACAAATTACACCCAGACTCAGAACAATTCTTTGTGGGTTACACAAAGTTTTGTCCTGTGTGGGAATCGAACCCACAACCTCGTGCACAGCAGGCGCATTTTGCGGCCACTGGACCACCGAGGCAGTCAAACTTTTACTATACCTAGAATAGCATTGTATAGTATATTCAGACTTTGAATACGATAATTTCGCGCTCAGTCATATTGAAAAACTGTATCTGACGTCATAGCTACATAGATAGCGCTAATCATACAATAAGCGGTGACTATTATTTTGACGTTAGTGTACCTAACATTATACGTAATAAAACGACGTTCGATTTTCGAAAATTCAAGCTAAGAGTAGATACCCTGAACCGAGAAGCATGCCTGAGGAATGTTATGAGTGTTAATGATGCGTAAAAAGGATGTCAAGATCTTAGTCTTTGGGAAACCGTAGTATCTGCCTACCTCTTTGGGGACAAAGAGTGAGTCTGTGTCATCATCATCATCATCTTAGCCAAAAGACGTCATGTACAATGAAGCTGTTACTTAACAGTTTGAAATTTCAAGTGTGTAATTCCAATGACTTACTGAAATAGCTATGCGTTGATGAATCAGTTTGGACAAGTAATTCTACTAATATGTATGTATGAGAGATAGGGCACTAGCGAGCAAGCCCGACTGGGAAAGGACCAGACCTTACAGAAGTAGGTACACAGCCAAATAACTATACACAGCGGTGTAGTTGTATTTTCGTGTGTGTACAGATCTCGCAACGCTCATTTAAGAATGCGTTTTGAAAGAAACGTTTTCTTAGTCCAGGGATACTCCATCTAAAAGCCCCTGGTCTACAAAAAGGGTCAAAGGGTCGACAACACGCAAGTGATACCTCTGTTATTGCAAGCGTCCATACGCTACGGTCACTGCTTATCATCAAGTCAGCCGTATGCTTGTTTGCCACCCAAGTAGTATTAACAACAAAAAAAAACATTAGTTGTAGAAATGAAACTCAATGTTGACATTGGAGTCTGTTTATTAAACCAAATCATACATAATATAATATAAATATACAAGTATGTTAACCCTGCGCTTCTTTAAAAAAAAAGGATATCTATGTACGTACATCTAAGTTTTTACTTTTTTTTAAAACATCTCGAGAGTTATATTATTATAATTAAATAGTGTTTAATTGCGATATTATAATATGAAGATATACATATTAAACTAATAAATGTCCATATCTTAAGTCATTTTTGTCGTACAACAGTAGAGAATTCGTATATTTGTAATTTACTCTGTACAATAGCATTATTCAAATAAATAACTACGCAACACAGACAGCTGTATCATAACGTTCTAACAGCGATTTATTTTAGGTCTTCATTAAAATGACTAACATTTTCACCATTAAAACTAAGTAATAAAGTTGACATATTACAAATCTCAAATTGAGATCGAAAATTAATCGCTATAAGGACGTTATAAAAAAACCAGATAAAAGGCAAACGAAATAGAACAATTCTTTCAAATATTTTGTCATAGCACTTAATTTTACATATTATTAGTAATATCTAAGCTCTGATTTGTTTATATCAGCTGTTTGTATATTAAATGTAAAGGTATACGTCTATTGACTCGACAAACGCAGCGAAACTATCGGAATGCAGAGAACGTCGGTTTTCTTTGCATGAATGCCTACAACACTACGTAGGTACACACAGCAACGGAGATAGCTGTACAGGGCAGCTATCTGATTAAAGATTATTTTTTTAAGAAAACCATTGTATATTATTTCTGTGGAGTTTAGTAAAAGTTCACAATTACACTAAACCTGCAGATAAAAATATATTCCACGCAAATTGGTGTATTGTTTTTTTTAAAACACTAATTCTCGAATAGCGGCCCTATACAGCTTACCCACAAAGCGACGGCATTCGTACACAAAAGAAAGAAAGAAAATTTAATATATTGACACAGAGGGTATCTTAAACCTAGTTGATACTTACAAAATCACACGTCGTACCAAGAACGTATAAATACCAAGCCAAATAGTGTAGTTGTGTTCCTGTATGTGAGTTCAGGTTACCAGCGCTCATTTATGGATACGTTTTTAACGAAATATTTTCCTATCCCAGGGATAGTCTATCACAAAAACCCTGGCGTTAAAATTTCTGGCTATATCATCATACCTCTGGTATAGCAAGCTTCTATAGGCTACGATAACTGCTTGCCATTAGGCTGACCGTATGCTTGTTAGTCATTTAAGTGGTATATAAAAAACCTGCCCCTCTAGACAGGTGGTATAAACCGATGGAATTTGATATAAGTGTATATAATGACGTAAACTTACGTCAAATACCATACATTTGCTTTCTATTCTATTCAATTCAACCGTTTATACCATTTGTCTAGTGGGGCTGATAAGTTTAAAGTTTAACTCTCCCTACAAGCTCAAGTCTACTGACAAACAATTTTCAAATAATTCACTGTTATTTTTAAATATTGATAACTGAACATAATAAGGATAGCTTAAAAATAATGAGCTACACACAAATGCGGTACAGTGTGTCGTGAGCCTTTGATTATACTAGAATTAGTTTTTGATTACATATGTAGCTGCTCAATAGGTAGTGTATTGTACTCATTCTACTACGCCTTTTATTGCTATTAGAAGCGTGACAATACAAATTATATGCGAAATGCACTTATGTAATTCTGTTCTGGATCCCGATGACCACATAGACCAGTGATCAGGGCTGTCTTCAGGTCATGAACTTGGTGACAAATCTGTAACAATATTTTGTATAAAGTTTTTATCAATACTAAATCAAACGACAGAAGTAGGTATATTGAAAGAAATATCCACAGCTGAAACTGAACAAAATTTAAAATATATATGACAAAAATACCTACATTATTTTTATACAGATAAAAATTGGTGATATCCTACTAATATTATAAACGCGAAAGTTTGTAAGTATGGATGGATGGATGTTTGTTACTCTTTCACGTAAAAACTACTGAACGGATCTGGATGAAATTTGGCACAGAGATAGATTATGGTCTGGAATAACACATAGGCTTACTTATACTTTCTACAGCGATAACCGACATCCACGCGGACGGAGCCGCGGGCAACAGCTAGTAATTTATAAAACAAAACATGAACGTATTAAAATTTTCCTAAATGGATGGCCACCCAATCGAGTATAAGGACAAATAACGAGGGTAATTTTCCACAGGCAGGACAGGTAGAGTAAGTTTCTTGGTGATAAATCAATTTGACCTTTATTACACAAACTCATGTAGAAGTTATGTTTACCTTATAATATATAATGTCAAAATATATGGGGGTTATGGCATTAAGTTTTAAGACTTTCTTGTACTCTCGGAGCTTATATACATAGGTAGATAACATACAAAGATTATATACGAAGCACATCTCTACTAATATTATAAAGTTGAAGAGTTTGTTTGTTTGTTTGGTTGAACGCGCTAATCTCAGAAAGTACCGGTTCTATTATAAAAATTATTTTTTTGTTGAATAGTGCATTTATCCAGGAAGGCTATAAGCTATATAACATCACGCTATGATCAATAGGAACAGAGCAGTAGTGAGATATGTTGCAAAATCGGGGAAAATATTCTAAATTATCACGCGGACGAAGTCGCGGACGACCCCTAGTTCTAAGATAAATACATATATCAACAATCTTACAGAAGACCACAGCCAAATTACACTAAGAGTGGTGACGCTGTGTTCCAGTGCGTGAGCACAGGTCTCTTGTAGGTCCTTTAAGGATGCCTTTTAAAGATTTTTTTTCTATCCCAGGGATATAATAGCAACCCATATATGTCCCACTGCTGGGCACGGGTCTACTCTCCTCTATCAAGAGAGAGAGAGGGTTTAGGCCTTAATTCACACACGCTAGCCTAATGCGGATTGGTGAATGAGACATGTCTTTAGAATTACTTCTAAGACATGCGGGTTTCCTCACGAAGTGTTAGCAGATGGCGAATCATTTGATTAGTACATATAAACTCCACAAAGTGAAATTTACATTGGTACTGCCCGCCCGGGATCGAACTCGCACCTCTTGCGTGCACGTCGGTTACTTTCCCTCTCAGCCACCCCGCTATTCAGAGATATCCCACAACAGAATCTGGTGTTTAAAATTTTTGGTTCAGCAATACGGGAGTCCAAGGTATCTCTAGCGTCCATAGGCTACGGTAACTTACCATCAGGTGGACCGCATGCTTCTTTGTTATCTACGTAATATAAAAAAAGACTTTATGACCTTCAGATTTCCTGCCAACTCAGTGATTTGTCTGAGCAAGCTGAAAGTCGAAGAATCTATAGTCTTATTTATAACCAGGGGTCACATATCTCACTACTGCTCCGCTCCCATTGACCGAGTGATGTTATATAGCCTATAGCCTTTCTGGATAAATACTCTATTCAACAAAAAAGATTTTTTCTAATCGAACCAGTACTTTCTGAGATTAGCGCGTTCCACCAAACAAACAAACTCTTCGCTTTATAATATTGGTATACATGAAGTTTTATTTATTTTTTCATTATTTTATAAATATGTATAGGTACATAAGTCACTGATATTAAACATTATCTTAACATTATATCTCTATAATTTGTTTGTGCAGACATTAAAACAGTAACGACTTGATACTATCAATAATTTACTTACGCAAGTAGTAATCGGATTCCTTCGATTGTATATTATATTCGGGGTTTTAAAACGTATGGTTCTTTTTTAGGTTTTTTAAGCCACAGCGAACCCCGTAATAAAAAAAACTGACTATCGATGATACAAATCAGGGGCCGTAGTGTGTTAAAAGTGAGTATTTCTAGCTTAGTCCAAGCTATAGGTACACACTATACACAGGCCCTTCTTCACGCTCGAACGACTCACGTTTAAGCTACGGCCCAAGGTATTTAATTAAAAATTATAACAAAAATAGGTAATGTTATTTTTATCATTTTCTTTTTAGGGTAATGAGCGAGCTTGTTTTTTTGGTGCATATCATGGTAACGAATCTCGGAGATTTTTTTAAAATTTATATCATCCTTGCTACGCGTGTGAATCAGCTAAGCTGCCGCCATTACCTGAATTTTGTCGCGTACTACTGGTGTACGTCTAGTAGTTGACTGCCTCGGTAGTCCAGTGGCCGCAGTATGCGCCTGCTGTGCACGAGGTTGTGGGTTCGATTCCCATACAGGACAAAACTTTGTGTGACCCACAAAGAATTGTTCTGAGTCTGGTTGTAATTTGTGTCCGTAAATTGTATGTTTGTAAAGTCCCCCGCGACACAGAGCCTGTTCTCTAGTGCGGGAGTTGTCTTTGAAAAAAAAAAGAAAAAAAAAGTACGCGTACTACACTTTAAAGAACTGCACTAGACATAATATAGATGTATCTTAAGAGCTTACCTAAGTTCTGCATTTGGTGTTGGCTAAGCACGACCACAAAATTGTCTTCGTCAGGGATATAGTTCTTAAGATCATCGGTGTCATGATTTTTCACTTCTAGCTCCGCATCTATAGGAAACAAAACATTTTTTTTTAATTAAAGGGAAATAACACCCAGACACAAAACATATAATCTCATCACACAAACATTTTGTCTGAGGTAGGAATCGAACCTACGGCCTCCGTCTAAACAGGACATTCAATTAATCAAAAAATTAAATAAATTGTCATTACTAAAAGATGCATTCTATTTAATAATAATAAATAAAAATAGCAATCCATATATGTCCCATTGTTGGGCACGGGTCTCCTCTCCTCAATCGAGAGAGAGAGAGAGAGGGTTTAGGCCTTAATTCATAATTAATTTGCATGTCATAGAAACTAATAATAAAATATTTAATATGCTACCGGTGAAGGAAAATATCGTAAGGACATTCTTAAGCCTGAGAACTTCTAGAAGGCAAGTAGGTGAAACCATTGAAGTGAGTATGCCCAACTGGCGAAGGAAAACTACAGCCAAATACTGGTGGTATAATATATTTTTTTTTTATTTTATTCAAAGAATATAGTAGTGTTTCTAGGGTAAGTAATAGATGATATAACAACAAAATCTCTAATATTAACAACAACCTATGATTTTATTTAATATAGCGATTAGTTAATATAATAAACGATTGATATAATTTAAAAATAACTAATTTTTATAAGCATAACAAACATTAAATATAAAATCGTTTGACATACCACTCAAAAGATATAAAACTTATTTGGTCTAATATGTATTTTGTTGAATAAATATTTAAAAGTATTTTTTCTATATTTTATTCTTTGTACGTTCTATCGTAGTTATAGGTAAATAGTAACCTAAGTAGATAATAAACATAACTTGTATCAAAGAACTAGAGGCACGTTATTATTTCAATAAAATATAGCCTATGTTATCCGCTGATAATGTAGCTTTCTAAGGGTGAAAGATTTTTTAAATCGATCGAGTAGTTCTTAAGTTAATTCGTAACAAACAAACAAAGAAAAAAATCAAATCTTTCATTGTTTTAATATTAGTACAGATAAACTCAAAACTAACTAACTTAAAACCGATTATAATAAGTAATTTACCAGTAGAATGCTATATTCGCACTGAGTAACAGAGGCTATATTTTATTTTAAAAAAGGTTAGGGAGACATACGAAAATATCTACCCGGAATAAGCATGCCGGAATAAGCCGCTAGTATAGTATATGTAGAAAAGATTATTTCTTACTCATTCTTGTAACACTTAATGTTATCATCATTATCTTTGTCTGTGACGTCTGTTGTTAGACATTACGTCTTTATGAATCTTTACAACAATCTTGTTCAGTTTTTAATGAATTTCATTTAACACCTAGCTGAATCTGATGGCTCCCGAGCTGATTTCCGTTAAACATTTAACATACAACTGCTAAACAACTACTTTCATAACCGCTGTTGTTTTAACAGTAGAAGTTGACAAAAGATTGAATTTGTACAATTTGTATATTGTTAAATAGCTATGTGCGACAATAAATTATTATTATTATTAATTCATCGGGCGATTAAGAAGAATTGCCTTAGTTAAGTTTTTCTTATGGCTTTACAGTCAACGAACTAGCATCATTTTTCTGGCTTACTTGCAAAATTCATAACACACTACATTGATAAGTGTTACGTAAACGAATAAATCAATTTGAGTTTGAGCGCTTCCTTTTAAAAGAAATGTAACGAAATTTCAAGTAGGTTTTGTTTTGTTATTTTTCAGTGTGCGACAGTTTCAACGTGGAAGCCGGATGATGTGTCAATGGTAGAGTTCTCAATGTGATTTAAATATTACATTTCTTTCTTCGTGAAATATAAATTCACACCCAAATATTTCTATTCAACACATTCTTATACCCACTTTTACTTGAGCTAAAGTGTTTATATATTTATGGGTAAATGTTCCGCTTTTAGCATTTCAAAAGCATTTGGTATGAAAGGATTGAAAAATATTATTACGGTAGGTAATGACGAATTTTTTTAGGTATATTAAGGTATGTCTAGAGTTATACATTGCTTTCTGAAAAGTGAGAACTTACATCGATTGACTGCTACGACAGACAGGGTTCGATTCCCACCCAGGCCAAATCTTTGTGTCATGACCACGATTTCTGTGTCTGAGTGCTATTTATCTACTCGTATAATAATGTATATATTTAAAAATGTCAATGACTCATTTATTCATTTAGATCAAATGCATGATACTTATGAATGTCATAATGAACGTCACAATTATATGTATATTTACCAGCTGGCCGATTATCATAATACGAGCCCTGCCTAGTTTGGGATCGTGTGTTAGTTGTGTGAGTTGTCCCAAAATATATTATGTCAAATGATTTTGTACACTATATACTCACAAACTTGGGTAGGGATAGTAGTTACTTCCTCGAGTGTAGTTGTTATCTCCGTAGTAGTTGTTGTTGATGTGGTAGCCAGCGCTAGAAAAAATGTACACTATGTATAGGCATTAGGCATAGTAGGAATAGCAAAGACTAGATACACTCTGTAAAAGTATGAACACAATGTGTGGGGAACAAATACGTAAAACTGCAACATCATTTATGAAATGGCTTTGAAAAGTGTGGATGTGATGTTAAATAAAGAAAAATAATTATAAATATACTTTATTGAGCGCCACATATATCAACAATACTAGAGAAATCGATATAATTACACCGAAAAGTATTTCGTAAATAATGGTCGGTCTTATCACTAAAAGTGATAGGACTGGCCATTATATAACTTGTTCCATCAATCTTTCTCAGATGCATCTAGGTCGTCACGCCAGCGTTTTCTAGGCCTGCCTCAGCGACGATGCCCATCTTCAGGGACCAACTGTGTGACCACATGACATGGATACGAAACACGTGTCCCATCCACTCTTATTTAAGTTTGGTTAATTAAACACCGACATCACACATCACTTTGTCGATGATTTTGATGCTCAATATGTTGCGCTCTATTTTCCTTTGGCAAAACTTCAGTTTGAACTTTTGAAGTTTTGTTATTGACCAGCTATGAAAGCCGTATGTTAGAAATATAATCATGCCCACGGCCACATTTTATCAACGCACCTTTCGCCATCGACAGGGAGTTCATCCTCACATCCTTGCACCTCAAACTTGCCGTATCGTAAGATTCCAAAGGAATTTCTTACCACGTACGATTAGGCTGTGGAATGAGCTCCCTGCCGAGGTTTTCACGAGAGACGCAAGCATGGAGTTCTTCAAGAAAGGAGTTATAAGGTTTTTAAAAGGTCGGCAACGCGTGAGTGACACCCCTGGTGTTGCAAACGTCGATAGGTTACGGTAACTGCTTACCATCAGGCGGGCCGTATGCTTGTTTGCCACCTTGGTAGTATAAAAAAAAAGAAAAACCTACTGAAATTACAACACAGCTATAACGTAACTATTGTCTATCGACACGTTAACAACGTAACTTTTCCTTTATGAATCAGTGAACTCTAAATTACATTTGTATTTAGAAGCTTCCTACGCATGTTAAGTTCAATGAACAATGTTGATTACATTACGACTACTGCTATAATGTAGGTAATAGGCACTCGTATGTATAAACTGTCCTACGTCGAAAGTATTTGCGGTTTCGCCAGCGCGTACTATCCACTGGAACAATGTTTTTTTTTTCGGGATTAACGGTAAAAAAATCCAAAAGTTATTCTATCTCTGTGCCAAAGTTTATCTAGATCCGTTTAGCCGCTTTGGCGTGATTGAGTAACAAATACATATGTAGATAGATATCCGTCCATATATCCAAACATTTGCCTATAGAATACTACTCGTAACTGATGCCGCTCGAGGCAAGAAAGAAAGAAGAAATACACGTGCGTCCAGAGTGCGCGCGGCAAACGACCGAGGCACCTTTGAGGAAAGCAAACATCCGGCACTCGGTGGCTCGGCTGAGGTAGCGCGCATGCTTGCCACGGCCGAGGCATGTCCACATAGACCGAGCCGCCTCACGAGGCTGTTCAGTCTGTGTGGAACCGCCTATTCAATTCAAGGATCAAGGTATCTGTCCTGCAATCCATCCAATATTCCGTGATTATTCTCCTTGTATGCAAAGGGGGGGACTGGACATCCTAACCCCAGTTTATTATACGCCTTGCCATGCCTTTACCACTAGTATACAGAAGCCGTTATAAGATAACTACCTAACTATTTTGCATCAACGTCCCATTAAACAAATTTTACAATACCGAAGTAAAATTCTTACGACTTGAACATAAAATATTATATATTTCTTAAAATACTGGGACAATAATCCATTGTATACGATGTAATTTCAAAAGTAATTTGAGATGGAAGATGTTAAATATTTTAATTAACGTTGTTCTTGAGTTATATAACCGGGACCCTAATTAATTAAACCACAATTAATTGTTTATACTTAGGTATAGACCGCTCGGTTTATTTTTGGTTACAATTAAATTTGATGCTACGTGTTTTGGTATTCGTTTAGCTAGTCCGACTGGGGAAATACCTCTGCCTTACAAAACACAGCGGTATTATGTTTCTTTGTGTGAGTACAGGTTTTCAGTGCTCATTAAGATAGATAGAACTCTTTATTGTACACCATAAGAAATACATTACGAACATGTAATAAAAGACAAGGAATGCATGAATTTAGGAATGCGTTTTATTTACTTATTCCAATCGTTAATCTTTATCAAAAATGACTGTCATAGCTTCAATAGTAAAACCACTTCAAATGGATACGCATCATCACTAGTTACCGATAGTAAATCGATGAGAGAGAATTGAGTGGCCAGGGGCCGCATCATGACGTGTTAAACGTGAGTCGTTCGAGCGAGGCAGACGCACGAAGCTATACACTCTATATAACTCTGTCCCTCTTTTTCGTTCGAACGACTCACGTTTGAACACAGGTAGTTAGATAAAATATTAAATAAACTAAATCATATAAAAAAAATATCCTACTAATATTAAAAACGCAAAAGTTTGTAAGAATGTATGGATGTATGTTTGTTACTCTTTCACGCAAAAACTACTACATGGATCTTGATTAAATTTGGCATAGAGATAGATTATAGTCTGGAATAACACATAGGCTATTATTTATCCCGAAAAAAATCTCTGTTTCCGATGCATTGTACGCGCGAGCAAAGCCGCGGGCGGAAGCTAGTACAAAAAATATAATTATTGTAATAATTTAAAGATCAATTATGTCTAAAATTAATCCGAAGACATCAGATTAAATATATCGCGTTTGTGTCACCTTCTCATTTTTATTATTTTACGATACAAGCACCTGTATATAATATAGATACATACATATATGTATTTGCTGATATCAACACAACACCGAACAATTATCATACAGTAACGTCACCTTACTGCCCTTCGCTTTCCATCCCAAGGCCATGAGTGACAACATTTTGATATCATAATACTACTCGTTCAAAACAACATATACGTAATTATTGTTTTGAAGTGAAAACCCACGTATTTTCGATTAGATTGATTTATTATTGTTGTCTTTAATAAATCACTTGATTAAGATTAGTTTGAATTCGATGCTTGTGTAAGATGTATTCACACAGAAATTTAAAACAAACTTAAGATAACTTGGTTTGTGTAAACTTTATACAATTATTGTAAATACATTTCGTATTTCATAAAAAGCCCTAACAATTTTGTATTTCGATACCGAAGGTTTTGCTATTTAAGTTTATCTTTTTTATACTAATAATAACCCTTAAAAATAAATACAGATCAAAATGATTATCTTTTATGGATGTTATCTTTACAGCGTTTTTTCAAAACTTTTACACAGAATAAGTAAAGCGAGCGAAGTTCGGTAGTCTTCAACGGAAAGGTTTCACTCTGCGAGACTCCACCGTGTTTCGGGATGCACGTATAGATGTGGGTCCTTCGCCTGCTCACTCTCCGGTCATATCGGATTACAACCTTACAATCGGACTATTATATTAAAGGGATAGAGAGTGCACTTGTGTCTGCACCTTAATAACGTATTTTCATATCTTATTAACTTAATGTAATGATAATTCCTATCAGACTGATGTGTAATAACAGCATACTCCTACTTAATTAAAAGATTATTACAAGTCATGACAGTTGAAGATTATAAATATTTTACAATAATAATAAAAACCCCAGGCCAATCACGATAAGCTGTTTGTTTACATTGAACGAATATTTAAAAATTTTATTACAAAATTGGCTTGCCTGTTTGGCCATGGATATATAGTTATAGTTGTAAAAATTCCTAATTTTCAGACACAAAGATCCATATTTACACAATAAAAATAAATACTTTTGTTCGGTGTTTTTTTTTTAATACAGAACCATTTATATGGGAGTCCGACTCGCACTTTGCAGTTTTTTTTTAATATCGTTAACTTGCACTATTATATATGAAGATGATATAGAATATAAATATATGAAGTGAATAAAGTACATGTACTTTGTACACTTCATATATCTATATTCTAAATCATCTTCAAGTATAACATGCTTGTACCTAAGTTAAAGAAAACTATAGTGATAAAGAAGAGAAAAGATACTAAATCTAATAATCGAGACGTTTAGCAAACAACATATAAGTTGTTACATAGATGGTGTCTGTTTTAATAACATTAGCTACGCGGATGATATGGTGTTGCTTAGTGCCTCGGTCTGTGGACTAAGAACGCTGATGAGTATAATATGTGAAGGATATGTGGCTGATCACGGGCTGTTATACAATATTAAAAAGGGTTCTCGTAAAGTAACTAAAATGCCACCTTTAAAACTGAATGGCTCACACTTTAGAAAGGGTAGATGTTTTTAAATGATGCAGACATTGAACGGGAGCGAAGGGCGCTGTCGGTAAGAGCGAACGTGGTAATCCCCAGGTTTGCACAGTGCTCAACTGACGTAAAAATGACGCTTTTTAGAGCTTACTGTACCACATTTTACACATGCAGCTTGTGGGCTGATTACACACAAAAATCGTACAGCGCCCTTCATGTCCAGTTTAATAACGCATTCAGGATGGTGTTGGGGCTCCTTTGCTTTTGCAACGCATCAACAATGTTTGCAGAAACGCACGTAGATTGTTTTTACACAATAATGCGCAAGAGAGGGACTTCGCTGGTGCGGCGAGGGCGGGGGAGCACCAACAGCATGCTGGCTACACTTGCAGAAAGGCTGGATTGTAATATTTTTGGGCACTGTTATGGGCTACATTTAGATGATTTTGTCGGAATGTATGAGGTTTTGTGAGATGACAGAATGAAAGGTATTTTTCTATTTCTTATTAATCAGTGTAATTGATGTTTTTGTCGTTCTGATTATTATATATAAATAAATTGCACGCAGTGACTAAAGCAACTAATTTTAATATTATTTCCAAGTGTATTTTAATTAATTAATTTGTCAAATTTTATACTTTTATCTATGTGAATGTAATGTGTCAGGTGAATGTGACTATTATTATTATATTGAGACTATGTAACTTGTGAAAAATGATTATTATTATTAAATTTGATATCTTTATTTCATACTACCCTTTAAAAACCTTTTAGCTCCTTATAAAAAATTGTGACAAATAAAAGAAAAGATACTTAATCTGATATATCAGATATATGTGTATCAGATTAAGATATTATTTTCTTGTATGTAAGAACTTGAATGTCTACTTACTATAAACTGTGATATCATCTCTTGCAGTTCCCATCGAGTTCTCCACGTAACAATAATAAGAGCCGATGTCTTCCCTCGATACGTTCTTCACTCTAAGAATGGCTGTGTGCTTGTATCCCACCGATTTTATATTCGTCACGTACTTTGAACCTGTGTTATAGTGTTTATATGAAAAAAAAAAAAAGTTAATTTTATGTTTGTAAAGTCCCCCACAACACAGAGCTTCGTGTCGTCATCGTTCTCTAGTGCGGGAGTTGTCTTTATAACAAAAAAAAAATAAAAAAATAAAAAATACAATTACTTACCATTAAACAGTTTGCTTCCATCTATATGTGTCCAGTACACGATTGGTGGTGGATTAGCCTCGATCTTACATTGAAGTTCTACTGTCTCTCCTATATAAGCACCTAACATCTTCTGTGTAAGGCGTGCTGTAGGTTTACCTAAGAACATAAATAATAAATCATGAATATTAAGAATAAGACAGATTATATAGCTGGTAGAACCGTTTGCCGTGGCAGAATGGTTGTGGCGACCACGAACTGGAGGGCAGGTCTCCAAAAAGGTTGGAGGCAACCGAATACAGCTCTGGTTCAGCTCAGCTTTGGATTCCCAAAGCTGAGCTGAACCTGAGCTGTCTTCAGCTGAATAGTCGTACCTACTAGTTTAGTATAGGTAGGTAATATTGTATTTTTTTACTTCTTGAATCTTGCACCTACTTCTTTTTTCTCTGAATCATCCTAAGGTTGGCTGGTAGGTATTTATTTTGTATGCCAAAGGTATTTTATCTTTGGCGTACAAAATAAATAAATAGTAGTAAATAGTAGGTAAAAAAGATTGTCTTTTTGTCAAAAAGACTTATTAAACAGATATATTTTGACTCTCGGGATTTTAGAGTCCCGAAAATTCTAAGTATATACCTGTTTAATTTAATAAAAATACTTGAGACGCAACACTAATATTATTACTAAGTATTTTATCCACGAGACCATTTTCTCAGTTAAATTAAAAGAACAGAATAAAGGTGGAGCTCTGCAAATTGGACTATAAAACAATAGAAGCACGAATGTGTAATCAGTCTGATATGATGAAAGGGGCAAAGTTGAAATCTCTCAACTTTGCAAATTCATGTCAGTAATAATTGAAATACCTAGACAGATTTAAGCGTTAAGAAGGCACTTTGATACGTGAACCATATAAAATAGTTGAATTTTGCCTTTCATTGACTTTTGATAGAAAGAAGTTAGAAACCAGCCAAGGGAACCAAAGTGTGGAGCTTGATCTAATTAAAATTGAATAACGAACTTTAACGCTGTTGAAAGTTGTAAGTCACTATAAAATCAGCTTAAGTATGTCGGCGACGTGTAAAAAACCTCTTAAATTGTATTTATTAATTTACTTAGATTTATTATTAGGCTAAATTAAAAGTACTCGGAACCAACATTAATGCATAAAGTAGTTGATGAATGTAGAGGCAGCATAAGAAGTATAGATAATTCTTTATGTCTTAATGGAAGAAAAAAATGGCGTATCGTAATCTCTGTCTACCACAATGGAAGACAGTCTTGATGATATGTGTTTATATGTATTTAGTTAAATAATATTTAACACCGTTAGA
Source organism: Trisateles emortualis (assembly GCA_947095525.1). Lineage (NCBI taxonomy): Eukaryota > Metazoa > Arthropoda > Insecta > Lepidoptera > Erebidae > Trisateles > Trisateles emortualis. The sequence continues at coordinate 9,415,737 of OX352735.1, read as the reverse complement.
CACATTATTCTGAGATAGCGAGTAAAGATATTAAAAAGCATACACACAACATTATAATAAAACAAGAAAAATCAAAGACACAAAAGTTTACAGGAAACTATTTATTTTCCTTCTGTAAAATTTCATTTTAGATGAGAGGTTTTCACTCGTCGCCGACGATATATACCAGAGTTATAAAGAAGTTGAGAATTCTAGAGTTATTCACGACAAGTTTCATATAGAGCGGAGCGTATTTCATTAAATGTTGCTTACAGAAATGATATCCAACTTTAACATACTGCAAGTAAGCAGGTATTAAACTTACATAACTCGACGTAACAGCTTCGGGAAGTACGTATTTTACCTGAAACTAGATTCCTGTTGCAAATGGAAATATCCCCATTCGATATTCAGAGTTGTACGTGATTGCATTTACGTGTCCGAGCGTTTGTCACGGGGAATACCTTCGTTTTAGACAGCGATAGTCCTCAACACGTGCCTAAAGCATTTACTAATGATCAATAAATTTTGGTTAAAGCAAAATTCGCACATAAATCCTTATTTTCTGTAGTATATGTAACTACTTCACAATAATGATTGACAAACAACTAAGAGGCAGCCATATTTTTTGACTATGACGCTGCATAGGGTCAGATTATGATCAAATGCTGTGGATATCTTTGGAGAAGGAGTATGTCCAGAAGTGGAAAACAAATACGTCATGCTTAATAGTAAGTAGCTACTGAAGCCTTTTTGTTTCATTTTGCATTCACAGAATTTTCATTAAGTAACTTTGATTACTCAATGCCCATCTAATCTATGGCTATGGCTATTGCTTTATACATATAACTCTTGTATCACGATGTACGGCCACGCTAATCATCAAAACGACTTTAGCCCAACTTAAAGAGATAATAATAATAATACTCTATATTGTACACCAAAATACAAGTACAAGAAAATAAATTAAAGATGAGCAATGGGCGGTCTTATCACTCAAATCGATCTCTACCAGACAGATAATAATTATAGTTTTTACCTGAGCCCAGCCAGCACTCCTCTGCTCTGCTATAAGTCCCATTGTCGGGCGCTAGCTAGGTGCTATTAATATGTATATGCAATTTTAATGCTGTATTGCTTACTTACATAATACATACAGTAGAATACGTTTGCTGACCGACGGCGGAACTCCATTCGTAGCAATGCAGAGGTGTGCCCCGTTCATGTCTCGAGTAACCGACGTCATGTTCAACCATACTCCGCTCCATTTGCTAACTGCAAAGTTCTATCCGTGAGTCACGTAGAATGCAGTCAGCCGAATAGACGTACATTTTAGTGTGAATTGTGACAAGTGAGATATGTCTCGTGTTTCAAATAGGACCATTTTATTTATAAATGAAGATAGATTGAACAGATAGATTTGATGTATAGATTGGCTTTGTGAAAAGAAAGAGTACTCAGTAGTCAGACAGGAGTATCCACTGGCGATGTCGCTAGCAACCGAAGGTAGCTAGTAACATCGCCATGACGTGTCGGTGAAATAGAGCTCAGAATATAACAAAAAAACAAATAAAGATAGCCAAAATGGCTCTCAAGTTTGCAAATTTCAAATAATGTGAATGTAATTTGAAGTAGGTATAAGACATATGGATATTATTAGATACTATAATGGACAACGGGTCGTGTAATGTCTTATGTGACCCGTTTTTGTTTGGCAAGTTCACAAGTTGATCCCAATCATATATTATATGCAATATTGAATAAACTCTAAATACGCATTAAATTTTAAACTTTTATTACACTTACCGAGTTCTTTGCCAATTTTGAAAAGCGCGGAATCTTCTCTCCTCCAAAGAACTGTCGGTAGGGGAGTGCCTGAGGCAGCACAGTGTAAGGACACGTTGTCACCTTCTCTTACTATGACTTCGCCACTACTGTCGGCGTCCACGATGTCTGGTGGTACTAAACATAATCATAATAAATATAAGTTGAAGGTACATTTAGACGATGATAGTTTGATAACTACAGATTCTTTTTGTCCTTTTCTTATTCACTAGGAAAAATAAATAAATAAATAGTCTGAGAGAGAGAGAGAGAGAAACTTCACACTCGTTGTTTTAAGCAGAGATCATTTTGTACAATAAAAAAACTGAAACTGTAAACTATCCGTTCTTCATTTCCATATATTTTACATTGAATTGACATAACACGTGAATTCCGGTTTTAATTAAACACCCAATCACTGTAATGAAAATGAGTGCTTTTCACAAACTTTCGTGAAAAGCAATAAAAATATCAGGTGCATTGTCAACCCCTTTGTTCGGGGGAGAATGGCGGATTAAGCGCTAACTCCGCATGCGGTAATTAATGAAACTGAAGATAACAAAGGTGGTTATAGGTCACCCTATTATCATCCTTTGTAAGACTGAAACTACAAAATGTCTGTATTCGTTTTTACACGATATTCATAAAATAATTATCAAAATAAACACAACGAAACCTAAACTATTTACTAACAATAAAATATTATGTCCATAGAAATTTACCTATAAACAAAATGTCAGGTTAAAATATCAATTCTGAGGAACGGTGTCCAAAAGACTAGCCACGCTGGATCGTAGGGGTAATGCGTTGGCCCGCCTTACGATCGTAAGGTGAATCAGCTAAACGCTTTAACATCCCACATCTTTTCATAATTATTAGATTTTATGGGCATTTGGTTACTTTGGTAAAAGAGTTTCGATCCTAACTGGTTTAAAAATGTAAATCTCACCGAGATTTTTATATAATTGCATCATTTTGAGACACTCTGCAGAAAGTGTGGCTGAATCCGCATGTAATGTCATATTCTACCATTGACAAATTCAGCCCCGATCATGAAATCATACTCGTAGAAAAAAACATGGGTATTTTAACTTAACCTACCTACCCATCAAGGAGAAAAGACATTAAGAAAAGATATTATAATATGTTGTATAAGTATTTAATTGAAATAATATTGTATGTGTAACATAATGAGAATATTATGGTCGATTAACGGTACGCTATTTTTAGCGTATCATAAAAGTATTAAGCCTGGGAAATGAAATATAGGTATTGTATTATACTTGACATTTATTGACATTATTCAATTTAAATTGTAAATTATGCTTAATATAACATGAAATTGACATTAATGTAAACTTAAGTGCTGACTATAATAATATTGTATAATTAGTAATTTCCAAATCAGCAGAAAGAAAACTTAATTCATATAAAACATTTGTACGCCATGTGGCAAAGCATAGCGCCTCAAACAAGCTCTGTAACATCTCACACTAATGTATACCTACCTATGTTTACAAATAAAATATTCTATTCTATTCTATTCTATAAGTAATGAGATCAGCTGTTATTTACCTATTCTGTTATTGATAGAATCGAAAGAATAAATTGCTCATTTGGTAGCTAGTTTTGTACATCCGAGTCAGACAAACTGTTTAGAGTTACGGTAAATATTAATAACTAGCGGCACGTACGTCGGTCCTGGTTTCGCATTTATTTAGTTATCGTAGGGACAGCTTAATTTTAAAAAAAAATGCTTATGTTATTCTCTGATAATGTACTTGTAAATATTCATAGGTGAAAGAAGGTTTAAAATCAGTCCAGTAGTTTATGAGTTCATTAATTACAAACACACAAAAATTCAAAAATAATAATTTTTGTAGTATTACTCTCGGAGCTTTTACAATCACAAAGTCAGCACTATCTGTGGTCCACACAAAATGCTAAAGAAAGGTAGGGCACCATACAAATAAGTAAGCCCGTGAGAAGAACCTCCATTTTATAAAATACCACAGCCCAAGTACATTCAATTGTGACCATGTGGGTGTGTCCCCATTACTCATTTAAGAGAAACTATTTTTCTATTCGATTTCTGAACCTAATGGTTAAATTTTAACATTTATTTAACAAGATAATAACAAGAATACTTAAATTATTAAAATAAAAGCAACTTAACCTTAACTTTATAGTATTTGAATGTTTGTTTACTTATAAATAAAATATCTGATTGAAGTCCGAGGAAAGGTGCCCAAAAGACTGGCCACATTGCTACGCTGGATCGCAAGGCTAGCTAGCTAGGCCAGCCTTGGAATCATGAGATAACGCTAAGATAAAGTTCAATAAAGTACTAGTAATATTAGTTTACATTATAATTGAATTCAGGGCTACAAGATGGCCGATACTTTAATAGTAGATATTTAAACGCAAACATTTCAAATAAACGAGGAGATTAGATTAAAAATACTTTTATATTTATTTAGAATTGCAATATCTTTAATGGATACCGACAATTATCGGTGATTCAAATGGTTTAAAAGGTCGGTATTAATGAGATGTTCGTATAAAATAACGAATATTATTCGAACTATCTATCAATGATATATTACGTGACTGTACCACAGTATAATAAATTGTACTATTGAATAAGGTATTTGTGTGACGCACAAATGCCGTACAATGACGTCTTCATAGCAATTTATTTTGATTTTGTAAGATTTCAACTTTATTGCTTAGTATTAAGGTTGCCATTGTTGAAATTCAAAGTTGTTTCGAATCTGGACGTACTTTGTATACGTAAATAATGACGAATTTAGCATTTTTTTAAAGATGCATGTTACTAGCGAATGGAAAGCAATCCTAACTTCATCATCGTGCCAACTTGACTTTTAATGGATAGAGATTCTAGAAGACGACAAGAACTGTATCATATAAGCAAAGAGTCCGCTTGGAAAAATAGCGAAGGAATTATAAGCACTGGTGTAGTTGTGTTTCTGTCGCTAAATATAATAAATCAATATACATAAATATATATATAATAAAAACATACTATTTCTCAAATTTAACCTGATTATAAGTTGAATGTGTAGTGTAGTGACTCGACCGATGTGATACTACATATTTTAAATCGACGCAACAATATATAACGTCCATAGGCTACGGTAACTGCTTACCATCAGGCGGGCCGTATGCTTGTTTGCCACTTTGGTAGTATAAAAAAAAACAAACAGTGCGCGTATTTTATGCGGACGATTTTGAGACGCTGATTGTGTACCTTGAGTTTTTTGTATATCAATGCGTTATCCCTATGACTTACCAAAAACATGCAGATGATGTGTCTGCGTGATCATAGGCTCCGTGTTAATTTGGCACATGTATCGGCCACCATCCGACGGTCTGACGTCACGTAGGGTCAGCGACCATGACTGGTCTCCTCGAGATACTCCTACCCGATGGTTCTTCGTGATCACGTGAGGGCCGATCGTTAGAATCGTTTGAGTATCAACACGTAACCAAGCCACCTGACGTATAAAAACAAATTAATTATGATTAAGATGACATAATGTCGAATGATTGATATACTTTTATCAATAAATATATTATGTTTATTATTTAAAATATACAGGCATCTATCTAGAACTTTCTAAAATAAACAACTGGGTATCATACAAGGAAGCAAACACGACTGGGCAAGGGAAAGGACTTCTTCAAAATACTTTTTCTTCATCCTAGGGTTACCCATAACACAAAGCTGTGGTGTTACAAGATTTAGGGTATGTATAATGTAACTTAAGTATCTACCATTAAATTCTGTTTCATTAACATGATAGAATTACTGAAGAATTACAGACCCATCTCACTCTTGAACCACGTCTACAAGCTGTTTTCGAGAGTCATTACGAATCGTCTCGCGTGCAGGTTTGACGAATTCCAGACAAGCCGGTTCCCGAAAAGGGTTTAGTACCATAGACCACATACATACGCTGCGGCAGGTTATACAGAAGACCGAGGAGTATAACCAGCCTCTTTGTCTAGCCTTTGTGGACTATGAGAAAGCCTTTGATTCGATCGAGACCTGGACTGTGCTACAGTCTCTCCAGCGGTGCCAAATTGACACTCTGTACGTCGAAGTGCTTGTATGAAAACGCCACCATGTCGGTCCGTTTCCATCAGAGCACGAAGCCTATCCAGTTGCAGCGAGGTGTAAGACAGGGAGATGTCATATCCTCGAAACTCTTCACCGCTGCACTGGAATATGCTTTAAAGCGTCTCTCACTCGTCACTCGCCGTTGATGTTGATGCCGAGTCCATTCCAATCCAGAAGGATTGGAATGGACTCGGCATCACCCACCCATCACCGTACATCACCCACCTTCGATTTGCCGACGATATCGTGGTCGTGGCTAAGACCATGGAAGACCTTGGCGCAATGCTCGATCGCCTCAGTAAAGTCTCACTACAAGTGGGTCTTAAAATGAACATGGACAAGACTAAGATTATGGCAAATGTCCATGTCGCACCCACCTCTGTCACAATGGGAGGCTCTACACTTTTCACGTTGTTGACGAGTATGTTTACCTGGGATATACAGTCCAGTTAGGTAGGTCCAACTTCGAGAAAGAGGTCACTCGTCGAATCCGACTCGGCTGGGCAGCGTTTGGGAAGCTACGTCATATCTTCTCGTCCCAAATACCGCAGTGTCTTAAGACGAAAGTCTTTGACCAGTGCGTGTTGCTAGTGATTACATACGGATCTGAGACGTGGTCGTTCACTATGGGCCTCGTGCGAAGGCTCAAAGTCACCCAACGAGCAATGGAGAGAGCTATGCTTGGAGTTTCCTTGCGAGATCGAATCAGAAATGAGGAGATCCGTAGGAGAATCAAAGTAGCCGACATAGCTCGAAGAATTGCCTCCATTAAGTTGCAATAGGCCGGGCACATAGCTCGCAGAACTGATGGCCGTTGGGGCCGAAAGGTTCTAGAGTGGCGACCACGAACTAGAAGACGAAGCGTGAGCAGGCCTCCAACAAGGTGGAACGACGACCTGGTAAAGGTTGCGGGCAACCGATGGACAAGGTCGGCTCAGGATCGAGAGTTGTGGAAAACCTTGGGATAGGCCTATGTCCAGCAGTGGACGTCTTTTGGCTGAGATGATGATGATAACATGATATACATACATACTTAAACAATAACATCAAGAAAATACCTACATATTTATTTCAAAAATAATATTGTTTTTTGAGTAATAATAAAAAATAAAACTCTTATAGACCAGTAAAAAGAACAAACGATGTTTTAATTTTGGCTGTAGCTGTTTCAAGAACATTTATTATTGAACATTATTCGTACATGGGCGATTAGGGCGATTAGCATTTAACCTAAATGTGGGAAGCGAGAACGCACAATGGGTAAGTATCAAAATCAAGTGGTTTCTCAACAAAAGGCACTTGTTCGGTGAAAATTGCTTCCTTTGCGTTGAACACCACCATGTTTATGGCTGTAAAGCAATTCATATTTTGCAGACTCTGGGACCTCGAGTCGAGTCCGCTGCGGCGTGAAAAAAGTGATAAGTGTTCCGCCATTTCTCGTTTAACTTACTGCGTTCTTTATGTTCGTAGATATATATGTATGTATTTTATCGTTATGAGGATAATATGTATACAACAAAAATATGAAATGGTGTGATAATAAAGATACAGCGAGCGCTGTGAATAAAGTAATGTCCTGTAAATGTATATAACGGGTGATAGGTAGCTATGACGTAAGACTATGAAATTTTACAGAACATTTTACTAGAATATGCCAAAATTGTTTCTTTTAAGCATCAATCATTATTTATCAACAATAAAGATATCAATAATGCTCAATATCTTTGTGTACTGTCTCGTTCCAATAGGTAACTATATGTAGGTACATACAAAACTTCGTCATATCTTTCCGTTCCACGTGAAATTTAGGAACATGTGTAGAACAGATAGCTGTATAGGGCCGCTATATAATAATAATAAAATAAATCGATCAAAGCGCCTTGCAATGATTGTTGATATTACTGTCCCTCATGACGAGAATCTCGTGAAGGCTGAGAAAGATAAACAGATAAATATCTTGACTTGGCCCATGAGATTGTCGACATGTGGGATGTGGATTCCGCTATCATTGTACCGATAGTCGTCACAGTGAATGGTTTAATAGCCAAGAGCCTCGACCAACACCTTAAGAGGCTTGCGTTAGGTGGATGGATCAAGGGTCTGATGCAGAAGGCAGTGCTCCTCGACACGGCACGTATAGTGAGGAGGTTCCTGTCTCTGGAGCCCTAACCGCCAGTAGCTTGGACTTTGTTCCCGATACCGGTGGGGAACTGTTTTTTATATTTTTAAATATATAGGTTTTTTATTTTTGTTTTTATATATTTAAAAATGTAAATCATATGTTAAAAGTAAAATTAAGAGAATAATAATAATATTTTTTATTGGCTCAAAAAAACTTTTACATTCACAATCTTAAAGAGTATGTATAAGCTGAACAATGTACAATTGTGTCAATTATTAGCCTCCGTAGCTGCACTAGGTGTGAACCTGTGCTTCATCATACGGCGCTCTCTACTCCTCGGGTTGGGTTACATTTAATTTATATGAAGATAAGTTTCTTAAGAAAACGATTATATATATTTCTGTGGAATTTAGGGTTAAATTAGAGTGAACCTATAGAGTACAACAGTTAAAATTAGACTACACCTGTAGGTTTAGTCTAATTTTACACTGTTACTACTGTGTTTTGTGTAAAATATATTTTTATCTGCAGATAAAAATATATTTCACACAATTATATACAATGGTTTTCCTATAAAAATAATCTTCATATAGCGGTCCTGTATCTTCGTTGCCCACCCTACATTAGGCTGCGGTTACCCCGGTGACCGCATATTGGTATTTCATCTGAGCTTCTCCGTGCTTCGGCGGCTCTAAAAGTCAACTTCGACTGTTCTATATAAGCGATCTGAACAACTCTGTCACCAGGCCACTAACCACTCAAGAAAGCTTAGTGGCATTCAAAAATCTTAAACAGTAGACGGTCACAACATCTATAGAAACAATTATATTAATACTAGTTTCCAACAGCGGCTTCGCCCGCGCGTACAATCCCACGAGAATACCGTTTTTTCCGAGATAAAAATTATGTGATGTATTAAATGGGTTGGCAACACGCAAGTGATACCTCTGGTAATGCAAGCGTCTATAGGCTACGGATACTGCTTAACATCAGGTGGGCCGTATGCTTGTTTGCCACCCAAGTAGTATAAAAAAAAAAAAAAAATGTGCTATTCCAGACTATAATCTATCTCTGTGCTTAATTTTATCGAGATCCGTTCAGCCGTTTTAGCGTGATTTAATAACTAAAATCTATACATTCATCCATCCAAATTTCCGCATAATAATATTCTAATTCTAATAATAACTTCGTTTACTTTTGGTTAGTATCTATACTAATATACATATATACTAACCAAAAGTAAAGGAACTTATTCCCCTAATAAATGCTACAACGCTGACATATTTCACAACAGTCTGTTGTCCAAAACTGTAACTTTCCCTTCATAATTGCTCTTGGGAAGGACAAATGCGTAGCCGACATTTTCCTCTAATATTTACGGCGACCGCAAATTCTGTACCTTTTCTATGAGTAGGCGTTACTCACCGAATGGTAACACATTACAAGAGGAAATGACTAATGTGAACTATTACCCTAACTAATGAGGGAACGTAACCAGCCAGTCTCTTAGGTGTAATATGGGAGCATCAAAGGTATCTGATGTGTTCTAACCCATTATTAGTTTATGGACTCCGTTAGTAAGGTCTTGTTGATGGAAAGTCATTAGTTTCGAGACTTGATTGATGATTGAGGATGTAAAAATCTATATATTAATACGTGAAGAGAAAAGTTTGTGCGCATATTGTGCGCTTAGAAAAGTGTGAGATTTAGGGTAAGTAAAATTAATTTACAGATAGCCTAAATTATTATATAAATCCATACAAATATGTTTGTTACCTTTTCACGAGTAAACGGCTGAACGGATCTTTTTGAAATTTGGCAAGGATATAGATGGTATCCTGGGGTTACAATATCTATAGAATATAGGGTACTTTTTACCGCGATAACTGACATCCATGCGGGTGGAGTCGCGGTTAACAGCTAGGTAATATGTGTGACAAGTGCATTAAATTTCCCAACCTCCCACTTTTTTTTATTATATTTACTTTATTTTTTGTCCATCCAAAGGTTGCCTGTAAGAAATTACTTTTTAGCGATAAGGTCGCCCATTGTACATACGAGTAACTAGGTATAAATAATGTTTCTATCAAAATGTAATTGATGTACAATAAAGAGTTTCATATTCTATTCTACTCTATAATTATACACTAGTGGACACAAAAGTTATAGGTTAAATAATAGGTAACTATCGTGAATAACGATATTGCAATCAATAACTTAGAAGTGCAACAACCGCCATTAGTGTAAGTTTTCACGTGTTTTCCAAACTATATGTTTGCAATGGAAAATTGTAGCTTAAACTACAATTTGCTTTACTACGTAAGCTACAATTTGCGCTATTTGATATACACCGTGCATTTTATATCTCGATCCGAACATTTATATACAATGTAGGTCTCGCTATTTTTGTGTAAATGTGTTAAGTAAATAAGTTTATCAGGTGATTAGGCTTAGCGGAGTTCTACTGTTAATAAGCTGCATAGTACATTACTCGTTGGAAAATGTTATTCAAGCTAAGGATGATTGACAAACTTTCTTTATCTAATTAATTGAATATCTGGATCTAACGTTGTGCTATCTGCCAGTGAATGTCCTGTTTAAATCGGTCTAGCTGTCGCGGCGATTACCCGTAACAAACGGACAGTCAGCCAACAATAAAAAAACCGTGCTGTGTTATAAAAGCCGTGTAAATATGCATTCATCTTGTTAACCTTAATATAAATAGTCATTAAGATGCTGTTTGTGAAGGAAAATAAAGATTATTCAAAAAAATATATTCAAAAGCTGTTACTTTGGTATTAGAAGAAGAAAGAAAGAAAGAAAAACAAATTATTTTAACACGCATATGACGCACAACATTAAAATAGAAACAGCAGGATTACAAAAACAAAAACAAAAGACATTTAGAAATCATCATATCATCATACAATTCACACATAGCTATTTGAATCCAAACTAGATAGAGCCTGTACTATTTTTTTTTACTACTTGGTTGGCCAAATGGTTGGCATGCGGCCCGCCTGATGTAAAGCAGTTACCATAGTCTATGGACGCCTGCAATACTAGAGGTATCACTTGCGTGTTGCCGACCCCTTTTTTTAAAAACCAGCTCTTTAAGATGCAAAACGCAACCCTAAATAAGCGTTGGAAGCCTCTACTTACACACAGGAACAGAACTTCACCGCTGTGTGTAGTTATTTGGCTGTGGTCTTCTGTAAGGCGAAGGTCTTTCCCCAGTCGGGCTTGCTCTTAGTATGGTGCCTTGCCTATCTAACCATGGCAATCAGAGAACTAATAAATATCCCTGAAGTAATATTTTTACGTGATATTAAATATTATGATACTTAGACAAAGTCAGGGGTTTTTTTTTTTATACTACTTGGGTGGCAAACAAGCATACGGCCCGCCTGATGTTAAGCAGTATCCGTAGCCCATAGACGCTTGCATTACCAGAGGTATCACTTGCGTGTTGCCAACCCATTTTTTACACCAGGGCTTTAAGATGGAAGTAACCCTGGTATAGGAATACGTTTCTTTCAAAACGCATTCCTAAATGAGCGCTGGAGACCTGTACTCACACACAGGAACACAACTACACCGCTGTGTGTAGTCATTTGGCTGTGGTCTTCTGTAAGGTGGAGGTCCTTCCCCAGTCGGGCTTGCTCGCTAGTATGGTGCCCTACCTCTCTTAAAATTCTCTCCAGCTATTGTGCTGTGGGCGAAGACTATTAAAAATAAGGTACCTTGTAGCTTTGTAAGCTTTCCACTTTACAAGTAAACGTCGCATCTCTTCCCTCCACTACAGTGACGTTCGACTCGGTTCCAAGGAATTTCGGTTCATCTGTAAAATATAAAACCTTTTTTAAATTGTTTACAGTCAAACTCGAACTCATTTATTCATTTAGATCAAATAGATGATACTTATGAACGTCATAAAAACAAATGCCAGTTTTTTTTCCTTATGGCCAATTCGCTGACTAGGGCAGGGCCTCGAAAATAATTGGCAAGAAACTTGGGCCACTCTTTTTAATTAAAAATTACAAATATATTAAGATGCAGACAGCAAAATTTTTGAGGTATTCCTCGAAGCGCACCTAATGAAGCGCTCCTTTTTTATTCCTCGGAGCGCACCTTTTAGGAGCGCTCCCGATAGCAATTTCTTCTAAAAGGTGCGCTCCGAGGAACAAAAAATGAGGGCTTCATTAGGTGCGCTTCAAAATGGTAGCGCTTCGAGGAATACCTAAAATTTTTACTTTCTTTAGGAAAAGTACCTGCACCCTACTAACTAAACTAATTACAAACGTTGACATTTAAGCAAGGTAAGAAATAACGTGTGTATCCTTTGTCACGTTATCCTTTACCACCCAAAACTCCTCAAACAGATAGTAAGCTGTCATACCTACTACATTAAAATATTCGAGCTTGGGTTGTACCTTCTCTAAGTAATAGGTACAGGGTTACTCGGTATTGATTTAGGTTAGAAGACACAAGGCAAATGGCAGTTTGAATAATACGTACGTACACACGGCAACGGAGATGACTGTAGGTACAGGGCCGCTACATGAAGATTAGTTTAAAAAAAAAAACTATTGTATGTATATATTTCTCTAGAATTTGGTAACAGTGTACAAATAGACTAAACCTACAGATAAAAATATATTTCACACCAATTAGTACATTTCATCTCCATCTCAGCCATAAGACGTCCACTGCTGAACATAGGCCTCCCCCAACGTTTTCCACATCATTCGGTTCTGAGCTAATTAGTACATTCATCATCTCAACCCATAAACGTCCCACTGCTGGGCACGGGTCGCCTCCATATACTTGGAGGGATATTAGCCTACTATACCACGCTGGCCAGACGGGTTGGTATAGATTAGTACATTGTATTATTAGGACATTGGTTTTGCTAAAAATCTAATCTTCATTGCCGCGTGTACCTATTTGTATAGATAGTTTTTATTTATAAATATTTATTCAAGTTTTCACAGAGTATCATTATATCAAATACTAGCGGCGTGGCTTCGCACGGGTGCACATTTTTTCTTTTTCTTTTTTAAGAAGACAACTCCCGCACTAGAGAACAAGCTCTGTGTCGCGGGGGACTTTACAAACATACAATTAACGGACACAAATTACACCCAGACTCAGAACAACTCTTTGCGGGTCACATAAAGTTTTGTCCTGTGTGGGAATCGAACCCACAATCTCGTGCACAGCAGGCGCATATTGCGGCCACTGGACCACCAAGGCAGTCAAATTTATTTATTAATATTTAGTTTTTGTAGAAATCCCGTAATTTTGTTTCAATAATATTAGATAGCTATTATAGCATTATCAGCGGGTAGCCTATGTCACCCCATGATAATGTAGCTGTCTAATGGTGAAAGAATTTTTAAAACTCATCGAGTCGTTTTTGAGTTAAATCATAACAAAAAAAACAAAAAATTAAATCTTTCCTATTTGTAATATACATATGTATTAGTGTACATGTAGTACTAGTATAATAGATCACCCAGCCTGGTGACTTTGTTTCATGAGTGGTATGTAGAAGGCGCGACACTTTCGGTTATAAAATCGTTATAATACAAACGATATAAAGTCACTTTATATTTGATAAGCTGATGCCCGCGGCTCCATCCGCGTGGATGTTGGTCATTGCGGTTAAAAGTATGTCGTTTTCCAGAATACCATCTATCCTTACCAAATTTTATTACAAATCCGTTTAGCCGTTTAGTAGTTAAAGCGTAGATAACAAACAAACAAACACATACTCGCATTTATAATATAAAGTATAGATGTAAGGAAAAAAACGAAATAGTAAATACGAATTGTTTTCCCTAATATCGAATGATATTATCAAAGCTTGTATATGGGGGACATATTACCATTTAAAGAGTATCATTTTTGTAAAATATTGGTTAGGCTCGCATAGGGCACACAACATTCGGTTTATGTTGTATATTTTAGTTAACATACTGTTACAGTCCATATAAAATATATTTATATACCTACGGCCACTTATCATTGTCATATTCATATGAAAAAGATTTGTTTATATAGACCAGAGTCCTAGATGACAAAATATCTTCTTGGTACAACAAATGGCTATCTGATCTCAAACTAGGCAGAGCCAGTATGTACAATGACTATCATTTTTACACTGTAAGCTATATGTACTCGTCTTGACGTTACTTGACATAAAAATGAATAAAAGTTTTTAAACCGAACAGAAAATGTTTTTGGTGGGATTTTAAATAAATAGAACGTCATTCAAAATAGTTTTCACAAAAAAATATTCTAAAGAAGTGACAACAGAGGAGAATAATAAATATATATCATAATAAGCCTGCTAAATCTCCGACGACTGGATTAATAATCAGTCATAATTCTATTCTTAAAAATGTTAAGTAACTGTATGCGAGATGAAAAATTCTGTTGAATAATAATAATTTTATTTGAACAATACGCTTGGTAAAGTGTCACTCGAATGTTCAAGAGTCTTGAAGTAAAGATGAAGAATGCTTTCTAAAATTACGAAGTGGAATGACTGGAATGAGATAGTTTGAGTTGAAGTAAAATTATTATTTTATTATGTAAAATTGTACTTAAATTAACTATGGACATTATTTTAATGATCTTGCGATATAATAGACAAATGAATATAATAGACAAAATCTAAGAATTAGTAAAGGATAACAATGTACTTATATTTTTTAATGTTTATTTATTAAGAACTTTTCATTATAATATTATGTAAAATAAGTAATATCTTATTTAATATCTTGGCATATCACACACTATTAGATCCCAAACTACGCAGGGCCAATTTATCTAAGCGTCTCCATGCTTTGGAGGGCATGTGTTAAAAGACGATTTTGAGTGTTTACAGTCGTTACATCACAACAGAGGCCTAAATATGGCCGACCTAAATAACAATAGGTTCACTACTAACCAAACGATAAGAAAAAGAAAAGACTGGCCAACAGGCCAGTCCAAGATACTCGTATTTGAAAATAAATCCAAACAAACTTCATAGCTAATGACTACTTAATGTACCTACATATATATACATACATATGTATACCTATATTCTTTAACTAGAAAGCTCGCAAGAAAATCTCACCCATATAAAGATAAGACCCTCTCAAAAGATACATATATAGCGAAGTTCTTATCTTGTAAGTAATCTATGTCTTTCCTCTAGCGTTAAGCTAGCTCCATACCAAATTTAATTAAAATCGGTTCTTATAAATTAGGTCACAATATCCACTTCTAATGACATGTAGGTACCTTACTGCATATTGTAGCTTATTAGTTTAACACAATCTGATATTTTAAACCATGTTATATTTTGTCGCAATAATGTATGAAATTGTTTAAAGTGAGACAAAATGATGACTCCTTTTTAAGCATTTTGCGCGCACGGAGACATTTGAGCTTTGGCAAAGAATAAAGCACGAAGCAAGAGATTTTTATATAATCTAGCTAACCGCCTTGGTTATACACGTTTGTTATTGAGATTGATGTTTAATTTTCTCTTTTTTTTAGTAAGAGCCTTATACAAAGTATTAGAAAACTTTAAAAGAATAAGAATGAAATTGAAAAAGTCGTTCCTAAGTTATGGCGTGACCAAAGGAAATATGGATTATTTTTTATATATAGATATACTTAGTAAATAAATTATGTGACAAATACATTGACTGCCAGTGTGGTCTGCCACTACGCCTAGTGTTGAACAAAACTTTGTATGATCTATAAATGTTTGTTCCGACTCAGCGAGTCTGAGTGTGTTTTATTTATAATATGTATGTATTTTGCTACATATCAGTATGTTTACTAGTTGTTTTCTTCTTAACTGCAGTGGAAAATTGTAGCAAATACTTTGACCGTGTCTGTAACCCACTCACTGTTTCAGAGTACCCTATCTATGTTAAATTGTTTCCTCCTGAACTAGTCGAGAAACTAACAATTGGTGGTTGCGACCAACTTCAAAACGGAACGATCATAAACTTCGGCACAAAGTAATGAACATAATTATTGGTAATGCCTGTATCATTTGTAATTCTGCATTGTTTGCACTAACTGAATGGCACAGTGGCATAATTGCTGTGAAGAGGTCCAGTGTTTGTACTTCAGACCAGGTGAAACGAGAAATGCTTTGTAAAAATGTACCTGGTTATCAAATTGATGACCAGGCAATTTTTCATGTCAGTGTTATGCTCACGACTGCCTCATTGTTCTAGTGGTCTTTGAGAGCGACTGTTAACCACGAGTTTCCAGGTTCAATTCCCGGATCGGAACAACAATACATATTGCGTTTGTCGATGAAGAAATTCGCTAGTGGTCTTTGAGAGCGACTATTTACCACGAGTTTCCAGGTTCAATTCCCGGATCGGAACAACAATACATATTGCGTTTGTCGATGAAGAAATTCGCTAGTGGTCTTTGAGAGCGACTATTTACCACGAGTTTCCAGGTTCAATTCCTGGATCGGAACAACAATAGATATTGCGTTTTTCGATGAAGAAATTCACTAGTGGTCTTTGAGAGCGACTGTTTACCACGAGTTTCCAGGTTCAATTCCTGGATCGGAACAACAATAGATATTGCGTTTTCCAATCAAGAAATTCGCTAGTGGTCTTTGAGAGCGACTATTTACCACGAGTTTCCAGGTTCAATTCCCGGATCGGAACAACAATAGATATTGCGTTTTTCGATGAAGAAATTCGCTAGTAGTCTTTGAGAGCGACTGTTTACCACGAGTTTCCAGGTTCAATTCCCGGATCGGAACAACAATAGATATTGCGTTTTTCGATCAAGAAATTCACAATAGAAGTAAAAAGGTGGAAAATTGGTGTTCCCTCGAAAAGCACATAAAGAAAAGTTCTTTTTCCAGTCGTTAATGTTCCATCAGACTAATTTCGAAATTCGTGTAGGAGGACATTATGCTCATGCATTTTTGTAATATTGCTTTTACATACACATAATATGAAATTATGTTCCATTCTCCACGTTATGGTAGTATAAGATACCAAACCATAATGCTTTGAATGAAAATACTCCGTAAGTTATAGGTTTTTTATTCATACCCGCAAAGCAATATTCTCTGCGGGTTTTTACGTTTTTCTTCAATAAATTCCTGCGGTGGAATTTTAAACAAATTATTTCAGACTGATTCAACACAAGCAAGGGGATGGCTGCAGGGTTTTTAAAAACAAAACTTTGTGACAGAAATGAAAGAAAACAATCTCAATTGAATAAATTGAGTGGGGAAGTATCGTACGAATCACACCGCGGGGAAAGTTAGTGAAAGAAATTTAAATGAAGTGACAGCCGAGTCGTATTGTACCCGGTGTAGATTTATAAGCATTTGCAATTCAAGGATCTACGTATTCTGCAGCTGAGATTAATTGCACTGAAACTAATGAATTGAGGGAAGTAAATTTGAAACCATATCATGAAAATAAAGCATTTGTTTCTGTTTGTTTGGCACTGGTATACGTTGTATATATTAAGGAAAATAAAGTTACTACTAAAGTGCGCTGATCACCTGGAATAGGATCTCCTCCTTACAGAAGACCATAGCCAAATACACAATAGTGTAGTTCTGTTCCGGTAAGTATAGTTAAGAAGAAGTTTCCCATATATGAGCATATTATTATTACAGGTACCATGCTAGCGAGCAAGCCCGACTAGGGAAGGACCACCTTACAGAAGACCACAGCAAAATAATTACACAAGGCAGTGCAGTTGTGTTCCAGTGTGTGAGTACGGGTGTCCAGCTCATTCAGGGATACGTTTTGAAGTATACATTTCCTATCCCAGAGATACGCCATCTTAAAGTAAAAAAAAAAGAGTCGGCAACACACAAGTGATACTTCTGGTATTGCAAGCGGCCATAGACTACGTTAACTACTTAACATCAGGTGAACCGTGTGTTTGCCACCCAAGTAGTATAAAAAGTAATATTTGAGGGAAACGTTTTTCTTTCCCTCGGCTCCTTATGAGTGAAGCCCTAGGTACTGCAAGTACTCTATAGGCTACGGTAACTGCTTACCATTAGGTTATGGCTCGCCTAATGGTAAGCAGTTACCTTACCGCTTGTTTGTCACCTGTATAAAAAAGTGTAGCTATTATTATTACTAATCTATACATATCTAAAGCTGTTTTACAACCCCTTAAAACTCATGTCTGTAAGACAATAAAGCTAATGATGTCCAATATCTAAACGATTATGATAAAAAAAGTAAAATAAATATACCAATCAATCATTGGATTCTTCGGATTTTCTATTGGGTTTTTACATCGGACCACTGGTTTTCCCAATAGCCATAAAACGTCATACCTGATATAACATTAAGACATGTTGTAAATAATGATTTTATTCTTTAGTTTATCAGTATTTACTCATCAAATGGGTCTAAACAAGGCGTCTCGAGTTAATTATCACAGCCTGGACATTTTTTTCAGCAAAATAATGAATATATAGGTATTTATGGGGTCTTGTAAGGTTACAATGATTTAATAACCTCCTAAAATATATTCTGTATTTTCTGAAAAAAAACAATCCTTAAAGAGCGACCCTGGTGCCTTATCTGATTTGCATACTGTAATATACTCAATACGACTAAATTTCAAATGTATTGCATCTCATAATAACTAATAGTCAAAACAAAGCCAAAATAGTAGGAGAACCTATAGCCACCTTTTGACTGCATTAGATACGAGACTGTTCCGCGAAGCAGGTCTCATAATGCAGTTATCCCTCTCTCTCCCTATATTTAAACCCTCTCTCTCTTTCTAGATAGAAGAGAGGAGACCCGTGTTCGGCCAGGAAATATACGGGTTGCAACTATAAAACGGTTTTATTTGGTAGTAGCGTGAAATTATACCAAGATCGATTTATTATTTAATTAACTAATAGCATGGCTGCCTCTTTGGTACCGCGTACAATAAACTTACATTTTTGAGCGGCCGACTATAAATTGTTGGATTCGACATCTGGGTAGTAAAAACCCAACCCAGGTAAATCTTATAGCAAAACTCAAAAACTATCTTACAGTAATATATATTTTTTACAATCGTATTTATATCTTTTATTTCTTATTAAGATATATATACTTATATAAATACGAAAGTCAGTTTGTTTGTTTACGCTTTCATGACTAAATGGCTGAAAGGGTCTTAATTAAATTTGACTAGGAGATAGATGGTATTTTTTATACTACCAAGGTGGCAAACAAGCATACGGCCCGCCTGATGGTAAGCAGTTACCGTAGCCTCATCCCGCAGAAGGATGCGGCGGAGCGGATAAGGGAGGCAAGTATCGTCGCCAGCGGCGTCAGCGCGCTTACGGGCGCCTGATGCCGCGATAATGAGGCTGCGGGTGAGGGGTCGGGGCATAGAGCCTATCACCCACACCCTTCCACGGAGAGACAGCGTTCCCGGTGCACCCGGATGTCTGATCCGACTGTCATTGGAGTGAAGCCCGCGCAGCGCGGGCAGCCGCTGGATGGACCACTGACGTCATATCAGGTTTTCAGGAGGGGTTTTAGTCGGTATGCCGGCCGCCTATCACCGGAGAGTAGTACCGGCCGGAGTGTCTGACATATCCGCTTCGCTTTCCCGAGCGGGTCGGTATGCATAAAGCATTTTCCATCTACAAAAAAAAGCCTATGGAGGTTTGCAACACCAGGGGTGTCACTCACGCGTTGTGTTGTTGTTTAAAAACCTGGTATCCTGAAGAAGGTAAAAGTACGAAAGACGTAGGTACTCTTTACCGCGATAATCGTCATCATCGCGGGCGAAACCGCGGGCATCACTTTGTAGAACCATAAATAAAATCATAGATAAAACATGATAAAAACAAACACGTGTGAAAGACAAAAAATGCACAAAAATACATAATCTTGATGTATTGATAACCTATGTATGTAATCATTAAGCTAATAGTAATTGTTATTAATACCATATGAAGGACAAACATGCAGACATAATTATGTAGTCTTGTTATTAAGATAGCTTAAGTATTGATAAGAGTATATAAGCTGATAGTAATTAATATTAATTACAATAATTGTAGTAACCTATGTTCCTCATAACTATCTATCTCCTTGCTAAATTTCATTATAATCCGTTCAGCTGTTTAATCGTGAAAAGGTAACAAACACACAAAACAAATTAACAATCAAAAATACTTAGGTACTTAAATATATTTACTAATTGTATGGTTTCAATAGAACAGGCGCACATACCCACACTAGTTCGCACACATATGCATGCAGAAACATGCATGAACACACACCACACATACACTCATTTTATTTCTGCATCATCCTAGGTAGACTGTTAGGAAATGCTTTCAGCATTAAGTCCACCTAAGTACAAGATTTGTATAAAAGTTTATTTAATGAACCTTTCGATTCACGCGGCTATTACTTAGCTACGGTTCCCTCAATAGGTCTTCTTTTTATTGTTTGGTTAGTGGCCAACCTGGTAAAAGAGTTGTTTAGGTCGCCCATATTTTGGCCTCTGTTGTGATCTAACGACTGTTGACAGGTGAGTCCGAAGTTTAACGTGCCCTCCGAAGCGCGTAAACTCTGAGATGAAAACCACTACGCGGTCACTCATCTATAGGGTAACCGTGTCATTGATTGCTTAACCCGCTGATCGTTTACCGAACAGCGAATGCACCTGGCTATGAGCGTCTCAAAAGGCAAAATAGTGGTGAACAAATAAAACGTTAGGTAACACTAAAAACTATTAATGGAATTCTAAATATCCTCATTGTGTACGAAATATGATATTCATAAAGTAAAGTTTCGTATTCGTGCAGTTACGTCGGCAATTTCTCTAAGTGCTACGTCTTGTAGCAGAGCTACAGTTCGTAGCGAGCTACGAGCTCATGTCTGACATTTCAATTATTTTGTGACTTGTAATATAGACTCCTTTTACTATTAGCGTCCAATGTATAAGTACATACTGCCATGACAGCTAACGTAGAACTGTTAAACGTGAAATGAATAATAGATTTTCCTAATTAAATCCAAAGTTAACATTCTATTGACAAGGTTTAGTATGGAATACAAAAACTAAAAATCCTACTAATATTATAAATGTGAAATTTTGTGAGGATGGATAGATGTATGTTTGTTACTCTTTCACGTAAAAATTTGTGAACGGATCTAGATGAAATTTAGCAGAGGTAGGTAGTTTAAATTGGGTCTGTCTGGTTAGTTCCTATCCCCGGGATACTCCATCTGAAAGACCTGGTGTAAAAGAATGGGTCGGCAACACGCAAGTGATACTTCTGCTGTTGCAAGCGTCCATAGGCTACAGTAAGGCGGGCCGTGTTCTTGTTTGCCACCTTTGTAGTATAAAAAAAAAATTGTAATTACTATTTACTTGATTACAATCAAACTTTAGTACATATGTTGTGCACTCGTCAAGGTTTGTGACTAAAAATGAAAATAAAGAGACATTGATAACGATAATGAGCTGTTATCAAATTAATCCAGTTCTTTTAAAACATAATTAAAACAGATATTTATGATATCAGTATTAAAAACAGAATGTTAATAATGATTGACATAAAAATTTATACTATACTAGCTGTTGCCCGCGGCTCCGCCCGCGTGGATGTCGGTTATCACTGTTAAAAGTAGCCTATGTGTTATTTCAGACCATAATCTATCCCTGTGCCAAATTTCATCCAGATCCGTTTAGTAGTTTTTACGTGAAAGAGTAACAAACATCCATCCATCCATCTACATTTGTACACATTTTATTACTATTATCGGATATCGGGTCTAAATCGCGTAATATTTTGAAAGTTTTCTTACGTTTTTGTTACCCGACGTTTCAGCCGAACAGCACCGACCGTGGTCACGGATTGACTGACTTTATAAGTTAACTAGCTTCCACCAATAATATGTTGTTAAAAAGTTGCCTTAAAAACCCAGGGATATTATATATTTTTTATATACTACTTGGATAGCAAACATGCAGTTGCCGTAGGCTATAGACGCTTGCCATACCAGAGGTATAACTTGCGTGTTGCCGACCATTTTTTTACACCAGGGCTAATGTTGATTTCTGTTTTCTTTTTACCCGTTATGTTCCACTGCTGGGCAAATGTCTCATCCACGGCCTTCTAAATTTTTTTATACTACGAAGGTAGCAAACAAGCATACGACCGGTTACCGTAGCCTATGAACGCTTGCAATACCGGAGGTATTACTTGCGTGTTGCCGACCTAATTTTTAACCCGGGGTTTTAAGGAAAACGTTCCTTTGAAAAACATCAGCGCTGAATACCTGTACTCGCACACAGGAACACAACTACACCTCTCTATTATCAATCCATCAATCAATTAATCAGCCTATCGCAGTCCACTGCGGTAAGGTTAGGCTGCTAGGTGGACCGACGACCTAAAAAAGGTCGCTGGGACGCACTGGATGCGGAAGGTGGAGGACCGTGTGCTATGGCGCGTGTTGGGAGAGGCCTCCCTATTAGCTGTAGCTCAAATCTGAGCTGAGGTGCTCATAGCTAGGTGCACTCGCTATTCGGTAAACGATCAGCGGGTTAAGCTACCAAGTGCGCGGTAACTCTGTATATGGGTGACCGCATAGTGGTATTTTATCTGAGCGTCTCCGGCGTGCTTCGGAGAGCACGTTTAAAGTCGGTCTCGACTGTTATCAGTCGTTAGATCACAACAGAGGCCCAAATATGGGCGATCTAAATAACTCTGTCACCATGTTGGCCACTAACCAAACGATAAAAAGAAGAAGCTCAAATCTATCCAGTCCTCCGCAAAGGCGTCCAGCTCATCACGTTAGCGTTTTCGATTTCTATTAGTGAAAGAATTTTTCAGAATTGGATCTGATTAAATATATTTATTGCAGCTTAAAGACATATGTGTTACAAACATGATTACAGCAGAAAATTATTTCAAGATTACAATTTTCCATAGAGAACAGTGTTACAGAAATTAAAATTAATTAATTAATGTTAATTATTGTTAATTTATCTAAAGTTGAGGTTCGATTGTATATATTGTTAATGGTGATCTTCTCACTAGGCTAGCCTGTATCGAGAAGAACAGGGTTATGTTTGTCGTTTGGTGAACACAGAAAAGTCACACATATTTACTTAGCTATTGTAAATTATAATACTTATATAAAATCTAAAGACTAACAACAATTAATTATATTATATTATGCACTTGGATCTATTTTTAGCAGTGAATTGACATAATGGTGATGATATCCATAATTACTTCCAAACTCACCACTTACATCCAAACTTAAATGTCTACCTCTTAAAATTATATTTTAAGACAACTTCCACACTAGGGAATAAGCTCTGTGTCGCGGGTGACTATACAAACATACAATTTACGGACATATAAATTACACTCAGTCTATTATAACACAAAGTTTTGTCCCATGTGGGAATATAACCCAAGACCTCTGGCATAGCAGTCAGGGTCCATAACCACTAGTAATAGGCCAGTAACATAAATTTACATTATTTCATTTTTTTTTTATCTGTGTCCTCTACCTGTAGTCAGAACATCAACTAAGATGTTTAGAGCTATGCTGAACTAGCTATTTGGCACAGCACAGCTCTGAGGCATAGCATTTATTAAACTTGTCTTATTTTATGTCTAGTTTTTTTTTTGTTTTTTTTTTAATTGTTATATTTCAGTTAATATAGCTTGTGTTGTCTCCGTTTGTGTTCAAATAAATTCTTTTTTCATTTCATTTCATTTTCAAAAAATGCCTGGTCTTTTTACCTACGTACATGCTATACGAGATGAAAGAAAAACGTTCTCGTAAATCAAAACTTGAGACCGGAGTATAAAATATGATCAAGAGAGTCCCAAATTACTTTTTTACCAGCTATATCTACGCCTTTGTATGTGTGGTTCTTTTTATACTAATAATTATGTCCTCCTAACCGAATTTCAGTCACCGCGGCTTATCTCAACGGAGACTAGCCAGCGCTGGAGGTATTCTAGTGCACAAGTGTGTGCGCAAACAAAAGTGCACTCTTTATTAACTTACTCTCATAGTCCGATGGGACTATGAGATGGGCAATCCGACTCGGCCGGAGAGAGATCAGACGTAGGACCAACGGCTTTACGTGCTACAGGGATGTAAACACCGCCAATTTCCAAACTCCGGGCACCATTATGAATTTCTTGACAGAAAAACACAATATCGATTTTTGGCCCGACCCGGGAATCGAACCCGAGACCTCGTGATAAGGAGTCACACAAATCGACCACTGAGCCACGGAGGCAGTTAAAAGTTTATACTATTTAGGTGGCAAACAATCTTATGACCCGCATTAGGCCAGCGTGTAAGAATTAAGAATTGAACTATCTCTTTCTCTTGATGGAGAAGACGCCCGTGCCCAGCAGTGGGACATATATGGGTTGCTATTATTATTATTCCTAGCTGACCGCTAGATATTTGCACTTACACACAAGAACAGGTATTATTTATATATATTTATATATTTAGCTATCTTATAGTAAGTATCTGCGAAATCCTTATAATATATTTTCCAGTTGTACAAAAATTTAATATACAGGTGCATATTATAAGCAAATTTATTTCAAAACAATCATGCGTTGGTACCTAATACAATTCTAACACCATATCAAAATAACTGTATCCGAAGGTTCAGTTGTCATTTTTTGCGTGAGTATAGGATTCCAGCGGCCATTTAGTAATGTTTTCATAAAAACGTTTTCCTATTCTAGGGATACACAACCTCAAAACTTTTTTACACATTGCAAGCGTCCACAGGCTACGCAAACTATAGCATATGTACTTGTTTGCTTATTTAAGAAAAAACTATCCACATCACTTCTCCGAAATTCTGGTTACCAAAATATTACTTAATGTTATCTACAACAGATAAAGTCAAAGTATATTGAAATAATTTAAACAACTTACCTTTAGCAGAAACAATTGAAAACAATAATACTGGTAAAATGAAACGGGTCACATTCATTTTATTAAAATAATATCAAAGAACACAGTATCACCAAAACCGTTTTACAAAGAAATATTAGTCGCACTTTTATTAGGTACTCTATAGTTTCATACAAGTACGTAAACTTTCGCCCGTAACGATCGTCAGGGGATTCGGCGAGGTCTTGAGGCGAGTTTTCAACCACTACTGGCAGCCCCGAAATTTCGGGCTGAAGAACAAATTGTTCGCAAGCAGCGCGCAAGCGCCAAATTTATATCTTTTACTAAAAGCTACTGTTAGAGGTCTGACCGAACCTCGTTAAATGTAAAAGTTCTCAAAACAAATAAGGTTTTTAAAAAGTTTTGAGTAAAACGATAGTTTTAAATAGGTACTCCATTGAGCCAGTACCCATTTCAAACTATCGTTTTAGAAGCAGAACTAGATTCACTAATCTATGTTTGCTTTGAATTCTATTGTAAGTTCTTAGTCACAGAAAAATAAAATATGTAGAAATATTTTGTTACAAGGTCTCTGAAAGCATTGTAGTCGGTATTTGGGTATATATTTCTGAGTCTTTTATTGGATATTTGGAAGAAAACGATTGTTGTACGTATTTTTCTCTTTAGAAATCGTATAACTTGCTTGTTTACAAACCGAAGAAGCTGTTAAAAAACAAGAAAGACTATTGAGAAGACGAAGTAGTATTTTTTTTTGTAGGTAAGTACCTGCCTCGGTGGCTCAGTGGTCGATGCGTGTGACTGCTCGTCACGAGATCCCGGGTTAGATTCCCGGATCGAGCCAAAAATTGATATTCGGTTTTTCTGTCAAGAAATTCACAATAGATGCCCGGAGTTTAGAGATTGGTGGTGTTTACACCCCCGTGCCTCGAAAAGCACGTAAAGCTGTTGGTCCTACGCCTGATCTCTCTTCGGTCGTGGCAGATAGCCATCCCACTGTCCACTATAATATCTCCCGCACAGATGACTAGTCTCCGTTAACATTAGCCGGTTAGGAGGACATTTTATTCTTAAGGTAAGTAGGTACTGTGGAGCCCCCGCTCCTACTCGTTTCCTAATTTGTGTTTGTGCTCGCTTGGTATGCAAGAGGTGAGTAGAGGTTTAAGCTGGACTCCTTTCTGAATAAAACTTCTTCTTTGGAATTTATATTTGTTATTTATTTTCACTTCACTTAGGGCAATATAAAAGCAATATCGTTATAACTACCTTCGGAATTAGTACATGACTTTATTATCGACTTAATTATTATTTTCTTTATACATTTTTTAAAATATTTGAAACAATTTCTTTACTAGGTAAACGCTAGAGGTTTATTTATGGTCACACGGCCAGTGAGAGCGACCACCTATAAACCTCTACCGTACCTACATTTTATTTTTACCAACTACTCGTCCACTATTTCTTGTTGTGTCCCGAGACTATATGACATGCGTTGTACGGAAAAAACAAACAAAGTACAGCCTGACTCGTAATATTATTAACGGATCAAATATTTTTGTTCCGTGTGAGAATCAAATCAAATCCTGGTGGGTATCAAATCCTCCTCAGTGCATGTGGCAAGATGATCTAGAGGTCACTTACAGCGCAGCTATAATTCATGTTGGTGATCTATAGGTACATACCTAATAAGTTACTATTTTACTTTGTACAGAGAAATAATTAGAAGAGCTTGTTGAGTGCAAATTAAAGTACCTACTTTAGGTTCAAATACAACGTAAGTTTATAATGATTAAGTAAATAAATTAAATTAACTGTGCGAGCGAGTAGAACTTTAAATAAACTGTGTAAACAGCATGACCTTGATCCGTTTTTACTAAGCATACCTGTAGCAAGAAGATGCTTGAGCCTTAACTTCTTTGAGTGATTTACACATATTTTTGCTTTATATACATTAGTTAATAATAATAGATTTTAGTTATTAATTAGTAAACATACATATTTGTATCGCTGGCGCTAGTGTACGGATGTCACATTCCATATTTTTGTCAAGTTTATAGAAGCGAAGACCGGTAATTGGCTTCCTAACACTATTCAGTAGTTAATCTGTAATTTTAGCTGTAAGTCTTCCATAAAATAAATAAATAAATACGTTTACTTAGATACCTAACATATTTTTCTTCACTCTTCACTGTTAAATGAACTGACATTAACACAATTACATTTCGTTCTCAGAAGGTAGTGGCCTTGTGACCGAGGATAAGAAAATACACTTTTTATAATAATATACCAGCCCCTCTAGACAAGTGGCACAAATGGTAGTCGAATCGAATAGAATACAAAGCAAATTTATGAAATTTAACATAATTTAACGACACGGACTGTTATGATATTATGAATAGCAAAGACATAGGTACAACTTGTGTTAGACACAAGTGTACCTATGTCTTTAATTTATAAGCTACATATATCTACCTACAACCCACTTGTTGGTTACGTCACTTGCGCATTAAGTATCAAAAACGTTGTAGGTAGGTATGCAATCCTTTTCTTATTTCTGACTAGCTGTTGCTCACAGCTTCGCCCGCGTTTATGACGGTTATCGCGATACTAATTACTCTATGCCCTTCCCCAGGATACCATATTTTATCTCCTTGCCAAATTTCATTAAGATCCATTTAATCTTTTAGTTGTGAAAATGTAACAAACAAATAAATATACATTCGAACGATATACCTAATCGTGAAAATAACTCTTACTTTCGCATTTTTAATGTTAATAAGTTTAAAATAAGTACTTACGTTTTTTATACTTACTTATAACGCATTATGCGTTATATATAAGTAAAAAAAACGTAAAAAAAAAATGGCGTGGCAATATTTTCTCGTAATAATTATTTAAAACACAAACAATATTTTGTAACACAGGATTATTCTTAGTACAGGCACATCACAACTTTTATGATTTAAGCATTTTTTGTAATTTTAAAGCTTATAAATTCTGTACCGATTTAAACTGAATAAAATAAATAGAAGATAATTATAATAATATATTTTAATAGATACACGTTGAATAATTCCTACCCAAATACCCATTATTATGATAAAACAATGTTTCTGCTATCTTTGGCCCTTCACTGGACTAACTCAAATACAAGGGACTTTGTTATTGTTTGCTGATAGTAGATATACCGTTTAAGGTATTACAATCACGTACAAGAGCTTGATACAATTTACTGAACCCGTTCGGGAGTGTATCTTTCTTTATCCATTTTTTTAAACAGTTCTAAAATGTTTTTTTTTTACGTTTGATACGTATTGAATACTAACTTTGACTAAGTGGAGAAAGACCTCTACCTTACAGGCGATTTCAAAGAACTCCTTCACCTTACTAAAGAGCTGTGTTGCTGTATGCGTAGGTAGATATAGGTCTCTGAAACTGTTTTTACATCATTCAAATCTAATTACTACTAATATTATAAACGTAAAAATTTGTTAGAATGTATGTTTTTTTACTCTTTCACGCAAAAACTACTGAACGGATCTGGATGAAATTTGGCACAAAGATAGAATATAGTCTGGAAAAGCATATAGGCTTTTTATCACGATATCTGCCACGAGGGTGGAGCCGCAGGCAACAGCTAGTTCAAACTTAACTTACACTTTGAAAATCTCGTGTTACAAGATGTAGCGACGACAGCGAGCGAGTAATGCTCTCAGTGCAAGCGTCTATAGGCTACGGTAACTGCCCCTCTAGACAAGTGGCATAAACGTTAGTCGAATTTAATAGAATACAAAGCAATGGTTATACGTAAGTTTTCGGCATTATATCGTAAACTTTAACTTTTAAGATCGGTAGGAGCCAAATAATTACACACAGCGAGACCGCTGTGTGTAGTTATTTGGCTGTATACACAGGAACACAACTACAAAGTTGTGTTCCTGTGTGTGAGTGCAGGTCATAGGCGTGACTGCTTAACATCAGGTGGCCACCCAAGTAGTAGGTATTAAAAATAAACTTATGTGAAATCTGGGATTTGATATAAGTTTACGAAAAAATATGCTTTCTATTTCATCCGATACGACTACTGTTTATGCCACTTGACTAGAGAGGTTGATAAATAGATATTATTATCAACCGCAGTACACAAAAGTTACTCAAATTCATTCTACAAATCACAAAATGTAGGTACTCATTTTTCATTTATCAATCATTAATAATTTTAGTCAGAAATTCGTATGAAAATCATATTAAAAGTTTGACTTCGTGACTCGGAAAGCACGTAAAGTCGTTGGTCCTGCGCTTGATTTCTCTCCGATCGTGACAAATCAGTCATACGAGCAGTCTTAAGAAAAAGAAAAATGTGCGTACCTGTGTTTGCGCACACATGTGTGCACTACAATATGTCCTACACAGTTGGCTAATCTCCGTTGAAACGACTATTATTATTAGTATTACGTATGTCTATTGGTCTTAAAAAAAAATAGGGTAACAGTAGGTAGTAAAGAGGTACCTTAGGTTTAAGAAGACCACCAACTTTACGGAAGACAGCTTATTGCTGTGTGCCTGGCATTACCGAAGTCCATCGAAGCGCTACCATTTTGAAGCGCGCTTCGAGGAATACCTCCATGCACCGTTTACCACTTACCATCAGATAGGTAATAAAAAACCCTTCTATGGTCAACTGAGCTCTCGTTCCGTTTAGCCCGCGGGCTCACTTAATACTTTAGATACTTACACATAGTTTTAGCAAAATACATTTTGTATTACAGTACTCTATTTCAAAGAACTTGGTTGTTGAGTGTTCTTATAAAGTAGGTCTAAAATATTTATCTCAGTTCAAGTTTACGTTGCTGCACTGCAACTACAACAGCTTTACAAACTTGAAAAGTGGTAAAGAAAATTATAATATGTGTACCTACATACATACATATCATCACGCCCGTCTCCCACTGGGGTAGGCAGAGACTTTAGTACGCCAATTGCTTCGATCCAAATATATTTCCTTCGCCTCCTCTACATTCATCAACCTCTTCATGCATGAACGTCGATTCTGAGTACTTTTAACTTGGCGCTTTTTAGCAGTCTATTTATGTGTATCCACGTACCTACATTATTTTAGATTCAAGTAAGGATAAAGTCAATCAATCTTTACGTACTGCATCAAAATCTGGGGTAGTACACCAAAGACACGTGTCTGTAATTAAATAGTTAAAAAAAAAAACAATTTATTTAGTAGGTACGTCGTATTTATATTACCGAGGCCAAAAACATTACACATGTGGCGTACGCATGCCGCGTACAACACCGGAGCACCCGCAGCCCTAAAAATCATCAACGTGCATCCGCTCGCGACGCGCTACATCAGCCGACTACGATGCAAGTTACAGAGCCAAGCAATTTATACGTGGCATATTTATACGTCGACAACGGTGCCGTCTGGTGGCGAATAGCAACTCCAATCTCAACACACGCTGATTGGTTCCCGCCAAAAATATATCTGTAATCTTAAAGCTAAATGTAAATACGCATCGTGATTGGCCAATGTTCAGATATCGCTCCTGTAATGTTTAGATGTTGCGTGACCTTATTTGTGTATAAAGATCGATCAAATTTGTAAATAAATCAGTTCAGTATTGTACCTCGAAACGTCTTTACTTTACCATACTAGCGACGGTCTAAGGGCTCTCAGCCCATCCGGTCTAGTTCTTCAAACCCTACCTACTCTTACTAGCGACGGTCTAAGGGCTATCATACCCGTCCGGTCTAGTGCTTCGAATTACCTACCTCTAGGGTCAGCGACCTCACCCTGATCCTAAATTGGTGACCCCTACAAACCCTATCCAAGACGTTTGAACACATCCGCATCATCGCTCAAGTTACCAGCGTATTACCTACTATCCAGCTGACTGCGTGTATCTACATAACACGATGTCGAGCGAAGATAAGCAGCTACTTAGCGACGCCCAGGGAGTTACAACCGTTACGAGCGACGTAGCTACTATATCGCTGCCTGCACGACTACCACCATTCTGGCGGCAGAACCCCCGTTTATGGTTCGCACAGTTTGAAGCCGCCGTCGCTGCCAGCAAGATAGGAGAAGAACAAAAATTCAACCTCGTCGTCCCGTTACTCGGCTGCAGCGACCTAGAACAAATTGCTGACATCATTTTAGACCCACCTGCTACCGGTAAATACATCACACTGAAGAATAGGCTCATCTTCACGTTCCAGGAATCAGATCATCGCCAGCTACAAAAGCTACTTGGTGGCCTAGAGCTCGGCGATTCAAAACCCAGCCAGTTACTTCGCAAGATGCGTGACCTAAGTGGGAAATTACTAACAGACGAAGCGCTCAAGGTCATCTGGCTAAACCAACTACCATCACAAGTACGTGGCGTGCTATCTGTCAACACGGAATCATCACTAGAAGTCCTAGCTGCGATGGCCAACAAGATGATGGAACATTTCGAACCTGCCACAGTCGCCGCGATAAAAAGTGAAAATCCCATAAATAATAACCTAAAATTCGACCTATTAACGAAACAAATCGAAAAATTATCACTAGAAGTAGCCGAATTAAGAAAATACAACCTACGACCGACGTACCGCTCAACGCAGAGATCACCGCAACCGCACCGTCCGTCCTTACAAGGTCACGGTCGCTACGTAATGCGCCCGCGTTCCCGCTCTAATTCAAACCGACGACAACCGGGCGACGCCGACTGGTTATGTTTTTATCATTACCGCTATGGGGATGAAGCTCGCAAATGTGAATCGCCTTGTTCGAAGACTAAGACAATTAATAAAGAGGAAAACTAATGAAAACATCGACTATGGCGGGCGTCGATGTTAATCAAGGAAGCCACCGCCTATGTATAATAGATAAAAACAACCAAGAAAAGTTCCTTATCGATACCGGAGCTGATATATCAGTACTAGCTGCGAAAAACAAATTTGCAAAATCAACGCAAAGTACGAGTACATACAAGTTACACGCCGCGAACGGCACAGAGATACGTACCTACGGAGAGCGAACACTTGAGCTCAACTTAGGCTTACGTAGAAGTTTTAAATGGACATTCACCGTCGCCGATGTGAAGACATCAATACTGGGTGCAGACTTCCTCGCAAAGTACAAGTTATTAGTAGATTTACATCAAAGAAAACTTATCGACCGAATCACCGACCTAAGCGTAAACGCAATTATACATAAATCAGAAGAAACCGTCTACATAGTAAATCGCAATCACGCTTATCACGACATCTTAAAACAGTATCCCGACGTCCTGCGACCTATGTCACTCAAGACTACAGCGAAACATGACGTCGTACACTGCATAGAAACAACCGGACAACCTATCTACTCTCGACCACGCCCTCTACCGCCGGACAAGTACAAAGCTGCGAAATTAGAATTCGAGAGAATGATGGAAATGGGCATATGTAAACCATCCAGCAGTCCTTGGGCTAGTCCACTACACGTCGTAAAGAAGAAAGATGGTTCACTACGTGTATGCGGCGACTACAGACGTCTTAACGCCGCGACTATACCCGACAGATATCCCATACCTAGACTTCAAGATTTTACCTACCAGTTACAAGGGAAGACAATATTTTCTAAACTCGATATGAAAATGGCATACTACAACATACCCATCTCGAAAGAAGACGCTGCTAAGACCGCTATCATCACACCGTTTGGATTATTTGAATTTAATTGCATGACGTTCGGCTTACGTAACTCAGGACAAACATTCCAACGTTTCATGCATGAAGTACTACGCGGACTCGACGACATCGTATTCTGCTATATAGATGATCTCTTAATATACTCCACCAACGAAAAGGACCATAGACAACATCTACAGCAGGTTCTCGAACGTCTCAACCACTTCGGAGTCACTCTCAACATCGATAAATGCGAATTTGGCAAAGACAAGACACAGTTCCTCGGTTATGAAGTTACAGCGGAAGGAATCAAACCCGCAAAAGAACGTATGGAAGCCATAGTAAACTATCCCAAACCTACTACAGTACAAGAATTACGAAGATTTTTAGGCATGATAAACTTTTACCGCAGTTGTTTACCACATCAAGCAGAACATCAATACCTATTAAACAAGTATCTACACAACACTAAGAAAAACGACAAATCACCTATACAGTGGACATCGGAGGCAGAGAAATCCTTCGAACAATGCCGACAAAGCATACTCGAGGCGACCACGTTAACTCATCCTATACCTACCGCACCGTTATGCCTACTCACTGACGCGTCTGACACTAGTCTCGGCGCCGTTTTACAACAGAAGATCGACAATATTTGGAAACCACTCGCATTCTACTCCAAGACGATGAGCGACACACAAAGACGATACAGCGTGTATGATCGCGAATTATTAGCTATATACACCGCTGTCAAAAGTTTACGACGTCTGATCGAGGGCAACGACCTCACAATATATACCGATCATAAACCACTGACCTACGCACTTACAAGAACAGCGAGTAGCAGCGACACACCGAGGCGAGAGCGACAACTTCACTACATTAGTCAATTCTGTACTAATATTAAGTACATACACGGAAATCGAAACGAAGCGGCCGACGCGTTATCACGTATCGCAGAAGTTGAAATCTTAAACAACACAATCGACTACAACAAATTATCCGCCGAGCAAGAGAACGACACAGAACTACAATCATGTATGAAACAGCCCAACCTGAACTTTACGCGCGTTAATTTACCTGGAGTTCAACGACCGATATGGTGCGAAACATCGACAGCGAACATTAGACCATACCTACCGCCGACTTATCGTCTAGTAGCCTTCAAAGCACAACACGAATTAAGTCATCCCGGAGTACGTACAACAAGAAAAATAATCATAACAAAATTCTTCTGGCCGAATATGAATAAAGATATAACTCTATGGGCAAGATCATGCATTGGCTGTCAGCGCGCGAAAATTCAAAGACACGTTATCAGTCCGCTCGGCGAGTTTCAACAATCATCGCGTTTCGAACATCTACACGTCGACATAGTGGGACCGCTACCTCCATCGAACGACTATAGGTATTTAGTTACGATGATCGACCGCTGCACTAAATGGCCCGAAGCAATACCTACACGCGATATCACCGCCGAAACAGTAGCGAAAGCAGTATACGACGGGTGGATTACAAGATTTGGCTGCCCATTACGAATCACCACGGATCAAGGTAGACAGTTCGAGTCGTCACTTTTTCACTCTTTAATGAAGAAACTTGGCGTCACTCGAATACGTACAACCGCATTTCACCCGCAATCAAATGGACAAATAGAACGATGGCACCGTACATTAAAAGCTGCATTGATGGCAAGAGCAGTGACTATCAAATGGAGCGAAGAACTACCTACTGTTTTACTAGGACTACGTACAGCACTATGTCAAGACACTTCAGTCAGCCCCGCATTGATGACCTACGGATCTACACTACGCATTCCGTCCGATTTCTTCGTGCCTACACAGCCGAACATCGAAGACGCAGAGTTCGTTCGTCAGTTAACTGAAACAATGTCGTCACTCACACCGAAGAAAAGATCTCATTCATCAAATCTGCATACATTCATTCACAAAGATCTCGAAACATGTACATACGTATTTGTACGCAACGACACCGTGCGACGACCGTTGACCCCACCTTACGATGGCCCCTACAAGGTCATTGAACGTAGTACGAATGGCAAGCAATTCACATTACAACTACCACTTCGCACTGCAATCGTATCCATTGACCGACTGAAGCCTGCCCACCTGTATAATCACGAAACATCGCCTCTTTATTCACAAACGACTGCTACTGCGAAGAATACAACGACAGATGCAAATCCAAGTACAACAACAGCCCCGGGTACATCAGTTCCAGTCACACAGCGAAGTACCTACATCACCCGCACCGGCAGAGCTATCAAACCCAACGTACGTTTCACTTGAGGGGGAGTGATGTGGCGTACGCATGCCGCGTACAACACCGGAGCACCCGCAGCCCTAAAAATCATCAACGTGCATCCGCTCGCGACGCGCTACATCAGCCGACTACGATGCAAGTTACAGAGCCAAGCAATTTATACGTGGCATATTTATACGTCGACAACGGTGCCGTCTGGTGGCGAATAGCAACTCCAATCTCAACACACGCTGATTGGTTCCCGCCAAAAATATATCTGTAATCTTAAAGCTAAATGTAAATACGCATCGTGATTGGCCAATGTTCAGATATCGCTCCTGTAATGTTTAGATGTTGCGTGACCTTATTTGTGTATAAAGATCGATCAAATTTGTAAATAAATCAGTTCAGTATTGTACCTCGAAACGTCTTTACTTTACCATACTAGCGACGGTCTAAGGGCTCTCAGCCCATCCGGTCTAGTTCTTCAAACCCTACCTACTCTTACTAGCGACGGTCTAAGGGCTATCATACCCGTCCG
This sequence comes from Trisateles emortualis, assembly GCA_947095525.1. Taxonomy (NCBI): domain Eukaryota; kingdom Metazoa; phylum Arthropoda; class Insecta; order Lepidoptera; family Erebidae; genus Trisateles; species Trisateles emortualis. The sequence goes on along the minus strand of OX352735.1, from coordinate 9,380,248 downwards.
GTCTAGTGCTTCGAATTACCTACCTCTAGGGTCAGCGACCTCACACTGATCCTATTTTAGATTCAAGTAAGGATAAAGTCAATCAATCTTTACGTACTGCATCAAAATCTGGGGTAGTACACCAAAGACACGTGTCTGTAATTAAATAGTTAAAAAAAAAAACAATTTATTTAGTAGGTACGTCGTATTTATATTACCGAGGCCAAAAACATTACACACATTTCGGGAAATAATTGACAAAGTACTTATATTAAAAATACCTGTATATCTGGGTCGTTGTTCATTTGTCACAAACTACTATATACTTTATTTTTGTGGCAAATTTACTTTGTAAAGAATGTACAACACCCCGTATACTTTAAGCTTTATTTGACCTTAATTTAGGTTAGGTAATATCGGCATCATTGTGACGTTCGTCGGTAAGATTTCCACAAATAAATTCCACAGCAAAGTATACGATGGATAAGAACCAACCAATAAATAAAATGACGAAGCATCCAGCAAAATTATACATATTTAATGATTCCGATCTTTGGGTATAATAACGTGGGAGCATTTTTCTATTGTCGTCTAAATATTTTCCATAACATCGCTGTATAAAACCACCTTCAAGAGCAACACGCAGAACATAGCTTAAAGGCGAAGTTAAGGGTGAATATTTTTTTAAATACATCACGGTGGGGCTGTTCACTATCTTTTCAGAGATTATTTGCAGTTTCTTCGTGCCATTGTGTTTCATTAAGTGATATTTTATTATTTCCTTGTTCGCAGCCATAACAAAATCCGTCGTCCCATCTAAAATCTCTTCTAAAGTATAGTAAAAACGATCCAAGTCTAATGGTACCCAATTGTCATAAACGTAACGATCGTCATAGTAGTAGTCTCTAAGGTAAGCTGGACCACCAAAAGCATAGCCACCTTTACGAACTTCCCTAAATGTTTCTAGATCATCTTGATACACCGGGTGTTTTAAGGAATTGATTAGAGCAGCTTGGTAGGCAGACCTTATGACAAAACAGCACCATATCCAAATAAAAAGCATTATTATTAATATTCTTTTTCCTGGTATCCTAACTATTGGTAGGCCCAGAAATAAGAGCCACGAATAGAACAACAGATTATGTTTTGACGGCCCTATTAGAAAAACTCTTCGAACTTTACGCCACACATTCGTATCCTTGAGGGTATTCATGAAAATAATACCGATAAACATGAATAATAATACAATCCTTACCTGAAGTTTCAAAGGGTGTAAAAGTTTTTCCCAAGGCGCCTTTTCTGCAGGTAGTTTAGCTACCCACACCATATCCATAGAAAAGTACGAGAAAGATATTTGAAAATTACCATTTTTATTTGAAGAAAGAGGTGCTGTACACACGGACGCCATAGCACGACCATTGTAAATATCACCTAGCGAACCTGTCCAGTTATTGTTTGTGTAGTGCCCCGACTCGTAGCTATCACTGGGTGTTTTCACGACTAGTGTTGCATTTAACATATTCGCAGCAAGCTTCACGATATCACCGTCTGTCCCTGATGGTTTCTTCGTACCATTATGAAGGTACATAAATGGAGGTTGCTCTATAGTAGAGATTATAAGATGACATTTGTAAAAGTTAGACAATCTTTCTGGAAATAGTTTTGTGAAACACTTATCGTCATTACAGTCTGAGATTAAATCAAGCTTCTGTGGTTCGCTATTAAGACACTTCCCCGGTGAAACTATTCGATAGGTATATGCTAGAGGTTCATCGCTTGAATTCGATGTCTTCAACACAATTACGTTCAATACATGAAATTTGAATAATGTTTCAAAAATGTTATGTTCATCACACTCTTGATTGTGTGATGCACAAATGATAACAAACTTAGCATTATTATCATATTTGACACGGACGAGCCATCGAAGCGTACTTGATATCTCAGATGATTGTTCTCCAAATATTACAAATTGAGGTACGGCGACACGATTTTTAGGTACAAATCGTCCTAATTTCAGAATAACACCTTGACTGTAGTTCATCAGAAAAGTTTGCAGTCCAATAGCTTGCATCGAATTGAACATTACTAGTGTTATAAAACGCCATTCAAAATTGTAAAAGGCAATCTTTGCTGCCAGTACGCCGAGCTTTGAAACATGGTCTTCTTTAAAAAACAAATTAGTAGTATTATAAGATTCTACTTCATTGATATCCATATTGTGCCCTTTGAAAGAAAGCCGTTGATCGTAGGCAGTACTAACATGCATAAAATCAGTATGCAAAGTACCTACCTACCTACTAACTTTTTACAGCAAATGCATCGATACGCTGATTGCTTCTTTCCATGTCACGGGTGTATAATTATTGAAGTGAATCCATTAGTGTTTTACTCTCATAAAGCATTTTAGATTATTTACGAGATATGAATTTATAAGCTACTTAATCGATGTTAATTGTTATTACTATAGATTTGTATCTTCCAAATTTTAGGTACCTAGGTGTCTAAGCTGATATTGACGGTTGGTAACTTCTTCTGCTTCTCAGACTTACAGCTAGCCGATTGTAATTTTCATACACAATTAAGTGACGAAGTAACCAGTAGGGCAACTGAAACCAAAATTAGACCATGCAAGCAAAATGGACCTGTTAGATTAGGTAGGTACGGTGGGCAACGGAAAAGGCTGTACAGGGCCGCTATATAAAGATTAGTTTTTTTTTTTTGGAAAACCAATGTATTGTACCAATGTAAAATTGGAAGACTGCCTCGGTCTGTCCAGCGGCCACAGCATGCGCATGCTGTGCACGAGGTTGCGGGTTAGATTCCCACACTGGACGAATTTTGTGTGACCCATGAAGAATTGTTCTGAGTCTGGGTGTTATTTGTTTGTAAAGTCCCCCACGACACAGAGCTTGTTCTCTAGTGCGGGAGCTCTTTTATAAATAAATAAAAATGTATAAATTTGTGTAAAATATTTTTTTTTTCTTCTGTGTAAATTCCACAGAAGTATATGCAATGGTTTTGAAATATACCTATACTTGAAACACTATTATATTTGATGAGTAGTGCAACTAATTCCTTCCACCTTCCTTGCTCTCGGTCAATGTCGAACTCGTTAAATGACTTACAATTTATAGGTAACCTATCATCAAACATTTTGAGATAAAACACATTCATCCATCTGATGTCAGTTTGTTTAGTTTACAGTACACATTACAGATTTGTGCCTTTGCTTGTGCACCACATATCTAATCCGTGGTGAACGCGCTTACATGAGGTTGTGGAACTCTAGGCTAGATCTTAGAATTGCGTGATTTATTGCAGAGAACACGAACCGGCTGTTTTCAGTGTCTGAAATAAAATATATAATAATAATAATAACTTTATTCATAAAGATTTACAACATTACATGTGAGTACAATAATAAGAAACTTAAACAATAGTCCAGAGGAGCACAAAGTATTGCGACTTTGGCACCTGTACTAGTGGAATCACTGTATCACAGGTGTCAGCGCCTTCCAAGAGTATGTGTTTGTGTGTGAGAGTGGTGTGTGTAATACATTTAGGTTTGCAGATAAGTGAAGATGATAAAACGAAATGTATGGATGCAAAAATTTCTACAGGGCATGGCACAGATAAGCTAGGCGATAGGCCATAAGATTGTTTACGTTAGCGCTAAGACAATTTGAAGAGCAGAACAATCGTACAAACAAGGAATATTTCTTTATGAAGTTTATTAATTGCAGAACTTAAATGTATAAAAGAAAAACGTAACTGACAAATCAACAAACGCACAGTTTAAATCACTAGACACTCAGATAGCTATTACGATATAGGCTAAGAAAGGTTTTTTTTAATTTAACCGCTAAAGATAACAATCAGCCGATGAAAGTTTGTAGTTTTCAGATTTACAGTAAAAGACTGAACACGCGAACGAAGTCGCGGGTACAGCTAGTTTCTTATAAGGCGATAAATGTAAATTTCTTTATTAATACGATTTAGTTTGGAGCTTAGAATGTAAAAACTTCGACCAGCTAGGGATGATTTATGAGGGGCAATATCGCAGATGCGGTCTGTCCTGCGTTTATTATTAGTACTTACTTTATGCTTATGAAGTGTTGCCTGGAGCCCAAAGAGCTGTCTCACTGTCAGAACTGAACATTCTTTATATACTTAGTAATACCGTTGGATATCTGAATGGTTTCCGCATTAGGACTTTGAGAACGGCTCTTTGTGCCCATATTTAAAAAGTATTAACAATAACATTTTAGGTTCATGCTGACACGATGCTTGCAAGTAGATGGATCTAATGGACGTACCTTCTGATGCCTACAAATACCTGCGGCTAGACGTAAATGAGCCTGCTAATTGCTGCCCGTGTCGTATACACAAAAAAAAGATAAGTAGGTAAGAACTATTTGTAATGTTTCAAAATTACTATCATTCATAATATTGTTGCTGTCCAAACAACTTATTAGGTGCCATATGTATAGGTACTTTTGTTATACATAGAATATCTAGTAGAAACAGTTGAGAGTTGGGTAGGTACACACGGCAACGGAGATAGCTGTACAGGGCCGCTATATGAATATTAGTTTTTTTAAGATAACCATGGTAGCTATATTTAAATGTGGAATTTAGTAACAGTGTACAATTAGACTAAACCTACAGATAAAAATATATTTCACACAAATAGTACCTACCTAGTAGTGGCCCTGTACAGCTATCTCCGTTACCCACCGTACCTAATAACAAGCATGTCTAGCTTCAACATTGCATAATCCCACAACTTTAAAAGAGCCTTTACATTATAATCATCACAGATTTTCTGATATTTATTTAGGCTATAAATCAGAAACGATAACCGAATCCCAGACGCGCCATTGCAACACGCCCTTAGAGGGTTTTTTATTAGTACTTAGGCCGCTCAAATTTAATCGTGTACCGCAAGCTGCGAATTCGCTTGTGGCTCATGTGGTGCGAGTGCAGCAAAGCATCCTGTTCAACCGAGCGGGCCATTTGATTGTATTGCAAGCGTCCATAGGCTACGGGTACTGCTTATCATCAGGCAGGCCGTATGCTTGTTTGCCACCCAAGTAAAAATGCAGGTCCTAAATATTTTGGTCAACTTAATGTATGTTCTTATTTAAATTTGTCTTCATTAAAACTTTGGGAATGTCATAATGCGACGAGCTAAATATTTAGGTACCATACCAGTGTAATACTTAGATAACTAGGTAATAAGATTTATATACTTAATAAAACGATACTTTCCTACATTAAAGCCTACCGTACCTACATCTCAACCCATAAACGTCCCACTGCTGGGCACGGGTCTCCTCCAAACATAGAGGGATATTAGCCTACTATACCACGCTGGCCAAACGGGTTGGTATAGGGTTTTGTTTCGAGTTTTCCCTCTCTTGCGGTGGATAACATTTACTCCCTTAGTCGACTCTTACGACACCCTCGGAATGAAAGGGGTGGTGACATTTGTATTCTTAATCCGTCACCACACGGATACTACCGTACCTAGTAAAAGCTATTTGCGTGCAAGCTACAACCGATAATGCACGCTGAATAGATTTACAATGCCTGAATGTCTTACTGCACGCTTTGCCGCCACACTGCCTATTTTACTAGGCGCAGTAGTGAACATTTTGAACGTGTGAACATTTACAAAAAAAGTATGCTGGCATTTGTTTTTTAACGATCATAACTTTTTAGATTAGATCATGATATCTAAATGAATAAATGAGTTTGACCTTGACTTTGACCTAGGTACCTAAATAATTTCTTTACAAAATATGAATCACTAGCGGCACATCCCGGCTTCGCACGGGTGGGTGGACGTTTATTCAGTTTTCGTAGGCATCCCGTAATTAAATAATTTTAATAAAAAAAACCGACTTCAAGGCGGCAAGTTATAGAATTTTCATAAAATAGGATGAATTTTCATACAAACTTTAACCTCACTTTTCCTCCCTTAAATGCTTCTTAGATTAGATTTCAATAAATAATTTTTGAAATCTAATCATTTACAGCGAAAATGCATCTCATGACCATTCAAAGAAGCCCAAACACGACTAGATTACATTCTTTAATTGTGGAGTTCCGATGCCTACCTTCCGGCTTCATCTCCAGATAATTTCAATTGTGCCATTTTAATTTTCTAAATTACATTTGCTTAGTAATAGTTGCTTAACACCCTTAATCGAAACTTATCTAATCGTCATCCGTAAAATACTTATTATTGAAAAGTTCACATGCCCATCTGTGGTATTCTTCATCAGATGCAGTTTACCAAATTACATTTTCTGAATGCAAATGCTTGATTTGTTTTAAAAAATATTGAAATTGCTATATGTATGCCTAATATTTTTGAGGAATTCTCTCAATTCTTCATGGATCTCATCATCAGAACTTTGATTTGATAAAAAATGGACCAAACTGGAAGTATCTCGGATAAAAAAGAATTTTTTAAATCGGTTCATAAATGACGGAGATCTGCGGTAAAAACATAAAAAAATACACACGAATTTTATTGTAAACCTCCTCGTTTTTGAAGTCGGTTAAAAAGAAACAAATATAGCCTATATTACCCGTTCATAATGTAGCTTAAACAAACGGTGAAAACATTTTAAAAATCTGTTAAGTAGTTTTTGAGTTAAATCATAACAAACAAACAGAAACTCAAATCTTTCCTTTTTATAATATTAGTAGATATAGAATGTAGCTAGATACTTAACAAGTAGGTATGTATAATTAGTTATGTTTGTAGAAACTTAACTTTAATGTTAGGTAGGTACCTACTTAGCTACCTAGTGTACCAGCTACCTACCTACACAATAATGGTTATTCTATTTTATAAGTCGAGCTTGGATATCTACCAGTCACTGTAATCGAAACAAATAAAATAGATACGCCCGTTTCACGCTAGCTGCCAACGCATCTTGGCTAAAGTTCGAATGTATAAAAAATATTGTTATGCGTGTAAACATTAAGTATACTGTGCCAAGAAGACATCATAAGTTGAAATCTTATAAAAAAAAGACATTTAGAATTTTGGGGTAAATTTTATGTGGCTGTTGGGTACTGGCTGTTATAGCCTACAAGCTATGTTAAATCAGGAGCAAGTAATTACTAGACTGAATGGAGCTTTCAGTGCCAGGAAAGTATCTATGTGTGCCAAATTTTAAATTTTGTACCTACACTTTACTTAGATTTGATGATAAGTTAGTAATACATCTATACCCTTATTAATCTCTTTTTATTAAAACATCATTTTAAAATTGTAAATGCAATAGTTATAAATAAAAAAAAAAACGTAAGGTACCTACTTAGTTAAATTGCATGGTTTATCCGTGTTTACTCATCAAACCAAATGTTAGTCCTGACGAGCACATTATGACGGGGCCACCTTGTTTCGTTGAGGAGTTCCTATGCAAACCTTTTGACTTCATAAGCACACCTTGGACACAACCTAGGGATATAGTAGGTACTTATCAAGACAAATTCATTAAGCCCAAACAGGGCGGGGCTTCGGGACAATCCCACCCACATGCCCACCGCTGTGACTCCTGTGAGCCAGGATTAACAGCGGAGTAACCAACTGATACACCGAGTTTTGACACTCGTGCGTCCCGTGGACAACTAAACCTACTGTCTTGGACCCCGCAACGAATTTAATCAGAAGTAAATAGGAGGAGTTAGAAAGAAAAGTTTCCACTTCCCTCCATAGCAAAGCGGGAGACAAAATAAATCTGTATAGGTTTGTAACCTATGAAAAGGAGCACCACGGAGGACCTTAAACTACGGGACCTAAGTGAGCTAAGTTTGATTGCTATAATATGTATGGCAGAAACGTTTAAATGCGCGGAAATTCCCTCTAGATGAGACTAAATCCCCATAGTAGGCCGCTCCAGATGATACATGTAAGCTGTTCAACATAATAGTACGATCATTATGCCAAAGACTACACTCCCAGAGTATGTGATGAGCAGACTGCTCCTGATCGGAGCCAGGTGTTGAGCATTGACAGTTCGGCGAATCAACTAGCTTAAATGAGTATAACTTGCTCCGAAAGTTACCGTGACCCGTAAGGAACTGAGCGACACTGTGATCAACCTCCAGCCATGTCTTTGCCAACCGATCAGTAACGGAAGGAAAAAACTGGTAGAGGTGGCGTCCCTTGGTTGATGTATCCCATCGCTGTTGCCATTCATTAATGAGGATTCTATAAACTTCAGTTTGTTCTTTAAATAATCGGGTGATTTTAAGGCGATCACGTGGCATTAAAAAGTTGGAATTGATGTTGTCACGTGTCGTGTAATAAATCGCCGCTCGTCTCTGTACCTCTAGATCGACAGGAAGAACACCTGCCAGTACTGGTAAAGCTTCAGTGCTAACTGTCCTATACGCCTTGCACAAAAATATCAACGCCAGACGTTGACTCTGAAGCAACTTGCGTCGTGCGGCACCGATGGTTGCCCTATCAGCCCACACAGGTGCACCGTAACACATACAACCCAAATAAGTTGCTGCATAGATAATTTTTAAGGTGTTAAAAGACAGACCCCATGTCGACGTCGATATCCTCGTCAAGGCGTAAAAACTATTCTTAGATTTTTCTCCTATCGTTGTAATATGATCTACAAAAGTGAAGTTCCTTTCTAAAATCAAACCTAAATAACAAACGGAATCCTTATTTCTAACAGTAATATTATTAAATCTAATTCTAGGTGGCGTTTTTAGATTCCCTTTCAATAGTAGCTGAAATGTTTTATGAGGCGCGAACGATAGGCGGTTGCGCACTCCCCAATCAGAGATCAGGCGCAAACATTTTTCCGCTAAGCTCTCAAGTCCAGCCCTGGTGTTAGATTGTATAAGTAAAAGACCGTCATCAGCGTAACCGGTCAAAGTGCAGCCAGATGGTAATGGCAGTGTCAGGAAATCATCAAAACCTAAATTCCAAAGATACGGCCCTAATACTGATCCCTGGGGACAGCCCATCGTTAGCGGCTTCGACACTGCATAGTGGCCAAGTTTAAGCTTAGCTGTTCCATGTGAAAAATATGTATAGATAAGTGAGTATATATTACTACACACACCACGAGCTTTTAATTTCAAAAGTAACATCGGCCACCATGCATTGTCAAAGGCGCCAGATATATCTAAGAAAATACCTAGTACATATTGACAATCTGATCTAGTAACTGTTTCCCTAACGGATATAACTGCGTCTACAGTGGACCTACCTATTGTGAAACCAAATTGTTTTTCATGAAATTTAACCCCACCCGGCAAAAGTCGAGGAACGATAAGGCGTTCTAGCAACTTCCCTAAAGATGGTAATAGGGTTATAGGTCGATACGACTTAGGGTCATCTAGTGGTTTATCACCACCTTTTGGTATTAACCTTATGTTACCGGAACGCCAAATACTAGGAAAAATACCCTCTATAATACAGCGCCTATAAACATTTAAGATTGATTCCCCAGAGATTTTACAAGCCTCTATAATCATTTTGTTTGAAATTTTATCATCACCTGAAGCTTTATTGATGGGTAGAGATCTGACAATATTGATAAATTCGTCAGTGGATGGTAAATCTGACATCGAAGATAAAGGCGGTTGTGCTGCCCATTGTCTAATCTGTTGGTGGTATTCCGTGTCATTATCTTGTCGATCATCGGGTACAAGAGAACCTAGTAGCTTAATGGCTGTCTCTTCTAAACCTACAGTATGTGCATTGTTAAACTTTATGTTATGTATGTATGCAAGTTCAACTGACCTGTTTGCTTTGAATTCATGATATACTGGAGACCATGGACCCTCTTTATCAAGCTTATCGACTATTCTACGCAATAAATTACCCTTAGATTTCTCAACAGCAGCTCTGTAATGAGATCTGGCAACCCTAAGAGCAACAAGGGCCGAAACATGGGCCTCTCCTATTATATTACGTTTCTTAATAATATTAAATTTCCTACGCGCTCTACGAAATCGTCTACGAAGTTCAGCTAGGTGATCACTCCACCAATCACACAGCTCCACCAATCACAGGGCGGGGCTATCGTAATTCGTTACGGGATTCCCATGACTACCTTACGATTGCATCATAAAATCAGCACCATTGTGCTATATTATTGTATTGTCATCGAGAAGTGGTTTGCAAATAAAATAAAAGCTTCTACTAAAATAAAACTATATTTGATAAGCGTGGAACATTTTTTTATTTTCACTGACTTTTCAATACGTATAAGTAACAAGCAAAATTCATGTATAAAAAAAATATTTATCTTTTCATTAATTTTTGCCGAAGAACTGACAACCGTTGGAGCAGACGTGTTCTTGAGTGGAGACCGCGGCTCGGCAAACGTAATGTAGGACGCCCTCAGGCGAGGTGGAGCGACGATCTTCACAAAGCGGCTGGGAGTAGCTGGATGGATGTGGGAAGCCGAGGATCGTGCTAGGTGGCGTGCACTTGGAGAGGCCTATGTCCAGCAGTGGACTGCGATAGCTTTATGATGATGATTAATTAGGCGAAAATATGGGATGTTTATAATATTTTCCAAAATAAACTTCCAGTAAAAAGAACACAGCAGACAGAACCCATCCTATTATTAATATGACGTAACAGGTGGTAAAATGTACTATCTTCAAAGTTTCCTGTTCACTTGCATTTTTATTACTGTCGGTTTTAACACTAGTGTATTTTTTTATTAACATATCGGGAAGGCCTGATGTGATAAGCTTACTTAAAACATGGTTCACAGATTCCGTAAGTGGAGAATACTTCTTTAAAAATATCACAGTTGGACTTATAACTATTTTTTGAGACAATATATGTAAGTTTATTTTATATTTCTTTATTGCTAACTTTGCTGTAGCCCCATTCATAGCAAGGACGAATTTTTTACCTTCTGATATATTCAATATAGTAGGTATCATATCAGTTGCGTCTACATTAACCCAATTGTCATAAACTGCAGGATAGTCAATATAATAATCCTGTAAAGCTAATCCACCACCAAATGGATAGTTAGCTTTAATTGCATCTTCTATACTGTCAATCGGATCTTCATAAAATTTTCCTTTCAAAGAACTTATAAGATACACTTGATACATAGTTCTAATGATAAAACAGTAATAAATCCAAAGGAAGACAATTTGCAGCAAGGTAGATTTAGTAGGCAACTGTATTACAGATTGCCCCATACATATCATCCAGGAATAAAAAACGACACTCTTTAAAGGTTCTTCCTGTTGAGACCCGCGACATATAGATGTCCATTTATCCATTTTGACAACAAAAGCGCACAACAAAACCAACAAATAACTAACTATTAATGCTATCCGCGTGGAGTATGTAAATGGATGCAACAGTTTTAAAGCTTCATTTTGTAATGTTGCTGGATGAGTGATCCACACTATTTGTGAAGTATAATAAGTACGGGATAATTGAAAATCAGAAAATCTTGTAAGAGTTAATGCCGCTGAAGTCATAGAAATATTTGCAAAATCTTCGTAAATGTCTGCGAGAGATCCCATCCAGGTACCGTTCTTTTGGCGAAATCCCCAGCCATCACCGCGATGTGGGAGCATTACTTTAAAGCTTGCATTTAAACCGTAGGCTAAGACACGGAGCAACTCGCCGTCAGCACCTATAGGTTCTCCATTCGTTAAGTTCATATATGGAGTCTGTATAAACGTTGAAACGATTAATGGACAAAAATTAAGATTATTTAGTTTCATGCCGAATATTTCACCATTATTTGTTGTAAAATTTTCACTGTGATTTGTTGAACTCAGTTTTACTGGTTTGACATTAGCACATTCGCCATTTGAAATAGGAAAATATGTATAGCCATGAACTTGTTCTTTCTTAGATTTGATCAAGACTACATCGACTATTTTGTACTCCCAAAACATTCTAATCATTTCCTTTTCATCACAATGATTTGACTGACACACAATAATAAATTTTCCATCGTTTTTAACTTCCAGTTCTGTTAATGAATCCAGCAATTGTCCCAAATCGGTAACGTCACTTCCAAATATCACATATTGGTGGCTTATTTTAATAAATTTGGAGTTTATTGTTCCGCTGTTTACGATTACGTTTTTATTAAACACACGTAAAAATAATTCTACGCCATAATATAAAGTTGAATTGAAGAACATCAATAGTGTTGCGTAACGATAATCAAAATTTTGTAAAGCAATTTTTGCTGCCATATCGCCTAATTTACTATCGGCTTCGGCATTTTCAAATGTATTATTAAAGCATAGTTCATTTATAGACATGTTCATTGCTACGTGACCATAAACACGCCTATGCAACCCATCAGTTTAAAAATGAATCAGAAAATAAAATTACATCACGTACCTACCTAATGCCTAATAGTGGTAGATAAAGGCAATTAGGTACATTGTCCATACAATAATAAATAACGACATGGAATGGCGTGCAACATTAAATAATAACTTTTAAATATAATATCATGTAAGTAAGCATAAAAATTCGTTCTAAATAATAAATAGTTACAGTCTAGCAGGTGCCAATTATTTTTAACGTAACGATCCATAATTAATTAATTATTATAATTTCTTTGAAATGAAAAAAAGCCTACATATGCCTAGCCTAACAGTGGACGTCGTTCGGTTAGATGCTGATGGTGGACTAAATAAATAGTAATTATTAGAAGTTAATGCTGGATTCTACTGGCATCATTGAGATCTTCTTTGCCAATATTCCACAAATAAACTCCATAGCAAATTATATGACGGACAAAATATATAATGCACTTACTTAGGTACATTTTTAGTGGTACCGGTCTTGGGAAAACTAAATCGTCGTTGCTAAATGTTTTGCTGTTTTCATACTTTTAGGTTCCATAACATTGCTGTGCAAAACGGCTGTTCACCATCTTCTAACATCTAATATTTCTTTTAAGGTATCGCAAAAACGATAACATAAAATTTTCGTTAAACCACGATCGTTATTGAATTTAAAAAATCTTGGTAAGTTGGACTTCCAAAAGAATAATCACCTCGAAATGTTTCAAGATAATCCAGATTTCAGCATTATTCTTCTGTCATAAACCTTATCTCATCACTTGGAGCTCTCCTTGTCTGCGCGATATTTCTTTTTCTGGAATCCGTTGAATCGAATAAAGCATGCGAATGCATACCTATTCCATTTGAGGCACGAATCCTGATTTTCTAAATAGAACCCTCGAATACATTAACCGATTGTTTCGTCCTATTAGAATTAAACTGTGACATAAATAAACATCATTATTATTCTGAAAATAATACTGACAAATATGAATAAATGCAATCCTTACCTGAAGATTACAATGCTATAAAAGTTTTACCATATTCATAGAATAACAAAGTCAAAGATATACTAATTAGTAGTACAGACGAAGGCTCTCTAGCGCTGCTATTGTATGTCACTTTGTACCGTACACTTTGACCGTAGTGAGAAAAGTTTTTGACCCAATAATTTGCACCATCGAATGCGAATTAATAATGTCATTCGAAATTAGAATACGATCTTCGCCGAACACAGAGCTTTGAAGCACTCTCTTTTAAAAATTACCTACGTAGTAAGATTCTAGTTATCGAAATCTACTGTTGTCTTTTGAAGTAATAGATCATAATCTACAGCATAATATATCTACCTATATTATTATGAACTAAAATTAAATTGAAAATACGCTGGGTTTATATTCAGTGCAAATACATCGATAGGTACGCTGTTTATTGCTTTACATGTTACAGTTGTATAATTCTGCAGAAAATCTATTAGTTTGCAATTTTAGATACGCACCTACGCAAAGTAAATAGGATGTCACAAAGTCATTTGATGAGACGCAATATTTAATAACTAAATTACACCGACCTTGATTTACATTAATAAATACAATGAGGTTATACCATACTTATTTTTACTAAGCTGACCTTGTTACCTTGACCTGACCTTGTTAGACACAGTTTCCACATAAATATTTTAATAATAACAGCTCTCCAGATTTTGTTTAATCCAATATTCAATTCAATTTCAAGGTTAGCAAAAATTATAATAATTGCAATCCATATATGTGACATATCATGCCCCACTGCTGGCTAGGTCTCCTCGAGAGAGAGAGGGGGGGATTTGGCCTTGCAGAACCCATCGAAATTATTGCATATTTGAGCATAACGCCAGAGACACATCCAAACAGTACCTAAGTATAAAAAATGTTCAGGTTATAAAATAAAACGACGCGTATAGCTGAAAAAAATTATATTTTATGAGAAATTATAATTTACAATATTTCATTCAGGCATCCATCTTCAGTCGGAACTTAAGCTAAAATTCTCACAATCTCACGCAAAAGGTAAAGCAACGTTAGACTATAATATAGTATTAGCAATATTTTGTGTAGTCATCGCCCAACCGTAAAAACAAATAGGTAAGAACCACACCAGTACATGATACTCAGTCCATTCGTAAGGAAGATACGAATTGGCGGCACTTTCAACTAGACGACACGAGTTTCGCTCGTTCGAAGCTCGCCTTTTATGTAACTAATCACCAATGTATAGTTTCATTGTGCTTTGTTTTGTTTTAAAACTACTGCAACTAAATATAAATTCAAGCTCATGCATTGAATACCAATGTGAACTAGTAATAGTTTACGTTGTATATATTAAACTGAGGTATATCAAAATGTAATAAGTACTTCGATACGCGGTAGAGGACGGCGAGCGTCGACGATGACGTAGGCTGAATCAACCTTTATGTACAAAACTGTACGAGGCCCCGTGTCGTCATAGTTGCAGTTTGAGCCGCGTCGGGCCTCGAACTAATTCACAATATTGCTGTACAATTGCACAAAAGAAATATAGTATCTATGTACACGGCATACACAGAGATTGCACTTTAATGGGTAACATCAATAGAAAGTTTCCAATATTGTGCGCTAAGTTTCAATTTCACATTACTTTGAGCATTTCAGACAGCTGTATCTTAATTAAAGCATGGAGTTTTGCTATTGACAGTGTCACTTGTAATTGTGCTTAGCGGTCGATATAGAAACTTGAATAGAAGAGAAATTAAGACACAACAACAAATAATACAATAATTATATATCTTAAAAACAGAAACTTGGTTTCTTATACATTAAAAAAACTAAATAATAACACGAAGCAACACTCTTAATTAAGCATGGTACAATAAAATACTCTAAAATATGGAAAACAATTATAAAATGTAGTTACATTTGTGCTTCACGTTACGATAAAAAAGTATGCCAATAGCAAAACTTGGCACTGAACTGTCAGCTCAATTCACTCAGCACATTTAGACCCAAATGTACAATATATTACATTGTGGTATAAGCGTTCGTGCAAAAAACTTCGGTTTCGGTTTTTACAATTCACGTTTCGCTTTTGTAGTCCCAAGGGTTTTCTAGTAAAAAAAGTTTATATCAAATGCATCAAAAATGTCCTTAAACAACTAACGTAGTAACTCCCTATACTTCTCGTACAGCTAGCTGAATGGAATTTTCATACACGGATAACGTTAGGAAGAAACCAAATACACCAGACCACAGCGTACACAAAGCCTACAGTTAACGTAAAAACATTTTGCGTGAAGTCAATTCGTGTAGAAAAACACCATATTTAAATATAAACAGCTTAAATAATAACATATATGCAAGTAACAAAAATTCCAATGTACAAAAGTAACGAAATATTTAATTAAATACAGTAATAAAGTTATAAATCTTTCATTTTAACAGAAAATACGGTACCGATATGATAATTATGTCTATTGAATGTTATCGGTAGGTAGAGAGTGCCGCCGGCGAACGGCACGCGCTATCCTCGGGCCGATCAGACGTCGAACCTTACCAGACATCCTTTCATAACTAAAATAAATACGTAATAGTAACACGGAAGCATCCCGATCGATACATAGTAGGAAGGCCTGTCTCGACCCACGAGGATGATACTAAACACGCGTTTCATTGGACTAGTTTGTTCAAATCCATCCGTCTGGACATAATAAAATGTATACTAATGTAGAAAGATATTATGGCAACAAACTTTACAAAAACCCTAAAACAATGACTAAAAGCAGCTCATGGTAAGGCCAAGACTCACCATAACTTTTAAAATGCACAATTTAATATTCACCGATACAGACACATACATAAATTGTGAATAACTTCATCATAAAAAAACATGTCAAAAAACCTTATACGTCATGAAGCGATCCGTTTGGATCGAGAACGAATGTTGTCCGAGGGATGGCGGCCGGCGCACACTGAGTCCGGCCGCACCCCACTCTCTTGCTAAATTTGGGTTAAATGACTTACAATCTATCCTTATTTTCTCATTAAACATTTTAAGATGAAATAAGTTCGTCCATCCAATCTCAGTTCGTGAATTTACATACACATTCTGTCGTGAAGTGATGATGTTTAAATTATGTGTTATACACAATCACAGATTTGTGTCAGGGACCATGTTGGTTGCGCTTACACGAGGTTGTACTCCTTTAGGTTGGATTGTAGGATTGTGTCTTTCACTGCAGCGAACACGAACCGGATGTTTTCAGTATCTGAAATTAAATATATATAACCATTATGAACAAGTTAATTCTTTTAAATGTAATTTTATATGCTCATGCTGACGCGATCGTAGGTGGAATGTTCGTTAGAACATGCTGAGGTGACAACCGAATGTGTGGATGAAATCGACGTCAGTGTCGCAATCAAAAATAAATCAACTGTTTTTAATAGTAAGTAGGTACATTTGTAACGTTTCAAAATTACTTGTTTTTACTAAGCCTATACTGCTACTGGGGGCAAATGTCTTATTCCACTTCTCTTGGTCCAATTCAGACCCGGTGCGCACCGAGGTCATCTCGCCACCTTTTCTAGGTCATTCTAGATGGCACAGTCAGACATCAGACATCCACTGCGTGAAGACTTTTAGAACGATCCAGTGGTTATTCAAATATATTACTGCATGGTTTCATATCTGTTGCATCGCAACTGTATGGCGTTTATATCGATACAATAGCACGGTTGCATATTGACAGCATCACATCTTCTGTCATAAGTGTGTATTTTTTCGGGACGTCTACTCTATAGATACGTATGATAAAGAAAACCAACTTGCCTTTCTCACAGAATCAAAATGAACTAAAGTTAAATGTATTTTATGTACGCTATTTGTTGTGATTAAATAAAATAGTTTTTTAGAAATAAAGGTATTTAGCAGTTAGTTTTGGCAGTTGTTACAGAAAACGGTTAGACGTAAAAGAATATTTCTTACATTGAAATTGATACCTACTCATTTATTATACCTAGAGTAGGTGTAGGTATCGATCCACCTTCTATCATCATCATATATCAAATGAAACAAATTGATCCATGGCACTTGCGATCACTGGATTTGCAACGTGACATGATCGACAAGTTAAAAGACCTCAACATAAAAGACATGGACATTGAAAATCAGATACAATATACGAAACATGGACAGTACAACCCATTGATGTACGATACCCGCCTCGGTGATGATATTCTTTTTGTAAATAAAAAAGAGAGGGCAAAACCTCTCGACAAACGAACGGACCCTCCCAGACTACGACGACTGTAAAATGTGCTCCACACCACACTAACCCTTAGCTATTAAGTTACACACCTGAACTAACCCACACATTTAACGGGAAAGCCCGAGTGGCCTCTCCCAGGCAATACATCTTTTGCCCATTTGTAAAAATATAATGGCATAAGGTGAGATCAACAAGCAAAACACATTTTCGGCAAAGCAACATCTATTGTTCTCATGGAAAATAATATAAACAAATTGTAAAACATATATATATTGTAAATAGTAGGCTTAAAACAAGAAATAAAAGGTTATTCTATTCTATTCTATTCTATTCTATTCTATCCACCTTCTATCCATTTCAAGAACTAAGTAAATTGCAGACGTATCGAGGCGACGTTGAATAGACAATTAGCCATCAGATATTATATTTTCAATTTATTCTATCTTCTCCGTCTAATTAAATTTTATTTCATAGTCTTTCCCGTTCGCATCACTCCTGGGTTGCAACTGAAAACCAGCGTTAGGAGCTTTTGGCATCCTAACATATGCTGAGTTGTGACCCTATTGGCACCGTTCAAGTAATGTAATTACGATTACATATTATGTTATAATGTTAATTTATTAAACTAAGATATTGTGTACCTATGTTGTCGACTTTGTGCCAATAAATAATATTCTTTCTTTGTTTCAGATTCAATCAATGATCTACGGAGGAGCAATGATAACATAGGGATGTCCACCGATTTCGCTCTATCGTTTTAGTTTGTCTTCTTTATGCACGTAATGCCTAAAGAAGAGCGGAGCTAAATAGTAATCGATTGACGTCGACGATGATGAACATCGATCGATGTTTCGACCATCGTTCGATGCTCATTTAGACAGTCGATCGATGAAGAATTCGACACTCGATCGATGAACACATCGCTCGATGATCAATTCGACAATTTATCGATGAATATACGAGCATCGTTCGATTTGGGTATAATTTTGAACTATTTAAACAGAATTAACTTAGATACAAACTTTCCCGCTTTTCTTCCCTCAGACTTTTTAAAAATCTGGTAATTTACAGCTAAAGTGCATCTTATGGCCATTATTATAAGCTCAAACACGGTTAAATTACATTGTTTATTCATGGAGTTCTATTGCCTACCTTTAGGCTTCATCATCAGATCAGTTCAATTGTACTATATTCATTTGGTACCATAAACTTGTTTCGTTAGTCACTTAACAACCTTAAGACTATAAAAAAGAAAAAACACCAAAATCGCTACATGTTTGCCTATAATTTTAGAGGAGTTTCCTCAATTCCTTAGATCCTATTATGATGGTCCTAAATTAGTTAGTATAGTTTGGTCCCCAAACTGGGAGTAAAAGATTTTTTCAAATCGGTTCATAAATAACAAGAGTTCTGCGGTAACCATGTAAGTGGTAAGTCATGTCAAGTTTAAAAGAGTTTAAATTATAGTTCGCTTGCAGCGCCGAAATATTAATAGTCGTCTAACCATTTGGTACATCCATGCAGCGCTTTTTCACTTTAAGTCAATTTCAGTCAACCAATCAGTTGCAGCGGTAACAAACATAATATAAAGTAATATGAACTGCAGGCTACAGACCGGACAATATACCTACCTATTAATAGTTTTATGCCTAACGAACTTCATTGGAATTCGGTAACTTTCTATGGTTTTTATATACCTATGCATCTGAATATTTTAATCTATATCAAACAAAGCAATATTTTTTTCGTATTTAATTTTAAAACAATTGTTTTTGTTTACTTACTTATGAAAACTGATTGCTTTGGACGCTGTAGTATTCCTTGTGCTATTAGTGCACTATTTTAACGCACACAGCGGCATATTCAAAGAGTTTACCAGTTTTGTCAAATATAAACAATGGAAAATCTTTTAGCGCCCAAAAGCTAGCGCGAGTAGCAAGTGACTGATAGGTGATAAGAGCGTGCACTTATGATGAACAGACTTCAATTGGCATGTACGAGTCGACTTTATTTAAGTATACCTCAATAACGGTAACAGACAAAAAAAACTACTTACACATGAATTGATAACCTCCTCTTTTTTGAAGTCGGTTAAAAATACTTGTATTAATTATTTAGTTATTTACAGTTATAGTTTTATTTTTCCGTGTTCTAATCATTAGCTATGTTAATAGTCCTGACTCTAATATTATTATGACAAACGATTTGCTGCTTACAACTTAAACGACGCTCTATCGACCTATTCGATTGGCCTGTTGATCTAGTGGTGCGATTATTTGTTCTGACTTGGTGTAAAAGTAGTATTATAAGTAGAAATATATTAATATGTTTAGCTGGTTTCCAAAGTACAGGCTATCAACTAGTGATTTAGATATTGTCCTATAGGTATTTTAAGTATGTATGTCAAGATCAAAGATCCTCTACTGATAAACTCTCGACTATGACTTTGTACATATGTTACAGTCAAAACTCATAACCGGTTAAAAGTACTTTTGACTGCAAAAAAGATAGGTTAGATTAATTTGAAATTGCGACCCCCTACACAGTGCACTGTAAGAATGAAATATCTACATACGAGCAACAAAAAATATATTATTCAAGTATACAAGTACTTTTGACCGTTTAATATCAGTCTAAAGTACTTTTAACCAACGGCTTCAGTCAAAAATACTTTTGACTAATTTTATTTATTCAGAACTACAATGCTTTTTTGATAAGTTAAGAGTTTTGACGTAACGTAATGTAAGACAGTAGTTACATAATTTATCACAGACGTCGCTATTTTCGTAGAGATAGAAATTAACAAAAACATAAGGCAAATAAATAAAGGTATAAAATAAAACATGCAATAACAGTTAGTAATAAAAATAAATATTTATTATAATTATATTATTATGTTTACGCCAAGTTAAATTCCTTAAGAGCAGATTGCATGATGGTATCCTTGACAGCGCAGAACACAAGCTTAATGTTTTCAGTATCTTTTTAATACATCCAAGGTAGCATGCAATATAAACAAAATAAAATGTATAAGCAAAAGCAACACATGCATTAACACATAATAACTTAATTAGACAAACTTGTTACAGGCATGATGACAGTAACAAAGAGCTAACTAAGATCCCAAAGGGTCGGTGCTCCAGCCACCAGGACAGGACACCAGTTCCAAACTAGATAACGAAAGATAAATTACGAATTTACATATGCATAAATATTTAATAAGGATTCTAAAAAGCATGCGTATATTATAAGAAAAGCCTATTTGATATTTGTTAAAATACATTTTTCAACATGGCGGATATTGCGGTTATTACGTCACAAATCAATAAAATATATAGATAGTAGGTATGTACTTAGTTTACTTAACGTATCCACCCACGCCATGACACTAAACAGTTTGAATATTGTGTCAAGTGCTGCAGATCATATTAAAATGTCATTGTGCTAAAATTGTTATCATCATCTCAACCGATGGACGTCCATTGTCAAACATAGGCCTCTTCCAAGGATTTCTACAACATTCCGTGATAACCTTGTTGTATGTAGTATAATTTAAATAAAATAATCATCATGCCTTTTGTACAAATCTACATTTTAAAAAATATTAGTTGAAAGTACATTAACAGTACTATAAAGGGATGATACATGTATTTCACGTATGTGGGTATAATATGTTAGTTTTAAAGTAGACTCAAAATAAAAATAAAAACTTACTTATATCCCCAGTAAATAGTAATCCAGCAATAGGTAGAAAAAGTTTAGCAAAAAGCAATAAATCTCACGTCGTCGTACACTCTACTTAGTGATCAAGCACAAACAAACTAAACACAGAAAAGCAAATCTCTAAACTACAAAAATAATATAAAACAATATAACACACTAGGTGTTGCCCGAGGCTTCACCCGCGTGTATGTCGGTTATCGAGATAAAAAGTAGTTAAATCCTATTTTATTAATATCTGTTCAGTGAAAAGATAACAAATAAATACACATATAGAGTTACTTTCGCATTTATAATATTAGTATCGATATGTTTTTTAATACTACTTGAGTCGCAAACAAGCATACGGCCCCCCTGATGTTAAGCAGTTACCGTAGCCTATGGACGCTTGCAATACCAAAGGTATCACTTGCGTGTTGCCGACACATTTTTTATTTAACTCAAACTTGACATCTAATAGCATTTTTGCAAGTAAACTCTTTTTAGGACTGCACATGTGGTTACAGTGGTTACCGCGCCGAGCGTTGTGGGAACGATTCCCACACGGAAGAAGTCTGTGAACGTTCATGGAGAACGTTAGAAACAAGTGTATTTTATATCCATGTAATTGAAAGTTTGTAATCCCTGGACACAGGGCTTGTTCTCGAGTTTAGGTGATGCGACTTTGTTTTATACTATGTGAAGAAGATATAGACTTGTTTTAGATACTGTATAGTGCAGCAATATATTATAACAAAATACGGTTTACAATAAAATAGCTTACAGACTACAGCTTACCTCTTATCCAGTAATCCATTGACGATTGTTTATTTATATATAAACATATTACCTACCTCTATTATTGAAGAAAATGCAGTAGCTTTGAAACGTTACAGAGTACTTACACACAGTTGTATTATATATTTTATTTTTAAATAAATGTTGGCATCTTCTGAAAATATGAGAAGGCATTTGGAAAGTTCGCAATTAAGTTGACTTTGTTTAGTCTCCTCTAATCCTTTAAATAATAAACACGTATCATGTTAATAAAATAGCAAGCTATGTGTATTATATTTTTTTCTTTTTTCTGTTCTTTTTTTTTGGTTTAAGAACACACACTGGCCAGTTTTTTTCAAGATGTTATATTATGTGCTTAAATGTTATTATGTGTAAATTAAGGTCAAATTATATTAAATATTTCCTAATTCTGCTTCAATAAAACTTAATCATGGTATTTTTTTAACGTTACGAAAGGCAGACTAAAAATATTGACTTTGTTTCTCTTATATAAGGTAATCATTGACAAGAAATATTAGGAAAACATTACTTCACTGATTTGGACCCAGTTTCTAAAAGGTTGATAAATCAAATCTCCTGTTAATGTCTTTTTTTTTTCTTACGGCAATCGGCCAACATATGAGATCTATAAATTCGGCCAATGCCATAAGTGATAATTATTGTTCATATCATGTATCATGAATTAAAAGGAAAAAATATATAGAAAAATACAAATGAAATTTCGACTATATTTCGAAAACTCAAAAGAAGATCAAACTAGTTTTAATAGAACTGTCGAATTTTAAATTGACAGTTGGGTTAACTGTATAATATTTTATACCTTTGTTAACAAGCAATTCACTCAAACTTAAAGATTTACAAACTCCCAAAGTTTGTAAAGTTTAATGAAGGTAGAACCAGGCCTGGTTCACTCCGCTGTTTAGGTATGAATCTACAAGTACCCGGCCGCAACATTTCCAGGGGTATTATTTAGTCGAGTGTCGCGCGCGCGCATCGCGCCGGTCGCGTCGTCGGTTCGACGTAAGTTTACCTACGAAACGCACACGAAGCCGTAATTCGTCACCGATTCGTTTTCGCTTTTAAATATTTTAAAGAAAATAAAGGCATAAAAATATTCCACAGTATTCGGCTGCTTAAATAGTGATAAGGATCCTAACCTCTCGTTTTTGAATATTCCAAGGGATATTGCAAAGTAAATAAACACGTTATCATTTAGAAAAACATAATTGGTAGGTACCTATTTGTAGCAAGATTTTGATATGTAGACTATAGGTACAGCACAGTTTTTGTAGAGACGTATTATTTATTTGTCCAACCAATTAAGTAGGTACTTATTTAATTGGGAAAATATATTATAACCGCCTATCACTCAATAGTTTTAAATTTCAACTGGACAAATGGCTCCAAACAAACCAATGACAAACTCTAATACCTATTTTTAATTTAATCAAAAACATAATCATGGGCGGAGCCGCGGGCAACAGCTAGTACCCATTATTATAATTTGTTCTTTAGTGGTTTGACCAGTCCTGTGATGTGGACACACACTGCTCGTTCTTATAATTTAATTACTAAGTACCTACATTGAATATGTCCCCACATGTCCAGATTTATTTAAAAAGTCACTCGTTTACAAAAGTATAGTAAGTACCTACCTAAACCTAACAGGTACTTCAGATCAAAATTGATCTCGTAAGTGACAACCATAATGTCCAGAAATACGCAATACAAAGGGAGCCAATTTGTAGGTAAATAAACGAGTAGGTAAGTTTTGTTCTGGGGAGCTGAATTGCGCTCTATTGTGTGCGAGCAAAGTTGATATTTGTTTAAATGATTCAGCGAAGTGAACCTTCTGTACCTGTACTATTAAGTATTTTGTGGTAGAACTAAATCTGTGAGCCTCACATATAATATAACGATAGAATATCTCACTCTCCCCACATTTGGGTTCACTCTAACAAATACATGACGTCACCATAATCCTTAGTTAGTAAAATAAGCCTATGTTATTTCTTGTCAATGAATCACCTGTTGAACACATGTTAATTAAATATACCATGTGTTATACTGACCTGTCGCGCAGGTAAAATGGGAGTAGATGATTTTCTCAGCGTCCGGATTGAGGTCGACGAACATTCGCAGAATGAACTCACGCGCCGTATTGGCATCGCGTTGCGGTCCTGTTTTAGCATAACACACACATATCTAGCTTTACTACATTTTTACATCTTATTATATAATATATATGTAATCTGCATTGAATAATTGAAGTGGGATAGAAATTAAATGTATGTTATGGTATCTATGAGATGTTATTGCCGCATTGTTTGTCCGCGTTTTACATAGATAGATGGAAACTCTTAATTGATAAAAACATTGTTTTATTTTGAAAACGCAAAATGTTTTCTATTAATTCTATGTAGCAATAAACTTAATTTTAAGAATAAGTAAGTAGTTACAGTATTGTAAAATTAAACCGTCGATTGAATTTTTTGCTAGTGACAGTTTTAATTGACCTGAAGTAAGTAAACCGATAACATTCACGAGAAACTTAAAAATACCAATCGAGTCGAAGCTATAAATTATTAAAAAAAAACCACCAAACAATTATTCTCAATGAAGATTACATATAATATATAAGTTCTAGCGCTTATCACACAGTGCCTTAAAAACTAGCATACTAAAAAGTATTTATAAAACACAGGATATATATTCAACCTGTAGCAGTAGTAAAATGCGAATAACACGATCTCTCCGGATCGGGGTTTTCTTTCAAGTACTTCTGGAGAATGTAGTCTAGTGCCGGTACTGGATCACATTTCGGACCTATTATTATGAGTAAGTTATTATTTATTCATATTAATTGGAGAAGCAGTAGCTAAATAAACTTCTTTCATCAAGAATTCTTTCGATTCTGTGATGGTTTACAGATAATACAGGTTTTAAATCAATATCTAAACTTTCTCTCTTTATTGCTTGTAATAGACGAATAGCCAGGCAGACGTAGTGCTTAAAGGCAAATGGCAATAGGTAGGGATTAATCCCTACATATTAGCGATTAGGTATTAATACCTAATCGCTCTCAGCTCGATTTATGAACGATAAGAGACCGTGCCCACGAGTGGAAAATATATGGGTAACTCATTATTATTATCATTATGTTCTCCACTATATTAATAATTCTTACTGCCTCTCCTATTTCACTGTACTAAAAAAATCTTAAAAACCAATTTTTAACCAAAAATTTGAACACATACCGTCGTATTCAGGGAAGTAATCGACAAGATGCGAGTACATGATCTTCTCTTCGAGCAAATCCTTTTTGTTGAGGAACAAAATCACCGACGAGTGCTGGAACCATGGGTACGTGATGATCGTCTTGAACAACGCCTTCGACTCCTCCATTCGGTTCTGGAATATTCCACAAACAAATATGCTCAAACATGGATGGAGTATGAGAAAGATGACTATGTTTGAAAGGTTATGACAAATTAAAGATGACAGAAGAAAGGTAGGCATCATAAAAGCGAGCACACCTGACTGGGGAAGGATCTCCACTTTACATAATATCACAGCCAAGGGAAAATCTAGGTAGTCAGCTTATTTTGGAACCTGATTGTATGTGAAAACAAAGTTCTGATGAGATTCAAATATGTGGATGTGTGTGGATGAACACTCTGCCGATGGCGAAAGGTCCGTGAGTAAATCTTGCCTGTAGGCATTATATCCAATTTATAAGAATAAAGTTCGTTGTACAGACAGTAGAAAAAACTGAAAGTTTTTCACTCACCTCATTTTCAGATTCGAATAAAATTTGATCATATTCACTAAGAGCTACTAAGAATATGATAGATGTGACGTTTTCGAAACAGTGGATCCACTTCCTTCTCTCGGATCTTTGGCCCCCGACGTCCACCATCCTGTTAGAAATACGTAAACATTAAATTAAAAATAAGAACAGAAAAGCAATACAGCGAACATTTTAACTGTTTCAAGTGTCACGAAAATCAATTGCTATGTCAGAAACTTCCGATTTAATTAGTCTTCTACTCTCATTCATCATATTACGGCGACAATTGATCTAATGCATCGCAATTGATTATTTCGAGACACTAATCTCCGATTTACACGGCATACTTTCTCGAATCAAGTCTCGTACAGAGAAACTGAGATAGTATGAAACTTGTTCCGTAAAAGTATTCTGGAAATTATCTTGGAGCGAAAATGAGCACATAACCATAGTAATCAATATTAAAATTATATTAGATTTTCAATAAATATTGCGAGTCATGCATAATTTGTTTTTACATGACATGAGTGCATTACACAGAATAGTGTGCTCATATTTAACTAAATATTACTTTCAGATTTTTGATGTAGGTAGCAACAAAAGCCGACTTTTAAAATTAAATATAGCATTAATCGAAAACCAAATTAATTCAAAAAAAAATATTTTCAGATATACATTTGAATTATTTTAGAATAATTTAAAGCTTTTCTGGTGCATCAATTCAAAAGAATTAGACACTTTTGCCGACTGTACTTATTGATGCATTATAACGCATTAGTGAGAATCTAACATAACACTATGACTTACTATGGTTATGTTTGCTGTGAGTAATAAAAATAAACAAAAATAGCAGTAGGTTTCCGAAAAAAAGTGCATTTACACGACACAAGTTTAGCAAGGCCAGTCACAAGTAACAAAGAGGGTATAAAACTGCTTTGTCAATCTTGCATCGTGTAAATGACCCTTTAAGAGCAACACGTCGACCTTATAGTTAATATTGTTAATATACGGCAAAGCGATACGAAATAGCTATTATATTGATTAGATACAAAAAGTGCATATATGTGAAAGATAGCTAAATAAAATATTCCTGTACCTAAATATAACTCGCTCCGTGACAATGTAGCCAAATACTCTAAAAATGAAATTACAACAAAAAAATACAACACTTGCAAAGCTTTTTGCTGTCTTTCTCTTAACTGCCGAGAAAAACAGAGATGGCCCAAGCTGCTATGTTTTTCTCGACAAGACAAAGATAGCAATAAAATTGCATTGCAAAACTTGCATCGTGCCAATGAGCTTCTATGTCACATTCGAAAGTTGTTTCTAAAATATAAAGAATTAGTACGACTTTTTTGCATTTACTAGCATAGCCCTATATAAAATACAATAAAAAGGGTAGTTATTGAATTTACTCATAAACTCATGCAAATATTATATTGGATTGGATGCCATTTTAGTGAATTTGATAAAACATTGACTTGAGTTAAATAGCTTTTTATTATGCTCAAAGCAAAAATAAGATCAACAATAATTTAATTCAAAGAATCTATGCAAGGGCTATGTACAGTAATACAATGATAAGTCGTTTTCTTTATGTGAATCTTGCAAATAGGACATCAAATTCTTGAAGATGTCACTCCAAAATCTGCTATCACCTTAATACAGTAACAGGAAATTTTAATGTAAAATAGTGTCCCATCACAATTAATAAAAAGCAAAAAGCGTAGGCATTGCAAGTACTTAACCCTTCATGCAATTATAAAGAATATGCATAAAAGGAAGTCATAAATACCAAGCAAATAAAACTAAGCAATTCAAACCATAAATTAGTATATTAAAACCACACCTTATAACCATAGACTTGCAACTACTAGGTAATCAGGGAAAATACTTTAGCATTGTATGCACAACTGCATGACAGACGAAAACGCAACTTAAGTTAAATGTATTAGATGCGTTATTCCTGTAGCTATTATCATGCTGTTGTGCCATTATTCTTTAGCAGGACAGCATAGAAAACTGAGATATTACAAATACGTCAAAAGGAAAACTGCAACCGGGGTAAACTAGCTTGTCAACTGCGGCAACGTCCAGTGGTTTTGAACATACCTAAATATGATTCCATCAAGATCGAAAGGGTACTCAAGGATGCCGGTAGTCGGCTGTCGAGCTCTCAAGATATCCTGCTCAGTCGGCAGATAATCATCCTTTTCAATTCTTGCCAAATCGCTTAAGTAGCTGAAATTTGTCACATGCAAGGCAAACAGCGAACGCAGACATGCACAAAAAGAGTTCACATAGAAAAACCCTTAAAGAAAAGACAATGTAGATAGATGGAACAGTCCCAATATGTACCATGCACCTTAAGCTAATCATGCACGTCTTACATCATTACAGTTTTACCTAAATCGAATCTCTTCTAAGTCGAAGGGATATTCTATAATGCCCGTTGTGGGAACTCTCACGCGAAGAATGTCCTGTTCGGTTGGTAAGTAATTTGGTGCCGCCACGCGGTCTATTTCCTGCAAGTAGCTATAGAAATTTCCAATTTCAGTAAGGGTTTTAGGTATTTATAACATTTTTGTACACAAATATTAAATACTTTCAGTAGTTGCAGCCGACGACTCCGTAAGAGTCAACCGTGTGCAATCTAAGATAAATATAATATAAAAAATATTTTATGTTAGTTATGTAGGTAGCAAACAAGCATAAGAACCACCTGATCGTAAGTAGTAACCGCAGCCTATGGAAGCTTGTCACCTGCGGCACCACTTGCGTGTAGCCGAACCAACTTTTAGCATCAGAGATTTGTGATGAAGTATGTTTGGCATAGAAAAACATTCTCTCTTCCGCATATTTATTAACCTATACACCGAATTTCAAGTACGCTTTACATAAGAATTTATGTTTAGGTAGTATATCTATATTAATATCATAAAGAGTTAAATTTTGTGAGGTTGTGAGTATCATAGGCTATATATTAACCCAAAAAACACCCAACGAAGTGGGCCCAGGTCAGCTAGCGTATGTATATAAACATTACACATCAATAGTAACCTTACTTTATAATTAATAGGTATAATAGGTTAAGTAGGTACATTTATGACATCATATATAAAACCACAATCTTTCAACAGTTTTGTTCCCAGTCAAATTGAGTTTCCTGTAACCGGGATTCGCAGATAATATAGTAAATTATAATTCTATAATGTTGGCTTTAGGTATAGGAAATTATATGATAAATACTAAGGTATACGAGATTATTCATAGTGCTATTATTATATGAACTAGCTGTTGCCCTCCGTCCACGTGGATGTCGGTTTTCGCGATAAAAAGTAGCCTATGTGCTATTCCAAACTATAATCTATCTCTGTGCAAAATTTCATCCAGATCCGCTCAGTAGTTTGATATGAAAGAGTAACAAACATCTATAGGTACATATATACTCACAAACTTTCCCATTATATAATATTAGTAGGATGGATATACACTGACGGACTCATAAACTGCATCAAAGTAATAGACGACTTTGAAATAAATATTTTAACCAAGTAGTCAAACTTTCTATACAGATTTAAATTGAAACCTCTAGATTGGTTCGTGAACTTTAAAACAGTGTAGGGTCATATCCTTAAGTTTAAGTTTGTGTACTGGAAAGGACCTTAAGACTTTTTTTGAAGAAAAACAGAAATTTAAGGAAAATTGGTTTAATTAAAAAATTGGTTTTAACAATAGACACAAACTTTATGCAAGGGTTTATTTATGTTTTAATAAGGTGTATTACCTCCACGTGCCCTTATTACGGATTCTAATCTGTTCCGCATAGATTTTATTAGGGTTATTAAAAGATCTTGCGGAATATTGTCCCATTCTTCTGAAAGTGCTGTTCTTAGTGCTGCCACTGTCGTGGGCAAAGGGTTTCTCGCATATACAGCTCTTTTTAAATTGTTCCAAACATGCTCAATGGGATTAAGATCCGGGCTGCGTGCTGGCCAATTCATTGTACGTATCCCAACCTCTTCGCAATATTGTCGAACTTGTGCAGCAGCGTGCGGCCGGGCATTATCCTGCATTAAAGTAAAATTTTCGCCTATGAATCCCATGTAAGGCACCACGTGATCTTCTAAGATCTCTGTTATGTAGCGATGTGCAGTCAAACCCCCTCTATTACCGTTTTGACGGACCATGTCTATGAACACAAGTTCTGTTCGCCCGTTCATCGATATGCCACCCCAGACCATACACGAACCGCCTCCAAAAGGAACACGCTCCTCAATGCAACTTTGAGCATATCGCTCCCCACGTCGACGATAGACTCTTCTGCGACCATCTGCACCATATAAACATGTCCTACACTCGTCCGTGAACAATACGGAGGTCCATTGCTCTTCTGTCCAATTCAGGTGATCACGCGCAAATCTTAAGCGAGCTTGTCTGTGAGCTACAGACAACTTTGGACCATTTGCTGGTCTAAAAGGGGTGATATCCGCTTCCTTTAACCTTCTTCTTATTGTTCGTGCACTCACGTTTACTCCACGCACTTCATTAAGCTCTGTTTTGATGTTAACAGACGTGAGGAAACGATTTCGCAGGGAAGTTGTAACAATAAATCGGTCATCACGACCGGTGGTTGCTCGAGTCCTGCCTGTACCACGTCTCCTTCTGTAAGAATCTGTCTCCACAAACCTTCTGTATATTCTAGAAACCGTAGACTGGTTTAAATTTAAATTTCTACCAATCGTTCGTTGATCCAAGCCCTCCCGCACCAATGCTACAATTTGAGCCGCTTGTTCGGACGAAGTATCCATATTATGGTTCAAAAACTCTCGATGAGTTAAAAAACTAACCCAACAATTCTGCTGGTAACAATAATTCAATTGACAAAAGAATAAAAAATCAATGATAATCAATTTAAAACTTTGCTATAAATAACACGCAAATCTGATACTACGAGTAAATTTTCTTTTCCCGGCTATATTCATTTGTTTTACTGCAGTTCTATTTTTAAATTTTCCTTTTTTTTGAGATTAAGAGCCAGTCTTTCCATATTTATATAATTTAATCTAAAAAGTTATCATACTTATTAAAAAATCATTTTAAAAATAATCCTGAACTTTGATGCAGTTTATGAGTCCGTCAGTGTACATGTAAATATGTTTATACCTTTTATAAAGGCAAATTGGATTGACTGGTAAAGAATCCCTTAGTCTTTCTGTATACAACATTTTTGGTGCAAGAATAAATATAATATAGTTGATGGACATAAAGTACACTAATACTCGAAATAACTATATGTAGACCACTAATATTCATCCCAAGTGGGAATCGAACCCACAACACGCTTGTTAATGGCAAAGTGAACCACTGCATATGAGCAGAAAACAATGGTATTCAATTACTAATCAAAATAATTTATAAACAGTAGTTTTTATATCATACTTTCTTGGTGACATAATATTAGTACATCATTCTATAGCTATGTTAAGAACTCAAGCATAGTTTAACATGATTAACTTAGGTAAGTTAAACTAGGTCATTTATATCTGCAAAATTACTTAATTGTGGGCGGAGAGAATTCAGGCGCAGAATAACGGCTATGAGACTTTTGAGACATGTAGTAGTCTCTTTATCCTACTAATATTATAAATGCGAAAGATTGTAAGTATGGATGGATGGATGTTTGTTACTCTTTCACGTCAAAACTACTGAACGGATCTGGATGAATTGGCACAGAGATAAATTATGGTCTGGAATAACACATAGGCTACTTTTTACAGCGATAACCGACATCCACGCGGTGCGGAGCCGCGGGCAACAGCTAGTGTATTTATAAAACACTCACCCATCTATGGATTGACAACTTCAAACTTGCTTTGCCTTGCAGATATAACATATTCAGATAAACATAATCCGAGTATAGGCTGCCAACCCCATTTTTCTATCTCTTCTATAATTACTTTTTTAATCTACTTGGGTGGCAAACAAGCATACGTCCCGGCTGATGGTAAACAGTTACCGTAGCCTATGGACATTTGCAATACCTGAGGTATCACTTGCGCGTTGCTGACCAATTTTTCCACTAGTTTAATAAACGTGCTTGAGTCCTTACAAGACAGTAATATAACTTACTATTTGGCCGAGTCAGTCAGCTGGTATTCTCGCCTGCGATCGTAACACTCCTGGATGCCGGAGTCAGCCCAAAGACCCTTGATGGCTTCGACGTACGGGCTCTCAAATGATGTTACACTCTCAAAATCAATCAATGATATCAACTCCGCCTGCCCCTGGAATTTTTACAATACAATATTAGCAAATACAATATTAGCAAAGAAATAAGTATTTTTGGAAGAAGAAGTACATAGTGCTTAACCCAAAAAATAAAATGTTTTTATTAGTTTTATTTTAGTTTTAAAGATAAAACCTGCAATAGGAAACAACTCTTGTGTCGCAGGAAACTTTACAAACACAAAATGTATCTAATACATTTCAAAGGATCCATCTGCAAATGGTCAACGAAAACATTGTGAAGAAACTCTCCTACAAGAAATTCGTCTGATTTACTAAACTTGACTTTAACCAGCGATTAATTATTACCTGTAATAGCTCTGTAACCTGACGCATAGCTAAAATATTTTTGAGATTCCAGACACGATAAATTGATAAAATGTTAACTTCAACCACAGACTATATGCTATTGAGAGACCCTTCCTCGATAAAGTAACTTTATTAATAAATGCATATCGCGTAAATTCGTATTACGGTCGAACGCTTAGTAATTGTAAAATAGTGATTGCCGATGCTAAATTAGCGCAACTGCTTTTAACCCTTTACTATGCATGAATGGGTTTTTACCTCTATTTGGTTGGAGTACATTTATACAAGATCGCAATGGAGATCTAAATGGAGCAGAGTCATCCTCGGATTATGATAAAAATAGCATTGAATAGATTTTTATACTACTACAGTGGTAAATAAACGTACGGCTCGCCTAATGTTAAGCAGTTACCGCAGCCTATGGGCGCTTGCAACACCAGAAGCATTACTCGCGTGTTGCCGGCCCTATAATAAATCTGTAACACCTTTAAAAAAAAATGTTCCACCTAAATGCGGTACTGGTGACATTAGTATTGCAGAATCTCCTAAGTGGTCTTATTCCGGATTGTAGAAGATTGACAATGACAATGTGGAAGTGATCGAACTTAACGATATCGTTGATATCCCGCCCATTTATTTTCTGTGTATAAAATTATTGCTTTATTTACCAAAATAACACATTAATTTCAAATAGGGTTTATTTTATTAATTTTTATTTTTATTCGATTATTGCCTGTTTAGGTACCTAAAAAGGCAATAATCGAATAATATCATCTTATACGACTTTAGAACTTCATTACCAACATAATTGTCATCGAAACACTTCTACATTTGACTTAAGTATAAGTATAATAATATAATATTTCTATACTTGACACCGGAATATTTCATCACCTATGCGCCAACCACGCGAGTTATTTTACTTCATGGGATTTCCGTTTAATTCGTCATCGGGATATATAATAATATATATAAGTATGTGCACTAATGCATTAAAATCGACGTTACTTATACATATACATACAAGGTACTATAATGTTTTCTTTAAAACTGAATATTATGATAATTTTACTTTCATCGCGAACGTCACCTGATTAGGTACTCTGAGTAGGTATGCTGATACCTACCTTTACCATATCAGGATAAGTAAATTGGATAACATTTTACAGGCCTTTTTTCCTGTTTATTGTAAAAAAACATTCCCAACGGTCAGAATGCTGGTATCTAAAAATTTACTGTAGCCTATGAACAGTAACAGATGCATCACAGGGACTGTCAAACAACGGTGCAATTCCATATCTGCACTTGCATGCGATGAGATCTATCCGTCACGACCGGAGAGAGATCACGCGCAGAACCAACGGCTTTACGTGATTTCCGAGGGTCGGATGGGTCTTGCAGCCTTAGACTATTGACTCCGACAAATGTACGTTTAGTCTAGGTACTTAAAGCATTATAATTCAGGTATAACTTACTGCATTGGACGGATTTCCATATTGTATTGAGAGTAGATCCATGGCGCGTATCATACTCTGCATCGCCATAAAGATGTTTTGGTAGACGAGCTTGATAAAAGTGCGCTTGTCTTCGTCACTGTAGCCCGAACCGTGGATGATTCTCATCTGCTTGATAAAGGTTGATTTGCCTGACTCGCCAGTACCTGTTACAAAGAAAACAACAAATATAATAAACCCATTTTACTTGGTGGAAGTTAAGAGGAGGAGTATCATAAACACGAGTCGCCAGCTATTGCCATATTCCGAACATAATTGCAGACTTCGGACTGATGCACTGACATTGGGTATTTCTTCAATATAATTGACAACTACCCTGGAACGATGTCAGCACAAAACTCGAACGTACTACTACTGTTCCGAAAATATATAATAGGTACACACGGCAACGGAAATAATTATGTATACAGGGCCGCTATATGAAGATTAGTTTTTGAAGAAAACCATTGTATATATTTCTGTGGAATTTGGTACTAGTGTGCAATTAGACTAAACCTACAGATAAAAATATATTTCTCATAAATTCATACATAGGTTTTCTTAAAAATCCTAATATTTATATAGCGGCCCTGTATACATAATATCTCAGTTGCCGTGTGTGCCTACAAACACTTGAAGAACAGTATAATACAAGGCACACTCCTAAGTATATAGTATGGTATTTTGGTATAGTATTTCTTTCAATATTTCATGTGGCTCTACCCTTGCCAGCGAATTGTAGGAAAAAATTGAACACTGACATTCATTGTTTTTATGACTTTCATAAGTATCATGCATATGATAAGCTACTTTATGCCGACTGCCCTGATGGTCCAGTAACACCATTGAATCTTATTTACACGATGCCGGTTACATTTTGTCTTCAACATGAAAAAGTAACACAGAAATTATAGACAGTGAGATCTCAAGTTTGGTAAAAAGGTTATTAGATGTTTTCTGTCAAGATTTTCCCAGGCGCATCACAAAGTGAAAGCTTACAATTATCTTCTTCCGCTATGGGTAGTAACACTGCGGTTGCCTACCCATATTTAGATACACTTTTATATACGGCTCACCTGATGGTAAGCAAGTACCAACAGTAGTCTATAGGTGCTTGCAAACCAAGAGCATATAATTTACAGTCCTAGAGGCTTGCCACCACCACCATCGCTATTCACAACACTTAATTTTATTTCTAACATAATTAAGCCTAACTTTTATAAACTACCTATGGCGTTTTAGTTTCGTCACTTTGCATGCCATAGACGGAATTATTGCTGATTCATCAGTAATTTTTGTTGACGATTTTTTGTTTTGTCGGCTTCTTTACCTGGATTCATAAAGAGGAATCCAACGAAACAAGGATCCGACGAATTTAAGATAAACTGTAAAGAAACCCTGACAAGCAACAAGACAACAGTTATAGGACTGTTATATGTATATTATACGAATATAGCTAAATATGCATCTCATAAAATAATTCGATGCGATACGGATGGTTTATCCCCGTTCAATAATTCCTAGATGTGGTAACAGTGTGACTCATTAGAAATTAAATTCCCATTGAGTTACATTGCGACATTACATACATAATATATCTAACATAAACATATGCAATGCAATGAAACATAAACATATAGTTATTTTGATGATTTAGCGTGAATACAAAAGTATGTTGAAGAAATCAAATACAAAAAGGCCACAATTTTAACGATCTATTTGATCTTAGGCAGGTACTAACGTTGTAACATTCACTACTGCAGTTGGAAATGAAGGGTTCAATCAATTCTATGCATGTGTAAAACTCGAAGTCTTGGAAACACGACGTATTTTGTCTCTGTGTCACTCGGTCGTTATATTTGAGTTGAAGAAACATTATCTTGGTAGAATCTTATCTAGAAGTATCCGTCAAAAAGTAGTAACACAAGAATGTAATGCACTTGAGTTTTTATGTCCAACACCTATGAGAGAACTCGTCAGATAACACGGTATGAATATAGATTGTTTTTGATAGGGCTCTGTACCAAAATGAATCATGAAAGATAAGTCCAAAATACATTTCAAGGAGTGTTTGTTAAAAATAATATAAGTAGACTTACTATTGCATGCATACTGATGGTAAATGCAGAAGTATCGCTGTCTAACACTTTTTTAAGGCTCAACTACTGAATGAATTTTGATGAAACTTGGTATAGAGGAAAAGTAAAAAGTAGCTGAATGCAGAAGGCAAGACACTATTTTAGCAATACTCCTATGCAAGTACCTACTTTAATACATAGAATAGATAGTAACGAAAAGAATATAGGATTAATTTGACTATACATAAGGACTAATGGTGAAGGTGGTCACCTCGCTACTAAAACCGCGCCGAGTGTTGTGGTTTACCATTCGGTAAACAACTTTATGTAGGTAATGTATTAGTGTAGTAGTAGTTTCTTTTTTTAAAGACAACTCTCGCACTGGGGAAGAGCCCTAGGACACAAAGTACATCCAGACAAGCAATTATGGATCACACAAATTCTTTTTGTGTGATTGGATTGAAACTAAAACACATCGCGTAGTGTTAAATGGCGAAGTAACCACTTCAGCCTCTAAGTCAAGTGTCTGTGAATTGTATATTTGAAAAATGGGAGTCTTTTTAAAGAGCAGAACAAAAATACTAATTTTTAAAGTTCATAAGTCTAACATACTAAGTCATCTAACATACTATCAAGCAATAACCTGAGATAAATTGACCTTTATATTATGACAAACAAGGTATAATTTCCTACGGATAGTCTGCTCTACAAAATAGATACAAAATCATAAGATAGATTAGAATGAATCATCGATATCATACCTATTATATTATTTACTTCGCGTTTTATTATGGCATAGGTCATTTATTAGCGAATTAGATAACAAGTTGAACTTTAATACCCATATAGCGGCACTGATATCGCGTGCGGCCAAATGATAGATGTCACACGTGAAAAGATGAGTTAACATACTAACCGTAATACCAATTTTTCTACTATTTAGATCAGAATTGAGGACAAAATGATGGTGTTAGAACAAATATGGGAAATAGATTTTAAAATGAGTTTATAAACAAAATTATGTATCCATGTAAATTATAAATGCGAAAGTTGTTAGTTTGTTTGTAACAGCTGAACGGATCATGAATGATATGCAAGAATATAGATGGTATGCTGATTAAGGACGTAGGGTTTTTACCCTGATAACCGACATCTATGTGGGCGGGCGCAGCCGCGGGCAACAGGTAGTCTATTATATCTTGAAAACGGTTCTAACGTTTTGGATCATTTTTTTTTATTTAGATTACAGAACCGCATTTAAGTTTGTGTTACTTTGTATTGCCAGGTTTCAAAACATTCAATAAAATATCATTTAAAAAAATCCAAAAGACCAAGTTTCAGATATTTCATGTCTCACATCCATAATGTAAACTTTTGTCTGTCACCTTATCATAAAAAACATGAAATTTTCATTGCTTTATGAAAGAAAGAAAGAAAATCAATAATAATCATCCAGACCGATTTCGGTCACGGCGGCCAATCTCAACGGAGATCAGCCAATTGCGCAGGACATATTATAGTGCTCAAGCGTGTGCGCAAACACAGGTGCACTCGCTATACTATATAGTTTTACTTGTTGGTCTAGTGGTTAATAACTGACTGCTTAGCCCGGTTGACTGCCATTCGGGACAATTTTTTGTGATGAACACAATTCTTTGTACTAAACAAAGAACACACAGTTCTTTGTTTTGTACAAAGAATTGTGCTCATCACAAAAATAAATTAGACCTATACACAGGTATAGGTCTAATTTATTATAAGAAGGTTTCTTAACAGTTGTTTGGTTGCCATAGCAAACCCTGCCTAGATTAGGATCAGATTGATGTTGCCGTGTGTGATTAGTCCAAAAGATATTATAAGACTACAATTTATAAACATAATTATACAAGCAAAACCTTCACAACCAACTAGTATCTGAATAAACCGTGGGTGTTAGTTTTTCCGCAGTAAAGTAAAATTCTCAGAATCACTTTAATAGCAGGTAATAGCTTAGCTATGTACAGTTTCATTAGACAATGCATATTAACATTATCTATTTGAAATTATTATCAGCAATAAACCATTTCACTGGAATAAATAAACTATTAATTATAAGAGCATGCTCATTAGCAAATGAGCTGCTAATGCTATTAAATGAGAATATAATATTAATTCCAATGCCTACTATTGGAGAAAAAATAACTATACTTTGAGTTTATTCATAACATTTTCTTTTCTTTAAAATACTAGTTTTTAATGGTATCTAAAAAATTTAAAAAATAATAGCTGGGCACAGGTCTCAAAAGTGCTAAGAGGGTTTAATCCTCCATGAGGGTTTAATCCTCTCAATCCATGTTGGCAATGCTGGCCCAATGCGGGTTGGTAGATCGGACATATCTTTAGAATTTCTTCTAAGAAATGTGCGTTTCTATATAATGTTTCCTTCCTTATTAGAGAACTGGTCATTTAAATATAATAGAAGAAGAAATAATTGTTCACCTTTACTTATTAAAAATATATATTTATCAAATTTTTAAGGTAAGTAATTAGGTGCCGTATACATTCAAATTAAGTGGTCAGGGTAACCGCCCTGGTTAGCTAGAAAAACTATTTAGTTATGATAATAGAGAAAACCCTAAATAATGGTGTATTACATTGTACTGAATGGGTACCTTGACACAAGAAATAAGCTGTATCAGTGATTTTGTTTCCATAACACACAGAACTGGAAGATGCAGTACAGCCTACAAAAAATAGATTACTCACAATAGAACTTTGTAAAAAGTTATTCATGGATTATTTTTATAATTAACTCTTATTATGTTCTTAATGCCTACTACTATAAGTTATTAAATATATAATTTATAACCAATATGCCAAAGTTCAAACATTATTTTGTTATACTTAATTTTATGATTTATGAAAGGAGTGATATCACTTTTATAAATACAGTAGCTTCTGCCTACAAACTTGATTGCATCAAATCTATAAAGTAATCCTTTATAATTTTGGAAAAATGCAATATCAGCATTCTCTACTCGAAAGAATATTTTCTCGAACTTGAAAAAAGAACTTATTTTTTAAAATTAGTAGAGAAACAATTCTATGTTTGAATTTACTGATTTGGATTGATTGGCAGATTGTTTTTGTATAAAGGAAAGAAGGAGAAAGAAAGAGTAATAAACACCCATCAGGTAAGTTTGTTAAACTTAGCGTTTGTAATATTATTA
Source organism: Trisateles emortualis (assembly GCA_947095525.1). Taxonomy (NCBI): domain Eukaryota; kingdom Metazoa; phylum Arthropoda; class Insecta; order Lepidoptera; family Erebidae; genus Trisateles; species Trisateles emortualis. The sequence continues at coordinate 9,340,982 of OX352735.1, read as the reverse complement.
GGAAATAGGATAACAATATTTTGGGATAACTAATACAATGACATGTGAAACCAAACTAGGAATAGCTTAATGCATAGCAACCAGACAGCTGGTAAATATACTTTTACATTTATAAATACATGTAAATACATTTTATTTCTAGCTAAACCTCGGCCACACTTTGCTGTGGCCCAGTCTAATGTAATTGTCCGTTCCCAAAACTTGATGGGTTTTTTCTTTTGTGCGAAACCCTAATTTTATTTCTAAAATAAATGTTGCCCATATTATGCCCCATAACATCAACTATCATCAGCCTGTAAAAGTCTCATTAAAATCTGTCCAATCATTACAGATATTAGTGGTAACAAATATGCAGACAGACCAAAATTGCATTTGATATTACATCAAAATAACATACATTGTATATATTGAGATTGTGTAGTAAGAATTAAGGTTTAAAGAATACCACACAGTACACACATTAGGTGCTTCCATTATTTGAATAATATGATTTATTAGTGAAGTTGTTCACCATCCTACTTTTGAATCCCGCACAGAACAATTTGTATATATGTTAAGCTATTTCTTTATAGATAGATAAAATTCTTAATTGTACACCAAATAATATAATCTTTAAAACAAAATACACAGAAAAAACTAGGTGCCTTTATGCAAGCAACCAAATACAAAGTAATGTGATAGTGTATCTAAATTTCTAAAAACATGAATTGACTATTTAGTAACATCTCTCATACTCGGTTTTCAGATTCTGAATCTGAATGGTATGGAAGAAAAAGGATGTTCCATTTGGAATAACTTTAGATTGTTATTTTTTTCTGTATATTCATTCATTTACATGGAATTTTTAAAATTTAGAGACTCGAATGTGTGTGATAAGCCTAAAACTTAATCAGTAACTCTTCACACATACATGTGACCTAATCGGATCGGAAAGCACTGGTTGCAAGCTTAATTCGTAGTTAAGGATTTGTAAGGAAGGCTTTTGTTCAACAACATTGCATGTTTATGCTGGTGTAATTTATATGAAATTTGATTACTAGGCTTATTTTTTGTAGGTACACCTAGAGTAAAATAAATACATGTTTATTATAAAATATTAATAATATAAACAATATAAATTCCAAGAATTGTCTCAAGAGGCTGCAAACAATGCACAATGATCAGAAGATAACAAAACATAACTTTACACCTCTTTACCTAAATGGAAAAATTGAGGCAAATGACACCAATTCCTTCGCCAGACATATTATTTTGTGCACCATAATGACACAATCTAAGACTGTGATGCTACTACCAATTTTCTAACAAAGTAAAATCAATACACAGTCCAACTTAGAACTTGAAAAGCTTATAGTGAGATCCTATCGTAATCTGAAAACATAAGAGTAGACTTATGCACCAGGACCAATAAAACAACAAAAATAAGTACTAAAATAAAAAATAAGTACTAAATAAGTTAAATCAGGCCCAGAGATTGCAGTTTCTGGCCTTCGGGAATAGACTATGACGACTAGAATAGCTAAAACTTTACGTACAAAGACCCACTAAAGCGGACAAAAACAGGGAAGATACTTAAGTCACAAACAATTGAATAAATAATATTTTTTGTATTATAATATACGAAATAACCACTACCTAAGCTGATTTAAGATATAGTTATATTATGTAAATATTTCCATAAACTCATTTATCTTCTTTGAGAGTTATGGGGTAAAAGGTTCCAATAAATTATTACTAATTGCACTAAAATAGTACATAAGTTCAACAGTCAGGTGTCATAGCTTAGTATGAATCATCTGACTCACCACAATTCTCTAAAATATTTGCATCATTGTTAAAAAAATCACACTTCAGAGTATATAGGATTGACCTCGCACAGATTTAATGTAGGGCAACTATAATGAGCTCACAAATTACAGGCTTTTTGGCCAGTATGATTCAAATAACTTGGCTTTATCAGGCCAAATGACTTTGTTGAGACAATTCTGTCAAATTTGTACCAGCAGTACATACAAACACTAGGTACACTGTAAAATAAAGGGATAAATTAAAATTATTGGTCAAGAATATTGTAAGGGACTCACCAAGCAGGAGCAGTTTGAGTTCTCTCCTGGCATCTCGTTTGTCCTTTCGGAGCTGTCGCTCTATCTCCTGATTGATTCTTTTTTGTTCTTTGGCTTCCTCTGACATGCAGCACTCCATGATTCCTCAGAGCGGAGCGCCGCAATCCTTCCTCGCGTGTGGAGCCCTGTCCTTTCGGCAGGCCTTTCAACCGAGGCACACCACTCCTAGAAATTACATTATAATTACACTCACTATATCACATTAACACACGCCACTAATATCACAGATCACGTACCGACGCGACGACGCGCGAACAATCATTCGAACTAAAAACTATCCAATACTAAAACCGACAATCCGGTCACTGGGTGTGGTGACTTATGATCGGTCATATACATAAACGCTTCTGTCAACTGCCGACATAAACACATCGAAATCCGTTTATATACGAGCGTGGAACCTTGCGAAGCGATCGTATAATCTTGTTAATGTAACTAGATTCAAGAAACCTATGGCTATTCCCCACACGTGTGTATTAATAAGATTAAAACTGTGAGCAAACAGCGGATTGATGATACCTAGGTAATCTACTGATAACTAGAACGGCCTATGTCTAGGTTACGATGTGACTCGCCAGGGCTCACAGGATAAGTATAAACACCTTGTAAATGCACTTTTTCACTTATTACGTACCCAAATGTATATCCATAGGGCACGATCAAATATTCCACTTCAAATTATTGCACTAACCACGAATAATCACTCAAGTCATACAACGTCTGCCTCTCAATATGGCGCTCGCTGATTTTGGGCGATGGGTGTTCTGCGCGTGCGTTGTTCGTGTATGAGCAAATAAAAAATAATAGACTAAAATTGGATAGAACGTTGCAAAAATTTATACGGCAATAAATTTTGATCAAGGCTCATCGAAATAGATTATTGAAAATGAAAATGAAATCTAATTTTCATATTCATCTAACTAGTTGACAGAATCTGTCACCCGATTGTCATATAATTTATTTCCTAAAATTTCCTTGAATGACAATATTTTATGGGCGATATTAAGATTGTTTTAATATTATTTTAACTTTTGCAACAAAAATATCAAAATTATATTAAAACACATTTTACACAATAGTAGTTTTCGTTGATCATTGTACAGAATACCAAGGCTTCAATAAAATTTACAATATTAAAAAGTCAGCATTTGTCTATGAACCACAGAATATGTTGTTGTTTCAAGGATACAGACAACTAAGACAACTCGATTGAATCGTTTTGTATTCGATATCTTAACAAATTATTAATTAAATCTCAAAATTATGGTAAAATGTCAATGTTTAAATGTGTTGTTTGTAAATTGACCTTCCTAAAATATTTTTGCTGACTTTGTTTAATAGTTGGCTAATAATTTTTATTTGTGTCCTTTATCTCAAATAACAAACAATACCTACCCACGATTTAAGTAATAATGCACAGAGAAGCCTTATAAAGTGAACGTAATACCCAGCTACCGCACAATGTCGAGTGCTTGTCCTAGACATAGAGATTAACCTTGAAAGAGAGCGTTTGTTTTACGGTACAATGTTACCTACGTATATAATTACCTACTTTGTAAGTAACCAGAGCACAAAAATAGGTCAAAAAAATCATTCATTTTACTGACTTAAAATTAAATTTTGTTTCCCCAATTAGTTCAGTTAGAGAGGAAAAAAAAGAGAATCACTTTAAATTAGTCAGAATAGCTTACAAATTGAACTTGCAGAGTTTGCCCTACAGTGGACTACAGAATTCAATAATATATTGTTATCATCTAGGTAACTAATGTTATGTTTCTACTGGTAAGTGGAATTTTAAGGGCACTATTTGGGGCACACTTGAAAAATAGTGAGTACCTAGATATGAAATATCGATGGACCTTTTTTAATTCTTTTTTCTTTGTGGTAACACCACGTAAACAGACGACGACGACAATGCCCATTTATTAGAAACCTTGTCTCCATAGAGTATAATAATATAGTAGGCTTGTCTCCATGTAACTCTCGAACCGAACGACAAGCATGTGTACCTATTATAGCCCTTTCCTTTCAAGTAAGCAACAATGAGCTCATGGTAGCTTTTGAGATTTGTAGAGTTACCAAAGCAATGTTTGCAAATAGTAGGTACATTAGGTTTAGGTCGTCTGTATATAATAGCAACCCATATATGTCCCACTGCTGGGCACGGGTCTCCTCTCCTCTATCAAGAGAGATAGAGGGTTTAGGCCTTAATTCACACACGCTGGCCTAATGCGGGTTGGTGAATCTGACATGTCTTTAGAATTTCTTCTAAGACATGTGGGTTTCCTCACGATGTTTTCCTTCACCGTTAGCAGATGGCGAATCATTTGATTAGTACATATAAACTCCACAAAGTGAAATTCACATTGGTACTGCCCGGGATCGAACTCGCACCTCTTGCGTGCAAGTCGGTTACTTTCCCACTCGGCCACCACCGTCTGTATATAGTCATGTATTTTAACTAAAACTATTCTGCTGGCTAGTATTTTTTTTCGCGATCGTTATTTTGATAACTAGGGACAGTTGATAGAGGAAATGGACAGAAGAAATTGCATAATACCGAAACCATAATGATGAACCGAATCCCAGGACGAGCGGCACTAAAATTCAAGAACGTTAGCAAAAATGGGCCGTGGAAAAATCAGCAGTTTGCAAGGGATGCTGTATGCTTTATCAAATGAAAAGATAATAAAGCTGTACTGGTGGCGTCCAGAAACCAAAAATAAGTCAGTTATAAAGACTGATAATAAAATTATTGAAGGATTATAATAAATATATTTACAAAGTTAATTAAACTGGATTTTTATTGCATTAACTCTACAACTTCCTTAAAAGTCACAATCGTGCGTACGTAAATAACTTTATTCCTGATCGTCACGATCGTGCGGGTACTTTTGTGGAAGAAGGAGGGGTATCTACGGGATTTTAAATTATGTTTTTTAAGTTACCTGATGCCTAAATAACCATACTAGTGTGACAGGATGCAGTGTGACTCGTTGAGAATAAACGTATATAAGTTATACAAGAAAAAATATACTCGCCGGTTGGAAAGGGATAGGGAAGCCTCCGCCCTGCATCCTAGATTATCCACGCAGCAGGCCATAGGTTTAATGTTATTCTTCTTTGGTGGACATGCAGCTTTTTTTAAACTGAAAAGACGACTTTTCTTTGATGAAGACCTCCTTCTTCAGGCAAATTATGGTGAATCGGTGGTCTTTACAATGTGATGCGACGCGCGCAATAATCCATTGGTATCAGATTATATGGGATATAATACATGTTTTAATCATATTGGCTGACAAACTATTAGTATACGGCGCTCCTGATGGCAAGCAGTTACCGTAGCTCTAGGCTAGAAAGACGTTTCGTTAAAAACGGATCACTAAATGAGCGCAAGAAACCTGAACTCATGCACAAGAACACAGCTACCGCTGTGTGTAGATACTCGTATTTGGTTGTGGTCTTCTGAATGGTGTTCCTTCCCTACGGAAGGCTCGGGCCTCGGGGTTGCTCACTTGTTTGGTGCCTTACCTCTTTTGAAAATGATAAAAATTGTAGGTAACAATTTATTAATGTGATATCGAAGTAGTAGGTACGGTTTACCAGGAACCTTAAAAAAATATTAAGCCTGCACGGCTTTACCGCGATTGTAACCATTCTAGTCATCCTTATTGTTATCCTGTCCGGCTACCTTATATAATATATGATTCGAGTACTTACACAAACATACCTCACTGTTTTAGAGTTACCTACTGATGGCCCTGTCTCCTCTTACGCTCTCCTGACTACAATCACAGATTACTAAATAGTGCTATAGTGCTGCAGTGGTCGGACCTAATCGAGACCTGTAGAGTATCTTTCCCATTTTTATTATTTTGACTTAATTGTTCTCTTTGCTCCGAGCTTTCTCTGGATCCACAGCCTGCTCCCTTGTGATAAACGGTCACCGTAGGTACTCGTAGCTGCTTAGCTGTGCCATAGTGTAAGGAAGACTCTATATAGAAAGGACACCGGCGATTACCCCTTACCGTGGCATCAGACCATACCTTTACCAAGAGATCTGCTTGTCTGCTACCTTAGAATAGGGTCCAGGGAATCAGTGAGTTGTTTTTCATCCCGCGCAGCGTTTAACTAGCTTGATGACACTAGTACCTGCGGAACGTAAGTACTCTGCGATGTACAGGTCCGACTTCCAAACTCTGCTTTATTTTCTTTACTACACAGAATATGGAAATCGTTGTGCTACTTACGTAAGTAACTACTGTCAAACAACCTTCCTGCTGCCATTTTTGGCCCTGTAGTAGGTACCTAGGTACTTAATAAACCAGCTAATATAAAGCCGGGTATCGACACTCGAGGCTGCCTTGCGCGACTGCTCATCTGAGTGCCTAGTGCGAGTTTGTTTTACGTCAACGCGATCGACGCGTTCATGACGGTCGGCGCCGGCGCGCGCTCCGATTAGCCCGCTTCAAGTTCTTAACCAATCAAAGAGCCAAACGTAGTATCTGTTTCGATCGCGTTGACGTAAATATAATTCGCACTAGGCACTCTGATACTCGCATTGAGCAAGCAGTCTGTCAGTCAGGTTCGCGAGGCAAACGCGTCTTCACATCACTTTAAGTTTCATCATTTTTAAGGCGGTAAGTAAGTAGGTAGGTGGCGCTCTACGGCAAACTTGCATTATCGATTCTCTTTACTTAAAGTAGCTGGGTACTTACGGATTTTACGTCATTTTCCACAAAAAGGCGTTTTCGTGCCTGGCTGCAAGTGATTTGAAAAAGCAGGGAAATAAAACGGCTGTTATAATAATAAAGGCAAGTACCAACAGGTAAATGATATTTAATTATATTACATGTTACTCTACCAGACAATAATAATAGATATATCTATCTACTTAAGAATTCATACTTAGATACCTAAAAAAACCGTTATTTATTTTTCAAATATAAAAAAAAAAATTTTTTGGGCTTTAATATATAATTTCCCTATAACCTTTCAATAAGACTAAACACTTCTTATAATAGGCACTTTTAACAAAATTATAGTTGTTCGAGCCAAATAAAAAAGGTACAAAGTACTAAGATTCTATAACTATAATACTTTTTGTCAGCCTAATCTTTCACTTAATCACTTTAATATTAGTTCCATGCTTATTTAAAATTTTAGAGCATTTGATGACCAAATGAAAATTTTCATCTGAACATCCAGATTCGTCTTACAATTAAGACAAGAATGGCATTATCTTGTTTCTTCTGGAAAGTAAATTAATAGAAAGTGTATGCTGATTGCAAACATTATAACATGCGTTAATACATTTTCAAGTACTTTGGTATTTATTTTATAAATCAAATTATAAAAGGAAAGCTTATACCTACACCTAGTAAATATTACCTATAGACTCAGTTCTCTTAGCTATATTCGAATGCAACAATTCATCGATACCATTATAATTACATTATTTACAGAAAAAATAAATATAAGTAATTCATTTTACCCTGTTTAAATTTAGAGCCTGAGTGTTAATACTTCTCTCTCAAGACACTAACAATTTATTGAGAACTAGAACAGTAGCATTAGTACCTAGCTCACGTTCCTTATCCTTGAGCTTCACTGTAAAACGCTTAAGTATCGAATTTCACATCTTGTTAATTAATAATTCTTATGCAGTTTTAACGGTATTTGTCAGTTCTTTGTTTGGCGGTATCCAACCTCCGAATGCCTTTTCAAATTCCTTTGCAACAGCAATTGTTAAGTGATCATTACATTTGTTTGCGGCTATCTGTATGCCCACAGGCAGTCCTTTATCTGTGAGTCCAATGGGACACTGGGTTACTGGCAATCCCAAAGTGCTGAACATCGTTAAGTAACCAGAGTTCAGGAATTTGTAGTAGATTCTGTAGTGTAGATGAGCTGGATGAGGGAACGTTGGATGGAGTAGTACTGCGTCATCAGATAACGCTTTCTGAAACAAGACAATAATATTAACATCTTTTTTAAAGGTCAGTGGCAGCAACGAGACAGAAAACAAATTTCTTAAAACATGGTGATGGTCAAAACTTTCAAGCTATTCAGGCTTACCAGAACAACCTCAATCTAGCTTTGGAAACTTGTGGTAAGGGAGGTAATAAGGTATAAGGATTTATTAAGAATTCGCAAAAGTATTACTAAGTAGTGAAAATTTATTGCTATTTTATTTTAAATCCTAAAGCTCCAATTGATAACAAAGAATGTGCATGCATCAAAATTTAGGTTTGAAAATGATCAGCTTAAAAATAAGGTAATTTATTACAGTTTGTGGTAGTAAGATAGGATTTAATATGGTCAAACACTTACCTCAAACTGAGCTTTGATTTCATCGTAGATAGCCAAAAGCTTCTTGTAATAACTTTTTGGTAATGAATCAAAGAATTTTGTCAACGGGCCATAGATGACACAGAGTAAGTTGTGATTGGACATGCCCACTAGAGATTTGAGCACTTCAGGCCATACTGATACCCATTCTTCTCGTTTTTCCGAATCCGTGTAGATATTGCGGACATGTTTGATGTTAAGCAAGATTCTGATGCTTGTTTCCCACATGTGTTCTATGTGTTTTATATTGAGCTACAAATAAGTATAAAGATTAGGAATTTTAAAGTAAAGGTGAAATATCATATTCCAAATATCATGTATCTTAAATATCGTAACATAATATTATTAGTACATCCTTATCATAGGTACCTACATGACGTAAATATTTTTTTATATTTGTTTTTAAATATAAATTATTTCTTTTTGAGAAACAACTCAAACAATTTCTTAACTCTGGATTTTAGTGAAATGAAATAAATTGGAAAAAAAGATGACCTACTAAAGTGACCTAAGTGGTTTCCAACAAAATATTTTTTACATTCACTATAATCCAATTTTATGTTTATTAGTAAGTAGGTACTTGATCTAGATATTTCCGAATGTTATTCTCGACATTCATCAAAAAGATTAGGAATATACTTTAAGATAAAGCTTCTTACCGGTTTTACTTCGATATTGTATGTATTTTTAAGATGGTCTTTGGCTTTTTCCATAGCTTTTCTAACATCTGGTCCAATTGGATCTGTGACGTTACTTCCATCTCCATCCATATAGTAGTATCTTAATTTTGTTATATCAACCTGAAAACACATAGTAAGTACAAGTGCATAAACTAAGACGATTAAAAATAAAAACGTCTTCTAAAAAAACCACAGACGTGTATGTAGTGTAAGTTAAAGAAAAAAACTAGTAAACAGTAGCTGCTTTCCATCAGATAAGTCATATAAGTTGTCTTCATAGAAAAATGAAAAGAAAAACAGCCTTATGTAAAACCCTACCCATTAAGACTAAAATGTCACGCCTACACTATTATATAATACCTTTATCGCAAGCGATTTTAAACAAATTTAAAATTACGGACACAAAAAAGCATCTAGGTAGACTCGGCACAATCATTATTTCGATGTATAAAATTTTTGTAATGTGTGGGAAATAGTGAGAATCGAGCCCAATACATGAAGCCGGAATTGCACAGTGTTAAACGACTATGTAATTAAATAAACTACTACTAAGCCACACGTATAGCACAAGATGTGAAAATATGTATAAGTTTCGTCTGCCTTAAAAATAAATAATATTATGTACACACCGGCTTGTCTAAAGGGATATCAGGAGAGCCGGGCTGCTTCAAAACCTTTAACATTAACGTCAAATCTTCTGCGTATCGTGTAATAGGTCCAAGCGTGAAGTATTCTTCAAAGTCAGGATCCAAACTGTCAGGAACATGGCCTATAAGGATAATGTAAATGTTTGGAATCATCTTTATATTCAGATATATGTACTTAGTAGGTATTTGAAGCTCATCTAAGAAAAAGTTAGTTTTTTAAAATAATGTTTTAATATGTCCCAGGATTATCAATAAGCAAAAACTCTGGTGTTATAAGTCTGGTGTTACAAGATGGCGTTATAAGAGTCCATTTGCTACGGTAACTGTTATAGAAAAAGTTAAAATGGACATTTCACTTAGAAAGAATTCGCACCAGCTAATTCAGCACGAAATTGCCCAGCCAAAATTAACAAATATCAATTTTGGCTGGGCAAAATCGTCGTGCACTGTTAGGTAGGTATCTAGTATCTACGTTGTTCTTTGTTGTAAGCTTACCTTCTACTGAAAGGAGTCTAGGTGTGGGTTTATGCCCGAAGATCCCGGTGAACATGGGTGGCAATCGAAGTGAGCCAGCGATGTCTGATCCTACGCCAACTATGGAAGCAGCTGCAGATATTAATGCCGACTGAAAAATATCCATTAATTTTTTTGTGAGCAGGTGGTCAGAGCATTAGGTATCTATAAAATCTAAGTCATTATTTTGCTGTACACAATATTTTTCAGCAACAGTGCATCAATTGTTGGGCATGGGTCGCCTCTTTTCTATCCAGAGAGGGTTTAGGCCTTAATACACACATGTTGGACTTATGCGGGTTGGTGCATTAGAAATGGGCTCCTGGAACGGATATACATGCGAGATGCTAGGACATCGTTTCACAGCGACGCGATGCAGATTGATCCGTATGCGATCCCAGCACAAGCAGCCTACTCCAGACAGTTCGTATGGGTCTCTTGGACAGCCGGGAAGCCAGTTTTAAGATATTCTTCTTTAGACATGTTGTTTTCCCACACCGTTAGCAAATGCCTTTGTATGAATGCCACAAAAATAAATTCAGGTACAAGTCTACCAGTCTAACTTTTCGAATCGCCTACGACCGCTCTAGTGCATCATTAATATTAGTTTCGTTTTGAGAATTCCGAGCATAATTTAACGATCATGTTTGCCAGTTTTATTTTTACAATGAAGCCTGTCACTTTTCCTGTTTTCAATTCTGTCCCCAAGTGAAAGTGATGAACTTCAAATTGTACAGCTGGCTATTGCAATTTTTATTTAACTACAATCGGAATAAAGTTCAAATTTGTTTTGTGTCTTACAACAATTTAGAGCTGTATCACTTTTCACTAACGACACAGATATACTAACTTAAAATATTCACAGTTCAATAATTTTACTGCGTCAGAAATTCGTCTGTTACTGTTAGTTTGTATAGATGTCATAATATTTTGGTTAGTTTGAAGGCCTTCCAAGTATATTGCGTAAAGATCAAAGCCTGTGGCCTATTGCTTTTACTCTAGAGGAAGCCTGAGCATGATCAGCTTGATAGCTGATAAGATTACATATTAGTATATTATAAGCAAAGTCGAGTACTGTATTTTAATATTTTCAGTCAGTGTGTAATGCCAATAATGACGCAATGAAGAATGAAACAAAACTTAAGTAATTTACTAATCCGTAACATTGCTTGCATTTCCCGGTAGGTATAAAAACTGGTTATTTGCTAATTCAGGATGTTACTTACGGCAATAATAATGGTATGCTATAGTTTAACTTAATTCACCTCCTACTATTTGATCATTTCTACTGGCAGACCAGGTTTTTCTCCAGGACCTCTAAATACCCTATTCTCTTGCAGGAATACAACATTATTATTTAGTTGTGAATTGGTATTGGTATGTCATGTACCTACTTCCAAAGATGTTCTGCTTAATTCTTCACTTCTCATTTTTTCTAAAAAACGCAAAGTAGGTATACTTTTATTGTAAAAAGTACTTCTTTCTATTTGTTTAATCTTAGCGATCTTGAGCTGCTTATGTCTAGTGCCTACCTGCAGCTCTGACCATTAATTGAGACCTCTATTTTGCTTAAGAAAGGCTACGAACCGATGATCATACTAAATAGATTGATGACTGGTCTAACCTACTGGATGTATACCCGTTTATATTATGTATATTTAACTTTTAATGTAACTTACTTCTCCACCCGATGATCCACCGGTCGTCCTCTTCTGATCATATGGATTAGTAGTGATACCAATTACATTGTTGTATGTCTCCCAATTCATACACAGCTGTGGGGTATTAGTGACCGCTATAGGAATGGCTCCAGCTGCTCTAGCTAACTTTATAACAGCTGCGTCTTTCTTTGCTGGATTCCTATAAGGGTACACCGTACCACAATCATTGCTCATGCCTGGAATATAAATTTGGTTGTGATTAGCACAGACGATAATTGTCATTCTGTAGGCTTACATAATGGGTTTTATGATTATAAATAGATGTCATACTTAGTTGAAACTGGTATGGAATATTTATAGGTTTTTACCTGCCTTGATAAACAGGTACAACCTTATTTATTTAATTAAGTAAATACTATATTCTGAAAATATAGGTACAATGATTCTAAATATTTACTAACACAAAATAAACTCAGACCAAACCTGTAGAATTAAATGTGAAGTGATCACTTTTAAGGTTACGTCATAGGTTTAATCAGTTATAAGACCTTTTGGTCCACCTGTATTTTTATTTACTAAGGTTACTTGCGTGTTGCCGCCCTATTTTTGGATAGGAAAACGTTTCTTTCAAAACGCATCCCTAACAGAGCTCTGGAGACCTGTACTCACACACAGGGACATAACTACACCGCTGTGCGTAGTTATTTGACTGTGGTCTTCTGTAAGGTGAAGGTCCTTCACCAGTCGGGCTTATACCCTATCTCTCTTACATATCTTCTATTATTATATACATAGATCGATTTTATAGTATCTTCCGTAATATCAGGCTGTCATGTAAGTGTAGTGTGTAGTAGGACACAACCGTGGTAAATGTTTAAGGCCGTTCGTGATGCTACCTGACCCAGAATTGAACCAGGTTGGTTTTCGCGAGTTTACTCCCAGAAAGGATAGTGTTATCGGGTTTATCAGTATGAAAATTCTTATTAGCTGTACGAAATTTGGAAGTTGGCGGTGTTACATCCCTGTATTACGGAAAGCATCAAAGCATTGAGGTTAATGCATCGTTCCTTTGTCTGATATTTTCCCAGTCGTGTCGGATTACCGAGATACCGACCGACTGAACAAGTCGGTCGGTATCTCGGTAATGTGTACGGTCTACTTTGATATTTATATTCTGTGACGTAGTTATCAACAACCGCCTGCAGTTTCTGTATAATTATTTTCTTACCTTCAACGGCAATGCTTTCCTTTACAGTCATAGGTACTCCTAACAGCGGATACTCTTTGGCCAAGTCGTCAGGCATCCTGTTAGTCGATGCTATCATTTTGTCTATTCCCCGGGCTTCCCTCAAAGCAGCGTCATATCGGGGCTCGACAATTGCGTTTAAATATGGGTTTGCTTCCTTGCATCTCTCTATGTATGCTTCTACAACTTGTTCTGACGTAATCTGTAAATTGAAAAAAAAATCTGGGCTTAGTTACTATTATCATATATTTTAATTGCACTGTTAGTCGTTGAATGCGATGGCTGATCACGAAGTCTGCCTGAAGTTTAAAAAATGGGCGGTATTAACCTTGTGCCTCAGAAAGCCGTTGCTATCTCGCTTCGGTCGCGTCAAATTGTCCTATCGGATTATGATTATTGTCCAATGCGACATAAGACTTCGTTCCTTAGTGTCGGAGTTTTAAAAAATAATGTCAATACCTCTTAGCATAGTACATGGTCTTAGCTCTTATGCACCTAGACAGGAAACTCACGTGGCAAAAACACATTTGGACAAAGCGCAAACAACTAGATGGAAAACTGCGGTCACTGGACGCCAATCACAACTAAATCATAACAGCAAGATGCTAGTGTACAAAAGTAATATAGATATCCTGGAGAGATTCCAGACCAAAACTCTGAGAACAATGTTTGGCATCCCTCAATGTAAAAGTAATAGATACATATACCTCGACCTCGACCTAAAAACAGTTCGGCAGGAAATAGCTCAAAACAGTCTGAAATAACAAACTGGCATACGTTATGAGTGGAGAAGGCGCTCTTCAGCATACCCGGCTAAAAAGAAGTGACATACCGAGCCCACATATTAAAAGATTTATTACTTGACATCAGGAGAGTCGTGTGAAAAGAATTTTCATACAAGTATGGCTCTTGAGGAAAACATAAACTGAGAAATCAGACAAAGAAGTGGCTTATTGTTGGACAACAGATTGCCATGAAGCAGAAACATAAAAAAAGTACCTCTTAGGGAGAAAATGTGTGATGCCGCCGTGATAATATTTAAAATAATAAAGAGAGCCCTTTTCCCATTTGAAGTATGAAACTATGAGGCATGCTTATTAGCCAAATATGTTTTTAGGTCGACAATGTGTGTGTAACATTGCGTGTGTTGTATGTTTGTTTGCCACCTAGGTAACCCACCTAGCATAAAAACTATAATTTAACATGTATGTAATTACACATACCTGGTCATAATCTGATTTAAAAAACATAAACACAAAGTAACCATCACGATATTAACTTTAAATACATTGTCATTATGTATTTATTTTTGTATTAATACATACATAATGTCAAGGTTATAACATTAATATGATTAATAATAATAGAAAATTGGTAGGGTATATATTTAATCCTTATAAAACGGGCATTAATAAAGATTGCCTGATTTTTTCTTGTTATTTTTGGATGATTTTTCATGGAACTACGTGCCTCATACGAGACAATATTGGTGTGGCATATGGATGGTTGTTTTTTAATAGATAAGCACTTGGCTATGATCCATATATTGTGTGAGATTTATAATTATTTTAATCACGGACATTAAGTATTACTAGTAAACTACATAGGCAGGCTCGAAACAATAATTTTGTACCGCGTTTGTAGCGATCAGAAAATGTCTACAAATATAAATATACGATGAATACCCACAATAAACAAATGCACCTCGAAAGTCAATGTTGGTTAATGCCCTATGCAAGTACATACTATTTCAGGTCATGGAAATTCTTAAGCCTTCTCTTCAAGGTTCAAGAAACCTTTCTTTCATCCTTGATGAGTTAAGTCTGTGAGAGGTTGAATATTTGTACTCAACGAAGTATTCACTATTATATATTTTTTTAATATTACAATGTAGAGCATATTTACAAGTTATGAAATATT
Organism: Trisateles emortualis; assembly: GCA_947095525.1. Taxonomy (NCBI): domain Eukaryota; kingdom Metazoa; phylum Arthropoda; class Insecta; order Lepidoptera; family Erebidae; genus Trisateles; species Trisateles emortualis. The sequence goes on along the minus strand of OX352735.1, from coordinate 9,325,841 downwards.
TGGTGTTTATAATATATAAGAAGATATTGTACAAGTACGAGTATAATAATGAAAAAAAAAGACGACTACGGATCAAGCCGTATGTATGTCGCGGGAGACTTTACAAACATACAATTAATGGACACAAAGTACACTCAGACTCTGGACAATCATTTATGGATCAAGCAATTTTTTTATCGAGCTCGCAACATGCTGTGTAGTGGTAAATTATTATTAACCATATTAATGTTATATTTATTTTTTATTAATAAATGTCAAGGTTGTCCGTGTGGTGACGGCTTAAGAATACAAATGTCACCACCCCGTTCTATCCCGAGGGTGTCGTAAGAGTCGACTAAAGGAGTCAGGCAGACAATAGGTATCCACTGCAAGAGAGGGCAAACTCGAAACAAAACCCTATACCAACCCGTCTGGCCAGCGTGGTATAGTAGGCTAATATCCCTCCAAATGTTTGGAGGAGACCCGTGCCCAGCAGTGGGACGTTTATGGGTTGAGAAAGTAAATGTCAAGGTTATAACATTAATATGGTTAATAATAATAGTGATGGAAAGCAGTTACCGTAGCCTATGGACACTTGCAAGACCAGAATATTTGCATCTTGCAGACCCAAAAAAATTAACACCAAGGTTTTATGACGGAGTATCCCTGGTATTAGAACAGTTTATTAAAACGCATCGCTAAATGAGTGCTGGGAACCTGTACTCACACACAGGATCACAACTAGGTACATCGCTGTGTGTAGTGGATGGAGGTCCTTTCCTAGTTGGGCTTGCTCGCTTGTATGGTGTCCTAACGTACAATAACCACGCTGGTCAACCACAGGCAAGAGTTTTATTTTCTAATACATTGTTGTCAAATCGATTAGTTACCTGTCTGTTCCTTATCATTGATGCTAATTCTGTACCAGACTTGAAGAGGATAGGGTTTGTTGGCGGTGGACATTTCTTGTTTCTCTTGATGTTCAATAGGTAAGTCAAAGGCACGACAATGATCGCCAGCAATGACACCATGAATCTGAGGAATCTTCTCATGAATACGTTCATCATGATTGTCTGAAATAAAGAAAAAAAAATGAAAATTCACGATGTTTTAAGTTAATTTTACTGTGAAGTTTTCCTGCACAATATTATGGTCACCTAGCGGAAAATGCTGCTGGGGCAGCGCTTACCAGAGTACAAACTACTACAAACTATTTTGGTGTATATTTGTTATATTAAAATATGTCTCGTTAAAATATGGGTGTCCGACTTTAAACAATTTTCATACATTATTCACACATGGTATGAAAATTATATTATACTAGCTGTTGCCCGCGGCTCCGCCCGCGTGGATGTCGGTTATCGTGATAAAATCTAGACTATATACTATCTCTGTGCCAAATTTCATCCAGATCCGTTTAGTAGATTTTGCGTGAAAGAGTAACAAACATCCATCCATCCATCTATCCATCCAAAGTGATTCTGAAAAACCACTTTCAGGTTTTATCTATACTAAAAGTTACATTGTACCTATATTGTAATGTTGTATCCACAGAAATAGATCAGGATAGAACGGCGAAGTAGGCGTGGCATGCGTGCCAACACTTTGATCGAATGTTCGTACTTAACATATATTTCACATCGAGCATCCTCATTGCGTCGTGCGACTCTTATAGCTGTGTTCGGGACGTACAAAATTATTAAAATCTACAAAAATATGCCGTATTGCTCCGTCGCTAATTGTAAAAATCGAAGTGATAAAGTGAACAGGAAGAAAGGAGGCATTTCATTTCATCGGTAAGTGTTTAAATATAACTAAAAACTACGTTTTACAAGAATAATATTATTATTATTTCACCTTTACCATGTTTGACAAGGACGATCATAAATTATTTACTTTTCGTTAAGCTTAATATCCATTACTTTCGCTGTACAATGTTCTTACTCATAACCATAAATTGAGCGCGCCACGAACATCGAAACAAATGAGATTTACAATATTTTCAAATCGGTAATGAGACGGCAGTCCTTTGCTGTGATTGGTTGGTCGTCGCATCGAATGCGCTAGAGATTGACGCAATGTGTCGTCACAGTCGTTGTATTATCGATAAATTAATTATTAATTCAAAGAACACATGATTTTAGCTCATCTGTTTATTTATTATACTTATTCTCTTTGTGATTTACATATCATTTTAAACGAAATTGCTTTTAAGCATGCATTACATCAAACAAAAATGAAAAGTAAATGTTAGACAACTTTAGTTTAAAATGAAAATTGAAAATTTTAAAACCATTAATAATGTTAAGTCTGAGTTGCTTAGTTCCCTTAAGTATCATTTTGTAATACTTTTGTTTCCACAAACACATAAGTACCTACTTCGTTAAAACATTTGTGACTTGAAAGTTGTTGTAGGTATAAGTATGTATACCTTGGGGTTACCCATGACAAAAAATTTTGGTGTAAGGGAACCGATATTTTTAATAACGTTTCCCTTATAAGATCAACAAATTTCTGGAGAACTATTCACGTACAGGAGCACAATATTACGACGGTGCTATTTCGGTATGGTCTCGTGTATCTAAGGTTAAGGGAAGTCCTTCTCAAGTCGGGTTTGTTCGCTTGTATGGTGCCCTGTTTTATAAAATTTCACTTTTATATTATCTGTTTAAACGACTACTTAGTTCAGTTCCGGCTCTATTTTAATTAAAAACAAAAATGTTGTTGCTAACCTGAAATTATCGAATAAGCCCCATTTCCACCTACTTATTTTAGTAATCAATAGATATATTATAATACGTCAATGTGTGTCTATTACACAAAGGATGCAATCGTATACTAACAAAATTCTTCTTATCGTTTGGTTAGTGGCCAACCTGGTGACAGAGTTATTTAGATCGCCCATATTTAGGCCTCTGTCGTGATCTAACGACTGAAAACAGTCGGGACCGACTCTTAACGTGCCCTCCGGAGCACGGAGACGCTAAGATGAAATACCACTATGCGGTCACCCATCTATAGGGTTACCGCGCCTTTGGTAGCTTAACCCGCTGATCGTTTACCGAACAGCGAGTGCACCTAGCTATGAGCGCCTACTAACAAAATAAAATATGTAAAGTAATGCCAAGACACAAGTAGGTACATATTGCTTGCACTATAAAAAAGTTATCACTTCTCACGGAGAGCCAAGCTCCTAACTCTACACACCCTAACCTAAAACTCTCTGACTCTCATCATAGCGCTCTGCGTGCATCCTAATTCACAGCGGTAGACTAACAATACCTTAATTTATTTAGGTTAAAGATATTTGACTGCTTTGGTGGTCCAGTGGGTTCAATTCCCAAACACGACAAAACTTTGTGTGACTCACAAAGAGTTGTTCTGAGTCTGGGTGTAATTTGTGTCCGTTAATTGTATGTTTGTAAAACCCCCGCGACACAGAGCTTGTTCTCTAGTGCTGGGTAGGTACGTATTGAAAAAAAAATACAATAATAAAAAATAAAATAAAATCGCAGTTCGGCGGAAAGGAGCCCAAAAAACTGGCTAAATTACCATGCTGGATCGCAAGGCATTAGCCTTGCCCAAGTAAAGGTCAGCCTTAGGATGGTGCCCCACTATTATAAATATAAATAGTGTACCTGCCTACCTATTTTGTGTTTTTAATTTCAATGTTTATACAAATATAAATATTTTTCAAATAAATTGAATCCAAAGCCGGGCCTCTCTGTGTCCGTTGATGGTAGGACAGATGCAAAACAAATTGCAAATATGTTTAAAGAACATTTTAGAGTATCTCCGACGCTACAGCGACCTAATCAGGTAGTTGAGAGTGGTCATGATAGGTCGGAGTCTTCTTTTAGTTGTACAGCTAAAGATGTAAAACAGATGGTGAAATGTTTGGCAAAGGGGAAGGCTCCGGGTCATGATGGACTGGGAGTCGAGCACTTACTGTACGCCGGACCTCACGTATACCGCATTCTGGCCATGTTTTACACAATCTGCATACGTCACACATATTTGCCTGCTAAGCTTATGGAGAGTGTAGTGGTGCCTGTTGTTAAAAATAAAACTGGCGATATCGCAGATAAATCTAACTACAGGCCCATCTCTTTAGGCACTATAATAGGTAAAGTACTTGACGGCTTGCTTGAGCGCCAGATCGATATTCTAAAATTAAATCATGCACAATTTGGATTCCGGAGAAATCTTTCTACTGAAAGTGCAATCCTGGCGCTCAAGCAGACTGTGAAGTATTATACAGATAGAAGAACTCCTGTATATGCTACTTTTCTCGACCTTTCCAAGGCTTTTGACCTTGTAATATATGACAAGCTGTGGGCTAAATTACACAGCCGGAACGTACCGCCTGAAATCATAGATGTACTGAGTTTTTGGTACCGCTCGCAAACAAATAGAGTTAGGTGGGCAAATGCTTCCTCAGATCCATACACAATGGAATGTGGAGTTAGACAGGGTGGACTTACATCTCCCACTTTGTTTAATTTGTATATGGATGGGCTAATCGATGAGCTCAGCGAGTCCAATATCGGATGTTCGATAGACGGAACCATGAGTTATTATTTGTGGTAATAGAAAGAGATGGAACCAACATACCAAAATGAAATCTAAGTAATTTAACAAAGAAACGAACAATATATTAAATTAATGCAACAAGCTACAGAATAGTTCTTAAATTACCTGTACAGCCACAACTTTAACACCAACACCCGACACATCTGTTGCAATCCTTAACACTTTCCCCAACGGTTTAGCCAAATACGGCGGGTACACTAAATTATAACTATTCAAAAACACTTCAGCAAAAATAAAGCCTTGATACACACAAGCAGTTAGCACTATAAGAAAAACCCGCGTAAAAAAGTTCACAGTTGCGTTAAAACATGATATGTATAGACCTAAAACTGACGCTATCATTTTAATGTTTCACTACGAGCACCCGATAATATACTGACTTGTTACTACATTTGATAGTATATTATCATAGGTCTGTATGCACGTTTTATCCGATGTGTCAGTGTCGTAGTCTGGAACTGCCGTGACGGATGCTCAAAGTTCAACAGTCTTTAGATATCAACTATCGAAAAAAATGTTTGTGACACTTTCACTTGGAGCAGTAAGAATTTCTCGCATAGTATGCATGTTACATTCACTATCTATATTGTGATACTGGCTGGTACAGCAAATAAGTGCAAGAGATACAGTCTACAAAAATATTATGCACCTACTTATTTAGGATGCATAGTTAGTTAAATACTCGTACCTATTTTGTATGGATGGAAATACATAATTATATGGAAACAATAAACTTACCTATTCATTACAAGTATAGTTCGTAACGTGTAGATAAAAAATAGAACTAATTTAGTCTTGGGTTTCTACAAAAAAAAACCTCGATTATTATCAGATGTTTATATTTAAAATCTACTCCCGTGGCTCATTATCTCTGTGCCATTGGGTATTTCAAAACAAAACACAGACCGCAGCAAACAAAGTACATAAAATATAAAAGACCGACTCTAAAAAAATACAAAACGACACCAAAAAGCGAAATATAACTGAATTCGAGGTTGAGCTGCATGGTTGGTTCAGTGACTTATGATGACTCCTGGTCTAAGAAATTGGCTCTGTGTCAAGGGGGACTTTACAAAGACACAATTAATCACATACAGTACACCCATACTCGGATCGAACATTATATGAAACACAGTTTTGTGTGGTAATCGAATCAACAGCACTCGGCGAGGTGACTACCTTATCCACATATTATGTACTTGTAGTTCATACCTCCTTACATTATGAATGTTTCTAACTTAACACCTCTCTATTTCATAATAAAAAAGTATATGTAAAATAATATCCAATGTCTTTTAAAACGTGACGATAAAACATTAAACGATAATAACATATAATAGATTTGATAACAACTGAGTTCAGTCAACATTTAGCATTAAATTTATCTGTATTTTGTAATCGATCCCTGTCTGTTACGTAAAGATCACGTCCGTCTTACTATTACGACATAATTATCTATTTTTTTAAGCTAAAATATAATCAAACATCTTACTGGTGAATTTATTTAAAATATATTTGCGTGAAGTATTTATTCGGTTCTTATATTCAGTTCTTTTGTCAAAAATTATACTTCCTTAAAGGTAGCAAATAATCAGTAATAAAAAAATATAATTATACCTATCATATTTTTTGAAATACGAGCATGAATGTAAATATGTAAATATGTTTTTTGTCGTTGACGAGCCAGCGGTCCACTTGATGGTAAGTGGTTACAGCTGCTTATGGACTTTGACAATGCAAAGAACACAGCCAAGCTCTGCCTATCGTGAAGTAGGTACGTGATAAAAGTAGATATCAACAAAACGGTAAATAGGAAATCCGCTTTTAAATTATTATTGTTGTTATCTAGAGCAACTACACACTGATTATGATCACGAATTAAAGGGTACGTAGCCGAATTATCGATGTTTTACGGGTCGACAAAGTCACCTGGATCTGGTTTATAGGTAGGTATAGGTATTAGTATAATAACTGCAAAAACGGAATAATATTTTCAATAATTTCAAGGCTTGGATTTCCTATCAACCGAACGTAAACCGCACAACTATTTATTTGGTTTTGGTTCTTTACAGTAAGTAGTCAGTATCCTGTTACAATTGGCATTATACGATAACTTATCATTAAATTTTAACGACTTAGAAAATAGCTAGGTAAATGATGGTTAAACAAAATGATATAGCTATGCTGATACAGGATTAGCAGGTGTTCAATTGAAATTGAGATACCACGACAATATTTTAACGAAGCACATCGACTAAGTAATGCTTTTTTGTCAGATTATTGCACTTACAATTTTATTAATATTCATTATTTTTTTAAAATGTTTTTTGATTAATTTCAATAAATTTGTCATGGAAATATTGATAATGTACCTTTCTGATTACAATAAGCCCTGGCCGTGTTTCGAAATCCGCTATAGTTTTATCAAGGAGGAAATATGACAGGAGATAACATACCTATACATACAGTGTTCCGGCTTTTGAATCAGCGTAGGTGTGCGTACGGATCTCAATACCTTGTTCACAAAATTGCATTATTTCTCGTGAGTTTGAGTTTAATTTCGGAAAAACTTTGTTTAGTGTATAACTATAAGAACTATGGCTTTTGTAGCTTCAGGCTGCAAGAGTAGAATGCGTGTTTTATTGGAAAATACCCAAAATATATCTTTCCATCGGAAAATATCGACCTCTGTATTTATGCTTTTGAGTAGATAATGAATATAACAATGTAAGTAGTTTAAAACTGTTTACAATCTGAACGTGAAATAATATGCGTGTTTTATATTCAGCTTGTTCTGTTTACAATAATCTTAAATATTTATAATGTTATTTTAGCACTTGACAGTTTATGTACCTGAGATTTTGTTAATAGTGATGTGATTGAGTTACAAATTTATCGACTAATTTACACGCCAGTATTTTTGTTTAAACTTTAATGAAATCAAATGTGACATACATATGAGTTTCTGAAAACTTTTAGTTATGTGACTAAATTTAATATTTCCTAACAATATACATACCTACGTTTCATATACATATATGAATCAAATAAAGAATAAGTACTTAACATTTTAATACTTTAGACGAAGCATATTGTTTAGGATAATTTGCAACATAGATGTATTAATAAGAATAAAACCCATTTACTGTTCTCTCTCTAATACTTAGGGCTTATTTTTACGTATCTAATTTGGTGTACAATAAAGTTAAAAAAAATAAAAGAAACGTTTATTTTAAAAGATATTTACAAGAATAGTTATTAAAATAAAAGTAACTTATCCTAAACTACTTTGGATCGCAAGCCTACTGCGTTGACCCAAGTGAAGGTCAGCCTTAATAAACTGATTTTGTTTAGTGGTCAATGAATCATAAGCCTGTAAATACCTACCTATAAATACTGTGTATGTTACAATCATTTTGTTGTTTTATTTTATTGGTATTGTTTTATTACCTACTGCTTCTCAAAAGAGAAATTTAAATTTGTTATCCACACATTCAGATGAATTAATAATATGGCCGATACTTTTTTTTTGTTCTTAAATGTAGGTATGGAATAAAGAAAACAAGATACTTCTTCAAATTCAATATAAAAGGCTGAAGTTGTATATCTACCTTAGGTACTCTATCTTACTACTTACAAGTTGCATTAAAATTCTTTGTGCACCAAACAAAGAGTGTAAATATAATGTAAATATCTGTTTTCTCTATATTTTTTGTGATATTGTTTCAAGCATCACTACTATACGATTAAATTTCAATTACAATATCCAGCCATTGTTGGTTTTGTACAGATTACATAAATATGATATTCGAAAAAAAAAAGTAGGACATTACATTTTTATGCGATAGATTTATCGATACGTAAGTTGTCGATATGACAGGAGCGACACCTGTAAGTATATATATACATAAATACTGCTTTTGTTCGAGTCTTTGACAAAAAATTACATGGTTAAAAGTATAACTGTCTCTTTTTTTCATATGACATTTCGTTCACGTGAAAAGAGAAATCCGATGTTTAAAGTTCATTTTAAATATTCTTTAACTTGGAAATCTTTTATCTTTGAGTTTTATAATTCAAATAAATCCATGGCTAACTAACTAAAAAAATTACATACAAGGTCATTACACCGTCATTTTTAGTTCAGGGAATTTTGTAAAAACCTAAACTACTTACTGTAAATTATTTTATAAGGTCTAAATACCAGTTCTTTCCGTAATTTTAAACATTATCATTGGGTACCTAAGTCATAACACTTATATTTACATAAATAAATGGGAAAAGCTGGTTTAGATAAATACATAGATAGAAAACTAAGTACCTACTTAAGTATTTTTATGTCACCATGAAGAACTTCAATAACTGTAAGCAGCTGTAATAGAGAACTACAATAAATGTAAAAGCTGTAAATAACAATATTAAGAACTGCTCCTATAGACAAATGGTATAAACGGTAGTCGTAACGAAAAGTCAAAAACGCAAATGTATGGAATTTGACGTTAATTTACGAAATAATGTTGAAAACTTACGTCAAATCCCATACATTTGCTTTTTTGACTTTTCGATTCGACTACTGTTTATGCCACTTGTCTAGAGGGGCTGAAATAGCAGTAAGTAACAAAGAAAAACTGCAATAATTCTAAGTAGCAATAAGTAACAAAGAATGTCCATACTTTAAACAGATAGCATCACATCAATTCACAGTAAAGTGATCTTTGATTTGGTAACAAAGAAGATCAAACACGTGTGCTGTGATGTTATCGTAAGCAACAACATTGTATTGACTAAGTTAATGAATCATAATTATTTCATTTAACTGTAGCACATGTGCATTAAATATTTGAGTGACACAACATTGTATCTACTACTGAGGACTCGTATCTAATGTGCCATTCAATTCTGCATTTACTTAGTTGCTTGATAATTTTCTTTCATAGCACATAAATTAATTTGTCTAATAACTAATAGACGCGGTATAATAGACAAGCAGTAGAAGTATTGCTGCAAATATAAATGTATATATTTATTCCATAAATAGGTAGATACCTATAATATAGGTACTATATATGTTTCGTGTATCTCGGATATGGCTCTAAAGAATTGCATTAAGTTTTAAATTGTGAAATATTTAAAAAAAGAAGAGGAGGATGACGGACGTCCTTATAGCGATTTTTTTTTAAATATTAATTTAAATTAAATCGATTAATTATTGATAACTTAAAAGCTAGGTTATAGGTAATATATTTATATTACCTATAACCTAGCTTGATGAAATTAATGAAATTCGTAAAATGTCAACTACGTAGGTATTTACCTACGTAGTTGACATTTTACGAATTTCATTATTGAAAATAAATCTCTATAAGGAAATCATCGTACGACTTCTAGATTTCGCATAGATACAAATATACTTGTAGAAGACATCAGTATCTAAGAATCGCAGTAAGAATCGAAGTAATCTGAGAAGTAATTAGAAAATACTACAACATAACAACGAGTAGGTACATCTAATGACGAACATTAAAATAACCTTGTATGAGAACTGAAATTGGCTGAGAAAGTTGCTGCAGCTTTCGCCTGTCAAGTGTCAATTGAGGTGTAAATATAGCTTGGTTAATGAGCTTCTCAGTAACATAAGAATATATGTCACTATTATATCCGCTCATCTATCTGCTTAGCTCTGTTTCAAAAGGCAAGTATAACTTGAGTGGAAACCTTTGTACAGACTTTAATGGAATGAGCAGCAAAATATTAACAGAAAACCAATTTAAATATAGTTTTATCATAAAAAAGTAAAATTAAAAAAGTGGTCGGCAACGCGCCAAGGGTCCATAGGCTACGGTAACTGCTTACCATCAGGCGGTCCATGTGCTTGTTTGCCACCTTGGTAATATAAAAAAAACAAAGTGTTGAAGAAATTATTGTCAAACTTAAATAATTTTAACAAAAAAAAATCCGACTTCAGTACGGCAAGTTGCATAATTTCAAAAACCTTAAAAACGGCTAGATTACATTGTTTAATTATGAAGTTCCGTTGCCTAGCTACCATAGCAACCATAATGGAAACTTATTTAATCGCCATCCGTAAAATACTTGATGAATGCAAATGTTTGATGTGTTGTTAAAATATTGAAATTGCTATATGAGGAAAACAAAAACACATTGTACTCGTAGTTGTTTGGTCATAAAAAAAGTTAGCTTTTTTCAAATTTATAAGAACATAAGTATACCTATAATTAAATTTCCTGACTGACTGGCTGATTTATCGCAGATCCTGTACTGCTGGGGAAACAAACTTAAAAATTGCACAAATGTTTTTTAAATAACGTAGCATACATACTTACTTCTTTCGCTTTCTCTACATTCATCAACCTCTTCATGAAACGTAAGTTAGCACTAAATCAAATGAACCGTTGGGTGCGTCGGGGCGGGCTTCATAATAAATTTAAATACCTAGTAGCTAAAAGGGCGAAATTATCGCTAAAATCCATTTCTTCCAGATTTCTAAATAATTGAGCGGTGGTGGTGGCCGAGTGGGAAAGAAACCGACTTGCACGCAAGAGGTGCGAGTTCGATCCCGGGCAGTAACAATGTGAATTTCACTTTGTGGAGTTTATACGTACTAATCAAATGATTCGACCCGTGCCCAGCAGTGGGACATTATATGGGTTGCTATTATTATTATATTCTAAATAATATTCCATTTTATTTAATGTATACTCTATTGCTATGTATGTAGCATCTTCATTATAGGTTATAGGTATAGTTATATGCCTAATATAAAACAACAATGTATCTATTAACAATTAGTATGGACTTAAAACAATTTGAAATTAAACATAAACAGTAGATTAGGTAGAAGAGTGAGATAATTTATCAGTTACTATTCACACGCGAACTGTATTGACAATTGAGGAAATTGTACATTCAGTTTCTAGTTGGCTACGTGCCCGCAACTTGTCCAACTTATATAAATGTATACACAATGCTATTCTTGGTATTGTAAAATACTGAAACACCCCAACTTTGTTTTTATTAAAAGACTAAACTATTTTAATTAATCACGAAACAATCTTATTTAATATAATATGTATTACTTGTAAGATACATTGTGTCTTCATGCGCTGGCCAAGGTGTAATTTTTTTTGGGTCGGCAACCAAACTAACAAAAAAAAAAAACGTTAATTTTGTTTTCATAATTTAAGCGTGGGTGCAATGAACTTCAGTTCATTCAGTTCAGTGATTCGAAGAAATATTACGACGTCTAAACTATTGCCTTTTATTTAATTAATTTGTTTTTCAGATTTAGTTAGTTTTTGATATTATTCTTGTATATATAGGATTAATTTACCATTAATAAATAAACTCCTTTACTTCAGTTTGAATTTGCCACCTGTTTATAACATAAAATTTAATTTACAATACAAACCTAATATTTGTCAGAGCCAGTAATGTTGTCGTGGTTGATTGCGTAACACATGCGTACCTACTTAAAGTGCGTGATTAATGTGTACTACGGCCTCAGAATCGATCTCGAGTACACACATTTTCGAGTAGAATATAATTTCTTTTTTGTGGGCATTTGGAGTAATATAAATAAATATGGAATTCAGCAGTAATATAAGCACAAGAAAAAATATATAGGTCGATATCTAACTCAACTACCTAATTAGTCTATTGATAGCCTGGCACCGGATCGATCGAGTGCCATTAGCATGATGGATTTATCTTCACATATATTATAAACAAAGAAGAAGCAACGGACCAAAAAATTACCATAGAAAACTTAAAGGAACAAATACTAAATGCGCATTTAGAAATTATGAAGACTAGAAAACTTATCTCTGAAACAAAAATTAGCTGATAAAGAAGAAAAGACTACAAAGTTTGAAAATATGTACATTACGAGTATTGCTGCAAAAAGCAAAAAATGTCCTATACCAGATCACAAATGTAAGCTAGCCAGAAAATTATAAGATCTAAGTAAGATAATACTCAAATACAAAATATGAACAGAAATAAGTTTGGATGTGGAAGTATAATTTTACTATCGAATAACCAAGGAGAAGGTATAATTCAAAAACTCATACAAAACAAGAAAAATCTTATCCTGAAGATTACAAATTATCGGCTATAAGGAGAACAGATGCGACCACTGAAGATGTTTTATCTACTTGCAGTAATTAATCTAAAAACCTAACAAGTAGAGACAGTATTATTATTTTGAGCGGTAGCTTTCAAATTTATTATGGCAATATCTGCAGCCCTAAAGGCATTGAAGAACTGTAATGTTCATATTGTTAATGTACTTTACAATGCATTTGTAAATGAAAGTAAGCCTTAAACTCTTTACTCGAAACCATAGCAATTACAGTTTCATTGAAGCAAGTAGACCTAACGATATTGTAGAGCAAATCATACATTAAATAAACGTGGCACAGTATAATAACACATTTCTTTCACATAGCAAAACAAAAGAGTACCGGCTCAAAAATGCACAGGAAGTGGCACTATACCCTATTACTTTAAATTAGCATCAAATAGTGCGATTACAGATAATGTAACCAGTAGTGACGTTACAACTTTAGATTCTGGCAAGGGTACCATCCCTTACTACTTTCAGTTTACTAATAAAACAAAAGCTCAGCAGTCAACAATGAATAGAAATAAACAATCATTTTTTCGTGAATAATCACATAAACAGCTTTTTAATACTACACCAAAACATAGCTGGAGCATTTAATAAAATTCAAGAACTTGAATTAGCAATTCAAGAGTTAGACCAAAATTTCATGATACTAAATTATTATGAATTAAGTGCTATCAACGCGAACAAATCAACGTGGTGGAGGAACATGTATTCTAAGTAAAAGGAAGCGCCAATGTACTGAATTGAAGGACACTAGTGAAATAAGCATGGAAAAAGATTTTGAGGTATGTGGTATTAAAATTAAGGATATAAATATTAACAAAATCAATCATAAATAATATTAATACAAAAATTACAGCTAGTGTTCTTTTTTTAGATTTATGTAAAGCATTCGATTTTGTCAATCATTCTATTTTAATCGATAAATTAGATAAATGCGGGATTAGTGCCTTAAAACGGTTTCAGTCATATTTAAATCGAAGAAAACAGGTCACACGTATAGTGAAATTTAACAGCAATACAAACAGTATAGAGAACTTTCATTCTGAACAAAGATATAATAACTTTGGCGTACCACAGGGCAGTATTTTAGGACCCCAACTATTTCTCATTTATATTAATGATCTCCTAAACATATTAAAAAAACATGATAGTGTTCTTTATGCAGATGGCACCTCAGTAATGATAGGCAATAATTAGGACAATGAAACAACTTATGAAAGTAAAATAAATGAAACACTACAAGATATAATTAAATGGTTAGATGTAAATGAATTAAAAATAAATGTCGATAAAAAATTATAAATTTTAGATCATATAATAGTAAGTCAAAACACTTGAACATAGTTTACAATAATGAGCCAGTAGAACAGATTCATAGTACAAAATTTCTAGGTATAAAAGTTGATGAACATCTTACATGGAAAGAATACATTGAATGTATTTGTAAAACAAATCATATAAATTTGTCTTTGCTTTAAAAAAAGTGAAAGAAGTAACTTCTGAACAGACTTCGCTAATGGTGTATCATGCATACGTTTGTTCAATCATTAGGTATGGTATAGTTGTTTGAGGCTACTCATCGGAAATAATGCGAGTGTTCATAGCACAAAGGCATATTTAAGAGCTATATTTAATATGGAATGGACGGAATCATGTAAACCGATTTTATATCTTATAATCTATTAACTGTCCCTAGTATCTATGAAGTATCAAAATTTGTAAAGGGTAATTTTCGTCTATTTGAAACCAAAGACAATACGAAAAATCGTAAACAGACACACATGTATTTAAAAATACCGGTACCTCGGCTTGAGATGTTTAGGCGTAGCTGCGTGTATATGGCACCACTTATATGCAATTCGCTACCTGAATATAGTTGTCCTACCGTACCACAAAATTGTTTCCTTTTTAACTCCCGACCGAAAAGAGGGGTGTTCTATGTTTAAATATGTAACATATCAGGGTAAAAATATGTAATTTGCACTCACTAAGATAATATTTGCATGCTATTAATAATGGCAAAATGTGTCCTGTTCTTTTTCAACTTGTACCATCTTGATTTATGTTTGTACCACGTTTTATGCAAATAAACTATTATTATTAACAGGCAAGTAATACCTCTAGCATTGCAAGCGTCTGTCTATAGGTAAGAGGCCGGGCGGGCAGACCGCATGCTTGTTTGCCGTGCACGAGGTTGTGGGTTCGATTCCCACACAGGACAAAACTTTGCGTGACCCACAAAGAGTTGTTCTGAGTCTGGGTGTAATTTGTGTCCGTTAATTGCATGTTTGTAAAATCCCCCGCGACACAGAGCTTGTTCTCTAGTGCTGGAGTTCTTTTTAAAGCAAAAAAAAATGTTCCGAGTCTGGGTTTACTGTGACCGTATATTGTTTGTCTGTAAAGTCAAACGACACAGCTTGTTACCTAATGTGGGAATTGTCCTTCGGATAAAATAAAGTATAAATTTGCTTAATGTAAATATATTAAATTTTAAATTTAAACAGAAATATTTTTATTTAAGTATTTTATTTATCTTATCTAGTAGGTAATGATAATTAATTAATGTATGGCCAAACCAAACAAATTAGAGACTATTGTAAGTAACTAGGTGCCTATTTTAGTTATTATGATGGGGTTTCCAGAAAATATAACCTGTTTTGAAATTGAAGACATGTATGTTTTTTGTATTATTGAAGAAGCAGCATTGTATTTAAATCAGATTATGTTAATAATGTCGTGGGTATTCATGTTTAATTACGTTATTAAAAAGAATAAAAAATATATTTACATTAAATAAAATATTATTTAAATTAAAAAAAAATCGCAAGTGTAGGTCCATTAAAAATAGCAACCCATATAATTGAGGTACGCGATTTGTATCAAGAGCTGCTGTGATGCTCTTTCAAGAGAGCGAGGAGAAAGAGGGATTAGTTAATTCAGACACGCTAGCCTAATGCGGGTTGGGGAATCAGACATGTTTTTAGAATTTCTTTTAAGGTATGTGGGATTCCTCACGATGTTTTCCTTCACCGATAGCAGATGGTAATTCATTTAATTAGTAGGTACATATAAGTAAAATCTACGAAGTGAAATTTACATTGGTATTGAACTCGCACCTCTTGCGTGCAAGTGCATTTCATTCACAGGCACCAAATAGGTACAATCTTCAGATCTATCTATCGTACAAATTATGGTTCAAACTGGCCTTATCTAAATGAGCTGAAACTATTTGAATATCTTATTACAAGAGAGGTAGGGCACCATACGATTGCTCACGCAAGCCCGACTGGGAAAGGACCTCCACCTAAGACCACAGCCAAGTAATTCCACACAACGGTTTAGTTTTGTACCTGAGTGTGAGTACAGATCTCTAGCGCTCATTTAGGGATGCGTCTCCATCTTAAAAACCTGGTGTAAAAAATGGGTTGGCAACACGCAAGTGATACCTCTGGTAGTGCGAGCGTCCATAGGCTACGAAAGCTGCTTAACCACCACCTAAAAATTTAAAAAAATAAATAACTTATGTAATTTATAAATGTCACTTTGTATTGTAACTATGAAGTTTGAGTTCAAGTTTGAGTAATATAAAAGTGACCACTTAACAACTCCACTGTCCGTGCAATTTTTAAGCCAATATAACGAAATCTTAAACAGTCAAGTAAAAAAAGAACTGGCTTTAATTCTTGCAAGATTTGTCGCAACTTAGCACTAATTCACGTACCCCAACGTATTTGGAAGGAGATAAATTGCAAGTAAATCACATTACGCAGTACTAGGGTTCATGTGGCAATCGGATTGCCTAGCAAGCGGGTCGGTCAAGTCAAGTTAAGGTAGGTACTCAGGTAGTGTTGTGAAATATCAACGAGGTTGTCTTACTTTACATACACTTTACGATAGATCAACAGTAGGAATTGTTTGATGTCTTATGTTGCTTCATGTCGTTCGATATTATTTTGAAATTTTGAGGGAATGTCCATGAGGATCTACCTCGACATTCCTAGATAAGTTGATTATTCTATATTGCCATCATCATTTTTTTCATCTGAGCGTCTCCGTGCTTCGGAGGGCACGTTAAAAGTCGGTCCCGACTGTTATCAGTCGTTAGATCACGACAGAGGCCTAAATATGGGCGATCTAAATAACTCTGTCACCAGGTTGGCCACTAACCAAACGATAAGAAGAAGAAGATCTTTTTTTTCCTATTCAATGCCTAAAATAAATGTATTCAATATAATTGTTGATGAGGCTGCCCCGTTTCTGCATCGCATCAGGGATGTTTGCTGAAGAACGAGTACACAGCTTCTATGCAGTAATGTGAAAAATATGTTCCTCCCGGGTGTGCCATATTCGGGCCAGAGCCCCAACATCATCTTGCGCTGCATTGCAGACAGACTCGACTGCGAGTATGTGAGCCGCTGCAGCAAGCTTTTTACACCTCAGTAATGAGTTTATAACAGGGACTCACTTCTCATACAGTGAGTCATAGTTAGTTATAAGTAGGGTAGTTTATTATTGTTACTAACATAATGAGTCCTGGTTACTTAATAAATAAATGTTATTATTATTATAAAATAAAGTTCTGATGATGGAATCCATTAAAAATTGAGGGAACTACTCTCAGACAAAAAAAAATTCAAATTGGTTCACAATTGACGGAGTTCTGCGGTAACAAGCATAAAAAAACACCCAAAGTGATGACTTTCTATTTTTTAAGTCGGTTAAAAATAAATAATCATAAATAAATAAATCATAAAATAATTGTTGATTATACTTATCTATATGGATAGCTGTATGATTTGGTCTATCAATTGTTTTAATGACGTCATTTAGTATTTTAATTGTTTATTATAATACTACGATACATAATAATAAGATTCATTCTCTAACTAAACAATTGTTTTAAATGTTTTTGTTTTTTATTGAAAGGACTAGGAAACTAGCTCTGTGTCAAACACGCAATTGATGGATTCAAAGTACACCAAAACTCGGCACAAGCATAAATTGTGAATCACATAAGGTTTTGTCAGATCACAGGGTGAATGTATAGTCAAGACATATACCGTTTAAATCTCGTTTACGAATTAGACAGAACTTGTGTGTAATTATAGATGGTTGCCACAGAGTATTGCCACGTCCTTGAGTAAACAGGATAGTTAATATTAGTGAGCGTTAAGAGAAACGGCTTTACTTAGCTTACGTTTAAATTATAACCAAACAGGTATATCCGAATCCTGTATTATACCGAGAATGTTGCCTAATTTAGGGATGCGTTTTGAAAGAAACATTTTCTTAAGGCCCTGGGAAAAAAAATGGGTCGGCACCACGCAAGTGAGGTATCACTTGCGTGTTGCTACCTCACTTGCGTGTTTGCCGACCCATTTTTTTTTCCCAGAGGTATCTGGTATTGCACTCGTCCATAGGCTGCGGTAATTGTTTAATATCAGGCAGGCCGTATGCTTGTTTGCCATCCACAAGTAGTATAAAAAAAATTATAAACCGACCGATACATCTATAGATATTACATAATAAAGAGGTTTTATAAGGAAGATTAAAAAGATGTTTTGTGAGTTTGTGACGTGGGATCTGATCTCTGGATCTTCTGAATCGCGAGCGAGTGTCACAGGTTATTTTTTGACAAAATCATTACGGCGGTCAATATCAACGGAGATTAGACAACTGCGCAGGACATATTATTGTATTCACTAGCGACCCGCCCTCGCTTCATTTAGGTTTATTCTGGATTTCTCTACCATAATATGCATGTATTATACATAATATAAACCTTCCTTTTGAATTACTATATCTATTAAAAAAACCGAATCAAAATCCGTTGCGTAGTTTTAAAGATCTATGCATACATAAGGACAGACAGACAGCGGGAAGCGACTTTGTTTTATACTTTGTAGTAAAGTGTGTGCGGAAACACAAGTGCAGTCACTATTCCTTCACTCTCATAGTCCGATGGGACGGCAATCCGACACGACCGAAGAAAGATCAGGCGCGGAACCAATTGCTTAACGTGCTTTCCAAGGCACGAAGGGATCTTACTGTAAAATGGACACCAATCCTAATATTGAAAGGTATTGACCACCTAATGGAAACCAAATATTAAGCTAATTAATTAACAAAAGTGTGTGCTAACTAATTATTCAAAATAAATCTTGTGCTGTTAGCTAACAATGTACTTGACCATTAAATAAACGACCAATTAGGAAATATTTAACGTGTTTCTTTATAATGATTGATATGTTGTAGCCTATTTATTATTTAGGTAGGTATTGACAATAAGACTGGCAATCTGCAAGCGCTTGGCATGTGCGTATAATATTGTCAATAGATAAATAGTAGTCATTAATATGTTATTCGTATCCCTGTCAGCAATGAAAACTATATAATATAATATTATTTATTTTATTTATTTATTTATTCAACTTCATATACAAAAAGTACATTGGCGGACTTAATGCCAAAGGCATTCTCTACCAGTCAACCATTAAGGGTGGTGCAGAGATAAATAAAAGTAGGTGCATTCGAAGTAAACAAGTTAGAGAGAGAGAGATAAATAATTTTAAAATATGATACATACCAAAACCATACACATATACAATAAATATAAATACATACATATATATATATATATACAATAAATATCAACTAAATCATTGTGATGAATCTGCCTTTTTATTTATAAGGAGTTCCCGCACTTTCACCTTAAACGTGAAACGGTTAGTGGACATCCTGATTTCCAGAGGCAAAGCATTCTAAAGAAGTGCGGATTGTACAGGAAATGAAGAACCAACAAAATTCGAGCTGTGAGAAGGACATAGTAGAAGTAGATTATTGGAAGAACGAAGGTTTCTGTTGTGATTATTACACAAGTACTGAAAGTAGTGTGTTAGGTAGGAGGGGGGAGTGGGAGACATAAGAAAGGAAAAGAGGGTAGTGAGAGAGCGTAAGCTACGACGCTGACGAATAGGTAACCAATTCAATTGTGAACGAAAGGTAGACACATGGTCATACTTGCGAAGGTTATAGATGAATCGAATGCAGTTATTAAGAAGACGATCGAATTTATTGAGAAGGTCTGCATTCAGGTCCAAATAGCACACGTCACCATAGTCAATTAAAGGGAGGACTAAAGTTTGCACAAGCATCACCTTAGTCTTGGATGGGAGGAAGTTCTTCAGGCGATAAAGAGCACGAAGGGTACCTGTGACTCTTTGGCTGACACTGGTAGCTTGGACTTGCCAGTTCAAAGAGGAGTCAATGTATAAGCCTAAGTCTTTGACATGCGTACTTAGAGTTATGGCAGCATTGTTAAAAATGACTGGTGGGAGCGTGGATGTGTCTAATCTATTTAGCATCTGTTTACTGCCCAAAATGATCGCCTGGCACTTACTTGGATTAACCGACAAACCAAACCTATCTGACCAGTCTTTAATAAATTCCAAGTCGCCATTTATATTGTTAATCACTGTTAGGACACAATCAACGCTCTCCTGTGTGTAAAGTTGCAAGTCGTCAGCATACAAATGATACGTACACTGAAGGTTTTGGGTTATGAGATTAATAAAAATTGAAAACAACATAGGAGAAAGAATGCCACCTTGAGGAACACCAGAGCCAAGATCACACCATATAGATGAAGAATCATCCAGGTGGACTGACTGCTGACGCCCTTGAAGATAACTCGAGAACCATTCCAGTGCTTCGGAAGAGATCATAAAGTAGGAGAGGATGGCTATTAGGATATCGTGACTGACGGTGTTGAAGGCGTTCGAAAAGTCAACTAAAGTCAAAACAGTGACTTTAGCGTCCTCCATGCCCGCCCGCACATCGCCAGTCACTTTAAGGAGTGCAGACACAGTACTGTGGCCCGGCCTAAACCCAGATTGCTGTGGGCTTAGCAAATTATTGCGGTACACAAAACTAGATAATTGTTTGTGGGCACAGGCTTCAAGTACTTTGGAAAGGAATGGGAGTATGGATATAGGACGGTAATGGTTAACAAGAGTCGGATTAGGGATTTTGGGAATCGGAATTACAAAGGCCTTTCGCCATATCAATGGAAAACAGCCTGTATAGAGGGAGAAATTAACGATATGGGAAATGGGTGGGAGAAGGTGGTCCAGGATAGGGAGTATCATACGACGACTGATATTGTCGTAGCCCACAGAGTTTGATTTAATAGTCAGTATTATCTTTTTGATCTCATCCTCAGCAACTGGAGAAAAGTGAAAAGGATCAATGTTGGGACGGGGTAAACCAGCTAGGTAGTTTAGAGTGCGACATTTGGTTTGGTGATCAATCGGAGTTGTAGATGTGAAATGACGGTTGATATCATCCAAACCAAATGTTTTATGCAGCTCTATGTGTCGCTGTTTACCAATACCTAGAGAGCCAAGGAACTTCCAGATATTGGCGGGAGTAGAGGAAGTAATGTTTTGAAGAATATGGCGGCGTTTAGCATCACGTATCATCTGATTACACCGATTCCTTGCAACCTTAAACTGGTTCCAGTTGTCGTCGGTGCGGTCCTTCCGAAATTTGCGAAATATCCGGTCCCTACGTCTCATCGCCATCCGAATACCCCTCGTCATCCAAGGCGCAGGAGGTCGTTTCAGCTTTATTCTCTTAATGGGGGCATGCACATCATACAGGTGGATAAGAGATTCATTAAAAATGTGGACTTTTTCATCCACTGTAGAGGCCTCCATCACTCGATCCCAATTAATTGCAACAGCGTCGCTGCATAATTTGTCTACATCCATACGCCCGAAGCAACGCAGGTGCAATACTTTAGGTGGGGATTTGGGAGGTTTTAGGATATAAGACAGGAAGATGAGGTCATGATGAGAAAAACCGGGAGCAGGATGTTGACCATGACTAGCAACGAGGGAAGGGGAGGAGGTAAGGATTAGGTCCAACCAGGTATCGTTACCATCAATATTATGGTGAGTGGCTTGCAATGGTAGTGTGTGCAGACTGGTGGACTCAATGATGTCAAGAAGTTTTTGAGAACGGGGTGAGGAATGGGATAAGAGGTCAGTATTGAAATCTCCCATGATGACGTGATGTGCATATTCGGACCCTAAAGATTCCAGTACCGATTCGATACTGGAGAAGTAGTCGATAGACGGAGGACAATATAAAACACCAAGTAAACATTTAGCTCCCTTGACACAAACCTCAAGGAAGAGATATTCCACAGAAGCAGAATAGTGACCAGGAGACGAGGCAACAATTTTATACGAAAAATCAGATCGAAGATAGATAGCGACCCCACCCCCTCTTTTATCCGCTCGATCGTTCCGGATAAGAACAAAACCAGGGAGAGGGTAAGATGTAGAAGGAAGATGAGGTTTGAACCAGCTCTCGGAAATCAGGATGGCATGAACGTTAACGTCGGTAAATGTTGCCGACAGCTCACTGTAGTGACTGGGTACACTCTGTGCGTTAATATGACACACGTTAAAATACTTGTGAGATGTATGGTTGAAAGATTGCTGTACCAGGTCACCGAGTGTACCAGTCACAGAACAGAAACTATCATCGCTTGAGATGGAAACAGATTCATTAGCAGACATAAATGAGTCATCTGAATACATAGTAATATAATAGTATATAAGTAAGTATAATAAAAATATAATATAATAATGATGTATATAATAAGAACCTACAGGAGTCTATGCAATTAGTTCGTCTCTGCACCACCCGCCAGCAGACTCACATACAAAAAAATTAACATTAAAACAATAGATAAAAGTAAAACAAAACGAAACAAAACAATAAAATGAAACTAAACGTAACTGACAAAAGCAAAAAAGAAGCAGTTACGGAACGCAACTATAAATTTCAACCATAATGACACTTGTCACTGTCAGTTATGTCACTAATAGTTAATGAAAACAAAACTTGTTTATGACTATTTAAATGTGGGTAAAACAAAATAAAAGTAAAAAACTAGACAAAAAGTGACAAAAACAAAACAATACAAGTTGCGAACCATCACTATAGCGTAACAGGGAACAAAATTATCAATTCTTTCGACCCTTTGAATTCGCACCTGACACACCTGCGCTACCGCTTCCACCGCTGGCTGCTGCTGAAGAAGCCTCTATAACCTTGGGGTACTTCGCGGTCAGAGAGATCAGCTCGTCCATATTTACGACCTTTCGGCGGCTGCCGTCTGCGACTTTCACGACGATTACGCCGTCTTGCGACCAACACGAGCGTACGCCAAAGTGTTGTCTAGCTCTGCCGAATACTGCCTGTCGGGGTTTGGTCAGGAACTCCTTAACCGCTATGGATGACCCCTTTAGCCTCGACTTCGCTCTCCAAACAGCAGACCTCGACTCCGCACTACTGAACCATGCAAGAATTGGTCGGTGATGTTCTTTGCCCGGAGTTCCAATTCTGTGGCAAACACTGATGGCAGACTGAGTGTCATTAAGTGACAACCTCTTGCCCATGATGTCATGTACAACTGAAACGCAGTCTTCATTTTCACACTCAGCAACTCCGAGGAAGATAAGAGCTTTCCGCCGATGCCTTGTCTCCATGACATCAACCATGTTGGAGCACTCAGTGATTTGTTGTCGAAGCAACCGCAACATGTTAAACATCAGCTCCCGGAATGTGCGAAACTCTTCAGCCACCCTTGCAACTGTGTCCTTGGCCGGACCTCCCGAGTTGAGCTGAGCTTCAAGTTCAGCCATCCGCTTTGTGAAGGACTCCTCCAGTTTGTTTTGATGGAACTGAATTTCTGCTAGTTGTGCCATTATATTTGATTGTTGTCCGTTTTCCAATGTGTCAAAATTGCAGTGTAATGTGATGTGCTGGCAGGTGGTGTACCAATTAGCAATAAATTACATGTGTTGTATTGCTTATGTAAGTATCCTGTATTTAAGGTATATTATATTGAAAAATATAACTTTTTAAACTTGGAAATGTATATAATATAATTTAATTTAAAATGTTCAATAACAAAAACGTGTAGACTTTTTGACACACCTACCCACTTTTTTTATTATTATGTAGGTATAGCATAACGGTCACGGGAGTTCAGTGCTTTTTCCCAATCCTAAAAGTGCCCAAAATGCATAAAGAAGCTTTCACTTCATCGAATCTACTCTTAGCTCTGCTTTTTTATACTGCCAATATAGCAAACCAGCGTACGGCCCGCTTGATGGAAAGCAGTTACTGTAGCCTATGGACGCTTGCAACACCACGCGTATCACTCGCGCGTTGCCGTCCTTTAAAAACCTTATAACTCCTTCCTCGAAGAACCCCATGCTTTTACCTAAAACGAAAACAAGCGTGGTATTTTTGGACATTAAGGACAAGGTCTGTGTAATGTGTCAAAGTCAAAGTCAAACTCATTTCTTAATTTAGATCAAATACTTACATGATACTTGTGAACGTCATAAAAACGATGCCAGCATACTTTTTTCCTACGGCCAATGCGCTAGCTAAGGTAGGGCCTCGAGAAGAATTGGCAAGAAACTCGGGCCACTCTTTTTTTGTTAATCGCCAGAGTATAATTTACAATGTGAAAAGAGTTACAATATTAGTGTTAACAAAAAGGGACGAAAACCAATATACCATACAAAAATAAGTAAGAAAACAATTAAGGAAAAAGAACATAAATTTAGCTTTCCACTGTATGGCAATGTGGAACTTGACAAACACGCATCTCACGGATAACCCACTGAATCAACCATGAAGCTTTATAATATACGTACTAAGGTACCTACATTGCATTTTTGGGGTCAAACACTATGCAAGGTATCGAACATTTTGCTACACCGCACCGTGGGGAATGTCGACGAATTCCTAGACTGGGTGAGGCGCTGATATTCATTACTTATCTGCTGTACCTACTTATAAACCTTTCTCTTTTTAACAAGATCTTATCAGTCTTACCATGACATATATAGCGAATTCTCGATCTTTATTTGAATTTCAAACAAATAAAGTTACCATCTTATGGATTTCTAAATGTGATCGAAAATAACACCACCGACACCGCGCGCCGTAATGGTAAGGCGACAAAGGGGGTATTCCTCGAAGCGCACCCATTTTGAAACGCACCTAAAGTATTCCTCGAAACGCACCATTCAGATGCGGTATATTTTTAATTCCTTCGTCACCGATCCTGAATAGTGCGTTTCGAGGAATACTTTAGGTGCGTTTCGTTAGGGGGTATTCCACGAAGCGTACCCATTTTGAAACGCACCGTTTCAAAATGGGTACGCTTCGAGGAATACCCCCGGTAAAGTTCTTCAGTCAAACTGTACAAGTTTATTTATTCTTTGTAGTTGAAAATATAAAAGATCGAATTTTCATACAGAGTACAATCATACGGCCTTACATTGGTAAGCTAAGCAACTAGCGTACCTAGTTTATAGACGCTTGCAACACCAGAGACATCACTCTCGCATTGTCGACCCTGTAATATTTACATTATACCTACCTACATGCTACTAATATTATAAATTTAGAGATAGATTATGGTCTGGAATAACACATAAGCTACTTTTTACAGCGATAACCGACATCCACGCGGGCGGAGCCGCGGGCAACAGCTAGTATATTATATAAAAGGAGCAGCTGACTGACATATCAACGCAGGGCCTAAACTATAAGGGTTAGAAACTTAAAAATTTGCACAGGTGTTCCTTTTATAACGTAGGGAAGCACTAAGAAAGGATTTTTGAAAATTCACCCCTAAGGGGGTAAAACGGGGGTGCAAAGTTAGTATGAAACTTTGCCGTTTTTGAAGTTATTCGAGTGAAATGTTCGAGTAAAATTCAGTATGAAGGAAATTTAAGAATAATGCGTAATAACTAAATAATATATTTTGTTGTTAAATACCCCGTTATAAAAAAAATATAGATTTTCTCCTATTTGATAGCATAAAAGTCTAGGCGTACTTGAAGCCATTAAAACAAGTGAAAACTACAACATAATCACCATCAAGGCAATTTTCACGTTGATCTGATAAACCGCTTCACATCGACACGTATTTATATACAAACAACTTTCATTTATTCGCAAGCGAAGAATAACAAACATAGAATAATATAACAAAAAGAAAAACTTAATTTAAAATAAAAAAAATACTAATAATGTTTATATTATCAATCCTTGTAGTCAAAATTTACTACATAATTTATACTATTATTATTATTATTAAATTTTAGGACCAAATTAAGGTTAATTTCTTACCCTCTTTGATATTTTAAGGTTAAACAAACCGGCCGCAGAGGGTTGCCAGAAGAGCCTTTTATTATTCTATAGGTATATAAAAGTCAGTGACCAAGTAGGGGCTTGCTAAAAAAGGGCCAAATTAAAAGTACCCAGAATTGACGTTTATGCATGAAGAGGCGAAGGTAGTACCTATGTTTGGATCGAAGTAATTGGCATACCATAGTCTCTGCCTACCCCAGTGAGAGACGGGCGTGATGATATGTATGTATGTATATAATATTAAAAAAATTAAAGTCACTTTGTGAATTTTCATGACTTTTGAAATGACAAAAGTGAATACGTCGCTGGCTCTTGATCTATAGGGTTGGTAACATTGCTCGGTTGCAACGGCCGGTTATGCTCCTGGCATTGCAAGATCCAATACGCTACGGTAACTGGTTCCCATCAGGCAGGCGATACGCTTGTTTGTCACCGTATTTAAGTACAATAACAAGAATAGAAATGCGTTTTCTCAAAATAAGAATAAAACAATTGCTCTTTGTTTCATCTAAGTACTATTTTTTCATCAATATTTCAAAATTTATATACTTACCTTTCGATCTACGTTCATCTATCTATAAAATTAAAAAAAACCTAGCTGTACTCGCTGTTCGGTAAACGATCAGCGGGTTAAGCTACCAAGGGCGCGGTAACCTTATTATATAGGTGACCGCATAGTGGTATTTCATCTGAGCGTCTCCGTGCTTCGGAGGGCACGTTAAAAGTCGGTCCCGACTGTTATCAGTCGTTAGATCACGACCAAGGCCCAAATATGGGCGATCTCAATAACTCTGTCCCCAGGTTGGCTACTAACCAAACGATAAGAAGAAGTATAAAAATGAAACTCCCCAAGTGTATGCGTATACATACATTTGGGGGGTTTCATAACTTCCGATAGACTGCACCAAATTAGTTTTTTTTTTGTGTTTTTTATTGACAAGACATGGTTTGTTTAGAAGGAAATTTTAGAAAATATTCAAGAAAAAATATAGCGGTACGAATTCACCGGGTCAGCTAGCTATATACATAAAACTAATTTGAACTTAAAAACAAAAAATATATAAAAGCAAAATACAAACGAAGACTGTTGTTTAAGCGTTGAAATATTCCTCAACATAACTGTCTACTGGGAACGTGCCCAGAAGGCTAGCGATCTTATTTGAATTAGTACACTATATAATGCTGTTGAACAACAAAATCTGATAGTACGAGAATTAACCGCGTAACTGACTGACACGGTTGGTGCATTGAGAAAGTTATAACCTCGAATACAAACGAATCGCGTGCTGTGGGTTCAATCCTTGCACGGCAAAATACGTAACCACTGTATTGTTCATAATTCGTTTTAAAGCACAAATTTATTCTCATAATATAGGTAAAACTGCGTAATTGGTTCAGTGGCTTAAGTGGTTACCTCGCCATTTACCACTGCGCGGCGTGTTGTGGGTTCGATTCCCACACGGGAAAAAAAATGTGTGATCCATAAATTATTGTCCCGTTGTATGTTTGTAAAGTCCCCCGCGACACAGATCTTGTTCTTTAATGAGAGGGAGGTGTCTTAAATAAGGGACACAAAACACATCCAGACTTGGAACAGACACGCCTGATGTTAAGCAGTTACCGTAGCCTATGGAAATACCAAATACCTTTGGTATTTCCATCCTTGCGTGTCCATTTTTTACACCAGGGCTTTAAGATGGATTATTCCTGTGATATAAAAATTATTATTTTAAAATGCATCCATAAGTGAGCGCTGGTGACTTGTTCTTACACACAGGAACACAACTACACCGCTGTGTGTAAGTATCTAGCTGTACTTTTGTAAGGTGGAGGTCCTTCCCCAGTAGGGCTTGTATGGTGCCCTATTTCTCTTAGAATTAAATAAATACTTTACACAAAGTTTCATTTTGTTTTGTTTTTCGCGATGCTGATGGCGTGGTAAACGAAACATGCTGTTGGAATGTCTAACCCACCATTGAACTTCTAAAAAATATCGCGAGGAAACCCACATATTTTAGACATGTGGGTTTCCTCATTGTTTGCTATTGTTTCTTTCACCGTTAGCAGATAGTAAAATATTTGATTATGTATAAATACCGACCGCAAAGTGAAATTCACCAGTGTCGTAAGTGTGGTGTAAGTTCTATTCATCCTGCCGGTATCTAACTCACACATCATGCGTTACATCTCCCCTCGGCTATCATGACTTAATCCCACTTCCTACTATTATTATAAATGTTAAAGTTTGTAAGGATTAATGGATGTATGTATGGATGTTTGTTACTCTTTCACATAAAACCTACTGAACGGATCTGTATGAAATTTAGAATAGAGATTTATTTGACTTTTTATCGCGATAACCGACATCCACGCGCATGGAGCCGCAACTCAACAGCTAGCAAATACACAAAATGATTTACTTTTTAAGATATCTTATAATATTTTTATAGAAATTATGAAGTACCTAATTAAAGTTCGTATGGTTATTTATTAACAAATTTACACAAATATAATATTAATATACATTTTAACAGTACGTATACTTATACACGTAGTGTGGCCGAGTGGGAAAGTAACCGACTTGCATACAAGAGGTGCGGGTTCGATCCCGGGCAGTACCAATGTGAATTTCACTTTGTGGAGTTTATATGTACTAATCAAATGATTCACCATTTGCTAACGGTGAAGGAAGACATTGTGAGGTAACCCACATGTCTTAAAAGAAATTCTAAAGACATGTCTGATTCACCAATCCGCATTAGGCCAGCGTGTGTGACTTAAGGCCTAAAACCCTCTCTCTCTCTTGATAGAGGAGAGGAGACTCTTGCCCAGCAGTGGGACATAATTATATGAATCGCTATTATACTTATACAAAATTAATTTCAACATAAAAACAAACTGTTGTTATTTTTAAGTAGAAGTGGTAATTATACCTATAAACTTAATTAATCTACAGTGTCATTTTTAAATTTTACCTGTTTATATACCTAAATACCTACAATTAAAAATGCATTAAGTATATTAATATTATCATATTTAGTTACTAGTCTGTCGATGTCTTCATTAGTATTGCACGTAATCATTGCGTTATTCCAAGGCTTTGTAATTTTCACTAGCCAATGTTCCAGAACAAATTTTCGTCATAATTCATTGAAAATGTTTTCCATTTCCCCAACGTAATAGCAATTGTAAAATGAATGCGTTAATTAGAATATTCTTATGTACGCGTGTAACAATGTATCTAATAATGAATAGCCAATGCCTAGACAAGTACTTAGTTACTTTTGTTTTTTTTATATATCAATGCACGGCCATGTATCAATAATAAATAGTGAAATAATATTTTATTATTTTTACAATATTTTATTATTATCTAAATAATTAGAAAATTGCGAAAGTTTGGATGAGGATGGATATAATATGTTTGTTACTCCTTCATGCAAAAATTACTGGACGGATTTTTATGAAACTTTACAGTATTGTATGTAGTTTATATTATTAGAATAGCACTACGTGAAAAAAAAAACATCATCTAAGTGGACGAAGCCTAAGCAAGTATTAAATAAATACAAGGATTTTTTTTATGTGAATGAAAATAGTAAAATTCTGATAATCACAATATATTAATTCACACTTTTCATTAGAACGCAAGCTTTTATTAGGTCACGTATAGATCGTGAGTGAAAATTGCAGATTACTAACAAAACTCATTTATTAAACCTGTTAAAAAAGGAATAATATTTTTAAATAATAACAACACTCATACTTACAATTTTAGGAACTCGTCAATTTAGTTCTTAAAAAAACAGTAGAATAGAATGCACAGTGAAGTCTATTCGATCGTAAATCGCGTGCGCACCGTATAGGCGCGCGCAACCGACTCCGCATCCGCATGCAACGTTACCAGCGTGCGCGCAGAAAGTAGTACCGCTATTGTCCCTAACATTTACCGGCAGATCACTTTCCGATGCAAGTTTAACTGTACAATTTTATTATTGGGGCCTTGTGTACATTTGTACATTGATCTCATTGTGATTTATGACATAGGTAGTTAATATTAATTTCAACGTGTTTAAAAGCCTATGAAGTGCAGCATAATGCAGCTTAACTGGGGAATGATTTCTTTTTATATACATTAGGTGGTTAACAATTAGTATACGGCCTGCCTGATGGTAAGCAGTTGCCGTAGTCTATTGACACTTCTATTCGTTCTGACCCAAAAATATAAACGCCTGGGCTTTATTATGGAATTTCCCTGGGATAGGAAAACGTTTCGTTAAAAACACAACCCTCAATGAGCTCTGGTACCAGACACAGACCATAACACGACACCGCTGTGTGTAGTGCTGAGGTCTTCTGTAAGGTAAGGTCTGTATAGTGCAAAAGAAGATCTCCACCTTACAGAAGACGACAGCTTTATCTAGATAGAATAGACACTGTGGTATGATTGTCTTCCTGTGCTCGGGTACAGGAACAGGTCGACATGCTTTTTTTTTTCTAAACGTTTTCTTGCTCCAGGGATATATCGGATATCCCTGGAGCCTACTGAACCCTGGTGTAACAAATTTTTGGTTCGGTAACACGCGACGTTGCGTAAAGTATTGCGGGCAGAGGCCCGCAATACTTTACGCAACGTCGTACTGAAGCCTTTGGACACCAGAGGGTGTCCAAAGGCTTCAGTAGCTGCTTGTCATTAGGTAGGCCGAATGTTTGTGTGTCACCTAAGTAGAAAAAAAACCTTATTTTTGTCCCAAGAAAAAAAAAATCATTTTCGGCTTCCCGTATTAAGCTGCTCCCAACCACTTCCACCGCATCAGAGAGGTAGGGCACTATACTAGCGAGCAAGCCCAACTGGAAAAGGACCTCCACCTTACAGAAGACCACAGCCAAATAACTACACGCAGCGGTCTAGTTGTGTTCCTGTGTGTGAGTACAGGTCTCCAGCGCTCTTTTACCTTAAATATGCGAATGTATTTCTGACAGTCAATTGGTATATCAGAGATGAACAGTTTCCCATAGCAACGTTTCAAAACGAGGTCGACTATGAAAGCTTCATATTTACACTCTAGACTAGGCTGAGTGCTTGCTGCTGTTGCCATTTAAAAGTATTTATTGCGTGCCTCTGTGTCTATCGTACGCTGTAGATATTAATATAATATAATATTTTAAATACACTTACAGACATAGACTGATTTATCAGTGACTAGCTGTTGCCCGCAGCTCCGCCCGCGTGGATGTCGGTTATCGCTGTAAAAAGTAGCCTATAATGTTATTCAAGACCATAATCTATCACTATGCCAAATTACACCCAGATCCGTAGTAGTAATGTATGTATTTTTTATGTTTTTTATATTTTTATTATGTAGTTTTTATGTGAAAGAGTAACGAACATCCATCCAGCCATCCATACTTACAAACATTCGCGTTTATAATATTAGTAGGATTATACTAAGATAGAAGATTTTTACGATTGACCGTTATGTTTGTGAGTTCGAAATTCGAAAATGTACTCTTCAAATAATTTGTGTTCCACTTTCAAGTTTCGATTTCGATTGTAGC
This sequence comes from Trisateles emortualis, assembly GCA_947095525.1. NCBI lineage: Eukaryota > Metazoa > Arthropoda > Insecta > Lepidoptera > Erebidae > Trisateles > Trisateles emortualis. The sequence goes on along the minus strand of OX352735.1, from coordinate 9,294,307 downwards.
ATGCGAATTTATTTTTTAAAAATTGCCGCACGATTGCAAGCTCTGTCATAGATAGATATTTGTAGCGGGAACCTTTTTGTTCTATTTAGGGAGCAAATAGAGAGTTGTGGCAGACTATTACGGAAACCTTTGCCCAGAAATGGGCAAAGATTCCGCATACCTACTTATACCTCTTCACCATTCGCCGAAGCGGATGCAGGATTTGGTTTAGGGAGAGGGGCAATCTTAGCTCATTTCACTTACTTAATCTTTTAGAAAAGTGATAAATAGAAAGTAAAGAAGGATTGGTCGCAAGCCAATTGCACCCATTGCCCTCCCCCAGATCCACGCCTGACCATTCGTGTAGGTACCTACTTCGTGTCCTTGTTAAGATACAATGTCCTATCTAGTAAGTAGGTTACCTACCGTTATAAACGTTATGTCATATTTGGAAATGCTACCCAGTGGTAATGAATGACTCGGGATAAAATGTAAAAAAATGTGAATGTGCAAACAATATTTCAAAAAGACATCTAAAGATCTGGATGTTCTCCTTAAATGAAGTATCGGAAAATACTCGTGACGAAGATTTTTTTTGTATTGATGGAGCAACGTGATATTCGATAATAAATTATAGTTAATTTCTTAGATATCTTTAAATTATTTTTATACATTGCAATATTAAATTTATTACCTACTAGTGGTCCGCCCCGACTTCGCCCGGGTTACTATTTTTAGCTCAACTTTCTTATTTTGTTTTACATAAGAACCTTCTCCTGGCAATAACGAACATAGAAAAAAAAATAGCGAAATCGGTTTAGCTGTTCTCGAGATTTGCGCTTAGCAACATATTGATTGATTAATAGAATAATATACCTACCTAACTAACAATATTTAACACACCATTTTTCAATAATCTTACAGCCCGTATCCAGAAAAACATTTATTACAATTTAGCGCCATCTACAGAAAAACATTGAAAACACAGTTAGAAAATGTTCTCGTGATAATTACATTTTGTTACAGAAGATGGCAGTCAAATCGAACACATTTGGGACGTTTGAATTCATTTTGCAAGTTGTCTTTGTAGTTAGACCTTGTTGGAATTTAATAAAGGAAATGATTTTATAATAATAATAAAATATTTAATTTTATAAAAAAAAATGTCGACAACTACAAATTCAAAGACTAAATTATATTCTCTACTCGATACTAGGTGGCAGCACAAGTATCACAATTATAAAGTTTGAAAAGTTATCAAGAAAAAAAAATTGTTAACTATTTTATAAAATATACCAGTGCTGAAATGTAAAACAAGTACGGTTAATAAAATAACATAAGTTATTAATACACAATAGACACTCACCTGGGTAAGTCCACGCAGCGGACAGCGGTATTGATTTGACTTCAACATACCTACGTTATTTTATTATAACCGCCACAGTACTTCACATCTTCAAGACTAGGTACTATTCTCTTTATAAACACTCGGCACAAAAGAGGAAATAGAATAAAAATCAGTTAATGACAAAATGCGAGTTTGGCGTACGCGAGCGGTTGCGCCTCGCGACATGTTACCATAAATCAGAAGGGGTCGCCACCCTAGTCCCCTCCCTGCTACGGGTAAGGATGATCTTTTCCCCAGATCCTACATTTTTATAACGACCAACATCCACACATGTTTTTTTCGACGCAATATGTGGAGGTATTATGTGTTATTTTCATGATGTTCGTATGTTTTGTTGCTGCAACTTTAAATTGGCTGCCTACCCTATATTTATTTAATTGATACGTGGACAGAGGCTACTTCTAATTGTGTTGTAACATTGTCCTGCTATTTTGTATCAAAATCATAAAAAACATTTTTGATTTGATAAGCAATTACATATTTACTGTTAAATATTTTAAGGTTTTCATTCCATTTGTTGTGCACCAAATTGCACCGACCGGGTTTAAAATATCACAAGGTTTAGACCCGTGGTCCGCGTGGCCATGAGATGTGTGCAAGTCGTGATAGTGTAAAAGATTTTTGCATAATTTTCATAAACAATATCAGGTCATTGTCATTTCATTATTCGGTAATTGTGTAAGAAGTAAAAAAACTGAGCTTGAGCTGACTATTCTTATCTTGTTTTTCTGTCATACGCCAGTTCTTCAACCTCTTTGTGTGTTGCTGTTGCAATTGTTACTATTTTCTTCATCTACCTTCCTTTTATACCTACTTGATATTTTGTTTTTAAATCTTTTACCTGTATATTTATATCTACACAAAGTTGTGCTTCTCTTCTTCCGTTTTATAGTAATACTAATCTTGGTTGGATTCTAACACAAAGTAAACTCAGTGGTTCAAGTAATCAACACTGTTGCGCCAGGCGCCGCGCCGCCCGCCCATTAAGTAACTCCGGCGCTAAAACATAGATGGCAGCACAACCCGTATAAACCTACTTATATGATTATGTAGGCCACTTGGTGGTGTGATACATTGTGTTATTTAATTTTCTCTGCCATTTATGATGAACCAAAAATAATAGAATGAATGATATCATTTTATTTTATATTGACTGAATGTAAAAGCATAACTTTTGTATGGGAAATTTGAGTTGCGCAATTGTTTACTTGCGACTCTGTGGACCGTGAGAAGGCTTTTTTATTTACCTAACTACGTGGTGTGTGTGTATATATCTCCATACTTTACACCATCAGTATTTCTTAACTTGACGTAATAAAACACCGATTCACTACTGTCAGAATAGGTACCTACCTACTACTAGGTACCTACTTGTTGTTGTTGTATTACTATATTCCAATTTGCATGGTACTGTAGCTGGTTTAATTGAGCATGTAAGATGTGAGTGAAGCTCCTGGGTAGATATCCACCTAGGTATTTGTTGAATTCCTTTGCAACTTGAAGTGATATTACTGTGACTTGACTGCATTAGTTTGCATGCTTAGGTAAAAATATTTAACTTTAAAGGGTGGCCTGAGTTTCTTGCTTATTCTTCTTTCCTACCTTTTAGTGAAATCATCTCAGCCAAAAGACGTCCACTGCTGGACATAGACCTCTCCCAAGGATGTCGACAACTCTCGATTCTGAGCCGACCTTGTCCATCGGTTGCCCGCAACCTTTACCAGGTCGTCGGTCCACCTTGTTGGAGGCTTGCCCAACAAGCAGGAAATAGCTGTAAGTAAGTTTAATGACATTATCATTTTAGCTTACTCGGTACATTTATAATTTATGATCTTCACAAGTGCTCTGTGATTTTTTAATATAATTCCCGCGCTAGAGATACAACTTTCTCCCGCGACACAGGGCATAACAAGCCCCGCGTCGCGGGAAAGTTGTATCTTTAGCGCGGGAATTTACAAACATAAAAGAGACTTACAAACCTAAAATTAACGGACACAAAGTATACCCAGACTCGGGAGAACCATTTATAGATCACAATCTTTTGTACCGTGTCCGAATCGAACCCACAACACGCCGCACAGTGGTAAATGGCGAGGTAACCACTTAAGCCAGTAAACCAATCGTGCATTCGCAATGTTAGTTTTTAATCTAAATGAATTTTGACTTTGAGTACATTTTTATTATAATCATGGTTGCATCACATGTTCATCAGTGACGTCATCAAATAATGTGCGTAACTATTGTTTATTCGACTGTGTTAAAATGGGATTTCAGTTGAACGTGTTACACCTGACATGAAGCGACTGACCTCCGCGACCTATTTACTATACACTGTTCACTCATCTACGGAAAGTAACAGCGGTTGTAAACTCACCGGCTTTGTAGCCGTAAAAAGAAATCATAGTTATCATTTACAGATAGGTAGAACATCATACTAGCGAGCAAACCCGACTGGGGAAGGACCTTCACCTTACAGAAGACCACAGCCCAAATATCGACACACAGCGGTGTAGTTGTGCTCCTGTGTGTGAGTACAGGTTTCCAACGCTCATTTAGGGATGCTATTTGAAAGAAACGTTTTTCTATCCCAGTGGTATGTCATCTTAAAGCCCTGGCGTAAAAAAAAAAGTTCGGTAACACGCAAGTAATAACTCGGGCATTGCAAGCGTCCACAGGCTACGGTAACTGCTTACCATCAGGCAAACAAAATAATAGCTGATATCATTTGGTTATATTATTATGACAATGTAATTTTATTTCTAAATGTTTATTATTTTTAATATTTATTTGTATTATCATCTAATACATTGTATAATTTGCAAGTGATAAACATTGTAGATTCACATTAGACAGAGGCTGAGCCTGGTGATCTGTTAATACAGCATTTGCCTTCAACAGACACCAGTCTCTTATTTATTGTACAACCCTAAATATACTTAACACACGATACCATCCTTGTACATTTACGACAGTAGATGCAACTTTCAAGACTTGACTAACAAAATTAGTGTCTTACCTTATGAAGGTACCGATGTAGCTTTACTCCGCTCTCGACGATTTACAAGATGATAATGTTGAAGCCTCTGTTGAAGCGCACATATTACATTAGATAATGTCTTAGTATAGGGAAGACTATATAGTAGCGTCAATCTTTTATATTTGATCAAAATCAGACAAATAAATACCGTAATAGCGCGTTTTAACCCGCGAACGGCCGGCTAATTCTCTAAGAAACAGCGATGACAAACTGACAGTTGTGATCGCAAAATTGACAGTTGTGATTGCTCGGGGACGGCGCAATCTATTGACTAAACGTCAAAAAGGGCTCTTACGGAATACCGATTTTCAATCTGACAGATGGATTTTGCTCGGTTTTTGCGATGGCTCGGTTTTTGCTCTTACGGAATACCCCTGCGGGTCATAACACATAGGGTTGCCGACTGTTTAAAAACTTCGAATGCCCGTCGCCGGTGCGCGTGCGCCCCACGCTCGCTACGTTGCCAGTTCGTACTTCTTTGCCAATTTAACAGGTCTGTAAGCGGTAAGTATTTGTTTTGACATAATACGACAGTGTCCTCACTATATAGAGAGAGATTAGATTCTTCCTTACACTATGATAATGTACTGTCTTACTTGCAGCACTTTACATGCTTTTACGTTTAGATGGATGTATACGTCAAAACAGCTGAACGGATCTGGATGAATTCTGGATTGGCTAGTTTTATCCCGAAAAAACAAAACACTTTTGTGAAGCTAGTTAATAAAATAATAATGTCTAGCTATTTAAAAAGAATAATAAAAGTGAACCGAAATAGTTTGAAGGATGTCACACCGATGCCCGCAAAGCAAAAAGGGTCTGGAGTGGTGACCATGAATTAAAGAGGCAGTTAGGGCAAGCCTGCAATAACATGAACCAACAATTTGAATAATGCAGGTAGCCAATGGATAAATGCAGATAAGGACTGAATGCCGCGGAAATCCATGCTGCAGGAGGTAGGGCACTAAACAAGCACGCATGCTGGTCTGGGAATCTCCACCTTAGAGAAGACCACAGCACTATATAAGGGATATCGTCAGCCAATAACAAAAGGTAATTGATTTACATCTCAGCCAAAAGACGTCCACTGCTGAACATAGGCCTCCCCCAAGGTTTTCCACAACTCTCGATCCTGAGCCGACCTCGCCCATCGGTTGCCCGCAACCTTTACCAGGTCGTCGGTCCACCTTGTTGGAGGCCTGCCCACGCTTCGTCTTCCAGTTCGTGGTCGCCACTCTAGAACCTTTCTGCCCCAACGGCCATCAGTTCTGCGAGCTATGTGCCCGGCCCATTGCCACTTAATGGAGGCAATTCTTCGAGCTATGTCGGTTACTTTGGTTCTCCTACGGATCTCCTCATTTCTGATTCGATCTCGCAGGGAAACTCCAAGCATAGCTCTCTCCATTGCTCGTTGGGTGACTTTGAGCCTTCGCACGAGGCCCATAGTGAACGACCACGTCTCAGATCCGTATGTCATCACTGGCAACACACACTGGTCAAAGACTTTCGTCTTGAGACACTGCGGTATTAATTAGTCATCTCAGCCAAAAGACGTCCACTGCTGGACATAGGCCTCCCCCAAGGTTTTCCACAACTCTCGATCCTGAGCCGACCTCGCCCATCGGTTGCCCGCAACCTTTACCAGGTCGTCGGTCCACCTTGTTGGAGGCCTGCCCACGCTTCGTCTTCCAGTTCGTGGTCGCCACTCTAGAACCTTTCTGCCCCAACGGCCATCAGTTCTGCGAGCTATGTGCCCGGCCCATTGCCACTTAATGGAGGCAATTCTCCGAGCTATGTCGGTTACTTTGGTTCTCCTACGGATCTCCTCATTTCTGATTCGATCTCGCAGGGAAACTCCAAGCATAGCTCTCTCCATTGCTCGTTGGGTGACTTTGAGCCTTCGCACGAGGCCCATAGTGAACGACCACGTCTCAGATCCGTATGTCATCACTGGCAACACACACTGGTCAAAGACTTTCGTCTTGAGACACTGCGGTATTTGGGACGAGAAGATATGACGTAGCTTCCCAAACGCTGCCCAGCCGAGTCGGATTCGACGAGTGACCTCTTTCTCGAAGTTGGACCTACCTAACTGGACTGTATGTCCCAGGTAGACATACTCGTCAACAACTTCAAGTGTAGAGCCTCCAATTGTGACAGAGGTGGGTGCGACATGGACATTTGCCATAATCTTGGTCTTGTCCATGTTCATTTTAAGACCCACTTGTAGTGAGACTCTACTGAGGCCATCGAGCATTGCGCCAAGGTCTTCCATGGTCTCAGCCATGACCACGATATCGTCGGCAAATCGAAGGTGAGTGATGTACTCGCCGTTGATGTTGATGCCGAGTCCATTCCAATCCAGAAGCTTGAAAGCATCTTCCAGTGCAGCGGTGAAGAGTTTCGGGGATATGACATCACCCTGTCTTACACCTCGCTGCAACTGGATAGGCTTCGTGCTCTGATCATGGAAACGGACCGATATGGTGGCGTTTTCATACAAGCACTTCAACACTTCGACGTACCGAGTGTCAATTTGGCACCGCTGGAGAGACTGTAGCACAGCCCAGGTCTCGATCGAATCAAAGGCTTTCTCATAGTCCACAAACGCTAGACATAGAGGCTGGTTATACTCCTCGGTCTTCTGTATAACCTGCCGCAGCGTATGTATGTGGTCTATGGTACTAAACCCTTTTCGGAAACCGGCTTGTTCTGCCTTGAAGGCAGACTTCTGGCTGGAAGTCGTCAAACCTGAACGCGAGACGATTCGTAATGACTCTCGAAAACAGCTTGTAGACGTGGTTCAGGAGTGAGATGGGTCTGTAATTCTTCAGCAGAGTTTTATCACCCTTTTTGAAGAACAGCACCACCACACTCCTGTGCCATGCCTGTGGCGTCTTGCCCGCGAGTATGACGGAATCAAAAAGCTTTTGCAGTGCCTTTAGCACCGGCCTTCCACCAGCCTTTAGCAATTCGCTTGTGATTCCGTCCTCACCCGGCGCCTTGTTGTTCTTTAGCTGTTTGAGAGCCATACTGATCTCGTCTAGGCTGACGACCGGGATATCATCGGTATAATGTCGGGACAACTTAGCTCTTGGGTCGTCTGTCGAAGAGCTAACAGGTGACCGAGTTGTCGTGTACAGCTGCCTGTAAAACGTTTCGATCTCTTCCACCAGCTCGGGCCTGGACGATATGATTCTGCCGTCCCCAGTCTTCAGCTTGGTCAATCGGCTCTGCCCGATAGACAGATCTCTAGCGAACACTTTGGAGCCCTTGTTCTGCTCTATAGCCTGTTTAATACAATCTGTATTGTATTGGCGAAGGTCGCGAGTCAAAGACTTAGAGATCTGCCTATTGAGCAGCCGGTATCGGCCGGCATCATCTGAGGACTGCAAAACCATCTCTCGCCTTTCCTCCATGAGCTTGATGGTTGAGTCGGAGATCTTTCTCGTTTCTTTTGTTCGGCGGGTTTTAAAACTGTTAGACCCAGCCGAACGGACAGTTTCCACGAACCTGTTGTTGTAATCTTCCACATCGACGCAATCACCTAGGCTCTCGAAGCGGTTCAGCAGTTCGAGCTGAAAGCTGTCGGGGTTTTGGGTTTGGATAGGTGCAGGTCGGAGCGTTGACTTCATCAGTCGAGATCTTTCCAGCTTGCAGCATTGATATTTAATTTGCCCCTTACCAGTCGGTGATCGCTCCCGGTTTTCACCGCATTGATCACAGAGACATCATTAAATATCTGCCGCTTCGTCGACATGATGAAGTCAATCTCGTTTTTGGTTGCACCGTCAGGACTCACCCAGGTCCATTTGCGTTGTTCGTGTTTCTTGAAGAAGGAGTTCATCATAAAGAGTCCCTCCTTCTCCATGAAATCGAACAGCATCTGGCCCCGGGGATTCCGATGCCCATACCCAAATTGCCCCACTTTCAGCTCATCACCGCTCCGTTTGCCCAGTTTTGCGTTGAAGTCCCCCATGACAACGGTGAAGTGGGTCTTGGTGCTATGTATGGCTCTGGAAATATCCTCATACATAGCTTCGACCTCATCATCGGGGTGCGCCGATGTTGGAGCGTACACCTGTATGACCTTCAACGAATACCGTTTGGTGATTCTGAGTATAAGGTACACTACCCTTGTCGACACACTCTCGATCTTGACCACGTTGTTTACGAGGGACTTGTGGACGATAAACCCGACACCACCCTGGGACTGTTGGTCGCCCTCCCGGAAGTAGAGCAAGTTGCCGGATTTGAGCGTTATCGAGTCCTCTCCCTCTCTACGGACTTCAGATAGCCCTATAACATCCCATCGCAGCTTGCTCAATTCTTCCTCCAGTTCGGCAATCTTCTCGTCGGTCCGCAGTGTGCGCGTGTTATATGTTGCCAGGGCCAGCTGTCGTTGTTTTTGGTAGCCTGGTCTCTGCCGGAGATTCTTAGCACCCCTTGTCCCACCGTTACCATGGCCGCTACCTGAGCCAGGAATAGCGGGACTGCCGGGGACTAGGGGCCGATTTTTATTGGTGCGGATCATTTTGGGGGGGATTTACCATAATCGCCACGCTTGGCAGGCGGGTTGGCGATCGCAGTGGCGGAAGTCTTTACATAGGGACGCTGCTGCCCGTCCTATGTCTACTATTTGCTTCCGCCATATTAGAATGGTTTGACCGCCATTATTCGGTTGACTGCTTGCACAAGTGCAGGCACCGGCAGTTAAATAACTACGTATACCTGCACCAGTGGGCGGTGGGGTCGTCACTTCCCGACGCCGTCACTTCCCGACGCCGGTATTAATTAGTAATTGATTTAAATGAATCAAAAAGATCAGACAAGTAAATGAGTACTGAAGATCTGTACTTACGCATAGGAATGCGTAAGTACAGATCTTCAGTACTCATTTATAAATAAAACTTTGTGCACGCGTCCAAAGGCTCTATCAGATGAAAAAAAATATTAGAAATAAATATTAAAATAATTAGAAAAAAATACTTAATGAGTTTTATAATGTAGTCGTAGTCTCCAAAAACGATTATTAAATACTAGTAATATATTATAAGTTCTGAAGTAAGCCAGAAAGTGCTTTAAAAAAAGGTTCTAAGTAAGTAATTGAAAAATACGAGAATTTTGTTAATGTTACATTTTTTGTAATTTTCCCCTTTCCCGCGAGGTTACACAGATCCCAAAAAAGGGGACATCAAATTTTACGGGTATTTTCATCATTTGTTTATTTATTATTTAACATTGCCAGTCTAATTGGGTTTCATAAACATTCTTGAGAAGGCATTTCAGTCTATGCTATAACATATAACAATAGAAGATGTTATATAGCACAAAAATATCGCTTAGCCTACATTTTATATGAACACATTAAGACAATGCTACATAAGAAAGGGATTTTATTAGATAATAGTAGAAGCGGTGAATGAGACTGTGACACCTCAGCAAAATGTCCTTATTCCAATCTGTAACTGCAAGGTAGGTAGCCGCTTGGCTGTCTCTGGTATTGCTGAAGTCTATGAGCGTAATTAAAAAATATCATGAATTCTTTGTTATTGATTATTCTACCCAAATCTTTAAAACACGAGACGTTAACTTACAACAAAGTATTTTTATTTTCCTAGAGACTTTGGCTGATGATATACGATACTTTGGATAGATAGGTACTAATTACTTTATCTTGGTACTAGCGGCACGTCCTAGCATGGTTGGACATTTTTTTTCGCAGGGCTCCCCAATTAAAAACAATAGCCTATGTTACTCGCTGATAATGTAGCGTTCTATAGGCTTAAGACTATTTTGAATCAGCTCAGTAGGTTTTGAGTTTATTCATTACAAATAAAAATACAATAAAAAATTTCTCAAAAAAGCTCTAAGTAATTTAATCGTCTTCCTGTATTGTATAGCACAATATAGCATGCTATAATGCTTTGTATTATAACGTTGTCTGTTCCCACATAAATGTCATTGAAGGAACTAGCATCCTTAGTAGATACAATAGTAGGGTACATTTTAATGACTTGTGTGAATCGTGTGACCTAGTAAGAGCTAGCAAATCATCAACAAACAACCACTCCATTTGTTTTTGACGTTGACGTTTACAATTAGCACAGATTGATACTTGCCACACAACCCCTTTCCTCATCCAATTGGAATTAATAAGATATTTGGGGGCAAAATAGAAAATAGTGTAATACAAAAAGTCTTCCATTACACCAGGTTTACGTGATTTTACAATGCTGGCAACATTATTAAGGTCACTATTACGTTGCGTCCCAAAAGCTCATTCAATGTTTGCCTCGTTGTGCGAATGTTGTAAATTTCTACGAAGTGATTTCGAGTATTGTAATGATAATTTATTTTATATTCTACTTAATACGTCACATATACCTAATAGGATATTAAATTTATTACAGGAAAAATAAAATAAAATATAAGTTAAATAATGCGGTGGTGGCCGAGTGGGAAAGTAACCGACTTGCACGCAAGAGGTGTGAGTTCTTCTAAATTACTTCTAAAGGCATGTCAGATTCACCAACCCGCATTAGGCCAGCGTGTGTGAATTAAGGCCTAGACCCTCTCTCTTTCTCTTGATAGAGAGGAGATCCGTGCCTAGCAGTGGAAAATAATATGGGTTGCTATTATGATTATTATTTATAAACAAAATGGTTACATAATTTAAATAAAAATGTTATAAGCCACACTGGACCGGCGAGAGTGGATTTCAGCCTAAACCCTCTCTGCTTTCTTGATAGAGAAGACATATATTATATAGCAGTAGAAAGGATATGGATTATTATCATTAAACAAAACAAAAAGTTTGCGTATCTGGACATTCGGCACAACTATCAACCTCTATTGCGTTACTCGAGTGTAATGTCACAAAAAATCAATGTTAGATATAAATAATAATTAAACCGATTACAAAACGCTTGTTGCTTTGTTTTTATTGAATTATATTATAAAGTATATTTCGTTATCATATTACAAGGCCAAATTACTTTAATACTCGATATTCAGTTACCCCTACTAATTTTGAAGGGGCAACTTTAATTTTGACTGCTTGGTGCTAATGCTAACCATAACTAAGTATATAATTATTATATTTTTTGCGGTGTATTAGAACAAATTCGTTCTGTTGCATTTTTTAAGCATATTAACATTAAAAAAATATTTTTATGACATTACTCTATTTAAATACATTATGTCCTATGTCCAGCAGTGGAGGTTTTATGGCTGATATGGATGATGGCTTTAAATACATTAGATTTCCTTAATTTGTACCTACACACATCATTACCATAATGGTGGTTGGTCCATTATTGTAATCTAGTTCTTGTAATACTTTTATGGCTTTCGTACCTTGTTTTACCCTAAGCGAAGTTTTGGTCAAATTGCACTGACCATCACTGAGTCCACCATAATCGGTGCATTTCGACCGGAAAGTTGTCAAAAGTTTAACAAATAACGGCAAATATCAGTATTACCTACTTACTTTTAACTTACTACTTAAAATACCTATGTGTTATTATATCTACTGAGGGGTGGCCGCAAAACTTCCCATTCTCCTTCATTGTTATAATTTAAACTATTTAACGAGATGTAAATGATGTATTAATTAAATACCGTAAACGTAACATAATTAAATACATTATACACACGTTCGAATATAATAATAATTTAATTAACCGGATTCCTGAAACTGAACTGAAACCAAAAATATGTTTAACGTTGAAATCAACGCGTTTAATGCTTAATCTTCTTGATATCTATCTATACTATAGGTATAAATACTTTTTATTGGTAACTTAAAAATTTGTTTCCTTATTTCAGGATCTAATTGCCTGATTTTGAAAATTATGTTTCATTTCATAGCCCATTTATTAAGGAAGGTTAAAGGCTACCTATACCTAGGCTTTAAGAATAGAGCAGTCACCATAAAAATGACACGGGCAAAACCCAAAATTTAACGTGGTCGGATAAAACCGAGGGGAACAGCTTGTATTTAATCCTGTTTTAATATCATTAAAAGGGTATTCTTATGAGGAGAGAATGCATGGTAAGGGCGTTGTTGACGAATATGCGAGACCGAATCTTCAGCGAACCCGACGCGGCGATCCGGCCTTAAGTACCTGAAAAGGTGCCAATAAATAATATGCTACAAAACGTTATATGTGACATTTCTACTATAAGCAAAATAAACCTTATGATCTGTACTTAAAGTCGGAAATGTTATTAATACAAAATGTTGCAAACCAGAGAAAATGTTGGCTCAAGTGGACCTTCTCCAAGAAACAACGGGTTTACCTCTGGGTCACCCTGGGGAGTGGAGGGCGGTATTCCATCTAAATCTCCCGAACGAGGGATTCTAAGGTGTATTACCGAAAAGATGTTCGGGTCGAGACAAACTCCTTTTCTCCCCAATGTATTTATTTACCGTTATTATTGTGTATAATGGAAAGCAGGGTGTAATCAAATCAAAGCAAGCAAAGTCCCCATACTGTTTAATGTAAGGCTAAAACTGTCTTTAATACATGCATTCAAATGTATGAGCAAGCTTAAACGATATCATTTCAAAGATTCCAACTCGTATAATGTCGTCATCGTTTTGTATTTTTACCGCCCTTTTTTCGCGCCAAACTTTTTCAATATGGCGGCCGGCGAGAGCCACGCGCTGCCACCATTAACCACCGACACTTCACCGTTGCTATAAACTCACAAATCATGAAACGTGCCATCGCACAAGCTTTACTCCAGTTTCTACTTAGTGTTTTTAACAATATGGTCGATTATCATGTGCCTCTTTCACGCTCGATCACCGGCAACAAAATGTTCCGCCCAACAAATTATTTTGAACCTTGAAACCGCAATGAGGAAAACTTATTTTCAATTAATTCTCACGGAAAATCGTGAAACAAACAAAGAGAGCGAGAAACGAGGCCAACATTCGTTAATAATGTAATGTATATTTATTCGTCTACATTATTTCGCCCTCGATGTCGGCTTGCGTCAAATAGGATCGCTTTTATATTAATTACGGCTGGAAATGAAACAATTATTATTGTCCTTTTAAACTGACACTTGTTCGAAAAGAGTTTGTGTTATAACTTTATTAATAAATAGGTTGAAAGTGATAATTGCTTTATTCATAATGGTTTTGCAATTAATAAGTTGCTATACTTTGGTCGAAGTCGCCTACGGTTGAAAGAATTTACCGCGCTTTTCGCCGGTCTACCGAAATAGGTACCTACATCGCATGTCGAACGCAAAAACTTTGAACTACAATTTAAACAGTATTATTAAATATATTTGTCTAAAGTCCGTATAGCGGATTTGAATCTCCAAGTCATTTATATAACAATGATTCGATTGAGACTGTTATTCAATGTAATATTTACTTTAAATCTGTTTTTCTGTGCGGCCTAATTTATATGGCATCGGGCGTCCCGCATCTAATCAATACACGGCTTGGTGCGGCGCGGCGGGCGCGTCGCGCGCTCGTCTCCCTTCGTACTTATTCGGGTGCGATCGGTAGAGAATGGGACGACCTCGTCGACATTCGGGCGTTCTCGCTTCAATCGTAATTCCATTTTCCGCCCGCCTTGGCAAATTGAAATGTCGTAACTCTTGGGGGAATATCGGCTTTCTGCCCAAGAAAAATATTCTGCTAAGGCATTGTAACGACGCTTTAGATATTATGAAATATTTCCAGTCCATCATACAGTTTGGGGCGCGTCCCCTCAAACGGCTGTAATCGTGAATCTGCCCCGCCACTTGGCCGCTCTACTATGGATATGGATAGGTGTCGTGCTGCCCCCTTCACTTTCGATGTCAACTCAGTATTTTCTTGTCAAGATTTAATTTTCTTTGTTCTGTAATCGTATTACCATTTTATTGCTTTAAAAATTTCAGAAGATTATTAATATTGATTTGGTTTCAAATAAATATATTTGGGATAGGTCATGGAAATGTAAGGCCAAGACCGATTGGTATTATTTTTACTAAACTTTTTATAATATGTACGTGGAAAGCATCATATTATTGTTTTATTTTTAAATAAAGTTTGCTTGAAACTTAAAAGAAACACAAGATGAAGTCAAGTAAGCAAAATAGTGTAGAGTACATACATACCTTTAAATGTAACACTTGCATTAATAATAAAAAAATAATTAATAGCAAAAGACATAAAAACTGTGAAAAGTTTGACCCAAATTTGTCTATGTAAACAGGTAGACTGTAAAAATATCTTTCCATTTAAGTATACAAACAAAATAAAAAAAATTAACCGCCAAAAAGGGGTACAAGCAATTCCGAGCGTTATATTAGTGGGAGGCCCAGTAGGTCAGATAAATTGAACCCTCTACGGCGTTGTGTTCACACGTAAATAACATGTGGAGTTTGGGGTAAGGGGTGCGGAGGGCTAGTCCCCGGTCTGGGAAACCACAATCACATTCAACTGCCACTGGAAAACACACTGCAATATTAACCCTATCTGGTAAGTAATAAGGGTGTTATTCACGACAATTGAGTGTATCAAGGCATGGGCTCACGTGGCATCTAGCCAACATTAGATTTGCAGTTTGCAAACATACTTTCCCACAATAAACACCTTTATTATATATAGATAAAAGGTGTTTAATTGATATAGAGAACAACAACAACATAAGAATGAATTTCGTCGAACACGCAACAGGAGTAAACTTTTGTCACGGTTTGTTAATCTTAATGTTTAAGTTTTTAGTTGATATGTGGCTGCGAATTATAATTTTACTTGCCCTTTACGTAATTATGCATGATATATGATATGTTGATAATTTTGCGACAATTTGCGATTCGGCCTCAATTTAAATATTTTGTTTAAATTAATAAACGCTTCTGATCGTGAGTAAATTCTTATTGAAAATCGTATTACTTTATTAAAAAAAAAATATTAAAAATCTCAGCTTTCCTTTCAGCTGATTTTTGAAAAATCTTTTCTTGCAATGTGATTAGATTGTGATAATTGTTTTTTTTTATAATGAACACTGTATAATATGGTAATTCATTTCGTAAAATATTTTTTTTACATTTTTTAATGTACCTATCTAACAAAGACTCGATGACAATAAAATATCAATTTCCTTAACCTACATAGAACGGTCCTGGAGATACGCCCATGATCACGAAGACGACGCTTCGAGTGCAGATTCGTGATAAGAGTACCTATATTGTTATTTGTACACAATCTATTGTAGCTAAACGAGCATTGTGCTATTTTTTGCAATAGATATCATAATTATACATCTCTATAAACATAGTAATCTATACATATTACTTGATGTTTGTTACTCAATCACGCCAAAACGGCTGAACTGCAGCAAATGTATGGGATTTGACGTAAGTTTACGACATTATATCGTAGACTTACGTCAAATCCCATAATTTTATTTTTTGACTTTTTGATTCGACTATCGCTTATGCCACTTGTCTAGAGGCTCTGGAATAGCACAGAAGCTAATTTTTATCTCGAAAATATCACTATTGCTATGAAATTGTACGCGCGGGCATAGTCGCGGGTGGAAAATAATATTTAATATAATTGATAATCATTGAGGTAGACGTGTTCTTGAGTGGAAACCGCGACCCGGCAAACGTAGTGTAAGACGCCCTCAGGCTAAGTGGAGCGACGATCTCCACAAAGCGGTTAGGAGCACCTGGATGAGAGAAACCGAGGACTGTGCCAAGTAGCGTACATTTGGAAAATCCTATTAGCAGTGGATTGCTATAGGCTGATAATGATTATGATGATTTTTATTTAAGTCCCGGAAGCGCGCGGCTAAATCTTCCATCTCTCACGCTAGAAGTAAGAGTCTGCAAGTATCGAGAGATCAGTTCGTAGCTCATAGTGACCCTTCCATGTTTGGGTGCGTACGATAAGTAAATCCACTGGTTCTGTGCCGGATCAACTAATCGTATTGGATTGCCATCCCAAAGGACTATGAGAGTGAGAACAAACTTGTGCACTTTCATATATCTCGCGCAGCTGGCTAGGGTCCCTTGAGCCACCGTGTCCAAAATTTGTCTGGAAGACATTATTATCTATTCATCTCTAATATATATATATTTGACTAAAGAATTTATAAGATTACATACTTCAGTCTGATCTCAGAAACTACATAAAAACATTAAGGCCGAGACTATACGCCAACTGCTTCGACACACTTTTTAGAAACTCCGGGCAGAAACTCAATTTCTACATTAAAATACCATGCTCAAAATGCCTGAAGAATTACGAAAAGGACAAATAATTTTCATATTTTTATTCTTTGTAAGGATTTTAAGGTTTTGACCGCTTTCTTAAGAGATAGAAGATGGTGGTCCTCGGCCGAAGGGGTGTGAGGGAGCGTGGAATGGGCGCGCTTTGCATTAATAATGTTGATATCGGCCCGCCTTCCGATTAATTTGATTAGATGTGACTTGTGTTTGGGATAATCTAAAGGATTTTGTAATTCATACTTACTTACTGTGAGCATACGTAATATAAGCTTTAGCTTTTATAGCTCAAAAAAAGCCTAAGCATCCGATATGGAAAACGTTGTATACTAATTGTCAATACTTATTCTTTGAGACAAATGGTCTTTGCACTCCATAATTTACAATGAGATTGCTTTATTTGTACCGTTTAAGAGTCTCCCCAGATGCAGCAGCAGCACCAGCATAACATTGGTTGAAACATGCAAAGGCACAAGAGTGTCTATACATGTCGCATACCCCAAAATACTATCAGTTCAAGTAAACTGATAGCATTTGGGGTATAGGTTTGACCTTGAACCTTTGTAGTATCTACAGCTAGAACGGCAGCTGTGAGAAGACCACGGGATAAGCGGCTTGCACTTTTGCTGCATGACAGGCCGTGATGTGTGCGAAATATGTCCTATATAACTACCTACCCCTTGCAAAAAAAGCGTGATATACTTAGTATCATGCTTATGTCTTCTTATGTTATGTTCTTCGAATCTGAAAATGTTAAGTCCATGCTAATTGCTTTTTCAAGACATTTCCAATAGTCTATAAAAGTTTATGAATAAGTAAGTAAATCAAAAATGTTATGATGACTGACGTGACATCTAGTCATATTTGAATGTCGGTGTTGTATACAAATTGGATAGATTGCAGACAGCGATAGATGTCGTTTAATAATTAGGATCGACGTCCGTTATTAATTGGGGTCGAATATGGCTCAAGTGATTAGATATAGCGGAAGCAAAGGCTTAGTTTAAATCATAAAAGTCGAAAGATGAATTAACGTACTATACACATACAAGAGTCTAAACAGTAAGTAATATATTAATATTTGCATGTGACAATCTACTCGTAGTATATGTATTTTCGGTAGATTTTGTCATATTAGAGAAAATAAAAGAAATAATTATTAATTCATCGTAAAATTTTACAGCACCTTTGCCTAATTACTACATTTAGTTACTAACTGGCCTATTGGGTCTAATAGTTAGTGATTAACTGTTAAGCTAGAGGTCATCGGTTCAATTCTCACACGAGTCAAAACTTTTTGTGTTTCATAAATGTTTTTCTACGCCGGGTGTAATTTGTATGTTTGTAAAGTCCTTCGCGATACAGGGTTTCATTCTCTAATAGTGCGGGCGAAGACTTTTTGAAGAAAAAAAAAACCAAATGATATAGGGAAAAACCCTATTCACAGTACCTACACATTCGAGCATAAGAAATGTTCACCATTAAAAAGGTAATGTATCAGTGGGTAACATAGGCTATATTTAATTAAATAAAGATTACGGAATTCCCTTCAAAAATACAAAATAAAAGTAACCTCACCAGGTGACCTCACCTTGTGTTTCTGGCCAAATTTTCGGCTATAGCGGCCAGTCTTAACAGAAACTAAGAGCGTGGGTTTACAAACAAACCCCTTTCTATTCCCTCATACTCATAGTATAGATTGTTATTATAGTATTATAACGAGTTCATTTAAATTCAAACAAATTCTCATAGAATTAAAAATCAAAGAACAGCTTTAAAGGTTTAAATAAAAAAGGGGAATATAAGCGAAAAAAATAAAGAATTAATTAACGTTCAAGGACGGCAGATAATAAACTTGCATTAAGCGATACTTTGGGAAAATTCGGGAATGTTGAGCAGGAGGTGGGGTGTTGGGAGGGCCGCCTTAACCTTTCCTTAACTTCCACAAGTGAGATTGAGTACGTAAGTATATAGAGCAACTTTAATTAAGACGCTTCGCTGTTCTGTTAGCGTGCATTGTTTATGAGGATAGAATAATTCAGTGTAATTTAGAATTTGTTACGAAAATAACATTAAGTTCAAGTTGAGTTTACTGATTTGTTCATATTAACCGTTTTAGTCTGGCTCGTATATATGTATTTGGTTAAGGAATGATAAAATTATGTACATTTAATGCGGTTATTTTTGAATGGCAATGTGCATAAATATCAATAACGCTTTCACTCACTCACTTTTACATGGTCTTTGTAATTGTTTCATTGAACAAGGTAATTCTGAAATACGAACTGATGAAAATTTATTATTTATTGCGATGATGACACTAAGACTTTGTTAGCGTTAAAAAATGTGCCTCAAAAATACCCATTTTTTTAAATTAAAAAAGTCGTTTCACGATTTTTTTGTTAGAAAACAGTACGTTACATCAGCATAACAATATGTAGTAGGTAATCTATACTTATATTAAGTCAATAAAATCGAAACATTTTGCTTGTTTGAACGTGCTAATCTTTGAAAGTTTCAGACAGATTCAAAAGATTGAAAATACAAATATAACCTTATTTTTGCTCAAAATCTTGCAGAATAATTGTCACACCCAAATGATAGCTGACACACCGATAATACTCACAACATACATTCCCCAAGATTCCAAGCTTGATCTAAGTTTGACTGCGGAAAGGAAAGTTTCGACCGATGAGGCGCTGTAGACAAAGCGGCTACCTATAGACCGGGACAGCCTTTATTAGAGGAAAACCTCCCGCAGGAGTGTGTTCCGTACTCAACTGATTTATTGACGTTAACTTTGTGATGTATGGAATACAGATACGGAAAACATTTGCGATACGATTCAATCAACTTTCGTCTTTATATAGACAGCAATAGAAATTGTTTTCAATTGTTGATGTATAGGTATACGGTTGTGACATGCATATTATGTTAGTTTTTTAAGTTGTGAAAGCAAAGTTTCTTGTTGATAATTTGTATTGGCCATCTAAGTGTTGGAAACAAGGAGTTGCTTTGAGTTTAAAGTTCATCCACTCCTAATTTTTGCTTTTTCAACTACAGATGACAAAAGTTAAAAAGGTTCTAAAACTTAAATAAGTATGTCTGGTGTGTCTGTTTCTGGTATGATATATTTTTAATCGGTTTTTCTTAACTATGTTTCAAGGAAATCGGGATTTTCTATTATTTTATTACAATTATGTTATTTATATGTAAGTATATCCCGGCTCAGATACCAGTCTCTCCTAAAAGAAAATGTCTTCTAAGCAAGCATATTACTTATTATATCTAGATTTAGTGAACCTTTGTGATAGAAAAGTATATAAATATTATTATTTGATCGAAGAAAAAGTAAAGTAAACTTGTGTTCCTTCGACACTCTGTCCCGTTAAAGTGGAGGCGCGACGGAAGACGTTTCTTAGCTGCTTGAATAAATTATAATGATAAGACTCATGCCTTCGCAATATTGAAGGCGTTTTGATCATTAAGCGGTCCCACCCCACCCGCTCAGTTTCGAGGTATTTTTCCGGGATGGGATCCGGCAATGATTCCCCTTTCCATTCTCGTCCCTCCCACCAAGGCCGTGGCCTGTACAAGAACGCTTCAACTTCTTTCATCTTTCGTACTTTCGAGTGATGCAAAACGTAAAATGTTGGTTAGATCGTGTTAAAGGGACCGGGTTTGTTGGATTAAAGTATTTGCGACAAAAATACATGTCGTTTTGATTGTAGATAGTACTCGTAAGCCAGTAGAGCGGAAAGCGATGCTCACGTATCGTGAGTCCTTGATATACCCCTCGCTATGGCAGTTAGTCTTTTCATAAACGTATACTTACATATATTATCACCGTAGTTTAATAAAATAAGTAAAAGACCAAGGCCATCATACAAGGGAAAGAATTAGAGAAGGATGTGTTAAAAATAGTTTACAACTAAAAAAGTATATTATCAATACAAGATTTTGTTGTTTATTTTCGTTAAGTTTATCGGATTTGGTGCATCAAATTTGAATTACGAATCATCATACTCGATATTCGATATCGATATATTAAAAAAGGATTAACACCGAAGATAAACATTCTGACTAATTATTTATAACCACAATTATTAAAGGCCATTTCTACTTAAATATAAACTATCCTATTACAAATGCGAAATATAAGTGAGTTTGTTTCGCTTACACGACTAAATTTCTAAACGGATAAAAATGGAAATTGGCAAGGAGATAGATGATATTCGGGGAAAAACATAAGATACTTTTATCGCGATAACCAACAACGCGAGTAAAGCCGCGGACAACAGTTAGTGTACCTTGAAATTATACTGTAGAGGGGTATTGAAATAAATAGTCAATAAAATTTATTCGTATAATAAGTTATTAAGCGTAAATCTCGTTGATGAATGAATGTCTACACTCACCTCTATGTGAATAACATCTTGTATTATAATAATGTCACCTTGGGATGACCACTTGCAGACTTGCGAACTGTTATTTGACATTGATATTGTAAGAAGTAGATGCGGTATATTCGGCTTAAGAGTTGCTGTTATGTTAATGCCTTACAATAATCATATTTTTTTAAAAGCTAATGTAAAGTATAAAAATACCGGCCAAGTGTATGTCGGGTCACGCAAAATGTAGGGTTCCGAAATTGTCATTCACAATAATGTTTGAAAATAATGTTCACTGCTAAGCATTTTTTTTATTTGAACAACGTGTTCATTAAGTTGTTATATTTTTTCAATTTGCAGAATTGCAATAATTTAGGCTCCAACTATTAAAATTAATGCATTCTATACTCTAGGGTGATTTATACCTATTACAAAAGTCACTTCTCGACGTGAAGTTGAATTTATAGTAGCGAATAATTTTCTGAATCGTTGGTTTTATTTTCTTTCTCTTTCCTTCTATATAAAAAAAGTAGAACATCGTACAAGCAAGCAAACCGTCTGGGTAAAGACTAAATCACCATAAAAAATTGCATACATACGTACATTTTACAATGTAGCAATTTCTCCCAGACAGCCTGGATGAACAGAATTTTAGGAATGTTGGCAATTGCCGGTGCAAATTAATTTACATAAAATACTTTATAAATATTAGGTTGGGGAAAAAGTATTTTCGCATATATATAGTATGTATGAACTTGTAAAAAAATCTCTTTGGCTATACTATTTGTATCTGGCTGGTTTTGGTATCATTGAAAGTTAAAATTTTAAAGAACATAATTCCAAATTCAAATTAGGAAAATGTGTGATTTTCATTTGTTTTTCGTTCCGTCAAGATGAGTGAATCTAATGAAGAAATTCGGATACATTATAAAATTTTAAAAATGCGAAGAAACTTTTTCCCCTACCTATTATACACATAATAATATATACGTAGTATTATTATTTTCCAGACAAATAAAATTCTTTGTCAATTTTCTTAAACGTAATTAATTATATTACCTTCTACCAAATATTTTGTGGCTCTGTGTATTTTGTCAGGCGACCGGCGAACCGTCTGCTAGGGGTGGGTGTACCCTCTATACGAGACAGAAAGAACGCGACGCGCAACCAATATCATTGTATATTATTTGCCAGAGGATTAAAGTTGCTACGAGTACTAGAATGAAACAGCATTAAGGTACATCGTTACATTTTAAATGGATATGAGAACAACTGTAATGTTTTTTAGTCTAGGTTAGCTTCTATGGGTCTACTTTAAGGTTAACTTACGATCTTTATTTAAAAAAAAAAGGTTTCTTTTTAAATAATAACTCACCTATTTTCTTCTATAATCTTCTTATTCTTATCGTTTGGTTAGTGGCCAACCTGGTCACATATTTATTTAGATCGCCCATATTTAGACTTATTTCATGATATCCGACTTTTAACGTGGCCCTACAAAGCACAGAGACACTCAGATGAAATAGCACCCATTTATAGGGCTACCGCGCCCTTTTTAACCATTGCTTAACCCGCTGATCGATTACTATCGAACACTGAATGTACCTGGCTATGAGCGGCTCTTCTTCTTATATAATAATATATATTGTGACAAATCACACACGGTCATCTGATCCTAAACAAGGCAGAGCCTGTACTATTATAAATAAGCAACTCGTGAACGTACATAGATTCAGAACTCATCACACAAAGATTTGTCCTGGGTGCGCACTACCACTACCTCCATCTGGATCACTAAACACTAGACCAACAGGCATCTAGGGATTAACTGCGGCAACTTTTCTAATTTCTTTACGACACTGATATTTGCATTCACTACACTGTCATGGATAGGCCACGTGTAATTTAATACATAATAATAACATAACTTAATCCTCGACAAAATATTTTTCTGAACTTATGAAATGAAATAAGATTCGAAATCCTTTCTCTTTCTTTCACTGTTGAATAAATCAAACTCCTAAAAGTTTGTAGTGAACCGTAAGGTAAGTAAAAAGAAATCAAGTACACTGCTGCCACCTATGAGCAAACTCCCCTGAACTACCCATTGCGGACTGATTCTCAAAATTCTTTTTTTATTTAAAAGAGTATTTTGTTGTTAAAAACAGCCATATACAAAAAAAGGATGTACTACGTTTTTTCTGGCATCCCAACAATAAATAAGAAAGAGATAAATAACTTGGTAGTAAGAGGTTCGTTTTGTTTTGGTACTTGTATAAAATGGGATACCATAGCGGCATCGCCCGCGGGCTGGAGTACCCAGCCTCTTTACTTGACTTTTACAACTTATAGGAATGGTACTTTGGTGGATAATACATTGTTTGTTTTTTCTTTCATGATCTGTTTCATGAGATTTATTTGATACTCGACTTTGAAAACAAATAGTGTGTTCTTTAGCATTTCATCTGAAATAAGTCTACTACCGGATATAGGTCTTCCTCAAGCATTTCCACGGCATTCGTTTTTGAGCTGACCTTAGCCATAAGCTGCCAGAAACCCTAACTAGGTCATCGTTCCATCTTGTCGGAGACCTGTCCACCCTGCGTCCTCCAGTTCGTGGTCACCAACCTGTCAGCCCCAATCTTTGAAATTTAATGTAATTTTTCATATGTACTTATAAAATGATATAACAATTTTAAGAAGCTATAGGAAGCAATAAAGCATTTCTGCTTGCTTCAACAACTTCTCTGCATGATCATTGACTATTCTCTCAGGATTGTTAATATTACACCTTGGTAAAGAATACTCGTGGTACTTTGATAATCCTCTTTTTCCTATCGTTTGGTTAGTGGCCAATCTAGTGACAGAGTTATTCAGATTGCCCATATTTAGGCCTCTGTCGTGATTTTCCGACTGTTAACGGTCGGGACCAACTTTAGTCCTCTTATTGGAAAGGTTTTCGGTCACCGTAGAAGATACCGTAGAAGATATCTTCCACGGTATCTACGGCCTAAATATGGGCAATCTGAATAATTCTGTCACTAGATTAGCCACTAACCAGACGATAGGAAAAAGAGGATTATCAAAGTACCACGAGTATTCCAAGGTAACTAAGACTTATCAGATTGTTAGGCTAAGTCATGTTTGAGTGATATATATCTAGCATTGAGAGACTCCACAGGCCATGGTAACCATCAGGCGGGCAGTATAATTATTTACCAACTTAATCAGTATAAAAAAAAAAATGATTTCCAATACACGTAACCAAAATCCTTTATTCATGATTCGATTTTTCAAGAATGTTTGAAGTTACAATTTTGACGGATAGAACAAGAAGCTACATAGTAATGACGTCATTCGTACACTCACACATCGAAAAATAAACTAAAGCCGACCTTTCCTTTGTAGTAATAAGTGGTCAATAAATTGTCGCAATTTCTTTACTTGCCAGTTATTGACGACGATTCAATCTT
Organism: Trisateles emortualis; assembly: GCA_947095525.1. Lineage (NCBI taxonomy): Eukaryota > Metazoa > Arthropoda > Insecta > Lepidoptera > Erebidae > Trisateles > Trisateles emortualis. The sequence continues at coordinate 9,269,770 of OX352735.1, read as the reverse complement.
AATAAGAAAAGACGTAGGTGCTCATAAATTTTGTGTTATCTTATATCGATTTGCCATCAACGTTGATTAGACACATGGACATGGTTGCCGAAATATTCCTCGTCGATAAAGGAAGTTAGGTGATTATGTAGTGGTACCGACAATTTGAACTGAATAAACTTTAGCTTCATATGTCATGTCAGTATCAAATTTAGGGTACAAATCTGTGAATGAATTATCCATAGACATCGCAATATCCATAAAAACTTCTTGACAAAAAGAATTCGTATTGGCAACAGGCAAGTATCGTCGAGAGTGATCTCGTGATGCCCATACTCAAGGTGATGTTGTCTTTATCGTCTTCTGTTTAAAAGCTAAGTTCTTGTCAATATAACTCCTTACCTTAGTAACAGTTGCATTAAACTTTTTCAAACTTACGTCAATGCCTATAGCTTTTTTAATCTTCATCTAGCTTGAATTTCGTTCTTATTTAGTTTTATAATTGGCCTTGAATCTTATTCTAATCTATCATTTTTCTCAGGAACTACATACCAGATTTTTTTTTCACTGACCAATACAAATGTTACATTACTCACAATTCACTTCAGGGCAGCACCAAGCTTTGTGATCGTAAATTGTGTAGTGTGGGAGTTGTCTTTAATTTTTTTTTATTAAAATGCATATATTTGACTTGTAGTTTAAAAGCGATTAGGCTTATTTAATAATTATAAAACACAAGCGAAGTTAGTTTGCATATAAAATAAACACAACGTTGAAATTTATATCCAAGCTACATCCTGTCGCAACTTAAGCTCAGGCGCGATTTTCAAACTCAATACGTTACCGTTGTAGGTAGACTACCTAGTTTGAAACAACATTACACGGTCCCGTTTAAACTTCAGCTTCCTTAGTTACCTCACCGCTTATTCCTTAACGGTGCTCTGAAGTAAACATAGGAACATTAAAATACATTTGTGTGAGTTTTGCCTACATAGAATAATTTGGTTAAGATTTTTTGGTAAGTATCCCGAATTTGTCTTTTACTGTTCTTTTGCAGTATTATATATAAATAATAAGGTAAAATATTTGCTATGACCTAATTTTCTGAAGAACCGATACTTAACTTTTGGAACAGAACGCCCTCAGGCTAGATGGAGTGACGATTTTCACAAGGTAGCTGGAAGCAGCTGGATGCGAGAAGCCGAGAATCGTGCTAATTAGCGTCGCTTGGGGAGGCCTACGCCCACAATGAATTTGCTAAAGTAGGTACGTATGATGCTATTGTCAAATCGTGTGACTGAAATTTTGTAAACAACCTCTTTCTCCCAAAACTAAATAAGACCTATGTTAAGCAGAGGACGTTTGTCGGATGACTAGATCTTATATTTAAGATTATTCAGTCCAAAGCACAGTTTGAAAAACAAATTACGTAGAACAAAATTGTGATTTTAAGACACGTTTATCTAGTGTAATGATGCAGCATTGCGTTCACATTTAGAATTGATCCTAATTGTTGGAAAACATAATGATTAATTTATTTGCAGATATTCTCGAAATAATAGTAACAGAGACAATGCAAGTTTAGATTACTTTTGAAGGTGACTGGATTGCCTTTAGATAATAAAATAATACGCGCGGCGCGTTGCCGCGCGGTTCGATAGATCTGCAAGGTTAAGCTACCTTTACGTGGGTAAACTTTTAGATGGATGAACATTAAAAAAAATACTGCGAAGCCTTCGTAAGTCCGAAAAGCAATTTTTCCTGCGCCTGATCTCTCTCCAGCCGTGGCGGATTATCGTCCAAATGGACTATGAGAGTAAGAGAATAGAGAGTGTATCTGTTTTACACATACTTGTACACTACATATTATATAATAACCGTGACCGAAATCGGTCTGGAAGACAGATATTTTTTTATACTACAAAGATGGCAAACAAGCATAAGGCAGTTATCGTAGCCTATAGATGCTTGCAATACCGGAGATATCACTTGCGTGTTACCGACCCATTTTTTTATTTAAATTTAAAATTAAGTCTTATATAAGCTTGTCTAAAATGATCTGACTCTTATAACACTGAAAATAATATGACCTGTTCGTATGAAAAGTAAAAATGGTTACATAACAGCATGGATTAATTAGTCATTCAATAGATGAACACTACTAGTAGCTACCTATAAGTTAGCAGTTGCAAACGTCACTATTGATAATCAAATGTGTGGACACAGGATTTGCAGGTGATGTGTTTGTGTGTGGTGTGCATGTGTGAGGTCGAACTGCGCATATGGCGTGGAGGGAGAGACAGGAGTAGGGGTGGGGGGTATACCCGAGTAACTGCTCAGGCTTGTAGCTAGCTCAGTACATTTTATTGTAGCTCGCCTCTCTAGATACTACTGACTGTGAGTGGAGTTGGTTTATCGATGTCGATATAAACTGAGTAAATGACGCTGTTATTTTTCTCATTGTGTATACAGTATTACTGGATTGGATAGCCGATATACAGAGTTTAATGTTTACAGTTTAGTTAAAGCCGAACGCTTTTAATTTAAAATTTGTTTTAACAATGTCGATAAATAAATATATAAAATAGTAGTTTCAAAATGAGGTTAATCTCTCCTTAGGTAGCAACTGCAGTGTAAAATTGTTCTATTTCAAAAAATTGTTGCTTTAAACAAAATACGCACTTAATTACTCTTTTTTTAAAAGATAACTCCCGCAATAAGGGACTAGTCCTGTGTCGCGGAGGACTTTACAAACATACAATTAACGGACACAAAGTCACCCATAGGTACTCGGGAGAACTATTATGGATCACACTAATTTTTGTCCCATGTAGGGATCGAACCCATAACACGCCGCGCAATGTTAAATGTCGAGGCAACGCCTTAAGCCACTAAAGTATTTGTTGGTAATGATTAGTTTGATTTTAATACAGCAAAGTTTAATGTTATTGCCCTTTTCTATACTATGTCATATATAATATATGATGATTCCTATATGTCTACACTTCAATACTTTACTCTTAATGATGTAGGGAAACTCCTTATCTGGAGCTACAATATCCCTGAGTACTATGGGCTGCATTTCATGGACACATCGCGCAAGTGAATAGTATAGTGAGTTACTCGTAAACGCTAACGCTATTTATTACCTTCTTATGTAAATACATAAGATAGTACATACGAGTATACTACATAAGAGAATATCGATAGTGATTCGAACATTAAATATCGAGTACTTGTTTAGTTAACCAAGTACTCGATATTTGACGTTCAATAATCGATTCACTATCGATATCGACAGTGTATAAGTCACAACACTAAACAGGTTAACTCGTCCTGAGGCGTTGCCTGAGCTGCCCTGTGTGTGGCCAATAATTTTATTACAAGTTCATTAAGACCCCGTTGCGGCTGTCAACTCACTATTCCTTGTTTAGTTTATTAGTTGATGTGAATCTTCAATCAGGAATACTCACGTTGAAGTGTTAAATTCTCTTTTACTAAGATGAAATTGCGAGAGCAGGTTTTAACGTCAGTCATAAAATAAACAGGTTTATTACCAACGCTGTTGTTTGTCTATTAACTGTAAAACATTGATTAAATATGCCTTTATATATGATATTTCTGGTTAAAGGATAAGTTAGTTAATTGGACTTCAAATTTACTGTTATCGTTTAACTTCTCTTAACTCTCGTGGTTAGTGGCCAGGCTGGTGATAGAGATGTTATAGATGTATATATGTGTTGATAGAGTTTAGATCGCTTATATGTATAGGCCTTTAGTGTGAATTCACGTCTGTTAATAGTTAGGAGTTCCGAACCGATTTGCAACGGGTCTTCCGAAATACGAAGATCTGATACGGTCACCCATACTTAGAGCAATAAAATTGTGCCCTTGGCAGTTTAATCTGCTGATCGTTTAGTGGTCAGCTAGTGTCCCGTGTGGGATTTGAACCTACAGCATACGGTCCAGTGACAGTCCAGGACTTCTTTAACTACTAGACCACACGTGCAAACTCTTGACCATATTCATGTCAATGTAATATATCTACAGAAGCAGTTAGGTGAATTCTTAATGCATCGTGTCATGCGGGTAGATTATGTTAACAATGACCTATTGTCATTATTATAATATTCTACTCATGAAGATAACATATACATACGTCTCATAAGATACTCGTCCGTCTGCACGCCTGTTTGATCCTCGGGCCGAGTGATATTAGATTTTTACAACAAAAAATGTTGCTAATGTCAGTAATGCAATAGGTGCATGCGCAGCCTAATACACAGAACCTAAAAAATCCATACCTTTTTGTCCTAAAAATCTACAAAATATGAGTGTTACGTCTCTATATATAACACCCACATTTTGTAGATTTTTAGTCCAAAAAGGGTAGGTAGAGACCTTTTTTGTGAAAAAGGTGGGATGCTTTATACCAACTCATGAAAGTAAAACTTGTACAAAAAAAGAAGTAAGTATTTTGAACAAAAACTCGACCCAAATATTCAAAAGCATATCAAAGATACGCAAACTATCAGCGTTTATTCAATCTTTCAAAACTTTTTCTTTCTGTTACTACTTTACCCATATTTATGACACAGAAACTAATATACTTCCGATAGCATGAAGAAATGAAACTGAACTTTATGTCTCGGCAATAAAGATAATTTTCCAGGATAGTCATGGTGTCAAGTTTCTTGATCGCAGTTTAGGGGAGATTATAACAGCAAATTTGTAACCACAGACGTCAAGTTAACAATGGGTGAGTAGGTACTTTTATGTTTGTAGTAGGTTAAGTAAAACTCGACCATGAAAAAATATTTTAAATAAAATGATATCTATATACTTATTTATTTTATTGAGTGATGGGTTTTTTTATGAGAATCCCCCACAGTTCTTAGACACAAATTACTCCTAGACTTGAAACCAACATTTTTAAGTTTAGTCCGATGTTTAGTCCTTTGTAGAAATCGAACCTACTTTACACGGTGCGGTTTTGGTAGCGAGGTGACGACCACGTCGACCACTTCACCTACTAGAGTTGCGATTTCATAGGTGTTCAAGTTTCATATAACTTTAATTAAAATTAGGTATATTGCAGGGTTAGAATTATAAAGTGAGTTATAAAATACATACTGTTAGGAATAGTAGAAAGTTCTTAAGAGAATGAAACACTATTATAAAGTTCTGAAAGAGCTTTAAGCAAAATGCATGTCATGCTGGAGCGAATGCAGGCATTGTTACCAAGCGCTCGTTCTACATTTTTTATATTTTGTACTAGAACAGTTTGATTTTCCTCAGTTTATTCAGCTATATCTACATATAATTGATTCTTAGAAATTGTTATCGATCTCCAGTGCAGATGAAAGTTCTTTGTTTCCAGCGTTTTTATAAGTTCAAACATTTTCATTGAACAGAATATAAATTTATTGTTTAATTAAATATCTATAAAACGCTGCGTTATCTTTTTTCAAAGTGTCTACAACATTTTGTTGAATAATAAAAAATGGCAGCGAAAGAGTTTCCAGTGGGCAATAAAAATTCGTAATAACTCGAAAGCAAAGTCAACGTAAGTTAAACAAAGCGACAAAAATAATTAATCGTTGACACGCTCCCCGTTGTAAAAAAAAACTTCGTTCACATCCACCACGTTGGCGTTGGAGCCCTGGTGGACACGGAAAATTATTCAAAACTTAACTAAAAGCACAATGAGTGTATGGCTACCTGAATAAATGATAACATCGCGGTGAATTTGATGTCAATATGTGTTAACACTAAGCTATTTAGTTCACGACTTGGACCCCTTTATCGCCCCGTCTCCCCACGCACACACCGCCAACGCCTCCCTCTAAACCCCCTACTTGCGCTCGTGTGCGCCGCACACATTGATGAAAGCAATTTTTCACAGGTTACATTTACACACACTAACGTACCAAGATGAATGTAGTGAGTCCCTTGCCCCACGAAAAGTTTTGTAGTACAGAATTTGTTCACTAGTTGTGTCTAGACATGCCATGCTTTTAAGTTAGAGGTGAATCCTTCGAGACTTGTTTTATGAACTTGATATAAATAAAATGTATTGAATAGTTAATACTTTTCTTCTTAATGAACTTATTTGATGTTAATACTTTATTCAGATTTTTATCTAAGTTTGAAAGTTTTAAATTATTAGAGATTTAATACTTGTAAGTTAAATTTACCATTTATTAATAAGGCTTCAGTTTTAATTACATTATAAATGTATGGTGTATGTATACCTAATATTATATGACATTGTTATTTTTTTGTAATTTTTATAAAACGTTAAATTAATTTTAATTACTACCTACACACACCATTTCTAATAAATACATAAAAATAGAATCTCGTTTTTTTTAAATTTTACATCACTGGTCTATATCCATTCTTGTCCAAAATCAACGCTCAGCGTACGAGTAAATTTGTAAAATCGCACTCCTGGTGTCGCTGGAAAATCATGGCAAGGGAATGCATCAAAAATGATTATGGAATGTGCTCGAATGAGACGGGGATATTGCAGTCGCACGCCGTTCAGTCGGTTAGACAGAGATCAAATATTGAATATCGCGTGGGTTGCGAAAACGAGTTATGTTCACAACAGCACCAGTGGGAAAATGCACCATTTGCAACCCGTTTTAGGGTGGAAAATGTACTCTAGGTAGCGCGAACATAAGTTTTGTGGGCGCCAGCCGACAGGGACGGGCGGGGGGCTCGGTGGCTCTCAACTGTGGCAGATAATCAATATCCGCTTGGCTTGTGGACACTATAATAATATATGTTATTTTATATCTGCTCCATTCACGCAAGGGTCGCTGGAGTATGCTTTATCCCACTCGCACCATTATCTAAAATGGACAGTGGCGTAGATTTGGTAAATGATAACTGTGAGAAAGTATTTATCACGACAATGAAGCGTGATATGTAATTATATAACCTATTTAGGGTGTAGTGGCGATATGTGGTGAGGTGGGGGGTTTTCCTCAGTGTTTAGTGATATATTTGTTTTTATTGACGTCGGTATCGGCTGGTATTTGGAGGCACGCGATGCGGGCGCTACTTCTTCATTACTTCAGTGAACTCAGCCCACTTTGAGTTACTCAATTGACTAATCTAATTGAGGGAGCCTTACGTGCTTTACTTAGTTATGTTGAACGGTGATTTACGATAGCGGCTAGGTAAAAAAGTGTAATTTACGTTTACGTATCCTCACTATCGATTTAATATAAAAGGCGGGCAAGACTAAGTAGTACCGATGCTTATTAAATAGCAATTACGTCATGAACTTTTATTTTTTATACTATGTTTCTGAACATTTATTTTTGTAATGTTATAAATAGCGGAATCGACACTATTGTAGTATCGATTCTGTAACTTCTCTTTGTTTCTCACTCTAATAATAGTCTTGAGAAAACGATTGAAAAGGTTTTCAAAGCTGTCAGATTGTCAATTGTCGGTAATGTAATTTTTTTCTCATTTTAATGTTTTGTCGGCAATAAAACAAGGAACTGATGTCATAATTTTAAATGTATGTTATTTTGTTGTTGTTCCTGTAACAATTTGACGGAGTCACATTAATATTGCTTATATTATTATTTATGTAACAAAAGTATGTTTTTAGCTACTTACTTATTGTGGATAGCAAAGGCAAGCAGAGGACTTAGTGTAATAATGGTGTCCAGCAGTGGCCGAAAGGAGGCTGATTAAAGCTAAGAGAAAGTTAGCTTCGTCTCTTTGTTGTAGACAGTAAAGGACAGATTGAGAATAATTTAAGCTGAAGCAGGAGCGTTCAGAGTTGGTGAAGATAATTAGAGCACCACACGAGCGAGCCCAACTGATCTTCCAGAAGACCAAATAATCACGGACCACTACTATTGTCTTACTCCCGTACGTTACACACACATAAAACTATTATTACAGGTACTTACTACCTAATGCAAAAAACTTTGTACATAAATTATAAAAAAGAAAGAAATGATAACCTAAGCTGTTATAAACTAAACTAAAGAAATAAATAAAACAAATTGCACAATAAGCGGCCAGTGTGAAAATGTACACGAAAGGAGATCCGTTCTGTGAGCCAACGTGTTGAGCGCATATAGCTTCATGTGCTACCAAAACAAAAAGCTGTCAGTCTTAGGGCTGCACGTCAGAAGTTAAAAAACTTTTTAGCCTCACAAATTTATAAACACACTCATCGGTGTATATATATATGTATCTGAGCGTGACACTCACGCAAGTTCAGCACTTTTTCTCCATTACCCAACGAGCCTAAAGAAGTTTTCATTTAAATAATTCTAACAGTATTACACGTACTTCTAATTCGTAACATCATTCTAGACTATTCATTACATTATAATACAAAACTTTTTAATATAACTGTTTAGAAAGTAAAATAATAGAAACCATATAAAATAAAAAACCTCTTAACAATTTGTAAGGGATAAACGACAGTAGCTACGCCGTACAAGCCATGGCACAATTTTTACGTAACTTTGCAAAGAGGTTGGTAACAAAATGGATTTCGTAGAGTAAGGTACCTCTGAGTTCGTAAAAAGTTTAAGGTTTAATTGGCTATGTTGTAACGTTAATTGATTTAAGACAAAGGAGTACCAACAATTGCAAATCAATTAGTTTAGTTTATAAACGTGACTGAAATTGTTTTATTAAATCAATATTTTGATTGATTTAATAAAACAATATTGAAAGTTGTTTATCATGGTCTTATACAGCTACATTTTAAAAGACACCTCCTGCACTAGGGAGCTGGCCCTGTATTACAAGGACTTAACAAACATACTATTCATGGACACAAAGAACATCCAGACTTGGAATAAACATTTATAGATCACACCAAGTTGCAAAGTTCCCAAAGTCTGTCCACCATACTCAGAGCGGTGTTGGTGGCGAGATGACCAGCAGACCTCACGTGTAGTCAATAAAATCTTCAATGCTAAAGCGTTAGCTGGTCTTCATTCGTAAAATGTAATTAATTAGCGTTTAATTTAGAATATTTCTATACTCTCTACAATTTTGTTCTTTGCGGCGCCGAGATTAAAATTAAGCGTATTTTTTATTCATATAATTTTAACAAAAACTAGATTCCAATTACTAAAAAGTTGTAGAAGTATTTTAACACGATGAATCATCATATTTAAATGCTTCTTAATCTATTTTTTTTATCTCTAATTATAAAAAAAATATCAAACGTCCAAAACGTAAAACGATGAAGCCATATTTTTCGTATAATTAAATGTTATAGTACCTACCATTTAATGCAACCATACACCATTTTGCCACCCTACTTCGAGTACTGCAGACCGAACCCCAAAACTCAATCTAGATGTATCTACATAGGTTTATATATCTTTAAATCGGTTTCCTAATTAATACGAAAACTGTTCGTAGATTTGACTACACATGTCACCCCTGTTATGACGGTGCAAAGCGTCCCCAAATAATAATGGGGACATAATTCGATTGGCCCCCGTCTGTCGACGGATCAGAGAACATGGAGGCATAATGTAACTAGAAGTGTTTTGAGCGTACCTACGAGGTTTTCTTTATATAACCACTCAGTCAATTGATACTTACCAAAAGTGATATATATAAAGAATTCTATAGAAATAGAGAATTGAAAAGTGCTATGTTAATAAATTTAATAAAGGCTACTAAGTGACCATCCCGCGTGACTGCACCCAAGGTGCAAGTAGCTTAATTTTTATATTGTACAATTTAACAAAGATTAATTTATAAAATAAAGATTTAGATTACATTGATAAAAAGCTAAATAAAACTAATCAATACTCTTGTCATACCAGCGCCAAAATCAAAATGCAATATGAACTTAAAAAGTATGTTCTACATGTATTTTAAAATAAATGGTAATTAATCCATGTTTGATACTAAACCATTCAATGTTTCTGTTTTAGCAGAAATCTGTGTGTTAATAAAACCAGAAGAAGATGTAAACATAGATGATGAAGATGTCATAGGCTTAGGACCTCATACTACTTAACTGGCATCCAATACAAAGAAAGATGAAAGTCTTTTATACAAGACAAGCTTTCGTGATGTTTAACTTTTAAGCCCTTTACAAGAATTCAGAAACAAATGCAAAAAATATTCTTTCGGTAATTTAAAAAAAAATCGCTGTTAAACAAACAATTTGGCTTCATATATGTATTTAGTACAGATAAACAATATTAGATAGATACATTAAAATTATCTGCATTGTCAACTCAGTAACTTCTTGACTTAAATGCGTCATGTATTAGTCCGCGTTCATTAATATGCAACATGCAGTGCATCGATCCTAATACTGATCGATGCTAATTTTGCTAACGTTATTAACCTAGCTTCAGCTCTTTGTGCAAATATTAGTGATACTAAAAGGTCATATTATCATATTAGTTTTGTCAGCATGTTTTACTTTCTCACTATCGTTAATTTTAATCTTATTACCTAGTTCTTCATCTTCTTGATTTAATGTATCCTCCTATTTCTGGCATTGAAGCTAATAAAATTAGAACCGATTAAAAATACATATTAGATATTACAAATATCTTCACAGGCATTTATTATCTATAACAGAATTTCTTTGGAAGAATAACTTAGGAATTATTCGTAGTAGACACAAATATATAATTAAGGTTATTTAAATAACAAGCTATAAAATAATCTTATTGGTACCATTTCCATAGTTACGCAAAATAAGTCTGTCTCGATCTACATTACGAGATGCTGCCACTCTTGTTAGTTCTTCGCCTTTTCCGCGCCGCCGCCGTTCCGTTAATGTTTAATTGTTTTGTTCCGGGAGTTTATCTTTATCTCCGCCGAAAAACCATTTCAAGGCTTCCCACAGCATTTGTCCATCACCATTTTTCCATAGAGTATGCTTAAAAAATAAACACTTATTTCATTTTCCACTGTATTTCCTAGTAACAAATTGTACATAGTCACCTAAAACACGTGCCACTCGAACGTGAATTACAAATATCAATAACGGTAATTAATGGCTGCATTTCTACAGTCGAACCCTATTGAGTTATTCACATATTTTAGCTTGGTATGTGTGCGTTGGTAATCGGATTATGAATCGGAAAGTGGATTCTGTGCAGCTTTGCGTTTAAAATGTACAGTATCAATATAATATTTAATTGTATAGATATTTGATGTATGATTTTATGTGAAAGGATTGGAAGGCATTTCTGTATGGAAATCAATTGCGAAGTTTATTTTTATTGCTTTAGTCAAATTATTACACGTTTTCGAACTTCATTTATATCTAACGTTTGTAGAATTGCCAATTCGAAAGCCAGAATCAAGACAATGATGATGGTATAATTTTCGAATTCAGCATTACAGCCGAAAGACGTAAACTGTGGATTACTACCCCCCCTTGGATTTCCACTGCATCTGGTCCTACCTGACCTTGCCCATCAGTTGCCCGCATCTTTTATAAAGTAGTCAGTCCACTTTGTTTACATATTAATGATCACTGATGAACGAGACTGCTACTATGAAAAAGATGCGCATGCGCAGGTATAAAGAACGAGGCGGCTTATATATATTGTTGGGAAGTTGTGCCATTATATTTCATTAATTGGCAAAAATGACTGATATAGACAGGATCATCATCATCTTAGCCAAAATATGTCAACTAACGGACATAAGCCCCTTCCCACTAAAGATTTTCACACCACTTGATCTTCAGCCGACCTTGACTATTGGCTGCCCGCAACGTTTACCAGGTCATCGATTCACCTTGTTGTAAGCCAGAGAAACGGGATTGTAACAATTAAAATTGAGTATAAATTTGGTTTAAAAACAGTTTTTGTCTATAGGAGAAGCTTTTACTAAATATTTTTCAAATATTTCAATTTAGAATAGTTATTAAATGTTTTGTGCCCTATTTCATCTCATGAGGATGGGCCCCATAACGCTCAGCTATGTCAATCTGTCTTGGTAGAAAGCATCCCATTAATGGGGTTAATTCTAAGGATGTAGATAAATCCGTTATACCATAAGTGGTGCTTAAGAAAAGCGGTGGGGTCATAAAAGCCCCTGTGTCCTTACTACCTTCTTAGATATATTACAACAGAAAACTGAGACCAAATTTTCGAAAATTGTCGGCTTTATGACGAAAAAAAAAATATTGGTAGAGGTATAATGGTTAGTTCACAAATGATCGACCGTTGCTTAAGGTATTGAGTTGAAGCTATGTTTGTATCATTATCGTCATTATCATGCCAACCTAAAGACGTCCACTGCGAGACATATGCTCTTCACAAAAGATTTCTACAGTTTTCGATCTTATTCTGACTCTGTCCATCGTCTGCCCTTACTATCTCGTTGGTCTACCTTGTTTAAGGCTTACCCACACTGCGTTTTAAACAACATATGGCCTTAGCTATAAGTGGCAAATATAAACAGAAAAAGAACTCAATGATTAAGGCAGACAGCATCATACGCCTAGCTCGTCATTGAATTGAGAAAGTAAAAAGTTGGCAATGCTAAAGATAGAAAGATTGAATGACATCAGACAGTTTTTAAACATTACAGGGGGAGAAAAGGATTGAAACATAAGTACGAAAGCGTGTAGAGTTAAACGTAATTAGTATGTTAATATGCTGAGTGCGTCTGCAATCTGAGTCTAGACGTTTGAGATATTTAGGGGGTCTAGCATTTTTTAAGAGGGTTACATTTGTAGGGTGAATAAATATGTCGTGTTTCGTAAGTTACAACTTTATATTGATTAGTCTACTTGTATATTATTATAATGCTAGCTTTTGCCCGCGGCTTGGCTCGAATGAATTTCGTATTTATAAATTAAGTTGAGCCTTTATTCTTTTTCGATATATAATATAAGCTGTAACTGTAACATTTCAAGTTTCATCAAAATCCAACCAGTAGTTATTGCACGAAGGAGAACAGACATCTATTTTGGATTTCCTTACAAATGCGGTAATAATATTAGTAGATTAAAAAAAGACAATTGGCACTTTAGCAACCAGACAAGTTACTGGTCAAACATACTTGTATATTTCTAAGTAGTATGTAAAACACTTTTAAATAGATTACACCAAGATTCAAAAAACAAATAAAGTTTTTTAATTATTCTTCTTCTTCTTCTTTGTCAACCCTTATCCACCCACTGCTGGGTAAAGGTCTCCTCTTTTGTGCGCCATCTGTTCCGGTTCTGTGCCAAGCTCATCCAATGGATTCCCACCGTCCTTAAATTCTTCTTTATTCTTTAATTAATTCTTATTAATTAAACTATTCAGCGTTTTTTTTTTCAAATGTGCATACTTTAATCAATTATATATGATAGCATATTACCAATTTTTTGACTGGCAAGAAATATTGTAACAAAAAGCAAATAAAATGCTCATAATTAATCTCAACGATCAAAACTGTCTATACCGCTTCTATATATTTAACTTTTTCAATTAAAATAGCCACACGACGCACTATATTTTCCGTCGGATTATGCCCCTTCGACACGTGAGCACCGTCCCCAGACATATTGCATCGAACCCTCCGAGTACTGACCTCACTGCGGATCAATTTATGTATACACCCGACACATCTTAAAAATACTTTCATTGTGAACCGTATTTGCGTCTGAAAGCATTGTTGAAGGAAAAATATTGGAGTCAAAGTACTGGAAAAATGGTCTTTGTTGTGTCTTACACCACATACATCAAATCAATGCCTTGATAAATAATGATCTGCTTGTGGAATAATATAGACGAATGTCTGATGACCCAACAAACGCAATGTAATTTACTATTCCAAGACAGAGCATACATCTATCTACCCGTATGTATGTATCTCATTTAACCATAAGAGAGCTAGGGCACCATGCTAGTGAGGAAGCCCGACTGGGGAAGAACCTTCATCTTACACACAGTCAAATGACTGCAATAAAGGTTTCCGAAGCTTATTTTTCCTAACCCAAAGAAATTCCATCTTAAAACCGTGGTATTTATTTTTGGGTAGGTTTTGCCTTAAACGCAAGTGATACTTTTGGTATTGCAACCGTCGATAGGTAACGGTAACTGCTTCTCATCAGGTGGGCGGTATGCTTGTTTGCCACAAGAATTCATCATAAAGCCATTACTAGTTCTACCGTAGCTGTCGAAATTCGACCATAGGAGGCCGTGACCGTGAGTACCAGATTTTATAATCAGACTAATAATATAGATAAAAAAACAAGTTTATTATGCTGACAGAAGACACCCATGATTTGTATAAGAAAGACAAAATAATAGTAAAACTGAGAACTCAGTATTAATAAAACAGAATATAAAAACAAAACATATCCATCCATCTCAGCCATAAGACGTCCACTGCTGGACATAGGCCTCCCCCAAGGTCTTTCACATCATTCGATCCTGAGCTGACCTTGTCCATCGGTTGCCCGCGACCTGTACCAGGTCGTCCGTCCACCTTGTTGGTGGCCTCCCCACAGGCGTCCTAAAAAAACAAAAATTATTATTAATATAAACAAAACATATAAATTATTATTATTATCTTGTTTAATTTATCTCTTCATTATATGACACTTTAAAATCGTTCTAATATTTTTTTCTAACTTTCTAACTGATAAAAACATCATCATACGCTTACAACGTAATTCTATTATCAAAGCAATTCTGTGCACCAAAGGGTTTCACTATTCGATTAAGGGGTAGCATAAGCTGTAATTGAGCAGGCAAGCCAGACAGTACTTATATTTATAGGTTTACATATATATCTTTTAGTGGTAATGAGTGAGTAATACATACATAATTATACTTTTATACTTCTATCATAGTCTAAATAACTCTTTCAGTAGAAAAGAGTCCTTTACAGTATCCTAATGTTATGAATGCAAAAGTAATTGTGTTGGTTTGTTTAATTTTTCACGACTAAATGGCTAAACGGATCTTAATGAAATTTGGACGGGAGATAATTGGTATTATGGGGAAGGACATGGGGTAATTTTTATATAACTGACATCCACGCGGTTGCAGCCGCGGGCAACAGCTAGTACGAAATACTGTAATATTGTTTTTTGTATCAGAAATGTAATGTTTTAATATTAATAATATTAATATTATATTGTGTATGGACAATAATCCTTTCAAAATTCTTCGCAAATTATTGAATAGTAAGAGTATCTGTTGCAGATGATTTATGGTGCAAGGTTAGAAAGACATCGCTTCCCATTCCAAGTGAATATTGAAATGGAACTTTAAAACTATTTTCAATTCCTGAGTCAAAAGGTTCTTCAAAAATTTAAAAGATTTCTTGTTAAATGCTTCTTGTTCTGGCAGTGTGGGAGGCCTATTTAGTAAATTATTTATAATAACTGCTTACCCTTTCCTGTCTGTATCAGGCGAAAGTAATCAAGCGTTGTCTCCTGCCAAATTGGAATATAGGCGTTTGTTTCTAAAATTTGTTAGGTTAATCCTGAGTGATGTTCTCTCCTGTTAATTTGATTTTACTTTTTGGATTAATTTGTTTTATGTAACAGTGTGAAAGAGATATAAATAAGTATATATATAAAATAATAATTATGGTGCAATTTCAATAATTAGGCAGAAAAGTTTCAGTAGTTATTGTCGAAAAAGACGTGAAAGACGACTTAATTACACCAAGTAAGTCACTCACCCACTCAAAATACCACGTCGCGTCGCGTCGTGGTCTCAAAAATTTGCATCTCCAGGATTTAGTGATAAAATATCTCTGGAATTGAAAAAAGTTTCTTTACAAATGAATTCCTGAGCAGTGAAGACCTGTACTTACGCACAGGAATACAGTTATACTACTTTTTTTTTATATCGGGACAGTTATTCTACTGTGTATTATTTGGCTGTAGTATTCTGTCCTTCCCCAGCTGGGCTTGCTCAATGTGTGATGCTCTCTTCTGTTATTGGTGACTCTCCACTGCTACCAATAGAGAGCCACCTTTAACTTTCAACTTTTTTACATTAGCCATTAACATTTCCAAATTTCTGCCAGAAATACGCCAAGCGACATATATATTTTGATGATGCTGAGATTCGTCTACTTCTTATCTGCAGAACAAAACAAATCGAAACAAATTTTATTATATTACCCAAATATCTTCATCATACTAAATCGTCAATAGTACGTCTAAGTGACCAATATTGACGAGGAGGGTGAGGTGCCACTATTGGTTTGATATTGACATAATAGAATACATGTATTATGCAGCCATCAATGGTATTGACGTGATACGTAATATCGCTTTGGTTTAACGGTATGTGAACACAGCTAAGATATCTGAGATACCTAAATTACATTAGTAATAATAATATCTTCCTAACTGAATTTCGGTTTTGGTGGGAGACTAGCCATAAGGCTAGTCTCCCGCCACTATAACTGTGCACTATAATAATCTCCCGAGATTATTATAGTGCACAACTGTGTGCGCAAGTACAGGTTCACTCTGTATTCCCTCATTCTCATAGTCCGATAGGACGGAAACCCAACACGACCGAAAAGAGATCAGGCGTAATACCAACGACTTTACGTGCTTTCCGAGACACGATGTAAATACCGACATTTTCGAAACTCCGTGACTTTATTGACATAAAAATTCAATATCAATTTTTGGCCCGACCCGAGAATCGAACCCGGTACCTCGTGATCGCTGGTCACATTTATAGACCACTACACCAATGACATTACATTAGTAATAATTTATTTTTATAACTGCAAATAAAAGCACCACAGGTCTCCAGTGCTCATTTAGGGAAGTGTTTTTTAAAACATTATTGCATTAAATAAAAATGCATGTTTAAACAAAATTGCTAAAGGCAGAAATTATTCACCAATAGAGACTCCTTTTCAAGTAATGCAAATCATTACGATTCAAAATAATTTACACTAGATTTGTACTCTAGTTGGGGGAGTTTCATCCAAGTGCGCAATGTCAACGCTAGGGGAGTCACATGAAAGTTGATTCGCAGTTGATTTGCAGTAATTGATCGCCCCAGGGCGTACAACGATGCGCGACACCCACGGCCGAGTTTAGATTAAACGATTATTTAAATAAACATGAATATAGTTTAGCTAAAGTAAATTTAAACTTTGTAGTTTTTATGTATTATGAGAAGTTCATAATTATATAAGAACATAAGCTTACTGAAACATCTTTTAACGCCATCTCTCATTCCTGATGGGGACTACAATGCGCGGATAAGTCTACCGCTTGGTTGGTATCGATTACTTAAAAGAATATTAAGGAATAATACACACTTTAAATTCATACAATAAATCATTCATCTATATTTAAAGGAAAATGTACAACACTTTAAGCTGTGCAACAACAATAAACTGTCGAAGTTCCATCCAGTAATTTTCGAAAGAATTATAAGAGTAATTTAGACTTCTATAAAATATATTTATAATTAATATTTATAAAATGCACATGTTGCACCCGACTTGTTTGCTAAAGAACTCAATTAAAAAGGCAGCGGGTACTCAAATTAATCTATACGGTGTATCGCTTAGGAGTGCCGTGTAAACGTCAGCTTAGCCCCCTGTGTTCGGCGGGCGTGGAAATTTACATATTATTAATTTACATGGCAACCCCGACCGTTCGCAATCTGTGTAATTTCGGTGTTTAGTAGTTGTCTCGCACACTGAAACCGGCCTAAAACATAATGACTCTATTCGTTGACACGGTTATGCGTACGGTCAACGACACGTTGTGATCAATAGTAATGCTATAATGTCTTATGTTCCAAAACCTACAAACGCTTTTGTGGATTAATTCGCTGTTATTTTATATGAGTGGAAGATATTTGTCAACATTTCATATGTGAAAATACTAATTTGAAGCTTGCTTTCTGCATCGACATGAATTAATTCATCCCAAAATAAATCGTAAGAGACGCATAAAAGTATAAAATATATGTATCATGACAGCGTGGTGGAAATATAATAAAAAACGATTAATAAAAATAATTAATTTGAATTTTAGTAAGTATTTGTTTAAATATTGCCATTTAGACAACAAGTCCAGTAACTCAAAAAATATTAGTAAGTACTCTTATTAATAAAACTTTCATTAACACTGAATTAATCGTCTACTTTACTTAAATTAATTTAACATTAAATACAGGTGCCTATTATATGATAATGTAAACAAACAGTCTCGCCCACCCTTTGGGATCGCTGTTCACATTTTTGACACCGTCATCATAGGGTGTCTGCATCCCCATTGATTTGAACTTCATTGAGCCGGAATGAAAAGTAGTGGGTAATAATATCTCATCTGCATATTTTAATTGTTATAATAGTCCCCTTTATTGACATAAATAAGCCATGTATTGACTAGGAAAAAATTTGTTCAATATCTCATGACACGTCAATTTTGTTTCTCTTTGTTTGTTAAAATGATTGTATGTGATCTTTTAATTTTGATATTACAAAAATAAACCAATTTTAGTTGACTAAAATCGGTATACTTTATACAGTTTTTTTTTATTGTATTAAGTATAAATTCCAATTTCTTGTCAGTCTGTCTGTCACATTTACACGGTTAAAGAAATACGAGTATATACTCGTAATTTAATCTTAGTTACAAATAGGGTCCTCCTGACTCACTATGCGTGTAAAGTCTGACAGCATCTTTCATTGAACGGAGATGAATTTAGGTAAGTCACAATAATTAGAACTTAGTATATTGGAAAAAATGATCTTTACAGTTAATAAAAATATTCTTAAATTTAAAACGCACACGAAAATAACAGTTAATACCCTTGCTTCCCACACACTCTCGTATCTCTCACTCAATTACCGAACGAAAGATGAAGACAGAGAGAGGGAATCAGAGTTCTTCCAAGTGTGGCCGTGTAGCAGTAAGTAATATTTCCGATTTGCATATTTTAATTGTTATAAGAGAGTCCCCTAGTGCGAATGTGACATAAGCAAGCAATTTGCATACAGACGGTAGTACTACAACAAATTGCTCTCTATCAGTAAATATAGACGAATAATTGAAATACATGATACGCATAAACGTATATTGTATTTAGTCAACTTTTAGGGGAAATAAAGCTTATAGGACCAACCATTTACGATTTAGTTTTGAAAAAAATAAGACAGCCTCTCAAAATATCGCTGTTTACGACGCTGTTATCAATAAAAAAGAAATGTCATATAAACTTAAGCCCTTATTTCGCCTGCTTATGGCATTTTCTTAACATTTCCAGCAGACATCTAGGCTGTCTGCCAGAACCTCCCTGTCAAATTTATTTGTAGGCGCTATAACTGAAAATATCACAATCAGTGATTCAGATAATGAGATGAAGCTAATTTTATCGATAGATGAATACGACTAATGTTGTTTTTGGTGCCAAAAAATATAGCTATGATAATTAGCAATGGAATGCGCTCGCGCATTAGGATTAAGACCGATAAATTGCGCGATTGACTTATGCCTAACTATTATATAATTTTCTCTTTTTGTCTCCTAAACAGAGGAAAGTATTCCAATATACTTTTTTTATTTAAAAAAATATCTCTATACTTAATAAGAAATTACTCTTACTAACATATTTGACGACAAGTCGGAAGTTAGATAGTAAATAGACTTATCAGTGCAAATGGTTCTAAAATAATATACGTGTTTAATGTAAATTGACCAAAACCAAAAACCATTCCGATTAAACAAAAATAAACTGTACCTACTGGTGTTGAAGCTGACAAGTATAGAAATGCGTCGAAAGGAGTTTCCAAACATATACTATACAATTTCTAAATTTTAACTTCACATGAGCACGGTTTGATCAACTCCGTCGTCGCTATAGATAGATATCGGTAATTCTCCGCTCCATACATTTCCAGACTGAGGGAGATATAAATAAAGAATAGTTACTGAACGGTATTTTCGATTAGAGAGATGACGCGAGGGTGCGAGACAGCTCTGCGTGGTACCGATGACGTCATACAAGACGCGACGTATACCTTGTTTGTGTCTAAATGATTTTTAACTAATGTGTTAGAATAATGTGATATATTTAATATGAATATGCTATGATTTATCGCAAAATATTATTGCCATTTGAAAATACTACCAGTGCATTGATGGTAGTTGCTTTCTGGTCTTGCAAGTGTCTATAAGCTAAGATGACTGCTTACCATCAGGCCGGCTGCAAAATAAAAGAGAAGCATAAAATAGTAGTTGGTTAAAGATTTAATTACAATCATGATCTCAGCTGAAAGACGTCTACTGTTAGACATACGATTTCCATATAATTTGGTCTTGAGCTCTCGTCCTTGTCTTAATAGACAAAGAGAAATAATGTAAGTGAATTCGTGAGCAAGACGAAAGATAATGGATCGAAAGTTATGCCTATTAATTTAATGTATTTTTTATTCAATATCATTTACTGCCTTTGAGTCCTGTTGTACTTATAATGTTGGTATCCTTTATACTTTTTTCTAAACAAATTTAAAGTTTTTATTGTGTTCTAATACACATTACAAACTTTCAACTTTAATCACAATCTTATCATTTTTAATAGAAGAAGAGTTCTAGTTGCTTCAGATGTGGTAATAATAAACAATGAAGGTATGGATCTATTACAATATTATGGTGTTATCAAAGACTTATGTTTATTATTTTTCTATTAGTTTGGTCAGAATTTCCTCTCCAGTGAGTAAGTAGTGTTTGTTTTCAGCTTCCCAATTCTCACCGTCTTGTCTCAATACGGAATTAGCTCGTCATAAACAAAGAGGTTAAGTATCCTATAAATTACAGAGCTTCTCTTTACCTTAATTAGTATATTTCAGTGATATTTTCAAACACAATGTTTCTACGGAAGAAAAATAGGACTAATATTTTTTAATTGCTTAAGAGGCAGATTAGAGGCCAAAATTACGATCATGTGTCACGTTTGTATTGGCATAATGATCTGTTTAAATAATCACTGAGCTAGGATTATAGTTCAGTCATCTGCTATATTATTATGATCATTTATAGAAATTACGGGATTATCAGATTTATTTTGTTTTCGAAATTATTATGATATTTATTACTAAATTTATTAGTGTAAAGTCTGATTACGAATACGGTATGCGGCAATTCGACACGACTGGAGAGATATTAGGCGCAGGAACAATGATTTTACGTGCTTTTCGAGGCACGCCGGGATCTTGTTGTGTTTTAAAAAAATGGTCACCCATCTGCGGATCGACCGCGGCAATCTTGCTTAACCTTGCAGATCTATCGATCGATCAGCGCCGCTAACACTTAGCACCAGCCCTACGATTTATGATTACAATACTAATGTATTACATTTTATAGTTATACTAATAAATCGTGCACCTACTGTATTAACAGTAGGTACATAATAATCGATACATCTATGAGCATTAATACCAAAAAGAATAACAAAACTAAAATTAATTAATATCGACACATTCGCCATTATAAACGTATTATCATTGGACTGTATCGCTTATACAATATTAATGAATACATCATCGCTTTAATAACAGTCTGTAGTTGAATCACTAATGTATTTGTACTACATAGCCTTACTAGGTTATACTAGTTCACTACAGGATTTCGTTAGCGTAAAGTTGTAGTACGCCATCTATCGACGAGCGGCGACAACACACGATGCTATCTCGAATGAATTACATACGGCACGATACAAATTCCGTCCAGGCTACTTCCGGATAACCGTATATTAGTTACAAACGCCATTATTCTACTGTTGAGTAATTTCGGACCCAATTTCGGCTGTCACGTAGGTAACATTGTAGGTAAACTCCTTGAAAGTTTTATGTGATGGTTTAATAGATAGATAGATAACTCTTTATTGTACACCAAAGTTACGTTATGCCTTATTAATAAATGTATGGTTATGTTCATTGGGTTTGTTAGTTTGCTTTCCTATTCACGCGTTGTGCGTGCGTTCTATGACACGTTTGTGTTATAAAATAATAGAGAATTAACTTCAAGGTTTAACTTCAATTTCACTTTTATGAGCTTTAAGTTAAGCTTGAGTGTTGATTGATTGATGAAAAGATTTACCTAAGTTTGTGATTTGTTTATGTCTAGTAATGATCACACGTAATTAGCAAACAAGCATTTGGCTCACCTGGTGAAAAGCAGGTAGGGTATCGCTAGCGCGTTTCCTACCTAAAAAGAAGATAAATTCAAGCGTTTGAATGCTTGTAACACCAAGGTTTGGTTTCACTCTGGGCTCGGAAGTCAATTAAAAATAAACTTACTCATATATGAGCTATAGAAGACCTGTAAAATTTACTTTAATTATTAGAAATACTTATTGTGTACATATTTTGTGTTACTTAGCATTAAATTTAGTATCTACAGGATATTGTTTAACAATCCTTGCACTATGTATTCCTTCAAGATTATGTAGTTACAATGAATGATATTACGGGTTCACATAAACCGTAACTATAGTTTTGATACATAGGTATACGTGCCGTTATGTTAAATATTACATACAAATGGGCCCATCTTAGATATTTCTCTCAGAGGGACCGTGAGCGCGATAGAAGGGCGGAGGGATCACCAAGTTTGTCCTATTTGAGGGCTGTGCCCTCAAGGGTTGTATTGTATCCTGTAGTTATGCGTGTAGGTCATTTTGATTGTGTTGGATCTGATGTTTATATTTACGGGAAAATATTTTAGACATCAGTTGTTTTTTTTAAATATTAGACAGTGTTTATGGGTGTTCACATAAACATCTTCAATTTCTAAGATTGATTATATTTTATTTTAATAAAATAACTTACTTTATAGCGCTTTCATCGTCATTAACCCTTAATCACACACTGGTGGGTAATAGAGTCTACTCTTTTGTTTATTTTATTACCTACATACTTGTTTCAGTATCACTAGATGGCGGTAGTACTTTAAACTCTCGAAGTGACTCAAGCTTAAAATCCGTTTACAGGTTAATAAAAGCGAAAATGAAAAAATAAAGATGTCAAGATTAATAAAAATAAAATTAAAAAAATATAGTTTCTTTCCAGTTTGTAAAAAGAAAATTTACACGACAAAACCTCTTGTTAGATACATTTTATGTAAGTAGGTACTTACTGTTTATTAATAGGTTGCTTTTTGCAAGTCTTTTTGTGCTAGTAATATTATTCTCACTAGGTAGTTTGCGAGTAAACAATCTTGAGGTCTACTAAAATCTCCATAAATTATTTTTTTTGGGTTTTTCTTTTATCATTATTTTCTCCAGTCCCATTCTTATCACACGAATAATTTGTTAAGATTACAAATCCCTGGTTACAAAGGTTAGGTGTTTTTACGCACTCGATGACGCTACATATTTTATGTGATTAGATAAGGTGTACCTACGAGGATTGTGATGGGAAATTACTGTAAGATATCGTACAAAATATATAACATTATTCTATTTGTTATTGCAGGCAAAACAAAAATGATGATGCCAATTGCAGGTAAGTGGTCAAATGGTAAATATGTCTTGGATTTGTGATTGCTGTTGCCAGCCATTACTATTAGTGCAGGCACCTGGCTACTATTTATTAGTCATTGTTAGATCTCCAGAGATAAACCACTTAATTCATCACTTAAATGAGGCGCATATAGCGCCTCATTTAATAGGAGCGGACTATCAGAATAATTAATTTATTGCTCAATTCATATAGGTATATCATATTAGATTGTCAATACAGTATATTTAAATATTTAAAGCAATGTGGAAAAAGATGAGCCCGGAGCAGGATTCGAACCACCGCCTCTCGGGTTCCGGCTCAGCGCACTACCAATTCTGCCTTCCGAGTTCCTACTCCAAAGTTCCAATTTGTTCACCGCTTTTTACGTTTTGAAGTGACGTTTAAATATTTAAATATATTTGAGCTAATTGCATAGTAAAAAATCCTAAAATATTTAATTTCAATGCAGTACCTAGTTCTATTTACAACTAGTGCGGAACATTTCACAAGAAAAGAGTATCAAAGAGTAACGTTGCTAAAAAAACTAAAATCGTAAAAAAGCCATTTTGTTTTCGAAGTCTGACTATACTGCACAAAAGCTGCATGCTTGCAAAGTTTATCACAATATAATGTATAATATTATGCTGAATGAAATCAATAAATAACTTATCTATGCATACGTTTAACGTGAATGTATTTCCATTAAGTCAAGTTAATAATCCCAGAACTAGGGTTCCGCTAACCTAGTAGAGATCTGGTACAACAATATTGAGACTACCAAGCGTAAGTGGGTCGCGCAATGACCAGCTTATTCAGGCCTCACGTAAATTCACGATTTCACACCGGCTGAAGTGATTTCTACAGCAATGGTAGTGACAAGGGAGGTCACAATGCTCTGGACTCGTATAACTTGTGCGCGCTTATAATTTATTCACACCACAATGCCTGAGGTGTGTTTTACAATTTTTCAATTCCCCTACCGTGGACCGACCCCGGAGGTTGTGTCTGTTAGCGTATTTGGGAATGTAAACGAAAAATATGAGTGCGAGGTCACGTTAAAACACGGTTACGGGTCGAATATTTGAGTAAATTAAACATTCATGCCTTCCTACCTCTATAAATACCTAAATATGACGATGATATAATTACACAAACAAACAAATTACCTACCTTAGATTACTATATAGCGCAGTTACTTGAAGGTGACGCGCGCCACTGACTCAGATTATCCCTTCATGTTATTGGATAGACCTAAGTAAATACATAGCTATAAGTACTAAGAATCTTAGAGCTATGATTCACTGGTGCACCAGATATTGAGCGTCCTACATTCATACTCTCTTCATGTAGTATTTGTTCGTACTTATTCTTTTCATACAGACATGTGTTTTTCGCAATAAAACATATAAACGTCATTGAGGCAACGCTTTTCGTCTCGATTTGTAAACAATGATCCATAGTTAGACCACCCAAGCGACGGCCGCGTATTCTCAATATGTGGTCGGTGTGATCTGGCATCTGGTAGATTTTATACCTATAATAAATCACAGTGGAATATCGAAAAACACTAACGAAGTGTCGATGTAGGTCGGGCGGCGCGCTTATTCAGCGCATCCATTCGTTTTCACCTCAATATTTTTACAGCTTACTAGATTATTTTTCAGAATTCCGATGTGGGAGTTAATGGTAATGATAGGAATGTTCGACGTAAGTGTTTACTACGTAATGTGAATTACAAAGAATGTATAAAATTACATATTTTCATTATTTACCGGTGCGTGCACCATTATACCTACATTATTATGTAAGTAGGTAAATAAGTAAAATTAAATCATTAGCATGTAATTCGTTCAAAATGAAATGTATTTATTTAAGTTACGCTTCTTTTGAAGCTGCACTGCAATTTCGGCAAAAACACAATAAGTAATATAACATACTAGCTGTTGCCCGCGGCTTCGCCCGCTTGGATGTAAATTATTGCAGTAAAATAATACCTTATGTACCCCAGAATACCATCTATCTACTTGCAAATTTTGATTAAGATCCGTTTAGCCGTTTAGTTGTATAAAGGTAACAAAGAATGGCACATACATACTAACAAACAAACTTTTTACGAGTTACTTTCGCATTTATATCTAACTAGCGGTTGCCCGCGGCTCCACCCGCGTGGATGTCGGTTATCGCTGTAAAACCTATGTAGCCTATGTGTTATTCCAGACCATAATTTATCTCGGTGCCAAATTTCATCCAGATCCGTTCAGTAGTTTTTACGTGAAAGAGTAACAAACATCCATCCATCCATCCATTCATCTATACTCACAAACTTTCACATTTATAATATTAGTAAGGATGTAAACTTTCCTGACTATGTAACTGATACATCTCAACCCATAAACGTCCCACTGCTGGGCACGGGTCTTATCCATTAATTTGGAGGGATATTAGCCTACTATACCACGCTGGCCAGACGGGTTGGTATAGGGTTTTGTTTCGAGTATTCCCTCTCTTGCAGTGGAAATTGTCTGCCTGACTTACTCCCTTAGTCGACTCTTACGACACCCACGGGATGGAATGGGGTGGTGACATTTGTATTTTTAATCCGTCACCACACGGACCTGTTTGTAACTGATACGATTCGCAATTTAATTTATTATTTTTGCATTTTTATTGCCAATGGTGGCAGACGCAACAATGATCACCTGAATTAGCAGTCTTTACTACCTACGTAGTAAACACTGCTAAAAGAATTTATAACCAGGGGCACAGCCAAGCCTCTGCCTACCTACCGTAAGAATAGGTCAAACAACAGTGAGACAAAAATTGTTTAATAATAACACATTAAGTGACATTGGTTCTTGACATTTCTTATTAGCAGTAAAACTTAAAGTTTCTATGAAAGTATCTTCATTTGAAGCAGTGGATCAACATTAGTATGAACATAAAATTACACCTACAAAGTTCATCTGTGTGGTCTTTATTACTTATGAAAGTCGGCTAAAACGGGCTAGCATTAAAGTGGCCACATGTATATTCGTAAATCAAGGGAAGATTTATGTCTATGGTGTGTGTGCTAACGACAGTCGCGCTTTGAGTTACCTTGTTATTCGAGTATTTTTAAATACGAATTACATTTGAAATGTTTTCTATCAGTGTGTTAAAAGACTGTTTATTGTTGTTTTTAAATGTAGAATCCAGTCAGCCCTGGCTTTACTATAGGAGCAACCGGGGCTAATACCCAGGGCGGACACTTAGCTAACATACATATTTTAGATTACATGATACAGAATGATTTTTAAAAAAATATAGGAGACTATCATATCCTTTCCCGTTAAACAGTAAAGTACAGTAAGACTTCAATAGTAATTATGAAAAACATATTTCGATTTTTTGATACTATGACCTGAAAAACGTAATTCACGAATTGTTCGTTATTGTTTTTTTTTATACTACTTGGGTGGCAAACAAGCATACGGCCCACCTGATGTTGTTGATTGTTTAACTTATTCCCGTCGTTGATGGCGATGAAGAAAACAACAGCAACAGTTAGTTTTAGTTTTATTTTTATGAGTTAGAAGTCTGTGACATTGCCTGAAAAAATATTTTTATTGTCATAAGTCGAATTATAGCTAGGTATAACGTAGGCCATTTTCCTTGCGTTTCTTTTGAAATCATGTTATGAGGTGATAGAGGTGAATGTAAGTAAAATGTTATATTTTGCTTTATCGATGATTGTATTGCGTGAAAAATATAACAGATGAAAATATATGAGAGTCTTTCTTAAAGCATTTCTGTTTTAGGAAAATAATAAAATAAGATTGCTTAGGCAGATTAAATATAAAATGAAACTTCTGCGACTCTAAGTCGTAAAAGTGGACGGACGGCCTTTTCTTGGTTAAGTTTTACAACTTGTAAGTACCTTTAGTTATTCATGCAACTTTTCACTGCAAATAACAGATTATACCCACTATGGAATCGATTGAAAATAAAATCGTAATTCACTACAGACAGTGACTCGATTCGTGATTGCCAGTGATTATAAATTTATCTAATATTATGTTTGTAATTATTAAGGTTTAATATCTACGCCAACTGGCAAGGTTTACCCGTTATACCTACAGCAATATTATATTGAGTTTAAAGCTTGCAGTATTCCACAAATAACCTCTTACTAGTCCATCGGCTATGAACCGTTAAGTGACCCGTTTTCTTAGTCACTTCTTAAAATTTTGCGGTGGAACATAAACACTCGATAGATTTTATAGTCCTGTTTCTATTTAAAAGAGTTTGCGATTGCCCGCCAATAGATGGCGTTAGTAACAACAGTTAAGGAAGATATAAATAATGATGTCAACGTCTGTAAATAATTTTGTTTTTATATAGAAATATTCCATTTTTAATGGCCTTATTTTTAACAATAAAGCTTCTTGAAAACTAAATACTTAGGAAGGTACCAGGTAAAAAAAATTGAAAGATGAGAGGGCTAAACTATATTATATTAATAATAGTAATGAAAACAGATAGGTTAGGTTAGTTAATTATTGATAATGGCAGACTAAACCATGAAAATGCTAATTTTGAAACGAACATAATGCACGTATTGCGTCATTGGCACGTTTATTACAGGTTAAATGTGCTAATGTTATGAAAATAAACAGAAAATGTTGTTTGCAACACAGTTGGATGTAAACCTAATCGATTTAAATCGATTAAAAATCGATTAGTAACCTCGTGATATAAAATTACCAAAATAAAAGAAAACAAACTCGATACTGAAATAACACGCGCTAACGCTTGCCATAAGATAAACATTGCCCCTCCAGAAATAACGTTTGGTCAAGGTACTTAGAATGCATACACCTTGTCTATACGATTTCTATTTAAGTTTTAGACGTTGATATTAGGTACAGCTTTTATTTTTTATTTTGCCAAGATATCGCGATGTTTTTTTCGTGTATCCAATGAAAACAGATAACTCCTTTATGCAACATTATGAAGTAACATTGTAAACACAATGGATTATTATCTAACTCTAACAAAACAAATACAGAGCCCCAAGTAGGCTACTCGCCAATAGATGGCGCTAGTAGTTTGATCAGTGATATTCCATTCCCCATTTCACAAGTTGTTACCAAGTTTTCACACTACATTCGGTTGGCAAGCTGCCCCCGACAAGTTTGGAAAGCTCGGATTTTCTGCGAAAGCTTTACACTTTCGACGAGCTAATTGCTTAGTTTAGCATTGGAGCTTATGTTTGGTCATTTTACTACCTACCTACTTGCTGATTTTGTAATATTGAACAATAACTGTATTGATATGTACATCTGCAGGTATAAAATAGTGTTATACATAGATACTTTATTTTAATATAATTAGCAAAATTGTTTACCTGTATCTAACTCGAAATATTCTTTAAAACTTTTAAGGTAGGTACCTACCGTGCTTTTGGTTTTATTTTTTTGGGTATATCTAAATTCATACGAAAAAAACTTTCTGTTGGATGTGTACTTATGTATTTTTATACCTATTTGTGTTTGTTTTTTAATTTTCCAATGTTTTGGTTGTTGTTTACCTAGACTCCCAGGCAGGTTTTCAAAAAAAATCTAATTAATGTATGTACTTGCAAACATGTGAAAACCTTATTTAAAAGTTAATTAAAATTATTTATTATTCTTTGGTTATCGTAGAAAAAGAAATCGCTTCTTTAATCGTGTAGGTAATTATTCTAGCGGTTGAAATAAAATCCCTACTGTTGCTAAATTATTCATTATTTTATTATTAATATTTCCTATCTCTTGTAACTCGCCACCATAAAAAAGCCAATATAAACCTAAACGCCACTGAGATCGCCCGCATTATCTCGTGATTATCGCGTGTCAAAACATCGCCACGCTCGCGATACTTCGCATGTAATCTGATAAACGATGTGTTCTGCACGCTTCGCGCTTTTTACTCGTCCTTTTCCTGCCCTCACATTCCATAGCGCGCCTTCTCTTTCTCCTAGTCATCCATTTCATTCATGCGCGATACACCTCGCCAGCCCGCTGTTTACAGACACAAACAAACAGTACAGCAAACCGCTTAGCTTTAAGTACGAGACCGTGAAAGTGATATTGTCAAGTACATCCGTCTCTTTCTAAAAACCGAGTGTTTAGTTCCGCGAGCGGTGGATAGATGTCGCTAGCAGTTCCGTTCTGTAAGCCGTATGAAATAAATGTCACAATAATTTGGGCGCGACGTTGCCGGACTTCGCCACCCGGTGTGGTGGCGGGCGCAAGCAATAAACTAGCAACTCCATTTATGTAGTCATAAAGGCACTTACAGCTATTGTTTTAAGGTATGTTTTTGTTTGTGTTCTGTTGGATATATGTTTGTATTTGTGTGTGAGCGTCACGTAAACGTAACGAGCGTGGTATACACACGTACGTGAGCTGTCAGTAGCTAATGCGATGCGCTGTGATCGCTTATTGTGGCGGTGCGCGCCCGCGCGGTTTATAGCGTTTAATTCAATTTAGTAATTGATACGTTTGCCGGTTGGTTTAATCATTTTTGTGACCAAAGTATAGATACATTTGTAATTATTATTGTTCTTTTAATACACTTGTCTTCATAATTAATAAAATCTTGATTAATTTAACACATTAGTTTTATTTGTTTATGTTTCAATGGGCTTAGTAAGTAGTAATTTACTAAGATCTAATTGTATACAAAAAAGTTATATTAACACTTAAAAGCATTTGTTTACATTATTTTAATTGCGTAAAATAAGCTAGATAATTAATCACAAAAAATTACAGTAGTATAAGACAAAACGTCTTATTTACTGACCGTCTTTTCATCCTTTATTAATCTGAACAAGCGGCGCGAATCTTTATACGAGCAAATTGTCAAACTGACAACTCCCTAAACATAGTAATTCACGCTCCGCATTCTTCGATACTCAGTTTGAGCCGTTGCGGTGCACACATACACACAAATGTACACTTATTACCTTAATACGTTAACCCCGACCGTACAACAATCAACCATAATACACCTACGCAAACTCTAATTTAGCTCGCACGGTGGTTACGACCTTACACGCATCGATTATCCTCACACATATGAAACATTTATGAGTACAGTAGTAGAAGTGTATACAATATGACGTCTCGTATTGTACCTAATATTATAAATGAAATGTGTAGCTTTCACGAGGGCACACAAGCGAAGCGTGTTTCGTTAACATCGCACGAATGAAAAAACAACTTTGTTCCGTTGATATAGAGTCGAATTTAGAACTAAAGATTATTGTTGTGTTGTAATCTTTCTGTTTGGAACAAAACACGGGTGTCGGTAGACGCGTGACCTGTAATTGTGTGTATTAGGTTGGTTTAATCACAATATTTGGAGTGGGTCGCGATATGACTTTCCAGCTGACAACAACGCAAAATTGAAATTTTCTTAATCGACTTTGAATTAAGATTATTGGATGAAATTCCAAATAGTTTTAAACTATGTTAATTGGATAGCAATCGTGTGTACGACCTTTGTGGAATGTAAAACGCAGTAAACGCAATGGTGTATCGACAGTTTTGACTGTATAAGGTCAAGCGGTCATGTGTGCCCATGCACGGGTACTTAGATACATTTCCGGGGTATTGTGTGAGCATTGTTAGGGTTAACCTGATATTGTAATCTGCAGACATGCAATATCTTTTAATAGATATTGTGATGCAATATTGAATTAGTCAATGTAATTATATTTTTTAAGAGTAATTTGTGTGTGTAACTTCACAACCGATAATTTTGACTTTGATGGCGGAATAATTTAATTATGATTTAGCAGATGTATATTTTTTTTATTTTAATTAATCGGCGCTAGCAAGAACTCAAATTAGTAAGATGGTTTTCAAGCTGCCAAGGCAAAGCTCTTATGTATATCTGTTATAATTGCATTTTTTTTATTTTTATAATCGTGACTTAGTTTATTCTATTAACAATTTACTGCTTAACTGAGTACCCGCATAATTAGTCGACAAAAAAAATGTTTTAACTTGTACTTAGCAATTAGAAAAAAATAAAATTCCAATCACCTAAGTTTTTATTTGTTTTTAAAATTAGACAACTACGTAATAAAAACGAGAGATGGGTAAGATAGGGACCTTGGATAGTATTTATTGTTCTAATGCCCCCGCATTAGCAGGGACTGTAGATCTGAATAAAGCTAATGTGAAAAAAAAATAAGATAAGAAGTATGCACTTGCAGACGCCTATGTTTAGAAGGGATTGCAATTTGCTGATGATTAAGATTAGTAATTAGATTCCTAAACATACTATATTTCTATTAATATTCTCGCTACAAAACTTAAATATGCACATTATACTTTCCCAATAAAATACTAAACCTTCGAAGTAACTTCGAGAACAATACGAAGAGAGATCCAACGATATTGCGCAAAAATAATTGTACATTTTGTTACATAATATGTTAAAAAGTCACAAGTGCGCATACGACGCCGCGACGTTTAATATGTGCGGTGTTATTGTGTAGCATTGAGTCCACGGGCGGCGGCCAAGTAAATTAGAGAGCGACCGGACTATAACTAAGAGGAGTTGAACTGATGCTCCCGGACGAAAGAAATTAGTGGATAAGACAAGGTCAGTGACTGTTTAAATACTACTAATAATATAAATGCAAAATATGTTTGTTAGTCAATCATGTGAAAATGACTGAACGGATTTAATAAAATTTGACACAGAGATAGATTTTAGTTCAGTTTAGGCATAAAGACTTTTTATCCCAGAAAAACACAGTTTCAAAGGGGTTTTACGCGCTGCCGAAGCACGAGTGATGCTAGAATTTCATACGATGGTAGGACGTAACTTTAAGTTTTTAAATATGAAGTTACTTTAATTGCCAATTCCTACGATCTCGAAGAATCAGCGTGGGCAGGTGTCTGGACGTGGTAGTCTTCCGGCTGAAATGATGACGATGATGGTGTTGTAAAATACGAGACAAGACAAACATTTATGAATCGCACAAAGTTTTGTCTCAGCAGTAAGGGTCACTAAGCACTAGACCAACAAATCAACAAACAACAGCTTTATATAAACATAAAATAATATAGTGTAACACCTTTTTCTGGAAGAAGTTGATAGATTACTACGTTTTACCAGTCCAAGTGACCCTATTGCCATATTATGCAGAGCATAATACCAGATTCATTTCTGCTACTGGCTATCATCATAGCAGCCAAAAGGTTCACTGCATGCCTTTCCTTAGATTTTTACAGCATTCGTTCTTAAACTGACCTTCATCGGCAATTGATTGATTTTTATAACAGAAAAAATCATTAATATTTTTTTCCGACCCGAAAATCGAACTCAGAACCTTACAATCTAACTTAAACTTATACTGCAGGACACACGAGACAGTCAAATAAATATTCATATTAAAAACAAACAGAAATCCGTCCCATAAACGACCTCAACGTAATAATCCTTAACCGAAGCTTAACAAGGCATTATCCACACTAATACCCCGTTCGCCAGCAACAGGAATGCAGCTCTGCGACTGCAGTGATGCATATCGTTGTACGTATGGTGGTGCATATACGTCCCCCCGCTCCCACCGTCTGCACCCCCTCACACACCCGCTACCTGCGTCTTTGTCTCCGTTCATTATGCCTAAGTAGCCAGTACAAAGTGCCTAATACTTAGAATAGTTTTAGAAGATATTAACTTTTAAACTATCGCGTTGCATGATAGCCAGATGGAATGATGACCTTAAGAAAGTTGCTAGGGTAGACTAGATGCGGAAGACGGAGGACTGGGTGTTGTGGCGTGAATTAGGAGAGGCCTTGTCCAGCAGTGGACGAAAACAGGGCGATTGATTTTTTTTAAATAAGCCTTCTCCTGAACTAGGGAACAAGCCCTGAATCACGTGGGACTTTACAAACATGCAATTAAAGGACACAAAGTACACCCAGACTTGGGACAACCATTTATGGATCACACAATTTTTATCCCGTGTGGGAATAAAATCCACAACACGCCGCACAGTGGAAAATGGCGAGGTAACCACTTAACCCATTGAACCAACCATGCAGTCAGATTATTGGTCCATGGTAAATAATATTACTTACTTCTGCCTGCGGCTTCGCCCTCGTGTACACGCAAGAACGCAGATAAAGAGCAGCCTAGGTGCTAATCCAGACTTTAATTATCTCTATGCCATGCATCCAGATTTGTGCAGCCGTTCTGGCGTGATGAGTAACAAACATCCATCCATAATTTTGCAATCACAATATTAGTATGAGATACTTCGGGTATCAACGCGATTATGATTTATTTACCTTTAGATTGCTTGATGTTTCGACAAGATTACACCGGCCAGTAATATGTGAAGAATGGTTGTGTTAATGACTAAAGTTTTAGTATTGTATTTTTAGAAAAGTATTTCTCGAAAGTTCTAATTGTAAGGCTGAAAGTTCTATAGCTGAAGATGATTTCATTTCTAATGTTTTAATAAGATTAAGATTTTGATTTGACTGCATGGTTAGTTCAGAAGCTTAAGTGGTAACCTTACCATCCGCCACTGCTTGCAATGTTTGTAGTCCACAAATGGTTGTTCCATATCTGGGTGTACTTTGTGTCCGACTATTGTACGTTTGTATAGTCCACCGATACACAGGGCTTGTTCCAATGTCATCATCTCGGCTGATATCGTCCACTCTTGAACGTAAGCATATGGTTCCACAATAGCCGATCCTGGGCTGCCTGCTTTCAGTGCTTTTCGGCAGCTCTGATAATGTCATCCCACGCTGCGTTTTGCACGTGGTTATCAATTGAACCTTTTATCTGATATATTTTTTCTTCATCTAATATCAGGTCGTCTGGTTACCTTCAACGTATATATTTTTAAGAAAAGTAAGGCAAATAACCGAGAAAACCTCACTGGGAATTTTTACCTTACGTGAGACTATTGCCAAAACCATACATATGTACAGTGGTAAGTACGAGTAAAATCTCCAGTGTTCTTTTTTGGGAATAGTTTTATAAACGTTTTTTCTTATCCATCGTAACCTATGAAATAAAATTCCTGATGCTTAATTAAAAATGAGGTCAGCAACGCACGTATGATGCCCTATTATTGCCAGTGCCAAGATCAGGTAATAAAACCAATGATTGTTTGTCACCATAGTAATTTTAAAATAATTATACAGAGTTTTCCAAATACTGCTATAACGTTTTTAATATTGTTTATTAACTTCGCGTCTTTTTTCTATGAATAGGATAGTAATTGATACTGATAATATATTTAACAAGAACGTGAATGTGAGAGATTTCTACTGAATATTTGGTAATTGATTAGTTTCAGTAAAGTCAGCAAGGTTCCGTATGAAAGACTTCAACGCGCGGCCATTACTGCTGTTGAAAGGAGACGAAGTAGTGTGGATGAAAAATACTAATATATTTATAAATTTTTGAGTATTTTATAAGTATTATTGAATCAAGAGTTCGATAACACAGCAGTGTTTTCTATGAGTAAATAGTAAAACATTTAAGTGACTGGTTACTGTAATAGAGTACTTATTTAATGTTCAGCGTCAAAATAGTCGGCTAATACACAAAAACAGTGAATATAACTTCGAAAAGCATGAAATACGATAGTGAGTGACACCCCTGGTGTTGCAAACGTCCATAGGCTACGGTAACTGCTTACCATCAGGCGGGCCGTATGCTTGTTTGTCACCTTGGTAGTATAAAAAAAAAAAAAAAAAAAAATACCGCTTTGCATTTCTTCTCTTTCTATTTCTCTTTAGTTATAAAAAAAATGCGAAAACATAAACATTTTAGAAGTAACATTTAATAAGTAACTAGTTTAGTATTTGATGGGAGGTTTATAAAGAAAGAGTTATGGATTTTATTATAAACTAGCGGCCTGCACTGACTTCGTCCGGGTTAAACTATTTTCAGCGCAACTTTCTTTTTTTTACATAAGCACCTTCTCCTGACAATAAAAAACACAACAAAAAAAAAATGACTGAAATCGGTCCAGCCGTTCACGCGTGATGCCGTGACCAAGGGAAATAGGGATTCATTTTAATATATAAAGATAGGCTTATGTCATATTATTATTGTCTAAAACATTAAAAGAGGTAGGGTACCATACAATTTTGCAAGCCAAACTGGAGAAGAACTTCCAATTTACAATAAAACCGCAGCCAAATGACTACACAAAGAATATCATAATGAAATTATCCAAACACATTACACACGCACTAATCATCGCGCCTACGCTTAAGAGTTGACTAATCAGTTTAAAATTTCATTCCACTGTTGCAAAACGTCGTAAAAGTTACCAAGTTAGGCTTTATTTACAGCATTGTAGTGCAGCGGACATTGCTAAAGTGGACTGAATCATACGTCCGTTTACTAGTTGTGTCCAGTTTATGAACAAATGCTTTGTTAGCTATATTGTTATAGTAGTCGGCTATTGTGGCTAAGTGGAATAGAAATTTTATTTAAATTACTCCTGCACTATTGAACAAGCTCTGTGTCGCGGAGGACTTTACAAACATACCATTAACTGGCACAAATTAAACCTAGACTCAGAACAAATCTTGTGGGTCACACAAATTTATGTCCTGTGTGGGAATCGAATCCACAACCTCGTGCACAGTAGGCGCATACAGCGGCCGCTGGATCACAAAGGCAGTCAAAAGTAATTGTGTGAATTCAATTCGATTATATAGGAAAGCTTTGGGGAAGTCCTATGTCCTGCAGTAGATGTATATTGGGCTGTGGTGGATAGATAGATAGATGCGTGACACGTTTATAATAGCAATCCGTGTATGCCCCACTGCTGGCCTCGGGTTTCCTCTTCTCCATCAAGAGAGAGAGAGAGAGAGAGAGTTTAAGCCTTAATTCATACACCCTGGCCTAATGCGGGTTGGTGAACCAGATCACGATGTTTTCCTTCGTTAGCATCTGCTAACGGTGAAGGAAAACTTCGTGAAAAATTTCACTATGTGGAATTTATACGTAGTAATCCATCTGGATGCATATAAATTCCACATAGTGAAATTAACATTATTACTGATCACACGTTTAATAAGTTCGTAAAAATCAATACATTTTTTGATGTTTCTATAGAGACTAAAGTACCTCTTTATCTATACCGAGTGTCGTAAATTATGTTAACACATGGAACAACATATTGTGTAATCTATAAAATAAATGTTTTTTTCCGAGTTTGGGTGTAATTTACGTCCCTGAATTGTATATTTGTAAAATTTTCTACAAAGCAGAGCCTGTCCTGTAACGGAGTTGCCTTTTAAAAAAAAAGCCTCAAACAAGGTTTTTTTAAAGTAAATCTAAGGGTTCGTTTTATACCGATAAATGACATCCATGAGAGCGAAGCCACTGGCCATAGCTAGTTATTTTAATATTAAAGTAAACCAGGAAAGCAAATAAGAAATAAGATAGGTTTGTTTTTGTCTTGAGTATAATATGTAATAGACAAAAACAATTCTATCAAGTTTCATACCGCCCTTGCACCATAATTAATGCCTCAGTAGCTATGCATAGCAAGCTTCATTATCACGGTTAATATATACTTAAATAATGAAACAGCAGAAGGTTAAGACATATGACATTGTTGGCGCCGCGTTGGCTGATAGGCAATGAAACAAACAAGCCCTTGAGCAACAAACACAAACATAGGTACTTACCTACATAATATGTCAAATGTCGGCACAAAGTACTGGCTATTATGTTCCTTTTCATATGACTCAAGCCGCCGTCGACGTGATTAAATAGTAAACTTTTTGAATAGCGATACTTGCGTCGATACTTTGCCTCCCGCAAATCTTTCGTTGACTGGCATTCAAGTGGGTTCAGATGCAACTTTTGCAGAGTATCGCACGAATATAGTGAGTCTTTAGAGAGTAAATTTGGTGATACTTTTTGAACAGGTTGGTGTCGTAACTCTTGGGCAATCTGTACAGTGAGATATCTAAGCCTATAGCTGTGTCATCTTACTATCCAAAAGCTAGCCATTGCCGGGACCAACACCACTTTACGCACCAGCTTTACAAATTTTGCGGTGAAGTAGGCGTGTGAGTAGGCGTTTATTTTAAGTTATAGAATTGTTATTTTTTCTCTTTAAAAGATAACTCCTGCATTAGGAATAAGCTCTGTGTTGCGGGGATGTTTAAAAATATACAATTAACAGACACAGAGTACATCCAGACTAGAGACAAACATTTATGGATTACACAATTTTTTGTCTCGTGTGAGAATCGAACCCACCAATTTTTTGATGAATAAATTATATTTAATTGAATAAAAGTATACCTATGGTATTCATGTTTTATTTTTACAGATTAATTAACAATCACTAAACTTAAGATAATTTAAAGAGAGGTAAGGCACCATACTAGCGAGCAAGCGCGTCTGGGAAAAGACCTCCACCTTACAGAGTACCACAGCCAAATAACTACACACAGAGTTATAGTTCAGTTCCTGTGTGTGAGTACAGGTCTCCAGCGCTCATTTATGGATGCGTTTTAAAAGAAACGTATTCCTATCCCAGGGTAATCCATCTTAAAGGTGTAAAAAAATGGGTCGGCAACACTCAAGTTATACCTCTGGTATTGCAAGCGTCCATAAGCTACGGTAACTGCTTAACATCAGGCGGGCCGTATGCGTGAATGCCACCCAAGTAGTATAAAAAAAACAAGAAATACAAATTTGATGAACGATTAAAAACATCGATGTTTTGTAAACAACTTACTACCTTAAAAGACTATCCATATCCCTATAATCTGAAAAGAGAATAAAAAAGAGACGGCACTACAAGGTTTGCATTGAATCTCTAAAGCAATATCGTTTATGCCTTGTTATATAAAACATTCAATGAGTTTCACTGCCACTGCACTATATTCTCAATGTCTTAAAACACAAAGTCGATTTTTAAGTGAACGTGTGAGGCGTCTAGACTCTTACGGAACAGAAGTATAGTGTTGTGAGTAAAATTAAAGGGTGTTTTTCTATTCCAGGGAAAATGTATCAGGTAATAATATAGCTCGGTTAGATGAACATTTCAGGGGAGATGGGATTTATGTTTACTTTTCGTACATATTCGTATGATTTGCTAATGCATCTCTTTGCAAACAACATAGTAAAGCATTGTCTGAAGAAGAATGTTGAGGAAAATGTTGGGGAAAGGAGGGATAAGCTTTGTTTATTTTGATTGTCAGGTGAAGATATGTTGAGCGTTATAATATGTCAAACGTTCGCATAGTATTAAGGAAATTGAAGCAACAAAGTACATTCTACTTAGCTCAAAGTTAATAACATTTATTATAATGCCGAAAAGTGTTTTAAGAAAACAAGTCAAGATTTTGTGTCGGGAATTACCTGTAATATGAATATGCATCCTTAAATGAGGACTCACGCACATGATTAAAATTACAACACTGTGTGCAGTTATTTGGCTGTGGTTTTCTATAAGGTGGAGGTAGTAGCTGAACTACTTAGCGCCATGACGTAACTCCAAGACGTAAAAAGGCGGTGGACAAATTCGAACTCCGGAGTAGGAGCTCGGATGGCACAATTGGTAGTGCGCTGGGCCGGAACCCGAAAGGCGCAGGTTCAAATCCTGCTCCAGGCTCGACTTTTCCCATTGTTTTAATATTTGACTGTAGCTTAGCTAGCTCGTATATTATCCAACCTTTCTTAAAGTATAAGCAATAACTCAGTCAAATTATTACATTAACAGTGTATCTAAAGTATCTAAGAAATAAATGTCCGAGTTTACGCAACGTAACTCTCAATCTTGGCATGCTTCTTTGGTTTCAATCACACTCGTAACATTCCTCATGGATGCTCATCAGGTCAGGGTACTAGCCTAAGCTTTGGTAGAGAGCGTTAGGTATAAAGGCTTTGCTTGACGGCTCTTTATGTTTGATCAAGACCAAGAACAAAAAACAATCAAGACAAACTAAATGACGTCTACCAAATTCTATGCTGAGCATACCTTCAATTTCAGAAGGGGGGGTGGGTGGCACCATAGATCTTCGCCCAAGAGCGTGGTAGTGCTGAACCCAGCACTGAGCTTAGGTACCTAGTACTAAGTTACGCCAGACCATCAGATATTTTCTCTGAAACAAAAAAATTACAAATACAAAATAATTTATTCATTTAAATAATATGCATGGTCTTTATGAACGTCATGTGAACCAATAGGCCAGTATCATTTTCCTGTACTTAGTCAATTCAAGAAACACTGGCTACTCTTTTAATAGCCAGAACATAACATTTACAAATTAAATAAGAAAAAAGTTTTTAATGTAATAAAATAAAACAAAAAATAGCAGAGCATCAAAAACGTTTGAATTCAATTGTTTCGATTTGTACATTATGGGCTCGACTTTTGTTTATAACATAGATACACATAAAGTCACGCGAGATGTATAAAATGTATAATGATGTAGAAAAATCTTAAAAAGCTCCTCGGTGCGGTTGTGCGGTGAAAATTAAAAAAAGAACGAGTACATTGTACAAAAGAAGCTTGATTACACGTCACTAGCTTTAAGAGCCCTTTGTTTCTTAGTTTTCCCTTTAAGATTTAAAAACAGATGTTTCATTGTTTTATTTTTATAATATTTCTTGTGAAATCACGCAGCTTATTGATTATTATGAAAAATAAGTACATAGTAAATAGGGATTTTGATCAGACACAATAAATTGTAGGAGCAGTATTGTGGACCAAATAAAAAAGGTCACTACGGTACACGGACGGATGGTCTGATTTTAAAGTGTTCTTTTTGGAAGCTTCTTTTTTATGCTAATTAGGCAGGTGGAAAATAAGATTGCCCGATGGTCAGTTGTTCCCATAGCCTGAGGACGCTTGCTAGAGCATCATTCGTATGTAAAAAAATGTCAAACCAGTATTTTGTATAGTTATTACATTAGTAAAATGTTTCTTTAACAACGCATCCTTTAAATGAACACTGGAAAAGTATATAACACAATTACACCAAAGCTGCAGCTACTTTGTGGTGGTCTTTTTTAAGGTGGAAGTCCTTCCCCAGGCGTACTTCCTAGCTTGCATTGTGCCCTACCACTCTTGTTCAATCCCTAATTTCAACGGAGGTTAGCCAATTGCGCAGGACATATAATAAGTGCATAGGTGTGTGCGCAAACACATCAGCATTCACTATTCCTTCACTGTTATTTTCCGATGGGTCGGCAATTCGACGCGATCAGAGAGAGCTCAGGCACAGGACCGTGCAACGGCAACAACTTTACTTGCTTTCCGAAGCACGGAGGGGTCCTGCTGTTTTTTAAAGAATGGTCACCAACTTAACGACTGATGGCAAACTTGCTTTACCTTAAAAATCTCTCGAACCGCGCCGCTCACACTTAGCTACGAGTTTCTCTAGTATTTACAAATACTAACAGTTTAATGTAAGTAACCGGCTCACAACAGTGGTATACACAAACATTATTACGTCACAAACCTAACACTGTACCGCTCTAACCCAAGAAATACTCCCTAACCACCTATGTTATTATATATTAATATCAATTCCAATGTTATACGTGCGCTACAAACTCGACGCGTTAAGCTTCAACGAATCAACTTGCTTGATAAGGTACTTTAACTTTATAATGTATTAATAATAACAACAACCCATAACAGGGCAGTCGTGGGCAGATGATCTAGTGGTTAGTACAGCAGAATACAAATGAGAGCAGTGGCCGGTGACCTTACCGGTCAGTACCCTACAAACAAGCTTCTCCACAAAATGGGCCTGTCAAACAGCTCGACATACAGGACCTGCGCTGAAGAAGAGGAGTCAATGCGGCACCTGCTATGCACATGCCAGGCGTTAGCCCCCCAAGAAGCCCCCCAACCAGAGGACTACAGGCGCGCCCTCACGCATGCACAAAAGACCCCAAGGGTCGAAGAGCTCTGGCCAAAAGGACAGCCCCGTCATAAGATAAGATAAGAATGGTTAGTAACTCTGACTGCTAAGCTTGCAGTCTAATTTTTGTGTGATGAGGATGTGTTGGTTGTTCTATGTCTGGGTGTCAATTATATCTATATTATTTTCTCATGGCTCCACGTCAGCAAACTAGCTGTAGGCTAATTTAACTAACATCATACTTCTGGCTTATTCATATATTAATGACCTTCATAAGTGTTACTTTGTAACCTAAATTATTTTTATTTTATTTTTGTTTTAAAAAAGACAACTCCCGCACTAGAGAACAAGCTCTGTGTCGCGGGGGACTTTACAAACATACAATTAACGGACACAAATTACACCCAGACTCAGAACAACTCTTTGTGGGTCACACAAAGTTTTGTCCTGTGTGGGAATCGAACCCACAACCTCGTGCTCTGAAGGCGCATACTGCAGCCACTGGACCACCAAGGCAGTCAATTTGAATATTAAATTTTGAGTTTATAATATGTATGTATTTAGAAATATATAAGCATGTTTATCAGTTGTATGATTATCGGCCTTTTAAATTTCTTATCCACAACACTAAACTCCGATCTCACAAGATGTAGGGTTGACAACGCTCCAGTAGTGCTTCTGGTATTGCAAGCGTCCGTAGGCTATTTTTTTACGTTACACTTACAGTAAAATATTTTAAAGTTAATAATTTTCATAAAAGCTACACAAGCTTAATGACCACAACAAAGCTTTAACCTTTTAACTTTATTAACAGTCAGATGAATCAAAGGTTGCATTGCAATCCTTGTGTACGATATTTCAGCACCGTAGCACAGCTACATTGTTGTCTGCTACGCGCCGCATCAAACGGTACCAGTGCTACGAACACGGTAAAGTTGGCTGTAAATAAAGTCCGTTCCATTCATTCCCAACACCTAAACATTCAGTCAAAATGGAAATGGGTACAGTACAAATTGTGATGAACTAATGATAATGAACTTCCAACTTTAACTAGTATTATAATATAAAGAGGAAAGATTTGATATTTTAATTGTTTATTATGAATAAACTCAAAAACTACAAGGCCAACTTTAAAAATTCTTTCACTATCAACAATTGCTAAACTCCGGTCATCAATTGTGAATTTATTGTCAGAAAAACCCAATATCAATTTTTGGCCCGACCCAGGAATCGAACCCGATCGACTGAGCCACCAAGGTAGTTTTTTTAAAATATTACTTGGGTACGGCCCACCTGATGTTACCGTAGCCGATGGACGCTTGCAATACCAGAGGTATCGCTTGCGTATAACGACCCATTATTTTACACCAAGGCTGTGGATGTGGATAGGAAAATATTTATTTCAAAACATATCCCTAAATAAGCTCTAGAAGTCTGTACTCACACACAGGAACAAAACTACGCCGCTGTGTGTAATTAATTGGCTGTGGTATTCTGTAAGTTGGAGACTCTTTACCAGCC
Organism: Trisateles emortualis; assembly: GCA_947095525.1. Taxonomy (NCBI): domain Eukaryota; kingdom Metazoa; phylum Arthropoda; class Insecta; order Lepidoptera; family Erebidae; genus Trisateles; species Trisateles emortualis. Next base: position 9,226,871 of record OX352735.1, on the reverse strand, counting down.
GAGATTTTGCTAAATATTTTTTGGCAATCGAGCCAGCGGCCACCTATAACAAGATATATTTTTTTTATTTATACTACTTGGGTGGCAAACAAGCATACGGCCCACCTGATGTTAAGCAGTAACCTTAGCCTATGGACGCTTGCAATACCAGAGGTATCACTTGCGTGATACCAACCCATTTTTTGACACCAGGGCTTTAAGATGGAAGTAACCCTTGGATAGGAATACGTTTCTAAAGAATGAACTATATAGGAAAATAAACGCTTAAAAACGTAATGTTCAATACAATTTGATAAACAAACTTTTAGTCATAACCACTGTAAAGACAAAACAAATTACGTACTTCATTAATTTCTTCCTTATAACAAAACTCGATAAGGTACACCAGCCAGTTGTATAACGTCAGTGAAAAAGTTTGTTGTTACATCTAAGTAAGTCCCCGGCCCACCCCGCCAAGAGGTACCCTCACCCTAATAAATCTACCCCGAAGGTTTGCCACTTGCGTCCAATATTTGGAAGCGACGGATCAATGCTTTCTACATAGTTATTTTAGGGTAAGCACTGATCTTGCTGTTAAAGTATTGAGATTGAATCGCTAAATAATCGTCTTTGTTTTTTATATAACTTTTGTACAGATATAATATGAATATGTTTATGTAGATTGTATGTATGGGGATGTACATAAACATTTTCGGCTGGCCTGATGGTCTAGTTAGTGACCCTGACTGCTAAACTAGAGGTCATGGAGTCATGGACGCAGCCAAAGCGCTAGTGTGCAGTTTCTTGTTTCAAGATTTTATGAAAATTAAATACATTCAGTGTCCTGTTGTGTTCCTTACAAGAAATCTTATACGGGTACTTTATAAGTCAAACTATATATGCTATGAAAGGCTCGGTACATTAGTAAATTTTAATTATATAATAAACACTTCTAAAACCTTTCTTAGGTCTGATTGACTGTAGAGTATTTGAAATAGTTTTAGTCATAAAAATAATATTGAGGTTTACTTTTATTACACAAGGATTTTTCATTTAAATATATTGTATTTTAATAAATAATATTGCAGTTGCTTGTAAGTTACTATAAATAAATTAATGGATATAACTGTCTCGTGTATTACCGAAGATGATGAAGTAATATAAATTATGTGCAATCATTATTTAATGTATTTAACTTTTTTAAGAAACTTTTTTATATATTTTTGAAAAATATTAAGTGTATTAACATATCATTCATGATTGCAATTATTTTGCAGTTTTCTTAAATAATTTCACTGACATTATCTTAGAAACTCCCAGAAAGACTTTCTTTAAAAAGGGGCTCGGAGCCTGCTCTATAAACGGCAATAAGCTCGGCCCTTATTGACCTATATAAAAACGGTTTCCAGCGCACTGAAAGGGGATATTCTGCTCATTACAGGCGTGACGGTTACTACGAACCCCCTGGGCCTAATCCTTGTTGATTTACCTTAAAAGTAATCTGGACACCAAAAGCTATCCTAAAGTATCAAAATTTGTCATTGATCTTTTCATAAAGAAAATATTCATGTTTTTGTAGACATGATCTGTTATATTAAAAAGAAACCCAATTTTTTTCCTCTTATTCAATCTGACAAATAAAGTTCTTAATATTATTCGTATAGAACATAGTCGGGCATAAAACATAATAATAAACTACGATTGTAAAGCCGCCCTCTATGGTATTACGCACATAATTCCGTATGAAATGCCATAACAAACTGGTAATAATAGCAATAATCAGAACATGGGTGGATTATGAACATGTAACAAGGCTGTTTGAAAGACGTCGACGACATTTTTTCAGCAAATTACACGCGCGCCAAATCATTACACACCCAAACAGAGTCAAAGAGGCAAACCGAAACACTCCTGAAACTTCCGAAGTCTTTCCGGCCGCCAGACAAGGACAGAGCTAGCCCGCCCCTACCACGCACACTCGATAAACAACCTACATTATGTTGTTACTGGATTAATGTTGCGATTTCTTCTAATGAAATTGAGATGGGGGTTTGTGAATTATAGGAAAAAGGGCCGTGAACCTACCAAGTTTTTTAGTATTAATAAAATGAATAATAATAAATAAAATCATTTTATATAAATAATATGTTATTTAAAAAACGGATCTATGTATCATTATTTAAAACTAAATGTTTTAAGTGTTATATTTTCTATACCTAATTAATAAACAATTATTTTTACAGCCATTTCATAGGATAATTAAAAACGTAGGTCTATTATTGTATTTAATTTAATATTACAATTTACTTATTGTTTTTTTATAATCTTGTATATTTTGTTTTCTTGGAACAATGATATCTATGTATAATATTATGGTATCATTCATAAAATACACAAACAAAACATTAGCATTATTTTATTAATACCCGTGTCAAAAGAACATTTAGTACCGCCACAAGAACTGTGATGTTAGCGATATTGTATTAATCGAGATAGCTGCCGTTGGTAACGTCTGTGGTATGAGTTTCCCCCGAAGTAGGGGTGGGTGTCTGCGGGGGACGAGAAAGTTATTAATTCTGGAAGCGAGAGGCGCCAGCCTACGGTCCCGACTGCAACACTGGAGGCTTACCTTATACTCGCTTAATGTTCTCCTGATATTATTACGGAGGTAGAAGCGAAAATATCGCGAGTTTCTTCTGTTTCTGTTTTTCGGGAAATATATAAGTAAAGGTATCTTTATATTCAAGTAGCCTTTGTAGCTTTACTATAATCTTAAATCGATATAAGTTGTGTATTTCTATATCAATATAGAAAACAACTGCATTGTGATCTCACTTTCTTTCTTTTGTTTTATTCTTACGTAATAATAGTCACTCGCACGCCGTTCGTGCTTAGAACAAAAAAAAACTATCGACATCTTTTTCTATAAACTAACGCATAGTGCATACACTTCGCTAAAATATGACTTTTCTTACCCTTCTCTACTTTTATTTTTCAAATAGGACGCCCGCATTAGTGAACAAACATACGATTCACGGACACAAAGTACACGCAGACTCTGAATAAACCGTGTGGAAATCGAACCCACAACACGCCGCACAGAGGTAAATGGCGAGGTTACCACTTAATACATTTAACCAAGCGTGCAGTCAAATGCTATGACAATGCGACGCAGCCCACCATTTAGCCATTAACCACCGATTACAACTGTTATATTATTATAATACTAGCTGTTTCCCGTGGCTCCGCCTGGGTGTATGTCAATTATGCTGATACAATTGAAAAAACCCTAGGTCCTTAGAATGTCTATATCCTTGCAAAATTTCACTACAATCCGTTCAGTCGTTTAAACGTAAAAAGGTAACAAACAAACAGATTTACTTTTGCATTTATACTATCTTAACAAATTCTGTAGCTCGCTTTCTACTTATCCAAGGCATGTTTGAGGTCTCCTCTTTATATTTCCGAAGTCAACTCTCCTTAAGCTTATCGACAATGTCACCCTTCAAGTTTCCAACTTACAAGAGGGAGAAGGATATATACGAATTGTTGTTGAGCTCGTAAATGGTGAGTCTAGACACGTCTATGCATGGGAATAATGGTGATCTTTAATATACCAATTATTGTTTGTAAGTGTCTGAATAAGGAGTTCATTGTAAGATACGGGGGAAGTAGACGGAGTAATTTAGTAATAATTTCATTGAAAAGTTTTATGCTAATACCGATTACTAGGTTAGGTACACTACTGGTAGATTATTGCTATCTGATTATATACCCTTGTAATTATTGATATATATAAAGTGAAAATAAATAACTTTAAAATAAAAATGGATACAAGGAAAAAATTAATTTAAATGTGTAGAAAATAATAGCCGAGCTGTTCTATTAGTTTTATTTTTATTTTTATAAGTTTCTGTGTCACGGAGAACTTTAAAAATATATAATTCACGAACACCCACACTCGCAAAAAACATAAGGAAACTAGAATCGAACCCGGGTCAGGTTCACTAACCACTATCTAATACAATCAATCAGGTGTTTGATCAATTGAATATATAATATATATACCTCTGGTATTGCAAGCGTTTATAGGATACGATAACTGTTTAACATCAGGCGGGCCGTATGCTTGAATGTCAGTAGTAAAAAAAAGTTATATTATAAAAATACAAAGCAAATATAAATCATATCATATTAATCTCAGCTGGAAAAACTTCATAGCCTTCTCCCAAGGATTTTGACAGCATTCGACTCTTAGCTGACCTTATCTATAGCCTACCCGCAACCTTCACCAGGTCGTCGGTCCACGTAAATGAAGGACTGCCCACGCTTTGTCTGAACAGAAATGCAAGCATTGAAAGACTCAAGGTTGTACGATAACACCTACTACAAATTCAAGGAATCAACCCCCCTCCTGCAAAGGGCGAGGCTACATTGACACTGGGTATGAAACAGACGCGACGTGTGGGTGGAGAATAATCTTTTCCTATTTACAACCTAAACAATTTGATTTGATAAATCTCGTACATTTTTACAATGTTGAATTCAAATAATGAAATATTATTTTTTATTTTATTTAGCTTTCAATGTATGTTGGTTAGTTTGTTTAGGTCAAATTTTGCAAGCAAGATTTAAAGCACTTCTCGATGATTGATTCAGCTGGAATTTGGTATACCGACGTAACTTCTGTGACAATGCAATAATATTGCCATATCATCATCTGCATCATAAGATATGATATGCGCTTCGTATTTCGGTTCGATGGATTAATGGTTAACGAGTACTGCCACCGGGATCTAACTTACACTCTTGTGTGCAAGTCAGTTACTGTCCCACACAGCCATCACCACTCTTCATAATATTTGGGTCATACTGTTGTTGTCGACGTACCATTAGTAATAATTGAAAAAAATATAACGTTGACGACGACAAATAATTTCATTAAACACAAGCCAATAAATAAACTCTTCCCAGTTATCTGTTATTCCTAAAATAGAACAGAGTTGACGTAGGTAGTTCAATATTGGGCCGAGAAGACTTGGTTACGCATAGGTCACTACGGTTTGACGTGGGCGGATCAAGTTTAATACTCCGGATATTTTTTCAGTAAAAAAATATATTTTTGTGAGCATCAAAATAGAAAATGAATGTGTTTATAATTTTATTTATTAATAAAATACATTAAAAATGCATTCCTAATTAGGAATGCATTTTTAATGGCACCTTTCCTAACTCAGCGATAGTTCATCACAAAACCCTGATGATAAAGTATTAGGTAGGCAACGCAAAAGTTATACCTCTGGCATGGTAATTGCTTACTATCATGCGGGCTCATATGCTTGTTTGCCAGCTATCCATTAAAAAATAGTGGTCTTATACAGCATATCAGCTACGCTTTGATCAACGCGTTGATATTAACTTATCCTTCAATTTTAGTTTAATTATGTGGCCAAGAGCTTTTTTTCTTTATACGTTAATTGTATGTTTGTAAAGAAAGAAAACATTTAAACCTGTATCGATACAGGTTTAAATGTTTTCTAGTTCGGGACTTGTCTTTCTTAAAAGAAAAAAAAACATTGTCAAAAGTCAAAAATAGTCGGTGCAATATTACCGAAACGTCAGATAACAAAAGGTATGTACCTTGAAAATTACACACGATTTAGAAGATACGATTTCTGTTGTTTGTCTGAGTAGTACGCATAAATTAATTCCCGTGTATTACATACTTATAATAATCATTTATCACAACAACAATATAGAACGTATCACATTAACTCAAATTAAATTGCCTTCACCAGTACTACATTCATCAACATCCTATTTACAATGTCATTCAAAAGTCACCAGCTAGCCGCATTTAGATCAAATTCATTAAGTTAACCTTTAGCATTTGTGAGCGCCACCTAATATTGGCCCGCATACAATATTAGCTCGAAATTACGTTTTGATTAGTGTAGTTCGACCTCGGGTCCCAAGCAGGCGCATAGAGTCGTAGCTACTCATATCGATCTTAGTATGAATATTTGAAGCGAACCCGTCCTTGCAAGCGATACAGACTTATAGATTGTATAGAGTCGACGTCTCGCAATGCACAACATTTTAGAAGTTTAACCCACGAGATTTGCTTCGAATTTTATTTTATTTTCCTTCTTTTCTTTTTTCATTTTAGTGGTTGCTATCACCAATATAAATTTGCTAGCAGTAAACCTTAAAGATAAAGTCATTAGTAATCACATTAAAAATTGTTGCTAGCAACGTTTTTTGCTGTAAAGGATCGGATATAAAATTTGATTATTATTGTGTTGATTTAATTAATTAGATAATTAAGCAATAAATAAAAAACAAAATGGCAAATTTTGCTGTTTTTATAAGCTTAAAATCTCATCAATATAAACAATATCTAGTTACGAGTTGAATATATAAATTATTTATGCAAACGAAGCACCCGTTTAACGTTGAAATATTGCCTTGATTTGTACATTTTAGTGCCTTAATCTAATAATAAACACTAAAGTCAACGTACTTTGTAAATCAACATTCATTTAGTAACGATAAATATCAATTGTCGATTTAAATTTATTATTTAAATGAAGTCATCAATTTTATGGAGTTTTAACAAATTAAAGCCGTATCTACGCGGTTATATACTAGTACTGACACGATGGAAGCCATACCTAATCAGTTAAATAGTAAGTTGTGTTTCGAATGCCACTGTGTGGTATTAAAGGTTTTTTTATTCTCTTTCAGAATGCATCGAAATTATAAAATAAAAATAATTTTGCCTGGGTATATTTTCTGCGCAATTTTCTCATTTTTGTTTAGTAAAGACCTATTTTATTAAAACAAAAACAAAAAACATATTATTTTGAACTTACTTATGCGTACTTATTATTTTTGTATTTTAATTTTATTAGAGTAAATATAATTGGTTTCTTATTATTATAAAAATTCCACTATGTGATAATATTAGGTAGAGCTATTCTGAACACGATTGACTAATATATGTATAAAGAAAAGACCAGTAAAAATTTCAATTATCTTACAAATATTATACGTATGCGTGTGTCATGCCATAACACGCGATTCTCGTTCCGCATCCAATATAATTAAATAGTCTTTATTAAATATTTAAAAATCTACGCGATATAGGTCGTAGGCAAAAATTTGTATTAAATAAAATAATAAACAAACAACTAAACCTATTCCAATCTTCTCTATATATTTCTGGCTCTGTGAAAATAGTTACTTTATTTTAGTGAATAAAACTGAAAGGTACATTTTAGGTAGGTACTTATTTACGTAAGTGGAAATAAATATAAAACATGTTTTACATATCCCCTTATTTGTTATTAGGGATGTAGGTACGCAGTAAGGTCTATGGTTATATATTACGTTTATATAGGCCATAATATAACCCTACGCTACTACATAAAACCAAATTATAGTTTTCTCAATAATGTGAATCAACTTATATTTTTACCAAAATGTATGCATGTTGTGTGTGGGCAGGCCTCCAACAAGGTGGACCGACGATCTGGTAAAGGTTGCGAGTAGCCGATGGTCAAGGTCTGCTGATGACCGAATGCCGTACAAATCCTTGGGGAAGGCCTAAGTCCATTTGAGAATATCAATATAATTTTCTTCAAAATTCATACAGATTTAATTGGACAGGTTTCTAAGTATGTTTTCTTTAGAAATAATGAAGTTTTAAATCATACAGGCTGGTTATATTTTTTGGATATGTAAGCTATATTAGTATATAGCTTACAGATCCATAACAGCCTGTATGATTTAAAACAATCACGAATAATTTTTGACGTAAATTGTGTCAGCGTTAAATTTATTTCATTAACCTTCGTACAAGGGTTTTATTGTGAAATTAATAATGATGATATCCACCAAACATCGACACCGCTGTCAAAATAAGACATATCATACCATCGATAATGGAAAGGCCTTTTAAAAATCGCAGCGAACAAAAAATAAATTTTGTTAATAATTTATTGGTAAACGATTTTTTTAATTACTCATGTACTTAAATGACAGAATCAACGTACGTTTAAAAACCTTTCATCTCTGATTAATTATTTCTCACGACATGGCGATATGTGAAAGCTGATTAAGGCGCGTGTAGATTGTTAATGAGAGGTCAGGCGGTGATCAAACTACGTTTTATTTTAAAATAATGAAAGCTATAAAAAAAAAGGTTTTGGGCCTTATCCTTACTAATATTATAAATGTGAAAGTTTGTAAGAATGGATGGATGGATGGATGTTTGTTACTCTTTTACGTAAAAACTACTCAACGAATCCGGATGAAATTTGGCACAGAGATAGATTATGGTCTGGAATAACACATAGGCTACTTTATGCAGCGATAACCGACATCAACGCGGGCGGAGCCGCGGGCAACAGCTAATCTTAATATATATATTTCTTGTGTGCGTGTGTATGTGACTGAACTCCTCCTAGACGGGTGGACCGATTTTGATGAAATTTTGTGTGTGTGTTCGGGTAGGGCCCTGGATGGTTTAGATTCACAATTGGACCCGGTAGGTGGCGCTGCTGTCGGTATTTCAGCTTTTTCCGGCAGGACGACGTCTGCCAGGTCCACTAGTAATATATAAATACTGGACTGCAATAGGCTGATGACACATGGTGGGTTTGAATTCAAACTGAACCAGCTATAAAGATCTATTGTAACAAACTGTGGTCGTACGTTGACGTGCACATAATATGCCGATATATGCTCAGTAATTGGATTGAATTGAATTGGTACCACGATGTTCGCAGTTTATTTGGGTCATAGTGGTAGTTGCCTTGTTGTTCATGTTTGACCTTTAACTCAGTCCTTTTTATAGATCAGTATATACCTCAATCGTTAAATGGAATTATAATGGTGATGACTTTGTTACGTTCGTTTTTGCATTCGATCTTTTAATATTATTAAGTGCTTTTAATTATAAATAGACGGATAACGATTATAGTGCGCAACTATAATTATATTTGCGAGGTTCAGCTACGATAGTCATGTCAATCTGTTGGATGGGTGACCGTTTTCTAGAGACATGTAAGGTGCTATACAAGCGAGTAAGCCTGACTGGGGAAGAATTCCTCTTCGAAGGATACTCCAACACTAAAACATGGTGTTACAAATTTTTGGGTCGGCAACGCGCGAATGATGGCTCAGGTATTGCAAGCGTCCATAGCCTACGGTAACTGCTTACCATCTGGCGGGCCGTATGCTTGTTTGAGCTCTAAATATAGGAGGAGAGACTCGTGCCTAGCAGTCAGACATAGTTGCTATAATTAATTATATTATTTACCCTTATATCGAAACAATATTACTTTCTTCGCAATAAGTTACAAACAAAATCTAATTGAAAGAAACATTTCTAAAACCCTTAATGTACTCAAAGATCTTATCTTAGCTATTTATTATGACCTTATAACTCTCACACGCAAGTCCTTTTGTCCCCTAGCCGTTTTTTCAAGATATTTACAGTCAAATAAATAAAGAAGATTATTTGCAACATACATATGGTATGAGGCTCAGTATTTTTTTTATTAAAAAGAACAGCGATAGTTTTATGGTGCACTTAAATTACAGAGCAAAGATTCATTTTTTTTTATAAACTAGGTAGGCACAAACAATAACTGTATAAAGATTAGCACCTATAACTGCCACTTATGCATTGACACTCTTAAAAAATAAACACAGCCTCAATTGGGTTTTTTTATGGGAAAATTCACAGTCGCAGCAAAATACGATTCCGAAACGGTTGATCCACAGTCAATTGACCCATGAACGATTGGTCAACAGTATCTTTTGACCTTGCAGTGCAAAGGCGCCCCTACTCTCCTTCCACTTCTTTCTGTCTAGAGTCACAGAGGACCAGTCTTCGTTAAATAAGTCCAACTCATACCGTCATCTCCGTTTGGGTCTACCGCGATGTCGTTTGCCATTCAGAGGCACCCACTGGCTAGTGAGTTTGGACCATTGATCATGTGACATGCGGCAGATATGACCAGCCCAGTTCTACTTTAGTGTGCCAGATTTTCACGTGACGTCAGTGATTTTTGTGCTGGAACGAATTAAATTATTCCTAACTCGATCTGTAAGTTTAATACCCAGTAGCACTTAAGCTACTCAACCAATTATTCAGTCATTATTTCTCTCAGGCGAAATCTGAGCTGACTTTCTCCATAGTCTCCCTAAAACCTTTACGTACGTCATCATATTAGACATGTAAGTAATCGTAACATTTATTTTTTATTCGATATCCATGTTTCTTATAACCCATTTCTTTGCTTCAAACATTGTAGTCCGCCAAGATAAAATTGCAGATCACGTACCGCACATGAGACGCTATGCCAACATATTATTGCCTTGCTTCGTACAGTACTTAGCTCATAATTATCGTCAATAATTAGTTTTTTTTTTTCCTGTTACGTGTCATTACGTAATCATAAACGTATGTTATGAAATGTGTTTTGTTTATCGAGATTCTAGTTAATATGTACGCTCAACTTTAACGATATTGTTGGTAATTAATAAAATACAGTAAAAGTAATTTTACATAAAATGTAAACAACTATGTTATTTAAGAGGGGTAGGACACAACACAAGCTTATATTATAAGCCTGACTGAAAACCAAAGCTAAAGCTTCTTTTTCTTATCGTTTAGTAACCTGGTGACAGAATTATTTAGATCGCCCATATTTAGGCGTCTGTCGTGACCTTACGACTGTTACCAGCCAGGACCAACGTGTAACGTGCTCTCCGAAACACGGAGACACGCTCAGATGAAATACCACTATCCACACACCCATCAATAGGGTTGTGCCTTTGGTTGCTGCGTGTTGCCGACCTATTTTTTTCCACCAGGGCTTTAAGATGGATTATCCCTGAGATAGGAAAACGGTTCTTTCAAAACGCATTCCTTAATGAGTGCTGGAAACCTGTAGTCACACACAGGAACACAACTACACCGCTGTGTGTAGTTATTTAGCTGTGGTTTTCTGTACGGTGGAGGTTCTTCCCTAGTCGAGCTTGCTCGCTGGTATGTTGCTCTACCTCTTATGTGCGGTGAATTTTTTTTAAACAATTCTGCTTTCCAGGAATATTCCATTGCAAGACCCTTGCGTTTTAGTTTCCGGGTTGGCTCCAGACAAGTGGTATTGTAAATGTTCATAGGTAACTGCTTACCATTCGGTAGGCTTAGTATTAATATCCCTTTGTACTTTACTTATAGAAAATCTTTCCTAAAATTTTGAATATCAAGTATATAAACGTATTAACTAAAGAAAATATTATAAGAAGCCATAAAGCCACATACTATTTAAATATTTAACTAGTTAGTAGACCCTCTCAAGAATATCTATTCATTGAATTGTGTTCTAGTTTCTTGACTTAATGACCGAAATAGTCTAGAGAATATCAAAGCAGTACATAAGCCAGACAACCTATCTATGACCTATTTAATAGATAATTGAAAATTGATTATAAAATTGTAGTAAAATTTTCTATTTATATAGAAGTTATTTCTATAGACGCGATGGTATACTACACCACTCGGCAATGGCAAAGTAACCAAGTTAAACAAATAAGGGCTAAGTTCAAACCAATGAACATTTTCATATCCCAGGGATACTCCATCATAACACCTTGGTGAAAATTTTTTGGGTCGGCAACACGCAAACCTCTGGTATTACAAGCATCTACGGCCTACAGAGGCTGCTCACCCTCAGGCAGACCGTATGATTGATTTCCACTTAAGAAGTATACAAAAACCCCAGCAGGCATTATCAATGTCAATTTACTTTGTGGAATTTATAGGTACTAATCAAATGCTACCATCTGCTAATGGTGAAGGAAAACACATGGAGAAATCCACACCTAACCCGTATTAGATCATCTTGTGTGGCCTAAAATCTCTCAGTTCTTGAGATCTGTATCGAATGGAACGAAATTTGGGTGGCAATTTTTTTAAATAATTTAATGAAATATAAATCACGTCTAAAAGGTTACCTACGTAACCATGTTGATGATCGAAGTAGAGCGACTAACTTTACAGCGGGTCTCTGCCGTGGCTTGGAAAGCACGTTATTATTGCACCTAATCTCCCTCTGGGAGTATCGAATTTCATCGATCATCCCATCAGACTAAAAGAATGTACCTGTGGTTGCGCAGACACTAATGCGTTATATTGTGTGCCGTTTATTTAACTAAGTAATATCCGTTGAGTTCAACTGTCGATAACGAAATCGGTTTGGAGAACAATACATTTTATGAAAGATACTACATACAAGACTAACCCATACAAGAATATAAAATTTCAAACACTAGATTTTTTATCAACCCATATCCACCCACTGTTCAGTATAGGTCTCCTCTTCTGCACGTCATTTGTTTTAGTTCTGTGCTAAGCTCAACTTTTGCTTTTCTATCATCCTTTTCATGACGTCCGACCACTAGACCAGTGGTCTTCCTGGTAATCTCTTTTTATTTTGCGGCCAGTTTCTGTAACCGCTTTGGTTCACCTTCAATATTCCCGCCTAGCTACGTATCTTATTTCCTTGGTTTATATATTATTCTATTTCATCAATAATATCCGTGATCACGTTGATATTTCCCCATTATAATCACATTCCAACAATAACTTTTATAACACGTTTGTACCAGTAAAACAGTTACATTTTTATCAATAAACCGCTCTTAATCAATAAAAAGCGTACTCACAACACATAATAGCTGGCAAACGTTATCGTTGCCTTATCATTTCTGTTAACCAATAATAACGCTTTAACTGATTATTTTCCTTGCAACCGTAGACCTTGAAAGGCGTAGAAGCGGAAAAAATGTTCGCATTCACGATATTCAAATTATGTTTATACACACATCGTAAGATGTAGTTTTCGAAGTATTGCGCATGTTTGATGTGTACGGTCACGTTTCTTAAACGGTTAAGAAACTGGGTAAAATGAGAAACGGAATTCTCGGCTTCATAGGAACTCAAATGTCAAACATTTTTCTTAGAACATTACCAAACAAAGCTAGAAGGTAGAGGTGCTCATCACCGGCTGTTCAGTAAACTTTTAGTGAGCTAAGCAACCAAGGGAGCGGTAGCCCCTCGATGGGTGATCGTTTCCGTGCTTCGAAGGGCACGCTAAAAGTCGGTTTCGACTGTTAACAGGCGTTAAATCACGAAAAAGGTCTAAATATGGGCGATCTAAATAACTCCGTGGCAACACACACACACACACACACACACACACTCACACACACACACACACACACACACACACACACACACACACACACACACACACTAACACACACACACGCACTAACACACACACACACACTTTATGATGAATTGTGAAGATTTCATTTTTTTTTGTTTGTTTTCTATTAAGTATTACTGTTTTTTTTTCTCTAGCCCAAAAAAAAAAAAAACAATAATTTGTAGTAAAACACTTAACGCCATACTTAGCATAATAATGTCACTATATAACAGTATGTATTTACCGAGGTGGGGGCCTGGTGATCCGTCACACAGGATTCTCCTAGTACGGACTCCAGTCTCTCACAAAGGATTATAACCTGACTGACCTTGTACACATACTTTGTAACCCTTTGTGAACAGAAAATAAATGAATATTATTATTATTATTAACTAACTAAGAGCCTCAAAAACGAAACTAAATGGCATGAATTGCATTACTGCTATATATCATGATAATGCAACAACTGCGCAGTAGCTGATGAGAGCCTTTTTTTCCAGACTAACAGTCAAATGAACTACGTTGCTTGCATAATTCTTATTAATAGTTTTACTGATGGCCGTCGAGGAAAAAAGGTTCTACAGTGGTGAAAGACACAGCGTAGGTAGCTCACAATGGATCGACCACCTGGTGAAGGTTGCAGCAGATAAATGCAGGCAGCTCAGGACCGAATGTTGTGAAAATGGAGGCTTTATGTCCATTAATGGACGTATTATCTTATTCTCATTTCAATCTTCAGCTTTATAAATAGATCGATTCATTTATTAGATAGCTAGATAGATGTCTGATAGGCAAATGTGGATATTTATCATATTAACATCACACGACAAAAAATACTGACTATTGCCATTAGGGATTATGAAGCTGCGTCTGCGCTTGGGCTATAAGCCAACCGACTGAGCAGATAGACGACATACGTACATAGATCAAAAGTTGATCTATGTTATACCTAATATCAACTGCGTAAATAATAAAATTATTGCTACCTCTATGTATCTCAACAGACCAGTTCATAATATACTTTTTAAGAATCGTGATGGAATAAATAGAAAATAACAATTGATAAATAAAATAAATGTAGGTAACATGCACAACATAAGAATAAACGAAAAAAAGTACAAAAGAAATTGCATAATATAAAAACAAATCTACAGAAAAAAAAAGTATTATCATATATTGACGTCAATCGTCATTTTCATTAAGAGAATGGACAACAATAAGGAAAATTTATATTTGAAAAACCTCGTAAACAGATTTGTAGATAAATACCTCAATCGACAGTGCACCTGTAAACCTCAAACATATTGTTAACTCTATATCAATATCGAAGTACTCCATGGCATCACAGGCACTCCTGAAACATTATTTAATTTATTTGAAAGCTTTTAATACGACGACGGACAAAAATTAGGCTAATCTGCGTATAAGCCGAGCCCCAAACAATGTACGCAAGTATAAGGGTATTATGGTCAATGTTTCTGATTTCTATTTTCAGCTTTTGAAATTCGACCGTGTTTCATTAAATTTTAAAGTTTGAACGTTATTGAGATTCTTTATATATTTTTAATTGTTAATACGTCAGTTGCCAGCGTGTACAAACACGTTATGATTTTGTTATTGGCAGTATGAATGTAAACAATGAATGATTTATTTTATTTCGCGTTATTGTTGGATTTATCTTGACGGGTAATATACTTCTAGGTGGAGTTCTGTGTATGATGATGACGTTCAAAGGTAGCCAAGGCAACTCTTTGACGAAGAAAGACAGCCGCGTTGCGTTTAAGCTTTTTAAGAATATTTAACGCATAAACACCCATAAATTACAAAAATACACTATAAAAATATTTTTATTTGATTTTATTAGATATACTTATTATATATATATATATATACTTATTATTTGATTTTTATTTATTCTCCGAAAGAAGTTAAACTACGCCAAAAATAAACGGTTTTTTTTTCCATTAAATATCATGTGATTTTTTCAATAACGAAATATTTTCCCGTTTTCAGCAAATACTAGTAGAAGAACATGGTAGTTAACTACTCAGTGTATTCTTAATGGTCGATTTATTACTGTTACGATCTTAACGCTTTACCTACGTCACAATGAACCTGCAGGTAGGTAGATGTTATTACCGACCGACTACTTACGTCAGAAACCCCTAAACTCAGCTTGTGACGGAAAAAGTACAATATTATTACGTTAAACCTTTGTGGTACTAAAAATAACTGTACTACGAAGGTTATTTATGCATGTTTGTTTTTCCAAGGCCTTGATTTTTTACTATCATAGTAAACAGAAATCTAAGGGTATTTGCAGTAATAATAAAACAAAGTTTCACTGGCCTGATGGTTTAGTAGTTAGTGACCCTGACTGGGAAGCCAGAGGTCGAGGGTCGATTCCCATATGGGACTAAACTTTGTATAATTCATCAATGTTTGTTCCGAGTCTGGGTGTAATTTGTGTATGCAAATTGTAGGTTTGTGAAGTCCCCCCGCTACATAGGACTGTTGTGGAAGTTGTCTTTTTAAAAAGTTTTAAAAGATTCCTTTATCTGACTCTTTTTGTTAGTAATTTATATGTTCTATATATTTTTCGTAACCTTCTTAAACATGGTAACCTAAATACTATTTGTAACCTAATCTTTAAAGGAGTAATTTAGCAAAGGTTTTACTGCAACAATGTTATTATTACATATTACATTGTATGATGGCAATAAAGATGAAAATATATTATCATAGGATGCAAGATTATCGATAATTCCCGACTTAAGTCGTGTTACTTAAAAACATGATGATATTGAGTATTTTTCATCGGGGGAAAACCCAATACCACCCATCCACGTATCAAACTGGGGATCTCTGAACGGCAGTCGTATGCACAACCCTCACGCAACCGCACGTCAAAGAATAACAACAACCAGCAATTAATGTCAATTAGTAAGTATTTAATTCAATTTAAATTGATAGTATGTTATCAAAAGCAAATGTAACCTAATTATTTAACATTCCCCACACGTTTTAGGGTCGCAGTGAGTCGATAATCTGTATGACATTTCGTTCTCAGAACGTCTGCAGGTCGAGAAAAGGGCACCCAGCTTATTGGCTGCAACGAAAAAATCACTTAGTTTCTATTGAAAACAAGTCGAAAGCAATTAAGTTTTGAAAGCTTACTATATTATTGTGAATAATATTGATAAATCTATTTAATTTAAATTGTTTTAGCAATTTAATCATTTGGTTGTGTAATAAGTATTTTTAACGACTTATTGAGCGGTTTTTATTTACAATGGTTCATCATCAACCTTGATTTACCCACTGTTGGGTGCACAATTAATTCTCTTAACCGCATTGTCCGATGGAAACGCAAACCGATATGACGAAAAAGAGATCAGGCGTAGAACCTACGGCCTTAGTTCTTGAGGCATGCTTCACAGGGGCGTAAACACCGCCCAATATCTATTTTTTAATTACAGGTATTGATCGATATAAATATTTAGTTCGATTATCGATCGAGAATTGAACCCTAGGACAGCGTGATCGGCACTAAATGACCAAAAGTATTTAAAAAAAGACGTGTGGCACTCGGGGACTGCCGCGGTAAAGCTATTGCATATTTTTTAGTATGATGTTTTTATCGAAACAAATAAAAAAATACTTTACAGAATTATCTAAATCATTTTATTTTATTCTCAATGATTCATAAAAATATATTATAATAAAAATGAATACTTGTAATAATTCCTTAAGACTCCTTATACTATAATCTTTTTCACATTAATATTCTCTTAGATCAAAACCTCCTTACACAAATTTGACATATTATTATTGGCCGTTTAGAGAATTCGTCATTAAAAAAGTATCACCGCTGTGCCGGTCGGAGTGGGGGGTGTTAGGTTTATTATTTTCGTTACGGAATTTCTGGATTCGGTCTCCGCGCCCAAGACCCGCGATAGAAGCTATGCAATAGTTTAAAAATATTGGATCAGCAACATGCAAGTGATACCTCTGGTATTGCAAGCGTCGATAGGCTACGGTAACTGCGTAACATCAAGTAGGCCGTAAGCTTGTTTGCCCAAGTAGTATAAACTTATTTAAGTTAGTAAGTAAAACAGTTAAAGCTTGGTTATACCTTCTGAACATTTGAATCGATAAAGAGGTTAATAAAATATGTGGTGTCTACGTTTAACTTAGACTGTTGAATTTTCCAAGAAAATTATTTACCTTGTGACCTAATACCATGCAATTATGCATGCCTTACCTTGAAACATTGTTAGAGCCTCGTGTTGTCTTTTTCTTACTTACATAAATTGCAACACAGCATAATATGACCAATATTTTGACTGCCTTGGTGGTTCAGTGGGTACAGTATGTGCCTGCTGTGCAAGGGGTTGTGGGTTCGATTCCCGCACAGGGACAAAACTTTGTGTGACTCACAAAGAGTTGTGCTGTGTCTGGGTGTAATTTGTGTCCGTTAATTGTATGTTTGTAAAGTCCCCCGCGACACAGAGCTTATTCTCTAGTGCGGGAGTTGTCACAAAAAAGAAAAAAGAAGAAAGAATATTCATAATGCTATTCTTTATATACACTAAGTGCTCAGTATCCTGATATTAATATATTGTATACTAAATTGGCAATGTTTTCAAAATATGTATATTTCTCAATGGCTCACTACCAGGTATTGGGAAGCTGTAAGTGTAGTGAACAGATGCATATAAATAAATTAACCTGAAAGTAGTTTGTTTAGAATCATTAATAGATTTAATTAACAGATACAAAGTGCAACCAAATTCAGAATCTGTGGATCACACAAAATCACAAATCACCAAATAATCAAGAATTGTGGGCATTAAACCCACAATATTCCGCGCTATGTTAGAGGCCACCTAAACCACTAGATTCAATGTGCAGACAATTTTGTAGTGCAGTTTATGAAATAATAGCAATCAATATTGTGTCCCTCGTGCACGGGTCTTCTGTCCTCTATCAAGAGAGAGAGAGGGTTAAGGCCTTAATCGACATCATCGTCATCATCTCAGCCAAAAGGCGTCCACTGTTGGACATAGGTCTCCCCCAAGGATTTCCACAACTCTCGATCCTGAGCCGATCTTGTCCATCGATTGCCCGCAACCTTTACCAGGTCGTCGGTCCACCTTGTTGGAGGCCTGCCCACGCTTCGTCTTCCAGCATAATTGACATACGCTAGCCAAATTCGAGTTGATGAATCAGACATGTCTTTAGAATTTCTTTTAAGACATGCGAGTTTCCTCACGATTTTTTCCTTCACTGTTACCCGGGTTCGAACTCTAACCTCTTGCGTGCAAGTCGGTTACTTTGCCACTCGGCCGCCGGCGTTTAGTATTTTCACTTCAAACTTAATATTTCATTGTGACTAACTAAAATACGCTTATAATCTATTAACCTCATAAAGTCGATACTCTTGTAATATGAAATAAAGCGTGGGCAGTGAATGAATCGGCGTTTTCCTTCGTCCGCACCCTTGCGGCAAGGGGTGTGCTGTCCTAATTATAAAACCATCCTATTATATTAAGCAAGGTTGTGTATATGAAAACATTATTTAAATAATTAATAGAGGTGCACCATGTGAGCGAGCAAGCCTGATTGGGTAAGGACCTTACAGAAGACCATAGCCAAATAGCTACACACATTCATTTAGTTGCGTTCCTAAGTGTAATGCAGGTCTCCAGCGCTCATTTAGGGAAGCGTTTCGAAATAAATGCTTTACTATTACATACTAGCTGTTGCCCGCGGCTCCGCCCACGTGGATGTCGGTTATCGCTGTAAAAAGTAGTCTATGTGTTATTCCAGACCATAATCTATCTCTGTGCCAAATTTCATTCAGATCCGTTCAGTAGTTTTTACGTGGAAGAGTAACAAACATCCATCCATCCATCCATATATCCATCCATCCATACTCACAAACTTTCACATTTATAATATTAGTAAGGATTTAATAATAAAGAATAAAGTAAAGAAATGGGTCGGCAACACACAAGTGATACCTCTAGTATTGCAAGCGTCAATAGACTACGGTAGCTGCTTTATATCAGGCGAGCCGTATGTTTGTATAGTAAGGTATGTAGTACAAAACATTTTTTTTGTTAATAGAAACTGCCTACTTGATTTCTAATTATAGGCTTTGCAGGTAACTACATAACCTTGTTTGTTGGTGTTTACACACGCTCCGTGCCTCGAAAAGGACGAAAAGCCGCTGGTCCTACGTCTGATCTCTCTTCGGAAATAAGCAGTGCATCTATGTTTGTGCACTATATAATATGTATACTTTTGCACTTCAATATCCTCCACGTATTCATTCATTCATTCATATTCATTTTTTCCTCAAACATACAGTTGATGCATCCAACATTACATATAAATGGTGTTGCTCAAAAATAAAAGACTAGTAAAGTTGACTGCCTCGGTGGTCCAGTGGCCGCAGTATGCGACTGCTGTGCACGAGGTGGTGGGTTCGATTCTCACACAGGACAAAACTTTGTGTGACCCACAAAGAATTGTTCTGAGTCTGGGTGTAATTTATGTCCGTTAATTGTATATGTTTGTTAAGTCCCCCGCGACACAGAGCTTGTTCTCTTTTTAAAAGAAAAAAAATAAATCAAAATAAGTCTCCATCGAGATGAGCCGTTGTGGTTGAAATTCAGACAGGAGACTATTTGTCTATTTTAAATTTTTGCTAACAAAACAACAAATGAATCTTTTTTTTTTGTGTATCACAGCCACTGTTGCCACTTGAATACCATTCCTATGACACACAATTATAATAACCAATTTATAGCGCTATAAAACCCGTGTAATCTCAAAATACAATATTGGACGAGTATTTTATAGCTCTAATGTATCACAGAACCAATTGTCGTACGCAATTTAAGAGCTACCAGCGTTATTAGTGAGTAATCTATCATTTACTGAACATTTGTAGGTCATAGGTATTTATGATTCATCGTTTGTAGATACCTATAGCGATGCGGTGACGTAAGTCCTAGCCGGTTGTCATACTAGCCCCTACCATTATTGTTTAGTGTTTAATAAAGCTTATTTTTTTAAAGCTAAGGGGCTCGTAGCTGAATGTTAGCGGCGCGGATTGCAAACACGCCGCGGTGGTCAGTAGATGAAAGACCATTTTCTAAAAACACAGTAAGACCCTTCAGTGCCTCGGAAAGCACGTAAAGCCGCTGTTCCTGCGCCTGATTTCTCCATCCCTTTGAACTTTGTAAATGAAGGAATCACAAACACAGATGCACTCCCTGTGCACCCCATGTTTGCGCACAAGCTTGTGCAGATTAATATCGATGGTCTAGAAGACAAATGTGCTAATTACAAAATTTTGATAATTTTGTAATTAGCATATTTTAATGCCAAATATATAAGCATACTTATTAAATACATTTGGCATCAAAATATTAAATTAGGTACCAAAATTTAGTAATTAGCACATTTGTCTTCTAGACCATCGATATGTCCTGCGCAGTTGGCTGATCTCCGTTAAGATTGGCCGCCGTGACCGAAATTGTTCTGTACGAGTACCTATTATTCTACACAGTGTGACCAGGTTTGGCCGGTTCGATGTTTGCCGCATATCAAACGAATTGTGGGCTAAAATTACCACTATGTGGGTCCCAAAAAAAGTCCAGCAACGGGGACACTCAGATGATGGGACAAGGTTTTATGGGCTTCGTCAATGGTTATGCATTACGTAGACTATGTAGAGGTTGGTAGACCCACTTTTCTTCGGTAGCTTTCAAATACACAGCTTTTCTTCACTATAAAGCGATAAATCTTTTCTCATATGCACATTGTTTCGCAGAGTCAAGACAAACTTCCTTACATAACCGAGTCTTCTACTTGGTTGTACCAGTTTATGTTATTACTTTTTATGTAACCAATGCAAAGAGAATTAGGTAGAACGAAATTTGACTCTAAATTTGGACCAACCTAACTGAAGAAAAGCACCTTCAATATACAAAAAGAAATTACTGCTGCTGGTACACAAATGCTGGATAAGGATGTCCTTATCCAGCATTTGTGTACCAGCCTAATTTCTAGAGTAAGGACATCCTTACTCTTCTTTCACTTCTTGAATATAAGTAGTTTTATCTCTTTCTTTGATATCAAAATAATATTTATTTAAATTCCACGAATAGGATGTTTCAGTTGCTTCAGTTTACATATTATCATTTGGTGACTAAAAGTTTCTTGCCAGTTTTTCTTATAGCTCGGCCCTTGTCACTTAACAGGTCTTAGGTAAATTGGCTAATATGGTATTTCTAGACTGCCTGTTAAATTCATAACTAATAACCCTTATAACCTAAATTATTTAGAGTTGGCCTGAGGGCTAATGAATTCCGTTCTGTGGCGGTAGTCATGCGCTCTTAAAATTTTCCATTAAATTGAACAGTTCCTGACATGTAGGTAAAGTATCCATCTGACATAATATTGACTTGCACAACATAAAGCTAATATGTATTCTCATTAGACAGACTGCACGGTCAACATGATGACCATAATTAATAACAATCTGACATGCTTGACAGTGTCTCTGTCAGTCAATATTTCAATTATCCGGATATTAATAAGTCAATGTGTCAAACAAAAAAAAATGTATTGGCATTTGATTAATCGTTGGGTGAAGTTTAGTTTTCATAAGTATACCGTTTCTCGTCTACTTGTCCATTTCCGGCAATTTCGTTTGAAACAATTTATTGGCTGTCACTTCTCGTTTTCGAAATTGTTTACCGTTTAAGACGGCTTGAGAGGTGGTGATTGGTCATGATTAGTGAGGGGAGAACTGAAGATCTTTTAATTTCTTAGCAGGTTTATAATGTAATTTTGGCGATCTTTATTTTAAGAGTTAACAGTATATAGTGTAATAATCTAGACACAGTGGTAGCGTGTCCAGCCAAGTTCAAAGAAAAAGAAACTGGTGACGCAGCAGTCGTGTTTATTATTTATAATAGCACCTAGGGCTTTATTTCACTACATAGATAGACTAAGTTGCTGTTGTATCTGTCCATAATTTTAGTGTCCTCATCATTATATTCTTAGATACCTACCGGTTGTGATACTCAACCTTATTATTTTCTAACCTTATTGTCTTTTAGGGTTTGTGCTAGTTTTAGTTTTATGACCATCAGTTTGGTCCTTAAACACTAAAGCCAAACTAATGATCGACAGGAATATATTTAAAAAAAAAGCATACCCCAAATATTTGAAAAAATAAATAATATTCGATTGCAAGTTAAGATGGCTCCTGGTAGCAAACAAAGTATGTATATCATTTTTTTTTGCTGGTTCAGGTAATATTAAGACGTCAACAAATCATTTTTTTGTGATAAATACCTTATAAATTGTGGGTTGTCGTTGGCCACTAACCTATCCTAATAGTCAAATATTACTTACAGTAATGACATCACTCGGGGCCTATATCGAAGTGTGTTTAAACAAATAAAGAACTCGAAGTAGGGGTAGGTTACGTCGTCCCCGACACGAATATCGGACGGTGGGTGGGGTGACCACCCCCCATTCGTTTTACGTGATTGAATGAAAAATTGTTTAAAAGATCAAATTTTAAGGGCTATTTTTCATAGGCTAGCTAGATTAACCGTGAGGTAGATTTTATTTCGACAATTAAGTGCAGTTTTGTCTACGAATATTATAATCAACTTTGAATAGGCCATCAATTCAGTTTTTATCAAAGATGCAGGTAACTATATGATTTATAGTTGTAGTATGTATACCTATTGTTTTATAGTAACTATAAAATAAACAGTCATTTTCTAAAATTTAATACCTAGATACTCTATTATCGTGCTTCACGTAGCCACTTAAAATAAATGGTCTCGATTATTTCTCTTGTTTCTGCCAGACAATACTGCAATTAAGCTACATTCTTCAAGTTGACGGTCTCCACAAAAATAAAAAAAAATCTACAATTGACGGGGAGGGAAATCGCGGTTCGGATCGAGGGCGTTAGCGGACAGTACTTGTGTTTAATTAAAAATAATGTCTGAAGCAGTGTTTCCTCGACAATAACCGAGCCCGGACGAGATAGCTTGTTATATAAATTTCTGCAGACTCCTGGGGGACGTGCCGGGAGAATAAGGCGAGGAAGCGGCGGTAGTGTGAGTATATTATACCCATTTTCTGGGTCGTCCTTCCTACAAATACGTTTTATGCGGAAGCCAGTCAGACTTTACTGCTTCAACCTAATACAATCCGTAAAACAATAGCCGAAGATTCACTTCAGAGTGTCATTGAAACAGTCCCAGTAAAAGGTACTTATTTGATTAGGGTGTCAGGCGTATCACCGCGAGAGTGTGAGCGCCAAGCCCGAGGTTTTGGATAAAATTTGCGTGTTTCGATTTTTTGCTTATACTGCCGCCCTCGCAAATAAAATTGATGTGAAATTGTTTTTTATGCGATATTACGAACACATTTTTTTATTCTATAACCTTCATTTTAAGGGTGAAGAGAAGTCTTACACATTACACAATAGTTGTTATCGTAAAGCCGTATTAGAATTCATATCGAGTCCCCTGAAAGCCCCTTCATCTCTTTCATGGGAGAGGACCTCTATAAATCATCGAAAAAGACGTTAATATCTGAAGTCAGTACAAAAAGCGCGCGACCTTGTCGTTTGAGTCGAGAATGGGCCGGTCGCGTACGTGCGGCCTAGTCGAGTTCGTACATTGTCATAGCCAAACGTTGTATGCAAACTAACTGGACGTCTCGTCAATATGAAATGTGAAAAAGTAAAAAACATATCAGCGAAATGAACGGACGATCGATCTCCGGTGACTCGCTCCCGGATTTTCCATTGGGAAATGAATTAGCCGAGAGCTGAAGCGGCGAATTTACATTTTTATTGACAAGCAATCTATTTTCAAAGCAGATGGCAATGGAAGTAAGGAATCTTTTATGTAGCGGAAAACACGAGGGCATATTAAAGTAAAATAAAAAAACCCTACATCTTACAAAGAGTATGTAAAACGTAAAAGTAAATATACCTAATTAATAAAAAAAAACTGTTAAGAAACATCAGATCATCTTCTACGGGAAGTATCTATGGCGTACTCTACTATGATTACTAGATATGCCAGGAAACTTCTTAAATAAAAAACAAACAACATTTAAAATTACAAAATGTTTGACGTTAGGTTATTATGTATGTAAGTCTGTCTAACACAATACAAGCGCATCGCCATTTACGGGAAAAGAACGCGACGACACAAATTTAAACTGAGCTATTGTACAGTTAATAATAGTCCCGTACGCTATAAAGTTACCGGTATACTGGTGACGTCATCATATTCCAACCGCACTGCAAAAGTAATGCGAATAAATGTCAGCAACACAGATATGGCGCGGGCTCATCTACAAATTGAGCCGAAAACGCGAAGTAATTATTTAAACCGTCATATAAATTACTGCTCAAACTTTTCACGCCGAACCTTACGCGTGTGTGCGTGAAACTCTGTGTAAACATATGGAATGAGAGTGTGTGAGTGGGTATCTCACCGTGGACTGAAAATGGTTCCATCATTTCATTCCTCCATCCTTTTTCAGCATTGTATAACTTTTATACAGAGCGCAGTAAACAGTGAAAGTCAGATACAAATACTCACTGTTTGTTTACATGTTTTGATGAAGTGCTCATATATCTGAGTGATTTGCAGTAAAAAATATATCTATCGTTTATCATTTTGAATAAAAATATTCAGTAAATAATGTTCCAGACCACTTTATATGTTAAAAAATAAACAAAGCAACAACAATAACTTCAACAACCTTTAAATTAGTAATATGAAAATACGATACTTTTATTTGAAGTGTATAGCATCCTACTTCGCGTTTATTCTGTAAATCACGTATATACTGTACAAGGGTAAGTATCAGCTTGAAACATATTTAGCTTTGTTCCCTTCACTACGGTTAATCTGTCCCGTTTCCTCCCGTGTCAAGTGCAGATAGACTTTTTGGGTCGGGCGCGGGGTTGGCGGCGAGCTAGGGTGCGGGGTACGGGTGGCTGGGCCGGAGGGAGAGGCTCCACCACCCTTCCTGATGATGAAATATTGTACACGTGGTCTGATTTTGAATGACAACGTTTCCTCGGCCGCGCGGGAGCACCCACTCTCAGCGCGACGTTTTATAGCGAATTGAGGATTTGCTCTTTGTAACGATTATCTTCTTTAATGTATCTTTTTTTACTAGTATTTCTTTCTTATTTTTTGATAACAATTTTCTTTCATGATGCTTGTAATATTATATTTAATTGATGATGACGATATTAAGTGCTTTTGTTCTTGGTTACAGGTAAAGAGGACAAGGATAGAGCCAACAAAGGTCATGTGGCCCGTGCCCTTGGCCGGCTTGTTTATTAATTCGTGCCCGATGCCCACCCATCCAGCGACCCGCCACCCTCCCTAACCCTAATGGGCGGGAAACAACACGGCTTTTAAATTTCGGGCTTTCCTAAAATTTAATCAAGTGATTTTTTCATTTTATGGCGTGTAAAAATTAGCTTTATTATTTATTAAATCGGGGGTATTGTTGAACCCGCTCACGTGTAGGTGCTTTAACAAGTTGACCGTTATTTTGTGATCCAAACTAAATCAACATTTTCCTAATTTATATAACGCCGCTGATCCCTAACCACCAGAACACTTTAATCTCCTCAGAGTGTATCGGCGGAGGCCCTACTATTTATTCCCACTTCTTATTTTCACCTTGCTTGCGGTAAATAAAAATGGAACGTACAACGGAACATCAACCTATTTTGTGACACACTTCGGTTCACATTTGTGTGGAGGCGGGTGATCTGTTGTTGGACTAGTCGGTGAACTAGTCAACTGATTAATTCGCCCCTTACCTCGAGAGGAGATTTATTGGTTCCGCCGTACGCAAAACTGCGGGTAGGTAAAAAATCTCTATCGAAAATTGAATAGAAAAGCCATTTCGGAGGTCGCGAACGAATTCTGTTGATATGGCTCGCATTCGCTTTCACGGCTATCTTCATTTTATTTACCTGGGAGAAGTTAAAACACCAGGTTAATATATATAGGTATGGTTATATAGATGGCATCCTTCCATTTTTATTAAGCGCCCGCTTTTAGGATCGGAAGTGAAACAAGTTGAATGAATACCTTCGTATATTGCTTGTACAATAAAGAGGGGTTAAAATGAGGGTATCAAGTGATATTAAATGTTTTTTCTTTTCTCCTAAATTTTATGGTGGGTTAGCTACTGTGATTGAGACTACCTCCCTTTTAATATTGTCGATATTATATTACTATGGTTTATCAAGGAATTAAATTTCTTTATTTTTCGTTTTTATATTTACTTACTTTCAAAGGCGCCTAAACAGTCTATTTATTTTTATTTCAAATTGAAAAGAAGAAAAAGGGCAGTCTTTTAAGCTACACTTAATTTCACTTAACCGAACTCGATAAGCAATTGATCGACACAGCCAACTGAAAATCGTTATCATTACAATAAGATTTTACAACACAATTCAAGTATTCTTACTGTAGCATCTTATCCAGTATTTGTTATAAACTGTGGAGGAAAGCCGTGGTTGATTATCGCAAAAAAATCGGGACGTCCGGGTCCCGACCTACCAACATTCCCGTAATATGTTTGGGGATAAAACCTCCCCGCGGAGGGAGTTTTTATTTTCGATCTCCTTCGTACACCCCGCGTGGACATACGTGCCGCAGCTTAGGTGCGTCAGGGTTTTCACATAGAATAAAAAATACGAAAAATACAATATTTGTGTGCTAGTGAAATTTAAAATATATACTATGGTAGTAAAAGTTATTGATCTTCTGCAGATTTACACATATAATTTACACTAGTTACGATTTAATAGTTTTATGAAATAACGAATATAAGCTATTTAATTTGCAACTTTTAAGAGAGGTTCGGCATCATACTAACGAGCAAGCCTCCGTCCTTCTCCAGTCGGGCTGTAAGGTGGAGACTTTACAGACCAAAGCCAAATAACTACACACAGCCGTGTAGTTGTGTTGCTGTGTGCGAGTACCAGGTCTCCAGCGCTCATTTAAGGAAGCGTTTTGAAAAAATCGTCTTCATATCCCAGGGAGACTACATCTTAAAGCCCTGGTGCATAAATGGATCGGCAACACGCAAGTGATATCTCTGGTATCGCAAGCATCCCTAGGCTAGCAGGCAGGCCGTACGCTTGTTTGCCACTCAAGAATTATAAAAAAATCGAACCGAGTCCTGAAGATGGTGGGTGATCAACTCGAGCAGCAGTGGTTGGTGAGCTACATGTTGGGAAGGTTCGGTGAGCCTGATCATTGGGGGTGTTAACTTTTACAATTATTTAAATTGTCAAGTAGGTAAACTAACACACTCTGTGGATCTGCTGTATTCTGAAAGTAAATTATTTTTAATTTTATAATTACATATTATGGAATAATATCAGACAAAACAACAATCTTTCATATAAAATCTATTTAACAATGCAATTATACAAGTATTTAACACTGAGCTGTGTGTAACTGAATATAATATTTTAATGGGACTTTCACAGTTATAATTCTAAGGTCACAGAAGCTGTATGGAGTATATATCATCATGCTTTGTTATGTGATTGAGCAACGAAACTCATAAACACTTTGCGTAACTCAAAGGCCACTTGATCAAAATACCAAGCAAAAGTAAGGTAATTAGAAGAACGTAAAATCAATTTAGAATAAACTAGCTGATGACCACGGCTTCCCCCGTGTGGGCGTCTATTATCACGGTAAAAGTACCCTATGAACTTCCCCAGGATTCCACCTATCTCCTCGCCAAATTTCATTAATATCCATTCAGCCGTTTCGCATCTATGTATGAGTTCAATAAGATGGGGATAACTTAGTGATGTAGCTTTAACTGATGAAGGTCGATGTCTAGGATTTATTAAACATATAAAGTAAAATTTAAAATAACATCAACAAGCTATTTAAAAAATTAAGACTCCACAACTCAGATCAAAATAACTGAGCAATATTTTAATTATTTATTTATTATCAGAATGACAATACAACAATATTACACTGCGTACATAATCATAATAATAAACCTTTCAGTCTTTTATTTCACAAAACCTCATGCATTTCGACAAAATCATCTTCAATTCATTAGCAAACAAATCCAATCCAGGACTTAGCTCTAGTTGCGCGTTGAGACTGTAAGAATAAGCATCCTTACTAATATTATAAATGTGAAAGTTTGTAAGAATGGATGGATGGATGTTTGTTACTCTTTCACGTAAAAACTACTGAACGGATCTGGATGAAATTTGGCACACAGATAGATTATGGTCTGGAATAACACATAGGCTACTTTTTGCAGCGATAACAGACATCCACGCGGGCGGAGCCGCGGGCAACAGCTATCATCTATAAAAACATTGTAAATACAAAGGTATATATTAAAACTACATACAGTGTACGTAAGAAGTATTTAATGCTTCTTAACGTGACAAATTACGCAACAATACATATAGACGTAGTCGACAAACAACCTTCATAGTTAGCCCATGAACTATTACATAAGCAGTAATTGTACGATTTGCTTTACCAACAAAATTAACTACCAACGTTTTCTTTCGAACTCCGAATTTTTAACATTCACTTCAATTGTGTATAAAGGTTTAATGTGTTTGCTGTGGGTAATTGTTTTTTTATTTGTGTGTTTTGGTGTGGTTTATATGATGTTTTTACTTTATAAGAAAAAGTTACTGCGGATGGTATTGGATTGTATTAAGAAAACAAAAGGTGTCTGCAACGTGTATCTAATTGGCCAATGACCTCTGGTTATCATCATTTTAATGAGAAATCTGTGTATTGTCTGTTATACTTTGGTTATAGGTAAATAAATCAACCATTACCCTGTTTCAGTACGGCCGCCTGATGGTAAGCAGTTACCGTAGACTTGACGCTTGCTATACTAGGGCTATCGTTTACTCGATCGCTTTAAAGCAACGAGGCGCCACAGCACTTGGCTTTGTGTCTGCCATACACAATCTGTCTCAGCTCCAACAACTATCATGAAGACGGGCTGGACGGCGAAGGGTTGCGGCCACTATTCTAGGACTTGTTTGATTCAGCAGCCATTAGTTATAATAGTCAGTATATTTCTACTTCAGTTTCTTTACCTACAAGCTCTGTTAAAACAAAACTAAATAAACTTCTCTGACTTTGATCTCAAAATAAATAATGATATCACGTTACAAATCATTGATAGACCTTGCGATAACTCAGTAAACCTCAAAAATGATTTAATTTAAAAAATAAAAAAGCCAACATGTCACCTTTAAGACGTTGTCCTTAAACCAAATCGCACTATCAAACATCAATCACCTCAGACACTCAAAGTCGCTAGACTAATAACGCGCATATAAAACAAATGTGTAAAAAGTTCTAGATATCCTTGAAAAGTCTAAATCGAACAATTCGGTCCTCGAACTGTTTCAAAAAGGTCAAGTTAGTTCAGGTCACAATGAAATGTTAAATATAGGATCGCATGTCTAAAGCCAATGACGTCAAAATGCAAAGTTTGCTTCCGCTACCGAAAGCTTATTTGCGTTGACTAATAGCAATAAATTATTCTTTTCACAGCATATAAACTGTCATTGTAGGTTGTAGATCGACAGTGACGACAGTTCACAAGAATCGTCAAGGTTCTATTAGTACATAATAAATTATAAACAAATACCTCTATGGTTATTGTTGCTAAGGGGTGGTTACGTATTTTCTGTTGCGTGTATTGATCTGGGCCAATCAGAGTTTTAAATCGGAGTCATAATATTAATTAGTTTTCAAGTTAAAATCATGACATTAAATATTATATAAGTTTTGAACGTAATTTGTATGGTATAACAAGAAAGCTTTTACTAAATAAACAAAAATAACTTTAATTACTGTTGTGCAATTTAAAAAGAATTTATATAGCCTTCGTCAGTA
Source organism: Trisateles emortualis (assembly GCA_947095525.1). NCBI lineage: Eukaryota > Metazoa > Arthropoda > Insecta > Lepidoptera > Erebidae > Trisateles > Trisateles emortualis. Next base: position 9,196,594 of record OX352735.1, on the reverse strand, counting down.
ACAGCCCATATAAATACTTCACTACTACTTTTACACGAAAGGGAACGAAACGACCATAATATTTCCCATTACAAATTCCTTTCACAGTACAATTAGTCAAAACCGTGAAATTCTATTGAATACATAAAGAAAAAGCTTGAAAAACGGTAACGTGTAATCTACAATCACTTTGCATGCAACAGTGGGAATAAAATATTTACACAGATCGATCACTGGCCCAGATGACGGCAAAATATGGCATTGTTAGAATAGGCGTCGGTTTTCTCACGTATCCAGCCTTTCACTTAACTATTACCAAACGTCATACCGGCACAACTTTTGCTAGACCTAAATTCATTATTATTCAATTTTGAACTTTATGCCGTTAAGATTAAAAATGTTTATGAGTACGGTAGCTTCATATTATGTTTGTAGAAACATTCGAATTATTGTTGTTGTCCATGCGTGGAAGTCATTTGTATGTATGTAGATTAGAGGTCATCATACCGTTCTATAGAGAGTTCTTACATTATTTTTAGTAGACAGTTGACACATGAACATTGTTGCACTACTTTTGAAAGTTAAAAGCTGCTACTCGTAAGCTTGTTTTGTTATAACGGTTAGTAATTAAGGATTCTGGCTCTGGGGTAAGACTTGACGCATCACTATGACCCCAAACAATAAAAACGCTGATGCGCTGTTGTAAATAAAAAAAATAGGCCATAAATTTGGTGTCTAATTAAGACTTATTTGGAAAATAAGGAAAAAATTATAAAATTTTAAGTGTCATAAAAAATATCCTTATATAATAAAAATCAATGCCACTTTTCGTTGTATTTGAACTCCTACTAAACGGCTCAGCTGATTTTAATGAAATTTTGTGTGTGTGTTCGGGTAGGGCCCCGGATGGTTTAGATTCACAATTGGACCCGGTGGCGCTGCCGTTGGTATATCAGCTTTTCCGGGTAGGACGACGTCTGCCAGGTCCGCTAGTACATTATAATTATGTACGTACACAATATATTTCTTCAGCAATCGTGGCAGAACGAACCAGCATCCGACCATGTTGTAAGGGGAGTTATGAAAATCAGCAGGGGCATGCATCATCAGAGCCTACCTTTCACTTCCACTAAGCATTTTCTTTAAATTTTATGATGCCTAATGTCAGCTTATAATCTAAACATTACTAACCAAAACAACAATCGCACTTTGTGATTTAACCTTGACAGTAAGATTGATTTCGATTTATTGGTAGCATACAAGAGACGTAGAGTACCATGCAAGCGAGCCATCTGGGAAAAACCTTACAAATAACTACACGCAGCGGTGTAGTTGTATTCCTGTGTATGAGTACAGGTCTCCAGCGCTCATTACGGTTGCATTTTGAAACAAACGTTTTCCAATCCTATAGATAAAGCCCTGGTGTATAAAGCAATTATGCAGGCAACACGCAAGTGATACCTCTGGTCTTGCAAGCGTCCATAGGCTGCGGTAACTGCTAACCATTAGGCGTATACTTGTTTGCCACCTAAGTAGTATAAAAAAAAAATCTTCAGTAAATTAAGTATGAAAACAGTTCATGTACACTCTTTTTGTCATATACTAAGTACTACAGCATAAAACAGTCCAAATAGACCAAGTTACACATAGGTACTTACTCAATATTATTTTTAGATTCATAAATGGTTGCCCCGAGTCTGAGTGTACTTTGTGTCAGTTAATTGTCCCCCCAGCGTCACTGGGCTTGTTCCCTAGGGAACAACATAAAATACATTATTATATTTATTATTATTGTTTAATATACTGTAAACAAATAACATTATTGTCTTAATTTCAATTGCTTATTGCGCTCATCAGTTATTTTACCTAAGCGCAAGAGAGCAACAACCACAGCCCACTTTCGAAAATCATATTATTTGAAATCACAATACGTGTATCACTTTTGCGAATGCATGACATTGACAGATTCAAACGCGAACAAATTCGACGCTTGGTTACCTGGTGGCCTAATACTCAGACATTAACAAATGATCGTTTTTATTCTGCGCCGACGCAGCACCGGATACACAGCGGTTCCTGTGAGAATGTTGAACTCGATTTTTTTTATTCACCAAAAAGCGGATGTCCTTCGTACGACCGGTTTATGAAAGGTGTTGAACATATGTCTGCTATTTTTAAAGTGTAACCGATTTGAATAGTTTATTGATTAATTTTTGTTATTGATCGACTGTTGATTCATTGATTGATTGGGGTTACTGGCTGAGGTCGTTAGACGGAATACCTAGTTGCAGTCAATCATTGGTAGTCTATCATATAGTCGTGAAAATAAATATTTCGCGATAAAGTGTAAAATAATAAAGGTTTAACATTTGCAATATAAGACATTCAACTCATGACTTTTACAATATCATACGAAGTTTATTTTATCATGGTGGCCATTTATTTAGGACTCCGTTTTTTTTAGTTAAATATAGCCTATTTTACCCACTGATAATGTAGCTTTTTATTGGTAAAATATTTTTTCTTTTTGCAGCGATAACCGACATCCACGCGGGCGGAGCCGCGGGCAACAGCTAGTATTATTAAAGTTTAGAAAACCCAAAATCTTTGCAAGCCTTTAAGATGCATTTAAATATTTAAAAACCTACATTAACACAACCTTGAAATAATTACAATGGGAAAACGATTTTTCTTGTGCTACCTATTAATAAAAAAAAACAATCACTATAATTTTATCAATACTACCCAAGCTATCACGTTAGTAAATCGTCGTAAATAAACATTATAGTACCTATACAGCTTTATCACTAACAGCGGCAAAAGATAACGATAACTTAAATAAAAGCTAAAAAAACAGAATTAGTTCAATATAACAAATGCTGGTGACTATTTTAGACAAATGATACGAGACTGGGTATGCAAAAAGACAATTATGATTGTGTTAAGTATTGCGATGCATATTGCGACGTATAATTTTGTTTAGAGCACCTGTCACGTGTTCACCTGCCGACAAAACGCTAAGAGACAAGCGCGTTTCCATTTTCACGTCCGTTTAAAATAACGTTTTGATAGCCATTGGTCAATAGTAGATACATTTTTCTAATAAAAAACACGGAAACTCAAAAGTCTTGTAACTACTGTCTTGGATTTTTCATATACTTAATACCAGTACTACCTAAGTCTACAATATTATAACTGATATACATCCTTCTGGTATTTAGACAACTTATAAGTAACTGCTCAAACACAATCGTTATATTGCATCGTCAGATGCTACAATAATTGCAGATGATAGATTGTTGTGATGCGGTATTGCACCACACTGTTCTCTTAGATAAAAGGCAAGCAATACAGGCATCTCAGCACAGTACTGAAACAAATGTCGCCGAGGGAACCAAAACCGAATGGTGGATGTGTAAAGGATGATGTTGATATAACCCGATTTTGGAACTGTGCTGTCAGTGTCAAAGTAACCTGAATTGTTTTTATATCAAAGACCGATATGGATACTCAAATGCGCAGACGATACGAAAATGAATGGGTGGTAGGAAGGGAAGTGGGCAGGTGAATTTAATCATGCCAACCTAACGATTCTGTAAGCTCCAAGTGCAAAATCGGGCTATATCTAACAATAGCGCTATTTAAGGATATACCTATTGTAAAAAAAATGAGGATTTGACCAAATATGTGGCTATCGTGCAACCAATACTAAATCATCTAGCAGTTGTATACCTATAGCTACCCAGAAGGAGCAGAGCTAGCCAAAAAATCATATGATTTTTAACCTTCTTTTAGCAAGACTCTGTCTCGGTTATTCCATAGAAGTTGCGACAAGGATTATAAAAAGACACATTGAAAAGGGGAATATGGGCTATTAGAAGCCGCAGCTCAACTTTATCACGACTAAATATTATTGAAGGTAGCAAGTCAGTAATTATAATAATTGTTCCTACATTTAAATAAGAATCTTGTCAAGAAAACGGAGATGTTTGAACAGGTGTATCGCACGTAAAATGGAAACAATCTCCAAAGCGACGACTGAGCCAACAGTCAATATATTTTTATTATAATCAATTTGCCGTGTGCAGTTGTTTATAAATTGTCACATTACTAAAGTTCAAGGTCAACCTAACAATTTAAAGGTATAACGAGTTAATTTATGAGTTCATGTTATAACTTAGGGCTATCTTTTTCAACTTATGTATTTGTCATTGGGTTACTTATATATATTTAAAACATTTGCATTTATTTAAGACGATTCAAAGCGATACGATGAATATATTTACCATGTTATTATTGACTGATTGGTTTGTTTATGTTTTCATTCTTAAATTTTGTAACAAATAGTCAGGGAAATTAAAACAATATGTATCGTTTAATAATATTGCAACGGCTTGTCTCGCAAAATGATAGTATATGACACCCAAGTTTTGTTAGCCATACCTACTACTTAGTATTATATTATCTGTGGCCATACCATGTAATAGGGGACGAGTCAATTACCATATACTACGCACAAGCCTACCTCTGTCCTGCTACTGATTTTTTAAACAGAAATCCTAATAACTAATATTTTAAGTTATAATAAAAAATAAAAAAAGCCTTTTATTTAATGAGCACTAGAGACCACTGAAGCACGGTTGTCGGAAGTGTTCACATTAGTGTGAAGACACTGGTTGTCTGACATAGACACTAACCACAGTGTTGTGTAGACTAGTAGATATGCGATATTTGAATGAAGTCCTCTGTAAGGTTGTAGTCAAAGACAGAAGAAAAAGTCGCTTGCTGGATGGTAGAGGTAAGGCACCATGCCCTACCTCTATTTAATTTACCTCTAAAATAAATTTTGTCAATGTTGCCCAGTGGTCACAAATTATCTGACCTATCTTTTTTTTACACTACTTGGGTGGCAAACAAGCATAGCCCGCCTGATGTTAAGCAGTTACCGTAGCCTATGGACGCTTGCAATACCAGAGGTATCACTTATGTGTTGCCGACCCATTTTTTTTACACCAGGGTTTTAAGATGGAGTGTCGTGTCATGTCATGAGTTCAAGACACATCCTTAAATGAGCGCTGTAGAACTTTATACCATATTTGACATATTTTCTACTATTTAGAGTACGTTTAAATACTACTACAAAACTGCGATAAACTATAATGAAATCATACACTGTTTAATAAAAAATATAAGCTGAAACAGTGATAAATATTATTTATCAACATTTACAAGCACGTAAAGTGTATTCTACAATTGGGAATTGACCATAACACCTTTAGCTCACGCAATATTCACTATAAAATTTATTTTAGAACTGTGTCAGTTTATAAATAGATTCATTGGTAAAAAATGGTGGGTGCATACTCGTACGTTGGACAAAAGGTGTTCGGGCCACGTGCGTTCTCCGGCAGATGTCGCGTTAACGCCACTGCACACTGCACGCACACGCACACCACAAAGCACACAATAATGTTATACTCATAAACACATACGAACACTTACACATAATCGATATAATATGCTAACCAGTAGCTCAACTAATTTTATGGTAAAATACGATTTGTGGTTGCGCTTTTGTTTTTTGTTGTTTTCTTTTTCATTAAACTCATACGTTTCGCGCATCGGTTTCTTGGTTTTATTACCTATGCATAAAATGATTTTTAATGCAATAATATTGTAGTTAAACTGTATAGATGCTTACTTTGTTTTAAAATGCGGGAGAAATATTTTTTTTTACATCGTTTTAGCATTGTAACTTAAGTACCTAGATAGAAGGTACTTAGTTCAACATGGAGTCAAACTAAATAAAAAATCAAAGTTCCACTAAGACCACTGTTATCTATACCTACTATAACGCATCATGAATTCGTCCTACCCGTATATTTCAAAGTTGAAGTAATAACTTGTATAATATAATTATTCAATGAAGGGATATACGTAGCTAGCTACTCAGTATGATGTTGCCACTCATTCATACTATAATCCCTTATTTGTTACTTACGACACCCGCGGGGAACAATAGGGTGGTTACTGCTACCTACTATTCTTGAAGGGAACTGGCGCGGGAACTATAAGACATCTGGGTGGATAATTAAAACACATTGCAACTCCATAACCCTTCATCCTTAACCACCCTAAGAACCTATATTCCCTGTTAGATAAATAGGCTAGTAGCGTTATATTATGTTAGAAAATTGTTATCTACTAACAAATTATGGAATAATCCGATATAAATTTTTATCATAGGTATTTTCCCATCATTTAAGGAGAATACCCTCTTTGGTAGGCTTACGTGGGGACATTGGTCCAACACGCAGAGACCCTTAGAGAATTTTAATTTAAAATTGGAAGAGATGCTTATTATTATTATACATTTGAAAGAACGAAAATTTTTAATAGAATATTGCTTAATATCTAAATTTTTTTTGTGCTCTAATTAATATCATGTTTAGGTATGCCACACATAAAATGCGTAACAGGCTTTTGACAAAAAGCCAATTTTATAAGAATTATTTTAAAACATTATACTTAACTACTTGAGTGGCACACTAGCATACGGCCCGCCTGATGTTAAGCAGTTACCATAGCCTATGGACGTTTGCAATACCAGAGGTATCACTTGAGTGTTGCCAATCCATTGGTTTTCACCAGGGCTTTATGATGCGAGTATCCCTGGATATGGGATAGGAATACGTTTCTTTAAAATCGCATCCTGGAAAATGAGCGCTGGAGACCTATACTCACACAGGAACACAACTACTTCACTGTGTGTAGTTATTTGGCTGTGGTCTTCTGTAAGGTAGAGGTCCTTCCCCAATCGGGTTTGCTCTCTAGTATGGTGCCCTACCCCTCTAAAAATACCTACTTAATCATTTTTAACAACAATATATTTCATCAGCTTAACAATAAATTTAATTAAGATTAAGGAGTACCTAAGGAGTTTAATAATACTAAATTGACAAATAAAAATCATATTTTTTTAAAATCGGCAACATTACCATATAACGACACAATTCGAAAGCGTGACAGATCCAACTTGGCAATTCAAAATATAAAATAATTTTAGCAGTTGTTTTACACTAATCGTAATTATCCGTGAGTGTATAATTAACACTAAAAATACCTGTTGACAAGTGACTCTGTGGGCTGTAATACGACACGAACACAAGTCACGAGGAGTTTCGCGCCAAACGTATTCAAACTTTATCACTGGACATCAACAAACAAATAAATCATACCTTATGACTTCTAAAATAAAGTCCATGTTGTATTGTGCTCAGTACACTGTGTGTCGAACAAATATCAGGCGTGTAGCGTTGTGACGCGGCAAGCGGCTTGGCAACATCGCGTCCCTGTGGCGTCGCGCGGTCCATAGCTCCATCTCTTTTTAATGCACGGTGTAAAATGAAACAAACACAGCGCCGTGTGGCCGTGTGGCGCATCAGTATACTTCGAGTTGAGTGGAAGGTCACAGTGTTTTATCGTTGTTTAAACAAGTATATTTTACCAAAACTTTAAACAAGTAGGTAAGTGTTATGGTATTATTTATTTTAACTATTCAATAAGTTCGATTACGATAATTCTATACTTTGATAACAAGTATTTAGATTTTCAACAAGACTCATGTTGAAGTTGATTACCTAGGTGTAATGAACTAAGACACATTTAATTTATCAAACTACCTTCGCACTGCCAGTTATAATTTGCAAATATCTTTCAAGTCTAATAATTACAGTAATTTACTTAGTTAAATTAATTTTCATTTCTGATACTGACTAGCGATAATTTCGATTCGTACCTATACCTATTAATATGTCAGCATATACCTGGTTTAAAGCCTAGCATACTTAAATTATGTGGGTACGTAACCGATTACTATAAATTTACATTTGCAACAAACATCGTAAGTAGGTGCCTAATATCAAGGGGCACTTGTGGCTTTGTGGCTGTTAGATTTTTTTACGCCAAACATTCGAGAGGTTTATTTGTAGGTACTTCATTTAAGAGTTTAGGACATATTTATTTATACTTTTTTTTTCAAGATACATATTTTATTTTATTATTAAATTATCTCAAAAAGTCAGAAGTTCATGACTTGGAATCGAACTGATATCTTCACTGTGGGAGGCAAACAGTTATACCACTAGGCTATCACTGTAATGTTTATTTAGATTCATATAATGTAAATTACTACTCGTATTACTTAAATTTTAGATATTAATATTTTTTAACAGAACAAAGACATGAAGGATAACCAGGAGTTGATGATGCGATTCTCAAAAATAGTTGAACGCCACCCAGAGATCTATAATCAAAATTTGGATGCTTACAAGACACGGCAAGTGGACGCGGCGTGGGAAGAAGTCGCATCCAGCGTGAGAATCGATCTTAAAGAAGAATGCACAGGTATATCTTCATTGTTTAACTTACCCTCTTACTTGTTACCTAACTTTTTATACGTAAACTGCAGTTTATAATAAAAGGTTCCTTTATTGAACATTTTGTTTATAAAATGTACTTACGATATATTTTATATAAAGTATTTTTTTCGTGTATTGAGCATTGAATACCCACATAGTTCAAGTTAGATATTATTAGCTGGATGCGAGAGACCGAAGACCGTGTCAAGTGGCGTACTTTTGGGGAGGTCCATGTCCAACAATGGACTGTGATGGGCTGATGAAGCATTCAATTATTTATTGACTAGATACTATATGTTTTTAGATACCGAAGTAATTAATATGTCAACCAGTATTAAATTCGGGCGGTTTAATAATGATGTTATTGTGCCGCCACCAAAGACAAGTGGCGCGGCACGAGCTTACTCAAAAAATTTTTTTTCTAAATATCTCTAAAAATGAATAAATAAATAAAACGCTTCATGACCTTTACCTAAAATATACGACTTATTGTCTTATTTGAAAATAATTATGTTTTTTTGTTTTAATATATTTTACACGTACTGTACCTAAACGAAAAAGATCGACCAACAACATTTCAAAAGATTCGTTAGAAACTCTGGTATTGATTAGTTTGTTAATTCATTTATTTTAAATATTTTGTGACGTAAGTTATGAGTGTTTATCTACTAATCAAAAAATGTCTGAAGAACACCTTGTTCAATTTCTGTAGTAAAACAATAATCTAAAAGATTTACGTTGTAATGTTTTAGACACAATATAGGGTATTTTTAAAGATTTATTTTGTTACAGTTGAAGAATTAAAGATAAAATGGAAGGGTATAAGATCGTCCTTCAATCGATATAAAAATAAACTACTAAGTCCTACCGAATCCAGTTCCTGTAAGAAATACTATTTATATGATACATTAAGATTTTTAGACCCGTTTACGAATCCAAGAGGGTAAGTGTAAATAGTGTAGATAATATTTTATATCAAATGTGGTATATTTAATTGACTTTAATAAGAGAAGTAAGGTACTATACAAGCTCGACTGGGAAAGGCCTCCGCCATACAGAAAACCACAGCCAAATATCTACACACTATGGTGTAGTTGTGTTCCTGTGTGTGAGTACAGGTCTCCAGTGCTCATTAGGGATGCGTTTTAAAAATAAACTTATTCCTATCCCAGGGATACTCCCATCTTAAAGCCCTGGTGTAAAAAATGGGTGGGCAACACAGAAGTGATACCACTGGTATTGCAAGCGTCCATCAAACAAAAACCAGAGCCAAATATCTACACACAGTGGTGTAGGTTTGATTCTGTGCGTAAGTACTGGTCTCTGATATTCCACCTCAAAACCCTGGTGTATAACGTTTTTGGACAGCCTTTGCGACCTATGGGATATAAAAACGTATAAGTAAGTTTATAGACCACATTCTGTATAAAGTGGCCCCCTGACTTGGATTTGATTAGTTACCAACACCTTTGTTTACTTTTAGACCACAAAAAATGAAAGATTCCTTATTCGAAGAATGCATCTACGATGAAAGCAAAACATCAAATGACAATAATTCTTCTGACGACTGGAATGTACCTGAAACAAAACCAGATATAATTCATGCAGAAGTAAATCCAGATCCATTAGTTAACCAAAGATTAAGCAATACAAGTGAATATACAAATTATTGTGAAAAAACAAAGAAAAGAAAATATTCTAGCGAAGATAAAAACTTGGAGGATGATAATGAAGACTTACAATTTTTTAAAAGTATCCTACCAGATATCAGGAATTTTACAAACAAAGAGAAAAGAAAATTGAAAATGGGAATATTAAGACTAATAGATGATTTAGAGAATGAAAGAAAGCAACAATAAAACTGTGCTTTAGCGTATTATTAGCTATACTACAAAACAAGACTTGATTACTGTTTAATATATATATTTTATAATATTGTAAACTTTATTTGAACACCTAGTGAGTCCCAAGAGTTAGCAACATATTACATTGTGTGTTATAGGTATAATATTAATTCAGCGTTTAAACTCACCTTTTTTGTAATTTATAGTAGTATATCAAAATAAAAAGTACCTACGTATTGGCTTTCTACCTAATTAAAGTTTATAAGAGAAAAATTGTTTCAACTTTGAAATAAATTAGTCAAGACGTAAACTTTAACCCGATACGATTATACAACATTTCTTAATTAAATTAGCCTGAATTTTATTGGTTTCATCGATTTGCAAGTCTCCAATATTGTAAACGTGACAATTGTATACTATGTCATTAAAAACTCGTATCAGATCTAAATAGTGTGCGACATGTTAAAGTCATTATCATAACGTATTACTTATCGATCAAGTATTACCCGACCGAGTTGTGCGTCGTCTAGTTGCATGGCTGTGCTGTTATCGCGGCCGCCTACCGTCATCTGATGTATAACAAGTGCTACCCTCATTTGCATGGAAATGAGATCCGAGAACATTCTCGGCGGCACAACCCCCCGTCTTCTGACGCCTTCTTTGCTTAATTACAAAGACGACACACAGTGTGATCTTCCTCACACCATAACTCTTTAAAAATTTAGGAGGGAGTAAGGCACGGTGTAGAAGTTTAGTCATGGTGAAATTTAAATGTATTTGAATTATATTTACATGACAACTCGACAAATGTATTACAGGTGATCATCGACCGGTAGTAATTCAGTAATGTAAAAGGTCAGCTTCGACTCCGACACACGATAATTAATTACTTCTACTATTACTTAAAGGTCCTTAAACACACGTACGTAGGTATTCGTCGCGGGTAGTCTATAAAAATTCCATTTCGTTGATAAGTCCATCAAAACTGCGTTAATTTTGTCCTATGTAATTACTGCTCTTTAATACATACTACTGTTAATTAAAATGGTTTAGGAACAATGCGTATAATGTATTATGCTGTAATCAATTAGTATAATAGTTGGTAAGCTTTTAATTAGATTAGTGAGATTATATAAAACACAAGGCATCGGATTAAGTTTATTATTCAGGTATTTAAAACGAGACCAATTGAGAAAAACAATAGAAACTATGAATTTATTATAGCCTAGCAAGAAAAATGAACAAGTTGATCATTTCCGGATGATTAGCCAAACATTCTCAATATTTAATACCTACTCAAGAGGATGCGATAACGTGATCTCAACTAATTATAGTCGACTAGTAAATCGCTTTGTTTCCGCCATAACATAATACGGAGTGTTTATCTCTACATATAATTATATGGCACATTCACATCAGTGTTTCAGAGCACGTGAATGTTCCTCCCACACCCCACTGACCCTTCCCCGCTTTCAGGCTAATACCATTACAGTAATTAGGATATGCTTAGGCATAATTGATGCAGTCATAAACTACGTACCTAGTGTTGTATATAATTATGATGAGAAAGCCGAATTGTGTTTGCGTTCAGTGTGTTTACCTTGCTGCTTTATATATATATCGTTGGTTGAGAATATATTGGCGGGATAATAAATTTGTGGATAGTACCTAGTGATTGTTGTTCAATGTTTATAATTTTTGTTTAGATCTAAGACATACATACTCAGACGCAACATACGATTGTCGATGATAAATCTGAATCAAACTGAAAATCCTATCGGATTTTAAGGATTTATTTTCATTTGATTTATAGTAGTATCACAGTGTAAAGAACTCTTAACTCTTATGAAAAGAGATGCTTAGACTGTGGTAGTATCTTGGTATCAAGAAAATTAATACTATTTTTTTTTTTACATTTAATTGGCGTCCACTAAGTATATTTTTGACACTCAGAATAATGCCTAATATTCAAATGTTGAACAATGTACAAAAATATAATCAAAGAAACTGAAAAAAAATCTGGAAAGATTTTGTTTTCTATCAATAAATCGTTTTTCTATGAAAAAGAACATTTATAATGAAATACAGTTTCAAAATAGCAATAATAAGTCTCGAATAAGGGTCATTGATTTTCTAAATGCAATTTGCAATTTTCTAGTTAGTTAATTAATGCTCTTTATTACTTACCAGTTGCTGCTTTTATGTAGTTGATTGCTACACTACCTTACACTTAGCTACCAGTTCTCGTTATCTGCATATAACCGTAATTTATACAAGGCGTGTAATAATTTATTAAAACTAAATATAATAAAGTAAAGGGAGGCTGGCCAGTAGCAGCGGGAGGCTAAAACGTAAATCTTGTCCACGACACTACTCCTACCACTTAAAGTGTGTAGTCTAATATTTATTCGTACTATATTTTTAGTAAGTGATGATTATGGTTAGGTATATTTATTGGCATTATTGGGTGACAAATATTCATCCAAACTTTCTCATTTATAGTACAGATTATAAAAATACATTATTAAAGCAGTATTAGAAAATATTTGAGGCACACAAAAAAAATATCGACAATATTTTCAATCAGTCTAAGTCTCTTGCATTTTAATTTTAATATTCAATTCAATGTTGCAGACTATAAAAAGACTAATATAAATACTACCTTAAAGTTTAACGACTCCTATGCAGATGCAGTGTATTTACGACAAATATCAAATATTAGCAGGCGGTCGGCAGTCTATTAACAAATAACCTGCGGGGGCAAAAATTATGCATGAAAAATAGCCAAGTGGGTGTTATTCTAAAATTATATTAGCTTTGTTGATGGACTCTTGATAAGAGAGAGATCTGTTGCTTCTTCTTTATCATTAGGTATTATATAATTATAATCATTCAGTGTGCTTTATTATATACCATCAGCGATTTTATCAATAGGGCTATTTCTTCCAGATTTGTCTTAACTTCATCATCATCATCTCCGCTTAAACATATCGAATGCTGACCTTCTGCAAGGATTTCACAGCATTCGGTCTTTAGCTGACCTTATCTATCGGCTGTCCACAACCTTTACTAGGTCGTCGTTTCATCTCGTTAGAGGTCTGCAAGCGCTGCGTCCTCCAGTTCGTGGTTATTCCAAAACTTTTCTGCCCCAACATTCATCGGTTCTGTAAGCTATAGCTGAGTAATACATATTATGAAAGAAATCATTACAGAAATGTTCATTATTTATTTATAAGAACTCCAACAAAGGATACATGTTATAATAATATAATACAAACAATATTGCTAAACAGTTATTGACCTTCAATTGAAGGCCACAGCACGCACACACACTAATTAAGGCTAAAAGTAGACCTAATTAACAATAGTTAGAATTTTATAAAATCTGTTTTAAATTTAGGATTCGGACCATTTGACGTATTAAAATGCGTACAAAGCCTGGGCAAAGCAGCATAATGACGGTTGGTTTTTGAATAAGGAATATCAAGCAAGTTGTATGTTTTTTTCTTGGTATAAGACTTATTTAAATACAGAACTAAAATTATATCAAGTCACGTGTTAGGCCATATAGCTGTTAACTCTACCAATCAATTACAATACAAGTTAATCTTTGCACAAGTACGCAGTATAGGCTATTGGAGAGTACCTGAGTTAAGTCATCTGATTAACATACGAGTTGCATCCAGCCAGAGCGCAGTAGACACTAATTCGATTATATACTATAGTACCTAAATCGTACTACTGTTCATAAAGATTGTGTCAGTTAACAATCGATAGCCGGTGTAGTCATTAAAGTGAGCAAAATGTGAACCGTTAGGTTTTATGTTTTGTTTACGTATTTGTGTTTCCACAATCTTTCCGCAGTCTCCATTTCAAAATTTTCTTGTACTGCGGTGGAAATAATAACAGTAGCAACATATATTATTATGTGCCCCGCTAGGCACGGGAATTCTCTTCTTCGTCAAGAGGATTTAAAGGGTTGGCTGATATCCACGCACTCTGATCCAATGTAGATTGGTAAATTTGAAATGCATTAGAATTTCTTGAAAACATTAAAAATAAATAAAGAATTGAGATCAGGACCTTTTTGTCAAAAATTACGAATGGCTAATAGTAATGCAATATAAATAACTCTTTTAATTTTTTATAGTATCAAAATAAAATAAATTTTAGAGAGACCAAGATAGTTTGTAACAAAAATAACCTAATAAAGTAACCTTTGTGTAGTTTTAACTACTATGAAAGCACGCGCAGTTAACATTCACCGAACTCGTAGTACGAGTAGGTACGTACTGCACGGACACAATAGCCATGTGACTCAAAGATCAATACTAGTTCATTAGTGAGTAGAATGCATTAGGTATTAGTAAGGTACTAATGTCAAGGGTTAGATTTATGCCTAGAAACCAGTGAGTGCTAATGTTTACTGAGGAATGCGATCGATGACTATATTGTTATTCTCGTCACAATATTTTCTATGTTCTCATAACATCGACCACTTTATTAAAGTACTTATTAGTATAAAGATTGATTAATTAATTGCGAACACCTCATACAAAAGAAAAATTATTTACTTAGTCATATAAATTTTGGGAGACGCAACTACATTTTTAAAGCTTCGAATAATAGATCATCTGTTTTTTAAATAATATAATGTGTTTTTGAAAAAAATCACATTGAAAATAGCTCAACGGTTTATGCGCTACAAAACCACAAATAGATTTCTAACATATATCTTTTGATTCTTATGCGACCGGGCCGCAGGATTTGGATATAAATTGTTGGATTTTTTAAATATCTCATTTAAATATACTGTACTGATTAGAAAGCGTACCATCATTATTATATTCACCAGTTAGTTGAATGTACAATACGGTTAGTACGAAGCGGTGAAGTGCGAAACCGGTCCGGGACGATGTCCTGAGTCCCGACATTCCTGGATGCGCTCACGCACGCAATTGCACTATTTTGCTTTTGACTTTTCGTCGCGCAGACACCGGTTTGGACTTTGCAAATCAAACGATAATGTTGAAGAACCACTTATTTCATTTGTATTTTTCAAAACAATGATTTTCTGTTCCTTTTTCTGTTCTTTTTTCAATACAGTGTAATTAAGTTAATGTATAATATTATACTTTTTTTTAGGGAATTTAAATTTATTCTATTATAGGTACTTACGTATAGTACCTACACTTATCTAATGTGCGATTCTCGACTAGTTCTAGTAGCGGAGGACCATAATTGTCGCAAGTTACAAACAAAGGCCAATGTCTTTGTTAAATAAGGAAAAAGCTCTTCTGAAGCTTTTGCCTATTTCATCAACCATTCTGGTTATATGGACCGAATTACGAGAAATGTGCACAGTTCTTGTACAACGTCAGTTTGTTACTTTAATAATAAAAACAACAGTACAGTACCTACAGACTTTTCCCGAGTAAACGTAGTATTTTTTATACTAGTTACTTGGTTAGCAAACAAGCATTATCAAGCCGGTCTGATGTTAAGCAGCCACCGTAGCCCATGGATGCTTACAATACCGGAGGTATGAATTGCGTGTTGCTGACATAGCTTAATGTATATATTATGTATTTTATTTTTTATTTTTAGTATATATATTTCTCATTATTATTTGTACTAACATAGTTTTAAGGTATTACTAACATAATATGGATGCATCTAAAATATTATATTTATTATTATTATATATCTGTTAATTGTTCCAATAAATAAATAAAGAATGGCCCAAGGAACCATTTTGAGTCCAGACCCATTGGTTGACATTGAGCGAAAATTAACTAATCCCTAAATTTTGTAGAATCGCTGTAATATAATATCATAAAAAGAGTTTTTTTATTACAGCTAATCTAAAAAAAGTCATTATTCCCAATAATAGGAAAATAAATACATTTGTATTATAATTTTGGGAGCGTATAGATAGATCCAATTACCTAACGTTAATAATTGTTATGGTACGTAAATAACATATATATATAGCTATATATATATGTTATTTAGGTATAAAGAAATTGACGAATTGTATTATTTTAATATTATTATAAACAAATTTATGTTGTAACTAGAATAACATAATTTAAGATGTATAAACTAAAATAAGTTGGATAATGTATGTGTAACGAATACGATATATAATTTAACTTCATTTAATCCTAAAGTAATTTGTTAGGAACGCAATTTGCCCCCTAAATGACAGAATTAATAAGTTTGCGCATTTTCATAAAGTCGCCGCTGAAGTAATCGCTTTACTTGGTCCAGATGATTTTAGATATGCCCAGCCACAACGGGAAGGCAACAGGGACAGAGGATTTTAACTGCAACTGGTTCGAAAAAGACAACATTTTCCTTTCGCACACTTAAAGTGCCGTAAAATTTTCACAGCATTTTTTTAAATATCACTCCTAACGCTTTTTCATTTAAAGCTCAGTTTTGTCTGTGTTGGGAAAATGGATATTGCAATTTCTATTTGAACATTGAGGTGGCTACACATTTTTATTTGTGGGAAGAGCGAGATGAATGGTGTTTTTATGAACTAGAGGAAAAGAGACAGTAGCATCTAGCATTTATATTCTGGGTACGTGTAAGTTTCAGGCAACGGTCGCCGTGAAACTCGTAAATGGGAAAAAAGCAACAACGGAGAACTCAACCGTCTATAGTGAGGGGAAATCGGCTTTGAATTGATTCTATAATTTTTTGACAGATGAGAAGAAATTGACTTTGGTACGGTCAATGCGTATTACTTGCAATGAACATCGATATTGTAGATATATTCTACTAAATATTCATAGCTGCACTTTAATTAAAAGGCAAAATGGGTACAATTAATTCACATTGAGTTAAATTACTGCTCTAAAAATAAGACTCCATTAATTAAAGGTTCGCAGTCGAGCACCTAAGTATGAATATTGTACAGGGTTATAATTAGCGTAATGAAGTGTTTAAATTGAATGCCACTGAAGGTTGATCCGTAACGAAAATAATGATTAATAAATCGGATCACGTCTGATCAGTCACACGAGTGAGGTAAGAATTATATCGGACACAATGACACGCCATTGTCAAGTACATCGACGAGTGTGAGAAATACAATAGCAATTATTTCGCTGTAGTCACCTTCATTGTCTTTACGCTCGCAAACAAGTAAACTATAAATTATTTAAATTGAATCATCGTTTTACACTTCAAAATGTTTGTTGTAGAGTTAATACTCACTATTATAGAATACTCAAGGTTGTAGGTATATTCTTTAATTATGTTTTCTTTTTTTAAGCCAAAGTGATATTAAAGTTAAACTAACCTCTAGTATTTGCAATTGAAACATGCTTTATTCCTGCATATTGATTATCTACACATGACCTTTCGCAACTCCATCCTCATGAATTTTGTATGTCTACAGTAATCTGGTTGCTATAAGCAAATTGCTGATTTTTAATAAAATATAATTCCCTTTTTAATTTTTTTTATAAAATTTAAAAGCAATTCTTTTAAATTTTATAAAAAACCAGATTATTTCAGACATACATAATTCATGAGGATGGAGTGGATTGAAATTGTATCTTCCAGTAGAAATTTAATCATTCGATGGTTTGTTTATGTTTACATGTTTTGTTTCTTAATTATCAAATCAAAATATCGATAGGAATGTCAATCGTCACATCCCAACACTAGCACTCGTCATCAGAGCAAGAGCCGCGTTGATATTTCCACGTAGATTTCGCTTCGTAAAACCTTTGCCGTTTATTTTTGTATACATTTTTGGCGCATCTCCTTATATTTACAACCGCAACGTACACAACGCTTGCCTGTTGACCTTATGTGTTATTCAAACGATACCTACGTATGAGTATTAATGGGATTTGCACGTAACAATGACTAAGGTTAGGTGTATTGTCTTTAGCAAAGAAAATGAAGGTATGCATAATGTTGACATGTGGGAGATTACAAGATCGTGGAATTGTATTATGCGACAAGGCTTTGTAAATCTGTAAGTTAAAAATCCTTTTGTAAATACAGATTTAAAAATCTACCAAACCAGACAGACGTTGTCCGAATATAAAATTAATAACAAAGAACCCAATCGCAGCACCACCTACTACCAATTATAAATCTTAACCATTCAGGAAAACTCAAACACACGAAAAAGTTATCGAAATCAGTCAAGACGTTTAAAAGGAGTTCAGTAGATAGGTACTGAATAGTCAGTCATTTTACCTACTGAAGTAAGAACTACAGAATTCGATGAATTCGTATATAATAACGTTAGTGTCTATTCGAAGTATCCCCACGAAGGCTTTAATCATTCGATGGTTTGTTTATGTTTACATGTTTTGTTTCTTAATTATCAAATCAAAATATCGATAGGAATGTCAATCGTCACATCCCAACACTAGCACTCGTCATCAGAGCAAGAGCCGCGTTGATATTTCCACGTAGATTTCGCTTCGTAAAACCTTTGCCGTTTATTTTTGTATACATTTTTGGCGCATCTCCTTATATTTACAACCGCAACGTACACAACGCTTGCCTGTTGACCTTATGTGTTATTCAAACGATACCTACGTATGAGTATTAATGGGATTTGCACGTAACAATGACTAAGGTTAGGTGTATTGTCTTTAGCAAAGAAAATGAAGGTATGCATAATGTTGACATGTGGGAGATTACAAGATCGTGGAATTGTATTATGCGACAAGGCTTTGTAAATCTGTAAGTTAAAAATCCTTTTGTAAATACAGATTTAAAAATCTACCAAACCAGACAGACGTTGTCCGAATATAAAATTAATAACAAAGAACCCAATCGCAGCACCACCTACTACCAATTATAAATCTTAACCATTCAGGAAAACTCAAACACACGAAAAAGTTATCGAAATCAGTCAAGACGTTTAAAAGGAGTTCAGTAGATAGGTACTGAATAGTCAGTCATTTTACCTACTGAAGTAAGAACTACAGAATTCGATGAATTCGTATATAATAACGTTAGTGTCTATTCGAAGTATCCCCACGAAGGCTTACCCAATAGGTTACGTAACGAGAAAGACTGCACTGCACTGATTTCGTCAACAGCCAGCACTCATTATGTAAAGAGAAAGCTTCTCTTTTTAATAAAATCTATTATGAACAAGCATTTGAAATAAGAGAAGCCGTTATTGTTTGTGTGTGCCATAAAACGAGTACCTACTATTGATTTGTACAGATTAAAATATTGCGATGTGCCAAAAGCAATTTCAATCTGTATTGTTTTGTATGTCCAGTTGTTGAATAAAATGTTAAAAGATTTGGATAAACAGGAAAATATTTGTTTTGTTTTTCGAGCATAGCTTACTGTCGGGGTTTTGATGGGCTACGGCTACCTACATATATTGTTTTAGATCCGTATACGGTTCTAGATTTATTACGTATTATTGATTTATGTGCGTAGATATTCTGAATAGGTACATTATAATTTATAATAACAATGACAATAACTACCAACCATCTATAGAATTCACTGCATGGCCTTATGCTAGAATAAAGCCAACTCACCCATTCCTGCGAACTTCATTTAAGGCTAACTAGCTACTAATGTGAGTAACCACTATTATTCATACACTTAACTTACATGAGTGTGAGTGTCAGTGTGAACTTTGTGCCAAATAATTTAAAAAACAAAACGTTAGTTTTAAAATTGTGAGGTCAGTTGATATTAAATGTCCAAAGAGTTTTATTGTAAAGGTAGTGGCTTCTAAAAATTTTGTGAGTACCTACTCCTTATCGCATTGATGCCCAAAATTACAGGAAGCTTTTTCGTAGAACTAAGATGCGGTTTAAAAGACCTTACTTAGAAACACTTTATTTCTTAGAATGTTTAGGATTAAAACGTTTGTAAGTGTGCGTGATATATACAAATATAATGCGTAACGCGTATTAAGACGAGGCGACCAGTCGCAATGGAGCGTTTATCGATGGCCTAGCTGCTCAGCTCCGTTGTGTGCCTATTAACTGATATATAATATAGAGTATGATTATCCTCCAATCTCAAAATAAATAGTTATGATTAAAAATACGACGTATGCTTAAATAATATAATAGTAGGTCACAATGTAAGATTTGTAGGACAATTTCTTTTAAAAAAATTAAGATTTATCTTTTATAAAGGCGTAAAAAAGTTTTTAGAAGTCAATACGTAAGTGTCATATGCTTTACATTAATAGGTGCTATTAAGATTATTTTTTTAAAACCTATTTCAGGCACAAGAAACGATTCAGAAGGTTCCCTATCCATTTGCCTAAAATTTTAAGACCTAATATAACTTAGCATATTTTTGTTAGGCATAATTATATTTTCGCATAATATAATTACGCATAACAGCTTACGCATAATGTTTTAGGCATATTTTTTCAAACCATAACAATGATTAGGCATAACTTTCTAATGCATAAATATATTAAGCATAAAGTTCTATAGCATAACTTTTTTAAGCATTATATCCTAAAACATAAATTTATTTACGCATAATTACATTAAAACATATTTTTATAGGTATAACATTGAAATAATTATTAACACCTAGAATATTAGACACTATACAATACTGCTAACACGTTTATACAATATTGCTCTAATGAAATTTGTAGGCACTTGATATTGTAGGTAGAATAGAAATTATTTTTTATTTTTCTAAGAAGACGGTGGTGTCGTAAAACTATTGTGTCACTAAATGTATTATTGCAAAGTTGTAATTTTGATGATTAATTTAATTGTTTTTTTTTAGTAATTGTAATAAATAAAAGTTGATTTAATGATAATTATTTGGTTTTTATATCCTTGCCCATGAGAGCATGTTCGTTTCTGGCACTCGCCGGCCGCTGCCGCGGCACGCTCGCTTCGCTCGCTCGGCTCGTGCATAAGAGGTCACAGTTCTAACCTAACCTAACCTACGCATTTTTAAAGAAGAAAGTAACCCAATCTATATTATTCTAATTGAAATTCTATGATCTTCATAGTATGCCTAGTCAAATTATGCCAAGTAAAAAAGATGAGTATACTTCTAAACTAGTATTTTTACAAGCAATTGCTAAAAATATACACCTAAAATAAATAATTATACATAATTAAGGACCACTGTTTCAATAAATTAACTTCTATCTGAGAAATAACCGCCATATTTATTCTCATAATAGGTAGAAGTTAACTAATATATTCTTCAGATAAAAGTTATCTCGCGATTGAAAAATCGTTTAAGTTACATAATGTTATGTATAATAAATAATTTGCATAAAAAATATTTTTGTTATTTACCTATATTAATTATATGCTTAAATATTATTATGCTAATAGTCATTAGGCCTACTAACGTCATGCTAATAGTCATTAGGCCTACTAACGTTATGCGAATATAATTTATACCAACACAAATTAGTCTTTAACATGATTGTGCCAACATAAAAGGTATGCCATAAAAAATTAGGCCGAAGTATTATTATGCCAAAACAAATTGTGCCAAAATCGTTATGCCGAAGTATATTAAGACAAAGAACATTATGAGAAAAGAAGGGATCCCGATTCAGAAACGAAAATAATTTACAAGAAATGCCACCATCTATCAATAGAATTATGTCATTATATATACAAACCTGCAATTTGTACCACTGGAAAATAAAAACCTTATAAATTGCAATAAAAAAATATTTATATTTTTTATTGCAATTTAACAATAAAAAATATAAATAAACTTTATGCCGTGATTGTTTTTTTTTTTTCAAATATTCATTTCATTTAAAATTTGGAATAGCTTTGTCGTTTTAAAAAAAAAAGGGGTTTTAATTATTATAATGATGTATTAGCCTTCTGTGTCTAATAATCACACCAATGTGATACTAGTCACAGTTATAACAACCACATGACATTTGTCGCTTGTGGACAGATCTCGATGCGATAGCAAAGCGATGTCTGGTGCACTGTCGCAGCCTCCAGCCCTCCCCACCCCCCGTGTCATTGAACGTCTTGGAGTGTGGACTGGCTCATTGCAATCTTAACGAATGCAAAACACAATGTGAGACTAAGGGCACCCTAATGACTTTTGTGTCACTTCATTTGGCGGATTATACATTTGGTACATTGGAGGACGTAGATATTTTTAATATATACTTATTGTAGTGTAGGAATGTTGCTGCAAATAAGATAAAGGGTTATTGTGACACCTCAGTTTTTTATTTTGTTAATTTAATTTACTGTAATTCTTTTCAATTCTTTCAAAACTGATTTTATCTTCTATATTAAAAAGGCAACTTACACACTAGAGAACAAGCCCTGTGTTGCTGGAGTCTTCACAAACAACCTATACATTTACTCAAAGTACAAACAATATTCAGATTCGTAACAAACAATATTCATACAACACTTGGTTCAGTGTTGGTGAAAACAGTGAATACAAAATTGAACAACTACGTCTATCAATTAGACATTACAAGAAAGTGAAAAAGTATATGCTTATCCAATCTTCAGCTACAAGTTGACATTTATTTCTCATTATTATTAATCCAGAAACACTCACACTTGACTGTACTATTTATTTAATTTGCCTACTGTTGACTGACGCGACTATTGACATGTACTACGGCCGTACTATGTACTATAAGATAATAAGCCCAGGCTCAACACAAACAGAGTTGTCACCAAAATACTCGAGCATCTGTATTAAGATAACGATGTATCCGGCCATTGTGAGTCAGATGTCGCGTAAGACCGTACGAGATAATTTCACCTGACCTCTGCCAGTTCATTGACTGTGGCCTGCATAGACATACGCATGTCTAGCATCGACTGTGGTGCAAGGTACAAGCGGTTACGATCTTCTTATAAGATCTACATACCGTCGGGGAACCTCGTAAATCGATTTTTTATCAAATTAGGAGTATTTTTGTATAGCTAGACTGAAGCACGTTTTTAAAGTATTGAGTATTATTTAAAAAAGCGCGGAGGCGTTTTATTTTTCTTCTGTAAAATTTTGATTTAAACACTTGCATACATTTCCACTAGCCTGTGACATGTAAATCATTATTATTATGATATATTTATTTTTCCCCATTGCTTTAATATTTATGTAAATTATATGTTATGTTTACATAGATAGAGGCGTAAGTGAAATCTACTTAATTCCACATGCTGCAATCTTATTAGTCATAAGATTTATTTATATTAACTTAAATTTTGGAGTACTTTCTAAACTTTAATAATTTGACGCAAATAATTTGGTAGTTAATATTATACTTAATGGTTTTTTATATGCATTCGATTTTACTAAACTAGAAAAAAACTTTAAAAAACTGGAGTGTGGACCTGGAGCGCGATTTTTAAGAAATTAAAATTTAAACTTATTCTAAATATAACATTACCAAATTATAGGTGTATGTTTACTTCAAA
The DNA here is from genome assembly GCA_947095525.1 of Trisateles emortualis. Lineage (NCBI taxonomy): Eukaryota > Metazoa > Arthropoda > Insecta > Lepidoptera > Erebidae > Trisateles > Trisateles emortualis. The sequence goes on along the minus strand of OX352735.1, from coordinate 9,172,930 downwards.
TATTGGTTTTTTTTTCGTTTTATTTGATAAAAATTGAAGTCATAAAGTGGTTACATCTCAATAATTTAGTGCTGATTTGATGATTTTTTTACAAACTATTTAGAATTACTATATAATTTATGACAAAACCATATTATGAAACACATCTTGTAGGTTAATACTATATTTTTTGGCAGTCTTTTGTCTATAAATGCTAACAAAAATGGTTTCATTTACACCTCTTTTTTATAATTTTTTGAGAGGGGCCTTAAAAAAATTCATTACTAAACCTGCTAATAGTTGCTGTGTTTTTCTCGATATATTTTAGAATTATATGTAGATTAACATTATTACCATCTATTTGATTGATATTTGCTCATTTGTTTGAAAGGTTAATGCTTCGTCCGAATAAAGCCTACAAAAGAAATAAAGTCATTGTCCTCAAATGGTACTCCCACTTAAATAAAGACAAATTACCTTTTTTATACTATAACTAATATAACAAAGCCTACCGTAATAATCTGTTAAAATACGTTTTTTTTTGCTTCCACACCTGTTTCTATTAATTACGCTTTAGTATTATAATTTTTCATGCATGATATAGTTGTAATAAAGCAACAAGCAAAAAAATACAGCTACATATGTTGTGACTACAGGTTACTTTGGGCAAAATACTCATTTATCATTAAGTAAAATTTATGATCATAAAAAATATCGTCGATTTCTTGTACCACACGCGTTCTAACCAAGAGCCTACTGCGTATAAAGTGCTTCAATGTAAAAAGGAGACGAAGAAACAAGGGAGAAATTTATCTCTTCGCTGTGGGCGTGATAATACTAAAGTGAATCCTTATTGTACTGCCGACCAATAATTTTGTAATGACCGAACTTCTACATACATTGATTTAAACTAGAGGTCACCCAGTGGTCGATATTAAACCATAGCTCATTAAATCAAAATTGAAAAAAAAAATGTTTACCTAAAAAAGTTTAACTTTAAATATAATTTTTATAAATATTTTTTGTACAAGCTTAGTTAATCGGACTTATCTTAACTGTATGTACTAACAATGTATATTAATTAAACTGACTTAGAATAAAAAAATAAAGACTACTATGGTTTTTGAAGTTGTTAACAAAACTAACAGAATAAATACACACCTACTGTATATTGTCCATATTGTCACTTACAGTTTGATTAACTTTTATGTCGTCTAGAAACCGGCACCTCGTACACATAACATTGGGACAGAAAGCCTTTCTATATATATTTAGTGCAGCGACTGAGAACCGGCCAGAGCCTACCTCGAAGTGACCAAAGCGTGCTACAAAATACCATAGATCTATGAATGTTTAATTTCAGCTATTTATTAAAACATTTATTGATATATTTATTTTAATTGATTCGAATTCGTACTAATGAATAGGTAAATGTTTACTATAATTGTAATTATAATGCTCTCTTAACCGAATTTTAGCTACCGACAAATTTCGACGGAGATAAGCCATATGGGCGTGATATAAAGTGCACAAGTGTGCCCAAACACAGACGCACTCTTTATTCCCATAGTCTTATATGAAAGCAATCCGATGCAACCGAAGAAAAGTCAGGTATAAGACTAACGGCTTTATGTTCTATTCGAGCCACAGGGGCGTAAACATCGCTTGCCAATATCAAATTTTAATCCGATCCGAAAATCGAACCCGAGACCTTGTGATCAGCGTCGCACTCGACAACTACTGAACCAACGATGCTGTTAAAAACTACTACAGAAACGAGACAGTTATGGTAATCAGCTAACGTAGCCTATGGTCGGGATAACTAGAAGCATCACTTGCGCAGTGTCAATGTGGAAAATTAAAATACAGTACAGCTTTCAGAATAAAAATAAGGTTCCCCACTACTATATAATAAATAATATAATAATCATAATAATTATATCTTAGATAGCTCAGAGATTGTGTTTAAAAACTGACTGAAAATACTGTACGCCGACTAATATCAAACATGTTTCCCTAATTCAGATTTTTTCCTCAATTATGAAATAAATACAGATATACACAAGTTTTATTTGTCCTAATATCAATTTAATTGTAGTATCAACAATTTATCCTTACCGGGCTAGTTATCTAATATGTTTTGTATTTTGTAGCAAAGTCTTTTTACACTTTTGGCATTCCGGGAAGATTACATTAAAGAATAATTTAAGTTATTATTATAATTTTTACGGAACCCACGAAAGTAAAATACATCATCACGCTTTTATTCCCTTAGAGGTAACAAGTGTGTGGCACCCATATTTCACCAGCTATACGTACCATACATTATATCGACTAGATAAAAGAGACTGGTCCCCATGACACAGGGAATCCTAGTGTGGGATCTAGTGCCTACATATAACCTGTAATGTACCTTTTATAAGACAATAAAGTTAATATTAATCTTTTGCCCGACCTGGGATTCGAAGAACCCGTAATCTTAAGTCGAAAAAGCAAAAGGCAGTCAAAAAAAGAAGATATAGGTAATGCTTTTTTTTCCATAATTTCTTGTAAACTGCAGGAACTTCACCGTTGACTTTAAAACCTTCCGGTTGCTGAACAAATATTTTCACATTTATGTACTTTCTAAAGTATTCAACAGAAACTTGTTTTACAAAAGCCACGTCCGCTCTACTAGAGTCCAAGTTCAGGAAAATCATTTGTGTTTATGTCTCTGCAGGCACTTTACGAGCGATGTCCTATCGTGCTCTCCGCAGCAACGAAGATTCTAGATTCAAAACACTGGATATTTCCTACCAAGTCTACACTGGCTACTTTATATCTTGGCTCTTGAGTTCCGTAGTAATAAAATAGGGCTATCTCATGTGAGTATAAATACATTAGTATCTATTTAATATGTTTGTTATTATTATTTGGTTTATATTAATGTGTGCGTCATTTAACAATGAAACGCTATGAAATACCAACACAATAATATAAATACTTAATTAATCTACTCATATTATACAACAGAAATAATAAAACATTTATATTTTATCAGAAAAATATATAATAAAATTGTTCTACATTTGGCGGGAAAACGTTCACGTGTTTATATTCCAAAGAATGCTTTCTTGCTTTATCTAAATCTATGCGTGTGTACCATTGAAGCAATAACTGCGTATATAGTACACATGACTAAATAAATACCTTCCACTTATTTGATTACCTGTGTTCCGCCTGAAAAACTAACCTACAAACGAGTGGCGCATTACAACTAGCTTAGGTATCCATGCGTACCAACAGATGGCGCTACTAGTAGCAACTTTTTTCTTCGGATATTTGTTTTTATGAGACAACAATGAATACTAATGTGAATATTTGACTTTTTTATCGACACACATTTATCATTATAATTACTTTTAACACTACAAACAGCATGGATTTAGTTAAAAATATAGCAAAAAGATGTATGATTATAAGATTAAGATTTTTCGAATCATTTTGTTAAAATCAACGCTGGGGTGATTATAAATTATTTAAAAAGACATAACGCAACTATTAAGCTGTTGATCAGCTCTTGTTAACGTTCACATAATAAATGTGTAATATTTGCAACAATTTGAATAAAGCGTTATTTATTGCTACTAATAAAGTCATCGATTATTCACAGTTTAATTTATTGCTCCTTACTATTTGTAGCGTTCATATTTTACTTTGTTCAAGCAAAACTATTACCTAGAATTTGTTTTGTCTATATATTTTCTAATTATAAATATTATTGAAGTTGGTAATAATTAATTTTTTTTTTATTTTGTTTTGACATGTTTATCTATAAAATAGATCTGTAAGTTCTTTTTGTAAAAGGTTGACTTTAGAAGGTCTAATAAACCGTTAGACATAAACTAAATTTATGTTTGTCTCACTTACAAGTAAGGAATTAAACACACGTTTAAATCATTAACTATACTTTACCTTTAGGAAATTGTTCGATAGTTTTAGACAATAACGAAATTTTTAAATCTCAACTTCACTGCCCATAGTCATGTATAATGTATAATGTTATGTATGCCTGTCTCCATATCCGATCATAAGTAATACAAATAAATCAAAACAATGATTTAATTAATTTAATCGTAGCTATATTAAATATTTATTGGATATTGATACATGACAGATGATATTCCTAAGTATTACCATTTTATTCATTAGGTACGTTTACGGTTAAATGTTAATGTCATAATTAAATCATTAAGTTTATTTAATTGTAAGATACCATATGATACTAAGCTTATTTTTGGTTTAAAGAATGGCAGTATTACCATCAGCATTGCAATCCAACGTAGTAATGCTACCAGTTTTTTTAGGCATGTTTTTAGTAAACACCAATGAGTCTCCTCATTTGACGTCGCTTATTGAAGCAGTCTTATTTCTATTTCTCTAGATGTAGGTATTTTCTTTTGATGGTGTAAATATAATGTAGTGTAATAAACGTACTTGTACCTATATTATAGTAAAAACATAATCTATTTCCATTTTTTGTTTATGAAGGTTTGGTGGTTCGCCTTCCATTTAACTTTCTTCCTATTGGCTAGGTATAGGTCTTGTTTGTCCAAGTAACAATGCTTTTTCTGTTGTGTCTAATTTTCTGACTGTTTCAAGGTTGAAGTCATCAATTTTCTGTTCGGAAATAAGGATTCTATTTTTTGTTTCTTTGTGTAAGTAAATTTTATGTTTATAAAGTCTCTCGTAATAGAGTTTTTTTTAAATTACACAAAAAACATTCATGTAAATGATGAATGGCTAAAGTTTAAAAGAGTGTTAAATAAAAAAAGCATTTAATATTGTTGTCACCTTGAAACATCAGAGTCGGTGTCAACTTTAAACTACTTATTTATTTACATTTTTAAGTTGACGTAAATAATATGGCGGCCTAAAGTGGAGGCCAAGGCTTTATATGGATCCTTGAGCAACAAATCTAAACATTTGCAACGTTTCGAAACAGTACAGAAGCATTGATAATTGTATTTGTATACGCATATTATGTGTGTGACCTAACACATTATTTTTATAACGACGATGCCTACAGTACAGAGCTATGTTTCCTATCACACAGTAACGGTAACAAACTTTTTGACTCTCTCTTTTTCTCTTGATCATTTTGCCTCGTGTATTATAGTAGTATTGAGTGAGACAGAAGTCACATTATCTCTCTACATGATCTAATAGGCATCTAGCCTTTTTGTATAACTTTTTGAATTTAATGTCTACAGATTTTAATATCTATCTGTATATTGTAGTAACGAAAATTGTAAATTAATTAGCTATACAAAAAGGATTTATAGCCATGTTAATAATTATAGCACACGCAAAGCAAAGAACTCCAATGTCAATTAGTGGAATCACTGGTAACTATTAGATTTATAAAGTCAAATGATAAAAGACCCACCTACGGTTGTTCTATCACTTAGTACACAGTCATTATAACACGTTTCCGATAACATATATCATGAAACTATTGTCGGCGTTAGCGATCCCACTACATTGTGAGTTTTTTTGTTCATTTGTTATTATGATAGCTCCATCCGCCACTGGGGGCCGCCTCGTAGGTGTTGCTATGGCCAATATGCATAATTTTATGTTTCTATTAACCGATAGACCCGTTTATCAGACTGTCACATAAAGTTTTACTATGTTTATCTTAAATCAACTGAATTATTTCGTTCATTAATATTGATAAGAATTAATATTGTCGACTTAATAGTAGTTAATCGCTTTAGCCTGAGATAAACAAACAGGCAATTTGTATGCTGATTTAAAAATCAAAGCGAAACTTGAATATAACCTCAAACAGCTATGATCCGTGGATTGAAATTCGTTTTCCCGCGCAAATGTTAGCGCCAACTGAGAGAAACTGGTTTTAATACTAGTGTACGCGTTGAACTACTCGTATGTAGTAGGACCTATTTGTAAATATTTTGTTTATCAATAATTTAGAAAGGCAGTGTTAAAATTATTATTATGTTAAGTAAAAGATAGTAATTATGTTGATGCAGGTGCAAATGATGAATGAGAGTAAACGAAGAAACATATAATTGCAAATAAAAAGCAGTAGTTTAATTAATACGGAGCATACGACGTTTTAACATAAAAGCGGTGTTGTTAACAGAATAATAATTCATAAGTTGACAGCACGTGAATAATTCGCGACGCGAGTTGTTATCAGCCGCACTTGCGCAGTATGATCGTTCTCTTGTCCGCGCGTGCCGACTCCAACTCACCCGTACCATGCACATGCAAACCCAACATTCAATAGTAACAGTTCCACCGTGCGCGATTTACATTGACGGTTCAAAGTTTAATAAACCATTAGCACATACAAATTGCACATTAACACAAAACCAACATGAGTTATGTTGCATTGTTGTATCTGTAATAGCTGTTATGAATATATTAATTCAAATTTCATTATATTAATCGACAAATTATTTTAATTGACTACTATGTCAGATTTACATATACAATACTGTGCCAATAGGTTATTGTTAAAAATCAAGAAATATAATTTTTTAGACAGTAGTCAATGTATAACGAATAAAATTTCGCCTCGCTGCTATGTTTGACGTGAGCCACGACTAATTGCCCGATAAGTCGTCGATTCGCGTCTCGTTTTAATAAGGTGCGCTGTCTACATGTATGTGTGGATACCGATGGAATGCCACGGTCATGTGCTTCTGTGTGCGTGGTTTGTTTGTGTGTGCAAGTGACGTCTGCCGCACGCTTCATCGACCAGTTTTCCAAGACCCCCTCCCCGCCCGAGAACCTACGCTTTTGACGCGACAACGGAGAAAATATACGATATTACAGAGATCAGGATTAAGTGGTCAGGTTACACTGTAACTATGTGTTCGTTGTTGCCACGTGAAAGCATACTGTGGTCTGACGTATGTTTGTGTGTAACCTCGATTCGGACACACTACGATCAGAAGCATTATGGTTATAAACACAGAGTAATTCGCAGAATATCATTATCCAAATGAATATCCAAGTCGAGACGGACGGTCAATATTCGAGATGTGATTTTGTTTTATACGAACGTGAATCAATTAGTGATAAAACAGAAATACTTTTAATGAAGTGTAACAGTCATGTGTAAGGCTTACTACTTATAAATTATAAAACAATAACGTAACTGAATACTATGATAATTAGTATCTCATTTAAACGTTCTAATGATCTAATATAAAAATACATGTAATCCTGGAACAAAACTGCGAAAGAATTCGCATCATAATAACAAATGAATGCTTTATGTTATACTGTTCACACCGTATACGCAGGCTTTTCCCACGGTTAGTTGACTGTGTGCTCGCCCGCGCTCCCGCTCCTTCACATCGCCTGCCCCCCTTATTGGCCTGTGTTTGTAGTTCAGTACGGGTTTAGCATTCAAAGCGGTATCATGCTCCCCCGACATTATACTTTCATATTTATTGCTAAAACGCCTCGTTCTACATAATACCTAGATGCAGATTCGACTTCTAAGAGTGTAAACGCAGAAAGTATAACATTTTGGTCTATTTTACGCCAATTTATATTATTTGTAATAAAGTTTCTTATAGGTACCTAGCTATGTAATAACTTTCAAATAAAGATTACATTATATGTAATGGCTGTAAAGCATGGCACTTTGGCCTCCAAATATGTTTATACTATGTTGACACTAACTAGACAGTATTTATCCTTCTTGTCCAATTCATGTGCAATTCATAATTTCTAACTACCTACGATTTTATTTTAATTTGCTATGTCGGGTCACTTATAAAAGTAGTTTCACGTGAGTAGTTTCTTGGGTTAGATCCAAATAAAATATAAATGTGTGTGGAACTGCAGAAATCTAAGACACCAAACAAATAAGCCAATTCATCAATATATAAATAAAATTAATTTGTAAGAAAGCGCGGGGGAACGACACTGTTCAGTTCGTCTCACGCGTTATTTTCGTCGCCACCTTACGCGTCGACAATTATTCGGGAATTTCAAAAGATCACCCTGGAGCACGGGTCGTTGGCTTCACTGACTCATTCTTTTGTTTTACTTACTCTTTGCCACAGCTTTAATTCGTAGATAAGACCATTTTTTTATTAAAATAATGCTAAAACGAATCAGTTGTCTTTAAGACAAATTTCATCTTCTTATAATTATCCTAACTAAACAGTTAAAGTCGTTGCCCTTACAGATTCTAATAAATATAATATCATAAAATCGACGTCTGTAACGTCTAACAGAGTGGCAAAAAGTGGTAAATTCCAAATCATTATCTGATCGATATACCTTTCTATGAATTTGTTTTGTTTCACTTTTGATGTTTTCGTTTAGACACGATCGATTCCATGTTCAGTTATATAATAATATTTAGTTAGTTTCAACTATCGACTTATATAAATGGGTAAATCAAGAAGATAATAACAAGTCCGATAAAGGCTGGAGGCAGATTGATCGCACAAACGCAACGTTAGGTCCGAATCGAGTAGCCACACGTAACATCGATCTGGCGCAACACGTACACGCCACGAGTAATTTGGATGTTGCTAATTATAGGTGCTATTGCGGTTATAATAAGATCCTCCCAACTTCCCAGAAACGAGGCCGGCGCGCTTTATTAATATTTATCCGATACACGCCGAATGCTTCGGTCCCAAGCTAACTGACGCAGTCAAAGAAAACATGCTCGCCAGAAATAAAGTCGTAAAGTACCGGAACGATTTCAATCGATGTTCTGTGTGTATATCGGGTTATAAATGCGCAGAAAGTATCGATGGAGTACCGATTGAGGAAAACGTTCAGCCTTTATCGGCGATAGTGGTCGCGTGTAGTTTTTTATTCTCAGTCGCGCACGTGGCATGTGACATAACGCAATCATAGGCAAACTGAGGATGAATTTAAAAATAGATTTATTTAGAGCTAAAAATAAGAGATAAATGGTAACCAATGTATTTGGAGGGTACAATATAAGAACTGTTGTTATTATTAATCATCTGTATCAGCTTATACATATATTATGACTCATCCTGTTATAATAATTTTAATAACAATGAGTCTTTATAAAGTGGGATAAATCCAATATCACATTAGATACATTTTACTTATATTACCTTTTAGAACCAGATTTATTTTTTATTTTTTTATTAAGAAACAAACAGTCATTTAAGAAATTGACAGAATTAAAATTTTACCTATTTTAACCTTTAAGCGATTTATAGTAAATCATGCAAATATATGTAAATCTAAAAGATGTTATGTAAAGTAATAGTCGTAAGAATTAAAAATACATATATATATTTTTTAAAGTACTTATTTGAGTAAATGCCAATAAAAATTCACTATAACGAAAAATCAATGTTATTATTCTCAGTATTTATTAACATCAGTATGACATTCAGGATGAAAAGTTGTGAACTCCAATCAGTCGATTGAGAGCGTATTTTCACAGAAGTGGCATTTAGAGAACATTGCCTGTCTGACTGTGAATATAGGTACATTTTATCTATCATATTATGTGTGATTTATTTGCACCATTTTATTATGGCAAAATACATATATTGACCAGCTAACTCGCATTTATACAAAGAAGGATCTTATTACGTCTGAAAATAAAAAAATGGATTAAATCTGCCGTTCTAAAATTCTTAGCGAAAAATTTTCCCACATTACAAATTCGCGTATTCACAATTTACAATTACCATAAAATTGATCAAGAAACATTTTACTATAATTCTGATCAGCTAATCTTAGCCCGTGGCTTCCGAAGTAGCCAGATTTGAACACGCATATCTCACAGACACGCATATTCTGAATTATTTATGATAAACATGCCTTTTGGGAATGTGAAATTCTTCACTTTTATTCGATTCAAATTTCAAGGTTTTGTTTTCATATAATATTATTTTTGATTTTTTTTAAAGTTGATACACAGATGTAGGTACTATGTAGCTGCTATTGAATTATGTTTGAGGGTCGAAATAAAAATTTAAAATTGATGTGATTCTACTGATTTACTGGTTGTAATGGTAGCAATGATATGATATTGTACAAAATGAACGACAAGCAAAATTTATTTGTGTTTGTTAGTTAGATATTAAAGGAAAATAAAAACGCACATGAAATTATAACTAGAAAGGTTACCTTTAAATAATGCCTAAAAGTGATATTAATAAGCCTTTGTATGTATCGTATTTATAAACTGGATTATCATAGTACTACATTAGACTTTTACTTTATTTTTTTTTTATTTTTTTATACTACTTGGGTGGCAAACAAGCATACGGCCCGCCTGATGTTAAGCAGAATCCGTAGCCTATAGACGCTTGCATTACCAGAGGTATCACTTGCGTGTTGCCAACCCATTTTTTTACACCAGGGCTTTAAGATGGAAGTAACCCTGGGATAGGAATACGTTTCTTTCAAAACGCATTCCTAAATGAGCGCTGGAGACCTGTACTCACACACAGGAACACAACTACACCGCTGTGTGTAGTCATTTGGCTGTGGTCTTCTGTAAGGTGGAGGTCCTTCCCCAGTCGGGCTTGCTCGCTAGTATGGTGCCCTACCTCTCTTAATTCTTCATTCAATTATAAGATATTGTGAACAGTTTTTATGCTTGTAGTTAGAAAGATTTTGAGATATGTGAAAAGGTTAATTGTTTTGGGTTATTAATTACTTGCTTTTATTAAGATGCATATTTACACATGTATATGTTTTCTTTTTTAACTTAGGAGCATCATTGAGGTTTAACAATACTTCCCTAAACAATTCCTATCGCAATTTGAGGTTAAATGTTTAATGCATTCGTCAGAACATAACTGGAGTATCGAGTGAACTTGCGTTGTTTCGTCCAACCGCAACCCACAAGGACTCCATTTATAACCTATTCACCTGTATAAATCAAAGTAGATGCACTCTAAATGTTTCATGATTGATGTATGTACTGTAGGTATTACGTATAATATGCAGGTTTGCGGTTGTCGGACAGCGGACGCCGTCTGGCCACTCGCCAATACTCCGGCCTCAAATTGATTTTGCTGCTGCTGTACCAAAACTCTTTACTCCCATTGCATGTATTAGGAGTGTTAATTAATTTTGAGTCAAAACAATTATTCAAACAATAAATAGAATATTTATTTTGGCAGATGAGCAAGTAACAGACGACAATGCAGCGTGTCAGCAAGTAAAAGAGTTAATCAGGCACTTAAATTTTAGGAGCTTGGGTAAATGTATCAAATCTGCTGAAATAGATATTGTAAGGCTTTTTTACTCTTAAAATTGCTATATATAACATTTCAACTAGTATGATCAAAGATTAAATGGAAAAGGATGTTTAAAGTTAGAGATGATATAGTTGGAAGAACACTTATCTGCGATGCCTAGCATTGTCGTAACCTAAGACCCGTTGGACGCCTGGCTTGTCGCCAGGTTACTTTGGTTTAAATTGCTTCCACCCCTCTCTCAACTCACATGCTTTTCGGGTACAACGTCACAACTTTTTTTAGATGTAGATAGGAACTTAGGTGATTAGTGTGGGAATTAATTTAAACACGTTATGGTTCGCTGTCTGTTTCTTCCATTGTTTATTTGTGAGTGAATAATAAATATTAACTTTGTATTTATTGTATTGCATCTCTTTCTCCACCTTCTCTTGCTTTTGAGAATTTTTAGCTGACGATACATAAGAATTGTTAAAAGTAAATTTAACAATATTATATATAAATTAATTTATTATATATAAATTAATTTATTATATTATAAATTAATTTATCAAGTCGAAACAGACAATAAAGTTCTTGCCATTATTATAATAGAATAATTCATAAGTGCTATTGCCGATTTCATATATTTAACAATCATCATAATCTAAGTCGAAAGATGTCCACTGCTAAACATAGGCCTCCATCAAGAGTTTCTACAGCATTTTGTTCTGAGCTGACCTTGTACATCGCCACCCCACAACGTTCACTAGGTCGACGATCCACAATAAGATATAATTTTCATCATTTGGCATTACACCATAATATTTCTACTCTTCGTGATACAACGTTTGAGTCACTTGTGAATTACAAGTGACTCAAACGTTAGTAACAAAATCATAAAGGAATAAATATAAATTAAGTTGGTTAGAGTGTGCAGGCTGCATGTATTGGTGCTCTTCGGGTGTCGTAGCAAGCTTATTTCTACTGGCCACTTGCCAACAGTCTCCGCTTGAAATTGCTTTTGCCGTACACCGTACCAATGATACCGTAGTAGGTACTGCATATAATACTTGAGCGTGATACGCGCACTACTACCCACATGTAAAGCGTAAATACGAATATTCAATATACTGTTTTTGAATCTATAAACGTTTGCATATTGATTGATCGGGTGTTTAGGTTATATTATAATTTTCTTTTATTTGGATTACTTTTATTATGATATTTTTCACATTGAAATAATGACAACTCACGTACGGCCACCTGATGCCAAATCAGGAAGAGCCCGTACTATGGACAACCAGACAACTGGTAAACATACTTATATGTATATTTTAAAATACATGCATATTCTAGATAAATAACACCCAGACACAAAACAAAGAATCGTGCTCAGCAAACAAAGTTTTGTCCTGGATGAGAATGAGGACGAGGGTTCACCTCGTCCTTGAGAGAGACGTCAGGGTAATATGGATGAAAAATAGAATCTGTCACTTTTATTAATCATAGTCAACCTCCGTTTACCACCACCAAAGCCATCCAACAATAATGGCCAGCCTTTTATTTGGGAACAGTTTATATCTAATTTCCAAACGGCAATAAAACAATCATTCACAAAATATGGTAGATTACCGTACTCAGTAAACATACTTTCATATTTTGTGTTTTTCTCTCCATATATAGTATTGTACGATGAAAGTACCAAGCGAGAATCACGAGTAGGTATCAAAATAATAATAGTTCCGCATGCTTATGTAAAATAGTTATAGTATTTTACAATTTTGACGTAAGCTGCGCTAGCGCATTGTACCATACGTAACGACTTATATGACGATCGAGTGACTGTTGTGCAACCATTTAATAACAAAGTAATTAAGGTGAATAGAAATTTTATTATTTGCTATTTTTTGAGTGTCGTTAGTTTTGTGAATGAGAAAGGCGAAGTAAAACGGTTTAGCCTTACTTCATATTTATAGACTGACTTTATGACTATCGAAGGGTTCATAAGCTATCAGCGCGAACAGAGAGAACCTATGTTCTGCGCACACACTTGGTTCCATAAATGTCTTGCGCAATTTGCTGATTGGCTGCCGTGATCAGAATCGGTCTGGAGGACTAATTTTATTTATGAACTAAGTGTCTTTGTTAGGATTTTTGGAAACAATCTTAAATGTTTTCAATGCTGAGAATCAACTGTGGAATTTCATTTCAATAAAATTTTAAATTATATTTCGACACCGATAGTATGATAATAGTGATATCATCATTATTAATTGAATAGAACAAAAATGTTGTTCTATTTCAGTAGTGATGACGACAGATGAATTCGATCACTTAGCAAAATTATACCTGAATGGTTTTAAAACACTAACATAACAAACAAAACCGACGAGGCTCGTCCGATCATTACCGACCCAAATTCTAATGACCCATTTGAATCAACTCCTTTTCTTTTTCGCCTCGAATTTAATCAAATTATAGGTTGAAGCGTATTATAATATTTCAATACATCTCGTCCTATACCGTTTGTGGAATTTAACTTTTTATTGTTCGATTCGGTTTCGTCTCAGCGTAATTTAGAGGGTCTAGACGGGTTAAAAAGTGGTTTTCAAAAAAAAAATTCAAACAAAATTAATCGCTATCGTTGAATTTAGAACCTCTCTTTTAATTCATCATGGAACGGCCATTTGATCTTGAAACTTGCCCCACGTAAACAATGAGGGCAAAAGATAAAAGTTTTCTATTTATCAAAGTAATGAAAAATATAACTTACTTACATATTTATGTATTTGAAATAAAGACCAAGTTATCAAAATAATCCTTATGTTATAAATAAAAAGAGCTATCTTGGTTTGCAATATGAAAATAAGTTTCAAAGTCATTACAATTGAAGCGACGATCGTCTGGACTCCTGAAGGTGAACAAAAATTTTGTTAGATTCATACGAAAATTCAAGTGCTAAGACTTTCTACAGTAAACAAAGTAAATGGTAGCAATACGTACTCTCCACACTGACTTAATGTAATACCGCGCTCTCTCTATTCTATCTCATAGGTAAAAGAGGGACGAAATTTTCATGGCATTTTCATTTCTCAGCACAGACGTGATGGAACAAATACATGAATATAATACTAAAAATCTAGAATTTATTAATGTGTACCGAAAAAACGACTCAATTGTACGTAAAACAGGGTACAGATTGTGTTGATGGAATAAATCTTTTTTGAATTCCAGAGGTAAAAAATTCAGTGTACAATCCAATGAGAACCTTAATTTATTTGTCAATAGAAGCCAAGCGTAGCGATGAGTTTGTTGCTCTAAAGCCTTTTAGAATTAGATGGTTGTGTTCTGTCTCTTTCTGTTTGGGTGAAGCGTGAAAGAGAGAGAACAAAGGGTGATCCTCCACCTCCAACCGATGCGGGAGGTAAAAGATTAACCCAGTTTTGTTATTTGTCCACTGTCAGTTGAGTACCTATTCACAATGCGGCTGGAGTCTCCTCCATTGGATCCTTGGGCCGTTTAACGTAATTGTAAATGATTAATGTGTCTGTACCTCCATGTAATAGCAACAAGAGATTGGGAACCGATGCTCTTGTTTTGATTTATGACCCTAACTTTAGTAATCAAAGATGTTCAACGGAATGTTTTGAATAATTTTAAAAGAATTTGTTCGGATTCCAATGTTTAAACAGTTTAATTAAATTAACTTTTAAAGAGAGGCAGGGCACCATACTAGCGAGCAAGGCAGATTGGGGAAGGACCTCCACCTAACAGCAGACCACAGCCAAATAACTACACATAGCGGTGTACTTGTGTTCCTGTAAGTAAGTACAGGTCTCGAACGCTCATTTAGGGATGCATTTGAAAGAAACGTTTCCCTAACCCAAGGATACTTCATCTTAAATAACTGGTGTAAATAAATGGGTCAACAACACGTAAGCGATCCCTCTGGTATTGCAAGCGTCCTCAGGCTACGGTAACATCAGGCGGATAAAATAAAGGCAAAGCTTGATTGAGTTTATTTTTCTATTTCAATGTTTTATTTAACAGTAGGCATTGAAAATTGCAATATTGCACCCCTCAATATCAGACTGGACTACCTGAGGATACGCATACTATTGAAACGCATTCGATCGTCGAGGGGTCGGATAAAACAGAATTTAGGGAGAGATTATCATACGTTTTACCGCACACAACAGATGTAATACAGAATCATTCTGATAAATCAAACTTAAAAAGTTTTTAATTTTATATTTTTCTGTACCTACCACATAGACTAGATTTTCTTAAGATTCAGAAGCAAATACAAGAATAAGGCCGCCCATTGCACATAACTGAGTTTAAATAATGTTTTTATCAAAATGTAATTGGTGTAGATTAAAGAGTTTTTTACCTATCTTTATTTTGTGTCAAAAAATCTGTTTACAGCTTTAAGTACATTTTTAAGGAAAATCTAACAATGTATTTATCATATTTTTACATAAAATTTAGATAAACAAACAAATGTGAATAAATAATTATGGAAATAAATACAAAGTAATATACTAATATCCCTACTAATATTATAAATTTGAAAGTTTGTGAGAATGGATGGATGGATGTTTGTTTGTTACTCTTTCACGTAAAAACTACTGAACGGATCTGAATGAAATTTGGCATAGAGATAGATTATGGTCTGGAATACGCTACTTTTTACCGCGATAACCGACATCCAAGCGGGTGGAGCTGTGGGCAAAAGCTAGTATATTATAAAATAGCAGTGATTACTAATGACAACTTATTCATCATCGTCTCAGCTGAATGACGTCGTCTGCAATATATAGCCTTCCCCCAAGGATTTCCACGACATTCAGTCTTGAGTTTACATTGTCCATAGGCTACCCACAACAATGTATTTTTAAGTACCACGTTATTTCCTACTCAGGGTCTATTGTAAAAATCATGATTTCTTATATATTAACATTTGTCTTTTTTATATCAATACTATACCTTTGGGCCCCTAAAATACATACAAAGGACTAACGCTATCTTATGATTGATTCTTGTAACATCAAAGAATATTCTACTCGTACTAGTCACCCAAAAGAACAAACAACGGCTGCTTAAAATGTTCAAAGGTAAAAAGCCAGCAATATACTAAAGAAGACTAGATACGAAAGATTTAAGACTACAAGATAAGGTAGGCTTATGTCCGAAAATAGACGACATAATGAGCTGTAATAAACCTAAGGGAAAACAGTTTGAAAAGGGAAGATACTTAATACAAGGTTTTGAAATAGCCAATTCACGTAATTATGCATTTGAAGGACATGGTGTGGAAGGTAAAATGAGCGTTATAAATCGATCAAAAATCACATTGGCCTAAGTCTTGGAAATAAAATATTTTATTCAATAACCTAGTAGGTAAGGCGTCATCAATCGATTACGTTAGGGTAGCAGGCAATTTACTTTTCAATGTCATGCTGTATCGGTAAGCGAGAACTTGGATAACTAAAATATGAATTATTGAGACTAGAGTTATCCCTTCACCACTTAAACTTTCCCTTCTCTACCTAAAACTAACAATTTATAACACAGATAGGTAAATTTTGAATGCAATAGGATCTTGACTTCTGAATTGAAAATCTATGAAAATGGAAGACTAAATCACCCAACACCCATTTTTTTTACACTACCAAGGTGGCAAACAAGTATACGGCCCGCCTGGTAAGCAGTTACCGTAGCCTATGGTCGTTTGCAACACCATTTTCGGTTACATCAGTCAATCTCACCAAAAACAAAAGTGCATGCGCAAACACAAGTTCACTTTCTTTTACTTTGAGGCGGTAATCCAAAATATCAAATTGATAAATAACTTCGATTGGTATCATACTATAACTTTATTTGCACAAAGTATGCTCTTCATAACCATAGCACCCTCAGGAGATGATTTGATAATCTATGTATTTATGGGAAAACATAAGGGTCGCTAATCAAAAAGCATTAGACAATTAATGTTTAAAGCTTTATTATGATGGAATGCACGAGTGGTCTAGTCGTTAATGTGATCACATCGCTACCAGAACTGCATGAAGTGTTGTGGGTTCGGTTCCTACATAGGATTAAACTTTGTGCTATCCATAAATGTAAATCCTTTGCGACACGGGGCTTGTTCTCTAGTGCGAAAGTTGTCTATTAAATAAAATAAGATATGTTTAACTGTAATCTAAAATCTATTGTAAAAAACTTTAGGCTAAGAATAATTAATAGTTATGTTAAGTTTATTTATAATAGTTTGTACCTACACTATAGTATTAGGTTACCCTATGATGATAGTTGTATATAATAAAAATAAATAAATAAAATAAAGAAATCTTTGCTCGTGTTCTTTACATAGTTACTTGATCCAGCCCATGGACAATTGCAGTACCAAGCATCACTTAAACTATCGAATACTTGTAACACCAAGATTTTTTACTGTGGTCAATTAAGGACTTAAATAGGAAAAAAAAAACGTTTTACGAAGCGAAGATCTGTAGCTCTACACTCATGCGCAGGAAACAACTACATCACTGAGTGTATGGTCATCTGTAAGATAACTCTATCTTACAGAAGACCATAGCCAAATAGGTACACTTTGCTCTTCTGTTGCTCGACAGGGAAAGGACCTCTCTTTTCCCAGTCGAGCAACAGAACAGCAACACTTGCATGGTGCCTTAAAGCTGAATGATTTGTTTGTTTGAAGTTGAAACACGTGCTTTCATAATAACATTGATAACATTAAAGGATGCTCTTAGGTGTAACGGATCATAATTTAGCAAGTCGTAAAATCTACTGAACAAAACGTGTAAACAGTAAAACTCACGCTCAAAGGACTTTTATGTGGTGGCGTGTGGTGGAACTCGTAAACATAATTATAACGACCACTAAAAATTATTTTACTGATTTTGATGACAACAAAAAAGTCGCAAACAATCGGTTAGCAGTAAACTTGCACATTCCATGTTAATTTTATGACTCTTTTTTACATAAATATCTCATCATAAACTTAAAAACTTTCGTGTAGCTTTAATTGAATCATATCAATTCAAATCATATGAAGTCACATAGGTACCTGCCTACTTGCTATTTTACAGGATTGCAGCCTTCATTTAGGGTTTCGTTTTGAACGAAACGTTTTCAAAATCGTGGTAATTTTTTTTTGGTCCACGCATGTGATAACTCTGGTATTGCAAATCATGCTGCAACGGTAACTGTTTACCGTATACCATATAGAGATAGAGAGATATTAAAAGCATCCATTTTATGCATATAGACTGAAACGTGGACACATAACGATGACAGCAAAGAGACAACAATAAAACAAAAAAGAAATAGATGCATCGATGTAATTCCAGTTTTTGGAGTTACTCGTATGTGCAATATCAAAGGAAATGAAAAAAAATATATATCTCGTTTGTGCACCCGGTCTTTTAGACCGATATATTGTTCATACCTATTAGTGAAGTGACAAGGAAACATAATATTTAATATAATTATCTAACTTTTTAAATTCAAAACCTGGTCAAAACGTTAATACTTTTTTTTAAAAGCACAAAATACTTATTAGTAGTTTCATAAAATTTGATTAAATATGACTTTTTATTAATGAGTTTCTGGGTTCGATTTTTGTGTCGAGAAATGTATTATTGTGATTTTCTTCAAGAACATTTTTAGTATCAGCTCGGACAGTATGGTGTGTCCTCGATATATTTCAATGAATTCGCCCAAAATACAAAATACATCAAAACTAGTAAAACGTCCTGCCAACCCTTTCGGGGAAAAAGCGTGATGATCGTGATGATGATGAATGTTTGATGAAAACTCAATCACGCCAAAACGGCTGAACAAGTATGGATGAAATTTGCCATATTGTTATTACAGTTTGAAAAAGTTCAAAAGTCATTTTTTATCCTAGAAAAACACATTTTGTACACGCGGGCGAAGCCTTGGGTGACTTAGTTTATTATATCCTTACTAATATTATAAATGTAAAAGTTTGTGAGAATGGATGGATGGATGGATGTTTGTTACTCTTTCACGTAAAAACTACTGAACGGATCTGGATGAAATTCTGCACAGAGATAGATTATGGTCTGGAATAATACATAGGCTACTTTTTGCAGCGATAACCGACATACACGCGGGCCACGGGCAACAGCTAGTCTAGAAATAAATTAATGTACACCATAATAGGTAACACTTTAATTCTGTCACTGATTGCTTAGCGGCTTTAAAACAAAGATTTCTCAAGAACATCATACGTAATTCAGGAAAATCATATAAGGAAAATGTTTCGTCCCTACATTTCGTAGGAAAGTGTACAGATATCAATTGTATGTATGTATGTGTATGTTATATAGGTATGTAAATTGGACGGCACGCTTGTAAGGGGAGATTCTATTGGGTGTTTTGTCGTTTTAAAAACAGAGGGTGGACTACAAAAAAGTTTTCACTTAGATTAAAGAAGGCAATGAGTTTATTGTTACATGGTAATATTGTTTTTTTATATTGAGATTGACATATTATAGAAATCTGATATTGAGTATAACTTTATAAATAGATGTTAAGATGTTCAGTTGTTAAGTTTTCTATAAATTTATTTATTTATTTTATTGTTTTTGGAAAACTTACAGCTAATACAATTAAGAATCTTAAAGAATAAGTAATAGAACGGCCAATTAAGGGTCGTAAAAAGTGTCTGGGAGCAGCTGGATGCGAGAAGCCGAGGATTATGCTAATTGACGTGGATTTGGAGAGGTTCAGCTACTGCTGGACCTGATTTCTATGAAGAGATAGCTGCTACTCGCACTTTCGTCTGTAATGTAAAAGGTTGTATTCTGTGCGGTGACACAAATATTTCAAATTAAAAAATAGCCTTATTTAAGTCAAACACCAGCCAGTAAGTCTTATCAAAATCGGTCCAACTTCTTGGTATTTTTATGTCATAAAATCCTCTGTTTATTATTTTATACCACGTGTCCTTACATCGAAGTATTGTGTAGTCTTCTTCAACTTACATAGCTTTATTTTTTATAATACCTTTCTAAATCCTATTCAAATGGATTTAAGCATTAAGAAGCAATATTTATAATTATACAGTCACAAAAATATGATACTTACACAAAGACGGTGGTTACCGAGCAGGGAGCAAAAGCTTTTATACCGTGCTCCCACGACTTAACCCGTCTGCGATTTTAAAAATCAGAAGGAGAGAGGGGCCTCCCCGACCCACCCGTCTCGCCCCTTACTGGGAGTGGGCCGGGGACAAAACTGAAGAAAACTGTTATTAAAAACACAAGAGATTAGTTACAAGGCTTCTGTTTTAGAAATTATCACGCTTCAATGATTTAATTTAGATGGCTTTTTCACTTTTAAAGTTTTAGTTTTATAGATGGGCTTTAAGTTTAATTTATATTTAATAAATGAGTCGTTTAATGTCAACTTATATTTAATCATGAGATTTACTATATTGTAGTAAATGATCAATGGCTTTAAACTTATAATTTACCTATAAATAAGCGATATTAATCATATCTATTTTATTGTATTCAGTAACAAAATATAAAATGGAGTTACGTAATAATTAAGTCAGCAAACTTATAGTAAGTTTGATTTAATTTATTTAAACTTTTAAACCCTTAGAGCCAAAATCACAGATGGAGTTGACCATTCAAATCAGTTGAAACCGAAGTGCGGAAACAAATGGAAGTGCTAATATTCCTCCCAGCCAATACGGCAGGCGTAATTTAATCCCGGCGCGGCGGGGCATCCAGGGAAAATCTATAAATCTGCCGCCATTAGAGCGGAGGACTCCCCGGGACTCTTATTTACTTCGGGCACAAATTCAGATGACAATGTTTTAGGGGAAGGCGCCGTAACTGCCCTTCGCCGCCGTAGGGTTAGCTCGCGCGAGACGAGACGCTCTAAATCATTACCCGCTCTTTATAAATTATTTTTATTGCGAAATTTGCACTTTATAAGCAATGTAAATACTTTTGAGTACACAATAATTCATAAACAAGTGCGCTTTTATTAATTGTTTTGCATTAATGTTTGCAGTCACCCTCTTCCTTACAAAAACATCTTCTAATGTTACATTAAACCATTTATTCAGGATCTGGCATTACTTTTATGCTGTCGTTATGATTTAATGAAATAGATACAGTAAGTACATAAATACCAATAAATATTATTATTATCCAAAACCAAATTTCATTTTTATCCAATGACATGTCATTGTATGCAAACTCAAAATATTAAAATCAATAAGTATAAAAATTGTGAAAAAAGTAATTGATTATAAAACTTAATGCAGTTCTTTTAAATTAAAATCATGTATATCACCCAACCACCCAATTATAAGTAGCCACCCAAACAAATAAACGTAGGTGGCGTTAAGCTAACATATCACCGATATAATACTTAACACAAGTATTCAGAAAATCAAACCACCCACGTACTTATCAAAAATGTATCATTCTCTGACTCACAAAATGTGAATATATTTATGTGTTTGTAAAATTACGGTGTGGTAACCCTAGGTGGGCGTACTGCCACCCCCGTCATTTCCAACCCTGACCGATCCGAGTCGAGACTTATTGACGGACTGTTCGCTTAAATCGTTGTCTCTTTGCATCCAGACTTTGCTTACCCACACCTTAATACTTTCCTTGCTTTACACAATGAGAACATAAACTTTTGGCTTTCTAACGATTTAACTTTAACTGTTTGTAGTAATAGTGTTGCTACAACTAATGTAGTTAGTGTTATTGGAGTTAACTAAATAATTTAAGTTGTTGGACTCTTGATACTATTCTTACTCTACATTTAAAGATAAACAGATGTTACATAGTTTGTTTTAGTGTTTCAACTTAAGATTGCTCTTTAGAAAAGTTGCCTGGTTAAGGACACACACAAGTCTACTTACTTCTTACAATCCGTACTACGTATATTGAAGGAGGTAGATTAGGCACTTGAGTAGGCGTCAGAGATCGTCTTCGTGTCGATGGTATAATAAATAATTTAATTCTACAAGCCCAGAATTTTGCACCTCTACGGCGTTATCAGTTGCTGCGCAGAAGTCACTCAGAGTGCACGTGGTGACCAAAGACCAGGACAAGATGTCTGAATATCATTGGAAAAGTAAGGGAGGAAATCCATTGCCAACGCCGCGTACGTCGCAGCGTACAGTGCAGGTACATCCACAACGTCCACTGAATGTCTATAAAAAACAATTAATGTAATAGCATAACGGGGTTTATCCGTTTCAGCAGAGGTTTGTGATATATCGCTATTTTGTATTTAATTGCATTGTAATTTAACATGCGCCGGCGCAAGAAAACAAGAGACGTATAAGCTGATAATATCAAGGAAATCTATTATTGGTAAATGGCATTACAGTGAAGTAATAAATATAAAGTCTTACTTCCCTTAGGAGTGCAACAGCCGAGGTCCTTTTCATACTAACATGCATTTACGTTCGTGGAAGCGAGACCGCACATCAGCAGCAACAAAACAAATAATACATTGAAATTAGCGTAGAAAATGATTACATTCGCATGTTTTCTATTTTAGTAACGTATTGAGATTTCGCATGCACGTGCACTCGACTTCACACGATACGTTTTCACACAAACTAAACAATACGTGAATTGTATAATAAATGCATAATATAATAAACATTATATTTACCTGCCTTGCAGATCCCAATGAGGTTTCTAATTAATTGAAAAAACATTCTAGAATATTGTTTTCTTCATGAATAGTATTTACTTTTTTTTTTTCATAAATATTATAATGTATTGTTGAGTTTTGGCATATGGCAATTTATTATTGTTGTACTGTTTAAAGGCTGCCCAAATAACAAACAAAAATGTATATTTTTTCTGGCAACAAACACGAGTTCTCATAATTATCCTAATATTATAAATGTGAAAGTTTGTGAGTATGGATGTATGTTACTCTTTCGCGTAAAAGCTAAGATCTGGATGAAATTTGGCACAGAGATAGATCTGGACTTTTTATCGCGATAACCGACATCGCCGCGGGCAGAGGCGCGGGCAACAGCTAGCCAAATATATATACCGTCTTTCAGTTGAATAGACTATGGTGCAAACATCTCAAAACATCAATAATTAGGTATAAGAATATTATACCTGTTATATTATCTGTTTTGTAGATATCTATTTTACTTTTCACAAAGTTCACACAATCAATCCCTTACATTCAACGTAATCTCTTGTAAAGTAACTAAATATCCATAAGCATAAACAAAGATGCGTCTGTCGCCCCTTCGCGAGGGTGGGAGCCGAATCATTCCGCGAATGATACACCAAAAGCTCAATCGAAACGATATATTACGCCGATACGCGCGCGGTCGACGCTAATCCAGTTATGGATGCCAAAGATTATTAGTGCATTGTTGGTTCGTGTAGACGGTAGACAATTCTGACTACCAGTTGTTGGTATTGTGACTAAATTTGACATTAAATGAATTGTTATCTGTTTGTCAATATTGTATTTACCTAATGATTATACTCATACCTCACTGTTCAATCACTCAATCATACGATTTTATCTCACTTCTCCGAATTTGAGCTACAACACCTGATCCTCGCCTTCCGCATCCAGTCTATCTCAGCAGCCGTCTTGAGGTCATCGGCACTTTTTGTTATTCATTACCAATTCTTATATAAACAATCATTTTCCTTGACCCTGGAATTAACACTGCTGTTTAAATTTCATTGTTACAATCCTAAACAATTGATTGGTTCAAGATTTTTTTTTCATATAGGAAACACATTTATTTCAAAACGCATCTCTAAATGAGCGCTGGAGACCTGTATTCCTACACAGGAACACAACTACACTGCTGTGTCTAGTTACTTGGCTTTGGTTTTCTGGAAGGTGGAGGTCCTTCCCCAATCGAAGACAGCTCATGACCAGCATTCGGTCATTAGAGATTTTCGAGGGGAGCTTATGTCCGGCCGTCGTTTGTAGTAGTAGTTCGGCTGAAAAGATAGATAGATAATAATTATAGTGGTATCTAATTACATCTTCTTATTACAAGTGACAACATATAATTGCACTTGTACAATTTTTGATTGAATGCAGAATACATTATATCTTACATTATTAATCTCTTTAAGGTTATTAAAACAGCCCATATTGAATTCACGTCGTCATAATATCGTACTTCACTTCGGTGCCGCCGCCGCCACAAAGTTTTAATTACTAAACTAAATTTGCATACTCCAGTATAAAGTATGATGTGTCTCTTCTTCATTGCCGAATCTATGGGCACATCGCTTCTATATTTCATTCGGGCAGCGCAGTATTGGCATTTGAAACCTGTATCGCCCCAGCCACTTCGCTTGAAACATATATTCCTACCAAACACGTTAACTTGTTTAGTGTACTAACTCATTTTGAATAACACAGCTTGTTCATGAATTATTATACTTTGAAGATCATATTCTAATTAGCAAATAGATAAACAATACAACACTCTGTTACAGAAATAGATATAAGTTTTCTATTAATTACATAATTAAAAAACGGCCAGAATTTCATTTTTTTTTATATTGCCATATCACTACACTACAAGTGAATTCGCGCCTATAGTCACATTCCTACAACCTCTCTGCTCCCCTCGCTGGGTCTTACGATACTCATGGGACATTATAGTATAGTCTAATTCATAGACCACAGAATGAGAGTAGATACGCCAAATTGAGACCCTCTTGAGCAAGAGAAAAGTTACGACTAAGGTAGAAGGATTTTTGTTAGCAAGCCCGATTGGGGAAAGTATTTAACCTAACGGAAGATCACAGTGAAATAACTGCACTAATAGTTGTGTTCCTTTGCGTGAGTACAGGTCTTCAGTGCTCATTTAGGAATGTATTTTAATGAAACGTATTTCTATACCTAGGATATAAGAATGCCTTCTTGGGTCTACAACACTCGGGTAATGCGCCAGGTATTGCAAGCCATAGGCTACGGTAACTGCTTACCACCAGCGAGACGTAAACATGTTAGCCATTTAAGTAATAAAAGAAAGATGCAAAAGTAACCAGAAACATTATCAATAGCTAACTAGCTAACTTTACTAACGAACCTACGAAATAAACAAGTTTTGAAGTTAATACATCTAAAATGGACAATACAAAAATAAATCTTTGTTTTATACATTTAGTTGACATGATAATGGTGTAGCTGTACAGAGGCCATCAATATTTCATAGACGGGTAATATCGGCGGTTTAAACCGGCCAACTCGTTATTGCACATGTGAACTTTATGGGGACTCACCCCTTGTACATAAATTTCGGGAAGTGCACCATTTATGGATAGGTAAAATGTGCTCGATACAACGTATTGATTTTGTAGATTGTCGGATTAACAGCTTCAGATTTGTGCGCAT
The DNA here is from genome assembly GCA_947095525.1 of Trisateles emortualis. Classification (NCBI taxonomy): domain Eukaryota; kingdom Metazoa; phylum Arthropoda; class Insecta; order Lepidoptera; family Erebidae; genus Trisateles; species Trisateles emortualis. The sequence continues at coordinate 9,147,287 of OX352735.1, read as the reverse complement.
TTTAGTTGATGTATTTAATAATGAGTTGATGGAATTTTGTGAACGAAATTTAAATTACAGTATAGGATTTCGTGGACATTAAGAAGTTGAGCGCAGTGAGATTTCTCATTTAAAGCATCCTTAGAGGTGATGATGATCTGAAGAATATAGCTCCCCAAGCTCTTTGAGGAATCGCTGATCTAGTAGTTAAAAAAACTTGGTCTACTAAGCTGCCAGTACAGCACTTTTGTGTCAATGAGTTGCACGCATATTTTTCACTATATTGTACTATCATATAAAAAAATATTATTTTAAATAAGCCTTTTAAGCTTTTTATAGCATGATGTTACTCTTTTAGCAAAATGTACAAAAGCGTAATACCAAATTCAAACATTCATTTTTTAAATTCCATTACCTTATATTTTCAATGTGGTCATGCTGCATCAGACTAGATACATTCTACCAAAACATAACATACACTTAACCAAATTATAAAACTTCAATCGAAATGATTCATAACATTGAATACTCTCTGTTAAATAACCCTTTCATAAAAAAGGCAATTTAATCACAGGTCCAATTTTAGTTAACAGATCAAAGTATATTTGCTAACGAAGCCACAGCCCGCATTAAAACATTACAGCCTATAGAACATATAGATGTGTTAGTCAACCCATTCTGCACGCATGCAGCTTTGTAGGGTTGGGTCGTCACAATCATCCCGCGGACGTAACGGGCGTCCCCTTTCAATCTTCACTGCAATAAATAAAAGGGACAATAAAAAATGTGAGGAGGACCGATGGCGCCCTCACGATTCGCCATAATCAACGTCATTGAGAGTATTTATGTGTTGGACTTGCAAAATTTTTTGACATTCCCACATTGTTATAAGTACTTATATATTTTGTTCTTAGGAAGGGGAACGATGCTTTCCTTTGTTTTATGTTGATGGATAAAGAGCTTCTCGAAAGACTGTACATGTTAAGTCGTAAAACTTACATCAAAATCTGCGCAGCCGCAAGTCGTAAATACTATACCTTTCGTAGGGTTACGAGGCTATCGAATCGTAGGTACATACCTATATAGTTCCCTAGGAGCAACAAATTCCTTAAGCGCATATTATTATATCTTTATATTTGCAAGCAATAAGCAAATTGTTTTTAAAAAGGATACTCTTGTACCAGAAAACCAGCCCTGTGTCACGAAGGACTTTACGAGCACACAATTCATGGACATAAAGTACGCTCAGTCTCGGAACAACAATTTGTGGATCGCACAATTTTTTGTCCCGTGTGGGTATCGAACCCACAAGATGCTGCGCAGTGATAAATAGCAAGGGAACTACATAAATTACTGAACCACTGTGCAGTCATTCAGATATATAGCTATTGTAAAGATCAAATTGTAAAGTTTTATAGGGGTACAAATAATCACATTTTCCTCAACAGTAACGCAACATAAAAGAAAAGTTCCTTGCTAATTTGCATCTGTTCCAACTACTGCTAAAACGTCTTATATTTAAACGGACGTCATTATTCCTGAACCATTTAATTTTCCCTTCCAACCGGAAAAGCAAACTAAGTTCAAAATACTCATAAAAATGACATAGAATCGCAAACATAAAGTGTAGCTCACATCCATGTACATCCACCCCCGATAGAAGACAGATATTATGTAAAAACCTAACGGTACTCTCTTCAATCAATACGCGTTACTAGATGATGTAAAAGCTTTCTTCTCAGCATACCCTACGAAACACAACCCTAGTGTAAAGAAAATAAGGTTCACTCTTTTTTAGATATAATATTGCGATTTTTTCTCTTGACATTGTGAACAACAAATATCCTGTCAAACAATATTCACTCTTAATACAAAGTAGAACAAGGCAAAATAAGTTCTGCGTGTTGTAAGAGGGTGACCGTGGAAGAGTTAGTTTTTTTGTGAATATCAAAATATGAGCCCCCTTTTACAATCCCATTGTATCCGATATTGATCCCTGTAATAGTTTGAGTCGGCTGGTCCACAGTGTCTTAATAAAAGGGATAAAATGATGAATGCGTTAGTGACGCACACAATTTATCCATACTAATATTAGTGATGCGAATGTAACTTTGTTTGTTTGTTAGCTTTTCACGGCTAAACAACTGAACGAATCTTAATTAAATTTAGCAAGGAGATAGATGGTATCCTAGAGAAGGACATAGGGTATTTTTTATCGCGATAACCGACATCCGCGAAAACGCGGTCGACAGCTACTCACATAATTTATATTTAAGTAAACAAATAAATCGTTATATTAACTTACTTAACTGGTTGTTGTATGAATCATAGCACAGGTACATTAATTTAAATTGAAGTTTCGCGCATCAACACTTGCCAAACCGGAATGACGAATGGATAATACCGGAGCATAAAAAGCTCTGTCCAGTATTAAAACCTTTTACGTTTATGGTCCAAAATTCATGAATTAAACCGGTGATGGTTTTGTTTTTGTACTTATTTTATACTTATAGGTATGTGTACATGCGGTACCAAAGTATTGCCACAGGACTCGTATTCTTTTTCTCTTTCTTTTCTTTTTTTAAAGACAACTCCCGCACCAGCGACACTTTACAAACATAAAATTAATGGATACAAAGTACACACATCAAGACACTCATTTATGGGTCACACAATTTTTTGTCCCGTGTAGGGATTGAACCCACAACACGTCGCGCAATGGTAAGAGGTAACCACTTAAGCCATTGAACCAACCGTGCAGTCAAATAATCTCTATGACTAAAACAATTGAGATTATGTAGGTATAGTTGTTGTGAGATATTTTCAGAAAGCTAAAAACTGGCGAAGGACCTCCACCTTACAGAAGATCACGGCCAACTACAAACAGTAGTGTAGTCGTGTGTCTGTGCTTAAGCAAGTACAGGTTTTCAGTGCAAGTAGGGAAGAATAAGATAGAAATGCTTTTCCAGAGTAACCAAGACAGAACTTTTGGTTCTGCAACATTCATGTACAAATATGTTATATATAATAATTGCAACCCATATATGTCCCACTGCTGAGCACTTGTCTCCTCTCCTCTATCAAGAGAGAGAGAGGGTTTACTCCTTAATTCACATACGCTGGCCTAATACGGGTTGGTGAATCAGACATGTCTTTAGAATTTCTTCTAAGACATGTGGGTTTCCTCATTATGTTTTCCTTCAACGATAGCAGATGGTGAATCAATTGATCAATACATATAAACTCCGCAAAGTGAAATTCACATTGGTCCCGCCACCCGGGATCGAACTCGCACCTTGCGTGCAAGTCTGTTACTTTCCCACTCGGCTACCACCGCTCTTATATTTATAGAACGTAATATTTTACGTGGCCTTAACAAATAATGCAACAAATCAAATATAAAACTCGAACCATGAAAACATTACAAATTCTTTAACAGTTACACGGCTCAGTTACTTAAATCACGGCTAAAAATCTAACAAAACTTCACTAGTAATATAGATTAAAACGATAAAACAATCAGTTAAAACAACAGTTTCATAATTTATGGGTAACATTCGTTTAGTGCAATATTAACACACAAAACATAATGAGATTAGATACGTATCTTGTGTACATTAATTGGCTGTTAATGAAGTCAACGGTTTAAAGTAACAGTGCGAACAAAGAATGGCAGTAATAACTCATAGTAATTAACGCAAAAACATCTTTCATCCGCACACAATGAGTAAATTGTGAAATTTATTAAAATTTTGGTAGGGCCACGAAAATGACTGTAGAACTACGCTCCCGCTCTATTTTAAAGTTAAAAGGGAAAGTTTTTTATTCTCTTTTTTTATTACTACTGACTCTGAGTTGCTTGATGGTAAACAATTACCGTAGCTTATACACACTTGTAATATCTGGGACATTACGTGAGTTACCAAACAAAAAAAATAACATCATGCTTTTTTTATACTGCTAAGTAGGAGTACGGTATACAGCTTGCAACATCAAGAATATCATTTGGGCTGTGCCCACCCTGTAAAAACCTTGTAACTCTTTTATTAAAGAGCACTTCACGATTTTACTATTGTAACAAGATTAAAAAATAAATATCAGTATAGAAAGTTTTGCTAACATCTGTTTTTGTGGCCCTACTGCATATAAGTATGTTAACAAAACTAAATACTGAATTAACTTTAATTCGCAACAAAATTATCTAATGCATACAGATAAAAATATCTTATTATACAAGGTGTGAAAGACGTAGTTGAGTGTTTGTGTAAGTGCAGTCTTCAATTAGAGATTTAAAAAAAAACTATCCCAGAGATACGTGATCACAAAACATTGGTGTTACAAATATCTAGGTCAGCAACACGTGATACGCCAGATATTGCAAGCGTCCATAGGCTACGGGAACTGCTTACCATCAGGTGTGCGTATTGTCCCCCTAGGCGTATTGTCCACCTAAGCAGTTTAAAAAAAACTAAGTAGCCTAGGTATAATAAACACAATGTAAAAAACTAATCGTATTCAAATATACTTAATTTGTTTTCGATTATATCAGCTACGAAACAATAGGAATACTTATCGAGTTTATTTTTTGCGTAGACGCAGGAAATGATAATTAAATTACTTAGACTGAGCAGTATACAAAAAGCTTCTATCGTTTATTATCACTACCTGTCATCGAGATTTAATAACAATAATTCAAACGTCCAACAAAGCTAACTTAACTCTGTTTAGTTCAGTCAAGTTCCAAATGTTGTAAATAATTGTCCCTTGCATAATAATTATAATTAATTATGAGTATAACACCGTTTGCTATTAGTTGCAAAACGCAGTGCTACGGGGTGCGAACGCTACGCGGCCCGTAAGCTACGTTGTTACGTAACCGCGTAACGGGCTGGTCAATGACCCCGCGGCGACCTGCGCGCACGCCTGTCGTCGCCCTACTCGACCGACTCGCTCGATAGAATAGACAAGCGCGTAGATGTGTGTATGTAGGTATAATACTAATATTCATAGAAGATAATTTTGTAAGATTATGAACGAATGGTCACCTTTACCACTAGTGAAGATAGTCACCTTGCCACCAACTTCGATTGCCGTATAGGATAAGACTTTGTGCGATTAATAAATGTTTGTTCCTAGTTTGGGTGCACTTTGTGTTCTGAATTATATGATTGTAAAATCCCACATAACACAGAGCTTGTGTGCTGTATTAAACAAACGTTAATATTTTAACTAGACTGCATTAATCAAAGTAGGTAAAAATCTATTAAATTTTTGAAGAAACTAGGAAAGTATTCTGGGAAAATCACAGTAAAGCTGTCAGCTGAAACCGTAAAAATAAAGATTTAGTTGCCACCACTTGAGGGTAGCTAGGACAATATTATAGTTTTATGGTCTATCGCCTCTAGCAGTGATTGTTAGGAAATAATTTAATTTGACACTTGTCAAAAATCTCCATCTTATTTTTACGTTCAAAGAAAAAGGAGAAGTTGATTTATAGTCAATATATAGCATTTTTCAACTGATTAATATGTAGTTTAAAAAAAATATCACTCCTATGAAATAAAATGACTCTGTTTATGTATTTAATTACAATGTATTAAGCAAACGAAAAATCAAAACAACTTGTTGCTCTAATTTACACAGCGTAATGTATCCGATTAACGAGCTCTTAGTAACAGGAAGCTTTTAATTACTAAAACCTCAGTTCAAATACAATATTCAATATACTTAACCCGGCATATTATAAAGACGTTGTTTGTTTCATATATTTATGCTTAGCTCAAGCTTTAAATTTATGTTCTATCCTTGCAGTAGCGTGCTTAAAACTGCTTAAATTACATATTAAAAGACGATTTTAAGCGACATTTTCAATATCAGGCGGTCTGTATGCTTATTTGTCAACTAAGTATAAGGTAGTTACATATAATTAAACAAAAATCAAATATGTATTTTGAAAGATATTCTGAATGTCTTCAAAAATAATATTTTATGATGTTTTATATAGGTTTCTCAAAAAGTGTATAGAAATAACCTTTGAAATCTTAAACATTATTTATACCATATAGTCTTGACTTCAATTCGTCACAATACAAACATAGACCTTATTATATAAGTATATTAATGGAACATCGTCGAATAATATGATGTCAACTAATCAAAATATATTATATTACATTATGTATATGGTATTGTTGCCCTAGGGAACTAGCCCTGTGTCACGCACAAACAATTACGGACAAAAATTACACCCAGACTCGACACAAACATTTATGAATCACACAAAGTTTTGTCCCGTGTGGGAATCGAACCCACGACTTCCATTAGCAGTCACTAACAGGCCAGTTAAAAAACTGATATGCGGAAGTACTGATAGTTGATTAAGTGGCGCATCTATATGTTAATCTTTGGCAGTAGCACTAGGACGTGTTTCGTTCTCGTTAACAGATCAGCCCGTGCACCATGGGACGCCAAACATCGTGACGTTTATGGCTTTTATTGCGCCCATTGTTGGGCTACAGCGGTGCCTTACGAGTAATTGGCCATTAATTTATTTGTTGTAAGTGCCGTGTTAAAATAACTAAAATACAGTCAGCCTCTTTAAGAGCCTATCGGCGAACGGATGTCGGAGATTTTTTACGACTAATAAATGGTTTGTTGGTATTAAATTATGGGAATTTGTGATTGTAACATTGAATATAGATAAAAAGTAACTGTGATGTTAGAATAAAGAATTCGGTGCGTTATTGAATTATAATCTTAGGTTGTGTACAGGTACAACCTAGTACAAACTCCAGCAGTTTATGCAGTACCTACAAGGTGTATATGTTAACTATAAATAAATCAGTAACATAACAGATAGAAATAAATATTATTATAAACAATTTGTTGAATTATTATAAACATATTTATTTGGTTTTCGTAGGGATCCCGTATTTTTTTTCAATAAAATGTAGCCTTTGTTACCCACTTATAGTGTAGCTACTGATGAAAGAATTTTTAATATCGGTCAAGCAGTTTTTGAGTTAAATCGTAACAAACAAACAAAAATCAAATCCTCCTTATAATATTAGTTTAGTTATACTCTTAAAAGCTCAAAACTTGGCCTTTATCTTTCTGTTACCACCAGTCTTATTAGTCGATACTTCAATTCATTTCACCATCTGCGTTGGGTCTACTGCAAGGTACTGGTGTGTTCTGGTGCAGGCTCTGCCTAGTCTGGAAACGTCTGTTAGTTATCTCAAGATATTATCATTAATATAATACGCGCCTTTATCATCTCAGCCGAAAGCCGTCCACAGCTGAATATCAGCCTCTCTCAAGGACGTCCACAGCATTCGGTAGTGGCCTGACCTAGTCTATCGGCTGCCTGCAACCTTCACTAGGTCTACTTTAATTACGTACTCTTCTTTAAATATCATGTCATACAACTTCGTAGTCCAGATTGTAACTAAGTAGAATATAAATATTACGCAAATGTACGCGACTTCCTAACCCATCAGTTGAGTAAGAAGCGTGATGCCCAAGGGTCTGCACTCCATAAATGATAAAGGTAACTCCAATTGATTTCCGCGTTGCGCTTGCGCAGCCGTCATCTGATTGAGCTAACCGTAAAGTTACGACTTGTGCTGTTTGCCCACTTACCTGCAACGCTAGAAAAACTCACATAAAAAAATGTTATTGTCAATTTTATTCGTATGTAATGTTAAGATTCTTACATAGGTATTTGCTTTCTATTTTCATTTCAAATATTTTGTGTTTCTGGTCTTACTTAGGTGGGACTTTCGTGACCTTGATTTGAGCTGTTGTATTTTTGTAATTTTTTTTTGCTAAAAATCGATTATGAATTGGAAGTACGATTATAATATTACTAGCTGTTGCCCGCGGCTCCGCCCGCGTGGATGTCGTAGCCTATGTGTTATTCCAGACCATAATCTATCTCTGTGCCAAATGTCATTCTGATCCGTTCAGTAGTTTTTACGTGAAAGAGTAACAAATATCAATCCATCCATACTTACAAACTTTCACGTTTATAATATTAGTAGGATTGTAGACAAAATAATTTTACACTCACACATACACCTGTCTCCCATTTAGGTAGGAGGTTTATTCATCCGCCAATTGCTCTAATTCAGACACGTCTTCAAGCACGTCGTCGTCCCCTTGGTTCATGTTGTTTTTCGCCTAGGGTGGCCCACCTAAAACGATTTACTTTTATCAAAAATACATTATTTCAAATAATTCATTAAAATGTATTGAATAGCATAAGAGACAATAGATGTAAAGGCTTCACGGCCGAACTGCACGCGCGCTTAAGGGGAAACACGATGTTACCTTCACAGTACATTTGATCAACTATTCAATGCCCGCGTAAGTTATTAGCTAAGTTCAATTTTTTCTGAAAATCCTCTTCAATTCGAAAGATGCGAAAAAAGAAACATAATGTTACACTAAATACAAAGTAATACTTCTGTCCGGTTAATTTAGGTTGGAAAGTAATTACAACTCAAGTATTTTTCCTTCTTCCATTACCTCTTAGCTGAAAAGACCGTAGTTCCATCTCAAAGTAATATTTGGAACTAAAAACTTACTTGATTTTAATTTGTGCTTAATTTAAGCAAATTCTTCATGTACACAAAAAAAAGCTTTCATAGCCATCTTCACGCTAAAGTCGAAATATAAAACCAAAAATAAATCAAATAATTTGTTACAAAATAAGAATACATATGCTTGCTCGAGTATTTGTAACTGTTTCTAAATGAAACATTCACACGATTTAATCTAGTCATATTTCTTAAGTGTTGTTAACCCTTGTACGTTTGAATAAAAGTTTTATTTTGTACAACCCAGACAGTAAAGAATGACTGATAATTCGTTCGCAACGGTAAAAATAAATATAAACTAATAATAAAATCGAATGAGCACTCAAAACATATAAACAACTTACCTATATAATCATTACAATGTAAATTAGAATGAAACTAGGTGCTAATTTAATCCGTAACGAATGATTATAGTGCACATCTACAGGGTATATGCTGCATGCTTTCACCAATTACGTCTACTACTTTTGTATGTTCAAATTTCTATTAATAACGTTGTCTTTGAGTGAGTAAGGGGCAACAATCTATACATACTTAACGGTACCTAATACATAATTGATGGCGTCGACTGAAAAAAAGTGTAATGGTTACAATACCGCAGTTACAAAATTTGATTAGCGGAATAGTCACGTCGGAATTCGTCTATGAACGTTAATAGTAAAAACAGTGAGATAAACAATTGTGATCGTGGATGCGGCACTTTGCAAAGCTTCTGAGCTCGAAGGATTGCCTCAATTAATGGGCAAGGCATATAGGTCGCTGTACCGATAGCTGTTGGGGCATAAACGTTTAAAAGAAGCACAAGTGTGAACTAGCAACAAACTCAGGTCACTTTTGTTAATGGCCAACAATCTTCTGTAATAAATAACTAATATCTATTGAATTAGTTACGTACTTATTTGATAAAATGACAGATAAATTTTGACAATAAATTTAATGATAAACAATTAAAAGGGACTTTTTCTAGTACTATTTTTTTAGTAAATCATAGGTAGTAAAAACCTTAGTTCAAAATTGTAATTTTTTTATAAGTAATTATGCCCGGCAATGGACGTCTTTTGATTAAGATGGATATAAGTAATTATCTTTATGGAAATTTACTATAAATCAATCTCTTACAATCAATCAGCAAAAACATCCTTACTCACTGCTTGTAAATAGGCTACTCCAGTCAAAAAGATTTTGTAATAATTAATATCCATGGTATACGGATTAATGATCATAGTAATATGATTTTCTTAGTATAAGGGTGACCCATCCTCTTGTATCAATCCCTCCTTTTGCTCTTACTATACTCACGGGAGGTACTGGGGTGATTTATTCTTAGTCACACAGTAATTATGATGAACACTTCAAACAACACTCAGTTTTATTAAGGATTGATGCCGATTTGATGGGTCTAAAAGCTGTTCTCGGTGGTTTCGCCTTGACTTGTGGTTTGACTTAAATTTGAATTTCATTTCGTGGCACGCTGCGTTAACCTTCTTTAGGAATTTGGGTATCAAATGCAAAAACTAATTTCTTCAACTAGACTAATGTTAATCTGCGGTGTTGATACACCGCAGATTCTGCGGTGTTGATCATCCTGGATTACCTAGTTTTAAATAAAACGATCTATTTTTTTTTGTTTGCCACCGAACTAAAGATCTACGTTGTTTTAAATTAATGTATTCTAGAAGCAGTGCAATATTCTTCTTCTACTACAATAGAATACCACATCCAAACACCGTCCGTGATCGTCCTACATGAATGACGTCAGTTTCGTCGCGTTCAGGGGCAAGTGGAACGGTACCGCGGCCGACGACCCGAGATTGCCGCCGATAACTCATCGCCGTGTTTATTCACTATTATCGAATCGTGGACGCGGCCAGCGAGACGACACCATTGTGATTTGTTAAGTCTCTTAATATTTGTCATTATTGTATGGATGTTGACGAACTCCCGCTGAATGGTTTTCCCAGATTTTTGAGTGTTATTTCTTAATTCGTGATTTGCACTAAGATCAATGACACATTTTTTTTAATACTATAAATGATAACATTTATACTTTTGTTTTATGATATCTATAACAATTTTGCGAAATTGATGTGTGGTAAGTAGGTAACAATGTATTTATTTTCACTGACAAGCACGGAGACATGGTAAATTATGGAACATTTGACCTACACTATATTTATATGATATATTTAAATATATATTAGGTACACGTCAAATAAAAGTAAATGTTAAAAGGATTCAGACTTACATATAAATTGTAATAATAATAAATAGATAAAGACAGATTGAAATAATCCTACACATGTTAGAAAACTAGTCTAATCCTCAAACTCATCCAATAGTTTTCACTGCTACTAATGTGAACAAAAACAGGATCGAACGTAAAAACCACAAAAATGACACAAAACATAATCGACAGTTTTGTGCGAAACTGTTGGCAAATCGCAGACAAATCTGTTACTAAACGTTGCAAAAATGTCACATAAATAACGTATAATAGGTAATCACATTACCATTAATTGTATTTTTGATATAATTCAATCTTATAATAATTAACATGTTCAAATTAATCAAACAACAGGAACTATAATTCTCTCGAGTCAGCATTAAATGTAAATGCATAATTCTAAGAAACTGTGCATCAGAAAGGAGTAGTGAAATGCCACAACAAAAATAACTGTTCCCAGGTTTAGCTGATGTAAACAAATAGATCGAAATAATGCGAACACGAGAATGCCTCCGCGGGCTAACGGTGCAAACGGTTAGCTTATGGTCATAGAGGTCGCAAGTACTAAGGTTCGAATATCAGACGCAAACAAAATTTACATTTCCGATAAACATTTCTCAGATCTAACGTGAAACAACGAAAGCATCACATTTTATATTAACAATAAAAACTGGTTTCGAAATGACCAGCGTTTAATAACATCAACATTCTTTATACTATTATCGCTACATTAGTTCAGAGAGAGTTGTACTCGTAGTGCGTCCGAACATACACTGAGTAATCAATATGTTGGTATTAGTAATTAGTTAGTACCTGATCAATTCGAGCACTTTTAGATCGCGAATGGGTACGAGAAAATTAGCGGTCACTAATGCTTTCCGTCCGGTGAAGTTCTCGTTTTAGGAGCGTCGATTTTACAAGCGCACATTCTCTGTATGCATTTATCCACTTGTGGAACAATACCTATGTAGTTTAGCTTGGCTATTGCTATTTGCGTCTGTGGCGTTTTACTTAAGCTTTTAGTGTGAAGCTGCATTTGGATTCACTGCATCTATTTGTAGGAAGTAAACTTACGTTATTATATTATTTACGGTAGTCTAATATGCAGTTTTGTTTTTATTTGAGAACCATGATCTCCTGGAAGAATAAATTGCTTAATTTGACTGCGTTCAAGCTATACCAGCTCATAAATTGTGTCTATAAAAGATTGTCACGCATTGCCACTTACTCAATCAAAGAAACTACGTCCCCAAATCGGTCTCCCAACTCAAACACAAAGAGATGTGACGAATAAATTGTAAAGTTTATACTCAGTTTATAATACAAGTTAGGTGTGATATTGAAATGTTTGAAACTGGTTTGCCTCCCGGACTGGCCAGGGAACGCGGTGACCCCGCGGACTCCCTGGGAATACAGAATCGCGACTCAGGATCAGTTGCAACGCGCCTTGAGCATAGGAAATTAGGAGTGGCGCCGACCGAGCTATTTATTGTTTTGCACGTTCACCGTTGTGGATTATGTGCTATCGGTGTCTTGCATGCGCTAATCTGTATGTACTATTATATTTTATTCATGTGCATACATAATACGCCAGAAAATTCTTTAGCTGCTGACTAAACTGGGAAATTACTCAATGCTTATTACCTATCTATATTTAAATAAGACGAACTTGCCTGGTTATATTTTTAAAACGTATTTGCGGTGTTTTCTATGCCTTCGTATTTGACAATAAATCCACAAAAAAAAATATTTTGTCCTTGCTACCTATTTATCAAGGTGAATCAAAATAAAAAGGCACTTATCAACCTTAAGTCCCCTCTCACAGGTAAAAAATGAATGACAAGAGGACCTTAACTTTGATGTTGTTAAATGGCAATGTGTGTCCTCAAAAACAGAGTAAAAAGTAAATCTGCAAGGTTGGCGACGTGTGTTACTAAACTGCACTTTTATAAAAGTTATAATCAACTTTGAACAGACTTTGTTTTACATTGAAAGATTTGTTCGTTTTAATATAAAACTTTATTATTTATCGCGCATTGTATAGGTTACAGTGTTTTAACTCGTTATTGATACATGAGCTTCTTTTTGCATTGAGCGTTTGCCATATGCTTCATAAGAAATTTAAACTGTGATCTTGTCATCTGAATAAATTTTAATTATTTTGAAGAACCAATCTTTTCGTTAATTAATTAATTACGTAAATGCCTGTCTACTTTATATTAATATTGTTGACAATTTTAGTTATATTTTTTAAAACAATTGCTTTCGTGTTATAATCCACTTTGCACATCATGTACTAGGGTTGACAAAAAGACAATATGTTTATAATTTCAGTAGATAAAAAATGCTGTTAATTATATTTTAAAAGTAATAATTAAACATTGTTTAAAATATTTCCCTATTTATACAGTTTCGGTAAACCAAAGATAAATATTTTTTTCAATGTCGTTACAATACTAAATGACATTAGATGAGGAAAATCATGTGACAATAACAGACAAGGGCATATTGCACAGCAAAGTTCTAGTAAACAATTATCTAGAACATCTTTAAGTCACTTATTAGTTTATGTTATACCAGCTGTTGCCCGCGGCTCCGCCCACGTGGATGTTGGGTATCGCTGTAAAAAGTAGCCTATGTGTTATTCCATACCATAATCTGTCACTGTGCCAAATTTCATCCAGATCCGATCAGTAGTTTTTACGTGAAAGAGTAACAAACATCCATCCATCCATTCTCACAAACTTTCACATTTATAATATTAGTAAGGATTAAAAAAAATTCTTCAAACGAATTATAATTTTCAAAACGCACGTAGTATAAGTTGCTACTTTGTTACATTAAAAGCCTGTCGGTAACTCACTAACCATGACTTCGATTCGACCTCTGGGATTTGACTTAAGTACCTACTTGCTGTTGTTTTGAATTGTTATTAACGTTGCAAGGCATATAATAAAACAAATGGGGAAAATTTTGGATATAAATTTGTGAGCGCCGTTATTCTATTCATTCAATGACACTTATTTCGGTTTTTGGTAAAAATATAGACACGTTTTATCAAATCGAAATTAAATTCGTTGCACTTTGCATAAGAACAAATCACCTAAGTGTTAAGCTCTAGGCCATCCATCAACTGAACTAGTACAGCACCCTGGTTAACTTCACCATATCATCATATCGAAAATCATTAGCACTATATTTAGTTTTCGGGAGCGTTTACCTTCCAAGAAGTTAAAACATTTTTTTAATTTAGCATTTCTTAGTAAAACTGTATAACGACGGACATAACACGAGTATACAACAGATAAATTATATCACTATCTTCGCCACCATATTACATAATGTTCACAAAATTAATTTAGCAAAATTATGTTCAACCCTAACAAAATTTACATATGTGTGCGTAACGCGCGAGCATTACAAAACGTGAATGTGTAAGTGTCGCATATGTTCGTGTGTGTGGATCGGAGAGCGCGCTATGTGTCGGTATTTATCCCACATTAGCATGCATCCATACCATTGATCCAACCTCTTTGTTCAACCAAAACTTTTATTTGGTTGATAACCGAAAAAAAGGCAACAACAACCTTAATGTATTTAACCTTATAATCTGTTGATGTAGTTTATTTCCATTAAAAATAACTTATATATCAACAAAGTAAAATACATATTGTCATCTCTTTGTCTATTACTGATTTATATGATATTACTAGGAACATAGTGATGCTAATTTAATACAAGAATAGAAACTTTCCAAACAAAAATCACGAAATATTTCCTCATTATGATAATGAATGGTTTTAATAGAGGTGTAAAATAGCAAGTAAAACGAGGCAATAACGTGGCAATAAGCGTGGTGACACGAAATGAAAGCAGCAACAGGCTGTCAATGCTGGGTCTAATGGTGGCGAGCGGAGGCCGCATGCCGACTGGGGTCTAATACCACCAACATCGAAACAATGACGACCATGGTATAAATAAAAAGTAGGTAAAATACAGTTTTAATTTTTCCACTGTTCACTTCCTGACTTAGATCATCGTGAATCTATCATGATATTGTATTGTCACGGGATCTCAATATGTGTGAAAAGTTTCATTAGAATCGGTTTAGTAAACGTACTTGAAAAAGCTGTCGCAGCCTCTGCACCATATATAAAACCGTTAAAAGATATCAATTATTATGTTAAAGCACAATATTTTATTCATCTAAAATTTAATGAGCTAATCAATAATCATGTTGCATTTCATTTAAATTTTTGAGGATAAATTTCATTTATTCGTAAAATCTAGTTTGTGATATTTATTGTGTGAAATATGTCTTAGGTATAGAGCCATTAAGATAATAATAAAATATATGAGTGGACTAAATTGATTATTCATTATTCACACTCTGTAAAACATAATAATACAATGGAAAAAAGTTAAAATCGACATCTATGCTAATATAATAAAATTAAATGCGAAAGCGACTCTTTCTGTCCGTTAACTTTTCACTACTTAACGGCTGGACAGATATTAACGAAATTTGGGAAGGAGATAGATGGTATCCGGGAGAAGGAGATAGTATACTTTAAATCGCGATAACCACCTTTGACGCGAGTGTAGCCGCGGGTAAAATTTAGTCGAGCTAAATCGATTCAAAGAAAATTTTGACCTCATATAAAACGATTTCATTTACACATGAAAGACGAAGAAAGCTTAAAATAATCAAAGACACAAACGAAATGAAGATTACTAGACACGTTCAGTTTTCTCAGTACATATCATTATACACCACTCGACTAAATAAGATTGTGGTTGATTTAAACGGTGATCTGATGCGGTTTCCTCATGTTCTTACTTGGTCGGTTAATACGAGACGGCCATCCAAGTGTGGGTTTATGACAATAATGTAACCTGTGCTGTGCCGACGGCATCTGGCAATAAGTTACTTTTGTTTGTAAGCGTTTAAAACTATAGAACACTTAAAAATATGACATACATCTACAATATTTTTAAACTTTCATTTTTTGTTCACAATTTTGAATTTTACTCTTTCAAATAACTAAAAAGATAGTAGTAGCAAAATGCATAATAAACAAATGAAATAGATATATGTACATAGTTACGCGTAATTCATGAATTTGAAGTCAGTTTGCTTGGCAACTCTTTAAAAAAAAATAACTGGCTAAATACTTACCTAAATTAAATCAAGGCCCTAGGTTGGCCACTAACTATTCGATAGGAAAAAGTAAATTTATAGTCGAAACCATCAACGGTGAAGGCCACAGAACATATGAAAGAGATGTTGTGTGGTCAAGGCTACACGTCAGTTGAGCTAGTGCACTCGGTAATTACAGTTTCATTTTTTTTTCAAACATGGAATCTGTTGCTGTTTTACGCACTATACCTGAAAGATTAACTAAACATTATTTTAAACAAAATTAGTTTTTATTTCTTTCTATTACAAAAATAAAATGTGTTTTTCAAAAACATTTACTATGTACTTTAATTGTGCTACTTAACAGAAGTTTCAGCATTTAAGTACGTGCGTTTTATTCATACTATTTAATGTACTATATTTAAATTAAAATAGCAAGAAATTGTATAAAGTCAGTTTATATAATTAAATTATTCTGTCAATAAAAACAGATCATATTTTTGTACCAAACTGCATATTATTTTAAGTTTACAAACTATCATACATTTAGTATAGTAAGAGCCTAATAATTGTAACTTAGAATGGCGATGTAACGATAACATAGATGTCCTATCACGCCCACACAAATAATATTACCAACGTATCTAAAGCATCGCAAATTTTCCTTTATCCTACAAAACGAAGCGCGTACCGATTAAATGAGGTGCTCGCGTTTCTCCAGATAGCCAGGCGTGCCTCTGTCTCTCTCACACTTACAAGAATAATATAATCCATCTCTCTCCCGCCAGCCTGCGCAGCCTCATCTCGACGGCACCTCGCCGTCGCCTTCAAGTCACATATTTTATTTGTGGAGCCTTCCTGCATCCAGAGGGGACTAAAGCCTCCCATGCACGGAACGATCCCTACTACTGTTCAAAAACGAACCTTCTGTACGGTAGATTTGAATAATCAAATAGAGCTCAGAAGTCAGTCGGCCAGTGAATGGTTAGCTTACATTTGTCGTGTCGGAGACCTGCCAATAATATTCACCCACACATTCACCGGGATGCAATAATCGTAGCCGATTTTATGCTTATAGGTGTGGGACACACGCGAATAGGTGACGATACGACGAAGGCTGTAAATTGTGATGCAATGAAACCCTGGAATGTTGTCACGTTTCAAATACATTCAAATGCATATTGCTAAAGGTTTTATTGTTATTACAATGTGAAAATGACATTTATTAATGTTGAAAACACCATACACAAGTAACAAAAAGCATTCAAAGATGAAGTTGTTAGCTTTTTGTAACAAATGCATATATTATTATTGCATACAAGTAAGATGAATATTGACGAATATGTTTCATAACAGACACAAAGTTATATTTGTTCATTAATAAAAAGCGGATAAAAAAGCTCTAAAGTACTAATTTTATTCTTACTAAATGTACAATGATGCAAACTAGTTTATACTAAAACATTATAATTTGCATAAGCAAATATTTAGAGGCCTTAAAACAAAGTTGTAATAAAGAATGTGTTCAGATCGGCTAATAACAAAGGTAGCTAAACGATTGTAGGTATATGACCCGGAGACAGATAGCCGTTGAATCACGTCTTCAATAAAAAAATCTATAAAAAGTTGGCGTTAACAATGCCGACGGGTAATTTGGTTAGCCCCAGTATAAAGTTATTAACAGTACTGGATATTTGAAACAGCTTTGATATTTTGATTGCTCCTCTAAAGGATTGGCCAACTAAAACTATATTTAATAAAATTAATTCAGTAGTTCATTGAATTATAAGAAAAAATGAGTTTGAGTCAATTTCTATAATGTATACGTATAGTATCTATCATATTATAGTATGTGGGTATCTATCATATATACAATTTAGAATGATTTCCCGCCAACATCTATTCTGTCTCTCTGTGTGGCGCGTAATTCAAATTTAACGGTCGCCACAAACTTCGGATACGGAGCTTAACACGTGGCTGCTGCATAATTTTGTTATTTTTCTTATTTGCTCCTAGTTATCTTGTCATAGTCTAGTAAGGCTAAACGATCGTTTTTCCTTAAATAATTACTATTTTTTTTCGAGAGTATACTTTATTAAAGAACCTAACAATAGATTTACGTTGGGCAAATAAATTCTTATAAACGAGGTTTCTAACAAATTCTTTGCACGAGATGTGTGTGGTGCTTACGATTTCGCAAACGAAATTACAATGTGGTATCGAGCTAAACCGCTAGTCGCAATAATCTAATAATTTGCTTACTTAGAGTATAAAATAAAGATTACTCCTGATCGTCGACTTAATATTTTGAATGTCAATCCATTCGTTTATTACGCACTCATACTTTTTGAGTGCCATACAAACACTAAACGGCTACAATTTGAAAAATTCTAAGTATTTTCCCTTATTGATAATGGATGTAGTACACACTTTAAGTACATTATGATATTTGGAAACATTATCAAATATGTTTGTGTGGTATAAATATCTAGAGCGGAAATAACCGCAAAACGTATATTATTGATGTATTTTAATAATGTTTGTGTATTTTATATTTCATTTATGTCATGTTTGTCACGCGCCGGTATGATGCATGTTTCGGAATTCCGAATGACGTCATTACAAAGGTTTAAATACGAAACAATAAAATGGCACAAAAAATGGGGTTACTCAGTAGAAGAAAGAGAAATAAACTGTACCATAAGCCGTGATTGTCGCGGGTGATTTTACGAGCAACCACGATGAGTTACCGCAACCATTGGATCATTTGCGCAACTTACAAAGCTCTGTATTCATTAATTTACGTGACGGTTCCGAAGAAACCCTTTAAACGCATATCTCTGACGTGAGTATTGCTGAGAAAGTACGCAAATGCAAAATCAATTGTTCCGTTTCGGAAATTCTGAACCAACAAACGATTGCTGTTGATATACCAAAATAAACCTAAAGTCATTGTCACAAGACTTATATAAAGGAGAAGGTAAAACGCAAATCTAAATTTGCTCATTTGTTTCGTCTTCATAATATTGGTCCTTCGAGCGTCTTATTTTATTTTCGGTATGCAAAACATTTTATGGTTCAACTGTGTGAGGCTTGCGTGTGTCTCAGTTATATATTCGGAATCATTCTTCGAATACCATGTTACAGATTTGGTATTTTCCTTTATCGATTTACATAAATACTCACTTAATTAGGACGTAAAACTCACTATTGTATAGAGATTTAGCCCTTTATTATCAAACCGTAACCCGATTTTGATACCAAAAAATGTAACAAAGCGGAAAATATGAAGAATTGTTTAAATGTATCTTGTCATAGTGTCTCGCTCCATTTTATAATTCGAAGAAAAAGATAATATTATTTCCGTTATATCTGATATAACGCTTACAACTGCTTTCGATCATTTTAATAGCAAATATTAAAATGGTCGAAAGCAGTTGTAAGCGTGGAGACAAAACAACGATGCAAACCAAGATGAGCAGGAAGCCGGCTATATTAGTACCAAGGTATCAAGACAAAGGAGCGGTGGCAAGCGCAGTTCACGCATATTTAAATAAATAAACTCAGATAGAACGTTCTGAGTCGTACGCGCAGCTACGCGAGGATGGAAGATTTACATTGATTTTGTTATGGATATGGGTTAGTTTGAGTTTTTTAATTTGGTTTATGTTGACATTATTAAATAATGATTCTTACTGTTTGTGTCTTTTTAAAATCGCAATTTAAGTACGTATGACTGTTTTGGTATTGTTAATAAATAAAATACTCTACAACCATTCAAGTCAAGTCAAACTCATTTATTCATTTAGATCAAATACATGATACTTATGAACGTCATTAAAGCAAATGCCAGCATACTTTTTTCCTACGTCCAATTCGCTGACTAGGGTTGGGCCTCGAGAAGAATTGGCAAGAAATTATGCATTAAGAAAATCGTTCAATCAATCAGTCCTTTGCTGGACGTAGGCCCTTCCTAATCATCATAACACCCGGTACTCCGTCTACCGCATCCAGTCTATCCCATCGACTGATCTTTTTTGTTTTTCTTTTTTTTACTTTAGCTTTATTCTTTGAAAAATCAACAATTAAAAGCAAATCAAATGTATTTTTTTACATTAAATTAAATTCCAGTATTTTCATATAATTTCTTGTCAATAAAACGCCGTCTCTGTGTTACTTAGTAACTCGATGTAACACGGCCGCGAATATCTGCTTTGACCGTGAGAATCCGATATTCGTTCAAAGAACACTGACTGTGACATCTGTTTATTTGACACGTATGCGTGTATTTTGCTTAATTCAATGTAACTGAGCCTTTTTTAACGTAGGTAGTGTAAAGCGACCTATTTCCGACTTGTATTCAGTCTAAAAGCGTGCTTCCTGCTTTTTGAACCATCCACTAAATGTTTATGAAATTCACAAACCTTGTTAAGGTTTTCTTCTCTTGTTTTCTGCCAGTCTCATTAACGTTGTGGTTGTGTTTTTCAACGAATGTTGGGACCACATGGGACAATTTTTTTTATCACACTATTTGGGTGTCAAACAAGCATAGGGCCCGCCTGATGTTAAGCATTTACCGTAGCCTATGGACGCTTGCAATACTAGAGGTATCACTTGCGTGTTGTCAACCCATATAGGGATAGGAATACGTTTCTTCCAAAACGCATCGCTAATTGAGCGCTGGAATTGTGTTCCATAAACATTATTTAGTAGTATATTCTCTTGATGTACTATCTGGCTATGAATAGTGCGTTTGTATATTTAAAAGCGGAACAGGGATAGTTCCTAGGCAACCATCATTCGGAAATTGTCTTAAAAAATTAAAAAATACAAGTCAATTATTACATAATACACTCTCTATTAATATCAAAGTAGTCATCAACACTTCAAACACTTTAAACCCAGTTTCCAGTTCATGACAAGACAGATGAAACTACTTTATTTTAGCATAAAACAACTTTTTTAATATTAACGTTGTGACCCGCTAGTTTGAGTAAAAAATATTACGGTAGTCGTCACGGTTGAAAGAGTTGGATCGTCGGCAGAGATTACAATCACCTTTCATAAACTGTAAATATAAATGTCGTTACAATGGGTACTGAGTGGCATAACATTGAAAACGACACTGAGATATGAGTAGGTAGCGTTGTAACTAATTAGACAATATTAAATATTCGTATTCTGCAGAACAGACACAATGATAGGATGAAACTATGATTAGAAAGACAGGTTCTTTGAGTTGACAGCAGACAGTTATTAGAAGAAGAAAAAACAAATTGTGTCTGTACCAATATGTCCTTAATAAGGAAGGTGTAAGAAGGTCAATGGTCAAGGTACAAAATTAGACAATAACACTCAGTACACCCAAACCCTAAACACAAACTTTGTTCCTTTGTGCGACGAATCCACAACGTCGCGCATCGCGCAGTAGAAAATGCCGAGGTAAGTTACACGGGCGTCAATTCAATAAATACCTGTTGTAATTTATAAACGGGTATTAACACAATCATACATTATTTACCTTCAGATCTCTTGTATATAATGGTACATGGAAGACCAATAATGTGAGGGTAGAATCAGATGATTCTGCGGATGATTCTTTGGACTCCTGACATCGCTTCACCAGTAAGTTTTTGATTTGTATCGTATCTTATTGTTTTATCTTCGCTTTGTCTAAAGAATACTGTCCTACAATCTGAGTACTCATACAAAACAGTCATACACTCCCATTCCATTTCATTTCATTCCATGTTTACATGGATTTAATGATGCCAGTTACTATTAAAATAAAGTATATTATATATAAGGTTTTTAAAGGGTCGCGTGACGCGTGAGTTACACCCCTGGTGTTGCAAGCGTCCATAGGCTACGGTAACTGTTTACCATCAGGCGGGCTGTATGCTTGTTGGCCACATTGGTAGTATAAAAAAAAACAACTGCATTTCAGTTCCGGACACTGGACCTTTGTAGATATTTATATCAAGCAGAAAAAATGTTCAGGCGAATAAAAAAAACTTTTAATTTCTATTTACTCCATTGCTACGCGTGGCCATACTATATAGTCCATAGTGATTTATCCTAATTAGAATTTCGAATGATGACAAAGGTTAGGAAACGTCTCACAATTTTTTAATTACTTATATATCAAGATACGGTCCCTGTTAACATAAATTACAGATTTTTCAGTGGTAAATGTGTAGGTAGAAATTTAGTTATACTTTTTATATAAATGTAACATATTTGTGTAAGGTAAAAGTCAGTGACCTAACTTAGATGCTAACATTTTATGGTCCGTCAAATACGTTAATTTTAAACAGAGACTGTTTGCAGTAGCATTTGTATTCGTTCACATTTTGGTTTGGATCTAATAATTATTAGATAAGTAAAGATTTTTACATTAGAATATTTTTATAGACCATTTAACATAACAAATAAATATGATATTATTAATGACAAATATACTTACGTCCTACATTACGATATACTTATTCTACCATATCTATCTATATAATAATGATTCCTTGTTATTGTGTTGTATAATGTCTGTTATCTAATTCTATAAAATCAAACTTCAAACTTTTGTAATTTATTTAACTGCATTTTCTTAACTTCTCTCTCCTTCTGTACCCTATTTTCCAAGTATTTTGGAATTAGTCTTTCGAATCTTAACCACTCTGGGCGAGAATCTGGGTACTTTGTACTGGGTTCTGGGTACTCTGGGTAATCATCAGATATTGTAACAAGTACTAAACAAGAGACACGTTATTCAAATATTTTAAAGGTTTTGTAATTTCACATTTCAAAAACCCAGGTGGTCAAATTTTCCAGGTAGATTCCGCATTAAATAATCCTTAATAAAATAGTTACCATGTAGATAATATTGCGAAATGTCATGCGACATCTGTGTCCCGCTTATGTGCAAGCGCATTGCCACGTAAGTGTTCAATTTAAGGTAATGAGGCCTGTACAGTCGCTCGCCAAGTATTAAATGTATACATGTATCTGTCTAATTAATAAGCTTATGTGAGTTATATTTTGTTTGGCTTCGACTGGTTGGCTTCGGTTAGAATTTAGGACATGTACCGTTGAAGTTATGTGTGAATCATATTTAGCAGGACATATTCGTACAATCTAATACTAATGTTAAGCTGAAGAGTTTGTTTGTGTGAACGCTTTAATCTCTAGGCGGCAGTGATCTTAATATTTTAGCATTAGATGGCGCAATTTTTGAGGAAGTTTAGAGGCTATTTAACATCACGGTACAAATTAAGAGAGCATTGTAGTAACAATAAATGTGACATAAAATCCAATTATAACGCATGTGAAACTGTGAGGAACAGCTGTATTCTATGTAGGAGATTTCTTAATAAATATTGCTAAATAGTAGCAGTACAGTTAACTACCGTTTATATTTCGATGGCTACCTTCAGATTTGTTAGCAAACACTACAAATACCGCTAAAGTGTTGGTAATTGATACGTAAGACCATAATTAGATATCTGGGTATCTAAACAGCAAATTTGCATCACATTTACATTTTAGCAATTACACAGAAACACAAGGTTTTAACTTTCAAAAGCATTTAAAGAGATTTTAGTCCTACATTTCTTTTGTGACCATTTCCCGTACGTTTTAGAAATTAAGATTAAAAGCCGCTGTACTTCTAGCTGTATTACTAGCTTAATAGAAACACTCAAAGCACAGCATGTTTACGTCAAATCTTACTACTTTTAAAAAATACAAAAGTTTGTGAGGACGACTGTTTAATGTTTATTACTCAATCCCAATAGAACGGCTGAAGGCATCTAGATGAACTTTGGCACATATATAGATAACTATAGTCTTCAAAATGCATACTAGTTTCTACAATGTGCTATTTCATAATCATTTTTAAAACGTGCTACTTTTTTTAAAGTGTAATTCCATACTAATTATGACTTATTATTAGTCCGGAATCATCCTAGAAAAATGTGCTATTTGAGACTTCAAATAGCACATTTTTCTCGGATAGATAAGAGTTATCTCAGAAAAATATAAGGTTTCCGTGAAATAGATTTGTTTTTGCGGGCGGAGCCGCGGGTAATATCTAGAATGTTATAAATAGCAAAGGTACAAGTAGGAGAAAGAGGTCGGTAGCCAAATAAAGTGTGTTGTGTTGTTGCATCTGACCATTGTCACAAGGCTACCGCTTATGGTAACAGTGACAATATTTTTTCCTCCTTCCTACCCGGAGTTGAGCGGAACAACCTTGCTCATCTTAAAGGTCACCACCCAAATAAACGTAAACACTTTTTGTTGTTCTTTGTCATGTCACGAAAAATAAAATATTTATAGTTAATTAGTAATTACTTTATTCTGCTTCTCTAGAACCCCTGTAATTTGTTGTGTAATAGCTTTTTTGTTGGATTCATTATGAATCATGTTTTATTTTGTATGTTAAACATTGTTGATTATTTGTGGATTGGCTATCATATCCATTGAAAGAGGGATGTCAAGTAAATTACAAGAGAAGTAAGATACTTGACTGGGCAATTGACGACGCTTTACAAAAGACGACAGCCAAATAACTACACACAGAGGTGCAGTTTTGTTTCTGTACGTGAGCATAGTCAACAATGCTCATTTAGGAATCTGTTTTTAAAGAAGCGTTTTCCTATTCCAGGTATACTCCATCACAAAATCTTGGTGTTAATTTTTGGCTCGGCAAACTTTGTATTGCTATCTTCCATAAGCTACGGTAACTGCTTACCATCAGGCAGGTCATATGCTTGTTTCTCACCAAAGAAGTAAATAAAATTTGTAAATTTATTACTGCCTAAACTATTTTGATGTGCTTTGGAATGTAGTTACATATTCGTAATTATACTTTAATATGATATTTAGAATGATTAAATTCCATCTTTTACTATCATTGACTAGAGCAAATTAATGATCTTCATCAGACCACCCTTGTATCAGCTAGTACTACCGCTATACACCCACACTACCATCCTATTTATACGAAGATTTGTCTGTAATTGCTACATTTGAATAGAGATTTAGGCCTCGATATAAATAATTAAGTCCAATTATACATTATAAGCCATGATCCGGAATTAAACAACTATTCCTTAAGCCTTCGGATGAATTTAGACCACCCTCGGTTTCCGTATGGGTGTTGAAGTATAATCTTAAGTGGTTACGTCGCCATTTACCACTGCATGCGTGTTGGGGCTTCGATCCTCACATGAGACAAAAAATTGTGTGATCCATAAATAATTGTTCTAAGTCTGGGTGTTTGTGTTCTGTTCTAGAGTGGTAGAAGGCCTTTAAGAAGAGAAATGCCTATCTGTTCACCCAAAGGTTGCCTGGAAGAAATTGCTTTTAGTGATAAAGCCATGTACAAAACTGAGTAAAATAATGTTGGTATCAGAAATGTAATTGGTGTACAACAAAGAGTTTTCTATTTATCTATTTAAAAATGTTCTCTCAATAATCCTAGTAAATGTGCTTTTAAATTATTGTCAATTACCATGGATCTTAAAGATTGCGGTGATAGTGGAGTAGAAAAGTAATCATTTTGGATATTATTATTAATTTTACTTATTAACGAACCTATCAAATAAGTTAATTGCTAACGATAAAAAATCTCTTGCTCTTGGAAATTCACGTCTTAGAAGAAATTCTACAGGCAGGCCTACTAAGCCGCATTTTGCCAGCGTATATGTGAAAAGATCTTTTTTGATAAATGAGAGAAAACTCGTGGCCAGTGCAATATATTCAATAAGTAGTTGATTTAATTTTTAAATGTATTGTATTCTCGAGGTATCTATGAATTAACGGAAAGCTGACTTTTGTTACCAGCTCGACGATATAATTGTTAGGAAATAAACAATATTAATAGATGTTTAGATGGTGAAAACATCGTTTATGTCCTATAGAGGCGAGGACACATTACACACTTTCTTATTTTCCCGACTTCGCAAGGTAATCTAGTAATAGGCAATCTTAGGGACTCTCTCCTCGCTTAAACGCATGGTGAAAGTGTATTGCGTAAGCGCCCTGCCGTATACACCGCAAATCACAGAATTGACGTATAGTGTTGCAAGATTAAGTGTATTTCCATTAATGTTGAAAGTATTTGAGTCAATTTGGTGAAATTTTCTATCGTACTGTCGCAGAACCATTGCTTCTATCCAAGCAATGGTCCTGTGACAGTCTGATGCAATGTCTTTATTTTTATAATTTCATTGTTTTTTCTAATTCTATGCAATTTTTTTTCGGCCAGTAAAACTTATCAAGACGTTTTAATTCGATTTTGGTAAGTTGATACACCTTATCTTTCAAGTTGTGACCTCGAAGTGGAATACGTAGTGTAGGCAGGCTTTCAATAAGGTGGACCGACGACCTGGTTGCAGGCAGCAGGGGTGTAATTTGTGTCCGTTAATTGTATGTTTGTAAAGTCCCCCGCGACACAGAGCTTGTTCTCTAGTGCGGGAGCTGTTGTCTTTTTAAAAAAGAAGAAGGAGAAAGAAAGAAAGCTAATGGAGAAAGTCAGCTCATGACCAAATGCTGTGGTATAATCCTTGGATCTCCTGGTTAGGTGCGCTTTCTACATAACAGATTCTTCTGTATTCATAGTCAAGATTAGAGAGTTAAAATGGAAAACCAAATTGTACTTAATTTAGACCCACCTAACTACCAACCCTATGTAACAGTATGATGATTACAAGTAAGCATAACGAACGAGTATGTGTGGCAATATAAGTAATCGCAACGATCACTCGTAGAAATTGAGTGTTAGGTAATAATAATCCGCCTTATAGCCATTTATTCTGTGGTACGGCCGAGATCAACTACTCATCGTAATGCATATTACGAGAATAGTGAAGAATGATTAAAGTAGAACTTTCTCGAAAGTTGTATTTTTTATACTTTTATTCGTGCACTGACTATTCGACTGTTATTAATGAATGAACATCATATACGATTACAGCATTTAGATACTTGCAGTTAGTCTAATGTTTTCGTTTTAGTTTTGATACTGTGTAGCGTCATTCGTATCTCTTTAGTATGATAGAGTTCTCTCGTAACGAGAGTAATCTCTACAATGATACCTATTTTTAAGACAAGCCGTCTAGTGTTGACCTTGACTGCTAGGAGGTGTGCTGGAGGTGTTGGCTTAAATGACCATCATGCTTGTCTAAGAACAGCTCCTCGATTATATGGGATTTGACGTAAGTGTACGATATTATGTCGAACTTATGTCAAATCCCATACAGTTGTTTTCTATTCTATTCCGGGTACCTACTTGACTTGATTTATCGGGTCAATTAATAATATATAGATTAATGTCATCGATTTTTTGTTGGTGATAATTTACCTGTTTTTAATAGGTACAATACCTACGTATACGTACATATATGTTTGGCAGTTCAATAATATTTTATTTAACATCTAAATAATAACTTATTGCGCATTTGTTTTATTTTGGTGTTATTTTTGAAGTTTTGCATTTTACTGTATATTTGCCTACTAAAACATACAACAGAAACAATTGAAAAATCCTATTAATAATATAAATGTGAGAGTTTGTGAGTATGGATGTTTTACTCTTTCACGTAAAAAATAATAAAACGATCTGGATGAAATTTGGCACAGAGATAGATTATGTAGTCTGGAATAGCATCGGCAACATTTTTATCACGATAATTGATGCAGAGAAGCGGGCAACAGCTATATATTAATAAAAATACATTCTCTAATCAATATTATTGCAGTTTGCAATAGGCAAAATCTAAATTAGCAAAAGTCTTTAGTTGTTTAGCTGTAATCTTCTGTAAGGTCTTTCCCTAGCCGGGTTTGGTCATGCGTGGGCTCGCACTTGCTTGTATATTAATTACCTTACCTCTCTCAACGTATGTGCATTATGGCCTAAAGCGTCTCATCTCTCTTGATAGAGAAGAGAAAACCCTTACCCATCAATAGGATAGATAAACTGCTATTATTGCAAAATATTACGATTATTAGATAGAAACAAGTGTTAAAACAAATCCTGTTTTCACATAACTTATTGCAGCATGATAACGTACAGCATTGCAAAATGAGTACATTACCCCCGAACTGCGATGCAACACATGAATACATACGCTGACAAGTGAACATTCAATATACACAGATATAAAATGGAGACAACCTGATATTTGCATAGTATTCATTGTGCTTGTGATCGATTACTTAGGCCTATGTGATGTCATGTTGTCTTGAGCAACACCAGACCATTCTAAAGGTCGTCTAGCGCATCTAATCATTCAGTGAAGCGTAATTATTGCGCAAAAACCTGATGCTTACAAATACGTACCAAACAAGTACTGTTTTGACGTCTGCGTTCAACAAGGTGTTATAATTACATACGTACCGATTATATTTTCGTTACATCAATGACTTAACAAAGCAGGTTATGTAACAAATTGTACAGTAAAGGGTGTTGTTATACATAAACTTGTTAGTTTATTTGATGACGTTAATATTCGAACATATTATAGTAAGACCAACTTTACCAATATTGATTTTTTTGTGTACTACTTAGGTGCCAAATAAGCATACGGCCTGCCTGATGTTAAGCAGTTCGGAGTTACCGTAGCCTATGGGCGGTTGGAATACGTCTTGCGTATTTACGGCACTAAAATTTTACCAGAATTTAATGATAGAGTATCCCTGGCATCCTTATAATATGAGGCAGGGAAACCTGTATTTACAAACAGAAACACAACTTCACCGCTGTGTGTAGTTTGAGGCTGTGGTCTTCTATAAATTGGAGGTTCTTCCTCAGTCAGGCTTTCGTGCTTGTATGGTGCCCTACCTCTTAAAATTATTAAAATATGATATGATGTTATAAACTTTGTTGATATGACATTTGAAATTATAGCTGACATTTGATGTAGTTCCGCGACCTATTTTTGATTGGTGTTTTTAATTAATAGTCGTCTGACGATCTTGGACATATATGGGTTTGGTACCGATCACAATCACTTTGGCTAGACACCAGAAAATTTCGTAATAAATCAAGAATTGTTGTTAGGAGTCAGAGGCGCCATGTAGGTGGCAGCTTTTGTAATAGGAGTATAAAATTTTATTATGTGTATTTTACTTGTAGACAACTTGCGCTTGCATCGTGTTCTTCGAATTCACCTCATATTTTGTCTGGAGAATGAGGCTGTGCCAAAGTGACTTATTTATGTTCTAAATTTGAATTCCGAACAATCTAAGTAAGTAATAAAGTTATCATCACACGAATTTCAAATTAAGATCGAAAATAAATTGGACGAAATTTGTGACCAAGTAACATCCAACAATATTCACCTAACCAGCGAGGTCGAACCAGTTAATTTTGGACACAAAGTGTTTTGTACAGACGTGGGTACACAACATGGCGATGAGATATCTATCATCAGAGGTACATCAGAGGTATGCCGTATCTTTGTTGTGATGGCTGTGTGAGTTATGTGACGGTCACGTGTGTCGTTTTGTGTCATTACCTGCTTCGACCCACGGGACCCGCCGACCGCCACCGACGCGCCGCACTTGCGCGCTTTCGCACCAACGTTTTTAAACGCTCAGAAATGCTGCCGTTTTTTTTGTTTTCAAAAAATATTTTTATGCAAAAAGTTCTGCTTTTAGCAAAAATTAGGTTACATTCATTCTATTATTATTTATTTAACACGTCTTCATTATATTTAAATCATAAGTTTCATAAAATAAAATGTCCTTTCTAAAATCCTTCCTACTAATATTATAAACGTAAAAGTTGGATAAAAGTTCGTTACGCCATAATGTAAAAACTACTGAATAGTTTTTCATAAAAGTTGGTAGGGTTATGGTTTACGTCCTGCAATACAATGTGTGAGTACAGTTCTCCAATGCTCATTTAGTGATGCCTTTTGAAAGAAACGTTTGCCTATCCCAGAGATAATTCATCTTAAAGATCTGGTGTAAAAAAAAATGGGCAACACGCAAGTGAACCTCTGGTGTTGCAGGCGGCCATGGGCTACGGTAGCTGCTTGACATCAGGCGGGCTGTATGCTTGTTTACCAGTCAAAAGTTCTTAACACTGTGGTATCATGGTGTACGTCAAAGTTAAAGTGCTTTTGCTTTTTTTAGCGTTTACTTATCTTAAAACTGAATAGGTAGATATTAATTAGGCAATTCCGATTAATAGCAGTAATATTTTGACACTGTAATCTAATTATTTATGTAATCTAATTATGTAGTGTATTAGATAATTAATTAATTTACAACAGAATTTAAATTAAGTAAGTTATTATCTGGTTTTTATTACATTTATATGAGATTATATATGTTCTCATACACATCTAGCTAAACCAGATTTTGAATAATTCAAGAATCCAGATGTTATTGGTTATATAAACCGTAAACAAATTATAAACCGTAAAAGATTCTTTATTTGCACTTGTTGCACTTTGGCCTCGTATATATAGGTATTTCTAGTTGAAATATAATTTTGTTAGATGATGTGATACGATGACGTCAGTCAGAATCGGCAAAACTAAATAAATATTAGATTATATTTCGATAATATAAATTTCACAGTAATGTTAAGTATTAGCTATGTTTGTATTATATTTAATAGTATATTTTAATAGTTTAATAATAGCGACGGATATCGAAGGTGAGGGTAGAAAAGAGCCTAGTTTTTAGCACTAAGGAACAAGCCTTGTGTAGCGGGGGACTTTACAAAACATACAATTTACGGTCACAAAGTACACTTTAAATCGGACCAAACATTAATGAAGCAGACAAAGATTTGTTACGTGAGAGTTCAAAACCACATCACTACGAGCGAGTTC
This sequence comes from Trisateles emortualis, assembly GCA_947095525.1. Taxonomy (NCBI): domain Eukaryota; kingdom Metazoa; phylum Arthropoda; class Insecta; order Lepidoptera; family Erebidae; genus Trisateles; species Trisateles emortualis. Next base: position 9,116,498 of record OX352735.1, on the reverse strand, counting down.
CGCTTGCAGTCAAAATAAATAGAGAAAGTCATAAAAGAAGCTTACATTGCATTATCCTTTTGTTCACTAAAGCAAAATATCCCTTATGATTATACTAGATATAAATACTAGATATAGATTATACTGACTAAAATCACTTACAAAAATAATATTTAATCGGTTGACGAACAAAAATGTACAACATTTAAATATAACTTGAACATTCCGTAGCCGTCCAGCGTTTCTCTCGCGTCAACCATACGCGCGTGTAAAAGCACCGAATTTGTCTTATTGGGCAATGAGAATGATATGCACCAACAAAAGGGTTCCAAGAAACACCCGTCCTAACTTGTCCGTTCGTCGTTTGTCCCATTGACTCATTCCTTACGTGTTGTTTAATAATAACCCGCCTTCCTTTTACAGTCATTTCGGTCGGCTATTGTCAGATTGTCACGCTCTGTGTAATCTTGCATCGCAAAAATATTAGCAACCACATTATTTTAATTTATATCTAATATTAAATTATTGATTGACGATCTTGATACCTATTCTTGTTATTCTTGATGTATTAGGATTTTAGAATTTATACTTTTTCGTCTTGTTTATTTGGTTGGCATCAGCATCATAATTGAAAACATTTGCAAAATTTAAAAGAATAACACTAATACTTGGCTGTTGACAAATTTAAATATGTATATGAATCAAAACTGCGCATGGTCTACGGATAAATCAAAAGTCACAGTAAACTCTTGGTGAAAATTATAAGAATGTTGCAGCGCCTACTTTGTCGATGGTACATTAATATTAAACCTTCTTTCACTCTCATAATAGTTATAAAGTAATTCATATCCTAATTCGTAAATCTAACAATTTATTTTAGATAAATTGTTAGATTTATGATTACTTAAAATTGACGACTTTTTCCCCAGTTAATTTGCATACCATTAAGATTCCAAGGATTAATAAAGTTTAGACTGCTCATATTAAAACAAAAACAAATTGATTTATATTTAATGAATTATTATCTTCATGAATGATTTCTACACAAATTTGTTGTTATGATATTTCTATGTTATTTTATGAATTGTCATATTTATAGCCTATTTAATGGCTAATAACATTATAATATATTACTACAAATAACTATAAAACGTAGAATGTAGAATCTTCGGTATTATTAGGGATTCTAAAATAATGTCATTGAATATAACCTCACTACTACAGTCATATGAAGGCTGGCCAGTTAAGATATTTATTGATAAAATAATTAAGAGGGTATCTCGCCGTGTTAAACACTTACGTTTGGCAAGTGTCTAGGTGTTATAGATATAAGAATTACCTTTGTGATATTTTAAATAAAAAAAAGGTAACGACGACAATACGCAAGTTTAGAAGTTAGTATGATAACCTGAACCAGATAAGCATTTAATATCTGACAAGTCAAAATGATTGAAGGACGCATCCAATTCAATGGAATGTTCAATAGAATGAAATGAAAGAAAAGCCATCGACCCCATCTGTAGCAACGGTGCCTAAATTGAATTCCTAAACTTAGCAGTCGGACACTTAGGCCAATATATTACTAAATTCGATAATGCTAAACAAATTAGATCCCTTTTAAAAGATCTGAATATCAAAACCCAGATGTCAAACTGAGCTTTAATATCTAAATATAATTTTATTTTTACGATCCTAAAATGAGAAATGCATGCTATAAACTGGGCTATATTACCTGAGCAAGGCTGATGGAATTTCATTGCAGCAATGACTTCTCTGTCTACAACTAAGAAATATACTATAAAAAGTAAAACACAATTAGGTAGACTATCCTATGTGGGTGGATCAGTCGGCCACAGGTCTTAATATGAACGCAATTACGCGCATTAAAAGAGCCAATACCGACGCTGTGTGGGCACCAAGGTTTCTGGCCTTATTTGGCAAAATTGTCTCACTCACATATCACTACATAACCCCTTTGTTGAAGCCGACCAATAAATCTGATTGACAATGTTTTACAATGTATATAGCAAGATTTATTTTATTTGACCATACAAAAAGGTTCGACCTTTTGATACCGTATCAGCAGTAGAACATAGGTCGACCCAAGTTGATAGTATTGATTCTTAAAGTTTTAAAATACTAAATATTTATTACATTATTATCTCCTCCTTTTGCGTATATATTCTACAGGTTCATATGCGATAAGTCAACCCGTTAACGCCTATTATTAAATATGTACCATAAAAATATTACTTATATAGATTTAGTTATTGATTTCTATCTGTTCAGTCAACCAAAAGACGTCTGCTGGAGATAGGCTACTACTAAGTTAGATCACAACCTAGTAAAGGTTGCAGACAGCCGATGACCGACTGCTCAGGGCCCGAATATATGATTTTTAATCAAGTTAAATTTCAAAACTAAATTAACCAAACTATATTTCTAGACTAAAAATAATGTCAGTCGACAACAAACTATAACAAAAGATAAAAAAGTATTCAGACAGCATTTCTTATCTGGAAGGTCATCGTGACATGTAGAATTCCATTTCTATGAGTCTGCCCGCCATGCAACCGCTGCAAAATGTGGTTTGCAAGATGACTATCAAATTAAGATTTACATTAAACTATATAATATCATATTATTCACAATATATGATATACTTGCGGTAAACACTGAATGAAATGATAATTTTCATGGTAAATATAAAATCATTCACGCAATGTTTCAGTGTATCAACGTCATTTACACGCCTGTTAGTAGCCTAATAGCCTAGTTGTCTTTAATTAAAAATACATTAAGTATCTACATCAATCTATACTAATATTATAATGTGAAAATTTGGATTGATGGCTGAACGGATCAGAATGAAATTTGGCACAGAGATAGATTATAGTCTGAAATAGTACATAGACTGTTTTTATCATAAAAAAGCCTTTTCTCGTAGAATTGTATGCGCGGTCGAAACTGCGGGTAAAAACTAGTAAGTGTATTAATAATGAAAAATCTTAACGTGAGAACGCACGTGTGGTCAAGGCATGGTCACCAGTAGGTTTAGGTGGTCACCTTGCCATTCAAATATTGCTAGGTGTTGTGGACTAGCCTTGTCTTTTTGTCCTTGCGCCTCTGGTTCTTTTTTCTAGTTCAGGAGTTTTCTTTAAAAACTTGATTTAAAATACTGGTTACCTACCTACTTTTCTGTTTATTTGTAATTCTCGCTTTAAAAAATTCTCAGAAGAATCTGCAATCGGATACTAAGTTCCACCACTGCTTAGAAACAACAAAATATGTACAATAAAACACAAAATCTGCTACCTACGTATACAAGATAGCGGATACGATCCACCCACAGTATTATTTACATGTGTCCAAAGTACAGACAGAAAAAAAACCCGCACAACCATTTAAAGTAATAAGACAATGTGGTTCATTAAGTTTAGCTACCTCCGCCCACAAAACAGCACCTTCGTCTCTCAGTTTAACGAGTCCACGTAAAACGTAACATTTACATTATAGTGAAGAAAGAAATCAGAGGGGGCGATAATTAAAATGCTATGAACATCCATATTTGGTTCTGTTTTGAGATATTCTTTTGTATCTGGTTTTATTTGGATTTATTTTATTTGGAGATCCATATGCTTATAGTCGGTTGTATCCACTAACTCAAAATGTAAAGAAAATAATATTTTCTTTGAGTGACATTAAAAAATGTTTTGATATAAATTTATGTACTAGCTTTCATATGCGTAGATTTTTTAATGTTACCTATTATAGCCTATTTATTTTACATTATATTGGTATTTTGGTAATGATATTGTAGTTTGTGCATGAAGGAGTAACTAATATTCATACATCCTCACAAAATTTCGCGTCTGTAATATTAGTAAAATTATATATACATACGTCGACACATATCATCACGCCCGTCTCCCAGTGGGGTAGGCAGAGACCATGGCACGCCAATTGCTTCGATCCAAACATACTTCCTTCGCCTCCTCTACATTCATCAACCTCTTCATGCATAAACGTTGATTCCGCGCACTTTTACAATATTGTTATATACTTACATATATTTTTCACCTTTGCATTAGCGCTGCATATATTACAGGTCACCAGTGCCAATAAAATTGTACTTTTGGTTGTGGTCTTCGCTCTTTACCTTCTTGCTACTTGGTTGTAAGAAATGCCTTAGGTACTAAGTTTTGAACTAGTATCAGTTAAAGCCAAAACTGAAAGTTAGGTAAGTGAATAGTGTATTTCTCACGAACCTCACATTTTATTTAGTTAAAAAAACTTATTATACTTTTGATCTATGATAAATAAATAAAATCAAAATAATCGGTTGGTTTAGGTAAACTTTTATTAAAACTGACTGACTAGTATTTTTGTTTTAATTGTACCTTTTCAAACTCGACGCAAAAGGAGTAGGAAGCGTAAACAGTAAAATTTCTTATAACAATAGTCTTGCAAACTCAATGTAACGGGACTCGATGTAAAGGGAATAATTAAATCAAGTCAAATCTATGGAGTGACCGCAGCAAGTTTGCATAACCTTGCAGTTATCTCGATCCGCGCCGCTATAATTCAGCTACGAGCCCCTTAACCGAAATCGGTCTAGATGACTATTACTTACTTTCGATCGAGACTAAACGTAACATAACTCATTTCTCCCTAAATACTTTTCAAATTACTCGTTTACTAAACAAAAGAACCAATGTAACAAAAAGTATTTAGGGAGTCCACAACATAAAATAATATAATAAATGTAATTGGTGTACAAAAAAGAGTTTCTATTCTATTTTCCAACGTTGAAATTTATAACTCTATATTAAAATCCGTACATGTGATAAGGCTTGTTATTGTTGCATTAATGGCAAAGTTGTCATATTATGTAATTATTTTCTTCTTAATAGGTATAGAAAATATAAAGGCGCAAGAAAAAATACGACATCACTTGGTAAGAAAGTAAATAAACAAACATCGACAGCTGTCCACAAATAAGTGTTCTAATATTAGGGCATTTATATGAGTAATAATAGGTAAGTAATTAATTATACTATTTCAAATCTTCGGAACCCGACTGGGAAGAATCTCTTCATAAAAAAAGACCATAGAAAGAGATATAGTTGTGTTCAAGTATAGGTAAAATATTTATTAATTTTATACCCTAAAAATTAAATAAAATCTTATGTTTCTGAAATTATCGTTTAAAGTTTAGGAATTAGTCGTACTTAGTCTGTCATCATGACCAGACTAAGTCTAACTCGTTCAGTGTTTTTCTATAAAAATCGGTTCTAACCTCATTTTCCACGCAGCATCCCTGCTCTTAAATATTTTAGCAATCATGTACAATCAAGGAGACTTTTGTGCGGTCGGAGTAAGGCAAAAAGCTTATATACGACACAACCTTCTTGGTGTACAGTCGTTATTCATAATTGCGGCCTAACTACAAGAAAACGTGTAAATGCTAAATTTACTGTAAGATTATTTATAGTACTAAAATTTACAATATATTTTCGAATAATTAAGTAAGTAAAGTCACTTTCTTTTTAACTAAAATTAGACCATTCACAGACACCTAATTGTAAGGTGTAATATATAGGTTTGTGAACATTAACTCAACATCACCCAATCCAAACCTACTACATTCATTCCGATTGCGTACAATTTTACTCGATCGAGTTCAATAGACCTCTTCATTATATTCATTTTCTAACGAGTAACCGGCCAACATTAGTCATCCGTGTAGGTTTTGTTTGTCTACACACTGACACCAATAAATATTTTATTTATAATTAACGTTTCGATTCGAGTGTGGCTTGGTCGATGTCGTACTACTTTCTTGACATGATATTTGTATAAAACAAACAGAAAATATGACAAAATGTTTTAATAATTTACTATGTTCATTGAATCTAAGCTAAATTTCAACCAAATATTCCACAGTGGCACCAACTCCTAGTCTTATTGTTACCAAAAGTATTGAGATCGACACTTTAATAGTTAGATATGACTGAATACAGCTTGTTATAGATTATAAAAGAAGTAGTATTCAATATAAGCATAATGATGAAAATTTTTTGGTGATCGGCTGATTGCAACACTGAAATCCCATGTACTGTCCTAAAATCTGCTAAAGTTTTTCTGTTAATTAATACTCTCATTATAAGGTCTAAGGAAAGCACTAATCTCACGGAAGGTAGCAGCTTAACAGTGTATCTGAATTTATGGATACAAATTACGCCCAGACTCGTAACAAACATTTATAGAACACGCAAAATTTGGTTCTGTGTGGGAGAATTGGGCCCACAAATCCAAGTCAGCAAATCAAGTTGTTAAATGGTCGTTACCTTGTCACCAACACCGCGGGTGTTGGTGACAAGGTAACGACCATTTAACAACTCAACCACAAGTGCAGTTGATATTGGTCAATCACTGTGATGTTGTGCCGCATATTGTTTAATGCCGAAAGAATTCCCTCTTCTACCCTCCAGGACTTTTACATTATCTTCGACTGACCGTTTAACTGGCCTGAAGATCTAGTGGTTAGTGACTTTGACTGCTAAGCTGGAGGTCGTGGGAACAATTCCAACCGAGAAAAACATTTGTCTGATGAGCACGATTGTTGTCTGTTTTTAGAAATATAAAAGTATGTTTATCAGTTATCTAGTTGCCATAGTACAGGCTCGGGTTAGTTTGGGATCAGATGGCGATGTATGCAAACAAACAAACAATAATTTCAAAACAAGAAACACAAATTCGCTTTCTTTTTTCCAAACATTCAAAGGTAACAAACAAGATGACACAGCCTTTAAACAAAGTACTTACAGCAATAATATTAAACCATTCAACTTTCAAATGTGCCGCAAAATCTCAATTATGTACTGGTATATTCATATTATAATCAAAATTGACCAATGCTTGAATAAGTCACGAGTGTCAGTACCCTAATGCAATAAGTTGTGAATGTTGTGACTGGCTCAAATGCCATTAGCTTTACCTTTTATAATAACAGACTTATTAGACGGCGCCTATACTGACAAACTTGCATAATATATTGGAATGCTTTTAATGAGCTATAAGTAATACAGGTGGGTTCATCATCATCATTATATCAGCCTGTCCACTGTTAAATGTTAACCTCTCCTATGGTTCCACAAAGCCAGTCTTGAGCGTCCTGCATCTTGTGTCTACCTGAAACTCGGATCAGTTTATCTATCCACTCAGTGGAAAGTCGTCTCACACTACTTTTGCCTGAACGTAGTCGCCACTCAATAATCTTTTTTCTCTATCGCTTATCGATTCGTATGGATATCAGGTGAATGAAAAGGTAACAAATATTTACAGTACAAAGTATACCCTGCATAGTAAGGGACCTACTTGATGATAAATGGTAATCGCTACGTTATTAGACGAGCTCCTTAATCATCTACCACCATGGCAATTAAAAACTTAATAATACCGAAGGTAGGTAACAATCAAGCAAAATGTAAAAACATGGTTTTACCACAAGTTAGCCACTAAAACCTCACAGAAGGGGTAAACCTACCTAAAAAGGAAGTGGCAACTATTTACTGAATTCAATAACAAATATGCATAGCATTGTGAACGAAGCTTAACAATCAAAATAGTGTGGTAATCGATAGACCTTGAAATGTTTGCTCTTAAAAGTTTGCCAATTGATAGGTAATTATGAGAGAACGTTTTAACTATCCTCTTGATACGTGACATGGAACCGCCCATAATATGACGTGAAGAGTCTATTATGTAACTTACTAAGTTGGATAATATTGTTGGCAACAATTTTATTTGAAGATTACGATTAATTTACTCTGACATTTATATTTTATCATCACGTCAATTGTTTCGATCCAGACATGCTTTTTTTGCTTCCTCTACGTCGGTTCTTCATATGCAGCATACTTGAGTGTAAGTTTTACTTTCACAGACCCGACACTATTAAAAAAAAAAACATTTATGGACTAAAGTAAATTCGAAGACTTTTTTATTCTAAGTCTTGAAAATGTTCATTGTTACCTAGTATTAGCGGTATCACGACACAATAAACTCTAATGCAAACATATTTGCTACAATTACCGATTAGTATACCGATTGTGATCGGCTGTAATCGATCCATATCCCTCAGTTACGAAATGCATAATCGAGTGTTTGAACAGACCGTCAATGCAGTCAGGTAGTTCAAGAGGTACTTGTACTGGCCAAATATACTGCAATAGCCTACACTAGGAACTTCAGCAACTATTTAGTAATAGGCTATCGCCAATAATTTCTTTTACTATAAAAACTATACAAAAGCGGTGGTAAAAGGTGTTAGTACCAATATGGATTTCACTTTGTGGAATTTATACGTACTAATTAAATGATTTGGATGTAATTTTGCACAGACATAATCTACTATTAAAGGCTACTTTAATCCCGAAAAATTACTATTCCCGTAGAGGCACTCATAGCCAGGTTCACTCGCTTTTCGGTAAACGATAAGCGGGTTAAGCAACCTAGGGCAAGATTACCCGGTAGATGGGTGTCCGTATAGTGGTATTCTATCTAAGCGTCTCCGTGCTTTCAAAGTCGGTTCCGACTTTTGACAATCGTTAGATCACGACTGAGACCTCAATTTGGGCGATCTAAATATCTCTGTCACCAGGTGGGCCACTAACCAAACGATAAGAAGAAGACGACTGCTCCCGTGGGATTGTACGCGCGGGCAAGCCGTGGATGGAAACTAGTAATTTTTGTAACAAAGTAGTAATAGAATAATTATTAAATAATTACTATTATAACATTAAGAGGAAGCTAGGTGACCTATCAAGTTAATTGTCGATACGATGTACGACTATATAAAATGTAGGAGAATACTAATTGCAATACAAGATAACTGATGAATATCTAACAATTTCAAAGTAGTGTCATTAAGTATAACAACAAGCAAGTATACGCAGGTGTTCATAGGTAATCAATGACGTTAGATGGCAGAATTTACAGTTTAATTTATCATATTATGTACGTATATATGACGTAAGTTCCTAGATACTAAAAGCATTTATTTTGTCATAGTTAGTTTGACAATCCAAGTTCTTCCAGAAAGCCAGCAGGCGGCCAAAGTGGCCGCAAGCTGCTGGTAGAGGGCCGATTTTTTGAGTCCGTGGCCTATGGTCTTCTACGCTTCTGCATTCCAAAAGGACGTGTGCGAGTGTCTCCTCGGTCTTCATGCAGCCCCTGTAGAGTGGGCTGTCGGTTAGTTAATTTTCTCATAATAATCTGCATAAACAGAGCAGTTTCTTTCAATTACGTTAATAAGTTCTTTTTGTAAGTCAATCATGTTGTAAATTTATACTTTAATTATTTTAATTTTGCTCCTTTATATTTTCTTCTACAGTTTGTATACTTTGTTTACTCTGACACAATACTTTTTGCTCTACAAATACTGCTACTCCAAGGTTGCAAATCTGAATAAAGCTTGCTTTTACAGTATAGATTTTGTTTAAAAAATAAAGAACATTATGACTGCAACATTTCTGTTGAATCGAAGGTGTAAATTTTAGTCATAAAAATCAAAGCACGAGATTTGATTCGTAATCCACTAATTCAATCATCGTGCTTATCACAGAAAAACGCTAAGTAGTTCAGGTTCAACCCCTAAACCAAGGCTTGTCGTATGACTGATGTAAAGCAAGCATTATTTGCATTATAACTAAAGGACTTACCAACACAAACGCAAAACATTCTATGATTACTGTCTTATATACATATATGTATAAAAAATAAAAGCATAGATTCCAACCTAATAATTTATAAAGAGTGAAGTCTAAACTAATAGAAGTTTTATATAGTAAATACGTAATGAGCTGGGAACGTAGCGGTGATCGTCGACCGGCCATTGTCCAGGCTCCAGGCGCCTTCCGCTTTCAAATGACAAATCAGCATAGACCTCCAACTTTATACACCTCTTCTCCTCATTAGTATCGATACTCTATGCGTGAAACGGGCGGGGTAGATCAACTAAAGCTGGTTTAGTGAATGTATTAGTATAGGAAAGTATCGAAAGGCGGAACGGCATGATTGAAAAATAGAAAACGTGTGGTGTGCGATGTTCTATATGTAAATAACTAGACTGTCACCGCTTTTGCTAGAGAGGAAGTGTGTGACGTGTTATTCGATTAAACTGTCCTTCGATGTTTAAAAAAACCTATGCTAATGACCGTTAGTCTGTACCGTATTTTTTTTAAATAAAATATGTACTGCAGCTTGTACTGTACCGTTTTTTATGTCAAAGTTCGTAACCGTTATAATTTTTCATAATAAGTAACTTAGTTTGAATTTTGTATTTAGAAAGTCATTGTCCTGGTTAATGTAGCATAGAGATCATTGAGAAAAGTAGGTGCATAGTGAAGTTTCTTATTACTAGTCTGACAAGAATTTATAGAAATGTTTCTACAATATTAAAGAGTACTTTATAGTAAACGATTTAAACATAATTATAATAAGTAAATCTTTCTACTTGTATCTAATATTACATATAAAGCTGCCGAGTATGTTTGAACATGCTAAAATCAGGAACTAGATAATAATAATAGTTACCCATATATGTCCTAGTTGCTACGCATGGGACTCCTCTACTCTATCAACAGCGATAAGAGGGTTTAGGCCTTAATTCACACATGCTAGCCTAATTTGGGTTGGTGGATTAGACATATCTTTAGAATTTCTTTTTAGATATGTGGGTTTCCTCACGATTTATTCCTTCACCGTTAGCAGATGGTAAATCACTTGGATTAGTACATATAAATTTACATTACATACAGCCGCAACCTAGGATCGAACTCAAACCTCTTGCGGACAAAATTACTCTGGAACTTGTTAACTTTAGAAAAAATTACTGTTACACAGTCCCCAAGAAATATTGAATCCGAAGACACGACGGCGATCGTCCAGATATTTTGTCCCAATTGGGGATTGAACGTAGAACACGCCACTCAGTGGAAATGGAAGCCATCACGATAGATCTCGTTTCATCAAGATGAATAAAGTTCCCTGAGCCTCTAGACAAGTGGCATAAGCGATAGTCGAATCGAAAAGTCAAAAAAGCAAATGTATGGGATTTGACTTAAGTTTACGACATTAAATCGTAGACTCATGTCAAATTCCATACATTTTATTTTTTGACTTTTCGATTCGACTATCGCTTATGTCACTTGTCTAGAGGCCCTGCTCTCACATCTTTCGACATTTAGGTACGAATACACAAGTAATTAGACGTTTTGTTACAATATTTATAATGATGAATGTATATTATGTTTGATATATAGCGTGAGAGTATGAGGAGACATCGGTTGCCCTCCCGCCATGCACTATATAGCCGCGTACATTTGTGAGAGCGAATCGGCCGATCGCACTACAAACACCGCATACACTATAAACTTGAGAACATTTCTATGCTAAATAAATAATAAATTAATATATTTTTATTTTTTATTCTAAGATGAGATTGATTGGCGTATTGAGGTAAATGTAGAATCCAAATGAGGAAATCCTCAATACGTTTTTAGATTCAGCCTTAGAATTTGGTCGTTTTATTGCCAATTGCTAATGCTACTGTATCTACATATTATTATACCAATTTTGGTATTTTGTTTACCTTATGTCATTTATATAACGTTGGTAGAAAAATTATATCAAATATTTAAGAGTAACTACTTAATACAACTGAAAGCATGGCAATGTTTCGGAACACATAATATGTTAACAAAATTACAAACATAATTCTTACAATATCTGATTGTCATGCAAAAGTTATACTCCTGGTATTGTAAGTATCATGCGACTTATATGCTTATTTACCACTTTTATATATAATATATAGATATAATAGTAAATAATGATTATCCAGGAGTGGGTCATTTAACGTCATCATTATCAACCCTCATCTACCCAAGGCTAGGCATACTCATAGGTCTCCTCTTTTACTCGTCATTTATTCTAGTGCTAAGCTTATCCATTGCTTTGCCGTCGTCCTTTTCTTCTTACTTCATCTGGTAATGTAATATAACGTATTCTAAGAAAATTGTACAAGACCACAATTTTTCAGCATTCCTTGCTAACTGTAAAGCCGGTGTATTACATGGTCGTATTGTAAAAGTTATCCAACGCGGGTATTTCTTTACGCTCACTACCTTGATACAAATAAAGGCACAATAGCAGAGAGGCATAAATAGGAAATCACCGCTCCACTGGCTCGAATAATTCACTAAGAACCTCAGTTTCACATGAAAATTGTAATTTTGTATGCAAATTGAATTCACCGCGGTTACTTGACGAGATTAACCTTTTATTTACACTCTGACATTATATTCCTACGTTCAAGAATGTATGTACCTACTTACCTAACAATAACCTTCTTGTCCCAATGCACAAAAAAGGAGGAGAGTCGATTCGACATATACATATGTGTTTTTAAGTAAACTGTAATAATATGAGGCTTTGGCCGCTGGAAGCTAAAAATATGTTATAATATTCCGTTTCTTTTTAATGTTACCTACAGTAGTTAAGACGGAACTAAAGTATAATATACTCTTCAAGAAAACTATTTTCATAATAAGCTGATTCGTTACATTCAGTATGTCTGTGAAGATGCAACAAAAATAATGGCACTCGTACCAGCTGGCCTTGGCTATGTAAAGGGTAGAAGTACTACTTGTGATTACCATAAAATAACAAGAATTTAATTTGAATGGGTTATAAATAAAATAAAATAAAAATGTTTTTCTGTCCGTCTCAAACTCAACTCAAAGGTTATATTATGTAATTTCAAACATAAAATCCTATTATTTGAGTAATTATAACACATAATCATTAGAATGCACATTGTGTGCTATATAAAATATTGGATAGAAATATTTTACTACTTACAGATTAATGCCATTGCCTAGGGCTGCTACCTAGTTTAAGTAGACATATAGATTCACGTCTTTGAATATGCCTGCCATGACAAGCATTAATGAACCTCGATCTCACTATAATATATGCCTCAAATAGTCATGCTAATCTTTGATGTTTGAATCTAACCTCACAAACTTCTAGTCCAATTCGCTCAATAATGTTATTGTTCGAAAGTTAGATTATAATCAACGGCATTTTTTTTTACTTATTAGGTTTATAAAAAAGAACTAAGTAATAAACTTATATAATTATGCTTCAATATGCACTTACAATTTTAACAGTTAATTTTTATAGCTTGTTTATTCTGACAGCCTGGTAATACAGGTGACAACCCTACAATGTGGTCAACATTGTAGGGTTGTCACCTGTATGTACGCAATACATTATATTATTATGCTTATAACACATTTACATTGTTTCGTTACAGCCCTAATGGCTTCTGTTGCGTTGCAATATAACGTCAATATCTTAAATAACACTTAAAAACAAGGAATTCAATCCCAAAACCAATAAAAGATAATGAAATAACCAACAATATGTTTAAAAAAACATTTTAACATATATCCAATCGTGTTTATATGACAACATTATTACGCGCTAGTTAATTACACGGAAGATACACTGAGGCGACAATATCATTGAGTCTTACGTTTTACAAAGGTTATTTTACGATGTCGTTTCTCAAACTTTTTATTATGAATCCTTGAATTAATACAAAATAATATAGCTAACTTGCTGAAGTCAAAGTCAAAGCCAAACTCATTTATTCATTTTAATTACATATATTACAACTGAAAGTGTGTTGTTCAGCTGCACTGACAATTCAATCATCAGTTTCAATTCTACTGTTTGACAACTGACTGACTACTCAAATATGATACAACCCGTTGATATCCATTGCTGTTATCAGCAAAGTTTTGCCTAACAATGTTATTTTATTGCGATTTTTTTATCTTTTTCGATGCAAACGATCAAAAAGTTGCCATCAATTGGCAACTTTTTGATCGTTTGCATCGAAAAAGAATTTTAAGCTTTTTGATTTTAACTGGTTAAGATTTCAAAATCTAAATATTAAGATTGAGTAACGCTGGTTAATAAATATTCGAGTCATGTTCTCTGTGTAAAACGTCGTGATTGTACATAATATTGTAGTATAATTGGTTGTGATTAGCTCAGTTTCAACTACGCAATTATTGTTTTTACTATTCCACAGTTATTATACTTTTTTTAAGCGGGAGATGTTAGCCAAAACGTTATATTTCTATGACATTTATTTATTTTGTTTATAGTAAATTCACTTGTACTCGATTTTCAAATTGAGGTACTTATCGACATTTACAGGCAAGAAATACTTAGCAGAAGCCTATTTCCCGATGGTTAAACTTAATTATCTGCCATTTGTATACTTATTGCATAAAACATAACTGAAATACATGGGTCGAAAACTTAATGCGTTTATAATTTAATTTGTTAGATTTAATTTGGTAAACTTTAGCAACCATGTCTTACTCTTCGAAAAAGCTTTGCACGTGCTGTTTTATTAAAATAAGCGACGATAAGAACTATTTTTTATAATATATTAACACTGGTAGGTAACCAATTTTCTATTACAATAGTGTGTGTCAATAGCCTGAATAACATTGTACTTTTTAAAGAAATTTACAAATGCCATTGTCTAGACCTCACGAAATAAAATACGTACATAAGTATTATGCAAAAGTTATAAACAAGATTTTATATTATGTAAAGTGTCATATGCAAATGTAAAATTAAATATTTTCACTTTAAATAAGTACCTCTTTTATTTTTTAACTGCGGCAAATATTGTTAATCATAAAAAGCAATAAGTAGGTATACTATTGACGATGGTAGTAAGTACATTTAACGTAAGCATAAAGCCCAGCAGTTAGGTACATGGGATGCTATTATTATAATAAAAATATGAAATGAATATAATATGATAAATGATAACATAATAGAGAAGATAGTAGTAGCAAAATTAGAAAATAACCGATATGTATGTACTTAACACATGTCGGTTATTTTCGGATTTATACCATCCAGCGGATCTAAAAATCACTTTGTGGAATTAATATTCTTATCAAATGATTTGCCATTTGCTAATGGTAGAAAAAATCATCGTGAGGAAATCCACGTGTCATAGAAGAAATTCTGAAGGAATGTTTATTATAACGTTTTTGGTTGGCAACGTGCGAGTGATACCCCTGGTGTAACTGTTGCAAACGTCCAAAGGCTACGGTAACTGCTTACCATCAGATAATGAATTAGATATTCAGACTCGCTAGCCTAATGTTGGTTAGTATATTGCTTGTGATATTGCGAACCACCTTGAGCATATGGGCTGAGCAAACACGAATCACCCCGCAGTCCGCACTAATTGTCTAGGCGAGCGCGGAGATACAAACAGGTATATTTGAATGGACGTCTTAATAATTTATAATAAATGAAAATTCATACTTATTCTAAATATAACATTATTAAATTATGGGTGTAGGCATGTTTTCTTTAAATATTGTTTTTTTTCGTATTATTTGATAAAAATTGAAGTCATAAAGTGGTTACATCTTCATAATTTGGAGCTGATTCGATGATTTTTTTACAAATTATTTAGAATTTATATACAAATTATGACAAAACCATATTATGATACACATCTTGTAGATTAATAATGTATTTTTTGGCAGTCATTTGCCTATAAATGCCAACAATAAAAGGTTTCATTTACACCTCTTTTTCATCATTGTTTTGAGACCTAATTCGTCTCGGCTCCCACGATAGACGAGAGAAGACCCGTATACAGCAGTCGAACACAATCATGATCTGTTATTACACACTATGATTAACAATAAACGTTATACACCTCGTTTCATTGACATTAAGTATACCAAAGCCTTATTATACAAATCAAAAACTAACCGCAAGCATAATATGGGTGGTCTAATATTATGATTTGAAAACTCAGTTTAACGAACATAATATACTGTTGATACATTTAAATAATGTTATAGTTATGAATAAATAAATCTAAAGTAAGCTATATACGACAAAAATAACATAATAACTGTCAATAAAACGTCCGCCAGTCGCAATAATGATAATACTAACAAGTTGTTGGACATCTGATACCTGAGAGGTGATATAGTACAGTTCATAAGATATCAGCGTTTTGAACGAGGCTCTTAAGAATATATTGTTACTACACGTTGGCAGCGGCTCTACCTGCGTTAATGTCGGTTATGCGATTAAATTTACCCTATGTTCATCCTCAGGATACCATCAATATCACTGCCAATTTTCATTAAAATTCATTTAGCCGTTTAGTTGTGAAAAAGCAACAGACAAAGACTTATTTTTGCATTTTTATTGTAGAGATTATATTATTTTTATGATGATACTTTTGATTATAATGACGTATAATCTTTTATTGACTGAAATTACGGCTTTAATGCCAGAGGCATTCTCTACCAGACGACTTTTGGCGACGCAGATAGAAAACAAGGTAGGTGTATATCAGTTTTGCAATACAATATTCACGCCATGTCTATTATAATTATCAACAAGTAAGACAATACCAGTATGTGAATTGATTTTATGACTGTTTATTGTAGATGGCGCTTAAAACAAATGCGTATACCCGCTTCCTGTTACACCTTACACCACAACGGTGTTTGAGCAGCGGTTAGAAGTCGGCCGTCAAATCACTCCGCTCATAGCGTCCTTCACGCTTGAACGGACAAGGCGCGAAACGCGAACGTGCACCTAGTAACACACACACTAATGCATAAAAATATGCATTCATACAGTAATGTATTAATCGGAGTGTGAATCGATGTTTATCGCGATTATTATCATTAAACACTTGATAATTATCATTAATCGAAAGAAATTTATCATGTGTGTGACTAGTGACTTTCCTAAAAGTACACAAAACGATTTTTTTATTAAAACATTTTCAGTGACTTGGCTTGGCCAATTTTTTATCACCAGAGCTTTAGCATAATAATTAGTAGTCAGCTACATTCAAATGATACCTCTGGTATTGCAAGCATTCATAGACTACGGTAATTGCTTAGTATTAGGCGGGCCGTATGCTTGTTTGCCACCCTAGTAGTAAAACAAATAGCAAATCCTAATAATAAACATATTTTACTTTACATTATAACACAAACATAATTATCTAAGTAATTGTATCACCTTGCATGCACATTGAGTAGCAAAATGGCTATAAACAACCGTCTTCTCGTTTCCCTTTAAAAATAGACAATAGCAATTAAATTGTTTTAATGTATAGTTACATCTGCTTACAGTACATCATTACGTGTATATACCTCTATAATTACGTATATACTTAGTTGTAATTGTTGTAGTAACATGTAAAGTCCCTGATCAATGACCATTTAGTTTCAGATAATGTTTTCTCGGACCCTATCTAAGACTTCGTTGTTTTTTAAAAAGACAACTCCCACAGTAGGTCTAGGTACTCCCGACTATTTATTACTATTATCTATTTATTATAATTACATGTTGTTAAGATGCGCCAAATAACAATATTTAGGCACCAGATCTGCTAAGATATTCCTAAAAGAAAAACTTAGAATTGAAAAATAAATTAAGTCGAAAACCAAAAATGAGTTCTTATAACCATTGTTGACTGTGATTATGGTCTATATAATTAACTGATATTTTGTTGATACTAATCTGAATGCTCAATACTTAGGAATCATTTCTTAAATTAAAATGAAAGTCACCATAACACGATAATTTCCCAATAACTAAACATCAAGCGCATTACTTCCCACAGGTGTGGAGACATAGCTAACAACCGTTCAAACAAGGCACATTAAAACAATCCAGTTTCAGAGATCGGTTAAATTGATCTACTATTCATTTGTGTGCCATCCAGGAAGCGAGAGGTCTTTGGCTCCCACCGGAATGTGCCCCGCGTGGGTGGACGTACCGCTCCCATGCTCTTCCATATGCTCCCATCCACAAACCATACGGCTTTCTATTGATTTAATGAACACTATCTTATCTTACCCAATAAGCTTATTACGCTCACTTTACGCATTTTGTTATTCGATTCAATGATTCATCCAATCATTAGCTGTTTTCAAATCTACGTTTTAGACAATATCGATGAGATCGTAATTAATGTTCAATAAAATAGAACATTAAAATTTGCGCGGCATGTGGAAGTTTCGTAACAATTGCGATATAAATCATGTATTAATGCGATAACAGATGGCGCTACCAGTATTCTTGCTCGGATATTCGTTTTGATCAATTTCAAAATGAAATTTAATTGGAATTGGCTGCAATGCCAACATGTCCTATATATTCTTGAATGCGGTATTTTACGATACACTTGTTCTACTTCTAAAAAAATGTTTTATAAATATCCATAATCTATAGGCTACAAGGCAAATGAGAGCAAATTTGTTCCTTTACTAACTACAGATGCGGGACGTATTGTGAGTTCATATCTAACGGAATATATTCGAATCTGTAATATGCGGCTAATATTTCAATCTCTATTACAACGTTCTCATAGGATTCTTTTATTACAAATGTGGGACTTGGTTTTTCATAAAAGACACAAAGCATTCAAAATATATTAATTGTGGTTTTTACGATATCAAGAATAATATTATCCCTGAAGTTCGATTAGTCCCGATGCGATTTCATGATTGACTTTATCTGTTTATATCTCTTAAGCGCGCGCTTAGGCTTGGATTACCTACATACTCCGAGGAAATGTCTATTCTATTGTCATTGAGGGTTTCTCTGTTGGTTAAGGTGTTACATTAATAAAGATAAGATAATCAAATCAGTTAACCTCTTCACACACATGAACTCAACGTGCAAAGGTTAGATTGTCAAATTCCACGATTCGCTTTATTACCTACCCTTTACAAAAATGGCAGATATGAACCAAACAGTAACGAGTATGTTACCTTTAAACGATATTGTAAAGTTATGCTCAATGAAGCTCATTATCGAGCAATTTCCGATGGTTTAATGTGTCCATAAATTTGCTGAGTCCGGGACAACGGTTTGATTGCCGATAAAACCTCGGCCGCAACAGCAGTTCTGTATTAAAAAGCTGTTAATATAATTTGCACATCGTTATGAGTGTGAAACCACCATGAGATGACGCACAATCAAGAAAAGTAAAAATCACATACGTTCAACGGTTTCTTAAAAAAATCTCAACTTTATCAAAAGAGAAAAACGTGATTTTTTGGGTAACTTCCGATGACGTCATGACTAGACACGTACTGTAAGAGGTCGTCGTTGAGACGTAATTTCTTGTTATTCAATGTCTTAAATGGAATAATGTCATTGCGTGAACTTTACCTAATTCTGTCACAGGAAATTCTATTTTAGAAATAAAAGGTAAAAGATATCGAGTTAAAATATTGTAATTCATTATTCTTAAGATGGATGATATATAAAATTAATATTTTACTCATAATGCGTCTTAGGCTAGCCTTTTTATAATTTATCGCAACCTTCTTCAAATCATTGCAAAAATTACATATCTTATTTTGTTTTGAACAACTACTGACGAAAATAGTTAACAATGTAGGCTGGACCCATATTTAGAACATGATTATTTTATCAGATTTTACGCAGAATTACAGTAACAAATGTATACAAATTATTCAGTACCAGAAGAAAAGAGCCTTGTTTGATTGACGAGTCATTTCAAGGTCACTAGATCAAAACAAATAGTAAATGGTAGCAAATAACGTTGAATGCGAACTGTAGTTAATAACAAACATAACAATATTATGTAGTTTCATTAAGTTACAATTCAACACTTACATGGTTTGGAATATACATTGCTTGTGTTGAATAATTATTACATACGGTATAGAATAAACAATATCCTTAACTGTTGCAGTCTTATTGCTGGACATCATTTTGCCTTATTCTCGTCTATTGGTCTCTTTGTACCGTGTTAAGTTAAATATTCCAAAAAGCATCTTAGTCACCGCGTTTTCATCCATTTGATGCTTGTCTATCTTGCCGGGTGCATCTGCAACAATAACAATAAGACGTTCCGTATCAAAATTACAATAAAGCTCTTATGAGCTTATTACAGGATCAAACTAAATAACCGTTCTAACAACGCGTTTTTTTATTATTAGAAGTTTTCAATTGCATGTATAGATTTCACAAACAGTTCATACATGACATTATTATACACTTAATTTCTCGTGACTTCTTCGATGCAGACCAATTCCAATTTCACAACAATTCGGAAACTTCACAAGTGGTAGGTACTTTTACAGATAAATAGATAAATCGTGAGATAAAAAATACCCGATCTTGAATATCATCTGATAGTGTACGTATCTTATATTGAGACAAATCTTTCAACGTTAACAAATATTTAGTTGATAGTGTTACTCGCTAAAATGCACATATCATTTAAAATATTTCTATTATTTTGTGGTAAGTATGTTTCATTTGATTTTAGTTTATTATTTTATCTGTATCAGCACTGTATTCATTGATTACAGTATCAAAGCTATTTGAATTTTGATGAACTAATACCACAACAGTTAAATATTTGTTTTTTTTAAATGTTGGCAGTAGCTACATATATGTATTTGCGTTTTATTCTTTGTAATACCTAATTCCTTAGGTAATATTTTTATCAAAGGTATCTGTTTACTTGTCAAATGAACATCTAGTTGATATTTGCGTATTGTTTTCTAGAAAAAAAAAATCTTTACCAATGCAGAGTTATGCGAGCACCAAACATCTCGAGAGTTTAAAAGATATTCTTCTTCCACAGTTTGTTCTTGCAATGTCATTTCAACACCCGTACCGGACGCTGATGTTGCTGATACAGCGAGGATAGTAAATGGATTTGAAGTGGACATAGCGGATATACCATACCAAGCGTCTTTGCGGAGAAGAGTGGTATTAGGTTATGCTCATATATGTGGTGCAGTTGTTGTTACATCTCGAGGATTTTTGACAGCTGCACATTGTGTTATGTCGTAAGTATTAATAGGTTGCCGCAAGGCGATGAGTTTGCTTGATGTTGTTGATTTTTATGAATATATTTTAGAGATATTTGTTTCGTCGTGGACGCCTTACAGACAATTTTGTTACATTACGGGTAACCGACTTTGTAGACATATGTAAAATTTTATTATTAACGAATGTTTTTTTTATACTACTTGGGTGGCAAACAAGCATACGGCCCACCTGATGTTAAGCAGTATCCGTAGCCTATAGACGCTTGCATTACCAGAGGTGTGTTGCCAACCAATGTTTGTTTTATGACTAGTCATAACAATTCGTTTTTATAAAATTAAACATATGTATGTTCCAGTGGGTACAGTATGTCCCTGACGTGCACGAGGTTGTGGGTTCGATTCCCACACAGGGACAAAACTTTGTGTGACCCACAAAGAGTTGTTCTGAGTCTGGGTGTAATTTGTGTCCGTTAATTTTATGTTTGTAAAGTCCCCTGCAACACAAAACTTGTTCTCTAGTGCGGCAGTTGTCTTTTAAAAAAAGAAAAAAAAAAGAAAGACCTATATAATATGTTTTTTAGCAATTCAGCATCATCTTTACAAGTCACAGTTGGCACTGCGCACCGTCTAGTTGGAGGTGAAGCATACGACATTTCTTCTGTACTTGCTCACGAAGAATACTCTGCTGCAACATTGGATCATGATATTGCCTTATTAGTGACTGCAAAATCAATAAGGTTCGGTGCAACAGTTCGTCCAATACAAATTGCTAACAAATATATGGAACTACCAGCTGGAACAGTAGCGCTGGTTTCTGGATTTGGTACTACTTCGGTAAGTCATTATTGTACTTTGTTTTTACGAATAAAATATAAATCACCATTTAAATTTTACAGCCCTAGTAGATATAGTAGCATAGCATGCCACCAGGGCGAAGAAGTAATTTAGTTATTTAACCTACTTTATAATATCAAAAAAATATTTAATTGAATTTACGCTTAAAATGTAATATTATTAAAATTCTGATTGACCGTTATCAATTCGTTCATGTAATTAAATTGTAACCCTACAGTATGAAGGTTCATCGACTAACGTGCTGTTGGCTGCGCGAGTCAATACAGTTGCCCGAGAAACATGCGCCCGAGCATACCTTCGCATCGCATCAATTACAACAGGAATGCTTTGCGCTACTGCGTCTAGCCCACCAAGAGACGCTTGCCAAGGTGATTCCGGTGGACCTTTAGTAGCTAACAATCATTTGATTGGTATAGTATCGTGGGGCGAAGGTTGTGCTGACTCTGCATATCCAGGAGTGTATACTAAAGTTTCCGAATATAATGATTGGATTGGACAAAAAGTAGCAGGGATACATTAACAAGCAAGCATATACATATTTTGATAATGAATTGTTTTCTTTGCAACTGAGGTTCAATAAAAGAAGGAACAATATACCATCACAACAATAAACAATTATGACGACCTATAAAAGTAGTTATATATTAAATCGATTAAGAGTCAATACTCTCTAAGTATATACATACATATATGCCGAAAAGACAGACGAAAGGTAAATCTTTGTAAAATGACAATAAGATTAAATGATAGTGGTGATAAAAGAAGTTTGTTTTGATTTCTTTATGGAACTAAACTAAAACGTACAAGATTTATCATGTTTAGGATTCCAAAATAGATAGGGAATTGCATAACCTCTCATAGACAATACAGACTACTAACATAGTAAACATTTTATAGTCGAATGTTAATTTGGTTAATAAATTACATTTATTTAAATTTCGAAAGAGTGATTATTGAACTTGGAGTGCATCGTACGAATGGAGGAGACTAATTTGAATACAAACAACTTTCTACAATAACACTGGCGGATACGGTATTTCCTAAGTACATGTCAATGACATTTTTACTTGGCACTGATAGTACGTATTATTTTCTCACTTGTTATACCGTTAAAGCTTATCAGAATTATTGAGAACATTTATTGTATCTACACAGTAACAAGATAAATAGGTGCACTGTATAAAATTAATATAACGGTGCGTCAGCAAGCATAGTATGTATCGTTTAGATTACAATTTATGTTTGTCTTCAATTTAATACTAGTTACAATTTGTCAAAAAATATTGGCAATTTAAACTAATATCTCACCTTTTTCGTGCTTAAATACAAGTTTCATGATATTTAAAACTCTAGAGACGTTCGAGTCCATATGAAGAGGCAAACAGACAAACATTAATTTTATGTATAAGATTGACCCTGTTAAGTCTCTCGTTGATGACAGGAAATACCTATAAACTGAGTGGGACCATAAACATATTTCAAAAGATCATTGCGGTGCAACTTCAATAGGTTTACCGACAGTTGTTAATCATATGAATAATATTAGCCATTTCTATGCTAATTGTCATCCTGGCTATGGGTTAAGAAAGTAATGAAACTTGGTCGGTAAGTGACGGAACATGCAATGCAACCAGCTCTGCGTATGCACAATCTCTGTCTCTTATATTAAACATCTTGGTTCTGCCTACAGCTTCGATTACATGGTAGACAGATAAACAGTAAACAAGCTTTTATCACTTAGTAATAGGGTAGCTTTCAATCAAAATCAGTTGGTAGTCTCGGAGATTATCACGATTAAACAGATCATTTTATTCAGTAGGTACGAATATTTTAATTTTATTTTATATTTATAATAACACTTTTAATGTAAAACTATTTTTGCATGCTTCTTGCGCCCGCGTGCAATATAATAGTTTACATCTTTATATTCTTCAATCAATCTTTTTCTGTTTCAAATTGCATCAAAATCACTGCAATGAGCCTTGAAAACGTAACAATAAGACGTACAACAACGCAACATTGTAAATAGGTTGACAAACCTATAGAATCTATAAGTATATAATCTAGAGTCATTTTAATCGTTACTTCTTTAGAATATTGGAGCTCCAACGGCACTTGCATACTAAAGAATTTTCAGATGACCTAATTGTTATTGAAATTATCCACTAACAAATTATGAAGTTTGGGTTAAACGTCTGTACGCATTTCCGCCGTCACACCTAAACTAGGCTTGTCAAAGGTCAACTCTGTTTACTATAGCAACCCACAAAACAACAAGTTTCATTGTATCGTAACACAGTCATTGATGAATCAATAAGTTGGGGCGACACGCATCCAAATACTCTATTTATGTTAAAATGATTCCTCTGGTTTTCGTTTATTTGTTTGATTATTTCATTAGTGTTGTTTGCTTTTCTTTTGTGTACTTTATTTTAATTGTTTTTTTTATCTGACATTGTATACTTATTTGCGCTGTGTTTATGAAACTTCAAAATAAATTTAGGAATTCTTATGATTTTTGAAGCTTGTAGGTCAATCCTAGTATTTCGTTTCAATACTTTGAGACTGAAATCTGCGCGGGTCACAGATGACCGCAAACAAAAAGTTTTCTATTCCGCTGGCATGAGTGAAACGACTATCGGTCTAGGTAGGGTAAGTTTGTTATGACAGTGCTTATAAAATCACTTAAATACAGAGATAATTTTTTAGTACCTCCTGTGCGTTAAAAAAATCTACTGATACTCATAAGGTCCATTTTTATAAAAACACTATTTTCTTTATAACATTAGTATGATAATAAGTTATTAACATATCATCCCCTTTAAAAAGTGACTGGTACAAAGATGGATTTTTTGCAAGCCGTCACCGGGAGCTGATGCCCTGATTGATTGCTTCATTTGAATCCATCCGAGATTCGATTTATGATTAGCAGCTATCGGATCGAAGAATTCATCCCCCGTGACAATGCAACTGTTACTCATGCTCTTCTCTTGTATGTTAATTTTAATTTTAAATAAATTAAAAAACCTATTTTGAAATACTTCTATTTTAAATATTATCATTAAATCAAGGCAGAAGTAGTAAGAAATTATATACCATATTGACCACTTTTGTTCGATAAGTAACAATTTTACCAAGGAAGAAAACATAAGATATGGCTAACTTTTAACAACTGATCAATATGTAACACCTCATTCCAAAATCAAATCAATTAATACCTCGCACATTTTTAATATTACCAAATTCATTAACCAAACAATAAACATCTAGATATGTAAATATAATGTGTAAAAAGTATTGTAATTTACGTTAAATACGGTGAAAGCATCCGATATTTACTCGTAATCCGTTTCCTCATTCTAGACTACCACATTGTTGTTCAGTTTTTCAAAAAACACACAAATGCCAACCCTATTTCGTGTTAGATACGGTTGTTTCTAATTCAAAGCTTATCGTGATTAAAGATCTTTGAAACGTAAGCGCAAAAATTTATTTACGACACCCCCCTCATTTAAACGTCTTCTGTCTCCCTCTTGATTGCATATCGATGATGTTTTGTCTCACTCTGTCGACCCATAATAAATTTTGGGGCGATTCTGAATTAACAATACCATAGTCATAATTCGCAAGCCTGTTGCGGCGCGTTCATTGGGATGTTTGACGATTGTGTTAACATTTAATATAATATTAACCGTTTAATGATTAGTTTACAGATGATTAATTGGATACTTTAGCGTAAAATTCCACGTAATTAAAACATATTAAATACATAACTAACATTACTTTTTTAATAAAATAAAACCGATGTAAAAATACTAAAATCAATATTTTTTACATCGGTTTTCATAATAACTATAATAATTAATTTCTGGATTACATAGTTAATTACTATTAAATGACTGATGTCCTATAAATAAATACATACTTTACAGATTAAATAAATGTATTATAAAAAAATATGAATAAAGTAAGGGATTTTAGAATTCATCTACAATTTTACAATAAGTTTATATCTAATTATAAATTATAACAAATACTAAATTATCATGAAACCGTAAATTTTAATCGACATATTAACAAAAAAATATTTTACTTAACTATCGATAACATTATTTTTTATTAGGCACATCACTAATCTGTGTGACTGAGCGTACGCCACTCAATTCAGGGGTGGCATTGCTCAGACGGCAATAACGTATACACGAATAGGTGTCGAGTTGAGCTCGACTAGCGTCTTAGTCGGATCAATTCTAATCTCTGTCGTCACGCCAGCCCGGGGCGCCCACCACGCCGCGCCGTGACACTTCGACCAAACACGTCAACCGTATCAATATTTGACGTCATCTAATCATAACTGAGGCTCTTTCGTCTTAAATTACAAAAGTTTACAACTTTTTGTAATGTTTACATTATTGGACTTATTATTTAATTTTAAGCTTGTTTATGAAGTTTGAATAAAGGTAAATTGTAAAAGGCCATTATTTACTGCTTTAGTCCATTTTTCCATGTTAATAGTTATTGATATATATATATTTGAAAGTCAATAAGTCATCCATATTTAATTTGATTATGCCGTTGCGTCTAAACCCAACGATAAGTAAGTGTAATGCTATAGTCCTTCGGCCTATTACCTGGCAATTTCACAGAACAATCTACATCGGATCGCGTCGACAGCACACAGTGATGTGACACACACGGGCTTTGTAACGGAGAGGGACGGCACTCGCTCCCGCGATTTGTTTACACAGTGTAGCTTTCCCTTTCGCATCGCACGTGTGTGCGTGACCATCTGGCGGGTGTACGCGGGCGGCAGCCCTGCGCCTGTGCTAGTGTCGCCCCCACACCGCGGCACGGCCGTACCCAGCGCACCCCGTTTCGGGGTAGCCTGCTTGCGCTTGTATGCGTGACCCAGTCGAATAAATCTAATATTACACACAAACATATTGGTGGCACGCCGTGTCATTTTTACGCTTGTGTTGTCGCTACTTGGGGTTCTTTATGCGGCGCGATGATATTATTATTCTGACGATTACGACATCCTTTATGCTTACAATAAAATAATTAATAAGGGATGAAGTGTATTGTTGTGCGGCAGTTTGTGATCGGTATCTGAGCTCTTGGCTCTGTTTGAGATTTAAAAAGGTAACGATAAAGTTTATTACCATCTTCAAAGTAATGGCGTCGGCATTGTTTAATTAAAATATTGGTGCTTGAGTATTTAGTTTATTGTTTAACATCTATTATGTGGACGTGAATTGTTTTAGGTTACAAAATTAAATAAATGGCGTGTCGGAAATTATTCATTGTAAATAATATAATTGTTTTTTAGCATTCAAAGTAATTGCACGATAATAAATTATATTTAAATAAAAACCAACTGTTATAATCTGTATTAAAAGTAGGCAATACACTTAAAAAAATATATCAATAAAAGTTAGCTTGCAAAGAAAACTATTTAAAAGATTTGTATATAGGTTTACAAAGTTTTATTTGTAAACGAAACTGACTCCATGAATTAGGCGACTCGATGATGTTGCGATTAGTGATGTCAAAGATCATGTATCGATAAATAAATCTATAAAAACTTTATTGACGATAAAAATACTACCTGTCTAAGTGATAAAACGGGTTGGAATCGATACGGAATTACTACAATTAAATGTATAAAACATACGTGCTTATCAAATATGGACACTATAATCATTAGTAGTCTACAAAAGCGTGTTAATTAACCAGATTGTAGGCACAAAAGCGCCAAACATTCCCAATTACTTATTCTATGACGGAACAGTTGACAGGACGCTCAACCCCCGTTCAGTTTAACAATTACGCGGCAGGGCTCATTGTGACGCGACCCTACCTCTCCATCCATTGTGGACACCACTATAACGTGTCCACCATAACTTGATCTACACCGAAATATACAGAGCCCCCTAAATATTCTCTCGTCAACTTAATGGGGGAGGGTGGCGAGGTCAAAATAAACTGGAAAGTAATATACAAATATTATTATCCAGCCTTTTCACAAATATCAATAACGTATTACCAGCCACGGGACAGATTTAAAAGTTAACCATCGAGATTTTTGAAAGCGTAAAAGTATGATTTTATTTGGTGTTAATTTGAATAGTGATGGTTTGATATCATTGAAGTGAAATATAATCCTTTAGTAGTAGAATAGACATGTTTATATTTATTATTTAATTTTCATTCATAAGGATTAAATGGTGTATCTATTTATACTTTTAGTGTGAAGCAATCGTTGAGTTTTTATTATGTAATACCTGTGTTGATAGTATGTTTATAGCAGCTTGGTAATAAAAAATACTTTTTTTTCTCTTAATAGTTTACTTAGGCTCGGTTTATATGTGACCTAACATAGCTTTAGCTGGCGAAACGTAGGTTACATACAACTCTGCCTGCCCCTTTTTGGATAATGGTATGTGTGGTGTATGTTCAATGCAAAACATAACAATCATTCCGTAACTCTCTTTTCAAATAATAGGTGGCGTTAGTAGCATTTAAAACGGTTTATTTAAATTTACGTTCTATTACAATTCGTTCCGAACAGTTTTAATTGCCATTAGTGGGTCAGTTTATAAATAGGTACTTTATTTTTTTAAACATCACTATTTTTGTAAAAAAAATATGCGCGAGCTTCCCACGGGAATTAGAGGTACCATCGTTCATTTAAACTTTTTTGTTTCCACTTAAGTATCTAGTTTTTTATTTAGTAGCCCTCTTAGTATACCAGTTTTCAAGTCACCTGAAAAGATCCTAAACTGCTTTAAGTAGGTATTGATTATTATTTGACATTAGATTGCACGATCATACATATTAGATTTTTTACCCTAAATTTAGAATTAAACATGGAATATCTCATTGGGCCGTTGCGCTTACGCAATAAGGTAGTCACTTTTTTAATAAAATTGTATCAAATAAATGAACAAAAAGTTGCGGCAAACATTATCTTTTCACTTCAAACGATTTTATGATTAGTTCAGATTAAAATTCGCTCAACTGTTCCACTGAAACAGAGATATAAACTTGTTGAAGTTTTAGAAATATTCCACTTTGCTAAACCTCTTTTAACTTAATTGTAAATTAAACAATTTAATTAAATTTTCAAGTATTTAATCAGTTTTAGATTTCTTTCTTGAACTCACAATATACGTACTATAAAACGATGGTCGTTAGGGAAAATAGGTTTTAGAGTGGCGACCACGAACTGGAAGACGCAACGTAAACATCCAACAAGGTCGACCGATGACCTAATAAAGGTTACGGGCAACCGATGGACAAGGTCAGCTCAGGACCGAGTGCTGTAGAAATCCTTGGGAGGCCTATGTCGAGCAGTGGACGTCTTTTGAGTGAGGTGATGGTGATGATGATACCTTTTATCATTGTGTACGTAATTCAGTTTTCAAGAGTATCCTTTAGTGCCCCAGCATTCTATATCAATATAATTATTCAATAGATTTGCACAAAACAACAATAAAAGAGATTATTGAATTAGATTCAATAATCTCTTTTATTATTGTTTTGTGCATGCGTGCTATCCTTCAAATATCTGATACTACACACATACACGCGCGCTCGTAACTGTTTACATTGTATTCTGCCTCATTAACAGTTCATACTCATGCTGAGACTCTTCAGCCTAACGTGTTTTTAGGATCATTGTCTTTATTAGATTTAGTAACCACATGACTTCAGCTATCTAATAACAAGGGCTCACCTATTTCGGGTTTGACAGCTAAACCCGACTTGGATTGAAAAAAATAAAGCATCGTGAGTATGTATGTAACCAAACCCTGATTTCTAAAGTAGTTGGCAGAGACTAAAGATGTCCACTTAGAATCGTGATAAAATTTAAGCATGCTTTATTGGCTTAGTGCGCTCTTAATCCACCCTTTCGTCGAAATGTCAGTTATTTGATCTGCTAATACTAACAGATCAAATCGCTGCAGTCTGCTCCTTCTTATTGTCCTATTTACATTATTTTTATCATCTAGTTTTAGAGAAGGTTCTATTGCGCAAGGTCAAATAATCGGAGCACTTACCTACCTAAAATAGGTATACTCGTAGGTAGTATGTATTAGATAATGAGAAAATGGCTAGTTTTTACAAGACCATGCATACAGCTACTGACGTTCAATTTGCGTCATACAAGTTTTGCAATTCAAATTTAATGCTGTCTTTTTCTTATTCGATAAAAATAATTGAAATAGCATGCGATTTACCAAGCGAAACTTACGTATTTTTAAGCAAAACCATATTAAAGGAATAAACTTTAACAATATGTATTTCATATCACGTAGACGTAAATAGTCTATTAACATTTATATCTCTTGAAAATGTTCTTCACTTCATAAGAGATATACGTAAATATTTTCGACTTCACAATTATTATCTATAAACAGTCGGTCTGTCTCGCATACCCGTTTCTTCTAACGGGTATAAAGTCATGAACTCTGGGGTCAATAAAATTCGACCAGACTCGCCCTTTATAGGGACAACTACACATTGCACTTAGTTTAGCTGACATTATTGAAATAGAAGCAGATTTATTAGCATCGCAAGTGTGAGCATTAAAAACAGTAACATAACTACACTAGTGTTTTTTTTATACTAGTTGGGTGGTAAACAAGCAGACGGCCCGCCTGGTTATAAGCAGTTACCGTAGCCTATAGACGCTTGCAATACCAAAGTACTGGGTTTTACTGTGGTTAGTTACTTGACTGTTCTCTTCTGTAAAGAATAATTATTTCCCTAGTCGAGTTTGCTGGCTTTTATAGTGCCCGAACTCTTTTTCCAGCTCATTAGGGAAATGTGGACTACTAGCTAGATAGCTAGATAGAAGCTGCACGTAAAGAGTTTTCTTTTTCTTAAAGTGATGATCCTGTCATTGCATAGGCTACGGTAACTGCTTATCTTCAGGCAAGCTATATACTTGACAGACGTTTATAAAACAGACTTTGCCAACGTATTGGTACAAAACAATCTATGTAGTTGGTCGTTTTGTAGGGCCGTAAGTATCACAATATCATTCGACTTTCTACGATTGCTGTTTTAAATTCATAACTTGTTGCGTTACATGTTCTTACTCAATTATTAATTTAACTTCTCAGACATGTATTTCTTCAACAATTAATATGATAAATGAAACTTACAAAAAAATCAATAATCTTAGCACACACTAAGATACGTATTTTTATTATATTGTTTACGTCTTTTATTATTTTGAATTAAATACCAATTTAACTGATTGAATCGAATCTAAATTTAAGAGAGGTAAGGCACCATACTATCGAGCAAGCCTGTCTGGGGAAGGACGTCCCCCTTACAGATGGCCACAGCCAAATAACTACACACAGTAGTTGTGTTCCTATGTGTAAGTACATCAGGTACGTAGGTCAGGTTATGAAAGAAACGTTTTCCTATCCCAGGAATTACCTTAAAAAATGTTTCATCAACACGCAAGTGATACCCCTGGTAGGTATTGCAAGCGTCCATAGGCTACGGTAACTGCTTCACTCAAGGAGTAAAAACGTACGGACATACAATTACACTAAATGAAGACACAGAGCTAAGGAATACAACCCTAACTGCAGCTAAATAGCAAAACAATGTCCGATTGTCCAGTAAGCTTTTGAATTACCCGCCTCTGTCAACTGAACTCAGTTCAAAACTTTGTGGCTAGAGTTCACTTATGCGATACAGTTGCAACATCTCACCATAGTAAACATTATATCCTTAAACAATGTTGAATTATTGTAGCTGAACAATAATATTTTATACAGAATTAGGGCGTTGAGTCTAGAGAGTTTTCTCGCTCATTAGGAGCAGACTGAGCAGGAAAATAGGGGTATAAACAAACGATCGAACTTGGTTCGGGCCGAACCACGAACATCCGAACCATTCTATAATGATATTCATAATAATAATGGCCGGCGGACCGTGCACCACACGAGCGAATATAGTTCGGAGCGCGCCATGTTCGTGGTTCGGCCCGAACCAAGTTCGATCGTCTGTTTATACTTTAAGAGAGGTAGGACCCTATAGAAACTAGCAGTTCCTCCATTATCTTACAGAAGACCATAGTCTAATAACTACATATATACAATAGTGCAGTTGTATGCCTATGCTTCTGCTTAGATATAAAACTTTTCTTAAATGAATACCTATACGATATAGGTATTCATTTAAAAAAAAACTTTATTTTTAATTCTAGCAATTAAAACTAAAGCTTTTCTTATCTATAACATAAAATTCTGATATTGCATTTTTTTTCTTTCTTTTTGTTTCTAAAAAGACAACTCCCGAACTAAACCCGCCTGATGGTAAGCAGCTACCATAGCCTTGCAATGTTAGGGTCATCACTCGCGTGTCCCCCTACAACCCTGACTGCTAAGTCGGAGGTAGTGAGACAAAACTTTGTGTGATTCATAAATGTTTGTTCCGAGACTGGATGAAGTTTGTAAAGTCCACCGCGACTCGGAACAAACATTTATGAGTCACATAAAGTGATGACCCTAATATTGCAAGGCTACGTTAACTGCTTACCATCAGGCGGGATTTAATATTAGGGTTGTGCTGACTCATCATTTCACTGGGTTAAACTGTGAACTTGTTCTCTTAGGCTACGATATCAGTGCCATTATAAAGGCTGTATTTACCCTTATTTATATGAAATAACATTTGTTTTAAATTAAGACAATGATAAATTAAAGTTAAGTACAAAGTTGACTATCGCAATTTAATACAAACAATAATTAAACGCAGATAACGATCAAAACAAGAAGATATAAATGAACTAGTGTATGTATCATGTATGTAACTAATATCATCATATATTTAACACATTTACATTCCATAGTATGTAAGTATATGTCTAAATTCCTGCCGTGTAATGTTACACACGCAAGGCACACGTTTTCTCTTCGAATCTCACTTATACTGTAGTAAATACAGATCTAACTAAAGAGACAATATCTCCGGCGTTAAAAGGCCAGCCCGAGTAGATTGGAGGAGGGGCGGCAGAGGGCGCACCACCCTCCCTGCGAAATTACTACATTTTGAAGGGAACAACTTTTTATGAGAATAAGCCGCCGCTATGAATCTCGAATTATAAGCGAATTGGGTGGTGTGAGTGCATTATTGTTATATACTTCTTTAAATTATTATGACAACCCTACATTTTTCTTCGCAAACTATAAGACTCCATTTTGCACTGCTAGTACGTTTTTACTCAACACCACCACAATCTGTCTTCAATTAACCAATTAATCTAAGTTAACAAACTATTCGAGTTAATTAGTTATTCGGCGCGGCACGGGGACAACACAACAAAGTTTTCAAATAACTTTAAACTCTTGTAGTGACAACCTTATCGTCGTAAATGTTCGGGATGGTTCGGGAGAGGTCGGCTGCGGTCGGTCTCAGTCAATAAGGTGCATTGGCCGCCCCAAGTTGCCTACTCGACGTTACACTGGACCAAGAGCGACGGAGAGAAAAACTCCCACGTGATTGGGGAAATTTGATATACATACTAAGTTATATTAGATTTATTGTTTACTGACGAGTAGTTTGGCAGAATTTAAATAAGAATAAAGTTATTGTAAAGATTTGACCTCGGTAGCGTAATGGTTAGACGTAAGACGTGCAGAGCTCCTGGGTTCGATCCGTCCTAATTTTTGGCTGGTATGGGTTTTTACTTGGCATTAGCCCTTAGATTGTGAAGGTATGTATATGTCAATAAACGAGACCAGTAACTATAATAAAATTATTATTATTAAAAAAAATATTAAATAATTAAATAATGGGCTATATATCTAAATATATGTACATACAATTAATTTTCACGTAGATATTTTCATACTTAAAGAGCGCGTAACTTTTAAGTGTAACCTAATATAAAAAACAAAATTACTACATGGAATAAGTACCTACCTACTACTATAAAAAATCAATAATAAAGGGCGCATCAATTCGTCTTAGTTAATTTGAGAGGGCAGAGTGCAGCGTACTATGGCCACACCGCTCGCCACCAAGATGAGATTCTCCACGGGTCGAAGGGTGTAAACAGGCGAGCCGACTCAAATACCGTTAGGGGTAATCGTGTCTCTTTTATTTACACCAACACCTTTATTAAAGTCAAACTCATATCCATTCTTTTATTTTTTAATGTAAGTAAGTACTTCATGAGATTATTCGCCAGTACTCACATTATTTTGTCACAGCTCTTTGTAATCAGTTTTTATTCGACCTTGCCAAACTCGTCTTCGTATGACTTTACTGTTTTTATGTGACAGAAAAAAAATCCGTCATCAATATTCTCGAATGTGTATACTCAAGTATAAATTTGAATTAAAATACAGATGCGGCCTGCAATGTAATGCCTAAAGTGACCGACCCTAACGTGTTGATTTAGTATATCAATTGTAACCGAATCTTGGTTGAGGTGTTACATAACACGAGCGTGAGATATCCCTGTGGGCGGCGGGAACGGAATGCCGGAGGAAAGCCGACGGCCTTGACACGACAATATTTGATGCTCCTACTTTAATATCCACAGACAACAAAATAGTAGCTGAAAACAAAACTTGAAATGACAGTCTACCAACGGTTCTGTGTCCTTGTTTACTTTGCTGTGGACAATGATTATAGGGTGATGCGTACTGTTATTGAGCTTTCACGCCCAATGCGCCGGCGCTTCTTATCGCTGCACGGTAATTAAGATGCTGCGGTAGCGCGTATGATTCCAACTATTTGAAAGTACACCTATGGTATATTTTTATCATTGTAAATAGAGCGACTAGATTCTACCCATATAAACTAACATGTTCAGTTTTTATACAAAGGACGTAGGCTTCTATGACAATGCAAAAAGCTGGAACAAAACACAGTTGGAAAAAAATGGAAACGTTAAAAGTTGTCATTTTTTGTGTTGTGAAACGAAAAAGAAAAAGCAAAGAGACGATTAAAAATGATCCACGTGAATGTATTCGCGCGGACAATATTTTAAAACAAAATGTCACACGCTTTCCACGGGTGTATACCCCCTCCCTCCGTCTGGGGGGTTGAAGGGTGTGGGACGGAGCGTGGGAGGGGTGCCGCTCACCCCCGTTCAACCAGCGGGGTGTCATTGTGGACTGTGGTGTCGTAACTCCGCGAACTTTTTAATTTACAATTAGGTAGCTTCCCATTTCTCTGCCCTATTTAGCTCTCGTTTTTCCGGTAGACACCGTAGCCGCGGTCGCAGTTCGTAATTAAAATTTATTTATCAAATTACTTGCGCCTTAAATCTTTAGAAATATTTTTATGGTACGCCCTATAATTATTAAGCATTACAACTAATAGATCTTTAAAATTGCATTCAAATATTTCTAAATATATAAAATATGGTAGGATTTTAGCAAAGTTAATTAATAATTTAAATAACATTAACTGTGCCTACTACTATTTTTGATTCACTTTCAATTTCAAATTTGAATCTATATTCCGTGAACAAAATATACTTTTAAAATCTAAAATAGATGCACGTAGAACAAAGAGCACAGCGTTGGAATTGTCCACTCGCTGAAAAAACGTACAAAAAGATCAATTGTTTTGGACAAACGTATCCGACACTGGCCCTTTAACCGCAGGGTGTCTGTCACTGATCGCTTATTTTGACAATATCGCCGGCCTACTAATTAACTTGTTTTTAAAACACCATCGTTGACTTTTTCGCCTATTACTGTTTGGTCTAAGTGATAAGAGATTTGAAAACAAAATTCTGAAACAGTTATAACTGGCCGTTGTTGTAACAATACCTACATAGCAGTTCGAATTTTAAAAATAAAGATTTTTAAATTATCTTTGAGTTTAGTTAACAATCCAAATGATTATTTATAAGCTTTTCAATGATGTAGTTTATTATTGTATTAAAATATGACCTCTGAAAAATCACTAACGTGTTTAACCTCATCATTAATTGTATTACTAAGATGGCACTCAAGCAAGGTACGCAGCTGCTGTAGTTTACGGATAATTATATAACCAGGAGCATTATCAGCATGTTGCCACTCTTAAAAAATAAAACACTGTCCTTACTGCCAATCTCTTCACCGGTAACTTAGTTACCACGAAATACACAGCACTACTCACCTAGTATTATTAAAGAAAATTCAACAATCTTTGATGCGATATACATAAAAAATATTGTAGTATTTTTTTTCGTAGACAGATGTTTAATCAATGGAAACGTCCAATTAATATTATATCCAATAAAATAAGAGAAGTAGGAAATCATACAAATGAGCAAGCCCAGCTGAAGAAGGAACTCACTTAATAGAATATAGATAAATAAGTAAACAGTGGTGTAGAGGTTTTATTGTAGCTAGGTATTGTTCTCCAGTACTCATTAAAGGGAAACTGATTTAAAAATACTCAAAACTCTAACAAGATGTAGTACTCTGGTGTCCTGTAACTTGTTCCACATTTGTTCGCAAGCATCCAGTGAATTTGTCGCGACACCCGCGGCGTCTGTTTGTGTATCGCTTATTCAGCCGGATGCCTTAACTTACTTGTTTTATACCCATCTTTTCACAACATACTGAGACAATTATACCTCACAGTATGACAGTATAGACAATGTAGTGTGCTAACTATGGAATGTCAACGGGCATTCATTGGTAATTCTTAAAGCCTGCCGGCTTGTTTGAAATTTATTTTTCGAAACGAATGGTGTCTTTGAAGTATGCCTTCCCTTTTTGAATTTTGAAATTGAATGCCTTTTTTTAAGGTACCATAAATGGTCAGCACTATCCTTGTCAGCCAAACATAATAATATACACCCTGTTTCAAAACAGAGCTGTATGATGAGAATGATTAGGCTACAGTCCTCCACGTTGACCTAGTTTTAATTAATGATACGCTTCAGTTAGGTCTAGTGGTTGTTGAATACGACTGTTAAACACAAGTTTCCGGGTTTGATACCCGGAGATGGATATTGGATTTTCTGTCCACAAAAAAAACCACGATAAATACCCAAAATTTGGAAATAAGTACACCCACACCCGTGCCTGGTAAAGCACATAAAGGCATTTGACCGTACGCCTGATCTCTGTCCAGTCGTATCGGATTGCTGTCCCTACATGGGCTATGAGAATAAGGATATCATAAGTGTACCTATTTGCGATCACACTTATGTACTATTACAATATATCAACATTTGTTCAATCTAATTATGTACATTTTACATATCCTACACAATAAATCTTAGAAGCTTATGCTACACAAGGTGATAGACTAAACAAATAAATAATTGGAAATAAACCAATTAGTTAAATCAACACTGTAAGGATCGAAATCTTTAACATAACTACAGCACATTATAATTCTATTGCCACCCTTCCAGTCAGATACATACGTTAGTACATTTTGTCTACACATTTTAAACAGTACGTAGTTATTTTAGTGTAAAACTGAAAATAGTAATAAGAGGGCGATCACTTCTCGTCTATTCGTGAACTAATAAAGTTATTTTAGTCCTTCCGATATACCGGGTGTCGGGGCTAACCACAACCAAAGCTAATGAATTTCTATACAAAACGCGTCGCATACCACGTTTTTAGTATTTTAAATAGACCTTCCTGTTTTCTTGTTTCAATAAAGCTCTTACCCAAAAGTTAGTTAAAATGAGCTTTCTTTATTTGTATAAAGGAAGCTTATTGCCTCATTTGCTCATTGCTTATTTGCCACCTATGACTACTTAGGTAGCAAATAAGCATACCGCCCGCCTGATTTTCTAAGAGAGGTAAAGCACCATACTAGCGAGCAAGCCCGACTGGGAACGGACACCTTACAGAAGACCACAGCCAAATAACTACACACAGCGGTGTAGTTGTGTTACTGTGTGTGAGAACAGGTCTCCAGCGCTCATTTAGGGATGTGTTTTGAAAGAAACATACGCTTCTGCCAGGGATATTTTCATCTTAAAGCCCTAGTGTAAAAAAAGGGTTGGCAACACGCAAGTGATACCTCTGGTATTGCAAGCGTCCATAGGCTGTTGGGCCGTATGCTTCTTTGCCACGCAAGTAGTATAAAAAAAATCTACGAGTCTGGTGAAGGAAGTACGTCTACCTCACAGAAGACTACAGCTACACAGCGATATATGTAATTGTGGTCCTGTGCGTGAGTATAGGTGTAAGCGTTTTTAAAGAAACGTTTCTGTATATTTTAAGTCCAGTTTTTATCAAATGTTTATGACTAAGTGATTGTACCTATTTAATATACTATCCACCTCTTATCTAACTTCTATTTATACACTTACTTCTTATCACTCTGCATCTCCCTATTGGACTGGAATTAGAATTATACCTATTCAAACCATTGTTTAAAATTTTAAATAAATAATTAAATTATGTTACTCGTTGGATCCAAAACTATTTGTAATTACGTAATTTCACAGAAATAACTGAAATTATTACTGACATTTAAATAATTCACAGTTCATTTTCAATCACACTCAATAATTCAGTTACCTGTGTGAAAATTTTGTTTCATTCATTATCGATAATACCTACTTTTTGATCGAAAAAGAATACATAACATGATACATTACGTAAATAAATGGCAGCGTATAGTTTTTAGCTATTGAATTCAGTAGAGAGATTCAGAGTTTCAGGTAATATTAGCTATAGAGGTTTCTTACCTTTTGTATGTACTTATATTTAATAATGCCCAAATGCAAACAGCATGTACAGATGGTGAAACAGAATTTAATATAGTTAATATAACTATACTGAAGGAAACAAATATTTTTAACCCCTTTAGACGGATGTTAGGCAAACATGCAATAAAAACGTATTATAAATCTCAGAATTAAAAGACATCTGAAAAATTTAACTTCAAAAGCAACAGCATACCTGTTCAGCAACATATTTTGTCCTTTGCATACCTGGTCACTTTGGTTATCTTCCGAATTGACTCGTTTCTAATTCAAGAGACAGACAAAGCAGTACAGTTTAAAAGAATTTAGGGCTTTGAAAACTATCACAGCACTGCCCTAACACTAATTATTTTTCCCAGAAAAATTACAAAATGTAAGAACAAGAGACAACCCTAAGCGAGCATGCGTTGTTCAAATACGTAGGTCGTTCGAAGCCTGAAAATCAAACATCGTAATGTCTAGACTCAACGCCCGTGGGAATGATCCAAACACGATCTCACATCTCCGACGTAAATAAATTAATCTCTTAGTTTATTTTTATACATTGCTAAATAAGTGGAAATTTGTCTGCTAATAAGTAGCCACATTTACAGATAAGGCAAAGTATTAGGTAAAAAAGATCGGGATATCATTTTCTTATATACGTCCAGGTTGAACTTTAACATTTATGATTTTTGGACGATTACGAATAAATCAGTAGACAAAGAAGTGACAAAGCAAATAATGCAGTTATTTATAATTTTACTAGCTGTTGCCCGCGGCTCCGCCCACGTGTATGTCGATTATCGCTGCAAAAAGTAGCCAATGTGTTATTCTAGACCATAATCTATCTCTCTGCCAAATTTCATCCAGATCCGTTCAGCAGTTTTTACGTGAAAGAGTAACAAACATCCATCCATTCTTACAAACTTTCACATTTATAACATTAGTAAGGATTTACTATTAAACGGGCCGCAAGCTTGTTTGCCATCTAAGTACCTAGTATAAATAATAATACTAAAGCATATGAAACAACTACATACATTATAATAACTAGATGTCGCCCAATAGTCGAACTTCGGCTGGCTCTTCTATTATATTACTACTTAAACAAATTATAAAATCGAAATCGGTTTTCAAACAGAAAAAAAAATGGATTGCGCTGTTTTATATTTACCTATTTACTTATACAATTATTTCAATACGAATTTGGTCAACAATTACAGAACTATTTAGAAGTTTAATTTCTATCCAGAAAGGTATTAAAAAGGTGAAATATGTAACCATTTGTTTAACTTTATTCATACCACAAAGGAGAGGAACAAGCAAAGGTACACATTTCATTTTATAGAGTAATACAGTATTATTTCTAACACCAATGATGCTACACCAGTGATATAAGAAGCTCAGGCGCAGGCCAACTGTACCGTTAGGGCGGCCTTTTGTTGACTTCAAGCAAAAAAGCCTTTGGAAGCACACCGCCACCCTCAACCGGCAAAAAACATAAAACAGAAAGAAAGGACCTCAAATTAGGGAATCGGCATTGGAATGTTGCACCCGTGACTTGAAGATGGGCATTTATTATAAATCCTTTAAATTATAGTCTTCAGTATTCTCTTCGTATCCTTTTGTCCTTGCCTCGGTTTAGATTGATGGAACTTCATCAGGTTGGAAAAAATAATAATTTATCGAAACCCATCCTGTTACGCTTGTTTACACCATGGCGCCTTGATGCGGTGATTGTCGCAGATCATTTACAAAGGCAAAACTTATTTGTTAACATATTTTCCTTAAACAAAGTAAAACCTTGACTTATAGAAGAATATTATTAGTAAATCTGATTTATGTAGAAGCCCTTTAACGTGTAATAGTACTATAAATAACATTAAAAGCTAGTAATTTTGTGACACTAAATATTTATAGATTTATGATTGGACCACAGAAAACGATTGGTTTATAATATTTTTCGTGCTCAAACACGAGTAATTACAAGGGTTATCTTATATTGACACTTCTTACCTGATTCATTGTTAAATGAAAGAGACAGATACATCCAACTCTGGTCATTACTATTAAGAACCGATAGAGAAGGACATAAAACTCCCATAACCGTTTAAATTCTTACAAAATGTGGGAGCACGACGACATTTGAATGAAAAACTACAAAACTCGATCAATACTCGTTTGGCATATTCCTGTGTCTAATTTACTCATAAAAAATGTTACCTGCTGTCAAAGAGCGGAAAGGCCCAATGCCACGTGCGCTTGCAGCTTGTACCCACCAATGTTTTTGTCTTCCTACTTTAACTTATTGTCTTCAACATTGCCTGTTTTTTCTATTGACATAACAATTACAAACAAATACTTTGAATTTTGAGTATCTTTGTAAAAAGCAAACATGCCAGTTTTTTGTTCACAAATTAGCTTGAAGTAGTTAAAATAAATTATGTATAATACAAGCAAACGAAACATAAAATTAGGAATAGTCTAGACTACACAATTGATTAACAAATAAATATATTGGACTTATTAAGTGGACGTGAAGTAAAGCATGAAGTTCATGAGAATAAGCGTCGTCAATTTCTTTCAACAATAGCATTACAAAGAAAAATATCTTGGGGCGCAGATAGCACTGAACTGAGCGGTGAAATGAGTTGCCCTTAGATGGTGAGGGTGTGAGGCAGACGAGATTGGACTTCAGTACTCGTATAAAGCGAAGAGCGGGGCGAACGGAGAATTTAAAGACGTAACACCACACAAGGAAACCCTGTTACAATCATATAAATTCTTTCTTTATTATGTATCAGGTCATAATGGAAATATAAGCTATAACTTAGAGTCTTCGAATATACCGCTATGTTTTATACTACTACCTTTAGTTAAATCAAGTTTCTGTTTAAGGGTTAGTATTGTACACGATGACGATGACATAATATTATTATTTTAGATAAGCATTAGTGTTGCAATAACAAAACGTATGTTAATCTTTCAAAAATCCATTGTCAGCATTTTGTTCATGTATTGTTCGCTTCTGCTTGTCTCTTGGGGTCGACACTCGAAGATCCCTGTTGGATGGGACTCTCCCGCTTCGCCATAAATCTTGAGACCCTCGACCGCCACCCGGATTCTCGCCGAAAATATCTATAAATACCCTTCTATATACATATCTCAAATATTAACAGGGAGGCTAGCCAAGTGACAAAGTCAGATATTTTAGAATTTTTGTAGCGAGCTAATTAAAAAAGCTATATTGTTCTTAGTTAGATTTCAAATGTTTCATACTTTTTCTTTATTATTCTCTGAGCTTCGTGGGATTGAAGTGTATCCTTGATTTGTTCGAGGTCTTGAGGGCGTGCGGTGACTGTTGCGGATTGAGCGAAGGATTTTTGCGTTCCCTTTTGACTGTTTAGTCTCTTGCGTAAACCATTTATTTTGTTAATACTTTTATTGCTGGCTTTTAAGATAAATATTACGATGCAAATGAAGTTGTATAATCTAAATAGGTTAGTTCGTCGTTAATATAATAAAGTTAATGTCAACCTGTTTATTAATTTCAATTATAAAATTTTACTTTTAAAGAGAAGATTTAGTTCACTGACAAAGATCCGCTATCGGCTATAAGAAGAACTATCAAAATAATTTTAAAATAATTTAACACTTAAATTTGAATAATGTATGGTATCATACAATAGACCGCAAACAAATCATCAAAATACAAAATTGTTTGTTTGTAGATACAGTAAAATTATGTTCTCTTTTTTTATGTAATATTTTTGATATCTTACATTTGAGAATATCTCGCTGTGAAATAAATTCAAATTAATATATTCAATTGACTATCCTTACCAAACAAATCAAAAGTTTATAACAGAAAAAAGGATAATATCATTGTAATAAATAATAAATTAATGTTTATCACAGTTCCCATGATTTCCATTAATAAAACAGCACTGTACAATATAGACCAACTGAAACATGCAGAAGCGGAAACTATACTACTTAAAACAAATTTGCATCTGAACTAGAACTATATTACCGATGCACTTGACTAATAATGATTGAAGCAGTACCCCCTCCCCTTCCGGCCTTCCGGAGCGTTCGATGAGACTGTACAATGTACAATACACAAGGTGTAGGCCGAGGTTACATACTGTCAATGCTTTGCTATTGGCGACGTTGAAATATTGAGATTGACTTTAGAATTGGAAACTTGTGCGTGGGTTTCTTTATTGATTTTAGTTTGAAAAAGATCTTTATGTAAGATGCTAAGCATACCTACATCTAAAAAAAACTCGAATAATCAAACATCAATGAAAATATTTGAAGTGTATCTAATCTTTGTTTTTACCTGTGTTTTTATGACGATCTAAATATAAACTTAACATGGACACAAGTAATTTCAAAACTATATATTACACTATTATAAATAATTAATTTATATAAGCGTATCTGGTCGAATGCAGCAATACAAAAAAAACAAATGTAGATACTGGAGCTCCTAGGCTGTTAGAGTTTATTGATAATATTGCCAATAACGCATGTACTTAATATTTCCGAATTATCGGAAAAATCAAATACTATCCCAAAAATCTCCAAAATAATAGAAAAATGAGTAAATAAGGCGGACACAGGTGTTTAACAGCGTACCGATCCATATCGTGCAGCCTTGATTCTATTCCGCGACGGCCACACTGACACAGTTAAGCGACTCGACAAGCAATGACTCAATCGACCGTCCGTATACGTGACGAAAGCACCATCCTTGATATGATCGCTCAGCTAATGTTTATACATCGTAATTATACACGAGAGATACTCGTGGTTCAATTTTTACGTTCGACTTTTACTTGTAATTTCTATTGTTCGGCTTAGAGAAATCGGATTCCAAGAGACGAAATTTAAACTTAATATTCCAAATTATTCTTGGTATTTTTGTGACAAATAAGGACAACTTGAACGTTGACAATGAAAAAATCTATCTGACAATTTTCGAAATGGCTTCATTTTATGGAACATAAATTTGAATAGACATAAAAACCAATGTAATAGCAACCCATATACGTCCCACTGCTGACCACTCTCTTCTCCTCTATCAACAGAGCTGAGAGAGTTTAGGCTTTAATCCCTACACGCTGGTCTATTGCGGGTTAGTGGATCAGACACGTCTTTAAATTGAAGTCTTTTCAGGTCTTTAAAGATCCGTTCAGCCATTTAATCGAATAATGAAAAGATAGTAAACAAACATGGATACGTTACTTTCGCATTAATAATATTAGTATTGATGTTCCTCAAAAGAGACATGCCTACACAGTAATGTATTCGTAACCTACTAAAATATTGGAAATCAATAACCAATTTCAGAATTACGATACCAATTTATAAATTAGCTACATTATATTTTAATCAATTAAGTAATGAACCAATGAAACTTATCAAGTTAAAATCAATCTATATTTAGTGTATATCAATACCATTCACATGATTGAAGCTTTGTTTGACGCAAACATCGATTAACATACACTAACTTGGACCGTACTTATACGTATGTCAAGGAAAACTTACTCATAAAATACTTACGCAAATTCATTATCAATAACTCGAATGAATTATCGACGAGAAGGTGGAGGAAAATTCGTTTTCATTATACTTGAATAGAACACTTTTGTACTGAGAACAATGAGTGCCATGTAAAACCCATAGGCGTCATCTTCATTACATAACGTCAAGTAAAGTATGACGTGCGGATTGGAATTGAAATAGGTAAATATTTCATAACAGGATATGACGTAGGCATCACGAAGGTAACACCAAACAATCGTAACTTTATTACTCTTTTATGAGTAAAGAGAAGATTCACGTCTATGAGCGTTTGTTAATAGGATAAATAACAGCATTATACTTACTTACTCTTCTTCTAATAATACCTAATGTTCTCTTGATGGAACTCGGTCACGGTGACGGTCAATCTTAACGGAGATATATTGAGTTAAATCATAGTAATAACAAAATAGCAACCAATGTGCCACTGCTG
This sequence comes from Trisateles emortualis, assembly GCA_947095525.1. Classification (NCBI taxonomy): domain Eukaryota; kingdom Metazoa; phylum Arthropoda; class Insecta; order Lepidoptera; family Erebidae; genus Trisateles; species Trisateles emortualis. The sequence goes on along the minus strand of OX352735.1, from coordinate 9,071,962 downwards.
GGCACAGCCTTAGAGACATTATATAAGTTTTAAACAGAGGATACGAGTAGAGTTGGATACCGGAGAGGATACCCGTTTCTGCTCTTCTCTTTCAAGAGAGGCATAAATCCTTTCGATTTAGATCACACACGCTGGCCTTATGCGGGTGAATTTCCTCACGATGTTGTCATAGCAGATCCAAATTCAACATCAATAATAACAATTTGATAACTTTCGGTTTATTTATCAAAAAGTAAACTTAATATTACCGACATTGCATACTTTCTATTTGGTTCGAACTTCTTGAACTTGTTTAAAAGTAAGTTACGTACACATTGCCGAGTATTTTATGTCATTCACATAACTCCTTTACGAAGTAAACAGAGTTTTGGCGTTATAAACCTTAGGCAGACAGTTATTGCCTGAAGTCACGTATACGATAAAGGCTAAAGGCGTTCAATTCTGAAGAACTACATTATCAAATTGGTTTAATTTTGAGTGTAGATATGGAAACTTTCAAGTACTAGGAAACTAATTCAAAATGAAAGTCATTAAATATTGATCTAGAGCAGCTACTGATTTTAGTAATGGATTGTTGTGAATGGATTCAATAGCCAAAGTGTTTTTTTTACTTACACAAATTGACTTACTACTTAAGTTAGAAGTTTTGCTGCCAAGGTCTTCCTAACTTCCATGTTGTCCTATCCGTGGTCCGTCCAAGATATACATATAATAAATGCAAGGCAAGGCAAAACCAAAAAAAAGTTCAGCACCTCTAAACAAGTGGCACAAACAGAAGTCGAAGTTTCTATTCTATTCGATTCGACTACTGATTATGCCACTTGTTTAAAGGGGCAGTACATTTTTCTCCTTTATTTCTCAACTGACTTTCTTTTGTTTGTTTAGTACCTTTTAACGTCTAGCTTTTGACTATAGTGTTATCAATAAAAACAAGTTGAAAACAGATTTTAGCTATATTTTACCTACCTGTGATAGTGATATTATGCGCCTAAAAGCTGATTAAAATCTTTACATCGCATACCGGATACAAAACAATAAACATTTTTCTTCAGCAGAAACATTTCACTTAGCACTTATAAGTTACCTAATTTTGTTATGTTTAACATGATTTAATTAGTATGTTGAATCGACTGTTTCCGCAATTGCCATTAAATGTGTTGTGTATACCAATTCCAATAATGACGTCCATATTTCATCCAACTACACTTTGCGTATGCACGCTACATAATGTTATTATTGAATTATATAAAAGTTATATAAAGTGAAACTTACGAACTAGTTCATGACGACGCGTACTCTGAGGAGGTAGATTTTTGAGCACCTCTGAGAAGAGAGGGACCTGAAGACATCAAGTTACCTAGCCTCGACTTCAGAAGGTTGGTAAGACCTTGTAGGAAATTTATATTCCATGGTTGTTCTTCGTGCGTAATTTTTCAATTGACAGAAAGTCCGCTGTCTTCTAAATTTATATAGTTAATAGTGAAATAAATAAACTAAGTAACTTGATGAACAATAATTCCAAACCAAATTTTGGCACATATACAGATTACAAACACAAGACTGGTCGTAAATCGGTCATTCTCAAATGCTTCAATATTTGGTTGACTTCGGTGGTCAATTTTTTTTTTGTCAATTATGACATAAAATTAATAAATATAAAATCTAGTTTTTTTTTAGAACACATTAGTAGTAGAGGGCATTAAATCGACGAAACGGTAACGCAGTTATTCAGTTTTTAAAAAATGATGTCCACCGAAATCAATATTCCTGCCACCGAAATCAAATATCTATAAAACTGAAGGCTTTGCTTGTTTAAACTTGTTAATTACAGGAACTATCACTCCGATTTGAAAAAATATTTATGCATAAGATAGCCCACTTACTGAGGAAAGTTATATGCTATAATATAACAATCATCACGCTACTTAACTTCCCATAGAAGCTGGTAAAACCGCGCAGAACCTTTATTATAATAAATATAAATAGTATGATATAATTCATACTAAAATATGGATTAGGTCTACAATGATTTGCAGGTCAAATTTATAATAAAACATCTTATTTTATCTATTTTACATTAGAAATGTTTATTAATTAGGTTTTGTAAAAACAAAAGAAATCCGATATGCTTCCTATGTTCACATGGCACAGAATTATTTTTGCAGTCATCTTCGGCGCATCTCATTTTCTTATTGCCAGCTGTTTAGGCCAAACTGCCTGGTATACTTTCATAGTCCCTGCAAATTGCTTAAGGTTGGGTGGAATTAGCAGCTCTTTTTCATAAATCCCAGATTTATTATTCGTATTTGTAATAATGCCTTGTACAGTTTTTTAATGAGACATCAATGACAATATACTAATGAAGTCTATTGTCATTGATGCCTTGAGCTAATATTTGATCAGCTATTCCCTTAATGGTAGCACCAACACCATCTAGAGCTCCCTTTCCATGGCCACTTTCGGTATAATTCCATGTGACACTGGATTAACTGGGAAAGTACCAATGAAGTTTGCTGATCAAATAAAACATTCTGCGGTTCCAGTACTGGCCAGAGGGACTGTCAGAACAAAATGCAGTTTATGGATATTTAGATTTATATCTTCTATGTGTTTTAATATCGGTAGCAAATGCTCCCAAATAGCTGGTGCGTCATGGAGTTTAGAGATTCGGATGTACACATAGACTGAACCTTTTTTTTAATTGTGCCTTTTTTTTAAATTATGCTTGATCGAAAGTAATTCGATTTCTTTCTCGTAAAATTAGTTTTGTGCGAGAATCTAATTCACTTATAGGCTTTATCTCACCTTCATTCTTCCTTTTATTATTTTATATTAGCGTAAAGCTTCGGATCACTCTTGATTCGAGTTGCCCTATGTCGCTTAAGTAGCTAATCTTTTCTTAGTCAATCGATATTCTTTTGAATCTGCCATAGTCAGAATACTGAAACAAGCAAATTTATTCTTAATTTATAGTTTTAATTTGTAAATATAAAACGACCGAGACAATTTACTTGTGTCTATTTCCACCGAAACCACCGCAATCAATGCCACCGAAATCAAAATAATAAGCCATTTCCCAAATATCTTTAAAATGAACTCTTATTTGCAAAATGAATCTATTCCCATCAAATCTAGTACCCATATGATATACTTTTATTGCAATATAAAAATAAAAGGTTAAATAGATATGAATAAAATTGATCCACCGAAGTCAACTATATAGGTATACCAAGCCACCGAAAGTGATTACGTACCTTCGTCAAAGAGCCGCCCGAAGACGTACAGTCGTGTTCTTCTTGCCAGTGATGCGACGCGACTGATCGTTTTTATTACTCTAACGACTATTCTTGCAGCTACTATAGCATACGAATTGTAAGCGAATCCGTACGCGCCACTGAAATCAACTCAAAACCTCGGACGTGAACAAAACTGGTTGTAACTTGTTTACTAACGTCTATTATTGTTTGTAAATACTATCAGTTAAGCAAGTAACTATCTAACTGTTTATAAAGACACCTAAAGTAGTATACTGTTTTAAAGAAAAAAAGATAAAAAATAATTTCCGCAGTAGTATGAGGTGTGGGACACCCCACCGAAGTCAATATTTTGGTAGTTTTAATTTTTTTTAAGTATGTTAAATTAAGTTAATCAAAAAATAGACACTAGCCCCCCCTAATATTTTGCTCTTATCTACTACACAAAAAAAATTCAAGTGACTGGTAATTCATTTTATAGTGATTTTCACCTTGGACATGATTTTTTAAGCTCTCTGCGAAAGACCCAAATAAAACATCTTCCAAAAACGAACAAATATATCCTTTATGAAACCTCATTAAGTGGACGAGTGTGAACTACGATGACGCGGAAACGCCTGGACGTCATCGATTTGGTTTTATGACAGTAACACCGATAAGACAAATTAAAACGCACGATAAACGAACAATCAATAACCAGTTCACAAACACAGTATACATTTGAATAATAAGGCCGTAACTTTATATAAGCAGACTAGATTAAGGGATTAAAAAGAGGTTAAAATATTATGAAAATATCTTGGGATCACACACGATCTTCCGATCACCCTAACTAGGCAGATCTATATCTACTTATATCTCCTGAGTATAGCCACAGTGTAAAGAACTCTTTGAAAAGAGCTCCTTAGACTGTGGTATAACTTTGATTTTATAGAATACAGATTCGCGTACCTTTGACTCTAGAGATCTTATCTAACATTTTACACAATTTTGGACTTTGGAATGGACAAAAAAAATGTGTGATACCTAAATTAGTTGTCCCGATTCTGGGACTACTTAGTGTCCCCGCAATAAAGGGCTTGTGTGGTAATTGTCTTTTAAAAATTCCATAATAATAATATGTACTCGAAGTTATCAATTGAGCTATTTTGCAAATTAAACGTGTGCGCCAAGGATGTGAGAGAAAGTGTCCAAGATAGTCCATAAAATGTGATGTAACTTAATTTTGTCTAAGGAGACAAAATTAAAGCTACATAATATGTTAAGCTATGTTGGTTATCGAATTCTAAGTTGGTTATAGAATAGCATGAAATTATTTGTCAAATAAATTTAATTATTTTACCAAGCAAAAAATAAAGGCGATCATCAATATGACATTTAATTTATGCTTTTTACTTATAAGTCAACCATTTACAACAACTTGGTTAATAAATGAATTGCTTAAATCCTTTTAAACGATAAAATCAAATCAAGGAAAAACGTTTGATTATTTTGTCTTTAATTGTTTTAACATGTAAGTGTTGCCCGTTTAAAGCTGTAAATATTAACGCTATACCGATAAAGCATAATGTTTAACCAAAAATATACAGGGGAATAACCAGTAAAAAGATTTTAATTACGTCATCACTCGTTACCCCATTAGTATTATATCAGTGGTTAATTATTACTCGAAGATTACAACATGTACTATTTATAATTACGAAGGTAGGTACGTCCCAATACCTACAAATAGTTATCGTATACATTAACCATAATAATGGTAGGTACCTATAGAAAATGTTAACTTATCAATTATATTATCAGTATGAAAAATACCTACTTAACGTCTACCTACTTAATATCTACCTACGATTTTTTATTACAAACAAATTTTATTTTATTACGTCTAGGGTTTGTTTGAGAATTCTCAGTTCCAGCCATATCAAAAAATCTCCAGACCCAAATAAACGTAAGGGAACGTTAAAAGACAGATACGGCACCATACTAGCGAGAAAGCCTTACTAGAGGAGAAGGATCTTACGGAAGACCACACCCAAATGAATACACACAGCGGTGTAGTTGTATTCCTGTCAGGTCTCCAGCACTCATTTAAACTGAAACTGTGTCAACGTAGCTGAGCCCTGCCTTGAAAACATTAATTCTAGAAACTGTACTGGTTTTGCAAGCTCTAGCCACGTGTAGCGTGAAGAAGTTAAATATCTTACCAGAGGGAATTCACAGTATTTATTCTATAGAAAGGGGTTTTTCAAGAAAGGAGTTAAAGGTTTTTACAAGGTCCGCAACGCGCGAAAAATACCACTGGTGTTGCAACTGTCCTTAAGGTACGGTAACTGCTTAGCATCAGATGGCATGGTTTGCTTGTTTGCCTCCTTAGTTGTTTAAAAAAGATATTAGAAAGAACGTTTCTTAATTATTTATTGTAGATGCTTTTAAACGGCGTATACATTTTTATTTATTTACCAACGTACGAATAATATGATGTTAATAAATATAATAATAAACATTTTAATAATAATAGGTGAATTTCTAGCATGCTACGTTGTCGTAGATTCATGTCGTTCAATACAACATAATACAGGTCAGCCGCGATAAAAAGAAAGTCTAACAACAGTCAATAGGTGATATTGGACACATCGACGTTGAAGTGAAGGGATGCAACAAGATCAGAGTATTCTAAATCATGAGTCAGTCTTCTTTTCTGTTCATATTAGTCATTTGCGTAAGGTACACTTCCCACAATATGAATCATCGTTTTAACTTGAACTCTGATGATTCCGGGACGTTGTAGATGGTCACGATTTGAGCCATCACGTAGTACGTAACCAATACACAGAAATAAATTCGAATTAAAAATAAAATTCGCTATGTCACTCGTTTGCCGAATCGGTTTACTTTAGAAGTCTCCTGTGGTGATCCGTTGTGTGGTCCCGTTTGCAAATTGGATAAGACTAGCTAAATTCATGTCTTTAAATAATAGGCATTACAATTACGTTTAGATGTCTATCATATAATTTAATACCATGTAAATATAAAAAAATATATATATAAAAGCAATATCGACTCGGTTCCCCAGCCCAGGTAGCTTGCTTGTATGGTGCATTGTACAAATTTCTCTTTTTTTTTCTAAATTCTGCCTGTAAAATAAGCTATGCGTAAAACCACCTGCGCCACACCTTCTGGCAGGAGTTTTGTGATCTATACTAATAAAATATAAAGAGAAAAGATTTGTATTTTTGAATTTTTGTTTCCAATGAATAAACTCAATAACTACCGGTCCGATTAAAAAAAAATCTTTTACATAAGCAAAAGTTTTTTTTTAAATCTTAGTTTTTAATCGTAATTTATTCGTAGTTATTGAGTTTATTACTCGCTGATAATGGAAAGTTACATATCAGCGAGTAACATAGGCTATATTTTATATTTTTAAATTAAGGGATCTCTACGAAATCTAAATAAATGCCCATCCGTGCGAAGCCTCGATCTGCTCTGGTGGCAAAACCAATAATAAATAAGTATATTAACAGAGTTGTTGGTATTTTGGTGTCCCTATACCCTAATACAGGATACACCGCCGTGATCACAAGCTGATCCTTAAATGTATATAATTGCGATACATTATACAGAGTACTATAATATCATGACATTAAGACCGACATTCTTTATTGCAAAAAAAAGTAAATACCAAAAATAACAGGTAAATGCAAGTGGTATAGGTGTCCCAGTTTCTTATCATTATCAGCTGCGCGTACGCAAGTGGTCGGAGCGGAAGTGATCTCGCCGGCGCGACGCACGCGCCACTCGCGCCGGAAGCGAAAATCCACATATGCAGGTCATGGAACCCAATTTGTTATTAGATGGCAAATAAGCAAAACCCTACCTGAGGTTAAGCAGTTACCGTAGCCTATGACCACTTGCTATACCAGAGGGATAACTAGCGTGTTACCGATCCAATAATATTAACACCAGTTTGTTGTGATGGAGTATGTATCCCTGGGATTGAAAAACGTTTTGTTAAAAACGCGAAGTAAAATGAGCGCTGAAAACCTGTCGAACAACTACACCGCTGTATGTAGTTATTTGACTGTAGTCTTTTGTAAAGTAATGGTGCTTCCCCAGTCGGGCTAGCTCGCTTATATGTTGCCGTACGTCATTTTCTTATCATTATCAGCTGTGCTCACGCAAGTGGCCGGTGCGGAAGTGATCTCGCCGGCGACGCACGCGCCACTCGCGACGGAAGCGAGAATCCACACACACAGGTCATGGAACCCAATTTGTGATTACGAAGATGTCATTTGCAATCGCTTGCAATACCTAAGGAATAACAATGGCGGTCACGCCTAGTTTTGAATAAGCAAATAGATATTGTGATCGTCGTCTGTCCCATATTTCAACGTTATATAACTTATGTATACAAATAAATAAAATTAAAGTGTCTGTTTGTAATTCACACCAATATTATACATGCGAAAGTAAGTTTGTTTGTTTGTATGTAGAGTGTAGACGAGTATGTTTGTTTGTTACCCTTTAACGACTAAACGAATTTCACTGAAATTTGGCCAAGAGATAGATCCTGGGGAAAAGTCTTTATCGCGGGCAGAACTACGGCCTTAATCCACGCTGGCCTAGTATCATATCCCTATATCATTCTTCTTTCTGAACACCGCCGGAGTTACTCAAACTCACAAAAAATTCAGTCCAGCCGTTTGGACTGAAATTTTTGTGAGTTTGAGTAACTCCTTGGATGGTTAAGATTCTTAATTGCAACCGGTAGGTGGGGTTGTGATCGGGTTCTAGAATTTTTTCACCGTCGGGTTAGATATAAAAATGTAACTAGAGTGTAATTTATATGAACTGTGTTCTTAGACGCTCATGCATCACTTATCAAATGATTGTGTAGACAAGTAATGTGGGCGAAAATATTCTCACCTCTAATCGACGGAAGACTGGTTATTTTAATATGATTATTTATGTTCCGGCGGTCAGACTCACTCGTTGAGAGACATTATAATCGGAACATGAGAAAAATGAATGACTATATCATGAGAATTTTTCGAGTACTAACATGTGGGATCTTTTTTAATGTTTTATATTACCGCGGTGAAAAATAACGATGGCCCGCCTGATGGTAAGCAGTTACCGAAACCTATGGACGGTTACAATACTGTACATTATCTCATATATAATATATATATAATATATATATAGTATATATAATACAAGATTTTTTATAAGTAGTTTTCTTTATATAAGCACTGGAGACCTGTACTCACGCACAGTATGATTTATTTGACTGTGGTCTTTTGTAAATTCTTCCCCAGCCGTACTTGCTGGCTTGTATCGTGCCCTCCCTTTCCTCGTACTCCTCTTCTTCTTTTTAACCCTTGCCCTGCTGCAGATTATAGGTCATCTCTTTTACGCACCATCTGTCCATATTCATTGCTTTCCCGCTGTTCCTTTTTATGTCGTCTGACCATCTGGCCGGTATGGTTTGTCCAGTAATCTCCTTTCTTTTCACAGCCACCATTATCTGATAGCTTTGGTTCATCTTCCGTCCTCTTCTTCGTATTAATTAATTATATTATTATATACGTACCTACCTAATACCGTCTTTATGTTATGAAAGGTATTCTCAACCGACCCCTACATATACATTCTGTTTTGATTATATCAAATGTCAATAAACATGTGATGTAATACTTACATAACAAAGAACGATATAAAGAGTTTTTGGAAGTACTGTTATGAGCTCAAAGTGTGGAACATTCGGTTTGAGTTGCGAAACTTTAGATTTTTGATCCAACTATTTATAACTCTTATAGCAGACGACAAACTAGTTATATGTTGACAAGATGTCAGTCTATTTATATATATAGTGGGTGTGAAATATGTAGAAATAAATAAAATTTAATTTGATGTGTTGTGACGATATTACTCAACAGCAAAATATATAATATTATTAATAATAGTAACCCGTATCAGTTTTATTGGTGGTCGCAGGTCTCATCATTATCATCTCAACCCATAAACGTCCCACTGCTGGGCACGGGTCTAAGCATACACTTGGAGGGATATTAGCCGACTATACCACGCTGGCCAGGCGGGTTGGAATAGGATTTTGTTTCGAGATTTCCGTCTCTTGCAGTGGTTATTGTCTGCCCAACTTACTCTCTTAGTCGTTTATTACTACACGGGTGACATTTGTGTTCTTAATTCGTCACCACACGGACAGTTCTCATAGGAACTTAAAAGAGTTTAGGTCCTTACAAAAAAAGATCTAAATCCGATTTCAGAAGATTGCTCTATCTGTATTATACCTATTATTTAAATGTTACCTTTGTGAAGGAGTCAAATAAACTTATTTTTATTAGTAATTGTTTATTTGAGCAGGTATTTTAAAAGGAAATAGGTAATATAAATATATAAAGATTACAATATAATTGACTTAGTAGCAGAAGGGGCGTCGACCCGAGGCGCCACGCAGCCGCGTCCGCGACCTTATTACGACGCTTCTTCAACAGTACGAACATATACAGTAATTCAACTTTATATAAATGATTGGAACGTGACTAACGCACACAACTACTTCGCGGATGTTCCACGATACATCGCTTTGCACAGACACCGAACTTCCGACCTATCAGTTTAAATTTGTAAATAGTACGTCGAATTTAGCACATGTAAATAACTCTAAAAGACATGCTTTGAGTTTGCACTATTTTTATATTTCTGGATTTTTTTTAGAAAATAAAATAGATTTGTTGTATAAATTAGGTGACGACGCTTTAATGATGTACCTGTCATCTATTTAATCCCTAATTAACTGTAATTGTTTTGACTATTTGACGAGGACATATCAGTTAGTTTAACTCGAAGACGCAGTCGAGTTGACCCACTCGTAGACTGGCTAACATAGCGACGAGTATGCCATTCGGGCCCACAGCTCATAACCTCATTGTCCATCGATTCCTTCTATAATCCTCTACGTCTATCCTTCTGTTCCATTAACAAACTATTACAGACTAAACCGGATGAAATTAAACGAACATCAATGTGAAAACAAGTTTATTTTCCCAAGTCTTTGTATTAAGAAAAAGGTCAAACAACATTTTCAGAAACCAGATTTATTTGTAAAAAATAAATAATGCCTCCTGATATATAAATATACAAGAAAAAAGAAGCATTAAAAAAATGACACTGTAAGATAATGAGGGCGCTGTTCGGCTTGTTGTCAAAATTAAACGAAACATTGAAACTAAAAGACGTCCCGATGATAGGGAAGACGTACAAAGGTGAAAAATTAATAGCCTAGCAACCTGTCCGCGGCTTGTAAACACTCACGTCTCCCGCCAACGTGACGATTTCAATGAAATGTATGCCAAACACCAGCGCTCTAATTATAAACAACTATCAGAAAAAAGTACAGCTCGAAGTAACCCGTCTAAATAAAGATGCAATGAATTCAGTAAACGGCCAAATGAGGTGTGGCGATCACGCAATTTAGCTGATTGACACCGAATAGCTGCAGACAGGTAAATATTTAGTACATCGTGCGTACTTGAATACTTGCCAATGATTGTTGGACTTCAATCGACTGAGAGACCTCAGTTGTGTTAATTTATTGTTTAAGAATTTACCCGATCAATACTATTTTGGGTAAGGACAACTTATTTTGGCTGACAGCTTGATTTAGGACACATGATTTGCACAAATCGATGAAACATAATTAAATTTTCCGCTGTTTTGTTTTTATTCATGAGTTCTAAGCATCGTTGGTGTTCTATTAATTTATATCATTTATATGGAATACATATCCGTGATAGTAAACCAAAAACCATTAAACTACATAAAGGCACGAATCTACAAAGTTTTCTCTAATTAAAACACCGGTCATACAAGTGAAACATAGCAATTACTTGAAACAGAATTAGTTTAAGATTTTCTAAAACCAATACGAGATTTAAATTTGTAGGTTAACAATCGTACAATTAGCGATGCTTCGGACGAAAGGCAAGAAAGCGACAATACATTAACCCACAGTGTCGTAGGGAAAACCGTCACACGAGTTTTGCTCAATTATGGTGAACACCATGGAATTAGTGACACTGGATGTATTCATTACTGATTTGATGCTTTACCATATGTTATTCTTTGAAAGAGTAGGTAGAAGTACCTATTTTGCTTTCACATTTCACAATTCGATAGCTATTAAATCTCATGTTACTAGAGGTGCATTTTTTTGCCATACACAGAATACGATAATATAAGCAAGCAAGTTTAATTCAACTTTAGAAACTGTATATAACAAATTCACTTCATCATACCTCCTAGACACAAAATTATAATGCAACACTTACGCGGGCGAAATTACAGTCTTCAACTTGAAAAAAAGAAATGCATAAAAATTACTTTGCCAAATTTGGCGCGCACATTTACATAGTGCAAGTTTGGCAAAGTTAATATCGATCCGTAAGCTACAGCCTCTCTTAAATTAGAAATGATAGGGATTTCTTCGATAAACTAATTTAAGAAAATTTACACTTTAGGCTCTTCCAGTACAACGACATGTTTATCATCGGTGCATTGAGACAAGGCGGCAAGAAAGTGGACTTTCACTCAGTAAACTGATGCTCGCTCCTTACTCTATCACACCTCATTTGATTCTAAGAGCCTAGTTTTATTATATGTAAACAATTTAACTAGTCAATTAATTAATTGGTACCTAATTAGGTTTTTAATGCGAGACTTCTGTCGTAAGTCATCTGACCTATCGTGTCGTAAGTCTTCGAATGAAAGAAAATTTAAAGTAGGTACGAATTTAAAAATGCATAAATATTCTTTTTATTTTATTAAAACATTTTAAACGAAACAAAATCATTACCTACAAGATCAATCTATAGTAATATTATAAATGCGAAGGTTTGGATGAATGTATACATCCATTTAAACTTTCGCATTTATATAGCAGCCCTGTATCCATCCCATACATATCCCATGCCTCGGAAAGCACGTAAAGCCGTTGGTCCTACGCCTGATCTCTCTCCAGTCGTGTCGTATTGCCGTCCCATCGGACTATGAGAGTGAGGGAATCAAGAGTGCACTTGTGTTTGCGCATACACTTGTGCACTAGTTATAATATCTCCCGCGCAGATGGCAAGTTTCCGTTGAGATTAGCCGCCGTGACCGAAATTCGGTTAGGAGGACATTATTACATATCTCCATTGCCGTGTGCACAGCTATCATTGTGTATATAAATATAATGATGTTAATCTGAATTCAAAATCATACAAAAAAAAAGGTTCCGAAGAAAGCCTAAAAATAGACAGTATATGTAATCAGAGTAAACATTGACTATCTAAATAATTTAGTAGTGTAACGTCTGGAAAATACGTATCTACCGTTAAAATATGCATGTCATTATGACAAAGTATTTTCATGTAAGATTAGACTAAACAACTTTCTTTACATACCTACTCTAATACTTCTTCTTCTTCTTCTTCTTTGTCAGCCCTTATCTACCCACTGCTGGGTTAGGTCTCCTCTTTTGTACGCCATCTGTTCCGGTCCCGTGCCAAGCTCATCTAATGGATTACCACCATTCTTCTTATATCATCTGACCACCGGGCGGGTGGTCTACCCGGCAATCTACTCTATAGCTTACTGTATAGTAATAATGTCCTTCAGACAGATTTCGGTCAAGGCGGCTTGATCTTTACGAAGATTAGCCATCTGCGCGTAAGATTTTATAGTGCAAGTGTGCGCAAACACAGATGCTCTCTATACTACCTCACTCTAGTTTGATGGAATCGCAATCCTACACGACTGATCAGGCGAAGGACCAACAGATTTACGTGCTTTCTGAGGTTTAAACACGGGCAATTTTAAAACAGGGCATCAATTTTGAATTGTTTAATGTAAATACCTTACATCTCTTGATCAGTAATCGTACCTAACGACCATGAGTTGAGAAGGTTTAGGTCGATCCAAGGATTTACACAGCTTTTAGTCTTGAGTTGACCTTGTTCATCGGCTTTCCGCAGCCTTTAGTAGGTCATCGGTCCACCTTGTTGGAGGTCTGTCCGCGCTGCGCCTTTCAGTTCGTGGTCGCGACACTAGAACCTTTCCTATCATTTGATTAGTACGTGCAAATTTTACAAAATGAAATTCATATTAATATTGCTACTGCTCGCTTGGGTCGGTATCTAACTAACACCTCGAGTGTTACAAGTCGATTACATTACCGTACTTAATTAAGAACAATTTAGCTTCACTATAAACAAAACATCAACGTTATAATCCACATCAAAAGCGAATTCTACAAACAAACGCCGAGAACTACTCGATAGCAAATGGAGTACATATTGCACAACGTATTTAAGAGCGATTAAAACCAATAAAATGTCATTTGTAGGTCGGTAGACGTTTTAGTGTACCAATATCTTCGATTAAACTAGCCACAGTTCATTAATATATACATTTACGTACGTAATGTGGATCAGAGACGTGTCCTCATTGTGTATTGACGTCAGAAAATTAAAAAGATTTTGTAAAGACTGTTGTATACGGGTGAGATGTGACTGCAATTCTATTAGTTAAGCTAGTCACATATTTACTAACACTGCACCGGGTGTTGTGGGTTCGAATCCCACATCAAAATTGTGTAAACCGATAAATTTGTTCCCAATGTATGTCTATAAAACACCCTGCAACACTGGGCTTGTTCCCTAGAGCGCGAATTTACTTTTAGACACGTGTATAACAGGTTCAGATGAAATACCACTATACAGTCACCCATCAATAATGTAACCACTAGGCCTTTATAGCTTAATCCGCAAATCGTGTAACGATCGGAGAGTGCAGATAGCTATGAGCTCAATTTTTCACCTGCAGCTTAGAAACTTAGCTGTGATTATTATTACAGGATATTCTTTTGCGAACTTCCATTGCGTTTTTCCACACTGCCTAATATAACCAGTAGAACAGTTTTCGGTATAATTTCATTGTATTGCATCACTGTGAGAAAACTTTAGACATTTTGCTATAAATCACTGTTTTTTTTCTTCAACTAAACGAGCTATAATCGCACAAATAAACACACCTATAAAAGTTTATTTTAGCTACTACTCCGTCGCAATATACGTCTATCAAACAGTCTAGAAGCCATACAATATAATATTTATAGTCATCAACGACTGAGAACTAAAAAACAAAGTAACAAAATTGAAAAATATCTATCCATGCATCAATGTCCACCTATATTGTGTTGACATTTTTTAAGTGCTTCATTCGTTCTATTAAAACCAGGTCTATCTAGCTCGTCATCTAATTGGGCTATGTCGTTCAGCGAACCTCAAATATGAGGATATCGGATGTGTTGAATCTCTTAACCGAATTTCAATCATGGAGACAAGCCATTGACGTAGGAGATATTATAGTGCACAAGTGTGTACGAAAAAAAATTACGCTCGGGAATTTGACACGGCCGGAAGGAGATCAGGCGTAGGACCAACGTTTTAACGTGCTTTCCGAGGGTGTAAACATCGCCGATTGCCTTTTTATTTTCATCGTCAGTTATTGTACGCATCGACCAAGAGACCAACAAGGCAATTGCCTTGTTGGTCGCGTGTTCAATTGAACTAAACCATTTGACTGTCAATAGTCTCAATAGGGATGTCTATCTTGTCGTGAATCATCACCAGTCTGTCGTATGTCTTCGTAAATATCCTTTAAAAGAGTACTTTCAAATCAGTATTGTTTATACTCATCCTGATGTCGAGTGTTTCGACCTTGTCAACTGATTTTCCACGCGTCAGATCTACCTACGCGAATTTTCAACGAATCGTGTCATATTCTAATAACAATGAGTTACATCGAGAGCGACGTCAAAGTCAAACATCGAGTTATAATTAGACGATACAGATGTACTCGCACAGTAACGTATATTACATATATCGATCTATGAACGTATTTACGGAAGCGTTTGCGCAGCTCTAAAAACGTACTATAAATAATTGTTTGGTACTTTGCTTTTAGTTTTCTTAGCATCTTTATTTCAACCTATTAATTTTGCTATTAAATTTGATTGCATTATCTCTGTGTAATGACGACTTCTGTATTGTACTTTAGTGATTTTTGGGTTTCATTTGAACAAACGAGATTTTATTAAAACTATCCGATGGAGATGGGACAGCAATTTGACACAACTGAAGAGTGATCATGCATTTCACCGACCAACGACTTTTACGTATTTTCCACGGCACAAGAGTGTAAACATCAAAAATTTCCAAATTTTGAGCATGAATTGCGAAATTCTTGACAGAAAAACCTGGAACGAATTCCAGGTTATCCAGAACCTCGTGATCGCCAGTCGCATTCAATGTAGTGGTCATTGAATGCGACTGCCGATCATGAGGTTTTAGATACCTACAAGTCAGTTTTAGACCCTATAGAAAATTCCACAGTCCACTAGTAACTCAGGCTATCACCGGTTTGCATATTGCTATGAATCACGTTAATTAAAAAAAGCTTTACGTATTTTTACTATACGTACCTACGTATTACGTATAAAGAACAGTTATTGGTATACGTTCTATGCCTGCCCACGCTTCCTGTATCAGATTTATTAGTGCGCTTTACTTCCAATAGTCGTATTATTAGAACACTTCAAATATTCAGCTACTGAGCTATCGTATTTATGAGAAGTTTAAAAGTGTAATTATTTCGTATTTTCCAAATGTGTTTACGAAACGACATAATTATAACAAAAACACCGAATCGAATATGGCAAGTTGTAAAATTTTAACAAATTTTCAAACGCTCTAAAATCACAAGTCTAAAGTACCTATTTAAACTGGATGAACTTTCAAACAAACTCTAATCACACGTTTATTTAAAATACTCATGATTTGAAAACCTCTTTTTGAAGTCGGTTAAAAAATAATAAGAGCGTAATATTTTTTATGAATAACATAGTATTTTCCTACACTGTAGGATTTCCTAGACGATACATAAACATACGGCTCGTAAGTAGCTTATGGACGCTTGCAATACCAGAAGTATCATATTCTTGGAGCCTAAAGTTTTAACATGAGGCGTTCGTGATGGAGTATCGGTGCAATAGTGATACTCGTTTATTTAAAAAAAATACACTCCGGGAGTGCCGACAGAAGTGAAAACACTAGGCAAAACAGTTGTTATAAATTTGCAGCAATAAATGTTTTTTTTTTATTTATCTAGACGCGTTCACGGTCTGCTATATGTACATGCATATATTGCGTCTTTGCTTTAATAACGAGACAGCCGAAAAAAAGAAAAGATTTTTTGGATATGTCAAGTTGCGTCTCGTAACGGTGTCGCGAATCCAGAAATTTAACCTCATCTAAAAATATGCGTACCGTGCTAAAAGGCTTTCACTTCAGGAAACTTATCCCTCAATGAGATCTGTGGACCTGTACTAACATCTGTGGTCTTCTGTAAGATTACCTATCTTTCTTAATTTACGATATCCCAGGCACAAGTCCAGATACATGTTGTACACCTACCTATCTATATATATTAGTAATCGTAACCCAAACAATTACAATTGCTGGACACGGGTCCTTGTCCATCAAACAATATCAAAAATATACTCATTCAACGATTACTTGTAACGATAACACTCCATTATATACCCAATGATAAATAAATATATACAAACTGAAGCGAATACAAAAAGTTTAATGTTACGCGACAATTTTACTCACAACTAGGTAGTTATTCAAACAGTTTTTCCGTACTGAATTGAGAGCGAAAGTATTCGGTGCACTCGTTTATTATTGCAACTTGTGAGAGTCTACTGCTAGCACTTCAACTAGTAGGTAACAGTTACCTACATCGTCACAATATCTATCTAATAATAATAATAATGTCCCCCTACCCGAATTTCGGTCATGGCGGCGGCTACTCTTGACGGAGACTAGCCATCTGCGCGGGAGATATTATAGTGCACAAGTGTGTGCGCTAAGGCAAACACACTCTTAAAGTCCGGACGGCAATCCGAGATGACCGGAGAGAGATCAGGCGTAGGACCAACGGCTTTACGTGCTTTTCAAGTCACTGGGGTGTAAATTCCGCCAATTTCCAAACTCCGGTCATCTATAGCGAATTTCTTGACAGAAACACTCAGTATCAACTTTTGGCCCGACCCGGGAATCGAACCTGGGACCTCGTGATTAGCAGTCACATACAGCGACCACTGAGCCACCAAAGCAGTTATCTATATAATAATAAGTTCTTGTAACATATAAGTATTATTTAAATACTACATACAGTTACAATTACAGGTAATACTTAACCTTATCCAATGGATGTACAATTTAAGAGTATCTCGGAATCGGCTTCAACGACATGGATCGAATTTTGGCTTTAGATAAGGTTTTTTTATTAAAAAATATATATGGGTGAAATTTATAACGCGATTTTACAAAGGAAAACAGAGAAAATCTAGGTCAAAAACATCCTCCGACAATAACTATAAGTACCAGATATTTAATTAATTGGCGGATCATTTATTATCTTGAAGTTTTGTTGTATAGTACCTAGGTGGCAAACGAGCGTACGGCCCGACTAATGTTATACAATTACCGTAGCCTATGGACGCTCGCAATACCAGAGGTATCACTTGCGTGTTGCCGACCCAAAGATGTTAACACCAGGGTATTGTGATGAAGTACCCTGGGATAGGAGAAAGTTTCGTTAAAAACACATCCCTAAGTGAGCGCTGGAAGCCTTACTCACACAAAGGAACACAAATACACCGCTGTGTGTAGCTGGCTGTAGTCTTCCGTAAGGTAGAGGTCCTTCCCATCCACAATAATAGCTATACAGGCATTCCTATATATCTACAATAATAGCTGTATGTATAGCGTAGGCGATCTGAAGGTTACACGCAAGTTCAGGAAAATGCACCCTGTTAAACTATTAACGCCCACCAAGTCTTAGAGTACCATACAAAGTAGATATGGCCAACTAAGCTAATTAATCCCTACCTTTAGTATGCGGTTTGATTGTATCCCTGAAATTGCTAATGTCCAATACCAATTAGAGGAGATTTTCATTTAAGAACTATCTATTATTAGCTCACCTGTCAAATTATGTGTTTGAAATGAATTTATTCATCATCATCAAATATAATATCTTTGTCCAGAGTTGGACTGAGATGGGTACAGTCCATCTCTGCACATAGGCATTATATTTTTGAAGGATTATTTTACAGCTAAGTACTAGTTTGATATTCTGATCACTATTTTCTCAAATTAGAATATTTTTCTGTGAATATTCTTGAGCCTTTATTTGTTTAAGAAATTTACTCCGCTTAATATATCAATTGTCTTCGATAACCAATCCAAAACCCGTCCTCCGTACCACCTCACCGCATTTAGATCTAGCATAACGCACGGTGCCGTCGGTCGGAAGGTGAAAGGCATATCGCTTTCGAATTAGATCGCGTTATGCCGACAACGGTGAAACGCACCAGAGTACCGACACTCTCCAATGTTTACGTAGTTAAACGTTATCGGATACTTCGTGGGACTATTTTCATTTAAAATTAAGTTATTTTTTTGTTATTTAGTTACAATTTCACGGTCGTTTGCAAGTTGTAAGTAGGCTTAAGAATTTGAATAAAAAAGTGGTGACACAATTATATTTTTATTTTTCAGACTAATAAACTACTACAATACAAACAAAATTAGTATTAACAAATTGCCAATAACAAGCCTTTATAACAAGAAAGCATATTATATAAACTAATCTACATTAAGCAAAGAAAACTAAAAAGGGTACATTTTTATTTAATTCAATTAAATATGTGTCAATTATTGTAGTCGGTGCTTGCTTTAATGAAATATGTATTAGCCAAGAGTCGCATCAAGGCTGCTCCATCGGTGCCAAAACAGATCAATATAAAGGTCCCTGGGATATTCTGGAGAATATTGCGCCGGTAAAGGTCTGACAAAGAATTCGATTTTAACAGTTTTCAGTTGACAAGTAGCTAGATCGGATGACCTTTAAGCATTGATCAAGAATCTATTGATAGCAGATTCTAGGACAACATAAACCGTTTCTTGAACTTAATCATGATTTGTGGCAAGAGCAGATCTTTTACAAGGATAAAACTACACTTTTCCATTATATTTCAATACCTAAATACCGTGACCACATTATTAGGTAAGTACCTATGTTTTATCTTTAAATGGCTAGGTAATCAATAAATGAATTCTTAGAAATTATCACGGTAGTGTATTGTACGTCATTCGTTTAATATACATCGAGTATTAATCACTTAAACAAGAACAACAAAAATGTGGCGACCAATTGTCATTTTTTAGGTTACATGCGTCAATGAGACATAGCGAAAAAATTTACACACATACGTCATAATATTACCCAAAATAGTTAAGCATAGTTTAGATAGATAGATCAGTACGTATAACTTCCTTGTTTGTCTAGTTGTCGGTGAATGTGACTCCTGATCGGGTCCCAGGTTCGAATTCCAGATCAGGTCTAAAATAGATATTGGTAATTTCATACGATTGTCCCGAAAGGATGCTCGATGTTTGGAAATTTTTAAATGCAATTCTTTGGGTTTAGCAATTTAAATTACGGTTCTGACGTTGGTCCTACGCTTGAGTCGTGTTAGATTGCCGTCACATGGGATAATAAGAGTAAGTGAATAGTGCACCTGTGTTTGTCATATCTATAAATTAAGGCCTACATTCTTCTCTCTCTCTCTCTCTCTTGATACAGGAGAGGAGACCAGTGTCCAGCAATGGGACATATACTATATTATTAAATTACGTACAAATAGAGCATTCAACTAAAAAAAACGTATCTACGTGTAATAAATACGCTCTTAAAATTGGTCTCACTATACAAATAAACTTGATAGTTATTAGTTCGCACAGTACACATACTCATGTCAGTAACAGCATAGTTAATTGTTACACACGTTACCGATAACAACTCAATTATCGGTATCACCGCGACCGAGGATTTTTTCGCACTTATATTGTGTGGTTTTATGATTCCCGTGTTTTGTTTTACATTACATGAATGCAGTAATAGCTAAATTAATTTAGTGTTACATCAAATGAAATTAATTATAAGGCCGGGTGGCTAGCTAGGTGTATGGACTTGGTCAGTGTGGAAGACCACGCACAGTTATGATCTATACTAATATTATAAAGCTGAAGAGTTTGTTTGGTTGAACGCGTTAATCTCAGAAAGTACTGGTTCGATTCGAAAAAATCTTTTTTGTTAAATAGTACATTTATCCATGAAGGCTTATAGACTATATAACATCACGCTATATGAGATATATTTAAAATTGGGGAAAATATTCCAAAATACCACGCGGACGAAGTCGCAGGCGACCCCTAGTTTAATAATATAATAACAAAACACACGGCCATCTTATTCTAAGCTACACAGAGCCTGTAATATAGTAACTAGATAATTGGTAAATATACTTACATAATTGTAATTACTTACATTGAAAGTGATTTTGTTTGTTTGTTACGCTTGCACGACTAAACGTCTAAAGTGATCTTAGTAAAATCTGGCAAGGAGATACATGGTATCCTGGGTAAGGACATAGGGTGCTCTTTATCGCGATAACCAACACCCATCACCATACTGCGTCAAGGTATAATATATAATTTATACCCTGGCTCAGAATTTTAATAATCTTCTTCGTTTCGTTTTATTAGTGGCCAGCCTGGTGACAGAGTTATTTAGATCAGCGACATTTAGGCCTTTGTCGTGATCTAACGATTGTTTATAGTCGGGACAGAAACTTTATTTACATTAAATACCACTATGCGGTCACCCATCTATAGGGTTAAGGAATCGTAGGGATTTAGAAAAAAAACTCGCTGAGAATTAAGCTTTATATGTGAAAGAATTTTTAAATCGGTCTAGTAGTTTTTGAGTTGATTCATTACCAAAATACAGCAATACTAATCTTTTCTCTTTATAATATTAAGTAGGTACAGATTACGTTACATTGCAAGACTGTAATACGTCAATCGGTTTAGAGCAAAAAAAAAAAACATTATAAGATCGCTTGTAAATTGGAATACTAGTGCGCACTACAGTATTATTATAAATTCGTAAATGAGTTTGTTATTTTTTTTACTACTTAAATGGCAAACAAGCATACATGACCCCTTTGACTGCCTTGGTGGTCCAGTGGCCGCAGTATGCATCTGCTGTGCACGAGGTTGTGGGTTCGATTCCACACAGGACAAAACTTTGTGTGACCTACAAAGAGTTGTTCGGAGTCTGGGTGTAATTTGTGTCCGTTAACTGTTATGTTTGTAAAGTAACCGCAACACAGAGCTTGTTCTCTAGTGCGGAAGTTGTCTTTTTTTAAAACGAATAAAACTAAACCCCTGATGGCACGTCTATGGACGCTTGAAAATAACTGAATCAGCATTTAAGAAGTCAAGCACAAGAACAAAAGTAAACCACTGCATGTAGTTATTTGGCTGCGAACTTCTGTAAGGTCCTTCCCCAATCGGGTTTACTCACTTGAATAGTAGCCTTCGGAATGACCTAAAAATAAAATATAAATCTATCTCACGGGAACTGTTCATTTTTCCAGGATAAGAAGAAGCCTGTGTGCTATTCCAGTCTATAGTCTATCTTTGGACCAAATTTCCTCCAAATCAGTTCCATCATAGATCTAAACATTCGCAGTTTATACAGAATTATAGAAAATAATAAATCTTGGTCTAACACTGCCTCTTAAGATACACTCTCTGCCTAGTGCCTAGACTGGGCTCATCATTTTTTGTGACCTATTTATTAAGTAAATAATGTGTATAACCTACCTACTACTGTAATTACTCGTGACAATAAATAAATTTTATTATTATTAGTTAAAATATAAATAAGATAGTTAATCATAAAGCTTTTTCAAAGCTGAAGGGTGAAATAGCTATATAGTAATTTCACTACGCAAAGTCAACGCGTCAGCGAGTATTGATTAATAATTATATTATTTATTCACAAGTCAGCACCGCTTTCTATGTTTTTTTACCTTTGTGTTGTTCTTTAGTCACGAATAAGGGCAGTTATTATTTATATCTTAGCATGGTATAATTTAAAGCCTTATAATATTTTGACTAGCCAGTGGGTCTCGTGGTAAGTGACCCTGATTACTACGGCGGAGGTCGTGGGTTCGATTATCACACGGGATAAAACTTTGTGTGATCCAAAAATGATTGTTCTGAGTCTGGGGTCACCCAGAGTCGTGTTTCTAAGATGCCTGTTCCCCATTTATGGAGTTGTCTTTTTTAAAAGAGTTTACCAGTTGTCTGTTTGCCATAGTACAGGATGTGCGTAATTATAGTATTTAATTTTGTATGGTATATTGGGTTCCGTCCCTTTTTGTTACCACAAATATTGTAACTCATATCAAATTGTAAATGTTATACATACTCTGGCAATTAAAAAGAGTGGCCCGAGTTTCTTGCCAATTCTTCTCGAGGCCCAACCCTAGTCAGTGAATTGGCCGTAGAAAAAAAAATTCTGGCATTTGTTTTTATGACGTTCATAAGTATCATGTATTTGATCTAAATGAATAAATGAGTTTAACTTTGACTTAGACAGAATCAGATATCTGTAGGTATATAAGTCTCAAATATTATTATTATTCACATCAATATTTTGAATGATAATGTATTCAAAGACATTTACATGATTAACTACTAACACATTCCAGATAGGTAATCACGTATTCCCCTTACAGTGTACACGATAATTGATATAACACACAAAGTAGCATTATAATACAACATGCGTCACTTATAAGGTGAGGTAGAACTATGATAGCAGTGAGCCTTCGCCTACTTATTCAGCCTTATTAATAAACGTGGAATAGAATAGGTGTCATTTTATTATATAATCTCTCATTCTGTCATCAGTAATTTGACATTTAAAAGAAGAGGACAGAACTAAACCACAGCTAAATTACTACAAACAATGGTGTAGTTGTGTTCCTGTGTAAGCACAAGTCTGCAGCGCTCATTTTGGGTTGCGATTTAAAAGAAACGTTTTCCTATCCCAGGGATACTCCATTTTAAAAAAATGTGTAAAAAATGGGTCAGTAACACGCAAGTGATACCTTTAGGGTAACTGCTTAACATCAGGCAGGCCGTATGCTTGTTTCCCATCCAAGTAGTATAGCGGATGGAGTTTATAAAGTTTGCAAGTACGATTAGAAAACATACTAACATTATATAGGTACTAGCTAACTACATTGTATGGTGACTTTGATTTTGGCCTAGCAAGCAGAAGTGTGGTGTCCGTGTGATGACACATTAAGAATAAAAATTTCACCAACCCGATCCCCCGATGTAAGGTTCCCTATGTTGCAGTGGATATTGTCTGCCTGACTTAAACCCGACAAAGGGTTTAAGTCAGGCAGACAATATCCACTGCAACATAGGGAAAAGTCGAAACCAAACCGCTTACTAACCCGTCTGGCCAGCGTGGTATACCTTTATGATGATTTGAAGATGATAAATCATTTAGTTAGTAACTATGTATAGATTACACACAGTGGAATTTACATTGTTACTTTTCCACTTTGCTACCACTGCTTAAAGTATATCATATTAGTCAAATATACTCCACTTTAAAAAATGTATAGGACATAGACTGCTATATACAACAGAGGTTAAGGCCACATTAGAAGTATCTAGGTAAGCCACGCGAACCAATAACAAAACTATAAACTGCTCACACCCTCAAGAATTTCTTATTTGCATAAAAGGCAAATGTTTCATACTACTGACGAACGTATTAAGATAACAATGGCAATGAGATTAGAAATCATTACTTTCTATACTGTGTAAAATTTCCTATTGCGCAAGACTATTGCTCAAACACACTCACGTAGTAAGCGATAAGCACATGCAATGTATCGTACCTATACATACTTAGTATGAATGTTTCAAATATATTTGTATAAGATAAGTTGCCGTTTAACGTATTATAAAGAGATTTTATTATGCAATTATGTATGTAAATGTATCGAGTGTTCATTTCCATTGTTCTTTTTTGTTTGATTAGCGTCTGTTGCAAATGTCAACTAAGTTAGAAAGAATGAGCTGTGTAGTCGTCCGTATCGATGTTCTTATATTAATATACAAATTGTTAGTGATATGCCTATCATCATTATTAGCCTGCAACAGGTCATTTCTGGATATAGAATCAATCAATCAGCTTGTTTCAGTCCACTGCTGGATATAGTCCTCTCCTAATTCACGCCACAACACCCGGTGCTCCGCCTTCCGCATCCAGTCCACCCCAGCAACCTTCTTAACGTCATCGGTCCATCTGCCCGGGGGACGCCTAACCTTACGTTAAGTATTAGATATATATTTATCGTATTTAAATTTATTCAAATAATTCAGAAACGATAAAATCCTAAGGAGTACCAAAGTGACCGACATTGCTCGAAAGATTGCCTCAGTGGTTCGCTGTCCCATTGAACTATCACAGTGAATAAATAGTGCATCTGTTTGCATACACTTTTACACTATAATATCTCCCGCGCAAATGGTTAGTCTCCATAGAGATCAGCTGCTATGAAGTTTTATTAGAAGACATTATTATTACGACAGAGTCTACGTAACGTAGATAAAAAACATCAATATTTTACCTTAATTAAATCATTATTTAACCATTGAAGTGTATAATATTCACTTATTTTGACATTACTCATAGCTTTTACATACAAGTGAGCGCATACGCATCCGGCGCCGATCTCCTTATACACGAAATGTCAGCTTCGTCGTTAAACTATAACAGAATTGCTCACCGTCAACACTAAACGACGTTCATCTACGAATGTGTCATGTACACCTTTAGCTTGGAGAAGGCAATTTGTAATATAAAGAAATGGTATCAGCGATACTGTCAAATTGAACTTAAGAATTTATTTATTTTATTTAGAAATAAACTATTATTATTATTATTGAGATTTGATTAACCATCTAAATTTTAGAACTTCTACAGATTTTATTTCATACAAACCTTATCTTGCCATCGCAAATCTTTTCAAGTGATGCTCTGTCATATATATAGGCATATAGTTTTTATTTTTTTATAATATTATAATTTTAATGAATGACGAAACAGACTGTTCACTTTGAATTTGTTAATTAATTAAACTGTTTAACGTTAAACATATAATGTGCATCTGTCGTGGATAACTATTACTGGCCACTCATGTAATTACATTATAAAACACTATGTTTATATCAACCGCTGTTGTTATCCCATAAATAAATAAATAAAAAAAAAAAAAAAAAAAATAAAAAAAAAAAAAAAAAAACTTCTAGAAGAAATAAATTACGATATAATGGGAGTTTACAACACTAACAACATTTATCAATCAGTCCAGCCGCGATAACAAGACAGAAAATTACTCTAATTTTCAGGAATTCTAAAAAAATTGCCGGTAATATTTTTTGTAATAAGTAATATCAATAAAATGTTTTGTATATAGGTTCGTAAGCATGATTCGTAGAATACTTTACAGTTGGAATTTGTATCTTTTCAAATGAAAATATTATTCGAGAAATAATCATACTAATATATCTAACACTAACAAAGTTTAACGCACTCAACCATAAAATTAGTTTGAATACTTGAAAAAATCTGAATGATTTACTTTAATCTCGATCGTGCACACAATATTCTTATAATGACGTATGACGCATCAAAATACACTAGAGAAATTTTTTATGCTTTATATTTCAAAAATAAGGACTTAATCATTATCCGTGAATTTTTCTTTTACTTATTTTTTTCGGCTGCAAACATAAACAGTCTATGATACTGCTCGTATCTATGTTACGTGAAATGTTGGTCTTTGTGTACTAGTACTCGAATAAGATTATCGCATATCCAATACAATCGGTGCTTTCATCTTACATCATGGATCTTCATCCTTCTGTGAACGACGCGTTGGCACGGCGCTTCAAAATAACCATAAATTTATTTCAAGTGACCAGCCGGCAACTAGTTGCACATACTCGCTCAATGACGCCCATTAGTTGCACACATGCACCACACACAGGTACATATAAATACATATAAATATATATGTGAATGTATTATATATATGTAAACAACTTTAATATAATATTTATGTTTCTTGGCTTGCTTCGCAGTCATATTGTACAGCTAATCGTCGTTTTACAACTTCCACGTGATAAAAACATTTTGCTGAGAATCGTTTGACCTTTGCGTTTCCTTAATAAATAATTCCTTAAAAATAGATAATATTGGTAGGTAATTTGATTACATATTATATTTTATATACAAATAAGGTAGCAAATAAATTTACTGTTCGTTAGATGGTAAACAACTACCGTGGCCTATGGGCGCTTTCAAACTGTATAAAAGAGCTGTACTTACCGCTTTAACAACCAAACTCCTCTTTACTCCCATGGAATTTCTGTCAACTTACCATTAGAAACACAACAGGTAGTGTTTTTATTTTTGGCAGCTCAACATCTGTACTTGCAAATTATATTTTTTTTAATAGGTATTTCTCTGGTGGCAAAGAAGCATACGGATCACGGTAGAGTAGGCTGCAATAGGCTGACAATGAAGATATATTCTCCAAACTAAAATAAGAATAAATGACAGCTTTCATCAAGCCGCAATGACTCAACACTCAGTAAGTACAGTACAATAAATAATAAAATTAGCGCCACAATGCTACCATGTATAAACACAAGAACCAAATTGGCTGCATCTATATAAATAACTTTACTATTCTGTGAACGAGTACAACTAAACTTGAACATACCTCAATATACAGATTACAAAACCGACTCCACTACAAGTATTAGAGGGACACCGCTACAACAATGGACTTAAGTTAACATTTTGTATTTTTGATTATAGAAGACGTTTTTTTGGTAATGGAGTTAAAAGTTAGTTATAATAGCAATATTGGGATTTATATAATATATCTCGAAGGATTGCCTCAATTGAGTGGCAATGAAGGACCGACGACCTAGTAAATCTTTTAGCTGAGATGGATCGAAGTGGCAATTGGCAGGGTCGCCGAACCAATAGCCGTAACCAAAAACAAGGACAAGTGTGCATCCATAAGCAGGACTAGAAACAAACTCAGGTACCTATTTCTACGCTAGAAATGTTTTAAGTAATAGAAAATCAGCCTCAAACATAATTCTAAGCTTTATGCTGCTGAACTAATGACGTAGACATAGATAGGAACACAAACAATTCCATAGCAATTTATTTGTCATAAACAAATTCTTTATAACATCAGATAAAATATGTTCTTGGAGTTTAAGTTCGACATTTCATAAGACGCACTGTTCGTATCCCGATCGCGCCCAGACGCTGCGTCATAGTCTCCATACGTACATATACGAAGGAGCAGCTCTTGGTTATTTTCCACATGACCACCTACAACTACATCGACTTTAATACCTTTGTTATTAGATTTCATATGAACAGTCTGTTTTCGTACCGTTTACGGTTTCATTTAGTTACAGAAATGTATTACTTGATATGTCAACAACCTTTGTTTTAATTGTAATTTTATGGTTTTTAGAAAGTTAATGACGTTATTATCAACAAGTGTTGACAGTGATAATAAACACATTTTGGCGGTAGAGGTATCAATTGAGTGTTTCCAAAAAAAATACAACAGCGTTTTATGATGGAGTATCCCTGGGATAGGAAAATGTTTCGTTCATGTCACACATTATATAAATATAGTAGAATCTTCAATTAAACGTTGCGTTCAAAAATAGCTTCTATCCTGCGAGAATATACTTTACTTTCTGTAAAAAAAAGGTAAGCCAAAAATAACAATTAAAACCAATTTAAATTCAACAAATGTTTTTAAAATAGATGTAGCTGTTGTGTCTATTAGTAAAACGACATGTCTTATCTCTTTCATAAGACATTACAGTAATTCTTTTTAAAACGCACGTAGCAACCTACGGAAACGATCTTAATCATTACTAATTGACAATTACATGAATTCTAATCCTTTCTATAATATATAAACTGTTTTGATGCCTATCAATCATATTGACATAAATACTACATTAAATTTATTGTACCTTATCCAAATAAATATGTTTATCTACCACTATTTAGGTACACAGTAACATGGTAACCTTATCATTACTCTATTGCCTAATAGTGGTAATTATGATACACTTTTGTTTAGCAGGTATTTAAGTGAAGGGACCAGGGTTTTGTGACGTTTCTTTTAAAAGAGCATCTCTAAATGAGCACTGGAGACACGATTTTTTGTTAGGTGCTGGTCTTTTTTCTGTCGGATTTTTTCTTTTAAAAGTGGTAGTTGGTTGTTTCATCATCATCATCATCACCCTATCGCAGTCCACTACTGGACTGGCCTCTCCAAGGGCACGCCACCTTTTCAGGTGGTTGTTTAGGGTACCTAACTTATTATGACATATAATTTAAACTACACGTTTAAAAAAACTTGTTTTTCACTCGACTTTATATAAGGCTAAGGTATGCTTGTTTTCTACCTAAGAAATAGATATTAATGAACATAGGTACTTGGTACTAATAGGCACTCCGACTCTAAAAAAAAATTGATATGTGTGGCAAACGTATATTTGTCTCAAATATCTGTAGCGGTGACTACAAACTGGAAGACGCAGCGTGGGCTGGCCTCCAACACGTTGGACCGACGCGATGGCGCCCAGGCAAAAGAAGCGAGCAGCCGCACCAAAAGGTAACCACCCTACACGTGGCTATCCGCAACTTTTACACGTGGAGTCAAAATCTATGAATATATAAAAAAGAAAATAAGCATTCATATTTTTCAATTGTTTCTATGAATTACATAGTACACTACAGTTAATAGTTCAATAAACTAACGCAAAAATAAATAAAAATACAGCGGCTAATGCAAGTACAACAAAACTACTGGTTGTGAAAGAGGCTTGTCTGGAAATGGCAAATGTAATTGTATACGAACACACGCCTACAAAGTTACTGACACAAATTAACGACGGACTACTTACGCTCAAACAAAAGACGAAAACACGAAAAACATATCACCAGTGACAGGTCAGTGACCCCCAGCAATAAACTTCGCATGCAATTAGAATTAATTAGATATGTTTTATTTGTACTAATGCGTGTTTTTTTGTTGGTGATTTTAGTTTTAATGTCGATTACTGTTATAAAGAGAAAATGTTTGGATGTTATCGGAGCATAAACTATTTGTCCGGTTTGTATTCGTCTGCATGTAGGTGCATTGAGGAAATAGTTTCCTATTATAATGTAAGGCAGAAGCGGTTTAAGACGAAAGGTAAAGCAACCTTTTACACATGAGGTGAGAGTTTGATACCAGGCAGTACCGATGTAAATTTTTACTATACTGCTACTAATTCAATGATTTACCGTCTGCAAACGGTGAAGTAAAAACATCATAAGGAAACTCAATGTTTTCGAAGAAATTCTAAAGTCATAGCTGATCCACCACAATGAGACCTAAGTAAACCCTCTAAGTAATAATAATGTTTAACACAGAACAAAAATTAAGATATAAAAAACAAATATAATATAATAATAGCAACCCATATATGTCCCACTGCTGGTCACGGGTCGCCTCACCTCTATCAAGAGAGAGAGAGAGAGAGAGAGGGTTTAGGCCTTAATTCACACACGCTGGCCTAATGCGGGTTGGTGAATCAGACATGTCTTTTGAATTTCTTCTCAGACATGTGGGTTTCCTCACGATGTTTTCCTTAACCGTAAGCAGATGGCGAATGATTTGATTAGTACATATAAACTCCACAAAGGGAAATTTACATTGGTACCGCCGCCCGGGATCGAACTCGCACCTCTTGCGTGCAAGTCGGTTACTTTCCCACTCGGCCACCACCGCTTAAATATAATATATATTTGTTTTTTATCTTTGGGTCAAATGTAATTAAAACTAACTTCCTAGTAGGTATATAGTTAGGATAGAACATGGAAGTAGCCGTATAGATCGCTACAACAAACGGCCTCCGAAAGGGTAATGACATATCATCATGGTTGTCAAGCAAAATAATGATTTATCGATTGCATTTCATGTTATTAGCTGATACACCGGTAGATGGCGTTGTTAATCTACCTGATACAGTTCCATAACCATTATTCTTGTTATATGGGAAGTCGGCAGATGATCTATTGGAAATTGATATTGTGTAAATTTGAAAGTTAACGGGAAGCTAATGAAAGATGGTTGAGCTACCTGAAATAGTGCATTTGAGACATCAGTTTTGAGAGATGCTTTTAGTGTTTCATCAAAAGGTTGTAAGATATCCTATATAAACTGAAGCACACACAAACTGCTTCAAAGTAGATATGGTCTTTCAAACGCTC
The DNA here is from genome assembly GCA_947095525.1 of Trisateles emortualis. NCBI lineage: Eukaryota > Metazoa > Arthropoda > Insecta > Lepidoptera > Erebidae > Trisateles > Trisateles emortualis. Next base: position 9,041,258 of record OX352735.1, on the reverse strand, counting down.
AGTCTTTGTATCAATCACTTACTCAGCCTGTTTCAGTATACATAGATTGGGTAGATAAACTTTTTCACAACTAGAAACGTTTGCATATTGTATAAATAGTTTTATTCGAAAGTTCTCTGTACTTACAGCTTTCTTCATAGTTGCAGTCAGGTAAAGAAATCGGTGCATCTTAGTTTTAAAAACACACATTAAGAGAAAATTTTGGATCTTTTGAAATAAAACTCGTAGGAGTTTATTACGCAACATCAATAGGTACTAAAATTAAATAAATGATTTTTTAAAGAAGGTAAACTTTTGCTGCAATTCAATATTGGTATGTTAGCCTACAAACTATTTTATACATATTCGACGAAATTGCCTATTATGTGAAGAATAGTATTAATATTGTAAAGTAATACAATAAAATAAATAAATATTAAGAAGCAATGAAATATTTTAATGGATTCGTGTTTTGTTCATTGTTTTCTCTAATAGACTACATGAAAAACTCAATATTACGTCCAAAAGAGAAATTGACGTGACCAGTGACGTTGAGCCATACAGTGGTCTTATCACAACTCTATGCGATCCATGTAGCAGAAAATGAGTTAGAAGAAAAACCTGAGCTCATGGACTATCAAGAAACTTGGTCCAACTTACAATAAACACGAAAGAAGAGAAAAACTAAGAAGGTGGAGATGCTTTTACCGGAAATGACACATAGATCTAATATCTATGTGTCATTTCCGGTAAAAGCATCTCCACCTTCTTAGTTTTTCTCTTCTTTTATGATATATAGCAATATTTATGATATACCTAAGTTTAAATCAATCAATATCAAAGTAAGTATCATTAAAAGTATTACTTCCGTCAGCGGTCGATTAAACACTGAATAGTCCGATAACGGTTGTTTCTAAAGCAATGATTTGTTAGGTATGTGACAGATGGTACCTATGTTGATACGTGTGGTGGCTGTAACCAAACAGGACGAGTGCGGTGTGCTATCGGCGTCCTTGTTCGACTTACAGCGACATCGATAACGAGAGCGAATGCGCTGATAACAAATTGCTACGAACGCGCCTGTTTACCAAATTTATACTCAATAGTTTTTGTTCTACACACATTTATCATCAAGCTATTTGTTCCTCGATAAACGGCGGAAAAGCTCCGCACTCAATTTCAGTGCTAATAACGAATTTAGTTCCGACTGTTACATATTTAAGCTTTTAACGTTTCATGCATTTTAAACGCTAATCTAATAAAAAAATAGCCAAACGTAACGTACATTTGACTTGCAATAAAATAATATTTTATTGTTTTAAATTCAAATATAAACGGTCGGAGATGAACAGCGAGCGCAGGCGCGTGGCGCGAAGACAGCCGGACACTCCGCACGCCAATTAACGCGGCGCGTTCACACGACCGACCGATCGACCGATACCCTTCCCGCACACCATCCGCGTAACGAGCGTTAACCTGTCCCAGCGCGAGCTACTCGAGCGCCGCAGGCAACGCAAACGCGCGCGTTGCCACTGTTGCTGTTTAGGGACTCGCAGTCGCCCGATTTGAAAATAGAGAAACTCAAACATTCGCCCGATTATCGGGATCGCTGTCGATGGTCGGTCAGTGCGCCGGGCTCGCCTCGCCTCGCCTCGCACTATTTATATCGGAAAGAGAGAACTGCGTTTCGACACTTCACGTGTATGTGTATACCTTTATTTTATTACCATTTGTAGCCGGTTTTAACCTGCAACGATTAGTAAGCGTGGCTTATTTTATTGTGGCTTATGATGATGCGCCTCACGATGGAATTTAGACATTATTCATTCGATTCAAATTGTTCTGTACTCTAGTCTTGCTCTAATTTATTTTTTGGTTACAACTTTCCCACAAAACCCTTTAGTTGAATAATATTTCTTTTGATGTACCTATTGAGGGCCTAAATTGGAATGACAAAAAGCCACAGGACAGTACAATGTAACAGGTGTCAAATTTGCGAATTCCCGTATCCCGTACGAAACGTTGAGGATTCGCAACGTAATCTCAAGTAGCGTCCTTCGGATTCACGTGATTCTATTGTAACCAACATACGAGCATGCACGCCGATTAAATACCGTCTTTAAGCTTGTTCAATTCTATTCTTACCGCTGAAGCAAAAAACAAATAAATACTAGTCACATACGTGGAACAACAAAAAGAGTTGTAAAACCTTTAAAAAATCTCTTGATATTTTATAAATAGTGTCGTGGGAGCATCTCTGTACTTTGATCCGTGCCGACCGCTGGAGCGGTACCGGTAAGACAATTTTTTACTACCTGCTCCCTTTAAAATTAAAACTTTATAGATCTGTATGTGATTCATCAAAGATACCGCTCTTTAAGATTCGTTTACATTTTTATTTTATGTTTTGTTCTCGATTGTGGTTTTGCATTAAATCGGCTATTATATAATTGTCTGGAAAATGTTATTTGGAGGGCATAAGATAATACAATAATTAATATTTTAATGGCAACTAACATCAACATAATACTTTACACTTATTTACACGAACATGCGTGACCAAAAAGAATTACTTAATATTTTAGATTGAATGCCTGTATTAACATAATTTCGCACGTCTGCAGTTAAATAACTAACAAAAGAATTTAATTAATATAATGAATTATCACAGAGTGGATCATTTGAAATGAGAAGCGATGATCTAGTCCGTTATAAAGGGCGATTCGGTAAGGCTTACCTGCGCGCTCGCGACTTGTGTGGTCCGGTGGCGCGACACGGAACTTACGTCCAACGAAGTTACGACTCGTAATAATGACCTATGGACAAATAAGTGATGTCTTTATATTATACAACTACGAATAATTATTTTTATGATTAGTTATGAATAATAATTATTGGGCTTGAATCTCCTTATAAAGCTGAGTTCCTAAAATTAACTTACATGTGACGGTAAAAGCGATAGCTTCACCACCAAACTGCTGGTACGACTTGGATCCCCACAAAAGACAAATATTAGTGTGGCCCATAGATAGTTAATCCGATTCAAGGTGTGCTTTGTGTCCGTGACTTTGTATGATTGTAAGATCTCCCACGACACAGGGCTGGATTTTTGCAACAAGTCATCTTAAAATGATTTACATTTTCAGGCGTTTATCAATACACACTCAGAGTTTTCTATTTTTCACAGCTTAATGAGGTTTTTACTAAAGCCGTCCACTGCTGGACATATACTTCCCCTTAGGACTTGTCTATCGGGTGCCCTTTCACCAGGTTATCGATTCAGGCCTGCCAAGGCTGCGTCTTCAAATTCATTAATTCTTAACGCTCTAGTAAATATAATTTAACAAAATCGACTTAATACTAACTTAATATCGTAATATTAAACCATCATAAGCCGATGTGATCATACCCCGAAATCGCAGTAATAAACCCGTTGACATTAATTAAATAACAATTGAGATGTGGAACGAGACATAGTATCAACGATTATGTCGCCGACTATATTTAGCAAGTAACTCCATTCTGAATGCCACGCACGAGGCAGGATGCTGATAAGATATTTGCATACGGCTAACTATGATAGCATTAAACCGTAATACTAAACATAATATTAAGCAATATGGCGACATTATTTGACTGACAACCGTTTCAAATGCTTTTCAAAATTCATGATTACATGTGTGATGTAGTGCTCAAGGAGGTTATCTCGCCACTGAGACCGCACAGAATGTCCTGAGTTCGATCCCCCACGGGACAAATATTTGTGTAAGTGTACGAGTAGTATGGCTGTAGTGAAATGTATGATCATACATTGCTTGTTCCTCAATGCGAAAGCTGTCTCAAAAGAAAAAAAGATTAAGCTGAGGCAATAGGTGTTCATACCCACAGAAATCACGCTGAATACGACGATGTCGTCAGTTAACTAGACTCAATGTTGCAATAACAAATAAAATAAATGATAATATTTTGGATGATAAGTCAGGTTGCAATGAAGCAAGTGCCCAAGTGAGCGATCAGCCTTGGTGCGTTTGAAATCTCGTTGCGGGCGTGACCACGATGTTCAACAAATGATATCATACCAACACCAGACGATTACGTAGTAATCAAACCAGTTACCATAATCAGACAACATGCAAACCGCATTGAATAACCCGCATAGCTAATCATCCATTACTTCCTTAGTTCTAAGTATAAAAATATTTACTTGTATCAAAGCAGCATTGAAAACCAACAGGAGAGGAATCATCGTTCTTGTTAGAGAGGTAGCAACTGTTATTAGAGGATCACGGTCTACTGATAATTGTTGTCTAAATATTTACCGTTCCGAGTACATTGAAACTCATTCCACAGTCTCCGAATCTAATTTTCCTTCTAACACCTAATGTTAATAATCACCTGAGATTATACAAATATAAGTATAGCAGGTTCCCTATTTACATGCATATGGGTAATTAGTTGGTCAACTAATTGACTATACGTAGTGATCTCAAGTAATGCTTATATCTGTCTGATATACGATATCTACAGTAAAATGTAATGTTGTATCGGTTTTCTTTTTGAACTTAATATATTCTATCAAAGAAAGTATGAATCTCAATACTGATTAATATTATGTATGTGAAAGTATGTTTGTTTTTATTTATTTTACGTCCGCATCTAAATGTCACGGATCTGCATATTTTTTGCATATAAATTATTATAAATTGTTGGAGTATGAGGCGATATTATAAATAACACGAAACTGAAGCCTGACTTCACAGAAGATCCAAAAAAAACTGACTTTAACTTAATCTCATCTTTTCTTTAGCGCCAATATAATTTTCCGCAACTTATTATTCATATATTAGATATAACAGTTCAAGTCCATAATATGATCTGATAAAGCAATTTAAGTAATAAACTTTATGAGTACACATTCACAGCAATATCTATAATAAAACCATTTATTTTGTATTTCTTATTTTCTTAAGCTGAATTTCAAAGCGTTTGTTTGTTTTGTGAATAATTTAGATTTTGTCTTTTTTTTTAAGACAACAAACACACAAACTAAACCTAGACTCAGAACAACTCTTTGTAGGTCACACAAAGTTTTGTCCTGTGTGGGAATCGAACCTAAAACCTCGTGAACAGCAAGCGCATACTGCGGCCACTGGACCACCAAGGCAGTCAAAAAGTTAGATGAAACTCTTTCGTAGTATGCGGAACTTGTTTGTGAAAAAGCAAAACATGCATATAACGACTTCACGTTTATACTATTTTTCCTTGCAGTTTCAAGGCAGAACTTTTTACATTTAAATGAAAAGAGAGATAGGTCACCACACAAGCGAGCAATCTGGACTGAAGGTTCTCTACCTTACTACAGACTACAGGTCACCAGTACTCATTTAGGGGAAACTGTTTTTGACATACATCTCAACCCATAAACGTCCCACTGCTGGGCACGGGTCTCCTCCTTACGGTTGGAGGGATATTAGCCTACTATACTACGCTGGCCAGACGGGTTGGTATAGGGTTTTGTTTCGAGTTTTCCCTCTCTTGCAGTGGGTATTATCTGCTTGACTTACCTTAGTCGACTCTTACGACACCCTCGGGATGGAAAGGGGTGATGATATTTGTATTCTTAATCCGTCACCACACGGACTTTTTGACATAAAGTTACAGTATTATTGGGTCCTAAACGCACAATTAATGTTTCTGTTATTAACTCTGGTATTGCAAGCGTCTATAGGCAACGGTAACTGCTAAACATCAGGCGGGCCGTATGCTTGTTTGGTATGCAAAAGTAGTATAAAAAGGGACCCGTAGGCATGTTTGTCACATGTGTTTCACAAAAATTATACGCAGCATAACATAATTTAATTGAAAATATCTATTTTTTTCATTGCATGTTTTTGTTACTCATTCATCAAAATTATGTATCCTAATTTTCAACTGATGAAAGCCAAACCTCCAAATATGTTTTAATATTAATTATATCAATATAAAATCGGAGAAACTTATTTTTTTTGTACTCGTAAATCGTTGGTGTTATTTGATTTGATGCAAGAAGCACTTATGAAGTCCACTAACCAAAGCCCACGCAAATTATAAGAGCCAATCAATTCAAATAGGTTACTAGAGTGTTATACAGTCTAGACTACTTATGTCCTTTCCGGTGTTCTCTCATTGTAATATATGTAGGAAACTTTGTAAAAAAAATTTTTTGACTAAGTACCAAGTTTAAGATTAAGTTAAGTGTAAGTTTAAGAGGGGTAGGGTACCATACTAGCGAGCAAGCACGACTGGGGAAAGACCTCCACCTTACAGAAGACCACAGCCAAATAACTACACACAGTGGTGTAGTTGTCTTTCTGTATGTGAGTACAGGTCTCCAGCGCTTATTTAGGGATGAGTTTTGAAAGAAACACATTCCTATCCCAGGAATACTCCCATCATAAAGCCCTGGTGTAAAAAAAATGGGTTGACAACACGCAAGTGATACTTCTGGTATTGCAAGCGTTCAATGGCTACGGTTACTGCTTAACATCAGGCGGGCCGTATGCTTGTTTGCTACCAAAGGATTTAAAAAAAACTTCGTTATTGATGACCTAGAGACAGTATTGTTTTGGTCTGTGATATATGTTAAGTATCATTAACAGATAAAGTTAAGTAGAACGTTTACTTAAATTACTTATTTTACTGTGTATTTATCTCTAAAAACTTATATTATGTCCCACTACTGGGCATAGTGCCATTCCATCTAGAAAACTGGTGTTTTGGATTTAATCCATATTTTTCTTTAAAAATTCTGTTAAGTGTTTTGGTCACCAATTAAAAACCCAAATCAAGAAATTCCGCACTCGTATCAATGATATCGTTTACAATGATATTTATTATTTTTTTATTTCTCTTTCTTTATATAAGACAACTCCCGCACTAGAGAACAAGCTCTGTGTCGCGGGAGACTTTACATACATACAATTAACGGACACGAATTACAACCAGACTCAGAATAACTCTTTGCGGGTTACACAAAGTTTTGTCCTTAGTGGGAATCGAATCCACAACCTCAGCAGCTCAGTCTGCACAGCAGACGCATACTGCGACCACTGGACCACCAAGGCAGTCATACTAAATCATAAAAGAATTATAATCAAATTGTGTCGCGTAAATAATACTCGTAGTTATAAACTAGCTCAACTAAAAGACAATGACCTAAATCTACAAACTGATCCCATAAGCTGACCGCACACAATCAATTATAATATCACTCGACGCTTCTGTATATCTCAAACATGAACCCGTAAACGCTAAACTCACACTATTACACCGCCTATCTGTATTATATTACTCTCTAACTTATGCTCTTGATATAGGAGATTACGAAGACTAATAAACAGCCACTTGACTCCCACAAGTTACAAGAGGGTGATGATACCTACTTCAAACTTTTATTCTAAGTATCTTTATTAAGAGTGAGAAAAACTATTGAACAGTCGTATGGTTATTACAAAAACAAGGATTGTGATTTAGATAAATACAATTTGATAGAAAAACTTATAACAATATAAATACATGTGTGATGAATTACTCCCAAGTAAGCTAAGAACTGTTAGAAAAATATTGGAGAACATTGTAAAAAAATCTCAGACATTAATTTAATTATCTTACAATTTTGTAACTAGAGTTATATTATTTTTTATACTACTTTGGTGGCAAACAAGCATAGCACGCTCCTGAGCCTCTAGACAAGTGGCATAAGCGATAGTCGAATCGAAATGTCAAAAAAGAAAATGTATGGAATTTGACGTGAGTCTACGATTTAATGTCGTAAACTTACGTCAAATCCCATACATTTTTGGATTTATGACTTTTCGATTCGATTATCGCTTATGCCACTTGTCTAGAGGCTCAGGTGTTAAGCAGTTACCGCAGCCTATGGACGCTTACAATACCAGAAGTATCATTTGCGTGTTGCCGACCCATTTTTTCGCCAGTGCTTTAAGATGGAATATCCCTGGGATAGACAAACGTTTCTTTTAAAATGCATCCCTAAATGAACTAGGGAGAGCTGTACTTACACACAGAAACACAACTTCACCGCTAGTTGTAGTTATTTGACTGTGCTCTTCTTCTCCTGTGTCCTTCTCCAGACAGGCTTGGTTCCCTCTCTTGACTTTGATAAGTCCAAAATTACGCTTTATGTATGACACATAGCTTATTGAAGCTAACGATGTCGAAGTTAAACAAAGTTTTACTAAGTAGGTTAGGCTTTGTTGAAGAAGCTGTTATTAAACAGCTATCATCGCTGATCTACAACAAATTTGATTTAAAATCGGCAACAACAGATGCCAAATATGTGCCAAAATATTAGATAATTATATAATAAATATTTAGCAACCCATATATGTATGTCCCACTGCTGGTACCCTGCAGTGGGACATACATATATCTCTAGGTCTCCTCTCCTCTATAAAGCGAGAGAAAGGGTTTAGGCCTTAATACACACACGCTGGCCTAATGCGGGTTCGTGAATCTGACATGTCTTTAGAATCACTTCTAAGACATGTGGGTTTTCTCAGGATGTTTTTTCTTCACCAAAAGCAGATGGCGAATTATTTGATTTGTACATATAAATTCCACAATAATATATGCGAAGTTACAACTACATCCATATTATTCGGCAATTTTAAAATTATCACACGGTTAGGTCATTCGGTCTTATTACTTTTTTGCTCGTATTGAATCAAAATACAATGAATGAACGTCATTAGAATACGACATTAGAATTGGGGAATGTCTAACAAGGTCGTCATCAAGTCTTGAAGGAGGAAGTCGAAACTAATTTATTGGATTTCGCATATCATCAAAAAAGTGGCTTCAGTTTGCGGATTTAACTTTATACTATTATTATTGAATTTAGGATTGAATTTGTTACAAAAGTCAACACGTAATTAAGATTATTGTGAGTCATTTAAGTATTTTTCTTTTACATTATCTAAGCCGCATTCAAATACCAACTTGTGAAAGAAGAAATAATAAATATGATGAAGATGTCGTCGAAAGGTGTCTATTTCATCATCACCTTGTCCTGGTGTCTTTTTTTTATAGTACATTGATGGCAAACAAGCATACGACCCGGACAATGGTAAGCAGTTACCGTAGCCTATGGGCGCTTGTAATACTAGAAGTATTACTTGCGTGTTGCCTACCTAATAATTATAACACCAGAACTTTGCGATAAAGCATCCCTGGGATAGGAGAACGTTTTGTTAAAAATGCACCCTGTCAGGAACATGACTACACCGCTGTGGGTAGTTATTTGGCTGTGGTCTTCTGTAAGGTGGAGGTTCCTCCCCAGTCAAGGTTGCTAATTAGTATGGTGGCCTACCTTTCTTATTTGTGAACTGACTGACTAATAGTGATTTTTACATCATAAATTAGTAATAAGTACCATAAATATATAATAACAAGACGAAACAAATCAGACAGCCATCATGATGAACTGAAAAGTTGAAACATGAGAGATAAAGACTTAATTACCTATTTAAATGCACGTTACGAGTCGACCATATAATTAAACAATTAAGTTATTATTGTTTAGACACTATCTACTACTTGCGGACAATCGTTTATAACATTAAAAGTTTTAATGCGCAAAATTAGATTGAGATAATGATTACTGTATAACTTAAGCAGAAGTGTACAATTTTGATGTTTCTCATTGAGATGGATTACCGATTTAAAAAGAAGTAGCTGGAATATTTGGACCTAAAACATTAGACATAATGTTGTGGTTTCAATCACAATCCATTCATGAGGTGCTCGACTGGGGAAGGTCCTTACAGAAGATCACAAACAAATAACAAAGCTGTGTAGATGTGTTCCTTAGCGTTTAGATTTCCAGTGCTCATTGAAGGACACGTTTCTATGGTTCCCCTAAATGAGCACTATCCGGGTTCCTATCTCTGGAATACGCCATCATAAAACTTGTGTTGCAAGAGTCCTAATAAAAAAAAACATGACGCATTTTAAAACTTTTCTTTATTAAGTTCCCGATCAGTAAGTTCCTTATAAATTTTAAGCAAAATTTAACTATGATGACCAGTTCTAAATGATAAATGTATTCTTGATTCAAACCAAAATTACATGTTTCATAATGAACAATATCACTATCCGGAAATCTAGGGTAGCCAAAAATACAAAGAAGTGCTATCAAACTTGGCTCGTGTTGAATAAGTTTTATTGTATACGATGCTGCAGTAGTATTTAAGTATGCAACCTGCAATAAATACATAATAAAAATACTGTCAGTTCCAACCGCGTCCACAAACAATTAAAACAATATTGACACGTGTAAGGCTTCTACAGAAGATATTCTCAGAACGGACGGCGACACGTCGCGTCGTATCGTACGAGTGCCATGACCTCTTGATAGTACTGCTCTTAGGAATAGGTATTTTCAGTGCTATATAAGAATGATACGTTTTCCTTAAATTGGCATAACTACAGCGGAATCAGGGAAAATTATAAGTACAGTAATATTTATGATTTTCCCCATGACCATGAAATTATACATCTTACGTCCTTTACAACTCAACAAATGGGAATACCGCCAATCTGCATCTAAACTAAACAATATGGGAATACGCTTGACTCAGCCGGTACCTACATAAGTAAGTAACAAAACGGTTCTTATACAGACTCTTCGAATACAGCTTTACAATGTTAAATAGAGAACCTCCAAACTGTCGGAGTCGTTGAAACAAACTGACAGTCCGTTTCTCCTCTTACTTCTTCTCAGCCTTGCTTTTAAAACGGTTTCAAGTGGAAACCGTTTCAAAAGCAAGGCTAAAAAACCCGATAAACGAAAAAAGTTTGTGTTCTTTTTCTTTATACAACTAAGAAGGCCAACAAGCATACTGCCCGCCTGATGGTAAACAGTTAACGTAGCTTATGGATGCTTGCAACACCGGGAGTCTCACTCGCGCGTCACTCTTTAAAAACCTTATATGACTCCTTTCTTAAAGAATCCCATACATATTTTGTGCAAAATGTCGGGAGTATACCTATTTTTTTCGGTCGCGTGTGTTTTATAATAAGCAGAAGACATGATGATGTCTTGTCTGATGATCAACGCACAACAAAAACTACTAAGGCTAGAACTAGAACTGACATTTGGAACATAGATTTATATTAAAATGTAAGCATAAGGAGGGATTTCTAAAAATTCAATACCTAAGCTGACAAAAAAGTAGTTTTATTCGGACGGGAGCAATCGGCTATTTCTTACGCATTTTCAGGTATGGTAATACATGTATTTTTATAAATGAACGATGTTGACAACTGAACTCTTGCTGCTGTCTTATCATGGGCATTGTGTTGTCACTTAATAACAAACATTTTGACCATGATGACATCATGCTACGATATCGTTTACGCATAAAGATAATAAAATTTAGGTACATTACATATAACGCTCCCTGAGGAGGTTTGCCTGAGAAACTATAGCATATAGGGTTAGACAGACAGATAGAAATCACTTTATTGTCCACCAATTACATTTATGATACAGCTATTATTTCACATATTTATGTAAGTATATTAATGGGCGGCTTTATCGCTAAAAACAGTTTTAGGAATAAAATCATTTGCGATCTGACCACAAATTCCTGTTACTGATAGCCTGTATCATTCATGTCCCTTGTTTCTCACCTACCTAGACTTTTTTATTTCTTATTTCTAATATATTTTGGCTTTAGGAACTTAGTTAAGTTATATTTTACCACTTAATGCATGTTGTGGAACTCTGTAATTGGCTTAGAATACCTTTGCAATAAGAAATTTTTATGTATCTTTTTTTAAACAAGCTGTAGAGTTTCCTTAAATAAATAAATAAAAGCAATTTCTGTCTACTTTTGGATGGACAGAAGAAAAAATTTAATATAACTAGCAGTCCACACCGAATTCGCCCGGGTTAAACTATTTTCAGCTCAACTTTCTTAAACCTTCTTCTGACAATAACGAACATAGCAAAAAAAAGCATAAGTGAAATCGGTTCAGCTGTTCTCGAGATTTGCACTTAGCAACACATTCAGCGATTCATTTTTATATTATAGAAGATACAGGGGTTCCTCAAGAAAGGAGTGATAAGGTTTTAAATATTGCGAATGTTTTGTGTGCTTTGTGTTGTGTTGTAAGTGTACGGTAACTGCTTACTATTAGGCAGGCAGTATGCTTGTTAGCCTCTTTAGTAATACGGAATAACAAGAAAAAACTGTATCATATTCTTAATAGAAAGATGTTTTAATTTAGTTGAATATAATAGAATAATGACAATGTTATCATCTATTCTTGTAACTCATTAGTCATTTCAAAGTTCAATCAGACTATCGTTGCTCAATAGCAAAATCCTACTTTGAAGATAACTATTGCATACTAGCTGTTGCTCGCGACTCCGCCCGGAGCATATCGATTATCGTAGTAAATAGTAAAATTTCGCCTTGCCAAATTTCATTTATTTTATTATCGTTTGGTTAGTGGCCCACCTGGCGACAGAGTTATTTAGATCGCCCATATTTAGACCTCTGTCGTGATCTAACGACTGTTAACAGTCGGGACCGACCTTTAACGTGCCCTCCGAAGCACGGAGACGCTCAGATAAAATACCACTATGCGGTCACCCATCTATAGGGTAACCGCGCCCTTGGTAGCTTAACCCGCTGATCGTTAACGAACAGCGAGTGCACCTCTTGATGAGCGCCTCTTTAGCTATTAAGATCCGTTGAGCCGTTTAGCCATGAAAGCATTATAAACAAACAAACTCACATTTGCATTTATATTATACATATGTATAGATTATTATTATCGACTTTTCAAAGGTTCTGGAATAGCATCCGCGGACTGGAAAAAGCAGTGCGGGCACGCCTCCAACAAGGTGGATCGACGATTTAGTAAAAGCGCAACCTTTACTAAGTCGTCGATGGTCATGGCCATTTCAAGATCAAATGCTGTTGTAATTCTGCGTCTCCGCGCATTCACGCACAGACGTTTGATCACGGTAGAGATCTATATGGGCAATCTAACCAACTCTGTTCTAAACTCTCTCTCACTCTCTCTAACCACTTAATAAAAAAGGAGGTGGAGAACTAAGTCTTAGCAACCATATGACTTATCTACTTACACATATGTATACAATATTAGTGCCATAACTGTCTAGTAATGCTTCAGTATCGATAAAGCGTAGCACGTGTACCTCCGGTCACGTGGAGTTTGCACATGTCACAGCCGCTCCATGTTTAAAGTAATTGAGGTTTGAAAAAACTAAGTACGTATACGCTATTGTACCAAGAGAGTAACGTAAACACGTTGTTGTAAATTGCACTTGTTGACTTCATTTATATAAAACGTATGCATATATAGCTGTTATACAACCAAGGAAACAATACTGAAAGAGTCTGTAATGGTTCATTTCTATACGTATGTATAGACGCCTCGTGTAAATTGTGGTTGGAAAATAGAACTAAGCGGCAATACAAATACAATGGACAAAAGGCGTAAGTCAAAATATGACTCTTCGGAAATTTTAATCTTATACTCATTAACATAAAGTTACAATTACAAAGTCACTACTTTAAATCTTAAGCCTTTTGGTTGATTAAAAGCGTTCAGAAAAGAAGAACTATGACAGCTCGTGAACTTCAGGTGTCAGTCTCAACTTATAGAATTAGTAGTAGCATTAGGATAGCACTTTACAGTTACACGTGTCAACACGATCGGCGGATGTGTGGATCTCATTTTTACACAATGTTAAGTAACTAAGTGAGAGTGAGCATGTCTATAAATTCAATAAAAGTTGACACATACACTGTGACTTGTGTATTTGTAAAGTCGTTCCTTGGTGTGAAGGGTTGTCTTTTTTAGAAATATTAAAAAGATAGATACCCATATTATATTATGTCCAAAAACCCCCTCAGCTCTCTTGATAGAGGAAAAACGTCCCGCGCCCAGCAGTGGGACATTATGGGTTACTATTTTTGCCATCATCATTTCAGCTAAAATAGGTCCTGCATACAGGCCACCCCTAAGATTTTCCAAGGCCTAAGTTTTGTTATACATATTATAATTAAAATATAATCATATTAAATTTATGAGTAAGTAAAAAGAGTGTAATTAAAAGAGTAACTGACAAATTATAAAGCATTAAATAAATTCATAACATTATTATCAATAAATATTATTAACTGTGATATTTAATGTTATTACAATTTATTGGAACGATTACAGGTGGAATTTAACATTTTATTAAATTCCCAAAAATAAATAAACTCGAGTGAAGATTGAAAAGTAATTATCAAAACGCGTTCCTCTTTTAATTACACTTTTTAACTACTCACCAACACGTCATGATGAAACCAACCGTTTTAATGGGCTAATAAACTTAATAATGTTTCTTGATTATTTATTTACCAGTTTAGTGGATAATTATTACACACAACTTAAGGTAAGAATGATTTTATTTATTTCGCGGGATGTCAATGTATAAAGAACGAAAATTCGAAGGTTCGACTGAGGTCACCTACATACTTCGAGCCACAATTGCTGGTCATGGTCACACTAAGACCTCATATCCGACGACTCTTCATACAAGGCACGAACTTCAAGCGATTTGACAAATACATATGAAGTTCAATGTTTTCTTTTCACATATTAGAAATAATATTTCTGTGTTATTAATAAATAAATTTTAAATTAGTCTAACAGAAAGTCTTATCATAAAGACTGAGGATTTTGTATATCAAGTTAAAGTCAAGGATCGCTAACTATAAGATTACAAAAACTTATTGATCGATTGATATTTCTTGTATGCAATTTTATATTTTCCTTTCTATTTTTGCTTGCATTCTTCTTTATTGTGAATACCTGTTTACGTTTTTCTATTACATTTTCCTAAAGTAGAGTTAGTGTAAGACCTAAAACTAGCGACCAACATTAATTAATTAGAAAAGTGCGGAAAAATTACGATTTTCACATTCACCTGTTTGACCTTTCGTATTTGTAAAGTCCCTCGCGATACAGGGCTTGGTCCTAGTGCGGGAGTTTTCTTTTAAAAACAAGCCTTAAACTTAAAGAGGCGGTAACTCTGAAGACTTATTAATCTTTGTTTCAGTTGTTTATTTATTTGGTTTTATCGAGCTCACATCAAAAGTTTATCTGGAGAAAAATGCAGAAAGCTAAAATAAAAATCAAGGTCGAATTTCGACCGCTATAGCGTATCTTGTATTCATAAATATGTACAACAATAAACGCTTGTCTTTCATGACTTTGACCTTCCTACATATGTTATACGAACAACGAATAAGACAATGTATATAAGTATTGAAGTAAACAGACGCTAACCACAATACATTACTATGAAATTATCCTGCATTATCACAATAATCTAATGAACAATATTTGTAGACACTTCGTTTGTCAACTATAATCTTCAGAATAAACATAAAAACATTATACCATAGATTTAAAGTTTATATATTTGTTTATTTTGACTATTTTATTATGACTGCCTAGGTGGTCCAGTGGCCGCAGTATGCGCCTTCTGTGCACGAGGTTGTGGGTTCGATTCCCATACAGACATTCGTGACCCACAAAGATTTGTTCTGGGTCTGGATGTAATTTGTGTCCGTTAATTGTATGTTTGTAAAGTCCCCCGCGACACAGAATTTGTTCGATAGTGCGGGAGTTAGTAACCAACTTTTTTGGTTGGTTCAGTGGCTTAATTGGTTAAAACAAAATAATTATTTTTCAAATTTCTGTTCGGTCGACAGTACCAATGTTAATTCTTCGTTCAACTTACATACAACGTGGGTTCTCACCATCTTCTTATGGTACACGGGAAAACTTAGTCAGGCCTCTGACAAGGTGGACTGACGACCTGATAAAGGTTGCAGCTCAGGACCGAGTGCTGTAGAAAACATCCCAACAGTGGACGTCTTTTGGCTGTTATGGACTTGTTCGTTTACATATTAAAGTTAAAAGTACCGAAATAATTAAAAAAGGTCAAGTTATATCAAACAATTTTAAGATTTTAATTCATTTTCATGTAGCAACCATGAACTGGAATCAGTCCGGGGTGTAATATAATTTTAATTCAATGGATTTCAGCATTAGCAAAAGATTATTTTTCTATCACAATAATAATATACACAGGTACCTTCTAGTAGGTTTCAAATAGGTTATATTATTATATAAATATTGCAATTGAAAACATTAGCCTTGAGATTCTTATCAGATTATTATATAACCTCCTTAGAAATTACGTCAGCTTAGAAAAACTGAAACAATGCTATGGAATTCAACTTCAAATTTCACGCAGGGAAAAACGGGTTAAAACTATTCAGTAGTACCTAACTATTTAAACTATAGTAGCTGTGCTGCAGCTACCGAAAGTATGTCTCGGTTACAAGCTAAATTATTATCCAAACATCGACAGCCGGGTGTCAAAGACCGATAGGTTAAATTAGTAAGCAAAAAGGCGCCAGAGTAGCATGACGGCGTAGGCGATAAGAGCACGTATGTCGACCAATTTAACTTGAACTCAGTAATTAGTACTTATGTAATGATTTTGTTGGTAGCAAGGGATCTTGGTATCTGGGAGTTATGTTAGCGTAGGCGACATCAGTAGTGCCGTCGGTCTGTAAAACTGACCACTGTCATACAAATGCACTAAAATATTTACAGTTCATTTTGATCTCAAAATTGGTTTTATTTTTATGTACGATTGTTATTTTAAAGAATCGTTCCTACTATTGACATCGTTTTGTCTATTTGACATTAAAAATATATATTTTATCTGTTTCGTAAACCTGATTTATGAAAAACAAAAAAATATGAATCGACTTGTAATAAATACGGTGTACCTAAGTCTGATCCCCGCCGGCATTGACAATGTAAATTTCACATTTTAAATCTATATTTACTTATCTACTAATTAAATAATTTTCTATCTGCTAACAGTGAAGGAGAGCATCGTGAAGAAACGAACACATATTAGGAGAAATTCTAGTCATATCTGATCCATCAAACTGTATTGGGCTAGCGTAGGTCAGTGGATTAAGCCCTCGACCCTTCCCAGTTCTCTCGATCGAAGAGAAGAGACCCGTGCCTAGCAGTGGATATGGGTTGCTATTATTTTATAAATATAATTTAGTATGTCTGACAAAGCAAAGAATCGAACAGTCAGGCACATCACTGTCTACAGATTGACACGTCAAATTTGGAAAGAAAATGGAAACCAGAGAACTGGTAAACATACTTTTATAATTCTAAACACAAATGCAAAAATATTATAGATAATTTACACCCAGACACATAACAAATAATCGTCCTCATCACACAAACATTGGTAATCAAACCCACAGCCTCCAGCTTAACAGTGAGTGTCACTAACCACTAGACCAATAGACGAGTTTAATATAATCTAAAATTGAAATGAAAAACGTTATGAGTCACTGTTTAGATTTTCTTAACAATTGTGTGGGCATCAATGGTTTTAACCATTCATAAACACTTTATTGTTGATATGAATATGACAAGCAGGCTTCACGTTTGAACCACCTCGTCCAAGAATCTCAAATAACTAGAGGTCAATCGCGCGGATTATGGCTTCAACGCAATAATTCATCGTCATATTGATAAATTGACTACTTCAAACCTAATTAACAATTTAATATTCAATTAAAATTCGCGAAATATTTATAGTCACGACGTATTTTTGTCTCGTGAACGATTAGTCCCTGAGTATCGCCGAGGACCGAAACCAGTTGCCTAATAATAATGAGAGCAATTAACACTCAAATGTTGAAGACCTCGATAGATGACAAACTTCCGTAAACGCGATAGATGATTGGAACCAGATTTTTGAAGTTGTAGAATGTGTCATGTCCTAAAACACTTCAACACTTTATATACGCCCAAATTAGATGCTTAAGAGTGTTAAAATATAATATTAATACAATACATGAAGCGATGAGCGACCCGGAGACGATTTGTTGTGGTCATACTTTGTAGCACTCTTTGGTGTTCCTAGGGCTTTAGTAATATTGTACAAAAAGTAACATAGAAATCACTTACAGAGCATAGCATTTCACATTTATCTTCAAATCGGGTGGGTAAGCAGAAGTCTTATAAACTAACGTATATGTTAGGTCCTATGTAATTGTAAATATGCCTATTGCTATCATCCACCGGCTCCCTTCTCTCCCTATTGCTAAAGTTTCATAAAAAAGACATACCAATTATTTATAGAAAACCTCAACATTTTTACGTAATGATGTTGTTCATTTTAGAGTTCAGTCTAAAATCTGGTGTGAGCTATAATCATTATTATTTCCGCAAGCAATAAAATATATAAGATTGGTTTGACAGCTGTATTGTAAAGAAAACTTCTATACAGAAACTGAATAAGACAGTAACGTATATATAATACATAATTAATTAATAATTCACACGTTTGTATGAGAGGTGTAGAAAAGAATGATTTTTGCGGCCATGACTAAATGACGTCAGCGCTTCACGTGTTTCAATTTGATAAAGAATGAATATTTACGCTACGCGAAGCAAATATTTTTACCGCTATTACGTAGGATGATTATTATACTCTCTAATCGGCAAAATGTAAAAAAATAATTAGAAGACAAGCGGTTTATCTGTATTAAGTAAAGTACCTTGAACCAGCGAGCATATTTATGGAGACTATTATGTTTGTAAATGAAGCGGAAGAGGTATGACAAGATTGTATTCTGTAATCTCTGCCGACGCGATTATGTTGGCCTTCAGTGCATGTGGAAAAATATTTGTAAACAAATGACCGAAAGAAACACGCATGCTATCTGTTACTACTATTCGGTAGGCTGTTAAAATTGTCGAAATAGAGATTCCACATTCCTTTTATCTTACAATACTGGACTGCAAAAATGTATTGCTGCTGGTATTGCAAGCGTTCATAGGCTACGGTGATTGCTTAACACAAAAGTAGTACAAAAAAAACTAGACGACATTTTATAGCTGCAACTAACCTGGTTAATACTGTGTTATCTTTACCACAAGAGTGTTAACAGTATACAATTAAATTAAACAATAGGCCTATTTTAGCCCACTGCTGGACATATGCTTTTCCTTATTTGCACCACAATATCCGGTGTTCCGCGTTCCGCATCCAGTCTACCCAGCAAGGTCATCGGTCCATCTGGCCGTGGGGCGTCCTACCTTATGTTTACGAAAACGCCGTCTCCACTCTAGGACTATTTGGCTTCAGCGACCATTGGTCATTCGGTAGATATGTCCAGCCCAATGCTCCTTTAGCTTGCTGAACCTACGAATTATGTTGATAACTTTGATTATTTACAAATATTTAAAAAACATACAATTACCATATACCATCTTGAATATTATATTTCCATTTAAAAAAAAACAACTCTCGCTCTAGGAAACAAGTCCTGTGTCGCGGGGGACTCTACAAACATACAATTTACGGACACAAAGTATACCCAGACTCGGGACAATCATTTATTGAAACACACAAATTATTGCCGCGCAGTGCTGAGGTAACTACTTAAGCCACTGAACCAACCGAGCAATCGATATTGATCAAGTTCATTACTTAGAGCTGTTATAAATGTTCGATCTGCACAGTAGCTAGTGGACGATCCCCATAATATAAAAACATAAATGAATTAATTAAATGAACCCACACAATTACTTCCCTAACGTTGAATTGATGGAGTACAATCAAATGATCAAAGTGTGAGCTCATGTGCGGGCGGCGGGTATAAGAAACAATGCGTACGCGCATTCTCACGGACCATCTCGCCCGCTCCCACACTGTTTAGTTCACTACCACTGATTGATCGTAACGGCGCCTGCGTTTATTACAAATTATTCTTAAATACATCTGACTCAACCAATTTTGCATTGCATACTGGTGGTTTTAGACTTTATTACTTACAAAATATTTGTAGTAAGTTGCATGTTTTTTTCGTCCTTATTTCTAGATCACAAAGACCCTAAAAATCTGTTGAGGAAGACTGCAAGTTTATCTTAGTGGTCAGTCTGGGAGCACTTTGTGTGTATAATTTCAATATTCATAGAAATTCTCGCTGGCGTGGGAGTGAGTAATCTTAATAAAAGGTAACAAATCCTAACATAGTATAAAATAAAATCACTACCCGCTGTCTGTCACTCTGTACGCCTAGATCTTTTAAACCAAGCAACAGATTTCGATGCGGTTTTCACTATAATTTAGAAGAAGAAGAAGAGAATTTCTTCCGAAAGGTTTATATGAATGCATCATCATCACATGGCCTTTTCGTCTATAGCAGACGATTTATGGTGCAAGGTCTACGAGGCATCGCTTTTAATGGCTGAACAGACCGAATGAATGCATATGCATACTATAATAAAGAAATCTGGCGAGGTCTGGTCGCTAGTGATTATACTTGCAAATTAGTTATTATTATTGATACGACAAATATGCAGATTTCTAGATCCGCTAAGATCCGTGAGAAAGATTAGATTTTTTGTTTGTTAGTTACGATGTAACTCAAATACTATGCGACTGATTTTAAAAATTCTTTCATCATTAGAAAGCTACATTATCAGCGGGTAATATAGGCTATGTTTAATTTTTTTTATTAATACGGTATGCCGACGTAAACTTAAAGCCAGGACGTGCCGCTAGTCCTTACTAATATTATAAATGTGAAAGTTTGTAAGAATGGATGGATGGATGGATGGATGGATGGATGGATGTTTGTTACTCTCTCACGTAAAAACTACTGAACGGATTTGGATGAAATTTGGCACAGAGATAGATTATGGTCTGGAATAACACATAGGCTTCTTTTTGCAGCGATAACCGACATCCACGTGGGGGGAGCCGCGGGCAACAGCTAGTATCATTTAAAACAAACTAAATTAAAATCAGTAACGTACTCGTAAATGTACTGCATGATGTTCGTGATTTAAAACTAACAGTGTACGTACTCGCCTCGTGTGTGTTGTTCTTACAGTTATCTTAGCGGAATAATAAGATGAGGTGTTACGTATTACACGTCTGTGTTTATATAGTTAATTTCCGCATTATATACTATAGGTATGTTAATTAATATGGTAAAAAACACAGAACAGAGAATGTACTGTGTAAGAACGATATATCTACATACTTACTTATTGCAATTATTAATATCATATTTTTATCAAGTTTTAAATTGTTTTCACTGATTGTATTAGTGGTTAAGGTTTTTAACCGCCGTTTCGGCTCCGAGTTTTAGTTCGATTACCACACGAGACACATTTTTTTTGTGATAAATAACTGTTTGTTACTAGTCTGGGTATAATACGAGTAGTTTTGTTGTCTTTTGTAAAGTCTCTATGTCACGGGGACTTAACAAACATGAAATTTACAGCCACAAAGTACTTGTAAAAAACATTTATGACTCACACACCATTTGCCCCATTTAAAAATCGAACCCTCATCACGGCGCCACATATGCAGTAAAATATATTATAATAAACATTTGCTTTCCCTACTGAATTACCTTCAACTGGCAATCGATTTTGTTCACAATCCTGAAGCACATACTTGCTTCTGCTTTTATTAATACACTGTATATGTACCATCAGCCAAGTTGGCGCTCTACCACTCACACAGTGTTTATTTATTAGTTAAACACAATTTGGTATACCTACGCAAGAAGTAACATGGTTTTCGGATGAATAAAAACTAAAGTACGTAAACACTATCTTAAACTATTAGCAGAATAATCATAGCAACTATCATTATCTTAGTTGTGTATATTGTATGTAGTAAGTTTATATATTTTTAATATTTATAATATGTATTATTACGTATTTTATTTAAGTAATTATATATTTATTAGTGTATTATTTGTATATTTGTGTATGCTGTATTAATTCTAATCATACATTTTAGAATTGCACCTACTTTATCTTATCTCTGCACCCCCAAAAGTTGACTGGTAGATAAAATATCAGAGAAATAACAAAAACTTAAAGCACTTTACTCTCTTCTTAATTCTCCTAATGCTCCTACATACCTAATCTCTTTACTTAAATACCTTTGCAGCAGCCATGATAAGAATCTCCGATCTTCTAATAATCTCCTTCTTCTTTGCCCCTCTCATAGTTCTAGTCTTGTTCACTCCTCTTTCAATATTCAGTCTATACTACTATGGAATGCAGTCCCTCTGGAAATCAGGAAGTCCACTAACCGTGAAACTTTCAAGGCTAAAGTACGTAAACACTATCTTAAACTATTAGCAGAATAATCATAACAACTATCATTATCTTAGTTATGTATGTATATTGTATGTAGTAAGTTTATGTATTTTTAATATTTATTATTAGGTATTTTATTGAAGTAATTATATATTTATTAGTATATTATTTACTACAAGTAAATAATATACGTACTAATAAATATATAATTACTATTTGTGTATGCTGTACATATTAATTCCAATCATAAATTTGAGAATTGCACCTACTTTATCTTATCTCTGCACCCCCAAAAGTTGACTGGTAGATAATGCCTCTGACATTAAGTCCGCTGTTGTACAATTATTTTATGTGCAACAAGTTTAATTTTTTATACTACTTGGGTGGCAAACAAGCATACGACCCGCCTGATGTTAAGCAGTTACCGTAGCCTATGGACGCTTGCAATACCAGAGGTATCACTTGCGTGTTCCCAACCCATTTTTTTACACCTTGGGATAGAAATACGTTTATTTCAAAACGCATCCTTAAATGAGTGTTGGAGACCTGTACTCACACACAGGAACACAACCACACCGCTGTGTGTAGTTATTTGGCTGTGGTCTTCTGTAAGGTGGAGGTCCTTCCCCAGTCGTGCTTGCTTGCTAGTATGGTCCCTACCTCTTTTAAGATAATATAATAAATAAATAAATTTATGTTACAAAGTCACACTTTTGAATGTTATGAATTACTAGCTGTTGCCCGCGGCTCCGCCCGCGTGGATGTCGATTAGTTATCGCTGTAAAAAGTAGTTATGTATTATTCCAGACCATAATCTATCTCTGTGCCAAATTCCATCAAGATCCGATCTGTAGTTTTTACGTAAAAGAGTAACAAACATCCATCCATCCATCCATTCTCACAAACTTTCGCATTTATAATATTAGTAAGGATGAAAAAGGCTGAACTCAGGTTAAATAGTTATTCGCTAGATTTAAAAAAGTGATCGATCGTTAACTTGGCCTATCGTACATACTTGCTTTTACATTTATTAACACACTCTAGATATACGTATATGTATATAAGAGGGTTGAACGATGCATAACAAACAACGCCGCCTACAAACGTGGTGACCCATTTGCTTCAATTAACTCTTACGACTGCGGGGGCGTTGTCGGTACATTGTTTTTATTTCTCATCTACTTCGCACAGGGAAATAAATTGATATGATAATGGGAAATCCAAAGTCAATAGTTGAGCCAGACACTGTACAAAACTCAATTATTTATTGTAAAGAACGAATCGGGAAATACTCGTATTAATAGTCAGTGAAATCTGAGCAAATTTTAAACAGAGGCAGTGTTAATTTTTTTTATTGAATTCGGGTTTAATTAGTCAATATGTGTGAGTTGTCCCGAAAATATTATAATTATATATTATAATATTTTCGGGACAACTCACACATCGCTATCTGATCCCAAACGAGGCAGAGCCTGTACTATGGTAAACAAACAACTGATAACCATACTTATATATTTCTAAATACTATTATAATATATTATCGATAAATTACACCCAGACACAGAACAAACAATCGTGCTCATGACACAAATATTTGTCTTAGTTGGGAATCGAACCCACGCCCTCCGGCATAGCAGGTTTGAAGAAGACAGTTGGAGACAAGAAGTCGAGTAACCCCTACTCTCTTTCCTTCATTTGTTTTATTTCTGATAGAAGACCTTTCTTTTTAATCGAAAAGTCAATAAGAAAGCACCATGATTTTCATATAAGTATATTAAGTAAGGAACGTTCGACGCTTGTAATATCTGGAGCACACCCAGATAGCCTGGTGTTACACATTTTTGGATTGGCATCATTATAGTATCTATCCTAGGGATAATACCCTATCACTGGGATGTCAGAGTGATGGGGATCCCTCGGATGTGGGTGCGAGAAACTTCAGCTTACATCCCTCTCGTAAAAAAAAGTCTAAAATGTATTTAAACTCTTGCAATTTATAATAAGATCCTTTAAATAATCTGTGAGCCGTACAAAGTAGTAGTAATAAGTGAATTGTAAATACGTGGGAAACAACGGTTAAACGCGCGAAGATCATTGGGAATTATTAGCGACCAAGGTGGCGCGTGCGCAGTGCAACCTTGCGAATTAGTGTTGAGGAACATCTAATCATCGTGTTCATATCATTGTTATGACGAATGAATGACAACATCGGGATATATATTATTATGTGTAGGCTAGGCATATTAGTGTTGTTGTTAAAGCATAAAATTATGTTGGTATGTGATTTTAAATGATCCACAATTAACGGTTTCTTGGAGAATATACGGTACGGTTTTAGAGGACCCACGTACGGTTAGGTTGTAGAATGAGCTCCCTGCAGACACGCGAGTGATACCCCCGGTGTTGCAAGCGTCCATACAATCAGGCGAGCCGTATGCTTGTTTGCCTCCTTGGTAGTAAAAAAATAAAATGTATCTCCTTCTTACAGAGGACCGCATTCAAATAACTACACACAGGTCTTCAGCGCTCATTAGAGATACATTTTTAAATAAACTTTTTCCTATCTTATCTATACTCCATCACAAAACTTTTATGTTAAAATTGTTTGCGTCGTCAACACACATTACAATACACATTGATGCCAAAAGGTAATGCATCCATAAACTATAGTAACTGCTTACCATCAGGCGGTCCGTATCCTCGTTTGCCACATAAGTGATAACAAACCTAGTAGACAAGTATATAATACATAATAGGAAATTGTTCAGCTAAATAACTTAACTCAATACAGTAAGAAGCTTTACGTCTTAGAAAATACAAAAGAGCAAAATAAAACCGAATCAGAGCAACCAGTAAAGGCAGCGGATTGTAAATAATGCTTATTGTTATAATAGACCCTCTAAAATGTAAGTGAAATACACCAAATACTGACGACCTTTCGGTACTTTCGGTTCACCATTACATTTCGATCACCATAATATCAAATTATTTTTTACGATTTGGGTGGTCTCGTTTTTGTTTCCTTATTAATCGTTGAGGAAGTGGATCGATAAAATGCGCAATTGATTAGATATATACATATTGTATCGCTATGTGTGTCGTAAATTGTTGACATACATTTCGATGCCTCTTCTTCCTCCTTTATTTACTGTTAGGCGAGTAATATATCACAATTTTGTATTATACATATATCATTTTGTATAGTAGCCGCCAAACATCATGACAAATGTGCAGCAAGCGCTCTTTTGGTATCTTTGTTAATGAACCAATAACAGGATTTAAGGGTTCGCATCTATGCATCCTGCTCTATACCTACATCACTGTATATGCGCGAACTACGCCGACTTTCTTCAACATGTTTGCCGGCTACTATACCTGTATGATCTCAAGAGAACCTTTTAAACGAAGACGTAGCTGTGTAAGGTCAAATTGGAGCAGTCTGACTGCGGAAACAAGTACCTTTGCTATACCTACAGAAGACCGCAGTTTAAGATAGCACTAGGTACCTAAGATTAAAAACGAAAGAAAGATTTAAGTCGGCCTCTCAGATGCGCTCTAATATTTTGTTCAATAAACAATACATTGAGTTTGAATTAGTGCATTCACTAATACAAATTAGACGTTAATCCACGCTTATTAAGAATACCATTGTAAATATTCATGATAAGAAGATTAACGTGTTAACTAATATGGTTGAACACAGAATAGCATAACCAGTTTCAAACTCAACTGGGATCATTATATGCTGATCATAGCGGAGACTTCGCGGATTTCTTCATCATTTCATTTAGTAATCAACCGTTTAAGAATGACTTCTCTCAGCCAACGCTTTATTCCGTTCATAATCCAATTGGAAAATAGAAATAATCATAGCATTATATTACAGTGGAATTACCCACGACTTTAAACAGTCGGTAGATGTTATCCCAATGCGATTAATCAAATTCCTGCGATAACTGACTGGGATTTTTATAACGGAAATACCCAAACACTCTGTCAATAAATGAAAATAAAATTAAACTAACAACCTACTTTTATTCTGCTCAATCATTTCGGATTTTCATTACATACTCTTCAGTGACTAATTTCAGATAATGGTGAGTAGGTATATACCTAGTTCAAGGCTATTGATATGAATACCAACATATCTATAAAGTATTGGGTGAAAATGGCTAGGAAATAGATCATGCAGCAAAGATAATTAAACAATTGCCTGAAATTTCATGCTCATCTAGTGTTAGATGTTGACCTGTTCATACCTAACCTTGACTCTCTCTAAGTCCTCACTCGTTTAGTTTTAATTTCTTTACCGCTTCAATCGAGCCTCTTAAAAAAAATACTAAGCCAAAACTCAGTTGCTGTCTTCCATTATCGAGTGGTTAATGGCCAACATAGTGAGAAAATTGGTCAGATCGCCTATATAAGCCTCGTTTGTGTTCCAGGCTGACTTGTGTCCTCCGAAGCACAGAGACGCTCCGATGAAATACCTACCGCTATACGGTCACCCATTCATAGAGTACCAAACCGCGACCTTGGTAGCTTAACCCGCTGATCGCTTACCGGCTGTTGAATATAGGCCACTGTAGTAAATCTTTCCATCTGGTCCTTTATTAATTTCATTCACATCCAGAACTGCAAGCGGTATATGTAGTAGGAAAGAAACCATTTATCATTACCCATTGTGTTACCGATTCACGGTATTCATATTCAATAAAAGTTTGACCGGCAACACTTCAGATAATGATATGCGGAGGTGGTACATAATAATATGTACTCGGGTGACCATGATAATAATCCACATTGAAGGACATGGTCATCGTGCGTAATTAATGTATGATCATGCAATGTTACGTGTTTATTTATCTGTCATCACATATTTTAAAGTAATTGTTCAATTACTTAATGTATTAACGCTGTATGCTTTTATGCTCTTTTCGAGGTAACTTCGGATGACAAGTTAAAAATGATTGGGAAATGTCTCACTTCAGTATTAGATAGAATCTCAAAAGGAAAGGAGTTTTGTTAACACGGTGATCTGGGGTAGGTCTCATCTGCTCCGAGATACATTGTTTTGCTATGTTTCTGTTAATCAAAAGGTATTCCTAATTCTTCCTATGATCCTACTCTATTTACCTCCAGATTACCTGACGTTTTGACCAGGTTACTCTCCGTAGTCACAAGCTAACTGATGAAACGATGTCTGGACTTTGTATTGCATAAACATAGGTGGGCCACATTGTCTGTTTTTTTTTCATATCAGCCAAAGAATTATTAAGTTGGGAATGATGACGAAGCTATTTCACCAATAATATAACATTGAAAATATTCATGTCCTGTAATCCAAAAACGCTTGGCCACAAGTGCGATAACGCGCGATATGAGTGATAGGCTTAAGTTCACGTGTGCACGTGCTCATTGTGCTATTATGTACCGATAACAATACGATTTATCAAATAATCGATGCAGTTTTAGGAATTCTACACGTGGAAGACCTCGATCGTGTAGAAACAAGTATTAATCTGTACTTCTATACTTATACATAATATTATATATAAATGCGAAAATTTGAATGTATGGATGTCTGCATGCAATTAGTTTGGAATAGCATATAGGTTTCTTTATATCCGGGAGAACAACGCTATTACCGTAGGATTGTATTTATTGTATCTTCATAATAAATTCAAAGGATCCTAATATAAATTGTATAGAATAAGTACCTATGTTTTAGTTACCGAGCACCTAGACTGATGCTAATCCTACCTAATTATATAAAGAACGCTAAAGTTCGTGCGGATGGATGTTTGTTACTCTTTTATGCAAAATCTGCTATACGGACTTTGATGAAACTTTACAATATTATAGCTTTACAATATTTACAATATTATTTTTTATATACGAAAAAATTTACGCGGGCGAAGCCGTAGTCAAAATCTATTTATGTATATTTCTGTAGCTCTTTAACTAGAACAAAAATCGAGATAGTGAAAGTTTTATCGTTTGGTTTTATGAAAATCGCAACAAGCACGTGGTGTGCGGTTTACCTTATATTACGATGTCATAGTTGTTGCGATAATGTCCTTCTATATCAGCTAATACAATGTTTTATGGAATTATTTTAAGGGTACTGCGTGTTAGTTAAAAATAAGTGAAGGAACTGGTTGTTGACGCAAAAAGGTTTTATATGAACTATATTGTTACTTTTGATACCGTCAAATTTTAGACCTTTTAAGTTGATTGTTCTTTTGTTTTTCTGCTTATGTTTTTTTTAAATAACATGTTATTACAACAAAATATACAACATATTGATGCACATGTGATGCGTCAGCCCTATCAGACATTTTGTTATGCTACGATATCTAACTGATTGTCATCAGAAGAATTTAAGAAAATGAAGATTAAAAAATAATTTCACACACAATTTATGCTTCCTATACTACGCAGGTAAATACAATGATAACAACCCACATATGTCCCACTGCTGGGCATTGGTCTCCTCTCCGCTATCAAAACAGATGAAGAGGGAAATAGACCTATATCTTTATAAAACTTTATAAAATTTCAACTAAATGTTCATGTTTTGTCATATTTCAATCTATACATTGTTTAGAGTGATTCTCTCGTCGGATATAGGGAATTGGGTCAGGGAATCGGTAGAGGGCAGGTAATCATAGACTGCTCTAGTTAAGTCCAAGGTTTACTACTTGCTCCATATGATAACGTAAATGTATATAATAATTGGCTTTACTGTCAATTGTTTAATCATATACCTACTATGTTAATACTCATGTTTAAGTTTATGTAATCAGCATCTTATGTTTGATTTTGACTGCACTTTTGGCATGCTTCAAGTAGTCACCTAGCCGTTTTCTACTGCGACTCATATTGTGCGTTAAAATTCACGATACAAAAAATATGTGATCCACAAGTGACTACAGAGTTCGAGTGTATGTGAATATTGTGTATGTACAGCCTGTCTTTCACTTATTTTTTAGACAAATACTAGACAACTAAGCAGGCAATCTACCTAATTAGACTAGTTCTCGTAACAATGAATGGTTGCAACCCCAAAAGGTTAATCACGCCTTGTCAACTAAGACGATCTCACATGTCCAGGCATTTTACTAGGGTACCTATCCTTTACTAACCGGTAAATTAATTCACGATCTACATACCCCTTCACAATAAACTACAATATTATCTAGTTTTTAATGCTGCACCCAATAACCTAACTGACAGTGACAATAAAAGACCTAGTAAAGTTATTTAAATTTGAACAGTTTTAACGGCGTGATTTATCAATTTATCGGTAAAGTAAA
The DNA here is from genome assembly GCA_947095525.1 of Trisateles emortualis. Taxonomy (NCBI): domain Eukaryota; kingdom Metazoa; phylum Arthropoda; class Insecta; order Lepidoptera; family Erebidae; genus Trisateles; species Trisateles emortualis. The sequence continues at coordinate 9,011,688 of OX352735.1, read as the reverse complement.
TATCCATCTAAGCGCTTAATACCTAATTACCTTACTATGTTGAGTCAATATGACGGGTGCTATCATAATTTGAAATCAATTTACTTTTAGCTACATACCAAACAACTTTTTCAAATTTACAACTTAATATTTCCAACACGAAATGTGTCTTGTAACAAAACCATTAACGAAATAATTTTATCTTAACACAAATATTAAAAAACAAAACTTGAAGTGTTCCAAAATACTTTATCCTTCTTCGTATATTTACAGAAACATCTTCAACTTAACTTAATCTTATCTTAAAGGTCAACTGGTTACACTTAAGGATTTAAAAATATTTAAAAAAGATCAAGTAGGTAATAAAAGGGACAAGTTGCGAAAATAAAGTAAGTCAAGTAAATAATAATTACACCCGCTTAGTGAACGGATAGACGCCGCGTGATATACCGTTTCGCAGTCATTTTTCTATGCAGGCACACAAGGGCTAAACGCACATAATCATTTTACAGACCGCTTACGCATAGATTACCCGCCAGTAACAACTGCATTTCAATGCATAGATGTGCAACGCTGCAATGGAAAGTGCACAAATGTAAATTACATTATAATTTATCGCTAATGGTACGGAGTGGCGTCTTGGCCGAGATCATGTCGCAACTGTACGATGCTCGATTAATTGCATGCTCCATTTTCATGGCAGATAGCTCTTAAGTGAACGCCTTTAGAGTTGAGAAAACAAACGTTCAATGTTGTGTCATTACGAGTACTAGAGGTGACACTGTTAAGAAACTGGGCTCGAATATTGAATTTCACAGCGCCGAGGGAATGCCGTTCTGGTAGTTTTTGTATGTTAAAGATCGTGCACTGTTAATGGTATATCACGTAATCTGTATTGATGAACAATACGCTTATACGATTATGCAGACACTCTGACTACTCGATTGTGCCAGTGGGTAAATAAACATAAAAAATTGTATGGACTTCGTTCCCATGTCAGTTCATTAAGAACAAACGAACAAAAAAATATTGTTAAGGGGGGCTAGTAATTAACTAAAAGCAGTGCAGGTCAATTCCATAGATAGGTGACCGTTTTCTTGAACACATCAAGGCTCCGTATCTCGGCAAGCTCGTAGAGCCTCAATTGGATATTTCCATTCACTTCCGAAGTCCCAAGTAACATTGTAACAGCATAACAGAAACAGTTAAGTGACCATCGGAGCAGATGTCGAATCGTACCATTCATACACAATGAAACATAATAACAGGTATATTATTTGATTCCCTAAAGCACAAAAATCCGTCTGCTTGACCGGGTGCAGCTGATTTCATAAAGGGCGTTCCCCTTCGCGGCTCTGACTCGATTTACGCTATGAGTGTACAGCGATTTTGTAAAAATAAGTAAGTTATAAATCTGATTTAATTAATCAGATTTATAACTCAGTCAACTCTACTATGCAAAAAACTATTTATGATAATTAATTTATTAAAATTATTTTTAAATTAGCTTTTGTCTGCGACATCGTTTACGGATATGTTTATTATGTGCTATTCTGATTTCAAATTTCAAAGTTTCATCTAAATCCCTCTAGTAGTTTTTGCGTGAATGTGTGAGAAACATCTATACCTACATCCTCACAAAATATTGCGTGTATAATATTAGTAGGATATAACACTACGTCTTTCTGAAGCAGTAACGTTAAGACGACGTGAATATTGTGAGATTAATTAATATGATTAGATGATTCATTATTTATTTACGTAAATATCTTCAGCGTACCTACTTAGAATATGTTTAACGAAATACCAGACAGTAAACTTGGTTGCATGTTTAATGATTTCACGCTTAACGCTACTAACTTACGCCGCGCGCACATCACGACGTAACAATTACATAAAAATGGCGTTCACATCGAGCCGTCGTCGACCGCGTTTCCTCGTCGATCGTGTAAACTTTCACGAAATCAAACAAAGAAATAGCGAAGCGGCTCATTTGCATCATTCCCACGCGGACAAAAGAATGACCCAATCTGTTTGGCAACTACAAATGATGTGTTACCCGAAATCCTATGGTCATGGTCCGCGACGCATGCGACAGAACAACGGATTGAGACTTAAATTCCATTTTATATGACCTTTTCATTTTGTCGAAATCGCTTCTCATGACCCTGATCGACTCTAACCCAAAACAATGCGACAAATTCAATCCTTTTGTCACTTCTCAATTTTATTATAGTTATTAACTTTCATATTCTTGGTAAAATTATGCAGCCTACTCGTATTATAAAACTTAAACGTTGGATTGTCTTCCTACATTATGTAGCCGTATTACCAGGTTCGCTTTCATGTAACTAACAATGTAATTAATAATGTTATTTAAGGTAACAGAAAAGATGGTACCTATATTCCGCTTAGTTATCATTCAGTAAAATTTCAATACTCATTTAAATATAGGTTGAGTCAAGTGTATAACGCGATTTATGCAATATTCAGGAATGGTGATGTTTGTTTCAGTTTCATTCACTTTCACACATCGAACGATTACTCATTCGTGTATGATTTTCACTGTCACGTGGTGTTTTATGAAACAGTAATATCCATGATCGAATTATTTATAGCCAAAGACCGAAATAGCCAAGAGACGTATTTGTTTACTAGTTTCCATCATAGAGAAGCGTAAACTAAGATTGTCCACTTTAATCAAACACTACTCGGCTGAAATAAATTTGCATATAAAATGCAATAAATGAACGTGGAGTGACGACTGATAAATAAGTGTCGTAATGAAGAAAACAATGACTTAAGGACTTTCTATTCGCGCGTGCGTCTTCCCCTTTCCCCTTCCCTATCTTTGCCTCTCTCTGATACCTAACTGGCCACGGAGAAAGCCTTTGACCTCCACCTCCACAGGGCTTGTTTACTACAAACAGTATTTGTGGTACTTTTGCGTGCTCACACCACGGTCATGCATAAATTGTGCTTCTATTTATAAATTGACATTTTAATAACGCCCACTTATTAGTAATTGAAATAACAACAAAAATGGACACTACACATATAATAGCCCTCTTTAAGACGAGTAATATATATAATTATCGCCGTTTAATATGTAGGGACTGTCCTAACTATACATCAATGACAAAACTCTACAATTAAAATAAGAACAAAAGTACCTACTTAATATACGTATTTATGACGAGTTGGTACATAAAAACATATGCTTTAACAAAAGCATACTTCTAAATTCATACAACAGTATTAAAACATGTTTCTATTATTCTAAATTGAAGTAAACACACTAAAAGGCGACGCGCGAGTGTTGCGAGGTCGGTCGATCCCGTTGTGCGCGGGAGTCGGGTCGGGCTAACGGGCGGCGGCTAATGAGAACGGAGCGACTCAGTTATGCAGATGCCGGCTTGCACGTTCTACGTTTATCTACAGCTTGTTGGCTTTAATCGTATTGTGATTTACCAAAGCTTGATATTTTTGTACCTAATATGTTATGTTTACTTAAGGCGAACACTTTTTGGTTTTGTTTTTAAAAGATTCGGATGTTTTATGAATTTGATAGCATCTTATTATTTTGTTGGTGTTTATTAAATTAGTTTTACAGATATGATACCTAATGATGATTTTGTACATATTTATTAATTGATGTTTATTTGACAGCTTTCAGTTAAAGAAATGTTAAAATTTTCTACATTTTTTTTTGTGTTATTATTACCTTAGTAGCTATTTAACATTTATACTTTACTCAACAAATCAATTTATGTCAGAAAACATTCCAGCAAAACGATTATCTTATATTTGTATGTAAAATGCAGTGTTAGGACTCGTATTCCCATTGCATCTATAAATAATCGAGGACGGTGGTATGCGCGAGCGCAGCGCACCGGCGCGAATCGTAGTGATGTTGTGCAACGCCGCATTGTGTCACCACCTTCACGGGCCGCTGCTTCCTTAAGCCTTTTACTGATAAAGGACCTATTGCATTGTTTGTTTTATTAAGTTTGTGGTTATCAGGTTATTATTAGCTAATATAACAAGCGAATATGAAGTAATACCTAGTATTATATGTACCTTATAATACATTGGACGCAATGCGATTCAGTTGGCGATTTAAATACTAACTAATTCTGCAAAATATTGATGATTAACTACATATTTATTGCTTCAAATTTATCGTACCGATATTTATGTTTATCATACTCGTATATACAAAATTCAAATATTTAATACCAACAACAGTATCGAACTATTGTCTAAGGAAACAAACAAACACAATTGCGGAAAATGGATGCAAATCGCCAAAGAGCTGCATTTCTTTGGTCGTTACCCTCCCGTCGAACCTGCGGCCAACGGGCACCGATCGGCCAAGCATCGGCTCGCGAGGAATGCTTTCAGTGACTAATAGCACAACCATTCGCGGCCTGACGCTTAGTAGTACCCAATTTTAGAAGGCACTGCTTTAGTATTGAGCTTCCCATTTAGGTACTACACTAGCGAGTTCAATAGGTAGTGAATGTAATCGAGTCATTCTTTTTTTACTCAAAAAATATGTATTACTGTCAGACAAGCAATTAATCGTTATCAGAGACAATAACAAAAGGCCAGGTTTTCGAACGAAGGACGTCATTATACGGCCGCTTTTTTTTTTTTTGTTTTCAATCAAATAAGTTATATTATGATACATTACCTACATAGAACTATAATTTGACTTTTGAAGGACGCTGCAGCTTTGACATTGTGATACTCAATATTTATTTCGTTAAAGAATCGCATAGCAGTGCCCAGAAGTATCTTTTAAGAAACTTCTTTCTAACAAAAAAGAGACGTAAGTGTGCCGGTGGTGGTAATAGTGAGTGTTACTCGAGCCACGGTCATTTGACGTTTCACCTGCCTCGTTAAACTTGTCAGCAAGTTCTAGAATCTAAGTTACTTTATACCTATCGTAGGAGTTAACAGAAAATAAACTTATTGCAAATACGAACTCGTATTACATAAGATGGCCTTTGTTATTTTTACATAATATATACATTTTGTCACACGCAACCTTTAAGTAAAATTTGGATGTAAATCTTGCGATTGTTAATATTAACTACATTGACCCAAAATCGATGACCAATTTACTTTAACAGATATCTATAAATTTTATTTCGATTACATTTTAATAAATTTTATGATTTTTATCAGGTCATAGCCACGCGCTGAACCGTAAACAATCAGCGGCTTAAGCTACCAAGGGCACGGTTACCCTTTGGAATGGTGACCGCATAGTAGTATTTTATCTGAGTATCTCCGAGCTTCCGAGGACACGTTAAAAGTCAGTTCCGACTGTTAATAGTCATTAGATCACTCAGGTAAAGGCCTATAAGTATGGGGATCTGGACAACTCTGTTATCAGGATACCTCCATACACTCGATAAAATAATACATTTTACTACCAAATCCATGCTTCTTGAATATGTGATTGGAGAATTGGCACTGCGTATGAATATCGTGCTTAGATCCCTACTTCGATTCTAGAGTTGGGTACCTAGAATGTTCCCAACACATAGCAACACTTATGCATATCCTCACAAAAAATAAACTTTTAATTTTGATATAATTGCGTCAAGACAACAAACGTGTAAACATCAATATATTTGTGACCGGCCTTGACGAGAGCCATTCAAACTCAAATATATGTATGCCGTCGGTATTGGCAACCATGACGAATGACAAATGAATATATAAACAATAATAGTGCCGTAGGTATAAGCGGTTTGTTGTCGACAGATATGGAGCGGCGCACTACTGTCATTTTATTGAATTCAAATCAAATGGGTAGTACACTTGATCTGTCGTTTGCCTTACACGCATGTCTCTAAACTATTCCATCTATGCCGCCCGCTAAAATTAAAATAATACTTAATAGAAAAAATATTTTCTCATCATGATGAGGCTATTGCAGTAGACTGCTGAACATAGGCCTCCCCAAATGCACATAGAAAGTAACAAAAGAAAAAGCACTTAATTCCAGCAAAGTAGTTATTACAAATGACTCAAAAATAAAATAAAAAAATGTGCTTTAAAAAAGGTTTATATTTTCTTAGTACTTACTGCATGTCACATCTGCGGGAATTTGGACTCCGCTCAACATAATGCTGCGTCACCAACAACTAACAGTTGGCACGATCTTTGACTTCTTGCACCCAAAAAAAAACGCTCTCAACCTAGCCTGAGAGCGTTTTTTTTTCGTCATAAGGAAGCAAATTCTAGGTAAAAATTATCGTGAAAAGCTAAAACAAGGTAACGTAACCCTACCAGTAGTAGGTTAGTCAAATATTGTGGCATAGGTGACCAGGACTCATGAGTTATGTTCACAATCAATGGAAATTTAGCAGTAAGTAACAATACGCTACAAATAATAAAATATAAGGATTAAATAAACATTTCAGACATTTGTAGGAAAATTTGCAAACACATGTAAATATATCTTTAGCTAAAGATCACCTGTACCTACTTACCTACCTAAGTAATGCGTGGGTACACGTTAATATAAAATAAGACCAGCTCATAACTAAGTAAAACTAATTGAGCACATGTAACATTAATAAGCCCTTCTAGACTTATCAAATATGCTTTAGGTATATATGACAGTGTGGCAAACGTAAGCGCCATTGCCGAACAAGATAGCCGACCAATACCTACGTCAAAAATGCATAACAAGTTGCTGTTTTTATCATAAATTTATTAACAAACAAAACAGAAAATGTACGGATCAATATAATGGTAGGGGTAATTGTCCATTGCACTGAAATGAAAGTAACAATCGTTTTATGAAACGTCTCGATGCAGAGTAATCTAATCGCGCCCGTCTGAGTTACACAACTTGCTAGTTACTTACTCCGAAACTAAACAAATAATCACCTGTACTATGTTGTTTGAATATTTTAGCTATCATAATTCAAAAAGTGGACGTTCAATGCTCGCTTTTGTAACTGTAGATTGAATTTTTAATCATGGATCCAATTTTGAATACTTTCTCCTTTTTGGCTTAAGGCGAAATGTATCACATCAGACCTTATTAGGTGCAGATTTATGTTATAAACTTTATTATTATTTTTCATTTGAAACGTAGTATGAGGAAGAAAAACAAAATTAACAATTCGCAGTGAAAATGTCTAACCATTCAAAGGCTACATGCATGTTGTTTGAAGAGCTATTGTTAATTTTCTATTCTCTATTACAATTATTTGCTTTATGGGGAAGTAGGAAATAGTGCGAAGCGTACGTAGAAATAATATAGTGTAACTTTCACCATTTGTTTTGATACAAATGAGTGCGGGCGGCATCGTGGCGCTATGCTAGCGAGTTGTTGACACGATGACGCGACCTCACATCTGGACGAAATTACTATAGCCACACCAGTTTTGCAATATTTATTACAAAATATAATTATAAATTACGACATCAATCTCACACTATACCAATTTCATATTAATATGCTCACTAACCTATGTATTTTTAATTCACGGACTTAAATGTAAGCAACTTTTAAAAACTACTGGAACTTCAATCAGAGAGGCATAATATATGTATAAGTATACTAGTGGACCTGGCAGACGTCGTCCTGCCTGAAAAAGCTGAAATACCGACAGCAGCGCCACCTAACGGGTCCAATTGTGAATCTAAACCATCCAGGGCCCTAGCTGAACACACACAAAATTTCATCAAAATCGGTCCAGCCGTCTAGGAGGAGTTCAGTGACATAGAAATATATATATAATTTTTTTGAAACCATTTTTTCGTTCTGTTGGGTAAAATTTTAACTGTGGCTTTTCACATTTCTCTGTTCGATGCCAATTCTGTCTAGGCCTTTGCAAAGGCATAATCACGCCTAGCTAAACAATAAGTGTTAGCCGTATGTTCCTTCTTTGTTTTTATACAGCGTTTAGAAAGAGCGAGATTAAAATAAGTAAATTTACAAAAATGCCAACTTTAATAACATTTAAAAGTCTAGGTAATGACTAAAACTTAAGCGGCTCCATGAAAGCTTTCCAAAACTATCTTGGTTTAAAAGTCGAGGACTCAATTAATAATCGCTGGATGAGCTTAAAACTAGGACGATGTCCGGAAAACCCAAGACGAATTGTAGCCATATGCTTGTATAGGTCAGATCGCGTCAGGAACGAGGGAAGTTGCATAAACTTCACGTATAGAAACATTAGCTAATATTCACATACATTACGAACATGTTTTGTTTCAATATGTAATTCGAACGAGGATTAGGTAATAACCCGAAACAATAACAACTAGGTATGTATAGTCAAATCATAAAATATGTTAAAATTACTCATTAGTAACTGTGCAGAGAGAATTACTTGGCCAATCTATCTAGAAACAATAAATCCTTACTAATATTATAAATGCGAAAGTTTGTAAGTATGGATGGATGGATGGATGTTTGTTACTCTTTCACGTAAAAACTATTGAACGGATCTGCATGAAATTTGGCACAAAGATAAATTATGGTCTGGAATAACACAAAGGCTACTTTTTACAGCGATAACCGACATCCACGCGGGCGGAGCCGCGGACAACAACTAGTTTGTAATATTTATCCTAACTATTGTTGCGGTAACAAATTATTTTAATTACTAATGTGTACGTAGTAGTGTACTATGTACCTTTTGCTTTATAGATAATATAGAGCTTAATCGTCAAGCTAACCGAAATTTAATGGGTTTTACTGAAACCTCTAATCATACACTAGCTTCCGCCCGTGGCTTCGCCTGCGCGTACAATCCGTCGGGAACAGAGTTTTTTTCCGGGATAAAAAGTAGCCTATGTGTTATTCCACTATAATCTATCACTATGCCAAATTTAATCTAGATCCGTTTAGTAGTTTTGCGTGAAAGAGTAACAAACATACATTCTTACAAACTTTTGCGTTTATAATATTAGTAGGATCAATTTATCGTTTTATGGATAAATTTAAATGTACTTTTACAGTAACTTATTCGGTCTTATTATATAAAAACAAAAACATTAAATAATATCGGCTTCAATATACAATATTAAACGTATTATTTAACATAATTTTGCATGATACTATAAGTACTGAATAGTAATAATTATTAATTAATACAATACATAAACACCCCGGAAACCATTAATCGGTACATGAGAGTAAAGAAGTAACGCGCGAGTTGTTCTCAACACCGTTACGTAAACTGCGGATTGTCAAAATGTCGCAAGCGCAGATCACGTAGGCCGCGCTCCTTGCAGCCAACGCAACCGACAAATCGCTGGGAAAGCACCATAATTCCGCCAATCACACGGGAATCTCAACTATGCGAGCTCTGATGTCCAACCACCGCGTTGTGAATATAGTTACGATGTCTTGATCGAAATGCTACCAACTCAGCAATTTAATAAAGGTGATCAGCCTTCAATTAAAATTTTGCAACAGTAAAATATTATAAATAAAAATACGTAAAAAATTACCGGTTTAGGTACTATTTTAATCTTAGCTCTAATACCGGATACAAAAACAGTGTACACAGACCTTCACTCTGACATTCGAATCCATCAGATCTTCGGTTTGACCGTGTACAATACTGAGGTCTATGTTATATAGTAATTCCCCAATATGAACGGTAAATGACCTTGTTACAGTTATAAAATGTCATGCGCGTGTGTTTGAGCAACCCGAACTGGTTAGTGCTATCATAAACAAAAAATGCGAGACAAGCTTTTAAATATGGCCACTCGATGATTTAATACGTTGGAATAATTAAAATACGTATGGTTTGTGGCGAAGAGATATGAAGTAACGGAATGAAAATATTTTGAGTAAACAGCTTTGGGTATTACTTTCTAGACGAATTCTGTGTCACCAAATAGCACATCGACGCTCCAAAATCGGAGTCACAAATTGAACAATGAGCGGCGGCGACGCGGGACCGAAAAGAAAATTAATTTAGGTATTGGTGTCGGTCGGCGAACCCGCGATTGTGAAACGCTGAGCGATTGCGCTCAGTACTGTTTGTGTAATACACCGGCACAATGCTCCACCAAATCAACTGGCCCTCAAAAATGTTCACCTGTGTTGTAACTTGCCGACACTCATCATGCGCCGATGAGTATCCTCCTGCTGCACTCACGACGTTGTTACTATTGACACACAATGAGACACGAATATTACTTATTGGTTAACAAATAAATTAAACGTTTACTATTTCAGTATTTTTGTGATGAGATTTCATATAAGCAATGTGTATTCAACGAATCTACGATGTACCTACTTTAATCAAGAATCACAAAGCGGAAAATTCATAAATCTGCAAAAATATGGATACATTCAATGCGAATTTTGGGCAAAAATGACAAAAATCGCGTAGCAGAACACTCGAACACAGTTGGTAATTGGAAGATGAGATCTCGTGTGGAACGTGGCCCGAGGCGGCATGAATGAAAGCCGCTCACTGACAACGCACTACGCTCGTCGCAGTCTATCCACACACCAAATAAACATCAAGCTTTTCGATTTGTCAATTATACAATGCTTCTTGCATTTGGCAGTATTCAAACAAACAACTTGAACGGCACGCCATGTATAGAAAAAGGTTAAGACAGTAGTGTGGATCAACGGTCGATTTGTGGACGTTAAGGATATCGACATCCGCCGAACGAGTTTTTCCAGTCCGTATCATCGCAGTATCACGGTTATTATTGAAACGCGCGCCGCGGTCGCGACAGGTAAGTAAAGCATTTATCACAGGAAATATTTACCTACCTAGTGCACTGTTATCTTATACCACACACAATTTAGGGGAGATTGGGCGCGCGTTATCACTCTAACAACAGGTTGACAACACCTTTTAATAAAACTTTTGACGTAACTATAATTTATTGACAATATTCAAAATTTAACAATTATGCAAAATATTGACATATTCTTCCATGTACCTGAAAAGCCAAAGGAAACAGTTTGTAGGTAGAAAATTGTGTTTTAGAAAGTTCATTGTAGTAAGCATAAGTCCATTTGATTGTATCTCGGTGAACCATACCACTTACGGTACATACGGCTCGTTCGTGGGCAGAGAAATTTGGTAACACAAATATTAAGCCACAACCAGTTCACAACAATTGAAACGGCGATTTGAAAGACACGGCGACCAATCCGTCACGGTGCTTGTGTGCCGCTCTTATGCCTCTTCCTAACAAATAATATCTGATGTTTCGACACACTGGGCTTCTTATATTTTATGCACATGATATATAGATTACTCAATAAGTCTATTATTTAATGTACTCCACGATTCTTTACATTGCTTTTGATTTGTTAGACAGAAATTACTATGTTTTACCTAATTAATGTGTCTGCTAAAGAAAACATGAAATGTTTACGTTATATTTTAATCATAATAATATAAAGACATCATGACTAAACAGAAAAAAGTCTGCCATACTATACAAAAATGCTATGAAATCATTATTTATGATTTTATTGCCTCACACACGACACTTTTTCTTTTATTCGTCTTCTTCCATAATTGCTCTAATTAAAAGATTAACTCGTTGTTTTAGTTCTTTTTGTTTTTTTAAAGATAACATATCGGGAACAGTTTCAGCCAAATTGTTGAAAAATGATTTCAAGTTAGTTTCATCACTAGTACACGACTCTTCATCTGATTCTTCTTCGACCGATTGGTGACTTTCTATTTTATTTTTAATTGTATTTAAACATTGCGCTACAGTCGTTTCCACAACTTTTAATAAGTACTTCATATCATCACTGTCTAAATGCTCTTCGTCTTCTCTTTCAGCTAGCAAAGTTTGTACCATGTCGTGTGTCACTAGTGTTGAATTCTTGTCTTTTTCATCAGACTTATAAGCGTTGAAATACGTATCAATCCATCGATATCTTTCGTGGATAAAGTGAGGTATTTCGTTATCAGATATTGCATTTGTGTATTGGTCCAGGAAATTAAGTGACCCGTCTAAATACATTTTTGTATGATGATGAGCCCGGAGCGAGCTGAATAACATAGAATTCATACGTAGTAGATTTCTTATTTTCGCATAATTATATTTTAAATATGTCCATTCATATTTGTATGGTGAACCTGAAAATAAATATAAGTATATCAAACACATCAGACACACCTTTTAGTTTACCATTAGTGTTTACAGATTTTCAATGTGTAAATTTCTTATATAATAGTAAATGCAATTAATAGGTGCCATTAACATATGCTTATAACCATAATGTAAAAATAAACTAGTGATCAATAAGTAACACCACTCGGCTAATACAGAATTAAGAACATAAAATATTTATTGATTTCATCAATTACTTAATCTTATCACATAAACACTGCCTTTAAAGTAATTTTTATATTTTATTATTAGTGGTCCAACATTATCAACATTTCTAAAAATATATATATATTATACAATATTTTATTCATACGATTTTAACGGCAAATAAACAAAATAATTAAATTAAAAATATATAAAACACCTTCATTAAGCTATATTTAAAATGACTAAACGAATTAATTTTAAACGTTAGTCAAATAGATTCATCTTTTAAAAAGAATTTACCTATATTATGTGTGCAGCTTATCGCAGTCCAGCGATAAGCTGACTAAGAAAAATATTGTATCAAAATCAGTCCAGCCATATAAGAAACCACAGACAGATGTAAATCACAAGGTATAAACCTTAGTTTTATTATTTGCGTAAAAGGTTTAAAAAATAACTTACTCTTCCAATTTATTTGTTCACCATCAAACTGCGCCGTCGAAATAACATCTTTGATTACATTTATGATTTTCCGGTCAAATTCAATTGCATCTTGACTCATTTTATAACTGTAAAGAAATAGAAACAAAATTAAGTACAACTGACTGTATTAGCTTGTTACGTCAAATACGGGTATACCGCTAGGCATCGCGGGGTGTACTGAGACACTTGCGGCGCAGTCCGCCCGCACTTCCCGCCTTCACCCCGAATGCGAATGTTGCTAGCATTTAAATTTGTAAACCAAAAAAAATTTCATAAAATGACAATTTTCATTTAGTTCTTATAAGACATACTATTTGATAAGCTTCGCGTTGTTGTTCTAATGTTTATTGCACGTTTGATATGAAATATAAGCAACTATATTTTCGTCTGTCCGCATTTACTGCACTACTCATATATTTATTTGAAAAAAAATAAACCTCAACGTGTAAAAAAGGAGTAATTACTTTTATAATTCCTAATGGGGGTTATCTCTGTATCGTTCCCTGTCCGCTAAGAATAATATGAAATTCTAGCAGTATGTCCCGACATTGCATACGGACCCTCTTAAAAAAAAAAAAAATATTATATCTTATTCGCTAATAATGTAGTTTACTATATGTGAAAGAATTTTTTAAATCGGTCCAGAAGTAGTAGCGTTCATTCAAATTAAAAATATAAATCTTTTAATTTGTATTAAAGAAGTATAGAATTATTAATATAGAAATTTTGCGAACATGCCTAGGCTTATTTATATACATATATATTTACACCTTTGCATAAAATTGATAAAATATAATAAAAGTTAATTATTAAAATTAGTATGAGTAGGTAGGTATCATATTTTATACGAAACGCTTTTATCCATATAAGGTATACAAAACATGCAAATCCGATAATATATATTATAATGTTACATTTGGAATAATTTATAGTCTCCAATTTGTCATAAGTGACAAATAAATATACGCGTTAATGAGCTCCTGGATTGCACGAGAATATGATATATTCTATGGTTTAATTATGTGAACTTAAATATTACATTATTTTATTTATAAATATGACTATATAATTGTGTCTGGCTGTAAATAGGAGACCTATGAATGTGTAGGTTGTCAACGAGTCAAGAGCCGGAGGGTGCGTCTCCGTTGTGTGGGAGCGTAGCTCTCGTAGCACGTCGTAGGGCACTAACGTCACTGTGACGCTCGCGCCTACGACTGCTACGATATTGCGTAGGCAATGTTCTCCATATTGATACACAATTCAATTATTATATTTATCTATGCAGTATGCATTTGAATAACACTCTTATCTTTTTAATAACAAGTTTTTTATATTTTATATGTCATTATATTTAATGTTTAGCTGACCACATAATTGAAAAATATACTAGAACAATCGTTTGAATATTTATCTAGAGAATAACATTGACTTCAAGTAGATAACATTGCACGGAAAATTACTTTAATATATCTTAATAAATAATGCAATGAGCATGTAGTGCGTGTACTGATAATAAAAAAATATTGAATATTATACTCTAACTAGATGTTCCCTGCGGCTCCATCTGCGTGGATCGGATATCGCGTTGAAAAGTAAACTATATCCTTCCCTAGGATCTGTGCCAAATTTCATTAATATCGTTTAGCCGTTTTATCATAAAAAGGCAACAGATATACAGAGTTACTTTCATATAAGTAGGGATGTAGATAGAATATTGAATTAATTAACAGCACTCTTATGGAAAATAATAAGCCTACATAAATACACAAACGTTCCGGACACCGAAATTGACAGACTCGATAAAGCATAAATTGTTTTTTCTCGAAAGCGTTTTTATTTATGAGCACATAAAGCAATAAAGTAGCGAGCAAGTGCGCGCTTTATTAACCTCTTGTGTACGGCACGGCGCATTCCGGCCTCAGAACCTGTCTCAACGGGTGAAATCAAACACTCGCGAGTTAAGGAGCACCCGTTCTCTGTACATTGTCTCATATTCTATTAACATAACAACTCGGCCGTGTAATAGTTGTTTGTATCTGAGTAAAAATCGCGGTGGATGAAGTCGAGTGGGCGCGATCTATGTAAATGCCTACACGCTCGGTACGCTTTCGAGATGATATCAAAGACGACTCAGACGCAGAATTGACAGTCATTGCCTTTATGATATATTGTCTTGTGACTGACTATAAAATAATTAACGAAATTGTCATTTTATGTGTTTTGTGATTTAGTATTTAAATATATTCGATTAATCTGCATAAGTGAATCGGTGTTATAGATTAACTCATCAATGTCACTCAAAAACATAAGATTTTTGATGTGTTGAACATCTATTGGCGACTATAATTCAAGAATATATGACATTGATGTTGTGTTTTAGGATTGGAATTTTATTTAAATGTATAAAGTGAATGTTATTATTCGATAGGTTATAGGCCAATATCCTTGATACGCTGATATTTAAATTTATTAACAGGTACATTCGGCATATAATAGTTTCTGTTTGGAGAATCTGGCTATTTTTTTTCTAAAAAAGGATAAAGTACTCGTACTAGACTAGTTCGTAGGAGTTGTCGCGTTACAAACAAAGAATTAATGGACATAAAGTACACCCGGACTTGAAACAACCATTTGCAAATCTCACATTTTTCCTTCGGAATGGGAATCAAATCCTCAACACGTCGCCCACGCAAAAGGTAATATAACCACTAAACGAACTACTTACTTAAAGAAATTGGTTCTAAATTGTGTCACATCTGTATAATTTCAATAGGCTATGCGTTTCGATGTCAGTGACTAACGATTACAGTCTACAAACATGCTTCTACCGCAGACTATTGTATATACGTATGTATATCTAAGTAAACTTTATGGTTGTATGTGTGAAAGATACGTGGATTCACTCACCCGAAGCAGTCGTACTTTGTACCTCGTATAATTAAATATTTATAACTTTGATACTGATATTTTTATTACTTTTACTCCAACGCAGCGTTTTTATTAAACCTCAAATAAGTTTGTTTACATATTAGTTTATGAGATGAAAGTTTATCAACATTTAGTTGATGCACAATACTTTATAATGAACTTAAACTCACGTGTTGAACACAGTTCAGTAACCGTTTTGATTACTTTAGAGGCTGAAAAAACCGCTCTGCCTTAGCCTCGGAAAACTGCCTGTTTGAAACTAGAATTCTGGTTGCCTACTTGAAACCAGAAGTCTGATTTCAAGCAGGCAATCAGAATTTTACAAGACAAATATCTCAGAATCGCGTGTTTATCTCTGCATCGCCTAATATGGATGACTGACAGAAAATGTCTTTTTGGCATGAAGTCCACCTTGTGCAATTTGTTTGTTACAGTATTAAATTTATTAGAGTGGTGATATTGGTGACACTACGATTTTCAGCACTTATACAAACGCGTATTTCTCAAACGCGATACTGTGCAATTTACACACACATGCAATTTACGTCGCGTTTGTAGTATCGATGCAAAAAGCCTTAGTGTATAACCGTTATAAGTAATATTATTTCATGGCCTCTAATAGCACGTGTAGCAAAACTCAATGAGGATAATCTACGGAAATTATTGCGAATCGGCCAAAGATTGACGACCCTGTAAACAAAAATAACTTTTTAATTAGCATTGATTATGAAAACTATTAATGTCTACTATAAGTAGATTTTTATAGCCTATATTTTTATTAAGGCCATAAAAATCTTAAATAAAAAAAATAAAGACGAATATTATAAACGAATACATATAGAAATGAAACTAAACTGACGGCTATTACCGTATTATTGTCATCTTTAGATTTTGTTTTCTACAGGCAACCTTAGGATGGGCATAAGGTCCATTCCAAGGTTGCCCGTAAAAAATTAAACCGATAAAGCCGTAATTTATAAATATAATTAAAATTTTATATGTAAGCAATATGTATTTTGGTGAATAATAATAACTTTTATATCTACTTGACTAATGGTTGGTTTGGTTTCTGAAGCTAAAATTGCTTCGCCATTTACAACTGCTTCGATCCCCGTTGTGTGATCCACTATCCATATAGTTGTTTTAGTCTAAGTGTACCTACTTCCATTATTTGTATGTTTGGGAAGTCCTCCGCGACACATTAAAAAATTACAGTTTTTCTTATATTTTAGACATCTCTCGCACTAAGGAACAAGGTATTTGTTTTTTTAAGTTGTAATTTTGTAAGGAGTATCTCCTTACCAAATTTCATTAAGATCCGTTCAGTCGTTTCAATGGTAGTTTTAAATGGTATCTTGAAGAAGGACATAGAGTAATTTTTACCGCAATATGCGGATGCCCATTTGAGCAGAGCCGCGGGCATCAGCTAGTTGAAAATAAACTAAAAGTAGTCCAGTTTATTGTCAGTAGAAGGGTTAATCAATTGTTAGCTTATTGCTTAAACTATTACCGCGAATACGCATAGGTCATTGACCTACAGTCCTACAAAAACTAACATGCCGTATTTGCGTGGTGTACGTAATAGTAAGTTCATAAATCAATGTGAAAGTATTTTTATTTTGTTCACCAGTGTGTAAGCTATGTGTTAATTGGTATTCATACCAATTTATTTAGATGTTAATATAAAGTATTAGCTTTTAGTAAGTAAGTACTGGTTTGGTTTTAACTAGATTATGGATAAATTATGTATATATCTATTAGAATGTTTTTCAATGGAGACTGGCCTGTTGGTCTAGTGGTTAATGAACCTGACACTACACCGGAGGTCGTGCGTTCGATTCCCACACGGGACAAATTTTTGTGTGATCAATAAATGTTTGTATGTGTATTGTATGTTTGTTCAGTCCATCGCGACACAGGGCTTGTTCCCTAGTGTGAGCGTTGCATGTTGCCAACCCATTTTTTTACACCAGGACTTTAAGATGGATGCTTGTATAGTGCTCTGCCTCTCTTTATAAGGAGGAGGTCCTTCCCCAAATACTACACATGCTTACGGGGCTTTATACAAGGGTAAAACAAGATATAATGCAGTCCAAACACACAAAGATTCAATTTCATTCCTCGCTTACTGAAAGAAGACCCTTGAACCTTGAAGTTCTATCAGACAATCGTCCAGTTTTATTTAACGTAGTTTAAGCTTTTGAAGTGAAAACTTCTTTAGGTGCGTTTACTAAAAAGTTTTTTTAAAAGTGCTCACTTTTTGGGTAAACAAAAATTATAGAACTTGCGTCTTCGTCACCGAACGCTTTCCATATTCAAAAATGATCAAAAATCATTCAACTCGCGTCATCGTCACCAAATGCTATCCATATTCAAAAATGAACAAAAATCATAGAACTCGCGTTAACGTCACCGAACGCTATCCTTTCAATAATAATAATCTAATAGCTCGACGATACAATTCACAAGTTACTTAGTTTGTTTTACCCGCATGTTTTTTTATACTACTTAGGTGGCAAACAAGCATACAGCCCATCTGACGGTAAGCAGTTACCGTAGCCTATAGACGCCTACAATACCATTGGTATCACTTACGTGTTGCTGACCCATTTTTTTAGACTAGGGCTTTAAGATCGAGTATCCTTGGCATAGGATTTTAGGATTTTTTTCTCACTTTCTTATGTTACCTCTTAATGCATGTTGTGACACCTTAAAATGTTGTGCATTTAGCAAGTATTTTAACACCATTATCTTATTTATGTAATAACAGTGTAACAACTACTGGATGTCCATATAAAATAAATAAATAGGAAAACGCATCTCTAAATAAGCGCTGGAGACAAAAACATAAGAACACTGCTGTTTGTAGTTATTTGGCCGTGGTCTTCTGTAAGATAAAGGTCCTTCCCCAGTCGGACTTGCACGCTTGTATAGTGCCCTACTTAACTTATTATATAACAAAGTTGAAGTGTAATCAAATGATTTAATAGTAACCTCGATTAAAGACACGGATATTAACAGGTCGCCTCGGGCGGATGGTCATTATAATCTGTCCATCTACATCCTGTATAAGTTACCTAGGGCTACTGACCTTTATGCTGATAAAACAAACAGTAATTAATATGTTTTGAAGCTATTAACAGCTTCTGCTACTAATCTATATTATTCTAATCCTACTAATATTATAAACGCGAAAGATTGTAAGAATTTATGTTTGATACTCTTTCATGCAAAAAATACTGAACGGATCTGGAATAAATTTGGCATAGAGATATATTATAGTCTGGAATAACACATAGGCTACTTTTTATGCCAGAAAAAGACTCTGTTCCCGAGGGATTGTACAAGCAGGCGAAGCCGCGTGCAGAAGCTAGTAATATTATAAAAGCAAGTGTATGAAAATGGTTGTTTGTTACCTCATCATGCAAAAACAACTGATTGGATTTTGATAAGACTTTAGAAACTAATTAATAAAAATTTACTTTTAAGTGTTATCCTTACTAATATTATAAATGTAAAAGTTTGTGAGAATGGATGGATAGATGGATGTTTGTTACTCTTTCACGTAAAAACTACTAAACGGATTTAGATGAAATTTGGCACAGAGATATATTATGGTCTGGAATAACACATAGACTACTACTTTTTGCAGCGATACCCGACATCCACGCGGGAGGAGCCGCGGGCAACAGCTAGTATTTAAATAAAAAAACTATTATTGGGTTGGCAATACGCAAGTGATACCTGAAATTGTGGGCGTAAATAGGCTGCGGTAACCGCTTAACTTCAGACGGACTGCTTGTTTGCTGCTTAAATAGTATAAAAACAAAACTAATTTGACGCGGGCGATGCATTTTTCGCTCAGTCAGTTTAAAAAAAACTTATTATTATTATTAGCTAGTGACATTCACTGCTAAGCGTAATATTAATAATAAATATTAGTATTATCGTCCAGTTCTTTTCCCCTTACAATCACAAAGGCTTATATCTTTCATTACTAACAAGGGGAGACACTAAACAGTCCACAAAGTGATCATAACAATAACCTCGGATCTGGTGCATGATCTAAGTATCTCATATTTATTATTACATGCAAGTTGTAAGTATACATATCTACTTCATGAGTACTCTGCGGTTAATGTTGAAGTTCACTAAAATATTCGTACAATTGTTTATTTATAAAATTACCACTTGTAAATGTCAAATTTTGTATCAATCTTACCGTTTTTGTACTACGAAAACTTGAAAGGATGGGTATTTATTATTCTTTTAGGCATAAACTGCTGCACGGATTTTGATGAAACTTTATAATGATAAAGCTACCAGAACAGCACATAGGCTATAATAGACTTTCTAAATATAGGAATCTGTTAAAAAAATAACACGAATGCCGCCACAGGCAAAAGCTAGAAAACTTAAAATAAAATCCATAAAAAATAATCAGAAATTTAAATATTATATAAATTTTATTTTTTGTTTATTTTTTGATGGATTTTATACTTATATACCATATGCATATTTTTAAGCTAAGCAAGAGTGCTATTCATACAAAATATATAAATATTTATATTTACTAGTAAAATATAAATATTTTGTATGAATAACACTCCTGCAAAGCTTAAAAATATGCACAAAATTAACGCTAAGTTTGTATTAGTCATTGTAACCGCATCCATACACACACGGATTTAAAAATAACTTACACATGCTTAGTACCGTAACATAAATGTGCTTACACTGACGACGCATAGTGACCGGTTAAACATATTCGAACAAACTAAGATATTATCATTTAGGCATACACAATAATTACTTTGACGCAATCCTAGACATGTAAACTCCTTGTACATAAAACAAATAAGGAAAAATTAATGCAATTCAACTCCGACGTATAGAAACGGTTAGTTAAGATGACACGGAAGAAAGAAGCTTAGTGGATTAAGCAGCTATTAGTGAGCGTTTAGATAGTGCGATTGTTGAGCGACAAAACCATTTATGTTATTAGATTTATAGCTAATAAAAAACTTAATGAGTGCGCTTCAACACTAAGTCTTCAGAATTAATACAGCTGGGGGCGGACCATACATAAAATTAACATAAAACATCTCAATACAAGTATATAAATTGTACGCGGATTAATTTATTATTAGTTTATGTGTACCGCCCAAATGAATTATGGTTTCGTCAAGTACACTAAAATTCGTGCCTAGCAGCTATATTAAGTTATTGAAATAAATATAATAAGGATGATTTCGGTGGTCAAGTCAAATAAGTACGGGTAAGTACGGTCAAAGCGGTGCCGATGTAACTGTGAAGCGTCGGGCGTTTGTCGAGCTTGCCGTGTCAATAAACTTGATTCGAAAGTGGAAGACGCTCCGACTTACATAAGCAGGCAACAATGTGAGCGCGCCAACCGAACGCCACGCATAGATTATGATGATTTGTCAACGAAGACATGCGACACGACCACCATTTATATAAATTAAAATAACAAAAATATTATATTTATTTAATTTAACTTGCCAAATAATTTTAACATTTTTGCTAAATATTTTACACGCGTTAACAAAAATTAAACATTCAATAAAAAAGAAAATATATTACGACTTCAGTAATTTTTATTTTATTTTATTCGACTAAAATAATGTTTTTAATTCCGTCGCTGTATTTTAAAATAATACTGAAGTTAATGTAAAAAAACATAAATGAAGTAAAAATAAAATAATATAGTCATTATTATTATAAATACCTAAACGAATATCTGCGGAATAAAATCTATGGGAATTTTATAGAATACACGTCTCGACACGGCCATGGTGCTCGGCGTCAGTCCAGTTATTTGCAAAACCGCTATTTATAGCAATCCCATAAGCTAGACATTAGATACACTCGCACACTTTTTATAACAAACTGAAGAGTATAAAAATATCGTAACGAAATTAATTGCTCTTATTATTTATTAAGTCCGCGTTTGATATCAAGGGTTTTTAACAGGATGTTTTCACAAATAGTATTTTATAAATGCATAAGTGGATGCGCAATCACAAGTGTATTCATGCATTATAATCTCTTTAATAAGAAAAATAGATGACATTGAAATCAACTTTTTTTAGATCAAGTTATATTCTCTGACACAAATTAAGTGATACAGGACATATATGTATGTACATATATGTACATACATATATGTCTAACTAATCTAATCTAACTGGGAAAAGACCACCACCTTACAGAAGACCACATCTTACAGGCTATGGATACTGCTAACCTGTCCGTCTGATTACCATCAGGCGGGCCCGTAAACATGTTTGTCATTTAAGTAGTATAAAAAGTGTTTTCTGTAAAATTCAAGTATTCAAAAGCAAAATGCAAAAAAGCAACCGTATCAAAGCTATGTCGGCACACTCAAAGGCGCCAAGCAGTAGTAACATAAGGGTTTTAACACGACAATAGAGCATAAACATCGTTGGCCTCCTAGCTTCACTCGACAATAAGCTATTTTCCTCACTTGGTCCTTACAATCTGAGACATACAAGTAGCTTAGTGAAGTAAGTAGCTACTTTGTGTAGCCTTTCATTCTGCGATACGCAATACCACAACTTAAAGGAGTTATGCTCGGTCTTTATAGGCAATGTTTTTTTTTGTTAGAAGTAGATGAATGTTTGTTTATTGAATTATGCACCAATAAACAATGCCCTATTGCAATTAATTTTGACAGTCGCTGTGAATTGGCGGGAATCTCAACTTTACCTATTTTCGTTAGGACTTTCCCGCATCAATTGGCGGGAAAACTTTCCAATTTTCGAAAGTTTTCCCGCCAATTGATGATAACATGCAACTCATTCCTATTTATCTAGTTTATTGTTTAGCTATTAGCTAACAAAAACAATTAGGAAAAAGTAGTACTATTGGTGTTAGGTGAGTTCGTAATAGATAATTATTGTTTGCAAATAAATATCTCTCTACGATGCCGTCGCAGAAGCGAGAAGGTATGTAGGTATAATATACGATTTAATCTGACACGGATGTGACGAAACATCGTAATTCGCTACTATCACAGGGGTAAGTATAAACTTTCATTTTTTTAATTTCACTGTTTCAACAATTTCACTAAGAACTCCACGATGTACCATTTGCATACTTTACGAGTTGTTATGACTATTTACTACCTTTTTGAAACAACAAGCACGTTTATTAAAACAATATCATCCACTTAATCTCACTAATGTAAATAAAGCAAAATAATGTTTGTACTTTCATTACACAAAAAACAACGATCAGTTGACAGAGAACAAGTAAAATAACCTGCTAGAAAAAACATACAAATATTTGAATGTTTTATTTAATTAGCCGACCAATGGTTTATTTTCGGCTTTACAATACATAGATTAGAGAAATAAAAAAACCTTCATCGTTGGATGCGAACGGGTCAATAACTAGACAAAGGCTCGAGTAAGATTGTAGTCGCTTCTCCGATCGGCCTCAAATACTTTACGGTGAGTTTATTAATTAAGGCGGCCGACCTTGCGGCCGCACATCCAAGGAGGTCGGTGGAGCGCGCGCGCGACAGAGACGTCGCTATGCCGCGCCGCGCCGCGCTCGCCCTCCCGCGACACCCGCGCCACCGTCGCGTCGCGTCGCGCCGACCACCGAACGCCGAGCGCGACCTGCCCAAGTGCCGAAGCGCGCCATTTCAATCGTCTGACGTATCTCTCATTGACCTTCCGTTATCTCCGCTAGGATTGTCCTCCACTTATCAACCGCTTTTTGTCGCCTCTCACCTTTCAGATCTTGTATCACTTCTAACTCTCTAGTTTGCAAAATTTATTTAACTCAGAAAAGGCATGTAGCGATTTCGATAATTACGAATAAATAAAAACTGAACTCAAACCGCGAATAAAAACCAATCAACGGCGAGCTTTAAAAGCCGCTCGGTCGCCAAGCAATTATGAATGCTAAGAGGCGAATCTACAGTAAGCCGGTATACATGACGTATAATACAAACACAAACACAGTCTCGCACAGAGTAGCCGAGAACAATCACAAGAGAGCGCGAGCTGGGAGATCACTCGAAACCGCACCTTAAGCTCATTGTCAAACCGATTACAATAAACAAACAGGACAGACGCGGTTGGAATCTTGTCAAACAGGCGAGTTCGAGCGTTGACTTATTGCCGGTAGGGCATTTCTGTGTCTGATGCGTATAATTTAAATTCGACTCTATCAGAAAGTAAATACGGTCTAGATTGATGACAATTTTTTATCGTACAGGTAAAACACGGGCACGGTCGCTTACGGCCCACTCACACAAGCGCACCGCCACGCTCTGCCATAAATAAAAGATTCCTACAGAAACAATTGTTGCGTAGAGGTGATCCGAGGCCTCGGTGAATGTAGTCGACTAATCGCCTCGAGTCGATCGCGAAAGTAGGTGACCGCCCGTGATTGACGCTCTTGCGAAACCCCGTTCGATGACATTTAGAATGGACGGACAATGCACTAAACCCTCAATAATTATGAAATTAATATTTGCGTAACTAATCAATATTTTCTTACTTATTTATAGTGCAACTTATTAATTAAAGCCATAGCTATCAAATCACGCAGGTCTACATATATCAGTCTATATTTATTAACTATTAGTAGTTATCTACATACATAAATATTTAATAAACTGTACGACAAATTAGATGTAAAAATAAACATTACATAAATACATCACAACGGGTTAACCTGAATAAGAATGTATGTATACCTGCATTGAAACAATATTACTTATTCAATATCGGTTAAGAACAATTATCAAATGTATATAACATCAACACATTGTTTTATCGTATAATCCAGACTCCACAGAATCTCTGTTCTGAGATAACGCCGCTCTACTTAACCTCGCCACACAGAGACGCGTAAACGTGAAACAATACGGTACAGTAATACAACCTTACACTTGTACCTCTTAAATTAAAACCAAGCAAAAATAGACTTTATCACATTGTGAAAAGGCTTAGACAACATTAAATAAGTCTAGTAAGGAGGGTGTATTTACGCTACGTGCACTCACACAGTCGCAAGGGACATCTGCGTAAGTACGCGGTCCGATGACGTTAGTGTGTGGGAATGCCAGGGAAATTTATACACACTGTTCATCGCTCCACTGTAATTCACAGTTTTGTAGCGTTTTAAAAAGCAAACACTTCTGTACGCGATTATTATAATTTTTATTTATCTTTAGTACCTATGCGTTACAGTTCCTAAAGGTCGAAGGTACTGCAGAAGTACTATGGCACCTTATTAATCTTATTTAAATGAGATTATTCCTATAATAAAGTAATGATTTTTCCAGTTTAAGTAGCTTCTAGCAAAAATATTAAATATAAAATTGAGTGGCCATCAAATCGGTTAAATATTTAACTTATGTAAATACTCCACCCACGTAAGACAATATTATAAACAAATAAACAAACATTGAGATTAACATGTATATAATAACAACTAGTGCCTATCAGTATGATTTTTTACAAATACCTAAGTAATTAATAAACACGTTTCCACGCAACTTTTCAAATTAATTAAATATGTAAACAAGGCCTATAGAGTAAAAACAGAAATAAGAGAAAATATAAAATTGCGTTGTTCATAAATTCATATCAAATTGAAAGTTTAACACGAGTCAGTGGGTGCTTTCTATAAATTATAATGTAGGTACATTACATACGTATAGACAGAACGAGAGATCATTCGGTGCTGTATCCATACGCATGGACCGAAGCGAGCCGACCACCTATTTGTAGTATTTGTACTTAGTAGACCGAGTACGCCCACCTTCGGTACATGTGCTTCATAATATCACTGTACTTAACTTTGGATACGGCATTATTACCTTACGTTCAACAGTTTTTTTACGAAATGTATATGACCTTTCACAACGTGCTGTTAACAGGGAATTTATTTCAAGATAAGTAAAGCATCACCTCTGTCAGCCTAAAGACTTCTACAGCTTGGCAAAGGCCTCCAAAGATTACCTCAGGTTTCGGTCCTGAGGTAATCTAAAAGCACCTGCGAAACAAAAAATACTATAGTAATATCGGGGGCCACCTGGTTAAAAGGCAAAATTTCAAGAATCTCAGCTACGAATAAAAATAATAATGTTTACAAAAGAAATTTCGCGATCAAAAGACTTTAACGATTATAAAAATTCTAAGGACTTTTTTTATTAAGTATATTATTAAGAAGCCGAGGATCATGTTAGGTGGCGTGCACTTGGAGAGGCTTATTTCCAGCAGTGCACTGCATAGGCTGATGATAATAATGATAATCAGCATCATGAACAGTTTCAACACAAATTTTAAAATAGCAGCGACGAATAATAATCCTTGACGTTAACCTGACAACTACAGTGTATTTAAATAAAACACAAAAGATAAAAACAATCCTTAACTACAACTAGTAAGCAGTAAGTTTATTGAACCTCGTTCTTTTTTGAAATCAGTTAAAACTGAAAAAAAGTATTAAATTTATCCAATGATACATAAAACTACTTAATTCCTAAATATGTATCAACAAGCGGTCTTATCTAGCTTAAAACATTTATAAAACAAAATAGTTTTTTTAATGTCCATACTTTGAATAGCAACCAATTACATATTTTAGTAGCTCCACGTCGTTTCACTTGATGCAACGCGCCAAGCGGGTTGTTAATAGTAACATCAAATGGACGCCATTTTTATTACAAAATACCAACACCCACGTACCTTAGGATGGTGATATACTTGAATTAATTACTAATCATGACCATAGCACCCACACAACTATTAAACTACAAGAAGGTACAACACAAGACGATAAAGCGAAGAAAGTATACACAGAGTTCAGCTACTCGTAGATAAAAAAAAAGTTTATTGTACTGAGATACCCAGTACATAAACACATTATAATATATAGGAGATAGCTTAACAATTAACAAAATAACAAGTTTCCAGACAAAACAGATACATTACAAACGTAATTATTGGACGCCAACTTGATGTTATTATTGCGAACTAATCTTGAATTGATTGAAATCGTTTTATTGAGAAATATTATATTCTACTTTTATGTCTGGCTTCAGACATGAAAATGCGCAGGGTACATAGTGATCCTAATTGAATGTAATTACGTATAAACTAAATCAGTTGGTATCGTAGATTGTCTAATCTATATCAGTTTAGTTAGATCAGTGTATATACAAGAATGATGATTCATGGGTCAACTGAAAAAGCTAACGTCACAGGAACATTTCAAAATATGTCAACGAAATTAGCGAAACAACAAATGGGCGACAATAACTACGAAACGTTTAATAGATAGTTCAATAATAACTGTATGAATCAGTTTGAAGTTGAGTGATTTATCCATTAATCTGCCATTTTAGGACAATGTTGCTAAGATTACAAGGAGGTCCTTTTTTAAATCAAAATATCTGATAGGCAATCCAAAACAACACTCAAGAAAAGTGACTGTTGCGACGAAACAAGAACCTGCTATTAATAATTACTTAGTTATTGAAGCAACTCATTGTCATCGTAAACATGAAATATCAACGGAAACCGCAAATTTGAAACGTCCCGCATGTTCCACCTCAAATATTATAATTGGTGTTAGAGTAAACGTGCCTAGGTTTTTTACCGAGACTCCATGGTTCAATTTACGTCATTCGACCCTGACGACACTTCCATATTTTAGTGAAGCTACTAGTTACTACGCTTCTGTCGTTTTATTACATATTATACGACTCATTCTGTCCTTCAACAATTCCTTCTACAATATTGTTGCAAATTGTGATCTAACTGTCATAATTTAGGGCTATGTATGACTATACAACACGTGATTTATAAATATAATGTATATGTTCCTGACAATTGTAATTAGTTGCAAATTGATAGTTGTTTACCGTGTATACAATGTTCACGTATCTGTTGCTTAGCCTATTGTTCCATAATATTTACGCCTACTTAAACATAAAAAGCGGCATTAACAAAATGACAGCAAACGGTTATATATTATGTTTCCATAATTACAGAAATTGTTGTATGAATAACGTAAATATTGATGTAAACAAGTAAGTGAACAGGCCAGTTTTAAGCTTTACATTTTAGGTAATAACAAAATAATATTACAATTTCAATTTAACAAGAAGCCAGAAGAAATAAAGGATATCCGCTGGCATGAAAGTGTCCGTAATTGTTCATCACTTTCTCCAAAATTTATTCGACAACATTAAGTTAAATGAAATAAAACTATATTTTTCATTGCATTTAACATGATTTCATCTCAATGCTAAGATAATTTTAGATTCGGAGCATTTGCAAATAAGAGGCTAGTAGTCAAACAATTTGACATAAACGCGTAGCAAAGCAAAATGAGAACACAAAAAATACTTGAAACCAGTCGTTATATAATAACAAGCTGTGATTATGACATCAGGTTGGTTGCAGGTAACTCAATACCTACGTACGAACGGCTTAAAAATTAAAGACAAATTGCCTTGAGCGTACAAACTTCTAAATTGAGTTGTTACGCTAAATATGGCCAGATTGTGTGGATGGACTGAAAGTAGCATGTGATGGCGTCAAACTAGTATGGTAATGTTATGGTCAAATAATGAACTGAATGATCTCCGGCATTTCGTTTCAGTGAATCATGTTATTATGACAATCAGTTATCCGACAGTGAAAGTACTATATGCATCGATTAGACTTTTTACTTCGCAGAACCGCCTACTGATATCGCAGTAACCTCATTGATGTCAACGATCAGAAAGAATGTATAATTTCTTAAAATTTGAACAGGTAAACAATGTGGCCGTAGGTCTAGAAGAAGACGTTAAATAAAATCTTATGCATTGTGATAAATGTGTCACGTGTAGCAAATTTATAATGCTAATAAAATCATTAAAACAACTTTGCAGTGCTATGCAATTTCACTGCTTTTTCAATCTATTAGACAAAGAAAATCTAGAGATACTCAATTACTTGATATTAATAAAAACTGAGGCTAAAGTAGTTCATATTTACCGTCTTTACAATAATTTATATATTAAATAAAATACCTATATAAATTGTTATTTTTGTTATAAAAAAACTGTCACTGCAGAAGTATATTTATATATGCCAAAATAGGTAGTACAGCAACTGGGGCAATGAATGAAAGTAAATGGATATAAAAAAGGCAATTAGAATAATACAAAATCAATTATTTCTGATGATTTTTTTACAAAATTCTACAGATTTCTTGTAGATCCTTACAGAAAATCTGTAGAAATTGATAGAAAGTCCTCGGAGTATGTTCAGCAGTGGACATTTTTCAGCAAATGATGACGATTATGAATATGCAAGAAATCTAAATTAATTCTCTATAGCAAAGATAAACTGCAAGCCAATGCAAACTTGACCATTTTTCGTGGATCAGCCCTTAAAATTATATTTTATCATAGCCTAACTCTGCGGTAAAATCGGGGACAATTTTGGACAAACAAGGCCGATTTCAACTGATTTGATGAATTACCTTAACTGCGGTATAATAAATGTTAACGGAACCAGTGTATATTTCATCAAGGAAAGTGCCTAACAGAACTAAGAAAATAATGCTATTGTTTACAAATAAGTTTGTAACTACTTACTTAATTTTAATGATGCCTACAAATATCACTTTACGCACAGATTCTCCTAAATTCCAATATAAAATAAAACTCAAGTATGACGAGTACAGCTAAATACATAAATAACATATTATAAATTCACGTGTCTACCTGTGTACCGAAGTAACAAGAGGTAGTTTCGCGTCCACAAGGCCTTGTCACTGCGCAGGCCGCAGTGTGAGCGTGACATCATGCCTGCGACAACCGAGATCACAATCGAGACGATTTACATTATCGTCCCATTGATTTACAAGAGCTATAATATACACTTGTTACTATTTCAACGTGTGAACAAATAATTGGCCACACGCAACCATAAAACGTAGGCACCTATCCTCCTTGTTAATATTAGATTGATTTAAATTTGAAACTAAGTTGTGAGGTCGTAAATAAATACTGTTTATAGCGTTAGAATGATAATCAGTTTTGGCGGTAAGGAAAACAGAGTAAGCTATTAGAATAAAACAAAACTAGTACCTATTTGATATTGTTATTTCGTACTTTTTGAGTGGAGATAAAATAGACGATAATAGATTTAAAATTTTAATGAACTATTAATTAACTGTGGACTTATTATGGGCTTATTATGACTTATTAATAAACTCTATAACCTGATTACAAGTTGTACTATTTATAAATGTCTCTTTGTTCAGTTTTTGGCCATTATATCGCTTGACTAATTTAAAAGTATACACACATATTTTCACTAATCATTAACAGAATCATCATCATTATCATCTCAACCTGTTGATGTCCTACTAGGTAGACAGATGACCTAATTAGAAGTAGAAACACTGTATGCAAGCAGCTCAAGATCGGCCATTTTGGAAATATGGGGGAAGCCTACGTTCAATAATCATTACTAGAATACAAAACTAAAATCAATCATAATCTGTACCTGGGCATTTAGATTTTAGGTGAATTACCCAGTTATCCATGACAGGTGTATTGATGTGAATTTTCTTATCAGATGTATGAAAAAATAACCTCTGTTTACTACGTCAGCATTTACCCTTCGCGATAATATTTGCGTGACTATAACGACTTATTTACTCAAGCTATCAGTATCAAAAGAAGATTACTTCTCTATTATTGTGAAGGTGGGTATTGGAAATGTAACATGGTAAGTATGAACTAATCCAGCAGACGTAGGTGCCACGAGCATTGTGTTCGGTAAATTGCAAAACAAATGGCGTAATTGTCCAATTCAGTAACAGTTGTATTGATATCCAAGCACTTATATTATTTTATGCAGCCAACCGTACGTACATACCTATATGAATATTATATTCCCTTGAAAGGTAAGTGTTATAAATATCGAAGTTTAACTTTTCTCATTAAATTTAAAATACGTATATAATTTTCTACCTCAAAACCAAAGTTTATTTTAAAAGATTTTTGCTTATCAAAAGAAATTTTGTAAGTGATAAAGTGTGCGTAAAATAAATCTCCCTATAAGGGCACAGAAGAGGATCACGTATGCGTACGGTAGCGTTTTGATGTCGTAATGTTGGGGGACAAGGCATAAGCTTATAGCGACTAGCTGTCGCTAGTGCGGATTACGACAATGTCACTACTAACCTTACATCTACTTTCATCTTTAATATAAACTACTAATTATTTCGTCGTAATTTAAAATTAGGTATACTCACAGTAAAAAAAAATTACGTACAAATGCGATTCATAATAGGTTTTCTATTTCTGCCAACAAACCTGTGCCAGAGGAAATATAAAAGTGAAAGAGCAAATTAAGTGTACCTACATCATTTACTACTTACATCGTTTACTAAGTACATAAGCAGTAGGTATTACGGAAAAACAATCTGATTACATTTTTCAATCTGTAAACGTAAGCTTAACTAGTGTTAAACGATTAACAAATGTACAACGGTGTTAGTCAATGTATGTCAGTTTTTTGTAACTATGTATCAATTGTAATCATAATGGATCAATAATCAATATCGATAGTGATACAAAGCCTCTCCATAGCATTTAAGGCCACGCGTGTATTGCTATAATATATTAAATAAATGTACCAGTGTTGCTTAACTATTTGTTCTTTTTAACCTTATTTATCTGACCGAAATAATGACAAATTATTTAAATTCCAGTGTTTTATCTACTGCAACATAGTAACTGCATGATATTCTAGAATAAATATATTGTGAGCGCTTGATAAAAAAATTATATATATATATACATAGTATCTTAAATTCGCACCTTGCGCCACGCAAAGTGACCGACAATGAAGGCTATCAGAAATGGTGCGAACCCAACCGGTGTCTCCGGTTCTACTTGGTCGCGTGCGAGCTGCGAACTCACCCTTTACACCTCAATTCTACTCGAATATAAGTATAAGCATATACAGTAGATCACTATCTTAACAGTCATGTGCCGTTAATTGAACTAGAAGCACTACAACTGCTTAATGGTTAACTAGATATCTATCGAAGTGTCGGACATTATACCTACCTACTCCAGCCGTCTCGTACTATACTACACTCGAGTAAATAATGTATAAATACAATTTTGTGGGAATCATTTTCTCATTGTCAAGTCTATTAAAATCTTTATTCAAACATATTTAAAGATAAAAACTACAGTGTAATTATTATTTTATGCAGTAAAAATCGACTTATCATTATTTAATCACGCTCTGACGCTCGAGTGACGTTGCACAGATAATAAAACCACAATAACTACGTATCTATTAATTTTAATGGCTAATTCAACTAAAGTACTAAAATAATCTTGCCATTCCCTAAAAGCAGACATATTCCGCAGTAATTATTTGCGAGAATGATCGAACAATCGGTAGAGTAGGACAGTGGACATTGGCAACGCGGCCTCGCGAATCGTCTGCTTATGCTTAATCGGGTCGAGCGTTCAATGTCACCGACGTCACCGCTGGTGCATAATAAAAGCTGTCGCGATTTTATTCCGATTTGGTAAACAACTTGCCTAATCGAATGCGGAATGACTTTATGAATGACCAGTCCAAGTCAGTCAATGATCCAGACACTAATGAATTTACGCTACTCTACATTATGTAAATTATACTACCTAACGTTTAAAATTAATTGTGGAATCAGTATTAAAATGCAAGTTATCGTGCATGTATGTATTAAAGTGCATGTAGTTTTAGTATTTTATCATTGACCCAGAACAAAGACAACGCTAGACATAAGATGCGGTATGCGGAAGGTGTTGTGGTGCGAATTAGAAAAGGCTTATTCCCAGAAGTAGACTAAAACAGCATAACTGTTTGACTGAAAAACATCGCTTGCGATTATAAGTAGTGCCACACAAAAGCAATGCATTTACTAGGTAGATAAACGATGAAGAGGGACAAAGATCGCTTCCTCCGATACAATCTGTAAATGATAGTAAATAGTCACTTAGCCCGATAATATTACACAATGACGTCGTACAGATAACACAGCCTTGACTTTAACTACCAATGGTTTTGAATTATTTATCATTTTTCGCAAATAAATAACTACATGAAAAATAATCATATTCCTGAATCTTTATTTTTATGATAATGATGGCTGGTGGTAAATGTATATCGCTGATCATTGACAGTGCCAGAAAAATAAACAGGCCGCTGCCAATCGTAGGGAAGGTGGCAATTAAGGTAGAGTATCACTAGCGTGTTTGCCTTTGGAAACCTTTTATCTCTTCTCAACTTCGCTGAAAATTAGTTGTATCCAGCTAGGCTAGGCTACATAATAACACATATATAAAAAGCAATCACCAAGCATATTAATAAAATAATGATAAAAAAGGACTTGACTAACGTTTCGTACGATAGAAAGCATCGTAAGTTATGATTTTTTATAAAATAAACCTGAATCCAATATCTTCTTGAGTTTTTTTTAACGTAGGTAACTACGTTTTGTCAACTCACTATTATAGATTCGAGCAGATTTGAGTATCATCATAAGATTATATTTTCCTCATAGTGGAAAACTTTTAGTGTCAACATTTACATTTATTGTTTAAGTTTTTTGTAACACACGAGTCAAGTCCACCTGATGTGATTTGCTTGTTGTAACAATTTATAATAAACATACAAAAGCAAGTACATAGCACAAGGTCGTTTTTTTTGGGAACAGATTATCTTATTACGCTTATTTATAAAATAAATCAACATCATCACTAATATTGTACACTTATTTAGGTAGAAATCAATACTTAAAAATGTCCTTTTATCTATATCATGAGCCTTTTAATTACTCACTCAAAGTAGTACCTATATGCATTCGCAGATTTAGAACTTGACATGTGGTGGTTGACGAGGAAACAACTTACCTGACATTGTTAATCGATAAAAGGTCGATTGCAACTATAGGTGAAATAGACAGCATAGCGAATAATGATTTGTATGCAACTGGAAGCGAGATGTCGAGGATCGAACCAATTGGTGATACCTTGGGAGACTTGTACCCAGAAGTGAACTGCAATTAGGCTGATGAGGATGATCATAGTAAATATTGCACAATTTACTTCTCATGTATCAATTGGAATGCTGAGATACAAATAAAAATACATATAGAGTCGTAAATAGGTGCATGTCGATAGTAAAATGATGAAATAAAATCGTATTAACATCTCTGTAAACTGACTGTGTATACACATAAATAAATATAATAAGTACCTAGCACGCCAAAGGGAAGTATTTATTTCCTATTATGACGTAAAGTAATCATTGACAGGCATTGTTTGTCTATCATTGTGCGACCTTATTCGACGCTACGGGTTAGTTACAAACACATTTGAAAGTGTACAAATATTGCAAATTGCGTTATGGATTGTGTGGTTTTAAACTAGAAAGAGATACTTGCGTAATAATATAATGTCCTACTGCTTGTCACGGGTCTCTTCTCACCACAAGGGTTAACAGGGTTTCGGCCTTAATGCCCCAAGAATGGCCTAATATGAGAAGGTGGATCAGACATGCCTTTAGAATGTTTCTAAGACATGTGGATTTAGTCACAATGTTTTTCCTTCACGGATTGCAGATGATAAACTATTAATTTTAGTGAAATTAACATCGGTGCTGCCACTTAGGATCGAACTAACACCCCATATCTTAATATATATATTTCTTGTGTGCGTGTGTATGTGACTGAACTCCTCCTAGACGGGTGGACCGATTTTTATGAAATTTTGTGTGTGTGTTCGGGTAGGGCCCTGGATGGTTTAGATTCACAATTGGACCCGGTAGGTGGCGCTGCTGTCGGTATTTCAGCTTTTTCCGGCAGGACGACGTCTGCCAGGTCCACTAGTATATCTATAAGTCTGTTGCTTTCCTATTCAACTACTATTATTTCATTGCGCGATAACTCGTAAAAACAATAAGTACCATGATATTGTAAACAGATTTTACAGCTTTTTGTTAAGTACTTATAGCTTAGTACTTAAGAACTACAACTTTGCTGTGGTTTCCCTTGACACCCGTTGTCACAAACATTAGTTACTATATTGTATCTATGGTTATTGACTGTACGGTTGGTTTAGTAGCTTAAATAGTTACCTCACCATTTACCACTGCGTGGCGTGTTGTAGGTTCGAACTAAACACGGGACAAACATTTTATGTGATCCATAAATAGTTGTATCCATTAATTTTATGTTTCTAAATATTTTTTTATACTTTTTGGGTGGCAAATAAGCATACGGCCCGCCTGGTGTTAAGCAGTGACCGTAGCCTATGGACACTTACAATACCAGAGGTATCACTTGCGTGTTAAAAACCCTTTTTTTACACCAGGGCTTTAAGAAGGCAGTATCTCTGATATAGGAATACGTTTCATTTAAAACGCATCCCTAATTGAGCGCTGGAGACCTGTACTCACACACAGGAACACAACTACACCGCTGTGTGTGGTTATTTGTCTGTGGTTTTCTGTAAGTCCACTGCAACGCAAGACTTGTTTTCCTTAGTGCGGGGAGTAGACTTAAAAAAATATAATCTGCAAGCTTTACCAGATAGTGGTTTTTATTTAATCAGTTATAGAATTCCATCTGCCTATAATAAGAATATAATACTTTTTTAAATACTTTCGAAATATCTTCACTGGGGAATTTCCTAGACATGTCAGACATTTACAAATTATCAGTCTCCTTTTTTGAGAAAGTGCTTAACTCTATTATACATCTAACTATACTTTTTCTTACAAAATCATGTCGTAGTGCACCTGTCGTAAAACTAAGTAGGTACAATAAAGATGACGACTAAATTTACCTTATGTACAGTTGAATTAATAGTTGGAGTAAGATCGACGCATAACTAAGATAACAACTAGATTTCAGACTAATTTGACTATAGTTTAAATAAATTCACCGCCCGCGTGGTTGTCGGTTATCGCTGCAAAAATTAGCCTATGTATTATTCCAGACCATAATCTATCTCTGTGCCAAATTTCATCCAGATCCGTTCAGTAGTTTTTACGTGAAATAGTAACAAACATCCATCCATCCGGCGTCGGGAAGTGACGACCCCACCGCCCACTGGTGTGCCATTCATGGTTATGAAACCGTGGATACTTACACTAGTGCAGTCAGTCAACCGAAAAAATGGCGGTCAATCCATTCAAACTGGGCGGAAGGAAAATTTTGAGACATAGGACGGGCAGCAGCGTCCCTGTGTAAAATCTTCCGCCACTGCGATCGCCAACCCGCCTGCCAAGCGTGGCGATTATGGTAATATCCCCCCAAATGAAACACACCGATATAAAACGGCCCCTAGTCCCTGGCGGCCCCACTATTCCTGGCTCCGGTAGCGGCCATGGTAACGGTGGGGCAAGGGGTGCGAAGAATCTCCAGCAGAGGCCAGGCTACCACAAACAACGACAACTGGCCCTGGCAACTTATAACACGCGCACACTGCGGACCGACGAGAAGATAGTTGAACTGGAGGAAGAATTGAGCAAGCTGCGATGGGATGTAATAGGGCTATCTGAAGTCCGTAGAGAGGGGGAGGACTCGATAACGCTCAAATCCGGCAACTTGCTCTACTTCAGGGAGGGCGACCAACTGTCCCAAGGTGGTGTCGGGTTTATCGTCCACAAGTCCCTCGTGAACAACGTGGTCGAAATCGGGAGTGTGTCGACGAGGGTGGCGTACCTTATACTCAGAATTACCAATCGGTATTCGTTGAAGGTCATACAGGTATACGCTCCAACGTCGATACACCCCGATGAGGAGGTCGAAGCTATGTATGAGGATATTTCCAGAGCCATGCATAGCACCAAGACCCACTACACTGTTGTCATGGGGGACTTTAACGCAAAATTAGGCAAACGGAGCGGTGATGAGCTGAAAATGGGGCAATTTGGATATGGGTATCGGAATCCCCGGGGCCAAATGCTGTTTGATTTCATGGAGAAGGAGGGACTCTTTATGATGAACTCCTTCTTCAAGAAACGCAAACATCGCAAGTGGACCTGGGTGAGTCCTGACGGTGCAACCAAAAACGAGATTGACTTCATCATGTCGACGAAGAGGCAGATATTCAATGATGTCTCCGTGATCAATACGGTGAAAACCGGAAGCGATCACCGGCTGGTAAGGGGCACATTGAATATCAATGCCAAGCTGGAAAGGTCTCGATTGATGAAGTCTACGCTCCGGCCTGCACCTATCCAGACCCAAAACCCCGAAAGTTTTCAGCTCGAACTGCTGAACCGCTTCGAGAGCCTAGGCGATTGCGTAGATGTGGACGATTTCAACAACAGGTTCGTGGAAACTGTCCGTTCGGCTGGATCTACCAGCTTTAAAATCCGCCGAACAAAAACGAAGAAGATCTCCGACTCAACCATCATGCTTATGGAGGAAAGGCGAGCGATGGTTCTGCAGTCCTCAGATGATGCTGGCCGGTACCGGCGGCTCAATAAACAGATCTCTAAGTCTTTGACTTGCGACCTTCGCCTGTATAATACAAATTGTATTAAACAGGCCATAGAGCACAACAAGGGCTCCAAAGTGTTCGCCAGAGATCTGTCTATTGGGCAGAGCCAACTGACCAAGCTGAAGACTGGGGACGGCAGAATCATATCGTCCAGGCCTGAGCTGATGGATGAGATCGAAACGTTTTATGGGCAGCTATACACGACAACACGGTCACCTGTTAGCTCTTCGACAGACGATCCAAGAGCTAAGTTGTCCCGACACTATACCGACGATATCCCGGTCGTCAGCCTAGGCGAGATTAGTATGGCTCTAAAACAGCTCAAAAACAGCAAGGCACCGGGTGAAGACGGAATCACTAGCGAATTGCTGAAAGCAGGTGGAATACCGGTGCTGAAAGCACTGCAGAAGCTATTCGATTCCGTCATACTCGCGGGAGTGACGCCACAGGCATGGCACAGGAGTGTGGTGGTGCTGTTCTTCAAAAAGGGTGACAAAACCCTATTGAAGAATTACAGACCCATCTCACTCCTGAGCCATGTCTACAAGCTGTTTTCAAGAGTCATTACGAATCGTCTCGCGTGTAGGTTTGATGACTTCCAGCCTCCTGAACAAGCCGGTTTCCGCAAAGGCTTTAGTACCATAGACCACATACATACGCTGCGGCAGGTTATACAGAAGACCGAAGAGTATAACCTGCCCCTATGTTTAGCGTTTGTGGACTATGAGAAAGCCTTCGATTCGATCGAGACTTGGGCTGTGCTACAGTCTCTCCAACGGTGCCAAATTGACTCTCGGTACGTCGAAGTGTTGAAGTGTTTGTATGAAAACGCCACTATGTCAGTCCGTTTCCAAGATCAGTGCTCGAAGCCTATCCGATTGCAGCGGGGTGTGAGACAGGGAGATGTTATATCTCCGAAACTGTTTACCGCTGCATTGGAAGATGCTTTCAAGCTTCTGGATTGGAATGGACTAGGCATCAACATCAACGGCGAGTACATCACTCACCTTCGATTTGCCGACGATATTGTGGTCATGGCTGAGACCTTGGAAGACCTTGGTGCAATGCTCGATGGCCTCAGTAGAGTCTCCCTACAAGTGGGTCTTAAAATGAACATGGACAAGACCAAGATTATGGCAAATGTCCATGTCGCACCCACCTCTGTCACAATTGGAGGCTCTACACTCGAAGTTGTTGACGAGTATGTCTACCTGGGACATACAATCCAGTTAGGTAGGTCCAATTTTGAGAAAGAGGTCACTCGTCGAATCCGACTCGGCTGGGCAGCGTTCGGGAAGCTTAACCATATCTTCTCGTCTCAAATACCGCAGTGTCTCAAGACGAAAGTCTTTGACCAGTGTGTGTTGCCAGTGATGACTTATGGATCCGAGACGTGGTCGTTCACTATGGGCCTAATGCGAAGGCTCAAAGTCACCCAAAGAGCAATGGAGAGAGCTATGCTTGGCGTTTCCCTGCGAGACCGAATCAGAAACGAGGAGATCCGTAGGAGAACTAAAGTGACCGACATAGCTCTAAGAATTGCATCAATTAAGTGGCAATGGGCAGGGCATATAGCTCGCAGAACCGATGGCCGTTGGGGCAGAAGGGTTCTAGAGTGGCGACCACGAACTGGCAGACGCAGCGTGGGCAGGCCTCCAACAAGGTGGACCGACGACCTGGTAAAGGTTGCGGGCAACCGATGGACAAGGTCAGCTCAGGACCGAACGATGTGGAAAACCTTGGGGGAGGCCTATGTCCAGCAGTGGACGTCTTATGGCTGAGATGATGATGATCCATCCATCCATCCATTCTCACAAACTTTCACATTTATAATATTAGTAAGGATATATAATAATTTGGAAAATTTACTCGGAAAACAAAAAATCTACGTTCATTCTTACCTCTGCACTGATATACCTAACATCACCACATACAATTTCTTCAGGCACTCCCATCGCCCAACATAGGTACCATGTTGGACGATACAACCTTCCGCATGGCTACTTGCCTTCGTCTAGGTGCTCCTTCTGTTTCTCCGCATAGATGCTGCTGTGGTGAAGCCGTCGACAGCCTTGGACACCACGGCCTGTCATGCAGCAGGAGTGCAGGCCGCATATCCCGGCACGCTAACCTAAATGACATACTCCGACGTGCCCTTGTCACCGCTGGCGTACCAGCTGTACGGGAACCCAACGGTTTGGTACGCAACGATGGTAAGAGACCTGATGGTATGTCTTTACTGCCATGGAAGATGGGTAGGCCTTTGGTGTGGGACGCAACATGTGTCGACACCCTCGCGCCATCTCATCTTCCAAGCACTGCAGGTTGTGCTGGTGCTGCTGCTGCATCCGCGGAGACTCTCAAGCGGCGCAAATACAGTAATCTCATTGGGGATTATGTTTTTGAGCCGTTTGGAGTCGAAACGCTCGGGCCGTGGGGTGCTAGTGCTCGCGGTCTTTTTAAAGATTTGTCCAAGCGTTTAGTCGACGCTTCACGTGACCAGAAGGCTGGCTTATATTTGGCTCAAAGATTAAGCATTGCCATTCAGCGTGGCAATGCTGCCAGTCTCCTGGGCACGTTTTCAGTAGACGTCGATGCGGAGGAATTTTACGACGCCTATTAAGCAGTCTCCCCCTTTTTTGTGTTTTTTTTATTTTTTATTTCTAATTTGTGTAAATATAGTTTTAGTTGTAAATTACTTGTATTATATATTCTATTAGATTTCTTGAATATATTAGTCTGTTTATTATATTATGAGCTATTTCTTTTTTTAATATATTCAGTAAGTACATAGGTATTATGTGTAATCATATTAGTCAAATTAATTAAGCTTGTTTCTATTAATCTTCAACTTGTTAAACAGTTACTACCACGTATAAGGTAAATATAGAGTGAATTCATGGAATCGTAATCTACAGTCTCAATTATTAATTAATGTGATTATTATATAAATTCCTGCTTGACAACTAAATCTACAATGCCAATAAGATGTTAAGAACAATTTGTACTTCTCTATTTTCCGCTTTATTAAATACTAGCTGTTGCCCACGGCCCCGCCTGCGTGGATAAAATGTATGTTCTTCCACAGAATACTATCTCTATCTTGCCAAATTTCATTAAGATTTGTTCATCCGTTTAGCAGTTAAAAGGTAACAAACATACATACAAACAAACAGAGTTCTTTCGCATTTGTAATTAGTATGGATAGCAACCAGATAACACGCTTTTACATTAATTTTAAAATAAATAATCAAAAGTTAATAACCGTTTTTCTGTTAGTACAACTGCGGAATTATGTAATTTTAACTAATTAGCTCGGTGTTTACCTACATTTTGACATAAAGTATTGCTTGATGATTATAAGTACTGGTGTCACAATCTGTAGTTTCCTGTTTTATAATAACTACCGTATCTAGTTCTAGGGTTAACACTTGCAGTAGGTAAAAAATCTTTTTTTTATGGCAGCCATATTAAGTACCTACTCGTATTGTAAAAGTTACTAACTTGTAACACGAGAAGTATTCGAAACAGGCCGGTAGCCGCTCATAGCTAGGTGCACTCACTGTTCGGTAAACAATCAGCGGGATAAGCTACCAAGGGCGCGGTAACCCTTTAGATGGGTAACCGCACAGTGG
This sequence comes from Trisateles emortualis, assembly GCA_947095525.1. Taxonomy (NCBI): domain Eukaryota; kingdom Metazoa; phylum Arthropoda; class Insecta; order Lepidoptera; family Erebidae; genus Trisateles; species Trisateles emortualis. The sequence continues at coordinate 8,970,774 of OX352735.1, read as the reverse complement.
TATTTCATCTGAGCGTCTCCGTGCTTCGGAGGGCACGTTAAAAGTGGGTCGCGATTGTTACCAGTCGTTAGATCACGAAAGAGGCCTAAATATGGGCGATCTAAATAACTATTGTCACCAGGTTGGCCACTAACCAAACGATAATAATAAAAAATAATGTAAATTCATACGCAGGCACTGATAAAATGATTTACCATCTGCTAACGATGAAGGAGAACATCGTCAGGCAACCTGCATATCTTAGAAGAAATGCAAAAATCATGTCTGATTCACCAACCTTACTGGACCAATATGTGTGGATTAGGGCCTTAACCCTCATGGGTTGCATAGTGCCCCGCATTAAGACATATCGCATCCGCAGGAGAATAATAACTTAATATGAGATACGTCTGTTTTGCAATTTTCATCTTGTGCATCTTAACAGTTAAAGTTCAAAATTGAGAAATGGCATTTTTCAACATACGCCTCTTTTCCACTGATGAATGGTGCGATATATATAGGTAGGTTGCTATTGTTATTTTATTGAAATAGTTAAACACCAGGTTCGTTTCAGAATTAGTAGAAACAGATGAAGATTAGTACAATAACATACTAATCTCATACGTGCAGATAAACCACGCATGTTTGCCAATTTTGTTGTAAAAGAATGAAATCCAGAAACTAGAATTAAAATTTATAATAATAATCATTTATTTCAGAAATACACAGATTACATAGTACAAAACAATACAAGTAGCCTATATTTATGAGTCGTACATTTCAAGGACCAGTGATGCAGTGCTTGGCGACCGCGCATCGATCGATTAGTAAGGTTAACAGTACTACGAGTAATATACTAACTTATCTTTAAATTAATAAACATTCACTAGTGGCTTCTATGAGTCCTGACTTTTTAAAATATCAATTAAACTTTTTATATGCTTTAGTGGGTATTTACTCTTAAATATCCTTAGGACCTACCTAGGCTATGCTCATCTTGCGAAAATGCTAATATTTTCGTTTGTTAAGGTCTTATAGAGGTAGTGAAAAAGCTACTATACGATTATGTCACGAACATCGAACCCTTATACACCCTTATACACTAATGCAAACCTATGGCGAAGACGCTATTTAGAGAATGACCAATGGTAGTGGTGCATACTTTTAGAAGTGGAATATTTTTTAAAATAAATCAGCAATTATTATGTTGATTCCACAAAGAAGGTCCATAACGCTGTAATAACCAGTTAACTAGGTAACAACACATTACTAATGAGAGGAAATAATTTGGTTGCCACTTAATTGCTGTGCTTGAATTCCACAAAACTGGTCCGGTCAAAAATGTGCTAATTAGACACAGTTCATTTGTTAGACCTTATCTTTTATATAAATCTTTGTATTTTAGGCTACAGTTACTCAAACATCGTCCGAGGCCTTAAACACCTTGGATACATTTTCAACAATACGCATGCCGATGAGTGTGGGCGATTTGACAGAGTCTCTTGAGTCCGAAATATCCAAATTAGGGCGAAATTATAACTTAACTTAGTTACCTCTTATGAAATATAAGTGTACTCATTATATTAATTTAGATAAATATAAGGCAAGTATTAATTTGGAAAGGAATAAAATTAAATTGGAAAATTCCTTTTATGGCATTATTTAGTGTACATGGAAAAATATTTAACTGTTGATGTTTTCAATATTTTTTTAGGTACGCCATAAATACGCATAGCCTTGGCAACTCTATTAAAATTAGTCATAACACACATAGTTATTTACTCACTTGCAACCGATTTGTATTTGAGAATATTTACCAATCGACATATCAGGCGAACGGGGCTAATGTTGACGCCACACGATCGACTAGAATGTAAACATACTGTGAATTGGGCGCATATTGCACAAAATTTGTCTCTAAATTGAGCCGGCATACCGTACATCGTAATAAATCAACGCTTCTAGCCTGTATTGAGGACAAGTCCGACCTAAGAAAGGTAAATGCCTCAATGCTAGTAGTTGTAAAGCGAGCGCGGGCCGCGGAGGCGAGAGGTCGCCCGTTCTAACATGACGGCCCCGAAACAAACGCGCACTTATTTGCCAATACGCGTCGATCTTATGTCTCTGCTGTGTATCTACTCGCAGAATTAACTTAATACATACTAACGGGTTTCAACACAGTCACGATTAATCTGATTTGTTGAAATATTTGCGCCAGGCCTCTATAGCTTACATATAAGGTTAACCGCCAAACTTTGTTAAACTATAGGTAAATTACGTCATTATCTCTAGAGTTTACGTTATCAAAGAATGTCTAGTTATTTCAGGTAAAATGACAACAAGATCTGGCTTTATACATTAGCAGCTAGTCCATAACTTGTTTTGTCATTTGATAGAGCTAGTGTTTAATAACGTAGTGTGAAACGAATCTACTTTTCATAGAAGTGGGGGTGTCCTCGAAGGCACACGTGACCGCATGTACAATTATAACAATAACGACTGAACGCACACACGTAAACTAACATGTGCATCATCCTGTTCAATACTAATTATAACTGTTGACACGAGTGTACGCTCTACACATTTACACCTTGCTTTGCACCTAAGTATTGCCAATAATAATGATTTTAATTAATGCCAGATCATTTGTATTCTGACATTAATCAGAATTCGGCATTAAGGTCAAGGGGGTTCTAGACAGACGATGAAAATTCTACATGTACTTACGTAACCGCTTCCTCGCTAGGGGTCACTAATCACTATACAATATGAAAAATATTCAAACATACAACAACCAAACAAAAAGTAAAGGCCACAATAAGGACTTTACACTTGACAAAAATTTAACTCAACGTATCTACCTAATAAACACAAGAAACTGAGGGGACAACTGTGTGAATTACAATAATCCAATGACTAAACAAAAAATAATCTTGAGGTACTTTTACATTTTAAACATTTTTTATTTAGCTATAAAGTCTTTCAGGTATCGTGAAAACTTTTCAAGCAGCAAAATGTAAAGACCCTATATTATAATAAGGTCATACCTTTTGCTGGTAATTGTATAATATGTGGCACAAATACAAAAGTAAGCACGTGATTTGCACGTGAAGTTTCCACTAAAGAAAAAAAAACAGTTGAGCTGTTAAGCAACGGGTAACGATTATCGGCTTTTATCGAGTCTTTGAATATTCATTTGCATCGATTTTATATTATAATCTACTCCACGTGGCGCAACTCAAAAATACTAGCAAAATATTACACAATGAATACCTACTGTCTATTCAATTTAGTTAATTGGTAAACAAACTCAATTTTGTTAGAATCATCACACAAAACTCACTTAATGGAATTAATAACATATTCATCCGTATTTTGAAGGTTTTTACTTGTTATTAATTTTTTTTCTAATAATATTAATTATAAATGTTTAAAAATGTGAAAAGTATGGCAATTAATCTTTAGTTTATGATTTTAAATTTATTTATTTTCGGGTCAATGACCCCTCTGTTTACTTAATTAGATTTACAAAGGGTACCATAGGAAAACTATTCTAGTTCCTACTCAGTTACGTAATTCACAGGTAGGTATTAATAACGGGTAGTGTTCACGTGTGGCCGGTCTTGTTGCACCGGGCTGAGACGAGACGACAAGTGACATATTGATTATGGAAAAGAAGCAAAAACCGTTTCAAGGTAACTGGTGCACTGCTGTGCATATAGGGTTACCTACCACGCCTTTGACTTTTACCACCATGTCGGTGTTAACAACTAAGTATAACATGGCATCACGGTAACTGCTCAGAAGAGGTAGGTAGAGGTGTAGCACACGTCACATTCACTACACGTCTCGATTGTAATGTTAAATTATAAGTAGCTAAGTGGCTCCGTCCGCGGAGATGCCGGTTATCGCGATAAAAATGCTATTCCAGACTATAATCTATCTCTGTGCCAAATTTCACCAGATCCGTTCAGTAGTTTTTGCGTGCAAAAATTACAAACATCCACACATTCTAACAAACTTTCGCGTTTATACTATTAGTAAGGATATGCGAATCGGCTATCCTATAATAAATAACAGGGCACAATTTCATATCTTCGTCGATCTAAACCTGATGATTTCTTGCCAGAAAATCCCAATAGATAGTTACTTGTTAGGTACTAACAAAACATCAGCACGGCCAGCAGTCGCAACTACTAGAACTGAGCCTGTGACAGCTTATTATTAAAATAATATAAATACGACTCTATGCATTCAACAAGAAGTCGGTATAGTATCAGCTGTTTCTTCTCAGCGCAATTGTTCGTTTGCAAAATCGCGGAAAAATATGTCACCCGGTTCGCTTACGCGATGAGGTAACCGTTCTTCAGTATTTACTACAGTAATTGCAAAACTCAACACGTTTATCTACGTATGTATCTCATAAATACTATTATTTGCAATCGTCTACAGAGAGAAATCAGTTTTAACACTTAACTTTTGTTTCAAACCGAAATGAATGGTTACAGTACGTACCTATTATTACGTAACCTTTAGATTTTCTTCTCTTAATTTTAACGCAGTTGAATATTTGCCAAAACTTTATAGGATTTAGCTTGCTTCCCCCACTCTCTGTAGAACCGCTTCGGAATCATAATAACGTAGAAGTTGATTAAGAATCACATCCTACAATATTCGACAATGCATAATGTCTCAATGTTGTTTGGGAATTTATTTAGATCTGATTTATTATCCAAGCATTATTAACCAAGTCCATTTGGTTTCTTTATTTTAGGGAAAACTTGAAGACTTGTTAACACAGTGGCACATAAATGACAGCAATTATAGTCAAGCTATGCAACTAAACTAGTAACAAGAAGCTACAATTGTGTAAGCTTCATGTCAACGTCGTCGCATCGCGTTAAAGGTAAGTCTGTCTCGCTTTTACACATCTAATAGGTACTGAGGGTACGTCAATACACAGTAGGAATGATGTCGTTATATGATTCGAAACTTTACTTTCCCAATTTATGTTTTTAATGTAAGTTAGCTGTTTTAAAGCTAATTTTAATTAGTTATATTATATAGGTGCGGTGTGTACAAATTAATTACTGCTAGACAAATTTCTGCCTACCCTCGTTTACTCGTGATGTACAACCGGTAGCTGCGTGGTGGCGCGATGCGGCGCGCGCGCCTATATGGCAAGGTCGGCGGGTGCGCCTGCGCGCCGCACGCGACATCCGTGCGCAATCACTTTCACTGCGCGTCTTACCAAATGCACGAGGAGTTATGTGGACTAGATGTGACGGGCAAATAGAGCGTGCAGATGCGATTTACTACTAAGTAATGATAATCGACATTTTCATACGGATTATTTTAGAAAAAAACAGGTAAATATATTTAAAAATAATATTTTAATTGAGCATTCTTTGTAGAAATATTGTATTTCATCTTTTTTATATATTCCGTTTCTAGATATTTTTTTAAACTGTCTGTTTAAGTGAATTTATTTAGGTACCTATAGAATCCTTATAGGTACTTAAACAGTTTTTTTACAAGGGAAACTTTAACTACGGCAAACTTTTGTACCAACATAATTAAAGCTTGCGCATGAGCAAGTCTCATCTAGCAAGCTCTTGGCAATAGTAGTACCATGCATTCGGCTTCCTGTTCGCGTCGCGCTAAATTTGTTTCAGTGCGAACTGTGCTTTCGCAACTTGAGCTAAGCTCACGTAACCGCCTGTTACAAAGCACAAACAAGACATCATACGACATCATACGTAGATGTGTATTGCCAACAAAATAGAATTGAATGACGACAAGCTAAGTAATACTTAACGTGTTATCTATTGTATGTATTTAATAAATAAATCTAAAAAGTTTGTTTGTTTAAACTCCGGAACTGCAAGTCGGATTTGGAAAATTCTTTTTGCAATTTATAGCCCAATTTTTGACGTTAGGTTGGGTTAGGCTCAACGACTAACTTAAATCACGCTACGACCAAAGAGGAGCATGGTATTATCCAAGCATAAACGTGAAAAGGGGATGAAATCCAAATTGAACGCGGATGAAACTGCGGAAATGTTTATTTTCATGGCTCTATTTTTCATCATCGTCTTTCAAGCTAGATAAATTCATCACTTATAACCTTCATTTGTACATTTTTTGTAACCGAAATAAAGTAATTCAGTTTGAGTTTGATGTCAATATTGGCAATGAATTCAGTCATTAAATCCCGAAAAAAGATAGATGTCGAAGTATGGTTTAGGGTTTGATTAGCCTCGCCGTATTTAATTGATACTTAGTTGAAAAGTCATGGCTAACTGCATTATAAGCTGTTTAAACAAATACTATAAGCAGTAAATTACTAATCAAAATTCACACTTGTTAATTCAATGAACCCAATCATTAACTCGTTCTTTGTCATCAAAATATAAGACAAAATCCTTCAAAATAATGTATTATTAGGAAAGCTAAGTAATTTCTTAGTTTTTTTTTACTTGCATTATCTACATCTCAGACAAACGACGTCCATTGCTGGACATAGGCCTCCCCCAAAGATTTTCACAGCATTCAGTCCTGAGCTTACCTTGTTAATACTTTATCTCCAGATTTTTTTTAGACTTTATAAATCTCTTTTATCATTTTATAGAGTAGGAGCGGAGCTATTAGTACCTACACTACTAAGCAAAATTTATTCATTCTAAGTATTAAGTATAAGGTACTAAATCTGACTTCTGCGAAAAGATAATTACAGACCAACCCACACCCAAATATTTGACATAAAAAGCTATTACAAGACTGGTCCTATTAGGTGCGAGTGCGGTGCGCTCGCGCCGGCACGTACTCGTACATACACATCAACCGTGGAAAAATAACACAACTGGTGTTCGACATAAAATTAACCGATAACACACACTTTAAAATCGACTCATACCTACTATATACCTATTAGTTCACGACCGTTAATGAGTAATGACACTATTTGTAACTGTTTTCTACGCAATAACACATTAGATGGTACATTATTTATTTAGATAATTTTGTTGTCTCTTTTTACATCGGTTAATTGAACGGTATTTATTTAATCGTAACATTAGCTCGCGCCCGCGGCTTTGAAAATGTAGTTTCCTATGTCTGAAAAGTTTTAAGAATATACAAATTACGTATCAGTAGCCATTCCATGACGCCTTGGTGTTTTATTTTCAATTCTAATTCAAATTTTTTGATAATGCATTTTGCATTGTTTTATTATATTTATTTTTACAATTATTAAATAACTCATAAGTATGATTAGGAATATCAATATTTTAACATATTATTACCTACCCATTCAAATTTCATAAACTGCATAGTTTCATGCAATTACATAATTTATTTATTTTTTAGACACAAAGGTGATGAAAATAACTATGTGTGATTCTTTCGTTTAAAAACAATAAAGATGAACGGTCTTTTTTGAACAGCCAGTATTGCCTCACATGAGGGCAGTCACATACACAAACTCTTTATATCATTACTCAAAATGTCAAAACATTGTTTCTGTCTGTCTTTGCAACGAGTCACTGTTATGTTGCGTCATGTCCCGATAAATAACCATAGTTTAAAATTCAGTGATCGAATACTTGAGCCCAGACGTAAGATTTCATTCCATACCCGGATATACAACCTAATTTATATTTAATATTACAATATTCCGATTTTTGCAAAGCAAACAAACTTGAGTGCACGTGTGTGGTAGAGTTGTTAAGGTGGTTATTTCGCTAGATAGCGTTCGATGCTCATGTGAGGCAAATATTTATGTACACCACAGAGTTGTTCCAAGTCTGGGTGCACTTTATTACAGTAAATTAGATGTTTGTAAAGTCCCTCACAAAGACAGGGTGTGCTCGCCAATCGATAAAAAAAAATAAAAACTAAAGTTTCGGGATTCCCTTCAAACACATGGTGTTTTCTATTTGAATATCCAAATAACATACGTATATCGGCTGCCACTTGAATAAACATATCAATAGAACTATGCATGTTAATAATTAAATCGTAATATTCATCAACACATTGTAGGACGTAGGTGCCACGAAATGATATGACTAATTACTTATTGTAAGGTCAATTGATATAGAAAGTACCTACAGTTCCATAGTAATTAATGTACCCTACCTATCTAAACATAGTTTTTCATATTTTATTTAATTAATTTATGCTGCTGCGGCTGCTCCTAACTAATAGACAAGGTGAGAACTAATGCTGTGGAATGCTTGAGAAGCCAATGTCCAGCTGGATGTATAAGGACGGAGAGTCGTTCGTTAAATTTCATTTATTTCTTTAAAAGACAACTCCCGCACTAAAAAACAATGCCTGGGCCCTAATTCTGCTAATTTACGGATGGCTCAATTGAATCTGAATTGATTCTTAATCGAATCTCAGTAGCATTTTTGGTATTCTGCTAATTAGTTTAAGACCAATAGCTGGAAAACTATTGGTCTTAAATTATTAGCATTTTTGGTATTACATTATTGGTATTCTGCTAAATAATTTAAGACCAATGGTTTTCCAACTATTGGTCTTAAACTTATTACCAAAAATGCTACTGAGATTCGATTGAGAATCAATTCAGATTCAATTGAGCCATCCGTAAAATAGCAGAATTAGGGCCCTGTATTACGGGGATCTTGAAAACATACAATTAACGGACACAAAGTATAACCAGATTGGGAACAAACAGTCGGTCCCGTGTGGGGATCGTACCCATAACACGCTACACAGTGGTAAATGGCGAGGTAACTATTTAAGCCACTGAACTAACCTTGTAGTCAAAATTATGAATCACATTAGTAGTTAAGGTGACCGCCTCGCTATCAACACCACGCTGAGTGTTATTAGTTCGTTTCCCACAGCGGACAAATGTTTGTGTCCACAAATTTGTTTTGAGTCTGAGTGTATTTTTATATACTTGAGTTGCATTTTAATTTAAGTCAGTCGACACATGACTTGATTTCCAGTATGAAAGTTAAAAAAAGACAAAGCTACAACGCCATATACACAAGTAGGTACTCAACTAGGTATTTCAAAAATAATCAAACTAGCACAAGCGTTATCTGTAGTAGATTACCACCGCTAACAATATAACCACATAAAAGGTTTGCATAATTAAGCAAGTCGTTAAATCAATAAGTATATTTTATTCGACTGTACGACGAAGTTAGTGCACGGCAATACTTTGATGTCCCATACCTTGAACATTTGTGAGTCATCACATCCAAATATTTCCAAACAACCAAATGACCTCATACGGTTTAAATCGCTTTAAGAAAAAAGATATGGCTAAACAAATATGAACCAAGGAGACAGATATTTATTTGTTTTGTGGGTCTATCAAGATTTGCATAATCAGTTTGAGATCAGCTACGCATGTTGCCGTAGTACTTAATGTCCAAAAATGGAATCTAGTTGAACTAGATACCTAGGTGTTACCACATTATCTAAAATCTTACTCAGCTGTAGATACCTATATCAAATTCCTTTCTCTCTGAATGATTGATGCATTATAAACTAATAATATTAACGTTACAGGTATATTTAGATATACCTTCGTATATATTATCGTACCATACGCATGCGCTTTACCGATATCATCATCTCAGCCGCAGGACATCCACTATGCCTGGTCCTCCCCAAGGAATTCCACAGCATTCGGTCCTTTTTTTAAGTGGGGAAATGCTGTACGTATAGCGCCCGAGGAAACGAGGCGGTTATATCGGGCTCTTCGGCCTAGAGGTGGTAGGCGACCGGCATACCGACTAAAACCTCCCAGTGCTCCAGATGAATTCACGAGTGTACCACCGCAACCTAATACATATGAATCAGTGGTCCACCCAGACAGCATACGGTTTTAAAGTGACCTTGTCCCTGACACATCGTATATTTTAATTTAACTATAGTACGGGAAATAACATCACCTAATACTATATTGAGCTACATAACTATTCAGATAATTTGATTTGTATCATAACGCCGATAACGCATCGCTGTCACATTGGCATCGGCGCAAGATTCGATTTTGTTTACACATACTTGACAATAACAATCAGCGTCGCAACGCACACATGCACACGCACGTAGAGTGTGACGAGGACAGCGATATGTACGTAGCGGACGTTTTCAAGGCACATAATAATGAATGGTATTGGATTAATGTGAACCTGACCCGATTATGAACTAATTAAAAATATTAATATGCCAGTCATAATGGAAATGTCTGTGTGAGGTTTGATTATGATTAGATATACAAGAAGTTGATATAAATAGACGGATACCTACCAACACAGGTACCTACTCGTAGTAGCAGGCATGAATTTTGTCTACTGATGTCACTGATATTGTGTACCTAATGAAAGAGTACTTGTTAGAATATTGAATTAAAGATATTATGAGGAGCTCAAAGCATGTGCATTCACTGAGCGGTTAACTCAGGTTAATCAGCGAGTTAAGCTACCGAGGGCCCGAATACTTATGGATAGTTTTCCCACATAGTGGTATTTTATGCGACGGTCGATCCCAATTGTTACCAGTGGCTAGATCATGTTAGAGGCTATACAGCGATCTGAATAACTGTCATCAGGCCGTATGTACCCTTCTGAAAAACAGCTATGATTCTATATTATAGGTGCCTATGAATGAATAAAATCTGAAAGTAGTAATAAAAGTACGAAGCCGAGCTCCAAAAGAGGTTGGGCACCATACATGCGAGTAAGCCAGACTGCTGAAGAACCTTTAACTTACAGGTGACCACAGCCCAATAACAACACACAGTGTTTATGGCAAGGGGAGAAACAAAGAATGGCAACTTCAGAGAACAACTAGTGTTAAATATAGAAAAAGAGATATCTTTACTGTAGTTCACGTCATGTTAGGTAAACTTTAATTCTTTCTGTGAGCTTAGCAAGTCAGATTAGTAGATAATTATATTATATCGGCTAAATACGATAGGTACGTAAACGATGATGATATTTCAGACGTGTTACTACTTATCCTTACTAATATTATAAATGTGAAAGTTTGTAAGAATGGATGGATGGATGGATGTTTGTTACTCTTTCACGTAAAAACTACTGAACGGATCTGGATGAAAGGGCACAGAGATAGATTATGGTCTAGAATAACACATAGGCTACTTTTTACAGCGATAACCGACATCCACGCGGGCGGAGCCGCGGGCAACAGCTAGTTGAAAATAAAAGTATTGACACGAAACGAAATGCTGCAAGACGAAATGGCTAGCCGCTTAACAAACAGCTATTGTTAATGGCTATAGTGACGCTGTAATTAAATGTCATAAATTGAAAACAAAATAAATAAGATTGTAACTGAAAATCCAGGTACATACTTAAACAATTTTAAAAAGATTTTCTTTCTACTGGTTAGAAATTGATATCCAATTTTTTTTTATATCTAGCTAGTATTTATTGGTTAATTAAAACTGCAATACATGGGTACATTCCCAATAGTCAACATTTTGACTAAACTTGAGCCCACATAATATATTGTTGAACGCGTGGTGCAATAATCCACGTATACCTTAACTAACCGTTGCTAAGCTGAGCTGATTTTTAAGCGGTAAGCCTTTTTGTGTTACGGCGGTTTCTACAAATTGCAATACCATTGCAACATATGGGTAGATAAGATAATGATTCTACAATAATATTAGATGTACCTATTACATTTATTTCGCATAAATAGTGCTTAACGCTTTGGACTGTCATTATGATAAGCAAATTGATGAGTAATCGTTGAATTCCTACATTTACTAGAACAGTATCTACGTACCTCAATTCATACCTACTCAACTTCAGATAGATTTGATGATAAAAAACATTAACTACTTAATATTATCCACATCCTAAGTATTGTAGAAATTAACATTAGAAAGATAGTTAAATAACAAAAAATCCTAACCTATATTTGGTCACTTCTCAGCGATGGCTGCATATTTACCCAGTAATTAATGTAGATAAAATATCTAATACTAAATAGACATTAAGATGGCATAAGTACTGTGTTATTTATGGTAATAGATGTTAAAAGAAAAAGCTGAATTAGTATCGATAGCCATTGCTTCAGAAAAGTTCTAAAGTGGTGACTATGAACTGGAAGACGTGTGCTCTAACAAGGTGAACCGACGACTTAGTAGAGGACAGCCGATGAACAAGTTCAGTCAAATGTCCAGCTGTGGAAATTTAGTGAAACCCTCAGGAAAGGCCATTTAAGGCAATTTAATGTCCAGCATTCAACTTTCACCGACTCAAATGATGTTGTTCTTCTCCCAAGGGCGCCGTTCTTTACCGGCGCCCTTGGGCAGGTACCCATCTGTCTAAATGGGTACCACCACACTAGCACTACGTATAGGAGTTAATATTGTAGCTAGTAAAATTCCTGAGCATGTAAGACTTCAGAACGAATGTTCATGAACAAATGTCAGCAACGCATGAGACATACCTATATGATGCATCTAGTGGGTATTGCGAGCGTTTAAAGGCTCCGAGAAATGCTTACTATCATGCGGACCGTATGTTCGTTTGCAGACTGCCGGTATAAAATAATTGTCATATCATAAAGATTCGCATTGTAAGTAAAAACCTTTATGTTTAAGAGAATAGGTACTCGTAAATATAAAACATTGACAAATAGATTAATACAATTTATATTTAAATAATAGAATTGACAATAATTAATTATATGGATATTAAAATAGCGAACACTAATTGTAAGAAGTAGGTACTGCGTATTTAAAGCAATGGTCCTCGATGACGGAAGGCAAAAAAGCAAATAACATCATTATCCGGGTACCTACGTATGCGCCGCGGCGGCGGCGGCGGCGTCCATTCATAACCATTGTTGTGATTGCATGTTCTGTTCAATGTCGCGCTGTTTTATAACTTTTATGGTTATATGCCGATACTGTTCCTCTCCACGTTTTATGCTTGTATATTTATTGAGGTATACAGATTACCCAAGTACTCTGGTTTAGTTCTAAGAGATACTAAGGAGCACCAGCATTACAAATTGGTATAAAATTATCAAAAGATATGTAGGTAACTATTCTACATTTAATACAGTTGAAGGCAAGAGCATTATAGGCGGCAGTCGCGCGTAAGTCGACACCGCTACTTGTCCGCACTATGCAAATGGAGATAATATGCGTACTAGCTAAGTGACCGGGTTGCGCTACGTACTCGCACAATGAGGTTAATATCCAACCAAGTTGTAAATAAAAACTTGGTAAACGTCTCACTACGGTTAACGGCACGCTTCTCGATTCGGTCGGGTTACAACAGAAATCGCTGCGAACATGGCGCATGTGCACAGACCGAATGGGGTTACCTCACCCACATTCCTGCCTTCCGGAATTTCACTCACGTTGACAGTCGCAATGTACCGATACAATGACTGTGTTTATCGATGTCCATCAGATTAATTTTGCAAAGTTGTTTAATGGAAATTATCAATGCAACCGAACAAAACTAAAGCGATTAGAGGAAATTCACTTGAAATACGTTGAAATACGCAGGTTGTTATATTAATCGCTATACATATATTATTGTAGCGCCATTATTTTATGCTATAAACGATCTACAATTCAATTTATTTACATTTATTCCTATATTGCCAGTTAAGTATCAGTTAATTACTCTAAGTAACTTCTTTGAAATACCCCACAGCATATCTGCAACACATCTGAGGTAGGCAATGCTTCTCGAACGGTTACCGATGTTTATCTGGCGCACATCTGAGTTCCAGTTTCACGATCTGTCAAAACGTACCGTTGCTACAATCAACGCAGTTGCCAGTACCTGTAGGCGACTGCGTTGACCGAAGAAATTGCTTTCATCAGTCAGTAGCTATAACATTGGCAGATTTGTGAAAACTCCGTCAATGTCCAATGTTCATAATTTTTTCACAAATAACTACGTTTATTATATACTTAAGATCTATAAATGTCTTATCCTTTAGTTTAGTAAGACTTCTTTCACAACTAAATTGCAGACGAACCTGCAGGAGACCATTAACAACTTGTTCATGACCTGCCTATTCACTCCATCCCAAAACATTAAGTGGTCAACATTTGATTTTATTCATCTTGTCTTAAAAGTAGTAACCTCTTTATCTATTAACATAATGGCAAACAAGAAATTGACGGACGCTCCTGTATTTACTTAATGGGTAATTCTTGACTTTATCTAATCGTTACATGCAACGCGCATTTTTTTCGAAAATGAGACATCGGCTCGAGACATTTAAGTGGGTTTTCGTAGCTGGTGTATGGGTTGAGACAAAGAATTGCCAATTATTCCACCTGCCCCCACGGCACCTGGTCCGGCTGCTCTTTTTATTTATTTCAACGTCGGTGATATTTTTATTGTTCGCCTTCGCAGGCGATGGCGGTCACAAATGAAATGCGGTGCTAGTGCACCTTTTTACATCCACTCATCAACTGAATTGTCTACATAAGATCACATATTCTACGAGGCAGATGAATAAAACTGTACATATTTAAATCAAATTACGTATTTAACAAGCTGGTTAAGAAGAAGGAGAGTACAAAAAGTCAATAAAAAGGACCAAATTAAATGTAATGAAGTATAAAATAGAATTATTAGAAATGAAATAGAAATATAAGGATCTAGACCATGGTTCTAAGTAGCATGGTCCTAAAAATATGATTTTGTAGTACGTACATAAGCAAGAGTGATATGTATGAACTAATATGAATAAGTCAATATATGTATTATGGCACCACCAGTACCCTTCCATCTTTGATTATATTTAGGTAATATTAAAATTCCTATTCAATTAATAAAAAATAATGTCACCAATGGGTAGATACAGCGTAAAAGGACAAAGCGATCTGCAAATTGGTAATATATTTTCCAAGAGTATGGGTTTCATCCTGCGTAAGCTACTGAGAATCGATCACGGCTTACTCGAGAGTTCGAGACATACGCAAAAAAACGCATACTTATCTCGAAGTTAAAACCGGCCGAATCAAAAAGATCCTGCCTAATATTTGGTATACGTTTAACCCTTCAAAGCCGGCCGGCCGGCCGATACCTGCACAATTAGTTGCGTTTTTGTTACCGAATTGATGACTGCGAATCAAGCGTCTGCGCACTACAGCAAAAAGCAGTATCGGTCAACTACTTACCAAGATAATCATAGCTATTAAGACTGTATAATAATTCAAAAGATTTTAATATTTGGAAAAACAATATGAATACAGTGGTATACAAGACAATATACATAGGTAAATATATAAACTCGATGTTGACTTAATGTAGGCTGGTGCCGAACATAACAACTTAGTAGTCGATATGCTAATTTATTCAAATGGCGATTAAATTTTTTAAGTGTGACCAATTAATCATTAAAGAGTGATCGAGTATAGCACATTAATAAAATCTCATCCTAAATTGTCCGCATAATACCAAAATGTAAAAAAAACTGAGGAGACACGGACACGATGCGTCGACATGGTTCGTTGACCCCGTCGATATTTCTCGAAATTCGCCTCGGAATCCGCGCTCTTTTCGCTTTTTAATTGTAGGTAAGTAACCGGCTACACGACGACAAGGTGATACGTTTCCAGAGGAAAATATGTACGTCCATGCCCTCACACTGGAATTACTGTAACGGAACATACGAATTAAGATTTACAAGAATCGCGCGACAGATTAAAAAATCGCGCTCTTTCGGCAGATAATCTCTACCGGTCGACCGTTGCGCTGCGCGCTTGCGCCGCTGCCGTAGTTTTTTCCAAACCGGCATATAATTAGGTACTTTCATATATTTCAGCTAGGTGTAACGTCAATAATTAACGATTAAAACTTGCGAGTAGCGACTATGTTTCAAATTCATCACGCTACTAGTATTTTTGGCAAAATTGTGTAGGTGGCATACCTGTCTACATCAATAACAATCGCGAATGTAATACTAAAAATAAAAACACTTACGTGCTATCTGTTGTAAATCGCACAGACTACAATAGATATTTACAAAATGTTTGTAATATCTTTAATAGCAGTACGGAAGTTTGATTTTCACGCTACGGACCGAACAATGGACTCACGAGTCTCAGCGACGACGGAGCCATTCGAATACATGCAATTTGCTACGAATTTGATTACCTTTCTATTTCATGTGAATTTCTTCGTTATTGTTATAGACAAATTTGAAAGAGACCACGTATGGTATTTAGAATAGCTGGCATCGACCCAAGATAATTTTAAATAGAGCACGAGTAGGCAGATTAATTATTATGACACATGACTTTGTTTAATATTCACGCATTCAAATAACAAGATCTTTATCATGTTGTCAACGTTGTGGGCAATTAGTAAAAGTTTAGCGCGTGCCGATTGATACAACAAAACGTTACATAATCATAACTTGGATATGGAGCAGGAATTATGTTTAAATCAATAAATAATGTTAATGTCGTTGCTAATACGCCACGCATGGTGCAGTCTTGAACAAGGTGCGATGTGGTGATCGGATCGCACGCACCGGCCGCTGCGCCCGCCGCCTGCCCGCCTCGACACACCGGTTTAGGGCTGTTGCATACCTCTATTAATAAACACGCATCGATATTATAAATATTACCATTACCTGCCATCTGTTTACTTATCAAGCGAGACAAGCAAAATATAATCGCGTGACTTATTAAATTAGTATTTTTAATATAAATATAATTGTTAATTATCTTATTTTCTATTATCTAAATAGGTACCTCTACGCGTTTAAGAAGCAAGATTAGAATAAAAGTACTATTTAAAAATACATACACGACGTGCGACCCTAAGTTACGAGCACTCGATGATGTTTAGTAGATTATAATTAGCCGCGCAGCCAACCCACTACTTGTGGCCCACGTCGTAAGAGATAGCGGTGTTTATTGTAGATAGTTCAAGAGTTAAATATTCGATAAACATTTTTGCGGTAATTTTATTTGTTTATTTAATACTTTAAATTTTTAAACCATTCATAGTTGCATGTCGTCGTCATGCCGGTGGTGGTGATTAAGTGTGTATAACGTATGCGTGAGTGATAAATAGTTGTGCGGATAGTCTGACTCGTCATCGTCACTGTATTGGAATATCGCTAGTGGCTTACGTCAGACGGCGGGACGGGTGCTAGGCAAGCCGTACGGCTGCCACGCGCGCGCGCCTCGTACCGCCACTCGCGCTCGCGCCCACCGGCAGATGTGCGCAAACGCACGAGACGCGCCACCTCTGCTCTCTACCTGCATGCGACGAGCCGCGCCGCGGTACACGGCGCCTCTCCATATGCGCTTATTTGCTATTTACACACAACACGACGACCTTGAGCTACAGTTCTTGTGCGTTAAGTCTCTAAACTTTGTTATCATATTAGTTGATATTATAAGAAACGGACAACGTACTTGTAGGAATTTTCTAAAAAACAATCAGAATTTTTTATCCTCTGACGAAGCAAAATTATATAGCAAATATAGCTATAGTTGTAGTATAGCTTTAATAACTTTATTACCTAATGCACGTAGCAAAGAAAATTTAATAAAGCTGAGAGAGTACCTACATTTAGAACCCACTTTTGAAAGCGGAACAACTCACATACTGAGTCAGTCGCAAGAAATAATAGGGAATCGCTACTAAATATAGTACATTAGTACTATGAATAGACGCGCCCACGATATGTAGCCGTGTAAATCAACGCCCGACTAATGTATTACAAACCCGATACATGGCGTCTGAGGCGTGAAACTAAAAACAACTAAAAACTTTATATTTTATTATTCGTTTACGCGCAGGTTACCGCTTAACATGCTCAAAACCATTGTGTGGAACAAACTTACCTGACCCGGAAACGAGTTCTCGATAAGAAACGACTTCTATATTCAGTTGATAATGAGCCGTCAACGTTTATTGTTATTATGAATTTAATTAATAAATCTATGAAGCTAGCCGGGTCAGGTAAGTATTTAGCAAAATACAATAAAACATTACTAATAATAATGTCTCTATATTTTAATAATAGGGAAAACAAAATATACACAGAATAACAGTTTAGGACTAATCTATGATTAATTTATCTTAGATCAATCGTTCGGTACCTACTTACTTCGAAATTGAAGTAAATATTCACGATTGGAGCCAGATATTATGAAGAAAAAGTTGGAATCTCAAATGATCCGATCTAAAAGGTATTTTAGTGTGGCACACTCCAGTAAAGGGCAGAAGTGATATGTCGACATATGGGCGGCTCACCGCAATGCGGCAATGTTGCTCCTATGTACACATACGTTATTATGAACCACTTCGCCGGCTAATACTCGCACCGTATTTATAAATGTATATCGTATAAACGGACATAAAAATATTGAATGCAATAAACTGAATCCTCACACAAATAGCGGATGATGCACATATCATTATACCTACCTATCGATTCCGAGAAAAATACCTGAGCTGCCTATGTCTTATTTATTAATTTAATCTATGACCTGTTTAATACGAGTATATCAAAATTCGTAACTAAATAAATTTTGATGTAGCCTTGTCAGATATTATAAATATAGGTTAAGGTCTCAATTAAATTACGTATCATTTAGGTATACATATTTCCTTCAACATAACATATGTGTGTAAGTTAAGCCGCTAATAACATCGCACTCATCACTAACGTAGTAACTAAATAATATTGTGTTGCTATAATAAGAATTAACAAGATATCAATAGCATGTTTATTATACAAGCTTATTAAAGCGAGCACGAGTCGCGGCGCGGCTCGGTGGCAGCTCCCTAGCCTCGTACCGCGTTGACGACGCTTGAACTTTACGTGACGCGTATTACAAAAATAATTATTAAACGTTCATTGCACACAATCCACAGAGATGAGTGCGTCCAGGAGTACAGTGCGGTTTAGTCGGAACGTTAGCGACCGATTGAGGTGCTGGACGGATGCGTGCGATTATAATTAGGATTGTATTTCTGATTCCGACGAAGCTCAGTATGGCGGGCAAAGCTGAATTCCATCTGAGTCATTGTGCTCGTTCTGTTGCCTTTATTTTCGTAAAACACTTCGTCTCACGCGCATCATTGTTTCATTACCTCTGCTCTTGTTAATTATTGTTGTGCTTAATTAAAATTACAACGGCATATGAATTCGTTTTGTCACCGTTGTCTTTAAGTTGACACTATTTTCTGTACACTTCATATCGCATTCTATAGGTATGTATAATAAGCGCAATTGACGTGCATAACAAGACAATTAATAAAGCGATGTTTATGACGTTGACATATGCAGGTACATCAAGGGCAAACAGAGTTACGCGTTACAAATAATAATGTGTTGTAGCTTCTTAGTAAGAAAAAACAAAGAAACATGATATAAAAACAAGTGTCACGGACAAGTCAAAACTAAACGATGTAGAAAATATAAACATTGTGAATTTTTAGAACGAATGCATTTGTAGAGCGAAGAATGTGATGTTTTCATGTCGTGTGTGGCTTTCTCGTCTCGTAGACGCGACATCGAGCGCGAAGAATGGAAATCATCGCCCGCCTGTAAATAATAAATATAGACACGCGTTATGTCTAAGTCGTCACTTTCTGTGGCACAAGCGATAAGCGACAGGAAAGAGAAAAAAAACAAACCATTTTGTGATTTTAACGCATTTGCTTAAAAATTAATAAAATAGATTATGTTCTTTGTATTTTACCGGCTTTTTTATACTTAAATGCAACAACTACAGCTAACTGTAGCTAATATAATTTTATAAAATCATTGTTTTATTTATTTACTTGGATATATATAAATGCCAATAACGATCGCCCTTAAAAACTTAAATGAATATAAAGAGGGATAAAGAAAACAAACAGGCGCGCTCCACAACATATTTCCCGAATTGAACACTGTGAACAGGTTTACGCTGAGGCGCGGTGAGGTTACCAAGTGATTTGATTATTTGACTCATTTGTCAGACATAATAATCACGATATGCGAACACTGGTCAGATTCCTCATTAGCTAGTTTGATAACTAAATAAACGGAAATAAAGAATAAGATATAATGATTTCGGCTATACATAATATAACTCTATGTATAGCTTTACGGACAAGGTCAACTTATTACCGAATGCTATAGACATTTTTAGGGGAGGCTGGATATCCAGCAGTGGACATCTTTAGGCCGAGATGATGATGAGGATAGTAGTAATTTAAGTACAAAGAATGCTCTGTAGTCTTCCTCTCTTTAATGAAAGATAGGAAGACTAAAGCGGCATTGGACGCTCGAACTAACGATATGTGCAGTTCAACTGAGGAAGTATATGAACCCAACGAAAGATTGCAGATAAATAACACTACATGGGTAATATTCTTTTCCTGCTCTTGAGAACTCGTTAAAGAATCGCTGTCCTAGGGCCGTATCATAGCGATTTATTTCCAATCCTAATTCGAAATCCGTAAGATGTCAACTTTATCACCTAGCTTTAAAGTTGCTATTGTTCGGAATTCAACTAAAGATCAAAAATCAATCTCTATATCGTACAGCGCCATAGTACAGCGCCTGTACTAGAATTAACCGATAACTTTATACTTATTTAAGATTAGCGGTTATTGTTTTTACGTATAAACTCATATAAAAATATCGCAATTTACGTATGCGTCGTGGTTAACTTAAGTGCATGTAACTACCGATACGCTCACCTACTACTACATCACGTTACGTGCCACTTACTAACGTTCTTACAATTTGGCATCATGATTATTTATTGGTTTCCTACTTCTGCATAACACAAAATTTGTTCCAATCCTTCGTTAACGTGTTTCAATATCAAGTTTTGTTAACGTTATTTTAAAGAATTAAAGTAATTAGATATTTTATATACGAGTACCTACTTAATGAACTAACATTCAGTCAAGTTGAACTTACATTGTCTTTATAAACTAAAACACGAGTGAGATTTTTACATGATTTCTTAAAGGAAAACTTAAAGGAAACATTGTCTACTTAAATAAAATTTCATCAATTTCGATTAGGTCTATTGTCCGAAATATTTTTAAACTCGAGCTGTCAAATGTGTATATTGGATTTATATAAAAACATGTAGTGTAGCTTTGACTTGAAGTCCGTAACTAGGCAACAATGTTTGATGCTTGATTAAGTACACTAACTGCTACCTACGTAAGAATTTGATTGTCTTTTAATGTACTTAATTCTCGTGATATTGCCTGTTAAAGCTTTGTGTTGGACTTAACTACTAGTACCAACATTATGTTCGTAAGTTCGTACCCTGCAGTGTCACGTGTATCGTACGTAATAGTTGCGTTGTGCCTAGAGAGCCCGTTAGAATGCAGGTCAACCGTCATATATTACGATACATAAAAAGGTTTACTATAATAAATGAAAGTTTGTAGTTTGCCTAGCTAAAATTGAGGCCGCCCCATTGGATATCAATACTGTGATAGGTAACGAATAAAATTTACCTTAAAAGACTTTTTAATTAAAAATAAACTATTTTTTTAACCGACTTCAAAAACGAGGAGGTTATCAATTCGTGTGTATCTTTTTTTCTTTTTATGTTTGTTACCACAGAACTCCGTCATTTATGGACCGATTAATATTTTTAATAATAATATTTTTGGGACAACTCACACATCGCTATCTGATCCCAAACTAGGCAGAGCCTGTACTATGGTAACCAGACAACTGATAAACATACTTATATATTTCTAAATACATACATATTATAGATAAATTACACCCAGACACAGAACAAACATTCGAGCTCATCACACAAAGATTTGTCCTGGGTGGGAATCGAACCCACGACCTCTGGCGTAGCAGTCAGAGTCACTAACCACTAGACCAACAGGCCAGTCATTGATCGATTTGAAAAAATATTATATTGTCTGAGAGGACATACTTCCAGTTTGGTCGCATTTTCATCAAAACAAAGTCCTTATGATGGGATCCATGAGGATTTTTTTTTATTTATTTAAAAAGACAACTCCCGCACTAGAGAACAAGCTCTGTGTCGCGGGGGACTTTACAAACATACAATTAACGGACACAAAATTACACCCAGACTCAGAACAATTCTTTGTGGATCACACAAAGTTGTGTGATCCACAAAGTGTGTGTGGGAATCGAACCCACAACCTCGTGCACAGCAGGCGCATACTGCGACCACTGGATCACCAAGGCAGTCTAATTTATAATTGACTGATTAATATATAATTGAGGGAACTCCTCAAAAATTATAGGCACACATATAGCAATTTCAATATTTTTAACAACACATCATACATTTGCATTCAGAAAGTATATGATGAAGTAAAACTGCTGAAGAAGACCACAGATGGCCACCTGAATTTCTAAAAGATAAGTATTTTACGGATGGCGATTAGATAAGTTTCCATTATGGTTGCTAAGCAACTATTTGATGATAAAGCCGGTAGCTAGGCACCGGAACTTCATAATTGAACAATGTAATCTAGCCGTGTTTGGGCTTTTTTGAATGGTCATGAGATGCCCTGTAAATTATCAGATTATAAAGAATCGTTTTTAAGAGAGGAGAAGTGAGATAAGAGTTTGCATGAAACTTCATTCTGTTTAAATACCTACGTTAGACTAGGGTTTTTTATGGTTTTTGAAAATTCTGCAACTTGCCGTACTGAAGTAGGATAATTATTTGATGAAAAATTACCATGCAAAATTAAATAAACAATATTTAACGATTAAGATGCGTTATTAAAATGCACGTGAATGTAGCTACGTCTGAAGCCTAGTGATAAGTAAACCGAGCGCAAGTCCCGTTATGAATTTGTTCGCAAACTATAACTTCCACAAGTTCTAACTGAAACACACATAGCGAGGAACGTAGGGCATTCATTTGTTTGTTAAATAGAATGAACACATTATTTTAATTAGTTTTTTTTAGGTATTTGATTTTTAAATATTCTGGACAGGACATAGGCAGGCATCCAAAATGAGCCTTAAGTTGCACAGGATGTATCTACGTTTTGTATGTTTATAGAGCCACTTGGTGACCGGCCGTTGTGACGCGACGATGGTAACTTGTATTGGAATTCAGAACGTTTTAGTTGTTTATTTAATGTGGTTATTTCCATATTTTCTAAGTGCTGTTTGCAAAGTTGAAGCAAACAAAAATACATATATATATATATGTAACAAAAAGTTTTCCAGAATTATTGTTTAATTTTCGTAGAGATAAATAAATATTACCTAAAATATTATTCTTGACATGAAAAGAATGCCAATAAATCGTGATGTTACATTATTATGTATGTGCAATATACAATATTGCGTAATCGTTATCATTTTGTCACCGCCATCGTCATGTGCGATAAGGCGCACGTTCTCGATCCTAGACCGAAATACAATCCACATCACGCTCCTATGTCACGCTCCTGTCTAATTAATTATTATAAGGTAATCCCTGAAACTAACACATTAACTGCAATTCGTTTTTGTTACGGTATTGTCACAAACATGATTCATAAATAAAATTGATACCTTTTCAATTCTGGGTCTATTTGTCAACGTGTTTAAGAATCTAGTGGAGTATGATCTACGAAACACCAACACGCTACAGAAATAGCTAAAGCATGTATAACTATATATGTTTTTTTACGACTTCTAAAACGCAAGGATGTCAAACATTTAATAAATCAAGTTCATTTCTTATGTTCAAAATAAACTTTCTTACCTTTTTAGGCTGGAGATCGACTGTAAGTCAGAAATAAATCAAGGTATTTTCTTCTGCAACAAAAAAAACTATTGTATAAGAGATATATGTGAAGAAAATTAGTGGATGTTGATAATGTCACAGCCCTATTCTCGCGCATCGGTTCCGAAGCGGCGCAGCGGCGGCCACATTGCAAAACCGCCGAGTTGACGATAATAGCTGGATCATAAAATAAACACGGTGACTGTGATTTATAACTGTTGTCAACATATGAGGAAAAACTGACTTTTTAATCCTCTGTTTTCAACGCTTTGATGATGAGCTATTGTTTCATTGAATCGCACTCATAGTACCGCACGTGACCTTAGCACGAAGTTTAACATCTTTGTCACTTGATAATTAAATGGTATCGGTGCTTTGCATCCAACTATCGAATTAGATACGTTTTAGTTTTAAACTTTCTTTAATCTTATCACAAATCGTGCCTACATGTATCAGTATCGAATAAAATAATGCCGATACGTGCGCCAATTTGATGTAATTCTTTGTAGCAAGAATGGATTCTGTTAGCAAATTATACATAAAGAATAATCAGTTTGTAGTAAATAAACAGCCTGTGAAGCATATAAATGACACATTACATTGACTCTTTTGCTATATAATTTACTTTTTTGGGACTGGGAAAATCAAACCATTTATTCATTTCTATAAGTCACATACTTATGCAGATCGATAAAAAATGCCAAATAAGACGTCACCTAATTTGTCTATTGTCGGAATCGCTGCTTGAACTGACAAGAGCCCAGGGAAAAAAAAGTGTTGTAGAAGTGATATCACATAGTAATCTAACCAAAACTCAGTAACCGATGAAAAACTAGCATATTAGAAAAGATGAGTGTCTTGTTTGTCGGTATAAAGAAGCTAGCATTTTTAAAGTAGCATTTATATATATGGTAATTTGGTAAGATAATGGGGTAGTTTCGCTATACTTAATAACAATAGTGTGAGTCAAATGTAGGTAAATGCTTGTGGAATGTTGCTGAACTTGCCCATCTAACGTCCCACATTCATCAGCCACCATGCAGCTCAGCCTTCCCAAGTAACTAGCATGGCCTGAGACAGTACGTCTTCTATATAAGCAAAGCCAAGCCCGCCAAACTAAAACCACTAGACATGTTTATTGAAATTTAGTTGATATAACACACGCTTCCCTATTGCGGATTAGCATATAGAATTGACAGAATAGACATATTTTCTCACGACTTTTTCCCTCTCTCCTCCTTCAAATGGTAAATCGTGCCACCTGGAGCCGAACTCACACCTCATGTGTATATACACACTCGGTACCACCGCTTTTGTCAAATATTAATAAATTTAAGATGTCAAACATAATAGATACATGTCAAACAGCATAAAAAACATGCTTATGAATAATTATTTATCATTATGTAAAATAAATAAATAAAAGTGCAGTGCATGTTATGTGGAAAGAGCAGCTCATTAGCAAGCATTTATATAATCCACGTAATCTTATATTTTAATCAATTTCAAAAAAGGAGTTATCGATTTGATATTGATTGAGATATTAGTAGGTTTAGAGCAGTCCAAAAATACATAAAAGATAGTTACCCACTTAACACAATCGCCGCGCCCACGAAAAAGTTTGAAATACTATTTTTTTTAAAACACATTATTTATATCCTTTCTAACAAAGTTTTTTTTATAAAAATAACTTCATTTATTTAGGACGAATGTCTCTTGGTTTTATTGAGGAGAGTGGCATATACAGCGAGTATGTTTTTATTCCTTGTATTTACACTATGAACATCCGACAATTTGATAAATTGATAAATTGTTTTAACATTATTTTTTAAATATGTAGGACTGTAGGTACCTTAGTACTGTCAATGTAAATCTACGAAGTTAAGCGAGCTTGCCCCAGTCAATCTGTAGATCGGTGATTTTCTAACAACACATCGAACCCCTTGGAGAGCCCATTAAAGCGTCTTTCTACAATGTCGATTTCTATCATTGTATTTTTCTCTTAGTTCTACCTAAGCAGTGTCAATATTACCGATATATTACCAATAATCTTCACGAACTACGAAAATAATCTTGTTTTTAATAAAGTAGCTTTACGCCTTCGTGTTGCCCTTTTGATATTCGACTCCCCCGATTCGTCCCTAAAAACTGGTACTGTCTTTTATTTCTGAACACCCACACATACATCAGGACAATGTCACGAATCTGATTAAATAATAATCGCAAATACGATATAATAAATAGCGAAACGTTAATGATCATATTGGAAAAATATAGAGCCCAAGAAAAGAAAACTCACAACCTAAATAAGCGGGCTGACAAGTAAGAAATTTCATCGGCCGCCCGCCCAAGGCCAAATAAATAGGTAACTAAACCTTACTTTCGTAGCGACGACATCTTTATACTTAATCAAAATACCTTACTAATGAATTATTTCTAGTTATTTACATTATATAAACTCATACATACTACAGATCTTTGTACTGATTAGATTCCACCAATACTTTTTTTGACCTTCAAATACTTCATAAAGTCACGTAGCACCAAAAATGTGGATATAATAAAAACATCAACACATAGGCAAGAAACAAGGTAGGTAGGTACGTGCTATAATTTACACACATGAGTTTGTTATCAATACGTGTAGGTATAGGTACTACGTCACAATATTATCTGTTTTGATAAGATTCCACGGAAGAAAAGTAACTAAACACGTATTAATCGCCACCGTTACATTATATAGTTACTTTAGCTCTAACAAATATCTGTAGATATAGATCTTTAATTCTAATTTAGAAAAAAAACATTTAACGAGACCGATTCATTAATTAAGTTCATGATAATTTATTTGCGTTTGTATCGCGCAGACTTTTTGATCTTTTAATATTTTAGCATAGCAATATTATTCATCACAAATAAAAGACGGTTTCGCGATATCAGAAAATTTATTAAGCAATTTTCTAAATCTACTCCTTGTAGATTTAGTTTGAACTAAAAAGCGACGAAATTTAGTGAAATACATTTATTTATCCATTAGTCTTTTCTTAATTACGAAATAAATGTGGAAATTGTTATATTTACACACTTATATTTAGAACCGGTGGAGTGGATAGATAGTTAATTAATTTTATGAATGGAGTTGAGGGCTGGGCGGGCACGGCGCGGCGCGGGCGCACGGCCGGCATGGCGCATCGGAACGCGGACGAGAAGCATTGTGCGCGCGCCACTCGTCGATCGCTTTCCCGACTTTCCAGTCGGCGCAGGCAATGACAACGTGCGTGCCACACAAAACTAATGTAGACCACTAGAAGAATGCCAAGACAATTTGTAGATATTTTTAGTATATTTAAATGATATTTAACTATACCTATCAGTTGCAATGCGGGAACAACTCGTTTACCTCAAATGATCAAATAATAACCTACGCAACGAAAACCACAAAATTACAATTGCAATGTCAATGTTTGTGATTATGTTTATTACAAATTCATTTAATTTAATTAAATTAAAAAAATAATTTATAAAGAATTGAGGCAACAAAACGCATGTTGTTTTAAGTCTTATCCTTAGAGAATTAATTAAGCTAAGTAGAGATTTTTTATAGATTATAAAATGTACCTTAGTATTTTTTGTCTTTATTATGATTTTAGCAAATTGTAATAAGTACCTTCCTATTTTAATAAGGTATTTATTAATATATATGTATATATTTTTAATAAGTATAATAAAGATTTGCAATAATAAGAGAGGTAAATTATTTTGAAATTAGATATATTACAGAGATCATAATTGTCAACATAAAAATAAATCAGCTATTATGATACTATTTAAAGATGTATGTAAAATGCGTGCAACGACAAAGCGGCGCGGCGCACCGCGCACAGCAAGGACATCTCAGGACAAGTCACTCGTCCTCTATCGTCATGCGCAGGTAGCGGCCAGAGGACGACAAGCCCATTGTTTATCGTTGCTAATTATTATGCCCCAACGCAGACGCTTGTCGACCGCGGCAACGCATCGAGCCGCTGCGCAAAAACTTGGATACAAATATCTACCTGAGAATCACGAATCATATATTTAGATTTCCTCGTGATTTTATTCAAATAACTAATAATCAAAATTTGATTAGGCATCCAATTCATAGTCATTTTTAATCAAATTTTTGTCGATAGCGCTCTACTTTGATCATTGAAATTGCAATGACGACAGAACATTACAACTATCGCACTGGCAGTATCGCGCTCGATTGAGGACCGTTACGTGAAAACGTAGAGCGCGCGGGGTGGGGCAGAGAGCCGATACGGTGACGATGGCGCCCGAACACGGCCGATCGCCGAGTGCCGAGACGACGACTTACGAGCGGGGGAAGCGGGGGTGCGCCACTTATCGCTGCGAGCTGGCAACGTTGCGCGGGGTGGGAGCGCCCCGCGCCGCAACCTCTCACTCACCGTCGCCGGCTCGCCATCGCCATCATCCAGTGTTACCTTTGACGGTCGAATGCGCGGTCGTTCGCCGTCGCAGCCAGTGACGTCGGTGTCGACACTCGTGCAACACGTCTATGATGTTTCGGTGACTTCAAAGTCGGACTCGTGAGTGAACGATAACTTATTGGCTATCGAATACTGGAACACAGTGACAAGTTTTGATCTCATTACGCCCTGGATTTGGATTTTGTTGTGATAAGTGACATTTTGGATTTTTGGACATCGTAACAGTGAAGTGGACCACCAAAATTGGATTTCTTCTAAGTGATAAAACTGGATGTGGAATAAAATATTCTTGAAGTGAATACAAGACTTGTGTTACGTGAAAGTGGCATTCAAGTAAATAAAAGTGCTTTTCTAAAGTTTATATTCTGGTTTTACTACTTTTCACAAGTTTTTACTAAATATTATTTTTTGAAAACCCATCTAAATATTAATATTTTTTTAAAATCGAAATCATCACAAAATATACTCAAAACTTGTGTAAAACTTTAAAGCCAGAACACACCATCTGTCGTACAATTTACACGCTGGATTTTGCCTCAGCTGATTCGAAGACGAAATGAAATCGAGAAGCGTTCATCGTAGAAAAATGAATAATGTGCGAGTAATTAATACTCTAGACGAGATTAAATTAATTGTGATTTTTACGTGCTGAAAAACAAAACACTGTGGTAACTATATTTGAGTAAAAAATATATACAATAAAGATATACCTACCCAGATAATCACGCATGAGAAAATTAAGACAAGAAGCGATTCATAATAGATGACGACGATGAAAATTTCACAAAGGTAAACGATGAACGTTTCGTCGATTGTTGACGTTCAACGAATGGCTGGAGCGAAATTTACGCGCTATACGCGATAACAGAAAATGCGACTGTACGCTCGCGACTGACACGACGACAATATTGAAGAAAATTATCTTAAAAATTACAATGAAAGATTTTTTGAAAAAAAAATGTCGTTTAGAGGAGATGTCAGTTACGAGCTGACGTCGGTGTTTTTGGACTGCAACAAACCAGGTGCGTCGTGTTTCAGGGGGTGCCTTGGAACGGCAGGACGGCGAACTCTAGTAGTACGGCCGGGTACGCGGGATCTGCCATAACTTACGCGGGAGCACAAGCTCCCGATAGTGGAAAACAACACCTATTGCAAGGGACCATTGGATACCGAGTCAACGCCCCTAGGTGAGTTGAAAAATATTTATTTACAATAATATGTGATCACAACAAATATTGCCTTGAATTGAACACTCCTTGAATTGAATACAATTAGCATCATTATTCATCATATGTGAAACTACGATCATAGACAAATTTCCCAAGTTAACGTCATTAAAGTTCTTACAAAAACATGTGAAATATAAAAAATAAGAGCCAAATTTTAACAATAACAATAGGTAATTATTATTATAAATCGAAAAAGATAAGTATGTACTCGTGTTTATCAGTTACCGAAACTTGACGCTTTACGTAGGCACTTGGTTGCCTTTACTGTTTTTATCTTATCCGGAACAAGTTTGTTTACATTTCAACAAAACGCTGAAACGTGACTCGGCTTACCTGTACCACCTTATCGTAGTTAACAAGCAATAAAATCAAAAATACACCATCTACGTTAATATCTTAAACAAACTTACGATGTAATTAGTTATATTAAATATTTTTTTAAACGCAACTCTATAAAAATTAAATGCTGGATATAATATCTAAATTATACCTGAAGGAGTCCCCTAATATATACGTAGATAACTCAAAAGTACACACGAGTGTGTCATTGTCGTCCGCGCATCGCTGCAATTATAAATGAAATGTGCTCTTCCATTCACACGCACAAACGCTTTAGGGCACCCAGAACACACACAGTCGCACTTCATCGCACTCACACTAACGCAGCTGCACGCACACTAACAAACTCACTCACACAAACGCGCAATGGGAATGCACGCGGTGACTGCACTTTAGCGCTTACAATAAACACAAATAAACAAAACATTAAACTAGCAACACAACCGAGGAGAGCATCGAACAGTTAAGATTCATTCTAATAATATCTACATATTTTTACGTTTCTACTTTCTACCTACGTTGATAATTTGAATGTACGCTTTAAAAAAACATTAATGAAAGTTTACATCAATATCCGTTTCTGATAAATTATTATCACTTAAACACAAGTTTTAGATTTTTTTCAAACACCGAGCAGGTGCTAAGTTGAAACGCTCAACGGCTTTGTTTAGTAGTCACCTTTACAAACGACATATTGTTGATGGCTGCCTGCCTCTATACAAAACCAATAAGTAAATAATAATAAAATGGGGACTGGCAACGAGATTGTGTGAACAGAACACAGGAAGTCTACTTAACTTCAAGGGTAGCGGTAGGGAAATTTAATCAGACTTACTTATTAAATATCAAATATAATGGTCGTTATTATATCACGGATGCTAATAAAACAAGTATTATGCGAATGTTTAAGTTTATTGATTGTTAATACAAAAGATTTGAAACCGTTACAAGTTATCGTGGGAAAAAACGTCAGTTTCCAACGAGCGAGATGGCCGGGGGCGGATGCACTGGCACTAAATATATGTATATACATTACACCACGTGCTTGATAGAGCCGTGTGGATTCTTTAAATAAAGTAACCTTCATGTCATAATAGTAATTTTACATTAGTCCATTGACATATGTAGATGTCACCATAATTAGCTGTTAACCCATGAACATCAAGCATTGGCAAATTGGTTGAGCAGTGATTCTATTCGGTTCAATATCATCACAACCAAACAAATTATTATCGGGAGCGTCGTCGTAATAAAGCCCCATATTGACGTGACCGGCCCCACTTACCCTAAGCGGGCGACGAGCCGACCCTTCCCTGCTCATTGTACTGTATTTACCCCGGAACGCTTGGCGCCATTTGTAAACCCCCGGAATCCGCTCCTTGAAGCATGATTCATTCCCTGGACCTGGCGTCGATTGACGAAAGAGAGAAAAATATGTAATTTAACTTAATTAAACTTGTTAATGCTTACTTGTTCAGTTTAAATCGTTAGCTAGTCGTTAATCTGAGGTTTGAATACATGCATTATTTGAAGGGACATTTTTGTTTATTGTAGCAATTTAAGATTGTTGGCATTATTATTAATATGTCATATTGCATTAGATATTATACTTCCGATACACACCTTATCTATAACAGAAAACAGTAACAGTTAACATTTATAAATGTGTTTATGAGTAAATACAACACGAGAAACGTTTACCTTGATTATTGATTTAAAATTAACGTATCGAAATACTTAAGACGTCAAAGCCACATCGATCCAATAATATTAACGAGTTAACGCTTTTATATTATAGTAGTGTGCGCACAAGCCACAATGTGAAGTGGCATTTAAATGGGGGTGACCAACTGTCGTCGCAACACAGGGGCGGAACACGCCACGGCTTCACGCTACCGCGATAGTAATCTATACGAGACTCACAATTAATGCCTTATTTAACACTTCACTTCAAATAAAAATTAAACATGGAGTTATACACGCTTTACAAATTATAAGTGATATCTGCAATCTTGTACTATAAATTTCCAAACATAATCATAAATGTCAACGTGTTATAATTAGAGTTATAAATGTATAAGTAGGCCTACGCGAATCTTAAGCGGTCGTATTCAATACACGATTATCTCCACTGCCAATTAAACAGGAATCCAACACGTCTGCGCACTAATCTAAAATTAACTGCAGCTTATGTATCAAAATACCTACGCGTTACTCGCACATCTCTCAATACTATGCCAAACACCTTCCAGCTTCTCGAAATAGCGGCTTACCTACTCATTCATATTGATTTATTTAGAAATTTCGTATGTCGAAGAACTGGTGTAACGTGCTCACGAATATATCGTGTCATATTCTCTGCACAAAGATAGAGCTTAACACGCCTTTGTACCATTTTGTAAGGAGACGTTATGTCTCAACAACCGTTTTTGCCAAAGATAATTTATTTATAAAGGTGTTCCAAGAATTGTCCCAAAAAGAAATGCCCAGAATCAGCGCTTGCATTCAAAATCCCAAATATTTTGAACAGACCGTAAGTGATTATTCGGATGTGGTACCACTTTTACAAAAAGTGCACCAGGATACAGAACACACAGATTTTTTGTCGGGTACACATTTCGGTCGGCAAAAAGAAAAAGGTCCAGACAAAACTATAAAAAGAAGTGCAGGTCGGGCCGAGTTTACCTAAGGAAGGACCCTTGTAAATCATCTACAGAATCGATGAATAGAGACGATGTCGAGATGAGCGTTGTTGACTCGTGTGTTTATTGGTTGTCGACGCTACTAAGTATCTGTTAAGCTATTTACGAGAATACTTAAGTAGAAGCCGCGACTGTGGTACAATTGAATAACGTCAATAAACCTTTTATTGACATGAGTATTTAATTTAAACTCTCAAAATTATAAATATATTTACAAATTAATCGAGTTTAAATCATCCAAATGTACATATATTATTTAGATCATTACATAAAGATAAAAATAGGTTTATTCATTTTTGTACGTAATCAGTCTTTGTTTGTATATAGTTTACGTACACTGGTGTAAACGTACCTACATTAAAATAATTTTATACGAGTACAATACAAAAGCCCAATATTGTTGCACCACTACAGATGCTCGCAACAATGGGTAGCCCGTGCGAGTGTTTGTCGTACATTTGTCGAATAGGAATTATTAGAAAGGGCTCCGGGAAGGCTCGGGAATTCGCCCCAAAAGCAGTTCACATGAATCGTTCTCCCACTCCGGCGCCGTACAAAAAAAATCAAGCACATCCCGAGAGAAACACAGGGGTAACAACGCGTCGCTATACGTCCATATTGATTTTTTCTTTCATTGTTAGTAAAATAATAAAATCATGGCGCGTATTAAAAAAGATCTTGCGTCTATAGAATTTGGGTTGAATATTGAGTCTTGAGTTTATTAATAATCGAAGCGTTAACGTGTGGAATGTTCGATTCTGCAAGGCCGCTTGCAATAGAAACTGCTCGTATCGTGAGTGAAATAATATTAACCGGACCGATTTCACATTTAATATGTACATGTGTACCTACATAGTTGCTCCACGCTATAAGAAATAATTACTTTTGTTAAAGAGCGAGAACGATCGTCAATTTCAATGTTGTAACATGTAATCGCCCCACGAAATGATTATCAATGCTCATTGGAATGTTTCGCAGATGTAGGAACATCTATTAACAGTGTTCAAAAATGGTAGAATAGATAAGATAATGTTATGTTGGTTGTGACTTATGTATCATTTCGTTGTAGCGGCTATGGGTGCGCCGGCGGTTCGGGCGCGATGAGCGGCGGGGGCGAGAACGCGCAGTTCGGCGCCACCGCCGCAATGGTCGCCGCGGCCACCACGGCCGCGATGCAGGACTCGCAGCCATTCTCGCAGGTAACATAGTCTTAAACTCTATTCCAACTGCAACCTTTTTGTTACATAAATTTTCCTTTATTTGTAAGAAATAAGAACTCATTCGTAGATAGGCATTCCATCATTATTATTTATTCATTTTGGCATCAATGGCATTATCGTACAGAACGGTTTACTATTTATTGCAGAACTATTAAATGTGCATTATTTACATTAATTATTTACATAAATACATGTAATCTAATTTTATTTTTCAGATGCAAAACAACATGACTATGGGAAATCCCCAATATGGCGCGATGAACGGCTACGGTCAGCAGCGTAGTCATAACCCGGCCATGGCAGGGATGGGGATGGGAGGTAACGGTGGCATGAACGGGATGACGGGTATGGGGCAGATGGGAAACGCTGCCATGAACGGCATGAACCCAATGGCGCAGATGGCCAATATGGGTATGCATGCGAATATGATGACTTCGCAGATGGGACCAGGCCAAATGGGAAGTTCGGCAAAGATGGCTCCTGGCTACCAAAGGCGACACACGCCATACCCATCCGGCACCATGCTAATGGGGCAGCGAAAGACAGCGCAATACGGCGCTATGAGTACGCAACCCGGGTTTGGACCAAGTCAGTACCCAGCGGGTTATGGAGGAAGGCCGGGTTTTCAAGGCCCAGCCTACCCACCGCAACAGCCTTTAGGGCCGAGTGGTAATTTCGGTGCTGCAATGAGAGGGAATATGAGGCAGTCAACGCCGCCATACTCTAGCCAGGGGCAGTACTTCAACAGCGGTGTGCCAAATCAATTCACACAGCATCAGAGCAGTAACGCACAATATGGTGGACAATATGGTGGCCAGTTCGCGCAAGAAGTTGCTATGCGCACCAATATGAGCTACCAGCACAGTCCAGTGCCTGGTAATCCTACGCCGCCTCTGACGCCTGCCAGTAGTATGCCACCCTACATCAGCCCGAACGGCGACGTAAAACCCCATTTTAACGAGCTCAAACCATCGATGGGCATGCAGAGTGAGTTTGCTATAATTATATATATATATATATATACATATAGATATTTATGTTATTTACGTGTAAAATAAGCTAAAATCTGACAAAACTAATACTAACAATCTACTTTATTTTCAGATGACGAGCTTCGGTTAACATTCCCCGTAAGAGATGGTATTATATTACCACCATTTAGATTAGAACATAATTTAGCAGTTAGCAATCACGTATTTCAATTAAAACCCACGGTCCATTCAACATTAATATGGAGGTAAATATATTTACAACTTCTTAAGTAATTGCATGTTTAATAAGAAATATCTATTAATTATTCTTTGTTTGTTTTACAGATCGGACCTTGAGTTACAACTAAAATGCTTCCATCACGAAGATAGACAAATGAACACGAATTGGCCAGCGAGTGTTCAGGTGTCGGTAAACGCGACACCTTTAGTTATAGATAGAGGAGAGAACAAAACATCACACAAACCATTGTACCTGAAGGATGTGTGCCAGCCAGGCAGAAACACGATACAAATAACTGTCTCAGCGTGCTGTTGTGTAAGTATTTTACACAAAACTGCCCAAATAGCTCTTAAGCAAGATTTTCTAAATGGACGTAGCAATCTCTTTCTACTGCAATGTAATATTTTAGAATGAAGAAGTAATAATCCTTTATTTTTCAGTCACACCTGTTCGTATTACAATTAGTCCACCGGCCGAGCGTGCGAAGTGTTTTGCAAGGCCTTTTAAGAAAACGGTTGCTAACTGCAGACCATTGTATCGCCAAGATAAAGATGAACTTCAACCAGACTCCGTCTAACGGCAGCAATGGTTCAAACACAGCGAATGATAGGGACAGTGTTGAACAAACAGCTTTAAAAGTATCGTTAAAATGTCCAATCACTTTCAAGAAAATCACGCTACCGGCACGCGGGCATGAATGCAAACACATACAGTGCTTCGATCTAGAGTCTTACTTACAACTCAATTGTGAACGAGGATCATGGAGATGTCCAGTTTGCAAGTAAGTGATAGTAAATCATTATTATATTATTTTAACGAAAACACAAATTTCTACAACGAACAAAATCTAATGTTGTATTTTTTTACAGTAAACCGGCTCAGTTAGAAGGATTAGAAGTAGATCAATACATGTGGGGGATACTTAACACACTAAATAGTTCGGATGTTGACGAAGTCACAATTGACAGCGGGGCTAACTGGAAAGCTACTAAGATCTCCAACAGTACTGGTATTAAGGTGAGTATTTATCACATAACAAAATGTGTAAATTTATTTAAACGTATATTTATAAACTTCAGTTAGATAACAGTATCTATGTAAAATCTAAAATAGTTAAGCTGTGTTGTATGTTTAAAAAATTAATAATATGTTTTCCTCTACAGCAGGAAGACGACGGTAGTGATAACAGTGTGGGGAAGCGAAGCAAAGCAGTTTCACCAGGTTCCATGAGCATGCCTACAATGAACAACTGGGATATGAACCAAGCTTTGTCACCGTACCTGCCGCCAGACATGAACACCATCGCTAGCGGTTCTATGATCTCGTCATACAATCAAAATGGACAGAACAGAAATTCAAGTTCGAGCAACCAGAGCTACGATTTTGGAATGAATAATGGTCCAGGAAGCAACGAGTTCGCTGGAAATGGACCACTGTCTCATTTGAACGATAGCGTCAATTCCTTAGATCCTCTGAATGCGATGGAGAAGAGTCTGAACGAGCAGGTAAGAAATACAATAAATATTGTTGTATTGGACAACATATAATATTGTTGTATTAATCCGCCACTGAATAGTATTCAGTGGCGGATTGCCACAATAATAGTATGGCAGGAAAACACATAGTGCATCATTTTAAGTTCTAAACTTGCGAATTAATAAATATTTTCAAGAAATTTCGCGAATTGCACCAGTAAGACAGTAAAAATTAAAGATATTGTACCATTAAGACTTACTTATTTTTACGTAGACATCTCACCCTATAAAAACAATAATCAAGATCTGTTGGTTTTTAGGGATAATATACAGATTACTCCATAAGTATTAACTAGTTGTCTGTTACTTTTTAGATGCCGCATACGCCACACACTCCACACACACCGGGATCGGCTCACACGCCGGGCGGTGGAGGAGCTCACACGCCAGGTTCATCTCATACGCCTGGCCCGCCATCTGTCGACCACCACTCGCTGACGGACGTCGACATACCCGCCGACCTCAACTTCGATCCCGCTGCCGTCATCGATGGAGAGGGGACTGATAATCTCAATGTAAGCAAATCTATATTCAGATAAAGAATATTACAAATAAGCGTAATTATGTTAAAACAGCACACTAGGTTGGTAGTTCGGTAGATTTTAATGAAGCAATAAGATTTTCAGCTCTTAGCAATAACTTGAAGCGATAAGTTTTACATGCTGTAAAATACATTAAATGAAACTTACTTTAACACAAATTAATCTTCGTGGTTTTTAATTCCAGTTACTGCCGGAGACGAGTGTTGACCCGATGGAGCTATTGTCGTACCTAGACGCACCGGCGCTGGGCGAGTTGCTGGCGACGCCGCCTTCATCTTCGTCGTCTGCAGGCAGCCACCCGCCGCGTGCACCTTCTTCCGACGATTTGTTGGCACTGTTCGAGTAAGGTTTACAAGACCTCTTCTCGACCAACAAGACGACATAGTAAAATTGTACGTAGACTGGGTTAGTGTCAATTATATTCATGAACACGAGAAGAAACTGCTACAGTGACTTCTATATTATGAAACGTAAATGTGTACAACCATCAACCGTCTACGTCATTCACTCGTTACACATGCTCGTCTTTAAGTCAGACTAGGCGTTTGTTCA
Source organism: Trisateles emortualis (assembly GCA_947095525.1). Lineage (NCBI taxonomy): Eukaryota > Metazoa > Arthropoda > Insecta > Lepidoptera > Erebidae > Trisateles > Trisateles emortualis. The sequence continues at coordinate 8,933,207 of OX352735.1, read as the reverse complement.
ACTCGCACTCAGCCAGCGAAGCCCGCTATTGTGATATTAGATTTTAGTTCCTTCTCCACTTGTCTCTGTGTTGAACATTGCGGATCTTTCGAACAGTAGATACTACCAGAATCTCCATCACCTTGTAAAGGTGTTATCTAGTAGAAGTTCGATAATAACCGTCTTGTTGAACACAGCGACTTATCGAGACATCGATTGTTGAAACAATGGTGTTGGAGAACATTTATTAGGTATTTAAGTAAAGTATTGGAGGCGAACGGCCATAGACACTGCGGTGTTGTGCATGTATAGTTCCTCGCACCGCCGCACACACGGTGGCGCTACTGAGCTCCTTTATATTCTAAACTCTAGCATAAACTGTAACACAAATTTTCATTAATAATTCAACTTCTTATTCGATATATCTGTAATCGATTAGAGTTTTTGATTTGTGTCCATAATTTGTGAATAGTTTACCGGGTGTAAATAATAAAGAGGAGTTATTTTATTTGTGCTAGTTGTTTTGTGTACTGTGGCGGGTGGGGCGACTCTATGTATGTATAGGGATAAGACGAGCGCGTCCGCCCGCTCGGGGGCATTGTGAATCTTATAGTTCCTATTGGATGCGAGCGAACTATAATGTTCAATTGCCATTTACTGTAAACATATTCCTTCAAGTTTTCGCATATTCTGCATTTTTAAATGGTAAGATACGATAGGATTCGTGAGTATAACGCTACTCGCTTTTGGGTGATATATTCTAAATGAGTTGTTTGAAATCAACAAATAAATGGTAACAAATTAGTTACAAAACTATATTAATGTAAATGTGAGTGCAAAAATGAACTCTGTTAAATTATTTTGCGTTATGTGAATCGAAGAATGATAGAAATATATTTTAATTTCTATATATAGTAATGAACTGTATTATTTGTAAATATGAATCTAGATAAGAATATTATATTACCTAGTTATATATAGGAGAAGAACATGGCAGATACTTATATGACGGCCAGTTTAGTATAGTATTACTAAATTAAAGAAAATCTACACATGGTTTTACATGTACATACAAAATTACCATACCTATTATACAAGTCTAAACGTTTGAGAACAATACAGTACTATATCAACACTTATATTATTGAGTCTCATTTACCTACATTATAAATCTGTTCCTGTGAGCCAACTTTTGTCATAATCCTGATAAGATTTGTAAGTTCCCAAATGTTCTCAATGTATTTCCTAAGTAACATTAAACTAGTCCCTTGGTATTGTATTAATTTGGTTCAGAAAAAGTTCCTTAGACTTGAGTTGGGTTACACTAGATGTAATTTATAGGTAACATTATTAACTATCATTCTCTCACCTACTATATTTATTAAACTGCTATCATTATAAACTTCTTTGTAGTAACTTGATTGTACTGTATGTGTATTCAAACGTTTTTCTATTTACAAGTGCAAACCGCCAATATTAATATAATAGCAAGTCTTGGATCCATGCTCATCTTAATTTTGTTTCGTTTTACCCACCTCAATTCTACAAACAACAAGCAATAATGAAGTGCTTATGAACATATTTTTTATTTATAATAGATAAAAAAATGTTATTTTAAAATATTTATACAATAAATAGGAATAAAAATTGCGATGAGCATTGAATTGACAAAATCTTATTTCACATATTTTCAAATGTTTGGTTTTAATTTACAAATTTCTAAATAATGCGCAAGTAATACAAATGTTAATTGTTATAAATTTATTTAATTTTTATATCTATTTAGAGTAATGCGCAGCGCAAATTGTCAATCGTGGTTTCTAAATGGAATTAAGTTCCCATAAAATTTACCAATCATGACACCATTATTCATTAAGATGTTGTAAAATTTTTAAACATAAACTTACCTACTGTTAATACATTTTTTTAATAACAGTTTATAAAGATATCTCTAGAGTTGTATGTAAAACTGTTGATTCTTACACTTTCTTATGTAAAAATTGATGATTTGCGCATCTTTACTTCATGCTATGAATATGGACGCCTCTTTAGAGTTAGTCAAACTATTACGAAAAACAATAAAATTAGTATTATACAAAGCCGTGGTCAATTATTCAAACAACTTATAGATTAATGTAGGCATCATTGTCAAGTTTATGTTGTTGTTCGTTTTTAAATCGAACATGCCGTTAGTTTCAGGCAATTGTCTGTTTAATTGATCACAGCTTTAGCATAATTTACATAATTTTAAGGGACCTTCAATTCCAGTTAGCTAGATCTATTTATTATTGTAGTGAATATTGCTGTTGGATGGATCATCATAACGATTTTTGTATGACCAAATAGTAATTTTTTACACAATGACCTATTTAAGGTAATTTAAAAGTAATGAATTTGTTTATATAAAATTGAAAATATCACAAAAAATTTATAGCATATCACATTATAAAAATAAAACTAAAATCGTTTTGCATGATTCATCCAAGTGAGTAAATTATTACAATATAACATATTTTTTTGAATATTATGAACTGCTGTGAAGTAGATTTTGTGCTCGTACAAATATAAGCAGCATTTGGAAATAAGTGAAAAAAGAATTCTAAATAAGGTAACATGCAACCCATGACTCAGAAGTTATTGCAAAGCCAAACTGTACTGTAGCATATTTAACATTTTGAACATTATGTGAACATTTTAGCAATCAGGTTGGTACCCACTGAATTATCAAAATGTATAAAATAAAAAAACATAACATTTTTATGTTATTGAAAATAAAATAAATCTAAAAATTATATTATATGACTTTTATTTGATTAAAACCTGCAACTACAGACAAAACAAAAAAATTAAGGAAATAATGTGTCAGTAAACTGTGCAGCATTTTCTTATTATATTATTTTTGTAATTTAGGATTTGGGATACAATTAAACAATAGTTCCCAATTAGAGGTGTACACAAAGATTATGTGTTTGTGAGGCTTAGAGTGAATATATGGCAATTTAATTAAAGTAAATTCAATAGGTAGGTAAGTAAAAATATTTATTAGCCTATAAGGGGTATAAAAGTTTGTAGACTTCCATTAAGTGGTAAACTTCAAAAAATGTTATGGTTACTACCAAAATAGATAATACAATAAGGTTATATCCTGAATATGTAACAAAAATAAGTGAAAACTTAATTTAATATATTTTAAAATGCTAATCAAAGAACAACCAAACAGGCAACAAGAAACTGGTTAAACCCGTCCAGTGCTTAAAAGGATACCTAATTAGATAAAAAACATAAGGAACATTTTGAGAAATCGAACCATTATTACTGCTGTGTCCACAAGAAGTCAAACCAGTATGTGAGCTATTTTTAAATTAAAATAAAACTAAGCCCGAAGGATGCTTCACAGTGCTTTATTAAAGCTCCTCGAGTTTTGTAACCGTTGCTGTCTAAGATACCAGTGTTGCTATACAAAGAAGAAAATATCCCTACTATGATATTTAATCATTTGTACTGATTTGTCCATGTTACTTTCATCTGTTCATTTGTACTGATTAGTCCATGTTACTGTCATCTGTAGGTACATCTGTTGTTTCCTTAGCAAGCTAAGGGAACAACAGATTTTCAAAATCATCATTTAATAAGGAAAACACCCAACCGTTTAAACAAATTTTTAATGTAATTCTACTTCCTTCTAATATCCTACTTATATTATAAAAGCCCGAAGTTTGTAAGAAAGTATGGATGAATGTTTGTTACTCTTTTACGCAAAAACTACTGAAAGGATCTGAATGAAATTTGGCACAGAGATAGATTATAGTCTGGAATAGCTACTTTTTATCGCGATAACCAACATCCAAGTGAGAGTTAAATTAGGTACTTACTTACCTTTTAATGGAGAGACTTCCAACACCTTGCAGATCAGATATTTGATTATTATGGCTACGTTATTAGATTATTTACAAACACGGTATGTAAATAGTTAGATATTCAATTGTTTCTACAAAAAATCTAATTTCAAATTCGCGCACAAACAAAACAAAACACTAGTTTGACATACAGTTAACCTCCATTTTCATAGATAATATTATTTATTTTCTCCCATATGTCAAATTGACATTTGGGATTTTTCAGTGGAGTTAAAACCTGTTCCTAGATGGCGCTGTATATGTATATCAGTCGACACTCATAATATTTGTAATACCAGGGTTTAGGGATAGATTTTCCCAAGGATAGGAAGCAAATAATTTCAATAAAATACACACATTGCCACTGCGTGTAATTATTTGTCTTTTGTGGAATTCCTTCCCCAGTCAGGCTTACCTATTTGCCTATATAGTACCCTAAGTATCTTAACCCTTCAATAATAGGCTTCCTTAATATACGTAGCTATTCATAAAGGCTACTATATAAACAATAAAGAAAATGATAAAGACACATCATAGATAACGGCTGTTGGGTTCTTAATGTTGACCTTAGATAAAAAATATACTTTAACTAAGATTTTGACATAGAATCAAATTGAAATAGATGATTATGTTAAAAATTTGGAAGAAATATTGTCTAAAGAAATTGCTTTTAATTATAAGATCACTAGTACAGCTACTTGTTTCAACTTCTTTAATAGGTACTTTTTGTAATATTGTATTTGTCTCCGAGCTAAAATGAAGAAAACTTTCCTATAAGAAAGATTCAATCACTGACTTGAAACTTTCAGCCCGTAGGTGCCTATACAAAACAAAAAATGTTTTCTTTTTCAACCAGTAGTGCAAGACTGCAATTATTGCTGTAATACTACAAACAAAGGATTACCAATGATCGCGAATTGGCATCATTATGGCCGAAATAAAACAGATTAGATTTGCATATAAGTAGAGTAAATAGAACCTTTCCAAGCTTGTTTATCAAACCAAGCAAGCCCTAACGTAGACGTACAAGTTTTTTAAATAGGTACCTTTGAGTAAGTTTTTATGAATGCACAAAATTCATATAATTTTCAGATTGTAAAACACAAAAAGATATTTTATTTATTTATTTTTACTATACACTACTATAAGTACGTGTTCTATTATATATTCTGTGCTATTAGCCCGGTCAAGTTAGCACAACATGGGGTAAGGCACGAAGTTAAAAGTAGAAGAAGAAGTTCATGGGGTAAGGTTATTAATAATCAGATACGGCTGAAAATTGATACTATTGTTCGGAACACCAATATGAATGAAATGTTAAAATTCTCCTACACATTCTCCCACAACGGCAAATAAAAAAAAAGAAGATCAAAGTTCACAAAATTAATATGGGTTTTTCAGTGAAACGGTAAGTTTGATCTTTAAAATAAGTCAAATAATATTATAGATCATGCAATTATCTATAAAATTCTACGTTCAATAATATATGAATATAAAAGTACAAAGGCAATTCCTGTAGATAATAGCACTAAGTTGTAAGTCTAATAAACTTAGTTACTTCGTGTGACTTAATTAGACTGACAAGAGACAACCCTACAGATATTTTTTTTGCTGACGTGGGATCCATGAGGATTTCTCATTTATAATGATGTGCCGAACATTCGTAACAATTTTCAGCCTCTTCGATTTATGTAACCTTGAATATCTTTTTTTTTAGGTTACTTTAGCTTAATACAATAGGGTAGTCACAAACAATATATATTATAAACTCAACATATCTCTTATTCTTAGCCAAAATAAATTTTATGTAAATTGTTTGATTCACTCAAACATAGAATATTATTATATATTATAGAATATTCTTATTATATATTATAGAATATTCTTAATCTTAGACCATAGATAATTTACATTGGTACCTACTTCTTATATTATCCTGATCCTGAACTTCGTCAACTTTGACGTGCGTGACCGATGAATGGCGGTTAGGTACTTTCTTCTATAAAATCTGTGAAAATATACAATTTTTAAAACAAACTGTATGTTACAGTAATATCTGTGTGTGCAAAGCAAAAGTGAACCTGTAGTAGGTATAGAAGCCGGCAAGTATCTTGAACAAAAGTGTGTGTAGTTCGCGATTATTACCTATCTGTTTTGTATAACATTTTCATTGCAAGTTTATTACTCTAATTTATGGGTAAGTTTATTTTGCTGGTAACACAGCACGTTCGCACGCGCAGCGAAGCCTTCTCGCACGCACACTTACAAATGAATATGTAAACACATGCCTTAAACCAAGCACAGACACTGGCAGACAGTCGATTAGTTGACGGGTCCGAGGCAACGCAGGTACCGCGTCCCGTCCTACCGGTTCAACGACAAAACGATCGAACGAACGCCATCATCAAACGAACTATATTGTATTCTAAACATAACGAATATAAAAATACAGTGTTTACATGAATAACAGTGCGGTAGAGTGCGCGCGATTTGGATACGCCCGAGGTATGTGTTAATACTTCTCCATAAGTGCATAGCGGTATCGCGGAACCAGATTTTAAGTCCTCAAATATTCAATGTATTGAAAGTAGCTTTTATGTTGTTTGTTTTAAGCCGATCTATTCCCATATTTTGTATTCAATATCAAGCTTGCGACGACGGACTATCTTAAACAACGAAGGTAAGGCTGATTTCCTGATTATAAAAACTTCGTTAAAAGTTTTGTTCTTCCATCCTGCATTCCATCCAGTAGGACATATACCTAAGACAAGTATGCAGTGTTATTATAATTTCTTACCTAACTAAAATAAATATTATCAGCTGTTATTAAGGCTTTACTAGAAATAACTTTTGTTATTGATATTTTGTTTGTGTCGCTACTTACGTGCAGTGCATTTGCGAATTGCATCCTGCGGCACTTAAAAACTACTTAGTTGTAGATGGATTGATACCTACTTACCTCGGGTTTTGAAATATGGCACGAATATGCTAATCTGTACACTTCTTAGAACCTTATCTGCCTACGAATTTACCATTAAGCCTTTTTTAGGTAGCGTTACAAACGGGTTGACTATCAACAGGTAAAGAAACGAAATTCGGAGAACTATTTTGTCTTGACACGTACCTAGGTACCTACCTATGTTTTACATAAGGTTATTTAGATAGTTAGGTTATTTGTTAGTGTTTCAATCTGCCCCAAACAACTCAAACTTATACGAAATTTTTTTTTTTTTTGCTTTTTTTTTTTTACTTAAAAAAAGACAACTCCCGCACTAGAGAACAAGCTCTGTGTCGCGGGGGACTTTACAAACATACAATCAACGGACACAAATTACACCCAGACTCAGAACAACTCTTTGTGGGTCACACAAAGTTTTGTCCCTGTGTGGGAATCGAACCCACAACCTCGTGCACAGCAGGCGCATACTGCACCCACTGGACCACCGAGGCAGTCAAATCAAATGGACATGGTTGGCGTTGGATGGTACCTACCAGTACCTACCTACCTTCCTACATACACGTATGGTTTTCATATGGTAAAGGTTGGCTTTCTAGTTATAAATCCATTCAACAAACAGCCGTAAACACCATCAAACTTAGGCCTATTTGGAGGTGTTTCATTCAATCTGCCCCAATCTCATGGTAGGTACCTACCTACCTAGGCTACCTACTAGTTGATTGATAGAGCAGCTACTGTTATAAAATTGTAGATCGGTTATACCTATCATGTTCTTCAAAACAATAACCTTCAACTTGAAGAATAAGTAAAGACAAAGAGGCTTACACTTACGGACAATGGCAACATTACACGTTTAATATTAGCTACCTACCTACTTACACGACATACGTATGTATGGAATTATTACGAAGTGAATATAGACTCGTATTACACTACACTCTTAAATATGTACCTACGTTATGTATGTACTTACTTCATGATATATAGGTATTTTGTTGTTGCGGAGCTTTGTGATGAGAATCACTAATCAATCGTCTCTATACTGCGAATATTGTGATTCATTCATCAGAATCATCAGACACCGTTTTTTTACTTGTTCCACAAGTAGGTACCGACTCGTCAGTCGTCACTGACCAGTCCCATTGTACGAGTTAAAAAAACCTTTTGTATCTTCGTAGGTACCACCTACCTAGGTATAGGCATTTTGATTCGGCGATTCCACCTGTATATTCTAAGTTTGTATCAAATTTTAATTTTCCATTTCAAGCGTATTTTACCACAGCCGGTAGGTATTGTGCATGTGTGTGTGTATGCATTGTGCTTTTACCTTTATCACCTTTTATTATAATCAATGCATATGTGCATCGGCATCAAAAGATGATATTGATAGTAAGTACCTACCTATGAAGTATCATATCCCATAGAGATAATCGCGCAATAAGTATATTTACGAAGGTAAGTGTACCTAGTACCTAGCTATATACCTACCGCACCTATGCTATTTTCTATTTATTTATCTAACAATCTAAACTAATATTATAAAGAGGAAGAATTTGATTTTTTGTTTGCTTTTTACAATTTAACACAAAAATTACTCGACCAATTCTAAGAATTCATCCACCATTAAAAAGCTACATTATCAGCGGGCTACCTATGTAATATTAAAAAAAAAAATGGTATCCCTACGAAAACCAAATGAATGACCACCAATGCGAAGCCGGGACGTGCCGCTAGTTAAGTATTTAGTAAAAGCGATGTGCTTCTTTTAAAACCTACATAGGTTAGATTAGGTAGGCACTATTTTGTAACACTAGCATGCTTGTAAAGTTGAGCGACTGTATTTCACGTGTTAATTATACCATCTCAAAATATTCAAGCTATTGTTGGCTACCCCCACAAACAGTTGATGACTTTATAAGTATTAATGAGCAATCAACACGCGATCATGCATCCACGATCTATAGACATCGATATGTCCATGACGAGGTGACCACAGACAGTACTATTAGTCATAGACGTCCATTTACTCATCTTTAGTACCTCTGTATTGTGATGTTCACGTGAAGCCGTTGGTCCTACGCCTGAGCTCTCTCCGGTCGTGTCGGATTTGCCGTCCCATCGGACTATGAGAGTGAGGGAATAAAGAGTGAATTTGTGTTTGCGCACACACTTGTGCACTATAATATCTCCCGCGCAGATGGCAAGTCCATAGGCTACGGTAACTGCTTACCATCAGGCGGGCCGTATGCTTGTTTGCCACCTTGGTAGTATAAAAAAAGACTCCGTTGAGATTAGCCGCCGCCGAAATTCGGGTCCCCTACCCGAATTTCGGCACATTATTGTGATGTTAAACACGATAAAGAAGTTGTAGGTATAGTTCGTCGTATTTAGGCGGTTTAAAATAATACTACCATGACAAATAAGCGGTCTACCTGTTGGTAAACAGTTACCGTAGACCATAAACGCTTGCAGTACCTAAATAATGTACTCACACACAGGATCACAACTACACAGTTGTGTAAGGTAGTAGTGTGGTACTTTCCCAGTCAAGCTTGCTCGCTAGTACGGTGCCCTACCGCTCTAAAAACTGTACGGTAAACTGTATTTATAATAGGTAAGTAATGTTACTACACACTCCATGTCTGCTTTGGTGGCGGAGCCAGAGGAAGGCACTGCGTACGAGTAACGACTACACATGCTGAGATCTAATGGTATTGCCGTCAAAAATGTTTAGGCTTACTTTTACTTTAGACCTTAACATATCTGGCGAAACGAGAGTTCATTTCCAATCATATACCTCTGCCTCTGCCTACACCTTCAGATAAAAGGCGTGATGCGATGTTATGTTACTAGGTACAAGTTTAATTCTAAATTTAATAATTTAGAAAAATAAATCAATCGATTACACGCAAGCTATTTGCACGATATCGATATCTACACTACAGGCCTGCCAAATAAATACCCGTGAAGCCTTATAACATAACAATATACCTAATAGCTATCTGTCTATTGAGAATAATTGAGATGGTGTAAGCTGGTTCATGGACACGAAGGTCGTCACGCTATCAATAATAAAATTATTCGAATCAATGCAGATCACGAATTTTTAAAATTCCTGTTTGGAATTCAATTGCATCTACAAGAGGTAGGGCACCATACTAGTGAGCAAGCCCGACTGGGGAAGGACCTTACAGAAGACCACCAACTACAGACAGCGAAAATACGAAGCTAAATAACTACACACAGCGGTGTAGTTGTGTTCCTGTGTGTGAGTACAGGTCTCCAGCGCTCATTTAGGGATGCGTTTTGAAAGAAACGTATTCCTATCCCAGGGATACTGCCATCTTAAAGCCTTGGTGTAAAAAAAATGGGCTCTGGTATTGCAAGCGTCCAATAGGCTACGGTAACTGCTTAACATCAGGCGGGCCGTATGCTTGTTTGCCACCCAAGTAGTATAAAAAAAAACTGTTCGAAATTGTTTTTTTTTTTAAACCAACTCCCACGTTTTAGGGAACAAGTCGTGTCGCGGGGTACTTTACCAAACATACATTTCATGGACACAATTATTTAATATTGAAATTAATATATCAAAGGAATTTAGGTCTAATTATAAACATGCTTTATCATTTCGACAATCTCAACCTGCTGCATTATTTGCAAAGTTACGTTATCCAAATCCACCTTCATCATCATTACAATTCGCAATTCTATTGCTCACTTAGATAGTTACTATAATAACTTAGTAATTACATCACTAGTTACTAGTTCGTTGTTAACCAAGGCGGTCCCAACTATTGCAAAATTTCATTAAAAACTACAACCATTTAAATGATACTAATCGTGACCATCGTGCGTTACGTTTCCATCGCAAAAATGTTATGAAAGCATCTTCTTTCCCATCAGTAAACATAGGGTTGTTATGGTTATGTAATCATCATTATCATCAACCATTATACACTTATATTGGTCTCCTTTATCATTTATATTATCGTCCGACTACCGCCACCGGGCTCTACTTTGTTCTAGCGATCTCTTTTCATATTACTGCCACCGCCTTTTTGTAGGTTTTTTGGTCAACCTTCTGTCTGCCCGTTTAGCTGTTTGTTTTAAAAGGTTTGCCCATTTGTATAGGTTCGTTCTTTTACCTACATTTTCGTACTGTCCATACTACGAATTACGATATAATATTGGGTACACTTATGTGTAATATCTTTTGTTGGTTATTATAATATTTATTTTAAAAGGTTCACAGGTGATTAAACATCATTGTTATGTTTCTCACATTCTCGGTTTTACCCGGTCCCAAAACATGGAAATTATTGGAGGTTGCATATGGTAGAGCCGTGAGAGAACTCAGACTAAAAAATCATTAGAGAAAGAGAGCATAGAATAAGAAAGTGAAGTCAATTTAGTAACAGGTATAATACTTTTAGCCCTGATTGATTTAAAAAAATACAACTCCCGCACTAGAGAACAAGCTCTGTGTTGCGGGGGACTTTACAAACATACAAATAACGGAATCAAATTACACCCAGACTCAGACCAACTCTTTGTGGGTCACACAAAGTTTTGTCCCTGTGTGGGAATTGAACCCACAACCTTGTGCACAGCAGGCGCATACTGCGCTCACTGGACTACCAAGGCAGTCAATTTTTTTTTTTTTTATTATAATTTAACACAGCAATAATATTATTATAAATAATATTATTGCTGTGTTATTGTTTAGATATTATTAAATAAAATAGCATTTAAAACATTATAGTAGGTATCACATTAGATTTGTATATACCCTGTGGCTCATGTCTACGCCAATAAGGGTTCCAGCTTCAAATAGTGGCAGGTAGTAATGCCAGGCACTCATTTTCAGCTGGAACCATTTCGCAGTAACTTAATTATTCGATGACAAAATCCATCTGTTCAGTCTTTTGCCAAGTATCTTGACGTGGTCATTAATAAAGCTAAGCTGTGCAATATAATGCTCATTGCTATTATGTACACGGAGAGAAAGATGTCTGACCTCTGTGAATCAACCAGGAGTGAATAGTTTCCAAAAGGTGACGTAATGAATCGCAATGTAAGTGTACCTACCGTCCCTACCGATGGCTCGCCCATTGATTAGATTCTCTCGTTTCGGTAAAACACAAACACTGCAATTGCACTTTTAAACATAAAACTCGTCCAATGTTTGAATTCATTAAAATTCTGCGCAACTTATTAGCTCTTGTAGATGAATATGATGAAATATATATAATTTGTACTTACCTATTACTATATTATCTAAAATATACTTAATATCTTACTAGCTTAACCAAAGATTAGTTTGATAGCTATCTTGCTAAATAATGCTCTTTATAAACCGTTTAAAAAAAATAAGTCTACAGAATGAATATATATCTATTAAATTACAAAAAGAAACTCGTAACTATTATTATGTTCTGAAAGAGATAATAGAGGGTTGACGTCGAGGCAAATTAAATATCAAGACAGTTTTAATAGATGAAGGAGAAAGTCGATATTGGCGACTACTCGAACAACAAGGTCTTACATTTGATTGTAAAGATGTAATAATATTACGACGGATACATAATCTGCATCAAAGTAGAAATGGACTTTCAAAATATTAGTTTGTGCATCAATGAATTAGTCTATGTCAGTCCATACCTGCATAAACGATTGCTACCCAGAGGGTAGATACAGCTTTTCACTACTGAAATTGTTTGCTGAATAAATATTTTTATTTCAAAGTCATTCTGTACTTTGATGCAGTGTATCAGTGTATATTTCACAGATTAATAAAATTAAAAGAATACCATACAACTAACTATTATATTCGCTATGTCAAAGTAGTGCGTTGAAGGAATGGTCCTAGAATTACCTACATGCGTCATCGATTAACCTTGTCTGAATCATTACAGCAGTTTTGTCGCGGTGTTTTAAAATTAGCGTGTAGGTTTGCCGATGTGTCAATATTTTGAAGATTTAAAGCAATGACCAAGTTAAGAATAAAACGACTAATTTGCAGTTATATAGGTATTATACTTTTATATTAATACTTTTTTTATAACATCACGAAATCTATTGATTGAATCTTTGTATTCTTAAGAGCTCTCGATAATGAACTAAAGTCATTTTTTAATTTTATTTTATTTAGGAACATAACTAAAGTCATTCAACTCGACTGTAGTAACTGCCTCGGAAACCTCTCTAAATGCGACAGAAGAATGCCTCAGTAGGAAGTACTTTCCAAATTGCATTATTGATGTGAACACCGCTGTACTCTACCTACCGCTCGATTATGGTGACAGTGTAACATTTAATATAAATAAGTAACTAACGAAATAGAGTTAATAAAATAAACGTTTCGTTGCCCCACTTTGAGTTAGCCACCCGATCCGATACGGAGCTCAATACTCCGGAGATCATTGCGTACTGCTTACATCACTAAGCCTATAACGTAATGTGATGTCGATATCGATAAACGTATGTATTGTTTGTTAGGTTATTTGTATATACAGGATGAAATTAAATTTGTCAGCATCCTTTTAACCCGAGATTCTATACATAGCAAATGGCTGTGGCCTATTAAATTGAAAATAAATGTTGAAAAATTTGTAATTTTTTAAATGGGTGAAAACATTATTTCGACGTAATTTCAGTATAAAGTAAAAAAAGATAACATAAAAATAATATTACAACTACACTTATATTCAATACGTTTGGTCGCGCTATAGCAAAGAACGATTATCATCATTTTCCCTACTTCGCGACATTGTTACACTTAATTTACTTTAAAATATTGGTTACAATCATACTTTAGATTTTAATTTTTACTACATTAATCTCAATTTTTTTATAACTTTATATTATGTAAAAAATCTCGGATTAAAATGATGCTAACGAATTAAATTTCACTCTGTATGCAATTCTGTATAATAAATAGATTAGATTCCAAAATATTCATTACATTACATTTTTATAAGTAGACTGCACTTGCTTCGAAGTAAAACTAGAAGTATTGACACGAAATATTGATAACAAAGAACTAGATAGGCACTAATATTATCGGTATTTACTATTCTTGGAATTTCAGATTTGGGCAACATGCACTATTGACCAATCGTTAAAAAGCATGACATTCCCGAATAATATTATAAATGCGAAACTAACTTAGTCTGTTTGTTGGCTTTTTACCGCTAAATTGAAATAAGGCAAAGATAAAGATATAATCCTGGGAAAGGACAAGGACATAAGGCAGACATCTGCGCAGACTGAGCCGCTAGCAACATCTATTATAATAACTAGATGACTTTCAATTTGATGAGAATAAAATAGTAAAAGATTTACACAAACATTGTTTTCGCATGTTGCTTAGATCATTTTGAGCATGCCATTGCTAATTGAATGACTTACTATTTCTACATTCGGTTCAATAGTCGTGGAAATGACGATGCAAATATGTGCCTTCAATTTGCATTGGGTGTGCAAACATTATGTCGAATATAGTTCATTCATAATACTGATCATATGGAATCATAATTTCTTGATACAGGTAAATATTTTAGATAGTTTGACGGTTTTAAAAATATAGTATTTTGAAAAACTTAGAGTACATAATACCTAAGGGTAAACCTCCACTTTCCTGACTAAGGTACCAACAAAGATTTTTCTTAAAAGAAATACCCAGTCTCAAACTGTAAATCGAACCCGGGCTCGTACTGCTTTCGCAAGCTCATGAACACTAACTTGTTATTGACTCATAAACAACATATTATTTGAACTGAATACCTACGTTTCTTAGTTATCCCTAGGCTTACTGCTTAAAAACACTTGTATATAAAAAATGACAATTTGACATTAGAACTATTTAGGTACCTACCTACCTACAGCTTCGTTATAAACCTAGACCAATCACGACTGTCTTTAATAATTATTACAAGAGTTTTGAAATCTTGCTTCACAGATTTGAACCACTTCTCGGTGTCCGATTGAGCTACAATTTTATACAGATACCTACGTAACTTTGGTGACAATGCAAATGGTCAGCAGGTCTGATGATTCAATCGCAAGGTAGCCATAGGCTCTCCGCAACGAAACATGGTAGTCGTGTTTGGGCTTAATAAATTAATCTTGACCAGTACTAAATTCGTAGATGGTTTTCAGGGTGTGATGATAATGTCGGAAGATAGCTATTGAAACCCTTCAACAAAAAAAGACAGCCACGTCGTGTTTGGCCCGTTATAATCGATAAACTACGAAATTAAACTATAAAATGTTGGATTAGAAATAAAAACTAATTATAAATTTTAAAGTGTAGAGTATAACTTACAAACTATTCTTACAAAATGAAAGAGATACGCGATCGCACAAGTAACGCAAACCCTTAGCGCATTACGTATGCAAGTCGCGGCGAGGCACGGCAGGACGTTGCACCCGAGCCACCTCTCACGCTCCCTTCTTCGCCACTCGACTGTCTTCTATGACCGTTCGACCGTACGTGAACATACATACAGGTTGGTATAATGATACTTATCTGTTAAAATATCAGATTTGCAGTTGATATTGTTTCTGGCATTCAATTCTGCCAAAAAATTATCTAATTACTGCTTGTTTAGCTTAATATTTTGTCTAAATTACGATATTCGGTTATCATTTTTACAAAATAATGAATACTTATATAATTAAAAATAGTTATAAGATAAAGATAAAGATAAGATAAAGATAATTTATTTGTCTGAACATGTGTACATTTGAGGTGTTACAGAATAGGTAGTTCCAACATGCCATGTCTATTAAACATACAAATTAAGTGTCTTACATACTAAAATTATTTATTATTTAAATGACGACAAAATGAATTAATTGGAATGAAATAATTGATGACAATAATAATAAAATAATAATCATTTACATTACATACATTAAATAAGAATCTCTATTTCAATAAAAATAACAATAAATTTATGTTATTATGCGTTATAAATAAATAAAATTAGTGCATGTCAATGTCATTAAGAAAATCCTTTATGCTATAATAACACTTATTCAATAATAAATTATTTATTTTATGCTTAAACAAACTTACACTTAAATCTTTATAAGAATTTGGTATCTTATTATATATTTTAGGGGCCATTCCAAATATACTATTTGCCATTAACGCTGTGTTTGCACTGTGCATACATAACCTTTTATTGTCTCGTCGGTTGCGTACTGAGATTGCAGACATATTAGGAAACAAATGAGGATTGTTTTTAACAAAAAGAGCTGTTTCTAGTATATACAATGAAGGAAGGGTCAAAATTTTGTATTTTATAAAATATGGTCTGCAACTATCCATTACTTGTAAACCAAACATATTTCTAATGCAGCGTTTCTGTTGCTTAAATGCTATGTCTTTATCGGTTGAGTTTCCCCAGAATATGATGCCGTATCGTATTACAGATGCAACTAGTCCATGGTAAGCCAACAGCAAAGTGCTTGTATTAACCATAGGTGCAAGTTTATAAAGTGCATAAGAGCTGCTACTAATTTTTTTACAAAGATGTTCAATATGAGCTTTCCAATTGAGTTTTTTGTCTATAATTAGCCCAAGAAATTTTGTTTCATTTACTTCACCTATTTCAAAATCACCATATCTTATAGTAAGTTTATTCGTTAAAGGAAGCCGTTGACTAAAATGAATTATGTGCGTTTTACTAAAG
Organism: Trisateles emortualis; assembly: GCA_947095525.1. Lineage (NCBI taxonomy): Eukaryota > Metazoa > Arthropoda > Insecta > Lepidoptera > Erebidae > Trisateles > Trisateles emortualis. The sequence continues at coordinate 8,916,672 of OX352735.1, read as the reverse complement.
TTGATTCTTAAATTGTTATTTTTCATCCACAATATAATTGATGATAGGGACTCATTAATGTCGCTTTCATAAGATGCCGGTATTGAACACGGTATTGTAATAGTGCTGTCATCTGCGAAAAGAGTCATAGGGTAGTGTGCTGATTTTGGTAAGTCATTAATATATGTTATAAATAACAAGGGGCCAAGTACACTACCCTGCGGCACCCCAAAGGTAACTTCTCGAGTACCTGATGTATAATTCATCTCTCTTTTTGTTTTAAGATTGATCTTTGTTATTGTTGTAACCTGTTTCCTATCAGATAAGTATGATGAAATTAAGTCCAGAACATTACCTCTTATGCCATAACACTCCAACTTACTTTTCAAAATGCCATGCTCAACATAATCAAACGCTTGCGTCATGTCACAGAAAACTGCACATACAGGACTTCTTTTATCTACATTTATTATAGTGTTATGTAAAAAATCGTATAAAGCCATATTTATTGTCTTTTTTTGACGAAAACCATTTTGTTCGGTACAAATAATTTTATTAGTCTCAAGGTAATTGTAAAGTTCCCTATAGATGTATTTCTCAAAAATTTTAGAGAAAATTGGGATTAAAGCAATAGGTCTGTAGTTAGACATTAAATATCTGCATTCCTTTTTGTAAATTGGTTTGATGATGGTGGTCTTTAGTAAATCTGGAAATATGCCTGTGGAAATACAGAGATTAAACAAATAACTAAGATGACCACATATTATGGTGCCTACAAATTTTATTACTCTAGTTGTGATACCATCGTAACCGACGCTATTTGTGTTTTTGAGGTTTTTTATTATGGCTATTATGTCCTGTGGTAAACTCGGATACATGAACATGGAATCCATTTTGCTTTTTATAAATGAAGTAACGTCTTTACCCGTATCCGGCATTGGTATTACTTTGTCGACAAAGTAGTTATTAAAATTATTTGCGATTGTTTCTGGTTCTGTGACAGTTTTATTGTTTATAAACAGTGACTGTATTGCATTTATAGGAGCAGTAAGCTTAGATTTATTTATTATGTGCCACGCCGATTTAGACTTGTTGTCAGAGGTGTTTATATTGTAAACATTTTGTGCACGTTTAGTTAGTCTGATAATTTTTCTAAACAGTTTAGCATAACTTGTATATTTCCTCTTATTTACTATTGATGGACTAGTTCTATATGTCCATAAAAGCCGTCTTTTTATTTTACTACACTTTTTTATACCCTTCGAGATCCATGTAGCTTTTTTGACAGTTTTTATGGTAACAAGTTTTGTCGGGAAGCATAAATTATAAAAGAGACTAAACTGTTCCAAAAACAAAGTAAATGCAATATTAGCGTCGTTAGTATCATATATTTCAGAAAATGTTAAACTTTCTATACAATTTTTAAATTTAATCATATTTTCAGGTGCATAATCTCGCTGCTCTCTGCGCCAATATTTAAGTATGCATGTTCTCTCCACGGGACATTTTAAAATCTGAGCTGTGTGATCTGAGAGAGCAAGTTCTATCACTTTTGCCGAGCATGATTTTTTAAAATTATGAGCGAAATTGTCTATACATGTCTGACTAGCCAATCTTGTTGGCTTTTCCAATGCTAGTGTTAAATTAAAGTTGAGCAATAGACATTTGAGTTCCAGTGTTATGCTGTTATTTTTCATAACATCAATGTTAAAATCCCCAGCCACTACAACCTTTTTATATTTCATTTTACTTATTTTATTTAATACTTGTTCTAACTTCTGAAAAAAAAGATTTAATTGAGTTTGTTTTGGTATTCGATATATGCAAATTACAATTAATTTATATGCGACTAGTTCAATCGCACAACACTCAAAGATCCCACAAATTGATAATTTAGCAACTTCTGGTAGATCTCTCCACGTATGTCCTTTCTTAACTAAGATGCAGGTACCACCTCTTTTACTATCTACTCTACAATAGCTTGTCGCCAAACAATAATTGGGAATATGAAGATGACATTCCTGACCTGCCATCATAAAATGTTCTGATATACACAATATGTCTATGTTATTTTGTTTTTCAGCAAGGACCTCCAATGAGACAGACAAATTATCAGCTTTATTAATTAACCCTGCTATATTTTGATGTAGTATGTACAGTGATTTATTAACGAAAAAAGTTATCACTTACCGAGGGTTTATTATCAATCTCATTAGCAGATATGTCTGGCGTGTATATGGTTTCTTCACATTCTATCTGATTAAATTTATCGGATATTACCGTGTCCGTTTGAGTAGTCTTCTCCAATAATATGGGCTTGTTTATTTTAGTTGAGATACAGTAATCTTCATACTGCATTTGATAATCAATACACAATATTTCCCTAAGAATTGACTGACTTAAATGACGAGCAAAGTAAGCACGACGGGGTATGTAAACGCTAAAATCCATGTCGAGATATTTCGCGTGTATAAACTTAGAACACAAAAAATTCAGTTCATAATTCAATTTAGTTTCCCTCAGATACCTATTATGTGGGATTTGACAAAACATTACATTTGTATTCCTAGTTAGGCATAGAAAATTGCTTATGCATATATTAAAAATAGTTGGACATCTATCATGCATTCCGCCTAAAACAATAACATAATCTTTTTTGGTCATAGATCTTATTTCATTATGATTAGATAATAGAACATCCTGTATAGTAGCTCCCGGTTTGAAAAAGCAGGTAACTTGGAAACGCTCCCCAGTCAGATTTTGTAGCGTACGTTGTAAGTGCCGTCCTTGCTCATCCGCAATAATAATAACCTTATTCCTTCTTAATTCCTTGGTCATATCCTTAGGCGTGTACGCTGTATTTTCAGAAGTAGAAGTATTTCAGTTATGGTGATGTGATTTGTAAATACGGGTCCTTCGATACCTATTTATATGTTTTAACAATATATATGTAACAACAATATATTTACTTATTTTGGAGCAAGTCACACATTGCTTTCTGAATCTGAATTAACTAGTTTTCTGTTTACTATATAGTAAGCAGAAACTCTCCTCTATCAAGAGAGAGAGAGAGGGTTTAGGCCTTAATTCACAAACACGCTGGCTGGCTCTTTGGATTTTTTTCTAAGACATGTGGGGTTTCCGCACGATGTTTTCTTTCACAGTTAGAATATGCAGAATCATTTGAATAGTATATAAACTCCACAAAATGAAATTTACATTGGTACTGCAACCGGGATCGAACTCGCACCTCTTGCGTGCAAGTCGTTTACTTTCCCACTCGGCCACCACCGCTTCGTAAATATACGTACATATTTTAAACAAAATTTGTTGTGTGGCTAATTCCACAAACTCCGTTTTAGCAGTCTGTGTCACTAACCACTAGACTAACAAGCCAAACAAAATATATAAAAATAAGAATGAGTGCTCTATCTGTAACACAAAAATAAAATAGTTTCACTCATACAGTCTAATTTTAGATTACTGAGACTGCAACATGCAATCATGAATTGTCAGAACCATAGCCCATTCATCAATCACTGTATTGCACAATTTGACAATAAAAACTACTTCTTACTACGTTATTGTGGTGGAAGTGTTAAACGGTAAAGTTTGTAAATCATGCACAATTATTTATAAACATTACTGCGACTGAACAACCTTTGTCCAGTTGTCGGATGCTGAAGACCAGAAGTAATAGCAAGGCGATACTTGAGTTTATGCCCAGTTGCCCAATGTCTGGACTCTGTACATTATATAATTTATATTACCTTTTTTATACTACTTAGGTGGAAAATAAGCATACGGCCCGGCCGCCGTAGCCAATGGACGCTTGTAACACCTGGGTGGAAGGCATCACTTGCGTGTTGCCAAACCAAAAATCTAATACCTTTTTTTTTGTATACAGCTTTTTGTATGTTAGCAGTTATCGTAGCATATGGATGCTTGTTATACAAGAGGTATATATTTGCGAGTTGATCATCATCTCAGCCTGATGACGTCCACTGTTGAATGTATGCTTCCATAATGGCTGATCCTGAGCTGCCGACCCAAAAATAGTTTATAGTTTTAGAATTTTCCTGGGACAGGAAAACGTTCATTTTAGCGCAGCGCTATTATATTCACGCGTAGGAACACCGCTATACCTCTGTATTAAGTAGTAAGAAGTATTAAAAAATGTGAAATATGTTACCATAAATCTCACACTTAAAATTCAACTCATTTACTTATAAGAACATTAAATACTATAATAAAATGTTTATTATAGGAAATAGATTTCCTGTATGGTATTCCTTATTAATACGGACGTTAGTAGTGAAGTGTTTAATCTATTAATAACAAGCCCGTTGCCTGCGGCTCCGGCTTATCCATTGGTTATCGCGATAAAAAGCACCCTGTGTCCTTCCCCGGGATACCATCTATCTTCATGCCAAATTTCATTATGATCTGTTTAGCCGTTTAATCGTGAAAAGATAACAAACAAAGAAATAAACAATATCATAAATGCATAAGTAACTTACTTATGCATTTGTGATATTGTTTAATTTATTAATAACATTCTTTTTACTTTAATATTCCTCCATTGCGGTTAACTCTATGCCAATAATATATAGGGGCGATTCTCTGTAACCTCGTAATCGGCTGTCCCGACCTATTTTTTTTTAAAGTAAGTAAATTATGAAAATAAAAAACACTTCTAATGAAACTTTAATCCTAAAACTTTACGGGCCCTTTGTTTTCATAACCATAACTATTTCAATTTTTTCTCTAGACTTGCTAGAAGCTCTAAAAATACAGTCCCCTGGCTGTCCCCATCACTGCTTTTCCACTTAGAAATGAGATTTACGAAGAAGTTATTGAAACTATATACATTTGGCAGTTAATATCATAAAGAAAAATAATTAAATTATATTATTTTCGTAAAACAAGGTCCAATTACGAATTTTATTTATTTAGTAAACTCTTGTAATCTTTGTCCCCAGAATTTTCATACAGTCCCCTGCCAAAAATTTAAGTCCATAATTTAAAAAAACTAAATTATTTACGAACATATTTTATAGTGAAACAAAACGCAATTGCTGTGAATTTGCCAATTTTGCTGAATGCGACGTTAAGACGCTATTTTTTTTAGTGTCAGAGCGTAATTTGTGAGGTAAACTCGCGCTTGGATCGCTACCCTACACAGTCCTCTGGTAAGTCATAATATGTATGTTAATTACTTTAATAATCTCTATATAAAGTTTATTGTTATATTATTTATGTCTCAATTGATCAGTAGATTCCTAATAAACTATTTTACATCATTTTTGTAAATATTGTGAAATCTAACTGAAATATACAGTCCCCTGGCAACAGTCCTCTGTCTAAAATTGCAGCAGGGTACTGTTTTACATAACAGGGGACTGTGTATTTTGCGTATTGGTTATTATTTTTATGTATTGTTTATGTAAATTTATCCGCTCATCTGTTTTATTAATGCAATAATCATTAAAGTATCATTGATCGCTTCGTAATATCATTTTATTAACTTCGCATTATTAATTAACTTAAATTATTTTACACAGGCTGATCCAACGCACGCGATATGGTTCCTAAAAAGAAAAAGTTATTCCGTGAGGAACTACTACAGAAAAAGAGAGATGCAGAGCGATTACGTTATCAAAGAAGAATAAATTACCCTCAAAAGAGAGAAGAAATCAGAAAAGAGGAGAAGTTAAAAAATAAAAAAAAAACAAAGGTTTGCGAAAGTTAGTAAAGGATATGACAACTCGTGAGCCTGTGTTCACGAGGTGTCATATCCTTTACTAACTTTAACTTCTTTAAGACAGCTCTGTAGCTGTCTTAAAGAAGTGGAAAGCCCAGCCCAGCAGTTTCCAGTGCTAGTCTTCAGCAAAGAAAATCAATCAATCAGCCTATCGCAGTCCACTGCTGGACATAGGCCTCTCCTAACACGCGCCACAGCACACGGTCCTCCGCCTTCCGCATCCAGTCCGTCCCAGCGACCTTTTTTAGGTCGTCGGTCCACCATAGCCCGCTGTGCGACTTTTAATTTGTGGACTAGTCCCACTGTGAGTGTCCACGTCTCGGCACCGTACGTCATAACAGGTAGGACGCATTGGTTTTTCAACCAATGCGTCCTACCTGTTACCTTTCGTCTTCAGGCATTGCGGTAAAGGCGAAGAGAAAACCTGACGTAGTTTGCCAAACGCTGCCCAACCCAACTGAATCCTACGGTTGATTTCTTTCTCGAAGTTGTTTCTACCAAGCTGGACAGTTTGCCCAAGGTAGTCGCTGGGACGCACTGGATGCGGAAGGTGGAGGACCGTGTGCTATGGCGCGTGTTGGGAGAGGCCTATGTCCAGCAGTGGATTGTGATAGGTTGATTGATTGATTGAAAGCATTTAATTATTGATAGTATAATAATATATGACTATGTTGATCTCAGTGAATACAAATTGTTTCTAGCACTTAAGGTTCATTTTTTAATGAATGTTTAAAGAAAATTGTTATTTTTGATCATTTTTATAAAGAAATTTTGTTTACTATTGATGCGAAAATATGATAATAAATAAATTAATGTAAAATGACTTTTTTTTAAGTACAACAGTCCTCTCCCTGTCACGTTCAAAACAGTCCCCTGATGTCTCAAACAGTCCCCTGTCATGATTTCTTGGAAAATCGCTAATAACTCGAAAAATATGAATACATTCAGTGGACCTCCTTATCTAACTAAAATAATAGTTAATTTTCTTCGAAATAGAACAGGGTTTTTTGGCAAACATTAAAAAAAATTGCCAGGACAGCATTTGTATGGGACCTGTACGAGCTTACAGAGAAATGCCCATAGTTAAAGTTTGGAATTTGAACGTTGGGAGTAATCTGTGAAACTACTTATCTGATTCTGATTTTAATAAGCTTCATTATCCTTGAGTGATGTAGGCTATTTTTTTGTCGTGTTGTGTGTGTTGATGTCGGTTATCGCGATATAATGTACCTTATGTTCTTCCCTAGGACTATCTATCTCCATGACAAAGTTCATTAAAATCCGTTCCGCCGTTTAATTTTGAAAGTTTACAAACAGATTTACTTTCAACCTACGTGCTACTTTTCTCAATCACAACCCTTTTCAATGCGTACCGTGTACTACCGTCCTACATACGCAATGGCCGATTAAAATCCCATATTTCTAGGTCATTGTTACTCATTCGACTGAATGCTCTGTGATTTTTTATAATCATTTATGTGAAAGTCTATATTAACTTTCTATTTAATTGCCTTACACTAAAAAAAATCAAAGCTGTTTCGGATATCGCGACATACAAACAGAGTATTTTAGAATTGAATATCAAGTTCAGGCTATTATGATAACTATAACTATATTCCTTGATTTAAAAACCATTTTTTTAAGAGAACTCCGGCACCAGGAAAAAACTCTTTGTCGAGAGGAACTTTATAAACACACGTACAGATCACGGACATAAAAAACACCCAGATTCGAATAAAATAATTTCTATATTATATATATATTTATATATATATTTCTCAAAAATAGGTGTTACAATATAAAGTTAGTACTTAGAACCACCTTTTAAGCAAATAGATGCCTGTATAAGGTGGCTCTGCTCTTCGAGATCGTATTACCTTCACACTTAATTTATTACTTTAATTATAATCACTAAAATACTATAAATGTAAAAATGTCTGTAGCTGTGTTCACTGCGTTTTCTTGAAAATGAAGAAGCTGAACATTGATTTAAAACAAAAACGTGGTATTATTAGAAAAACTAATTGAAACAGTATTCCAAAAACATCATTTAAAATAATTAATTAATTAATCACTCTGCCAATATAATTCTATCAAACACAAAACTACCTACATAAGAATTTCTATACTAGGTACGTGTTATTCCATCATTACAGCAACACTGCACTTTCATTTGTCACTCTATTATACATCATCATCTCAGCCAAAAGCTAAAAAGTAATATATACACCGCTGTTAACTCACTCATGTATATCAAACTTTACATAAATGACGTGTTTAATATTTTGCATATTTAAAACGAACAAAAGACTTCAGCTAAAATTTACCTACTGACCTCATTTTACTCACTGAACAGACCGGGTAGAGAACTGAAAAAGGGCAAGATACTCGGGTATATATTTATTCGTCAGATAGCAGAGAATTAAAACTATGTTGCGTTGCAATTTTGTGAAAACGTTATGTACAGTATATAACATACACTGGCGAACACACAAACTACATCAAATTACAGAATTACCTCCAAATAAAAATATTTATTACCTATTTATTAATGCAAAATTTTCCAACAGTGAAAAACTTTATTTGCTTACCTCTCTGGGAAAGAGGCTTCGCAGGTGGTATTGATTAATTCCGTGTTTTCTTTGATGCCGTAGGTTCTAATAAGATAATTCACTGTGACAGTCCGTCCATACGATCACAATACTACATACATAGACTCTTCCGAGAGAGGTAGGCGAACAGTTTTTCACTGCTGCAAATGTTGCTGTGACAAAGTAAGTAGTAGTAGTTCACGTAGTTTTGTATTGAACGCACCACGCTCATATATCTGACGGTCTCTTTAATTAATCAAATATTTTTTGTGTCATTCAGTCCCTCGACCTGAATCAGGTATGAGGCCGCCGCGATACACGTCCATCACGTACAGTATACGCTTACAATAAATATTATAATTTGACACACTGGTTTCGATAACCGCAACATTGAAACATAACCGTAATTGTGGTGACGATAAATAAATAAAATCTTTGAGTAGAGTTATGTTGTCTTTATTTCAGAAAACTGTCGGCTTTTTATCGGTTTATCGGTGATCGAGTCTTTTAGATCCTCTAAATAACAATTGATATGCAAATATAGAAATGTTTTTAACAATTGCAGTCATTTTCATATTACGAAAGTATTTTGCAGAAACAAATTCGTGGTGAATTAAAATTCTAAACATAAAATGATTAGAATATTTAAAAAAAAACTTATACGTCATACATTTTGGAAATTTAAGCAATTGGCTATTTTAAGATTTTTATTTTGGTTATTTTAAAATTTAACGTATCTAATATTTTTCTGTTGCAATAGAAAAACGATATTACTTAAATTCATAAAATAAGAAATATTAATATTAAGTTATATGAAATGTAATCTTTCTAGAATCTATTACAGGAAACTTTAGACAGTAGGCGGCAACTGGTCGTTCCGTTATTTCCTACAAATCGACGCGCATACTAACACCTCCACCTTCCTTTCTGTTGCACTAGTAGAATTATCATCCTTTTATTAATATGCTTACAGGCTACATTGGTCTGCATCTAATCCGTTATTTACATCCTTTTGAAAGGTTTTCCGCCTACCATTATGTTCATCGATAACAAACACTAATAAAGAGACTTGTTACCATTTCAAGGAAGATTCGTCATGTTTGATTCACTAATGGCGAGGTGAATAAAGTAAACTAATCGAAATAATTTATTTTGGTGAACTTATAGTTTTTTTTTATTAAATAAAATTGTTATAGTGACTGCTAGTCATCGTTTAGGTAAATTTGGTTTCCCTAATTGGTCCTAGTCGGTTGAGATATTTTAATGATAATATGCCTGATATTATTACTGCTTACATGATATTACCGATTTGTTTGTACTAGAGGTCGCCCGGTGGTCGTAATTGGATCGTTATTAATTATTAAAAAACTAAGTTTCCTTTTTTTAATTGATAATATTTAAGCTCGTCATTGGCTATTAAACAAAAATCTGTTGACAAGCAAGGCGGTACCTACTGAACTGCTGGCTCTGCCTTCGCAAGCAAGTGTAATAAACATTTATTTAGTTTATGTACATTGTAATGTTTCTTCAAAATAAAATACGTATAGCCTAAGTTATTTAGTGCTTATATAAATAAATATACCATTTGACTAGTGAAATAAATTATAAAATTAGTCCAGGTGTTTTTAAGTTTATTCATTACAAACAAAAAACAAGTCTTTTCTTTTATAATATTAATGTAGAAAGATTTTTCACGACGGCAACGCGCCTTTTTTCACCGATCACCTTGTGTCCTAAATGATAATATACATGTATTATTGAAAAGCACCCGGGCAACGTTCGCGATCGCTACACTACCTATTAACAGAAATACATGACAACAAAAACTTGTAACACCACTCTAGTTTTTAACTTGTCTTTAATCAAGCTTATGCTGCGTTGGAAACAAGTTTCTCGATAGCTTGCGAAGTTTTTCCTCTGACATGTTAAATGGTCTAGATCTTCGTTTCTATTAAGCTTATAATGCATGGTTAGTCTTTTATGTTTGCATTCTCTTTCCTGTTTTACACTGCATATTGTATAACCTAGGGTTATTAATATGCATTTAATCAGAATTCACCATCTTGGCCATTATGAATTTCAAATAAAATGTTGGTCTTGTGCTGATCTTATCCAAAATGTTCTGTGATTCTTCATTTATCGTAGACTTAGTAATAATTTTCCCATAACTGAATTTCAGTCACGGCGGCCATTCGGCGGATAATATAGTGGACAAGTGTGTGTGCAATGCACAGAATTTATTATTATTAATCTTAATTGGCTCAATCAGTCTGATGGGACGGCAATCCGACACCAGATCAGGCATAGCATCAACTTTCCGAGACACAGAGAGTGTTTACACCGTCAATTTCGAAACATCAGGCATCTATTGTGAATTTATTAACATAAAATCCCCATTACTATTTTGATTGTAGACCTAACACTGCTTACTACTCAGCAATATATCGTGGTCTTCAATATTCATAGATTTTCAAAGATCGCGCGATTCTATGTGGCTTACTAAATTATCTAAAAAATAATCAACGAGAACTCACGTTTAAACTGATAATTACGTAACTACCTTACCAGTCTACAAATACTTAGGTAACAATTAGCACCCGCTTCATTTGGTATGTATGCTAAATATCTTAGCAACTTATGCATTCAAGCTGATTAATGACGTCAAAATAAGCCTATAGATAATTAGCCCCTGTCAGGAAAGAATGTAAATAGAGATGTATTAGTAAACCCTGACATCGTTCTGGTTACATTTTATTGACAAAAGAAGCTTAGGAAAAAGTCAAAGTAAAAAGTGTATGAGTAGAAAAATTGATTTCAGCGTATTGTTCATTTTGAAGTTTTTTAATTATTTTAAGGCCGACTTTTAGTTACTCTAATGATATGGGGCTGGGTTTTGTTCGAGCTATCTTCATGTAAGCTTAATCAAAGGGTAATATTTTAAGTTTTTTTTTCTTTGAACCCTCTGCCATTTTACCTAATATTGTTTATAGCAAGACTGTCTTGTCTCCTGTCTTCTTTAAATGATCTATGAATTGATTATGACAATAACGGTTGCCTTGCAAAAATATGTATCTCCAGCTTTCTTGCTTTACCCGATCGATCGGTTAAAATTAGAGGTATGCACCGCCATTCAAAGTCGGCCAGAACAAGACATTTTCATTATGATGTCAGTAAGTATTCTTTAAACCACCGTAGTCTGTTCATTTTCCTACAATTTCCCACATAGTAACTACTACTGGATTTTCCTATAACTGTAATCAATTAACACCTTTCTCAATAAGGTTGCTGTCGTATAGTCAATGTACTGGTTAAGCTACATTCAACATTACTGGACCAGTTTGAACCTATTACAGTTTTATTACAGATAAAATAAGTTGCAAAATGAGACTAATAACTTCAATGTGAAAGGAACTACTAACTAGGAAGACATTTTTTATTGTGCAACATTGCAAAATTACTACAGACGATTTGTTGTAAATTATTATATTCAAAATCATTTATCATATGACTTAATATGACCTATGAAGACAATCACTGCCTTAAGGCTATCGGCCCACTTGTTTAAATTACATGTACCATACCAGTCATGATTCAAAACCTACTGCACTTTGAACTACTTTACATTACCATAATCACTCAATCAATCATTGTAGGTCCAAAGCTGTGATTAGACATGCAGATAGTCAGTTGTGCAAGTGAACTATAAGAGACCTTTGTCTTGCTTTCTACGTGACAAGTACAGCAAGGCAAACCGCCTACGCGGCACTGTCAGCTTGGTATTTACGACATGATCGTCACGATTTCACTTTGCAATTTAAACTTAAGTTATATGACAAAAATTGAGACATTTTTGAGTCCTTTAATGCACTTTGCTTCCAGCGGTGCACGGACTATTATGTGTATCTATTCCGATAAAAGACACCGTCTTCTGGATAATAGACCCCTAGCCCTCTACTTAGTATTTTAATAGCATTCGGTCTTCAGCTTCCTTAAACCATTGGTTGCCTGTAACCTTCACTATTTTGGAAGCATATTTGGACTATTTCTATAATTGCACTATCCAGTCTGAAGCAGCATATAATGCTAAAAGCCTAGCTTGGCATACTGACTAAGGTGAAATCGTACTTGAAATCGGAACAATATCTCAACCTTTAAGAATAAATTGATCCTGCATAGAGTAGATACTGTTCATGTCTTGAGGATATCTTGTCAGTAGTGTAGGTGGTCATTGGAAAATTCGTGTTTTCAGCCTGGCTGTTTGAAAGCAACTTAGAGATTGTAAACAGGTACGAGTGATATCTATTGCGTATTGCTATATTCGTTTTGAGGAGTAAAATAAGACGATGATTTTTGCTTGTAATCGACTAGTCTTTATTCTTAATTTTAATCTATTTATATTAAAACATAACAAAGGAAAATACAATTATGAGTTGGAAGGGATTAAACGATGAACGTGAGTAATGTGCAGTGACAGCACTTTGCCATATTAATGTATTTACACGTTCACACGTTTTACAATATTTGTTATGGCTGTTGCCATAGATACTCCCTCCTTAAAAAAAATATTTACGATTAAACTTATTACCCTACACCACGTTGGTTTCTCGTATCACACGCATAAATCTCTTCTCGATTTTTGTTCCGATCGCTCGGAACAACATGTAGACACTGATGATGCATATTATTATTATCACTGCGATAATCGTTATTGTGATCCAACCTCGTATGCTCTGTAGGTCCTCAGCGAGCCTAGAGTGTATCTGCAGTAACTCTTCCGGAATGGCTGGCGCGTTGTTTTGCACCATGTTGACTTGTTCTTTCTCATGATTACTTGTGTTGGATCCCATGTTGCGTGTGAAAACTTTTTGTCGTGAGTGGTGATTGTAGATCGTTTGTATAGCTTTATATATCATAGCTGGAATCGAACCGTTGGGCGTGAGATTCGCCCTGCACGTGTTTTTTTATTTGCTAGATTATCTTGCGTTTCTACAACTATTTTCTTATCTACTGATGTGCGATTTCTTATCTCCTTATCGTTTATTACGAAGGCGGGTTTTATCCTGTCGATAGATACGGTACTGTGTCTTCCGTTTATCAATATCGTGAATAATTTATCGCTCCGGCTAATTACGAGATAAGGTCCGTCGTATGGCGGCGTCAAGCTCGGCCGCAATCTATCGCATCGTAAGAATACGTGCGTGCATTCTGCTAATTTTGGATGTACAAATATTTTGTCATTTGTGCGCTCTCTCTGTGGCACGGAAGTTATTCGTTCGATGTTTTTCTTCAACTCTTCTACCATTTCAGTGTAGGTTGTTAGGCTTCTTGTCTCGAAAAATGCTCCAGGTAACGTTATTGTTGTTCCATATACTAGTTCGGCTGCCGAAAATCCAGTATCCTGCCGTAAGCTGGTACGGATACCGAGTAATATTGTGGCTAGTTCCTTTGTCCAGTTTGTAGTGTTCCCTCTTGCCATTAATGCTGCTTTCATAGTTCTGTGTAATCGTTCGACTTTCGAGTTTGACTGTGGGTGATACGGAGTTGTCCGTATTTTATTTATTCCCATGAGTTTTGCCAAACTTCTGAATATTCTTGATTCGAATTGAGCTCCCTGATCTGAAGTTATGTATTCAGGACATCCGAATCGGGTTATCCACCCTTCGTATATCACTCTTGCAATTGACTCTGCAGTGATGTCTGACGCTGCGAAAGCTTCTGGCCATGACGTACATCGGTCAATCATTGTTATGATGTATCGTTTATTCTGGGATGTTGTGAGGGGTCCGACAATGTCGACGTGTAGATGAGAGAATCTTTCTGCTGGCATGAATTTTCCAAGTGGTGATTTGGTGTGCCGATGTATTTTTGAACGTTGACACTGTAAACATGCTTCAGTCATCTTGTTGATGTCCGTGTTCATGTTTTCCCAAATGTAGTTCGCTGCAATTAACTTCCTCGTAGTGTTTTTTCCGGGATGGCTTATATTGTGGAAACTCTCGAAAATGTCTCTTCTGAATTTAAGGGGAAGAAATGGTCGTTGTTTCCTGGTTGATAAGTCGCAGAATATCTTGATTCCTTTCTCGTGAAAATGTACCGTTTCGAACCGTAATGATTTATTTGATTTCAATCGTTCGAGTTCGTCATTGTTTTGTTGACAATTTGCTACCTCCTTCCAGTCTATATTGGATGGTAATGATATCGTTTCAACAACTCGAGACAAGGCGTCTGCAACTGTGTTTTCCTTGCCGCTAATATGTGTTATATTAGTGCTGAATTGCGATATGTAGTCCAGGTATCGAATCCGCCTCGGTGTGTCATTCAATGATGGCTTCTTATCGAATGCCTGAATCAATGGCTTATGATCCGTGTAGACGGTGAATTCTCGGCCCTCGATGAGTCTTCTAAAATGTTTAATTGCCATGTAAATTCCCAGTAACTCTCTGTCGTAAGTAGAGTATTTCGTTTGAGCTTCGCTTAGTACTTTTGAAAAGAAAGCTATCGGTTCCCACTTTCCTTTTTGTCGTTGCTGTAGGACGGCGCCTACGCATTTTAAGCTTGCGTCAGTCATCATTGCTAGTTGGGTTTGGCTGTCTGGGCAGGCTATTGACGTTATTTGTCGTATATCCTGTTTGCAGCGCTCGAAAGCGTGGTCCGCTTCTTTATTCCACTGAATGATTGTTTTATCATTTTTCTTCGAATTTCTCAAGTATCTATTTAGAGGCGCTTGATGCTTCGCTGCGTACGGTATGCTGCTTCGGTAGAAGTTTAACATGCCTAAGAAACGACGTAGTTCTTTCACTGTATTTGGTTTCGGATATTCGTTAATTGCTTGAACTTTTTCCGTTGTAGGCGTCAATCCTTGGCTCGTTATATGATAACCAAGAAAATCAATCTCCGATTTTGCAAATTCACACTTGTTTGTGTTAATTGTAATGCCGTTTTCTTGCAGGCGTTTGAATATTTCTTCTAAGTGTTTGTAGTGGACGTCGGTTTCTGAGTCAGCAATTAAAATGTCATCAACGAAAACATATACGTAGTCTAAATCTCTAAATATAGAGTCCATCCACTTTTGAAATGACTGTCCGGCGTTCTTTAAACCGAACGGAAGTCTTGTAAATTCGAAAAGTCCGAACGGCGTTATTATCGCTGTTTTCTCTGGTTCAGCGACAGCAATCGAATAGAATGCTTTCTTTATATCGATTTTACTGAAAATGGTTTTTCCGCTTGCGATATACGTAAAATCTAACAGTCGTGGCAATGGGTATCTATCCGGTACGGTAATTTTGTTGAGTGCGCGGTAGTCACCGCATGCTCTCCATTCGCCATTTTTCTTCTTGACCATATGAAGTGGGGATGCCCACTCACTGCTTGAGGGTCTGCAAATTCCCATATGCATCATCTCCTTGAACTCTTGCTTTGCGATTTTGTATTTGTCTGGAGGAAGAGGACGTGCCCGTGTAGCAACTGGGAACCCTTTTGTTATAATCTCATGCTTAACATTGTGTTTCGGAGGGTTCTTCATCGATCCAGGCTTTGTAATATCTTCATACTTTTCTAACAAGCACCTGATCGAATCTGGTAAGTTCGAGTTAATTGTTCGTATTGATGAAATATTTGCTACTATTATTCGTGCAGGCGTTTCTAATCCCGTTTCTTTGTCGATCAATTTTCGTCCGTGTATATCCACTAACAGCTGGAAATGCTCGAGGAAATCGGCTCCTAGAATCGGCATTTTCACGTCGGCGATGGTAAAACACCATTTGAATTCTCTACGGAGTCCGAAATTCAGTGTTAGCGTGCGTTCTCCATATGTGTTAATTGGGGTTCCGTTGGCGGCGTATACTTGGTATTTGCATGCGTCGCTATCATGTTCCGTGCGATTTAAAACGGAAATGTTTGCACCGGTGTCGACTAAAAATCTATAACTACTGTTTAAGTCGGTTATAGTTAGACGGTTAGCGGGGTGCATAGCACAGAGATCCGTCGCTTTCTGTGCTATTAGTAGTTTTCCGACATCGCATTCGTATTTTTCTTCCATGTACACGGCTGCCGGCATTTTATTGCATTTTGCTTGAATTTGTTATGATAATAACAAATGCCATTCTGCGGCTTTCGATAGTGCGACATTGACCGTGAGCGTGAATCATTACGTGACCGGAAACTGCTGCGTTGTCGCGTTCGAGACAGACGATTGTTGCGAAGCTCGTTTATTTCAATTTGCATCGCTGCAATTTGTGACGTCAGGTTTGTTATTAAACTGATGTCAGCTGTCGACGATATGGCGCTCGTTCGTGTATACGTTAGATTCTCGTGAATTTTGTCGGCTATTTCGCTCAGTTTTTCCAATGTCAAGTCTTCGGATACTGCAATGATAGATGTAATGGTGGCTGGGAGTTGTCGGAACCACAGGAGACGTATCGTATCGTCGTTCATCTTCCCGCTGCCTGCTTCCCGCATTTTTCGTAATAGCTGGGAAGGTTTCTGGTCACCGAGGTCCATCTCTGATAATAGCTTTTGAAATTTTCTGTGCTCGCTCTCCTCGTAACAGCTTATAAGGCGATCTTTAATAGCCGTATATTTTTGCTCGTCTGGAGGATGTGTCAGGATGTCGCTTACTTGATGGATCACCTCCTTTGGCAATTTGGCAATTACCATGTTGTACTTATATTCCTCTCCTTGTTTCTGGGGAGCCATGATTGCTTCGAACTGCGCGAACCACAATCTTGGTGAGTCAGTCCAAAATTGAGGCAGTTTCTCGGTAACTGATATCGCTGCTATACTATCAGTGCTGGCGTCGCCTTTCGCTGGAGTCGCTGGTGGAGCCATGGTGTCTTGTTTGTTTTCTATCACTTTCTAGATTTGATGCTGAAAACCAATTTGGGTTCCGGTCGTCCCGGTATTATATCAGCACTAGAGAAGCGGTAGCCAGTCGGGGTCACCAATTATTGCGTATTGCTATATTCGTTTTGAGGAGTAAAATAAGACGATGATTTTTGCTTGTAATCGACTAGTCTTTATTCTTAATTTTAATCTATTTATATTAAAACATAACAAAGGAAAATACAATTATGAGTTGGAAGGGATTAAACGATGAACGTGAGTAATGTGCAGTGACAGCACTTTGCCATATTAATGTATTTACACGTTCACACGTTTTACAATATTTGTTATGGCTGTTGCCATAATATCAATCCTCTAGTTAGGCAAGACACTGGGAAACTTTAGTAAATCAGCTTCGTGAACTAAAACAATATACTACTACTTAGGTATAGTCAAAATTGAATACGACAAACAGGAATGTAATAAAAGGTCAACTACCTACAAATTTCAATCTGCACACTTCGATAAACTTAAAACTGGATCTTATATGTTTGGGTACGTTCTCATCTAAATAACCTTGAGGACAAGTTAGGTGAGTATTTTAAAGTTGATACCTATTGATGTATCAACTGGAGCTTGAACTGCTCGAAATATGATAGTCATGGACTCTTGGCACAGCTGAGCCAATTTTAGCGCCAGTATCGAATACATCGTTCAAATTATTAATTTAGCTGTCAATAATATGCAAAATAGGTTAATTATATTCTAAGATTTTTAATGTATCGGTTGTTTAATATTCAATGGACTCACAAGTGTCTATTGAAGATATAATTTTATAGGCATAATTAAATAGGTTTATTAAAAACACAATGTATGTAATTAATATTCTACACGTGGCCTAAAAAATACAATTTCTTTATCGCGATACGTACATATGCAATCATAATAATGTCTCCATTCGGCATTTTTTTTTAACTTTAAAACACCTTTACCGTTCTCAAAGGAACATAACTAAAAGATATCAGGATTAAATAAGCTTAATAACAATAAAATGAACCATTCAAATCGTCCATTAATCGGTCAATGATTTGGGCAGTGCGTCTGGCAGATACACAAATAAACACAAAATCTTCAGACTTAAAATGCCCGTCTATCTAATGCTGTTTCCTTTCGTTCTTTGCACATGTCCGTCTTGCCTATTTAAAAAAAAATCTCTTCTTTGCGTCGTAACGGGATAAAAATATGATGTAAAAGTACATTATGGAATGCATGAACCAACTTAAGGTTCGTATAACGTTTGGATATTTAGTGCACTATCAGGCAAAAATTTGTGGGCAAATTTTAATAAAAAATTATGATCTAATAGTTTATTTTAAAAAATTGGCTACATTTAAAAAAATAAACTAAAAAGGCGACTGCTAACGACAAAACTTGATGTGGACAAACCTCAAGACTTGTTAAAAATGTTTTGTGTACTCAAAAAATGACCATGTAAACACATTAAATTGTTAAACAAGCTTGTATGTATAATAATTTCCTATATAATTTCCATATTACGGCAAAACCTAATACATTCACTAGGTTCTTGTAGCAGGGAAAGCGGTCCCACTTTCTCGTCAGTATAAAGTGTTAACGCTATTACTAAAACGTCGAGGAAACGTTTTATTATCTTAACAGACTAGCTAGTCAGTTTTAATGTCTACTAATAGTTCAGGCAAGGAATTGTAAGTTGTAGGCGGAGAAGTTTGTAGAATAATATTTTAAAAGCACCTTTTGCCGAGAGTAACAAGCACCACATAGTATCTAACATTGAAGAATCATAAAGTCTAGCCGTCATTACACAACATTACCTGAGTAGTGTCGTGTTTCTGTTGGTTAAAGTTGCCAGAGCTTTATAAGAAATCACTGGCAATGGCAGTAGGAAGAATCGTGTACCTGGGTGAAGTGTTTTGCTTATATTTTTACAGGGTGATGACTTGTAAGGATAAGTGCACATGTAACGCACGTCAACGTACGATAAAATATTAAGAGAGTTCATTATGACGAGTACTAACGCGCTTTGCGAGAGTCGTTACTCGTCACTACTCTATATAAATTAAAATTGCCAAAAAGTACTGATTTTTTTTCATTATAAGCGTAAATATTCTGCATTTACTACTTTCCATTAGGTAGGCGAGATTCTTTCGTTACACTAACCATTTTCCCTATCTAAATTAGTCACATAATTAGGTAACTCTAAATAATAATTGGTTGCCAATATAAAATGATGTAGTAGGTACCTAATATTTTAATTATTTATAATGAGCTGGCAACCTTGTTGTATTAGAGAGGCGACATGACATGGCCGAACAAGGTGACATCGATAGAAACAATGCGGTGTGGGTTGACACCCATATGTTTCTATTTTATTGTTATCTCCTTCAATAAAGAAAAGCCAAATACATAGGCTGTTTGTTATCAATGCAATGTTACTGAATGTAGTATACTGACTGCACATGGTCTAGAACGGATGGTCACCTCATTTCCAACACCGCCGAGTGTTCGATTCTCAAACGTCAAAACTTCCTTATTCTTTCCACACAAAATATACAAAGAAAATATCATGTACAAAGGCAAGCTTAACTCATTATGAGATTTCTACCAGCAAACCTTACAGTGGCAAAAGAAAAGATAAAAATGAGAGTGCAAATAAAGTATACAATTGAATAAGAAAGATGAGGGAGATAAATAAAATAGAACTTAACTTATAGAACCAATGTATACCATAATGTATATGTAAAAATAACCTCTGTGTGATTCTTAACGTTTATTTTGATCTGGATTTACTTCGTGTCCATGTATTTTATGTTAGTAAAATCATTGAATTTGTTCTAATTCTTTTTACAAAGATATCTCCCGCACTGTTTCTTCATTGATGCTAAAGATGATTGTTTGAAAGTTCATATACTTGGTTGTAGTTATGTGTCACTCAGTCAGTATCATATTTATTATTGCCTCTATAATTTCTACGCAATGGTATGTACATAAAATATTTAATATCTGAGGTCTACGTTTTGCTAATTATATTCACTTCTGCAAGTACATATCAGCTTTATTTAAAATCTACTTGCTTAACAGTAACTTACACTAGCAACTTGTCTTCATCTGACAAGTTAATATGCTAACCAAATTAAGCACACTCGGTGTTTGCGTCCTGTCACTTACTGCAACAACTCGTTCTGACACTAGATTAATACCTACTAGTAAGTATATTAAAGTTTATTATTAACATCGTATTACTAACATACTCGTATTATTTGCAACTTAACATCTTAAAAGTCAACGCTAAGTTTCATACACAAAAATAAAATTATTTTGCTACAGCTTACCCAAGAATTCGCATTAGCTCTCTGTACTCGCAACCATAAATACTTACCGCAGTACCTGCAGCAATAAACTCAATAAACTCTGGAAATCCTTGAACAGAACAGAACAGCAGAAACACAACATATCCAACATAGAGTTTTTATGGCTTTGGTCTTCTGTAAAGTGAAGGTACTTCTCCAGTCGAATTACTCAATTTATATGCCCTTCAACTATTTTTCTTCTTCTTTAACACACAGCCATTAAATGCTGAGTGTAGGTCCTTTCTAATGCACGCCATCCATTACGGTCTTAGCTTTTACGCATCCAGTCCTGGGCCGTATGCTTGTTTGCCACCTTGGTAGTATAAAAAAAAACAACTTTATCACGTTATCCATCCCGGTAGTAAATCACCTTGCCGTTAGCAAAAACTACTCCTTCAGTTCGAGTTCTTCAGTTCCAGTGCCCAATTTTTGCCCAATGTCTTAATTATTACTTAATAGAATAAACAGTACCGCATACACTTATTGTCAATGTTTTAAATATTTGTCATCAACCTGTAACGTAATTAAAATCTGGAACTATGTTTATTTGAACAGGTGTTTTTTATATATTCAGTATATTAACAGATGTTGAAATCAGCGCCACCGTTAGTATAACATTTGTAATTTAAAATATTGTAGTGTTATGCGACATGTAAGCTATTGCTTCCTTCCGACTTTGATTAAGTGGGAGTCGATGCTAATACAATTGATAATTTTATATTATGTGAGCTCGTTATGTGTCTTAGCGGATTGCTGATACCTGGGTCGAGTTTTCTGTCAAGAAGAATAATAGATGATAGAACCCGTGCCTCACTGAACTCATGTCCTATACCAAACGTCATTTTTCCCTCGCTGATTGCTAGTCTCCGTCGTAATTAGCCGCCGTAACCAAAATTAGTTTAGAAGGTTCTTATATTTAATTTTCCTCGTTCTCATGCTATTATTGAAAAATAGAAATATTTAATTATTCGTACTATTCGTTCGTGATTTATAATTATTTAGCGCTATTTAGCTACCTGTTTTACGTAGACGCCGTTGTCGTCAGTCAAGTAGTCAACCCACTCACAATTTGCATAATACCACGACAAAAGACAATCGCAATCGAATATTTAGTACTTGAACATTTTGAAACAATTATTCTACTTAAAATATCTTATTTATGACCATGGCGAAAGTTCTACGTAGTTAGAACTTCACAATCTTTGCTGTATTAGATTTTTCTGCGTGAGCTATATTTTTATGGCCTTAATGTTTAAATAATAATAAAGTTTATTGTCTCAAAAATAGATGTTACATTAGTACTTAGAGCAACCTTTTAAGCAAAACGATGCCTGTATTTGGTGGCTCTGCTCTTCGATATCGTATAAACATTAATATCCTAAGAAACAATATACCTAGCAAAAGTTATACAAAATAAAATAAAAGAGAAAAAAAGCTATTCGTGTAGATATTACTATAGATAAAACTAATTAAAAATAGATAAAACTAAAAATGTATTTCATAAAATAATGAAAAGCTCTACAATACCAGTATCTTTTAAGTTATTATAATAGTAACTAGCGGCAAGTTGATTTGTATTTTACGAAAATTTCATAAATGCCGACCCGTGCGAAGCCGGTCGCATGGGTCGAAATTTATTAAATTTTCGTAGGAATCCCGTAATTTCTTTTCAATAAAATAAAGCCTATATTAACCGCTGATAATCATCATCTCAACCCATAAACGTCCCACTGCTGGGCACGGGTCTCCTCCATAATTTTTGAAGGGATATTAGCCTACTACACCACGCTGCCCAGACTGGTTGGTATAGGATTTTGTTTCGAGTTTTCCCTCTCTTGCAGTAGATATTGTCTGCCGGACTTATTCCCTTAGTCGACTCTTACGACACCGACGAGATAGAATGGGGTGGTGATATTTGTATTCTTAATCCGTCACCACACGGACTGCCGCTGATAATGTAGCTTTCTAATCATGAAAGAATTTTTAAAATCGGTCCAGTAGTTTTAGACTCAAATCGTAACAAACAAAACAAATCTAAGTTTAGATATAACTCCAGGTTCGAACTGCACAGATGGTTTAACCGAAAAGAAATCAGTCGTAGGACCAACGGCTTTACATGTTTTTAGAGGCACAGGGATAAAAAAAAGCTTCGGGCATCTCTTGTAAATTAATTAACAGAAAATTCCAAATATATTTTTAGCCCGATCCAGGAATCGAACCTGAGACCTCGTAATCAGCAGTCGCACTCACTACCACTAGATCAACGAGGCAGTTAGTCTATATCTATATAATACAAACTTACTAGGTCTCTTCTTTTCTATCGGTATCACTCTTGACAGAGTGGTCGTGGTCATCACTTCAGGTGTTAGTGGCAAGCTTAACAACGCGCCGCCACTCTTCTCTGATGGCCGCCTTCCTCGTACATTCATGCAGTGATGATGAGCCATTTACTGCCGCTTTTATTTGGTCAGTCCATCTCATAGGCAAAACTTACTAGGTAAAACAGCTTTAATTAAACGTTGCAATAATGTCACAAGTATAAGCACACTACAAGCTCACAGCCTATTTCACATAGGCCGGCTTATTCATCTTGTACTTATATATTGGTCATCAAACCATTAGATCGTTCCACGAGATTGAAAGGTATGACGTATTATACGTTACCTAATGCACAGGAAATCGTTAATTGTCATTTATCTGTTACTACTTTACTAGCAA
Organism: Trisateles emortualis; assembly: GCA_947095525.1. NCBI lineage: Eukaryota > Metazoa > Arthropoda > Insecta > Lepidoptera > Erebidae > Trisateles > Trisateles emortualis. Next base: position 8,893,414 of record OX352735.1, on the reverse strand, counting down.
TACTGGCTCAAGGCTGGACATAATATACTGTACTGTCGCTGGTCAACCGTTTGATATAAGTTTTTAACATGTTATATTTATTAAATACAATGTTAGCTTGTTTACGTCAAATTTTGCAAGTAAGTAACCACCGGTGTTTGATTGAACTGAAATTTCAGTTTCACTTTGTAGATTTTATACGTACTTATGAAATGATTTGATTTTTACGATAATGGAAAACATCGACTTAGAAGAAATTCTAAAGGCGTGTCTGATTTGATCCACTAACCCGCGATATTACAGCGTGCGTGAATGAAGATCTAAGCTCTCTCATCTTTCTTAATAGAAGAGAGAAGACTAGTGCCCAGCAGCATATTCTATGGGTTGCTAGCCTATGGACGCTTGCAACACCAGGGGTATCACTCGCGCGTTGCCGACCCTTTAGAAACTTTATAACTCTTTTCTTGAAGAACCCCATGCTATAGTCTTTCGGGAAAACCTCGGCAGGGAGCTCATTCCACAACCTAATCATACGTGGGAGGAAATTCCTCTGAAACCGTAACCGTAAATTAGTTTGAAACACCGAAAAAGTATTTCCAACCGTTAGAAAACTACTATAAATAAGGCTATCTAGGTAGTGTGGAGTTCCTACTGATGTGTACAGAGAGGTTCAATAGAGTTTTGTGAGTAGAGTATTGTTAATAATAATAACGACTCGTGTCGTAATGTTCCACTGCTGATTACGAGCCGCCTCTATCAAAAGAGCTGATAGGTTCGTACTCGGCCATGCCGCCGCCATGCATGTTGGTGGATCAGGCATGCCTCTAGAAATTCTTCGAAAACATGCGAGTTTTCACGCGATATTATTTTTCACCGTTCGCAGATGGTAATCATTTGATTAATACTTGTTAATTCGAAAATGTAAAAATTACAGTGGTACGGCAAACCGGGCTCAAACTCACACACCCCTCGTGTGCAGTAGTTGGTTACTTTACCAGTCGGCAACTACAATTCGTCTAGTCTTTCGCAGAATATCTGATTTAGTCATGTATTTTTTATGATTATTATCTTTGCCGGTTATGATATTACCTTTATATGTTAGTGTGGATTTACGTCTGTAATACGACGAGAGACATTTTATGAAGTAGCATTAGTTAGTCTTGTACCAATAATAGAGCTACTATAAGTATAGTGTTTGACGTCTATGTGATGTTAAAGTCGTAATTCTTTTATATAACATTTATTAACAATATTACGTCAGGCAGGTATTTGTGTGCAGATTATGAATAGGAGGCTCTTATCACCTTTATTTAACACCCATTTTAATACTGTTTATTAGTACTTAAAATAAAATGTATATTTTGCTTCGGAGTGAAAAAGATAAAAAAAAGTTAATAGAAGCATTATAAAAACCAAAAAAATGTGTGTAATTAGAAGACAATGAAACGTTATATATTCTTTGTAATCCATATTTGGATCATCATCGGATCAGACATGCCCTTAGAAATAATTAATTTAGTATTACTATACAATAAACCAGAAATAAATTTGTAGGATCTTATACCTACCCCGTTCGCGTCCTACGCAATCAGAAGGCATTGATACTAACTTCACACTATATCTTCAAGAATGAGAAAGTAGATTCAACAAGTCCGTGATTCATAAACAAGAAATAATAATTTGTAATTATATATAGCAAGAAAACAAGTCGTCCTCAGTAGTAGGAAGTGAATTTTCCGAACAAAGCCGAATGACGTGCAAGAGACATACAAAAACTGTGTATAAGTAAAATAACAATATAATTTTATCTGTTGCCGCGATCTTCACACTTCGTTACCGTCTCAATGTCAGTGTAAATCAATAGATGATGTTAAGATTTATATTAAATAACGGTTACTTCTTTTATTTATATGACTTGCGGTTTTTGGTGCCAGGGTCTTTCACTCTTGTGGTGGATTTACGCATAAACAAATTGCCAGATATACGACGATTAATGGATGCAATAATACTTTACAGTATATTGCGGTGAAGCAGATTTTTTATTTGATCCCGTTTTGGATGGATGGTTTCATGGCTCTATTTGTCCAAAATCAAAGTGATACATGAGATAATTGTGTAAATGTGTACATAGGAAAAAGAAGAAGAAGTTTTCTTGGACTGCTCGGGCAATTTATAAGTAACATAGTAAGTTTTTTTAAAAGGACAGCATCCGCAGTTGGAGCGCTCTGACGCCGCCCAGTTCGCCGGCGACGGATCGGATCAGCGAGGATACTTTTCTCCCTGATCCGCTCCGCCGCCTCCTTCTGCGAGATTATGTCCTTGCAGAAGGATGCGACCGCCATCCACGTTTGCTGCACCGAGTCGTCTTTGCAGTCACAGTGGTGGCAGACATCCACTGAACCAACCGTACAGTCAATTTGTACACATTATAAATAAAATTAGAAGCACCTAGCCTCAATTTATTTTTTTGATGTATGATATACACACTTTCACATGTAAAACTTTAAATATATGAGATAAAGCTAGTGTATGGTATTATAAAAAAAATATGTTCCTAGTGTATGGTATTACAACGGACCCCATGTGAACTTATACATTTATCTTGATTGTTGGTTTTAAATATCAACGTTCCGTTACTAATTACGGGTATCTCGCCCTACCATTACTGTAGTAACCCGTTTCTCTTTCATTGTTGCTCGCACAGAGCGTTGTACTAATTGAAATTAAGGGGTTAACCTTGTCACTTGTTTTCGGCAGGTATTGACTATTCAGTCAAGTCAACAAGTTATCCACCTGAATAAATCCAACCTCGAAAATAAAGATTGGTACAAAAATGAAACTTGAAATTTCTGACGGGAAGCAATCTAATATTTCGAGAACAGTGTTTTATATACTGGCCAGGCGACAAAAATATATACGGCTCGATTGATGATAAGTAGTTACTGTAGTTTATGAAAGCTTGCAATAAAAGTACTGGGGTATCACAAGCGTGACCCAAAAACTCCAGACTTTTGTACACTGACACTTACAATACCAAAGGCACCAATTGCGTGTTGCCTACCCAAAAATAAACACCAAAATAAAAGATAAGGTTGCGCTGACACGGTACAGTTCAAAGTAGGTAACTGTACAGCAAGTGTGACATTTTTATTTTAACCTCGTATTAAATTTTGTAAGAGCTGATTATGAAACGTAAGTGGTTTATAGATGCTAAGTAATAGGTGCATGGTTGCTGTATCGCAATTATATCACTGCAGCGACCGTGTGAAGATATTTAATAAGCGGTCAGCGCGAATGCATTTCATTCGATTGAGTAAATCTGCAGTTTCGTACCGTAATAAGACAACAACTGTACTACCGCTATCGCAACAGAGGTAAACCTAGACCTCGTAACTATTTGATTAATTATTATTTTAAAATCACGCATGCGTGTAAACGTTGACGGCTAACAACATGCATTCGCGTCTTAATCGCTGCAAAAACGCCACTAAGTCACAATTCTACTTTAAAGCGCTTGCTTTAAAGCTTACATAAAAGATTACAAGTGAGAGCATAAGGAACAATGATGTTCGTGACTTTATTACACGACAATTTCATTTTTAAAAGACCAATTGTACTTCGTCCTACTTTCCTATTAACACCAAAATGAGATTTGTATCAGTAAAGCCAAATTGATTCTATTAAATAGATAAGTTGATCAATACTAACAATGGGAATTGGAACCATCACGAGGGTGTGGGTGTTACTGACATATTGTTTATTTATGAAATGAGTCAATTTCTGTGTTATTTTTATATACAACTTTATAGGTCATTTAGTGAAACTGTTTCTAAAATACCGATAACACAAATACTCTGGTTTTACAAGATGTGGGCAGAATATATGGTCAGTAATGCTCCTCGTACTGCAACATCTGCAATCGTCTCTAGGGTTTGTCACCGCGGTATGTAATTAAAAAAATATCTTTATAAATGTTCTTTTTCTTGTAGATACTCCTTCATTGCACTTGTTGAGTGAGTGCAGTGAGTAGTTGAAACAACATAAATAAATAATGTAGGTACCTAAGTAACAACAACTAAACAACTCTTTGTATGTTAAAATATCGTTAGTTTTTTTGTTTTTGACATTGTTTTATTAAATATATAATGTTTACCCTGTCTATACTTCGTTAAATTCACGCACGTGTCTCTTATTTCCTAATACGCATTTTCACAACAGGCTGTACTTACACAGCTACACAGTATAGTGCGTAGCAAGCTTGTCCTACATAACACGAAGTCGTTCAAGTGAGTACCGATCTTACATCGTAAGTAGAACAGCCAGCACTTCACCACCGAATAAAACTTTACCGGTATAAAGTTTTTTGCTAGATTACGTCAGCGATAAGGTTATGATTTCTTTGACCCGTTATATTTAAACAACATGGAACATATTCGTTAGCTTATCTGTTGATTGAACTGGTTTTGAGAACAAATTCGAAATTCGTTTTACTCTTGAGTTGTAGGTTTTGATGTTAAAGAAATTAAGTATTTTGAGAAATTTAAATGTAGAAGAAAGTGAATAACATTTCGCTGCGTGAATCTCATTTATATTTTATTTGATTGTAAATACTAACGACCCGCTGCGACTTTCCATGGGTGTTATTGAGATTTTCATAAAAAAATACTAGGCTTTTCTTGTGGATCTTTAAAGAAAACATTTTCCTGATTATTACGAAAATGAAGCCAAAAAAAATTCAAAATCGATCAAGCCGTTTTTAAGTGATACTCTGCCATACATGTGGTAATTGATGTTTCATTTTGACTGTAGTAGGTGGTAGATTACTAAACATAATTCTTGACATAATTTTAAATATAATTTAAAACTGAAATAAGTACCTAAAGTAGATAATGTCAATAGTATTATATAACTGAGTTCAAACACATAAGAACTGAGCCTTCATAACAAATATTTGGCCTCAGATAAATGAGGTAAATATTTTTGTGCCAACTAACAAGCGATAAAAAATAACGAATTATCTGTAACCCAGTTTGGATAATATTGGATTACACGGATGGATAGCTGACGCGAACTAGAGTTGATAGCTAATAATAGGCGCTAAATTAATTTGAAAGGAGCTTGTTGATAGGCTACGTGGAATTTTCCGTTTTATGATCCAGAGGATAGCTGCCATTTTGTCAAGGCATTGAATGAAATTTAAAATAGATACATAAAATATCAATGAGTTGATATTAGAACATAATTAGGCTGAAGGCGTTTCCCGAAGAGAAACGTGATCTTGAGGCATAAAAAATACTATGCAAAGAATAAAGTATATAACTTTCGCTAGTCAGATGTCTCAAAAATAAAAACTACATACTTTTAGCCCTCTCTTCGTTGTAATTTTTGAAAACTTCCCTTTTATTGTGTGTTCCATGATGATTTGAAATACCTAAGTAACAGTACAAACTTTACTGTAACTAATAAACTGGAAACTATTTCATTTTTTGTAATATCAATATTGATTATTTGCTTAACATTGCTCAGGCAAGGAAACTACTACACGAAAGGAAGTAATTAAGGACACAAGAAGCCATTAGTTGAGACAACCACGTGGTTGGATCGTGTTATAGAGAAGTTAAAATGCAATTATAAAAGTCTTCCTTTTTCCGATTGATATAAAAGTATATTTCATAAGTTGCGTGATATACGACTGCCGTGTCTGAGGTCCTAGAGCCTATAGACAAGTGGCATAAGTGATAATCGAATCGATAAGTCAAAAAAACAAATGTATGGGATTTGACGTGTTTACGTTATAATGTCGCAAACTTATGTCAAATCCCTTACATTTGCTTTTGTGACTTTTCGATTCGACTACAGTTTATGCCACTTGTCTAGAGGGGCTGGTCAGTTATCCAGGTCAGGTTGTATAGGTAAATTTCGGTCGATCGATATAGCAAGAGGCCCGCTCCAAATTACATCGGATATAATATACCCAGCAAATGCTTGTATCTCTACTACTTCACCTTATAGTAAAAAAGCTTAATAAAAGTTAATGTTACTTCAGAATTACTTGTTTTAGGGTGTTCTTTTGTTTTTTAGCAGGAAATTCGAAGTTTCGGCCAATGATCGTGTTTGGTTGAAGTGTAGAACAAAACGATTTTGTGAAATAAATTTTCTGAAATAATTAAATAAAACTGTTCGTCTATGTGCATTCATCAAGACATCAATCATTTACAATCTCAAAGCATACATCCTTTTATTTACAGTGGTCTCACACTTTTCTGCCTTTTACATAAAAACTCATGTTTTACTATTTACGGGGTATTTGATTAGTAGTCGGAAAGCCATTAAGTGCAACGTATACATTATTATTTTCTGCAGTCTTATAAGACTGCAGAAAATAATAATGTATACGTTGCAAATAATACGTTGTAAATACGTTGTAGCAAAGTGAAGACAAAACCAAAGAGGCTGTTATAACAGCCTCTTTGGTTTTGTCTTCACTTTGCTAAAGATGCGAGTGGATTCTTTGTTCTTTCTACATTTAAAATATTACTTATTGTTTTGAACAAATAACCGTTCAATCTGTAACTTTATCGTAATAAAATATGTAGGTACTTATAGCTTCTTTTGTTTCGCACAAACATACTCGTACTTATTTGTAATATTATGTGACGTAGATCTGTACTTATCTGCTAATGCGTATAGACTAAAGCGTAGCAATACGAAATCAAGATGTACTAAATAAGTTATTATTGCCAATGGTGGCAGAAAATGACAGTGCCAAGGTACATCCAAGCATGGGCTTGATTGTAACCGTACACATAGGCGTACGGTGAAGTTAGTTGTTTAAAGAAGTACATGTAGCGCTCCGGAAAGAGAGCGAGAAAGAGAGATCCAGGTAAATAATTCATTCCTATGAATGTAGTCAAAATAAATGTTGGATGCTTTGTTAGAAAGGCGACTAGCACGAATTTCAAGTGTACCTCAGAATTTATATTATGTTATGTAAGTACAGATTTCATAATAATATTTCATAAACACGACATATATTAATTAAATTAAAAAATATTATTAAAACATTCACAATATAATTCACACGCCTTAGAGGAATGCCAATCAAACTAACGCACGTACACACCCATGCATGCCCTAGCAGAACAGAGATAGCATAAACACAGGCACAGATAAAATAGATAACGTTACTTTCCCATTGTCTAGGGGCCATGGGAACGAACCTGTTTATGTGAAGTTGAACTTGTCATACATTCCCGTCATTATCGACATAACTGTTAATACGAACTTGTTGTAAGATTTATACATTTTATTGCGTAAGCGCAGCGCCGGTATTGATAGATGACATCAACTGGAGCTATGTCCGAGTCCGTTATGTAACGTTATTGTATATCTATGTGTGTGTGTTTCACTGGCCTGTTGGTGTAGTGGTTACAGACTCCTACTGATAATCCGGTCTTGGGTTCGATTCCCACTCAGAACAAATATTTGTGTGATAAACACGGTTATTTGTGTCTGTAATTTATCTAAAATAAGTCTTAGAAATATATAAACACTAGTTTTCGCCAGTAGCTTCGCCCGCACCGACAATCCCACGGGATTAGTTTTAATTAAGAAAAGACTACTGGAGTAGCACATATACTTTGATTGTTTGATTTTTATAATACAGACTCTGCCTAGTTCGAGATCAGATGACCGTGTGTGAGTTGTCCCAAGTTATTATTATTATGTGGCTTGGTATGAGTCTCTGGAAAATTTATATCATTGCATTAATGCATACTACTATTTGAAGGAGGAGCAATGACATTGCGAGAAACACGTTACGAAGAACGGCATTAAAAATATGGTGTAATATCGGTGGAAATGATGAAAGATCAATTTTTGGTGGCACACAAGCGCACGCCCGCCTGAAGATAAGCAGTTAGTAGTCTCTGGACGCAATATGTACCTGTATCACTTCACAAAAATTTTAACACCAGGGCTTTGTGATGGAGTATAATAGTATCCCTGGGATAGGAAAACGCTTCCCCAAACGAGCGCTGAAATCCTATACTCACACACAGTAACACAATTATACAACAGTGCATAGCTATTTAGCTGATCTTTTGTAAGATGAAGGTCCTTCTCCAGTCGAGCTTACTCGATTGTATGGTGCCTTACCTCTCTTAAGTACCTATGTTTATTTATAGGTAATTATCTATACCTAAATACTGGGTACTGTAAACTATTTTTCTTTGTATTTTATTGTTTATATACCTTCATTCCTTGTATATTATATTTATAACATTAAAACCTCTAACAACTTTTACTTTATTATATTCAACTATCTTTTTTGACAAGCCAAAGGTTGCCTGGAAGAAATTGTTAAAGCGATAAAACCACCCATTGTACTAACTTAACTATGAAATGTATTTCTATGTATTTGTCTAATCAAAAAATCTGAATATAAAATATTTGTCTATTACCAAAGATGCCAATTTGTACAATTCTGGATATTATTTTATTCCATTCTACATACATGTACGTGACTTCAATACTTTGTATCTTCTTACAATATATCAGTTTTATTATGCAACTAACAATTTTTAATATATAAATTTATGGCTATCATAAAACACTTTTTTATTAAATTTTCACCCTTGTATCTGTCTATAGATAAGAAGGTTCATATACTACTGTGAATATTATTAAAATGTTCACTTTCATTTGCTTGAGGTTAAATAAACGGCATAAGATACGCATAAGACGGCATATAAGATTTTCAGACGTATTTTTAATTGCATACGAGCTTGTTTTTTTTTTCATAAAGGAAAAACTGGTTTATTTCCCATTTTGTTATTTCATTAGACCGGTTTGTTTCATCTTATTAAATAATATATTTAATGTCTGTGATTTCCTTTACCCTTATCCACTAATAAATGACCCCGGAAAAAATGGTGAGCTAAAGAGGAGACCTTGTTTTGCTCGCCTACTAAATGGAATAGATCGCTTTTAGCGACAAGACCGCCCATTGTCACTACCGGAATTTGTTTGTTTTTTGGTATATGTGGTGTGGAATAAAGAATATCTTTTTTTTTAATGCTACCAAGGTGGCAAACAAGCATACGGCCCGCCTGATGGTAAGCAGTTACCATAGCCTATGGACGTTTGCAACACCAGAGGTGTCACTCACGCGTTGCCGACCTTTTAAAAGCCTTATAACTCCTTTCTTGAAGAACCCCATGCTATAGTCTTTTGGGAGAACCTCGGCAGGGAGCTCATTCCACAGCCTAATCGTGGTGGTTATCTAAATTTTAATCTTGTTAGGGGCTGTCCTTGGCGGTCAGAGCACTTCGAACTTTAGGAATCTTTAGTGCATAACTAGATATTGTTACAATTAATTAATGTTTCTCGGCTAATAAAGTATGCATCAAATCCGTTTATCTTTCAAATAACTTTTAAATATTATTGCAGTCTTTACTTTTATCTGCGGTTTCTGTTTCGTTTAGTGTAATCAATTTGTAACACTATCCGTGGAATGTATATAAAATACTAGTGGCACGACGTCCCGGCTTCGGACTGGTGGACATATTTTTTCCCTATTCTTCTTTTACAAAAATATGATAATATATAGCTTTCTATATGTGAAATATTTTTTTGAATCGGTCTAGTAGTTTTAGAGTTTATTCATTACAAACAAAAATATAAAATTCCAAAAATGTCTTATTAGTACGCACTTATATGAACGTCCAAAATAATTGTGCTGAAGTAAATGTCATGCAGATTAATATTGGATCGCAATGAAAGGGGAATGACCTTGTGCTAATAATATAATTTTTATTATATTATCATTTATGAGGTCTCATACCGATCAGTTTTTTTAAGATATACTTATGTAGAATCTAAAGGATTTAACCTTAACAATTTAAATTGTCGAATGAACGTCTGTCGAGTCTGGGTGTGATTTGTGTCCGTGAATTGTATGTTTGTAAAGTCCCTTGCGACACAGGGCTTGTTCCCAAGTGCATAAGTTATCTTTGCAAAAAAATATTAACCTACGCCCTCTCGATGAATAGTAGTATGTATATAAGCTATACTATTATAAGAAAATTATATATACCTAACAGCGCATCCAATTTTCTATTAGATAAGTATAATATAAAATTAGATACCTGCGGTGGTTCAAACATAATCATTTTAAAAGAGGACAGTGTTAGTTGCATTGGTGTCATAGGAATGTGAAAATAGCTTCGTAAAGAAATAAAAATCGCGATAAGCTAGTGGGTGAAAGCCATCTGCAGATTACAGATACCTACATCATATTTGGAGATCGTGGCGAGTAGCAAAAAAATATATAGTATAAAAACTTGATAAAACAACTGTGATAGTAGGAGGTAGGAGTAGACACAGTTGCCATTTATTATTTCTTATTCTAATACCGCCTATATATGTTCGCAAGTTTTTTAATTTTACGTTAAAATTTCATGTTCTCATGTTAAGTGAATTTCTGTAATTCTTTTTTGAGAATAAATGTCTATAACCCTTATTATATTATATTATACTAGCTGTTGCCCGCGGCTCCGCCCGCGTGGATGTCGGTTATCGCTGCAAAAAGCCTCCATCCATTCTTACAAATTTTCACATTTATAATATTAGTAAGGATTATATGGACAACGGTGTAAAACGTGGTATTATTTGTAAGATTTTTCCATACATTTTCTTATCTGACGTTTCGGTAGAAATGCATCGACCGTGGTCACAGGTTGGCTGACCGTCTATATTTTGATAGTAATATACCTACGTATATCTTATGTCCAGAACAAAAAAACAACACGCACTAAAATGAAACTGCAACTAATTATTACTATCAAAATATTATTATATTTGGACGATCATCATTCCCACGCATAAAACGACCATCAAAACATTATGAACTTTTAAGGACGCTGGGTCCTTAAAAATAAATACATTACCAATACATATCTATCAGTATTGCCTTCAAAATAATTGTCGTTGTTAAATACAAGGTTTTGATACTGAACAATCTCTACTTTTGTTTCTTACAGTACATATTCGTTTTTATACCAAGCTTATGTCTTTCGCAATACGTTGTGATTCGGGTCAGCTGTCGATGGAAGGTATTTTTCCTTCAGCCTTTATTTTTATTTACAGTTATTAATATAATGGTCTCATGACAGCAAATTTAAAAAAATATTATTTTTGACATATGTATATAAAAATCCCAAATACAAAAAGAAATCTTGAATTATAAATATAATTTTGCCACTTTGTAAACAAATTATAAACCCATCAGATGTTTAAATTGCGAATATCGATTTCTTGTCTCGATTTATTTGTCCCAAGATAAACCGGCTTGCTAGTCCCGCTTTCGCTGCTCGAAACAAAATATAAGTAACCCGTATGGACAATAACAACAATCGCAGTTTCGCAATACCACGTAATTCGGGTCAACACTCGATTCTCGATGAAATGGGAAACGGTTTTACCGTACGGAGCGTAGAGTTATCGCTGACTTCCTCGGAACCGTCATGTCGTATCAAAACGCCTTGTTATAACTATAAGGCATTCTTCAACATGACGGTACCTACAGTAATACTGTGTACTAACCATTTATGATCTATTTATAACTGCTAATTAACTGAAGGATCTACCATAGGAAGTTTGCATGAAGATTATGATTTTAATTGCAAAGAGCGGTAACAAATGAGTCTTATGAGTATGCACTTTATTAACTTGAAATGAATTAATCTGATAAGAAATTACATTACATTTTGCAATTACCTACTTACCTAAATAAACAAAATTAGTCTTAGGTATAATCTCAAACAATAATCATTGCGAATTCCTAACAAAATAACATAGACTTACCGAGAGACTGTGAGCGCGCGCGTCGTGCGCCTGTTTATTGCAGTTATTATAATTATAGATAGAGTTTAATTAACAAGATAGAAGTGCGTCCTTAACTTTAATTTTCTTCATTTTAGATATTCAATTTAAATGCAAGTATTTATTTTTGCTTCATAACTTAAAAAAAAGACGACTTGATACAACTAAACCGTTTCCTTTCGATTATAACCGGTGGCAATTTATTATTCCATGCACCATTTAAGTCACAGGATATAGCCATGCCTTATTGTACAATAGCCATGCGAATTATATATTGACAAGTAAGTAATCCTTATGTAGCAGCAATTAAATCTTAGTATTAGTTATGTTATACTGAATATAGGTAGGTACCTATAATAAAAAGAAGACTCATTGAAATAAAGCATATAGGTACTGTACTTTCTTGAAATTCTAAATGTTTATGTTCCTTAAAAAAAAAGAACCTATCGTATATCCTACGATATCTAAGGCGTTTTAATGTATTTACGTTTTATAATCAGCTGTGCTGACAAATCAGTTTCAATGTAGTTTTATCTTAACCTGCATATTAATTACTCTTGTGTGGGAATGATGTGCTGCCGAATCTTAATATTATTCCGCGGTCAAATTTGCATTGAAAATTAATACGACTGGGTGTTGAGTATTCGTTGACGCACTGTGTGCTTGCAAGCAAACAAGTACCGAAGGCAGTACGGTTTGCAGAACGGTCGGATACAGACGCCTTCGCCGCGAGTCGACGACCGTTTAAACGATACTATCAACTATTTACAGAACAGAACGCTACTAGGCTGAATCGAAGTATTGCCTTTGCTTAATTCGAGATTTAAAACAACATGAATTTTCGCGCCAATACAACATCATTAATTATATAGGTTTTATATCGTGATTCCTTTTTTAAATTTTAATATTAGACATTATCTGTGCAAACGTGTGTTTGTTTAGTGAACTAAGAAATTGTGTGATACGATGCAGTGCAGATAACGTTTCGTCGGTTTGCGGTTGCGTGTGGTTAAGGTATTTATTTTAGCTGCTACTAGGATATTAATAACTAAGTAATGTATATTACTAGAAAATATTTTTTATATCGCGAACGGATTAATTTCTTATCTCTTAAAATATTCGAGATTAAGATGTGTTTACTCGGGTAAATAGTTTATGATAAGAGAATAATGGAGTAAATTTTGACAAAATTGGTATGTAATTTATTACCTATCTGCTTTGCGATAGTTTTACTTGTTATATTAATGTAATACCTTTAACTTAGACCTAAGTACTTAGTACTTACTACTACTTAGCAGTTTTAATTACTTACACATAAAAATAAAGTTAGTACTTAGGTATATTTTAAAGTTTGTTGTAATACATAAGTGCTTCAATAACTTCACCTCGAAAAACCCGAAATACCGTCAAAATCTTTCTTTTAATTACATTCCACACGAAGTGTTTGTGCTAAATGTGTTTTTAAAATCGTGTAGGCAGAATTAATTGTAAGTATACTTAAATAGGCTTTTATTTTAAATAGAAAATCAATTTAATAACCTCGATTTTCGATTGATCAAATGTTCAAGATGCAAGTTTGCAATTTTATGATCAGGTAGAATTGTACATAGAAATATGCTACGCTTGAGGTGGCAGTCGTCAAAAGCACCTTGAAAAAATAAAGATTTTTAAAAATAACTGCAACAGAAAGCAAATATGAAATTATTTCTAACTAATTTTAAAATTAATGAGTTAGGTATACGACTTTGTTCGCAAACTTTTGTATAAAAGTAATTTCTGAGCGTTAATAACGTTTTTGAATAATATTTAATAATTTTTATTTTAGTATTTTAATTCTAGCCAAAATAAAAATAAAAAAAAGACTAATCTTCACTATTCAAATTTTGACAGTTAAATATTTATGTTTAAACCGCCTCTACCGCATTTAATTAAGGCGCTATTATACTAGAAATCATTTTGAGAAAAGTAGGTCCATTATTTACAAAATATTTATTTTTTATTGAACAACTGATATTTCCTTTTGCCTACTAAGTATTTTTATACAACATGTTTTAAATGAAAGTTGCCAATACATGCAAAGTAACCAGAACATTAATAAATCGTTTCCGTATTCGGAATAAAATTCATATTATTAATAAATAAGTAGATAAACTTGTTCTAATGTGTTCTTAAAAAATCACTAATTACTTTACACTTCTCAGTAGGTATTACATAATTAAAATTAAAAGACTTGTAGCTAAGGAATAGCTGCGTGGCTCGATGGATCCGTTTGAAACATACTTGCCGCGGTCGGTTTATAAATGGGTAACCATTTTCTAAAAAATAACATAGGGAGATCTCAAAGGGTTGTGCCTCGCGAAACAACCGTTGGTTTTAAGCCTGATCTCCGGTAGTGTCGGATTGCAGTCCCATTCGACTATTAGAAAATAAAGGAATAGAGAGCGCATCTATGTTTGCGCACACACTTGTTTACTATAATATGGCATTTGCAGTTGGCTAATTGCCGTTGAGATTACCCGCAGGCGCATTGACCGAAATGTGTTTTTAAGAAAATTATTATTATTACATCACATAAACACTAAAACAAGAGGTTACTATACCAAACATATATATTAAACATAACGTATTGTTTTGTTATAGAAATCATCAATGCAACCACGATGCAGACAGCAAGAGAATCGAGCAGACAAAAACGGTGTAACAAAAGGCGAAACTCTAGAAAGAAATCCCTATCGCCATCCGACTTAAAATGCACTAGAGGAGACACAAAAACGGACAACAAGTTGAACGGCAAGCGTTCTCTATCGGAGGGGTCAGTGAAAGTAAAGCATAGGAAAAGTAACATACGGCGAACTTTGACCCATCCGTTTACGTGTTCGGACGATATTCGCGATGTTAGTATGATCGGAGTGTTTAATAGTGATGTTAAAGTGGAACCACCTACGGAAAGTGATGAGTCAAATTTGCCGCCGACGAGTAGTGATAGGGACACAGAGGATGATGGGAGGTTATCGAGGCCTGTGCCACAAAGGTCTCGGTGGGATTCCGGGAGTGAGATGGACTCGCTTGTGTCGACGGTCGTAAAGAGAGCCAGGCGACGCAGAACGCCAGCAAACCCAGGTAAGATAATACATATATTACAACTATACTTTTGATAGATTATGTACTTAATAACTTTTGAACTATTGTGTTGTATGATATACAATTTTATATACTTCAGGTACACGATCATGTTTTATTTACCTTTTGATTGGTTTACGTTTCGACCAGGTTACACCGGCCGCGGTCACAAGCTGACCAAGTACAAGTTTGAGTCAGCTTGCAAATAATGCATAGATAGATATCGCGGTAATATTCGAAGTATATTATGTACTTACCTACTTTCAATTCACGATATACGTGCTTACCTATAAAAAGTAATGTACAGTTCGTGTCTAATATCTATTCAGTTCTTATTTTTATCATTCGTAAATTTTAAAATTATATTTGCACATGAATTTTATATACGACTTACATATTATATATAATTATGCAACTTCCAATGCCAAGGGTAACGTCATTCATAACAATTTTCTTTACTTGATCATCATCATCATCATCTGAACCAAAGGACGTCCACTGCTGGACATAGGCCTCTCACTAATGAAGTAAACCTAATCTGTATTTAAATACCAAAACCCCTATTCTCAGTAGGTACATTAATAGTACGCTTATCATTTTATCTATTTAACTAGCTGTTCCCTTTGGTCTCGCCTAGGTTAAATTCTGTATTAATCATGTATTACTACTATGCTCCCCTGAAGTCGTAGCGTAATGATGTTTTATAACCTTCCTCAAGAATCCTTTTTAGATAGTCCACTATCAAAGTCAAATATAAGGTTTTAGATCCGATTGATAGTTCCAAAGATTAGCACATTCTAACAAACAAACTCTTCAGATTATTCATTGATCTTTACAGTCTGTGAAGGTGAACCTTGTAAAGTTAAGAAGGCTTTTAAAGGTCGTAGGGAATATTCTTTGTAGACAAATACTTTAATGCAAGACTGTTTGGGCGTCTATGTAGGTGGTATTCGCCGATCTTTTTAAGGCAACAATATTAAGCGTAAATTTTGAGCAGTATCTAGTCGTTTCACTCAGAATGTCTCATTGCTTTGATTTGAATAGATGAATAGGAAGGTGCTTATATTTAGTGCTCATTTAAAGAGAAAGCTTTTAAAATGACGTTTTTCTTATTCCAGAGTTACCCATAACGTAAAACAAGATGTAGAGTAGAAACGCGCGATTAAAGCAATACCAGGAGATATTGCAAGCGTCCAAAGGCTACGGTCACTCCTTACGTTTGTCACCGTTGTAGTATAAAAAAAATATATCTATACGTAATTTTATGATCTTACCATAATATTTTAACCTAGATTCTAAAACGCTTCCAATTTGCATCTGTCACATAAAACTATGTATTTACGTCATCATAATTAAACGGGTAAATTGCTGCGTAGAATTATACGAGTATATAATCACTATCTTCAAGGTTGGTCGAAGAAAATGTGCTTGCATATTGTCATTGACATTATTTGTAACAATATGCTTAGCGCAGGAAATGAATATCATTATGGAATCACTTGCTACTTGCGTGTTGCGTCAGTACTAGCTATTATTTTTATAGTTATTGCAGCCATGTGATACGGGTGCAATAATAACGGCTCTACGCTTAAGATATCAAATCTGTATAGCACTATTATAATAGGAAAAAGAGGTAGTGCACCATAAGCCGACAAACCCACAGCCAAATGACTACACTACACTTTTTAACGAAACGTTTTGCTATCCCAGAGAAATTCCATCATAAAACTCTGGTATTTTTTGGATTGGCATCATGCAAGTAATACCTCTGGTATTGCGTTCAAAGGCTTCGGTAACTGCTTATCAGGTGGGCCGAAGGCTTATTTGCCACCTCAGTAGTATAAAAATATATTAAACAACCTCAAAAGAGGCAATATATAGATAACTCTTTATTGTACACCAAAATACATATTGCACAAAGGAGATTAACAGGCTAACTTAGGAACTGAAATACCTCCTTACAGAAAATCACAGCCAAATAACTAGACACAGAAGTGTAATTGTATTTCTGTATGAGTACGATTTCCAGTACGTTTTTTAAGACACCTGTTTTTTCCCATTCCAACAATTTTAAGCGCCGTATGCTTGTTTGTCACCTAAGAAGTATAAAAAAAGAAAAATCAGATCCTACTGTATTTTATGTCAAACGTGAAAATACTTTTGATATCAAACCTTATTGTTATTATTGGTGTTAGATTTAGGTTGTATTGTTTCGGCGTTTATTGGTTTGAGTTTCTTATCAACATACGAGCGCACTAGTGGTATCAATATTTGTATCAACAAAGTAATCTTGACCATCTTAAGTAGGTTACGTTTGTACGCTAAAGATTTAGTTAACTTTAGAATTAATTATTTTATCTAAATAATAGTTCAATTATTGTGGCAACGCAACGATACTGTTAACTATGTATATACGATATTCCCTTTTTCAAGCGAGGTTTAAATACATAGAGCACTAGGTAACTTCACATACGCTCATGACTGTTATACCTCTGCATATCGTTTCAAAATGCAGGCGTGATGCATTTTTTTAAAGATAACTCTGGCACTAGATTTCTCCTCCTGTATCGCACGTGGTCTTTATTAGTATACAAAAGTACACCTCGAAAACTCTGACCACACATTTATGAATCACACAAAGTTACCCGTTTGGGAATAGAACCATTAAACCACACGTGTAGTCAAGAACTATGTTATGCTACTAAGTGATACAAACAACAAATCCAGGTACATAACAGTAATAGCGCTTCAAGGAAATCACAGTGCTTTAGCGTATAACTGATGTTTTATGCAAAATTATATTCACTAAGCCTAGCACGTTAGTATTGCACGTGACTACACGGTCCATATACTCACCAATGCTCACATTGTGAACTTGAAGACTGTGTTGACATGTTGTTCTACTGATAAAGGAATTATTCCGAATAGCATACAAAGATACTGTTGGTACAATACACTGAAACTGTCTTTTGTTTTTGTACTACCGCCGCGATAAAGAAGCGTAAGACCCGTTTGTTGGTAAGCAGTTACAGCTTATGACCGGTTCAATAGCGCATTGTCAAGCTTATAGAGGCAGAGCAAGCAACGTATTTATTTTTTAATACAAAAGTCATAATAATTATAAACTAACTTTTATATACCTGCAGAATAATAAAAAGACTCTTCTTTCTGGCTCTTGTTCCATTACCCTGGGAAAAGGAAAGCAATATTCAAAAAAATAATGCGGGCCGTATGCTTGTTTGCCACCTTGGTAGTATAAAAAAAAAAAAAAAAGATTCCTCTTAAATAAGCACTGGAGAAATAGACTCAGCATAGGACCAAAACTTCACGATTACTGTGTAGTTATTATACACAGCTAGTATTCTTATGTATAATGAAGGTCCTTCTAAACTTGGCCTTGCCTTACCTCTCTTTGTTTAGTTCATTTCATCTATTTAAATCCATTTTGGCAAGAATTTCAAACTAAAGAACAACTCTTTTGTTTTAAATTCTTAGTAAGACAATAGGATCATCCTATAATGAATTAATGACCAAAGAGTTTGTGAGATTCAATAACTTGTAAGCAAAGTGAAGCGATCGTCATAAAGTTACAATTATGTGTATTGTCTTCAATGTACACTCGGCAGGTGTCTTAGTAAGCTGATTGATTGTATGCCCAGTGCCAAGTAGGAACCTATATAATATGATGCATTCTTGTAATGTGATTTGGGATTAGATGGCCGTGTGTAAGTTGTCATATTGAATCTACTATAATTATATAGTTAAATACATCCGCTGATAGATATCAGCAAACCCAGATTTGGATGCATCCGTTAGAGAGGTGACCGCCTTGATGTTGGCTTTGAATTCAAACTTCTATAGATAAAAAACTCAGGCGTTCTATTAGTCTAAGATATAAAATTAAACTTCGCTAGTTTTAAAACAGTTCAAAAACATAATTTTCAGCTACACTATAGCCTGTCTGTTTGTCCAGCAGGTGGACTTTTGGATAAGATTGTCACTGTAGTCTGTAAACACGAAATATTAAAAAAAAATTAAAAGAAAAATCACACACTTAAGCTGAGCCGAGCGATATATTGATAAGTTTCCGTTATAATATGTTTAATATTAAATCAATCAAAATACTATTAAAGTATGACAAGGAGGAATTTCCGTGACAGGAAAAATTATAATATTGTCCTTAGATTTTTAATAGCGCAGGTTTTACGTGTAAATAATTGTTCTGAACGCAGCCCTATGAAATACAGACGCGGTAGTAAAACATACTCAATCGTCTAAGTCTAAGGAACTTTAATGAAAGAGTTAAGAGTTCTTTACACTGTGATATTATGATTTACTTTAGCACAGCCATGTGTTCAAGTGCATACAAACATAGGCAGTTCCAATTTCCACAATTCAGGATCGTTATTTACATCAATGTTAGTTATAAGTTACCTCCGTGTGGTTCTTGCATAAGTCATAGTTAACTGCAACATAAAACAATTGTACAACTTGCGTAATAATTTTGTTGTAATTTGTAATGAATGGGCGTGTTATCATTATATTTTTGCATGCATGCATACGTACATAATTTACGATGACGGGCTCGCGCATTGTAGCATGTCACCTCAAAAGATATATTATACCTAGCAGGTCGTTTGCCCAGGCACAAAGTCCAGATTAGAGAGTTGTGGATACAAATCTCTAATCTGGACGGCGAAGGACTAAAAGCTACAAACATAAGCAGTACATTGAGAAAGTTTTTTTTCGGTACGCTATTAGGTACTTTTATTTTAATAACTATTCTTAAAATCTTATGAAATAAATATCTTATGAAATAAATGTGTTTTTTTTAGCTTTTTTTAAGTATGAGTTTCTTATAGTTAGTAGAGTTAAGTACGGGTTTAACCCGTGATATTTATCTCCGTCATCTCTAGGAACGATTTCTTCCTAAAGTGATTGGATATGAAATCAATAGTGATGTTCTTACTATTTTGGTTCATTTAGTTAGTCTTGGTCTTCTTAATGAATTTTCTGATTACTTTTTATTTCTCTAAATATCGTAATATAGTACCTATATTCATTGGACTTAATAGGCATTGGACATTTTTATGTGCACACATTATCTGCCTATTACAAAGATATAAAGTGACTATAGTCTAGACAATTTTGTTGCTAAATTTACTTTGCTTTGCATATTTGTGCAATTTTATGACCAATTAAGAAGTGCACTTTATTCATTATAAATTTAGAGCACGACTCAAAATGTCGTAATATTTTTAATTAACGACCACCTAGTGACATCTAGCGGCTACATATAGAAACGATAAAAGATGGCGCTTATAACCATGTCAATATTTATTTAATTCAATGATTAATTATAGGTAATTCAATAGGTAATTCGTTAAATCCTTTACTTAGTTAAATAACCTCATTTATGTGATATAAAAATTGATTATTTTATTACCTAAATAAGAAATATACCAAAACTGTTTATTTATGAGCGCCATCTACCGGCAACGCCAAAGATCATAAAACCATCCAATATAGTGTTCGTTGATATGGTTCACCATTAAAAGCCTAGATGGCGCATGCACACAGTTACAGAAGTTGCGTTTATGCATTTTGCTTCAGTCAATACAGAACTCGCAATACTCATATCGTAACAGTTTCATTGAATTTATTTTATACTAGCTGTTGCCCGCGGCTCCGCCCGCGTGGATGTCGGTTATCGCTGTAAAATGTAGCCTATGTGTTATTCCTGACCATAATCTATCTCTGTGCCAAATTTCATTCAGATCCATTTAGTAGTTTTTACGTGAAAGAGTAACAAACATCCATCCATGCATCCATACTTACAAACTTTCACATTTATAATATTAGTGGGAAATCAAACTATTTATTAAGAGTTTAGGCAAACTTTTCTCTCTATTAAACAAATATTTACAAGTGGATAAAAATTGTATCGGGTACCTATACGGCACCATGCTCGCTCCCCCATTATTTTTTGGGGTGAAAGCATGTGTTTTTATAATGATTAGGTAGCCAACTAGCATATTACGGCCCGACTGTTGATAAGTAGCTAGCCTTTGAATGCATGCAAAACTTGGCCATCACTCGCGCTTTCCTGACCCAAAGATTACAAGCTTTTAAATAGGTATTTGTGTTATGGACAACCTTGGAATAAAAAGTTGTTTTCTTTTTAAACGGATCTCTAAGTAAGCATTGGACCTAACTTTAGTGCTCATTTAGAGAAGACCACAGCCAAATAACTACACGCAGCGGTGTAGTTGTGTTCCTATGTGTGAGTACAGGTCTCCAGCGCTTATTTAGGGATGCGTTTTGAAAGAAACTTATTCCTATCCCACAGATACTCTCATCATAAAGCCCTGGTGTAAAACAATGGGTTAGCAACACGCAAGTGATACCTCTGGTATTGCAAGCGTCCATAGGCTACGGTAACTACTTAACATCAGGTAAGCCGTATGCTTGTTTGCCACCCAAGTAGTATAAAAAAAAGACGCGTGGCACTCGGGGACAGCCGCGGTAAAGCTATTGCATATTTTTTATATGTTTTTTTATTAAAACAAATAAAAAAATACTTTACAGAATTATCTGAATCATTTTATTTTATTCTCAATGATTCATAAAAATATATAATAATAAAAATGAATACTTGTAATAATTCTTTAAGACTCCTTATACTATAATCTTTTTCACATTAATATTCTCTTAGATCAAAACCTCCTTACACAAATTTGACATATTATTATTATATAGCCGTTTAGAGAATTCGTCTTTAAAAAAAGTATCAACGCTGTGCCGGTCGGAGTGGGGGGTGTTAGTTAGGTTTATTATTTTCGTTACGGTATCTCTGGATTCGGTCAATAGCTTAAAAAAAATTACCAATATACCTTTGTCTTGTCGTAGCACGTAAAGCCGTTGGTCCTTCGTCTGATCTTTCCGCGGAACAAAAAGTGCACCCGTTGTTTGTGCTCACAGTTGTACACCGTAATATAGCCCGCTCAGATGGCCAGTCTCCGTCAAGATAAGCCACCGTGACCAAAATATCGGTTAGCAAGACATTTATATCTTCCCGAGACTTCCTAGTCCAATTAATATCTATACAAATAAATAAAATTGGATTGTCTGTTTGTAATATTAAAATAACCTCTTTTACTAAAGGCATATGGATGTATACACGGTACATACGAGTATACCAAAATATAATTATTTTGTCTGTCTGTCTGTTTGTTCCGGCTAATCTCTGAAACAACTGGACCGATTTTGACGGAACTTTCACTGGTAGATAGCTGATGTAATAAGGAATATCTAAGGCTACTTTTATTGTAATCAGATATTTTATTTATAGGTAAATAAATACCTTTAAATACAATATCTGATTGTTTGTAAGCATTATTAACTATTAATGAAATAAATGTATGTATATTCCTTTTATTGTAGAAATCTAATTTATTTTTATTAATTCATTGCAAACACCTCGAGCTGTCAATTACTATTGTACATTTAATTTGATAATTATTTTGTTTTGTTGTTGTTGCCTTATTTTCTTTTTATATCTTTTTATTTTAGTTTCATCTCTATTTCATTTTGTCACTATATAATGTTTTAATTTTATTGTAACTACGGGAAGAGCGAGGTAGCCCCACCACAAGTATTTCTTATAACTTACTGGGGCAGCCTCATTATAATGTTAAGCAACTTATAGATACAATAAACCATTTTATTTTATTTTATTTTTATTTATTAATTTACGACATCCACGCGGGCGAAGCGCGCAAAAATGTCTCTTAAACCTTTGTTTAACTTACAAAAACTGTGCCCTAAAAACTGTTATAGATTAAATATTATGCGTTTATCATCAATATCGAGTAATCGATTGGCAACAGTTAGGTATCGGTTAGTACCAAAGTGACATAAACACAACTATGCTTGGTTATGCAAAAAGCAGTCTTATGTTTTTGTTATAAGTTTTATAGTCCTATTTATAAATATTAGAAAGGTTAAAATAGTCAGGAAATAGAGAAGATTGATAATAAATTGATTTGAGTCGGCAGCCCTCAAATATTTTTAGGAACCTTATAATATAGGAATACGTAATTGTACTTACCTATTTGTAGATGAGCAATAAACTATATTTAATAGACCTAGAACCTTTCTGCCCCAACGGCCATCAGTTCTGTGAGCTATGTGCCCGGCCCATTTGTTAGGTACCGACGACCTGGTAAAAGTTGCGGGCAACCGATGGACAAGGTCGGGGGAGGCCTATGTCCAGCAGTGGACGTCTCTTGGCTGAGATGATGAATAAATCTAGAACTGCAAATGCATAAATAATTCAATATAGGTACATAAAGAAATTTGAATTTCAGATTTCAATCTTGATGTTTGAAATCTCGCTCACTGGTCAAAATTCGAACGTTATTTTGTCAAAGAGATAAATACCTACATTCATAATCCTAAGGTACTAATATTATAAATGTGAAAGTTTGTGAGCATGGATAGATGGATGGATGGATGTTTGTTACTCTTTCACGTAAAAACTACGGAACAGATCTAGATGAAATTTGGCACAGAGATAGATTATGGTCCGGAATAACACATAGGCTACTTTTTACAGCGATAACCGACATCCACACAGGCGGAGCCGCGGGCAACAGCTAGTCATAAAATACTTTTAATTTGATTCGTCGTCAGATGCGACTGCGAGCGTGACATCTGCGAATCGTCATAATATTATTTTTGACGTAGTCAGTATTCATACTGACTACGTCAAAAATGAACTTTATAATATTGAGTTTAATGTAAAACTGTGACACAATTTATATAAACTTTAGCTTTCTGCACTTCTTGTATAAACTTTAGTTCTTTAGCAATGCCAAATCTCACACATTTCCGGGCTCGCAATATGCTTGAAAGGGAGTAGCTACGATCCTCTTTACGTTTTGATTCATCACAAATAAAAAGTTTAAAATTAGTTACCACTTGCCAGTCCCCGATCACTTTTTTTGATTGCAAAACACCTGCCACGGTTTCACCCCTTTTTTTTACCCCAAATTACTAATTTCCTTTCCACTTTCGTCACAAAAACTTCCTCTACACGTAAAAATATAAATTGTTCATACTGCCAACTGACCCGTTACGACAAGTCTTTGTCATTATTTTCGGAAAGGAAAATAATATTATGAATACCACCTGTACGTAATATAGACAGAATGTATCAAGAACTTTCTCCAAGTTTTCTGCAGCTTTCAACCTATGCCTAAGCAGGTAGGTACTTTGTAATAGTGCATTAGCTAATTGTCACCTAGCACTTTTCATTTTGGCTTTTGAATACATATGATAATGTCTATATTTAAATGCAACTGCTGGTTAAGAGGTAACGGGTTCGATTCCTGGATCTGACCAAAAATAAATATTGCGTTTTCCGTCAAGAAATTGACATATATGACTGTGTTTACACCCCCACGTCTAAGAAAGCACGTAAACTCTGAACTTTCTTGGGTCGTGTCCGCACCATCATCAAAGTTGTGTTGCTCAGTGCTCAAAGAAATTGTTTTTCTAATCCCAGGGTTATCCATAACACAAAACTCTGATGATACAACATACGACGTAAGCCCCCTAGACAAGTGGCATAAACGGTAGTCGAATCGAATAGAATAGAAAGCAAATGTATGACATGACGTAAGTTTACGCTTGTTTGTCACCATAATATTATAAGAAGACTATAAACCGATTCCGATACTTTTAAGTCCGTATTGTTATTTTTTATTGAATAATGCATACACACACATGTGGCAAGTAGAAACGTATCTACTCTTAATTAATTAAACAAATCATTTAAATGGACGATTCATTATTAAACAAGTAAACAGAAGGGCAGGCTCGCCTTTATTAAAGAACCGGTTATGTCTACCTACTGCTCTGCATCACTTCCTTTTGTCATCAATCTTCCTTTACTCAAGACGTTCCTATTTTAAATCCGATCGAATATATACTCATTTGATAGCTAGTTTATGGTTTTAATTTTTTTAAGGACGAATTACTTATACATTTAAGGAGGGTTTTTAAATATTTGTTCCCAGTCGAGTTGTACTTTACCTTTACTTTGACCACGTTAACTGCTAGACTACACGTTAACAGTTAAATATTTTTTACGCTACTTGATTGGCGAACTAGCATGCCCGCCTGATGTTAAGCAGTTATGGACGCTTGTAATACCAGAGGTATCACTAGCGTGATGCTGCGAGTAAAACGTTTCTTTCAAAATGCATCCCTAAATGAGCAACACCGGAACACAACTACACTGCTGTGTGTAGTTATTTGGCTGTGGTCTTCTGTAAAGTGGAGGTCCTTCCCCAGTCAGACTTGCTCGCTAGTATTGTGCCCTACCTCTGTTTATTTTATAATTACCATGTGTAATTAATTATCATTAGCCTATCGCAGCCCACTGCTAAACAAAGGCCACTCTTAATAGTAACGCCTGAGTTATTTTAAGTGGGTAGGTGTCTACCATATAATTTTGTATACGCTTTCAAAATAAATTTAAAATACAACTCATAAAACGATCCTGCGACAAAAAAAAACCCGATGCACTTCCTTTAACGGGGCTCATTCCCATACAAATAATACGAACGGAAGTGCAGCCTTCGGTTACCAGCTGTGGGTGGCACGGAGGTAGTAATGAATGAACAACTAATGTCAATGCCGTATCACAAACAATGATATTTACTGTCATTTTTATCTTAACAGCAAGCCAATCATATAAAGAAAGACACGCTACCATTATACTGAGTGGCGTTCAGTTTTGTTTAGTTTACTGCGTACTTGCTTATAGATTTAAAAATGAATGTGATAGATAATATGGAACGTAATGATAAAGAAAGAAATAGTGATAGATAAAATGAAGCTAGTTACGAGTACGTTACGTTTCCACAGTTTTGACAGAAAACGAAGTCAGTTAGAAATAAAGAGCGTCGTGTCCTACAGGTAGGATAATGTTACCTCTCTATAAAATAGGTCTGATACCTATAAATAATTATATAAATCGGCGCTCTGCCCACAGATATCGTTGAACTCTTTTGTATGGTATCATATAAAAGTCGTCACACTTGAGAAAATTACGTATTTATTTTGGCCTTGAGCAAGTTAACGTTAATTTTAATTCATTAATAAATATCATATTTACTTCAAGAATATAATCAAATAATCTGCTGATTTTAAAATATATTTATAGAATTATATATTAGAGGAGGATAATGTTTAGAAAACTTAGTAATATAATGTATAGTTACAACTCGCAAACACAATTGGTGGTCATTAGACTTCATATGTATCAATCAATTCCTAAATCATACATGGATCATCGAGCAGTGGGATAACAGTCCAAAGAGAGAATGGCGGTGGAGTTATATGACCTGTGAACATTGCCAGTGGTAGATTGATCTGGCTAATAGATTCTTGACTCCTTACACTACTACTTTTGGACTACAAACTTTTGGACTCATTGTTGCGTCCAAAAGGATAAAGAAGAGAGAAGTAGAATAAAATAGACATTTCATCCGAATTATATAGTTTACTACGTATTGATTTGACCCGGAATCCAATCCAAAATGTATATTTTTTCTCCTGTAAATGGCAATAGACCCATCTTACATCAAGGTATATCATGGTTTCGTAATATTAATTACAAACAAACAATACAAGTCGTATCATCGTATAGTATCTCATTATTTACAATTACTCCTCGTGTTTTAAATGACAGATGATACATACACCTACATAGCACTTAGCGTACTTTTTGCTGCATCGTTTTACTATTAATTTGATTTCATGACCTCCAAACGCTACAAGGTTCGTTCTACACGACAGCAAAAAAGTATACAAAAACATATTCTTAAATTATAAGTCTTTTTATGGATGAAAAGCATTCACGCTTAGGTACCTAACTATAAAACTGTGACATCTTTAGTACAGTTAAAGAGTTTTTGTTTTAGTTTCAATTGCTTACTTAAGTGGATGAACTGTTATGTGTGTGCGTGGGGACGGGGTTCCTCCTACGTGGTACCTACACATACAACACAACCATTCTTTTTTGAAACGAACTTGTTCTATATACAAGTGGTGGTCGCGGTGTTTGGTCTAGTTCGCCAGTGCAAGTTCATTGTTCGAAGACTCCAAATTCGAATTGGTCGTAACCGACCGGCGCTTTCCGGCTGTTTTTTACGTTAAAGTTTGGCCCTCGACAGAGGTGGAGCGTTTTTGTCGACTTGATGCCGGTCACTTACGTCATTTTAGATCTCGAATACGTTTTGTTGTTGGCGTTGAGACGCGAGGTGAGTCACGTTGTTAGTACAACTAAAAGTCGATATTTATTATCGATAAACATTTAAATGCTCTATATTTACACTATTGAGTAATCTATTCTTTACACGTTTATATAGATGAAAAGTGTAAACATGATTGGTTTTGAGACACTTGTAGGCTCATTAATGTCTTAAGCATTATACCAGGCCTGGTTCACTCCGCTATTTAGGTATGAATCTACAAGTACCCGGCCGCAACATTTCCAGGGGGATTATTTAGTCGAGTGTCGCGCGCGCGCATCGTGCCGGTCGCGTCGTTGGTTCGACGTAAGTTTACCTACGAAACGCACACGAAGCCGTAATTCGTTCGTTTTCGCTTTTAAATATTTTAAAGAAAATAAAGGCATAAAAATATTCCACAGTATTCGGCTGCTTAAATAGTGATAAGGATCCTAACCTCTCGTTTTTTAATATTCCAAAGGATATTGCAAAGTAAAGAAACACGTTATCATTTAGAAAAACATAATTTGTAGGTACCTATTTGTAGCAAGATTTTGATATGTACACTATACAGCACAGTTTTTGTAGAGACGTATTATTTATTAGTCCAACCAATTAAGTAGGTACTTATTTAATTGGGAAAATATATTATAGCCGCCTATCACTCAATAGTTTTAAATTTCAACTGGACAAATGGCTCCAAACAAACCAATGACAAACTCTAATACCTATTTTTAATTTAATCAAAAACATAATCATGGGCGGAGCCGCGGGCAACAGCTAGTACCCATTATTATAATTTGTTCTTTAGTGGTTTGACCAGTCCTGTGATGTGGACACACACTGCTTGTTCTTATAATTTAGTTACTAAGTACCTACATTGAATATGTCCCTACATGTCCAGATTTATTTAAAAAGTCACTCGTTTACAAAAGTATTGTAAGTACCTACCATTGTGTGCGAGCAAAGTTGATATTTGTTTAAATGATTTAGCGAAGTGAACCTTCTGTACCTGTACTATTAAGTATTCTGTGATTATACTTTAATATTTTGAAGTGAAAACTTATTTTCGCACGGTACGCATATTTTTAGATGAGATAAAATCTCTGGATTCGCGACACCGTTACGAGACGCAGCTTGACATATCCGATTAATCTTTTTTGACTGTCACGTTATTAAAGCAAAGAGGAGATATATGCATGTACATATAGCAGACCGCGAACGCGTCTAGATAAATAAAAAAACATTTATTGCTATAAAATTTATAACAACTGTTTGCCTAGTGTTTTCACTTCTGTCGGCACTCCCGGAGTCCAATTTTTTTTATTCGATAGATGCTATATACCTGCTAGCTGTCATTGCAAGAAGGCAGCCGTAGTAATCTGTAAAATTATGTATGTAGTATCATTTTACAAATTATGGCAATGTGCTTTTTTTTCCTAACTCTCATAGCCCAAAGTCTTACACAGTCTCTCAAGGCACATAGGTGTCTGTAAACACCGTCAACTGCCTGACTCCGTGTTGCTACTGAGAATTTTCTAACAGAAATCCGGAATAAAACTTCGCCTGCACGATGCCGTCCGATTTATGCCGTGTGACCAACGCGGCAGACGTCAAGAACAAAACATAATAAATAACATCATGAATGACGTATAACTGCTTCACCATAAAAATATCGATAGTCGACTAATGTAAACAGTCGAGTAGGTGTGCAACACTCGAGCAGGCGAGCGCAACAGTCGGCCGGCCGGCTCGGCACATCCGCTTGCGCGCTCAGCCCCGCGCCCGCACTCCAGAGCCCTACCGACAACCACCACAAAAAGCCTTAAAGAAAAATAAAAAAACTAAATTTAAAAAGAAGTGTCTGTTTCAGTGACAATGTGTTCGAAATTCAAATCGAAAATTACCGTTAAAATAGTTGGCTAATGTACGTTTAAGAGTTGCACAGTTAAAATTGTGTTTTGAAAACAGCCCGTGTTGTGAACTTTGAGCGAAACCTTATAGGAAGCCTTGTGCGGTGACTAAAATATAGGTAAGTACGGATATAATTATGTGTAATTGGATAGCGAAATGCGGCTTATAAATGGATTAGGCTTACTATTGTATTGCATAACAGCGTCTAACCTACGTACAAACTTAGTAACGTACCTAACTTTGTATTCTATCTACTTGCAGAATCAACAAACTTTATTCTAAGAAACGCCATTTAATTTAAATGCTAAATGTTTTAATTTAATACATAATATAAAACTCTTTGAAAAAATATAGATAATTATAGTAAAGAGACAAAAACTGCAAAAAGTTCTATTTCATGCTAAGTCAAATAGAAAAATCAATTTTGCATGGTTCGATTATGACGTAAGGTATCGAACCTGCCTACCATCTGACTGGTTATTGTTTCAAGCTTAGAACTGGCTACAATGACATAATAAAAAGTTCTAGTCATTCATGATATTTTTTATTGTCTTAAATTTTAAAGCAGCAATTGTTTCACATCAAGGATTTCTCATCGAGCCTATGTGTGTCTTCTATTTTATAATAACAAAAAAACTTAGTTAATGATCATTGTTTTCGTTAAAGTCTACATAGTTATCTGCCGTTATTTTATAATCATCGAATTATTACAAAGTACAGTAATAATCACAATCATGTTTTCAACTTAAAAATAAAATAAGTAATAACTTATTCAACATATTATTATATTTTATTTTAAGTAAACAACAATAGTTATCCACTATCTTTTAGATTGTACAGTTACTCTAGAAGTAAGGAAACGAAAAAAAACCGTGCTTAATCGGAATCCAAAACAATAATCACAGATTTGATAAAATCAGAAAACTGCAAGATTGATTGATCAATCCATTATCAAAAGCAAATAAATTGACCAATCAAAGTAATTTTACTCATAATATTAGTTAACAAATTCAAAGCAGGGAAACGTGAGTTTTTGTGTAATGCTCCGTTACGGAATTTACTTCTAAGAAAAAAGGTTTTTATACGATATCGAGTTAGGTTTTTGTATAGACAAGATTTAAGAAAATTGTTTCTCATGCACAATTTATTGTAAGGTGTAATAGATCTCTCACGTTTCTTAATAATCGGTCAGATCTTACGAGTGATGCTGAAATCTATGGGATAATATCAAACGTATTACCTACTTATTTCGAACAAGAAAGTTAGACAAAGAGCTTATTTAATAACTATAAAATACTGCTATCAAATAATACAATAGAAGAATTTTATTAAGTTAAAGAATTAAATCTTTTGACTGTTGTCAATGCCTTCCACGGCGACCACAACAAAATTGATTCCCGTAACTGTACGAAATTGATTTTCTTGAGAAAACCTGATGTCTCTTATGTATTGCTTATTCATGACGTTTCTAGTATAGATTGTATTTCAAATAGGTTTTTTAACGATAAATGCTGTGTCGACGACCATTAAACACAAATTAGTAGTTAATAATGCAATGGTTTCGTAATATCACGATGTTTTGACTAATGATTGCTTTGCAAAAAATAATTTGAATGACAAATTGTCACGAGCTGTAACGTGATGTATTTGAAGGTTGAACCTATGTTCATTTGTCTCTCAAAGAAAAGAAAAGCATTGCTTAAGTTAGCGCTGACATATAAACAAAAGAATAGGCTAAAGAAAGACCCGGAATTATTCAATATTGAGGACAAAAGTCGACACCTCTTTATGTCCTTTTAAACACTTGTACAATATTTACGTCACCTTAACAATACCCAAATATCTACATACAGCGTATAGTTGTGTTCCTGTGGATACAGGTCTGCTCATTTAAGGAAACTTTATTTAGAGAAATGTTTCCGAAACCAGTCCTAAGGTTACACATAACACAAAACCCTGGTGTTAAACGTGTAATGCCTGGGGTATCACTCGATACCCCAGGTATTGCAGGCGTATATAGGCTACAGTAACTGCTTGACATCAGACGACGTAGTCGCTTGCATAGCATATTATGCTTGATTGCCACCTAGGTAGAATAAAACAGAAAAATCCTGTAAATTATTTTTAACTTAGAGACATCTCTTTTCAAACTAAGTAGATGTATTCTTTGGAAGGATCATTTTATTCAATTCTATAGCTCAATTCATCTAAATCCTAGATCGACCTTACTTGCATGTGAATGTGCTTCATAATATTCTTTTAGTCTATTCTTGTTACCACTACTACAAACTTTTTATTTAGTTGTTTATTTTTATATGCCCGATTGTGAAAGGACTTAATATAATAAAGTAGCACTTTAATAATTTTATACGTTTAGCCCCTTACGTTTGCTAAGTCACTAACGTATGTATTATCGTAATGACACATTCAAGTATCCTTTGACCTCAGTTGATAAACCAATTAATAAACGATTACCTACCTTTGTTTACTTTATATAATTCTATATAATGTTCAAGTTATTATTTTAATTAATCAAGTTATTACTTCATAATATCCGGTGAACTGTAACATCAAGGGCAATGACTACTGCAGTTTAGACCTTAATAGGAGAGGTAGGGCACTATTTAAGCTAACAAGCCTGTCTAGAGAAAGTCCTCAAACTTACAGGAGACCACAGCTAAATAATTACATACAGCGGTATAGTCATGATTCTGTATGTGAAGTACAGGTCTCCAGCGGTCATTAAGAGATACGTTTCTAATGAAACGTTTACCTATCCCAGGGATACTCTATCACAAAACCTGATGACTAAAAAAAACACAAGATTTTTTTTTAGTCCACAACACGCAAGCGATTACTCAGCCCTGGGATTTGACGACATAATGTCGTGAACTGATGTCAAATCCTATATATTGTTGTTTTTTATTCTATTCTATTCAACTAGCGTTTATGCCACTTGTGTAGAGGGCCTTGTATTGCAAGCATCTAAAGGCTACGGTAACTGCGTACTATCAAACAGGCCATACTTATTTGCCACCTAGTTAGTATATAAAAAAAACGTTTTAATTGAGTATAAAAGACATTCAACCCTTGATATTTCAAGTGTTGAATTTATAGCGTGCCATAAAACCTCATTGGTTTAGAACTATCTGAACCATCGAAGCGTTTATATCCAGATAAATAAGATCCACGAACACTGCATAGAAAGTCGGTATTGATAAAATCTGATCCAAATACATTGTAGTTTGTATGTTATGTAAAACAATAGGATATCAAAGGTGGGTCGAGTTAGGTGAAGTGAATTCGATTTCGTAATAAAACTGGTCTAAAACCGAGCTATTGTTGGTGATCTGTTGGAATGTAATGTTGAAGACTTATATACAATACTACCGCATCAAAATACTTTATTTCATGAGATATTTACAAGAATAGTAATTAAAATAATAGCAACTTAACCTAAACTACAAACAAACAATCAGTTATTGTATTTACAGGAATCACCTATGCATAAAATACCTCAATCAGATATTTTATGCATAATAATACCATAGTGTAAGTTAGAATCTTTCTCTATGTAGTGAGGACTGAGGACACTGCGGCAATCCGTCAAAATAAATACCAACCGATTATTAGGACCCTTTCAGTCGGCATATAAGTACGGGCTGGTAACGTACGGGCGGCATTCAGTACTCTTGCTTTTGCTTGCAGATTTACTTGCGTTGGTTTCGTTTTGTTATTTGAATTTCTAGTATAATCATCTCGGCCGAAAGACACTCTCCACTCTTGAACATAGGCCTCCCTCAAAGATATCTACAACATTTGATCGTGAACCGAACTTACCGTTTCCTTGTATATGCTAAAACATTGTAATTTTTTGCTGAAATCCGTTCAGATTTTTTACATTGTTGAGTAACAAACATCCGCACAAACTTTCGCATTTATAATATTTGTAGGAAGGATAGGATAAGTAGTATCTTTGAATTAGATAATTTGCTTTGCAGCGATTTGATAAAGACTGAAAATGGTGATGGTTCTAAATAAAGAAAATTATTACCTACATACATATTTATTTATTTATTCATTTCAACTGCTCACTGCACTAACAGTTGCCTAACACGTGCAGTGAACCATAACAAGAATACATACACAGAATACATAATCATCATCATCTCAACCCATAAACGTCCCACTGCTGGGCACGGGTCTCCTTCAAACATTTGAAGGGATATTATCCATACATAATATAACCTTATAAGGGAAAACTACATATTCCCTTATAAGGTTTTATATAAAAATAACAAGCAGAATACTTAAAAGTAATGCAAAAGTTATTCTGTCCGTAACATTTTCGTGACATAACGGCTGAACAAATTTTGATGAAAATTGGTATTGACGGATGGAATACTGTAAAAAGAAACGGAAGATATACTTTTCATTGTGATAACCGACATTCTCAGGGGCGGTGCCGCTTGCAACAGCTAGTATATAAAAGAAACAATGAAATTAGGCATAAGTATTATATTTTTGAGATAGGGGAAAACCCCATATAAGATCCTTTTTGAGTCATTATAGGGTGGAACACGTAATTCTATAAGATTTTTTCCTTGAACGGCCCTCGTCGTCGACCAGGCGCCGAACGACGCGAAAAAATTCGCCGAACAACCCGTTTGACGTCAACCGTATAAAAATGATTACAGTAGTTCAATAACATCGATTAGTTCTGTTAGAATGTTTTATAAATAATCATATACATATATGTATGCGTCATCAACCATTGAACTTTGTTTTTTATATAAATGGCCATTCTCTCTATTTTCGATGAATGTCCGGCTATAAAACCTGCGCAAATAAAATAAAGGAACTAACAATGGGGGTTTGTATATTTAGACAGACAAGCCACTTTTCCTCATGCATTAGTCATTATTGCACTATTGCACACCTAACCATATGATACAATAACCTATATATATTTTTAAATATATAGATTACTAGTTGTTGCCCGCGGCTCCGCCCCCGTAAATGTCGGTTATCGCTGTAAAAAGCAGTAGCTGTAGCCTATGTGTTACTCCAGACCATAATCTATCTCTGTGCCAAATTTCATCCAGATCCGATCAGTAGTTTTTACGTGAAAGAGTAACAAACATCCATCCATCCATTCTTACAAACTTTCGCATTTATAATATTAGTAGGGGATTGTAACCTAAAATCGAATTAGATTCCAAAAATACTTTGATTTATGGAATCTAATAGAACACTCGCTAGAACAAGCACATTCCGTTAGTTTTAATTTTGCACGCCACAATACCCGGTCCTATGTTTGATAGATTATTTTATTTATATTAATATAAAAAATTATCTCATAAATGTGAAGAAAAGTAGAATGTGTATTTCAATTTGCTATACAAAAGCTAGGTCCTGATTTATTTATTTATTTTATTTATTAAACTTCATGCACATAGGTACATAGGCGGACTTAATGCTATAAGCATTCTCTACCAGTCAACCTTGTATGCAGATACATTGCCTTTGCTGCAAAAATAAAATAACCTATTTCACTTATACCTACATGCACTCAAACACCTTAATTAATTACTCTACATATTCGTAAATCGGTAATGTTAAGGACATTATACAATATCTGGTTACCTTACTGCCTCCTCTCATCCCACGTGCGTTCGAGTTAGGCAACCAAAACCTTGAGTCGGCGCCAACGTATGCAGACTCTTACTTTCATTGTCCGATTCAATGTTCCTTTGATTACAATGAGGTCAAACGATCAATGGTGTTTGTACCCTATCTGGAGTGACCTCGGTTTCATTAGGCATACCTTCAAATGTGTAGATTATATTTAAGGCTAATTTATTAACAATATTATGCAAATGACGATCCTGTCATTCGCCGTTTTTGGAGATCTTTTATGAATGATCGGCCAAGAAGGCGTTCGACTGCTCATCGAATGATGAGATTTTTATTTATTTATTAAATAAATAAAAAACTCATCATTTATTTATACTTACGATAGATTTAACATAGTCTTTGGATAAATAATGTGACACAGCAAATTATGAACCAAGAGCCAGCGACGTATTTACTTTTGTCACGTACGTTGCTGGCTCACCCTCTATTATAGGATATTTAACTTAAGAAATCTTGTCAGTTAAGGTCAATATAGCTAAATTAAAATGTTATGTATGGTCGAGCGCCAGCATGGCCGATCGTACATTATAATTATGTTTTGATTATCCTACGTAAGTAGGTAGGTACTATTATATATAAAGACTATTTTCTGCTTTGTATTTTTATGTTGATGAGATGCGTGACAAAATAGATAAAGAAATTTAGATATTCGAAGAAGCTTGAAAGCAGACGAATAAATATTTTTTGTACTAATCAATGGTTCTGCGAAATAAATAAGGTAGGCTTATATGTAGGTAGTCTATGTTGTACCTCCAAATTATGCGATAAGCAAACTTATACATTATACGTCATATATGTATTAATTTATTGTGATTTTTGTTATTTAATAATCAGTAGTGATATAATTGGTTATTGGCTATCAAATAATTATATTTAGTACTGTTGCAAATATGTATGTATATCTATGGCAAGTCAAATATACCATACTTTGGTTAAATTTGGCCACGACTTGACTGTGCTCCTGGCATTGCCGCTGTCTCGATTGCCACCATTAAACAAACAAAATCACCACTTATCTTAGAACTAAGAAGTGAACACCCAGTAATGTGTAACATTGTCACTTTCTTCAATGATCAGTGAAGCAAAAACGTATACAGAGAAATCAATCCAATTACCCATGTGATTACTACAATTAATGTTGTTTTGTGATGTGTTCAATGTTTTCAAATGAAATCATGAAGACATTAATGCATCTATTACAAAGGTAACATTCTTTTTTTTTGCTATAAGCTACGTTGAAAGGAAATTGCGGACATTTTTTCAGGCATTCGTAGCGTTTCGACGGCAAATATCGTTAGAATTTATATTATAATAGCAACCCATATATGTCCCACTGCTGGGCACGGGTCTTCTCTCCTCTATCAAGAGAGAGAGGGGTTTAGGCCTTAATTCACACACGCTGGCCTAATGCGGGTTGGTGAATCAGGCATGTCTTTAGAATCACTTCTAAGACTTGCGGGTTTCCTCACGATGTTTTCCTTCATCGTTAGCAGATGGCGAATCATTTTATTAGTACATTTAAACTCCAGTGAAAAAGTGAAATTTACATTGGTACTGCCGCCCGGGATCGAACTCGCACCTCTTGCGTGCAAGTCGGTTACTTTCCCACTCGGCCACCACCGCTTCGTTTAAATTATTGCGGCCAAAAACGCAGCCACATTGACTGCAATGTAGAACATCGCCTGGAATCAGCCCAGTTTGGTGCCGTGTCTGTGAATCCAGACCTCAACGTGTTCTTCTTACTACGGCTGACACGAGCTTTGAAGGCACGGAATATGTAATGCCAAACAAAACACTAACATTGACCCGTTACTGGTAAAATAAGAGAAACAATAAATAAGTATTGTTTTGTTTATTTGTAGCCCGCTGCCTACGTGTTCATTGGAATGACTTATTAGGAGATAAAATAAATATACATATACTTCAATTGATACAATTTGCATTGATCTATTCGTTTGTTGTTTTGAAAGAAAAATACAACACCCAACATCTATATAGTCTCTAAATACTTATTTAACTGTAAAAACTTTCCAAATAACAAGTATCAAATATTATAAAATTAGTATCTAATTCTTTAGTCACGAGTGAATGGTTTTTAAAACTTAAGGTTTCCAATCAAAATATCAATTCTACAATTTATATACCGTACAGAAATGGTACTTATTATCTGCTGATATCTAACTAGTGGCCCCGGCCTGACTACGCCCCGGTTGTTTTTTTTTTGTCAATAGGGATTACATTTTTAAAAATACTATTATATTGTTCACTTACGTCATTTAAGTATGCTTTGTGCAAAATTTCAATTATGTAGCCCTGGCGGTTTAGGCTCTGCGTTGATGAATCAGTCAGGATACTCAGGACAAGTAATATATTTTTTTTGTAAAGACAACTCCTGCACAAGAGAACAAGCTCTGTGTCGCGGGGGACTTTACAAATATACAATTAACGGACAAAAATTACACCCAGACTCAGAACAACTCTTTGTGGGTCACACAAAGATTTGTCCTGTGTGGGAATCGAACCCACAACCTCGTGCACAGCAGGCGCATACTGCGACCACTGGACCACCAAGGCAGTCAATTATATTTCAATCACTATATTAATTCTACAGTTCCGTACAAAAATGGTATCCGTCTATTCAGGTATGTAGTGCGTAGGTAACAAAGCCATAACGTCGTTTATTTATGAATCAATTGAATCACATAATACTTATGCCCACATAATTGGAATTTGCAATAAAATATGTTTAACTTAATTATTATTGTTGTACTATAGCATTAATTACGACTAATAGGGTATGGTATATCAGACAAAGGGAATATTAATTTATTACACATATTTATAAAAGATAATTGAAATAACAAAAGAAATATTTATACAAAATGAATGAATACAAATCTATAAAGAATAAGATATTATTATGGTCATCATCTTTGATGACATTGTTGAACGTAGGCCTCCCCATAATGTTCATCCAGAATAACATTTGTAAGAGATTAATTAATATTATCACAGTCTAAGATCACTTTTCATATTTTATAATCTATTATTATAAAATATGAAAAGTGATCTTAGACTGCGATTATTATGAAATTTCTATCGAAATGTATTAATTAGTATCTGGATGTATTTATTATATAAATTTTACTTTTTATTCTTGTTTGTATGCTTGTTTGCCACCTAAGTAGGGTGGCAAAAAAAGATACGGCCCGCCTATGGACGCTTACCAGAGGTATAGATTTGCGTCATACAAAATCCCTAAAGAGCGCTGGAAACTGTACTCACACACAGTGACCCAACTATGCCGCTGTGTGTAGTTATTGTGCTGTGGCCTTCTGTAAGGTGGAGGTTCTTCCCCAGTCGCGATAGCTTGCCAGTATATTACCCTACATCGCCTAAAACTATATTTAATAAACATACTATACGTATTTACATTCGTCTATTCTTCAAAGGTGTGATTTTAAACAAAACATACAAAATAATTACATACACAGACTCACATCACACCTGTTATCCAGAGACATAGGCTGAGACTACGGATTACCACTTGTCACGATCAAATATACATATATTTTCAAAGTACATACGGTCGACGCAAAGTGTTCAGCCCACCTAATACATGTACATTAGCCATAATTACATTCACATCATGTGCATGTACGTGGCTCCAAAGACGAGTAGCGTGTTAACGTGTTGTGTATTCGTAAACAATTATATACAATATGAGATTAGCTATGTGTATATAGATAGAGACATAATAATATATTATAGAACATACTAATAACAAGTACACACTATACTTTATTTTCTATCTTATGTAACAAGCTTTTTATTTAATGGCGAAGCCTTTATGGCTTGCTACTTCTTCGTCTAAGCGTAACAGCTTTATTTAAATCAAACTGTTATATAATCTTTAACCCTTCATGTTTTTGTTTGTTTGGTTTTGTTGTTTTTATTAATCAAGTATAGGGCCACATCATATCCATAAATATATTTATAATACGTTTGTATTACAAAAAGAAAATCCAGCCATACATGACAGTTATGGCTACACTTTTTTTTTATTTGTTTACCACATACAACTATTATCACAGGGTAACCTAATACAAACTTTATGTGGAGCATTACACCGACGCCCGATGGTAAGCAGTTAACTAAGCATGTCGACGCTTGCAATACCTAGGATGCGATTTGCGTAAAAAAATGTAACAACAGAAATTAAGTAATACCTGGGAAAGAAACACGTTTGTTTAAAAACACATCCCTAATAAGGACTGAAGATCTGACCTACTCAAACTCACGCACGAAAACACAACTACACCACTGTGTGTAGTTATCTTGGCTGTGGTTTTCTGTAATACAATAATATGTAGAAGTATAAATAATACGATTATTTTGAACTCATTTTACACCCTCTCTTTTTGCACTCTCTTGATATAAAGTACGATAAAAAGATCTACACTGATAGTTATTAAAATAATATTATATTTTAGCAAATACGGCGTTAGATGTAGTGACAAAAGTTGAAAAGGGAATGTTAAGATGGTTTGGACATTTAGAACGGTTCGATGAAAGAAGAATAACAAAAGAGGTATATCGTGCATGAATAAATGGATATGTCGGTAGGGTCCGCCCTAGAAAGAACATACAGCGACCATGTAAGGGATTTGCTAAAAAAGGCCAATTTTTTTTTTTTTTTTGTTAAAAAAAGACAACTCCCGCACTAGGTAACAAGCCCTGTGTCGCGGGGGACTTTACAAACATACAATTAACGGACACAAAGTACACCCAGACTCCGGACAACCATTTGTGGATCACACAATTTTTTGTCCCGTGTGGGGATCGAACCCACAACACGCCGGACAGTAGTAAATGGCGAGTTAACCACTTAAGCCACTGAATCAACCGTGCAGTCAAATTAAAAGTACCCAGATTCGACGTTCATGCATGACGAGGTTGATGAATGTAGAGGAGGCGAAGGAAATATGTTTAGTTCGAAGCTATTAGCACACCATAGTCTCTGCCTGCCCCAGTAAGAGACGGACGTGATGATATGTATGTATACGGCGTTAATATATATCTGTTACACGTTATGTGGTACCTAATTAAATACCTGTTACTTCTAATTACATGCGATGTTTAAAGGTTATCGCATAAGTAATGGTAGGTTACTAGCCGATTGCGTGTGAACTTATTAGCAATCCGTTTCCCTTAGTTTGACTCAACCCCTCACTAACACACCTTATTACTACTTATGACGAAACCCTAATTAGTTCTTGTATTAATTAAAAGTAAAATTAGCTTTTTGTTGACATTATTAAGTATTAGAATGTTCATCACATAGCAAACTTAATTTTCTGGCTTTAATTGGTAACTAGAAGAAGTTTAGGTAACAATGCTGAACACGGGTCGCCTCTCCTCTATCAAGAAAGCTAACAGGATTAAGGCCTGTATCCACATGCGCTGGTCTAATACGGA
Organism: Trisateles emortualis; assembly: GCA_947095525.1. Taxonomy (NCBI): domain Eukaryota; kingdom Metazoa; phylum Arthropoda; class Insecta; order Lepidoptera; family Erebidae; genus Trisateles; species Trisateles emortualis. The sequence goes on along the minus strand of OX352735.1, from coordinate 8,853,041 downwards.
TTGGTGGATCGACATACCTTTAGAATTCGTTCTAACCTATGGGTTTCCTCAAGATATTTCCCATCACCGTTAGTACATGGTTAAACATTGACTGCCTACTGTACTGCCATCTGGGATCAAACTCACATCTCATACCTATACATGGACAATCCGGTTACTTTTCCACTCGGCTACCACTGCTTTTAGGCGGTAAAATTCTATAAATTTATTTAATAGACAAAATGCATTATATACTTAGGAATTATGTATCAGTATTCGGTATTCTTCTAAATATCAATAAAATGAATTATGTTGTTCCGAGATAGGTTCGTGTAGCACGTCGCTTTCGACTCACGACAGCGCGCAGCAGCGCGGGCGCAGGCCACCCATCCGTTGTGCTTTCTACAGATCCAATATTAGCATGATTGCAATCTTAGACATGACATTCCTGACTTTAGTGTTCGACTTAGTATTCTATTCTATTAGAGTGGTAACACTGAGTTTATATATTTGCATTATATAAATGAATAGATAGATACTTACAATTATATTGATTGTTTTAATGGGCGTCAGTATCAAATCGTAATATTTTTATAAACTCGTAAGTACTCTTAATCAGTTTTTATCTATCGAGACATATGCAAAAGTGAGTTTGTTTGTTTTTTACGCTTTTTCGACTAAACGGATCTTAATGAAATTTGCCAAGGTGACACACTTTTACTGCGATAACCGACATCTACGCGGGTAGAATAGCGAGCATCTTCTAATATTTAATAAACATTTGTTTGTTTTCTTCTGCTTATTAAAATACGACTTCGCACTAATTATAACAAGCTCTGTGTCGCAAATGTATTTACAAACATAGTTATTATTTTACGTATACAATGTACAGACTTAGAAAACTATCTGTGGGTCACACAAATAACTGACCCAAGTGGGACTCGAACCTACAATACTCAGCGCAGTGTTAAAACCTATGTTAAAGTAAGGCGCTACGCCACTCAATACTAGTATTGTATCGCGATTTCGTAAATCATGAAGCGCCTTCATAAATATGTACATTCACAAGCGCGCGCACCGTATCACTGCGCGAACATTTGTTGCTTTTAAAAACTTGCAGGCGTTTGTTATTGTTTTAAGTCTTGAATAAATAAAACGTGCATATAAAATACATACTTGTACAACAGGTTAACGTATGTATTATATACGAGTTTTAGAACGGGTTTTAGGTTACCTGTATAACGTGTTTTATTACGACTAGCGATCTTTTCTGGGCAAGCGAAACGAGAGTTGCCCTTCCACTTACATAAATGAACCTATAAGATCTTTGACCTAAATATGTTACGTAATTGTAGTATAATTTCACTCAAGTTATTAACCCTTCATTTTTAATTTCAGAGTGGGGCGTCAACAGTGAACCAGGCGAAGCGAGCGAACCGGAGGCCGTTCGCATGCGTCCCGAAGACTACCGCCTCGTGTTTCTCAGCTCCGATTCCTCGTGTCGCGAAGACACGGAAGACTCATCGTCCACGGCCTCTTCGGCCGCGCCGCCCGCGCCCGACGATTGCGACTGGGACTACTTTGAGCCGGGCGCGTCGGCGGCGCAACCCATACCTCCACCCACCAAGCACGCGCCACAGGCTTGCCCGCGACCTTGCTCCTGCGGCGCTGAGCCCCGTATAGTCGCGTTCCCTGTTCCGGTACCTGTACCTGTACCAGCCGCCCTTTGGCCTGCACTACTCGCGTTTCCAACGCAAACCCCACCAACACCACACTGGAACACGTACCCCGGCTTCCCGCCTCTAGATGCCGCAGCCCTCGCTCGGCTCACAACGGCCGCTGCCGTTGCCGTCACCGCCGCCGCGACCGCCACCGCCTCTGCCGCCGCATTACCGCAAACAAATAAACTCGAGATGACCACCGTTCAAAGGACTGATAAGGCGATACAATCTGAATCGTCACAAGCGCCAGAGCCCCTCGATAACGATAACAGTGATAAGAATATTGAACGGCCAGTTGAAATCGGAACGTCAGTCGGAATCAAGGTGATTGCCGAGGAGGATTCTTTATCGTCGTTATCGTCGGATCAGGCAAATGCTATGCCGGATCATTTGGAGGCGGAGAAAGCGTTTCCATCATCAAACGAGTCAGCGGAATCAAGTGACTCTGAACAGGGAGTAGCAAGAAGAAGCTATGATCTCACTAGCGGCGCCCCCGAAGAGCCAGCGACTTCAGACGAAGACTCTGATGACTCTGGAGGGGGCGGCGGTGGCAGATTTTCTCGTGTGTTTGTGGTCAATCCAGCGGATTCATCATCAGACTTAGAAGATAATGCTGACAGTAGTGGTATTGATTGTGACGACTCTTATGACAAGAAATCGGATAGTTTAGAAATAATTGCAGTTGAAGTGCCGCGGGAAAATGATGTTAATGTTAGTGGTTCGTCAAACGAGAGTGTCTCTCGAAGGAGTGATAATTCAAATATTGTGCTTGTGGACTCGGTCAATTTTACAGAAGAGTATTCCGTAATTCCTTACGAAAATAATAGCGATGAAGACAGCAACGATGGAGGTATCAAACGATCAAACTTCTTCAAATTTTGCGATGAAAATATGCTCCAAAGTGAAACGTGTGAAAAATATAACAGTTTTAATGCCAGTTGTAGCTCTAGTAGTAATGATTTAGATAAGAAAAACCACACAGATAGTGACGTTAATCGATATCAAAGTATATCGTCTGAAAATACCGACTACGACTCATTGGCGGAGTCTTTCAATAATGACAGTGATATAAAAGTTAAATTCTCGGTAGAATTAGCTAACGATAATAATAAAGAATTAATTTCTTTAGCGATTCCACCGGACTCATTATCTAAATTAGCACCCTCACCGGAGCCTAGCTACGATAACACAAGTTCATCGTCCGCGGAAAAAATAGACCTGTTCAAAGGTATTGAACGCACACTCAGTGAACTATTGAAGAAAGAATTAATGGAGGACCAAGAGGAGGAGAAAATGCACGGTGTAAGGCCGGTTTGCGCGGACGAGGAGGGGGGCGCGTGCGCACCTGCCGCGACAACAGTTTGCCGCTCGCGTACGGCCCGTGCGGACGGTTCCGCGCGCTTTACTAGCCGCGTTATGATAACGCACGACCGCGTCTCCGTTGTCACGTCAGACACGACGCGGCTCATGCGTGACGTCACAGTGCATCACACCAATTCACAAAGTGAATTGGAACCAAACCGGGACGTGTCACAAGACGAATTAGACGAACGAATTTCCGACGACGAAACGCCGCAGCCTTCGGGCGGAGTGACTGTTGTTAGCAATGCCGACACTCTCTCGGCGGTCGTGTGTCTCGAGGAGGGGCTCGCAGACGACGATTCGTGGGTCGAGGACGTCAGCCACAACGAGGACGAGGCCACCTCACCTTCTGACACTGATTCGGGGGATGAAGCTTCGCTGCCGATACGGGGGGATGAATTTGCTTACTGTCGACGTTCCATAGACTTCACCTTACATACCATAGTCGAAGAAAGTTGCGAAGAAAGCGAAACGGAACAAACAATAAAAAAACCACGCCCTATATCGGCTACAGAGTTAGAAAAATACTTTTTCTTTGGTTTGGGTGACGGCAGAAATGTTCGTGACGATGAGGATGCAGTGTCGGAAACGTCCAGCGTGTGTAGTGAGGGTGGCGAATCTATTGTGGGTAGTGAGCAACCTAAAAGAAGTAGTGATAGTGACGAGCTTATGTCATCACGATTGGAAACATATTTCCTTTCGGGATTCATGGGGTTTAATCAAGAGAGGCGGGATTCCGATGGTTCCGGAAGTGTCGGCAGTGACAGTGAGGGAAGGCAGAGCCCAGAACAGCGCAGAAAACGGTTAGTTCGTGCCCGTGGTACACCTCGCTCTCATTCTTCGTCGCTCGATAACTTATTAACGGGAGAAGAGCCTTCACAAGATAATCAAGAAGTTTCAGACGGATCTAGCACAGAAACGGAGGACAGGCATGACTCCTCTGAGAGGCTCGATACACAAGGTGAATCTAAAAGAAAAAAACAAAATAAAAAACCCCGTGGATCGCCCGCCGACGAGCGCCGACAATCAGCGGAGTTTACGGAGGACGCACGTGATGACACTAGATCTGTTTCGGAGGGTGAAGATGGCAGATGCTCACCGACCCGACCCGAATTCCCACCGCTTGGATCTGAACTTTCTGAATCTAAGAAACAAACTAGCAGGGATAGCGGCTTTGTTGGTAGCTGTGATGACCTACTAAGAAATGGGGATTCTAGTTCTGAATTCGCTAGATCTCATGAGCCTAAAGTAGAATTAGAAGAAATTATCGAAGAAATCCGACCTGACATAGAGGAACGTGTTGAAGGTCCCCCGTCGTCTCGTCCGCCACAAAGCCCCCTAGTTCGTAAAGATAGCTTTAACAATTGGTCGTCTGACGAGGAAACAAATCTAATGATGACAAAAATGCGTCAATTTTTTAAACAAATGGTACATACAACAAATGTACGAACAACCACCCCGGCGTCCGCGTCGTCCAATAACTCAGAAAGTTCCCGCCCGCCGAAACCACCTCAATTATTATACTTTGAAAGTGAATTAACAAGACTAATGAAGACAGTTCCAGGAATACGCGACGAAGAAGTGCGCGAAATTGTTGAATATTTATCAAGCGAGGACACATGGAGTGATTCATACGACTCGTCTGATTACGCGGGCTCCGATTTAGAGGGTACAGCGGCTAACAGGTCAGCATTGAGAAAACAAATATCAGACAGTTGTCGTGAGATAATTGATGAATTCGATAAAGGCAGTAATGACGCCGGCTCGTTGGAGCGTGACGCGGTCGGAGCATATCGGAGGCTGGCACAGACACTGGGTCGTGCTGGAGAGGGCTCGCCACCTCTGTTCGGCAAAGTAATGAGGCACATAGGCGGTAGATTAGTTGCGTTAATGCATGAGGTATCGGGCGGTGCATCACCGAGCACTGACGATGATAGTGCGTCTGAACCGGGAGCGTTAGCTCGGAGTCGATCTCACGATATATTGGAAGCAACAGCGAGTAGGGGTAGTGTCGCGAGTGATTGTGAAAGGTTTTCGTGGCGTGGTAGTTTTGAGTCGGCTCTACTGGCAGCCGACTCGAGGGGTACGTTGGGAGGTGGTGGTTGTGAGTCTCGGCGGTCGCCGGCGGGTGCCGACCTAGCCGCGCAAAAATCGCACTCAAGGAGTTGTGGTGCTATCGGTGGCAGTGAGGACAGACTGTGGCGAGGAAGACGGCGAGCATCCGCACCAGACGCTGAGGTAAGAAAAATATAATATAAAAAAACTATTTATTTCTGTACATAATTCCAAACCTAACACAGCTAACAATTTCCTAACACAAAATACACTTAAACCCGCAAAAAACAAACAACAATGTTTATCCTACATGGGAATCGAACCCATTTCACTAGTTAATCAAGCAGCAGTATATCTATCCTAATGACTAACAAACCGACTGATATTATGAACTAGCGAACTACGTGCACACCATTGTACCTACATAGCATTCTCATCTTCAACGCATTTATAACTTCAAGGCCATTTTTACACACTACTCTTAATACAAACACATGTATTTCAAAAATGTCACTGCCATACTACATTTCTTACACAAAGATAGCTTACAAAAACATAAATAGTGATGTACACTATCACTGACTCACAAAGAGATAACGAAAGCTTGTAAATATAAATATTTAACTGATAAAGCATGTACTCAAGCTGAGATACCTTCCAACAAGATGTTAGTGAACTTGTTACAACACTGTGTTTACGTTACAAAACGTTTTATACGTGCAGCTTAAGGTACTTAGATAGATTTATAATACTAGCGACAAAAGGCGGGTGCAATGAATGTGTTTACAAAGCATCGACTAAAAATTTCTGTAAATATAACATGTATGCACCTATTATACCTGTAAACCGGTAGAACTCTAAATTGTAGTGAAAACCGCACCAAAATCCGATAAGAAGATCTACATAAGCGTGCATACTGACAGACAGCGGTAAGCGACATTATATTGCTTTATTTGTACTATGTAATAATAGTCTATGTAAGTAAAAATAAAACTAAACATTTTTTTACAAATCATAATTAGCTTATGTTTTGTAATAAGTCCACTCTGGCAACAAGCCCTTTGTTGCGAGGAACTATATAAACATGCAATAGAATCTAAATTGAAGAATTTATTCGCAGAAACATGTGTTAACAAGTTCTAAAATATTCGGTACAATTTAATGTTCCACCTTTGTTAAAGGCATGCAAATATTGGGTAGGTAGATTAACGAACACATCGAACTCGTAACACGCTACGCAGTGTTAATAGCTAGGTTTCCACTAAAGCAACGTTGCAGTCATAGCTACCTATTTTTCTTAAGTATTATTTCTTGAATCGATTATACAAACCCGCGTTCAATAGGTCCTAGTCAATGATATTATAATAAGAAAGACCTAAACAATCCTAATAGAATCGATTGTAAATAATGCTTACAAATAATTGTTTTGTTTTCTTATGCGGGCGATATACAATGCAGCTAGAATAAATATGATATTATAAACAATACATTATGTTCCTTAAAACATTTACAAGAAGCTATTGAATAGTTCAACCTGTATGACTGACTAGTTTCCCAATGGCATGTCATTCATGTACCAACACCAATGTTCATTATACACATGCTCGGTTTGTCATTCGTCTGTAGCAGCGTCAGGCAAATGCAGGGGCCGTACTGTAACATCCTTAGGACTATTTATTTACAATCTATAGAGTCTATCGTGTCAAATTAAGTTATTTACTTCTTTCTTGCATCTCTAAATGAGCGTTGGAGACCTGTTCTCACACACTGGAACAAAACTACACCGTTGTGTGTAGTTAGTTGACTGTGATCTTCTGTAAGATGGAGGTCCTTCCCCAGCCGGACTTGCTCGCTAGTATGGTGCCCTCTCTTGATAAAAATTGTTCTATTTCTTGTAATTCAAATTAGAATCTAAAATAAATTGCTAAAAGGGCATCACGAAACTGAATACATATTTGATACACCAATGTATCAAATATGTACCTATTCATTCATAAAACACATTAATCATATTATTATACGTATTTCTTAATCCTAATTATTATTTGAATAGCATGTCAAACGAAATAAGTAATTTATGCCTATTTCATGCTGTCTATATTAACCCACAGAAGTCCTTTACGTAATGATAAAATGAAAAATAATAGCACTGGTTACATACAAAAGGGATTAAAAGAAAAATTTATACCTAAAACAAAATCAAACTATTATTCCGAAATACCTAAACTTAAACTATCCAAGCATAAAATACTAATATCCGGGTGTTTCGACATAATAAATTGACAATGAATAATATTGCTAATATAACGACTAATATAATATATTACTACTTTTAATATATCAAGTCCATGATATTATGATACAATCAGTAGATATAATAAAATTGTGAACAGCTGGCATGGGCGTGTTTGTAATAATATTGAAAAGATCTGTTTCCAATTAATAATTCGTTTTGTATTAACACACATGATATATTTATTACTAAAACCTGCTTTTGTCATGACTATATTTAGTATAAGTCAAGTTTGAGAAACCATTTGCTTTTCTTGTGAATCTAGCAATAAACAGAACAAATGTTTATTTTTAATAGGTGTCATCCAAAGGTATTATCTGCGGTTTTACCTGTGTGGCATGTCAAATGTACCTCTAAAAATACCTCGAATAAGTTCTATCTCCATACCAGACTGCGTCAAAACCGTTAATTCCAAATGCATAATAGTTTAAAAATGCAAGTATTTCCCTGGCAGTCTATACATTCACCTTGAATTAATGAAAAAAAACATATTTAACACTAGCTGTTGACCGCGGCTCTGCCCGCGTAGATGTCGGTTATCGCTGTAAAAAGCCTAGTAGCCTATGTGTCAATCCAGACCATAATCTATCTCTGTGCCAAATTTCATCCAGATCCATTCAGTAGTTTTTACGTGAAAGAGTAACAAACATCCATCCATCCATACTTACAAACTTTCACGATTATAATATTAGTATAGATTAGAACCACAATGCAGACAAACAAACGTAGCAAAAACAACAAAGCATTAGAAATACACAAAAATAATGTAAAGAACCGTTACAAGTGTGTCTAAAAGGCGTTACCTGGAGTTACATATTTTTGGGTTGGCAACACGCGAGTGATACCCTCAATATTGCAAGCATTATAGGCGATAACTGCTTACTATCAGGTAAGTAGAATAAAAAACCGTCCTACACACTATAAATGTTGCCATAAAATCTTTTATACAAAGTGATAGTGGGAAGTAAATAGTTAATAAGACAACTTGTAATTGTTATTTGTCATAAAACTTTTCTTCTTTATTATGATTAGATTAAATGGAAACTTTCAAATGTAATAAACGAGTGCTTATAAAGTCTATATTGTTGCTTTCGATAATAATATAATTATAAAATAAATAGTTTTATTAATGAATTAATAATATAATTTGTCGGTAGTGACTTGAGAGTATCACAGTTTCTGACAAACAAAGAGAGGTAGGCCACCATACAAGCTAGCAATCCCAACTGGGAGTAGGTTGTTTACCATCAGGCTGGCCGTATATTTATTTGCCATCTATAAATATAGTATATGCATAGTAAAAAACCTATTAGATAAATAATTATGCTTTTAACGTACCTATGAAAGACATCAACGCAGGTGGCATCCTAGTGTCCTATCCTATTTTAAGATTAAGGTTACTTTCTACGATTAGCGCGTTCAAGTTTTATAATATTAGTATAGATTGGCCCTTTGAGATATATATTAATTATGTAATTACTAATTACCTTTCAATTACACTGATAGGGAATGTAACAGCATGTTAAAAATAATTTAAAAACAAATTAATTCCAAAATCATTTTTGAGGTATCACCCATATATTAAATATTTTATATTATTTACTCCAGCACTCATTTAAGGATACTCCATCTTAAAGCCGTGGTGTAAAAAAAATGGATCGACAACACGTAAGTGATACCTCCGGTATTACATTCGTCCATAGGCTACGGTAACTGCTTAATATCAGGCGGGCCGTATGCTTGTTTGCCACCTAAGTAGCAAAAAAAACTTATTTGTCAAGCGTTTAACAACAGTTGATAAATGCTGGATAGCTATTCATGCAGAAGCGAAAGTATTTTTAATACATAACCAAAAGGATGTGTAATAAAAATGACAATAAACTCTTTCCCGCCAAGTGCGATGTGATTTTCATGTCAACAAATTTTAATTGTATTGTTTGGAAACGAGTCTGTATGCGTTTAAATAAAATTTTATATTTAATAATATGTTTTCATTTACAACAATAATGCTTATAAAAAAATATTTATCTTTCATAAAGGTTTGCATTGAAACTAGATATGTTTAAATTAAGGCATGTTGTCACGACATGAGTGCACTCTTTTTTATACAATGAAGTGGGCAAACAAGCATGCAGACTGCCTGATGGTGAGCAGTTACAGTAGTGTAGACACTTGGAACACACCAAGAGCTGTACTAAGATGACAGAAGCAGTTTCGTTCTTAAAATTACTACTACCATATTTTATCTCTGGTAGGTTTGTTGCTGTCAAGGTTGACTGGTAGAAAATGCCTTAAGGCATTAAGTCCGCCGATTTACAATGTATATTATGTGCAAAGTTTTAATAAATAAAATTAAAATTCGTACGATGTCAACTTTATTACCTAGCTCTAATGTTTTACTAATCGGAATTCAAATCAAGATCAAAATAAATCGGTATAAGGATATCGTAGCACGGACCTTAAACCTTTTCTGAAGTGGTTTTTTTCCACACCAAAGCTAATTTTACTTTTGTATAAATAAATAATATTTGTTGATGACAAATATGTCAAGTCGACTTTTTTTGTTTTGCCGATAAGCATTTTAACTTAAGCTTGGTGTGAAGCATGTTTTGCATGACACTTATAAACATAATCTTATCTTGTTTACAGTCGGAAGAAGAACAACGCGCCGGTTCCTTACCACGTCTACCCTCAATCACGGGTACGAACACAGTACCGGCTGGTCCGGTCAAATCCGCCAGGTACAGAGCCCCTGGGTTCCGTACGGCGACAAGAGCAGCTTCAGCACCGGGTCTACATGTTCCGAGGAGGCGTAGGCCACCGCCCACGCCACTACAACCTCCTCCAGCCGCGCCAGCCTCCGCACCTAGCCTTCAGGGTGAGTTTAAGTCTTAAGATTTTTATAGCTTTCAAATACCTATTATATTATACGATTCTTCGGGCCTGCCCGCACAGGCAGGGTATTGTAATAAGAAACAGTACGGCCGAATGCCTGCCGGCAAGGTCTTTAAAATTGATAAGCAGTTTCTAACATTAAACACTTCGTCACACTACAAATCAAAGCTGTCTTGATCGTTATAATTATAATATAGACGGGCATTTGATGAAATTTTATAATAATTATATTTTATTATGTTTGGTAATGTAAGACTTTACAGCGTAGCTTATGCGTTAATCAACACAATGCATAAACATCCTAACGACATTTGCCTTCGAAACGTTAAGAAGAACACAATGCATACTTTAATATGCAAGTATCAATCGTGCCTTCACTTATCTCGTTGGGATGTTGCTGTTAACCATATTTTTAACGTGTCAATAGAAGTAGTGCTCAAGCTTTTATCAGATGTAAGATATAACATATTTGTCAACTAAGAACTAGTTTGATATATTGGACGAAACTAACATTAAAAACCTCATAACGAGTAACGACATTCACACTTCATAACACGTTTCTAATAAAAACTACTTTAAAGTTCACTATTTCGTTAGGTCATGAGAAAATAGTTGAAAGTAGACAAAATAATTCCTTGAGAATTGCGTAAAACTACTAAAGCATATTTAGATTATCTATGAAAAGTTTTATTTGTCATCATCGTCTCATCACCGTATGCTTATGTCGTAGACCTAACAATAAACAATAGACTATAATAATGAATGTAACGATTATTTAAATACAAACGGCTAAAAGTTAATTAAATTTGTATTACGTAAGGATAGTTAATTATGTCTCATTAATAGAACGATTGTTCCAACAAGTTAGAAAGTTATTTTCACTAAATATAAATAACATGAAGACTTCTAACTCATTAACTTGTTCAATCACTATTATTAAAGTAATTTACACACATATTATGGAATAAACGTGCGTAAAGCTTTGACTGGCAACAATTATTTTGTTACTCAAACAATGTAACTGTTATCGAATAAAGAATTGAAAACAAGCTTAGTTTATAAATATAAACTGAAGTTTTAGCAATATACAACAAATGTTGTAAGAATTAAAACAATTGTAATTTAACAAGTTTCATTAACATTCAATAAAAATAAACAATATACCTATCTAATCAATTAAATGAACATTCACGAGTTACACCAGGATTTGATTTCTAAAATATCGTTTGATGCAATTTTAGATCCCAGGTATTAAATTTTTCTTTTATTTATACACAGGCCTTTTTCTACGAACAGGCAAAGGTAAAAGGATAAATCCGTATACTGCGGGAGTTTTACAAACATTGAAATATGAATATACAAATTTAAAAAGTAATGTATTCACGCGAAACATGGTTTTCAAAGATATTATTATTATGTATAGTTATTTATATATGCAGCAATATTATATTTACCATATACAGCTTCGAAATTAAATATTTGAATTTTGAAAGTAAATATATTGACTTAACATTTTATAAAGGCTTTCAATGTCGTCCAGTTACTTTTAATACTCTCTTTATATCAGGAAGTGGAGTGACAATTCTCGGCCAATTGGCCACTGCGCGTTTAGTGTTTACCCCATTCAGTTACCCCACTACTCGTAGCTACATGTCCATGACCGAAGTAAATTACATTCGCTTACTGAGTATCATTGTTATAAAGTATTTGTTTAACCTACTTGAAGCATTGCGTGACTGTTTTCCCATCAACTTGAAAACTAATGTTTCGTAGTCAATGTCAGCAACGCGACAGCGACAACTCCACACTACAAATGATATGATTATTATATACAAACTGTTTATACCAAAAAAAAAAATGCAGAGTATGTCACTCAGATACATCTGTATAACTCGAATGCATAGTCTGCTGTGTGTTCTAAAACTCATTAGCTTTCTTTAATCCGATTATTCAGTTGTAAAGAACTTAAAAAAAACTTTAAAACTAATTGTTTATCTTTATTTATTTATAATGTGTGTTATTGATGTTTTCTGTAGCAGTAGCAAATTTAGAAGTTGACTCTCATCGGTCATGTTAGATTACCCATTACCCATGCTATAGGACTACACAATAATGAAATTCGTTAGGACTGGCACACAAAATACAACTATTTACTTACTTGGTTCTTTAATCCTATATAACCATAAGCATAAATAGACCTTCCCATAATAACAAATGGCAGACCATTTGATGGAATTTTACCCAATTTTCGCATTATTTTTTTTAGGCAAGTATTTATAGCAAGAAGGAAGTAAATAAACACGTGCCAAAGTTTAGTTTGTAGGCTTTATACCTAGAGAGTTGTCGTGACTTGTTATTTCGCTACTATTAACCTTGAAATATTTGGTAAAATAACAATTTATATACCGATAGAGCAAAGGCCTCGTAGGTGGTGATTTACACATTTCACATTCCAACTTTTATTTGGATCACAACCTTGTGAAGCCTTATAGGTGTACTTAATCTAGTTATTAGTTATATTAAGTGTCTAATCTTGAATAATGTGGTTGCTAAAATCAAGGGCAACATTGTTATGAAAGAAGTAGAATGGGAAATACATACCTAATTAGAACCGTATAAACATATCGATAATAATATTACTTACATTAATGTATAATTTCATCGTGTTTATTAATGACAACCTGCACATTAGATCAATGGGGTACACTATACACAAAAACACATCATAATGCACAACTGTGTACGGAAACATAGGTACACTCTCTATTTTTTCACTTCATAGTCCGTTGGGACGGCAAAGTATCACGAACGAAGAGATATTAGGCGCAATCTAACAGCTTGAAATGCTTTTCGAAGCACAATCGTATCGTACGTATGGCCACAAATTAAATTTAAATTATTAATTGTTTTAATGTATGAAAGTTCGCATCATGTTCACGTAGGTTCAAGTAGGAATGTTGCCTGCTAGAAATCTAAATGATAATAACAGTCCATACGTCTCACCACTAGGCACAGGGCGCCTCTCCTCATGGAAGCGGAGGAGGTTAAGGCTGAAATCCGTAATTGAAGTACACGCTGGCCAAATAACGGTTGGTAGATCAGACATGCCTAGTATGATAAATCATTTGATGAGTACTCGTATGTATGAATTCTACAATATAACATTCACATTGTTTATGCCACTTGGAATCAAACTCCTACCACATGCGTTGGTTACTTTCCCACTCGGCTACCACGGCTCTGTAAAAATGTTAAAGCTTGGTAAATATTTTCGTCTTCGTATACCAACTATGACGTAATAATCGTGCATGGCTCGTATGGCCAATTTTATCGAAATGTGCAACTCATTCGTTTTAATGTCACGTTCAATGCACCGCATACCTTTCGCTGTGCTTACGAAAAAATGTGCAGAATCTAAAACGTGCTCATATGAAATCGACTCACGTAAAATGATTAATTTTTGGTTGGTGTAGACAGAAAATGTTTTGAAGTCAATAATTTAGAAAACATTCGTCATGTTACTAAGATATATAAAACAAAGTATCACCTAAATTTTAGTCAGCTATGTTAAGCAGCTATGCTAAACCGCAGCGAGTCCCCTGAATGCCTCGGAAAGCACGTAAAGGACTCAGGTCTAGCGCCTGATTTCTCCGGTCGTGTCCGATTGCAAATCTATGTGACTATGCGAGTGAAGGAATAGAGAGACCACATGCACAGCTTAGGTGCACCTATGCCGCGCAGTTGCCTAATCTTCGTTAAAATTGGCCGCCCCACTCTGACAAAAATCAGCTTGAAGGACATTTGTCCTATTATTTATTTAGTAAGTACTATTATTTCTTTTCGGCTCGCTGTTTGTCATTTAGGTTTATTTCTATCGCAATGTTTAATAACGAAGTAATTGCCCGTGATCGATGTTGCATCAACTTTAATACTGTTGTGACCTATAATGCTCGATCAATTGGCAGTTTAATCAAGTTGATTGTGTGCGTAGATCGATCAAAGTACTGGACTACGAACCAGGTCGCTTTAAATAGGTTACTTGCTTGTTCACAATCACTTTTATGATATTTATGAAGTCCTTTATACCTTTACAATTGTGTCTCCAATACTCAATATATTTATACGTTAAGCGTAGACTTCTGATTCTTTGTTTAAATGTATTATAGTACATTCGGACGTTTGTGAGATTGGCACAGTAAAAGTTAATATGAAGGAATGCACAAAGCTAGATATTCTTTAAAAAATAAAATCAAAACATGTTTGAATAATAAATAAGCATTACATCAATTTGAATGATATCTTATATATCTTACTACACTATCTCTTATTTGGCTATTTCATCTATTGTCGCATATTATATAATAGAATTTCTAGTCGATTCTAAGACAGAAAATTTACGGACACGAAGTACACTTAGAAGAACCATTTGTAGATGATACAATTCTAGTCCCACATAATAATATGAATTACTATTATTACTACACTATTGTCTATATCGCAAAATCTAATCCTAAGTATTCCATCATTAAACACCCTTTGACAATTCTAAAATTATCACCTCATAAAACATAGGAAGTAGACGTAACTAATCAAAAACAACCGAATAATTTAGTACAGTTTACGTCTTCATTAATTCGCGACTTACATCACGAAGTCATTTACTATGAAAGTAAACTTGTATTGATCTATTTCGATTACGTATGAGTTGATTAAGAAAACAACAGGTGGCGAATGTCTGCTACTTCCTTCTAGTAATCTAGTTACGTCACTTATTGACCTAAGTTTATTTAGACAATTCTAGATCAAATTAATCGGTGCTTAATATTACATAGAGTTGATTAAAGATTGAATGATATGTTTGAAATGACTGGCCTGTTGGATTAGTGGTTAGTGACCTTAATTGCTCAGCTGAAGGGCGATTCCATTTCGGAACAAATCTTTGAATAATAATATCTATTAAAAGTATGTTTATCATTTATCTAGTTGCCATGGTACGGGCTTTGCCTAGATTTGGATCAGATGCCCACGTGTGCGTAGTCGCAAGATATTATTATTCTAAGATGACCAAAGGCCTGTGATGTCAGGCGAGCCCAGGCAGGTAGGAAGACAATGTTAACGAGTATTCCAAAGTTAAAAAAAGAAGAATGTATTAAAACAAACACAATTCCTAGAATACCTATTTAATTATTAAATAAAAAAGTATTCTAGAAATTGTACACGGACAATACTTTTACTTTACTGTTAGCAGTGCATTGTTTTATGTCAGGTAAAAGACAGGCGGCTTAGAAATACAATAAAATAGTGTGCTTTTACGTTCAACAATCTTCATATTATAATTATATTATTCTAACGCCTCACAAAAATTATGGGAATAATCGTTCCATGAATTCTGAACAACTTTTTATATACTACTTAGGTGACATACAAGCACACGACCGGTGTATTTGTAAGCAGTAGCCTATGTACACATGTAATATCTGGGACAACACTTGTACGATTATGTTTCCAAAAAATAGTAATACCAGGATTTAGTGATGGGTTGTCTTTGGAATAGGCAAATGTAGATTCTTTTCTCTGGAGACTTGCACTTAGAACACAACTACTGTGTGTAGATATTTGGCTGTTATAGAAGAGAATAGGGAGAAGGTCCTTCGTCGGGCATCCTCGCTTGTGTAATACTATCTCTTTCTAATAAAACCCTTTAAAGCCCCCCCTTTTAAGTTTTAAGCATGCATTGTTCAATACTGCTTAATGTTTATCAGTTATTAAACACATTTTACATTGGCCAATTTGCATTCGGAATTGCAGCATACATAAATATGTTACCAATGACCGACTTAAAAACATTTCAAATATTTTTATATGTGTGTTGTTTCTTTTGAATTGTATATATCCTACCGTATTCCACGCGTCATTAGGCAAATCGTCTTTGTTTCTGTAACGTCACGCTTAGAACATCATGGTTAAAAAGTAGGCCTAACTGTTTAGACAGAACATTTCTCCGTTCGTAGCATTCCTTAGTAAGCAGTCGACCTTAATGCTTCCTCATCGGTACGGCGAAATGAGATATTTGATGTGGCAACGTAAACGTGGTTTTAGCAAACTGTTTCTTTCATACGTTAATTCATAATTATATATTTAAAAGCATCGTATTTAAACTAATTATTTAAAGTATTCAAATAAATAAAAGACTGACTTAAATTTCTCCGCCTCTGCTAATAGAATACAGACTTTTCTCACAAGGACGTATAGCGCTTTATTATGATCTTAATTTGATATTCGAAAAATGTCAACTTCATTACCAAAGCCGGGTTTGCATTGAACGATAAAAACCCTTGCCTCCTTTTTAGTAGTTTGCCTCCTTGGTAGTATAAAATAAAAACTTTATTCAAATTACGATCCCCTGGCCGTACTCGTAGCATGTTCATCAAAGAAAAAGCCCATCACATAATAGCGTGAACTATAGTTATACGATACACCTATCATCATGGCATTTATTACCAATAAATATGGTTTCCAATCTCCTAAAATGCTAAAGTTGACCATCTTAATAGAATGTTAAGCATCTTTACGATTGCCATTCGCTTTGGATACAGCGGCCGTACACAATCGAATTGTTCCAATTCTTCAAATCTTGATAGCCTGCGGTTAAAGAATGGCATTACTAGTAGTGGTTTGTCAAACCTGTATTATCAACTTACATAATATTAGCTAGACGCTGACATCGAATTATAAGTCCATCACGTCAAAATAGTATACCTATATATGCTTTTATATAAAACATTAGCTGTTGCCCGCGGCACCGCTCGCGTGGTTATCCGTTATCGTGTAAAAAAGTACAACATGTCCATCTATATCGTTTCCAAATTTTATAAAGATTCCTTTAGTCGTGTAAACAAACAAAACAAATATACATACAGAGTTACTTGAAGTATTTTAATATTAGTATGGATGTCACATGTGTCAATCCTAAGATTGCCAGAATTAGCCCATGGTGCATAGCTATAAATGTATTACTAAGACAAATTATATAACTAGTATATAATATAATAAACAGTTATCTATCAATTTAAAAATACAATTTTAATCCTTTTATGTATCCGCACAAGTTATCTACAAAATAAATAACTTATTTAACCCGTTACATGCTACATACTGTTTTTAGCACTGTAACAAGAAAATTTGCTTATTCAAATAGATTTTGTAACAACCATTGATACTTCATACGTAATCCAAGTAACACCTTTCAAAACTTCGAAAACCTGTTCCAATAGTTTCCGGCTTATCAGACGTAATCATTCTAGTGAATGCAAAGCTCCGTTCACTCATTGGCTCAATGTATTTACGCACTAAGTACTATTTTAAGTAACGAAAAGTACTGGCCTTGTCCTAATTAAATACGGCTAATGTATTATGTCCAATTCTAGTGCATTTGATAGAATACTGAATTAATTTTGACTACTGTGGAAGGTTTGTGATTTTGTTGCTTGAACACGATCGTCATCATTGTCACTCCTACACTCCGGAGGATCGTGACCATACGATCCATCTTAAAGCTATGTGAATTGCATTAAGATGGATCGCATATAAGAATGCGCATAGTATGCTACATCTAAAACCCTTAATGGCGTCTGACCATGTCACGCCCACCCCACGATTAAATGTTAGAAAAAAAAACATGGTTGACCTAATTTATCCACTTCTACGTATGGGCCACAGTGTATAAATGTTACTTACGAGTAAATATAAAATTATGACAAACAACTTCTTGGTAGGCATCGCATTTAGAGTAAATATTATATCCAATTTTTTTAACACAACACCTAGTTTTATCAATTCCATCAATAAGGTAAGAAATAATATTGTACCGTATAGAAAACACCGCAAACCCAATTTACTTACCACTTGTTTCGGAAGACAATTTCCATGATCTTAATTTTAACCTATCGATAAAAATAAAGATGGCATTATAATTACATTTAAACTTGTGTAAACGCTTTATTCACTGAGAAAAACAAATATGGCATTGAAAATTGCATAAAAATATGTTTGACTTTTTTATTAACACACACACTGCAGCGATAAAATGTCGGTCACGTAATAAATTATCTTTAAATTAAATTAATACCTCACGATAATAACTGCATTAAGTACTTATACTTTGAAATCGTGTCTTTCAACATATTTATCAATTGAAGATAACAGAAACATCACCGCTCATCGAAGATAATAAATTACAATTTTTTATTGCTTATTACGATGATAATCGAAAAATATATATTTATTTTGTTTATAATAGCTGTCCGGTGTATCAACATCTTTATACCTGACTAGCTGTTCTTCACAGATTCAGCCCCGTTAAGTTTGAATTTTGTTCTGTGTCCCGTTATTGTTACTGCGATACTACCCTTCAGTCGTATTGTGATGTGTTGTAATTGAATATCGAATACAAAAGGATGTTTTCAAATCAGACGTAGTTCCAGCGATAAAAAAAACTGCCTCTTTACTTTACTTAACTTAAAAAGACAACTCCCGCGCTAGAGAACAAGCTCTGTGTCGCGGGGGACTTTACAAACATACAATTAACGGACACAAATTACACCCAGACTCAGAACAATTCTTTGTGGGTCACACAAAGTTTTGTTGTCCTGTGTGGGAATCGAACCCTCAACCTCGTGCACAGCAGGCGCATACTGCGGCCACTGGACCACCGAGGCAGTCAATAATACATATTAATATAGATGTATAAACACCTCATATTTGTATACTAATGTATGCTAATCTTGCAAGCACGTTGTGTATATATAAAAATAAACGGATTATTGATAATTATTAATCTTTCCTTAAATTTCTACAGTCAACGGGGTTTCCCGTAACCTACCTACCTTATATAAATCATTCTCAAAAAATAATCAATCTTCACGAAAACTTAAAGAAATTTGACATTAATCAAATATGAATTTTGTATATTTACTTCTATATTTCAAGTAGACTACCTGCCTACTCTAGAGAAATCAGTGGCCTACCTGAGTACAATAATAATATACCTAGGTATTGTAAGTGACTGAACCTTTGGTATTGTATAATCTACATTTGACCACCTTTATTGTACGTCGTAAGAATTTGAATAAACGATACGACTTAGAGCAAGGTACATAATTGTTTATGCATAATACATATTTGGTTAGAAGCTATACATAGGGTCTATGTAACGTCAAAAGTCAAGACACAAGTACCGTATTATAATAAAAGGAACTTTAACATATAAATATTAAGTAGGTGTATATGTACATTGCTTATGTGAATGGAATATTAAAATTCTTCATGTTGATGAATGACTGACCTTCAGCCACAACTATGACATTAAATGGCATAACTAAATTATATGCGAACAATAATCCATTAGGTATTACAGCTAGAAAAATGATAAAGCACAGAATTCTTGGAAATTACTACTAACGGTTATGTTTGTTCATATAGCTATTCCAGTAATTCTTCACCGACTCTGATGTTAATTCTTTATTCTTTTCGATCGACAACACGCAAGTGATGCCTCCAGGTATTGCTAGCGTCCATAGACTACGGCTAGGTTACTACTGCCCATCAGGCGGGTCGTTTGCTTGTTTGCCATTGAAAAACGAGATTTAGGTATGTTTTAACGAGTCAGACTTGAAAAAAACACGCATTAAATAAATTTATATATTTGTCACACAAATAAAAATAAAACAAAATATCTTTTTTTGTAAGAAACACGTTTTTGTCATCATTTTCGTTTTTGTCAGAAAACCGTTCTTATTTTGTTCTATTTGATATAATAAGAATATAACGTATTCGTCCAGAAATGCATGATACCGGACTTGACAACAGTTATCATATTTAATGTGAGTACGTGATATGAGCATTTAAAAAAATGTGAGAAAGAACTTTCATTTCGTCTAAAATTTCTTTTTCGTACTGACGTTTTCTTTAAAATTAAAATAAGTTCCAAACGAATAACTTTGATTATTAGAATTTCAATTTCACTCTGCTAAGTAGACAATTTTCAACATCTTTGATTTTTGATGTTTTTTTTACAAATTAAAAATAAATGAACATTTTAATATTGAGCGTAGGCAGCGCAGCGGCTCGATTTCCAGTCAGTTTCAGTATAAAGAAGGCATGTAGTTAACATATGCCTATTTTCCATGGATACAATGTGTCCAATATCAAATGATTCGGTCGGATTGTTCAGTTTACTGTCAATGAGGAACTGAAGGGGTAATTAAAACTGAATTATGGGTTCTCACGTTTCGTTAAATATGTATGTTTAAGTTGGTTAAGCATCCTAATCGAAAAACCCATTCGAATTTACCTAACCCTCTAGAACAACTTAGTTACAGTCTAAATCTTCATTCAAATCCGCAAGTTACCAATCTAGAATAAATTTAACTTCAGTAATGTTCCGTGACATTACAATACAGTCAATTTTCGCGGTTACCATCTCACCATAGGCCTCTTTTATTATAAACAGCTTGACAGTTGCAACATAAGAAATCGATTGAGTACGGTACAGTTTCATGAGCGTCAGACAGTACGCATGGCGTATCTTGCCCGGCATTGCTCAATAATGGTTTCACGCTCAGTGCGCACTATTTAGCTCTATCCGGTTACATGGGGCACCGGTGACACTAATTCATTGATACCTTTGATTTTTGAAACAATGCAGCGTTTCCTATTGCATCCAGTAAAGCTTTTATTTTTGTACCATGTATAATATGTATTTGTCTGTATTTTATTATTTACTAGTTTCCGCTCGTGACCGTACCCGCTTCTTTTTTTTTTGTTCAGGTTAAAAGTAGCCTGTGTGCTATTCCAGATTACATTATATTCTACCTCTGTGCCAAATTTCATCCAGATCCGTGCAGTCATTTTCACATTTATAATATTAGCATAGATAGAAGAAAATTACAACCTATTTCTGTAATAAATGTGTTAGTTAAATAATTGGTAGAGAAAAGGGCGGGCTACTGCATCACCTCATCTACGGCATTGCAGCATAATTATTGCTTAGAGCGTGTCAGTACGAGATTTTCCATCGCAGTACGGTACCCTACCTCCCTTAGTTAGTGTCTAGGATTAGCATGACTAGTACAAGGCAATAAAGAATTAGCTGTAGCTACTAGAATTTGTTCTGCGTGATTGTATAGGAAATAAACAATGCTGACGATCTTGAGAGTAGTTAACCGAAGCCAAAATGCAACAATGTTAAATTAGTCATGACTCATCAGTATTAGTTATTACATACAAACGCAGAAATATTCACATACAGTACCCTCCTGTACTGTACGGTTTCAGAGGAATTTTGTACCTCGTACGATTAGGTTGTGAAATGAGCCGAGGTTTTCCTGAGGCATGAGGTTTTTAAAAAGGAGTTAAGTATATAATTTTTAATGACTTGACAATGCGCAAGTGATAACCCTAAGAACGGCCTGGTATTGCAGCTGACGCTTGCAATACCAGGCCGTCCTGCTTACCATCAGGCGGGCTGTATGCTCGTTTGCCATCGCAATAGTGTTAAGAAAAAACTCGAAATTTGCATTTATTGTTTTATTTTATTTACTCTTACGATTTTGTTCATGTTTTTAAACATAAGTATGTATATTCGCACCTTGTTGTAATAATACTACACTTGATAGTGATTCATACAACCTTTGATACAAATTACAATACAATAATATTGTTAATGTTTGCAACGGAACTGTGGATTCTTAAACAACGTCTTTGTATGCTGACACCTAACAATGTTGTACGGTATTATTGATAATGTTTGGACAATTGGTTCGTACAACATACATATTTGTAATTGTATAGCTACTGCGTCTTGTGAGAATACTACGATGAATATAATTGTACTTACTTTTGTGGTAAACAAGCCTTCGGCCCGCCTTATGGTGAGCAGTTACCGTACGCATGTAATATCTGGGGCTTTTGCCTAACCTAACTTTGAATCACTAGAATTGGAAAACTTTTCATTGAAAACGCATTCCTAAATGAGCACTAAAGACTCACGCACAGAAATATAACTACACCAACTGTGTGTAGTTTTTTGGCTGTGGTCTGTTGGTCTTTATTTATGTTTTAGCTGTCTGTCGATAGTACTTAATTCACATGCTCGCACCATCGAGCCTTTGAATTTTGAAATCGATTTCGTTAGTCCGAATAATTAACAGTTTTAAAATAAAATAAAAACAATCTGTCATGTATTTTTCCATTAGTATGACATCTATGGAGGGAAGTGGAAACTTCTCTTTCTAACTCCTTCTATTTACTTCTGATTAAATTTGTTGCGGGGTCCAAGACAGTAGGTTTAGTTGTCTACGGGACGTACGAGTGTCAAAGCTCGTGTATCAGTTGGTTACTCCGCTGTTAATCCTGGCTCACAGGAGTCACAGAGGTGGGCATGTGGGTGGGATTATCCCGATACTATGACATCTAGGTCCGAGTGCTAAATTACTTATTTGTCATAGTCAAAGCGTCAACGTGCCTACAATATTTATATCGATTTCAATTTTTATATAGGTATCGATCAATACATAGTGATGCGCTGCACTCATTTGCGTGTGTTCTAATTGCCACACTTCTGTAAGTGTTAGCAATCGTTAGCATCTATTTTATTTTTATTCGAATCGATGTCATATGGTACTCATTTCATGTTAGAGAAATGAAACTCGGAAACCATTGTGTACGGCCGCAATATTTTTTATCGACACCATGTGACCAATTTATTGTTGTCTATGCTTTCACTTTGTCTATATCATCTAGTCTACATCGATATATTGAGGAATGTCAATTAAACTGGCAAATTACTGTTAAATATTATAAGCCTCATTAAAATGATAATTACTGTGTAATACAAAGTATTACATAAATGAATTTACAAACTTTAGTGTTCCAAGTTAACAAAAAAGTAATTATGTACAAATTACCGGTTTTCCTGATTACGTTTTGCTTATAGTACTCTGTTCAGTGGAGGTGGTATAGGTATATCCAGTAGTGGACGATTACTGGCTGATAATGATTCTAGCCCCCATTAAGTAGGTTCGGTCAGCAAAGTTGCCGGTTAGTAGTGATAATCCTAGGAATACTCCATCTTAAAACTACATTTTCTTTTGGGTTGGCTCGGAAATCATGCCCAAGATATTTTGAGCAAGTTATCTTCACTAAGTTACTCTATCTTGCATTTGATCGAAATGAGTAAATTTTCGATCAAATGCAAGATACTTATGAACGCCGTAAAAATCAAATATAAGCATTTTTTTTATCTACTGCATACTTAAAGCGGGCAAAAAGGTTGATTGCCGTCTAAGTAGTATAAAAAATTCAAAAAATTCAATGCAAATTATATTTCGTTACGAATGAACTAATAACAATAACTGTATACTTAATCAAGAACACAAGACACGCATCTAAACATAAACTAGGCATTTCTTAGCTACCGTAATAACTACTATAACTGTACAAATGTATTAAAAGACGGTGCATTCACAACCATACTTAAACATGTTATGCAACGTTTATAAACAGATACCAACGAATAATGTCAATAAATGACGTCTCCGTCCAAAATCAAGGCGCGATTTGTCACGATCGTGTTTCAAAATAACCGAAATGCCAGTTATTGAAAGGTCGAGTAATACTATTGTAATATTGTTAATAGGCATGCCAGTGTTGTCGTGACCACGGTAAAATGCGGAATAAGTAGGTATAGACTCTAAATCAGAGGTTCCCAAACTTATTTTGTCACCACTAATACCGCCATCTTTGAAAAAAAAATTTTCCTGCTCCATGGTTTTTCTAGGTCGCTTACCGCTCCCCTCGTCAACCTCCAGGGTCCACAAGGGGCGTTATCACACACATTAAGAAAGACTGCTCTAAATTATGAAGTAATGACGACACATAAGACCATGTTTATAAGTGTATGAGCCTCTAATGACAATTATTTTGTACCTCAGCAGGTATTTTTCTTTCATCATCTAATAAACAACGGGATGTAACGGGACATTTGTATAATTCTAATATAACTGGATTCGTTTTATGACGTCCTTGTATTGATGTATCATCATATCCTTATAGTCATGGCCCCAGGACATTTTGGTAACTAGAAATTGAAGGATCTAGACTGCAACAAACTAGACATTCCCATTACTAGACCTAACGGATCAAAGGATGAATTGAGTAACAGAAAGAATTCCTACCTTATTCAGCATTATATTATTAAATAGCTGCATTGTTAACTGTAAGTGGTATAAGTATTAGTATAGCACGTTTTCCGTTAGATTACCTCTTACTTGCAAAGCTCATCTCCATTAATACATTACCTATAGATGTTATTGTTAGAAAGAGATAAAATTTGTGTAATATGTTAGTAACTTGCTTATTATCTAACAAGGCAATGTTTTTTAAAGAAATAGCCGGGAAATTACAGAGGGGTGATCATGCACCATACATACATACACCGTTGTGTATAAAAAATCGATCAGTTTATATTCTTCACAGACAATTTCTGCCCGACTTAAATGTCTCAGTTTTGCTTGAGTTTTTATGTTTAAACGAACTAATCTTATAAAATAACAGCCCTGTTTAAAAATATATTTCACTGATCGAAAGATACACTATTTTATGCTAAGAGCTCTTACCCGAAAACGGACGCTAGATAGATCATCAACGTAACTAAGTTTTGAACAGATTAAGCAGTTTTTACATTGTTTAGTAAGGAAAATATCTTAAAGTGTCGATCAAACCGAGTTACCGAGGTTAACCAGTGCGGGGCGAGTCTACATGACGCAAGATCGGATGAGTTCATTCTTAGACAATAAAGCTGCCATCATTCGTGGAAACAGAGAGTCTACCACGAAGCCTCAATGCTATACCTGTCAGATGAAATAAAACGTAAAAAATATAACACAAATCTTTAAGAATACTCCGAATTTTAATAGTTTGGTTCTCGAGTCACTTAATTGCGATTAGTTCAAGTTTACTTTGAGACTGATTGGTTTATTTATTAATCATTTCCATACAGTTACTTTCAATGTTACAAAAATATTAAATTGAAATCGACCTTCGTTGTACAAAATTTTCCCAAGTTTTACATCTTATCTGCTCGTAAAACATGTAATTATGACTGATAATATTCATGTTTACCTATTAGCCCACAAACGCTTTTTCGGTGTTGTATATATATCCAGTTATGGAAGGAGCTTTCGAAACAAATAAAAATTACCAATGATCCCGACGCTTTTTTCTGATAACGCAATTGAGTGACAGACGTAATGCATTATATTATTTATTGATTAAAATTATATCCCAAAGTAGCGGAGTGTGTGAAAACGGGCCAGTGTGCTGTCCCTTTTCCACAAAACATAACATTAGTACATTAGTGAATACAATACCGTGTAGTGGCACACATTTGTTGCTTTAGTCTCTTGCTGTGTATGTATTTCTGGAAGTACAGAGAAATCTAACGCAATAGTTTATTTTATGGTGTAATAAGCAATTTCTGTGTTACACAAAACAAACCTTTTTGTCCCTACAAATGTGTTTTTTTCTTACGAATCCTTTATTTATACACAGTATTTTTTACAATAGTTGTTTACATACGCTTTCGCTACACTCAAATTTCATAATTTAACATTTTGTCGATTATGTAGGGAAACCTCGTCTTAAATCTACATGATCACTACACATAAATTAGGTAGTTTATTACTATTATCTAAGGCTTCCAAAAAGTACTAATTTTCCTGTTAGTACTTTTCGTATTTTCCTGTTAAAATGAGGCTCCAGTTTAACATGTCATTATTGATCTAGGTTAATGTCAATATCGATTAATAAAGTAAATCAATTTTAACAGAGGCTCTTCTTATCGATATCGGTTATGTTAAAATAGAAAATTGATTAATGTTAGTGGCCTACTGTGTGTTGTTTATCATGTTAATAGTTATGAGTCGGCTGTAATTATTGTATCGTATCTAGAATTTTCGACACGCTGCCGCTGCACTGGTAAAAACCAGTTTCACCTTTTTACCTTTACCATAGTGTACAGTGCCGGCTTTAGCTTAACCCACGCCCTTGGGCGAAGATCTACACCTCCACCCTTCCCCCTCGCACGAAATACTCCCGGTATAGAATTTGGTAGGCTTCATTTAGTTTGTTGAGATCGTTTTTTCGTTCTTGATCTTGACCAAACTTAAAGACGCGCCAGACAGGGGCGTCTCCGGCGCCCCTTTAAGTCCCTCCTCCCTCCTCTCAAGCCGGCACTGATAATCTGGGAGAATCTCTCTCTCTATAGCGAGGACACTGTTGCGTTCGGAGTTCAAAAACCGCCGGAGCGCGAGCACACTATACCTTTATTTAAATGGAAAACTCAACTAAACTTAATAGTGGCAACAATTTTATCATTACGAGATACTAGTAGGAATCTTATCGTTAGAGGACACTTTAAAGAGAACAGCTAGTTAACGTAACGACGTAATGAGAGTCTAGAAAGATGTAAAAGACAACAAAGAAAGGTCAGTAGAGTAGACGACGGGAAAAAAAAGTAATTTTGATTTAGCTGTCCCCATATCCACTTCTTATCTAAGTTAGGTTTTTTATCAGACCAACATACATTATGACATTGACACTGATGCATGATCAGTGCGGGTACTGCGTACTTCCACTGTTGTCGGTCACCGTACAAGTAAAGCTTGTGTATTATAGTTATTTACCAAATCACTTCAAAAATAAATACTAAATGCATCCTAACACAACGCACGTTCGTTGAAAAATAGACTTAAACAGTAAATCTTAAAGTTTTAAACTGCTTAGCAATTTTTCACACCTTATGCCTTTTTGTCACTAAGCGTGCGTGTCGTGATAAGCCTTACACAGACAGCGTGCGTGCATGTATATGTTAATTGTTGAAGAAATGTCTACGTCTGTTGACACACGTTACTCAACATATTTACACCACCCACGCGTTGCTTTATCTCAGAGCAATCGGAGACCAGAGATAGTGTGTTGCAACATCTACCCGCTTCATAAATTTACCGAGCCTTCAGTTTAATGAGCCTTTTTAAGGTCCTTGTTACAATTACAGTAACGAATAAGTTCAACGAGTAATAAAAGTAATAATATGAAATATATGTAATAATAGATGTGGTAGTAGCCTATTTAAACATGTATAAAAATCTAAATCATTCATGAACATTCATAAAAGATTCCGACGAATTGAGAACCTCCGCCTGTTTTGAAATCGATTAAAAAGAAAACATGCCTAATAGCATAGTGAAACATATTATGTAGGGTGCTATTTTATTAATATATTACCAAACTTTTAATAAATTATCAAATTATAGTATCTTATGAATCACACATTTGTATTTACAACCATCATATATCAATACCAATACCAACATTTTTTTAAATAATTTGTCACATTGATAAGTTTGATAACTTCGAAATTTCGACAGGCCCAGTCTTTACGACTTACAACAAAATGACCACAGAATATCTAATAACGTGACAACGCTAAGAGTTCGATATAAATATATTAGATCAATTGCAAACACCTTAGTATCTCTCAACTATTATCTATCTACCTTCAATATCATAACGATACAACTTAAAACAAACTTGACAATTATCTACGTGCACGTGTCTTTTTCATACAAGTCAATACTCCTACGCACGTCCTTTGAAGTTTCTATCAATTAGTTACAGTAATTAAAACATTACAGAAATCATTATTATTTGTATAAGTTTTTGACGACGCAGGCCATTGACCTCAAAATTTCAAGGTAATAACTTGCAATTTATTACAAACCTTTATAATACATAATATTGTAATTAACCACCAAAAAGGCCTAGATACTACTTTTATATAAGATATTTGCTAAAGTGTTGAGAAAGTTATGTCAATTATTAATAATTATGAGTACTGCGTGTTGAACCCATGTCCCCACGTAAGCCTTCCAAAAACCAGGCCAATTCCCCTGTAATAATAGAAAAACACCTGTGTAACAGAGAAACATAATAATTTATTAGAAAAGAACTTTACATATTAAAATTAGAAAAATGGTTGACTTGAACATGGTTGACAAAATCTAGTAAGAAAAAGATATCTCTGATTTTAGCTAGCTATATATTCAATCCATCAATCAATCAGCCTATCGCCGTCCACTGCTGGACATAGGCCTCTCCCAACACGCGCCATAGCACACGGTCCTCCGTCTTCCGCATCCAGTGCGTCCCAGCGACCCTTTTTAGGTAGTCGGTCCACCTAGCTATATATTAAATATGTATTATTTTTGTCTTAAATGTATATGTAATTTTTATGGCAATCACCATCATAACAGCGGAGAGACATCCTCTACTAGACATAGGCCACCTCCAAAGATTCCACAGCATTCTAGATTTTTATTCTTTTTTTTGTTCCAATAAATGATTGTAATACGAGTATACGTAGATATATAACAAGTGATTTTTATACCACTTAGGTGGCAAACAAGCCTTATGGTAAGCAGTTACCGTAGCCTATGGACGCTTGCCATACTAGAAGTGTGATCCATCTGGTATTGCAAGCGTCCTTCCATCAGTCTAGTATTGCATGTTGCCGACTAAAAAATTAACACCAAGGTTTTATGACGGAGTATCCCTGAGTTAGGTCTTACCCAAGGATATACATATGTATTCGTTATAGTAAGATATATATCACTATAACATACCTATATACCATTAAAAATAATATTCAATTTGAAATATGAGGACTTTAATACAAAATCGTACTAACTATGTCAGCAATGCCGTAGTTATTTCAAACTTTTTTGAGTTGTGGCGTCAATACGATTACATAAACTATTACACCAATTATAACAAACTTTCTTAGCACTAAACTATGAATAAATAATAAGTGTACATAATTTTTGTAACATTAAGACGTTGATGGATGGACGCAAAGGTTGGTTGTGAGACCACTTTCTAACAACGCCATGGGAAAACAACATTCATCTATGTTTACGTCTTACTTACTTTCTATTGCGATGCCAAGATTATGTCGTTAAGTATGTATTTGTATTAGAGGTGCTAACTAAAGCGTTTTAGATTATGTTCTATCAGCGGTGGTAGCCGCTGGTTTTTATACTACCAAGGAGGCAAACAAGCATACGGCCCGCCTGATGGTAAGCAGTTACCGTAGCCTATGAACGCTTGCAACACCAGGGGTATCACTCGCGCGTTGCCGACCCTTTAGAAACCTTATAACTCCTTTCTTGAAGAACCCCATGCTATAGTATCTCGGGAAAACCTCGGCAGGAAGCTCATTCCACAACTTAATCGTACGTGGGAGGAAATTCCTCTGAAACCGCACAGTGCGGCACAATAAAGGTTTTAAAATGACAAAAAATTGTCATAAGTTTACGTTATAATGTTTTCTATTCGATTCAATTACCGTTTATGCCACTTGTCTAGATGGGCTGTAGCGCCAATGTAAATTTCACTTTGTGAAAATTATACGTAATTATCAAATGATTTACTACTTGCTAACGTTGAAGGAAAACATCGTGAGGAAATCCGCATGTCTTAGAAGAAATTCTACACTATTTGGAGCGAGCGAGTCTGTACTATAATACTTAAGTGTACGACATTATATCGTAAACTTATGTCAAATCCCATAAATTTGCTTACTATTCTATTCGATTCGGCTACCGTTTACACCACTTGTATAGAGGGCTGCTATATATTGCTAAATATATACATATAGAAAACATACTCCCAGACAAATAATCTGTACACCCAGCCTGCTGAAAGAAAAAGGTACCTGTACCTTGTTTTTTTTTGTGCCGCGGGGGACTTCACAAACAATTAACGGACACAAATTACACCCAGACTCAGAACAATTTTTTGTGGGTCACACAAAGTTTTGTCCTGTGTGGGAATCGAACCCAAAACCTCGTGCACAGCAGGCGCATACTGCGGCCACTGGACCACCGAGGCAGTCCAAGTAACAGGCAGCAACTAATTTAGATAGTTGAGTAATATGAACACCTCGACTTTCCTGGGAACTTATTGCCAAGGTCTGATCAAGATAAAACTTCTTGATTATTTTGATAATTTATCTATACACATCCATTGTTCTAAAATGTTAACTATGTAGGGTAGAAATATATTTGGTTTCGTGAAAAAAGCTATTAAATACCACCGAGCAGCATTACGCCAGCGTGTGTGAATTAAGACCTAAACCTCTTTT
This sequence comes from Trisateles emortualis, assembly GCA_947095525.1. NCBI lineage: Eukaryota > Metazoa > Arthropoda > Insecta > Lepidoptera > Erebidae > Trisateles > Trisateles emortualis. The sequence goes on along the minus strand of OX352735.1, from coordinate 8,822,476 downwards.
GATAGCGAAAGAGAGAAAGAGAGAGATATAAATATTGGTTCCTAATATTATTATTAAACAATATGCATTGAATGAATTATTCATTTAGATATAGTTATATTCACCGCCTCTATCTACATATATATATGTTAACATACTATTATCTTAAAATCTAAACTAATATTATAAAGAGGATAGATTTGATTTTTGTTTGTTTGTTACGATTGAACTCAAAAACTACTCGACCAATTCTAAAAGATCTCTACGAAAACTTAATAAACAAAAGACTTCAACGAGCTACTCCTAAACGTATAGTAAGTAGGTATATAACATTGCGTAATATTTGAATTCTATCTAAACAGCATTTATAATATAGTTATTATACCAGGACTTTAAGATGTGAGTATCCCTGGGATATAGGAATAAGTACGTTTCTTTTTTTGTTTGCGTTTTGAAAGAAGCGTAAATGAGTGCTGGAGACCTGTACTCATACACAGGAACACAACTACACCGCTGTGTGTACTTATAAGGCTGTGGTCTTAAAGTCGAGGTCCTTGCCCGGTCGTTTTTGCTCGCTTGTATGGGTGCACTACCTCTCCTAATAGTTAGTTTCTAGTTAAGCTATTACTGATTTATTTTCTGTGCTATCAGAAATTGTAACAATTTAAAGCTATTAAAATTAGCTGACGTCTTCTTTGGTATATTTCATCGACATGCATTGTGTCACAGTGTGACCTCTAAGAATAAAATGTCTTTTATTTTGATCGTATTAAAATTGTTATGTTACAGCAATATCTTCGATATCTACAATTAACATACTACATTAACAAATTAATTAAAATAAGTTTTTAATATTATTATTATTGTTGTATAGCATAGTCTGATACTCATACTGATATAACAAATTAATTAATGACCATACGCTATAGGTATATATAATGAAAACTGATTTTCCTTTAGTCTTTAAACATAAAGACTAAAGGAAAATCAGTTTTCATTCAACCCACCATCACATGTATAGGTATCCCCTCCTCACCTCTCTCTCTCTATCTCTCTCTCTCTCTCTCTCCTCTCTCTCTCTCTCCTCTCTCTCTCTCTCTCTCTTCACCCCTCCCTCCCCCCCATGATATTCATCATCCATGGGTTTTGCCGCAGAAATTTTAAAGCAAAATGCATTCACACGGAGGTTTCAGAGTATTTTTCCATATACTTACATTTATTTTTACGTTCGCCATGGTTCGTGAATTACAAACTGTACTTTGTTTCGGTTTAATGTTCCATAACTGTACCTGTGCTAACAATAAACGTTGCTATACTGAGTTTTTTCCCTTACTTGTTTATAACATAATACTTTACTTAAATATTTTAATATGGCAAGTAATGCCGATGTCGACAATTCTGCCAATGTCAGATGTGAAAAGGAAAAGCAAGTGTGCACGATAATAACATTGACTTTATATTATCTATAATTCGGACAGATTATAAGATCCTCAATTGACATAGTTGCAATAAATCATACTAATTCCTCGACTGTAAGATTTAGGTAGTACTGATGTGATGAAAGACACCATATTGAGTTAGCAAGAATTTAAATTCTCTCATGCAAACCCAGCATTAGATGATGGATTTGGATGAGATCTCTGGCTTTTTTATTAGTTTGATATTGTAATTTTCTTCTTATCTCTTACTATTGTTTCTGACTGCCTCTCTGACAGTAGACATAATCTTTTAACTCTGCGTTTCTTACAAACCAGTGCGCACTTAAAGTATATTTTATATTTAAATGGTAATAAAAAATAATTAATCACACTGAATAACAAAAACGTTGCTTTATAAATGCAAATTTAGTTTAATAGTTATCATTTAGCGTTGCCTTAACTTATAATTATGTATAAGATCATTAATCACGGACATGACGTCGTATTCTCAGTAGAAAAATGTAAGAAATACCACATGGCGATTTTAAAGTTTTGCTTTATTGCCCACGGCTCTGACCGAGTAGATGTTGATTATCGCAATAAAAAGTACCTACTATCTCTAGGACTCCACCTTATCTACTAGCCTTTTTCTTTTTTTTTTAATTGCTAAACGTACGTATCGTTTACGCCGTTTTGCAACTGAAAGTGTAATCTTAGAAATGGAACAGTACTTTTTGGGCATACGTAACTGGAATATAATTATAATAATTTATTTTTATTATAAAACAACGTCGGTAGGTACTAAACTAGTAGGTAACTAAATTACGACTAAATTTTAGTGAATTTCTTAGAAAGCTTTACCAAGAGCAGCCTTTTTTGCCCTACTCCATGATAGTAGTATAAAAAATATGCATTGTCGTTCCTGTTTTAATATGTCAATGGGTATAACAGTTATCTAAAAGATAAGTTAAGTGGAAATTGATATGTTGTAGGGATTATTTTAGCATCAATTGACGATAGTGATAGCAAAAGCATCCCGCAAACGTTTATGTTTATCTATTTTTGCCGCGTAATTAGTTACTAGGTGCAGCGAAGTTTTCATTTTGTTTTTGTTCTTTACAAAGGACACTCACGCTAGCAACTGAAGATACAGTGAATGATACATGAAATGGCCACGACATTGCCACAAAACTACTAAAATATAAATAAAATTCAATAAGTACCTACATACTTTATATAAATTATATAAATGAAAACTAAACGTAACGGAAAAATTTAAATCTTCTGTATTACCTCCATTACATTTTCATGACTATGAGTAGTGATCGTGTGTACTCCATTGTTTAACAGCAGCTCACATTGTATTACTGTTTACAAACATTCGCTCTAAGAAAAGAGAAACTATAATTACCCGCCCTCTCCAACTAGTATACGTCATGCATAATCGTATCTAATGCAAAAATATATGAGCATTAACATGTGCGCATACGTTCCGGTTTCTCATTCAAGACTTGTACACAATTTCTATTCCTTTTTAATGAAGTAACGTGCTTCTGTGTAATATTTATCTAGTTATTTGAGAATAAGTTTAATGTACATAATTTGGCAGTCGAAGGCCAACTCAAGACTATGTCCAACAGAAAGACGGCGTGCCGTACCCACAAGCTAAAAGAAGCTTCATGATTACAATATTATCAAATCGAAGGCTATGTAAGACTGCTTGAACTTCTTGTACTAAGTAATTCGTTCGGTAAACATTAAGTTTTTATGGCCATACTTCCTCAGCAAAGTCGGTAAGTATGCAATTCTTCACGCATGTTCAGGGTCAAGGCAGATGTTCTACGTGACTACCTGTGATGGCGTTACTCACGATATTTGCCACGTGTTCTTTAAATAGGTACCAATGTGCCAATATATTTTGATAATAAATTATGATATTTTGTACGTGATGAAATGAAAATACATAAACTAGTACCTAACCTTATCATTTGCAGTTAAGTACCTGTGTAAACGGAAAACTAAGTATATATTTGAGCTATAACTACTTAGTGAAACTTTTGAACCGTTTAAGGTCGAATCTCTGGGACCATAGCAGTGTCCACAGACTAAACCGTGAAATGGCTAAGCGTTTAGCTGAGTCATCTCACGATCTAAAGGCTCGCCTTTTCTCAGATCTGCGACCTTAATCAGATATTTTATTTTTAGATAAAATTCCTATAGATACAATATCTGATTGTTTGTAAATATTTTAGTGTATTTATCTTAAGTTAACACATTGTTTTTTTATGTAAATATTCTAATTGTAAGGAAAGGTTTTTATAAGTAGGTACTTTTATATTTGTTTTTTTTAATACTACCAAGGTGGCAAACAAGCATACGGCCCGCCTGATGGTAAGCAGTTACCGTAACCTATGAATTTTATTTTGTATCCTACAACAGTGCATGCAAATGTCTTAGAATACATTTTGTCCATTTTAAACGGAACTAGTACGAACCTCCAAAACCAATGTCAAATTAATGACGTCATATAAACGTTTAATTCATTCCTATCACGATTTGCGGCGTTTGATAGAAACACAAGTCATAACATAACCTCCGGACATTACGTCGCATATAAGTGACGATTACGTCAAGAAAAGTTGATATGTTTTTCATTCGCAGCCTTGCAGCGCCTTGCGTCTTGCAGCGTAGGTATTCGTAACACGCAAAGTTTACTCTTTCTTTTACACAAAGAATAGGTATATAGAAACAGTACTTTCATACAAGATTTAAAAAAACGAAAAGCCCTTTAACTAAAATGCAAAAATAATTATAGTAATAATTTGCGGTTTTAAATTCAATTATAAGTAGTATTAGAAGTAAATTATTTTAATTAAATATTATATAGACTACAGAAATATGACGGAGACAGAATTTCTACTAGGTAATAGTAGATCTCCATCTTATTTCTATAGTTTTATATAGACAAAGTACATAGTCTATAAATACCCTTATAGGCTAGCTTAAGTTACTAAGATACCCTGTTTAAATTCTACTTACGTTTTATTTTCTATGTAATATGCAACATTTCCTCATAAAAGTTCCATCCAAGTTATAATTATACCATGGTCCGGTAAGAATGTAGTAAGTAGTAGGTAAATAAGCAAGATTGTTTGTTATCTATCTTGAATCTATTTCATTATGAGGCTTATCTCTCATGTCGTAACTTCCACACATAAATATAAACATTGTCCCATTCATGGTACACTTAATACAATTGTATTTGTAATAATTATGCTTAGTTAAGGTCGATTGCCATTTGAGGCCACGGCCACTGCCAAACAGCTGTTTATTCAAAATATTACCATTTGTTGTGATAGCTAATGAAATTATTTTTCAATAGCCGTGTTAATATACCAAACATATAACCCTCGATAGTTTTGTAAATAAGAAATGTTTTGGTAATATTAAGATAGAGTACATAGACCGTACCATGACGTTATTAAGGCAATTTGTTTTCAACCTTAATATGAAATTGGTTGTTATTTTCCAAAATTCTAATTTAGATTAAATAGGACCATATGAACGCCTAGATTTCAATCTCAGTGCTAATTTAGAGATCTACGTTTTTCTATCCCGGAATAACATAAAACACTGATGTTAATAGTGTTCAAATCAACCCCCGGGTTTTACAAGCATCCATACGATAATATCTTTACCATCGGGTAGCTTTTTGTGTATATTAGGTAATACAATATCCGTACTCCGTAAGCACGTAAATAGCAATCATACTAACAATAGTATAAATAAACGACGCCAATGTGCTCCACTCATTACTGTAAATGTCGCTATCGTCTCATGACGTCATTTTGTCTTTATATTTTTTCATAGACCGTTACGATGACGTTTAGGCTGTAATACGAAACTTGTTTCAGTACGTAGTTTATAGGTATTAGTGACGTTATTGCACTAACCGGAGTTTGCATAACTGGCTGGTATAGGTAGGTGCCTTATCCGAAATAGAAGTTTGTTACGCCCGTCCTGCTACTACGCTTATAAGGGCATATCCTTATAGGCACTACTGCTTTTGTATTGGAGGCGTCCGTAGGTTACGGAAACTGCTTACTATGAAGCGGGTTTATCCTATATAATACGAGTGACTGCCTTGGTGGTCCAGTGGCCGCAGTATGCGCCTGCTGTGCACGAGGTTGAGGGTTCGATTCCCACAAAGGACAAAACTTTGTGTGGCCCATAAAGAGTTGTTCTGAGTCTGGGTGTAATTTGTGTCCGTTAATTGTATGTTTGTAAAGTCCCCCGTGACACAGAGCTTGTTCTCTAGTGCGGGAGTTGTATTTTTTTTTAAACAAAGAGTAGGTATATAAAAAAAATGAAATGGTTAATTCCAACATGAAATTCTGAATCGTGCCTTCAGTGGTAGAAAAGTGTCGAGAAAATAAAATACTATTTGCCAATTACCTACCACCTTATCATAATTGACGTATGGTTTTATGATTATTTTGACACCATTTAAAAAATACTCTAACAGATTTTTTTATTTTATATTTTGTTATGTTTTCTAAGAATCGAAAATAATGGTAAGCCATGTCTTAGTATTTACTGTTAGATAAGGAACCTTGAATGTACCGAAACAAAATTTTCAAACGCCTATTATTTAATACTCGGCACAATATTCTATGTGGTAATTCGTCACTATAACATGACATTAGGAGCCATATTAACCTATTTGTTAACCAAATACTGTTAAAAAAAACTTTGCTATTATTTTTATCTTTATGAAATTCAGTTGTTTAAAATGTTAGCTAATGGAAAATAATTGCCAATACATTTCTCTTATCGCTCTAAACTTAGTAATGGCAGTGCAAGTTGCACAAATAGTGTGATTTTGCATATCGCCCACAAATAATCGCACGGTATATTTCTCGCTTTGCTACTGTTGTAATCGAATAATGGAAAGTGAATAGAGGCAGTTACCTTCTCACGAGAAACAAACATACATTGCGCCAACGCCTGCGTCCGCGCCGCCTAATTAGATCATTTTTAAAATTAACACTTAAATTTGTTAATTTTACTCCTTTGTATTTTGATTATGCGTGGCATTTTGTAACACTTGCCACAGTAAAAATGTTGACTACACATATAGTCTCGTGGTTAAGGTGGTCAGGTCGCTACCAACATCGTGTTATTGTTGTGAGTTCGATTCGCACTCGAAACAAAACTACGTAATATATAAATGTTTGTTCCGAATCTGGGTATACCTGCTTTATGTCCGTGAATTGCAAGTTTGTAAAATTCCCCGCGACTACCTGTACTATTAAGTATTCTGTGCCGCGACACAGGTGTACTGGGATTTGTCTTTTTAACAAGAAGAATAACAAACATCTAGAATTTACTGATTAGTATTATTTTATTTATTATTCATTCTTAGAACGTAAATTGAGAATTTAAATAGGTAATACTTAAAAATAGTGAATAATAAATATTACCACAGATTACCATGAATAATAATAATTAGATGTAAATGTGCATATGTATACCTATTTACTTTGCATATTTATTGTTTTGAATATCCTCTACAACATTTGAACAGGTATTTAGAACAAACATTTACAATTTAAAGACTACGTTGACGTCATTAATGTAGACATTAAATTGTAATAAATAGGTATTCTGTACGTCTTACGGTTCTATTTTTGCATTTGTGATACTTATTTACTATGTTGCGAAACTAGGTAACTCGCCGGTCTATTACATACTTACTAGTAACGACCAAACCTATAAGTAAGGCTTTGACCAAAGAAATAAGGTAAGGCTAGTGCCTTGCACTAGGAAGGACCTTACAAAAGAACAGTAATATAACTACACACAGTAGTGTAGTTGAGCTCCTGTGCGTTAGTACAAGTCTCCATAAGTGTTTTCAAAATACCGTTTTCTATATCCAAAGGTTGTCCATAGCACAAAACTTTGGTTTTACAAGATGTATAGGGTCGACAGACCTGAGTAATGCTGAATATGTTACGGTTACAATTATCATCCGAAACTGTTACGGATACGCGAAAGACTTTAATTATTTATATAAATAATAAGAAATAAACCTGCGTATTGAACTTCCTATTTACTCGTATGTATAAATGTTAATACGATGATAACTCCAGTATCGTTAAACGGAACGCGTCCTGAAATTTCGTAGGCAAAGGTTTCGGAAGGGAATTCATAAAACAAAAAGATTTTAAACTTCTAATATTAGCCAAATCGGTCTAGGGTGAGTCGCGAGTTCACAGTTCTGGATGGTCCACTAGGTTACTTATTTATTTTATAGGTATATTACCTTTGATAGCCGCTAAATCGGCTTATGCTTCGACCAGAAATCGACCTTCGCTCAAAAAACTGCATGTACTTACCTAGAGTACGTAATGAGATATTGATAGATGATTTGTTTAAGCAATACATGTTTAGAAAGGTATACGTCAGAGAGAGCCACGTTTACTATAAGTGACAATGACATCGTTTTAGACCTGCTACACCGCAATGTGGACATTACGAACAATAGCCATGTCCACATTCATGACATGGTTTGTTTTCAACTTTCCATGACATTGAATTATATACCTTATCACTATAAACAATAGATTGATTTCACATTGAATATATCAGTTAGTAGATAAAAACGAATTCATTGATCAAAACGGAAACTAGAATGAAAGCGAAGATCACACCTGCGTTTTCTATAGGAAGAGATAGTGCTAATTAAAAAAGCTGGTATTTAGCTCATTGTATCAACATTCCTATGAATCTTATCTGGTTTTCTAATAAGATAACAATGGATTCTCTCTGAACCAATACTTTTTTCTACAGGGGCCAATCAAAAGTATCACACCATAATCCTTACTTAGCTAATTTTTTTCCAAAGAATTATTTACGAAAATTAGTATATTTTAAGTGTCCTTTAAACAAACCTGTAACTAAGAACAAAAAATATAAATTTACGTTCTATGATTTTAATTGCACTATCAGAAGAGGTACTTTAGTCTAATTCCAATGTAAAAAAACACATAAGGTGACTGTAATTTAAAAGTTCTCTATGAAGGTCAATGTTAAATCGGATAGTCTAGATACAATTTTGATAAAAATGGCAAAAATAAAATTAATGTTATTGCAAATGCTCAAAATACATATATACTATAAATTTTGTGTTATGGTTATTCATTTACCAAATAGGACTCGATAAACTTATCTCATCGATGTAATCTAAAACATTTTGATATCATATTACGTATTTATTGACAATGTTCGTTTGTTAACTAACTCCATAACTGCTATTAAAATTGTTATTGAATTAAATTATTCACTTACTATAGGCACAAATCAAGCTAGAGACCAATTCGTATGAACTTCTGACCTCGCAGTCAACAATTAATTACTTGCCTACCCGCGACCGTCAAACCAGATTGACCACTTGTAAATTTTAGTGCATTTGTTTTTAAAACGATTTCCTTTTGTTTTATTTTTCCAAAATAAAATTTATCGAACATTCAGACAGGATTCTGATGACCTTTATTTTTATATTTCAAGTTGTTACATAATGTGATTAAATTAACGAACGATTTCTATGCCACAAATGGTTGCATAATGTTTTCAAATCATAAATATTTATATCATTTAAAATAGATTATTGTTACCTATATCGACCTTATTTAAGCAATTGACACCGTTCGGTCGGTTTAGTCGAACTTTAAATCTTTAGCGATACAGATTAATACAAGATTACAATGATTGAGAAAATTTCTTGTGATTCTAAAAAATCTTCAAATAATGATGTTAATATGTCGTGTTGGAATTGTTTTATTGTTGAAAAAGATGAGGACGATGAAACAGAAGTAACTTTATCAGAGCTCAGAAAAGACTACAGAAAAAATTTCAAGCTATATTCCTTTGTAGCGTCAGAAATTAGTCGTCCTAAAACGGTTCCTATGAAACAGAAAGTAAAAGAAAATTACATTGTTGGTAAGAAATTGGAATCAAACATTACAAAAAACGCTATAAAAGAAGAGGAAGCATCGAATTGTGAAATACCAGAGAACGGAAACTCTAATCTCGATTCTATTAAAAACATTAAGAAAAATGAAGAGACTTTGGTTTCAAAAAATGAAATACCAAAATTTTATGAAGAGGAAGATTCAACTATCTTGTATAAAGTTCAAATTGAAACTTCAACTCCTAAAGGTTCCCAAGAAACGAAGAAACTTATAGAGTGTAACTGTTCCACACATTCTACAGAAGAAGGAACTCCTAAACAAGTAGATATCGAAAACATAATAGTAGGAATTGAAAATCTCACAATACTGGATAATGAAGATAATATTGTTACTGTTGACAAAATTGATAATGCTAGCAATGCAGAATCTGGCTACGAAGATTCTTCACTGCAAGATTTACATGACATAGAATTAATAAAGAAGAATATTTCACAGAATATAACTGAACCAAAAATGTCGCCCATTCCAGCAATCAGAAAAAAACTCAATTGTACTCCGCAAGATTTACATACTTCGTTGCCGACACTTAATGTAATGCAAAGGAGAAATATTTTAAAATCGACGAAATCCTTATGTGGAGACCACATTTATTCAGAAGTCAGACCAGTGAAATCTTTACGGTGGAGTACAGTTGATTTACCACAAACATCTACGTCTATCGGTGGTACGCTTTTTTATTTTCTATGATCTAAATACTTTAGTGTACATGTTTTCTGCATTATATTACTGGAAAGCTTTTTCTTGGTTAAAAGAAAAAGAAAAAAATATATTAGTTTAATATATTTCAAAACAGTACTCTCGCTTGACGCACACAGTCTGTTAATAATGTTCTCTGAGCTGAGCATCTATCTGTCTCACATACACATTGTTAATAAAACATTTTTGCATTGTGCTCTATAGTAGTAACTAGTACCTATCGCTCTGCCAGTATGTACCTACCCAGCGTTTGTGTACTACTGAAACAACAGGAAACGACCATGACATGTAGGATACGATAAAACGCGGATTTTATGTGAAATTAAATTAACATGATTTTGTTTAGTGGCATGTAGTCGTGTCTCGCGTTGTGTATAGTGAAATAATGGTTTATTCAATTAATTATACGCCAGAAACAAATAATTTAACTATAGAACATAGACATTTAAAACCTGACGAGAGTGGCACGTTTCAACCAGTTGATATTTATAGCAGGAATATAGATAAAAGCTGCCATAAGATGACTTTTAGTGCATTTCTAAAACGGTGTTTGTGTTGTAAATACACGTCTGAGGATGATTGTGACTCTGTTGTAGAAACTCCGTCATCGGCTCTTGTTAGGCCCACAGGGAGAAGTTATACTGTTAATAATGATGTTCAGAAGTCTGCTGCAAGTGTACGAGAACAACCAGCAATACCCACGTTAATTGTCAGTAAACCGCTAGATGACGAGTTTTCTACTTCAACAACAAAACTACTACTTACTTCTGAACGATCCGCGAGTGCAATAAATGAGTCTTCCTATTGTTTCAAAAAAGTTAAATCATCTAACCCTGATACAAAATCACACGGCAACTCTTCACAAGATTCGGATATCAACAGCCCCTGCAGTAGCCCTAGTAAATTTGGTGAGAAAGCCGCGTTCATTAGAGAGATTTTGTCGTGTCGAGACTCTTTCTTGAAGTCCTTAGAGTGGTGCGATAATTCTTTGACGAGGAAAAAGCGGTGTCGTTTCGTCAAACCTGATGAATGGCTAGAACTGAAAAATGATGGTACCGAATTTCGACTCGAACCCTTGAGGCACGCCCTATTCTGTTGACACAAATAACTATTGCACTTCTACCAAGCCTAACTCAACACGGAAAATGTTTTCATTCTTACGTTTAAACTATACTTAAATTCACAATGCCTGTTTATTAACGTTTCTTAGGTTTTAAAACAAATTCACAAAATAATGCTCTTGACTAATTTTGAGAAGAAGTTTTTTAACATAACAAAACATTTTTTTATTTGTTCTTGTCTGTCTGTTTAAATTAATTATAGTATTAATTTTAAAATTCTATATCCAGTATTTAAAATTTTAGTAAAATAAACCTTATGGGCTTTAGAATAAAAACCAAAGTCGTTAACAATAATTTGCTGTTGTCTCATTTTGTACTTGTATGTATTAAAGCCTTACTTTGATTTCTAATTACAGTTTCATTGTTTTATGTTGAATTTGAAGTGATTTATCCTCATTGTGATGTATGTTATTGTTTCTAGATGAGGTGTATTTGTCGGACGCGGCGTCACCCAACCATGCGACGTTACCGCGGCGTTCCAACTCGCCGCTGCCACACGAGAGGGATCTACTCGACAGAGACCGATTTTCTCTCAACAGGAGTGGGCTACAGGTAATATTTGGATACTAAAGTTAATTTGAGATTTGGAAGTGATTCGTTTTAGGAGAAAATAACACCCATTCTGCCGTCCTATAACTAGAAAGCCGTTAAGCCCAAAAAGTAGTTTTGGAGAAAACAGCAAAAAAGGCGGCAACCGTTATTTCTTAAAAAGTACAATACTTAGCTTGACGGGTGTTAGGCAGATTATTGAATATTATTTCCGTGGATCATTTTAAGGTTTTAGTTATTAAAAAAAACTACACCTCGTTAAAAAAAACGTTCTTTTTCGATTTAGCTAAGCATTTTAGATAATTTTTGGCTCTAAATTCTGTACTAAAAGGTCGCTAACGTTACCGTAACGGCTTTTTAGTGAAGTAATTTTAATAAATTTATAGGATTCTAAATCTTAGTTAAATTTATTATGCAATCCTTAACTAGAAAGTCGCTAAGTCGTCTAACCGCTTTATTGTCGAAACTTTTCATCAATCTGAAACTTAATATATTTTCTAATAAGCGGCTTAGACTCTTTTAAGCTAAGTAGCGTTTATAGAATATGAAACTGAATACAAGATTATTCTAATAATACTTAACTAAAAGGCGGCAACACTTACTTCGCTTGAGTTTAACTTCCTTATTGCTAAGCATTAGACAGGATTATGTGAGAAATAATAAATTTTTAAAGTATTAAATCAAAGTTTAATAAAAAAAATTAAAACACAATTAACAATGCCTCCTTTTAAAATTCCAGACAAAAACGAAAATTTTCAATACAAAATTCGTGATTGCGTGAGTCGAGCAAACTTGGCGATTAAACTACCATATATATATAATGGATTTAAGTAAAAACATACATACATACATAAAGCCTTGCGTTAAAAATGTTAACAAATTGTAACGGGAAGACAAAGTTGCTAGCTAGGTCCTTCTTACTTTTGTAGGTGCGTTATCAATGCGGGATATTTATAACGAAATGCATAAGGATATTATATTGTCTTGATTTTTGTACCTGTTGGTAAACAAATCGACAAAAGCTTCTAAGAGTAGCTATACACATAAGCGGGCCGGCATTAATCGGCACAGTCGGGCAGTAAAATCGAATTTATATATGTAGATGATGTTCGAGGAAAAATTATAAGCTTTGAGTTGGCTTTGTTGCCGCACAGATTATGCCGGGCCGCTTATTTTCTCAAAACTTTGAGACGCAGTTTACAGAAACGCCCCACGTCCGCACAAACCATGCGATTCTGAAAGCGCACGTTGAAATATAAGCGTTCGGCAAGCTTTCGGTATTGCGCATTGCGAGCATACGCTACCCGCGCCGATACCGCATCGACTAATGCGAAAAGAACTTAACCAAATATTACAACTCGAACCGTAAGCTACTCGTAGGTGTGTGCGAAATTTCAGACATTAGTATAAGAATTAATAACGAGCATCCAATATTTCATATTTATAAAATTAATGATGATGATGTCCTCCTAGACGTATCCGTCGACGGCGACCCCTACTAACTCACGGCCATAAGTCTCCGCTCATGTGCTCGGACGGGGCTCGCGAAGCCGAATTACGTCTTAAGAAGACGGTCACACAAAGCGCAGTGAAGCCCTCCTTGCGCATTAGGTATACTCATAAGAGGGCCTGAGTTGAGTTTTACGGTGCTGACGTTTGGCGTCAAGGTCTTTAAGACGACAGTTTTCAAACTCTTCTATACCTCTGTGAACAGCCTTATGCCAGTCTAACCTGTGGGTAGCAAGCTCCTCCCATGAGTTTGGAGACACACCGGTTACAGATAAGTGACGCTTAAGAACATCCTTGTACAAAGATAGTGTCTGAGCTGATCTCAGAGTAAAAGACAGCTTTTGGCAACCTTGGGGGCTCCATGCGTACTGTGCTGGTGTGAACATCTTGTTCACACCAGTGTAGCTGCCTTTTAATAAGGAGGCTCTCCATGCCCACCATATCCGTCCAACGAAGTTCTTCCGTGTTGGGAATCCGATCCTGCCAGCGTATGTGAAGTATTCTGCCTTGGTGGTCCAGTGGCCGCAGTATGCGCCTGCTGTGCACGAGGTTGTGGGTTCGATTCCCACACAGGGCAAAACTTTGTATGACCCACAAAGAGTTGTTCTAAGTCTGGTTGTAATTTGTGTCCGTTAATTGTAAGTGCATTCCTTTTCCTTCTCAACTAATCTATATTTCAAGCTGGTATCATATTTATTTCTCTTTGTAGATGATGGTGGTGCTAAATTTACTAAATTCATAGAAATAGAGCAATCAATAAAAGATAAAGATGCACGTCTTTTCTTAGGTAACCGATGTCCAATAATCTCTTCTGTTCTTGTAAATTCTTGAGTATGTCGTCGCGTTATTAATTTTTCGGGAAACGTTTTAGTTATTGATGTTCTCCTTTTCAATATTGGGTTACTTTTAGGGTTTAAAACTGTATTTTGCCTTTGCATGTCATAACCATATTCAGTATCATCACTTAAAACTTTGTCACATGGCTGGCCTTAGTCCTTATCCTTAACGGAGTCATCACTATAATAATATAATATTTCTGGTATAATGCAGTGAGAAGAAGATGGCATCGGAGAAGGGGGGGTATCGATTCGTGGCAGTATAAAGAATGTGTTTCAAGCTGTTGCTGAGTTAATGTTTTTATTGTAAGCTTCAGAGTTTCTTCTGGTTGGCCGTTTTTATATGTTATTTGTGTTTCATTAAACTTTTGAAACTCTTGTGATGTCATCGAGTAAGGTTCTTGGTTAAGAAGATTAACTAAATCGTTACTGTTCATGTGGGCGTACTTTGATTCTTGGCTAATATTAGAGCAAGTGGAATTGCGTGTAGATGGCATACTTTTAGTTTCAAGGCGTTGTGCAGTTAGAAATTCCTGGTCCACCAACACACTATTCATCATAGTTTGGATCCTTTGAATCCTTTTCTTCCGGAATATATCCTGAGCTCGTCAAACGCAAACAAAAATCACAAGCGTTTAACTTCTTTTTAGTCTAGTATTGTCGTTTGACTGCTCTTTAGCGATTGATATTTAGCTAATACTAATTTCAATACATAACTTAAAAGCCGCTATTGGCGTATAACTGCTTTCTAGTGTAGTTTTTCTTTATAACTGCTTTATAGTTAAGGTACGATGTTCAGGTGGTTACTTATATGACACAATACATGAAGGTAGTTAAAGATGCTTAACTGCTTTTTAGTCAAGCATGACTAGATAACGTACTTTTAGTTAAGTAAAATTAGAAAAAATGATACATCAGTTTGCCGTTGAAGTATGTTAACGTCTTTCTAGAGAAGTATTGTGGCTTAGCCGCTTTATAATTAAGGAAGTAACGAAATTTATGTGGTTTAACTGCTCAGCAATGTTTTGTATCTCTAAAACTAAGCTAGCTAGCAAAATGAATCTTAGACCAAAAGATAGAGCATCGAAAGTTGTATAAGACTACATTAAAAAGTGAAAAACGGCTAACTGTGGCTTAACGGCCTTTTAGTTAGTGGACGGCAGCATTAGTTACTAACATAATATGGATTCTTTTCTGAAATTATTATTATTGGAATCTATAGATAATTATTCTCCAAAAAAGTAGACTGGCGACCTGGTAAACAGACGGTGAATAAGGTCAGCTCAAGACCGAATGCTGTGGAAATCCTTAAGGGAGTCGTCTCTTGAATTTGAATTGACTCTTTCAAATAAAGTAACGGTCTAATTAAGTACGACATAGAAAACGGCATAATGGCTCCCAATCATAACCGTATTCCATAGGTACCGCCTAGTTTTTATAATAACGGTGTCACATAAATATATTCACGTCTGTGTGTCTGTGGCGTTCTAAAAACATATTTTTGCAACCAAAAAGCAACCTTTTGAAACAAGCTATAGGGCCTTAGTATTGTCAATGCATAGCATAATGTAGGAGTATTGTCTCAATGACCGCGTTGGCCATTGTATTATATTACTGCGTCTTGCGACACGGCCCGCGAACAACGAGGTTTTGCAAAACGTTTACTTCAAATACCTGTATGTAATATAGAATAGGGTGCTCGACAAAGAACTGTGGGGTAACGTTTTTAACTATTTATTTTGTTCTATTTTTAGAACTGTAGTTTTATTTGAATCTGAACAGATGTAATATTCGTCCTAAATTTGCTCGATTTAATATAGTTCTTATATATAGTCCGTGTGGTGAGGGATTAAGAATACAAATGTCACCATTCCGTTTCATCCCGAGGTCATCCGTAGTAAGAGTCGACTTAGGAAGTAAGTCAGGCAGACAATATTCAAGAGGGAAAACTTGAAACAATATAGCACACAGCGTGGTAAAGTAGGCTAATATCCCTCCAGATAAATGGAGGAGACCCGTGCCCAGCAGAGGGACGTTTATGTGTTGAGATGATGATGATGATAAAAAGAGCCAATTGGGACGCATGAGGTGTGAGTTTGATCTCAGTTGATAGTCCCAATATCAGTTTAACTTAATGGAATATATAAGCACTATTAAAATAACTTACCATCTGCTAACGGAGAGGGAAAACATCGTAACCCACCAAATTTTAAATGCACAGCAGTAAAGCATATATGAAAGGCCGAAATCCCTCTCAGCTCTCTTGAGAGAGGAGAGGAGATCCGTGCTCAGTGGGACATATATAGGTTATCATTTTTTTTTTAAAGACAACTTCCGCACTAGAGAACAAGCTCTGTGTCGCGGGGGACTTTACAAACATACAAATAACGGACACAAATTACACCCAGACTTAGAATAACTCTTTATGGGCCATACAAAGTTTTGTCCCTGTGTGGGAATCGAACCCACAACCTCGTGCACAGCAGGTGCATACTGCGACCACTGGACCACCAAGGCAGTCATACATCGTAGTCATAATATATATGCGCCAAATATTAAATACATAGAAGCAAAATGACACGCTATCAAACAATAGACTTGAAGGCACGAACAAAATGCACGTTCACTATATATCGTGGCGCATATCATTGGCTTACTCTAAATGTTGTAATATTAATCCCTTATAAAGTTGTATTAGTGTGGGTAGATACGATAAAACGTTATTACTCAATGCCATATGCGGCTGGTTGGCCCGTTTCACATGCTTGCATGGTCGATGTATACAAACTTACTGGCTATAATATATTGTTTGTATGAAGGCGGAAACACACTTAACACATACAAATAAATTATGAATATGCATGAGTTTTTACTGTGTTTTCATTGATGAAAAACTTTTAGTTATGATGCTTTAGTATTTCTAATAACAGCCACATATTAACTATCTAATCCATTGGGGTAAGCAGAGACTATGGAATATCAATTGCTTAGATCCAGACATAATTATTTCGCTTTCTCTATATTTATTAACCTCTTCATGCATGAACGTCGGTTCCGAGTGGTTACTTTAATTTGACACTTTCATCATATCGTCTGCTTGGTAGACGTTCACTTAGGGCGACCTCTACTGACAACTCCATTTGTTCAAGCTCAATATAGATAACTCTTTTGTTATTTTTCTTTTATCCATCCTTTCCAAATACCCAAACCGCTACTACATTTTTTTTTCTTTTCTTTTTATTTTTTTAAAATAAAGACAAATCCCGCTCTAGAGGAAAAGCTCTGTGTCGCGAGGGACTTTACAAACATACAATAATTAACGGACACAAATTCCACCCAGACTCAGAACAACACTTTGTGGGTCACACAAAGTTTTGTCCTGTGTGGGAATCGAACCCACAACCTCGTGCAAAGCAGGAGTATACTGTGGCCACTGGACCACCGAGGCAGTCGTTATCATATTATTATTGATAAAGGTATTATAATGTCTCTTAATTCAGTTTATATTTTGGAAAATTCCTATAACTCCTAAGTAACTGGTATGCTGTAGCACAAGAACCTTCAACCCATATAGTTAGGTACAATGTTGTTAATAAAGTAGGTACATCTTTTTAATGCCAACGTATTCAAAACTCATGTTACGATATACAAAATAGAAGTAACTGTATTGACAATTCTGGTTAAACTTGATTTTAAATCTCTAAACATGTTATTGGGATCAGAGTTAGTTGTATTCACGACAAGCTTTATCTAAATTAAATCATGATTAAAAATATCCATCATGGTGATGCTTTGACAAGCAAATCAACCGAAGAGGACTTGCGAACTAGTTATATATTAGTTAGCAAGTTATCTTCGCTTATACAATGTCTATAGAAAACTACTGCTACTTAAAATCGATTAGTTTATTTATCCTATTTCGACTGTTCACTGCACTCAGTCACTGTGTTCAAGTTCAGTAAACTATTAAAGGAAAACAATATATTAAATCGTCAAATTGGATAAATACCACAAAGTAAAATACATTATACACTGACGGACTCATAAACTGCATCAAAGTAATAGACGACTTTGAAATAAATATTTTAACCAAGTAGTCAAACTTTCTATACAGATTTAAATTGAAACCTCTAGATTGGTTCGTGAACTTTAAAACAGTGTAGGGTCATATCCTTAAGTTTAAGTTTGTGTACTGGAAAGGACCTTAAGACTTTTTTTGAAGAAAAACAGAAATTTAAGGAAAATTGGTTTAATTAAAAAATTGGTTTTAACAATAGACACAAACTTTATGCAAGGGTTTATTTATGTTTTAATAAGGTGTATTACCTCCACGTGCCCTTATTACGGATTCTAATCTGTTCCGCATAGATTTTATTAGGGTTATTAAAAGATCTTGCGGAATATTGTCCCATTCTTCTGAAAGTGCTGTTCTTAGTGCTGCCACTGTCGTGGGCAAAGGGTTTCTCGCATATACAGCTCTTTTTAAATTGTTCCAAACATGCTCAATGGGATTAAGATCCGGGCTGCGTGCTGGCCAATTCATTGTACGTATCCCAACCTCTTCGCAATATTGTCGAACTTGTGCAGCAGCGTGCGGCCGGGCATTATCCTGCATTAAAGTAAAATTTTCGCCTATGAATCCCATGTAAGGCACCACGTGATCTTCTAAGATCTCTGTTATGTAGCGATGTGCAGTCAAACCCCCTCTATTACCGTTTTGACGGACCATGTCTATGAACACAAGTTCTGTTCGCCCGTTCATCGATATGCCACCCCAGACCATACACGAACCGCCTCCAAAAGGAACACGCTCCTCAATGCAACTTTGAGCATATCGCTCCCCACGTCGACGATAGACTCTTCTGCGACCATCTGCACCATATAAACATGTCCTACACTCGTCCGTGAACAATACGGAGGTCCATTGCTCTTCTGTCCAATTCAGGTGATCACGCGCAAATCTTAAGCGAGCTTGTCTGTGAGCTACAGACAACTTTGGACCATTTGCTGGTCTAAAAGGGGTGATATCCGCTTCCTTTAACCTTCTTCTTATTGTTCGTGCACTCACGTTTACTCCACGCACTTCATTAAGCTCTGTTTTGATGTTAACAGACGTGAGGAAACGATTTCGCAGGGAAGTTGTAACAATAAATCGGTCATCACGACCGGTGGTTGCTCGAGTCCTGCCTGTACCACGTCTCCTTCTGTAAGAATCTGTCTCCACAAACCTTCTGTATATTCTAGAAACCGTAGACTGGTTTAAATTTAAATTTCTACCAATCGTTCGTTGATCCAAGCCCTCCCGCACCAATGCTACAATTTGAGCCGCTTGTTCGGACGAAGTATCCATATTATGGTTCAAAAACTCTCGATGAGTTAAAAAACTAACCCAACAATTCTGCTGGTAACAATAATTTAATTGACAAAAGAATAAAAAATCAATGATAATCAATTTAAAACTTTGCTATAAATAACACGCAAATCTGATACTACGAGTAAATTTTCTTTTCCCGGCTATATTCATTTGTTTTACTGCAGTTCTATTTTTAAATTTTCCTTTTTTTTGAGATTAAGAGCCAGTCTTTCCATATTTATATAATTTAATCTAAAAAGTTATCATACTTATTAAAAAATCATTTTAAAAATAATCCTGAACTTTGATGCAGTTTATGAGTCCGTCAGTGTATAAACAAATAATTGTATTAGTACTTAACAAGTTTAAATTATGTTAGTAGTACCCACACTTCACTTAAACGACGTTGCAGTCCGTTTGTGTAACACTTGACGACGGCAGGATCCACACAAATGTAATGTCATAACTCGTACTATGACATCCTTATAGCGATTTATTTTTGATCTTAAACTGAAATTTTAACAATGTCAACCATAAAGATGAGTAACAAAGTTGACATCTTACGAATTAAAATTAATCGCCATGGGCGTCATGGTGCGGCAAAAATCCATGTAGATATGACTACATTTCAGGGTTTAATAAAATTTCCTGCAGAAGGATAAAATCACTAACAATGTTAATATTAAATTACAAATACGCTTATCGAAATAAAACACACATTAATTTCAACACCACTATAGATATTAATCTTTATTACTCAGCATTGTTTCTATTGCAAAACATTGACTCTTCTGACATTAATTGCTTTATATACGATGTATATTAAATTATCTGTGGAACTATAATGGATTTCCTGGTCTCTTTAAGGTAACTTGATAATAACGCTTGTCTTTATTGGGAATAAAAATGAGTAGCGCCCACATAATCTTAGATGTCTGGAAATTTGCGTAGGCCAATTCTAGTGGACTACATATTTTTTATCCATTGTGACAGTTAAGGGAACTAGAGTTTATTATGATTGTTATACAACAAAGCAGTCGTGGGAACTAATTTTGTTTGATCTTGTCATGATAAATATCTGGTTTCTCTTTGTCACTAATCTTTGTCAACCTTAAGCCACATATTTTTGAAGCTTTTGGTGGGAAATTGTAAACTAATTTTAAATACATCTGTCTCTTTCTCCCCTTAGAAATAGAACAGAAAATGATTTCGCTGAATAAAATTTATTTTAGAGTTAGCAATTATATACTTACCTATGTTTCGTCCAACAAGACCAATGATGATTACGGTCTTTAAATTCACGACAAGCAAGTGTTATTGGTTGTTTAGATTACAAATCTATCCTTTTTTAACGATAATTATTAGAAAGAGAGGCAAAACCACAAGAACTAATTTAACAGCAGAGTTCGTGTCAATACTTGCTCCTGCGCCTACCTTTTTACGCCCACTTGTTCCCTTTTAACACATTGATAATTTGGTGTACAATTTTATTCAATAATTGTTTGACGGGAAGAGAGAATAGAACATATATACTTGTTTCACACACGGTTCATTCCAGCACTGAGGTATCATATGACAGATAATGCAAGCCAACAAAAACATTATGAGGTCTTTCGTTACTCTCATTACGAGTCAGTTGTAGACGAAATAGCGGAGCAAAATGTGCACACGGTTAGACAGCATGAACGTTTTATATTTAGATTCTGATCGACATCATTTTCTGTGATAAAATCCGTAAGTTTGTTAAAACAATCTTCTTTATTTTACCTCATTTATTCATTTTCCTTTTATTCTATTGAATATACTTACTTTTCTCAAGGTTAATTCAGTCATGATTCTATTTCGGTGTGTTTTGCTCATTATTTTCATTTAGTACTTAATTGATGTCATCCTCTAACAAGTCTCTCATTCCCTTGACTGGCTCTGTTTTGACTATATAGTATCACAACTCGTATCAATGTTTGTCGTATGATCTTAAAACAATAGACTAATTACATGTCCCTACCACTTCGCTACTTACTCGCTAGTAATGTCAGTTATGTGATTATATACGAATCGAGTGCACAGCATCCACACACGTACCGATTAATAACTGCAATTAATTTCCAATGGTAGTATTTACTAACGACTTTTACCTTTTTCTGTTTGAAGAATAGTGTTTTCTCAATTTTGTGTAGTTAATAAAAAGTAGCTACCTAATGCATCTTCGCAAAACGACTGAGAGCAGCTGGATGTGTGAAGCCGAGAATCGTTATAAGTGGCGTCAGTTGACTACGATAGGCTGATGATAATCAATGCTTTCTTATCATTTTTCTGAACTGCTATAATTTATCCTGATCTTTTTTTTTGTATTATTTCAGGCTCGTTCGGAATCCATGGCGTCAGTTTACTCCGGTGCTGGTGAAGGCACGCGGGGTAACGTGACGGTGAGAGGGGAGGTGCAAATATCACTGCTGTACAACTACAGGCTTGGCGCTCTGGAAGTTGGAGTCAAGAGGTGTCGGGAACTAGCGCCTGTCGATACCAAACGGAATAGATCCGATCCTTATGTTAAGGTCAGTGTTTTTTTATTGTGTATAACTAGACTTAAGACAGCGGTGATAAACCCTCTTTGCTTGAAAGAGGACAAGAGACCCGTGCCCTATGGGATATATAAATAGACCAAATCAGAACCAGACTACATCCGTTGTGATTTTGACAATTATCTCAAAAAGGGACTGGGAAGCGTCTGGACAGACGTCAGTCTTCAATACGGCCTCGGCATTACGTAGTTTTCATAAGCCAATGTTCGGCATAAGGTTTAGCTTGAGGAAGTCTGCCCTAGCTTATCGTAGGTATTCGCAAAGCTTCACCTTTTTATGAAAAGACTGAAAGTTTGTATTGTAGTCCGCCTATACGCCTTTAGGTATCAAACTTCGTTCTGTTTATAAAAAAAGGTACAAAACTACTCATGTACTTAATTTTTATTCTTTTTTGAAGACCCCAAGGCACAATTAATGAATTCAACCATGTAAGGTAATTTTTACGCAGGTGAATATTCCCACTGTAATTAAAGTATACCTCGCTTAATACTATCGTAAAGCTGTGTACAGACTACGCTTGGCAGCCGCACAAGCTAATGTTCGGGCAGACGATCATTTGCCGCGCGAGCCAATATTTAGCTCGAATTTTGTAGAATGCGACAGATCCGGCGACCTGCCGCAGCTCCAATTTGACGACACTTTTCGTTGTCACAAAGTCGATACAGTCCCAACTGCGTGAGAGCGAGCAACTGAAACGCGAAATTAGAGAGGTAGGGCACCATACTGGCGAGCAAGCCCGACTGGGGAAGGACCTCCACCTTACAGAAGACCACAGCCAAATGACTACACACAGCGGTGTAGTTGTGTTCCTGTGTGTGAGTACAGGTCTCCAGCGCTCATTTAGGAATGCGTTTTGAAACAAACGTATTCCTATCCCAGGGTTACTTCCATCTTAAAGCCCTGGTGTAAAATAATGGGTTGGCAACACGCAAGTGATACCTCTGGTAATGCAAGCGTCTATAGGCTACGGATACTGCTTAACATCAGGCGGGCCGTATGCTTGTTTGCCACCTAAGTAGTATAAAAAAAAAAAAAAAAAAAAAAAAAACTGAAATTCTATTGGTGTGGTCTCAAAAACCGACAGCGCAGCAATGTTCGAGGGTCTGCCGTAATGTGGACCCGGCTTAAGTATAATTCAGTACAATGCTTGCCGGTGAACTAGTTATTGCTAGCCTGTCATTTCAATATACATTATTACCACCAGGTGCAATAATAATATTAATAGGTACCTACACATAAACATAGGAATGTGTTATGTATATCTACTAATATAAAATTAATTTCGCAATCGACCTAACCGACAAAGGAAAGGCCATACTGCGGATAAAATTAATTATATTTATATAATTAGGTCCGTGCCCAGCAGTGGGACGTTTATGGGTTGAGATGATGATATAATTAGGTAGGTACCTATATTAACTTACCATTACACTTAGGTACCTACATAAACAATGATTTATGGCAATTAATATTCATCTAGGTATGAATGGTCATCGGTTTCTTTTGTACCTACATATCTTTATATAGGTATCGCACGATCGCGGATACGATAGGAACACATCGACTTCGCACGGGAGGACATTTATTTAGTTTTCGTAGGGATTCCGTAATTTCTTCTTAGATAAAATATAGCCTGTGTATCCTGCTGATAACGTAGCTTTCTAATGGTCAAAGAATTTATAAAATCGGTTCAGTAGTTTTTGAGTTAAATCGTAACAAACAAACAAAAAATCTAATCTGTCCCCAATATTAGTTAAGATAATTGTTCTGGAAATGTTTATCACTAAGCTTCTACTAAATGGCTGCGCCGATTTTAATGAAAGTTTGTGTGTGTGTGTCTGAGTTCAGGCATAGCTCAGATTTACAAATGACCACCCAGTAGGTGGCGCTGCTGGACATCGGTCGGGTCTGCTAGTTATTATAGTCCCTAATTATCTTTTGAGAAATACTAATAAGTACCTAATAATATCTTGGAACAATATGGCAATGTAGACCAATAGACCGGTTAATCAAATTATAACCTACTAGCTGTCGCCCGTGGTTCCCGCCCGCGTGGATGTCGGTTATCGCTGCAAAAAGTAGCCTATGTGTTATTCCAGACCATAATCTAACTGTGTGAAAAATTTCATCCAGATCCGTTCAGTAGTTTTTATGTGAAAGAGTAACAAACATCCATCCATCCATTCTTACAAACTTTCACATTTATAATATTAGTAAGGATTCAAGCTTAAATTCATTTGAAATGTAAATAATAATAAATAAAACATGTTTATTTCCAGGTGTACTTGTTACCGGACAAGTCCAAAGCTGGCAAGAGGAAGACTAAAGTCAAAAAGAATACTCTGAACCCAGTGTTCGAGGAAAGTCTGAGCTTCGTGCAGCCGTTAGCCTCGCTGTCCGCGCGGACACTGTGGCTTAGCGTGTGGCACGCGGATATGTTCGGGAGAAACGACTTCTTGGGGGAGGTCACCCTGCCGCTGGCCGACGTCGTGTTCGACGACCCCGCGCCCATGTGGTACAAGTTACATGAGAGAGTGAGTTTATTATCTATGCTTTTTTAATATACTATCTAGAGGTATAGGGCAACCTTATAAGATAGCAAAACTAGGGAAAGAGCCTCCACCCTACAGAATATCACAGCCAAAGAACTTGTGTTCCTGTACTTATTTATGCAAAACAGCGGCGGTGGCCGAGTGGGAAAGTAACAGACTTGCACGCAAGAGGTGCGAGTTCGATCCCGGGTGGCAGTAATAATAAATAATATAATGCCAGCTTACAAACAGGCTGAATGTTTGTTTGCCACCCAAGCAGTATAAAAAAAATCTGTTTAAAAAAAACGCCTAGAGTAAAAACTAATTTGTGGATCACACATTTTTGCCGGTAGATGGCGAGGCTACCACTTAAATAAACTAATAATAATAACTCTATAATTATTATTTGAAGAAGCTTTCCTTAACTGTCTTTTTATGAGGATCTTTTACAAACGATATTTTATAACCGTATATTGTAAAAAGTTTCATGTCTTACTTAAATGAGCAGACGATTTTCCTCCAGACGGAACAATTCGACGAGCAGCAAGGAAGTCGGGGCGATCTCATCGTGGCTCTGAAGCTGGACCTGCTGGAGGGAGCCCGCGGTAAGGGAACTCTGCACGTACTCGTCAAGGAGGCCAAGAACCTCGTCGCCACCAAACCTAACGGACTGGCCGATGTCTTCTGTAAAAGGTAAGCATTATATTTATTTTTTAATGCCAGTAATAGTAGAACCAGCGACGCACCTCATAACCAAAAGTGTTAACCATCACTCATGGAGTTTAGTTATACCAATGCCAGGCCTAACCTGGAATATTGCAGTGTTATTGCTAACGAATAGTATTTTCTTAAAGCGCTGTACTGGAAGAATAAGGACCCTTTTCCGTTAGGTTTATTATAGCATAAGACTTATTAAACATAAGTTTTACGTTAGGATAACTACATAAAGAAGGAAGAATGGAGGGAAATCTATTTAGTTTAAAAACGACTAAACCGATATTCATCAAATATGAGTTTAAAAAACGGATCTTTAAGTTTAGGACACTGCAATGCGCTCTTCTTGCGTTTAAGGTTGAAATTAATAATAATATATTTGGACAACTCACTCACGGTTAACAATGGCACTGTGGCAAGTAGGCAACTGCTTTACTTCCAAATATGGTTTCAACCGGGTTTAACTTATTTTTTGCGCTATTTTTTCTACATCGTATTAGAAAACTTTTTAAAAAATCAATAAAATCGGCAAAGTCGTTCTCAAGTTATGGCGTGACCAAGGAAAATAGGGATTCATTTTTATATAGGTACCTACCAGGGGTCGTCTGCGACTTCATCCGCGTGATAATTTGGAATATTTTTCCCGATTTTGCAATATAGCACTACTGCTCCGCTCCTATTGATCATAGCGTGATGTTATATGGCCTATAGCCTTTCTCAATAAATGCACTATTCAACAAAAAAAGTTTTTTTTTCAAATAGAACCAGTACTTTCTAAAATTAGCGCGTTCAACCAAACAAACAAACCAACAAACTCTTCAGCTTTATAATATTACTATAGCTATAGATTACACCTCAATCAAAACTATTCAGAACGAACTAATGTTTGATTTTTGTCTTCCAGTTACCTGCTCCCAGAACGCGGTCGGCTCGCCAAGCAGAAGACGGCGGTGTGTCGCCGAACACTGAGCCCCAAGTGGGAGCACACGTTCACGTACCGCGGCCTCTCGCTGCAGGAGCTGAGCGCGCGCGCGCTCGAGCTCAGCTTGTGGGACCGCGACCGGCTCGCTTCCAACGACTTCATGGGAGCTATCAGATTGTCGCTGGGCACCGGTAAGTTTAATAATAAACTCTTGATCTTGACTATATATACTAGCACCATGTCCGAGCTTAGCCTGAGCAGTAATTATAAAAAATAGCCTATGTTACCCGCTAGTAATGTAGCTATCTCAGACTAATAGAATATCTATTAGTCTGAGGTAGCTATCTATAGGTAAAAGATTTATTTTAATTGGTTAAGTAGTTTTTGATATAATTTATAACAAAGAAACAAAAAATCACATCTTTCCTGTTTATAAAAATAGTTTAGATTTTTATAAACAGGAAAGATTTGATTAATATATTGATAGTACCGACATCTATACTGTATATATATAATATTATAAAGAGGAAAGACGTGTATTTTTGTTTGTTTGTTTGTAATGAATAATCTCAAAAACGACTGGACCGATTATCTGCGAGTAACATAGGCTATATTTGTCATTGGTTTTATTTTTTTCGCATTACGAAATCATTTCTGTAATTAAAATTACGGACAAAAATAACACCCAAACCAAGATAATCATTTCTGTAATCATCACACAATTTTTTGTCCCAGAGAATCGAACTCTGTTGTGAGTTCGATTCCCATCTGGGATAAAAACTGGCCGCTTAGTGGTAAATGGCACACATTCGATCAAATACCTTTTTTTATAATTCGTATATTTCTTCTACAGGTACATACATGGGCGCCCCTGTAAACTGGATGGATAGCGTCGGCAAGGAGGTTTCTTTATGGCAAATGATGATGCAACGACCAAACCTCTGGGTCGAGGGATCCTTCCCGCTTAGACCTCATCTTAACAACTGAACACTTTGTAAAATCACGGGCCAATCCCTGAATTAATAATCTGTACTGAGTGAAAGTTCGTAAAGGAACTTCCATATTAGAAAAAGACAGATACTATCTGATCTACATGAGAGAGATGCAGTCATACGTTGAAATGGGATAGAAATATTGCCGATTTTGGTATATAGATGCATTTTTCTCATAAGCTGACCAAATTAGATCTTGTCAGAGTTGCGTTGTTAGTAACTATTTTACTCTTCGTAATTTCAAAACAAAATACCTGGAACATTCTACGTATTTATTTATTTATAAAATCCATATTATATTGGAATTTTGTATACTTACATAGATGTTTCCATTGCATGTAAGATTTGAACATCACATCGAAATCTATATAATGTAAATGACCTATTACGGCGTTAACGTAACTATTTTTCTTATCCTAATACTCTTAAGTTCTTAATCTGTACCGTACTTCTGTACTGTTGTCCTTCTGTGGTATTAATAAGTGCCAATAAATGACTTCTACTCATAAATTATACAATAATTCTATACTTAAATGTATTTTATAAGTATTGAAAACAATAAATATTGAATACCTATTTTCATATAACGATACATTCCACGATAAATATAATTATTAAAAGTATAGCTTTAAGTATGTAATGACAATAATACTTTTCAATTTGCAAACTGCCTATAATAGATAAGCTAAGTTATGCATTTAAAAATAGATATCTAATGTACAAATTAAGTTTACATGGGTTAAGGTACAGCTCATGCATATTGTGATTGTAATGTCTAGAAGATTTTTTTTTTTTATTAAAAATGATGCATGAAAATGAATGAATAGGTGTGTGTATATTAAATTGGAATGCGAGAAATATTTCTTAACTACTCTAAAGACGTCCGTAGATTGTACTAGATTGTACCTATAATATTATATTATTAGATTTAACACCAATCAGAACGATTAATGATAGGTACCTACTTGTTTAATATTATGTAAACTTTAAATATTTTTTATATAAACATATTGTGAATTTGAAGCAATTTGGAAATAAAATATGCGGAATAAGTCGTTCGTTTTCTTGATTTCAGTTTATTTATTTTAATATAACTCCCGCACTAGAGAACAAGCTCTGTATCGCGGGGGACTTTACAAACACACAATTAACGGACACAAATTACACCCAGACTCAGAACAACTCTTCGGGTCACACAAAGTTTTGTCATGTGTGGGAATCGAACCCACAACCTCGTGCCCAGCAGGCGCATACTAGGGCCACTGGACCACCAAGGCAGTAAAAAAAATTAAGTAGATGTGTAAATTGTGTAACTCAAGAATTATCTACTAAATAATTTAATATACCTACATGTGCTATACATGTAATACAAAGAGCTGAAAGGATCTGGGCCCTAATCCACGCCAAGGACGTTGTTGATGTTTATATAAACACGAATTTGCCAATCGAAATGTTGAGTACCTATTCCTAAAGCATCCAGCAGCAGTGTATTATTACAATACACAGGACATTTAAAGCACTTGGACAAGATTTATTATCACTTAACTCCATCTATTAGCAATTCATCCAAAACGATATACTTATATAAAATTATATACACACACGAGTACAGTTATACATTCAACAACAAGGTACAAGTGGAAGATCTCGAATCTTAACAAGGGCCAAGTATGATGATCCAAAGCCAAACGTAGATTTATAGGTTCTCGAGATTTTTGGTTTATCAATATATTGGTGTATAACGCCATCTATTAGATGGTTTAACAAACTTTTATAATTAAGTTTAGGTGAACTTATTATAGATGGAACTAATAAAACTACTTCAGCTACAGCAAACGACATAATATTGTGATTGTCGGAGGTGGTGGACCTGTCTAGGTCAATCATTATTGTTAGTGTCCATAGCTACAATATTTTGATAAAAGTAATCAAAATGATGTCTGGCCAGCGTGGTGTAGTAGGCTAATATCCCTCCAAGTGTATGGAGGAGACCCGTGCCCAGCAGTGGGACGTTTATGGGTTGATACGACGACGACAATCAAAATGAAACATTTTAGCATTTAAAAAAGTATACTAACTACAAGGAAATAGTTATTTATGTAAAATGCGTTCCTATAGAATATTACGTTTCTCTGCCTACCGGCACTTACTTGAGAGAATCTCAAGTAAAGGTGTTGAAATAACTTGAATGTTGTCCCAGGTAATGGACAATCTTTGGGATCAGTAAGTGCTTATCGTTATTATTAATGTGGAATCATAGCCTGATGAAAAAACTGATGAAGTCATTATTCGACAGCCAAATCACCTTTGACTTCGGTATTATTTGTGAATTTGTGGTCGGTATTTAAATTTAAAGGTAAACAAAATAAGTTTATATGGGTTTTCGTTGCTCTAATTGTCTTGTCTACCATAATTTATGGTAAGAGAAGAAAAGTGTTAAGCTATTTCATTTGAAATGTATTTTATTTGTGCCACATGTCGTAATCTTAAAACTGCAATTTTTTAAATTCTTTTACCGTCAAGTTATGTAATAAATTTAGCCATATTTAATTATTTTATTTAAATTAATGTCTTCATGTGACCAATGCCTAGAGATGAACAGTAATTTGAATACATAACGGAATTTCGTTAAGTTCGCAGAATTTGATAATGTCTTGGGAGTATTTTATATCACTGGGGAACATGAAGTGGTTATGGACGGCCGAACGTATGCAAACATGGTTTCTCAATTAATAAGCTAAGTACTGTAGAGGTTTATTGGCGCTACAGTACCTATTGTAGTATCTATAACCTTTATATCTATCATTGATTTACAAAAATCCTAATGGGCTCAAGCTTAATTCTCAGATAGTGAAATCGCGTTCCAGGTACTAGACTACGGTCTTAAACTCATGGGATAATAATATATTTTATGAAATAGTTATTCAAGGAACAATATTTTGGGGGCTCCTCGCAAAATTTATTATCAGTTATAGAAAATGACAGTTTATATTAAACCTTAACGTATAGATACATTAGATAAATAACACCATAGCATAATGCTAAATATCTTACGTACCTATGTCTATGTCGCGTATTTCACGTTTGTTTGACACTTTGACAGTCCGTCCGTTTGGCATAGTGTTGTTGGTTTGGATTTATTGATTTTATTTCATAATTATAAATAAAATCAGTATATTAGTGGTTCTATTAATTAGTAAAAAACACAACACAATCATGATTAGTTTCTTAGAAAAAGTCTTCCTTTGCTTGTGTATCTCATTATCAACGTATAAATCAGGTATGAGTTTTAGGGCGTTGTTTCTTATTGTTATTAATTTTGTTTGTTACTTTATGTTGTTTTTTGTTGTTACTTTTAGTTTATTCGATAAACTGCTACCAGTGTTCTGGGACGGACTCAAATAATCCGTTTCAATGCAATGAATTTCTAGACAATGATGTAGATTTGGTACCGACCGATTGTGGGACCATTCATGACGCTCAGTATTGTATAAAGCACGTCGGGAGATATGAAGGTGAGATGAGAATTAATTAACAAAACGCACGAAGGACAGTAGTATATAAAAACAAGGAGTAAAGTGTATGGTATCTAACTAATTTGTCATATTTACTAAAATATAGCAAGTAGTAAAAATTAATGGTGTCTTTTCTATGATACTGGTGATACTAACAAACTATTCTCGTGATATTGTACAAAATGTAATTAACTGTAGTAACTACATAACTGCTGCCAGTAGAACTGACAATAGAAAACCATTATAAGGCTGCTAGCGGACATGTGGTGCAGATTATCTGGTATTCAGTTTTTTTTTAATTTTCTTTATTTTTCATTTTGGTTATTAATTTTTTGTAAATGTGCAACATTAAAGCTGTTTAATAAGAATATGATAACAAATCTAGGTGTAGCGATAGAATGCTATCAATGCAATTCAACATCAACAATGGAATGTGGTGATGGGCTCATGAACTTAGATGGTGGGATACTGAAGCCGACTTCATGTGAACATGTATACAATGCAATGTACTGCATTAAACAAACAGGTGTTTAGTAACATCTTAATTAAGTTTTACATAATTTGCAGATAAGGGATAAGATTATAAATGGGTTATTATTTGTTTATTTTAGTCTCATCAACAGCCCTTTGTCACTGCTGGACAAAGCCCTTTCTAAACGCATGCCACTTGGCATGGTCCTTGGCTTGTAGCCTCCAGTTCAGGGATTCCTCCTCTTTTGGGCCAGAGACACCTTTTCCAAAATAAACTGATATATAAATAAAATATGATAGTATAGTTTAGAAATACTATTTCTTCTTTTTTTCCTATTGATAAAAAATAATTACCAATTTAAAAACTTTGTGGTGCTAACTTTCTACTAAAATATTAGTCTTTCTTATAACAAGTTGGTACACATCACAACTACAGTATCAAGTTTGAAATAAAAATATTTCAGTTTAGATTGTTAATTAATAGGGGTCAATTTTTAGACCTCCTTGGCCCCCAAATCAATTTTGACCCCAAGGTCCTTTGAGTTGGACTCCCTGTTCAAGTAGATACCAACCAGTACTTGTTTCTCTATTTTATCTGGAGCACTGTTTGTTTAGTCTTCATTTTAGTAGTATTATATAAACCAGTATCATTTACCTGTACTATGCCTTATTAAAATGAAATGAAAATGATTTATTTTTAATAAGTTTATTCTTATAAATGGTGAATAGACCAAAAATATCCTATATTAGGAGGCAGTGCTGCTAGTAATAAAAGCTCAAAATCTACCATTTCTGATCCTATTCTTTAACTGCAAGGTGTGTGGTGATTAATGGTATTGGTAAAATATGAAATTGAAAATGTTTGAATGTTGTTTTGTTACAATATATATTTCAGTTTCATATTTGATACAACATATACTGTATATAATTAATCTTATATATTATGTACATAATGCTTTACTAACACATATAGCACTGATTATATTTTGAGTTTCACAGCACAGGGCACTTACTCGTAAGATGGTTCACTAACATGGTGTTAGAACTAATTTAGTAGAATATTTGGGTGAGTACTAAGCACTTATTTTAATTAATACTTAACACTTTCTAGGGACAGTTAGTTTTTAATATATGTTATGGCTTTTGACAATAAAACATTTATTGTATCTACATTACTATCCATGAAAGGGTTCATTTATTAACCCTTTTACAGACAACCTATTATTAACTATTATTGATTCCTGAAAGGTAATAATATAATATATAATAGTTATGTTTATCCCAACATTTTTTTGCTGGACTGTAAAATGGTTTGTAATTCTTTTAGGGTTAAGGTGTTCTTTTAGTGTAACTTAGTGTACAATAAAGACTTGTATATCTATATACAAATCAAGGTAAAAAAATAAAGGTAAACACTCATTATTTCATCCTCACAAATATTTGTGTTGACCATGTGTTGCCACTTCAGGTTGCTTATTTCTTTAGTATATTTTTTATAGCGGCATGGTCCCGTCTTTGCATAGGTGGACATTTATAAAGTTTCCGTAGGGATCCCGATTTTTTTTTTAAATATACTCTATGTTAACTGCTGATAATGTAACTTTTTAATGGTAAAAGAATTTTTAAAAGTGGTCGACTAGTATTTGAGTTAAATCGTAACAAACAAAGGAATATCATATCTTTCCTTTTTATAATATTAGTTTAGATATAATATTAATTATTAATATAGCCATTGATGTTTCAGGTGGCATCAGTACAAAGAGATTCTGCTCAGCACTAGATTTAGGTCAATACTGCAACTATGTACAACAGACTGGAGATAAACTAGAATACAGAACTTGTACCTACACTTGTAATTCAGATGGTTGTAATGAAGCCACAAGTATGAAAACATCTGTATTTAGTATAATATTACTTTTTATTATTAAATGTTTTGTGTAATCAACTATGTAAAAAACATAAAATTAAATATTCTATTCTAATGACACCTGACTTGTAATTATAATAGAAGTATTTAATTTTATATCTAAATACTTCTATTCTAATTATTATTATAATGCATAATGGTAATCTGTATTGCAATAACTGAATTGTGTAATTAGAATTGAAATATTTAAGCATTTATAAAGGAAGGCGATTTAATTAATAGAATACCTGAAGGAGTTGAATTAAACCATGTTACTCTACCCAAGACTTAAAAAAAAACGATCATTTTTCATCAAAATATTTTCTATGTATCTTAGTCAGTGTATGTACTTCTAGCGATGGATAGAAACAAGTCATTTTAGGTCAGTAGATATTGGTTATAATTAAGTCTGGAACTCTTTAAATATTTTTTATGATATTAATGTTATATCTCATTTCAATATTTATGTAATTAAATCGCCTTCCACAATACCTCTGTCGGTCATCAATGCCAGGTGCACACTTGATCGAAATGTCAACAAGAATTGCCACTGTTATGTTAGTACAGCCGAATCGAAGCACGCCAATTTTTTATATATTAATTAATACGTAAAGAATAAACTTCGTACCGCTTGTTGAAGCACATTGCGTGCACCACCGTGTTAGATTTGGCATAGTTAAAGTTCATATGGAGGAGTGCAAAAAGCAATTACGGTCGAATTTCGACCACCGGGCGATTTTCGGTTAAATGAAATCCTTAAAATACATTGTCTAATAAATCTTCACTATTCATAAGTGGATCTTCAGTAATAAAAAAAAGCATTCCAATAATAATTCCGATCCATTCGCTGCTAGTGGAAATTGAGCTTTAATTATTTGTTTCTGTATGATATGGTTGATTCAGCGGCTTTCTTCCTCAATGTGTTGAGGGTTCGATCCTCACATGGAACAAAATTTGTGTTTTTTGTGTCTGAATTGTGTTTGTAAAGTACCCAGTGACTAGAGGGCTTCCCGTCCATTGTAAAAAAAATATGGTAGCATTATGCTTATAGTTTTTAGTACTGGCAGCATATTCTGTAGTATAAGAATAATTTTATATTTTCAGTGTGTTAAGTAGGTAAGTAATTTTGGATGATTATTATCACAATTTTATACATATAAGTGTGACAAAAAATTGTATTCATATTTTATGTATTTATTAAATAAGTATTGTATATTCTAGATACATTCCATGTATATCAATGAAATGATTTATACATTTTATTCAGATCCTTAGTTTTTTTTATATGTTTGAATCTCAACATGCTTTAGTTTCTGTTACATACACATTGACTGACTAGTAATTGTAATAGTTTTATGTAATACTATTAAAAGAGCTTTATACAGTATAACTTTTTTAATAAATGACAAATAAAATAGACTTTTATTTTGAACACACATATCTTTTTTGCTTTTATTTACCTTTTTACCCCATAGCAACCCATTCTGTCCCGCTGCTGGGTATGGGTCTTTTCACTCTCAAGAGAGCACTAAATTCCTAAAAAAAGCTAGCCTGTTTGTGTCATAAAATAACCAGTGATCGGAATCGGAATAAGGTGAGCTATTTCGGGTCAAGGAACTGTAACATTGATGTTAGTAGGTATACAATGTAACATAATGAATACGCATACAAAATCTGAGGGTAGTTTAAGGTTGTCAGTAAAATTCTATATATAGTAGTATTCCTATCCCAGGGATCTTAAAGCCCTGGTGTAAAAAAATGGTATTGCATGCGTCCATAGGCTACGGTAATTGCTTAACATCAGGTGGGCCGTATGCTTGTTTGCCACCAAAATAGTATAAAATATATATATATATATAAGCTTCGTATAATTTTGTTATTAAGAACACAAAGATGTATGTGTAATTTTAGATTTTCACTTTTTAAAAAAGGCCAAATATTATAGTTTGATTCATAAAAGCGCTTAAATACTCAACAAGTCTACCTACCTGATTCCTGTGCTGAAGGTCCTTGGTTCAACTACCTATCAGTCGGCAAGTTAGTTAATCAGGTAGTTTGTAATTATTATTTTTTTACTATTGCGGACATTTCATACTTCTCAAATGGCACAGCATCGCCGGCGTCCAGGTAATAATTGCTTTTCTATTGTCAGGTTTGCTGCTAGCACACTGATCGGTGTATGAAAAGTTCACGAAGAGCACATCTCATTTATAGTTTCAGGAATCGATTATTATAATCGTGTAATAGTGTTTCAAATTGAACCCTTTTTAACCGACTTCAAAAAGAGGAGGTTATCAATTCGTGTTTTTTTTTTTTTAAATGTTTGTTACCGCATAACTCCGTCATTTATGGACCGATTTGAAAAATTATTTTTTTGTCTGACTGGACATACTTACAGTTTGGTCCCATTATCATCAAAAGAAAGTTCCAATGATGGGATCCATGAGGAATTGAGGGAACGCCTCAAAAGTTATAGGCACACATATAGCAATTTCAATATTTTTAACAACTAATCAATCATTTGCATTTAGAAAGTGTAATTTGGTGAAGTAAAACTGATGAAGAAGACCACAGATGGCCATCTGAATTTTTCAATAATAAGTATTTTACTGATGGCGATTAGATAAGTTTCGGTTATTGTTGCTAAGCAACTATTAATAAGAAATAATGACGTGAATGAATTGAGCGCGGATTGCACAGATTAAATATTGCTTTTAATACCTACTTGACCTGTGTTCAGCCCGACGCTCAGTCGATTTTATTCGATAGTAACAAACATATATCTGAAAATTTTACAACTTGCCGTACTGAAGTCGGTTTTTTTTTGTTAAAATTATTATAACCATAGAGCCACCATGTTTCAATAATGTGTTTGAGTGAACGGAAAAATGTATAAATATACTTGAACACTACTTCTTTTGAAAAGTACTTTGAAACAGTAAATGTAATATTTAACTCTTTACAATTGTCCAATATTTCTATTCCCGAATCTTTAAGTGCACCCCTCGTACAAAAGGAAAGACAAAAATACTATCCAAACATTTATTGAAAATTTGTGCTACACAAGCATGATATAAAAATACATAATAATAAATATTAACACCGACTTAGCCATGTAATTTATTAAACCAGCTAATGCACAATAATACTTTCATTTTCACTTACCACACTAACATTATGCATTTTATACTGAAAATGGAATGTAACAATTATTTTATGTCCAGTATATTTAAAAATCTTAATATAGGTACATCTTTAGGCTTAGTAGGCTTTTCAATCAAATTCATAGCATTTAAAGCTATAGTGAAAAATACATTAGGTATTTCATTTCTTATTGCAAACTACTACAATTTAAGCATTACGTTCGAATCAAACGGCTAAATAAAAACGTTTTTGAGACATCTAGCACCTAAAAATACTTATGATGCTTAGCTCGAAAGCTAGTCTTAAATCTATGTTATGCACAGAAAAAAGTTCAGGTAACTTTTTTGTACAATTTCTTCATCTGCAATGCAAGAACTACATTAAAATACATCTAGCGTCCTCAAAAGTAATGAAAGTAAATGCTTGATCGTAAAATGCTTTAAAATAACTCGATACAGTCATGTACTTGTTGTAGTCATATTGTGAAATTATCTACATCATGCACTTGCTTGTTCATTTTCGTGAATGGCAAGCACGTACGTAAAATGCCGAGAACATTGAATATGTCCGCTTTTACAATGTGTCTACAACAAATATATTATAGTAAATACAAAACACAAATTATTAAAATAACAGGTAACACTATTACATAAATCAGACTATTAAAACAATCACTAACAAACAAGACGTCAACTTAACCTTTAAACTGGGAATAACATTTATTATGTGCTTATTAAAAAGTGCTTATCGTCGAGATCAGCAGCTTAACATAATTTTTTAAAATAAGAATCTGTATTAGGGTTAAACCCACACTTCATCGTGTAATAACATTACGATGTGTTTGTTTTGTTAGTCATTTTCGTTAGTAGGAGATTGTGTGTTGACATGTGGGAATCTCACCTTAATCGACATTTTATTAGCTGTCGATGAAAACAGACTTCTTTATTGTTCTTGTAAAGTTCATATGAGGCAAGTATTCACAAAACAAAACTTCAAAAAATTTAAAACCATAAACCTGATTTTAATTATATATGTAAAAATATATAAAATAAATCACATACACAAAGTAATAATAAAAAAGAATAAAAACAACTTGTGACATGAACATTTATAAGAATGTCATGGTATTATCACATTTTTGAACAAATAAAGCAAACGCTTTTTGTTTAATAAAACATTGTAGGCCTAAACTGAAAAGGATTAACTAACTTTTCATATAAACGCTAAAAGCGAAGCTGCCACAAT
This sequence comes from Trisateles emortualis, assembly GCA_947095525.1. NCBI lineage: Eukaryota > Metazoa > Arthropoda > Insecta > Lepidoptera > Erebidae > Trisateles > Trisateles emortualis. The sequence goes on along the minus strand of OX352735.1, from coordinate 8,784,960 downwards.
TCATAGCATGAAAATAATTTAATAGTGGAATGAATAATTTTGATCCCATTTCATTTTGATGATCTAAAAAATTTATAATACTATGTCATAATTTTGAGCAAAATATAGATATTGGAATTCATTTAACATAATCACGAAAATAGTCAAAAAATTGTGGTTCAAAACTCAATTAATATAAGGCCTTTGCAAGTTGTCCTACTGTAGAGCTGTATTATGCTTGGTATTCAATACCGTATATAATTCAATAATAAAATCCTGCTCCTTGAATATTTTTCTTCACAAAATAGCTGCGCAAAGTTTCAGTACGCGATACTTTGAGTACACTTCTCAATGTTTACTTCTTACATTTAGTCCTCTTTTACCATAAATATATGCTAGTCTTATATATCATAACTTTATGAAAACTTTGAGACTTTTAGACTAGGAAATGAGAACTGAACCTTAAAATATTTAAGTTAAAAGCTGAAAATACAGACCAAGTGCAAAACGCTTGATCAATCATACAAGCAGTAAATAACCACTGTTCTCTCCATACGTAGGCTGTAAGCCGTCTACGCACTTTCGATTCATCTTACATTTTGTTCACACTCAGAACACTGTTCTTTCTAATACGTTGTTCATAAACGAAAGTGCGTAACTTTAAATGCGTCAAGGCGTGAATACGATTGCTTAATGCAATGATTGCTCATTAGTAAAGACAGAATCACATTGTTAATAAGATCAGTATCAGTTTAAGAACCGTCGCGCTGCAGTCGTGCTTGCAATGCCGCGACCATCTGCTCCAGTTCACGAACTCGCTGTTGACTGTTTTGTAGCTGCCGCTTCACGATCCTCAACTCCTCTCCTTGGCGGTTGAACGCGAGGCGTAACTGGAATTTAGGAGAATGGTTTAAAAATCGGTCATCTAGCATGTATTTTACTATAGACTTGTTCCTGATGGCTTAGCGCCGGTCTACACGCACCGTCGACTGGATGTCGCGGACAACTACGGGTACGGCGAGGCACGTACGTTCTAAACGTTCAAGAGGCGACCGGGGCGTAGTCGAGAGATAACTTTTACGTCTCATCTAAAAGATGAGACTGCCATAAAACAAATAAATGATAGAGACGACATATCATACTAATAGTATTTTTTTAGGCTATTGCAATTATTGACTTCTATTGATTGTACCAGACTTAGTTACAGACTCGTACATCGTGATCTTCTTCTTCCCAGCATATTTAAGTCCACTACGACCTGCCCTTACATGTTTCCACATAAGCCGGCTTTGAGTAGCGGCATTACGATAACGCAATAATCTATCGCAATTATAAAGCATTATTTTAATCGACTGACCTCATGTTCGGTGCTAAACACATCGCCTTGGCTGATCTGCTTGTACAAAGGTACAGGCTCCGCCTCGCCAGTCTGTTTTCCAAACATACGCTGCAGCGCGTGAAACTTGGTGTTTTGATTCGCGTTCGTCTTCTGCGATTTATCGATTACTTGCACCTGCTGGAACAAAGATATTTGTAGATAATATTGTGTTTTTATTTATTATATTATGGGGAGAGATCATTGATCTCTCTATGGTCGTGTCGGATTGCCGTCCTACGGACTATGAGAGTGAAGGAATAGTAAGTGCACCAGTGTTTGCGCACTATAATAATTATGTCCTGCGCAGTCATCACCGATTGGCCGCCGTGACCGAAATCGGTCCGCACTACTATTTTATTATTATGGGATTATACACTGCGGTACGATAATGCGTCGTAACAATCTACCACCTTAAACCATTGCAGTGTGGTCGTACACCCTATTTAGTTCACCAGAATCGTCACACTACAGTACAGTACAGTACAGAAATAAAATTCTGCTATAGTACGAACTAACATAATCCTTACTAATATTATAAATGTGAAAGTTTGTAAGAATGGATGGATGGATGGATGTTTGTTACTCTTTCACGTAAAAACTACTGAACGGATCTGGATGAAATTTGGCACACAGATAGATTATGGTCTGGAATAACACATAGGCAACTTTTTTTTACAGCGATAACCGACATCCTAGCGGGCGGAGCCGCGGGCAACAGCTAGTGTTAAATAATAATGTCAGTGTTTATCTCGCCATTTACCACTGCGCGGCGTGTTGTGTGTTCGATCCCCACACGGGACAAAATAATTGTGTTTATTGTTTATTTTTTAAAGAGACAACTACCGCACTAGGGCACAAGCACTGTGTCGCGGGGGACTTTACCAACATATAATTAACGGACACAAAGACTCGGATCTCACAAGTTTTTGTCCCGTGTGGGGATGGAACTCACGACGCGCAGTAGTAAATGGCGAGGTAACGGTAAAGTCTCCCGCAACACAGGACTTGTTACCTAGTGCGGGAATTGTCTTAATGTCCTCCTAACCGAATTTTGATCACTGCAGCTAATCTTGACGGAGACTAGTCTATATTATAGTGCACAAACATAGGTGAACACTGTATTATCTTACACACAACGTAAAAGTGAAAAGACTACCTGGTCAGTATCATTGGTGTGGTTTTCATTAGGTGGTTGCCAGGTACCGAGCGGGCGATAGTCGGGCGTGGTCTCCCGCGACAGAAACGCGAACTTCTTGCGGTTGTTGGCGTCTTGTGGCTGTAGCGCCGGGGCGTCCTTGTTGTTAGTGCGGGGCTTGTGCGTCGATATTGTTACACCTGGAGGTATTGCAGTTATGTTAGCGATGTGACGTCACGATTGTACTACAGTAGGCGTGGCCAGTCGTGTGACGCATGAGCAGAAGGTTTCACCACTTAGATATTGTATGACAATGTGATAGCGAGTTCATTCAAGCTGATGCTCACTTATTTGTGGCAGGTGTTGGAGGTTCAGTTCGACGATTCTCGTTGCCTCGTCGGCCCTTTGGTCTCTCACCACGGACCATCCATTGTAACGTTCCCGCGACCTCACACTTATTTATAATACAGGTACCTATTATACTTTCCTACATTTAGCAAACTTATGAGAACTGAAGGCCAGGACCTTTACTTAGAGTGACCATAATGACCATTCAATGCACGCACACATAAAATGATAGTCATCTAGTTCTACTGATAAAACATTGCATAAAACATACCAGTTTTCATGCTGATCAGCAATGGTGGAGCATTCATGCCGCTCATCCAATCCTTGGTCGAGAGTGCGGGCAATGGAGCCGCAGTATCTGGGTACAGGTCCTCCTAAAACATATATAAAACAATCTTTATTTAGTAGGTAACATAAGTTGTATGGATAAAAATTTCTGAAATCAATATGGCGTTTGTATAATAAATGACTTTTACTGTAATGACCAACGAATCTAAATCATGGCCAATTTTTTCAAGGTTTGTCTTTTGATACCCGACAACGACTTTGAATAACACTAACCGTCAGTCCACCAATAACCACTCTATGCAATTGAACCGAAACGTCGGGTAACAGAAGATATGGCGTTAATACAAATATTTATATGAAATGGCGTTTTATTTAAACAAATATTGTATATCATATGACGTTTTACTTATACAAATATTGTTTATCAACGTTTCGTATTATGTATACAAATATTGTATATCAAGTTGGAGTTTTATAATAACAAATGATTTTCTTTCGGTGGTCAAACAAAATAAGTGCTGTCATACTTGCAACAAACAGCGTACATGGGTGGTGACCATCAAACGAACAACAACATACACAGGGCGAGTTTTCAGCAGTAAACGTGTAAAATCAAAAGGGGGGCAAACAACAATTAATTATAATGGTAAAGGTGAGGCAGTTAGCACTATACCCTTTCTTGTTAACCTTTTAAGCGCTTGGATAAATATCAATTGCCAAGCGCCCGGCTACAAAATAATACCCACAAAAATGGGGAGATGTATTCGTTGTATAACAAAAAAATAATGCAATTGTTTTCTTTGTCGCAGAAATACGACACGGGCGGTACGGGTCCGGAAAAATGTGAGATAATGTTTGCAGACCCTTCAATTTAACAACTGAGACATAAGTAAAACATTATTTTTGAATTGTTTCCTTTAAATAGGCAGTGTCCTCCAAATCTCAATCCTTCTCTTTATTGCAAAGGTTAATTATTGCTTTACAATGGATTTCCGCACGATGTCACTTCTCGAAGTTTCTCTAAGTTATTAACTTGCGCGTTATGTTTGTAAAGAACCGCTACATGATATAGGTACTTAATATTGCCGTTCCTAAGTTTTATAGTGTGCTCATTTATCAGTCATAAACAACGTGTATAGTAATTTAAAATATCAACAATAATGCATTATTCATTGAAACGTCTATTACGGGTGTGGTAATGAAACATAGCAATAAAATATGACGTGCTAAACTATAATGGCGGATTCATATTACTTGTTTGTGGCTTATCAGAAGGGTATCGAAACCATACGGTACGGTACATTTGGGTCATAGTGTTTTACTGTAAAATAATAAAAACACCGAACAAACTGCGGAACGACTCGTCTGTGTCGCAGGCGACTTTACAAACGGGTAATTACCGGTCGCAAAATACTACTTTAATACTATTCTACAATAGAATATTTCACATAGCATAAGCACTGTGACGTTTGACATTTAAAGATAAATATGAATGGAAATGATAGACGATAATTATATTAAAACCTACAAATTGAATACTCTAGACTCTTGATCATTTAATGAGCCAATTGGTAAGAGATTGATTTAATTATTTTCTTTAATCTTTAACTTAAAATGTTAAACGTCACAGCACCCATGCTATGTGAAATACACTATAGGAATATTCGTGGATCAAACAGACAAAGTATAAATTGGACACCGTTCTGACGCATCATGAGCCATAATAATGTAAATCCTCCATAAAATTGCTCATAACTTGGTGCTTGGGTAAGATGTATAGTTTTGTTATATTCGTGTATAATCGCTTACATGACATACACTTGATAGACCATCTATATCTCTCTTCAAGTTCCAAATAAGCATGAAAACGAAAAATTATAGATATAACTTCTAATATACAAAATGAAGATCAAACTTATCAATATGTCCATTGCAGAAAACACGTCGAGCTAAACATGCTTTAATTTGATAAGCATTTATCTAAACTAATATTATAAAGAGGAAAGATATTTTTTTTTGTTTGGTACGATACTCGAAAACTACTCTAAATAGCTCGTTAGATAACGAATACGAAAACGATTTTAAAAATTCTTTCACCGTTAGAAAGCTACATTATCAGCGGGTAACATAGGCTATATTTTATTGAAAAAAAAAACTACGGGATCCCTACGAAAATTAAATAAATGCCCAGCCGACTTTGCACAGTCGGAACGTGTAATAAATAATGTTATGTCTCTAGTACGAAACCTGATAAATTAGCTAATTTATGAACAATAGCTGTATAGAAAAATAAAGAACGAACGCAAAGTGGGCGTGCGGGCTGTGTCACACTGAGTCCGCGCATGTACGCTCGCACACACGCACGCACGTACGCACTCGACTCGCACGCTTCCACTTGGTTATCGCCTACGATAACTCGCATATCACGTAAATACCATGCGCGCTAATCTTTATATTTTAAGTGATTAGAATAATGTAGTTCCTAATACATATAGTATTTAAGACGTGAAGCCCACAACTTTAAACAAAGTACTTTTTCCACCTACCAGTAGATACAAATAAAATAAATTTAAATATATGTCATAACCTGTATGTACTCGTACATGAAAGCGCTAAGTAGTATAATAATGTACAATACCTGGAAACAGTCGGACTTGCGCGGTACAATCATGGAGATGGGTTCACACAGTCCCCGTGACGTGTGCAGCTTGTAGAAACGGAACACTTCGCAGGACGCCGTGCTCACGCCACGCTTCGGCATGAAACCCAGACCTCGCTGCAACAACACAATTACACAAATTAATAACACGACAACTAATGACAGTTCTCGAGATCTTCATCTTCGGTTTTAAAATAAAACCTTTACTATTATAACACTTAAATGTAATACTATTTTCTTATTTTATAAGATGAAAATACATCACACCTTTTCGCTGATAGTAGGTACAGAATGATACTGACGTTACTCCGAATGGAACCCAGAAAAGCGAGCCTCTTACCATTGCACCCGCAGGAGAATAATAAGTTACGCCTGTTTTGCAATTTCCACCTTGTGCTTTATAACAGTTAAGGTTCAAAATTGTCAAATGGTATTTCTCAACTTGCGCCACTTTTCGACTGATGCTGCGATATCCTGGCACAATCCTAGACTCCATGCTCCTACTACAATTTTTGTAACAGAAAGTGCAAAAATAATTTTGCAGCACACCAGGCTACTAATGGCAAATCTACTTATCATTCTGAGCAGCTCACGTATGTACAAATTAAAAAATAATGCTAGCTTGTACCAATTAGGTACAAAAGCATGCGTATGCACAATGCGTGCACTACTTGAATACTAATTTAGAAATGAGTAGTCTACTATCACGTATGCCTTTGTGTCTCAAGGACGATACGCAACAATAATATTAATATAGAAATCTTTAAACAATATAGGTACAGGCTTGTAATAGTTGTTCAACAGGCAGAACCAAGTTTTAACGTATCCTTCGAAACTAGAAGACGCCCAGATGACATACTGTGCGGTTACCCAGTAAATGCACCTGGCTATAAGCGCAAACTTATTGAAGTGAAAACCTTTTTTAGGTGCGTTGAGCACTTTTTAGGTGCACAAAAATCACGGAACCCGCGTCATCGTCACGGAATGCTTTCCATGAGCTATATGTATACTGTGTACTTCTACCGGCAGTCCCCAAAGACTGCCCCGTATCCCATAACTTATAACTCTTTGCGAGTATTTAGAAACGATTTTGTTAGAGCTAGAACACTTACTTGTGGGTTGCCAGACAGGAATTGATTGAGGAAATGAACATATGGCGCCTCGTCCACTACTTCATAGTATCGGATATTCCCGTCTCCTTTACCAGCAAGGTACACCTGGAAGTTGAGAATAATGTAAATATCAAATAGACCTCTTTTTAAATTTTGTAAAATCTTAAATTATTATTGATGCTGAAGTAAATTAAGAATTTGAAGAATTTTGTGTGTTATTATGATAAGCTTTATAAAATTTCTATAAATATTTTAAAGCGAAATATTAGTATTTGGCTTCTAAATATGTAAATACTGATAAGGTGAAAGAGTAACAAACATCCACCCATACATCCTCACAAACTTTCACATTTGAAATATTAGTAAGATTTTGTTTAACTTACCATGTTTGTATCATAGTCATAATAAGGGAACACTACTCCCGATGAGCTGTCTATAGTTTCGCAGACCAAAGGCTTGGATAAATCATGTTGGTCCCACACAGCGTACTGACGGTCGCTGTATCGTGAGAATCCGGTCGTTAGGACTTTCCCCTGGCTGCCGAGGAACGTGCATTTGGAGGCCTTTGTACCCGTATGGCAATCTCCTTCCTGAAAAAGAATAAGGCTATTTATTATAGGTACAAGTGTTAAGTTAGCTTTATTTTGATATTCTGAAATGTAGGTACTAAATTATAAGTAACTAGCGATCCGGCCTCGCTTCGCTTCGGCTTTTTCTGGCTTTTGCTACTATCATCATCATCTCAGCCACAAGACGTCCACTGCTGGACATAGGCCTCCTCCAAGGTCTTCTACATCATTCGGTCCTGAGCTGACCTTGTCCATCGGTTGCCCGCAACCTTTACCAGGTCGTCGGTCCACCTTGTTGGAGGCCTGCCCACACTGCGTCTTCCAGTTCGTGGTCGCCACTCTAGAACCTTTCTGCCCCAACGGCCATCGGTTCTGCGAGCTATGTGCCCTGCCCATTGCCACTTAATTGACGCAATTCTTCGAGCTATGTCGGTCACTTTGGTTCTCCTACGGATCTCCTCGTTTCTGATTCGATCTCGCAGGGAAACTCCAAGCATAGCTCTCTCCATATGCATATATTATACATATAAACCTTCCTCTTGAATCACTCTATCTATTAAAAAACGGTATCAAAATCCGTTGCGCAGTTTTAAAGATCTAAGCATACATAGGAACAGGCAGACAGCGGAAAGCGATTTTGTTTTATACTATAAAGTGAAAAGTATGTTCCGGTAGGTATAGAAAAATAATAATATAACCACCTAAGAGTGTGATTTCTCTTGGTACACACAGACTTTTGAAGAAGCAAATAGGATGTGAATATTAGTTTTAGGAAAGACTAAGTTTATTTGTTCATTAATGTTCATAACTGCCTTTGTTAAAACTTATTACCACGCTTTGTGAAATTCAACCTTATTCTTTGTGAATTTATCTACAAAATTTTTAGGAAATTCCGCAAAGAATAAGACCTAAATTCGGTTAGGAAGTCATACAAATATTTATGTTTTAAACAGAACACCTCAATAAGCTTGAACGACTGCAGAATTTGGGTATCCGCTTCATTTTCGGCTTGCGTAAATATGACCACGTCTCCGAATTTCGTAGGGAATTGAGGTGGTTACCCATTCGGCAGCGTCGAGACTCTCACATTCTCTGTCTTCTTTATTCTGTCCTATATAGTCCTAATTCACCTTCATACTTGAGAGAACGTTTCGAATTCCTAGTACCTCGAGGTAAACCCTGTCGCTCTTCCTCTTCCCTTTTACTTCGTACTCCTTCTCATAGTTCCAGCCGATACGATGGCTCTTTTACTGTACAAGCGGTAAGGTTATGGAACTCTCTTCCTCACAGGGTACGTGACAGCTCTTCTTTGGATGTCTTTAGGAGAAGAACAAGAGAACATTTTCTCTCTAAAGAATATTCGTAGTAGATGTATTATATTGTATGTAAGTATTAGTATTTTTAATTATACATATGTATATATTATATTAAGTATATACGTAGTCATAGTATGTATGTTTATGAAAGTATACGCTATGTATACAATATTATTAGTTAGATTTTGTGTTTTTACTTTTTTTCTTCTATTTTCTCCTTCTGTTGTACACTTCATAATGCTCTTTTACTCTTATACAATATTTCCTCTAACACTATTGGTTTGCTGTAAGAAAACTCAATATTGAGTTAAGCTCGCCTTTGTACATGTCTTTTGTTAAATGTTTTGTTTTGTAACTATAATTTGTGTGCAATAAAGAATTAAAGCATATATATCAAATCTAAACGCATATTTATAGCCACCTACTTATACTAAACATAATAATAATAATGTTCTATAAATATGATTCAGATATCAGTGTTTGCATTGCTATGTGTGTTGTCGGCGTTTTATATTGATAGATATTTTATATCTAGGATTTATGTTTATGGCTTCATTTGTGTATAGAATATCAAGTATCTGATTAAGCGTTCGCTTATTGTTTTATTTACGAAACATTTTCTATAATATCGCTTGAAAATAATAAATAACTTTTCTTTTTATCTTTGTCTTATTTCTGTGTGAAATTATATTTTTATCATAAATGTAATTGGTGTACAATAAAGAGTTATCTAGCTGCATGCGAGAAGCCGAGGATCGTGCTAGGTGGCGTGCAATTGGAGAGGCCTACTGGTATATCCAGCAGTGGACTGCGGTAGGCTGGTGATGATGATCTATCTAATTCCCCTACCAAATTTCATGACATTCCGATCAACGATATTCGAGTTATAGTCGAAACAACTAGGGAACAAGCTCTGTGTCGCGGGGGACTCTACAAACATATAATATAATTAACGGACACAAATTACACCCAGACTCAAAAAAACTCTTTGTGGGTCACGCTAAGTTTTGACCTGTGTGGGAATCGAACTCACAAACTCGTGCAAAGCAGGCGCATACTGCGGCCACTGGATCACCGAGGCAGCAATACTACATAATCACATACACGCAGGATTGTTCCATTTGACTCGGAGAACTTCGCTCATTCATTCAGTAAAGAGTAAAAATACAAATGTACTAACAGATAAAACGATGCCTCTTCTAGGCTCGATGACGCGCAGCTTCTTATCTTTACACGTGGTGGCCAGCAGAGAGCCATCGCGGTTGAACGACATGCAGTAGATCACGTCGCTGTGGCAGTCAATCACCTTCACCGCCTCGCCTTTACCTACATCCCATACGAAGATCTGAAACAAATATGTACCACTGTTATTCATAGTACTGAATATACCTTTAGGCTGCGCTTTCATTAGAGATGTGCGAAGATATGTAGCGAGGTTTGCGAGCGTTATCTAGCGCTGACCGAGGCTTGGTAAATGTAGCGATTTTATTAGTTCTTAACAAACTCATCTCTCGCTACGCTTCCTTGCACATAGCTGGTGGAAACACAGCCTAGTCGTAAAAAAAAAGTTTTTTTTTTAACAAATTCTGGCAGTCTTGAGGAGGACTACTGTGCTATTTACAGCATGTGAATTTATAGTTATGATTAATCCTTTAGGAATCTAAATCACGCTGCAAGAGGAGCATGGCAGAACAAGACAAAAGGCAAACAAAATGTTGAAAATTATAACCACCGTTAATTTATAATTGGTATTGATTCATAACCAGAGGACGTAGGTACCGTGACTTAATTATAACCATTAATTTTCGATATAAATAGGAAATTCTAATTGAGATCAATAATAAATTGCTATATGACAGCTATGGTACAATCCTCATTTTAATTAAGCAATAAAAATTAACCAAATCCAACATGGATTTATAATACCAATATGCATAGTAGCCGATTATAGCCCGCAACATAATTAAAAAGAAAAACCTGGTTTATTATATTACGTCATAGTACACCATAGTATTTATCGCATTCAATCATTATTCAATGACGAATTGTTTGTGTACGTGCATGTTTGTAAAACATTCGATGATATTTTATATACAAGATAATAATCATAATATCAATATCGGATATCGGTCATTCAAGCACATGCCGTTACTTTAAATAAACATAGTAAATAGGTACATATTGAAAAAATTGCTTGTGGTCGAATTTTTATACTACCAAGGAGGTAAACAAGCATACGGCACGCCTGATGGAAAGCAGTTACCGTAGTCTATAGACGTTTGCAACACCATTAAACACGCGTTGCTGATCCTTTAAAAACCATATAACTGCTTTCTATAAAAAAGTCCAATCAAGCAAAAAAACATCTCATTCTACAACCTCGTACGTGAGAGGAAATTCCTCCGAAACCGTACATTAACGATAGAGGTTCTAAGAAGTATGGATGAACTTTCCTGACGACGGCGGCTAACTGTTACAAAATTGAAGCTGTTTTTTTTAAGTACATATAATCTCATCTTTTTTTATACTACCAAGGAGGCATACAAGCTTACGGCCCGCCTGATAGAAAGCAGGTACCGTAGCCTATGGGCGCTCGCACCAGGGGTAGCACTCGCGCGTCGCCTCAAATACCTATAAATCTTAGCATAGTTTTAAAAGATTACGCATATTTAAATCTCAGCTTGAGCAGCGGTAAAAGTAATGACTATGATAACGTGTATTCAAGATCAAGGTTGAGATAAGACATGTCGAGGCCAGGTTAAATTTACAGCACGCGAAACGCAACTCGACTGGTTATATCGACGTTTACGGAACAATTTGTTAGCCGTATGATGGATAGTTTACATAGAATATTTGTTGCACTATGCGGGCGACATAAGACCGAAAATTAACTAACACATCCCGCAGGTAGTTGGTTTTTTTTTAATATGTTGTTTTATCTAAATGTTAGTCTTCCAACTATTCATTCTATTAAGATGAAACTCATTTGAGTTGTTCTTGGTCTAAAAGAAAACATGGGTTAACGGGGGGGAAGGTATTCTGATATAATTTAAAGAAACAAGAAACAAGCCAGGGGGCGGATATCGCTCAGAGAATAAGCATTACCATTTAACGTGGCAATGTCGCCAGCCGGCAGGGCACGTTCCCACTAGACAGTGACGTTGAGGAATATTTCGACGCGACAACAGATCGTTTGTTTTTTGATTTTCCTTTTTTGTTTTCTTTTTTGTTGTATTTAAGAAAACAATATATAATGATGAATCAATTCGCCCATGACTATTAACATTTAAAGAAATTGTTTGTCTATATCTCTAATCTAAGTTACATAAAAAAGTTATTCAAATGGGTTTTATTACGTTTTTATGAGCTACTAATGAAAGTAAGAGCTTTAAGAGGGTAGCGTTAGGTGAATGTATCAAGGGCCTAATGCAAAAGGCAGGGCTTCACGGCTAGACACGGCATTCCGATGAAAAAATATTTATATATATTTTTAATAAAAATTAATATGATAAAGTAGAGAAAGTTACTGGTCTTCTTTTTACCGCACACTATTATAGATTTGAATTAATTATATAAGACTTGTCCGGCTGAACGGTACAAGATTGACTAGCATATTGATTATTAGAACTATGCGATATTAAAATAAACGTAGTTGACATAATCGTGGTTTTATTTAAGTATTAATTGGCGTGACAGGTCACGGAATGCAGCAATATTCATTTGTCAGTAGATCTAAAGTAGTTAGAGGGGGGTCGGCGCACTCTAAGTACTTTGGTAGATCAAACTAAACCAAAGAACAATAGCGCGCTATTTATCAAAATTTTGAACATCACTTCCCGTTATTTTCTGATATAGATAACGGTAATATAAACTGTTATAGCAGTGCTATTTCTTATTGTAAGTAAACACGCGAAATAATTCACAATGAACGCGTATTTGCATCTAGCGTGATCATTGACGATAATATTTTACTCTTTACTAATATATAAGGCTGAAGAGTTTTGTTTGTTTAAACGCGCTAATCTCTGGAACTACTAGTCGGATTTGAAAATTCTCATTGCATTTGATAGCGCAGTTTTTAAGGAAGGTTAAAGGCTATTTAACATTACGCTACGACCAAAGAGGGCATTTCAGTAATAAAAAACGGGACACGGGCCGGGTCCAAAATAATCGATGAAACTGCGGGGAAGACTTAGTAATTTTATATATCTACCGGTACCCGTAAGTATGAAAGTGAATGAATTCAACAATACCGTGTGAAGTTAGGATCGTGTAAACTTGAGTTCTGTATTAGACAATTGATGTAACCACATAATATGTAATTATGACCATAATTGTCATATTATGACAAGTGTGTGTTATTTTTGGATTTCTAATGTTACATTCACTTCTTTTTAAGAAAAAAAACAACGCACTAGAGAATAATCGCAGTGTGTTTTTAAAACATTGCAGTTACAGTTTTAGCACTGTGAGATCGATCCCCACATGGGTTTTTTTTTAGTTTTACAAACCTTGAAATTGAGTATACATGTTTGTTTGAGTTTGTTTGAATGTAAATGTTTGCCGCACTTGCAGTCATCTAATTTCTTTTTTAGCAACAAAACCCAACAAACTATCTTTGGTCACCAAAGATACGACCTAAAGTCTAAGAATAAAATGGTTATCGTATTCATTAGACGCTTGTACTCGTAATATCAAAGGTGATGCCTTACCGAAGAAAAGTCAACGATTTAACGTTAAGTAAAAAGTGACGTTATTTGGTAAAAAAAAAATGAAAAGTATATTAGTGACCTTCTAAAAAGGGTCAGCAATTTCCGGATTCGCAATCTTTGAAAGCTTAACTAATTTATTATTTTTAACATTTTGTTTACAACTTTTGCCTTTTTTAGTGACAAACAAGCATCACAGCACTGCACTGGAGACTTGTGCGCACAGAAACGCAACCACTGTATGTAGTTATTTGGCTTAGGTCTTTTGTAAGGAAGCCCTTCTCCAGTCGAGCTCGTAGGCTCCTACGGTGCCCAACCTCTTAATAGTAATTAAGCTTATATGCTACTTTCTATCTTGCTAGCTGGCTGGTCCATAGAATTGGTCAAAAGACTAATTACCGAACTATCGTTTAAAACCTTCAGTATAATTTAAGAATACATAGAAATACGTACCAGATAGTCGAAGCCAGCGCTCAGCAGTATATTCTCGGCAGTAGGATGCCATTCGATGTAGGCTACTCTGCGCTTGTGGCCATGTAACTCCACCAGCCAGTCTGTCAGGTGCATAGATAATCCACCGTCCGGAATGTGCCATAGTTTCACCTACCGAAATTAAAAACTTTCTAATTAATCATATTCCTAATTAACTGTCAAACCACTCTTAGGTCACACTAGTGGTTTTAGAAATATTAAATTATGCATAATCATTTTTAAGCAACTCCTCTTTATTTGACATAGATGACCACTAAGATATGATTTTAGTAAATTTGTACCATAAAAGGTTTCAACAGGAGCCATGTGTCATGATAAAGAAATAAATTTCAAGGAAACCCTACCTCGGATAAAAAGCCCAATATCTTTTTTTTGCCCGACCCGGGAATCGAACCCGGTACCTCGTGATCAGCACATACAAGGTGATCAGCACAAACTATGCACACTATGGCACTTTGCATCAATTTTAAGACGATGCCTAAACCAAATGCTTGTAATATTTAATGTTTAAAGTGCATGTGCAAGATATAAATATTGTTCTATATTTCAAATTTTAATAATGTATTGTATTTTGGCTATGACGTCTCGAAAACGAGCGAATCGTCTCGTCACAACTCATCGTTTGAGACGTCGACTTGACATAAAATTAAATAAGCCACTACCTAATAGCTTTATACCTAATAGAAATAGGGTGCTAATTAAACAGGCTTCTTTTTAGTATCATTATTCGCCCCCAAAAATGTATGTTGCCTTCTAAATTACTAAGTCAGCCACAATTAACGAGCATCAAAATAATACTATCTTAGCCACTAGTTATCTTCTATGTGAACCACTCTAAATACTATTCAGCATAATGATTATTTTTTAGCATCTAAATTTGTAGCATGCATTCTAATAGTAAACTTCTAAAATACTATTAAATGACATCAAAATATATATTTATTTAGCATCTAACTTTTTAACTGAGTACGTTTAAAATGTAACTCATCCCATATAAATCGATAGTCAAAATTTTGCTAAAAATGTCATCAAATAGTCGGTATATTGGCCACTAATATTATCAGAAGCTATTGAGGAGATACAAAATAAAAGACTTTATTTTTGAAAAATCAATTTGTTTATTGAATAACCATCATTTTACTTATAGAAATAATAGAAACATATGAAAAGGGCTAGTATTTAAACGAGCGACTATAAATTCAATTTATGGGTGTCCAAATTACTGAATATGGCGTACAGAAATACTAAGTGAGTGACAAACTAAGGGCAAACACAAATTCAATTTATGGGTGCCAACATTACTGAATATGGCGCACAGAAATACTGTATATGGGGTACAGAAATACTAAGTGAGCTAAAAACTGAGGGCGAACACAATTTATAAAAATTAGCGCTTCGCCGGCCGCTGCCGCGGCACGCTCGCTTCGCTCGCTCGGCTCGCGCGTTGTTAGGGTCACAGTTCTAACCTAACCTAACCTACTTGTCTGATAGCATCTCGTTTCTGGTAGCAAATGCATGAATATATAATAATATTCAAATGCATGACTTTCTAGTCGGTCACTTAGTAATTTAGTCGCCCACCTATTAATTTAGTCGCAGGGCTAGAATTTACAGTATCTTATTTCACGATAAAAGAATATGATGTATTATTTTACATGCTAAGTTATAATAAATGGTGCTTTCTGTAGAAGCTTGAATTATATTTTTTTGAGGACATTGCGTAGAAGCTGTAAAACGTAAAATGGTGACGAGATGTAAAATCCGTGGCCGAGTTAGTAAATTAGGTGGTAATGCATAAATAAGAAGGACAAGTCACAATAATTGATGATCTTTACTTGACGCTTTCTATAGAATATTTAGCGGGCGTTGTAAAAAAGACGAATTAGTTTATTAGAGGCTATGTCATTTTCCCGTTGCTTAGTAATAAAATTAGAAGTTTAATCACGTGTCCAATAAATATTTTTGTGGCTAGACTTATAATTTCCCATAGAAATATACTGCCAGACTTTTGGGCTACACAAATAGATAAACACATGCGTGTGTGTACGAATATAGCACAGGATACAAGAATAAAACTCGGTCTGAAAGTAGGCCATGCAAATATTTTTCCCGCCGTGGGGTCGTACCCTAATACATAAAGTAAGTGCTTCATTACTTGCACGATTTGGTCGGGGGCTATTAGTTTGTTATTGGAGGGCTATTCGCAAATATAATAATGTTTGATTGGCCAAGTTGGCGCTCGACTACTCATAACATCTTAATCTTTTTCTAAAATAAACTATGATTATACTATGTCATTTTATTACCTATCAATCTTGCATAGGTAAACTACGTTTATGTTTAATAAAAAAAACCATTTAAGTACAGCTTTATTAATAAACGATGTGGAGCGATCAAATAGTTACGCAATGATTTATCCTCTTCTTTCGAATGTTAAATTACTGATGAGAGAATGAGGGATTATAATAAAATTACACCTGTTCTATTCTACATTTTCATTTTATTAATAAGGCTGTCTATGAGTGGCAAACTGCCAACTTGGCCGATCGTACAAACACGAAACTTGCCGGTACTTTTCCGGAACTTTTACTGAAATGCGTAACATTTTGCAAAAGCTACACTATTCCTAACACTACGCAAGCGAGACCGCAAGAGAACATTTAATTTTCTTTAGGGTATCAAAACTTCTAAGATGAATATAATTTTTCCCCTCATTCTAAAACTCTACGCGCCAAGCGAGACATACTCTGATTTTGTTTGATTAGATTAAAAGATTAGTATACAAAAAGCGGAACAAGTCACTATACATTAATGTAAAAATAGAATTATGCGTAACTTGTTCTAGTAAGCCAACTTGTAACCAATTACTGTCACTCTTTATAAAGCTGCCTATCAAAATGTTCTAACTCTGCCCACAGTTCCCGGTTCACTGCGAACCCATTCATCATTTTGCGTTCTAATCTCAACTAATCTTGTGGGAATTTTCCCATTCGATAATGTGCTCCAAAGATAATAGAGACCGCACAGTAGTGAAATTTAAATAAGTCTAATAACACGTTATTAAAACATGCTATTTCGTAATCTTAAAACGCAGACATGTTTTAGAAATGACTCCTGTTTTCTAAGTAGAAAATATATGTAAATTTTATGATATAATCAGAAAGATATATCAATACGAAATGCATAGACGTAACGGAATTTAATTATACTCGATTTCAAGTTTACAATTACATAAAATCGATAAGTCCTATCTCTAACATATCTATCCTATCCTAACAATGGTTACTTTACAGATAAGATATTGAAAACAGTCCGTACTATGCTATAAGGTGTTGATACTAACATTTACCTATTTGTTAATACACATTTTTAATACTTACAAATATACATACGGGAGCCACTTGCATAAGTAACTCGTACCTTGTTTTTATTATACATATATGCAGCCTCTTTGATTCATAGACTATTCCCGCACTAGGCTATAATTATAATATATGTAAGCCCTGTCGCGCGCGAATTACCTAATAAATACAGACCCGGGACAAACATTTATATAATTAAAAAAAAACCACTTCAACCCGAACAAAAGACTAACGCCTAATGATAATAATATAAATACGCGGTACGCTTTCATGTAGTCCGACATAACGCGGAGAAATTGTTCAAACGGAACATAGAACATCCACATGGGCACCAATTACAGCTACAAATTGCGAGTGTGTGAAAAAAATAAGCACAAACAAATATTACCGTGCAGTCATCGGAACACGAAGCTATGATGTTGTCGTTGAATGGGTTCCATTTTATATCGAGCACTGGGCCTTTGTGGCCAGTCACTCTACTCGCGTTGAAGTCCAGGCGGCCAGTCTGTAAAAAAAAACAAATATAGATAAATTATAACATTGCTATGATAGACTCAATGCGGGGGACCATGTATTATGGCGTAATTTAGAAGAGGCCTATGCCCAGTGAATAAAAAACTGATTAATGGATTGAAAAAAACGTGCGCATAACCGCAGGTGCACTTTTTATCCCCTTACTCTCATTTTTCGATGGGACGGTGTACTCAGCGACCACTGGACCAATAAGACATGATAATAGTCTATTCATTGAATGTAAAATATGGATATGATACTGTATTTCCAAGAGATTTATGAAAAGATAATACGACCTCCGGCTTATGTCAAAGTCAAACTCATTTATTCATTTAGATCAAATACATGATACTTATGAACGTCATAAAAACAAATGCCAGCATACTTTTTTTCCTACAGCCAATTCGCTGACTAGGGTTGGGCCTCGAGAAGAATTGGCAAGAAACTCGCGCCACTCTTTTTAATTGCCAGAGTATAACATTTACAATTTGGTATGAGTTACAATATTAGTGTTAACAAAACGGGACGGAACCCAATATACCATACACAATTAAAATTAAGTAAAAAAATAATAATATGGAAACAATGAAGGGAAAAAAAATAATTTAGCTTTCCACTGTATGGCAATGAGGGATCCTTTCCTTTTGTATGTATAAGATAGAAACGTGTCGAGATCACATTGCGTTCTTAATAAGAATCTAAAAACTATATCTTTATTATTTAAAAATAAATCATGCCAAGATTGAGTTGATTGAGTGATTAAGAGTCAGGGTCTCTGACAGGGCCATGACCAACAGGTCAGTTAAATCATCATCATCATTATTATGAGATATACAAAAATTAGCCCCGATTTCTTGTGGGGAACGAACCTCAACACTCAGCACGGTCTCAAGTAGCAATAGAACCTTAGAAACGGCTCTGGCAATTAAAAAGAGTGGCCCGAGTTTATTGCCAATTCTTCTCGAGGCCCAACCCTAGTCAGCGAATTGGCCGTAGGAAAAAAAGTATGCTGGCATTTGTTTTTATGACGTTCATAAGTATCATGTATTTGATCTAAATGAATAAATGAGTTTGACTTTGACTAACGCGTACATTTGTGAGAAAAAGCAGACTTTTTCTCACAAATGATAGCTGGATTGTACTAAACTGTTTTGTGGTTTAGAACAATAATCAAAATGATGGAAAGACTAGAATATCCTCTTGGTATAGTTCGCCTTAATTAATGCATCTTCGTGCAAACCTGAACATAGAAACTTTCCATTTCGTAATTATGATACAATGTTGTTGATTTTATTCATCTGCATATTACATTTCTTTTGCTAATCTAATGCTAAAATTATAACGATTGGCAACAGATATGATTTTAAAAATTACTTTCCATTTAATATGTAATATTATACCGGATTGTATATATATTGGAACTTACATAATATATTATAACGTTCTAAACCAAATCTTTTATTTAAATAAATTCTTTGTTTTCGACAAACAACGCACAGCTAAATCTCCTGAATCTAGAAAACTCAAAAAATATATAGCATTTGCTAAGAAAGGATTTTTTGAAATTCAAATCCTAACCAGGTAAAAAATAGTTTAACCCGGCAAAGTTGGGGTGATCCGCTAGTATACCTCTATAATATTTATTGAAGAAGTAGGTATGTATCTAGTCTTTTAGAATCTGTCGCATCATACAATTTTATGACTGTACTATCATTTTATGGTGTGTAACTGACCGCTTTTACAAACAATTAACTTTGCAACTAGGTATACACTTGCATCAAGCATGACACGTGTGAAACATGAGGAAATGTGACGTACGCACTTCTACGCAACACGCCGAAATGATACACAATTTCTCACGCTAATAATAATGACTCAGTATTTATTTTATGCACTGTTACAAACAATGCGGATCTGTTAATAACATCATGAATTTTGGAAGGCACAGTTCGATTAAATTTCACTACATTATAAACAGAATGAATGAAGATGTTATACAATACGCTTATATAGAAGATAAAGGAGTTCGATATGAAAATAAGCGAATTTCTTCCAAAGATAAGCCCTTTCATCGATTTATAGAAACATTCGGAACTAATACTTCTATTCATAACTAGGTATCACAAAACCAAAGAACACATGGCATATTATAGTTTATTTGGACCAGTCTCCGTAGTATAATTAAATTGGCCGATAAGACAAAGAATTGCTTCAATTTAGTGACATTGGCACATTGCTCGCAGGACCAATGGCCACTGGGGCACTAAAGGTTTTGAAGTGTCGACCACGAACTGGAATACGCAGGGTGGGCAGGCCTTCAACAAGGTGAACCAACGCCCTAGTGAAGGTTGCAAGCAGTCAAAAGAAAAGGCAGCTAAGGACTGTACTCACACACAGCAACACAACTACACCGATGTATGTAATTATTTGGCTATGGTCTTCTGTAAGGTGGGGTCTTTCCCAAGTCGGGCTAGCTCGCAACTATGGTGGCCTACCGCACCGCTCCAATGATCGGCTGAGATGATGATAGAATTATAAATAGATCTTTGCTAATGGCAAGGTATCGCCTTAAACAAACGTACGCTTGACAAAAGTTAAATAGAGTTTCTTCATTCATAGATTAGCCCTTTTAAAATTTCATAGGAATAGTGGTTATATTCATAACTAGGCATCACGAGGAATATTATTCCAATACTTTGTCTCGTGATGTAATAAATTAACGCAGGTGTATCAATGTATTGTTTACTGTTGAACTTTCATTGACCGTAAATTAACGTCAATGAAAGTTCAACAGTAAACAATACATTGATACACACAGTATAAGCACATGCCAATGAAAGAAACACAAATATTGATACAAACAAGGTACGACATTTAACGAGGTTTTACATAATCCCAACATATTTCACGACAGAAGCAATACACTAATTAAACATCCATCAATTAAATGAAATGCAAAACAAAGGAGTATTGCACTCCGAACGACTTCTGTTATTGCAGTTTCATGACTCGATTTCATAATTCATTGGTAATACTATTTTAGGATAGCTCTGGCACGATAATGAAGTTTACCATGAATTGTAATTATGAAGAGTAAAATGGGCAGAATTCAAATTTATTTATCTAGTTCTGCTTAGTTATCTATTTAAGTATGCGTAAGTAATAGGTAACTTTACTATAATTTAATATCTTAGGATGAGGATCTTCTAGCTAGATGACAGAACAATTAAACGTTCTTATCACACAAATATTTGCACTGGGTAGAAATTGAACCTACGACCTACGGCGTAGCAGTCAGGGTCACTAACCATTAGACCACCAGGGCATTTAGATATTCCATAGATTGCTTTTTTGTCATTTAAATAGGCACTTCGGACATGAAACCAAATGGACAACACAAACAGCCATGGAATATCATGATATATTATAACATGTTATGCCTACTTATCTGACAGGCGAGAAAAGATAAAAAGTCACTGGTCATATCCATACAACTTTCAAATGGCAAGGTATTTTTTAAATATTTAAAAAATACTATTGTACTTGGAAATAAGCCTAATGTCACGTACATACAATTAAAGTAAGAAATTGTTGCTGTCAGCAGTAGCTGAGTAACTTAATTTCATCTATCACTATCTCTTTCTGTATCATTACGTTCCGTATTATCATGATCGCATTCATACTTAAATCTATAAGCAAGTACGCACCAAAACATGCAAACGAAACTGAACGCCGCTCAGTATGAAGGTAGCTTATCTTTCTTTACAATATCGTTGGGGCATAACAAACATTCAATTGACGGATACAAAGTACACTCAGATTACGTCTAGTTCTTTCCCGTGTGGGAATTGAACCCACTTAGCTCGATTTTGATGAGAAGAAGACCACGTTAAACACTAGACTACATGTGCAGCTAATATTCTAACCATGCGGTTGTTAGAACAGTATTTTTTTAGATGTTCTTGCAGGTGACAATTGGGATCGCGCAGGTGGGTTTACACAGCTGTTAAGTTTTTTTCTTTAAAACCAATCCGGTTATTACCTAATATGCATTTGGAATATCGCATATAGGAAGTATGTTTAACGAAGAAATCTTAAACTTAAAAGAAAAATAAGTGCATTTTTTCAAATCAGCACATCAACACAATTTTGGAAACAATTAAGGAAGCATTGATTTGCAGAGTTACAACCCTTAAAAATAATTTCGATCACGACAGCTAATCTCGACGGATACTAGCCATCTGCGCAGGAGATATGCCAGTCTAGAAGTGTGAGCTTCAATACACGCGTACTCTTTATTCCCTCACTCTCAAAGTCCGATGAGAAGGCAATCCGGGTTGACAACTGGAGAGAGATCATTAGGACAAACGCCTTTTATGTGCTTTCCGAGGCACGGGGTGTAACTACCGCCAATTTTTTGTGAATTTCTTGACAGAAAAACCGGGGTCCTTGTGATAAGCAGTCGCTCTGAACATCCACTAAATCAACGAGGCAGTTTTCACCTAATACATGCTAATTTATAGAGTAAATCTCTTAACCCATTTGAGACTGCCGTGCCCATATGGGCACGGCCATATAAGTGAAGTTATTTTTTCGATGATGAGGGTAGTTGTGAATTTTATCACAGCAATTAAAACGTCAGTGTAGTAACTATTAGAAAATAAGCTGCTGTTCTTAAATTAGCTCCAGAATTTATTGATTTTTCGGTTGTGATTTTTGTTTTTACATATTGCATCGTCACCAAAAACGTAAGTACATTTATTTTTTTATTGAATATAATAATAAATACAGTTGAGGTTAAATTTTACTTGCCGTTTATTCAAATGTAGATTTACACGAAAAAACTAACCATTTTTACATTGTAATTTAGTAAAATTTTCGTTTTTTAGTCGGTGTCCCCAAATGGGGACAACGGGCACATAGCAGTACTAATTATTGTTGATTCTTTTCAGGAATTATTTGCTAATAGACATGTCGAAACGAGTGTTCACGAAGTCTGACGACTACAAAGGGCTAAGTAAGTGACTCTGATGATGATGAGGAGTACGAATTAGTCACTATTCCACCTGAACCAAGCTGTCTTACCGATGAAGAAGAGGGGGATGAGGATGAGCTGGTACAAAATGATTTACCACGAGACGTTCCAGGGCGAATAGAGGTTTTCGTACGTGGAAGTGTAGACCACTCTCTGCAGTGGGATGAGGATGATGATGAACCTTTGTCTACATTACAAAGAAAGCGCCCGCGTGTAGAAGATCAAGAACCTCGTTGGCTCAAGTGCCAACCAACCTATGATGCCTTTCATGGTGCAGAAGGTGTTACACAAAGACAGGAAAATGTAAAGTCAGCATTGAAAAATCTGAACCCTGTTCAAATATTTGAGAAATTATTTGATGAAAATATTTTAGAAATGATTGTACATAATTCTCAGCTTTACTCTTCACAAAATAACAGACACGATTTTTATACAACTCCTCAAGAAATAAAGACATTTTTTGGCATACTGATACTTAGTGGGTACCATCATCTACCTCGAGAGAAATTATACTGGTCGCTTGATGAAGATTGTCAGGTAAACATTGTTGCTAATGCTATGTCTCGTAATCGATATCTACAAATAAAAAAGAACCTTCATTTTTGCGATAACATTGCATCCGAGGGTACTACTGATAAAATGTATAAAGTCAGACCGCTGGCTGATATGCTGCAAGAAAGATTTTTGCAGTGGGGTACTTTTCATGTAGACCTATCAATAGATGAGTCCATGATAAAATACTTCGGCCGTAATCCAGCAAAACAATTCATAAGAGGCAAACCTGTGCGTTTTGGGTTCAAAAACTGGATGTTGGCGAGTTCTTGTGGCTATTGTTACGTTTTCGATATTTACTGTGGCAAATCTACAGGAGCACTAAGTAAAGAACCTCTAGGCTCTAGAGTAGTCAAAACGCTTCTTGAGAAATTGAATACAGATCCAACGGATCATATAACCTACTTTGACAATTATTTTACAAGCCACGGGTTACTGAAAGAGTTGCGGGATGCAGGATATCGTGCTACAGGAACTGTCCGGGAAGGTCGTACAAAGCGATGTCCTCTAACCAACGTAAAAGAGATGAAGAAGAAGAATCGAGCCGATTATGATTATCGTTTTGATAAAAACAATAAAATATTATTTGTAAGATGGTTAGATAACAGCGTATGTACGATGGGGACTAATTTTGATAGTGTGGAACCCCTTGGTAAGGTGAAGCGATGGTGTTCAACCAGGCGCCAGAAGGTGGATGTCGATATTTCACATGTTTTTCAAAGTTACAACGCTGGTATGGGTGGAGTAGATCAAGCGGACCAGTCCATTTCTCTCTACCGAGTTTCACTACGTGGTAAGAAATGGTGGTGGGTTTTATTCACCTACATGCTGGATGTAACTATATCAAATGCCTGGCGCTTACATATTATGAGTTCGCAAAAAGATGATCGAATGGATCAACTCCAATTTCGTCGGTACATAGCTCGGCATTATTTGCGCCATACACAAAAGAAAGCTCGTCCATCAGCTTCAAATTTACCGAGTCTGCAATACCAAAGCGGTGGCCATTTTCCTCAAAAACTTGCAAAACAATTACGATGCACCGTGTGTCACACCAAAGCTCGCTGGCAATGTAAATTATGTTTGAAGACCCTATGTGTAGAAAAAATATGTTTTGAAAGTTTTCATACCGCATGATACCGTTGTCCCCATATGAGGACGCCTTTTTTTTTCATATTCAAATATGTTTTTTTCAGATTTTTTTTTCACAATTTTATTTTGTACTCTAAAGATATTCAAATAATAAAAGTTGCATTCAATTATCTTCTGTAGTTTTATTTTGGTCCCAAATGGGTTAACTTACCTAATAGTACATTAATACTTACATGATCCAAAGGCAGAACAAGGAATGCTCCTCCACCGGCGACCTCCGTTACTATGGCAACAAACTTCGGGTTGACAGCACAAAAGTTAGAATCGTGCGCATTGCGAGTGATCTTTATGTTGTCATAGCAACGCTCGCGTTTGAACGGAACACCGTACACATGGCGGAATTTTGAGCTTCTCACGCCACGGAACCATACCTGAAAGGGTTGGATAATATCAACCACGGAAAGTTAAAGTGCTGAGAAACAAAGTTAATTTAAATACATAATAACCCAAAAATTGCCTTTGTTCTGTTAAACAAAGCTATGGCTTACCTACCAGTAATACGATACGATTTTTAAAATAAGATAGAAAATACATATGTACGTAATATATTATTATTTAATCGTATGGCCTAATTACTCTTCTTACGAGTACAAATTGTTAATTATTTATGTTGTGGTTGTCCGCCACAAACAACAATGATTCTTTGACAACACCATAATCCCATCGAAATAAACAGTATTTGGCATAATTTAAAATAAGATACATATCGTAGTTCATTTCCATATTCCATATTTTACAGACCTTACAGTTTCAACATTCAACATTCCCCCTCTAGTTTTCATCCTTAAAGCGCCCTCAAAGCATCATTTTCTGTCACCAAAATAGTTTTACTACAAAAGCAGATCTATCATATTCCAGACTATGAATATTGAAAACCCAAATCAATAAGCTACACATACGACCATCATGAAAGTATATAGGCATCTATGGTCGCAGGGAACACGGTACAGCACACATATAAAAGCCATAACGATAGAAATTATTCCATCATTGGAGAGCAACAAAGACATCATTATCCGCTTGTTATTTACGCCTCCCGTAACAGTCTATTTATGTATGGTCATCATCGGTCATGAATTGCTGTCATTATTTTTGTATGAGTTGTTTTTTATGATAGTACCTACCTACTAGCAAATAATGGACGATACAACTTACGTACCTTCTCATACCGTATCTGATTGCATCATTATTTGGATTACTTACAGGTTTTTTTATTGATCTCTTACGATCAAATCATAAATTTCATCCGCCTGGGATAATAGGGTATTTTGATCGGCAAGGAAAAAGGAAATCAGGAATTTTGATCGTGAAGTGCAATAGTTAATTCAGTACTTCTGATTGCCGCCTTTTTATTTGATAGGGCTACCAGAGTAATATAATTGTAAACTTTGTCACTGTGCCGTGTTTCCACAAACTGCATTTTACCAATCAGTTAAATGTAACAAATGTGCGTAACGTTTAAAGCACATAAATTATTATTTATGTTAGACATAACATGTTACATAAGGCATAATAATACATGTGGCTATATTATTAAATGTTTTAAAGATAAAGTTTATTCTAACTAAACCTTTAGATTTATGTTCCGACTAGGTTACAAGCTGACGCGCCCGGTGAAACCTTGTCGAAACGTCAATGAATCTGAAGGGAAATAATGTGTGATCGCATCAATATCCACAGTATATAATGGAAGTTATTCTACTCATAAAATATATAGATAGCTAATTTACATAACAAATAATTATAACACATGTATTATAAAGTCAAAATAAATAATTATAATAAAATTAAAATAAATAAAAGGGCGGCAGCTGTTTTTTTTTAATGGGTCAATTGAGCACAAAAAATTATAATGAGTTAATTATATGAGATCTGTATATAAAAAATTTCGAATAAAGAAGAATCACCTAACGGAATGTCGAATAAAGGAAAGCGGCAGCATTTTTAACAAAGTTTGGCACTTGCATTAGTGTTTTACAAATGATCTTACTGACATTCAGACAGAGGTGTGACTTGCACGCAATAATAGAAATTAATTTACAATCTGTTGTATTAAATTATTCAAATGTATATACATAATTTGTTAAGTACATAGGCTATGGACAAAACAATTGTCTCTGGGGGTAAAGTACTGTGGAGGCCGTCTAGCAAACGAACACGGTTGCCCCAGTACAGAATTAGGTATAGGAAATATTACTGGGATAGGTAGGACCTAACCTACTTTATTCGAAAACTTTCGGACGAGTAGCCAAAATTCGGAAAAATAACACCCTGTATTTAATGGTGTCAAGCGACAGAAATAATATTACGGAATAAGTCTTAAGTAGATCTAGTGCGTATTTTAAATTACCAGCTTGAATATTTTAACTGAAACGCAACTGTTAACTTTATCATATCAATTTCGAGTTTATTTGAAATCTTATCTTATAGGTTCCTACCCTATTAAATTAGGAATGTTGTGCAGCATATCCTCCGCGAATTTAAATTTGATAGAGGTAAGCCTTGTTTTTCCCCGACAAATAATATAATTAGTGTGGCGTGTGAGAAATTGTTTGTAATAAAATTACGTATTGCTTTCCCAGTAATGTAAGACTCTTTTTAGATATGCTATTAACAAATGTGAATGGCTATTAAATTCGTCAATTGCCTCACATAACTAACTACAAGCTAGAAAACATTTTATTGACGATTGTTTAAAATGCTTCCACTTATATTTTACTATGACTGTGAAGAATTTTTACTGCGTGACTACAATTTAGGTATGGAGAAAAAAATCGGCTATGCTTCAAATAGAGAATTATATAATGTTTATGTATTTCTTTAATTAAATTTATATTTTTATATAAAAAAAAGTATACATACTCAATATATTCGGTTAATTTAAACGGCCTCAAATAAAGTTTTTAAACAATTCAAGATGAGTCGAAGGAAGTGCCCACGGAATTAAGATCAATTGTTACCATAATTACACAACAGATTATTAATATCAAGTGTCTTACACACGCTCCACTTTATAAGTAGACCAATGGTTAATCGTTACATCCCACCTATGATTTATCGCCAAGTGATCGTCCGTCTATAAGATGAAATTATCTAAGTCATTGATTTATAAAATATGTAACAGGAAATAGGAACTTTCGACGCAATAAGGAAATAATTAAAGCTTGTCTTTGATTACTAAATAATACAGCCAGTTATTTACTTTTAGGTGCAGACATGAAATGGTTTTAAAAATAAAAAAGGTACAAAAAAGGTAGGCAAACAATAGGTAACATTTGAAACCCAAATAAGGCGTAATTACTTCTACGAAGAACTTAACTTCTAAGTAAAATTAACTAATAGTGCAATAAAATTTATACCTGTGAATTCAGTTGTGAATTAGTCATGATGTCTCCGCGCTACTCAGGTGCGATATCAACACATGCACTACATAGAGGCACACTCCAATACTATACAGTTCTGTGCATTTTACATAACATAATCTGATACACAAATAACATAAAAATCAGCTGCCCACAACATGATGCACTGTAACTTAACACTGAAAGTTGCAAAGAAAACAAAAAGGATGCATTAAAATAACATAAGTAATACAAATTAAACAAAATGTGCAAATAAAAATAGAAATACGTTGCTCCAATGGTCACTAAAGTCGTGTACACTTGTGCAGGGTCGGTACGAAATGATTTATCTATGAGCACGTTTATGTTTAGCGGTAGAAGCGCGTGTCTCGAATGGCGCGAGAAAAAAAAAGTGAAAAGATACTTGTTACAAAGTCGTTGTCGCCGTCGATTCTGAGAGAAATTCAAATTCATTATAGTTGATAGAATATCATTAAATAATAGGAACTCTGATGTAACTGTTGCACAATATTTAAATTATCTAGAAACTTTCAAATAAATGACCATTTAACATCACACACAGAGCTTCTAAATATTAATAAAAGCTAAACTTTTACAGACTATTTTTTATGTCATCTATACTTTAGAAATCCAATATAATATATAATATGCAAATAAGTAGCTTTTAGTAATATTTAAGAATTAGAAATCACCATTTTGTTTTTTGTACTAGAAGGAATGTGAACACTGAATGCTCATATATAATATTTATTGAGCAGTTACAAAATGATATAATAATTAAAGCTTAACTAAGGCAAACACGCTAAGTGGTACAATTAAGCGGTATGACTCAAACAAAATTATTTAGCAATAATGTAACACTTTCAACTCAGTATGTTTGAAAGATAAGGATGTTACATGATATTCAGCAAAGCGTTACCAAAAGAATGACCAAAGTACCACAATGGTTGTGTGTAGCCTACTACTTACACTTATGTCATGGTTTGATTAAAGTATGATTGTCTCAATAGTATGACATCACTAGCATTGTGAGTATGTAAATAAATTGAGAATTGAGTATGCTTTTATTGGTTTAGGTATTCTTTGATAATTGATACATAAATAACGATTATGTCAGTATTATTGTGTCATTTAGAATATTGTTTTGTTTTTGTTTATATAATATTTTATAAAAAAATAATAATTTTGATAATATAATTGAAAAGAAAAGAAAAATAATAATTTTGATAATATAAATTTGAACATAAGTAGAATACAGTGAGATTATTTGATCATATTAGAGTCGCCTAACTTGGGACGTATCTTCTTACATAAGAAAGACATCTGCGTAATAACATTTTCAATTTTTTTACTGAAAGCAAACAGATTTATATATTGTGAGCGGCAAGTGTAATGCTCTTTTTATAAGGTGGTAATGTTCTACTGGTGCTCATAGCATTAATTTAAATGTCAACAGGCTACAGTTACTGCCCACCAGCA
Organism: Trisateles emortualis; assembly: GCA_947095525.1. NCBI lineage: Eukaryota > Metazoa > Arthropoda > Insecta > Lepidoptera > Erebidae > Trisateles > Trisateles emortualis. The sequence goes on along the minus strand of OX352735.1, from coordinate 8,755,520 downwards.
GGTGGACCATGTGCTTGTTTACCATTTTAGTGCTAAAACATATTTTACATAACTTTCTTACATAGATTGTAAACAATGTGTGCATAACAAGAGAATTACTGCATACATGGGCTAGTATTATGTCCACTAACTATGATACATAAATATTTGTTTCCAGTCTGGGTGTATACATTTGTTCATGTTTGAAAAGATGTCTTGTTCCCTAGTGTGGAAGTGGTCATTTTAAAAGAGAAAAGAAAATGAGAAAGATACTAAATCTAAATTAATATTATAAAGAAAAAAGATTTGATTTTAGTTTGTTTTGATTTAAATCAAAACTTACTTGAGCGATTTTAAAAATTCTTTCACCATTAGAAAGCTACATTATCTAGTAATGGGTAACATAGGCTATATTTTATTATATAGCTTATGTTACCTGTTTATTTTATTATTTGCGAAGCAGCAAATAATTAAAGCAAGATGTATATCAGAAAAAAAAAGAGGTCTATTTCTTATCAAGTTGTTGATATAAACAATGAATAAATACAATTTAATTGGATCATGTCTACAAAAACATTACCTTTAATATAAATAAAATAACTATGCCAATGTTTGATATGCATAAGATATTTTTTTGTTTTTACAAGGCAACTTCCACACAATTCACTAACATACTATACTATATAAATAACACACTTTATATTAATTATATAGTATACAGACTTGAAACAACCATTTGTGATGATGGGGATCAGACCTACAACATATTACCACACCTGTTCTACTGCTGGACATGGTCTTTCAAGCAACTAATATACTTCTGAGCTAAAAAATTATGTATTTTTTTATAACTAGACCAGTTTTTCTATTAAAATCCTGTTAACTATTGGACGTATAATTTGTCCCATAATTTTATTAACAATGATTTAAAATATAATTAGATTTCTTTGTGCTATTACCATTTTTCAAACAATGCCTGGTTGATATTAAGCAGATAAATATATGGAATTATAAATGCTTATAAAAAGAAGACACTGTACTTTTAACCCAAAGGAATGATCCCTGGCTGTCAATACAGGTCTTCTCTAAGTCTCCCTAGTCACTAGCAGAACCAATTTACTGAAGAAGTGTTATTAGGACTGCAGTTTTCTGTATTTTTTATGAAACATTGAAACCCAAAAGTATTTTAAGATGTGTATTAAGAGTTTACCAGGGCTTAAAATTTGAATGTTTGAATTTACTATTGATGCAAAGTAGCCCACTTATGTTTCATGGATAATATGGCAAGTGGCAACATGCAGCATCTATATCAGAGAAATGCTAAGTCACATTGTTCATGATCAATCATCCAATATAAGGTGAAAGTTATGGTGTAAATATGTCTATGTCTATCAACATTACATAGAACATGGTAGGTATGTTTATCACAAAACATGACATTAAAACATTTAAATAAATTCAAATTAAGAATAAGAAAGTTTGTTTTAAACTGTTGTATTTGGCCAGTTGTTGCCAAATTATACAAACCTCATTACATACACACTTGTTCTAAAATTTGATTATAATCATTTCAAATTAACTTGTGGTAATTTTTTTATTTAATATGAAAAGTATGCCAGCATGGTTTTATACTTCACAATCATTTCATTAATTTTATATTATGCAATATCATAAATTAATAATTACAATTACCTCTTGTTAAATGGTTGTATTTCTTCAGCAATATAATAGTAATTAACTAATTATAAATATTCTTTTTATAAAGAAAAATAAGTGTTTTATGCCTTATGCCTACAAAATGATTTGTTTTCTTTTTCTCATCGATATAAAAAGGCTCTGTGCATGAGTAAATATTACGCCCACTGTAAAAAAGTTATGACGAGAAAGTGTTGTAAAAAACTACATAGCATGCTGATGTAATTAAGATGTGTAAACTTTGTGAATAGTGCTGGCTAGTGTCTATAACTTTTAAAAAAGTTCAGTAAGTGTAGTGACCAAGATTATCACGTTAAGAAAATACCACAAGACAAAAGGTAAATCACAGGTCTGACAATAAATCGATATTTAACAACTACGTGGTATTACAAATAACAATGGTAATAAAATAATAAAGAGGTAGCTCCTGATAGGTCTTACCTTTGCAGCAGGTTTGTTACACGCTCTTACATCTACTAACGCACTCTTAGCAGGACTTTTCTCCACAATATTTATTATTTCTATACAATTGGTTTCTCTTATCGACTCATCTTTTACTGGAGGCATATCCTTTAATACAAAATAACCGCACTGATTTATAAATTTCTGTTATGTATTTAGCACGTAAGTTAAAAAAAAACAAAGAAGAGAGATGCCCTACTCAACTTCAAGTGAAAATCGAACAGAAGAGTGAATAAAGTGAACAAGTTTAATGAATGGCGAATGACGACTACTATAAAGTACTATAAGCTTGAATTGAACGAATGAAATAGACTGAAGTCAACATTGCCATAATTAATATTTTTAAATTATCACTATGCTTTAAAAACTGTTTCTAGATGGCGCTGCAAAACTTTAGGCTAAAAAGCTTGTAATAAAACGTTAACGAAATTTCCTTTATTTTCAATAATTAAAATTTAACGCAAGAAATTAAAATCTTACAAATAGTTTTTTAATGCCTGACTCAAAATAGACTATTATATTGATCCTACTATTTTTTTTATCGCAATAACCGACATCTACGCAGGCGGAGCCGCAGGTATTCAAATTCAAAAATGCTAATTCGATTTCCTAACGGTAAAAGAAAAAAGAACTACCATCCAACTACTTTACCAGTTATAACTTCATAGGCTTTTAGATGTTAGTCACTTGTTTATATAGGCGACAGCGACACAAAAATGATTTGTAGTGAATCATATATTATACTACGTCTTGCAATGTAATAAGTAACAGGCTTTAAAAATTGGGGAAATCCACCGAGTTAAGTCACTACCACTACTATATTTTTATAAAACCAACGCTCTGACCAATCAGTAGCAGTAGCCAGAATAGGGTATTCTACTCTGTTTGAAAAAGTACTTAAAAATATTGATTTCCTAATAAAAACCCCTAAAAAAAATTACTCCTGCAAAATAAATACGCTTTCTTGCCATAAAATTACATTGAAGTTTAAACTTTTTTAAACCCGCGAAAACGCTGTCCGCCATGTTCTGACATAAGCATTGTAGTAAACAAAAATCTATGAACAACAAAAACAAAATAACCGTGTATTACTTTTTTTTTATATACTACCAAGGTGGCTAACAAGCATACGGCACGCCTGATGGTAAGCAGTCTATGGACGATTGCAACACTAGGGGTGTCACTCACGCGTTGCCGACACTTTAAAAACCTTATAACTCCTTTCTTGAGGAACCCTATGTTATAGTCTCTTGGGAAAACCTCGGAAGGGAGCTCATTCCACAGCCTAATCGTACGTGGTAAGAAATTCCTCTGAAAAAATTACTTGCTCGTATTTTGTGATTTTTGTAAAAATAATGAATTATATTCGCTAGCGTTGGTGTGTGGTGTTAATTTGTACAAGTACTTGCATTAAAACTCCAGAAAAGTTGTTCATCAAAGTGACGATGATATTGTAATGAAGAAAGTTTGGCCGAAACTTGCAAGAAGAGATCCTACTTCATTGTCAAGTAAAGGTATATTGTATCTATGTGATCACTTCAATGTTAGTAATTAAAACACTTTATTATCTAATCATACTTTGCATTTTTCTAGCAGATAAATAAAGTTGACGGTAATCTAGCCTACAATTACCTACCTACTATGAAATACACCTTTGTATAATATTCAATGTATTTAATTTCAGTTGGAACAGGTTATAGGAAATTACACTAAATACAAATTAATGGAATGTAATACATGATTTGCAATTGCTAGTGATTTGGCCTGTGAATTTAAAGTCAAAAAATGTTATGAATAATGTTAAACTGTTTACGACTAAACTGACAGATGACAGCGTATGCTATATTTACTACAAGAGCGACGTCACATCGTGTTTCAAGTCACATGATAAACAGATTAAAAATGAAGACTCTTATTTTTCATTTATTAAATCAAATAAATGCATTTATGACTTAAAATCAGAATATTTATGTTTGTTTGTATATAAATTTTCATTTATATCGAGTTTCATAATTTATTGTTTACTAACGAAAGTACCCTATTAGGATGGCAATACTTTAATGATCGAGATTATGACTGTATATTAATCCATATCCATGTGACCATACCACTTACTCTGCCCGACGCAAGGATCTTACCTATGTTATTATTTATCTAATAGGTTCCTTGGCCAGACGTCAAATAAGATAGATAGATAACTCTTTATTGTAGGTACACCAAAATACATATTGCTTACATAGTTTTGCTTAAATGCTAATGCACAATGGGCGGCCTTGTCGCTAAAAGCAATTTCTTACAGGCAACCTTAGGATGGACAAAAAGAATAGATACCTAAATATGTTTATAAAGTGAGCAGTTTGGTGTTGCTAGTAGATGGAAAAATATATACTTACTGTCTTATATGGCTTCGTCGCCCATATTTAATAAGCGCCATCTATTAGGACGAATGCATAACTGCGATAATAAAGAAAGAAAATATCCATGGGAATAATATTTTCCTTTTATATAGCTAAGGCACAGATAATATAATACTAGTACAGATACCCCATCCCATACAAAGAAATGGTTCCCCGCTAACTCGGGCTAACCTTCGGGCTAAATTTTAATTATCTATCTATCTGTAGATGTCTGTATCCAACAGATTACGTGCATACACATAAAATCAACAGATGGCGACACTTTATTTAAAATTATATTTTTCACAAGATATAGTAGGCACCTACTTCATCACTCACATAGATCTACCGACCATAAAGGGTAGGTATCACTCATTGTCTCGGGCTCGGGCCACGTTTGCTCGCTCAAGGTCACGCGCTTTACGAAATATACTTATTTTGATTGTTTGCTTCCGTATTTAACTAGCGCTCCGCCCCGGTTTCGCCCGGGCTAAACATTTTTTTCCCGTTTAGGTATATTAAAATGTTAATATACCTATTAACCTAAGTTTACTTTTTTGTTGATGGCTTATATTAGGTATACCTATAATATAAATTGATTTATTAAAAAGAATATTCGTGAAACTATAATAAGCAATTAATTTATCAGTGCAAATAAACAAATAATCTGTTTGAAGTGATAAGGGTCTGTTTGAATTGTTTCTGTCTAACGGCCGCACTCAGAGACATTCATTAAATTAGTCCTAATGAGTATTTAACTAATACGGATTAAATCCGCTAAATATCGGTGTATCTCAGAGTCAGTATTTAACGGTTCATTAGTTAATGACGGCTTTAAGGAACCTTTGGGTGAATCGTACACTATCGATTGCATATCGATATATTTTCAGTGTGGCCACACGTAAAAATGTTAATAATAAGTATTTAAAAATCTATTTAAATACATCAAAAACTAAAGCATATCATAAATCTAAGTTTAATTAGTTATATCCATATAATTTTTTTATCAACAAGTCAATCTATAAAAATTATAAAATATATTTTTTAATTTATTTAAGAATAACGATTTATTTTAATGGTATTACTAGTTGTGCTTACTGTCAAACTGTTAATGTCAGTCAATAGTAAGTATTATTGTTTTGATTTTACGTGTGTTCGCTGCGAATGAAATAAAAGTTTATAGTACCTATATATATTTACAGTAAATGTAAATAAGTAACTTTTAAAAAGCCACTTCCAATGATGGGATCCATTAGGAATCGAGGGAACTCTTCGAAAATTATAGACGTACCTACAGGCAGAAATTGTGATTTTGTGAAGTGAAACTGATAAAAAACACGACAGATGGCCACCTGAACTTCTCAATTATATTTATTCACGGACGGGGTAAAATGGGAATAAACCTTATAGGAACATTCATCCTGCTTAAGTAGGTACCTACTTCAGAATTGGGATTTCAAGGTGTTTGAAAACAGTACAACTTGCCGTATTGAAGTCATTTTTTTTTGTTAAAATTATAAAATAAAAGTATTGTTTGTTTAATATAATATAGTTTTTTATTTCTTAAGCAATCAGTGCGCATTAAGTAAAAAATCTTTCTACCAATGCTTATCGCACTGTAAACCATTGCTATTAGGGTTTTCATTTAACGGTGCAACATCAACTATTTTATTGGCCACATGAACGGCCCCATTTGTTGGTTGTGAAGTGTTGCACATGCACGTATCACAGCAGCTATTTTATGTAGCTTAATACACATCCCCACTTGAAGACCCAAAACATCTTTTTATAGTATTTTTTGTTCTTATGTGGCTCTTATTATAATAAAAAAGATCCGCGTAATCACGTAAGGATCGCTAAGGTCCTCTATTTATCTATTCCTTTTAGCATAATCCGACCCAAAATTCGGAACGTCTGCCAATTCCACACCCATTTTAGCTTTTTGTTAGAAAATATTACGAACTTATTTTTTTTCCCGCTAAATATAACTTTCACCTGTCACTCAAAATCAATCATTAAGAATGTAAGTAAAGGTTTTGCTCTACTTAACTATAATTGCCGAATAGGGACGTTAATGAACCATTAGCTGACTCTGAGAGTGAGCTTTTTTAAATCTCTACTAAAGAGCGCATTAAGTAGCCGTTAGGTGACTCTGAGTGCGGCCGTTAGTCAAATTAGGTTAATTATAATATTTTGTGACAACTCACACACAATCTAAATCCAAACTTGGCACAGCCTGTATGGTAATCAGACGACAGACAGAGCATATCACACTAAGATTGGTCCTGAATGGGAATTGAACCCTCATGGATTAGATTCACTAATCACTAGTTACGTAGTAACTCTTTAGTAATCTGTGCCACTAGTACAACAGGCCAGTCGATGTCATTAATGGATGGAGTAAATTATAGCATTCTTTGGTATTAGTCCAACAGTCCGATGGTACTGGGTTCGAATCCCAGATTCATGTCCACTTTTTGAAATTTGTTTTTTGTAGATGGTTTTTATATCAGATAATATTTTTTTGAATTATTTGTAAAAATATAGTAAAACAGTAATTATTTAATATCAGTCTGAATTCACAAATAGGTAATTTTCCCACAGTACGATACCGTAGCACCGCTGCACCGTACCGGCCGTAGAACCGGCCGAACCGGGTTCGAATCCCAACCTCGGGTACACTTTTTGTATTTAGTTTTTGTTTAGTTTTTAAAATATTTTATTATAAATATTTTATATATCTTGGATGCAATATTTTTGTTGATAACTTTGATAACGTAAAACATTTTTAAAGTTTTTTGTTGAGAGAAAAAAACATATGCCCGTATTATTTATTTTTAACATAAGTCACTGTTTCACATAGCTTTATATATTTTTATACCGACGAGTAAGTAGTATGACCCAACATTAAACTTCAAAACCAGGTAGGTACAGTGCCGGATTAAGCCAGCGCGGGGCCTGTAGCAAATTCTGTCAAGGGGCCCTTAGTTTACTTTAGGTTCTTAAGGATCAAGTTTGTGGTATTAAATAAAACAAAACAGTTACAAATAAACTTTTCTGGATTTAATATGGGCCAATTTAGAAATAACACTTTCATTATTGACTTTTTAAAGCAAATCATACTCTATATTCATCAAAATGATAAAGTTCATTTTTAACCTACTTCAAAAACGAAGAAGTTATCAATTCGTATGTTATGTTATGTTTGTTACTTCGTCATTTATGAACCGATTTAAAAAATATATTTTATAGACGTGTTTGGGCTTATTTGAATGGTCATGATATGCACTTTAGCTGTTTAGATCAGATCAGATCTGATCAGATTTAAAAAAAGGAAAAGTGAGTTTAGAGTGTATGTATAAAAATTAATCCTGTTTTTTTTAATTTCTATAACTTGCCGCTTTTTTTTGTTAAAATTATTTATACGTTTTACGTAAATGCGTAAGGCAATTTCTACGTTTGGGAAACAACCGCTATGTCCCTGCATTTTAAATCTGTAATATCTTTGAAAATATTCATTAAAATTACATGCTGTAAAGGTCATATTTAATAATAATATAATAATAAATTTGTTTATTTCTCACCACACCATATTGATCTATATTAAATGCACAATGTATATATACTTAATTGGATAAGGATTAATGCTGTATTGCTTAAAACCGCTTCGTAAACAAGCCATTATTTCTCGTTAAAAGTAACGTATAAAAATGGTTATTGTGGGTTATCCCTAAGAGATAGACATACTTATTTATTTATTTAAACTTTATTATACACATACATGTGATGTATAAATGCGGACTTAATGCCTGAGGCATTGTCTACCAGTCAACCTAAGGTGGTGCAGAGATAAGTCAAAGTAGGTGCATACAGATAAATTTAGAATTGGAAGAAATGAAATTAAGGTTATTAATACATAGATCCTATAAAAATACATATAAACATAAACAAAACAATATATATTAGTATAGCAAGATATATAAACATAAATAAATATCTATATATTAAATATAATATAAATAAATATATATAGAAATATAAATAAATAAAGATTATTGTCGAAATGATTCTGCCAATAGTAGTTTACGAATTTTAACCTTGAACTAATAACGGTTGGTGGACATCCTGATTTCGAGAGGGAGGGCATTCCAGAGAACAATAGACTAGATAGGGAAAGAGTCATGAATGAAACCAGAGTTATGAGAAGGACTCGCAAGAAGAAGATTGTTGGAGGATCCAAGATTTCGATTGTGGATAGAACAGCGATAGGTAAAAGGTTTTAATAGGTGGGAGCATTAGGGAACATAATAATGGAATAGAAGGTAGAAAGTGCGCGCATACTACGGCGCTGGCGAATAGGAAGCCAATTCAGTTGTAAGCGATAAGCAGACACATGGTCATACTACCGCAGATTGAAAATGAATCGAATGCAGTTATTGAGAAGACGGTCGAGTTTGTTGAGAAGATCTGCATTCAGGTCAAAATAACACACATCACCATAGTCGATCTGGGGAAAAATTAATGTCTGCACAAGCATTGTTTTAGTCTTACATGGGAGAAAGTTCTTTAGCCGATGAAGAGTGCGCAGGGTACCAGTAACCCTTTGGCTGACTAGCGTGACTTGGGCGCTCCAATTTAAATGAGAGTCGATGAGCAACCCTAGAACTTTAACAGCAGGGCACAGATCTATTGCAATACCATTAAAGATTACCTGAGGACGAGTTAATGGGTCTAATCTATTCATCAAGCGTTGACTGCCAATTTTATAATCACATTGCTTGACACTTGGTCGGATTCACAGTCAACCCAAATCTATCGGACCATTTCTGAATGTGCTGTAAATCTCTGTTAACCATATCTACCGCAGAGTAGACACAGTCAAAACTTGCCTCAGAATAAAACTGCAAGTCATCAGCGTACAGATGATACGCACACTGAAGATTCGGAGTTATGAGATTTAATAAATATTGAAAATAACAATAGAGATAAAATACCGCGCGAGTCATTATCACGCCATGTAGACGATGAATCTTCGAAGCGGACAGACTGCTGGCGACCCCGAAGATAAATTGAGAACCATTCCAGAGCCTCAGACGAGACCATAAAGTAGGAGAGGATAGACAGAAGGATGCCGTAGCTGACGGTATTAAAGGCATTAGAGAAATTAACCAAAGCCAACACAGTGACTTTGGTATCCTCCATTCCCTGCTTAATATCGCTAATCACTTAAAGGAGCGCAGAGAGGGTGCTATGGCCGGGTTTAAAACCTGATTGCAGAGAGCTTAATAGGCTATTTTGGTAAATAAACCGGGAGAGCTGCTTATGCACACAAGCCTCAAGCACCTTAGATATGAAGGGAAGGATGGATATGGGGCGGAAGTGATTTGGGAGAGAAGGATTTTGAATCTTGGCTAGGGGTATGATATGGGCTTTACGCCATAAGAATGGAAAGGTTCTTAAAATAAGGGAGAAATTTAAGATGTGAGAAACTCACAACCTATAGCATTTGATTTGATGGACAGGATAACTTTTTGATCTCATCCGTTGCTACTGGAGAAAAGCGAAAAGCTTAAATGTTGGGACGAGGTAATCCAGCGTCCAGCTGTCCAGGTAAACGACAGTTGGACACTTGATTTGGTGATCCAACGGGGTTATAGAAGAGAAATGACGATTAATGTCATCCAAATCAAGTGTCCCGTGCAAACCAGTACAGCACTGTTTGCCGATACCTAATGTCCCAAATATCAGCGGGGCTTGAAGCAATTATGTTATTATGAATGAATCATATACCATCGCGGACTTTTTTGTAGACCTTTTTAAGGTGTACAATGATGATGATGATACATATAAACCTTCCTCTTGAATTACTCTATCTATTAAAAACCGCATCAAAATCCGTTGCGTAGTTTTAAAGATCTATGCATACATAGGGACAAACAGTAAGCGGGAAGCGATTTTGTTTTATACTATGTATTGATCAACTACAGTAGATGGAATCGTGACTGAGTTAATAAAATTTTAATAGTTCCTTTTACTCGAAATATAATTGATATTAATATTACCTAATCGATTTAAAAAGTATAATCTCGGCTATGTAAACTATGTATGCAAAAATAAGAATGATTTATCGGGAATTGTAGTGATTCCAAAGCAATAAACATTAGGACATTAACGTTAAAAAGTTAGTTAAACACATTTTTACGATTTTACGCGCCGAAATTGTCTTTAAATTTTCAGGTGCGAGTGAAGCATTGCCTTAGCGCTTCACGTTAAGGCATGCAAGATATTTTACGCTCCCATCATTTTTTTTTACGGTTAGTCAGACAGAAGCGCGGGGCCCCCTAGTGCGCGGGGCCCGTAGCATTTGCTACTCTTGCTACGTGGCTAATCCGGCACTGGGTAGGTATTTTAATTTATAAAAATCTGAAAATGCATACAGCGCCAGCGCCATTACTCACAAGTCACTCGCAAGTTTCAACTTCTTAGTAGTACAAAATACTGCCGCCAGGACTACGGCGACATTATTGAAATTTGTAAATATATAATTGTAATTTTGTTTTATGAGCCCTTTATTTCATTTTCCTATGCTAGTAGGATTTCTTAAAATATGTACGTATATGTGTCAGGCTATATTTCTTCCAGGTTTTAATTTTACATAAACGTAAATAACAAATCGATATATGTAACTCCATCTATTGGTATTTATTCGTACTAATTTTGATTTGTTCCTGATGAGACCCCATGGCTAAGGTAAGCATTATTTCATCATAGTACTAAGTTTAAAAAGCTGGTTGATGTATGATGGAGCTAATCTTAACACTGCAATAATAGGCATAAGCCTGGAAGTATTATGTAGTAAAATTTGTAACATTAGGATTTTAGTGATGGGATATCTCTGGGATAGAAAACCCTCTTTAAAAATACAACACTCAATGAGCACTAAATAGTTTGACCAAATACCAATATTCACGCAAAGGAAAACTACTAACTAAATAGATACACCACTGTGTGTGATTTGAGGAACTTACACCCAAGTTGTAATTATTTGTCCGTATTCTGTAAGGTGGAGGACAAGTGGTCTATTTGTTACCACACTTTTATCGGTTGCATAAACTACTAGTGTTTGACGTGTTTAATTGGCCTATTGGTCTTGGGTTGAAGATCTTGGGTTCGATTTTCACCAATCATCATCATCATCTCAGCCATAAGACGTCCACTGCTGGACATAGGCCTCCCCCAAGGTTTTCTACATCGTTCGGTCCTGAGCTGACCTTATCCATCGGTTAATAATAATGAATTAATGTAATTTTATACAATTAAAGTATTTAGTAAGTAGGTAGGTATGTTCACCTACTAGTTGTCTGGTTGTAATAGTACCAACCTACAGTTTTTAGTTAGTTTGGAAAGCCGTGTTTAAGTTATATCAAGATAATATGATTATCAGTTTTTTACGAGTCCAATGTGAAGTAAGGCTGTTTTATAATCTTTTTATATTAAGTTACATTTCTTTTCCTTCTTTGTGTAAAGACACAGAGAAGGAGATATACGAGTAAGTACCTACTCATGAAGCTTACAGCAACACGTTGCAATAGACTATTATTTCATCAATAGGTTCATGATTTTAGAAGAATCCCATGGCATAATGGCCATGGGATTCTTCTCAACGTGTTGTTCTGCAACGTGTTGCTGTAAGCTTCATGAGTACCTATATCTCCTTCTCTGTGTCTTTACACAAGACTAGGATAGACTTGTAATATAATTTACCTATATTGAATGTGTTGACTTGGCGGTCACATAATGTACCCACATTACATACCTACTTACATCAATTACGATCTAAAAGGTGAATATTGAGGAGTAGGTAATATCTTAGGTTTATAAGTAAAACTACAGTCCTGTAGACCCTGTGGCATGTCCGATCCATGTATTATAACTGATGGACTTAACTAAAGCAAAATAATGTAAAACAAACAACAAATTTGTAAGAGGATTGGACATGGAAGGGTAAACTAATTGTTATTTATTTATTTTATATAGCAAAAATATATCTAAATATATATATATATATATATATATATCTTAGAGATATAAATAAGACAAAATAGAGTGCCGATTTAGACATCTAATAAAAAAATCGCATTACTTTTTGCACAAATGAATATGTGGATGAATTCCGATCCGACTGTTACGTCCGCTGACCGCTGTACTACTTAGCAAACCGGTCCTCGCGTCCGCGACATAAAATAATAATAAAGGCAGGGCGATAACCCAACGATTCAGTACGCTAGAGACACCGCGTTGAATACTATCAGACAGTGTCATTCAATTGCTCGCAGAGTTCGCTTGTGCTATTAGTTTCTACAAAGTTTAAAATGCCGGCAAAAGTGCATAACTTTGGTGGCGGTCCCGCTAAATTACCCGAAGAAGTAAGTAATCGTGTTATTTTCTAAATTTATTAGTTACCTTCCTACGGAAAACTTGTTTTTCTACATTTTAAGGTACAGCGTTAATTTGTTGTTTATTTAATTAGGTGTACGAAGTCATAAGAAATGAACTCACAAACTTTGAAGGAACACAGATCAGCTTATTGGAAACAAGTCATCGATCACAAACTTACATGAAATTAAATACAGACGTGCAAAATGTTGTGAGAAAATTACTGTGAGTAACGTTTTTTCCTGTTAAAAGGTTTAATTAACTTCGCGTTAATTAACATTCTCTCGAATAATATTTAAAACGTTTTAATTTTATACATGTAAACTTAGATTATATATCTGCATATATAAGTTACTTATTAATTTTAACCATGAATATACTTCAGTCAAAATTATTTTATAACTTGTACGTAGGTACCTACCTATTTAAAATGAATGTATAGGTAGCCAGAGCCCTATCAAAAGGCATAAAATCACAGAATTAACAAGGAACAAAAGGCATGATTATCCCACCAGCATAGGCTCAGGTATGAGGGCTTCAGGCACCGATTCATAGATGGTTGAAATAGTAGCAGAATTAGAAACCCGATTTGACGCTGCAATTTGAAGCCCAAGCCGCAGGCCAAGATTTTATGGCACAAGAATTGAATTTCGTACTTTTTCCTTCGTGATTATAATAGCCATGTGGTGTACTGTAAGTACTGTATGTACTATTATAAGTACACCTAGGAGGAATATAAAAACCGTTTTTTTATTTAAAGTCTTAAAATTTTTACTATTATTTTGTAGATTGTATCCCTACGCATGCAGATCGCGTATTTTCTACCCCCTTGTTTTGAAGAACCATGAAGGTATTCGCTAAACAGTTTAGAATAAAATATTATAGAAAAAAAATACTTACCTACACTGTTTTTTAAGTGATTACTAGAATTTTACTGTGTTGTAAATAACAAATAGGTAGATTCTATATAGAAATTAGTCCCTACATAATTTATAAAGACTTACGTAAAACCTGGCCTTACTACTGATATAGGTAGTAAGGTAGTAGAATATATAGGTAGGTACCTATAGGCAAGAAAAGCTGGACAAATAAACAAAAATAAGTTAAGAGAATTTTATCTACAGCGTATAAAATTATTAGAAAAATATTGTAATAAGATAAGATTAGACCATATTATTATCTTACTACCGTATCTATCTTTATCTGAGATACTTACCTACCTACATAGTACATAGTAGTAATTTGATAAAAATGGTTTTATAATAACTTAGGGTATTAATGGAATTTTCAGTAACTAAGGGCTTATAAGTACTTATAGGAAAATCTATTTATTGTCCTTAAAGAATGGATTGACGCAGATCTTTAATTAAATATAGGAAATGTATCCAAGGTGTTTCCCGAGCTAAGTACCTAAGCTTTTTTTTTCCTCATCACTATTGCTCTAGACATGTTCTTACAATAGCACCCTTACATTTGTTTAAAAACTATAATTTATAATGCATTAAATTGCAAATAGAAGAAAAAAATCTTTGATTATTAACATGTTAATAATCAAAGAGAAAAATATATTTGTCACACATTTTGAAGGCAGTCAAGTGGTATTTGGGATCTCCTGTTTAGTTTCTCTGTGAGCAGGGCCGTTACCATGTTCTTAATTTGAAATTCTTAAATTCTTTATTGTACACAATAACATACTCGTAGAAACAAATACATATAACTAAAACATGTACAAAGGCAAGCTTAACTTTAGATTAATAAAAAAAAAAATGTTTTTATTACTTAGCTGATCGATAGAAATTAGTCGTAGTGCATTATTGTGTCGTGTGGAGATCTAACTAAAATAATAATCGAACTGAATTAATCCTACACCCACAAGCTACAGTGGTCGAATTTCGACCGTATTTTTTTTGTGAACTGACAGAAACTGACAGATTTGACTGTGACACTTGATATTGGCAATTTGGCATGTCAGTTATGTCAGTTGATAGTTATAAACCCGGAGGGATCAAGATCACGGGAAGATAAAGTAAACAAATATTGCTTTAATCCCTTTACGCAAAGACGCAAATTCAAATAAATTTTAAATTGCAGAGATGTCCCAGATAACTATAAAATCCTGTTCCTATCTGGAGGAGGCACAGGTGAATTTGCTGCTGTTCCTCTTAACTTGATTTCACGAACTGGCACAGCAGACTACGTTGTAACGGGTAAATAACATATTTTTTCGTTACTTACTATTATTTTAATTTTACCTTTTGCAGGAGGTCCAGCAGAGGACGTCTTTCGGCTAATATTATTATTTACTAAGTACGTAATCTCAGCCGAAAGACGTCCACTGCTGGATCTCCTGTATGCCTGTTGCATTTCCTCAACAATCGGTCTTAATTTTCATGATCTTGTTCATCCTTTTACATTTGTTTTTAGGTGACTGGTCAGCAAAGGCTGCCAAAGAAGCGAAGAAATATGGCAAGGTGAACTTAGTCTTGCCAGCAAGAGAAGGGTATACTGAGATTCCAGACCAATCACAGTGGAACTTGGACCCCAATGCCTCATATGTTTATATATGCACCAATGAAACAATTCACGGTAAGGAAATTTCTGGATTTTATTAGCTGAACTACCAGTATGCATATTTTTATTCTTTCGTTGGAGATTTTTATAACAGAATTGAGGTGATGATATTGCATAAGCCGATAGGTAAAACATACATACATTGACACACCTGTCTCCAATTGGGGTTGGCAGGGACTTACACCAATTGCTTCAATGCTGACATACTTCTTGGTATTGTAGCTGGCAAACATTATGAACAGTTTACGCAATGTCTTATACTTGGCCTGATATTGTCGCATCCCACACATATCACCAAAAATACCTAAATGCACATTTGTCAAGATGTTTGCTGGCTATTATACAATCAACACATTAGCGAACAAACAACAAGTAGAATATCTTTATCTTTTCCTGAAACAATTACAACCCTTATGTACTCAGTGCTAGGTATAAGGTTCCTCTTTTGTTCTCCATTTATTCTGGTCCTGCTGAGCTCCTCGATTTATTTTCTGCAGTCCTTTTGTAAAAGGTACATCATGCGCATAGACATAGTACCTAGTAATATATACTCCTAAAATGAACACAGCTTTTTTGCCTATTAAATGATTTTCTTATCAACTGATAAGTAGCTTATGTAACAAATATCATCTATTGGTTTTTAGGTAAATTTTAACATTTATTTAATGTGTCATAACATTGCTATTCATAGTAATTATAAATTATTGATAAATGCCTGTTATTTTTATATTGTTATTGAATGAGGCCATTCAACGTAAGTTTCCATTTGTTGTTGATAAGATAAAAACAATAAGACTATAATACTAATACCTATGCAAAGATTTCATGTAGGTACATTTTAAAATACATATTTAAAAATAATTAAATTTGCTAATACTATAAAAATATATTTTTGTTTCCTATGTTTTTTTTGTTTTGTTTGTTGATGCCCATGTGTTTGACCCACATATAAAGCCATTTTTATGACAATATGATACATCAACCAGTATTCAGCCAGTCCAGTAGACCAGTGTGTATGAGTTAGTGTTTATACTCTCTCAGCTTTGATGTGGAGGAACGGAGACCCAGTAGTGGACATACATATATGAGTTGCTATTGTATATATTTTTTGGGGATTTTTGAGCATCTTAGATTTAAATAATAATTATAATCAAAAAAGGAATCAAAAAAACTAACTGATTCTGAGTCTAACTAACTGATTGGTCACTAGACCAACAGGCCAATCTGTAGCTAGTAGTAGCCTGATTTAGCACCCTGAGTTCTCTTTTTAAGATATATTTTTAAAAATTTAAACACATTGTGATTTTGTTCAGTAAGAATGTAAGATTGATTTAACATTTTATAGTTAAAACACATAACAAATGTGTCAAACCACAATGTCATATTAACTAAATTGAACCTATTGTTTTCATGATGAGTTAATTAGTACAACACGGTTTAAGTGGGCCAGTGTTCATTTAAACAAAAGCGAAATAAGTCACAATTACACCGCATATGTTAGCTTGTGTAAGAACCTGCTAATATCATTCTGACGGCATGGATAGTTTAGTGATTAGAGGCATAAGTCTTTTTTTAATAGTGCTAAGTTGGCATTGCAATAGCAGAGGTATCACTTGAGTGTTGCCGATTCGATAATAATAACACCAGGGTTTTTTGATGGCAGTATTCCTGGGTTAGGAAAATGTTTCGTTAAAAATGCATCCCAAACTGAGCGCTGGAAACTCGTACATACACAGGAATACATCTACACCGCTATGGTCTTCTTTAAGCTGTAGGTCCCCAGTCCCCATCCCCAGTCGGGTTTGCTCACTAGTATGGAGCATTCATCATCTCAGCCAAAAGGCGTATACTGCTGGACATAGGCCTCCTCCAAGGATTTCCACAATTGTCGATCCTGAGCCGACCTTGTTCATCGGTTGCTCGCAACCTTTACCAGGTCGTCGGTCCACCTTGTTGGCGGCCTGCCCACGCTTCGTCTTCCAGTTCGTGGTCGCCACTCAAGAACCTTTCTGCTCCAACGGCCAGTGTGGTGGCCATTGGTTCATTGAATGGAATGGCCCGGCCCATTGTCTCATTGTCCCATTGTTGTATGGAGCATTACTTCTCTTAAAACCTTATGTTGGCGATACGACGATCTCCACGAGAGTTGCTTGAGTTTGGTGTCCTAACAGTTTTGGAACATGTTGTATTGACTCTTATCTTATTTCAGGGGTGGAATTTGATTTTGTTCCTGATACAAAAGGAGTGCCTCTGGTCGCAGATATGTCTTCAAATATTATGTCTAAGAAAGTCGATGTTTCGAAGGTAAGATATTATTGATTTCTATGTAAGAAATTCATAAGAAAGCCTTTGCTCAGCAGAGGGACGATACAGGCTAATTAAAAAGAAGTAAGAAAGAAGTAAAAAATAAAATAAAAAACCCACAATACATCGGGCCCTCGCGATCACTCAATTACCAGACCTACAAACAAAGCAGTTATGAGACATAAGGCAATGTACTTCGAACCAACTACCTACAGAAGCGAATTAGCTCACTTTAAAAAGTTTATTTTGTTTCCAGTATGGTGTAATCTATGCTGGTGCACAAAAGAACATTGGTACTGCCGGTGTGGCATTAGTAATCATTAGAGAAGATCTGTTGGGTCATTCATTACCAATATGTCCATCTGTATTGGAATGGGCTTACAATGCCAAGGCTGATTCTATACTCAACACACCACCAATGTTTGCGTAAGTATTTATCTTCTGTTTATTGACATTGTTTTACAATAACATTCATTTGGCTTACTGTTTTTTATGACGTCTATAAGTAGGTATAATAGCCGGCAAACATCTTGACAAATACGCATTTATAAGTCTCTGATGGTATGTGCAGGGCGCGGCTATGAACCAATCACAGGATAGGTAGGATTCGCGTCATTGGTTAATACTGTCGAACTATGAACCTTGCACTACAACTGCATGTACTACTGTCCATGCTTGAACTACGCCGACTTTTGTTCAAGATGTTTGCTGGCTCCTTTATTGTGCTCAGAATCTAAAAGAGTTTGACTTTGTATACGACATTGGACATTCAGGTCTGGGATCCGTCAGATATCTATATAAAAAAAGTTTGTTTTTGTTTTAACTGATTCAACCTTGTCCGTGTGATATATAAATATACCAGCAAATTATCAACGTTTCTATTTTGATGATTTAGCTTGGAATCCAAAATACAAAGATCTGTCTGTTTATCTGCCTGTTGCAGAGTTGCTTCGGCGCAACGACATGTATTTCTTCTCTTCTAAGAGAGCACGAACTTTACAGCAGCTTGACTGTGTCCCTGACATTGCCGAAGTCCATGAGCATCTGTTACCAATCACTAATCAGTATCAATTGGTGCTCTTCTGCCACCATAGGCAATATAAAAAATATTATATTAAGCAACACCGGGATTGTGTTTGAAATTTTCTTTTGCGTTTATTCCACGTTTCTAACTGGCTGAAATGGTTGTTAAATTTATTATTGATTGATTTAATATGCTCGATTATAAATAATAAACACAAGGTCGTCGTCGTCAATTTACTTGTTGTATTATTGGTCATTGTGTTCATTTCAATGAATAATGAATATTCAAGAACAATTTGATGGAATTATTACATTAGACTAGATACATTTTATATTCTTTATCGCACGGGTGCACATTTATGTGGTTTTCATAGGGATTCCGTAATTTTCTTTCAATAAAATATATCCTTTGTTACCCGCTTATAATGTAGCTTTTTAATGGTGAATGAATTTTTAAAATAGGTGGAATAGTTTTTGAGTTAAATAGTAACAAAAAAAAATCATTTTTTTAGTAGGAGTATACCCGCAGGTGAATAGAGGAAGATTTTTTAATACCATGGTGATAAATAAACAAGCGTACGGTCCGATGGAAAGCAGTTACCGTAGCCTATGAACTCATGCAATAACAGTTGCATTAGAGTTATATGTTGCTAGCAGCTGCCCATGGCATCGCCCGCGTGGATGTCGGTTATCGCTATAAAAAGTATTATAATGTCCTTTCCCAGGATACCATATATAATTATCATCTCCTTGCTAATTTTTCTTCAGCTGTTTCAATCTCATTGATAAACAAACATACATCCATCCATGTAAACTTTCGCGTTTATAATATAAGCATAGATTTTAGTCATGATAGACTTTCTTTTCATCATGTTGGAATTCTTTTCGTCTTATCGAAGAATTTATTTCGTACTAAGTTCACAGTAGGTACTTATTTGTTTTTCACAAAGTAAAATACCTATTGTGTATGTGTACAAATAATTACCTACGACAAGGTGACACATAAAATAGCTATTAAATACGTGTTATAACAAACATTGTTTTCTGTTACATAAATAACAGAAACCTATATATTATGTCCCACTGCTGGGCACGGCTTCTCTCTTCTATCAAGAGAGCTGAGAAGGGTTAGGATTTAATCCACACACGCCTCACCGAATCAGGCATGCTTTTAGAATTTATAAGACATGTGGGTTTATCCTCTGGTGATTAAAAAGAGTGACCCGAGTTTCTTGCGGATTCTTCTCGAGGCCTTACACCTAGTCAGCAAATTGGCCATAGGAAAAAATATGGTATTTGTTTTTATGTATCGCGCATTTGATCTAAATGAATAAATGAGTTTGACTTTTCTCTGTCCATGTTTCTGCTTCACCGCTAGAAGATTTAATTATTAAAATTAATGGTTAAAAGGGGAAGACTGACTTAATCTTTTAGAAAAGCGATATATAAAAAGTTAAAAAGAAAATTGCACCCATTGTCCTCCCCTGGATCCGCGCGTTAGATAAGTAGGTAGATACGAGTAAATGCGACAATGTGAAGTATGGTGGTATGGTTCTATACCTCTATTATATATATTTTTTATAAATTTTATAGCATCTACGTTATGGGAAGAGTTCTTCAATGGGTGGATAAAAACGGAGGTGTCCAAAAGATGGCTGAGAATGCTGCTAAGAAGGCATCACTGATATATGACATAATTGAAAACTCCAAAGGTTTCTACTACGCACCTGTCCAGAAAAATGTTAGGAGTAAGATGAATGTGCCTTTTAGAATTGGGAATCCAGGCAATGATGCGTTGGAGAAGGAATTCTTGAAAGGTGCTGAGGCTTTGGGACTTATTCAGCTTAAAGGACACAGGTAAATAAATTTGTTTTAATAGAAGACATTTTTTAATTTACAATTTGCGTGCCCGTGGGGTCTAGTGGTGGTGACCTCGCCTCACTAATAAACCAAGTGTTTTGTGTTTTATTCTTACACGAAACAAAAACTAGGTGAAGGTACTTTGTATCCGTGAGTTGTATGTTTGTAAAGTCCCTTGCAACACAGATTGTTTTCTAATGCGAAAATAGTTGGCGGAAAAAACATAGGTAGTTACTTCTGGACTCATAAATAATTAAATATATGTGCCATGAGGATCTATTCGAAACACATAATCGCAGTTCGAAATATCGTATGATTTTGCTATATGTTGTATTTTATGTTGACTTAAATTTTAACATAGTGAAGAAAAAAATCCTAAACTCCTTCTATGTAGTTTATTATTGAAACAACAACAAACACTGATATTTATCGCCATACGTCCTTTTCTATTAATTTATTGCCCACACACACACACTCACACATACACGCTCACACATGGAGTACTGCTGCCACCTTTGGGCGGGAGCACCTGGGTACCAGCTTGGACCCTTTGAATCTATCCAAAGACGCGCTGTTAGGATTGTTGACGATCCCAAGCTCACAGGGGGTATTGAACCACTAAGTCTCAGGAGAGACTTCGCCTCCTTGTGTGTGTTCTACCGCCTGTACAATGGGCTGTGTTCTGAAGAATTGTTCGAGATGATGCCCACGGCCACATTTTATCACCGCACCTCTCGCCACCGACAGGGAGTTCATCGTCACATCCTTACACCTCAAACATGCCGTACCGTAAGATTCCAGAGGAATTTCTTACCACGTACGATAAGGTTGTGGAATGAGCTCCCTGCCCAGGTTTTCCCAAGAGACTATAGCATGGGGTTCTTCAAGAAAGGAGTTATAAGGTTTTTAAAGGGTCGGCAACGCGTGAGTGACACCCCTGGTGTTGCAAACGTCCATAGGCTACGGTAACTGCTTACCATCAGGCGGGCCGTATGCTTGTTTGCCACCTTGGTAGTATAAAAAAAAAAAAAAAAAAAACATACATATTTATCAACTAATCGATTTGCAAGGTAACTAGGTACAGCTGGCAATATTTTGTACAATGAAATGTATGTCTCAATAGTTCGTTTTAAAAATGTATTTATTAATGCTACATTTGATGTATAATTTACTCTTTTATAACAATTGTTATTATATTCAATCAATACCAATCTTAGTCTAGAAATTATCTTCATACTCGTATATTATAGTCACGCCATAACTTGAGAACGATTTTACTGATTTTATTCAACCTTTTTTTTTTAAAGTTTTCTAATAATTTCTATACCTAAGGTTCTTACAGAAAAAACATGAGAATTGCACACAAAATATTTTTAACCTGGGCAAAGTTAGTTTGTGTTTTTGTAGTAATTATTCATTCACATCATATAATTAGGTATTAGTATTGATTTAATGAAAACCGTCAGAAACATTATAACGTATAAAGAAAGACAAACAAACTTTTATTGTATTACACTCGGTAGCAAAAAAGTCGATTCACATTGTATACTTGCAGTATCTCTTTAAGATTCAAATGAATTTGGCCTTTTAAAGCCTCAGCTTTGAAAAGTCTAAATTTATTTATTTCAAACTACTTTAAATTAACTCACATAGTTACTTTAAAATTACTCAACCTAAAAAGTTGAGACCTAAAACGTAAGAATTTTGTAGCAGAAATAGCATCAAGTTTTTGAGCTAGAGACATTTGACTGCGTCGATGTTTTTGCTCCCGAGTGTAGTGAAGTTTAATTGAGAGAATTCAATGCAAGTATTATAGGCGCGGTACGAATCTAGCCTTGGCATGATAGCGCTAAAGTGGCTAGCCTGAGACGCAATTACATGACAGCAGTGCCCATGAAATATATTTAATAGTTGTAAGCACCAATATTTTAATTGCAAGTACACGCACATTATATTAACTACACTAGTCAATACATACAGTAAACTAATTAACTAGATAAGAGAGACTTTTAGTTAAGTACTTACTAGGTTTCCTAGGTTAAGGAAGCTAGCTGTGGTTAGTCCGTAGTTTGGTTACTATTTTCCAAAAACACAGCGAGCACAGAACTGATAAAAATACGTACGTAGGTACGTACATATTATCATATATATAAAATCGTTTGACCTGACAAACGATTAACGCACAGTCAAAACTCCTAAGCCTGGAAAGTTAGTATTTACAACATACATAGGTTTATTTTATAACGTAAACATCCCATAAGAAATGATGATCGATTTTTAAAAACTTAATCGTAACATAATTTAACCCTAAGGATTAGGCTGCGTATCCACCAGAGATGTGTAGCGAAGAATGTGTTTGTTAGAACCAATAGGATCACTACATTTACCTAGCCTCGCTCCGCTAAGGTTTACCCCTAGCGGAGCGAGTCTAGGTAATTGTGAAGAGATTCTATTGGTTCTACAAACACATTCCTCGCTACCCATTTCTGGTCGATGCGTAGCCTAAATCGGAACGGGCCACAAGATAACGATTTTAGGCCCACACACAGGACAAAGAATCGTTCTCATCATACAAGAATGACGTCCTAGTCGAGTAGGAAGAGTGTACGTCATTATGTCGTAAATTTATGTCAAATCCCATACATTAGCTTTTTATTCTATTTGATTTGGCTACCGTTTATGCCACTTGTTTAGAGGGGCTGGTCAGTAATGCATTTCAACGTTGTCTTTTCAGATCTGTCGGTGGTATCCGTGCGTCTATATACAACGCTGTAACCGTAGAGGAGGTGGAAACCCTAGCGAAGTACATGAAGGAGTTTCTACATAAACATTCCAATTAATCATCATCATCACCGAAAGACGTCCACTGCTGGACATAGGCCACCCCCAAGGAATTCCACAGCATTCGATCTTCGAGCTGACTTTTTCCAAGTAATTCGTTAAAGTTAATATTTCTGAGTATTATGTATTTTTGCGAATATATTTTTGTAAGGTTATATGCCGGCTGTGCCAGCTCATGTTTATGTTAATAAATTCTAGTTTTTTATATATTATATTTTATTTATTGAGGTGGTTCGGACGTATATCCTGTCGAAATGTAGATAGCATATAGTAGTTAAATATAGTAATGATTATACAGTAAGTGCGAAAGTAATAATAATAATATTGGGACAACTCGCACACGGGTATCTGGTCCCAAACTAGTCAGAGCTTGTAACTATAGCAACCAGACAACTGGCTGCCATAGTGTACTATGGCAGCCAGTTGTCTGGTTGCTATGGTACAGTAGCCTGTAGGCTACAGGGAATACGTTATTAAGTCTTACACAACAAGGATTCACGTAAGATCACATAAAGATGTGTCCTGGTAATCACCAACACGACTTGCAGCGGTAATTGGCTAGGAAACCGCTTAGATAACAAGCCGTGCACTTTTTTTGTACTTCATAAGTGGCAAACTAGCATATGGCCCGCCTAATGGAAAGCAGTTCTCATACCATATAGACGCTTGCAATACCTAGAGTACCACCTGTATTTTTTTAACTTTAAAACTCAACACTAGGGCCCTTTGATGAAGTATCCTTTAGATATATCCTATCTGAGATGTGATGATGAGCACTGGAATGGAGCCCTACCACCGCTGTAGTTTGCTGTAAGGTAAAGGTGGCTTGGCTAGTCGGGCTTGCTTCCTTAGATATCATCATCTCAACCCATAAACGTCCCACTGCTGGGCACGGGTCTCCTCAAAACATTTGGAGGGATATTAGCTTACTATACCACGCTGACCAGACGGGTTGGTATAGGGTTCTGTTACGAGTTTTCCCTCTCTTGCAGTCTCTTAACTTACTCCCTTAGTCGAGTCTTACGACACCCTCGGGATGAAACAGGTTGGTGACATTTGTATTCTTAATCCGTCACAACACGGAGACCTTAGATATGCAGTAAAATTATTTCTGATATTATTTTTTATGACGTCATAATAAACTTGTCTCAGGTCATCGTACAGTATGTAACATTATTTGTTATTGAGACAACTGTTTTTATCATTCATATTTTTATTATGACTGTTGTGAAAAGAAAAAGATAATAAGGTGACGTATCATTGACGTTAAAATTAACTGACGATAGCATTGTTGTTTTGTCCTACGAAGGCAGATTGGATAATCAGATTGGCGAAGGCTAATTCATAAATTTTAGTTGTCTAGGAGGGGCAAGACAAATCAAGTTTTGATAACTAATGTTCACCCGTTTGTTATTGCAATATTTTTAGACATAACGCTCATTTGCCATAACTAATTAAATATGACTTTCCTTAACATTATTTTAAACTAGCTGATGCCCGCGGCTTCGCCCGCGTGGATGTTGGTTATCGGTTGGTTATCGCTGTGTGATTATCGCTGTAAAAGTAGCTTATGTGTTATTCCAGACCATTATCTATATCTGTGCCAAATTTCATCCAGATCCGTTCAGTAGTTTTTACGTGAAAGAGTAACAAACATCCATCCATCCATACTTACAAATTTTCACATTTATAATATTAGTAAGGATTTAACATTATTATATTCACTAATTTCATTGGTCAAAAGTAAAAATCTTTGTAATTTAAAACATAAGTAAAATACAACGTTTTATTTTAAATAATGTAATGAAGCAAACAGATGAAATCATAATGGCTCGACTTTATCTGTATTAAGTATACCAACTAATCGGTTCTAGCATATTATAATAGATCATTAAGGCAAATGACATTAATTGTAAATAAAGTTATATATAGATAACAAAATAAGTTATTACATCAAACATTTAATTAAGAGGACCTTGTCACTACAGCTTTAAAAATCAATTTCTAATGAAATATAGTTAAGTACCACCCCGATTAATTATTACGAAACAAACTGGACTTTTGGACACCTTTATTCAGAACTATGACCTCAATCATATTTTATTTATAGGTAGATAGATGCCTTTAAGTACAATATCTGATTGTTTGAAGGTAGCTTAGCCTAAGTTACTTTTATTTTAATAACTATTCATGTAAATATCTTATGAAACAAATACTTTTTTTAAATATTATGGTAAACATTGTAAGAGAGGCAGGGCACCATTCAAGTGGCTCAAGCATCAGGCTGGCCGTATACTTATTTGCCACCAAGCTAGTATAAAAAAATCAAGAAAAATGTATTCAAACAGACAGACAAACGCATCAAACTTATAAGATTCCTTGTTTTTCTTCGTTGGGGGTTATAGAGATACATGTTATTATCATGTTTTTATTATAGGTCAATGAAATACTTGTATAAATGTCACATTATTTGTAATCAGTTTGTCCGATAATAAATAAATAATAGATTTAGAGTTGACGCAACGAAGACGAGAAATAATATCAGTTGATTTTATCATTATACAATAGTGTCGAGTGCCGAAAGGTTTAATACTTATACTTACTTATCAATGGCATATTTTATCATTAATTTTATTCTATTCAGGACCTTTTAAAAGGTGGAATTGGATTTTTGTTGCTAGGCGCGAGTTAATAAAAATTATAGATATTAAATATGAATATGGTGGCCATATACGCGGCCCGATGTAGGTTAGTAGTTCAAATATTAGATATAGACAGTACCTACCTATATTAGACAGTATAGAATTTATTCAAAGACAAGCCAAGCCAATGTTCAAAGGCCATTACCTACTAGATGGTAATTTTTTTTTCTGATAGTGAAATTCTAACTACAACCCTGGATCGAACTTTCTTCCGACTTTATTCCCACTCGGCTACCACCGCTTCAGCTTAGGTACTATTAATTTATTTTAAGTATGAAGATGATATGATGATGGGCAAAAGTAGTAAATAAAATAAAAATCTTAATAAATATACGTATTAAATTTATTTCGTTAAAATTTTTGTAGAAAAAATATCTTTATAAAATGTAATCACTACGTGGTATATTGTGATGGATGTTGACCACCCTGAAGATTCTTTGAGTATTTTAATATAAAATTCCTTTAGGTACGTACATAATGGATACATGACATCTAGACCTAGTCTAATACTCTCTTATATTTATTTGTTATTGATCCCCGTACGGTCCCAATATTCATTGTTAGGAAGATATGTATTTACTATAAATTATGTCAGCTTAATCATACTTTAATACAAAACGTATATATAATACATGTTATTCATCATTTATATTTCAATTCCATATACTCTCTCGATATAAAAATACCATTCTTTACATAACCCAAACACATACAACACATACACTCACCCATTCAAAATATAAAAATTATAATTATACAGTCCAGTTTATAATACAAAACATAAACCGTTATTACCTAGCTATTTCCTATTATTAGTAATAATTGCAATGTACCTACTAATAAAGGAATTCTACAAAATATACAATATAATTTTTATTACTTACATATATTTACACATGACAAAATGGAATGCTATTTGAATGAAATTACAATTCAATTCTCGTTGAAAAAAAATTATAAGCCCTGCTTCGGATATGGCAGTGTTCGCCTTAACATACTTGAGCATTTTGTTCGATGTTGGTTACTTAGAACATCAACACATTCACTGTTTTGTAAAATATTTAACGCCTTTACTAAACTTTATTTTTTGTGACGATAGATTTTTAAAATATATTTGGTGGGGCTGAAATTTAAACAGTGAGTGTGTTAATACACATGTCTATATATCTAAAATCTTAAATAAAGCTAATAGAATACAAAATTCTAGTACGATAACGTTGTTAAGCCCTCGGTTCGCCGCGAGCGCGACGTATTTCTTATTATATAATACAATAATATTTGACTATTATTGTCGGATATACCGAGAATTTTAACTTAGTACGAAGTATTATGTAAGATTGACCAGAATACGACAAAACGCAGTCCCTTGTTACTCACTTACTGACCTTCACTGTCGCTGTCACTCTTATCTGGAAACAAATAATCCCATTATTAGTTTCATCATCATTATCATTGTTATTTCTAGTATCGTGACCCAATGACCGATAACGTTATTTGTGCAAGTTGACTTTTTGTGTGGAATAGTTGGTAAATACCGATAAATGTTTGCTACATTATGTTTATTTGCATCATTTAGTAATTGTTCGTGTTTGTTACGCAGTTTACATAATGGTCGACTGTTATTATTGCAAATGCAATAGTATTTTACCTTTAAAATAGGCTTAGTACACTAGAATTATTTTATAAGTACTACTTAGATGGCAAACAAGCCTACAGCCCGCCTGTTAGTAAGCAGTTATTATGGACGAATTACTTTTGATTGATTGACGTATAAATTATATTGTTCATCATGTAAATATTTTTTAGGCTTAATAAACTGTAGGGACGTCTTAGATCATGCAAGGAGTTTTGTAATGAAACTAGAATAAAAAGCAAAATAAAACGTAATCTAATATTATCCCTTAGGCTAAAAGACTGCGCTTTAAAGTGCTGAAACACGAAGGGTCAAGAAAGTCATGTAATGGAAGTTGGATCTTAAATAGAGTTAGGAGGAGACACCTGGCAAGGCGTGGCGAGGATTAAATGATGTAAAGGATGATTCACGTTACACCGGGCCGAGCTCCGGCCGAGGCACGGCCGTGCACGGACAACAAGTGATACTATAGATGTTCGACCGTGCCGGCGCCGTCCCGGCCCGGTGTAAAGTGAATCAACTACTGTTACAGATTTACTCCATCTATCATGTCTAAGAACTAGAAGTATAATGAATAATAATAATATTTTCGCGACAACTCACTCATCGCTATCTGATCCCAAACTAGGCAGAGCCTGTACTATGGTAACCAGACAACTGATAAACATACTTATATATTTCTAAATACATACAAATTATAGACAAATTACACCCAGACACAAAACAAATATTCGTGCTCATCACACAAAGATTTGTTCTGGGTGGAAATCGAGCCTACGACCTCCGGCGTAGCAGTCAGAGTCACTAACCACTAGACCAACAGGCCAGTCAATGTCAGCCGGCTTCACAACGTTGCCTTGGCGTGGCCAACTCGGATGCAACGCCATAATCAAAGAAAGGCTAGCAGTGGGCGCAGTTGGGTTGTGGACGATCAAGATGAGTAGCTCTTAATAAGCAGGTATAAAGAGTTTATTTTTCTACCAAGAGTACTCTCCTAGTAGAAAAAGAAACTGATATTATTTAAGGTCGCGTCGTGATATTTAGCGTAATTTAAATTTACATTAGTATCCATTTTGTGTAATGAGAAGACACTAAAAGGACTTTAAGGTTTACACAGCCACAGCTAAGGTTTACACAGCCACAGCAAATAATGTCCCATTTTATATATTTGAGGAATTATGTACACTACGGGATTGTGAAATTCGATGTTTCACTTTTTTAAGTCATATAACATACTCAAAAAAGAAATAATAATAATCTAAAACTGTTTGTAGTACATGGGCTCTTACAGTGTTATGTATGGAAAGTACAATATTATATTTTAACAAATAAAGTGGGTACAGTTCTTTTCTTCTAACTAGGTTACAAAGTAGCCTGTGTAAAGGAGCCACAGTTCCATATCCTTTTATAGTTATTTGTCTCATTTTGGAATTCGGAATAAAAATTTTAAATAAATAGAAAAACTACAAGCGCTTAAAAACTACCATGCGAAGCGTGAATCGGCTGCTTATAATATAAAACAGAAGTGCGCACTAATCTAAGTGCTACAAACTTACTGACCTTTCTTACCAGGGTACGCGTGCCTTTTTAATCTATCGTATAAATCTTCCTTGGTCCCATATATACTAGCGTTAGACCTCGCTAAACTGTTCATTTTCCCATTCATACCATTATGAAGGCTCTCCTTCATGTAAGTTTCGTTATAGAAGTTTGGCATTTCCCAGCCGTCTTCTTCATCGTCATAGTAATGAGCGTATGTTGAATGGTGTGATGGAGCTATGGACTCCGCGTATGGTGTATGGGCTCCATAATAGAAGTTCACTTGGGATCCGTTTTGGTCTATAGCTGGTGTTAAAGTCTTCTTTGGTTCCTTCTTCTTTGTTGATCTAAAAATATTGTTAAGGTAAGTACATTATTATTGTTTATTTTGTAATGCTTTTTAGTTGATTGTGCATTTCACTGGACCAGTTTAGCTGACTAAATAAAAAAAAAATGAAAATAAAGATATTCGCCTTCCTTTTTTGCAACGGCTCGAACTGTAAGTACTTATAAATTTATATAGTATAACAGCAAATGCCGCCAGATTGCTGGCTATATAACGAGCACCAATGTAGACTATAGACTTAAAGTGAGCATTTCTCGATGGAAACCTATTTCCTTTACCCCGGTCCGGGATCTAATTCGAGACAGTCTTTAAAGCTATCGAAGCAGAGCGTAAAAGACTGTACACAGTAAAATCTTCTGTATAAAATAAGCTCACCTTGCACAAATCATCCATACAAGTAGTACTAAGAATATAATAAATATGACTCCTCCGGCAACTCCACTGGCTATGTACGCGAACTCGCTCTTCTCCCTGCAGTGGCGGCCTGTGAAGGAACCGGTGCAGCGGCAGGACGGCTCTCCTCGGGCATCCTTCACACATTCGCCGCCATTGTCACAGTAGTCCGTGCATACATCTAGAAATAAATCAAATATTGGCAGGTCAGGTTTTTGTCCAACATGAAAGTGGACTTGAAACGCAAATGATAGTTGTTTTATGGAATGAGGAATATTTGACTTCTGGTTAGATTACAAACTGATCTTTATCCTTTATTAGCTAATTTAAAAACCCCAAAGACGCTGTAGTAAATAAAAGCGAGCCACAGATTCAACCGTGCAGATCTGTGGCTTAAGTGGTTAACTCATCTTCTATTATTTACCATTGCGTAGCGTGTCGTGGGTTCGATCCCCACACGCTACCAACGGAATCCCGTTCCGAGACTGGGTACTCTACTACTTTGTTAAAAATAAAAGTAGGTACCTATTGAAAAAGATTAACTGGGTATATATATTATATTAACGCCCGTTAATATAAAATTATTTGGAAATTTCGCCTTCAGATATACGCATTCTTCGAAAGATTTAATATGTATCTTGCTTTCAAAATGATTACAACAATCTTATAAAATGGAATACAATGACTCATGTTTTTCTTAGCGACAAAACTTTACGCATCAAAAGGTCGATATTCTTTTAGAGGGGATTTCAAAATCAATCTTAGTATTCAGTGATTGGGGGAGATACAGGGAATTTGCGTAATTTAGTGCTGTATACTCTCGCGATGAATACAAATTAGACGTCGTTGAAAATTTCACTTGCTATTATGTTGAATTAGATTCAGAGAGGTTTTGGCAAAGGCATCTTAATTTTAGGTTAGAGTACTTTGAGGAATCTTGAGCGGATTTGATTTGAATATTTTCTGAGCAAAATGGTATAGCCTGATCTCTCAAGTTTTCAAAACAATTCGTTTACCTGTACAAACTTTTCCTGTGCCATTGAAACCTGGCTTGCATTGACATTTAAATTCACTTGTCTCGGGTATCAAAAGGCAATACGCGTTCACGTCGCAATGCATCTCCGGGCCGCTCATTTCACATGGGTTCGTGCATTCTGATTCCGACGTCTGTAAACATAAAACACATATCATTTTATGTACCTAGGTACTAAAAATAATGGTTTAGATCGCTACAGTGATGTACCTATATTCCAAGTGTTGTACCTATATTAGGTGATAAATTGTTCTAGTCATTTTAGGGGGTTGATTTATTTGCAAATGGTAACAAAAACTATATCATTCGCAAATATTCATATTTAACAATGAACCCCTACGTTCACCAACAAAGTTGAACAATTTGGCTTGTACTTTGATCTTGAATGTCCGAATAGCGCCCTTATTTTTTTATTACCATCCCAAACGTTTCGGCGATGATAAAAAAGCCACTCAAGATATATTTAGGATCTTATTTTGAGGATAAGAACGTTTTACTTACAGTTCCAGGCCCTCGGGTACTTGTGTTGATTGGACAGGGCACACAGACTGTCTGTTGGGCTTCTGATTGATATGTTCCTTTCCTGCATTGTACGCATGTGTTTAGAGTGACATTGAGGTATGAGCCTGAAAATTAGAAAATAACATTTTATTATTAAACATATTTCTACGCTTGTTAGAAATTTCGCCCTCCGAATTCGTTACCATAATATTCAACAATAGAATATCGGATACGAATTCCTTAAGTTTTGAATATCGAAAATTTGCTGTGAGTAGAAATATGTATTTGAACATTTTCAAACATTATCAAAATTCCAATGTGATGAATATTTCAAGGATTGTTTCGAACTTAATTCTATAAACGTAAATATAATGTGGTACTTTTTGGAGATATTGAGACAGGAATAGGTTATTACCAGGTCTGCAGACAGGGAGAGAGCATTGATCGGCAGACGAAGCTCCATTTTGTGGTGTGGTTGTGCCAGGTGGGCATGGAGCGCAGGCTGCTCCTGCACCGTTAGCACGCCATGTTCCGCGTGGGCAAGGTTCACATCCACCATCGCTGCTTATTTGTTCTCCTGTAATGACCAATATAATGTATTTAAGTTTTTATTGTAGAGGAAATGAGCATTATATATTATTCTTTAAGGGAGGTAAGGTACACACACGAACAAGCTTGTCCGTCTTGAGAAGAACTTCGGTAACGATGCAATAATATGGTACCATTGATTTATGATTGGTTTAAGAGAGGTAGAGCACCATTCAATTGGTATTGGTACATCACCTGACGGAAGACCCCAGCTAAATTACATACAGCGTTGTATTTTTGGGTCTGTTACACGCAAGTGATACCTCTAGTATGACGAGCGTCTATAGGCTACAGTACTTTGCTGCCATCTGCTTACCATCAGGCGGATTTTATGTTTTTTTTTTCAAAAACAAGGCCGTTAAGTTCCTAGGCAAGCAGTATCTTAAAAAAATCTCATTAGGTATATATTGTTTACGTACCGGAAGGACAATCATCTCTGCATTCAGCTGCCGATACGGCTTCAGTAGCCCGAGTTGTTTGTCCTCTTGGACAGGCGATGCACGAGAAGGCTCCTTCGCGGGGTTGGTATGATCCGTGACCACATGGACGGCAAAGGTCAGCCTCAGCGTCGTAATATTTACCCGCAGCGCATCTCTCTACAAAAAAAGAAGTAGGTATTAGAAAAAATCTAAAATATAGATAGAACCTAAATTCTTGATTCATTGCTTATTTTTCTTATTTTTGCCATATTGCTGAACTTCAACACACCTGCTAAAAGTAACAACTGATTGCAGATTGGCACAAAAAAAAAATGCTTTTTGATTCCTTATTTAATCCAATATTTTGTTTATATAATTGCTTAAATTATGATTCATTTTTGTATGTGTTGGTTCTGTCCCTCATACCAAATTGTAAATATTATACTCTAGTGATTAAAAAGTAGGTACTCGAAAAGACTCAGTGAATTGGCTGTAGGAAAATAATGCTGACTTTTGTTTATTTTGACGTTCATAAGTATGACTATTGAAGTATTGTATTTAGGTTAAATATATTTACCTTTGCAGTCAGCTGCACTACGCGCTCCAGTGGCTTGCGTGACTCCAGATTGACCAGCGATGGCAGGACAAGCAGTACATTGTACCTGACCTGCCTCAGACTGGTACGTGCCTTGTGGGCATGGCTTACAAGTATCACTGGCAGCGTCGAGGAAAGTACCGACAGCACAGGCCACTGTAAACAGGTACACGTAGTTATAAATATATTTTTTAGATTTTTTTAATGTAAGTAGGTAGCATGTTATATGTTCTTACAGAAAAAGTGGATCACGATTGAAGACAATTAATATGATGATTAATTTTGCTGCAATTCTTAAGTATCCCATAAGTAGCTGAGTGGTAAAGTAACCGGCTTGTTGGCAGTGTGTAAATTTCACTTAGGATTTTACGTAGGTAGTCAATTGATTTGTAACAGTGAACTAATATATCGTGAGGAAACCCACATGTCTTACAAGAAATTCTAATGGCATGTCTGATCAACTTACCCGCATAGGGCTAGCGTATATGGTTAAATGCCTAACTCTCTTTGCATATCTTCATAGACGCGAAATGTGCCCAGCAGTGGGACATATATTAAAACAAGAAGGTGTACTTACCGCAATCAGGAGCCATGACAACTTGTCCAGTAGGGCAAGCATAGTCAGAAACTAAGTCCAAGCTGGCTGGATCGGGAACCGTGTTAGGAAGAATATTCCTTACGTCGAATTGTTCGTCTTCGAGAATCAGTTTCTCCAGTAATCTTTGTACAGTGGAACGTTCGTTGTTACCATTATGAATTACTGGGTCGCTAAAACATTAATTAGAATATTAGATGACTGTTCTTGTAGTGTGTTTGTTTAGCAATAAAACAATTTTATTTATATAAACAACATCTACAAGCGTCAACTAAGTTATAGGTTACAGAAGCAAATAGTACATTTACGTAACAAGTGCTTAAGTGCTACTCAAAAGCATGCAAACAACTTACTTGACAGACGGGAAAGAGATCTCAACGTTGTACGTATCGCCCACTTGACGACCCTCCCTACTGCTTCGTGTCCTAAGTGCCAAATAAAATACATGCAATTGTGTTGGAAGGTTGAAATACATACATGCTAATGTAAAAGAAGCCTAAGTGCAAATAGTTTTGGAATCTAGAACTTTCTACGATGAAACTGTGCGTGATACTATTTTGTGTACCAATTGTGTTATGAACTTATAATAACACATGCTTTTTGTGCTCTACAGAGGAACATTATTATAGTACAACTTTAGCGTAATATTTCGTGTTTCTACGCCAACACCTGTTTAATTGGATTCCTACTTTTGACTATATGAATGGAACAATAATATGAATTAATTTAAAGTTATGCTTACTCTTCGACAGGAATAATAGCATCCAAAACATAGGTATCTTCAGCAGGTACTGCGGGAGGGGTGGATACTTGTCTCGTTTGTCTTGAGTTGGCACGGTGGTCGCACTTCACATTGATATCCAGTTCTTTACATTCGCGTGTACCTATAAAGACAGGGTCTTTAAGTTTTGTGATTTAGCAAAAAATTAATATCTTATTAACTATTAAACTTTCGCGTTGCATGATATACAATAATATAAACTTCGTGTTTTGTACACTGGCCGTGGTCACAAGCTCACTCGACTAACGAAAGCCGGTGAATTCTGGTCGACATGCCAGGCAATCTAAAGTTGAATAAAGCATGACCGTGTTAATACCCAAAGTATACCTATATAATTAAATAAATCTTGTCAGTAAAATTATGGTTCTTACCATCAACAGCGTAAGAGCAGAAGTTCCAGTCTCTGTTAAGTTGGTTAATAGCGGTACGAACTTTCTGTCGAAGTACACCCTGGCCAGCATCGTTGCAGAGTACTGAACTCGGGAACAACATTGAGATTTTGAAGACGCGCTGTGCTGGTGAGGCCGCTGTAAGACAGAAACAAAAATAGAACCTAATCGACATGTAAAATAAACCAATACCAATATATTATCTTCTTATTTTATAAGTATTCTTACGTGAACAAGCGGGATAAATTAAAGGTAGTGTAGGATCAGCAGTTGGTCTCCAGAATCCTTCAGCACCACAGGTATAGAATGGTGGTACGGGCTGCGAGAATCTCAGTCCATCGTGACAAGCAATTTCGCACACCTTGAACTGACCACCTGCACCCCAATCGCGGCAAGATTGATAGCCGCCCAGTGGGTCGGGCAGTGGTGGGCAGAATTCGGCTAAAAAGAAGGTATTTTTTAATTGAGATATATTAATTTAAATTGAGGCAATTGCCTCATAATTATGTTTATGTATAAATGCATGCATAATTATGTTTATGTATAAATATGGACATTTTAAAATCCTTACCTAGTACTGTAACCCTGAATGTGCAAGTAGCTGCGTTACCAGCAGCATCATATGCGATATAAGCGATATCGTAAGCTCCCCATGCCAGGTTCTGCCCAGGCCTATGACCAGACTTTTCTACTTCTTTAATAACTCCGACATTGTCGCTAAATACAGGTTTGTCCCAGCTGACAACTGAAGAACCGTTCTTAGCAATGACCCAGAGGTCTCCAGGACAACGTTCAACTCTTGGTGGCTCTTTGTCCACTTGTAATTGTTGGCATTTAGGTCCGGAGTAGCCGTTTGGACATACTCTTTGGCCGCAATGTGATGGCACCATTCTTTCAACTCCTCCAAGCAGATCGTCATAACCAGCCCAAGTAAGTGCCAATCCAGTATATAGAACAGGCTCAGTTCTGCAGTCACGCACTTGTTTTTGAATTTCATTAGTGACATCAAGAGCGCGATTCCAT
Source organism: Trisateles emortualis (assembly GCA_947095525.1). Classification (NCBI taxonomy): domain Eukaryota; kingdom Metazoa; phylum Arthropoda; class Insecta; order Lepidoptera; family Erebidae; genus Trisateles; species Trisateles emortualis. The sequence continues at coordinate 8,719,416 of OX352735.1, read as the reverse complement.
ATTTGTACCTTAGTCAAATGTCCTTGGAAGCCGGCTTCAGTATAAGCCTTTGGATTATCAGATTGAGGCTTGCCAAGTGTTACCCAAACACTAAAATAAAAAAAAGATTTGTAATTATTCACACAAATTCCATTTTTAAATCGAATAATTTATAATAATAATAATTAAAAAAACATACTATTGAGGTAGTGTTCGTCCGCTACCATAACCTTCAATCTTGCTAGCGATTAAACCCTCAGTAATTAGGGTTAATTCACCGCCATTATTACCGTCCCAAACCAAGGCGACGTGGTGCCATTGCCCGTCATTTACCGTTGCAAATTCACCGAAACTTAGGTAAACGTCCTGGAGTTCAGGGAATAGAGAAACTTGGACGCCATTTGAATGAGCTTGGATAATTTGTTTTCTATTGAGTGCAATGTGGGAGTTACTGGAAAAATAAACAGTTTAAAGTAAGTACAACGCCAAAAGCATGTTTTAAATTTAGTATTAAGTGACACAATTCTACATACCTAACGCTATACGCTGTGAAGAACACTCCGCCTTCGTCTTGTTGTGTGTATTGAACCCACATAGCTATAGTCAAACTATCAGCGGATCCTGTATCGAATGGTACCACTTGAGCGGCACTTGAACGCATTGGGTCACTAAAGTAGAGATCGTAATCCACACTTATTGCTGAAATATAAACGATTGGATATTAGTATTTAGTCACACAAATGATTTATGTCTGGTGAAATATGGCAAAAGTCTTACTTTTTCTGCAATCATCACCAGTAAGGTTGAATGCACATTGGCAATAGAAGCGGCCAGGTAAGTCAATGCATGTAGCTGAAGGTGGGCATGAGTTCTCTTTGCAATCAACGATGTCTTCGTCGCAGTTCTTTCCTTGGAAACCAGGCGCACAAATGCAAGTATAGTCTTCCCCTTCGTCCACGCAAGTTGCTCCATTTTGGCAAAGACCGGCTTCACATGCGTCGAACTCGTATTGACAACCAATACCGGTGTAGTCCATAGAGCACGTACAGTTGAGACCAGAGCCAAAATCTTGACATTTTCCACCATGCATGCAGGGGCTACCGATACATCTCTCAGGCGCTGTTTCACATTGTTTGCCGTCTGTTCCACTCGGACATCTGAAAATATGAAGCCATACATTATATGGGCGAATATAAAGTTAGTCTAAATAATATGAACAAAAGAAACACAGTGGAGTTAATTATCTATCGAATCAAAAATACTTACACGCAGAAGTAATCTTGGAAGAGATCGATACACCTGGCATTGTTTTGGCAAGGTCTGTTCATGCAGTTGCCAATATCCTTCTCACAACGTTTACCAGTCCATCCAGCTTGACAGGCACATTTGTATCCTCCAATTTCATCTTTACATGATCCACCATTAAAGCATGGATCTGATGCACAGTCGTCGATATTAGTTTCGCACATTTCGCCAGTGAATCCTTCACGGCACATGCATTTGTATTTGTTGTCAAGATCTACACACTGCTCGGTGCCGGCAGGGTTGCAAGGCTCAGTCAAACATTCGTCAATAGCAGTCTCACATTGTAGGCCTATGTACCCTGGTCGGCATTTACAGATAAATCCGTCTAATTGATCTATGCACGATGCTCCGTTCTGACATGGGTCAGATGAACAGTCATCAATCGTATGCTGACATCTTTTACCAGTGTAACCGGTTTCACAAATACAGTTAAAGTCATCAATACCATCAATACATTGACCACCGTTATCGCATGGCGAAATAACACATTCATTAATGTTGATATCACAAGATGGACCCGTCCAGCCTGGATCGCAAACGCATTGATGAATAAAGAGTTTATCAACACAAATTCCATGCTTGCAAGGTTCATTAGAACAGAGGTCTATCTTTTCATGGCATCGTTTTCCTGTGAAACCTGGTGGACACGCGCAACTGAAGTCATTTACTAAATCTGTACAAGGAGCACCAAGGAGACAAGGTTTCTCGATACAGTCATCAGTATTCATTTCACAAAGCTGTCCTTCCCAGCCTGGTAGACATTCACATTTAAACCTTCCTTGTTGTAAAGCAATGCAAGAAGCGCCATTAGTGCAAGGGTTTCCGTTAGTCGAGCAAGGATCAATCTGTAATAAAAAAGGCGTTTAATATTTTCTTATTAATTACAAAAAATGGTAACATGGTGAGAAATATACATACAGTGATGTCACAATCAAGGCCGGTGTATCCAGATCTACATAAACAAGTATAGTTGTCGAATCCGGGCTCATCTTTGCACATTGCCCTTTCAGGACAAGTATCGTTTCTACAGTCAGATCTTTCTTCTTGACAGTTAATTCCTCCATATCCTGTTGGACAAGAGCATCGGTATCCTTGTGGCAGATCAGTACAAACACCACCGTTGTAACAAGGTTGGCTTGCGCATTCATCGATGTCAATTTCACATCTGCGGCCAGAGAATCCAGCCGGACAATAACATTGAACTCCATGTCCTTTAGGTACACATAGTCCACCATGTTGGCAAGCGCTATTTGAGCATTCTACTGGCAGACATTCTTCTAATCCTGTTGATCCTGTTCCCACCGTCTTCATGTTCGTCGGACATTCCATACAGTTCGTTTGTCCTACAAGGTTTTGATAGAAGTTTCTTGGACATTGAGAGCATGGTGCTAATCCGGTAGGCGAGTAAGTTCCTGGTGCACACTTAGCTCTGCACCTGTCTCGACCTGGAGCAGCTGGCTGGTAAGTGAAGGTGTTGACGGGACAAGCTTGACAATCTTTGAAACCTCCTACTGGTGGTTCGCTAGTGTAACTATTTCTTGGACACTCTAGACAAGGAACTAATCCAGTTGGAGAATAAGTACCGTATCCACAAACAGGTATACAGTCATTGATATCCTTCGACCCTTCTTCTCGAGTGAAAGTTCCTTGAGGACATTTGAGGCATGATCCTTGTCGAGCTTGGTTTTGGAAGAAACCACGAGAACACATCGTGCAAGACTTCTGCTTTTCTCCAGCAAAAGTACCAGCAGGACAGTGCACTGAAAATAGTTATGAGAATATTAAAACACTGTTCGAATCATAATTATTGAAATACATACAAAAAATATATATTGATTTAAGGCAAAAAGTACTTACGACATCTTGGAACATCATTGGTATCCATATTGAGTACCTCGCCGACGCTACAAGTAAATCCTTTAGTAATTGAACTTCTAATAGCTCTAAGTGGTGGGCACTGGTTACCAATAGATGAAACATTCAACACGGGTTCAATTAGGGCACTGGCGTATGGTACAGATAAATCAAAGATTAGATTTAGTGTAGAACCACAAAGGTCATAAAGCTGGGTTTGTCGGATAGCTGGTGTAATTGCCAATACAAAGTCCATTTTAACTACGTTCTCATCAAGAAGAGTGGGAACCACGTTAACGAAGGTAACATTAATGTTAACGTTAACAGCAGAACAACGTTGAGTAAGTCGCTCGTTTAATATGTTATCGTATTGAGCAACTAAATCCTTGTATTTTGGTAAGCAAGCATTAGAAACCGCTCCAAGAGCACGGTATTGTACAGTAGATACAACATGATAAGCAGCTTGTTGAGTATCTGGAACAAACAAAATGTTATAGAGACAGTGTGTAACATACATGTGAAGATAATATTTTATTACATTGTTAAGAACTTAGCTGCATTGATGATATTACTTACTTTCTGAGACACAGTCGGGTACAACAGCGGATGGCACCCATTGTCGTTTGTTTTCACACACGAATGTTTTTACAGGTTCTCCGTCAGTGAATCGGAAGCCAGGACTGCAAGTAGCAATACATTGAATTCCTCGATCTCCAGGCAGGCAATTCATAGCACCATGGGCAGGTGGCATAAGTTCCCAATCAACACAAGGAGTAGCTTGAACAGATACCTAAAAGTAAAATAATTCTATAAAGATTCCTTCCATTAAGTTTACTAATAAGATATCACATATATTAAATTATTATTACCTGGAAGTTACATTGGGCTCGGTTTCCATATTTGTCTGAAGCGATTACGGTGACATTTTCATAGCCACGTATAGGGATGACAGCTCTTTCCGGAATAAATTTGAGGAAAACTTCCCCTGAAGCATCTGTTGCATTTATTCTCTTTCTGGTATCATTGAAGTTCACTGAGTAACTATCTTGTTTGTCAACTAATTCTATAACATAACTTTGTGGGCAACTGAGTTTCGGTGGTGTGTAGTCTGGTACAGTAATATTTACTTCACAAATAGCAACATTTCCATCAAAATCAAAAGCAACATATCGCACTACCATGTTATGGAATACTTGGATGGGCGTTTTGAAATGTTGTGGTGTTACTTCTAATCTAGCTATAGCACCAGAATTATCGGTTGCCGTAGGTTCAGTAAAGTTCACAGGTAGTAGGCCACCGTTGACATCAGTCTGAACGACAATTGGTTGTTGGGGACAATTTTGGAATACCGGAGGTTCATTATCTGCAAGAAAAACAATTTGTTAGTGGAAATTCCGTACAAACTCATAAAATGATTTACAAAGTAATGCAGAAAAATACATTTCTACGTACCAACACAAGGAGAATATCCGTAATCGTATCCCAATAATGGTTCTGCAGAAGGCTCGTCGCAACCCATAAGTTCAAATTTAAGACAAGCATTATCCATAAAGCTCACAATACCCAAGATTACAAATCTAGCCTGTACGTATTTAGGCAAGGTGATCATAGCAAGTTCACCGTAGTTTCCAGGGTCTCTCATTGTTAGATTGAAGTTAGGGAAGTAAACTACATAGTTTTCGTTTTCAGCTTGCTTGTAGAAGAATCTTATTTCGGTGGGTCTGCCAACAATGTCAGATGTAACAACACCTTTTACGAGAATCGCTTTTACTCTGTATACTTTGCCTAAATCCACACTGACATATGTAAAGGCTTCTTGCTTGCCACACCAACCAGTTACTGAATTCAATCTTATATTTCTTGCTTCATAATTTGGTCTTTCAGATGTTGCATTAATTGCCGAATCAGGTATTCTGCCAGAGGCCAGACCAAGAGGTCTGATGACTTTACATTCCGGTTCACGTATGCAAGTAATCGGTCTGGGGTTAATTAAAATGTATCCTGGTCTGGAACAGCCGAACAGAACTTCGGATCCTTGTTCATAGCTTCTTGCAATTTGGTATCCATCAGCAGGTCTGCCTGGATCTTCACATACTGGACCTTCACATCTTAAATCTCCAAAGTCCCAAATACCGTTAGCTTGACACCTAACTACATTGTCATGCTTGCTAGTTTGACCGGCCAGCTTGAAAGTATTTTGACAGCCAAAGAAGAAGGAACTTTGGTATTTGGTATCAAGATATTGACCATATTCAGCGCCAGGTGTAGGCATTGGAACGCCGCAGTCTTTTCTTGGGCACTGAGGCTGAGCTCCAGATAGCCAGTAATCAGGTAGACCCTGTAAGATATGTCCAACAAATTTGGATTTAGACTAAATGGCCTGGGATAATACGAGTACATGGAAAAAGATAAAACAATGGCGAAATCGCGCAAGAAGTCTAAAATTGCATTGAAATTAAGTTAAGCCTTTACATGGCAATAAGAAACAAACAATTTATCGCAATATGGCGTACTTACCGGCTTAGGATCATACACGCACTGTCTGAATGATGATGATAAAGTATTTCTGAGCTGTCTACCAGGGGATGTGCAAGTAATTGTTACGTTATCTCTGTATGGAACCAAAACACTTTCTGGATCATCTCTTATCACCTTCAGGCCATCATTCTTGTCATCGGACAGTGTGACGCAACGGGCATCTGAAAAGGTAAAAATAAAATTATATTCATATAAGGTATATTTTGATCACTTACTTCTTGCAATATTTACAGTTTTGGCTAGTCAGCCGTTTGCTACATATTTATTATGTCAATGGAGCCCAAGTTGGCCATGGCAATTTTATGCAACAAGCGGACATGACGCAGAATTTAGTTTGCTTTTGAAATCAAAAATCGTGAACTCGAGCAAACTTAAGGTCCAAACTTTATAATTACCTACTTAATTTTCATTACTTACATTGACATTCAGGTGCAGTTCCATTCCAAGTTCCACTAGATGTACACATAAGAGAAGAGAACCCAGACATTACAAATCCAAAGTCACACTGGAATTGAACAATATCACCGAAGTGATACTTATTCTTTGTAGATAATAGTTTGCCGTTTTCGGGTGGTGCCAGTGGTTGGCACATCAGAGGTACGCACGACTTGTTTCTTTGGTACGTATCACCGTCTCGTTCACCCGTTTCTGATGTTTCTATCTCAAAACCAGCTGTGCCATTGGTGGAATAAAGCTCATAACCAAGATTGCAAGCACACGAGAAATTTCCAGGCCTGTAAAAAAAAGAACCGTTAATTATTTGTAGAAAGGAATTTAATTTTAATTAGATAAGACAATAAACCTAATTAGCACACTTACGTGTTGATGCATTTTTGTTCACATCCTCCATTACTCTCGCTACATTCATTTATATCTGCACAGTCTAATCTAGCACATCCCATGACTTCAAGCTTAAGACACGGTGCACCCACATAGTCTTGAATCTTGAATTTCACATACTGTGCTTCAATAGGCATTGGTAAGTTCAGTACAGATAGAGTGGGTTCTAAGATACGGAATTCTACAGCAGTACCGTCAGGATTGGTATAATCTTTGAATACATCAGTTAAATCGTTAGTATATTGAATTCTGATAGCAGAAGTGAAAGCAATATTGCCATCAGCGCGCATCACACTCATAGTTCTAAATCCTCTAATGATGGTGGGTGCTCTCAAATCTATTAGAATCCAGTTGGCACCGGCTTCTAAGTTGTTACCACACCAGCCACCTCCATTGTTTAGCCGTACCATCTGTAGATTAAATAAATAATATTAGTCACAAAATAAGAAATAACATAGGAAGATGTAACAGCGTAAAATTGGTCTGGCTTCCAGGCCAATTAAGAATTGAGGTCATTGAAAAATTAAAACTTTAACGAAAAATATTTTATACGTACTCCTTTGGAATATCCAGTTTCTGGTGTTGATGTGGTGATAGACTCATCAGGAATAGCTCCATTTATTAGTCCTAAGTCTCCTACTGGTCTACAGTCTAAACTCGGTGAGAAACCAGGTTTGCATGGACAGAAGAAACCACCCTGTGTATTTTTGCATTCAGTTGATGCTGAATCACATTGGTTGCTAATACATTCGTTGATATCTTCGCAAGTGGGTGGACTATCAAATTCTTGGTTTGGTCCACATTTCAATACGCTTGGTCCATTGAGTTTATATCCTAAAAAATATAGAATTGAATATACACATCGAGTTGGTTTTTAAAATATTATTTATAAGTTAAGATTGTAACAAATGAAAATCCTTTGTCTCTGTCTACCCGTTTAGAAAAGTTGCAAGAAAATACTTTTCTATGATAAATTAATACGTAAGTAGTAGAAGTAAAGTTATACCTTTGAAACATTGCACACGAGCTTCATCCCCAAACATGTAAATTCTAGTCGGGTCAACAATAAACCCGTTCTTGATTTCCGGGAACTTCGGACATAATGCTTTGGAACAAGTAGGCACGTCTCCAGACCACGTTCCATTGCTCATACAAAGTAGGACAGGTTGACCAGATCTCACGTAACCAGGTTCACATTCGTAACGCACAATGGTACCGTAGCTTCGGCCGCCTCCATTCAGTATTGTTACATTTGCGTGAGGGACATCCGGAAGGGCAACGCATTGTGACGCTGTAAAAATAGTCGTATTATAGAAACTTGACATTGAATGTAATTTTTCCTAAATGTATTTCTTTAGAATGATGTAATAGTTGTCTAGTATTATAATTTATAATTTTACCAAGACAAGTAGGTGTTCTTTCCCATCGTCCATCAGATAAGCATGATATTCTCTCAATGGGCTGGCCAGTCGGGAAAGCAAAACCAGCGTAACACTGATAAGTAGCGACCCCACGGTAAGTCACGTTTGTCGAACCAATTGAAAAGCCATTATCGATTTGTGGGACTGGACCACAGTAGACCTCTGTAAAGTTAACAAATGAAATCATATTAGTCTTTGAAGGAACACGTAGATCTGTATAATCTCTTTTTCGTGTAAATTTATTTATATAATATTACATTATATTTCGTACCTTGACAACCAGGAATGTATGTTGTGGACCACTTTCCTCCATCTAAACATTTTGTCGTGATACGGGATTTGCCTGTGGCAAATTCTTGTCCAATTGGACACGAGAATGTTATAACTGTTCCAAAGGCGGTGTCTCTGTTTGATGCTAGAGCTCCAATGCCAGAGTTAAGAGGTGGGCAATCTGTAAAATAAATACAAAATAATGATGATTATTTCATTTTACGATCTACATTCTTACGTACGGTCAGTATAGTGTAATACGACTAGCTTACCTGCAGAGAACGTCGCCTGCCAACCTATTCCATTATGCAAAGCATCGGACACAAATCGTATCAACATTTCGCCACTGGAAGCAGTCAGTGTTATCCTTGGTTTTACGGTAAAGCCATTTTCTGAATGTAATCTTAAACCATTTGTACTTGCTCCATCAAAAACTTGCACAACGTCGGTTGGGTGAATGCTAAATTCGTCGAATTTTAAAGAAAGTGGCCCGCCATTGGGATTTTTAATTCTGTATAAACATTCTTGATTATTTGGGTAACTAGCTAACCCGAAAGCAGGCGATGTTACGGTACCATTTGATGCAATTATTGTTGCTCTGCATCCTTGAGAATACCTCATATTGAATCCCTTCTTGGAATCGCCAAGACTCGTTCGGAAGTACATGTACAGATGATTTGTTGTCGAAATTACAACCTTTTGATTTTCTTCACCAGGCCCAGTTAATCTGGCCAGTACTGGGCTCGATGGTGTGTTACCGTCCTTGATCACGATGTAGTCTCTGTTCATACCTAATTCCAGATCCTCGATCTCTAGTGAGACTATTCTGCCTGGTTGTGCCTCAATTACGTAAACACATTCTAAGCCGCCAGGATAGCCATTTGGATAGCCAGGTGAAGTCAAAACTTGCCCCTGTGGAGTAGCTCTCAGCATGCCTCCGCAGTTGGAAGACTCTGTTTTCCATGCTGCTCGGAAACCTTTCCTTTCGACAGAACCATCTGTACTAAATTTGATAATCATAAAGTTCGAAGCGGATACGTAAATTTTATTAGATAAATCTTGTTTTCCCGATAGTGTAGCTAAATTTACAGATTTATCTTCGGTCCTGCCACCTACCAGAATTTGAACAGTGTCAAAAGACTTTTCAGTTTCAAAATCTTGGAACTGTAGAACGATATTTTGACCTTGTGGCCCTTCGAGAGTCCATTTGCATTCACTGAAGGGAGGGTATTTGTGAGGATAGTTGGGACTCTCGACTACATCTCCGCTACTGGCCATGTAGAAGTGACATTCGGAAGCACAGTCCATTTCGTCGGAAGCATCACCACAATCGTCTTGCTTGTCGCATTTGAAGGCTGCGTTTATGCATTTTCCATTAGAACAATGGAAGGTTCCTAAAACAAAAATAAAATTGTTCGTAACTATTGTTTAAGTAACCTTAACACTGGATGTTTACGGTTGTAATTGAGCATGCTTTAATTTCATTGATAAACAATTGTTGGTATTATATTGCTTACCGGCTGGGCAGGCGGTAGCTCGGCACATGAACGGTAGAAGTGTTTCACAGGTGGTGAGTTCCCAGGACTGGCTATCAGATGAGACATGCACATCAACACATTCGCCGTCCTTAGGGTTGGGCTGTCTCAGATCCCAGAAACCGGCATACTGCGATACCAAAGCTCCCGCAGCCGATTCAAGCGTGTTCGTTCTGAGATCGTCAACCGTCGCGAGCCCGAGCCAGTAGTGATTGTTACTGGGACTTGCTGGCACCATGCTGGCTGTCATGTTGTTTTCCGTATAGGTGTCTACTACCATAAGTTCGCTGCCATATCTAAAAAAGATTGAATTGTAATTATTTCGTGTTACAGGTGGTATTTTTTTTACAAAAAATTAATACCTAAGCAATAATGTCATCATTACCTTCGACATAATTCAGCTGCTTTCTCCCATGAATGCCTGATGTTGAAGAATTTGTAACAATGTAATCCTTTTAACTCCCATCCTGAAAACAAAATAAAAACTCCTATTAAAATTATGTGACGGAAAATAAGTTTGTTTAAGTACATAAATTATTGTGTAAGTACCACCATCACTTGGGAAAGAAAAAGTTTAGCGCTTTCGTAACTTCTTTTACATCTAGTTATGTTTACTTTGTAAATTATTTAGTATATAAAATGACAATGTTTGTTAACATTATACATTATGTGTGAGACTTTCTCCATTCAAAGGGCTTTTGGAGAAAGCCAGCCTCAAACTTTGTTTATCTTTAATGTGCTTTATGTGCAGAAACTATTTGAGAATTGGGAAACAATTTTACATGAAATGTTTTATCTACACGTAGAGTAAGAAAGTAACCGCTTTTATATTATTTGCCAGGACTGGGGATCGTAAACGCCAAATGACTTAGGACGGCCGTTGACGGAACAATGTTCATTTTGTCGAGTAAAAGTCGAGTACGTCCCGATTGTAAATTCGAAGCGGTCTAAAGTGATTACTAATTCAGAATTAGTGACTCAACAGGTGTGTTTAACTAGCCTTTCCCTCAGTTTAAGATTGGGTTTCTAATTCTAGTACTTTTGACAAAGTCGATTTATTTGCGATACCTATTGTGATTTATTAGTCTTTGCGTTCAAGTATAATTAATTTATTCAGCCTGAATAAGGTTTAAACTACGGACGTAATTATCAAGACTATTTCAATGCATTTTCTCTCTCTCTTACCGACTATAAATCTCACATGGTCAGAAAAAAAGGAAAGGAAGTCAGCATTCCGCGTCTCTCTCTGACTTCACTACAATTCATATACATATTTTAATATTATTGGCTTATTGCCTTCATTCTCAATATACGTAATGTAGAAATGTTACATTGAAGTATTAACATCTACAAGACATATTTTAGTTTCAATTGTCTTCTGTACATAATAATATTATTAGAATTCCACAAAGCGTTCCTTCTACCATATAATACGTATTTTATGTTTGTATATATTCAGTTCTCACATATTTTGTCGGTTTCTTGACATGCCTTGAAGCATTTGAGAAGCTACAAACTTAAAGTGATGGACGTGAAGGCGAGCTTGTGTTTGTAAAGCTTATCACTGTGGAACTACGTTTGGAAATTAATTTTAGAATTTGCGATAGCTATGTAACAGTAAACGTTCTGGTATGTTTTAATAGGTAATATTTTGTTGCTATCTAAGCTATTATGCTCTTTATGGTTTTTTAACAATAAGATATGGGGCACTAAACAAGCGACTAAGATTGAATGGGGAACGACTTCCATCTTACAGAAGATCACAGTCAAATAACTACACACAGCGATGTAGTTCAGTTTCTGCAGGTGAGTACAGGTCTCCGGGAAATTGTTTTCCCGGTTTTTTTTTATACTACCAAGGTGGTAAACAAGCATACGGCCCGCCTGATGGTAAGCAGTTACCGTAGCCTATAGACGTTTGCAACACCAGGGGTGTCACTCACGCGTTGCCGACCCTTTGATAACCTTATAACTCCTTTCTTGAAGAACTGCATGCTATAGCCCGGTTATCTATAACATGAAACTCTGGTGTTAAAAGATGTAGATTCGACGCAACAGTTATAGGTACTCTTGGTATTGCAAGCGCTCATATTATACTGTAACTGCTTGCCATCAGGTGGGTCTTACAATTGTTTATCACTGTTGTAGTATAAAAAATATACATATTCATTTCGCTTACATAACTAGAAGCCGCTACCGCCAAAGCTATTTTTAATGAACCATTCGACACCTATTTAGCAATTATGCAATTTAGACATTGTACGGTAATTGAATTTTACTATACAATAATAATATAAATTATGTAATTTTACAGTCAATCATTTTGTAATTTACAACAAATTATATGTTTGCAAATTGTTGTCTGTCTTTGTTTTGGTAAATACAACGATAACTTAGTAGCAAAATGGTAGTAGAGATTATGCTATTCTTTATTCCTATTAATGTTAAAATGCGTAAGTAACTTTGCCTGACTATTGCCGTTTTGCGATTAACGCTGACTGAATCTTAAATATATTTGTCAAGGAGGAAGACAGTATCCTGGAAGAGAACATATTATAGGTATATCCAATGTCGGTTTTGGCTACGGTGACTTTTCTGTTCTGGATGACTTGTAGGATTTAAGAGTGCGTCCTAATGTGATTTATGTATCCTTTTCTAGTACTAAATATACGTGCACGGTGAGGATTTGTTGGGAAGAATATAAGGTACTTTTTATCGCGATAACCTACATCCATGCTAGCGGAGTGCATGCTACATCGTGGCCAACAGCGGAGTGCATGCTACATCGTGGCCAACAGCTAAAGCTGAAAACGTGGGACAACTAAGGAGTTAGATTTCAAAACAATCTATTTGCAGTTTATATAGTCCATTCATTGTTGGTTACACGCTCATCTTCACGCTATAACACTACAAGGCAGTAACAATAACATGATACGGAAAAACCGGATGCTGTGCTGAGTCTCAGCTTGGTTAAGTCGAATGGGTACGTTCACACGTAAGGCTATGAAATCACGTGACTTCATTATCCTACGAGCGTCTTTCTCAAAATTGTTTAGACATTTCCGATCCACATTTATTCATACATATATATAAATGAGCTCGAGAAAATTATAGTTACAATACTAATATTATATAGAAAGAGAATTAGATGTTTTTTATTTTTTTATACTACTTGGGTGGCAAACAAGCCTACGGCCCGCCTTATGTTAAGCAGTTATCGTAGCCTATGGACGCTTGCAGTAGCAGAGGTAGGTGTCACTTGCTTGTTGCCGATCCATTTTTTACACAAGATTAAGATGGAGTATCCCTGGGATACGAAAACATTTCTTTCAAAACGCATCCCTAAATGAGCGCTGGAGACTTGTACTCACACACAGGAACACAACTATATCGGTATGTGTAGGAATTTGGCTGTGGTCTTCTGTAAGGTGGAGGTCTTTCCGCAGTTGGGCTTGCTCGCTAGTATGGTGCCCTACCTCCCTTATCTATATTACAGGCACCAGCTTTATTGTGTCCTGAGCATTGCCAAGTAGTTACCACTTACCATCATCTAGGCGGCTGGCTTCTCTGCCATCATTGGCATTGCCATAAGAATCAGCTGGCAGTATAATATAGGTTCATTGCCTCAGTAGCTATTTTAACAATAGTTCCAAAGAAAAAAATAATTGTCATTCAGTATCCGCGCATTAACGTATATGATAAAAAAGTAAATAGGCATAAATAGAGCGTGCGTTGACGAGCGATCGCGAAGACTTAATACGCTTCACCGAGTCCGCAACACGATGCAATGTGTTTGACCCACTTAGCTAGTTATGTTACCGCAGAAATGCAACTACGAATATACGTTATACGTTATTGTGTGAGTTTTTGTTTGAATTTATGTTTGTTTTAGTTTTTAGTATACTGAGAATTCAGACTAATATTTTTATTAGGCATTAAATTACTGCATGAGAAGTATTTTTTTAATATACTTAGAGGGCAAACAAGCACCCTGATTGCCCGTTAGTAAGCAGTTACTGTAGCCTATACATACCTATATATCATCACTCCCGTCTTCCATTGGGGTAGGCAGAGATTATGGTACGCTTACATTGCTTGGGGAACCACTCGCGTGTTGTTGACATAAAACTGTATAATGTTAAGGTAAGGTGTAAGCTAGAATGTTTCTTAGAAAAAGCATTTTTAGATGAGGACTGAAGATCTTTACTAACGCATAGGAATACAACTATACCACTGTGTGTACTTGGCTGTGGTCTTCTGTAAGGTAGAGGTCCTTCCCCAGTCGAACTTGCTAAACACTCTTAAAAGAGAGATTAGCAAAGACTACTTGCCTCCTATCTATCTTTTAATAATGTCCATTAACCATAAAAGTAGCTCAATCTAAAAGTTAACTAGAATATGAAGCAATAACTTGCTTTACATTTGCTTATATTCGTATTTTCTAAAATAGTAGTTAGATATTTCCTTTTAATTGATTATGAAAAGATTATTTGTTTTATGATATACCTTCTGATGATTAATAAACGGAATAGTATCCATGTACCTACTATCTGAATTTCCGCTTGACTAGTTTTATAGCTATATTTTTTGGTAAATTACGTGCGTACAAGCAATTTAATACAATTTGGTCAGTAGGAAGTAGATTTCGGTAAACCAATAACATCAATTTTCTAAAAGCAAAATGAATATTCATAGTAGTTTTAAAATATCAGGTTTTCATTCTATAGAAATGTGATATTGCTGTGAACCTTACGGTATTTAATCACGTATTCGTCGAGGTTCAGATTTGGTCTAGAATTATGGAAATTATAGAATGAAAGGTAACAGTAATCTGTAATTTATAGAATTACTAGCGGCCCGCCCCGAATTCGCCCGGGTCGAATTTTTTTATGAAACATTCCAACTTTCTCATTTTTTTCTGTAAGAACCTTCTTTAAAAAAGATTGAAATCGGTTAAATCGTTATTAAATAATATGGCGAGACCAAGGAAATTAGGGATGAAATTATACATAATATATATAGATGATTAGTAACAAGCAAACTTTTTAACGTCGTGAATATTATAAACGAAGGTAAAGTATTTCACAGAATGTAATAATCAGCAAAGTCTGTTGAAATTGGTACGTAAAATTAAATAATGGACCGCCACTTATACGCCTCGCACGTCCTCAACATGCCCTAGACATCAGATTTTAGAATAATTTCCATACGAATAATCCTAAAATCAGTTGCAAATTAAGCCGTACTGCAGATGTTGCACTGCGGAATGTCAACATATACCGAGATGCATTTCAATGACGTCAACAAATTCACTTACGACGCAGCAGCTTATATTGCTATTAAATTGAATTCCAGCTGAATTCAAAAGGTAAATAATTAAAAAAAAAACGATAAGTATCTATTAGTTTTCAAACCATAAAATGTGAAGTCAGAAATTTCTTATCATAAAGTTTTTAAATTTCTTAGACCAAGTTATAAGCAAGTTAATAATATAAATTTAAAATTCTGGATAGGAGGAGTGCCTAATATTGAGACCTGCATCCATGTTTTTCTTTTGACAAGAGAGGTAGTCTTCCCTCTCCTGTTAATTCAAATGAACACGATTTTAGCGCCTTTTTTTATTTTACTTTTTACTTTCTTTCTTTCTTAATGTATGTATGATATGTATTTCATGATTTAGGTATTATATAAGGAATAATTTAAGTTCTCCAAAATAAATGAATAAACTTAGTATTCAGATTCAGATACATATACATATGTATATACATACATGTACATTGATTCTATGGTTTACTATGCATCTAAATTTTATAGTTCAATATTGAATGGACCGATATTGGCTTCATTTCAAACTGTCTCTATTTCAGTGTGCATTGGTATTTCTGTTTGCACCGGGCGGCAGTTGGAGTTCTGTTTTTACACGTTTTGCGACGTGTTTTTAACTACCTATATATTTCCTATCGACTAAACAAACAGTTACAAACTAAATCGGCGTGTGTTGCAAAATTGGAGATTTACTCCAAACGTATAAAGTTATATGCGTATTTCTGCATCGGTATTCTAAAGTTTAATCTAGAAATGTTTAGTCTAAATTCCTTCCTATAGAATTGTTCGTGGTCAACCTGGTAAACGAGATTTTTAGATCGGCTCTGATGATGAAATGATTGTTAAGTCGCGACAGTATTTAAATGTGTCCTTCGGAAGACGCAATACCACTATACGGTTACCCATCCACAGTTTAACCGCGCCCTTGGTAGCTTAACTAGTTGCATGCACCTGGCTATGAGCGTCTCCATACTATAAACAGTTGAAATGTAATTATCTGATCAATTGTTTCACGTATACTTATTAACAGTAAGCAGATATGTCAGTAATGAATCTTCATCGGAAACTGCATTCAGTTCCCATGTCGACGGATTCGGATGACTAGCTTTGTAACTGTTCAATATCGAGATATAAATGTACCATACACGGGATGGGTTCACCTCCATGCGATACTATCCTCATTGGGTGAATAATCGAATAGAGAAAGTTGCGTATTTAATCGATTACGCCATATTATCGATTGTTTTCACACTAAGTTCACAATGTTCGTGTACGCAAAAATAATTGAAAGTAGTTACGACGTGTAATTGCAAAATTTTAATTACTTATAGAGGAGAAATTTTACATCATATACAAAAATCTGACAAAGTCCTACTTAATTCTCGCTAACACTCGTTTAGTCGTATAATACCTAATTAGCAAAATAGCATCTGAGTTTCAAAACGGCTAGTTCATGAACAGGCTAATTCTCTATATACCTCTGCTAACAAGAAGGCATGATGCTGCATGTATATGTTAGGAATTGCTTATGTAAATGACTGGCATAATTATTTAAAATGTGGGAGTTATTGTAATAGGCAAAACATTAGCAAATAATTAAACAACAACAAACCCACATTACACATTACAAAATACTAAATAGGCGTCAATAAGGCATGTACAAAACGGGACAGTGGCAATGTCGACCGGTCGCCGACACGGTGTCTGCAGATCAATTGTGTGGAGTGCCTCTTAGCAAGGCGAACCTGAAACCTTTGAAGGATATACGGATATGCCACTACGCCGGAGATTGACTTACTGTATCTAGAATTCGCATGCATTTGTCAATGGTTATGGCTTCTATATCATAGGCGGTGACAAAACGATATTAGTGTCACCTACGTCATGTATTTCTTTGATTTATTAGACGTCGTATGTCTAATTAATGTAACCTTTCTTATTATTTAAGAAGCTATGTAATAGCTGCAAAAATTAATAGAAATTCGAGGTTAAGCAAGCGTGTCGCGGTCGGTACGGTTGACGGTTTTATAACATTTAGGTACTTAGTAACTGAATGAAGAAAACCTCGAGATTCAAAGTCAAACTCATTTATTCATTTAGATCAAATACATGATATTTATGAACGTCATAAAAACAAATGCCAGCTTTTTTTTCTACGGCCAATTCGGTGACTAGGGTAGAACCTGAAGAAGAACTGGGGCCACTCTTTTTAATCGCATGATTGAGAATAAGATATAGGCACTAATAATGTAGATTGCAGCAAGTCAAAGTGTTGATGTACACACGACAAAGCAGATAGCTGTACAGGGCTGCTATATAAAGATTAGTTATTTAAGAAAACCAATGTATGAATTTGTGTGAAACATATTTTTATCTGTAGGTTTACTAGTAGTAGTGTAAGGCACTGTACAGCTATCTCCGTTGCCCACCGTACTAAGATTATAGGTTTTATTATGTTAGTACGGTGGACAACGGAGATAACTGTTGGAGTACCGAGCGCTATTGTCTATCTGCTTGTCATTCTAGCAACCGGGTAACCGTCTCTGTGTTTCTTCCGTCCGTCCGTGTCTTTCCGTCGCTTTACACATAGTTTTCTAACTTTTATTGTAACTAAACTAAATCGACCGATACATAGTATCTTTAAATCCTTTAGGTTTTGATTGCAAGGTCTTAGACAATACAATGGCTTTAAATAGTCCTACTAATATTATGAAATATGAAATTTGGCACAGAGATAGATTATGGTCTGGAATAACACATAGGCATATACTTTTTACAGCAGTGACCGACATCCACGCGGGCGGAGCCGCGGGCAACAGCTATATGATATAAAGATAATGTTTAGAGTTGTTAAACGTATACTTATCTAATACCAAATCTTATTGGATTTATTGTGGGAAAATGCAACGGTGCGCAACGAGGTCGAAAATTAGCACAACTAGAACTATTTTTGTTGTGCAAAGATGATATTTTATTTGTACTAAGTATTTACAATAATTTTCTTATTTTTAAAGAGGTCTCTCACATTTAGGAACAAGCCCTGAGTTGAAGAGCTAATTACACCCAGATTCAGCACAACTTATTATTTCCTGTGAAGAGATCGTATTACCAAAACATCGAGCAAATAGCAAGAGCGAGGTATCACCATAGTAAATATTATTTACTTTTCCGTTTTTCCATTGCCTATACCAAAAGTTTATGTTGGTATTACATTCAAGGACATTCCACTTAACACATACTACCTACTAAATAGCGTCCTTGAATTATAGCGGCTTTTACCAAGTCCACATTCAATTTAGTGGAATCATAAATCAAAGTACCGAGCGTACTGACTGCGACACACCTTCGTCACTAACGTATAATACTACTTCCATATAATACCGTAATAATTTTGGCTAAATATATTATACTAGCAGGCCGCCTCGGCTTCGTACGGGTGGTATATCCCGAAATCCTATAATATTTTTGTCAAAAATATAACCTATGAAACTGAAAAATAACATGGCTTTCTTTTGGTAAAAGATTTTTTTTAATCGGTTCAGTAGATCCAGAGATTATCTCCAACAACGTCACAAACACTCAATCTTTACCTCTTTATAGTATACACGTAGTACAAATATATGCCAGTGAATAGAAGATATAATTTAGCGTGATTTTGTACAAGTAAGTAAGAAACCTTTGACTGCCTCGGTGGTTCAGTGGTCGCAGTATGCGCCTGCTGTGCACGAGGTAGTGGGTTCGATTCAAAAGAGGACAAAACTTTGTGTGACCCAAAAAGAGTTGTTCTGAGTCTGGGTGTAATTTGTGTCCGTTAATTGTATGTTTGTAAAGTCCGCCGCGACACAGAGCTTGTTCTCTAGTGCGAGAGTTGTCTTTTAAAAAAAAAAAGAAAAAAAAAACGTAAGGTCAGTTCGGAGCTGAACGCTGTGGAAATCTTTAGGGGAAGCCATTGTCTAGCAGTGGACGTCTTTCGATTGAGATGATGAAGTGAGAACGTATAGACAAACGTATTGTTGGACCACCCTTCACTAGGTGGACAGGTGACTTAATCAGAGCTGCGGGGAAGCACTGGATGAAAGCAGCTAAAGATTGACCATTTTAAAAACATATGGGGAGACCTTCGTTCAACAATGGACGTCATCAGGCCAATATGATGATAAAAAAAGTATAAATCGATAAAGATGCACATATATTCAGTCAATTCGCTCGGTAATTAGGTCCTACGGCCTTATCCCTGCACCCATTTTACCCCAACGTAAACCACTTTTCATCACGTCAGTAAATTGATGCGAATACAAGTCCCATAAGTCATGGCTCATGACGTCACGTTGTAATCACACATGGTCAACAATATTAGTCATTGTCCGAGTATAAACTAATGATGTACGCGTATATCCGTTTAGTCTGACTGTTCATTGAACCGGTAAAAAGAAAACCTCTTACACTTGAATCACGTATGGAAAACTGATCAGATTTCTAAGCTTACGTTTCAATATGTTAAAAGTCATCAGTGAGTCACGTTTCTGTTATGTATGATCGAGGTGGCGCCTTTCACCCAGTAGATATAAATGTGAGCCTTCAAGGCTGCCTGTTTGCCGCTCAATTGACTCTAACAGCACAAAGCCTGCATTGTCTCGTTAGATAAAAAGTCAATGATATTTTGTCGCAATAATCTTGCGTTTAAAGTGTCTATTCGAAAACATAACGTAGCTAGCGAAACGTGTGAATGTCACACACTTTTGCCTACACCCTTTTAGGGTAAAATGCATGATGCTTTTTTATATTATGGGAATTTAAAATATTTGAAGAGCTTATAATCTGTATTCACATGAAAACCCTTTTTACCTAGCTGTGTATTTTAAATTAAATTAAAAAAGGGGTTTCAAAATTAAAGGCAATGTTAATGCTTAGAGGTTCGCCTTTAAATAAATTTAAAGCAGCTGACTGGTGCTTGGCTGTGCTCCGCTTGTTGTCGGTTCGGAAACGTTATTTCCGAGTCTGGGCGTAGTCTTTTTATCCTTTAATTGTGAGTTAATATTCGCAACACGGCTTGTTCTTATTACCAAATTCGTATAAAAAATACTGCTTAGATAAGTCAGAATCTTCTTCTTCTTATCGTTTGGTTAGTGGTAACCTGGTGACAGAGTTATTGAGATCGCCCATATTTAGGCCTCTGTCGTGATCTAACGACTGATAACAGTCGGGACAAACTTTTAACGTGCCCTCCGAAGCACGGAGCCAACGCAACACAGCTAGTTATAAAGAATAGTAGGTACAAAAGTCATCTAAAATTGTTTTTTTCTACCTGTAAAAGCAACTACTTAAAATGTCATCTTAAACGAGTAACTTCACATACATGGTTAAGTAATTTCTGTAGGTTATAATTGGACAATCAAGCAGTATTGTCAGTAAGACCGTGCAGGCAAGCATCAAGCCCGCCTTACTAAACAACTGACCCAGATTTTAATGCTCCAAATGTCTTGTTAATGCGTGCCAAGTTTAGTATATTGTAGGTACTTAATAACCGTATGAACTGCTGGTACCTACTTGATGCAACAACAATGAAGTAGTTGAGACAGTGACAAGAAGTTGGAATAGTTTAAAAGTTAGTTTTTCAATTGTTTCGGTATTATAAGTGATAGTTATCGTAAACAGGTTGTTATTATAAACACGGATGTTTAATTCCAAACATCAGATTATTTGATTAAATATTTTTAGTATTTTAGCAATGCAAATAGTTCAAGAAGCAATATTTACTATTAGAGCCGTTCGGCAGCAAACATCGTAAGTATAAAATACTTACGATGTTTGCTGTCGAACGGCTCAGAAGAAATTAAGGTAACTAAGTACTTAGGTCGTAGGTGAGACGTTACGACTTTATGATTTTTATGAATTGTCGATTTTTATGAATTGTCGTTTTATCATCAATATAGATGGACATAAACTTTTCTTACTGCATACCACTTAGGACTAGCAGGATCCTCGCATCTGGGTCTTTAAAATCAAATGAAAAAAGTGTTACGATAAGTTAATTTAGCTAATAAGTTTTTAAATTGTGTACTACACACATTTACATGGTTCCTAAATTAAGTAACACCTTATTGTAAAACATACCTACATTTGTCGCAAATAAATGATTCTATTCTTTTCTATGTGATTGTTTATAATCCTGAGTTTAATAAAAGATTATTTAACCCTAATGTGTTTATGTATTACGGAACTACATTTTACAAAACATTATTTTAAGCTATTCAAATAAACGTCTCACCATTAAACTGCTTTTATATACAAAATAGTAACTAAGTACCTAGATATATTATTTTTATAAATTACACGCGGAAGAATTTAAGGTCATTTATGTCATTATGATGTAACCGCACAAAACAAAACTTAGCGACTAAACAAAAGAATTGCCAACGTTAAACTACGTAAATAAACAAACATCAGAATATTTTAAAGCGTCTGTGAAACATCACTGAAAGTTGAAGTTACATTTGAAGAGATGAAGCGAGCAAGCCCGACTGTGGAAGGACCTCCACCTTACAGAAGAGCACTGCCAAATAATTACACAGTGGTGTAATTGTGTTTTTGTGCGAGAGTATAGGTCTCTTATTTAAGAATGTGTTTTATGGAATCGTAGTAGTTAGAGCGAGTATTGCTTTTAGCGTTCGTCCGCTCAAAAGACTCACATTTGACACGTCATCATGGTGCGGCCTTAAGATAACTACTACAACAAATATCCTCGTGTTAACATTTTTGAAAGCTTTTGGCACTGCAGCGTCCAAAGGCTATGGTAAGTACTATTACCAAGCAGGCTATACGCTTATTTGTCACTGTAGCAGAATAAAAAAAAATACAGAAAGTTACACTCGCTACATAAACATAGCCTCATTCATCTATACTATATTAAATTACCTTTTAATATAGTATAGAAGTCAAGTTTGTGAGTTTGACGTTGTAAAGGGTAATCTCTGGATCTACAAAACCGATTTAAAAAAATCTTTTTCCGATAGAGAGCCACGTTATTTGTGAGTGTCATAGGCCATATTTTATTGACAAAAACAAAGCGGAGCCGGGGCGGGCGGCTAGTAATTTATAATAAACAAGGATGTATAGGTACTGCGGACGTCAGCAACTATGAATTACACGCAATCAGGTCGTACAGCGGTAGTTAATCTAATACAAGATTAGTTATTAAAGTAGGTGCGGTCGTTATTAGCCCAGTTATAGGCCAGAACTAACCGTAAGTCTTAGTAAGTATAGAAAACTAGGGGGTGCAATTACTACAGATCAATAACGCAGTATTCATTCTAGATACGAGCTTGTTTTATATTTGACGATATCGATGCGTGGTACTGACGACTGTGGATTTGCAATATATTATTCTTCTCTGAGTTGCTGAGTTAGCTTGTGATGCTCAGTATAACGTGGTCGAAACGTCGAGGTAAAAAATCTCGTAATGCGATCGCTTTAATACCCATAGCATATTGTAGACTATGCTAATTTTTCAACAGTGCCCAAAGAGCCATACATGTTGGAGAAGAAAAGGGATTTATAGATACTTAATATTATGACAATTCTCACAGTACTTTATGTTTTGTATACTTATTTTCAAAAAGATTATAAGTCGAGACTTAAATCAGTTTTTAGATAATAACACATGAAGCAACAGATTTGCACACATTTAAAACATTTAAGTAAGTAAATATTTAAGCTTGATGACGCTGTCGTAACTTATAACGACACAGTTAAAGACTGTAATAAAAATACTTTACAAATACAAGGGCAACTTGGTCTCGACAGAAATATTTTTTAAAGACTTCTCATGGTATATTTTTAATTACTTTACACAGAAACCTGAGGTATAAAAATACTATGAACTTTCTACTACCTATACTAATATTATAAAGAAAAAAGATTTGTACTTTTGTATGTAACGAATAAACTCAAAAACTACTCGACCGATTTGAAAAATTCGTTCAACATTAGAAAGCTACTCTATCAGCGGTAACATAGGCTATATTTTATTTAAAAAAAAACGGAATATATACGTTATAATAAGTTTGTTTAAACTACACGGCAACGCGACATAGAAAATTAAATTAACTATAATCAGGATATCCATGTTTATAAGACACTGTTTAATGGAGGAAGCTTTTACATGGAAAACTTCCATTACCCGATATCATTGGACTTGTATTTTAAACAACTTATCTAAATAGATTTCAGGCTGGACTTAATGCGTCTGAGGCATTAACGCCATTAACTAATCAGTCAACTTTGGTGTGATACAGAGATAAAACAATGTAGGTACTTGCTGCTTACGTTTTGTGTCACCAAATATGCCAACTGTTTCATAATTTGTTTTTATTTAAAACTCTAATCTCTTTTATTTAAAAAAAAAAGGCGCTCATAGCTTGGTGCACTCGCTATTCGGTAAACGATCAGCGGGTTAAGCTACCAAGGGCGCGGTAACCCTATAGATGGGTGACCGCATAGTGGTATTTCATCTGAGCGTCTCCGTGCTTCGGAGGGCACGTTAAAAGTCGGTCCCGACTGTTATCAGTCGTTAGATCACGACAGAGGCCTAAATATGGGCGATCTAAATAACTCTGTCACCAGGTTGGCCACTAACCAAACGATAAGAAGAAGAAGAAGATTTAAAACTAGCGGCTCATCCCGATTTCGTCCGGTTAAACTATTTCCCGCGCAATTTTCTTAATTTTTTTCCGTAAAATCCTTCTACAAAGTATTAGAATTAGAAAACTTAAAAATAAAGAATGAAATCGGTAAAACCGTTTTTAAGTATGCCGTATAATGCTATAGCATATTAGGTATATATTCATTTTTATTATGTAGACTAGCGGCCCTTCTCGCCTTAACACGGGAGGACATTTATTTAGTTGTCTCAGGGATCCCTATTTTTTAAAAATAAAATATAAATAGCCTATGTTATTCAGTGATAATGTGTTGCATTTTATGTGAAAAAGATTTTTTTAACCAGTCTAGTAGTTTATGAGTTTATTCATTACAAACAAAAATACAAAGCATGTAAAGAATACACTTAAATTAAAAGTGAACTTAGTATATGAAAGAAATAAAGAAAGAAAGAAAAACTATTTATTTTCACAAACAAATGACGCACAACACCCAAAAACACATATTTAGACAATGAACATCAAAACAATACCTAATAATATATAGAGCTATAGTTAGAAACTGTCCCCTTTAATGTATCGGTACATTATAGCTAAACTCAGGAAGTGTAACTAATGATAAATGAGGACCAGATTGCTACCACTAATTCCTTCATTAGAGCCTAATTACTTTGTCATTGGTGATACCCGCCCACCCCTTTCAATGATCATTTGTTTTACCATACAGCGATAATTTATCATTACATAAAATATCGCTACTTTTTTAAAAGCACTATTGTAATATTCAGGTACCGCGGTTATTAATGTACGTTCCTTTTGTTACCATAAATATTGTAACTCATACCTAATTGTAAATGTTGGCGATTAAAAGCCCGAGTTTCTTCCTAATTCTTCTCGAGGCTCTTACCTGGTCATTGGCCGTAGAAAAAAAAACGTTAGCATTTGTTTTTATGACGTTCATAAGTATCATGTATTTAATCTTAATAAATAACTGAGTATGACTTTGACTTATAGTATTTTGCCCTAGAGATTAATTGATATTTTTCTCATTGGTCTATCCATATTAAAATACTTAAATTGGAAAGTAAATCTGTTCGTTAGTTTGTTTGCTACCTTTACACGTAAATGATAAAGTTTACAAGTTTAAAATGTTACAGGAAAGTCAAAACAGAAGATGTCAATTCATCATGCCAATTTGTCTACGACAAGGGTGTATAAGTTTAATGTAAAAGGAAAACTGTCCTCTCAAGCATTGTTTCAATATATAAAGTCGTAAGCCCATCGTGACGTGTAAATATGTATAGAGTGCACAAGAGCGCACCCTGTCGGTTGCATTTATCTTGGAGCTTCATAACTCGCCTTGGTTGGTGAAAGCGATGGAATTCCAGCCTCGTATTGGACAATAGCCAGGTCCGTTTATTTAACATTTTCAGTTCGTTTTCTTTGTTTAACTAAAGCAGTATTTGCTTTGTCATATTTCTAATTAACGCTTTTAAATTAATATTTGGAGGAAACTAGATTTTACAGATATCGAATAGTAATTCATGTGGTTACGTACGTAACCGTAGATTGTCACAATTTTGATGTAATCTTAATGAAATATTTCAAAAATGTAAAGTTGCTGTCAATATGGTACTTATGGTTGTTCATAAAATATTTTTATCATTAAGAGAAAATAAGATCAATTTTGCTTAGAATTATATTGTATGAAGCTTTGAATTCCTATACTGGGCACAGGATTCCCCTCCTCTGAAGACAGTTGAGAGGGTGTAGGTCTTAGTGCTGCTTGCCCAATGCCGGTTGGTAGATTGGACATTTTATTCTAAGCTATGGCTTTTTAGACAGTAATTAAAATAGTAATTCGAATTGGTATTGCTGGTCGGGATCGAACTCACATCTCAGTCACCACAGCCTTGTCTTATAAGAACTATCTTAATTTATTTCATTTTATGCATTTCTTAAAAAAAAACCACTATATATGTATGGTATAGATCAGCATCGCAATATGTTTGCGTGTTATAGCTAACATTACTCAATTGTACCGAGTTAGCTTAAACTATACTTGTGTCGACATAATATTGCACATTATTTGATTGCTTTTAATGTTGTGTACTGACTAACGTTTTATTAACATGTTTATCTATATAATAATAATAGCAACCCATATTATGTCGCAGTGCCGGGCACAGGTCTCGTCTTCTCTATCAAGAGAAAGATAGGGTGTAGGCGTTAATTCACACACGCTCCTAATACGGGTTGGTGAATCTGACATGTCTTTAGAATTACTTCCAAGTCATGTGGGTTTCCTCACGATGTTTTCCTTCACAGTTAGCAGATTAATCATTTGATTAGTACATATAAACAAAGTCAAATTCATATTGGTACTAACACCCGGGATCGAACCCTCTGCAAGTCGTTTACTTTCCCACTCGGCCACCACCGCTTTTTTCTGTTTATCTATAGGTCAGATTTATTAGTTTCGTGAAATATTATAAAGTCGTTTTTAACAAGGTTGGTTCGGCAAAGCGCGTGCGATGCTACAGATATTGCAAGCTTCCATAGGCTACGGTAACTGCTTACCATCAAGCCGTATACTTGTTTGCCTCCTTATATGTAAATATAACATAATATTAACCGTAGCCTAAATCCTTACAAAGACGCGCGCAGAGGTTGGAAACTTGAGTCGGAGATACAAACAGAATCTCTTTGACATCTTAATTAATAAACACCTCATTCAGCTCCCCAGCGTGAACAAACAGAGCTAATTATAAGTAGAGTGTGAGCGTTACCTGCTAAAGTAATCATTGCATTTCCATCTAAAGTCGTACTCAAATTACTTAACTTTGAAACCACTCAATTCTATCTCTGTCATATAGAAATACCTTTCTATAGTCTATTTCACATAGCATTGGTACTGTGACGTTTAACATTTTACGATGAAGATGAAAGAAAATGTTTAAATTAGTCTCTAACCAGAAGAAAGAGCCTAGAGTATTCAATCAATAGGTTTTAATTTAATCGTCTTTCATTTTTACACGCTTTTTATTAGCTTCACCTGTATGTTTGTATGTTTGTAACCGACTTCTTTGGGCGCGATTTTGACCCACTTTAAACGGCCAGATTTCGTTCAAACTTTGTAGATTTATCGAGGACCGATGACAATACACTAATTTTATGAAATTATAAATAATATTATTATTACTAAAAAATAAAAAACAAACTGAAAAACACGCTTTTTATAGAAAACCCAACTAAAAAATAGAAAATATATTTTAATTAATTTAAATTAAGATGAAATTAAGAATAAAAAAAAATCCTAAATAAATAAAAAATGAAAATATTTATAACTATTGACACCATGCACCTCACGCTTTTTTATTTTTATTGATATTTATCTTCAAATGTCAAACTTCATAGTACCCAATGCTATGTGAAATATACTATAGTGTTCGTATGTGCAGGTATACCTGCAGTATTATCGTTAAAGTGCCTCTATAAGCCATACAGACAGCTCCATTGACATAAGCAAAGTGAACAAGGTTATCGTCTAATTGAGATTGCATATTACGTATCGTACCTTGTGCATGGATCAATTGGATTACTTAGTACTTACAGGAGAATAAACGCTGAAAGACTATTTTGTAAAACTGAAAACTTTTGTCATTTTTGATGCGATGGATTAAAACTACATGGATAAAGAGACTAGAAAACGTAGAAAAATTGCTTTTTGTTTTGGTTATACTTTTGTAATCTGCCTCGTTGTTATAGTAGTCGGTGAGACCGACTGCCGATCACGAGGTCCCCGGTTTGATTCCCGGGTCAGGCCAAAAATTTATAGGTATTGGTGCATTGGATTTTTCTGATATGAAATTTATATGTATGTATTTAAATATATATTAATACAAGTATATATTGCAAATATGTATATGTTGATTTTGTTTCAGTATATACATAGGTATCATTATTGTGTATTGTATTTATGTATTTGGTAGTCAATAGCAATTGATTCAATTAAGAATTAACTTCAATTACTGCAACTACTTCGTTTATCTCTGCATCACCGAGGTTGACTGGTAGAGAATGCCATCGGTATTAAGTCCGCCTATATATTTGTGTGCATGAAGTTTTATAAATAAATAATGTAATAGTATAGAAGATATGTATAGTAGTGTATTGAATAGTACTTAAGTTAATATTTCCTCGAATTAAAAGTAATTGAAAATTTTACTGACTAATGTAAACCTTTGTTATTTTTAACAATCAACGTCATAGCGTTTTATTATTTGACCTTTGACAAAGCCATAGAAGCTTTGGTACACAAACAAACGCGAAAACAATCAATAATATATGCAGATATTATGTCGACCTCTGTAATTGTGTGTGGGTGTTCCGCATTTTTGTGCCGAATGTGATTGTTGGTTTTAAGGATTTGGTTATTCAAACAGCCTGTAATGCCATTATGTCATAAAAATCGAGTGACCAGTTGTTTTATTGAGATTCTTCTACTGCAACTTCTTCTACGGCCCTACCCTAGTTAGCGAATTGGCCGAAGAAAAGAGTATGCAAGCATTTGTTTTTATGACGTTCATAAGTATTATGTATTTGATCTAAATAAATAAATGAGTTTGACTTTAACCTTGCGATATATTTACAAATATCATAAAACTCTAGGTAATATAATGTGTATTGAAATTAGTGTAGCGTTTGATCATAAAAATAATTAGTGTATTAGTAGCTTTTAAATATTAAATTGTGTACCGACACACAATTTAATATTTAAAAGCTACACTAATTTCAAGACACATTATACTTTTTGTCAATATAACAATAATGGCCGCAGGACATATTAGGTAGTGCATAAGTGATTGCGCAAACACTATACGATGGGACGGCAATCCGACACAACCGGAGAGAGATCAGGCGAAGGACCAACGGTATCACGTGCTTTTTGAGGCCCTGAGGAATCTCGCTGTGTTTTTTAAAAATAGTTTAGCATCTACGTAAAGACTTTTTTGAGTTTACTTGATCCTCGCGGCTTTTACTTTGTTTTTGTAGACACGAAACGAATGTCGTCAAAGACGGGAGACGCGTGGCAGCCACTAATACAACAGATACAAACATATATTATATACCTGTATAAGTAGCTATTTTCTATGTTTAAGAGTCTATTCTATATAATTTTGAGCTACAATTCCAGTCGAATCCAACTATTATGCATACTTATGCCTTTTAATAACTTAGTTAAACGAAGCGTTGAAAAGAAATTATGCGATTTGTAAGTTTGTGCGTTAATTACATCCACTTTAACCGTAGAAAGTTTAGAATTACAGATTTTATTAGTTTTCTTTTAAATTTGGAAATTATACTTATTTATTTTACGTATTAGGTGTATAGAAGGTAGATAAATAGTAACGGGTGCAGAAGGGCTGACAGCAGCGGACACAATGGAGGACCTCCTAAAGACTGTTATTGATTTATCTAGCAATGTAATTCTAGTTTACTTCAACAGTGAGAAAACGTAATCATAGCAAAAATTAACGTAGCTACCTACTTAATATTGCTATTATGCAATTAGCCTATTAACCTTACTAAATCCTAGGTTCTAATTAAAGCTCTTACTTTCACGATACACAAATAAACGGACAGTAACACCGGTCTGTATAATTAGCGTTGGTATTCCACGCCATTCGAAGCTGCAGTGACGCCACACCATTGTTTTCTTTTCTTCAAATTCGATTTAATTTTTATTTAAAATTATTGTTTTTTTAATTGTAATGTTGCTCTGCCTGCTGAATGATTTTTAAACCATTTTTTTTACAATATCTGTGGTAGTTGTGCTGATTTGTCTGTATTTGTACTTTGCAGCATAGGTATCTGTTATAGATTTAAAATGTTTTCTCAAAACAAAGTGTTTCATATTTTGTACTTAGCTGTTTTCCGGCATGAATAATAATATGTAGCAATATATGATATCGTGAGCAATTAGATACAGATTGGTTAACTTTAATTAGACTTTTATTAAAAACTTCGAAATAATTCAAAATTTGTGTTTCAATAATTTGACGCAAAAGTTAAGCATGATTATGAATTCTTAATTTATTCAAAAAGCAAACTTTGTCTGATTAAAAGCACCGCAATTTTCTTGCCACATTTCTGCTGCAATATAAACAACGAGAACGTAGAGATAACTCGTTCGTTAGAGT
The DNA here is from genome assembly GCA_947095525.1 of Trisateles emortualis. Classification (NCBI taxonomy): domain Eukaryota; kingdom Metazoa; phylum Arthropoda; class Insecta; order Lepidoptera; family Erebidae; genus Trisateles; species Trisateles emortualis. The sequence continues at coordinate 8,689,489 of OX352735.1, read as the reverse complement.
AATTTGAATTACATGTAATCAGAAGCTTGGCGTTAACTCCCGGTCGCCATGTTGGTGCGACCGACTCCCGACGCAATATGTTTGCAAGCCGCATCTTGAGCTGTGCCTTTAATATCCTGTCTGATATGCTACTGGTACAACTACATGGTATTCAATTATACTGTTCTATTAATCTATTAAGGTTGTCTGGTTTGCCTTAACATCTTGATTAAGACAATTTGTAGGAGGATTTTGCCATATGAAATGTAGGCTTGCAGACTTGGATAATATTCTTACACATAATATACAATTTTTTAATTCTATTTTCCGGAAAAGTTTGCCGATGTTTTCCTTAAAAACCTTATTTAAAAAAACACAGAAACGGTATTTATTTAGGTCAGATTTAATAACAATGTAGCATATTTATTGGTATATGTAATAAGTAGAAAACATGTCTACAATTTATAGGATTTTGGTGGCATATGATTTAGTAGAAGTAGGTATATAAGTTTAACTATTGGTTGCGGTTATGTGAGCATAGCCGATTACATACTTTTTACGTGTATCTACGTTTTATGTGTTATTAATTTGAAAAATCTAATGACTTTATAATGTATACCTGCTCCAAATATTTTTAAAGATAAACTAAATTAAATTAATACAAAAGTAATTACAATAATTACCTACGATTTTTTTAAACTAGGTTAATACGTAGGTATTTTGTTTGTCTAAATTCGTAGAAAATAAATTAGACTTAGAACGTCTTTAATACAGTTTATGTACTTATCTCTAAAAAAATGATTGTTTTTTAATAATGGTAATAGTTCTGCATATCGATTTCGGAATGTAAAATGTGGTATTGATCCATAAACTATGGGACACTTGATTTGATATCATGTCCCGCGTGCCCTGACACCTGCACCTTAGAAGAGCATCAATGGACGTCACTGAAAATGCAAAACTCGTAGTTAATTTATGGACACAATTTAGATTGCCATCGACACGTTAAGAAGAAACACAAAAAAAGGGTTGGAACTCACAGGAATTGTAACAGATATGTTGTATTTGCTACATTATTTTAGTCCTAGTTTACATATTCGATAGAATTGAGCCTTAACAATATTTCTTCCTAAAACTTACGATTAACAGTTGCAGAGCCAACATTTGATTATGCCAACTAACTCAAGTTTACTGGAGTTAACTGCTGCGTACGTTAAGAGGCAATTTCCCTCGCTAATTATGTGGCTGATGAAAACCGTACGGAGTGACAAACTCAATTTATTACCTCCTACGTTACCCTACATGATTAGTGATAAAATTCTTAGATAAACGGTTTGCGAAAGGGTGCTTTCTAACATTTGTCAAAATAATCGTCCAAGATTTATTTTCACTTCTTCTTATTAGCGTTTCGACGGCAAACATTGTAAGAATTTATATTGTTGCGGCCCAAAGACTGCCACTTTGACTGTTTTGTCGGACACAACCATGAAGTCCTCGCGCGTACAGGTGCACGATGTGAGGTGGGACATGGTTTGGTTTACATCACCCAAATCTGTACCGTATGTATTTTTTTTATTGTTAGGTACTTATAACACATACTTAATACTGGTTTTACATTTTTTTGAGTTGTTTGTTTGTTTTAAAAAGACATCTCCCGCACTAGAGAACAAGCTCTGTGTTGCGGGGGACTTTACAAACATACAATTAACGGACACAAATTACACCCAGACTCAGAACAACTCTTTGTGGGTCAGCAACACGCGGCTGATGCTCCAGATACAACAAACTTTTTACGTTATGCTTGTTTTTATCAACATTATCAATATGTTATTTTGTTTGTTCAGATATCATATTTTTATATATACTGGTTACGTTTAAGCTGACTATTGTAAAGCTGGTATATTCACAACCACGTAAATGCTCACGAATGGCTTCTAGTTTCCGGAGATGTCGCTAACGGTTTGAAATATGGCTTAGTCATCTATTTTTATTTTGTTGGCGTATTTTGTACATCTTTGGCGACTTGCGACACGTGTTGCGTAGGACTTAATAATAATATTAACAACCCATAGTTTGAATAAGGGGGCTGGTCCTGATGGTATACCGCCTGTCTTCTTAAAGAGCACCGCTAAATATTTATGTTCTCCACTTCAAATAATTTTCAATAAGTGCCTTACTGAAGGAATCTTCCCCGACATTTGGAAACGCGCTTTTATAACGCCCATATATAAGAATGGAGACAAAAATAATATTGAAAACTATCGTCCCATTTCCATATTGTCCACCTTGTCGAAGCTTTTCGAGAGCCTTGTGCATGGTCATCTATATCCTCAAATTCACCACATAATTGTTCAGGAACAGCACGGTTTTGTTAAACATAGATCGACAGTTTCAAATCTTATGTTGTTTACTAACTTTTTGTTCGAGAACATGGACGCCCATATTCAGGTAGACACCGTGTACACAGATTTTCGGAAAGCTTTTGACAAGGTGGACCACAAAATATTGTTAGAAAAAATTGCATACAACGGAATTAGAGGGAACTTGTTGAGATGGTTCTCGGCTTACATTTCCAACAGGACACAACAGGTTGTTGTTAATGGTTTTCAGTCTGATCCCTTTACTGTTTCATCCGGCGTGGCCCAAGGTTCCATAATTGGTCCTTTACTTTTTATTATATTTATAAACGACATTAAAAGTTGCTTCATTAACTCTAACTTCATAATGTACGCTGATGATATTAAGATCTACAAGACCTGTTCTAATATTCAAGACTGTTATCTTTTACAGGATGACCTTGATCGACTGTCCTCATATTGTTCAAATAATAAACTTCAACTCAATCTGTCTAAGTGTAATGTTATATCTTTCACTAAAAAAAGAAACATTATTTCACATAATTATACCTTACAAGGCACTAATTTGCAAAGCGTAGACCGCGTCCGTGACCTCGGAGTTTTTCTCGACTCTAAACTTCACCTGGATTCACATATTGACTATATTATTAACAGGGCCTACAAAATGTTCGGTTTTGTTATGAGATCCTCGCGTGATTTTAAAAGACCGACCACATATCTAACTCTATTCAATACTCTTGTTCGTTCTCAACTTGAATACGCGGTACAGATTTGGAATCCTCTTTACGACAAATACAACAATAAACTTGAAATGGTTCAGAAAAAGTTTTTACGAAGCATGAATTATAGATGTCATTACAGCAAATTGTCGTACAAGGACTTACTAGTAAAGTACAGATTATTAAGCCTGGAGTCCAGACGAGTCCTACTTATGGCTGTAACGCTGCATGGCCTATGTAACAACAAGTTCGATTGCAGTGCTATCACGAACCAGTTATGCTACATTGTGCCAAGAACTGTGCATCGAGGGGTCCGTACGAACCGCGTGTTTTACACAGTTAAATGCAACACCAACGCTGGTGTGCGCGCTCCTCTTCGCCAACTTGTTCAAGCGTACAACACACACTTCACAAATATTGATATATTTGCTCTCTCGGACTTTAAATTTAAGACACAAGCACGCGAGATACTAGTAAATAAATAATTTAATTTAATGATTCACTTCCTACTATAATAACTTACTACTTTATTAAATATCTTTCACGCGCACTTTCAATCTTCTGCCCTTTACTTCTGCTGAGGACAATAGTGTGGGTTGTACGTTTGATCTAGATTAAGCTAGCTTTATACTGTGGGTAATATTGTAATGTGCAACCGTTTTTTGTCCCAATAAAGAAAAATAAAATAAAATAAATAGTTGTCCCACTGCTAGGCACGAGTCTCTATCAAGAGAGAAGAGAGTTTACCATTGCGTGATATTTGCCATCTATTATCTAGTTTATAATCAAAAACATTTATAGTATTAATTTCCCTGATATCAGTTAATGTAAGAATCCACTAAATTTCAACACCGCTATCCGTAACTTGAGACGCACACACAAGGCATCCAATATATTGCGTATATTCAGTAACACAATTATTTACATTTCAACATCCTTAGGAATTTAATAGAGGAAATGAAAAGGAAAACTCTATTTGATATGCAATAATAGACACTAGAAAACACAGTTGGAATAATAAGGAATGTACTTTCACAATGTGTAGGATATACTCGGAAAATACGTTGGAAAACTTAAGAACTGAGTAAGGAAATTGCTTTGGTGATATTAAATATGACTTCAGGCTATGACTGTGATTGGTGAGCTTTGTATTTTTTATCTACAGGCTAAAAAATGTATAGAAAGTGTTGAGGTTTATAGATGGTTGTACATTCGACATCAAGAAATTAAGCAAAAAAAAGAACAATTGTTTAAATATTGTGTCAAACCTGTATACCTATTTTACATTTAAATTTATGATTAAAGTAAGCTCAGTTAATATAATTATTTTCCTGATAGTATATATCTGAGACAATTTTTTCTTTTCTTTTTTATAAAACAACTCCAGCACTAAAAAGCAAGCCCTGTGTCGTGGGAGACTTTGCAAAAATAGAATATACGGACACAAAATACACCCGGACTCGGAACAAACATTTACGGATGACACAAAGTTTTGTTTCGTGTGGGAATCGAATCCACACACAACAGTCAGGGACTTGTTGTTTTTAAGTCAGTAATTATAAGTTTTTGTAATAATTACGGTATTTGTTATAAAGACACAAAATTCCTAAAGATGTAGTCATCATTAGTATATTTTGCTTAGACAGGCGGATGCGTGAGCGCTGAGCGCAAGGTCGAAACGAACAGTTGGATCATCACATAATATTGTTGTAGCAAGTCACGAATTTATTATAAACTAATGTACTCGCTTATCTTTATGTGGTTTTCTATATATATGTATACGAGAAGTATGTATATATAGGCATATCTAATCTAATATTATAAAGAGGAAAGATTGGATTTTTTAAAACAACTCGCCCGATTTAAAAAAATACAAAACGTTTTCCTATTCCAGGGAGACTCCATATTAAAGCCGTGGTGTAAAATAGGGGTCAGCAAAACGTAAGTAACATCCCTGTTTTTGCAAGCGTCCCGAGGCTTCGATAACTGCTTAATATCAGGCTGGCCGTATGCTTGTTTACCATTCAAGTAGTATAAAAATATATATCCACTCTTTGTATATTATGTGCTTCAATAGAAACTTATCCTTACTATTATTATAAATGTGAAATATTGTAAGAATGGATGGATGTTTGTTACTCTTTCACGTAAAAACTACTGAACGGATCTGGATGAAATTTAGCACAGAGATAGATTATGGTCTGGAATAACACATAGGCTACTTTTTACAGCGATAACCGACATCCACGCGGGCGGAGCCGCGGACAACAGCTAGTACTGTATAAACGAATAACAAAAAAACTACATTCTATAAGAATAATTATGCATATAACAGCAGGCGTCTTGCTTATAAGAACTACGTATGTTGCAATCACAATATTACATTACAATAAATCGCATAAGCTCCATTAATATGCAAAGGTTGAAAGCTTACGATTAAACTATGAGAATTTAGTTGCATCACAAGTTTCATCATACATTGTTCTTAGTCGCGTAGGCAGCCACCACTGTCTTACTAATTGCTTGTAGGTAGATGTAGCTGTCCCACCAAAACATCCTCAACGTAATAATGCGTTAACAGACGTGATTAATCATCTCCGTGCTTAGTACTTCAGCAATTTACTACAATATACTAAGACTGAATATTAATTGCTTGTTTCACTGAAATGAAACTGTCGTCTAAAGTTTACTGTATTATTTGAGACGCGTTTAATATAATACCCGGTTTTATCATGACCGTTACAAATGATTGAGTTTGATCTTAATACATGTATAATACAATTAATATATTATTTACTTAAATATATATATCTACCTCAAACAAGGTGCTCTTAAAAATAACCCCCTATAGAATATTCTGTACAATTACCAGAATGGTATCCTATCAGGTGCTCACTGTACACGTCCTTTTAGACCTAAAGTGGGATACATATAATTCACATTAGGACACACTCTTAAATCCTACAATACTAGTCAGAATAGAAAAGTCACCGTACATATATCTATTTAGTAAAATTTATATTATCACAAAATTACTATTGAATGCACTTAATTTTCTTTCTTCTCCACCCAAAAGTTGTCTGGTATATAATTTATACCTCTAGTGCAAGGAGTAAATAAAAAAATAAAATAATACATCCTTATAATTTTACGTAATCATACGCGCATTAGATTTATTTTTATTGTTTTGAATTAATGGTACAAGTAAAAAAGGAGACCAATAGGCGTAGGGTTTCTTCATAACGATTGTTACGAAAGACGTTTCAAACTCCATCAAGCGGAACTTGACAAAAAGACAAATTAATAAAATGAAAATGATTCCCACTACGAGTGTTTAAACCCCTGGCAAAAATATAGTAATTTATGTCGTATTTAGTTAAGCTCCCTGACACTCATTTTAGAACGTAAGGAAGTTAGAGGCCTGCCGACGCCTACTAATTTCTTTTCGGATTAAGTTCCGTGTAGTAATCAAGGAAATCTATTTTATCTTTGAGCGTGATTACTTCGCAGATCCTCCTCTTGATTCAGTTAAACAATTTTATGAACTGTGGAAAATCTACTCCTGAACTTTTCAGACGGAACTTTATTGTTCAAATACCAGAAACAATAAAAGCTATATCTTCATTGTGTTTATTAAACCATTAAAACAACAATGTAACGAACTTTTATATTTCCCAAAGGTAAACCGAGGCGCTCTGGTCCCGATTTTAATTAAATAGAATGTTCAAACCTTAGGATGAAGTTATTTGAAGTATTGGCAAAAGTTATACAAAGTAAATATTACAACGATAAAGAGATTTTACTCACCATTCGGACACGTGAAGAGGTTGCCCTGCGGAACAAAATAAAATGATTAGAAACTTCAACAAAATATTTAGACAGTTAAGCTCTCAGTTAATTCGTGACTGCTTTGATCACGCGAAGTTTAATTGCTGATCCACAAGATAGCAAATATTTCTAAAATGTGCTTCTAATGATGTTCTTGTAGCGATTTATTTTCGATCGTAATAAAATTTTCGACTGACATTTTTTAAGGATTTCATTGTTCAAATTAAGATCGAAAATTTATCGTTTTAAGATCGTCATAGTACATCTACAGTATGAGAATCGATAGAGATCTTAGTTCTATATTGATTGGATAATTACAATGGGCATTCATAATTAAGATATTGCAGTTTTATTTTTTATTTCTTTAACATTTGAGTAAGGATAAAAGCTGGTACTGGTAGGTACTTCATAGAACAGAACGTGCTTTAGAATTTACTATTACCTGTGATGCTACAGGAGGTATAATAGTGTGCTATCAGCCAAGTTGGCACTCAAGCACTCTTAACATTTTAATTTCGAAATTTCGTCATTAACGGACAAAATTACTAAGCAAAAATATTTCAAGATTTACTGTGTCATTTTATTTATCTGCAAATCGTGTTAACTCTTGCACAGGTATACCATATTGTATTTTATAAATAAATAAACATTCTATGAGTGGTCAAGCATCCACTTGGCCGATCGTATATATTGAAAGCATACACATACATAGCATAATGTTTACCTAGATAACTTAGGTGCCTCCTTGTTTCTTAATATTATGTGCTGCAGAGCTACTAAAGCCTTTATGTCGAAGTAAAGTTTGCGTGGGCTTGACATCATATTACTTGTGCCATATTTAGTAATGTCGTTACATGGCTAGTTAATTTGGCTTGTATGCGACAGCATAACGGGGATTCTCTGTGAGAGTACATAATTTCTTAGTAGGTGCTTAATTTTAATACAAAATATATTATGTGTATATTCCAACTTCCTGCTTCGTGCAGGTAGGCACCTGATTCATGCAGGTACCTACCTGCAAGAAGCAGAACTAAATGGCTGTCTCCAAAAATACAGTCAATGTGGCTGTATTTTGAGCCTCAACAATATAAATCCTAACGGTGTTTGCCACAGAAAAGTTAAGAGTTGCCTGTTCCATAGGTTCTACATGTTATAGACAGAAGAAATCATTGGGAATAATAGCCTGTTGAAGGTTTCCGGCAGCTAATGGATAGAGATAGCTCAGGATCAAATGCTGTGAAAATCTTTGGAAAAGGCCTATATCCAGCAGTGGATGTCTTTTGACTGAATAAATAGAATAGATTAGCCATGTTCTTAGTAGGCTAAGCGGGGTATAGGCCTGCCCCGCTAGACAAATGGCATAAACGGTAGTCAATTCGAATAGAATAGAAAGTCAATGTATGGGACTTGAAATAGAGGCTGGAAAGTTTACAGGCCGTGTAATAGGAGGCTATACCATAGTGTAAAGAAGACTCTTTCTCTGTATTCAGTAAGCGTACAGATAAACGGACTGGCAACGTAGCGGATTTGTCGATCAATAAAACTAAATATAATTAACTTAATCCATCTCAGAAATCGAACATGAAACCTCATCACAGTATTGTATGCGACACCAATATAATTAAAGTCCAATCATTAATTTCTACTAATTACAGAGCTGGGACATTATTCACCATAACTATGTGAAACATTATACCCAGTAAACGTACCTACGTAATTGTAGCTGTCATTTAACTATACAGTTTATAAATAAGTATACAATACTGGGGGCTTCTGTGTCGATTGCTTAAGGTGACATGCGACTCTGCGGTAGTGTGGAGTTGTATAAGAATCGACCAATAGAAAGAACCTTTTGAAATAGTTATGGTTTTCGGCTTTGCTTATTTATATGGTGGATATAAGCGAAGTCGTATTTCTAAGGAATCCTGCTATGATACTCGAAAAGTAGAGTGCAGTGCAAAGAGCAGACTCTGCTGGGTAGCAATGTACGATTTGCAATAATAAACGCTACTAGGGATAGGTACTTAGTACGTACCTAATACTCTATCTCTAAATAAACTCATATATTCTCATAGCAAAAAAAGTCTATGACATGTATTGACCGTATTGGCTTGCGTACGTTTTGGTCTTTAATGCTATTAATCCACGAACACACGAACATGTATTCGCTGACTCGCCATCGGCTAACTATATTTGTACTGGCAATTTAACGGATTGATATTTTCAGACCACACACAACGAAACAAATCTGTACTGTGGTCGGTTTCACAGTTTTCCATTCGGAAATTGATATAACAGCGGTCACGACCGAATGAAACATTTCGAGTAGGTTGCCAAATGGGGGAAAGTGAGTTTGCGAGGACAATCGCCACCCGTGACCGAATAAAACAGTTATAAAAGAACCAATAAGTTTTATAGGATAAAACAATGAATGAGATGCCACGCTGAGCTGAGATTCAATTTAATTGTTACATAATTGATAGCAATGAGCCGAAAGTCGAATGCCTCAAATACCGGTCCATAGAAAGTACAATCAATTCTTTAAAACAACCGTTTGTAAACAGATGTCTACATAAGCAAAAATCTCTTTGTATTCCAACAGTTTACAGCTAACTTTGTAGTTTTACTAACTTTATAGGTACGTTCTGTGCGTAACTTTTATTTACGATTGGGTAAAGGGGAATGGCCAGTTTTATGACTCAAGTTTTATTTCTGTGAAATTGACGGCTTGATTTTGTGGTTTTGTCACAAAATTACCGCAGATTACTGAGACAATTTCGCCGCATTTCAGTCGAAATCCGCGTTAAAATTAATATAGTAAATATGGCATAAAGTGCGATGCGTTCACAAAATTTGCCTAAATTATACGTCACTGCTTTTACCAAAGCAAACACAGCTTGAAAGTGCAAACTCACATAGGCCGCAATGTTTGTCTAACAACTTACAAAATCAGAGAGCTACCAATTTGTACTGACGCTCTTTCACATTAAAATTGAATGTATTTGGACGGTTTATAATATCTGGAAATGATAAAGTCGTAACCGATTGCGTGTAAATTGTATGGTGTCATTAACACCGCGCTGAGGTAGCGATGCAGTTACGTAAGTAATTATTGTTATAAGAATCTCACATTATGAAAATTAAAAAGTTCACGCATAATCAAATAACTCTTGCTTATCAAAATAATAATTGATCTTTTGTCCGTTACAAACTTTTAGTCATAGATAAATTGCTAATCATTAAACTTTATAAAATACATTAAAAAGTGCTGTTATAATAATAACGCTGAAATGTTTCGCGGCATTGACACATTATGAGTATTAATTATTTTAATCGGAGCCATCATGATCATAATGACGCAATTATTTCCGATACCGCTAAACTGAAAACTTCATAAATCCTACATCACTGATTTATAACGGTTGTTCAGTTGAAATAGGAGTACCCTAATGTACCTGTTAACGCTAATTAACATTAAATAAGGGAAATCTTCAAACAAAACACATAGTCTCACGAACACAAATCCTCATATTATATTTCTTTTACTCATATTGCAATTTGCTCGACTTCTGTGCCAATCACAGGGGTCCATCAGAATACCAGCGTCAGTCAACTTAACCGGTAGCCTGATACAATGCTGGGCTGGATAACTATTTTCTGTACACTGACACATGGTACAGTGTAGCCGTAATTTATTATTTTGTTGTTCATATACTATATTGTGTTAATAAACTTTTTTTTTCATTCTTTAACACAATAACAACATTACATGGAATTGCTTTATAAATACCTTTAAAGGTTACTTTACCTTAATTAATATTCTCAACACATTTAAATAACAATTCGTTTCTTAATGCATCAGTGGTTTTAATTCGGTAAAAGTTAATACTTTCGCAACAACATTGCGAAATTACTGCACAATAGTCTGATAACGTGTAGGATTGTTTGTTTACCATACAATGAGATGTTCCGCTAATATGATTGAGGAGGCTGAATCAACATCCGCTTGTGCCATACAAAAACAATACTATTTAGGTCACCACTATTCGATGTTTGAAAATTAAAAATAATTTGAATAATGATACAATATCTACACATGCCACTACCCATTTTTCCATACACACGTATTCCTGAATTTTAAGCCTAGAGCAATGAAATATTAATCTGATATATAATAGATACGAGTATCAGGCTTTACAATGACGCATGGTTTCATGTTTTTTTGGATAAACAGCTTATTACAGAAGTTATGACCAACCAAATATTAAAAAAAAGCATATTTGAAAGGGCCCCAAATAATCGTGTAATAAACAAAATAAGGTGGCATAAAACTAAAAAAAAACGAGTCACAGCGTCATCCTCTGAGTCTTTGCGGAATGATTCTAAGGTAGATAATATTTTTGTGTGGCACAAGCGCATGTTGATTCAGTTTCCTCAAAAATTCCTTACATCAATTTTAAAATAATTTTAAGTAAAGACTATTTGCTATAGGTTCTCCTCCAATTCTATCCACAAATATACCCTACCAGCTTTGCCTATCATCTCCTCGTGTTTCGTTCTAGTTTCTTTTTTATTTCTACGATTCAATTGGCATTGGTAGCTAGTTTTATTTCCATTTAAAAATCAAGTTCTCACTTATATGTCAGATAGTTCTAGTAATCTCCTTAAAATGGTAATGATAAACGATAATCTAATGGACATTTAATGAGGTTAGTCATTTTATCGACTAATATTCTATGTCATTTAAATTGTTTTATGATAAGTGGAACTATTAAATTATGCAACTGTTTGAATAAAAATGATGTAACTTTAAATCGAAGTAATACAAGTTTTACTGACCCATGAATATTTCCACTTTCCCGAGTGCTACATTTTAGATTAGAAACTGCGCTATATAACATTTTTCATCAGAAAATACGAGTGGCTCATAACGTACTACAATGTGTAAAGTTGGGAAGTACGAAAGAATAGATACATATTTGTTTTGTCATTTTTACATTGTAATAAATATATGGTAGAAAATTTGGTTTTTAACTTAGTATTTTGACTAGGTATAACAAGTATAAAAGATCGGGCAATTGCAGAACTTTTTTATTTGTACAAAATACTTCAGTGCCTTCTGACGAAGGTCTTAAGTGACGATTTTTGTTACAGAAACGTGGTCTCTTCTCTATTGGCCTTATGAATTTCAATGCAGCTTTAAGAGCTAATTTTGGTGTTTTATAAAGTGAATTCCGAGTCAAACATTAAAAGTGTAAAAACTATAGTTAAAAACCTCATCGAAGGTAAGAAGGAACAAAAAATACATAGTAGGAAGGTAGCATTATACGGGACTTAAAACACGTAGGTAATATTAATATTCAGTATAGAACCCGTTAAATGGTTAAAACAGTTACTTATGATAAGAAAAAAGCCTAACCAAAGATATAAAATTTTATTCAATTTGTTATGGTAAGTCTTAATTTGTTTTCAATAACTGTATACAGGACCAATATTGTTTTATTGTATCACTGTTGTGTTATTTATCACGTTGATCATTGGGGTAGGTAGAGACTATGGTATGGCAATTGCTTTGATCCAGACATACTTCTTTCGTTTTCTCTACACTTCAGTTCCGGATATGATCTTTTAATTTGGCAATTGTAGTAGTCGATGTTGGTCCTACTGACATCTTCATTTTATTATTATTCTTGTTCTATATATCTCTTTTGTTATACTTTATAAAATTTGACAGCAACCAATGTTGTGCTTTGAAGGATGAAACCGCGAAGGTTTCTTGTCTTCCTGTCTTGAGCAAAAGGAGGTACAAGCTGGCATGGCATAACATGGTTGTTTATACTATATGAAAATTTTGGAAGCGGGTTTTTAAAATATTACCGACTATATTCGTATGATAAATAGTGCAATCTTACCTCTGTGCTGGCGTGTGCCGCCGCCAGTAGAAACACGACGACACATAGTGCCGCCGGACACCTTATCAACATCGTAAATCTGTGGACAAAACATAATAACTCTTAGCTTTAGGTACTCATATTACGTATCTCTACATAGCCTATATACATTGTATACAAGCTATCAATCTGTAGACGAAAACTATTAGCTTTATCACCTAAACAATGTCGTTAGAAAATGCTTTGTAAAGAATAATAGTGGGCTTTGGGATGAAATATTTGTGACTGTAGATTATCTAGAAAAAAGAAAAATCTTTTGAAAAAAAAATTCGCGCACCGAGGAGTATGTGATTTAGCAAAATTAAAGTACAGTTACTTAGTAAAGTTAAAGTTAAGCTCCGTCTTACAATATAATCAAAGTGAATCAAATATGCTGAGTCTTCTCTGCTTTGTATGATAATAACGCAAATATAATTAATAAGCCGGAGACATAATATGACGGAAAACAATAATGTTTTAATAATGTATATAGCGATAAATTGTTTCTTTTGTAAATAAAAAAATGAATAAAACAAGCCATTGCACAGCTATGACGGAGACTCGCCGATGAATATTTACGTTGTAAAATATTAACAAGTATCGTATCTGCACCCGTTTATGTATTAATTGAAATTAACTTTTGCATATTTACAGTGCGATCTCGAAATTGAATCATAAAATGAAAAATTTTCGCGTACCCGCTCGTTTACACTAAAAGGCTGCCAATACACGGTCACAAAAACATCAATCACTTTTTTTAATATTTATTGTTGAAACTAATTTTAAAAACATACATCAAAATAAATCATCATCATCAAATAAATATATGTATATTCAATTAAATATGTTAAATATATTTTAGTCTTATACAAACAACGATCACTTGAGCAAATAAACGTCAGTAAGTTGTACTGGATTAACTTACGGGGTGCAGATGTAGTCAAACTATAAAATGTAATTTCATCTTATTTAGATATAGACGAAAGTCTTCGACCAGTGTGTTGCCAGTGATGACCTATGAATCCGAGACGTGGTCGTTCACTGTGGGCCTAATGCGAAGGCTCAAAGTCACCCAAAGAGTAATGGAGAGAGCTATGCTTGGAGATTCCCTGCGAGACCGAATCAGAAACGAGGAGATCCGTAGGCGAACCAAAGTGACCGACAAAGCTCGAAGAATTGCCTCAATTAAGTGGCAAATATATATCAATTAAGTGGCATATAGCTGAACCGATGGCCGTTGGGGCAGAAAGGTAGGTAGAGTGGCGACCACGAACTGGCAGATGCAGAGTGGGCAGGCCTTCAACAAGGTGGACCGACGATGTGGTGGATCTGGTCGCGGGCAATCGATGGTCAAGCTCAGCTCCGGACCGAACGATGTGGAAAACCTTGGGGGAGGCTTATGTCCAGTAGTGGACGTCTTATGGCTGAGATGGAAATAGCAATAAAGCTATGATGTTTGTCGATAAGCATCATTCTTACTTTATCCATTTACTAAGGCTTGATTTAGAAATTATATTATTGCATCTATAATTTCTTGTTTCCATATTTATTTGACATCAAATCACTCTTTGCAATAATTGACAGTTTTGATTGAAGGTTGAATGAACGTGTAAAGGGTAAATTTATTGTAGATAAGTGTAAATATATCATCCAGCTTACATAGTAATTGGTGATTGGTATTAATTAAGTTTGTTCAACAAATGCACAGTTTAATTTATTTTAACGTGATACAAATCCAGGTTTACATCGCTTCAGACTAAGCCTATTTATTGTATCATGAATTAATCTTTGTTTTAGGTCTAGTGATTGTTTATCATTAACGTGTTCATGTTTCACCAGCTTATTTCAATATAGTTTGACACATAAACTTTCGTTAAAGATATGATTAGTGTAACATATTTCACACACTGGCACACTGATCAAAACGCCAAGGCGAACTGATCAATCTAAAGGTAAATAATGTTTGATCGTGTTTAAAAACGAAGTTTATAATAGTATTGTAGGTATATCATGGGACGCGATCGTTAAAAAGTTATTATATTAATGATTTTTGCCAGCTCAAGTTAAATTATAAAACTTGTGAAGTAGGATAACGTAATTTAAAATCGCTTTGAATAAGAATAATTTTAGTATAACTTTGATAGAAAATATCGATTTGTCTGAACTCTGACTTCTGAGTAAGAAAATTGGCTTTCAAGTTACTCTATTTGAAAAAGTTATTAACTGTTAGTTTGCACAGTGACTGTTCACAAGATCGTTTTTATTTCGATCATGATTAACCTACCTACATACATGTGGTATGAGCGAGCTTACATAAACGACTTTTCAATAAAAGAGGAGCTGATTAAGGGTTTTCCCCATTTAGGAGGGAGCTATAGAAGATTTTATACGATTTACTTGAAGTCGGCTTGATCTAGGGATGCACAACGGATCTGAAATATGAATGGTCAGTTTTCCTCCCCTTTAGTTGTTAAAACCCAAGCTAAAGAACTGCATTAGTTCATCAATTCGTTGCTTAAATAATGCCTTTTATAAATTCTCATGCATTTTCCTTTTTGTTGCTGACTGTACACGACAGAATTCTAAATCTAAGTAAACTATTTTTCTACCTTCAACTGTGAGAAACAAGATTTCGTTAAAAAATATGAGAATATAGTAACCTACAATTAAGTGTCAAGATAACTTATCTAAGCTTTGTCAAAGGCACAATGAGTTGCGTTGGCGTTTCATAACAAATAAGCAACGAATTCCGTCGTGGGGACTGACTATTACAGTGCATGAACGAATAAGTTCTTGAATCGAGACAAAGTGGAGCGAGGGCAGGTGTTAAACGTACTTTGCTAAGATTGGGGTAATCAATGTGACATTGATTAGAATTGAACGTTGAATAAAAATGACCGATTGAGAATTCTAAATTGTAATTTTAAGAATATATACAAAATTGACTCACATCATAACTAAATTTCAATGTGAATCTACTAATCTCGGGCGGTGTAAAAAAAACTTTGCTATTAAACTGTGAGATATTCTGAAGTGCTGCAAAAGATATTAGATTACATTTGACTTTCATTTTTTTTACTAGAATTACTAAAACAAATACAGTATTTTCATGCAGTATCGTATAAGGACAACCTTGAAAGAAACTTACGAGCCGACTTTTGGACCTTATTTCTACCGTTCTCTTTCTATATCTAATATTGCAAATGGCCGGATGCTAATCAATGTTTATAGGCATGTGACGCAAAAATGTTGGTCCCAATTATTTGGTAATACAGCTTCCTGTTCTGAATGAAAAGTCGTCAGTACGACCTCGGTTACATCCAGAGAGCTGAATTATTTAAAACTGGTTTGTTTTTATCAAAAATTGTTAACATAAGAGAAACATAATTTATAACTAGTGTCAGTGTCTTTAAATTCGCGCCGAGTATACCCATACGAACCAACATTTCTAAAACCCACAGTTTTTTTTAGAATCTAAGTTTTTCTACTCAGGCCTTGCTCTTTGACATAGAAGTTGTCGGAAATAAATAGTGCCACGTTGTTTAAAAATTTTTGCTTATAATACGAATTGAAGCTGAAAATAAATCAATACCACTTTGCTCTAAAACTTTTGCTTATAGCTTATAGGTAGGTACTCTGTCTACTGTGAACCACATGAGACTCACGCGCCACGGTTTGTCAACTAATGAAAACCCAAGCTGAGCTCGCGACAAAGCCTTTCGAATTATGGTAAACCGATTACTATCTAGACAATTTAGCTAGGAGATCCTAGTACCAGTCGCAAATTAAAATATTTTTTCAATATTTATATTAAATGCTACTGCTATTTACTCACAGGGTTATTTTCCCTAAACTGATATTAAATATTTCTTCCGACAAAAAATGTTACGTTAAAATATTACAAAGTATATTTAAGTACGAGTAATAACGTTAAAACATCGTCCCAAAACGTGTATTTCATATTCTCAAAGTAACGATACCAAGCATCAAATATTTAGTATAATCTTTTATAATGCTAAAAGAAACGTAAAAGCTTGGTAATATATCGATACCTCCCACGTAAGTTATTGTAACCCACAAAATTGACATTTTGCTTTTTTTAGCTATATCGCCTTTTTATACCTATATCTACCTGCTAAAAAATTAAAAAGTTGAAAAATTGCCATATTTAGGGTACTTTTCAGACGTATACAGTTGTATCTTTATTATGACCACAGCGTATAACATTGCATCAGGTCGATGCAACTGTTTACGCGGGTCGGGGCTGGGGATCGTTGAGCGGTCGCGCTGTGTATGTGTGACATACAATAGTCTTGCCCGGGGGCGCTCGATCAGGTGGATGCCTCGGTGGTTGCGATAAATATCGAAAGTTTTTAGTGTTTTAACAGTTTTATTATTTAGCTATTTTTGAAAACAATGGAGCGTAAACATAAAATACAAAGTAGAGGCCGAAAACTCTGTGATATGGTAAATAATACTGATAAAGCCATCGAAAGTTGCTAGGAAAAATCAATAAAAAACAGAATATATCCTTAAACCAAATAACTAAATAATAAATCCGAAAGTTTTTGTAATTCAAGTCGCCAAAATGTAACAGTATCATTTAATTTTCTTTATTTTATTTCAATTTTTTATTTTATTTTGACAAAGCCAGTCTAAACTGTTGTATAGATTACTTACAATAACTTACGTCGCTAAGAATAACCTAAAACAATATTGTATAATCACATACAACAATTTACGTTGCGGAGTTATAACAAATTAAGTGTTATGTAATACATACAATATTTTACTTGGGGATTGGTTACTAAAAATTATATAGTATGTCGACATGGTATATTTTACGTTGCTATGACATTTTTTTTTAATTTACATACAATAGAGTGTGCCTAAAATTCTTACATTTTCTGCCACTGCTATCATCATTTATGCATCAGCTACTTCTATGGTTCAGCTCATGAGATTCTACCACTTCCATTTCATTAAGAATTGATGATATGACTGCTTAACATTACATAACATTACTTTTTAAAATTGGAAGAGGTTGGGTAAATACTTCACCACACTAGTCAATTGTAGATGGTGGGAGTAGGCTGGTGGTCCACCTACTGGTTGTCAAGCTGTCCAGGATTTCTCCACCTAGCTTAACGATTATTACAATTACGTAAAAACCGGGATCTTTACAATTACTTTACGTGAATGCCGAAGCCCAGAAACTCTCGAGTTAGATATGCCACTAGACGATTATCGACTTTCAGTTGTTTTTTTTATTCAGCTTCAGACTTCTAAAATTCGAGTGATTTTTTTGAATACGAGTTCCGACGCGGAACTAACGCCGCAGAAACAGCTCGTAATATCAATGTTGCGTTTGGATAGGGGACTGCCAATGAACGCACCGTGCGATTTCTGTTTAAACGCATTCGTGTTTCTCAAATCAAATCAAAGTTTCCATAACTTTGATTTGAAGAACGAACCACGTGGAAGACCGCCCGCACAGGTGAATAACAATGAATTGAAAGAGATGGTGGAAGCTGATCCGAGCCAAAGTACCCAGGAATTAGTGGCATGGTTTAACGTTACTTTACCTATAATATTGACTCATTTGCGACAAATCAATTAAATAAAAATATGAAAAATAGGTGCCTCATGATTTGACTGATCTGCAGTAAGAAACGCGTGTTGAAACTTGTGTTGCCTTGTTGAATGATACAGAAATGAAGGAATATTGTATCGAATTGTTACATGTGATAAAAAGTGGATTCCTTACGATAACCGTAAGCGAGAAATGCAATGCCTGACCCCAGGTCAAACGCCGAAACAGTGTCCTAAAGCAAAGCTTACCAATAAAAAAGTAATAGTAACTGTTTGGTGGTCTCAGCATGGTGTTATTCACTATAGCTTTCTCCGATCTGGTCAAGCAATAACGGCAGATATCTACTGTGCCGAACTCCGAACATTGATAGCAAAACTAGCAGTGAAACAGCCCCGACTCATGAATCGATCTTCACCATTATTGCTCCATGATAACGCGAGACCTCATACAGCACGAGAAACCATTTGTCACCCTCCGTATTCGCCAGACCTTGCTCCAACGGACTATATTTTTTTTCGTGATTTGGACAATTTTCTACGTGATAAAAAGGTTTCTTCTCAGGAGGCAATATAAAATGCTGTCACACAGTTTGTCAAATCTAGATCACTCGCAAAGGCATAAATGACCTTCCTATTAATTTTTTTTTGGATACTGACATTCAGATAACTAAAAAAAAGAATGAAGTTAACGTTATGAACCTTGATAGTAAGCTGATCTCAGAGATAGACATTTCGATACCTCCCACGTAAGTTATTGTAACCCCAAAAACAAGATTTTACAGTAGAGCGTTTTAAAGTTATAAATTGAAATATAATCGTCATTTTTTGTTATATTTTTGTGAAATTTGGTATGTATATATAATTTTGGGTACTTTCAATTATAAGGTAAGATAATTTATGAAAATATTGGTACTTTTTGAGATTTTGCTCATACAATGTTTTACAGCGATGTGTATCTTAAAAAAATGTTGTATGTGATACTTACAATCGTTTACACTGGAAAATGATGGTTGTTTTTTATTGTATGTGCTAGATACTATAGTGTACGATGGGTGAAACTAAATATATGCAGTATTGTATGTTAAGAAAATAAAAATCATGTAAGAAATATACTTTTATTAATGAAAATAAACTTCCAAAAATATTTTAAATAGGGACACTATTTAAAATATTTTATATTTCTTACATGATTTTTATTTTTTTAACCATACTTGTAGAGTTTTTCATCTAGAAACTTGTTCTAAATTTCTAACGAATAATTACAAAAGAGATCAAAAGCATACAAACATAAAAATGTAAATACAATGTTTCATACAGAAAGTATAGACAAGGAACAAGCTCTGTGTCGCGGGGGACTTTACAAACATACAATTAACGGACACAAATTACACCCAGACTCAGAACAACTCTTTGTGGGCCACACAAAGTTTTGTCCTATGTAGGAACCAAACCCACAACCTCGTGCACAGCAGGCGCATACTGCGACCACTGGACCACCAAGGCACTCAAGTCAAGTATAAAAAATATTATCAAAATAATGTGTGTGGCTTTTCAATCAATAATAATTTGCACCCTACTTTCTTGTACAGTTTTATGGGTAAATAATAAAAACAGTAACAAACATTCTTAATCAATAAATTTACTTTACTAGCAATTAAACAAATGTCTAATCTTTGAGATCAGCTTACTATCAAGGTTCATAACGTTAACTTCATTCTTTTTTTTAGTTATCTGAATGTCAGTATCCAAAAAAAAATTAATAGAAAGGTCATTTATGCCTTTGCGAGTGATCTAGATTTGACAAACTGTGTGACAGCATTTTATATTGCCTCCTGAGAAGAAAACTTTTTATCACGTAGAAAATTGTCTAAATCACGAAAAAAAATATAGTCCGTTGGAGCAAGGTCTGGCGAATACGGAGGGTGACAAATGGTTTCTCGTGCTGTATGAGGTCTCGCGTTATCATGGAGCAATAATGGTGAAGATCGATTCATGAGTCGGGGCTGTTTCACTGCTAGTTTTGCTATCAATGTTCGGAGTTCAGCACAGTAGATATCTGCCGTTATTGCTTGACCAGATCGGAGAAAGCTATAGTGAATAACACCATGCTGAGACCACCAAACAGTTACTATTACCTTTTTATTGGTAAGCTTTGCTTTAGGACACTGTTGCAGCGTTTGACCTGGGGTCAGGCATTGCATTTCTCGCTTACGGTTATCGTAAGGAATCCACTGTTTATCACATGTCACAATTCGATACAATATTCCTTCATTTCTGTATAATTCAACAAGGCAACACAAGTTTCAACACGCGTTTCTTACTGCAGATCAGTCAAATCATGAGGCACCTATTTTTCATATTTTTATTTAATTGATTTGTCGCAAATGAGTCAATATTATAGGTAAAGTAACGTTAAACCATGCCACTAATTCCTGGGTACTTTGGCTCGGATCAGCTTCCACCATCTCTTTCAATTCATTGTTATTCACCTGTGTGGGCGGTCTTCCACGTGGTTCGTTCTTCAAATCAAAGTTATGGAAACTTTGATTTGATTTGAGAAACACGAATGCGTTTAAACAGAAATCGCACGGTGCGTTCATTGGCAGTCCCCTATCCAAACGCAACATTGATATTACGAGCTGTTTCTGCGGCGTTAGTTCCGCGTCGGAACTCGTATTCAAAAAAATCACTCGAATTTTAGAAGTCTGAAGCTGAATAAAAAAAACAACTGAAAGTCGATAATCGTCTAGTGGCATATCTAACTCGAGAGTTTCTGGGCTTCGGCATTCACGTAAAGTAATTGTAAAGATCCCGGTTTTTACGTAATTGTAATAATCGTTAAGCTAGGTGGAGAAATCCTGGACAGCTTGACAACCAGTAGGTGGACCACCAGCCTACTCCCACCATCTACAATTGACTAGTGTGGTGGAGTATTTACCCAACCTCTTCCAATTTTAAAAAGTAATGTTTTGTAATGTTAAGCAGTCATATCATCAATTCTTAATGAAATGGAAGTGGTAGAATCTCATGAGCTGAACCATAGAAGTAGCTGATGCATAAATGATGATAGCAGTGGCAGAAAATGTAAGAATTTTAGGCACACTCTATTGTATGTAAATTAAAAAAAAATGTCATAGCAACGTAAAATATACCATGTCGACATACTATATAATTTTTAGTAACCAATCCCCAAGTAAAATATTGTATGTATTACATAACACTTAATTTGTTATAACTCCGCAACGTAAATTGTTGTATGTGATTATACAATATTTTTTTAGGTTATTCTTAGCGACGTAAGTTATTGTAAGTAATCTATACAACAGTTTAGACTGGCTTTGTCAAAATAAAATAAAAAATTGAAATAAAATAAAGAAAATTAAATGATACTGTTACATTTTGGCGACTTGAATTACAAAAACTTTCGGATTTATTATTTAGTTATTTGGTTTAAGGATATATTCTGTTTTTTATTGATTTTTCCTAGCAACTTTCGATGGCCTTATCAGTATTATTTACCATATCACAGAGTTTTCGGCCTCTACTTTGTATTTTATGTTTACGCTCCATTGTTTTCAAAAATAGCTAAATAATAATACTGTTAAAACACTAAAAACTTTCGATATTTATCGCAACCACCGAGGCATCCACCTGATCGAGCGCCCCCGGGCAAGACTATTGTATGTCACACATACACAGCGCGACCGCTCAACGATCCCCGGCCCCGACCCGCGTAAACAGTTGCATCGACCTGATGCAATGTTATACGCTGTGGTCATAATAAAGATACAACTGTATACGTCTGAAAAGTACCCTAAATATGGCTATTTTTCAACTTTTTAAATTTTTAGCAGGTAGATATAGGTATAAAAAGGCGATATAGCTAAAAAAAGCAAAATGTCAATTTTGTGGGTTACAATAACTTACGTGGGAGGTATCGATTTGTTTAATTGCTAGTAAAGTAAATTTATTGATTAAGAATGTTTGTTACTGTTTTTATTATTTACCCATAAAACTGTACAAGAAAGTAGGGTGCAAATTATTATTGATTGAAAAGCCACACACATTATTTTGATAATATTTTTTATACTTGGCTTGAGTGCCTTGGTGGTCCAGTGGTCGCAGTATGCGCCTGCTGTGCACGAGGTTGTGGGTTTGGTTCCTACATAGGACAAAACTTTGTGTGGCCCACAAAGAGTTGTTCTGAGTCTGGGTGTAATTTGTGTCCGTTAATTGTATGTTTGTAAAGTCCCCCGCGACACAGAGCTTGTTCCTTGTCTATACTTTCTGTATGAAACATTGTATTTACATTTTTATGTTTGTATGCTTTTGATCTCTTTTGTAATTATTCGTTAGAAATTAGAACAAGTTTCTAGATGAAAAACTCTACAAGTATGTTTAAAAAAATAAAAATCATGTAAGAAATATAAAATATTTTAAATAGTGTCCCTATTTAAAATATTTTTGGAAGTTTATTTTCATTAATAAAAGTATATTTCTTACATGATTTTTATTTTCTTAACATACAATACTGCATATATTTAGTTTCACCCATCGTACACTATAGTATCTAGCACATACAATAAAATACAACCATCATTTTCCAGTGTAAACGATTGTAAGTATCACATACAACATTTTTTTAAGATACACATCGCTGTAAAACATTGTATGAGCAAAATCTCAAAAAGTACCAATATTTTCATAAATTATCTTACCTTATAATTGAAAGTACCCAAAATTATATATACATACCAAATTTCACAAAATTATAACAACAAATGACGATTATATTTCAATTTATAACTTTAAAACGCTCTACTGTAAAATCTTATTTTTGGGGTTACAATAACTTACGTGGGAGGTATCGATATAAAGAAAAATTACGTTTATTGCCGTTCACAAAAAATGTTGGTGCTATATAATTTGTCTCAGTTATGACATTGTGTATTTGACAAGGTGCACGTGCAGTCCAAATAAAGGCAGAATAAATACTACCTATGCTAACGGTGAAGGAAAACATCGTGAGGAAACCCACATGTCTTAGAAGAAATTCTAAAGACATGTCAGATTCACCAACCCGCATTAGGCCAGCGTGTGTGAATTAAGGCTTAAACCCGCTCTCTCTCTTGATAGAGGACAGGAAACCCGTGCCCAGCAGTGGGACATAGGGTTGCTATTAATATTATATTATAAATACTATCTTAAAAAAGCTGCCTCGTTGGTCTATCGGCCGTTGAGTGCGTGAGTGTCTACTGCTAAGAGGTACCGGACTCAATTTAAGGGTCGGGCCAAAATTTATATTGGGTTTTTCTATTAAGAAATTCACTATAGATGCCCGGAATTCAGAAATTGATGCTGTCTACATCCTTGTGCATCGTAAAGTACCTACATAAAGCCGTTGGTCCTACGCCTGATCTCCGATTGTGTTGAATTGCCGTCCTATCGGACTATGGCAGTAAGGAAATAGATGATAGTGCACCTTTGTTTGCGTACACACTTGTGCACTATAATATGTACCACGCTAGCTGTGTCCTTTCACATTAGCCGTTATGACCGAAATTCGGTTAGGAGGACATAAAAATATTGTTTAAAAAAATAACGCCTGTTATTTAGGACTGAATACCTAACCGTCGACCGATGATGTCATATTTAATGTCCGCTTTTAAATTTATATTATGTTGTAAAACAATCGATTACTTAATTAGCATAATGTCATGACTAACACAAAGTATAGGTATTCATAGGATTATCTCACATATCAATTAAATATTTTGACAAAACATATTATGTGCTAAGTTGAATACACAAGTAGGTTGGTACTTTGACAGAATTATGAAATAACTAGCTGTTGCCCGCGGCTCCGCCCGCGTGGATGTCGGTTATCGCTGCACTAAGTATATGCATATGTGTTATTCCAGACCATAATCTATCTCTGTGCCAAATTTCATCCAGATCCGTTCAGTAGTTTTTACGTGAAAGAGTAACAAACATCCACCCATCCATTCTTACAAACTTTCACATTTATAATATTAGTAAGGATAACGTTCATAATCTGAAAAATATCGCGATTAAAAACGCTTTAAACAAAAATACGCATTAAAATTATTTATTGGCTTTGGGCTTTATACCTCTAGGCAAACTTATAATATCCTTATTTATAAACTGAGTGCTGGTGGTTGGATATAATCTTAACCCTCTGAACTGATGATCCGACAGCTGAGTCCGCTCGTTCAGAAAGCATAAAAGACAAGTTATTGAAACTATTGGGGCATACGATAAAAAGGGTCAATAAAACATTTAAAACTAAATCTTAGGTTTTTAATAATAAACTATCTTACTTCGAACAGTTGGTCACCAAACCGTAGAAAATGTAAAATGATGTAAGTAGACACAATGAGATCCAGCAATCTATACTAATATTATAAAGCTGAAGAGTTTGTTTATTTGTTTGGTAGGTTGAACGCTCTAATCTCAGAAAGTACTGGTTCAGTTATAAAAATTCTTTTTTTTGTTGAATAGCGCATTTATCCAGGAAGGCTATAGGCTATATAACATCACGCTATGATCAATAGGAGCGGAGAAGTAGTGAGATATGTTGCAAAATCAGGGAAAATATTCCATATTACCACGCGGACGAAGTCGCTAGCTATAGTACATATATACAATACTAGGGGTCGCCCTCCTAGTATTGTACATATATATGTACTATATACTAGCGTGTCGATCGAACCCAAGTCACCCGTATAGTAATCGGGCAGATCACGATCAGGATGACCTCAGCGACTAGAAACCTTTTTTGTTTGCGTGTTATTAACAATACAAAGCATTACAGACACTAATTAAGACACATTATATTTACTTTATTAAATCAAAGTTGTTTTTATCACAATTGAAATTTATTCACGTGTCTAAAATTGTGATTTTTGTTTTTGTAACAAGCAAAAGAGCTCAATAAGTCTTCAACCGAGTACACAAAATATAAACAAGCAATTAGCCAATTGAAATGCACTCAATAATATTAAAAAGGCATAGACTAAAAAATTTAAAGTTACGAGTGTCATTGTCAAATAGTTATAGCATAGACCATAGCAGTTACAGTCACCTGCATAAATAACAGTCACATTTTGAAATAATAAATCACAGCTTAAGTTACTACATTGTGATAAGTATCAAGTTATTGTAATGAATTATAATAATAATTAAGCTTTGTAGAACTAGTAAGACTACATTCCATTTTGTAACATTACGTTTCTAAAGTGGAATATTTAATGTGGATATCGTTTTGCAACAGAGGAAATCGGTATTACAGGAGGTAAGTATAACCGTAGGGATATTGCAACGCCACTAAAAACAAACTATAATTAGACCGATAATTATGTAGGAAGAAGGAAACAATTGAGCTGTACGAGTATCACTGACGAGTTCACTGCTTTTAGAAAAGCGGATAACCGGAATGAACTTTTTTGGAACTTAAATTTTAAGTTACCTATAGGCACCTATTGCTTAACTAAGTTATCGTAATATGGCTAATAATATTAAAAAAAAAATTAATGTATTTATAACTCGTGAATTTTGATTCCCGTGAATATGTTGACAGAAGTGTAGGTATTATTTTGTCAGCTGATTTTAATGATCATAAGTATTTAAGTCTGTTAACTCAGTCATATTATGGACCATCCTTATAAACATTAAAAAAATATCTACGTTTAAAATAGGTACACGTGAAAACGGTATAATCATTTATTTTATCAAGATAGTGACGCTCCTCTAGTAGACTTAGCTCTCAAAGAAGCCGATTATGCTTTAGATTCATTTATTCTTCGTCCAAGTGATACGAATAAACGTGTCAGTTTTATCAAACCAGAGCAAAAGTGCATTAAGCGACAAGTTGCCAGTTCGTCGCCTGCAAGCATCAAATAACTTTTCCCAGTCGTCTTTACCTACTAGGGCGGAAAGATTAGCCATGCATATATTCCGTTTTCCTTCTACAAAAACTATGGAAACTTTCCGCAAGATTGTATTATTCCATAATCGGGAGATGGGGCAACAACAAAATGTTGAATGGAAACCGACATTTATAGCATGGCCCTCGGTTTGATACACAAACACGTTACCTTACATACAAATAGAGATAGCTGGGACAAGTTCGTTGGATGTTGAAAATAAACGGGTCCCTGACAAGGGATCGTACAACGGGTAGGTACAAAGAAATCAAGTGCAGGACAACGTTATCTCTTCTGTTTCGTTTAAAGTCAAAAGATAAGCGCTTCTGAATAGACATTTAATCTTTGTTTACTCTGTATCCTTGTCCAGTAATTGTTGATTAAAGTTAAATATGTTTTGTTTTATAAATTGGTTAATTGAAAATCGGGATAAAGTTGGAATGGGATTAACACACATTTTGTTTAGTAAAGGTATTTTGTTGAAACTAAATAGCTTTATATTACATATGGGTACAATAATGTTCTCCTAACAGAATTTCATTGGGGGAATGGTTCTAGAGTAGCGACAAAGAACCGGAAAACGCAGGGCAGGCAAGGCTTTCAATAAGGTGGTCTGACGAGTAAAGGATGCGGACAACCGATGGACAAGGTCAGCTCAGGACGGAGTGCTGTAGAGAATCTTGGGCAAGGCCTATGTTCAACAGTGGACGCCTTTTGGCTGAGATGGAATTGAATTTCGGTCACGGCGGCTAATCTCGACGTACACTAGTGTAGATGATGTGTAAGCAAAGATGCACTCTGTATTCCCTCACACTCGGACGCGACTGGAAAGATCTGGCTTAGAACTAACGGTTATACGTGCTTTCTGAAGGATGATTATGATATACAGATGACAAATAAATACCTACGTTGTATTTCAATATATCAATTGAATTCATCGAAATTGAACATAATCGACATCTCTACATAACATTTCTTATGAGAACACAATATTATATTGTAAGACATGATGTGTAACGGAAACGAGACCAATAGGAAGAACTTCCTCATAATTCGTGATGTATCGTGCCCCCGTGGCCTGTTCTCACGGGCCTACACCTCTCCCTCCTCCTCCTCTTCTCACCTTTCCTCCATTGTCTTAGTTGAATCGTTGCGTCTGCGTCTGAGCAAGCTAACCGTGAGATTAGATTTGATGCCACTATCTATAAGCAGATAAGACAATTTTGTTCCGTTCTAATTATTTTTATTATTTAAGCGAAAGTGGGTTATACTGTTGTATCATTAGGGAGGCTTAATATTTACAGTTATAACATAACTTGTGAATAGCGCAATATAAGAGTGAACTTATATTTGCGGGGTTAACAAGGCACTTCATAATGTGTACTAGGACTAGGTCTTGCCCGCGAAGTCGTCCGCGTAGATTTATGTCTCTGATGTATAAGCTATAAAGCATTGTAAAGTTTCTTCAAAATCCTTCTAGAATTTTTACATACGAGTACATCGTTAAATCCTGACAAACCTTTGCGTTTATAATATTAATAGGATATGGTAAATAATGTTTATGTATAAGAACTCAAATATAAATAGGTGAAAAAGAAGCAGTTCAGTAGGTACCATTTTCTCTGGTTGTCAACAGTTTTTTTTAGTGTAGTAGCTATTGACGAGATTTAGTGTAAATCTTAATATATATATTTCTTGTGTGCGTGTGTATGTGACTGAACTCCTCCTAGACGGGTGGACCGATTTTGATGAAATTTTGTGTGTGTGTTCGGGTAGGGCCCTGGATGGTTTAGATTCACAATTGGACCCGGTAGGTGGCGCTGCTGTCGGTATTTCAGCTTTTTCCGGCAGGACGACGTCTGCCAGGTCCACTAGTATAAATATATAGAAAGAAAGAAAATATCATTTATTCCAGTCAGATGCAGTGCAGATGCAGACAATAATACAATAATATCGATAAATAATAATTCAAGTATTTCTTTTCTCACCTTCGATTACTATTAATCTATTAATTCAATTAATTGCAGTTGAATTTCGACCTCTAGCTAGCATAAATAAATTACATTCAAGATTTGATTTATTTATTGCATTCAATAGTCTACGCAGGACCTCGATATTAACCTACCTCGTCAATTGAATTTAATATATTACTGCATAGCAAGGAGTAAGCAGCTATCTAATAAATATTTATAACAATAACTTTATTGATATTTCATACAAACAACCTTTAAAGTTTGTGTCCTATTGAATTTCGTGCAGGTTTTCAAACATAATTTTCTCTTTATACACTATTTAGGTCATTAGTGAACGAGGTAGCTTTGAAAGTAGGCCTGAGTGTAGATCCGCTACATTCTAGTATTTTGTTATTTATTGTTTTATACACTGAGACCAAAGCTGCGTAATTTATTGTCCATTTAACCTTATAAGTCATGTTATTTTCTATCATAGATGAATCTACTATTTGTGTGCGTAAGCATCAATATAGTGTTATTACTAAAACCAATACAAATTTGACAAAAATGGGTCTACAAACGATTTTTGCGAGTCTGGCTATGATTTGTGTCTTGTCTTGTCAGGGTCGATACAGGATATTATATCGAACAAAAAACTGAAAAACATTGTATATTTCTGTATACATACATAATTATATGTAAATTACACGAAACTGCTCACACTACTGCTGCTACACGAGAAGCTGAAAATCTTGGGTAAGCACGATTCTTCGTTCTGTGGATGGGTGTAATTTCTATAATAATAATAATAAAGTTTTTATTTCCACTAGCAACAAGTACTTTTGTAACTTACTGGCAGCTTCAGTAAGTTACAAAAGTACTTTTATTATGTATTTAAATATATAAATATGTTTATCAGATGTCTGGTTGCCATAGTACAGGGTCTGCCTAGTTCAGAATTATATAGCAACGTCTGAGTTCTTCAACGATGTTAAGTATAGGTAAAAAAAATTAAAACTTGATAAACATCACGAATGTAATAATTTTCTGGACTCTATATAAATATTTAAACAAATAACGTTTTATCTATAGCCCTGAAGCCTTCTAAGAAAACGTACCTACTAAATATTAAGCAAGCTTTTTATTCTTACTAAAACACGTGTAAGAAAAATCATAACTCATTTTTTTTCTCAGGCAATTATTTAGTACAGATAAGGGTGATTTAGACTGTCGCTCCCATTGTTACTGTCTGACTACACGGCAATTTTGTCACGATAAAACCTACGTAGGTATTGCCCAATGCGGGTACCTATTGTTCTGTTATGATTGCTGATTTTAATTAGGATTCCGATGTATTGGGTACCATTGTAGCGTAACGAAAGCACGCAGTTTAATTATCTCTGTGTTTATTTCACACATTTTATGTCAAGTATAAATAATAATAATATTTTTGGGACAACTCACACATCGCCATCTGATCCCAAACTAGGCATAGCCTGTATTATGGTAACCAGACATCTGATAAACATACTTATATATTTCTAAATACATAAAATGACGGGTTATGGATATATGTATAGGTATTGAAGCGTGAACCCGAGGATCATGTATATGTGTGGTGTGTATTTGGTGAGGACTTTGTCCAGCAGTGGACAGCGATAGGCTGATGATAAATATAGGTAAGTATATTAATTGTTAAAAGAATAAATATCTGAAAATATCAGCCATCTTAATATAGCCACAGATTATTACAGTTTATTATTATATGAGGGGCTCGTACCTAAGTAATAATCTTGCGGATTGATAGATCTGCAAGGGTAACGCAATCGTGCTGAGGTCAATTCGTAGATGGGTGATCATTTTAGAAAATCGCAACTAGATTTCGCATGGACACAACCTGGAGAGTGTTAGAACTCCACTAATTTCAAAACTGAAGGGCATCCATTGTAATTTTTTTTAACAGAAAGACCCAATACTTATTTTTGACTCGAACTTGAGACCTTGTCATCAGTAGTCGCTCGTAACAACTACTAGACCATCAAGGTAATTAATTTTAATAAATAGAGCGATATATCGAGTACATTTTACTTTCAATGCTAAGTAGAGTAGAGAGTAAACTAGCTGTTCAGTTGTCAGTCATTGACACAAAAAAGTTGCAATATTTCGTTGAAAAAAAACACTCAGCACGCTTCAGTGTGAACAAAGATACAGATCTTTTATTATATATGGAATTTGGCGTTGTCTCACGAGTCGACGATGCTCCACTTAGTGACCATTGTCATAGTGAGAACTAACGTAAATTGACCGACTTATTGCCCGGTAATCACAGGTGTTTTTCGAAATAACCTCCCACGCTCGCTTGTGCGGTTATGCAAATAAAGATTAATAAATGGTTTCGAGGTGTTTAATTAGGTTGCGATGTTTTGCGTTTTATGGTAAGTAAAAAGTATGTTGGTTTGTTTAATGGTGTAATTAAGTTTATTTTTACTATTAAAAATTAATGATGAACAATGTTCAACATGGGTCGATTTAAAACAAATAAATATCTAATTCTTAGAATCCAATTTAATTTAAGTGTTTATTTGATTAATTTTGATTAGAGACAATAATATCGTCGTCATCATCTCAGCAGAAAGACGTCCACTGCTGGACATAGGCCTCCCTCAAGGATTGCTACAGCACATGGTCGAATGATTGCCTCAATTATGTGATTTTTTTATAACTCCCGTACCAGGTAACTAGTCTTGTAACACGGGGGACTTTAACAACATACCGTGTAGTCAAACATTTGCTTATGATCAGGACCATTTTTTTATGAATCAAATCATTATTGGAATGTTTTGTAATTAAAAAATATTGAAAAGAGCAAAATCTGCACAAATATCAACGTGTACGAATTCAAACAAAACACCACCGCAAAACACTGTAGTATGAAAAAGAAAATGTTTTAAAGTAGGTATTAATATAAACTTGCCATTCTGCTCTCCCGTCATGGTTGTCACTTACGATTGGAATTTTTATTGCTTGTATTTATCTACCAACATATCTGTATTCCGCCTACTATGCTACGAAAACTCGTTTTCTAAAGAATTTCTATAATCAAGTTGGCATTTAAGATATACAAGGTTTATCGGTTGTATATACTATTTAATTATTGGGTTCGATTCCCACCCAGGACAAATCTTTGTGTGATGAGCACGAATGTTTGTTCTGTGTCTGGGTGTAATTTATCTATAATATGTATATATTTAGAAATATATAAGTATGTTTATCAGTTGTCTGGTTACCATAGTACAGGCTCTGCCTAGTTTGGGATCAGATAGCGATGTGTGAGTTGTCCCGAAAATATTATTATTATTATTAATTATAACGAAAGCATAATCTCATTTATAATGATAATATTAATAGCAGCCCATGTATGTCCCACTATTGGGCATAGGTCGCCTCCCCTTTAGAGAGCTGGTAAGGTTTAGACTTTAAACCTCACACGCTGGCCTAATGCAGGTTGGAGAATCAGACATGTCATTAGAATTTTTTAAAGTCATGTGGATTTCCTTACGATGTTTTCCTATACCCTTTAGTAGAAGATAAATCATCTGGCTAGTAGTAGTTTTCACGAAGTGAAATTCACATTGGTACCGGCTTAAGGGATCAAATTCATACATCTTGTGTACAAATCGGTTACTTTCCCTCTCGGCTACCACCACACATTCACAATTAGTTTTGAATCGGCAACACGCTAATAATACCACTGGTATTGCAAGTGTTCATAGACTACGGTAACTGCTTAACATCAGGCGGGCCGTATGCTTGTTTGCCACCCAAGCCACGACCGTGACATTCAAAATCACATTGGCATAGAAATTATTTTAAATAGCAACGTAATCTTGACTATCATTTTCATCATTCATCATTTTCATTCTTATTTAAAAATAGAAACGTCACGTATTTTTTTGAAATTACAAATGAAGAAAGTCACATGCCTTACTGGCCAATATTAAAGTGGATAATCTGACTTAATATCCTTATTAGACGAATTTATTACTTCGTCTGCCTAGATTATTATTAATACAAAGATTATTGTCTTTTCTGACAATAGATGCCCGAAGTTTGAAAATTGACGATGTTTACTGTGCATTGAAAAGCGCATAATACCGTAAGTACTATGCCTGATCTTTCTTTGATCGTATCTATGAGGGAATTAATAATGCCCCTGTGTATGCTCACACTTGTGTACTATAATAAATACCGCCTACAAAGATAGTCTCTGTGATTATACACAATAATCGAAATCTGTTATAATTATTTAAAGAATAAAATATGACCTGTCTATTAACATGACCTTCTTCAAAAAAAGAATTCGAGTCCACTCGGCAGGACTCAAATTAATGCTGACAAACATCGGCATTAAGGTCAACGATGCGATTATTATCCGTTATGTACTCGTATTTAAAAGGACTGGTGTACAACGGGAAAGTTGGCAAAGTTTGTCCTGAATATTAATTCGGTGTTCAAACATTCGAAAACATCATTGTCTATCATAACCGTTACAATACATTCCTATTTTGTAATACAGTGCAGGGGCCGTGCCATGACAACCTTAAGTATAACGAATAATTTGAAATTAAATTAGAAAAAAAATTAAATAAAAATAATAACATTTGTTTTTACAGCTAGTAATTATAGTTATATTTTTTATATTGTGTACAACAATCAATTTTTTAAAGGATTTGAAATTCGTAAGATGTCATCTTTATTACACAGCATAAAGGTTGATATTGATTAAATATTCTGATTAGAATTGAAAAAAAGACGTCACGATTTATAACGATTTCAATTAATTAAGTATTCAATAAGTAATTAATACTAATAACAGAGGTTCGATTTGTTGGTTTATTTGAAATAATGCGGTTTTAGATAATAAGTAATGGTGTTTGTGTATTGTAAATTAATTATATTAACTGCTGCAATCAGCACTATTGATTTTTTAAAATTTATGGTCGCTTTGGAATAAGGTTTTAAGGAGTCTATATTTTTGTGTTAAGGTACTCGACAGCAGCAGCGGTTCTGTTTATTTCCATTTTTCTTGGTGAGTATGGGATCTTTTGCGCTAAAGTTAAAAAAGCTTGATTATAAAATTAACATCTTACGAATTTTAAATTTCGTTTTTGATGTGATTAAGAACAGAAATAACAGTTAACAATCGTCATCAAAATCCTATCGCCACTGAGGTAACCTATCGCAGTCTACTACTGGACGTTTCCAAGTGCACGCCACTTATCACGACCCTCGGTTTCTTGCATCCAGCTGCTCCCAGCGATTTTGAGTTACCAATGATGAAAAAAATTTGGCCGTGCCAAAACAAATAAATCTCTATCGAAATTATATTGTAACTACCTAATGTTTCAAAGTTCGAATATCAAATTATGAATAGAGCGGTAACGAGTGCATCTGTTTGAAATCACAGTAATAACAGTTCGCGAGTAACTAGTATTTGTAACAGTTACTAGCCTCATTATATCTGTAGCAATGACCGGTAGAAACTTATTATGTCATACCAGCTAATACTGTACAGGATAATTAGTATGACTGAGAGAAAATTATCATGTTTCAGATAAAATTGCTGCCTTGCATCAATAAACAGACTGACATACTGTTGGTGACAAACAAGCGAACTGCTCGCCTGGTGGTAAGCAGTTACCGTAGCCTATGGTTCCTTAAAATACTAGGAGCATAACTCGCTTGTTGCTGATCCAAAAAAATGTTACACCGTTACAGTTTCGTATACACCGGTAAACTTGATAAGTATAAGGACGTTATTTTTATAATGCACAACTAGATCTGTGTGTGAGTAGGTAGAGGTCCTTCTCCGTCCGGTTGTATGATACCTTAAACCCCTTTAAAATACTCCAAAGATTGTTTTAATGGTTGAACTAGTTTTAGTGCAAACGATAGAGAAATTATTACGTAGCTGTAATAATATTCTTCTATCGTGTGCACTAAAACTTGACTCTAACTTAAACTTAATCTGTGAATTGATATAAAATAACACTTGGTATTGTGTGGTGATTGTACTCATAATATGCCGTGGGCGAAGCATGCAGTAATTTATCAATTGTAGGTTGTGCGTCTGGTTGTGTCATAATTGTTTACGATTGGACTTGTTTATTGGTTTCGCTGTTGTGACAATTAATTATTGTCATATTTTACTAGTTATTTTTATCGACTGTTCAGCGAATAAAAATACCTGTTATTTTTTAAAGAAGCTGCTAGTCACAACTATGTAACTATAGCTAGGTAAATAATACCCGTCGTTATAATTGTATTCAAATATAAACCTGTATAATTTTTAATTTAAAATTCTTGTAGGTATAATTTTAATACAATTCATTTATTTCAGCATAATTTTTAAATTACGAGACTTAATTTTCATGGGCCAATGCCACATCACAGGAATTTTAATATGGATATTAAATACGTAATATTATACTTTGTATAATGAAAATCGCTACATAATATTTATCACATTATTTATCGCATTTTATAATGTCTAGATATTAATTGGTCACCTACTGACTCCTATTAAAATCGAAATTTGTTTTTTTATGTACGCAACACGCTAGTGATGCCTCATGTATTGCAAGTTTTCATAGGCTGGTATTTGCTTCTTACCATTAGGTTACCATTAGGTCTTACCATTATGCTGCTTTGTCAACTACGAGTTAGTGGTATAGAAAAGGCTTTTCATTAAATGCTGTAAGCACAGCGTCCTTCTCTTTTTTCAGTGTAGCAAACACACAAGCAAAACTTCTGGCATTATAATAGCGACCGAGCTGTATGCTTGTTTGCTGGTTAGGTACCGATTACATAAGAAAATTGATTAAATTCTAAAATAAATAAGAAAGTTGTACAATGTTACGGACAATCAATTGCAATAACTTCTAGGCTGTAAATGATAGGAGAGAGACGTCTGGCAGCAAATATTCACTTTCACGCACACACGTGGGCCTTTTTGACTTATAATTCGAAGAAAGTGAGAGGTAACTTTTTCTTTACTCAAGCTGTTTGCACTTGAAGCGGTGTCCGGTTAATAGTAAGTACATAACGCGCCAATATTTATGAATGGTAGATATTATTTACTTTTATTACGTGATATGGGAGTGGGTATATAATATGTTTGTCGACTTGTCTTGTAAAAGTTCTTGTCATGTGTGATTATACATTCAGTCATATACAAAGTACTTAGCTAAATAAATTTCCACACTGACGTCATTTTTGTTAGCTTCGAAAACAGTAAATTGAATCCAATTTTGAAAATATATTTAAAAAAAAACTTTTTTTTAGTAGGGTATTGTCGGATGTTAAACATCATTGCCACTTTTGCTGCTATCTGTACACGAAGAAAATATGCTTTGATAAACACGTGGCTTAAAATGTTATAACGTTTTTATTGTACCAAACTGAAGCTTTACTTTGCAATGTCGATACCCGGCTTTAGTCTATAAAATTAAATTTACGTAGTAAAATCGCAAATTGGCTAAACGTCCTACTATTGTACCTGTTTTCCCTCCATTAATGTTGCTTTGATGCAATTGTAACGGCTATTACCTGCAAACAAAACAAAACAATTAAATATTGAGAACAATTTAACACATTAACGGGACCAATATTGGCGGAGCTGGTGTGAAGGCAGGTGTAACCGATTCGTTAGCAAAAGTGGCTTAATAGACAATAAAACTATAATAAATATTGTTTTATGTTTGCCAATAATAAGGAATAGACTTTATAGTAATAATGTCAATATAATAAGAAACAATGAAAAGCCTCACTAGAGATAAGGCCGCCTTGCACTTGTTTTCTTTCTATCTTATAATTTTCTATTTAGCTATCTTTTATATATTCTATAGCAACCAAAGAACTGTTATACATACTTATATATTTCTAAATATTATAGAAAAATAACCTATAGCCAGACACAGAACAAGAATCGTGTTCATCGCGTTTGCCATTGGACAGGCCGATGTTTATTTACCACAACTGCAGTTCATAAATTTTCATAACCTTCTACCAAAAGGGATAAGCAGAATTGTTTCACATCTACATATGCTAGGTCCTATGAAGGTGAGTCGGTTGGCTAATAGCGGGCTTGCTCCCGTTAATGGGTATCGAGCAGTTCTCAACAGTAATCCTCAATACCAGTTTTAGTTTACCTGTGCATCGAGCCCAGGTAAACTAAACATTGCCTTTAGTTTAGAAGTCGTAGATACCTACGAGCCCTGACACTGTGACACCAAGGTGGTTAATGTGAATAAACAATTTTATTATTAATAAAATAAATTGTTTTTATTTTCGTGTAATTAAAAATGTGTAAACATAGAACTGGTTGAATCTGTACAAACACCATTTAATAGAAAACTTAGCAGATTGCAAAGCTGAGAGTGGTGCAATGTAAAGCGCATAGCAGAGTTATTGTGCGAAGATGTTATCGTTTTACGCTAGGCGAAACAGTGTCTGTGACCTAGTTCGCGTAACAGTACCTAACTGCAATGTTTCAGATCAGATAACTCATCAT
The DNA here is from genome assembly GCA_947095525.1 of Trisateles emortualis. Classification (NCBI taxonomy): domain Eukaryota; kingdom Metazoa; phylum Arthropoda; class Insecta; order Lepidoptera; family Erebidae; genus Trisateles; species Trisateles emortualis. The sequence continues at coordinate 8,652,614 of OX352735.1, read as the reverse complement.
ATGTGGAGAATTGATTGGTTATGAGTACATTTCTAATATTTATTTAACACATAGAAAGAAACATTTTTCATTATTATTTGTAATATCCTGCTATGTAGGAAGTGTACGTATTAAGATTAGGGGAATGAAATCCGTCAATATCTCGATATAAATTGACTGACATAGCACCAAAAAGGAAATTTACTCAAGATAAATATCCACAAGAAGATGGCATTTCACAGTATACCAAGTTTAGGTTCTTATATTTAAAATATATTTCGCACGAAATACCATTTAGATGATCCCATCGAATTGAGCAATCAACGAGTCGGCGAAAAGGCACTGGCCATTATTCCGGCGACTGTTTATGAAGATGCCTTCAATAAGTGATCGATGTTTCATTGAGTTTAGTCACGCGAACTTTTTATTGCGTCTCTTTCTTTAACGGTGTGAACAAAGAGGATATAGGATTTTAAAACAATCTGAGAATGACTTCAAGCTATCGGCAAGTTGTCGCTTCGTTAATCAAGCTCACGATGTAAGTAGGGGGCTCGCTTCATCTAACGGAATGCAATCGCCGTGGATCGCGAACCACAAGATGGCGGAAGTGAGTTACGATATCATTACACTCAATATACATAGAAATATGGTTCAGATACATTAAAATGTTCAAGTTTTCAACTTTACTGCGTCTACCTTAAGTTATGTAGTGCATGATAAATTGCTTTAATTAAACACCTAGTTGCTCTAGTTATAATATTAAAAGTTATTTTGAAATCTAGTTTCCAATAAGATAGTTTACCGTCGTAGTGTTCTGTTCGTGAAAACAAAGGACGTCTATTGAATCTTTAAACTTTTTCACGACTCATTTGTTTGTGACGCAGCGGTGGAAAGTCGTACGTGCGTCAAGTGGTTCCGTCGCAAACGATACACGTTCGACGCATACGTGAGGCCTGCCTAAAACGGAACGCAACTCCTCATTGCCAGTGTCACTCGTCCATTGACTATTTTACAGTTACTAACTTTTATACCTCCCTACTTATAAGGTAGTGGACGCGTCTTTAATATTGATATGTCAAAGTGAAAGAGCGACTGAGAACGGCCACTAAAAACCGACAATATATAATAGCTTCTCAATTACTTTTTCTAATTCATTTGATAACTTTATTCGACATTGACATCTATGCATATTCTAATAGACTCGTTATATCAGAATACGATAAGATAGGTAGGTATACGATTGGCCCGGATCCAAGTATGATTCATCAAGATTTCTCGTGACATAGCAAAGCTGTATCATATATTGTACTTTAAGGTAAGATTGCTTACTATCCCTAGTGGGTGATTAACCTCGAGAAAGCGTACAATAAACACTTAGTAGGTACATTGCAGTAAGTCTTAGGTTTTAAGGATTTTGTCGGTCAGTATGTCATGTTTACAAAGACGAACTTCCTGCCTTTGGTTAAGTATATGGCAATTATCTCGCCTTTTCTTATTAGTTTCGTGAAATGTGAACTCTGTTGCTGCGACAGAAGTAATTAGTGAACCGCGGGAAAGTTATTGACGTAAAGAATTGCGATTGTTCTTCTAGTCTGACGTTTTCTGTTAAAAATACTCATCATTATAACGTATTCCGTTTGAACTCACCGTGTTGGAAGTAGTTTTTCTATGACTTATACGGAAGTATTCTTAATTGGAAGTTTGCTTTATTTTGTGGATAAAAGTAAAATAGCTATGTGTCCTATATAGGCTTATTTTGTTTCAGTGATCATATGGTACAGTATTTTTGAGTGATATATGCATATCATTTTTCTTTTGTAAGTGTCATACTTTTATTTATAACACATACAACTATCATTACAGGTATTTAATGACCTAATAATGTCCTCCTAACCGAATTTCGGTCACGGCGGCTAACCTCAACGGAGACTTGCCATCTGCGCGGGAGATATTATAGTGCACAAGTGTGTGCGCAAACACAAGTGCACTCTTTATTCCCTCACTCTCATAGTCCGATGGGACGGCAAATCCGACACGACCGGAGAGAGATCAGGCGTAGGACCAACGGCTTTACGTGCTTTCCGAGGCACGGGGGTGTAAACACCGCCAATTTCCAAACTCCGGTCATCTATTGTGAATTTCTTAACAGAAAAACCCAATATCGATTTTTGGCCCGACCCGGGAATCGAACCCGGGACCTCGTGGTCAGCAGTCTCACACATCGACCACTGAGCCACGGAGGCAGTTAATGACCTACTATTAGGATTATATAATGTACTTAATATTATAATAAAGTTAAACACAATACACAATAAGAAGCCACATCAAAATCACACAAATAAATGATTATGATTATAAGTAGCCTATTTAACTATTTTGCTAAAAATGCATCCTTTTAATGAACCTAACATGTTCCTTACCACATATATATGAGTACACAAATATCACTGGTATGAGCGTCATTCTTAGATAGTTTATATACAATCTAAAGCAAATATATGTAGTTACTTATCATTAGATACTATATTATAAACTCAAATAAATCATACGTAACTGCGGCGAACACCTCTGCAAATCGTAATAAGTCAGACAGATACTGTAAAATTGTGAACATTGGTTCGAGCATAACGTTAGTGGCTTTTTCCACTCCCTGCAGTGTGCAGCCGCGCGGAAGAAGCCCGAGTCTTGAACGACTTGCTCACTTCTATCGAGGGAAAAAATCTCGTTAGAAAATGGGAAGTCAACAACTAGAAACTAGTTGTACAAGTATGGTCTCAGTAAAAGTATTTTAAGTTACTCATCGTGTGATTCAGATAACACGGATATACTGTTACAGAACTGCACGGAACACGTAAAATGATATTATTGTCAGTTTAGAGGCTGAGTCACGCGCCCCCAAAAAGTAAAAGTTCAGTTAAATAGTAAACGAAAGTACGTCGCGTAAACTTTAAGGTTACAAGTCTGACAGGTCGTGTCTTTTGGACATACAAGTGTATTAAAACCCAGATTTGTTGTATCAAGTGAAATGTGCGGTCAGACAGGAGACATAATGCACCTGAATTTACTTTTATTGCTTTTTGAAAGTATTTTTTTTTATTACATAATGCATTAATGACCTTTTGTGTAGTTTTTCTAATAATATTTTTGCACAAGGCAATTACCATACTTTTTCAGCTGCAAAGCTTAAAGACCCAGAATTATTAGAAAGTATACATTGGTTTCAAGTAGGGACCTTAGTAGTAACGAAATGTACATAATCCATACTTTTAAAAGATTGTAAAGTAAAATAATAAATGATAATTTAACCTTCAACTGCTGGTATATCAGACAAATGAGGACAACCATAGACATCAAATTACAGATATATGACTTATTTACGCGTTGCCTCATATATGTATATCTATTTTTTAAGTTGCGACTATTTGTGAACTTTCTGAAGATCATATTAAAAACTACGAATTTAGGACAAACATCCGCAAACAACGCCAACGGTAGCGTGTGTCTGTAACATCCGAATGTATGGCGAACAAAACAACGACGTCACAATAATTGCTGTACTTCCATATTTGATTTAGTTTCTCCAACCATCGAACTTCCTCCTAGTAACAAGGATACCCTAAAAATGGTGCGAATCGAACTTCCCTTACGGAGCAGGTGGTGATTATTATTAGTAGCACCACTTTCCGTTCATTGAACCGACACCGTTAGTTCGTTTTACGCATTTAGCTCTCGCCGCGCCGCTGCCATGCGACATGACACAAATAACAATTGGCCAATTGGTTACTACTGTTTCTCTCTAAGAGAACAACAAGCTCACTTGAAGTACCAACGTTCTCAATAAAGTGACAGGTGTAAAATATACTAGTTACGAGATCGAATCGTAGTTAAAACCCCTAATGAAAACATATTACAAGACACCAATGGGAGGTAAAAGCGAGATAATATGTATACCACATTGTTATTCAAATGAGACAGTTATGAGCGCATAGCACTTGTGGCTTCGCGCTTTTTTGCGACGCCATTTTGTGTTCCTGCGGGTAGGCTCAGCGCGGAATTGTCAGTTTTATGGTAAAAGTGAAATTGTGATCACGTGGCCCGGAGATGGTTGAATGACACTGATTGTTAACTGCAAGGCGACGAACAACCTTTGTCCTGCCCATTGTGATGAATGCGGTTACTTGTAAATGTGTTTAAAACTAACTTTCTCCATTTTAAACGCATATAATTTAGAAACAATAATAAGGAGAAACCACTTGTCAGTAATATTGCTTTGTCACCTTAAAAAAAGAGTTTTTATTTTCCACTATATTTCATCTATTATGAAAAGGTGTCTAATAGCTAACAGCCTGTTCCTAATGATAATAATACTGATAATTAAAACATGGGTGGTACCTGTCCAACTTCAATCTCGCTAAAACTAGACACGAAGAATTTCTTTACTCGTCTCAACAAGAACGGGTTTGACTGGATTGCCGAATGTTGTTTAATTTTCGTCATCACAGCGAGATACTACTTATTTTCACCGACCTATACGATAAGTTGAATGGTAGATATATAACGCAGGGTATCTAGTCGCCTTTAAATAGAAAAGCGCATGTTACGTGTTACACCTAATGGGTTCGAACCCCTCTCTTCCGCGTCAGTTGTTCTGCTAACGGACATTTGCTCAAACCGGCGGACAGATTGACGCTAAGTTCAACAAACCTTGTACAATGAGGAAACCACCTGAGCAAACGGTGTGCAAATATTTTATCACATAATTTAGGAAGGGTGATACGATGTCAATGTTTTACGTATTTTTCTTGATCGTTGGGTCTTGTACGCAACGTGTCAGTTTATAGATGTGGGTCGTCTCATAACGTTTACATGATAAATGTTAGTCAGGCTAAAAGAAAATGCTTGTTATATTTCCCGATTAGCGTTACAGTCTACGGACTAAATAAATAATCTGTAAATGAAAGGAAAAATCATTTATTGTATTTTACAAAAAATTAACTTCTGCTTCACTAATTCATAGTTTGTTGGCAGACGCAGCTCACTTTAGAGTAGGTATATAAGTAATTAAACATGTAATCCCAGTTTTACAAAATGCTCTTATATTTTTATTGAATTAACTTAGGTATATCCCTATCTGTTTGCACATTTCGGTTATATTATCTGGTACCTTTGTGGTAAAAATGTTATTTGATGCTTATTTTTGGAAAAAGTATGGATTTCAGATTTGATCTAGGTGTTACATATCAGCAAATCATGCTTCTACTATTAAAAGATATCAGAAAAAATGTTGGATGAACCAGGACGTCTGTGTGTATTAACATTAACGGGCAGCCAGTGGTCATGCAAAGCAGACGTTTTTATAAGAATATAACTGTGAGACTGGTTTATGCTATGATTTAAATATACTCTTATATACTCCATCATTATGTACTCGTCAATATCAGATAATAATTATAACTGCACATAATGTGTCTTGACAGTAAATATCTGTAAATTGTGGTTATTTAACGAGGGGAATATTAAGCAAATGCTCTAGAATTGCAGTGATTGGCAGAAAAGTAGTCATATATTTTTTACTGCACTCTTCTCACTTCACAGTTGGTTCAGTGCCATTTACTACTGCGCGGCGTGTTTTGGGTTCGATGCATTTTTTTAATCCATAAATGGTTGTCCTGAGTCTGGGTGTACTTTGTGACCTTTAATTATATGTTTATAAAGTAATAAAGTCCTCCGCGTCACAGAGCTTGTTCCCTAGTGCGGGAATTGTCTTTAAAAATAAATATATCTTCACAGTATGACAGATCTGAATATCGTGTTTTTTTTTCTACCCATGTGGCAAACTAGTATACGGCTTGTTTGATGATAAGTAGTTACAGTAGCTTATAAGCGCTAATAATATCTAGGCTTGCGTGTCCCATGTCGCACCGGCCCAGTGAATTTGTCACACCAGTGTTTGGTAATGGAGTATCCCAGGAAGGAGAATAAAAAGGATAGGAGAGAGCTATGCTTGGAGTTTCCCTGCGAGACCTAATCAGAAACGAGGAGATCCGTAGAAGAACCAAAGTGACCGACATAGCTCGAAGAATTACCTCAATTAAGTGGCAATGGGCAGGACATATAGCTCGCAGAACTGATGGCCGTTGGGTCAGAAAGGTTCTAGAGTGGCGACCACGAACTGGCAAACGCAGCGTGGGCAGGCCTCCAATAAGGTGGACCGCCGACCTGGTAAAGGTCACGGGCAACCGATGGACAAGGTCAGCTCTGGACCGAACGAAGTGGAAAACCTTGGGGGAGGCCTATGTCCAGCAGTGGACGTCTTATGGATGGATGGATGAATATAAATATTGACTGTGAGACTAGCTCTGATAAACATATCAGTGCAAAAAGTTGTTTCAAGTTTACCTCATCGGTAGGTATAATAAAACGGATACTAAAAGAAAATGCCAGGTGAGTCAGAATAAACCGGTCTTTATCACGTTGGTGGTATGTCGTTTGTAAATAAAACAAGTATTTATACATACCTGTATAAAAACTTGATTTATGGAAAGGCTAACTAAACGCCGAATTTCACCGAAAACGATAATAGCGAACTATTCGGTATAATTACCGTGTATTACATTCACTATGGACATGCGATTCTTTTGTGAATACCATTTCTACCTGCGCGGCGGTATCAAAGACAGCTTTTGTCGTAATCCCTGGTTCCGGACGACGAAGGTATTTGGAGAGATTTTTGATGTTCTGACCTTTCTTAGCGCAGGTAGCTATGATAATATTCTACGAATTTAGTTCTTTTTTGCTTTATTGTTGTCGCTTTGAATTCTTTTGGGTATTACGTGTTTAATTTATTGTGGGAATTTCCCATTTTTTACTATAACTACAGAATGTTTTATTTATATTTGTGAGCAAATATAATTATCATAATTAAGTTCGTGGCAACATTTTGCCGATTGGTAAATACAGGCCTGAATTGCCGCTGCAATATATATAACTTACATATATCTACGTATATAGGAATTGCATTGTAAGTCTTAAAGTAACCTACTTCTAGAATAGGTATGCTCGGTATTTTTGATTTTTGTGGAATTTAAAAAAACATAAATTCTCTGTTAGATACAGTTTTACCGTCATAATGGAGTTGAGGCTTCTAAATGCTGCGGTTTCTTGACATAATAAAGCCAAACCAGAAGCCAGTTCGTTTCAAACGGCAAATCTTGAGGATACCGCTTTTGGCATACAAGGTTAACCGGTTTTATTAAGTTCATATGAAATATTTAATAATAACGACCAAATATTTTTTTATTAATTTCAAAAATGTTGACGTTCCAAATTCCGAAACGTTAAGTTTTATTCTTAATGATGATTTAATCAAAACGTTGCTATAACAATCGATATGCGGGTTTTACCGATGCATCATCCTTTATTTTTATGTTAGGCATACCTACCTGGTTATCCTTATATAGCCTACATAATGCGTTTTGGCCTTTATAAGCGAGCACCATAAGAAGAATAACAGTTAATGTAAAAGCTCTTTGTGGACGAACTACATGTAAATTAGGTTAGCTATCATTACGAGAACTGTAACCTCTTTCCCTTTATGCAAAGTAATACATTCATCATCATCAGATATTCTTAAAAAACCGGTAAATACCGTAAGAGTACATATGACACCGATTTTCGAGACAATATTTTCTATCTCGATCGCGTGCAAACCTAGTTAGACGTTTGTCGAAATAAAAGGCAACACTCGAATGAGCAACACAAAAAGTCGCCAGTTTCTAAAGTCGGAAACGACGCACGAGGACTGTGGACCGTTGAATGGAGTTAACGAGACAGTGGACTGATGCCCGATGTTTAATGTTACACCAAAAGATTCTTTGTAGCATTTTACAAATTTATATAAAGGAATTCTAGGTCTTCTTTTACCTAGGTGGCAAATAAACGACGACAAGAAGAACGAATAAGAATAACGATGATAAGAAATTCGGAGTAGCACTAGCATATTGCTGACTCAAAAAATAGTTACACCAAGTATTTCTGATAAGCGTAATCTATACTAATATTATAAATGCAAAAGTTTGGATGGGTGGATGTATGTATGTTACTAAATCACGCCAAAACAGCTGAATTGATCTGGATAAAATTTGGCACAGAAATAGAACTACTTTTTATCCTGTTTTCGTAAAATTGTAGTTACTGTTACTACTAGTTATCAAAAAGCCTAATTATATCCATAATAATAATATATTATGTCTAAGTGTTTTGTAGTCTTCAAACAGAAATAGATATCAGTTTATTTTTAGTATGAAATTGGAATAATCGCTTTTAGTGATAATACCGCCTATTCTACTAATCTTATTTTTTATTTATTTATTTAAAAACTTTTTCACTAAAAATGTGTACAAGGCGGACTTAATGCCAAAGGCATTCTCTACCAGTAAACCTTTGGGTGATGCAGAGAGAAAACGTCGGTGTATTTAATTAATTTCTGTATCTTTAACATAATGGTGAAGAATAAAGAATATTTATTATTATTGCTATTATTTATTGAACTGATTGGCATCATCAACATAATCAACTCGTTTATCGGTATTTAAAAAACCGTACTTTGATTCCTTGAAATAAACAAAACACTCATAAAAACCGAAACAAGATTTATGGAATTGGATTACGTTTATATTCTTCGGTCGCAGCTCCCAGCGTCCTTGAGGAAGTAATATGAAACGTATTCTTTAACAGAATACCCGAGGCAATAAGTAAAAAAAACATCAAGGTTGTTTCCGCAATCCTTGGCAATTTTCTGGCACTTTGTTTGTATGTACGAGTATATAAGACAGTATACAAAGAATGCAATAAATGTATTGACTGATCTGTTGGTCTAGTGGTCTTGGGTTCAATTCCCACCCAGGACAAATCTTTGTGTAATGAGAATGATGATTGGTTTTGTGTTTGGATGTCATTTATCTATAATACGTATGTATTTAGAAATATATTATTATATTGTCTTGTTGCCATAGTACAGGCTTTGCTTAGTTTGGGATCAGATAGCCACGTGTGAAATATCCCGAAATATTATTGTTATGAGAGTTAGGGCAACATAATAGCGAGCAAGCCCTATTAAGAAGGACCTCCACCTTACGGAAGACCATAGCCAAATAACACAGCATACACACAGTGGTATAGTTGTGTTCTTGTGTGTGAGTACAGGTCTCCAGCGCTAATTTAGGAATGCATTTTGAAAGAAATGTTTTCCTATCCCGGGAAACTTCATCTTATTAACATACTTAACAACAGGCAATTTATTGCCACACAAGTAGTATAAAAATACTAGTGCTTATATTTCATAAACATTAAAATTCCATACAAAATTATATGGAATTTGAATCGTATAGAGACAAATAAAGTATAAAGAATATTATCCAGCGGCTTTATGACTCAGACGATGCATGTTATAACTTATAACTATATAAAACTGATAATATATTATCATGAGTCATATTATAATCCTTGATTATAGTAGACAGATGAATGTATTAATCTTAACCGTAACCTCGAAATTCTTTTATGTAACCTCTTTAATGTATTTTGATTTATATAATTATGCTAACGTAAAATACAGATTTCTTTGTTAATAATATTGTAGGATTCGGTAGATTTTTTATTTAATTTATTTATTCGTTTAAAAAGACAACAAAAGATAGGAAAACGTTTCTTTTTAAACGCATCCCTAAATTAGCGCTGGAGACCTGTACTCACCAACACACAGCACGGGAACACAACTAAAATCCTACTAATATTATAAACGCGAAAGTTTGTAAGTATGTATAGATGGATGAATGGATGGATGGATGTTTGTTTTCTTCTTTCACGTAAAAACTACTGAACGGATCTGGATGAAATTTGGCACAGTGATAGATTATGGTCTGGAATAACACATAGGCTACTTTTTACAGCAATAACCGACATCCACGCGGGCGAAGCCGCGGGCAACAGCTAGTGTTCTACAATGTGGAGGTCCTTTCCCAGTCGGCTCGCTAATATGGTGCCCTACCTCATTTAAAAATTATACCGTAATATAATATAAATCTCAGCTATTATTGTGCAGTGATTAAGTATTCATCGAGTCATTTTGCAAGCGATGTGTTTATGATACATAGGGGAAAACTCATATTGAGAAACTGAATGTGAGCAATTAAAAAAATTATAGCAAGGAATGGAGAGATAATAACAGACTATATTATCATAGTAAATGCACTATTGCATTTTTATTCTTGATTTATTAAATGAGAATGTGTGTGTATTAAGACCTCGATTTGGTTACGAAACTCAGTTCAGACGGCGGCCGAAGAACCTACACCCTCTCACTCTCTCTTTATGGAGGAGAGGAGACACGTGCCCAGCAGTGGGACATATATGAGTTGCTATTTACTATTAAATGAGGTTCCAACCGATGTTATTAAACCACTGGCGTACCGGCTTTGCACGGGTGTTCATTGATTTAGTTTTCGTAGAGGTCTTTTATTATTTTTTAGACCTTTTTTTTAGATAGCCCATATTACTCGTTGATAATGTAGCTTTCTCCTTGATAAAATAGGTCTAATAGGTTTTGAGTTTATTCAATATAGACAGATCTTTTCGCTTTATAATAGTATTAGTACATATATATGTACAAATACTATTATAAAGATGTATAGATTGTAGTGTAGTAGCGTGTGCAGTAGGATAGCTTAAAGGTGGAGTGATGCTTTCTGTATTAAAATATATCCAAATTAGAACTGGGTTCGTTTTTAAGATAGATCCTGTAATTAAATTCGACGGTCACCCATGACAGTAATAGGGCTACATTTTACTTACTGAATACAGATACAGAACCTAAAGACACTTGGAACTGGCACCGAGCATTAATTTTATATCGCACTCTTAAGATGAGAAAATGCCACGGGGCAATTTCTAACCTTATGCTGATAGTCACAAGGTAAATGTTGCCTCGAACCAAAGTATCTTAACTTATGTCGTTTTTTCACTGACGACAATGAAATGTATGCGTACCCAACCCAAACCCATGTGTACAAACGACACACACGAATATACCTCAAAATATTCTCAGAATGTGCAACAAGTATAAAAAGATACAAGAATTATTCATAAGCAGTTTCGAAATGACCTAACCGGTGTTGGCTTGTGAGGCGAAAAGTTCAAGGTTTAGTGCCGTGGCAGTTTTGCTTACTGACATCATGTAATAACGATTTATTGAATAAATATTAGTCAATCTAACATGGCATTAATGAACTAGGGGGAAAGGTGTCAATTTGTTGAACCAGGCGCGGCCGCTAGTTTGTTTCGCAATCGAATGTGCTTTTTTGTTTATTAAGAAGGTCAAAAACTGCAATTAAAAGACAGCGAAAATGTATTTGTTAGACCTTTTGGTCTAGTGGTTAGTGACGCTGACTGATAAGTCGGAGATTGTGGGTTCAATTCCCACACGAGACAAAAGCTTGGCCCGTGTGGAGAGTCCCCTGCGACACAGGGCTTGTTCCTAAGTGCGACAGTTGCCTTTTTATAACAAAAAGGAAAGAACTTTTTGACTATAAATTAGAATAATTAGCCCTTATTTACTAATTAATCTAATGTAATAGTTATTGCATGATTAGTAAATAACATTACGTAATAAACTTTCTAAAGGTCTTCTTAATAATAACTTTAAAAACTAACAGTGGGAACTTTCAAACTAGCTGCAATTTAAGTGAAGTTAAGTTAAATCAGGACAGTGGACGACCTCAAATTTCTTCGTATAAAATACTTAAACAAAATGTTTCGAAATAAAGTAAATTCTAAAACTTATTAAGGAGACGTCTTACTAAAGGAAGAATACGCTAAATAGAATGTAAATGAAGTGCGCATAACATTTAAGCTTTGACTTAACTTTTTTATCAATGTATATTATGTAATTGACTGGATGGTTGATTCACTCATCATCATCATTGGTGTTGTGGGTTTGATCCCCACACGTACATAAATCGGTGCCTCGAGTCTGGGTGTACTTTGTGTGCGTGAATTGTATGTTTGTACAGACTCCCGCGACAGGGCTTATTACGTATTGCGAGAGCTGACTTAAAAAAAAAATAGAAAGCTACAAACAATTTACTATTAAGTAATTACTAACGTTATTTTATATATTTAACATTAAACAGAAATCTTAGTAAGCGTATTTTCTGTGATACAAATATTTGTACACTTATTACAAAAATTTGCTTACACGGTATGCTGCCAACCTTGCACTCGGCCCTTCCGCTATCGTCAGCTCTCTCCATATCAAATACGATGTACAAATCGTTTTGTTTTCGTACAGAGTTCGTTTAGCACGTTTTGCATGTGTGTTTTGGGCATTAAGTAGAATGAGACAGTATAATAATTGTTTTATAATAATGAATATGACTACTGTAAGGGACAAAAGTTTTTAATTTTATACTTCAAACGGTAAGAAACAAGTGGGTCCATACACTTGTTTCTTACCGTTTGCCATAATTGTAACCATGGTCGATTTTCCTTTGATAAGTACTCGAGACCTAAACTCACGCACAGGAACATAACTACACCACTGTATGTAGTTATTTGGCTGTGATCTTCTGTAAGGTGAAGATCTTTCCTCAGTCGGACCTGCTCTGTTGCAATGCCCTACCTATCTAAAAGTTTTTTACGTTACAACAAATTTGGGCTACAAAAAAATAAAGGTAAATGAAGTAATTAACTGAAAACAAATTTTCCTTGTTAATTAGTTTACTTTTAAAAAGACGACAGTAAATATGTACAGGCAATTTATTCACTGTTCGCAGCGAAGTTTGTTTTTCGAAATTACACGGAACTTGCTCTGGTGAGTCTCAGTGATTACAAGCTAAGAGAAAAACTACGGCGACTACGAACTATATTTACCGAAAACCAGTGTCTGAAAGTAACGAAGGAAAAGTTAACGCTAGTTCCGTATTGTAAAAGCACAATGCCTTTGATGGAAGTGGAAGAGTTTAAAGATGTCACTGGAGACGCGTTCACGTCGCAGAGGTGCGGCCGGCTTGTGCTCACCGGTGCCAACTGCTTTAGGGTTGACTCAGTGACAGAATATTGTTTAAAAATTGATTTTATGTAAAATCCTATACAATATAATTATTATTATATCACATGGATGTACTAATACACCTCTGCCCATGCTTTGTGAAAAAGCCATGATGCCATTATAATTCTTCTTATCGTTTGGTTAGTGGTTAACCTAGTGACAGAGTTATTTAGATCGCCCATATTTAGGCCTCTGTCGTGATCTAACGACTTATAACAGTCGGGACTGACTTTTAACGTGCCCTCCGAAGCACGGAGACGCTCAGATGAAATACCACTATGCGGTCACCCATCTATAGGGTTACCGTGCCTTTAGTTGCTTAACCCACTGATCGTTTACCGAACAGCGAGTGCACCAGGTAATGAGCGCCTTGCCATTATAATGTTATGTCTATAAAGCTGTAAGTAGCTATACAAATATTTTGCTATTCGCTACTTACACAAACAGTTGCATAATCTAAAATAGTGTACAATACAGTAATATTTAAAGACATATTGTTATTACAAGCAGCTAATCACTCATTGACAATTATTGTTATTTTAACGAGCGCAAATAACGGTAGAGAATGGCATGAGACTAGTGTGTGACAACCTTGATTTGGTGGCCAGTGCGGTTTGATAAACTTCTGCAATCCGGACGAACTCTACCGACGACAAATTGGTTTGAAACTATTTTATATATTTTTCAATTCACAAGGTAATTGTTACTGTCATAATTACATGAAATTTGTAGATTTTTGGACTAACGCATGCAATCAAAGACATGCACGTAAGCATGTTTGTACCTATGTAGAAACGGAAAGAGATTAATGTCATGTTACGTTACCTGTAAACCACTGGTTTGACACGATATGTGCAATTATTTAGATTGTTTTTATAATTACCCGACTTTTTTAAAATTGGAATTTTGTGACTGTTCGAAATTGCATAGTAAAATAACATGTAAGTAGGTATTATATTATGCGTTCAATCGCTATTATTAAGTCAAACTCATTTATTCATTTAGATCAAATACATTATACTTATGAACGTCGTATTAGTGTAAAGTAGCTACACTTTTTCAGGTTATCCAAATTAATATCTTTCGGTAATGAGCCACAGGAAAATGATCACCATACAGTATATATTATCATAACTTCAAAGTAACATAAGCATGAATTTATTTTTCAAATTCAGTATCCGCGGTTCTTGGCAGCGCGTGTAGATTAAAGCTTAAATCCTCTCTGCTTTCTTTATAAAGGAAAGGAGACTTGTGCCTAGCAATGGAAGAGATATGGGTTGCTGCTTACTGTCATTGTCATCAATGTTTTTGCTTGAATCTAAGAAAAATGTTAAGAAACGGTTTTATTTTGTTTTTTGTTGCAGTATAACCGCAAAAAAAAACAAAATAATATAGTTAAGGTAAATGTAAGGTAAGGTAATGATATGAATAAAATCAATCCGAGTTCCTATTAATATAAATCAATCCGTTACAATAATGCTCATTGAAATATTGAATATCCTACAGCCATAGCCTTTCAGAAATCTAATAGACATTGTATAGAGGCCGACCACAATATAAGTTTGGTTCCATTACTAGTTTTTAGAGTATAACTGTTACCTGTACTAGGCAGTTTTATATTCTGATGGTGTTCGAAAGTGCCGCGGTGATATCGTCAGTTTCTTTGGCGAATGGCTGTGTAGTGTTAACATTTATTATTCTGGAAGTGGCCGAGAGACGGCTATAGAATAATAAGTATCTTTATGACTTCAATCTCGGATTTGAACGGGCTTAGAAGATTTAGTTCTAGTGTGTAAGTTTTGCGTAACTATTTGGTTTCTCATTCATTTCTAATATCTTTATAGACTGAAGTACATAATACTAAATATTAGTTAGTAACTTAAAACTTCGAAGACAATCGCCACCAACACAGTGTTGTGATATAAATTTTAGTCAGGCAAGTCTAGTACTTTGTGTCCCTAAATTGTATGTTCGTCCCCGCGACACATTGTTAGAATAAAGAATAAGACACAGCACTAGGGTAGGGTGCGGGAAGGGTATTTTTAATTAAAGAATAATTTTAGATTTTCACAAAAATATTGTTTTTTTGGGCCTCTAATCAAGATCTAGACTGAATCTAAATTAATTAGAGTTTCAAGTTATCTCTAAATAGTAAATAAATTAATTTGAATCATTACAAACCTGTTTGAAAGTATCATCTTTTTTAGTTCGAAACACCGTCCTCATATTCATATCACACAATAACTGGAAATATTTTATCTTTTAAATAACTTTTACACATATTATTCTATCTAACAGACATATTGAAAACTGCCAATTGAGATTTTATAGATGTTTGTCTAAGAATAAAATGTATTATCTTTTGAATAACACGTATAAAGGTTGATAGTCACGTATTCTGTACGGATGGTTATTGACTGGACTACGTGAGAATATTTATTTTGTTCAACACCCAGCATGAGGTTTGAAACACTTGGTTTAAGCATAGTATAAATAAGTGAGTAGTAAAGAAACCGAGTCAAAATGACAAATAAATACCTATCGCTTATTTAATAGCCCGGCGGCTGGCGTAAAAACTGTCGGCATCGCGTCGGTTTATCGCAATATTTATTGGTAAACTTATTTAGTTATAATATTATCTAATGACAATGATATTATCTCATATAAAACCTATCTTATATTGACAATTAAATAAAAATATATATAATTGTATTATTGTGCTGTGACTACCCTGTGCGTTACGAGGGACTTGCGGGGTAAGGGGCGACCTAGGTATTTATTTTTCCGCGTTTGCGCATCTATAAAGGAGACTCTCTACTACGTACTCTTTGTACTATGGTTTAAGCGCGTGTACTCTATCGCTAAACGTTTCCTTAATATGAAACCATTGGCATGAAACATTACGTGATTAAACGTAATAGAATAATGCCAATATTGGTCACACGCTTGTACAGTACAATATTGTAAAGTATAAAATTGACCCAAATATTTGAGTCTAGTATGCATTTTGATAAGTTGGACTTTGATTAAATCAATGTTTAGAATGCAGGCATAACGTGATTTTTATACGACTAAAGTGGTAAACTTCATATCTATAGCCTGCATAGTATCGTAACGGTAGCAGTTACCGTTACCCTAGCGTAAAGACGCGAGTGAATCCTTTAATTAGGATTCTATCGAGCATTGGAATCGATAAAGTTGACATCAATGATTTTTGCTATGGGTGACCTTAGAGTAAGAAAACCGTTATTAAAAAACATTTTCCTTAAATTATTGTAAAGTATCGAACACATATAGTAAACCTAGACTCGGAACTTTCATTTGTGAATCAAATCCTCAATACTCTACCAGGCAGTAGAGAATTATTAAATTATCACATAAAGCACTAACACGAGTAATCACAAACATTAATTAAGTATGTGATAAAATGTATGTAGGTATATATTTTTTTTCTTTTTTTGTATCGTGTATTTTTTGGAAAAGTTTTCATATCAATCATATAACCAGTAGTAGTAGGTCATTGCTGTGCTATATCATTTCTGACATCCATATAAAAGAATGCATATAAATTTGAATACTCTGCTTTTGACACCAGTTATTTTTAATTGCTTTCTTTTCAAATTCACATTGACAGTATAATACGTACTAACAAAAGCTTCATTTCTCACTGTCGCCACTGCCAATTGTGGCTTACTTTTAGCTGTTGCTTGTGTCGACGACTTGTCAATGTAAGTAGGCGTATAAATTCGATTTCACGATACACATTTCGTAACAACCGTACAGAGCACAAGTTAGAATCGTGTTTTTGTGTATTTATCCACGGATACATTCACGGCCACAAATGTTTTGAAAAAACGGGACTATTATAATCGGTTATTTTTAAATTACATCTGTTTAATAATGAAACTTTTAGTCAGACCAAATATTATTCTATAGACCATTGTATACCAGATGTTTATCGGTGGCTTCGATTCTCATATGGGAAATCAAATCTGTGACTCACAAATACAATTAGGGTGTACTTTATGTACTTGAATTGTATGTTTGTATCGTTCACCTACACGGGGCTTGCTCCGTAGTGTGAGACTAGTCTCGAAATAAATATAAAAAATTGCCTTGTTTTTTATATAAATCTATATTAGTAAGTTTAGATGTCTGCAAAGAATATATCTGTGTGATATACATATATATTGCTAACTTATTTAACTTATTATCTAAATTTATAACTTTGAAACGACAAATAATATCATAAAATACTTATATGAACGAGCGTCTGGTGCCAAAAGCCTCTAACAATTGTTATTATCGATACTTTAACGTTGGAAATCCGAACTGATTGAAGTGCAGACATGCCATAGAATAACTTTATGCAATATCACCTTGAGTTCGATATCTGGTTTGAGTGGTTGGTTATATCTACGTCTGTATACAATAGACTTGATTAAAAACAAATTAATATAGCTGTATCTCGTTCTAACAGATATCATGTGACAAGGACGGTTTTTAAATTCTGATAAATCAATGTAGATATGACACTAAGACAAATTAAAGTACCTAAGTATAAACTTACATTAACCATAAGCTTAGATGATATATTTATAGGTATACTTTTTATTTTTTTTTTTTATTTTTTTTTTATACTACTTGGGTGACAAACAAGCATACGGCCCGCCTGATCTGCCGTCCTATAACTAGAAAGCCGTTAAGCCCAAAAAGTAGTTTTGGAGAAAACAGCAAAAAAGGCGGCAACCGTTATTTCTTAAAAAGTGCAATACTTAGCTTGACGGGTGTTAGGCAGATTATTGAATATTATTTCCGTGGATCATTTTAAGGTTTAAGTTATTAAAAAAAACTACACCTCGTTAAAAAAAACGTTCTTTTTCGATTTAGCTAAGCATTTTAGATAATTTTTGGCTCTAAATCCTGTACTAAAAGGTCGCTAACGTTACCGTAACGGCTTTCTAGTGAAGTAATCTTAATAAATTTATAGGATTCTAAATCTTAGTTAAATTTATTATGCAATCCTTAACTAGAAAGTCGCTAAGTCGTCTAACGGCTTTATTGTCGAAACTTTTCATCAATCTTAAACTTAATATATTTTCTAATAAGCGGCTTAGACTCTTTTAAGCTAAGTAGCGTTTATAGAATATGAAACTGAATACAAGATTATTCTAATAATACTTAACTAAAAGGCGGCAATACTTACTTCGCTTGAGTTTAACTTCCTTATTGCTAAGCATTTGACAGGATTATGTGAGAAATAATACATTTTTAAAGTATTAAATCAAAGTTTAATAAAAAAATTAAAACAATTAAAAATGCCTCCGTTTAAAATTCCAGACAAAAACGAAAATTTTCAATACAAAATTCGTGATTGCGTGAGGCGAGCAAACTTGGCGATTAAACTACCATATATTTAATGGATTTAAGTAAAAACATACATACATACATAAAGATTTGCGTTAAAAATGTTAACAAATTGTAACGGGAAGACAAAGTAGCTAGCTAGGTCCTTCTTACTTTTGTAGGTGCGTTATCAATGCGGGATATTTATAACGAAATGCATAAAGATGTTAAATTGTCTTGATTTTTGTACCTGTTGGTAAACAAATCGAGCAAAGCTTCTAAGAGTAGCTATACACATAAGCGGGCCGGCATTAATCGGCACAGTCGGGCAGTAAAATCGAATTTATATATGTAGATGATGTTCGAGGAAAAAGTATAAGCTTTGAGTTGGCTTTGTTGCCGCACAGATTATGCCGGGCCGCTTATGGGTGTAGTAACCCTTATGTTCTCAAAACTTTGAGACGCAGTTTACAGAAACGCCCCACGTCCGCACAAACCATGCGATTCTGAAAGCGCACGTTGAAATATAAGCGTTCGACAAGCTTTCGGTATTGCGCATTGCGAGCATACGCTACCCGCGCCGATACCGCATCGACTAATGCGAAAAGAACTTAACCAAATATTACAACTCGAACCGTAAGCTACTAGTAGGTGTGTGCGAAATTTCAGACATTAGTATAAGAATTAATAACGAGCATATAATATTTCTTATAAAATTAATGATGATGATGTCCTCCTAGACGTATCCGTCGACGGCGACCCCTACTAACTCACGGCCATACGTCTCCGCTCATGTGCTCGGACGGGGCTCGCGAAGCCGAATTACGTCTTAAAAAGACGGTCACACAAAGCGCAGTGAAGCCCTCCTTGCGCTGAGTTTTACGGTGCTGGCGTTTGGCGTCAAGGTTTTTAAGACGACAGTTTTCAAACTCTTCTATACCTCTGTGAACAGCCTTATGCCAGTCTAACCTGTGGGTAGCAAGCTCCTCCCATGAGTTTGGAGACACACCGGTTACAGATAAGTGTCGCTTAAGAACATCCTTGTACAAAGATACTGTCTGAGCTGATCTCAGAATAAAAGACAGCTTTTGGCAACCTTGAGGGCTCCATGCGTATAAGATGTTCACACCATCGAAGCTGCCTTTTAATAAGGAGGCTCTCCATGCCCACCATATCCGTCCGACGAAGTACTTCCGTGTTGGGAATCAGATCCTGCCAGCGTATGTGAAGTATACTGCCTTGGTGGTCCAGTGGCCGCAGTATGCGCCTGCTGTGCACGAGGGTTCGATTCCGGCAAAACTTTGTATGACCCACAAAGAGTTGTTCTGAGTCTGGTTGTAATTAAAATTTGTGTCCGTTAATTGTATGTGCATTCCTTTTCCTTCTCAACTAATCTATCTTTCAAGCTGGTATCATATTTCTTTCTCTTTGTGGATGATGGTGGTGCTAAATTTACTAAATTCATAGAAATAGAGCAATCAATAAAAGATAAAGATGCACGTCTTTTCTTAGGTAACCGATGTCCAATAATCTCTTCTGTTCTTGTAAATTCTTGAGTATGTCGTCGCGTTATTAATTTTTCGGGAAACGTTTTAGTTATTGATGTTCTCCTTTTCAATATTGGGTTACTTTTAGGCTTTTATTCAGTATCATCACTTAAAACTTTGTCACATGGCTGGCCTTAGTCCTTATCCTTAACGGAGTCATCACTATCATAATCTTATATTTCTGGTATAATGCAGTGAGAAGAAGATGGCATCGGAGAAGGAGGGGGTATCGATTCGTGGCAGTATAAAGAATGTGTTTCAAGCTGTTGCTGAGTTAATGTTTCTATTGTAAGCTTCAGAGTTTTTATATGTTATTTGTGTTTCATTAAAATTTTGAAACTCTTGTGATGTCATCGAGTAAGGTTCTTGGTTAAGAAGATTAACTAAATCGTTACTGTTCATGTGGGTGTACTTTGATTCTTGGCTAATATTAGAGCAAGTGGAATTGCGTGTAGATGGCATACTTTTAGTTTCAAGGCGTTGTGCAGTTAGAAATTCCTGGTCCACCAACACACTGTTCATCATAGTTTGGATCCTTTGGATCCTTTCCTTCCGGAATATATCCTGAGCTCGTCAAACGCAAACAAAAATCACAAGCGTTTAACTGCTTTTTAGTCTAGTATTGTCGTTTGACTGCTCTCTAGCGATTGATATTTAGCTAATACTAATTTCAATACATAACTTAAAAGCCGCTATTGGCGTATAACTGCTTTCTAGTGTAGTTTTTCTTTATAACTGCTTTATAGTTAAGGTACGATGTTCAGGTGGTTACTTATATGACACAATACATGAAGGTAGTTAAAGACGCTTAACTGCTTTTTAGTCAAGCATGACTAGATAACGTACTTTTAGTTAAGTAAAATTAGAAAAAAAGATACATCAGTTTGCCGTTGAAGTATGTTAACGTCTTTCTAGAGAAGTATTGTGGCTTAGCCGCTTTTTAATTAAGGAAGTAACGAAATTTATGTGGTTTAACTGCTCAGCAATGTTTTGTATCTCTAAAACTAAGCTAGCTAGCAAAATGAATCTTAGACCAAAAGATAGAGCATCGAAAGTTGTATAAGACTACATTAAAAAGTGAAAAACGGCTAACTGTGGCTTAACGGCCTTTTAGTTAGTGGACGGCAGTGATGTTAAGCAGTATCCGTAGCCTATAGACGCTTGCATTACCAGAGGTATCACTTGCGTGTTGCCAAGCCATTTTTTTACACCAGGGCTTTAAGATGGAAGTAACCCTGGGATAGGAATACGTTTGTTTCAAAACGCATTCCTAAATGAGCGCTGGAGACCTGTACTCACACACAGGAACACAACTACACCGCTGTGTGTAGTCATTTGGCTGTGGTCTTCTGTAAGGTGGAGGTCCTTCCCCAGTCGGGCTTGCTCGCTAGTATGGTGCCCTACCTCTCTTGCTATACTAGCTGTTGCCCGCGGCTCCGCCCGTGTGGATGTCAGTTATCGCTGTAAAAAGTAGCCTATGTGTTATTCCAGACCAGACCATAATCTATCTCTGTGCCAAATTTCATCCAGATCCGTTCATTATTTTTAACGTGAAAGAGTAACAAACATCCATCCATTCATCCATACTTACAAACTTCTTAGATAGTCAAACCAACAATGCCGCTCATCGTTATTAGAAGATTTATAATGACAATAAACTTGATGACAAGCACAGAACAACCACGAACTAGAAGACGCAGCGTAGACAGAACCCCAACAAGATAGAATGAGGGCAGTTATAGACTGAATGCTGTGGAAATCTTTAAGGGAGGCCTTTGTCAAGCAGTTTTCGCATTTCAGTTAAACATATAGATAGATCTGCCCTTTTAGACAAGTGGCATTAACTGCAGTCGAATTGAATAGAATAGAAGCAAATATATGCGATTTAATGTAAGTGTACGACAATTTGTCGTAAACTTATATGAAATCCCATACACTTTCCATTCGACTACCATGCGACTTGTCTAGAAGGGATAAACAGAATTGTTATTATAAGTGGTACCGATTCGCCGAATGATACATCAATCAGCATATTGTGTAAAGCCTTTGTGCTCTCTTTGGAAGTATCTAAAACGTATACGAACATAATTTTATTCATGACCAGAATTGTCTTTGTTATAACAATCATTGTAACAATACATTTGTGTCTGTAATGTCAACTTTAATATTGTATTGCTTTTATTAGCTTACATTTTACTTTCTTTTTTGTACTTCTAAATATTTCATTTTTGGAGTAGCACTCAAATGCTTAACTAAATACACAAATAAGAACTACCTAGTAAGCGTCTATGTACTATTGACATATTTGGCGCTCAATTACTCATAACATTTTAACCAACCGATTTTAACGACGAAAACTTCTATAAAATGCTTTATGGGTTCATTATGTCACTTGATTTACCCTTAGACCATGACCTGTGCAGTCTTGCGATATTATACAATATTGTGTTTTATAATTAACTAGCTGTTGCCCGCAGCTCCGCCCGCGTGGATGTCGGTTATCACTGCAAAAAGTAGCCTATGTGTTATTCCAGACCATAATCTATCTGTGTGTGTTAAATTTCATCCAGATCCGTTTAGTAGTTTTTACGTGAAAGAGTAACAAACATCCATCCATCCATTCTCACAAACTTTCACATTTATAATATTAGTAAGGATTAAACATTCTTTGAGTGGCTAAGCGCAAACTTTGTCGATAATACTTTTCTCCCTCGGCATGAGGTCTAAATAATTTTGCAATATCAAGACAACTTGTTTTAGCTCTAGGCTGAACAGTATCAACAGCATACCGATTGACGATTGCAGCATTAGCAATTTATCGTTCACAAAGGAGCAGGCATTATTTAGACTCCTACAAGACCGGTTGTTCTGTAACGTTCGGAATTACCAATGGAGGCCGACTGCTATAATCAATTCATTAGCCTATAATTTCGATACCTCTGTTTAATTTATTTTACTTTGTAATGCCAGTCTCGTCAGAGTAAGATCAAAAAATATATTCCGTAGAATTTATTTCGGGTATTAACGCAATTATATATTTTATTTACCTTCAAATTGCTTGACGTTTTAATCAGGTTACGGCGCCCGTTTTCACAAGCTGACTCGTAAAGTGATGTCAATAAAGTATATAATATTTATTCATTAACACTTACTATACGTAAACTGGTTTAAAGGTGGAATTAATGCCAGAGACAATTTCAACCAGTTAACCTATAGAGAGATGAAGACAAAATAGGTTCACAAGTCTGAAATTGAAGATGATAAAATAAAATAAAAACATACATATATGTAGTGTACATACTACATACATTATTAAGAAGGGCATACATAGATGTAATAAATCTATGTATGCCCTTCTTAATAATGTACTTTAATTTTTCTAATAAATAAATTTATAATATTGTAAATCATATAACGTTAAAAAGTTAGTAAATATGTTCCGGTTTTACTCTTTAGGACAAAGTTTAAAATTGAGTAGATAGTTCATTTGTGATATCATTCCGTAACTTATGAAAGGGATTGTAAATATGACATTCATATAGAGATTTATGTTCAATTCCAATTTGAATATTGATCAATGACTAAAGCTAGAATTAAAATTGACATATTAAGAATTTTAAATTTAGATCAAGACTAATTGCTACAAGGACATCATGGTATAGAATCAGATTCTGAAACATTACTCTGTCTAAGTTTGGAGTATTTTAACATGTAGCTAACATTCAACAGCCTTTCATAACTGGTAGGGTAAGCGTTCAAATATATTCCATCATGAAATTATCTTATGGTTCGTCAACACGCTGTGGTATTATGTTCGCATTCCTGCGAGGCGAGCGACAACAGGCCTTGTGACCACACAAGGTCATTTGTGAAGGGAGACCTGAAATAGGGTCGACAAACTATTTATATGTATAGTATTGTACTTATAGCTTCCTATAACAAAGGTACAATAAGTTGGATTAACTGTTGCATTGTTTCTTTTGGCGTTTGAAAGGAAACAGTTAACATAAAGCTTATCTTTCAGTCTAATCAGCCAAAATAAGCCCATTGCTGGAAATAGACTGCCTTATCCATCGGCTGCCTGTAACCTTTACCAGGTCATCAGTTTTTCTAGTTTAAGAGCAACCCCTCGTAGCGTCCAGTTCGTAGTTTCGAACCATTCTGCCTCAACGAATATTGGTAAGCTTAGATATAAATCGGTACTGTTTATTAACTCTTTACAATATTGAACCAGAGAGTTCTGTGGTCTTGTAATTAAAAAAGGAATACACAAAACAAATGTCATATAAAAACTTGTTAGTGAAAAAGCTATTTAAAATGCTCGTCAACCCTGAGTTGATGTCACGACTGTATAATATGTATGTATATCTAGAATCAATACCAACGCCTGCTAGCACACTTCCTTGTATTTTTATACAGCTGCCTGTAAACTGGTTTTGGCTCATAAAAAGCCAACGATGAGAGGCTGAACGGATCAAGGGGATGCAGTATCTACACACAGACCAATTTGAGAATATTTTACTCCGTCTAGACGTCAAGCGAATCTTATCGTGCGTCTGTCATAGTATTTTTGTCATAGCTTGAAGGCTGAGTAACGCCTACTTGCATTCAACGCAAATACATTTTTCATCTGTATTTGTAATATAATAGTTGTTTAGCGACTGGCGTGATCTGACGCAAAGTTTCGCGTTCAAACCTTGTCTAAGTTGAGTGAAAAAATCTACTCTAATCGACTCAACGTAACATTTGACCTTTATAAGAAATAACCATTAAATTTGTTTATTATAAACCGATTCATAATTTTTCCATCCACATCTAAAAATAAAATATATAAGACAATATAATTTAGATATCTAATTTAGATTAATATTTCCAGAAGGTTATTGTCAGAATCCCTAAGCTCTTAACTCAGGCAGAAAATATAAGACCTAATCTCGCTGCTGCCTCGTGGCGCACGTTCGCCCTGTATTTACCCGATTAGGTTCCGCTTTCCTTAATAAACATTACAACTGCAAGCGAAATCGACTAGTCTTATATCAGCAATTATTCCTTCCTTTAGTGAGTCTATTTGTTCAACTTTATCGATAATTGTTGGAACAGTTATTGCGTATTGTGTGAAAATGTTTTCCAAGGTGACATTTCAAACTAATGCTGTAGAGATATAAAATATAAGGCAGTGGCAAATAAATCTACCATCTATTATACACCTTGCCATTTAATACTAAGTTGCCCAGCAGTGGGAGTTTATGGGTTTAGAGGATGAGGATGATATGTTGTGGGTTCAAACCCCAATACAAAACAAAAATTGTGTGATCAATAAATGCCTGTGCATATTTAATGTTTTTCGTTTTAATGTTTATGGCACTACAGGGACAGTTGCTTTTTAATATATTTATCTAGAATAAACTAAAGTAAGTATATTATAAAAATACAATATTTTATAAAAAGACATGAATTACTGAGAGTGCACGTAGCTTTGTGAAGATCCCCAGTAATGTCCATATACCCTTCCCTTCCTATTTCCATTTCATCGAATTAAATTAAATAGAGTGCGAGTCGAAAAATGTCAAACATTCCGACCCTGCAAGACCGTGTATCCGAACATCATTAATTACCAAACCAGAACCCAATGCAATCAAATTGAATAGCTAACCGAGTATCGCACGATTGACCGTCGACGACTAGTCGGGCAACCGTTACACTGAGATTCCTCAGCCTTTCCTAAATAATGCCACTTGAATGCGAGATGGCACGAATGCAAATTAACAAGTTTGTATGTGGACCAATGGCAATCGTGGAAATGTCGTCGTATTAGAAGGTGAATACACTTGAATTTGTGTCGCCAGGGATAAAAATACCTACGTGTAAGAATGCTGAGTACTTGCCATTCATATCAGACCCGATTTTATATTCATGGGATTACGCAAACTCGGTATTTTCAGTAACATGTTATTCATTTGTAAAAATAACTTACCTTTATATTCATTGATTTTTTTAAACATAATTCATGGAATAAGTCCTGTATTGGCCATTAATTAACAAAAATGTAGAATTAGTAAAAATATCCACAGGTCAAATAAGCATGTATTAAATCCATAAACACTCAGCTTGAACTTAGTGATGTTACGTTACCATTTTGACATACTTGCAGTCAAAACATTTTTGAATTCAATTTGGATGATAGAAAATATTAAACAAATTAATCCTGAATTCATAACACAAAGATAAAGTAAATCAAAATAACAATTAATGTATTATAAAACAAATATTTACCAACAAACGAGAAACACCGTGCGATAGTATTCCAAATGAAAGGCCAACTTCTGTTGACTAAACAAACTGTTTCAGCAAATAAACCATTGATTAAAGTACATAAATATTAACATTTACGGGCAAAGCGACTTGAAATGCTTTTGAAAATTATATTCATTAGATGGGCTAGTGCACTTAGTTGCTACTGGATAATTAATATTAGTTACAGCATTCGTGGACCCTGTTACCTACTTACAAAGTTAGTCTTTACAGTTAAAATTGCAGTCAACGAAGGAAGGAAGTACAGGCGATTGAAGTTTTAGCAAATAAATATTTAGTAGACTCATAAAAGCTTTGTTGCTATCCAATGTTAAAGGTTTTGAGACTAGATAGTGAAGAAGAAAGACTAAGAAACTAAAAGGACCAAATAACTTTTTTGTCAAAGCGCGATTTTTTCGTATAATTTAACGCTAGTATACATTTTTATTAATATCCAGTTTCCAGCCTTTGACTAAATCTATAAGTTTCTCTTTTGGAAAGACCAAGCGAAGTGGAAATCTTTTGGAAAGCCTATTGATCCAGCTGTGGACATTTTTCGGCAAAATAGATTGCTCATACATGTCATGAATGAGTGTCGATAAGATTTTAACAATTTGTTTACCAGTATCCAGATTATAGAGTTGCATAGGTCGGTTGTACAGATTTATCTGCAATTTATGTGCAGCGATTTATTGGTCTCGAGTACGAGTTACGTGAGTCAAGTTACGTGATAAAATGTGTTTATATAAAAAAAGTACGATTGTATACTTTAGATTACTTCGAACGTTTTGAAGATAGGTGACATTATAAGATCATTATCTAAACGTAAAATAGATGCAAAGTAAAGCAGTTTGTAGAAGCTTTGTAAATTCCTTACCGAAATGCCTTCAGCTACATCGGCGGTTTTATTCTAAGCGTCTTTATTTCATGTCATTATCATTTAAATTTCGACCTTATTCCTTTGTGATAGAGTTTATCTCCATCTCCTATCATCCTCTGATATAAAGAGAATATTATGAGTATATAATATACTATATCAATTCTTGTATATGTGTATTTTAAGCTTGTTTATTGTTCACTCTCAGGATGAAAGTATATGAAAAAGCGCGTTTTTATTTTTATATAAATAAATTAATAGTAAATAGATTATTATAGAGGAAAAATTTTATATTTTACTAACTTAAATCTTCTTAAAAATAAATCAAAATTAAAAAAAAATCTTTTAAATATACTAAAAGGCAAAATAATTTTGCGATCCTGCCAGGATTCGAACCTGGAATCTTCTGATCCGTAGTCAGACGCGTTATCCGTTGCGCCACAGGACCTTGTAACAAAGCGGCAAAATATTTCATTCTTTAGTAAAACAAGCAAACGTGGGTTGTTAAACAACTTTAGGAGAAATCACAGAATATACGTTTTTTTTTGGAACATTGTCAAGGCCTTTGTCTACTATTTTTTGCCGGCCGAGTTTATAGCTTTACTGACAGCGTGATTTGTATTTTGTATTATCTTAAGAACCCACTGAAATGTATTCTATACAGATTTAAGATCTCACCGGAATTCTATTTAGATATTAATAAATAATTATTGTTGAACTGGTAATTCTTGTCATTTGTTTCCACCAATTGCTATGACTAATTTGCTATGATTAATTTAAGCCTATTATTTTTTTGCGTTTCTTTAAACTTTCACATAAACAGCTTTTTTTTTCAAAACTTGGCTTGGTTCATTTCTTCACCTTTCCATTCATTTCTGTTCAATAGTCTCTACGACGCATCGTAATTGCCTTAAACAAAATTTCTCCTCAACTTTTTCAAATGCATCTAGACTTTGACTAATTGATTGTAATAGAGTAAAACAACGCTACGTGTCTCCTATTTAATAGCGAAATATTCCAGGTCGAATACTAACTAATGCTGTGTTGAAAGTGTGCGCACGCGACTACAGCGCGCATGACCCCCTTAGCACTAACGGACTGGTAACCGTTGCGCTTGCGCGTTGGCTCGGCTCGCAACTCCAGATGCCTTGCGGTACGCTAAAGTTATATAACAAAACTATTGGGTAATTCGAGGGCTCGTGAGAGAGACGAGACCTTACTATTTCAGTATATGAAATACTTGTATTGATATTGGCAAATTACTCTGTTTGATTTTAAAGGCGTGTTGTCAGACAAGGTATAACGATGCGGGTGGAAAATCTTAAACCTGTTTGTTGCTACGCCGTGTTAAATAGCTTAGAGAACAGGGCCACTATAGTACTGGTATAAAACTGGTTGTGATTAGTTTCAAAAGCTGCTGATAGCTTAACACCAATATACCTACTTAATTTCTTCTTTAATATTTAATCATTTGGAAACGTACTAAATGTAGAATTTTACTCATTCCAAGAAACGGTTGTAATAATATTACGGCATCGTGTATAAAGCAGTTTAGATATCAATCGAAAGAAACTTGATGAAAAAGTATTAAGTTACAAAAGTTTTATTTTTATTTGTTACCGAGTTTTTTGTATCAATCAAACAATTTTGTTTGATACAGTTTTTACAATCGCACTCCGCTGTTTTGTGCGATGCAGGCACACTTTCCATACGGGCTATTTTATATTATGGATAGTGAAAATTAAAGAGTCTATGGGCGTATGTAACACTTTCACCTACATGAATCTGGTAGCGTAATTATAGGTATGGGTGTTTAGTCATCGAGAGCATCAAACGATAGGTGAATCGGATAAATTGGTGGGGCTTGAATGAAATCGATATCTCGATGGACTTTCGACAGCTGTACTTGTAATAGAACCTTTACGGTTAATCTTTTTGGAGAGAGCGTAAAAAAATGTAATGGAATAAATATAGAAGTTAAGTCTCAATTAATATGCTAAGGATCGCAGATATAATACACTAAAACGACTATAATAATTTTAATACATAGACTGCGATAAAGAATTCACTATTTGATTCTATTTATTTTAATCGAAACTAAATTTATAGAATTTACTTTCCTATAATAATTCCTTGGATTGATGTGTAACTTGAAACCGCCAAAGAAACTCTTCTCTCAAATGTAGGAGTAATATTATTATTTGAATTAGTATAAGTAGAAAAAGGTAAAGACGAACCACTCGTGTTCCAAAGCCGAATAAATTTAATTCAAAATTATGATATCTTGAATACATGATCTTTAACCTTTTATTTCGTCTGTGAGATGATCAAACGTGTTTTTGTCGAGGGCAGAAAACGTTTGAAGACAAACAAGGGCACAGGAAGGTTTCTCTGCCTTTTTTTGCCTTAATTTTAATGCTCTCTTTGTACATAATTATAAGTTGAAGTATGTTTTTACCAACGTGGGATTTTAGTACATCTTGCAACGTGTTATTAAGCGTTTCTGGTTTCGACAAGTTCCTCATCATTGTTATTGTTCTTACTGATTCTAGGAAGGACTGAAATCGGTTATTGTTTCTACAAGTTATGCATTGAATAAGTTTTTAGGAGAGGTTTGTTACTGATATTGAATGACATCATACATAATTTTGTAGTCTGTTAAGAGATAAATGCTTGTTATGTTACTTTGTGGTTGATACGTAGTTGGAATTTTTAAAAACCTTTTTTACTAATTTACTAAGAATGCCACATTGATTCTGTAGCATAGGTTTGCATTAGGTTTGGGGCCAATTATGACTTTGATTAAAGAAAATTAATTAGCTTCTGCGGTTAAAAAAATCTCAGTAACAGTACAGAATTGGAATTATATCTGGTATTATAAACACGCCCCCTAACATAAGAGGCAAAACTTGAGTGACATACATCTCTACCTATTCCTTTGGGGAAATGGTGTGATAGTAAGATAATTTTTATACAATACTCAATCACAGCCTTAGAGTGAAATTGTGGTAATACGTGAACAACATCTTTCTCTTTTTAAAAGAATATTAAAAACAACACATGAAGCTGAAAGTTTATTACCCACATTACTTATTCATTAGCATTCATATGTTTTCATTTCTAGAATTTTCGATTCATATACGGAATAACAATTTTCATATTATTATTACGGGATGGATGGATTTGTGAATATCGCCTTTGGGTCGGTCGAGTCGTCGAAATTTTCCTCTGAGAATATGATTTATTCAACAGAGCGAAGTAACACCCTATCGGTACTACAAACCTAATTTAGTAGTAAGATTGATACTGAATTGATTTTTTTTATAATAATTAATTTTACTTGTGTAATTTCTCTGTGGAATAATATTGATCGAGCTAAGTAGGTATTTTAAGTATAAGAAAGAAATAATTAGATTGTTGGAATAGAAAATCAAGTACTTACTTACTCTTTCTTCAATAAATTTTGTTGGCTTTTACGATTAAACAGCTCAACGGATCTTAATGAAATATGGCAAAGAGATAGCTAATATCCCGCAAAAGAACATAGAGTAAACGTTATCACGTTAATCGATATCCATACTGGCAAAGCTGCGGGCATCATCTAGATCACTATATGAATACTATTTTTATTTTAAACTTTAATGAAATTTATTTGTATTTTATTTATTTTGTTCTATTACCTCAGCTACTAGCGTATACAAATACGTCATGTATTTGACATTGACCGTTTGAACGTAAACAATGAATATTTTTTTTATATATTTGTAAAACATAATTATATCTTATATATAAAAATGAATCCTTATTTCCCTTTGTCACGGCATCACGCGTAAACGGTTGGACCGATTTTAGTTGTTCTTTTTTTGTTGTGTTTGTTATTGTCAGGAGAAGGTAATGTAAAAAAAAAGAAAGTTGCGCAGAAAATAGTTTAACACGGACGAAGTCGGGGAGGGCCACTAGTAATATAAAAATGTAAGCCTTATGTACACCTTCGCTATAAAATCTTTAAACACCTCCGTGTAACCAATAATCCTAAAATAGCTTAGTGGTCTCTTCACGTATTAATATTATACTAAAGGTGAGTCTTCCAGAACTTTCTAGGTCATACTGCAAGTTAATTTCAATCCAACGGAAAATGGTTGTTAAATATAGGGTTGTAAAAACAGCTTCAAAACCTGTATAGCTATTGGAGATGAGCTTCCTGGTTTATGAATTTGTTACGACAAACGGTTTAACTAAAAAAAAAATTGTTTTTGATTTAGTGTTGAGTTTATGTTGAATTCTGATCTTGTTTTTCTTTTACTATATTTATTTCATATAAAATGGATAATCGTATCTTTTATTTTACTTAGGTACCAAATAAGCATAATATTATTTTTAATAATAGCAATACGCCGACTATTTTTCTTAAGAGGTCAATCATAATTTATGAGAATGGAGATGCGAGGGATGCACTCAGGCGCATCGCGGTAAGCGTGCGGGACGCGGGAGGTTTGGTAACGATGCAGAGAGGGGAGGGGAGCGACTGGTTCTACCTCGTCACTGACTATACTTGACTATACACGACTGTGTCCCCATTTGCCTCACCTTCTTGTTTATCTTGTAGTTATTCTGATTTTTCCTTCCTCTTTACTCCAAGAAGTAAATATTTTTTTTATGTGAAGACTTTGTTGGTATAGAATAAATGCTTTCATTAAATTTAGTATATTTCGTGTTCACTTATCCATGATTCATTAAAATATTAATTGTCTATTGTCAATCACTAAAATATTTCTTAAAAAAAGCATTTTGATTGAAGATTTTCAGTACAAGATTAAATACATAATACCTCGGGTTTTAATGCAAGTCTGAGAATTTCATCTTAAAATTGCACTAAAACCTGAAGCTCACAATTGTCTAACTTCCCATTACACACAAGATAACGAACTGTTATAACAATGTAAACGGCTGAGATAAAAGACACAGCTCAACGGTGCGCGTTGATGTCTTCCGTTTGATGCTATAATCTCGAGCTTTTATTATCATTATTACATATTTCGGTTGCAAGCTCACTAAAGATTGCTATTAATACCCGTCATAATATGGCCTATTGAGCGCTAGAGTCAAAAACCTCAGGCGGAAGAAAGTTACCCAACTGAAAGCGGTCTCTCGAGATTGGAATTTTGATCGGACACGTATTACTGACACAGAGCGGGCGCGCCCACCTGCCGGCCACCACACCTGAACTAAAAGTATGTCAACACCGCTGACTCCTCGAACTGACGATCGATCGTCACAACTTTCACATTACCTTAAATTAACACTCGACTACACCACTAATACCTATAGATTCTAGATTACCAAGGGAAGGAACATAACACCCACCTTTTGCACGCCGCGGGGCGTTCCAACTAAAAATCCGGTTAGGCACTATCAGGGGTTGGGGTTAACGCACGGGCACTGTGCTTGTACACAATTCACTTCACTTGAGTCACAAAGTCTGCCACATGGTCGGCAGGCCGGTGCGGTCGCGACGGCCGCCAGGTCAGCACTGAGGCTTTCTTTGAGACGACGAGCGCGTGCGCAACTAAGAATGAGACTACGGTGCTTACTTACACACCGCTACGTTGGTGTGCGCTTGTGTGTGTAATTGTCGTGCATCGACGAGGTTCAGTAGAATTATGTCGAAACATTGTACACTGGTTGTTTACTTTTGATATTAGAGTAATTTCCACGTTGACGCCGTTCATGGTTAAGTTGTTTTTGTAACTGTTATCTAGGATATTCACAGCAAAAATGACGTCACAATTTTACAGTAACGTATAAAAAACAAAACCCGGTTTTTAGATAACCAGAACTATTAATAAGCAAATGAAATAAAATCATTTCTACAGATACACAGTAAAAATCTTTATATTTTCTTGTAAAATGCACAAAATTATTATATTTCATTTTAATATTACAGCATAAAAACTTAATAAATATAATATCAAAAAATAAATAATATGGTTTTGAAAATGAACCGCAACGTTTCCCTAATCCACCACTACATTCACAAGTCGCCAATCAGTATGATACACTACTACACTGACACCTGTGGGCTACATATTTAATATTCAAGTTAACGTAAAAGACAACGGCACACAGCCATACTCACACGACCGAGCGACTAGTTAAAGACTAGAATTTGGAATATTTAAAATATGTGGTGCTTTAGAAGTAACAATAGTGTCAAAATTCAACATAAAAATAATATTTAAGTAGATATTAATAACTGTAAATAATTTGAATTATTAAAATTATTGTTTAATAGAATAATGATTACTATAAGGATCAAAATAAGTAGGTAAAAAAATGTTTTTTTTATACTTAAGTACATAATATTTGTACACAAATTTTAGCAATGCATAATTTTATTTACTGCAAATAAAATAAAAGATTTAATATACAGAAAAAAACTAACATTAAATAGCACGACAAAATGTATATAAAATATAAATATAATACATGGGTAGTTTATTTTGACTGTTAGAAATATTGATTAAAAATATTAATATTTACTATATATTATGCATACTGCGTCCCAAAATACAGGCAATTAGCCTAGTTTAGCAAATAGTTTCAATTACAATACAAAAATCATTATATTGTATACATTGTACAAGGTATTGGCGCCAATAAATATTTTTTATTTATACACGACTTGCAGATTTCTCGCATGAATATCTGCAAGTCGTGGTATATTAATAATTATTTTTATTGTGGAGTGAATTGTTTTATGGGTAAACGTAATATGTTAAGAATTTGACTGGCCTCTTGGTCATGTGAAGGTGAAGGTAATAAGTAAACAGCCACTCATAGATGACTGATTCGGTGATCCAGTGGCCGCAGTATGCGCCTGCTGTGCACGAGGTTGTGGGTTCGATTCCCACACAGAACAAAACTTTGTGTGACCCACAAAGAATTGTTCTGAGTCTGGGTGTAATTTGTGTCCGTTAATTGTATGTTTGTAAAGTTCCCCGCGACACAGAGCTTGTTCTCTAGTGCGGGATTTGTCTTTTTTAAAAAAAGAAAAAAGATAGCTGCAGTGCCAGGGACATAGGACACAGCCAAGCCGCTGCCTACCTTAAAGTTACGCTTATACCGAATGAATCCTACAATTGGATCCCATTCTTAGGAATAGTTAGAAATGTAGACTAAGTTTTTTATTTTAATGGATCCTGTCCGTAGTACCCTATTCCTAACGGATCCCAGCTAGCTTAGGTATCCCAGATAGATCCTGTATCATTTGTAGGCTGCCAAATTTTTGTTCGTCTTTCGTTGCAGCTCTCTGTGGTGTATCCCTAGGACTGGAAACATTTTTTAAAAAACCTTTTCGTAATGAGCATTGAAAACCAGTACCTACAACTTATTTTGAAAAGAAAATAAAGAGAAACAAAAACCAAGTTCTTTATATACCGGGCACATGCATTATAGGTTAATGCTAAATATTTCTCAATGGAAAACTTAACTCGACCTTTTTGATTCGGACCTCCATACATCAGTCGTATGCATAGCCACTGCACTAAACCATCTTCTATTTACTTCAACGTATAAACCTTCCAATGCTGGGCACGGGTCTCCTACATACATTTTGAGGGATATTAGCCTACTACGAGTATACCACGCTAGCCAGGCGGGTTGGTATGGGTTTTGTTTCGAGATTTCCTTCTCTTGCAGTGGATATTGTCTGCTTGACCCCTTTCGGGACAGATCTTCTATTATTTATCATAAATATTCTCTTCTTAATGCAAGCAGCTCAGGATCGGCAGTGGACGTCATCAGACTTAGATGATCATGATAAATATTCTTTTACCTTTTTATTTATTATTTCAACTATTTTTGACTTTCTAATGGTCCTTAACTTTACACACTGGTTTAAAATTGAGTAATGACTTTCTATAATATGAACAGTTTACATGAATGAATCTTCAAGCGAGTAAACGTAAGTAGAACATAATGTGACAATAGGTTAAGAATGTGGTACTTTCCCCGGCGTGCGCTCAGGCATCGCGACGTCGTGACGTCATGTATTCAGGCCAACCTGTCAGCAGGCAAGGATACTCATAGCATTAAGAGGAAATGCGGGCGGAGAGACTTTTGAATATTAGGTATTTGAATAAACTATCGCTGTCGCTCTGCGAGCGCTCGGCCGCGCGATTTGTGCGACAGGGACAACTGCATATCCGACTAAACAGCATAAGTAAAAAGTCGTAATTCGAGGTTTGGCTCTCGCCTATTTCCTCCTCCATTATTAGACCAATTTAAAAGATATTTCGTAAACTGCATGATTAGGATATAAAATGTGCCCCTATGTTTTTCTTTTTTCAATAACAGTTGTCATATTTGTATACCAGGCCTATGTTGACAGCCGTCTAAAATGGTTATTTTAAGCATTTTTAAGGGTTTCTAGTGCTTATAAATATAATGAATCATTAAAAAGGAAAACATAGGAACATACAAGAAGTTGATATTAATTTTATTGCAAAAAATGTTTACTTTAAGATCGTAAACCAGGTAGAAAACAGGCGAGAGCGTTTCTATGGAGAATAGACACACCGCGTTTCCTCTTAATGTAGGATTTAGTTTCTGTATAACAAAGTTAGTATTGTATCTCAAGATCTGCACCAAAATGTTCGAAATATGCAATTACATTTTCTGTGTCGGGAGACTTTGCAAACATACAATTCACGGACACATATGTTGCACCCAGACTTGGAACCAACTTTTTGAATCACACAAAGTTTTTTCCCGTGTGGGAATCGAACTCACCACCTTATTCTTAGCAGTTAGGGTCACTTATCACTAGACAAACAAGCCAGTCGATTTGAGTTTGTATGTGATAATACAACATCAAAGGTGGAGGACTGTGTACCTTGGCGCTTGTTACGAGAGGCCTAAGTCGAGCAGTGGACTGCGATAGGCTGATTGATTGATTTAATACAACATCTTGGCAGCACGAACACTTTTAAAAATCCTTTTGAGAGCTGGGATGACAATAATAAAGAAAATTCCCCCAGTGCGCAGCTGTTGAGCTAGAGAAATTGACCCGACTTACCAATACCAGTATCCATAACACAAAACTCTGGTATTACATATTGCAGGGCCGACAACAACAAGTTATGTGACTGGTGTTGCATGAGTCCATAATCTTCGGCCCGTAAGCTTATTTGTCAACAATATCTGCAAAACATTCATTTCTGATAACTAACTACAATTTATGAGATGAGAATGCTCCTATATACTTACATGTCAAGTCGGCTGCATCATGTAACATTGGAAATTGACCCAATTGAAAGAAAAATGATGATGCAAATACCACGGAAGTGAAACTGTTGCGTCATCAATAATATTATAAAATGTTTCAATTTATGAACCCGAAAACGTGTAAGTTCTATAATAATATGGAAAGTTACGTATTATGTTAAAAAGATATAAATAGAAAAAACTGTTTTCCGTAGAAATAGTAGTACTAGTAGGTCAATGTAAGTATTCACTGATAGATTTACGATATGGTCACGACTTTGAAATTAACATTGTTTTTAGAAGGTTGCACATTTCTGTGTTAATTTTTGCATGTGAGTCTTAAGAACAAATGTCTCAGGGTCAAAGGTATCTTACGCGTAAGTAATATCTCAACTCTTTTTTTTTACACTTTATTCATATACCTACGTGGTATAGGCGAATTTAATGCCTGAGGCATTTCTACCAGTCGACCCTGGACCGTACAGAGATATACAAAGTAGGTGTATATTAATTTATTATTTTATTTATTAAATTAGTGTTGTGAGTGTACATTAGCTATGTTACGATCGTATGCTTATTTGATAACTTTGTCATTATAAAAATATAGTGCCATGTTAATGTATCGTTTGGAGCAAGTGAGCTCATCGTATAATAATGATGAGCATATTTATCATGTATAAGTCCAATATAATGGTGTCGTCCAGTTTTAAAGGGTTTTATCCTACATTAATGTATTTTGTATCCTGTTTTGTTACGAAGAAATTGGATACAATTTTATTTCAGCGCCACCGTCTTAATTTTACTGCATCTAAGAAAGTATAATTAATTTAAATCATCATCATCATCTGCCTATCGCAGTCCACTGCTGGACTTAGGCCTCTCCAAGGGCACGCCACCTAGCACGATCCTCGGCTTTCCACATCCAGCTACTCCCAGCCGCTTTGCGAAGATCGTCGCTCCACCTCGCCTGAGAGCGTCCTACATTTAAACATTTCATACGAATCATTTTGTTTGTGCTAATTGCATAGCAAAAATGCTAATAATATTTTATTTTTCCTGCAGTAATCCAGGCTTTCACTTTCAGCAACAGACAAATTAATACTTATGTATGCAAAAGCATACTATAGCTGATAATGACTGCGGATAACGAGAAGTTATCTTAAAAGGTAATTCCCGAAAGAGTATATTATGACGGTTATTTCCAATTTTCCCTTTCACAGTACCGTCTAACAACATTTACAAAACACTAAAATTTACATGTAAACTTGAACATTACACCCATTCACGATAAAAAAACGTATTTTCATTTTAGCCACGCGTTGTTACTTCCGAAATATCTTACACACAAAAGAAGCTTATCAGACCATAATGCACGGACATTTTTCAACAAATCTTTTGGTTCTGATCATAAATCAAAGAGACTTTATATCTTCATAATAATATGAAGACACAATATTTCGAGCTCGTCATTTCCTTAAAAATGCGATATGGAAGTACGTTAAACTACATTCGGACCCTGATCCCGATCAGGGATCCGGATGGGTTCAAATAACTACCTAAATGAAGTAGTATTTTATGTTTTTGCCTTTTATGGCACAAGTATAAATGTGAGTTTAGCGCTGTAAGATATTGATCTGTCACAATTAGATTGTGAAGATTTTATGTATCCGTCATGAGTTTATAGCCAGAGAATGGGTATCATAGTAAAAGAGTAACCTCAATTTTATTCACTGCCCTAAAATTTCCACAAAGTATTAAAAACCTTTACGGTTCGACTTTGACTACACGGTTGGCTCAATGGTTACCATTTACATCTGCGCGGCGATTTGTGGCCACAGAACACATGCTTTCACGTGTTTTGTGGTTGTGGCCGTTGTGGGTTCGATCTCTAAATTTGCGGATAATACAATTTTATGCCATTGAATTGAATATTTGTAAAGTTCACTGCGATATAGGACTAGTTCCTTAGTGCAGGAGTTACTTTAACAACTAAATAAATATTGACTTTTCTTAGAAAAAAAAAAACATCTCTTGATTCATAGGTTTGTGCGATAATAAATACTATATACCTAAAAATCAACGTTGTTTAGGTACGGAGTCTCCCACTACAATTTAAACTATTCATGACAAAAAATTTTCTCCCTGCAAAAACTCTCAAAAAAGTTATTGAACAAAACATAGCAGCAACAAAGGCATATAAAAATGTTTCGCACGAAACCCGGGGGCGTTCGATGTGTATCTAAAAAAGGCATAGCATGACGTGGACCGGGAGCCGATCACCATAACTCATGGGAATGTCACATCCGTATATAAATCGGGCCCTTCCACTTAGACTGGATAATACACGGGAAAAATGACAGATTTAGTTTGCTTACCTTTTAAAGCTGTAGTACTTTCTAAGGATAATAGATAGAGATATAATAAATTATGAAAGTATTTAATGAACAATTTTAATTTGAAGTATTTTTATTGGATACTGCCTGGTTAGTCTAGAGTGCTTCACTTGCGTGTAGCCAATGTTAAGTCACTTGCGTGTTGCTAAAACATTTTTTTTATACTAGGGTTTTAAGATGGAGTACCTATCTCTGGAATAGGAATATGTTACTTTCAAAACGCATCCCTTAAAAAGCGCTGGAGACTTCACAACTACACCGCTGCGTGTAGTTATTTAGCTGTGGTCTTCTGTAAGGTGGAGGTTGTTCCCTAGTTGGGCTTGCATGCTAGTATGGTGCCTTACCTCTCTTTAAGTTGTCTAGCCTTTGGCCGCTGAGACCAGAATATTATGTTTGGAGGACATTGTTATTACATAATATATATTTTTCTTACTCCATCATGTAACATTAAGAATAGGTACATAGATAATGACAGTTGGCAAATATAATATTTTGGATTGCGTATAACAGTGATTAGTAGCAATGAAATGTCATTAACCTAATCACTAAAGGTCGATGAGGTTTACTTTGACGAGCCATACATCGATCCATATGGAAGAGCTTATGGATCGATATTTCTTATACATTTTTATTATTATATAGTTGCTATTTTCATATTATAATACATTTATAGTTTATTTAAGTTTTTATAAACATTTTTATACTAATAAAAAAACAAAACCTTTCTTCCTTAACTATACTAGTTGAATGGATATTATAGATGTTTTTTACCATATCACGCAAAAACGGCTGAAAGGATATAGATTAAATTTGCAAAGAGATAGATGATATATTGACATTCGCTTTTATACGTAACGTTTTATAGACATTAACGCGGGCGGAGCCGCGGGCAACAGCTTGCTAAATATAATGTTACGACTACGGCAATCTAAACTTTACGGTACGGAAATAAGTCTTTGAATAAAACGTGTATTCTATTCTCTCTTAAGCATTAATTCCAAAGAAACACGTCATTGTATATCGGAGCTTTGCTCCTCAGCGACTGTACATTAAGCGCTAGTTAATTTTAGATCATGCCTTAAGGGATTTTCTGCACTCAAAACGTAATGTGTGAAAAGGGAAGTTTGCGAACTCAATTTGTTAATTACCAAGTTCTATATTGTCCCAAACCACTTTTACCATTTCATTTACTAAGCTAATTACGTCACAGCACCCATTTTGTTTTAAACTACAAACTTAGTTAATTCTCCGTCTCTATTACGTTGTGTTAACGATTATAATTGCAGTTTGGAATTTTGTCTATTAAATGGTTGTTTGTTGTGTAACAATTCGATAAACTAATCACCTGTGCAGTTGATTTAAGTGAGCGTAAAGATTTGTGTTATTTGGAATTACTTTAAATGTTATGATACGTAGTTGTTTTAGGCAATTATGGATTTTATTTCTTCTATCACTATGACTTTTTTGATAGTACTTGGGTGGCAAACAAGTAGACGGCCTGTTTTGTGTTAAGCAGTTACCGTAGCCTATGGACGCTTGCTATACCAGAGGTACTTGCGAAAAAACCTTTTCAGAGCAGTTTCAGAGATTAACGCGTTCAAGCACTCTTAAGCTTTATATATTAGTACTAGTGGCATGTCCCGGCTTCGAACGGGTGATATTAATTTAGTTTTCGTAGGGGTCCCTTAATTAAAAGATAAACTATAGCCTATGTTACTCGCTAATAATGGAGCTTTGTAATGGTAAAAGATTTTTTTCAATCAGTCGAGTAGTTTTTGAGTTACATGGTAAAAAAACAAACACAAGATCAAATCTTTATAATATTAGTTTAGATAGATAAAAAAGTGATATACGAGTATTATTAATAATAATAGCAACCAATATATGTCCCACTGCTGGGCACGGGTCTCCTCTCCTCTACCAAGAGAGAGAGAGAGAGAGAGAGAGAGAGAGGGAGAGAGAGAGAGAGAGAGAGAGAGAGGGTTTAACGAGTATTAACAAAGTCTATTAATTCATTATTTAAGAAATAACGTCAGATTTCTTAGATAGTAGGTATTTAAAAAATCTGACGGTATTTCTTCTGAAGGGACTGCGACAATATATTACTGTTCCTTATCCTTACAAATCCGAGACATCGTTTAAGTTACTTCATAATCCTGTCTTTATTCAATCTAATCTATTTTCACTCTCTACCTAACAAGAGTACTGAGAATTAACACGAAGCGTATGAATGAATTATGAAAATTTGAGCACTGTAAGCTTTTCGTCTGGGATTGTGTGACTAAAGCACCTATGTATAATTGAGTACCTAGTAATTATATAAATAAACAAGGTACATTCTACTAATAATATAAACGCGAAAGTTTGTAAGAATGTATGGATATGGTATGGATGTTTGTTACTCTTTCACTTAAAAACTACTCAACGGATCTAGATAAAATTTGGTATAGAGATATATATTAATATGATGATAATATATGATATGATAATAACACATAGGCTACATTTTATCCCGGAAACAATCTCTGTTCCCGAGGAATTGTACGCGCAGGCGAAGCCGCGGGCGAAAGCTAGTTCTAAATAAATATTACCATTTCTAACATCGCGTGTCGTACCTAAGTGCATTGTTAGAATAGTGGTATTCATACATACTCACCACTCATTACGATTTAATCTAGCGATACATACAATAACAGACAAAAGTGCTCTAAAATACTCGTATTTGATGATTTTACTTTGTCACTTTATTTATCTGTAGACCATGTTAAACCTTGCGTAGATATACCATATTGTTCATTCTGTTGCTGCCTATGTACCAGCCAGCATCGCAACTGTTATCAATTCCTTTAAGAAAGCAGTCAATGTATGTAAGATTGAGATAAGCTTTTGCCTGTGTGTGGGTCTTGAATAAAAAAACAGCCTTTGTCCTATTTCAGTATGCAAGCTTTCATTAAAATCCGTTAATAGTTTAACTACGTCACCACAGAAATAGATCGAGATAGAATGGTGATAAACACATTTCTGCATATATTTCGCGCGTGCCACTATTTCAACAAGTCACACCCACTTTGCGGGTCAACCAGTTTAAGCGAGCCCGAAGTAGTGAGGAGACACATTTACCCAATTATCGACAGCCTCTATGCAACGTGGGGTGTTGAAGTACCTATTTATTGTTACGTAATAAATTGTATTTTTTGTCATACATAAATGAAAACAATTAATTACGTGTTATTACTTAAATTTTATTAAGGTATAGTGATAGAAAAGTAAAACTCATTACTTTAATTAAAACGTAAATATAACTGAATGTTTTAGATAAGTAACAAATATAACTACATATTTTAGATAAGTTACATTACCAATTCATTTTTTTAAATAACAATTTTTAAAAGTTCCTTAATATGATGACTATGCCAAAAAAGTATAGGCGCTTTTACGTTATGTTTCTATGGCAAACAGGTATCTATAATAGGTATATATAACTACTTT
Source organism: Trisateles emortualis (assembly GCA_947095525.1). Classification (NCBI taxonomy): domain Eukaryota; kingdom Metazoa; phylum Arthropoda; class Insecta; order Lepidoptera; family Erebidae; genus Trisateles; species Trisateles emortualis. The sequence goes on along the minus strand of OX352735.1, from coordinate 8,610,323 downwards.
AATTTACGTTGTCAAAATTAAAAGGATTTTAATTTTAAACTAAAGTTGTCTAACATTTACTTTATAGTTTTTCATCATAAAATAACTTTATTATTGAAAATCGAAGTAATGCATGCTTAAAACCAATTTCATTTAAAATGTTACGTAAATCACAAAGAGAATATAACAAATAAACAGATGAGCTAAGATCATGTGTTCTTTGTATAAATAATTTGTTTATCGATAAATACAACGACTGTGACGACACGTTGCGTCAATCTCTAGCGCATTCGATGCGACGACCAACCAAACGACCAACCAATCACAGCAAAGGACTGCCGTCTCATTACCGATTTAGAAATATTGTAAATCTCATTTGTTTCGATGTTCGTTGCGCGCTCAACTCAATGGTTATGAGTAAGAAAATTGTACAGCGAAAGTAATGGATATTAAGCTTAACGAAAAGTAAATAATTTATGATCGTCCTTGTCAAACATGGTAAAGGTGAAATAATAATTTTGATTCTCGTAAAACTTAGTTTTTAGTTATATTTAAACACTTACCGATGAAATGAAATGCCTCCTTTCTTCGTGTTTACTTTACTACTTCGATTTTTACAATTTGCGACGGAGCAATACGGCATATTTTTGTAGATTTTAATAATTTTGTACGTCCCGAACGCAGCTATAAGAGTCGCACGGCGTAATGAGGATGCTGAATGTGAAATATATGTGAAGTGTGCACATTAGTACTAAGGAGTGGCACGCGTTCCACGCCTACTTCGCCGTTCTATCTCGATCTATTTCTGTGAACGTCACACTACAACATTTACAGCAACATTAATATCGGCGAAGGACCGTGTGCTGTGGCGCGTGTTAGGAGAGGCCTATGTCCAGCAGTGGACTGCGATAGGCTGATTGATTGATTGATTGATTGATTGAATATCCTAAGAAATCTAAAAACTCTGTCACTAGGTTGGCCTCTAACCAAACTATAAGAGGAAGAATCAAAAAAGTCTTGTGTATAATATTTATTATTTTTTATTATTATATACTTATTTATTTATTATTGACTGACTGCTAAGCTTGGGGTCGCGATTTCGATTGTTACACGGGACAAAACTTTGTGTAATTCATAAAATTGTTCCCAGTCTGGATGTAACTTTTGTTCGTGAATTGTATATTCGTAAAGTCACCCGCGACATTTTCTCTAGTACGAGAGTTGTCTTAAAAAATTGCCTACCTTACTGGCAATGGTATTATGTCTAATATTATCAATTAGTACCTTCTTATAAAGCACCTCTTCTGTGATTTGTGCAAAATAACTTTCACATAAACAATTACCACAATGAAAATAAAAGTACAAACTAATGTTCACATTAATAATACACCCATTATCAATTTTGGTTTCTAATTTCTAAATAAGCCTACCGCATCCCATGTCAATGGCACTTTTCATCAATGCAAGTAACAACATCAAAATAGCAATTTATCAATACTTTCATCTGATTTAGTGTCTATAAAGTTTAGTAATCTTTTTATTATGCGAATAAGTGTCGATGTACGACCATCATTGGTCAAAGTGTGTGTTTAAATTTTTAAATCAAGACAGTTGTACGTGGAGATTTTAGAAAGTGTATAATTTTAGTTAAAAAATTTGAATAGGTAGTTACTATGTTGTATTATTAAGTACCATGTGTGAGTATAATTCCGTATATTTTTTAAGGAGCGGTTATTATAGCTGGTGGCACTTGCAAAACCCATAACAATTGTCTGTTAATTTCGTGGGAGAGTGTTAGCGCGTGGTGTGTGGGGCCCCAGTGTTAGCGACGAATAAAATACATAATATTATAGGTATAACCAGCTGACCCGACAAACGTTGTTTTGCTTTATTTTCACACAGCAAAATAACTACACTGCTGTATGTAGTTGTTTGGCTATGGTCTTCTGTAAGGTCGCCCACGATCTTCCCCAGTCGGGCTTTCTTGTTAGTATGGTGCGCTACTTTTCTTTTTAAATTAAAGATTAATAAATTATATCTAGGCCACCCTTATCACTTAAGGGGTTATAAAAAATAGTCTACGATCTATTCTCAAACCTACTAAATATTCCCAAAATAAAAAAACATAAAAATCGGTCAAGCCAAAGGAGGAGTGCAATAACAAACACTGTGACACGAGAGTTTTAGATATTAGATGTACTCGTACTTCACTTTTTTATATTCCTGATGGTAAAGAGTTACCTTAGCCTATGAGCGCTTGCAATACTAGAGGAATTACTTACGTGTTACCAACCCAAAAGTTTTTAAATTATGTTTTTTAATTATTTTGTAACGAAAGGTATATTCCATCAGGGATATTCCATCATTGGCACCCCATAGTGATAATTGGAAACTTCACTTCGTTATCTCTTTCTTTCCTATTTAAAACAAGTCAAGGACACAAACTAAACTATTAAACAATTCGAGGACACAACGTACAACAAATTCGGAACATCTATATATGGATACCATACATTTTTACTTTGACTTTTTATACTTTACCACGCTACGCAGTGGTAAAAGCCGAGATAACCAACCACTCAAGCGTCCAGTAAATCTCTACATGTAGTACATTTTGTTTGCCTTTAAATGGATTTTTCGGCTGTGATCATACAAGTCTCACTCAATCTTAAAACCGGTTTTGTTTTAGAAAATATCAAGCAATAAGTAATTTGCTATTACTTAATTCGATATTAGATACATGTAACCGATCATTATATAGAATGAACGTCGATCACCTTTTGTATGCCATATATGACCTATGATGATAGCATGGTTGAAGCATTTACTTACGTAATTTTCAAACTTCGACAGATCAATATTGAGATGTGATTTGCTATGATATAATAAAATATGTTCAATTTTTGTACATGACTTTTAACCCCCGTATACACTACGACTACCCATACTACGGTACCCTGAATCGTTTAACATGCAAGCAAATGTATGGGATTTGATGTGAGGAGACCATTCTACGTATGTATATACCTTTATGGCAGATTAATATTTAATTAGGTAGGTACACTATGGTCTAAGCGTTTATATCAGTTTAAATAGTCACCTCATAGTAGGTGTTGCAATTTATGTCGTCTATAAATTACTATAAATAGATAACTTGATTTGAATATACATTTATGGCATATCTACAAATCAGGGACCGAACCATGACGTCTTTACAGAGACTTCATCATCATCATATCAACCCATAAACGCCCCACTGCTGGGCACGGGTCAACAGCAGTACTTTACCTTAATTAGAAAATTGTTGCGAGTCAACTATTATTACCTAGCATTAATTATGATCTAAAATATATCACTCTTATAACGTTGAAGTATGATTACAGCTAAGATTGTTAATAACATTTTACAGCTTCTCGTATAACTGTGACCCCACAGCACTCGAATTGCAGGAAACGTTACGTGGACGAGTCCTCTATTGTTGCACTACGTTTTGTGTTTCCTTATTCGACTCTTTCGATCACACATTTTTATATACAACCTTATTGTAGGAGCGACCTCATTTGTTTTATTTTTCTGTCAATTGATTCTAATATCTTTCAATCGTGGAAGTTATAAACCGTGGTATAATAGTTCAATCAATCAATCAATCAATCAGCCTATCGCAGTCCACTGCTGGACATAGGCCTCTCCCAACACGCGCCACAGCACACGGTCCTCCGCCTTCCGCATCCAGTCCGTCCCAGCGACCTTTTTGAGGTCGTCGGTCCACCTAGCTGGGGGCCGCCCTACCTTACGCTTACCGAGTCGTGGTCTCCACTCTAGGACACGTCTGCTCCATCGGCCGTCGGTCCTTCTGCAGATGTGACCAGCCCACTGCCACTTCAGCTTGCTAAGCCTGTGAGCTATGTCGGTAACTTTGGTTCTTTGTCGGATTACCTCATTTCGAATTTGATCCTTCAAAGAAACGCCGAGCATAGCTCGCTCCATAGCCCGCTGTGTGACTTTCAGTTTGTGGACTAGCCCCACTGTGAGCGTCCACGTCTCGGCACCGTACGTCATAACAGGTAGGACGCATTGGTTGAAAACTTTCGTCTTCAGGCATTGCGGTAAGGGCGAAGAGAAAACGTGACGTAGTTTGCCAAATGCTGCCCAACCCAATTGAATCCTACGGTTGACTTCTTTCTCGAAGTTGTTTCTACCAAGCTGGACAGTTTGCCCAAGGTAAATATACTCCCGAACAACTTCGAGCATCGAACCGTCGATGTAAATCGGTCCCGGCGTGACATGTTCATTGAACATAATCTTGGTTTTATCCAAGTTCATACCGAGACCGACACGTCGTGAGGCTTCATTCAGGCCGTGCAGCATTCCGCTCAACTGTTCCAGAGACTCTGCAACGATGACGATATCATCGGCAAACCGAAGGTGTGAGATGTACTCGCCATTGATGTTAATGCCCCGTCCAGTCCAGTCCAGCGTCTTGAAGACGTCTTCGAGCGCGTTGGTGAAAAGCTTGGGGGATATTACATCCCCCTGTCTCACCCCTCGACGCAACTCGATCGGGTTGGTCTTTTGGTCCTGGAGCTGGACGGTCATAGTGGCGGTGTCATATAGACATCTCAGCACCTCGATATAGCGCCAATCAATGCGACAACGCTGCAGAGCACCCAAAACTGCCCAGGTTTCGATGGAGTCGAGGGCTTTCTCGTAGTCCACGAAAGCCATACACAGCGGCTGATTGTACTCTTCGGTCTTCTGTACAATCTGCCGAACAGTATGGATGTGATCTACGGTGCTATAGCCTTTTCGAAACCCGGCTTGTTCTGGAGGCTGGAACTCGTCAAGTTTTCTGGCGAGGCGGTTTGTGAGTACTCTCGAGAACAACTTGTAAACGTGGCTCAGGAGTGAGATGGGTCTGTAGTTCTTCAGCAAGGCTTTGTCACCTTTTTTGAAGAACAGAACCACCGCACTCCCGCTCCATGCTTGAGGTGTTAGGCCCTGGTGTATAACGGAATTGAAGAGACTCGCTAGCTCTTTCAGGATTGGAGCCCCGCCTGCTTTTAGGAGCTCTGTGGTTATTCCGTCATCACCAGGCGACTTATTGTTCTTAAGCTGCTCGAGAGCCACTCTGACCTCGCCCTGGTTGACATCAGGGATGTCTTCCGTGTAATGGCGCGTGAGTGGGGCTCTGTGGTCATCAGCGCTGGGTCTCGTGGGTTCAGTCATCCGTGATGCGTACAGGTCTTAGTAGAAACTCTCAATAATAGTTCCATACTTTTAATTCGTTTATTACATAGAAAAATACTTTATAAAACCTTTTACACACTTCGATTTTTCACCTGTCTCTGTTGTTTTCTCTTTCACTGCGATTTCATCGTTCTTTTTGTCCCATGTGCGTACAGGTTTTGGAATGAGTTACCTGCTGTAGCAAGCCATGTGCTACGATAGCGCCATATTCTCTTTACATGAGGTTTAAAGAGAGTGGGAACTTCGCAGTAAGCAGCCGCTAGGCTGTATCCCTGGCAAGGATGTACTGAAACTCATGCAAGAAATATTCAGGGACCAAGACTTAGGGTGAGCGGTAAGGTAGGGGCATGCACAAAAGACCCCAAGGGTCGAAGTGCGCTGGCCGAAATGACAGCCCCGTCACTAGATAAGATAAGATAAGATCCCTGGCATTGTTGAAGTGGTTACCACTTACCGTCAAGTGGGCCTCTGTCTCGTCTGCCACCTAAAAAAAGCTATGCAGACCCCAATGCACTTCAACATTACCTATTTTATGTAAAAAAAACATTCCTACCTATTTTAGTACCTGTTTAATGTTTAAATCTTTAAAGACAATTTGAACTCTTACAAAAAACATAAAGAACATAATCAGGAAATGCAATAGCCCGGCAAGCTATTATCGGTTTATTCATGAGGGCTCGGAGGTCGGAGGTCTCTGGAGAGAGATCTTAATTACACGTTTTTAGGCTTACACGGTAAACGAGCTAGTAGATTAAGAGTTTTTCCTTTACAACTGTGTGTACTTACGTACAGACAGGTTTCATTAGAGTTTCGAGTGAATTTAAATAGATGTTTTGTGCTTCAATGGCGATTCGCGTTGTATAACATAGGTATAATATACATATAAACAACGGGTTTCCGTGTGGTGACGGATTAAGAATTTCCGTGTGGACTAAGATTACAAAATGTCACCACCCCTTTCTATCCCAAGGGTGTCGTAAGAGTCGACTAAAGGAGTAAGTCAGGCAGACAATATCCACTGCAAGAGAAGGAAAATTCGAAATAAAACCAATCCGTCTGGTCAGCGTGGTGTAGTAGGCTAACATCCCTCCAAGTGTATGGGGGAGACCCGTGCCCAGCAGTGGGGCATTTATGGGTTGATATGATGAAACAACGGGTGTTATGCATTATTAACCTTTTTTTATCGTACGGTTAGTGGCGAATCTGCATGTAAAAGTGCATCCAGCCGTTGCGGAGATTAAGCGGCAACAAAAATAAAGTCAATTTATATTTGTAAGTACTTAACGTGTTAAAAGTCATACGCATTCAGTAGAAAGCTTTTATTTTGATATTACAAATAGAAACTTTAATTATATTTTATTGTACAGATTTCAATAGCGATTGTTTGTTGTGCAGAATTACAACAAGGATGTGACAGTGCATTGACTTTTCCCGCTTTACGTGATCTGTATCTGTAATTATTCTAGACGAGGAAAAAGCGATTCGATATATTTCATTTAAGTACTACTACTACTACTACTTCCTCGACCGATTTCGGCCATGGCGACCTCTTCAACTCCGTTCTGATTCATGGCGTTGATGTGCTCGAATATGACTAATGTAGCCTAAAAGCCATTAAGTAATATAAATGCGAAATGTGTTTGCTTATTTAAATATTTTTATTTAGTTTTTCACGTTAGGAAACAAATCCTAACGCAGCAGAGCTTACAAACACACAACGTACTCTTAATTAATTGATTTTTACAAAAGTAATATATACAAGACAGATATTAAACATATAAACTTCTGTTTGGACAGACGCTGTAAAAATTATAATTATGTAATGGGGCCTGCTGCTCTTAGATACAGGCTTTGGCTTAGTTTGGACAATAGATCTCCCACAAATTACTTGTACACAATTATATATTGTAACATTAGTAATATGTGGAGATAAAATAAACGATTTTTATTATTATTATTTATTATAAACATTATTATGTACAAAAGGAACACTATACTTGTACATTTTGCGGACAAAAAGTATTCCAAGATTCAGGAAAACTCTTATTTAGATGACACGTGTGAGGCTTATACCCCCAAAAACTATTCAAACAATGAAATAATATAGACGTATGGTCGAATACCATTATTGTATTTCATTTGATTACCAACACAGTACCTCGTAAATAAAGATTGTTTAACGCATGGCTTTATGTCCTCTGAAAATAATTAAATTTAGTATGACGTCACAGTCTACAGGCACTGAACAAAGTCACTGTCTTCCAACAAAGTCACTACCTATTCAATACCACCGCTGCTCCGTAATAACCCTTTATTTCTCTAAAAAGACACTACTGCAAAATTAAATATAAAAGCTTTTTTTATACTAAGTACCATGGTAGCATACGGACCGCCTGATGGTGAGGCCGGCTACAATTTTATTTGATTACCCTAAAAAGAGATTACTATTATTTTGTTCTAAATAGATTCTACACTACTATAAGTGTCGGTTGTATCCGATATTTGACTTAAAATGTACACTTAGAAAGTGCTTAGCGTTCCAACAACGACGTGTCGCCTCCCAGACAACGAGGCGCCACTATTTAGAGATGATAGTGCAGTTTGTGTTAATGAAATGTTGTAATTTAAACTTGAGAACTTGGTAGTATGTGACGTCAGATGTGCACGCTAGGTGCATTGAGAAAGTGCAGGTCAATGTGCTAAATACCGATCTATAAGCACCGTATGAAACAAAAATTGTATGGTCCTCATGACTTTAAATAATTTAAATTTTGTTAAGACCCTGGGTGTCTTTTAAGTGAATTTAATTTTTGATAGGCTTTTTAGTACCTATGTAAAGATTATTCCCAGTCTTGTACGTTTAAAATACAAACCAGCAAGTCTTAAGTACTGGAGAAAGACCTTACTTCCTCCGTTTGAGTACAGGTCTCCAGCGCTTATTTAGGATTACGTTGTGAAAGAAAAGTTTTCATATTCCAGGGATACTCCATTATGAAGCCCGGTGTTAAAAAATATTGGGTCGGCAACACTCAAGTGGTATCTCTGGTATTGCAAGCGCCCATAGGCTATGGTAGGCGGGCCGTACGCTTGTGTCTGTTTTCTGTTTTGTTTTAAAAGACAACTCTCGCACTAGAGAACAAGCTCTGTGTTCAGGGGACTCTACAAACATACATTTAACGGACACAAATTACACCCAGACTCAGAACAACTCTTTGCGGGTCACACAAAGTTTTGTCCTGTGTGGGAATCGAACCCACAACTTCGTGCACAGCAGGCACATACTGCGACTACTGGACCACCAAGGCAGTCAAGAAATTTGCCACCCAAACGGTATAAAACATATCACTGCACACAGTAGTGTATTTGCCGAAAAGAAAATATTCTATTAATTTAATAGGTACCGTTCACAATAATATACTTTGGCATTGGTACAAGATGTAGGATGTGCAACGCACGAGTAATGCTAGTATATTTATCAAATATAAATAAAACAGTGTGTAATTTCTCACACAAACCTAGTTATAAACTTGTGATCACGAGATCCTGTATTCGCATACATAAATGTATACAAAACATTGTTCATAATATGTCCGAGATAATGCAAGGCAGCCCACAAGACACATGCTTATATGAGTTTGTACGAAAGTTAGTAACCGAACAAGTTGCCGACATCGAATAATTGGGGACTGCGGTCTTGTGGGCTGTATAACTTACTTCGGTTCGATACAATAATTACTTTCGTAGATGGACAATGGCTTCTTTATTTATCTATACCAATATTATGAAGAGGAAAGATTAGTATTTTTATTTGTAACGAATAGACTTAAAAACTACGGGACCGATTTGAGATTTTTTTTCACTATTAGAAAGTTAGATTATCAGCGGATAACATAGGGTATATTTTATTGAAAAAAATACGGGATCTCTACCAAAGTACTTATAAAGAGAATTAATTAATCAGTATCTTTATTAGAATATAATAGACGAAACGATTTTTTATTGTTTATCCTACTAGTATTATAAACGCGAAAGTTTGTAAGCATGGATGGATGGATGTCTTTCACGTAAAAACTACTGCACGCATCTGGATGAAATTTGGCACAGAGATAGATTATGGTCTGGAATAACACATAGGCTTCATTTCAATCATTTTACAGCGATAACCGACATCCATGCGGGCGGAGCCGCGGGCAACAGCTAGTAACAAGCTAAGTGAGTAGTGACCGTGTAGTGAATTATTAAAATTCTTTCAATTATAAAAACTACATTATCAGCAGTAACATAGGTTATATTTTTTTAATAAGACACCCATACACGATGTAAATAAACGTCCACCAGTATTCTGTGATTTTATATCTCTGACGCATCTCTTAATGAGCACTGGAGGCACAGGAACACAATTACATTACTGTGTGCAGTTATTTGGCTGCAGTCTTCTGTAGTTTGTTTGTTTTGTAGTGTTTCCTTCTTAGGCATGTCGTGTTATTATAACATCAGTAAGTTTTATTTTTAATCCCGTTTCTCTTTCAAATTCTATTGTTGAAACAACACATTGCTCGAAATCACCTACAATATGTTTTACTGAAATTAAAAAAGTTTAAATTCCTCTAGAGTGTTACTACGTTATATTGCTTCTACAGATTGTTCGTTGTTCGGAGAAAATCCCTATTATTTGAGCGTAGGAGGTAGTATTTGGAATATCCTGAAAGGTTTAAGTGCAGGTATTAAACTTTACGGTACAATGACATTTTTTTGACTTAATTTTGATTTTTACGGAATATTTTTTTAAACCACAGCTTAAACAGGATTGTTAAGTTTATCGTCGTTATCTGTGTCTGTCTCAGTGGACGATGGATACATTTTATGTATTTAATTTTTTTTGTCCATGGGAATTAAACTCACAACACGGAGCACACTCGTCAATGTAAGGCACTTAACTTACTTACTTAAGCTATTGAACCAACCAAGCAGTCAAATTAAAACAATAAATTTACATTTAAATAAAAAAGTAGTTAAGATTTAATTAAGTATATCTGCTATTTAAGATGTGAGTTATGTGTGTCAAGTGTGTGCTGAGTAAATTGTGAAACGAAATCCTCATTGTGTTGTGAACATTACTGTAAATTGTATGTGTGTGTTTGGTTACAGCGATTGTGTCTTAAGTAGGCGTGATGAAAATCGGAACTAGAGATGACGTCGTTTTCATATAAATTGCTACTGAGCCCGTAAACTATGACGTCCATCAACCCGATGTCCTACGCAAGCAACGAATATCGTATTGCATTCCGATGACGCGTAGGACACCCCCTTACGATAATAACCATAATGATAGGTAATAAAGTTAGTAGTAATCTTTTTTTTTTGATATTCGTAAGATATCATTAAAAATATTTAAAAAAAAACACTTTGCGGTGCTAGGCTTCTTTCTCGCATTTTTCAGGTCTACAGCGCGTAGGTAGTAAAGCCGGCACTGATTTTGGGCACGTTTCTAGTAGAAAGTTATGTTGAGGACTGATTTGACGCTAGCCTTCTAATTATATTTGTTGTGTTAATTACTTTTCTATAGTGTTAAAATGTATTTATATATATTTCCGTTTGTGCGGATCATATTAGGGCGATTAACGAACTGGAAGACGAAGCGTAGGCAGTCTAACAAGGTGGACCGACGACCTGGTAAAGATTGCGGGCAACCGATGGACAAGGTCGGCTCAGGATCGAGAGTTGTGGAAATCTTTGGGGGAGGCCTATGTCCAGCAGTGGACGTCTTTTGGCTGAGATGATGATATAATTCCGTAAGTTTAATAAATAAGTAGATCGAAAATAAATTGCTACAAGAGAACATAATACTCCTGGTTTATTTAATTACGTAATACATTTTCTCTAAATTTTCTTGGACACATGTTAGGCTAAAGCGAAAGTTTTCTTTGTCTTATATTTATCATCTTTATTTGATCAAAACTGGTGTGGCTGGTTCTACTAATAGGGTGTCCATGTTTAATGATTATATGAATCATTGCTTTAATTTGATTCAATTCAATTAAATTAATTTGATTAGCTTTTATGACACGATTCAAATGAGTAGGTCTAGCCTAATTATATTAATGAGAAAGGTTTTTTTTGTATTGAGGAAGGACCTCTACCTTACAGAAGACTACAACCAAATAACTACACACAGCGATGTAGTTGTGTTACTGTGTTTGAGTGCAAGTCTCCAGAGCTCATTTAGGTATGCGTTTTGATAGAAACGATTTCCTATCCCCTATCCCACGGATACTTCGTCTTAAAGCCCTGGTGTAAAAAAAGGGTCGGTAACACCGACTTTATATAAAAAGAAATCAAGATGAATTAAGTGCACAACTAATATATACATACCTACCTACTTAAGCTATATTTTAAATAGCTAATAATCTAAAACGAAACAGGAGTGTCCACAGTTTTCCGTATACAGAGTATCCCTCACATATTTAATACGCATAGCATTAAAAAATGCGCTTTTCAAAGGTGCTTACGTAACAGAGTGGTCTCATAAACGTAACGCGAAGAAACCCTCTTGCTATTAGAGATTTATACTCGCTGAGGGGTCGAGCGATGTTATTACGGCTAAACACGTCGCGACTCGCAATGAAAAGGGATAATTGCATATACCTCGCCATTATTTTTTCTCATTTCACTTTGCGGGCCGTTTATCTAGCTAAATTGCGTTCAGAAAACTCGTTCTTTATTATCTGTGAGTCTTGGGTTTGTTTATACAGTTTAATGTATTTTAAAGGTTATCCTGATTTGAAAAAGTAATTTCGTACTTATGTGATTTGTGTAGGTACCCAATTACCTTTTTTAAACAATAGAAAAAGTCCATATTTTTTACAGATATTTATAGTGGCACACATGCATATGGCCCGCCTCATGGTAAGCAGTTACCGTAGCCTATATGCTCGTAATGCTCAGGACCGAATGATGTGGAAGACCTTGGGGGAGGCCTATGTCCAGCAATGGACGTCTTGTGGCTGAGATGGATGGATGGATGGATATGCTCTTATAATATCTGGGGAAGTAGTACGCGTGTATCTGACAAAAAAAATGCATAAAAGTTAACATGTAGAATATCCCTGGGATAGGAAAACGTTTATTAAAAACGCATCCCATCCCTTTATCATTTCCAACAGTTATGTTCCTGTGCCTGCTTATGATTACAGGAACACAACTACACCACAGTTCAGTTAATTGGCTATGGCCTTCTTTAAAGTGGAGATCTTTGTTCCAATCATTTACTGCACGTTCCTATTGGCCATACTAACTATCAAAGAAGTAGATACTTGCCTAGAGTTGTCCGATCATTAGGGCAGTTAGAACGTAGTAGCCACTGATTAGTGCTCCTCCACACGGCGTCTTTCCTTTACCATCCCGTACGTACTCGATGAGAGCAACTTATGGGTATTCATCCACGAATGTTGATGTACTACCTACTGTATAGGAACTTAATAATAAACTGACTGCCTTGATGGTCCAGTGGCCGCAATATGCGCCTGCTGTGCACGAGGTTGTGGGTTCCATTCCCACACAGGACAAAACTTTGTGTGAACCGCAAAGAGTTGTTCTGAGTCTGGGTGTAATTTGTGTCCGTTAATTGTATGTTTGTAAAGTCCCCTGCGACATAGAGCTTGTTCTCTAGTGCGGGAGTGGTCGTTTAAAAAAAAAAAACTCTACCTCAATTTATTCTTTAGTTGCTCTAACAGTATACTTAATATATTATCTAAAGAACCATCAGTATTTTTACTAGAAATATGTTTATTGATTAATAAAACTCTATATTATAATGTTTTCTATCTACATATGAAAGCTTGTAAATGGCAAGTGCTAGCCGTAAGTTCGCCAAAAAAAAAACTTTTCCCAGTCGAGCGTACTCGTTGTATGGTGCCCTACCTCTCTTACTAAAAAAAACTTTAGTCTAGTGCCGAAACAGGCTAATTACTTATACAGAGACTTTAAAAAAAAAAAAACATCAAGTGAAGATAGATAATGCAAAGGTATATTTATTGTGAAGGCCTAGAACTTACACACATACAATACAAGTTACTTTTAAGTCTTAGAGACAGCTCTACATGCCCCAATGTATCTTGAATTCAAAACCTTATTACACATAGAGGTCTTACGATATCTGCTTGACAGCTTAACCTCTTTACAGTCTCCTGGCTTGAAGCCATTCAGATAAAATAAGATGAAAAGGTCGACGTTCTGTAACTAAACCAAAGTATGTTTACAAAAGCATATGTTTTTAGGGTTTGCTCAGACCTATAAGGGTTGTTGTAGAAAGGTATTAATCAAATCAAATCAAATCAAATCACATTTATTTGCTGAACAAAGGTGCAGTTACAATGGTGTTGATGGTTTATAAAAATCCTCCTTGCTCTGCCTAGTAGGCATGCAAACATTAATCTATAATATAAAATTCAAAATTCTATAATGATGTATTACCTACTACTAATTAAATAAATTAACATTAAATTGTATCTACGAGTACATGCATTATAAATTATAATAATTTTTATATATGTAATAATTTCTAAGTTTACTAATTAAATAAATTACAATAATACAACACAATAATAATAAGTTCATATAATTATCTATCAGAATTATTTTATTTACCGGCTACAAAATCGCCTATTGTATAATAACATTTTGCTATTAGTAATTCATGTAGCTGATTTTTAAATAAACTTATGTTCTTTTTTTTAATGTCAATTGGTATTTTATTGTATATAACGGGTGCCATACAATATGTGCTTTTGTGCATTAATGTCGTGTTAGCTTTTTTTATACGCAGCCTGTTGCTAACATTGTCTCTCCTGTTACGGATGACTGTGTCTGACATTTTTTCAAACATATCAGGGTTTGATTTTACAAAAACTGCTATTTCGTAAATATAGAGAGAAGGCAAAGTCAAAATTTTATGCTTTTTGAAGTAAGGTTCACAACTGTCTGTTAATTTCTTTTATTTATCTGTGTTTTGTATTTATATTAAATTATTTTAACATTAATTTATTTATTTAATACATATTTATTTTCAGCCTGTATTGTCTAACTGCAGGGCATAGGCCTTCCTTTCCTTTTTCCACTCAACCCAATCTTGTGCTAAAATAGACCACATACGTTACATACCTAATGAAAAAACATGATCATCTGATTCTGCCTAGAAGCTACGCCTGTAGAAGTGCTTCAAATAAAAAATAAATAATTAAATATTCTATTCCACGAAACAAAAGAAATAGGTACTGTGACTAACTTTTATTTCTAACATCAATCAGGTTCATTATTATAATGTAATCCAATACCTTCCATTTTTATCTTACTATTTAAAATTACAGGTTGTTTCATAATTACCTACATTATAGAAATGTAAACTTCGGCTTAGCCGTCAGGATAATTACTCGACCGAGAGCCTGTCATTTTCAACGATTAAAATTTTCTCTATTATCAAGTAGCATAGATTACTTCCTCACGAACCTAAGTAAGTTACTCCATATACCTTCTCGACCTAGTCGTAAATATCTTTGTAGCTGTCGTTTTACTATACGTAATTGTGTCAACTATTAGTGTATTTTAATTTTCTTTCGTAAAATAATAGTCTAAAATAAATAATCGGTTTCCACTAGGAAAAAAATCCGAACCAAATATAAGATACTCGTAGCTTTTGTATAAACAATCTCGGACACTATTCCTGAAAACAAGTCACAGAGATTTATTCGGTCTGACGTTATTCAACACAAAATTTTATATGAAAAATATGAAACACCCCAGCTGCTTTAAACTTAGCTACAGCTGTAATACTCTGACAAGTAAACATCCCAGTATTTTGCATGTGAACTGAACAATATTCCGACTGCGCATATTTTATTATGTAAATAAAATATGCGCAGTCGGAATATTGTTCAGTGCGTTGTGATTGCAATCTACCCTGCAGCGCGTGTGAACACCCAGCTTTACTTAACCAACTGTAACTAAACACACGTTTTATACCGTACATACTATGAAACTTTACGAAATGTTAGATATTTTGCTTTCAAGTGTACGCTTCTATTTGCAGTTAGTTGCAATCGTGCGAGCAATGCCTTCAATGTGGCGAGGATTTGCTACGACGTTTGTTGCACACTGTGACATTTGGGTGTTGGCTTTAACGAAATGTCTTGTACTATAGTAGCTCTTTGTAGTCAATAGACTGCCTTGTTGCTGTTGGTCCTGAATGAGTTTGAGCATGTTTGCGGCCTAAATTGGCGAAGTGTTATTATGATTTTTTTTATGAAAATATGGAGTAGTAGGGCACTATACAAGGAAGCAAGTTCCACCTTACAGGAGACCACAGCCAAATAACTACACACAACGGTGTGGTTGTGTTCCTGTGTGTGTGAGTACAGCTCTCCGGCGCTCATTTGGAAATTTCATAATAAAACCGCTGGTGTCAAAAATATTCGGTCGGCAATACGCCAGTGATACCTCTGGTATCTCATAGGATATGATAACTGCTAACCATCAGGCGGGTCGTATGCTTGTTTGCCACCCAAGTTGTATAATAAAATAAAAAAACTATTAAATCAAGTTATATGTCCCTATCTAATTTACCAAGAAAAACAGAGATAGCAAAATGCTCTTTACTAAAACATGCAATTGCATAAATGAGGTTTTATATTATGTGATGTAAATGTATCGCTAGAGCCGTTTAAAACCATGAAATATTATCTGGGCACAAAGCGATAATTGCAAATAACTACAGTCAGATTGGCACAGGCTTCATATCCTCGTGCCAAAATTTGGTACGCCAAGACGACATTGCATGAGGAATGTGACGGTAGAAGCTTATACTTTATGGATAGCTTCAAATCCCCGTAACTAAACATTATAGCATAGGTAGAGGTAAATACGAGTAATAATGTAGGTCTAATTGACAACTTTTGACAACAATGATAAATCTTTTTAATTCAGTACCGAGAGGAGCGTGTAGATATGCAAGCTGCTGGCAGCAAGGCTGACTACGGGAGGGAACCACCACCTTACCTACAGGAGACTAGTAATTACACACGGTGATGTAATTGTGTTTCTATGCGTGAGTATGGGCCTCCAGTGTTCATTTAGCTATGCATTTTTATTAAAATACACTATAGGTACCGTCTTACGGGTGCCACAATGTTATCGAAAACCATGCTCGAAACTCAACGAACAAACTATCTAAGAACAAGCAAAAGGCATACGTTGTATAAGATAAGAAGCAAGCATGAAAGCAAGATTAATGCAGTGGAAATGAAAGCTTTGAGGAATATGTGTAGAGTCAAAATGTTCTCTTAGAATGTGGATTGAACGAAGATGTACTGACCAAAGTTGAAAAGGGGATGTTAAGATGGTTTGGACATTTAGAAAAAAGAATAACAAAAGAGGTATATCGTGCAAGAATGAATGGAGATGTCGGTAGGGGCCACCCTAGGAGACCAAGTAGGGGATTTGCTAAAAGTGGCCAAATTAAAATTACCTAGAATCGACGTTCATGCATGAAGAGGTTGATGAATGTAGACGAGGCGAAGGAAGTACGTTTGAATCGAAGCAATTGGCGTACCATAGTCTCTGCCTACCCCACTGGGAGACGAGCGTGATGATATGTATGTATGTATAAGATAAGAAAATATGAAAAATATATTTTTATACATCTTAAGAAAATAAAGCAAGCGAATTATTTTGCTTTATCACATTAGACTTTAGTCTGGCAGATAACAGCTGTAGAAATCTGCTATTTTATATGAAATTAAAAAGTTACTCGGCAGACGCTCCGCACGGTCAGAGCACTTCCAAATTACGCTCTGGGCTAAATTAGCCTAGCACCTAATTGCAACAACTGGCGACATCTTTAATTTCATTTGAGTTTTATGTAATATTTACCTAACTGACTGTTAGATTTTACTAGTATGTTGATAAAACAAATTGTACACCACTTAACTAATACAAGAGTACAAGAGAAAACATAATTACAAACAAGTAGGCACAATGGGCGGTCTTATCGCTAACAGCGATCTCTTCAAGACGACCTTATGATGGACTTATTGGTAGAGGAGAAGGTAGCTTATGATTGTAAAATCTTGTCTTCATCAAAATATAGATTTTTTTTGTAAGAATATTGGGATTTTCATATACCATCTTTATAACAACGAAAAATATGTGCCAATAGAAAGATTATTTCTACTATCATGGACATCTTTCTGAGATGAGGATAAATCCAAAATTGTCGCGACTGTTACTACTTTTGTTTTTAAATAATTTAGAACTACTCACCTGATCCCAAAACCAGGCAAAGGCTGTAATAAGGTTTTAATATATACATATATGGACAAGGTGGATCGACGACCTGGTAAAAGTCGCGCGCAACCGATGGACAAGGTGAAATGTGGAAAACCTTGGGGGAGGCCTATGTCCATCAGTGGACGTCTTATGGCTGAGATGGAGATGGATATATATGCACTAGGCTAACAGGCCTGTATTTTTTGTAAACCGAACTATTTTATGATCAAATACATTTTGAAATCATTTGTAATTAAATTAATATAATACATATTACGTTTTGTAGGTACCTATCACCTGCAATAGAAATGTTTTAGTCTCGATTAATCCAGCGACTGTTACACAATGAACTAACAGAAGGTTTATCATCTTTTCTTTCTCTTCAAATCCATACCACAAATGACAATAATTTTAATATAGTCGTAATGACTTTGCTTTATGAATTGCTCGGTAACTTTCTCTTAGGAAGTTAAAATTATGTTTGAAGATACCTAGGAAGTAAAGAAAGTCGTAAGATATTTGTTTGTTTAAGGCTTTGTGAACATAAAGGTTGGTATACACGGTTGCTAACTGACGAAGCCTATACACGCTATGGCAAGAACAGCCGTTATGTATTGCCTCTTTGCCACCCGTTCAGAGTTGGTAGCCCAACGGCTATACCATTACGTCTCCATAGCAATTCATTTTCGATCTTCACAACCATGTTGATAGGTAGTAAAGGTAATATTATACGAATGTTAAATTATTAAATTAGTTATATAAATCGTTTTATGGAAGTCAGGTGAGTTTCAGTACCTACCCAGCGCTTAGGCAAAGAGTTCTGAAAACTTTACTCGTCATCAAACGCAATAAATACTTTTAGACGTTTGTAAAGTACACTAACGGCCGCACTCAGAGTCACCTAACGGCTACTTAAGGCGCTCCTTAGTAGAGATTTAAAAAAGCTCACTCTCAGAGTCAGCTAATGGTTCATTAACGTCCCTAATCGGCAATTATAGTTAAGTAGAGCAAAACCTTTACTTACATTCTTAATGATTGATTTTGGGTGACAGGTGAAAGTTATATTTAGCGGGAAAAAAAATTAAATTCGTAATATTTTCTAACAAATAGCTAAAATGGGTATGGAATTGGCAGACGTTCCGAATTTTAGGTCGGATTATGCTAAAAGGAATAGATAAATAGAGTGCCTTGGCGATCCTTACGTGATTTTTTACTTAATGCGCGCTGATTGCTTAAGAAATAAAAAACTTTGATATTATATTAAACAAACAATACTTTTATTTTATAATATTAACAAAAGAAAATGACTTCAATACGGCAAGTTGTATAGTTTTCAAACAACTTGAAATTTCCAATTCTGAAGTAGGTAGCTACTTAGGCAGGATGAATTTTCCTATAAGCTTTATTCCCATTTTACCCGGCCGTGAAAAAATTATCATTGAGAAGTTCAGGTGGCCATCTGTGGTGTTTTTTATCAGTTTCACTTTACCAAACCACACTTTCTGCCTCGATTCCTCATGGATCCCATCATGGGAAGTGTTAATCATGGAAAGTTACTTATTTACATTATTGTAAATATATATAGGTACTATAAACTTTTATTTCATTCGCAGCGAACACACGTAAAATCAAAACAATAATACCTACTATACTATTGACATTAACAGTTTGACAGTAAGCACAACAAGTAATACCATTAAAATAAATCGTAATTCTTAAATAAATTAAAAATATTTTATAAGTTTTATAGATTGACTTGTTGATAAAAAAATAATAGGATATAACTGATTGAACTTAGATTTATGATATGCTTTAGTTTTTGATGTATTTAAATAGATTTTTAAATACTTATTATTAACATTTTTACGTGTGGCCACACTGAAAATATATCGATATGCAATCGATAGTGTACGCTTCATCCAAAGGTTCCTTAAAGCCGTCATTAACTAATGAATCGTTAAATACTGACTCTGAGATACACCGATATTTAGCGGATTTAATGCTTATTAGTTAAATACTCATTAGGACTAATTTAATGAATGTCTCTGAGTGCGGCCGTAAGTATTGTATTATTATTATAATATACAGTTACCGTCCACGGCTTCGCACGCGCTTACAGTCCCACGGTAACAGTATATATTTTTTCAGGAAGCAAAATACATAGTCAATATGCTTTTCCAGAATTTATTTTATCTCTGTGCCTAATGTCATCTTGATTCGTTCAGCCGCTTTGTCGTTACCCACCCAAACTTTCGCATTTATAATACTAGTACCTATAGATAAGTAATATGAGTATTGTAAGTACTTTCCCAGTCAAGCCGTTAGCTCGATCTGCCTTATCGTTCAAAAATACTGTGCAGTTTTGGTGCCAAAATTGGATTATTGGATATAAGCCATGCGTTTGTATAAACTCATTACATCGTACGTGAATAAAGCGGACGGAGTGATTAACAGCTATGCCGCGCCGTACGCGTGAGATATTTCGTTGTAGGTTATATAATTAATTTATTGTAGAGCTATAATTTACATCTCACGGGGGCTGTTAGTCTTTTGTTTTATTTGACGGCGAATACAGAACAGTTTTAATTTTTGTACATTCATTACAAGCTTTTATTTAACTTGCAATGTGTGTTAATTAGATTGGAAGCAAGATTTGAACCAGTTTTGGTATCATGTCTCTGGTTCTTCTTGAGGAATGCGTTTTAAAAGAAACTTTACATTATTCGAGGTATATATATCATCATCTCGACCCATAAGCGTTCCACTGCTAGGCACGGGTCTCCTGTATACAATTGAAAGGATATTGTCTACTATACCACGCTGGCAAGATGGGTTGGTATTGGTTTATATAATGTTAAAAAATTCTGGGTATTTAATCACAAGAAGCGATGCCCCAAGTATTTCAAATGTGCATATGGTAACTACTATTATTAGACGTATGCTTTTTTGCCACCTAAGTAGAATAAAGTACTAATATTGTATATTAGGTGGAACGACGATCATTGCAAGGTGGCTGGGAGTTGCTCGATGCAAAAAGCCGAAAACCGTGTATACCCAAGTGTATACCTACGTATACCCAAGTGTATTCGTATACCCAAGTGTGTACGTATACCCAAGTGTGTACGTATACCCAAGTGTGTACGTATACCCAAGTGTATACGTTGATCCCCAAGTGTATACTTGGGGAGGCCTCCTGATGCGATGCGATGTGATCATGATATTATAAATATCAACAGTCATTTTTTATTCATCATTTTACAATTCAGTTCATTTTTGTAGTTGCCAATTCCCGAAATAACAGTAAGTCAGTTAAGATCAGTAATGCAAACTTAGCTCTATACGCTAAAAGCTTCGTATTCCCAGAAATACAATAATATGTACACTTAGTAGTAATGGTAGCCGAAAGAAAACGACTAACGTATTTGAGGTGTGAGTTTCATCGCAACCGGCTGTCATCATCATCTAAGCCAAAAGACGTCCATTGTTGGACTCAGGCCTCTCCAGAAAATTTCCATTCCATTCAGTCCTGAGTTGACCTTTTCCATCGGCTATCCAGAACCCTTACCAGGTGGTCAGTCCACCATGTTGGAAACCAGCCTACGCTGCGTCTGCCATTCCGTGGTGGCCACTCTAGAACCTTTCTGCGCCAACAACCATCAGTAAAGACTGGTGGAGAATGCCTCTGGCATTAAGCTCGGTATATTACATATTGTTGAATAAAAAGTGTTAATAACGATGTGGATTGAAAGAGAGTAGAGACATTTAGAAAAGATGGATGGAGAACATACAGCGACCAAGTAGGGGATTTCCAAAAAAGGGCTAAATTAAAAGTACCCGGAATCGACGTTCATGCATGAAGAGATTTATGAATGTAGAGAAAGCGAAGTATGTTTTGATCGAAGCAATTGGCGTACCATAGTCTCTGCCTACCTCAGTGGGAGACTGGCGTGATAATATGTAGGTATGTATGTAAGTGTTAATAAGAATATCCCTATCTTTCATCTAGTTATCAGTTGGTTTGTCTATATAAAACGATAGGAGTCAATTCCAAACAATATCCACGTTTGCCAATTGCTTCAATTTCACTATTTACTGGTACATATTGCAAACAAAATTAAAGTTCTATTTGTACATATGACTTTTCTCCCTATCTTTTACTGACATTGGATAGAGACATAATATACGGTGCAGTTGAATGGAGCAATTCTACATAAGTACACAGAGTAGCAAATATATTGTACTCTGTACAATCCAATTCCATTTGATATTCCAACTCGTACGTGTGGAGGTTAGGAGTCCAGAATTCAAGACTATGAATATTTATATCAGGTAAAGTATATTCAGGAGTATGCTGCCACGAAGATAGCATTGAACATAAAGTTTTGATAGTCCATTTTGTAATATTAGATTGGGGAAGTGTGGCGCTCGTGGAAGCAGTGCAAGAAATGACTAGATACATAGTTATATCAGTTAAAGTAAGTATACATTTATACATAAGTTGGGTAATGACGCAATTATAAAATCAATTTAAATCTTTAAAAACTATTTTTCAATACTGCTTGAAGTTTCGACCAGAAAATACTGTCTGTGGTCACGTGCTGACTGTCGGCTAGTGACTACGAAATGTCAGGCAATATTGTTTTTCTTGTTTTTTTCTTGTTTTTTAAAAAGACAACTCCCGCACTAGAGAACAAGCTCTGTGTCGCGGGGGACTTTACAAACATTCAATTAACGGACACAAATTACACCCAGACTCAGAACAATTCTTCCTGTGTGGGAATCGAACCCACAACCTCGTGCACAGCAGGCGCATACTGCGGCCACTGGACCAACGAGGCAGTCAAAATAATGTAGGTGGTTAATCATTGCATGATTGAATTAGTACCCGTTTTATATATTTATGATACCTTTAATCTATAATTCTATACTATAAAGAGAAAATATTTGTATTTTTATAATTTTGTTTGTAATAAAATTACCTACTCAAAAACTACTGTAACGATTTTAAAAAACCACCTATAGAAAGCTACACTATATTATCAGAGAGTAACATAGATTATATTTTATTTAAAAATAAGGAATTTAGTCCCCACTAAACAAATGTGAACCCGTGGAAAACTGGGACGTGCCGCTAGTATATTATATAACCTACTTATAGCTACATTCTACGAGTACATTCCCCACCATTTCATTTATGAAAACTATAACGTCCCCACATCACTTCATAAATCTACTATACCACGACTCCATGTTTAGCGAAATTTATAGTTCTCTAAATAAATTCCTTTTGTGCGCCATAACAGGTGATTTGTCAGGGTTATGCTGTATTAGCGAGTGGAAATTACGAGACAGGGTAATGAGGGGCACAGGAACCCGTTTCAACTTTACCGAGCAATACTTTAATTTTATGTGTGAGGAAGATTCCATTCCAAATTTTATGTAAAAGGGTTTTAGTGTCTAAACGAAAGTTGAAATGTGTGTCCGTACTTAAAAATTACTTATAGCAAGGATGTCCTCTAGTTTATTGCTCAAAGTTATTTTACAGGCGTTTTAATATTAAATGTGTTTTCTAGACTACTTCCCGTACTTAATTTTCTCTCTAACTGACGCAATAAAACGTACCTGAATGTCGTTTTAATGTAAACTGTAATATAAATTATATAAATTTTGTGTACTCGTAGTGGCTGGTGGTTTAATATTGCAACTCGAAGTATTTTTATGATCTTTACATGAACAGAGCTACTAATGCAAGGGGCTTACTAGGGGTGTAAGCAATGGAAGGCTGGGTGTAGTCGTACCAATACGTCCTGATAGCAATCTATTTTCGATCTTTAAAATACAAAGAATAGAAGAAATGTCACCTTTATTACTAAAATAAGTTTATATTTTAAAAAATATTTTTAAATACAAGCTTTTATAGTGTATTTATGTAATACATGGGTGTTTATGCATTAAATATTCTTAAAAGAGCCCAAACACGACACGGCTATATTGTTGCGTTGAAAAGTTTCTATGACTACCTTTGAACATCATAATCACACACTGAACTCCACCTAAAAATATATTAGCCATGAAGCTATATCATCAAATCCAAAAACGACGCGGCTATCTTGTTTCATTAAAGAGTTCATCAGAGCCATCGTCCGACTTCATCATCACGTCCTAAACATACATCTAGGTATAATACTCATCAAGATAAATCCAAAACACCCAAACACGACACCGCTATCTTGTTTTGTTGAAGAGCTGCCGTAGCCACCTTGCGACTTCATCATTACGTTCTGAACACCCACCTACGAATATAGTACTCGACAAGATAAATCCAAAAGACCCAAACACGACACGGCTAGCTTGATTCGTTGAAGAGTTACCATGACCACCTTTCGACTTCATCATCACATTCTGAACACCCACCTACGGATATAGTACTCGTCAAGATAAATCCAAAAGACCCAAACACGACACGGCTATCTTGTTTCGTTGAAGAGTTACCATGACCACCTTTTGACTTCATCATCACTTCCTTAACACCCATCTAAGAAAATAGTACTTGTCAAGATAAATAAAAAAAAAACTCAAACACGACACGGCTAGCTTGATTCGTTGAAGAGTTACCATGACCACCTTTCGACTTCATCATCACATTCTGAACACCCACCTACGGATATAGTACTCGTCAAGATAAATCCAAAAGACCCAAACACGACACGGATATCTTGTTTCGTTAAAGAGTTGCCATGACCACCTTTCGACTTCATCATCACGTCATCACGTCCTAAACACCCATCTAAGAAAATTGTACTCGTCAATATAAATTTAAAAACACCCAAACACGACACGGCTATCTTATTTCGTTGAAGAGTTGCCATGGCCACCTTCCGGCTTCACCATCTTGTCCTGAACACCCATCTTAGAATATAGTTCTCGTCAGGATTAATCCAAAACACCCAAACACGACATGGCTATCTTGTTTCCTTGAAGAGTTGCCATGGCCACCTTCCGGCTTCATCATCACGTTCTGAATACCCATCTAATAATATAGTTCTCGTCAAGAAAAATCCAAAACACTCAAACCCGACGCGGCTATCTTGTATCGTTGAAGAGTTCCTATGGCCATCCTCCGACGGCATCATCAGACCAGCTCCATGGTACCATATTATTGCATTGTCACCGAAGTTACGTAGGTATACCAAATTTCAGCTCCATCAAACACCGGGAAGTACTTCAAATCTAGCTCACAAGATTTGCTAACATACAAACTAACTAACAAACTAACATACATTGCAAGCTAAATAAAAGCTTGTAATTAAGATTGTTCAGTTGGCAATTTCACAACGTTCCGATCAACGAACGTTGCTCGAGTTATTATCTAGCAAACATTTATACCTACGTACATATACAAAAACGCCGGATTGTTCCAGAATATTCGGAAAACTTCTCTCGCTAGTTCAAAAAATAGTGATGATGGTATAAATGTTAATCATCTCACAGGCCGTTTGCTATGTAGTAGTACAAAATAAATTGCCATTTATTCTACATGTCACAAAAAAAAAACTAATAACCGAAAAATAGGTAGGTACCGTTACTGTAGTGTATTTGAAACTAGCTGTTGCCCGTGGCTCTGCCCGCGTGGATGTCGGTTATCGCGGTAACAAGTACCCTATGTCCTTCCTTAGAAATCCAAACCATTTATCTCCTTAACAAATTTATTAAAATTCGTTTAGCCGTTTTGTCGTGAAAAGGTAACACACAAATAAACAGAATTACTTTTATATTTATATTATTTGTATGGATTGATTGGTAATAACCGCCACTAGTAACCTGCGTAACATAGTGTTTGGCTTTTGTATTCGACTTGTAATTAGCCGGCGCGCAACGTGGTGATTACTCCAATTATCTCTTATTGAACTGACCAATGGCAGGTTACGATTATTTGCATTTTTACATGTGGAACACTTTTGAAAGGACTTAACGGTCAATTTAAAAAATGTAGTATGTATATAATAGACTGCCTCTCGTTCGTCATGCAGTATAAACTTGTGCTATTTACAGCCAATCGCGTGATCCTGACTTAGATTATTGGGTCAGAAAAATGATAAGTGAAATTCTCGGTAGCAATGGTGGCAAAATTTCCTGACTTCGTGTCTGCCATTGCGAATATGAAAATAACTATGTAATCACGTTAATGTCAATTACATTATTATTATGGACGTAACATAACTGGTGGAACCTAGATGTTATTTATTTCTGCCTACCCTATTGAGAAAAAAAGGTGTAAGGCTTTCTTATGATTAGTATTAAAAGAGATTTTACGCTCAAATTGAGCAGCCCAATTGAGAAAGGACCTTCCCCTTGCACGTAACCGAAGGTAGATTTTCAGATAAGGCCTTGAGAAACTTCAAACGGCTCTAAACGTTAATGAAAATGAACAAAGTAAACAAGCAAATATTATTGTTTTGTTAATGATTAGCTTCTAGAAGAAGCAAGTGGATTATATTTAAGTAAAGGTGAAACTTTTCTATTTAAAGTATTTACTTATTAACAAAATTGTTATTTATCTGGTGTAATTTGTGAAATTTAAAGACGATTTGCATTTAATTTAAATTTTACTTTTAATAATAAATTAATTCCATTAAACTTTTGTTTAAATTCTAAAACTGGAGAACCGAAACAAATTTGTATTTCGACCTGTATCGAAGTTACATTCAGTTGTTGTTTGTCCTCGAGCGAACTCCTAAAAGGAAAGCATTGTACTCTATTTATTTCCTTTTCAACTACAAATTAGACGGATGTTTCTTTAGAACTTTGTTGTGTGTGGGTCTCGGTTTTATCCACGACATTGCAACCAGTGTTAAAATGTCACTTTAGATTACTCTCTTAGTTAAATATACACCTATAAAGCAGACTATCTTTAGCACGCTGCTTGGCTTCCGGTATGCAATTAGACTCGGAATAAATATTTATGGTCCACACATTTTTTTGTCTTATGTGGGAATCGAACCGACAACTCTCGGCGCAGTACCTATTAGTGGCAAGGTGACCACCCTAACCAATAGACACAAATGTAGTCAAAATAAAAGACGATATACTGCTGATCAAAGGCCATATTTATGTGCCGTAACGCACATATACATTATGACCTTTGATCAGCGACAAAACGATGAAATACCTACTTATGTTTTTTAATATAAAATATGTGGCAGTAATTCTGTTTGTTTTGTCTGTCTGTTCCCTTTTGAAGACTTAACGGAAGAACAGATCTTAAAAATACAATATGCGGGGCAGTCTTTGGGGCAGTCCCCAAAGACTGCCCCGCATATATGCCCATAGAAGTGAAAACTAAGTAACTTGTGAATTGTGTCGTCGAGCTATTAGATAAGAATTATTAAATATAGAAAGCGTTCGGTGACGATGAAGCGAGTTTCATGATTTTTGTTCACCCAAAAAGACCTCAACGCGCCTAAAGAAATTTTCATTAAAAAAAATGCACAGAAATGGCAAACTGGGAAAGGACATAGTACTTTTTATCGCGGTAACCAACACCCCAAGATTCGTGAACAACACCTTTAAATAAGAATATACTTGCTAAATAATGTCTAACATAATTAACTGTACTAACAAAATGATAAAATCATTTAACAGGAGGTAATTTAAATCCAATAAATGTAGAGGACGAGGCAGATGGCTGCGGTATTGCGGTGTTCAGCCGAGACTTGGTGAGACACTTGTACGTACACCGCAAGGCACTCCGACCACATACTCGTACACTTGAGAGATGCTACGTATAATTAAGATGTTTGCCATCGGTGTACTGACTAAGTGTTGGTATTCAAGTTAATTATTAGAGACTTACTCCATGTTACTAGTTAGTTCTAAATATAGAACTAGCTTTATTTTTTTAAGATATCTTCTCCACTAGGGAACTTTGTGTCGCGGGGGACTTTACAAACATACAGTTAACGGAAACAAAGTTCATCCAGACTAGGAATATCTATTTGTGGGTCACACAAACTTTTTGGTAGGGGGTAATTCTATCCACACAGCTGGTCATAAAGAGCCATAAGAAGTTAGGTGCTGCCGTCCGCCTCCCATAATATACCTGGGCTTTCCAGGTGCCTCATCTTGTATGTGGCGACTTTAGTGTAGTGCAGCATCATGAGCACTGTTGTCTCCTTTTCGAAGTATTCCATATTAGGCACCCGTTTTAATGGCACCTGAGTGAATGGCACCTAAGGTATTCCACATTGGGCACCTACCGATATTTTTTGCAGGTGCCATTAGTGCAACATATTGATATAAATATATCGGTAGGTGCCTAATGTGGAATACCTTAGGTGCCATTCACTCAGGCGCCATTAAAACGGGTGCCCAATATGGAATACTTCTCCTTTTCCCTCGTACAGGCTCTACAGAAGGGACTGTCAGTAACTCCTAAGCTTATTTTTATATTATAATAGGTATTGTTCGAAAATAATTTTTATAAACGAATTTTATGAAAAATTAAACTATGAAATACAACTGAATTGCTGACTGAAATTGGTGTCTACAACGCATAGGGATGCTAATGGTATTGTAAGCCTTCATAAGCTATATAAAGTATGTTTGTGTGCCAGTTTTGTCAAGGACGAAAACAAACAAAAGAACAAGCAAACACGGCAACATGTGTTGCTTGTTGCATTCATTATTTGTAACGAAGTAAAGATGGCTTTATATGATTCAGTTTTTGATTCCATTCGTAAGATAAAACTTTACGAACTATATCGTAAAATGCTTGGTTGGCAAAGCTGCAAAAGGTTGTTTTGAATGGTTCGTTAGCTCTGGCAAATTGCAAGAGATAATGCAATAGACAAGCTTACATAGCTTATTTCTTTACTAGTCAATGCCAGATTTAACGAAGCTGCAAGATTAGATACTTAGGGACAATTATAAAGAAATTTTATGGTTATTATTAGCACAAAGTTCCTTGAGCTTTATGACCATAACATTTGGTTATTATTTTCAATTATCTGAAAATTCTTTTTAGATTTATTCGAGATAGCGTTTATAAAGAACTTAGTTGCACCCATTGTATAAAATATTGGTAAATATTGGTTTTGATGGTAATAAAAAAATGTGTTAAAAAAACTCGATATAAAATGTAAAGTAGTCTTTACTAAGTCCACAGCCATATACCTTAATTAAGTTTTAAATTTAAAACACGACTTAGATTTACATACAACAAAAGTTTTCGTATCATATAATTGTAAAAATGTAGAGGAACCCTTTTTTCATCGGTCTTTTATTGTATTTTTCTGATATTACTTTTAAATATAAACCTTTAAATATTTTAAGTAGTATATGCCGTATACCTGCTGATCGGTTCAGTTGCACCGGCTTTATAAATTATATTATTCTTACAAAGTTTATTTCTATACAATGCATACATGATTCCTGTTATATTTATGTTTAAAGTAGGAACAATTTTTTTATGGCAAGAAATGGTCAAATAATTAGTATACTAATATTAGAAACAATACGTAGATACCAAAATTACAAACAATATTAAAAATTCCATCATCTACACTTTTGAAATTGTTAAACAAACGGTTTTTGTTTTTTAACATTTTCATGCCACATGTCGAAACATTATAAAAATAAGAAACAGTCAGCTGAACTTTAAATAACATACTGACTTTCAAACTTCCAAACCGCTAAATTAGTGAAACGAAAGAGCAAACGGCAAACTTGTTCCGGCGCGGATTCAGTATCTTAGCTCATTTCACTACATTTTACTTATTTTTTCAGAAAAGTTATATATAAAAAGTTTTGAATCATTGGCTGCAAGCCAGGGGGACCCATTCCCCTCCCCCACCACCACCCGAATCCGCACCTGAACTTGTTTATTTACAGATAATAGTTTTACAACCTGAGCAAATAAAAAATGAGATTAGTTACCTACGAACTTATATCTAAAGTCAAAATATAGGTAGCTTATTTAATGATTTTGTTATCTCTAAAATTGTTAGGACGTTTTCTAATCAATTGTTTACTCATACTTATTAAAGCTTCATAAAATGTATTCGTTCTTAATTGCGATTCGAATTTCTCACAGTGTTCTAAAAGTATCGGATACAAGTACTTCAGTTCTGCGTGATCTAAGGTAGGGAAAAGGTGATGAAGACCGTGATCACCGAAACGAGTAATCGATTTGAAGTGATTGCCCGCGTAATCGATTCTTTCAACAATTGCGTCCAGCTGGTGCAGACCCCAATCCAAGTTCTCGTCCCTGAAAAAAAAAGAAGAGTAAGTTTATAAAAGTTTGCCATTACTGGATTTTAAAGAGCATAAGTATGCTCACTGATTGTAAACATTTTTGACATAGTGTTATACATACATGATGATTATTCCACACAAAATAATTACTAAGTAGATACTAGAGCTGATGCCTGCGGCTCCACCCGAATGAATGTCCGTTATCGTGGAAAAAAGTACCCTACATTACTCGTTTTACATTATATCAAATTCCATACTTGTGTTGTGCTTTCTACTCGTATTCTATTCGATTCGACTATCGTTTATGCCACTTTTCTAGAGGAGCACAGTTACTGACTAATTGATTGAAATTCAGTAGGTTTGCTTGACTGAGCAGTGAGTATTATAATTAAATGGAAGGTGCAAGTTCTGTAACTCTGTACGGAAGTTATGTCGACGGTCAGCGGAAGGTAGAGGTGTAACTGTTAAAACTTCCTTAACGAGTAATAACTAAATTGTTTTAATAGGGTGTTATACTGGATTAGCTGACGATTAATATTACAATATTATGATTTTCAGTTTGATGACGTATGCTATCCGTGCCACATCTATTATTATATACATACCTACACCTACCTAATTAATTACGAAATCTCAAACATTTAAAATGTTACAAATTTAGAATTTGGTTGGTTGATTCCTCACTGAGAGTAGATTAAAAAAAAAACAAAAAAACAATTCCTAATGAAAGAAGAACACGCTTCAATAGATTCTTGCCAAGGTTCATCAGTAGAGATGGATGTCCTTTTCTAAATACACATCAAACCTTCTCCGTACTTCTTAAAGCACATATATTAGATTCAAAGAATAGGCTTCCAACTTTGTTTACACACTAATGTGCACACACTTGTGCACTGTAATGAGATTAGTCGCTGAGAACGAGATCGCTGTAAATGTTTTGTAAATAGCTCTGCACAATTTGCCATTTTAATCTAATGTAAATGTACGTACGCATATAAACCCGGTATGTTTATTTAGGTACCTAATAAAAATCAACCAACCATACACAAAGTGATTGCGCAATGGGTTAGCTACATAAACCTCGTTGATTTGCTATCTAAACACGAAAAAAGACATTAGACATTATTCAGATTAAAAATAATATAATTATATTAAAAATACCATCTTAATATATATATTTCTTGTGTGCGTGTGTATGTGACTGAACTCCTCCTAGACGGGTGGACCGATTTTGATGAAATTTTGTGTGTGTGTTCGGGTAGGGCCCTGGATGGTTTAGATTCACAATTGGACCCGGTAGGTGGCGCTGCTGTCGGTATTTCAGCTTTTTCCGGCAGGACGACGTCTGCCAGGTCCACTAGTATTATATACATTTAAAAAAACAACGAATTATTTATAATTAGATACAAAATATGTGTGAAAATAATGCATAATAATTGTAATATAATAATCATTATCATCATCATCATCTCAGCCAAAAGACGTCCACTGCTGGACATAGGCCTCCCCAAAGGTTTTCCACAGCTCTCGATCCTGAGCCGACCTTGTCCATCGGTTGCCCGCAACCTTTACCAGGTCGTCGGTCCACCTTGTCAGAGGCCTGCCCACGATTCGTCTTCCAGTTCGTGGTCGCCACTCTAGAACCTTTCTGCCCCAACGGCCATCAGTTCTGCGAGCTATGTGCCCGGCCCATATAATATAATAATAATAATTTATAATTAAATTCACATTTAATATAAATTATTTAGATAAAAGATATTGTTTATAAGACAGTCAAATTATTAAAATTTGTGATTTTTTTTAGATAAAAGATAAATTGCGATTGTCTTTTTCGATATTTAATTGTGAGGTTAACGTTTTAGTCTAGAAGAAGAAAGAAATCCTTTTAGTCTTAAACTTAATTTATGTTTCTCATGTCCCTGATTCGGGGGTGGTATATTATTCCAGCATTGGGATGCAGCGTATCGGAAACTGCCACGGAAGGCGGCCTATCTGTGTTACTACTTGTTTTTCCTGGGGGAGGTAGGCATTACGTTTATCAAACCCAAAACCCCGAAAGTTTTCAGCTCGAACTGCTGAACCGCTTAGAGAGCCTAGGCGATTGCGTAGATGTGGACAATTTCAACAACAGGTTCGTGGAAACTGTCCGTTCGGCTGGATCTACCAGCTTTAAAATCCGCCATGTATCAACATCAGCGAAAATAAAATAGGCGGTAAAAATACTACTATTAAAACTTAATGAACAATCTTTTTCAGACTTCTTACCTCGGTACATCTCCTTCGAAGAAATTCCTATGACTATGATGTCCAGCTGTTAGCCCAAAGACGACAAAGAAGAAACTGGCAGGTATCAGTGTTACAAGCCAGAGACCTATTGTCCACGGTAAGGATAGACCACCCATTAAATACATCCATGTTGGTAAAGTGAAAACAATAAAATTCTTCCAAGTCAAAGATTTGCCTTCATGCTTCTGGATGCAGAGAACGAATCTGTAATGTAACAAAACGATTGAGTTTAAAAATATGTTGGTACTATTAATACTGCCATATCGCAATACATTTGATATTAAGAGAGGTAGGGCACTATACTAGCAAGCAAGCCCGACTGGGGAAGGACCGCCACCTTACAGAAGACTACAGTCAAATAACTACACACAGCGGTATAGTTGTGTTCCTGTGTGTGAGTACAGGTCTCCAGCGCTCATTTAGGAAAGCGTTTTGAAAGAAACGTATCCTATCCCAGGGATACTCTCATCTTAAAGCCTTGGTGTAAAAAAATGGGTTGGCAACATGCAAGTGATACCTCTAGTATTGTAAGCGTTTAGTATTGTAGGCTGCGGTAACTGCTTAACATCAGACGGGCCGTATGCTTGTTTTCCACTCAAGTTGTATAAAAATAAACTATTATTCTCTTAGTGAGACTCGTTGGTCTAGTGGTCATGTGATCAGGAGGTTCTGGGTTCGAAGCCCAGCTCGGTCCAAAAATATTTGTTTCTATCAAGAAATTCAGCAAGATGTTTACACCTCTGTGCCTCGGAAAGTACGTAAAGCTGTCGGCCTCTCCAGTCGTACTATGAGAGTGAGGGAATAAAGGCAGCACTTGTGTTTGCGAGCACACTGGATATATTAGTCTCCATCCAGACCAGATTAGCCGCCGTTACAGAAAATCGGTTACGAGGATTATATATATTTTTTCTTTCTATAGTTCATTTTTGTTTAATAACATTATATTTTGAGAATCGTTGACTAAAATCATAATTATATTGCAATTAAATTTAAAACAGCAATATCTTATGTTAAATTTAAAACAACGCGATAATTACGCATAATTAAATTTTTAACAAAAAAACGGGTGTGCAATAACAGGTAACAAAATGATTTAACCTGTGGCTGTTATACCAGATCCGGACTAATGAAACAAAACTTATCTACGAGTAGTTTGAACAAATATTGGACCCAATTAAACTACCAACCTGAATTACATAATCAAATGTGATAACAGGATTTTGGTGTGTGTTATGACATCTTTTTTTTTTTTTTCTTTATTTTAAAAAGACAACTCCCGCACTAGAGAACAAGCTCTGTGTCGCGGGGGACTTTACAAACATACAATTAACGGACACAAATTACACCCAGACTCAGAACAACTCTTTGTGGTTGTTCGAGATGATGCCCACGGCCACATTTTATCAACGCACCTCTCGCCACCGACAGGGAGTTCATCCTCACATCCTTGCACCTCAAACATGCCGTACCGTAAGATTCCAGAGGAATTTCTTACCACGTACGATAAGGTTGTGGAATGAGCTCCCTGCCCAGGTTTTCCCAAGAGACTATAGCATGGGGTTCTTCAAGAAAGGAGTTATAAGGTTTTTAAAGGGTCGGCAACGCGTGAGTGACACCCCTGGTGTTGCAAACGTCCATAGGCTACGGTAACTGCTTACCATCAGGTGGGCCGTATGCTTGTTTGCCACCTTGGTAGTATAAAAAAAAAAAAAAAAAAAACACAAAGTTTTGTCCCTGTGTGGGAATCGAACCCACAACCTCGTGCACAGCAGGCGCATACTGCGTCCACTGGACCACCAAGGCAGTCAACATCGCTAAAGTTTCTACTGTGCGAGTCTCTTAAATTGTTTGCTGTAGGCCCAAACTTGGTGAAGTTGGCTGGTTTAGATAAGATGACATTCCATGGTTCCATTGGGCGGCTATGGGTCTTCTTTAAACCATTGCCACCCAAAACCAAGAGAGGCCTAAATTTACATACCTATCATAAATCATTTAGATGAAACAAAGTTTAATATTTTAATCGTGTTGTTTGTCATTAAAAATAACTATGCATTTTTGTGTTATCATGCAAAGTTTAAGTCTAACATTTTGTCAAACTTTACACTTTTTTGCATCGATTAAAATGTGGTGCAAATAACATGATTTCGCATGAGTATCGATAGAAAAACTCGTACTGTGCAACTGGTCTAACTATCATCTGTGCAAACATTTCATTTTCACAGCTGCTTATATATGTCAGTAACTCACTTGCTTGTTATATTATAACAGATATATGAATATACTTACTCAATCGCCATCAATGAGAAGAAAGATAATCCATAAACAATAGGAAAGTAAAAAGCTCCCATTTGAGCCCAGATTGGTTTGTTCTTGTCCGGTAAGAACTGCAGGAATGGTTCTATCATGGACAATTCTACATCTTGAGCGGTGTTTGTGTAAAGATGATGAGACATCACATGGCTGAGACGCCAATCACTGAAAATAATAAAGAACAATAATAATAGCACTCCATATATGTATATGTTCCACTGTTCCATGTGGGTACGAAGTACGGTATCGAACCTACGACCTCCGGCTTAGCCGGCAGGGTCACTAACCATTACAAATTTATTAGTTGGTTGTGAGCACGTACCTACTGGCATTATAGCGTGCATAGGTTACGGCTGGTTACCATCGGGTCGTAGGCCGTATGTTAGTTTTCCACTTCATTGGCAAGATCGTAATTTTAGTCTTTAATTTAATTGCTCTTAAACAAGGTATAATCTTTACTAATATTATAAAGCTGGAGAGTTTGTTTGTTTATTTGTTTGGTTGAACGCGCTAATCTCAGTAAGTACTGGTTCGATTAGAAAAAATCTTTTTTTGTTGAATAGTGCCTTTATCCAGGAAGGCTATTAACATCACGCTATAAGCAATAGGAGCGGAGTAGTAGTGAGATATGTTGCAAAATCGGGAAAAATATTTCAAATTACCACGCGGACGAAGTCGCGGGCGACCCCTAGTTACAAAAATAAATGTCCAATTTGAACTAATTCCTTAAACTAACGTACGAGTTATGTAAATCGTTCTCGCATAAATCTAAATTATTATAATATACTTTTTTGTGTCTATTGATTTGTAGTATATATATATATATATAATATGTATGTAGCTATATATGTACCTATTTAAATAATTCTAGAACGTTCCAATGAATATTAGGTATGTGTTGTTGTTTTGCACAGT
Source organism: Trisateles emortualis (assembly GCA_947095525.1). Lineage (NCBI taxonomy): Eukaryota > Metazoa > Arthropoda > Insecta > Lepidoptera > Erebidae > Trisateles > Trisateles emortualis. The sequence continues at coordinate 8,575,016 of OX352735.1, read as the reverse complement.
AATCCAAATTGATCGTAATATGAAGGTTATAATAACTATGTTGTTTCATTTGGTAGGTAGTAGGTATGTTGTGTTTTTTTGTTATACAAAAGAAACACAGATTTTATCTATACTACGAGAATATTATAAAGAGGTAAAATTTGTTAGTGTCATATTTTATTAACAAAAACATTACGGGAGAGAACAGCGAGTGCGCCTGGCTATGAGCGCCTATATACTCGAATAGTAATGTTTATTCATACATATTACTTATAATACTATATACAAATCATATATTATTATTTGCTTATCAAAACCAAAAAATTATCGAAGGGTTTAGGCGTCATAATATTATATTCCCCATCATCACTTTCACTTTTTTTTTAACATTCGGCCTTATTTTTTAATTCTCCTTTAAATAAATAAAAAGAAATAAACGAGAAGTAAAAAATAAGGCCGAATGTAAAATAAATGGTGTTTACTCCTACCGACACGAGTTTGAAAACATTTCGATAAGTTTAGATATAACCCGATTTTTCTAACTGTGCAGCTGTCAATGTCAAATTGCCGTGTTGACTGCATTGTACAAAATTTTAATGATAAGTACAATAATTTTGATTGATAGGTATGTACAATAATGTGAATAACAATCATTTATTATATCAAAGAGGGCTATGGATACTCAAATTGCACAGACGATACGAAAGTGCAGACTGCAGAGAGTACTGACAAGGAGAAGGGCCTGCGAGGAGGAAGGAAGGGAAGCAGGCGAGTGAATTCAATCATCCCAACCTGCTGATTTTGACAGCTCGAACTGCACAGTTACAAAAATTTGGTTAAACCTACTCATTTTAGTCTTTATTTACCACCTTGTTTTTAATGTCGGTAATCTAGTAATCTATTATTGATTCTTATGAACTGGCTTGTTTTTTAACTATGTTTTTAGCAATATTGGAAACCTGTTGAGAGACTTTAACGGCCCATTTTTCGCCACAAGGATATATTACCTAATTATTTTATAGGTAAGAAGGTAGGTAAAACCATAGGCGATATTTTTTTTATAATTTTATGGTTATGGAATAATATATAAAAAAATGTTGTAGCTTATCGTATTCTGCTTATTAGTATTTTTTGTAACTTTATTTTGCGTCAATGCTTACGTAATTTATTTTTTTGTTAGTGTTGTTGGTCTGCTTGTTTTTCGATAACTTACAATTTATTCTACATTTAGTTATTACTAGATGTTGCACTTTGGTCGAAATTCGACCGTAACTGCTTTCTATAATCCTTCTCCGTATGAACTCTATGTCAAATCTTACACTCCTCCGTGCGCGCAATATACTTAAAAAGGGGTACAAAGTTTTTTCGTAAATACCGTTTTATTTATTAAAAACTTTTGCAAAAAAAAGTGTCAAAAGGCGGACTTAATGCCAAAGGCATTCTTTACCAGTCAACCTTTGAGTGATGCATAGAGAATACTAGTTTATATAGTTTGTTACAGTCTCTTTGATTATAAATACAAATACAGAGAAGGAAAGTTCAACCTAATACAATGGGTATATAATAAAAATATGTTTATAAATCTATTTATATATATCGATTTATTTTGTATGATTTGTAAATCTTGTTTTAACAGCACAATATTGTTAAAATATGTAGCTATTATTTTGATAAAACTAACGGAACTACGCACTACCAACTTGGGTAAGGTCGTTAGCCTTAAAACGTTCAAGTCCAAGGCAATATTATATTATACTGAGGTGTGTTTCGAGAGTGAGTGAGTCGGTGAGTCCTTTTTGTTATTTTTCAACCTGTATTTTGTTCGCCCGGGTCCAATCAAAAATAGATATTGAGTGTCTCAAGAAATTTACAATAAGTAGATTAAAGCTTGGAGATTTGCAATGTTTATGTATCTATGTCTCGAGCGGCCTCGACAAACACGTGAACGTTGGTTTTACCAACGTGTTTTCTGCACATCTTTATGAAAGACGACTTCCGGACGAGAGGTGTGGTGTACCGTCGCTTCCGCGGGCAAGTGCCACCTGAATGCACTGAGACAATGAAGTGTTACTAACATAGTTTTAAGTTATATAAACTAACAAAGTTATAATTATGTATGTTAGTCTGTAAGGTATGTATCTATGGATTGTATTATCTAAAAATAAATGATTTATTAGATATTATTATTATTTCCACCTGATTTCTCTCCAGTCATGTCGGATTGCCATCCCATCGGATAACGAAAGTGAGAGAATATATTATACATGGGTTGCACCTGTGTTTGCACACACACTTGTGCACTATACGTTATAATTATCTCCTACACAGGTGGCTAGTTTCCGTCAACATTAGCCGCCAGGACCGAAATTCGATTAGATTACACATCGCCTTTACAAATCTGTTGTTTTCATTCTCAAAAAAAGGTTTGCATAATTTAGATTCAGACGTTACAATGACATTACAATGTTACAGACATGTATCTTAAGTTTAATCGAATCACACGAATATTGCGCGAGCAAACTAACTGAGCACGCTCACTGTTGAAAACTAAAATTGCTATAATAGAAACAACTTATTATGTAATGTTTTATAACGCTGTTCACTTAACTGTACATGTGGCGAGTAGACATGTTGCTTAAGAAGCTGTTATTAACTGGTTTTATAATCTAAAAGTATCAGTACAACATTGGGATATTATTTAGTGTTTTGAGTTTCAAAAAAAATATATAATAATCATTTGTTGGAAAGGCAAATCTCGCACCAGAGAAAAAGCCCTGTTTTGTACTTTACAAACGATTTGCAGATAAGTATACCCAAGCTCGGAACAAATGTTTTTGAATAGTATACAGTTTTGTTTTAGCTAGAGACGAGGTGACTGCCGTCAACACTAGACTATGATAATACAGTCGATAATTTTGATATTGCTACCATTATGGCTGCTGTCGTTGTAACTAACGTAACTATCTGAGGGGCAATATTTTACCGCATTGAAAAAAATAACAAGAGTACTATAGCATCTATGCAATACCTGAGAAGAAATCATTTGTTAAAAATTTGTACATATTCAGTTCTGCAGTGGATTTATAACTGACAGTGAATAAATTGAAAACGTTTTCGATAGTCTACCGTTAGAAAAGAAGAGACATCGATAGAAGAAGAAAATATCTGCCCCTCTAGACAAGTGGCATAAGCAATAGTCTAATCGAAAAGTCAAAAACCCAAATATATGGGATTTGACGTAAGTTTACGACAATATATCGTAGACTTACATCAAATCCCATACATTTGGTTTTTTGACTTTTCGATTCGACAATCGTTTATGCCACCTGTCTAGAGGCTCTGATTTAAATACAACCGTACGTTGGGGTACCTTGCAATAATAAATTGTAGAGATAAAATAAATATGTTCTAAACACAAAAGATCCCAAACGGTAAAATTGCTTTAGCCTTTTGCAAGGATATTCCTCAACAAGATCTTTTAGACTTTACCATAGACATCAAGACAAGATCGTGATTAAATGCAAGCCTATCCAAAATAAAAAATCTCCAAGTCTAAGTATTAAGAAAGAAAATATATGAAAACATACCTGTAAGAGAATCCACCTAGGTTAAATATATACATTCTCCAAGAATCAGCTCGGTGGAAATAATTATGAGCACAAGTGACTACTGAGCTTAAAATCAGACTATTCAATACTGTCAGTGCTGCTCCTAAAATGATACTTTGTCTAAATACCCAACAAGTAACTGGGCTTAGAATAAATAAACCCAGTAGTAAAGAATCAGTTATTAAATCACTCTTATTTTTCAAGTCTTTTGGTATGTCATTATATTTTGCCATCACTTTTAGCTTTAAGGTCTTGTAGAATCCATCTTCTTTGAAAGTAAATGGGTGGTTTCTTGGTGTAGTTGCTTTTCTTACAAAGTACTTCGGTAGAAGCCCCTCTGCCAAACCTTTGAGGTGATGAGTTTCGAATGCTGCTGTTATATCTGTACCCTTAAAAAAAGGACAAGGTTAGAATTATTACAAATGGATTTTACAAAGATTTAGGTAGTCATGTTTTAACAAAAAGCATCACACATGACGCCAATGAACCAATTATGGAATAATCTCGCTAAGTTGGTGCAAGCCGAGTAGGAAAGTAACTAATTCATTAGGTGTGAACTCAGAACAGACTGTGCGGCACGGCTACCGACGTGAATTTCATGTTGTGAAATTTCTACGAATGCTTGATGTCTTGAACTAAAATGATTAAGGGTCATCGTGAAGAAACTCATTTGTCTTTGAAGCAATTCAAAAAATGGTGTCTCTGCTTCTGCTTAGTTATCTTGATAGAAAAGACCCGGCCCAGCAGTAGGTAATATAGTGTGATACTAGGCAAGAAGCGAAACCAAATTTGGACACAAGTCATAAATCAGATATAGTCATATCTTATTTACATCAAGTCTTTAGTCACCGTCATCGAGATAAAGCGAGCATACGGCAGTATACACCAACATCCTGATATTGTTAAAGTAAGTCATCCTGATTTTTAAAACCAATAAATTCGTACAATGTCCTAAACTGCTCATATTATGCGCTGCAAAAGTGTATGAATATTAATTAATTGAATAAGTAGTCAGCTATAATTACCATAGGAATTACTTCCGTTGCTTTCAATTGAATTTATCATTGAATAACGCAATTTGTTTTCTGAACTTTGGTGTACTGAGTATAATTATGAAAGTAAAAGTATAATTTGCGTCGTCATAATATTATGTAATCAGAGGCCGTACTATGACGTGTTAAAACAGGAGTAGTTCGAGTGAGAAAGAGGGACGGAGCTTTATAGCGTGTATAGTTCCATCCCTCTTTCTCACTCGATAGACTCATACTTAGATAGTATAAGAGGTCATGGTACGGCGCCAGTAAGTTACAAAAGTTCTATAAGCTAATAGAATCCTAAAATCTCAAAAAATATTTTACTACCTAGCTACGTATTATCTTAGATTTTATATATTTTTTTCCAGAATCGAATGATCTGGAAACTATTCGGTCGTTGATGTAATGAGCTAATGTAAACATGATTTGACCAAACGGTGCTTTAAATGTAAGGGATTTTCCTTCGATATTGGATTACAATATTGGTTGTACCTACTTTTGATATTGAACTCCTGTTTCTCTATGTGTTGTATATTAATATAATGATTATGACAATTATATTTCATGTAAAGGCAAATAATGATAGTAAATGAATAATTAAGTAACATTTAGTTCCATTATTCTAATTGATTATTAATTTCCAAAATACAAATTAATTGGTTTTAGAAGGCGATGCTGTCAACTTCATTTGCTCTTGTGTTAATTGTACAAGATCACTTAACATTTTGACAGGGTTTACAATTTCGATTGGTCCTTAATAAATAATTATATTTAGTAAAGTTACTAAATAAAGGTTTTATTTATTCAGTAATAGCATATACCTAATATCTAACAGATAACTTTGAAACGATTTATTTAGTTTTATGTTGAGGTATATAAAGTAGATATGTATAAAATGTTAATATTTAGTAATACATATTAATATATTTGTTGTTACATATAAGTATATTAGTCGTTTAACTGCGAAAACATGTAAATGGTGATTAGTTGTTACATAAGTTGTATTATTAGTTAAACTTCACTGTATGTTTTCCCAATAAATATAAATAAATAAGTAGTGTTATAATGTATATATAAGTAATTGTTTAAACTTGTTAATGAATGAATTCTCTTATCTAGTATATTAGACAATTAAAAAAAAATAAAGTACAAAATAATTAATACATTAACATATGTAGTTAATTAATAATTTAGGTGTGACATACGTTAATAGATATAATGGAAAGTTTTTCAGGTAAATACAAACTTTTAATGAGCACAAATTTATGATTTCGATGCTTATTATGTTTACACACACATACATTTGACTGCCTCGGTGGTTCAGTGGTCGCAGTATGCGCCTGCTGTGCACGAAGTTGTGGGTTCGATTCCCACACAGGACAAAACTTTGTGTGACCCACAAAGAGTTGTTCTGAGTCTGGGTGTAATTTGTGTCCGTTAATTGTATGTTTGTAAAGTCCCCCGCGACACAGAGCTTGTTCTCTAGTGCGGGAGTTGTTTTATGAAAAAAAAAAAAAAAATTATGTTTATAGCTTTATAATTGTAGATTTTAATGTAAGTGATTAGATCATCGCCGTTCGTACGGAGTGTGCTAAGTAATAATAATATACATAGCAACCCATATATGTCCTACTGCTGGGCACGGGTCTTCTCTCCTCTATCAAGAGAGAGACGCTGGCCTAATGCGGGTTAGTGAATCGGACATGTCTTTAGAATTTCTTATAAGAGTTGTGGGTTTCTTCACGATGTTTTCCTTTACCTTTAGCAAATGGGGAATAATTTAAATAGTACATATAAACTCCGCAAAGTGAAATTCACATTGGTACTGCTACCCGGGATCGAACTCGCACCTCTTGCTTGTAAGTCGGTTACTTTCCCACTCGGCCACCAACGCTCCGTGTGCCAAGTATTCATTCTTTATCTGGATTTCGATAGCTATTATACCGTTTGAAAGAGACAGTTCTAGGTTTAAGGAAGCAAACAAAGCTATGGTAGCTGTACTTAAGTATAACAAATAAAATATAATCTATACAAATAAATAAAATTGGAGTGTCTGTTTGTAATATTAAAATAACCTCTTTTTTCTTAATGCATATACATACGGGACATATACCAAAATATTTTTTTTTTTACAATTTTTGTGTGTCTGTCTGTTAGTTCTGGCTAATCTCTGAAACGGCTGGACTGATTTTGACAGAACTTTCTCTGGCAGATAGCTGATGTGACAAGGAGTTTTTTTAAAAAATAATTTATCGTAAACATAACGTGGAATTTAATAAAAATAACAACATTTTTGTTAAATTCCACGCAGACGAAGTCGCGAGCATAGCTAGTATAATAATATGTTGCTGACATCTGACATTTTGTACATAATTATTATATAATACTGTAATTATGTACAAATAGCAAGAATTATGATGTAAATTTGTATTGATCGCTTCTAATTCATTATATATTATATATTCCTGTCACTATCTTATTATATATAACTAGTGGCCCACCCCGACTTCGTCCAGGTTAAACTATTTTCAGCGCAACTTTCTTTTTTTTACATAAGAACCTTCTCCTGACAATAGGTAACAAACACAACAAAAAAGAATTACTGAAATCGGTCCAGCCGTTCACGCGTGATGTCGTGACCAAGGGAAATAGGGATTCATTTTTATACATATACTCGTATATAAAGATGTTCAATTTTATCCATCAACAATATTGAAATATTTATCTTAGTCAGTGATTCTATCTATTTATTTCAGCATTTCGTTCGAGCTGCTTTTTAAGTATATGAATAAGAACCCGCAACTTTCTGTGATTATAAGGTAACGGCTCCTTGATCCGCGGTATTTTCACCAAAACTCGAAACATCATCGAAAATTAAGCATTTACTATACCTTTATGGGGGTTTTGTTATTTTTATCAGAAGCTTTGTTTATTTGACTATTGAAATAGACTAAAGATTTGACTTTTAGACCTTGATTTGTATTAAATAATAAATAAAATATGAAAAATGTCCTTGGCCCCTAATTCCGTGGTAAAGATCCTAATTCCGATGTATTTGGTTCCTAATTCCGAGGTAACAAAATGTAGCGGGAGAAAAGTTATATATGGTGTTCAAAAAATATCTCTATCTACTTTATAAATATGTAATTGTTGTTTGAATCTTTATAACCATGGGGTGCATTATACTTCACAAAAGGAGGTTATTAATTCGTAGTTTTTTAAATGTTTGTTATTTCAGTATTTTAAAGTTAGGAATTTGGGATATCAAGTTGATTCTTTCTTATTAAATTGAATAGTTTTGTTTTATAATATAATATGTACTATTAGGTAAATATAACCACAAAATTACTTTTAGAATGTTAATGTTGTCGAGATTTGAAAAAAATATTTTTACCAGATACATTTGTAAAGTATCATCACTGATTTTATTTATTGTAAATTAAGAGAGGACCAGGATTAACTTTAGGGCACCATACTAGCAAGCAAGTCCGACTGGGGAAAGCCTCCCCCTTACAGAACACGACAGTGAAATAACTACACAACTTGGGTTATGAAAGAAACGTTTTCCTATCATAGGGATATTCTATCTTTAAGCCGTGGTGTAAAAAAATGGTTCGTCAATACACAAGTGATACTTCTAGAATTGCAAGTCTCTGCTATGCTACGGTAACTGCTTAACATCAGGCGGGAACGAGTTTTTACGTGAGTTGTTACGAGAACACTATGAAAAGAATTTTACAAACAAAATAACTCAATTTTAATTAATTTTATTATTGAACGTTCCATTAGGGTGAAAAAATAATGAAATTTACAATATCAATAACCAAAATACAAACTTGCTAAATTATATTTCATCCAAGGAAAAAAACTATATGCCCCAGTGAATTGTGAACAGCCTGTATTTTACTTGCTTATACCACGGAATTAGGTGCCCATAGAACCTAATTCCGATGCACTATACATCGGAATTAGGTTTCGTACTAAAAAATCACGTTTCCTAATTCCGAGTGTTAAAAGTTACAACATTTTGGCAAAGTTTATTTACAGATTAGTGCATAATTGTAATATCATTCTAAATATGTATAGCACTTGCTAAAAATTACATTGAATTATTAATAAACTTAGATTTTTTGTCTTGAAATACTCATACAACGAATTAACAAAATACCTAAATACACCACCTTTGATATGCTATAATTAGTGAATGCGATGCAAAAGTGTACCTCGTAATTAGATCTTATATATATTGACTACTTCAGTTAGTAAATCTAAAGTGTGAAGTGCCTAATCCTAATAACAATCCTAAAAACCAAAAATGAAACTAAGTCTATGAAATCCTTATTCCGTGGTATACATCGGAATAAGGAACCGCCTAATTTTTATGGCACCTAATTCCGCGGTATTTTCAAAACGATTTTTCGCCTTTATTTATTCAGTAAAATACAAAAAAGTTAAGTAATACTTATAAAAATATAGTCCCTCTACTACTGAAACGCAAAGAATTACACACACCGTACTAAAATAACATGAAAAACGCTATTTAAAAAAACGTGGTATTTACGTGCACGGGGTGCCAAATGTATGAAAAGTGAGTTTGGACCGGCTATCGTGGCGAAACTTATCGATTATCTTAAACATCTTATACTTTACACCTTACCTTGGATAATATATCCACATGTAGATATATTATCTACTAAATAAGAGATATTCTGGTATAAAATAGCTTGTTTATCGCGAGTAAATACTGTTTTTCTAAATACCTCGGAATTAGGTGCCAATTTCAGAACCCCTCGGAATTAGGTGCCGTTACCTTAATCAGCTCATTTTAATCAAGTTAATTCGTTTACTTAGCATTAACTTTGCTTTAAAATGTTCAAAGCGAAGTAAACGTTAGTGTTAACATTAAACAACTTCTTGAGCATACGATTGATTTAATTAAGTCTAACATTATAATAATGAGCTGAGTAAATTTAAAATACGAATATGTTGAATTGTTCATAGTCTCCACCGTTTTCAAACTTTTTTTTATACTACCAAGGAGGGAAACAAGCATACGGCCCGCCTGATAGTTAGCAGTTACCATAGCCTATATGCAACATTAGTGGTATCACTCGCGCGACCCTTTAGAAGCCTTATAACTCATTTCTTGAAGAACCCCATGCTATAGTCTCTCGGGAAAACCTCAGCAGGGAGCTTATTCCACAACCTAATCATACGTGAGGAGGAGGGTAATTCTCTGAAACCGTACAGAATGGAACGAGAGTACGGATCAAACTTGCTGTTGATCGCGTCTCCACTTGTGTGGATGTCGGCTATCGCAATAAAAGTACTCTATTTTCTCCAAGATATTATCTATCTTCTTGCCAAAATTCATTAAAATCCGTTGTGCCGTTTAGTCGTTAAAAGGTGAAAAGTAAACAGAGTTACTTTCGTATTTATAATATTACTATGGATTCTAGACTAACTACATACCTTAGTAACGGTTAGCCATTCAACTCCTCCTGGGTGTACAGCAATAAAATCAGTTAAGTCGTAAAGGCTATCATGTATTCTCCAGAGGTCTTCAGCACCGTCTTGCATTCGTTTTCCTTTTAGCCAATTTTGAGCACTTCTCGGTACAGTATCACGAAGTTTTGGGTATGGCAATTGAGGGTAGCTTATTTGCTGCCTGTCCGCGTTTGGCGCCATATTGATCACTAAAAAAAAAAAAAGAAATTAATGAGCATAATGGGTGAAAGGGACACGCTTTTAAAAACCTCAGAAAGACTGATTATTTCTAAGTAGCGCCAAAATAGGGATGGTTACATAAGTCTTGTTCTACCATACAGGGGCTAAAGCCAAATAACTAACAAATAACACACAGCGGTGTAGCGACAGTGCAGGTCTCCAGTGCTCATTAAGAGATGCGTTTTTTTAAACGTTTTCCTATTTTAGGAATCCTCCATCACTAAAACCTGACGTTCTTTTTTTTTTGAGTCGGAAACACACAAATGCCCCCTGGGGCATCTATATTGCAAGCGTTCATGAGCGCTGTAACTATTTACCATTAAGTAGTGCTTGTCATTTCTTCTAGATCAGCGATCTCACGCATTTCCATTCTTATTAGGTATATATATGTATATATAGGAATAGGGTTTTATTACCATTTTACTACCTTTATGTAAGAATGGTTCATACTGTTGTTATTTTTTTATATGACTCGACTATTATAAATAAGAAGGCCACAGGATATACAGTTGTTGCGCATGTTAACATTTGTAAGCATTCAATTACTCTCAAATATTTGAAGAAGTCAGACAAAGAAGGTAAAGATCACACGACCAATATATACATTAGTAAGTGTTTAGCATTTGCGTTTGTCTTTAGCATTGTTAATACAATTTTTAAGTAGGTAGTCATGGAATTTGTTAAATAACACATTTATTTAATTAGGTAACATCATCGAGACCGATTTTGGTCAAAGCGACCAATCTCAGCGGAGATTAGCCAATTGTGCAGGACATATTGTAGTGCACAAGTGAGTGCAGAAACACAGGTGGACTCTCTATTCCTTCATGCGACAGCAATCTGCCCTTCTAGACAAGTGACATAAACGATAATCGAATCCAAAAGTCAAAAAAGCAAATGTATGGGATTTACCGTAAGTATACGTCATTATATTATATCGTAGACTTACCTCAATTTATACCTCAACATTTGTTTTTTGACTTTTTGATTCGACTACTATTTATGCCACTTGTCTAGAGGCTCTGATAGGATCAGCAAAAGATAGCATTTAAGCTATTGATTCGAGCCCCAAAAATAGACAGAAGTTACATCTTGTTTCTATCGTTAGATGTGATACATAAGACATGTGCATGTACAAGCAATAAAAACAAATATTTTTAAGACGTGTGTGTTTAATTAAACAATAAAAACGCCCTTGCAAAAAGTTTGTGACAATGGCGGTTTTAAAGGTGGGAAAAACCGCAAGGTCTTTGACTTTTTTAAAAAGAGAACACAATAAAGCTGTATTAAGACTGATTTTAGCTTGCCATATTTATGCGAATGAGTCGCGTCGAGCTTGTTGAGCGGGATTCGCGTCCCTTCTTCTTCTTATTATTTAGTTAGTGGACAACCTAGTGACAAGAAGGTCCTAGATCGCCCATATTAAAGCCTCTGTCATGTTCTAACGACTGTTAACACTTTTAAAGTGCCCTCCGAAGCACGCAGACACTCAATTGAAATAACATTATGCGCTCAGATAGGCAGTCTCTGTCAAGATTATCCACAGTGACTGACATTCAGCTAAAAGAGCATAGTATCAAATCTATACTAATATTATAAAGCTGAAGAGCTTGTTTGTTTGAACGGGCTAATCACAGAAAGAACTGGTTCGATTAGAAAAAAAACTTTTTTTGTTGAATAGTGCATTTATCCAGGAAGGCTATAGGCTATATAATTTCACGCTATGATCAATAGGAGCGGAGCAGTAGTGAGATATGTTGCAAAATCGGGAAAAATATTCCAAATTACCACGCGAAAGAAGTCACGTACGAAGTCGCGGGCGACTCCTAGATACAAATAAATACAAAACAAAGATAAATAATCTATTTGCAGTACCAAAAAGTTCTTACAATAGTTGATTATGGGCTACTTAAAGTTAACTTTTATGAAGGTATAAAGGTAAATTGTCAGCTTTAAAATATGCAAATCATTTTTCTACCACTTGTTCGTATCTGATTGAGCTGACCTCATAACACTTTTTAAGGGATAGGTAAGTCGTATTACCATTCTCCTTGTCCAAGACATATTGAGGTTTTACAAGATTTTTTGCTACGTACACAAATATACATTTACCTTGAGTATGAATAGAAAGTAATTAATAAAATTAACATATAATCATTTTACGTACCGGTAGTTAGGTATATCAGATTACGCACAATATATAGAGACGGTGACGTGTGATATTGTGTAGGTAGAGGAGACAATTAATGATGCGATAAATTAACTTCAAATACACGCATAATTGTCTCATGTATAATTTATCATCTAGAAGTTTACAGGGTTTCATTACGCGTGTAAATCGATTTTTGTCCTTCTTTGTTAAAATAAAATAAAATTTAATGTAATAACAACTTTGTAAGGTAAAGAAACGCTTCTAAAATCTAAATATTGGTGATTTCTGGAGGCGTTGCGTCTATGTTTCGAAAATAAATTTGAGTTTCGAACTTTAAATCTAGTTATGATTTTGACTTCTTGAACGGGATCGTGGTAGTAGGTACTGAGCAATAACGCGCTACTGACGTATGATGAGGTTATTTTGACCTGTGACCTATTCATTATATACCTATTCGTAATTGGAAGTTTAATAGTGTTTGTCGTGAAAATTATTTTATTTGACTACTTAAACATTCCGGTGTATCTGTATTTAAAACACGATACATATGTAAGTAGTAATAGAATGTAAAGTCAACATGTTTTTATAGATCATTCATATTGAATGATCAGCACAAATGCCCGTGATGTTCATGTACGCTGATACGTTATCATTTACTAGCCTGGCTGATTATTTCACACTAATTTGTAGGTGACTTAACAACTCTAGAATCTGTCTGCATGAAGCCTGAAATAAATTAACAGGTTTATACTACCAAGGTGGCAAACAAACATACGGCCCGCCTGATGGTAAGCAGTAACCGTAGCCTATGGACGTTTGCAACACCAGGGGTGTCACTCACGCGTTAACACTCCCTTTAAAAACCTTATAACTCTTTTCTTGAAGAACCCCATGCTATAGTCACTTGGGAAAACCTCGGCAGGTTACCTACTTTTCGTCAAGTCAAGGTAAAATACAGATATGTTAAAATATATTAAAATTAATAGTTACTTAATTTTCAGTTAATGGAAGTGGATTTTAATTATATTTTATAATAATAATACAAAAAATATGTTTATGTTGTATAAACATTTTTTTTGTATTATTATAAAAATCTCAAAATGTTTATTTGTTCACAATACATACAAAAAAAGCGGTGGTGGCCGAGTGGGAAAGTAACCGACTTGCACGCAAGAGGTGCGAGTTCGATCCCGGGCAGTACCAATGTGAATTTCACTTTGTGGAGTTTATATGTACGAATCAAATGATTCACCATCTGCTAACGGTGAAGGAAAACATCGTGAGAAAACCCACATGTCTTAGAAAAAATTCTAAAGACATGTCAGATTCACCAACCCGCATTAGGCCAGCGTGTGTGAATTAAGGCCTAAAACCCTCTCTCTCTCTTGATAGAGGAGAGGAGACCCGTGCCCAGCAGTGGGACATATATGGGTTGCTATTATTATTATTATAATACATACAAGATATTATACATACTTTAAAGTCTTTTTTATTATGAGACTGGCATTGATACGATTTTATCGCAATAATATAATGCAATCGTGTATTACTTTAAAGGATAGGTACTGGCTCTTTACGTTTCACGTGAAAGGTGTCCGTGGCGTCAAAGCATATAACAATAATTAATATTTAATGAGAATTCGAGTATAGATATTAAAATGTATATATATTTGTTATTTTTGCCTGTTCATAATCTCTACTGCTGGACATAGGCCTTCCCCAAACATTGCCACAGCATTCGATTCTGAGCTTTAATTTTTAAAGACAAATCCCGCACTAGAGAACAAGCTCTGTGTCGCGGGGGACTTTACAAACATACAATTAACGGACACAAATTACACCCAGACTCAGTACAATTCTTTGTGGGTCACACAAAGTTTTGTCCTGTGTGGGAATCGAACCTCGTGCACAGCAAGCGCATATTGCGACCACTGGCCCACCGAGGCAGTCATAAACCTTATCCATTGGCTACCCGCTACCTTTTACCAGGTCGTCGATCCACCTTGTTCTTAAGCAATTCTTAAACCTTTAAGAGAGGTAGGGCACCATACTAGCGAGCAAGCCCGACTGGGGAAGGACCTCCACCTTACAGCAGACCACAGCCAAATGACTACACACAGCGGTGTAGTTGTGTTCCTGTGTGTGAGTATAGGTCTCCAGCGCTCATTTAGGAATGCGTTTTGAAAGATACGTATTCCTATCCCAGGGTTACTTCCATCTTAAAGCCCTGGTGTAAAAAAATGGGTTGGCAACACGCAAGTGAAACCTCTGGTAATGCAAGCGTCTATAGGCTACGGATACTGCTTAACATCAGGTGGGCCGTATGCTTGTTTGCCACCCAAGTAGTATAAAAAAAAAAAAAAAAACACTTTGGTTCTCCTCGTTTCTGATTCGATTTCGTAGGGCGGAATTATTTATACTTTTTCTTTGATTTCCCTGTTACCATCATACTTCCACTATACGTCGTTCGTCCGTACACTTACAGACCTCCTGTGTTTGTTTGTTAGTACCTACCTATCTACAAAAAAACATTGTGTAAAACCCTTCGATATAGACATTCATGGATAAACCCAAAATATCTCCAGTGTCCAAAATAATGTCTTAAATTAAAATAAGTCTGATGATGAGCAGATACCGAAATCTACAGACACAGTAACAGAGGCATTGCTTGCCCTGTTCAAACTCTTTCTTGAAGAACTACATGTTCGTATGTCGAAGAAAACTCGACAAAAAGAGTTATTTTTTGGTACCTAAATTAGGAAGGATTTGTGACCTCTGTATTGCAAAAGACATTATGATAATATAGCTGTTGCCCGCGGCTCCGCCCGCATGATTGTCGGTTATCGCTGAATAAAAAGTAGCCTATGTGTTATTTCAGACCATAATCTATCTCTGTGCCAAATTTCATTCAGATCCGTTCAGTAGTTTTTACGTGAAAGAGTAACAAACATCCATCTATCCATCCATCCATTCTTACAAACTTTCGCATTTATAATATTAGTAGGATATAATTGATTAACTAGATTAAAAGTAGATTTCCAATACAAACTTTCTTTTATCGATGCTGTTTTGATGATTACAAATAGGTACTTCTTGCAACAAAGACTTTTAAAATCATGAAATTATTGGTACAAGGTCGTTTTGAAACCATGTCATGTTTTTTTTACCTTATTTTGTGTTAATGGTTTCATTTGCGATGCGATAGTGCAGTGGTTAGTGAACCTGACTACTTAGCTGTAGGTTGTAAGTTAGAAATACGATTATTTATTCTTTCTAGACTTTTTTAGTTTATATATTTTCATTATGAAAGGCCACGTAGGATGGAGTTAGCTGGGAATATTCTATGATAATGGAACATTATTTTTTTCTCAAGCGGAACATTAATTTAATATAATAAGCAGTCACAAACACTTAAACGTAAATTTAATCATAGTTACGTAAAAAGACTGAACAAATTTTCATAATCTTTGACACACGGCCTCCTCATCCCAAACTTATGCTTTAAAAAACTTATTTTATTATTTATTTATTAATTATTAGCCATTACTGTCCCCTTGCAGGGTAAACCACCTCTCACTTGCCAGTCAGCACGGTAGGAGTCAAGCTCATCCCGCCATCTTTTCCTGGGCCTGCCGCGCCGTCTACAAATGTTCTGTGGCAGCCATCTGGTTGTGGTCTTTGCCCACAGATCGTCGGACATACGGCAGATATGTCCGGCCCAGTTAAACTTATACTTATTTTTAAATCCATACATATTATAAGTCTATATAAATAAATATGTGCACGCGGGCGGAGCCGCAGATCAGCTATTACCCGCGGCTTCACCCGCTTGAATATCACTTGTCGCGAAAAATAAGTAGCCTATTCGCTATTCTAGACTCTTTTCAATGTCAAATTTCTTCCAGTTCCGTTGAGTAGCTTTTATGTGAAAGAGTTAAAAACATCCATACATACATTCATCCAGCCACACAAACTTTCACATTTATAATATTAGTTAGATAGGATAAATGACATCCAGACAGAAAAAAAGAATCGTGCTCCCCACAAAGCTTTGTCCTGAGTGGAACGCGCACTCATGACCACCGGGTAAGCAGTCACAGTTGCTTAATTTGCAGAACAAATGTATGAGATTTGACGTAAGTCTACGATATAATGTCGTAAACTTACGTCAAATCCCATACATTTGCTTTATTGACGTTTCGATTTGACTATCGTTTATGCCACTTGTCTAGAGGGGCTGGTCAGTCAAGTTGCTGTCGCGTTGAAGATGTTGTTTTTTAACTTGGGTAATCATGGTCGTATAACAATAGTTAGTCTGCCTATTAAAGTATACAACCCGATAGTCAAGAACAATGACTTCTCTTAAAAAATATAATCATCATTCTATTCAGATTATTACAGAATTTTAATTAAAATGAGGTAAACAACAGTCTTCATTTGTAATATGTTTTTCCTTTTTTTTTGTATTTATGTGATTAGTTTAAAAACCTGTATATTGTTTCTGTAAATAAAGAATCAAAATGAGATAGAATTTATCCATTTGCCTGACCAAACTGAAATTTCGTCTTTTTATACTACTTGGGTGGCAAACAAGCTTACGGCCCGCCTGATGTTAAGCAGTTACCGTAGCCTATAAACGCTTGCAATACCAGAGGTACTCGTATTACTTGCGTGTTGCCGACCCATTATTCTTGCAGATGGAGTATCACTGGGATACAAAAACGTTTCTTTCGCATCCCTAAATGAGCTCTGGAGACCTGTACTCATACATAGGAACACAACTACACCGCTGCTGTTTGTAGTTATTTGCCTAAGGTGCTCTCTAAAATTGTCTTTTATAATAATCACCAACTATAGCATTTTTACATAGCATTGACTATTTTAATTTAAAGGAGATAATTATTGTACAACTTATTGTTTGTATGTACATATAAATTAATTTAATTCGTAATTATTTTGGTGGCTACAGTAAAAAATACATTTGCAAGTCATCAAATACAAGAGAATAATAGTATGGACTTCGTTGTATTAATTATGTCCTAGCCAATAGTGAAGGAGTTACATTCATTAAAAGGCCAGTTTACACGAGCGTTATCTACCATTTTTTATCATTCGATTGGATTATTTCTAACCAATCTAAGTTATTTATTATCATACCCTTTATTAAACTTTCATATCTAAATAACATTTTTAAATACATACCAATTAAAAAATATATACATTTAAAAATATAAAAAAGGAGGCCCACCGGTATCGGGTACAAGGTTTATTATTATCATTATTATTATCATTACTTAGATTCCCATCAAACTTACACTATGTAAGTACTTATTGTTATTTACTTTTGTAATTTTCTACCCAATTTACCTATATTTAGGGCTTTAAACAATCTGCTCATCAAACGTCAGTAAATTAAAGTTACAAACAAACAATGTTATATCTATAATATTATACTTTGTAGTCTGGATATATCGAGTAACACACACAAAAATCTTATAAAATTGTAGCATTCTAACGTACCCATTGTAAGTAAACAAATCATTAATAACCGAGTACTGACCGTATAATAGCAATTGATTACATGATACACTTATCTATGTCCTACAATTTGTATATAGGTTAGATCAGTAATCTGAACTACGGAACCAAAATTATACCTACAAGGACACAATTTTAGTATTAAAATGTATTTTATACTAAAGGTTTCTTACCGATTTTGTATACAATTCACTGTAAACACTGATTGGTTCAAAAGAACTGTTAGTTTCCACGACCGCCACTGGACGCTTGTTGGCCCTGACTGAGTGCGCAAGCGACGCGTTTCGAGTTCCGTTTTTACACAGCGTTGCTATCGTGATTAATTATTTATTATGCTATTGTCTTTTTATTATGTATTTACTTAAATTATTTTAATTTTCATGTAAATCAGACGAACAAATTAACTGTCTAAAATTTTAAATATTTTTAATTAAGTATAAGTGTGTTGTTTTTCTAAAATAAAATGTTGTATTTAGATAAAAGGTATAAGAAAACTGAAAGATAAGGTATCATCATCATCAGCCTATCGAAGTTCACTGCGGGACATAGACCTTTGTGATAGGTCAGTTACCAGCGAACAAAACACAATAGATTTTATTTTTACTGGACCATAGCGATTATCTGCCATTTGAGAAGTGACGTGCACGCCACTGTGCTCCTTTTTTCCAGCTGTCTAAGCCACTTGACGAAGATCGTCACTCGATTAAGACTAAGTTAGTAAGTTACCTCCTAGGTTTATTCTTCATTTATAGTATTTTTTGTGCCTATCCTACTAATATTATAAACGCGAAAGTTTGTAAGAATGTATGGATGTTTGTTACTCTTTCACGCAAAAACTAGGTACTAAACGGATCTGGATTAACACATAGGCTTTTTATCCCGGAAAAAAGTTCTGTTCTTGAGGGAATGTACGCGTGGGCGAAGCCGCGGGCGGAAGCTAGTAATATAATATTTATTGAATACACTTCATTTTACTGTATCGTATCAGAGCATACATAGCTTTACTAATGAGATCCTCTAAGTTCATTAACTAAAAAAACAGGTTTACTCATAAACTAGCTGACCCATGCCGTCGTCGGGCGGTAAACATTTTTACTTGTGATTAAATTATAAGTGTGGTTCAGTTAGTACTGAGTGCTATGATTTATTTCCTGACTGCTAGAAGGAGAGTTATATTTTTATTTTTAATTATTTTATAATAATTATCGGGTTAATTTAATATATAGTTAATATTACACTCGCAAGTAACGTGGTTTTCTATTGATAAATTAATTTTCAAAATCGGTTCAGTAGATCCAGAGATTACCCCTTACATACTAACACTTTTTTTTAATACTTCTTGGGTGGCAAACCAGCATATGGCCCGCCTGATGTTAGGCAGTAGCCTGTGGACGCTTGCAATACCAGAGGTATCTCTTGTGTGTTGCCAACCCATTTTTAACACCAGTATCCCTGGGATAGGAATACATTTCTTCAAAACGTATCCCTAAATGAGCGTTCGAGACTTGTACTTACATAAAGGAACACAACTACACCGCTGTGTATAGTTATTTGACTGTGGTTACCTGAAGGTCCTTCCCTAGTCGGGCTTGCTCGCTAGTGTGGTGCCCTACCTTTTTATAATATTAGTATAGATAACATACCTACTTAGTATGTATCGAATCGGCAATTATGCATTTATTTGAACTAGTCCGTAGTTCAAATAAATGCGTAATTAACTAACAAAACACTGTTTATTCAATGTAAAAATCTATTTTAATGTAATATTTATGTATTGTTATTTGTTTGTTTCAGTTCGTTACTAACACAACAAGTGCAACTATGTCAATTGAGCATCTTATAATTTGTCAGAATTATAGATAATATAAAATCAATGTTATCATCGTGCACACCTGCTTTTCCTTTTCACATCTGACATTGGCAGAATTGTCGACATTGGCATTACTTGCCATGTCAAAAAATAGAATAGAATAGAACTAACAAAACACAGAATTGACATAACATTTCAAAATCTCAAATGATTTTGATTGATAACAACACTATGTGATCTCACATTATACCGTTGTATAAAGTGTTTCACATCATTTTAAATGCAGGTAGTTTAATTAAAAGTACAGTACTCAGCCATACATAAATCTATAATACGAGTAGGGGAGACCGGGTCAAAACCGTATAGCTAAGAGTCTAGTCTAGGTGATACAAATTAAAACACTTTTGTCTCAAATCAATACTTTTAATTAGTCAGTCTCATAAGGTACATGATCAGATAAACTTATTTCTAAAAATGACAATATTAGCAAGAAAAAAAAACCGAAACTTCTGCTTGTGCCGGTTTTGCCCCAACGCCCGGACAAAACCATTAAATATCGTAATATTCTTGTAATTACATAACTTTAGACATAATTAAAATTTGAATTACCTATATAATTACAATTGGAATTACCTAATATAGGTAATTACCTAATATAGGTAATTTATAGATATAATTTTCACAAATATACGACAATTACCAGTTTAAACCAATAAAATAAAATATTTTGAAAGGGCGCGTGTTTGTGGCGACAAGTGTTTGTTGACAACTAGTTCTTATTGGTCGATGGACGGTGGGCGTATCGAGTGCGATAAATTTAAATTATTGCAAAGAATAGATGTGGTGCACAGTTTTACCCCGGTCATGGGGTCTCATCAGGAACAAATCAAAAGTAGTACGAATAAATACCAATAGATGGAGTTACATATATCGATTTGTTATTTACGTTTATGTTAAATTCAAACCTGGAAGAAATATAGCCTGAAACATATACGTACATATTTTAAGAAATCCTACTAGCATAGGAA
The DNA here is from genome assembly GCA_947095525.1 of Trisateles emortualis. Classification (NCBI taxonomy): domain Eukaryota; kingdom Metazoa; phylum Arthropoda; class Insecta; order Lepidoptera; family Erebidae; genus Trisateles; species Trisateles emortualis. Next base: position 8,554,140 of record OX352735.1, on the reverse strand, counting down.
AATAAAATAAAGGGCTCATAAAACAAAATTATAATTATATATTTACAAAATTCAATAATGTCGCCGTAGTCCTGGCGGCTGTATTTTGTACTACTAAGAAGTTGAAACTTGCGAGTGACTTGTGAGTAATGGCGCTGGCGCTGTATGCATTTTCAGATTTTTATAAATTAAAATACCTACCTGGTTTTGAAGTTTACTGTTGGGTCATACCAGGTATAAAAATATATAAAGTTAGGTTAAAAATAAATAATACTGGTATATATATTTTTTCTCTCAACAAAAAAACTTTAAAAATGTCTTACGATATCAAAATTATGAACAAAAATGTGACATTTAAGATTTATTATTATAAATATTTTAAAAACTAAACAAATACAAAATACAAAAAGTGTATCCGATGTTGGGATTTAATATTTTAAAAACTAAACAAATACAAAATACAAAAAGTGTATCCGATGTTGGGATTCGAACCGGCATGGGTAGGTATTCCGTAAGAGCAAAAACCGAGCCACCGCAAAAACCGAGCAAAATCCATCTGTCAGATTGAAAATCGGTATTCCGTAAGAGCCCTTTTTGACGTTTAGTCAATAGATTGTTCCGTCCCGAGCAATCACAACTGTCAATTTTGCGATCACAACTGTCAGTTTGTCATCGCTGTTTTTTAGAGAATTAGCCGGCGGGTTCGGCCGGATACGCGTACCTCCGTGCGGTGCTAAGGTATCGTACTGTGAGAAACACACCTATTTGTGAATTCGAACTGTTACAGTTTTATTATATTCTTCCTAATAATTAAAAAAATATTATCTGATATTAAAACCATCTACAAAAAGCAAATTTCAAAAATTGGACATGAATCTGGGATTCGAACCTAGTACCAAGGGACTATTGGATGAATACCACAGAATGCTATACTTACTCCTGACTGGCCTGTTAGTCTAGTGGTTAGTGACTCTTAACTTCTAAGTTGGGGGGTCATGGGTTGGATTACCATTCAGGACAAATCTTTGTGTGATGAGCTCTGTTTGTTGTCTGATTACCGTACAGGCTGTGCCAAGTTTGGTTTCAGATGGTATGTGAATTGTCAGAAAATATTATTATTACCCTAATTCGACTCATCTCGTAGGTACTGAATTGATAGATGCTAGGTAGGTATAATATATTGAATTGACAAAACAAAAAAAATGTTTATTATAGTTTCACGAATAATTAAAAAAAAAACAATTTATTTTATAAGTAAGGTAGGTATACCTAATAAAAGCCATCAACAAAAAACTTAACACTATACCGTAAACTTCTGTTAAGATACGGGAAAATTTTTTTTTAGCCCCGGGCGAAACCGGGCGGAGCGCTAGTTAAATACGGAAGCAAACAGTCAAAATAAGTGTATATATTTCGTACGTAAAGCGCGTGACCTTAAGCGAGTAAACGTGGCCCGAGCCCGAGACAATAAGCGATACCTACCCTTTATGGTCGGTGTAGATGCCTACTATTTTTTGGGAAAAATATAATTTCTTTAACATAAATAAATTCGGTTATAAAGTGTCGCCATCTGTTAATTTTATGTGTATGCGCGTAATCTGTTGGATATAGACATCTAGTGTCGTATAGATAGTAAAAATTTAGCCCCACGGTTAGCCCGAGTTAGCAGGGAACCAATTCTTTGTATGGGATGGGGTATCTGTACTAGTATTATATTATCTGTGCCCCGGTATACGGTTTTGTACAGATCTCCTCTACATTCTCTAATGAATTGTAGCTTTTTGGAAAAGTATTTGGGCTTCAGTAAGTAACCATTTTAAGTCGTTGCTACCAGAAGCGTTCATAGCTAAGTGCACTCGCTGTTCGGTACCTAATCGATCAGCGGGTTAAGCCATCAAGGGCATGGTAATCCTATAGATAGGTGACTGCATAGTGGTATATTATCTGAACGTCTACGTGCTTTGACGGTCACGTTAAAGGTAGCTTCTGATTGTTAACAGTCGTTAGATCACGACAGAGGGCGATCTGAATAACTCACCAGCCACTTTTTTCATACCTGATGCAGGATGCAAAATCGATATCAACGATTTCTTTGTATCGTTTGGTTAGTAGTTAACCTGCTCTCTAGACAAGTGGCATAAACGCAAAAAAAACCAAAAAGCACATGTTAGATTTGTCAAATCCCATTTGTTTTTTCATTTTTTGATTCAAATACAGAGCAGGTTGGCTACTAAACAAACGATACAAAGAAAAGAAATCGTTGATATCAATTTGGCATCCTGAGTCAGGTAGGAAAAAAGTAAACAAACATAAAATAAATGTATTTATTTATTTAAACGTGTCTTGTTTGTCATCTCATTAATGCATTGCGGTTGCGGTTAAAAGACATTTGACCTCTGCAAGTGTTTGAAGGACACATGTATTTTTATAAATACATTGCAATTAATTGCAGGTAATTGTTTTATTATTACTGGCCCTGTTTGTTTATATGCTCTGTGGTTTTATCCCCGTTAGTAGTTATAGAGTTTAGCATGTGCTAACAAAAATCAAATAACGATTTTTAAGATGATTACCCTCTTTTTAAAATTCAACCCAATTACACCACGACCATTGTGACGACTATGTCCAGCAGTGCACGTCTTGTGGCTGAGATGGATACCACGACCACCAGGCGATCTCTGGTTATTGTAGATTTAACATCTCAGGCTTAAGACATCCATTACTAGGCAGACATTTATTTAGTTTGTTTGTATGTACAATTTTTACTGTTATCTTCCAAGAATAACAAATAATTAGCAAAAAAGGAGCGATCATTAAATGAGAGATCCTATCTCTCAATTTGGACAAAACTGCACACAGTGTGCAAAATTTCATTGATATTAATTCAGTAGTTTAGGAGTTCATCGCGGACAAACAATGTGACACGTAATGTATAATGAAATATAGAGTGTCGTTATGTTTATTATTTTTCTACTGCCTTAAGTGTTAATCCTATCTTTTTTGCAGAGAACTTAGCTACAAGATGCAAGGTTTTTATTTCACAAGAAATATATTGAGGTATTTATTTGGGGCAGGCGTGCTTTTATTTACCAATGTGTTTAACAGTGCCGCACATCACACTACAAAAACCAGTTTTCTTGTATTACCGTTTTAGGAGGCTACGGTACCACTGATTAAGATGTTTGAAATGTACTTTCCTTTTTACTTAGACACAACAATAATAATAGCAACCTATATATGTCCCACTACTGGGTATGAGGGCTCCTCTCCTCTATCAAGAGGGGGGGGGGGGGGGGGAGAGAGAGAGAGAGAGAGAGATGTTTAAAATGTACTGTAAGTGGAAATGCTTCGGTTTGTCTTTATGGTACGGATGGAATCACTTAAAAAGTTCGTTAAAGATTAAATTTAAACCTATATTATTTTCACGTTTTAAATTACAAGTGGAGGTTAGATGAATCGGTCGTTCTTGATATTTTATTACGTATACTGGGGTCGTAAACTATCTGGAAGGCGCTGGGTGAACTAAAGGCGTTGGTGCAACGTATATAGGTGGCACGTTGGATAGGGTTGCCTCAAGCTTGATACAAAGAGTTGTTCTGAGTTTGGGTGTAATTTGTGTCCGTTAATTGTATGTTTGTAAAGTCCCTAGAGCTCGTTCTCTAGTGCGGGAGTTGTCTTTCTAAAAAAAAAAAAAATATCCTTCAGATTGATTACAGTCATGGCGGCCAATTAGCTTAGCTTCAGCTCAGCATAGGCTTAGGTCAGCTTGAGACACGGCCGGTGTTACGTGGTTGAAATGGCACGCAATATAGACTAAAGTAAGACATGATAGGTGTTACCTGAAATATGATATGACATTGTATACATTTGTATTTTTACTTTTATTTTATTTTTTTTATTAAGAAAAAAAGCCAGTTAGGTACTATAAAATTGGCTAAAATATGAAAAAATGTTTGGGTACATCAAACTTTTATTTAACTTAGCATTTCATTAGCAATCATCCGAAGGTTGTCAAGGTTGGCTGGACAACTTTATCATTAAGTCTGCCTTTGTACAATGATTTTACAAGATAAGAATAAAAAAAAGACTATAAAAAGGCATTTTCTAAAATACCTTCTTATACTCATTTACATCTAAGAGCGGTAGGGCACCATACTAGCAAGCAAGCCCGACTGGGGAAGGACCTTACAGAAGACTACAGCCAAATAACTACTCACAGCGGTGTAGTTGTGTTTCTCTGTGTAAGTACAGGTCTCCAGCGCTCATTTAGTGAAGCATTTTGAAAGAAACGTTTTCCTATCCTAGGTAGATATTCTCTATATATCTTAAAGCCCTTTTGTCAGTGAGTAAGTGATACCTCTGGTATTGCAAGCGTCCATAGGCTACGGTAACTGCTTAACATCAGGCGGGCCGCACGCTTGTGTGCTATCCAAGTAGTATAAAATAATGTAATAAATTCTACTTAAACTAATTATTATATCCAGATTACTATGAGCGTATGGGGTAACCAGAGATACAGTCTCACGATTAGTCTTGAAACCAGCCTCCACAATACTTATGTACAAAAAAAAACATCTAGATATAGTGACAGCCCTAATTGAACGCCAAATAGTGTTCAAGTTGAGTGGCATATCATTAAGTATCTATCACCCGTACGATGTTACAGAAGCCTTACAAATAACCTATCTTTATAATTATTTCCTCTTATGTAACGAAAGTTTAAATATATTAGTCAACGTGTAGTTATTCTGGCATTCTGCAACGATCTCATTTCGAAATATATTTCAAATCTTTGGCTTCGTTTTAAGTGGTTGAAATGAACTTTTTGTGGTTGCTATTGATGTAATGTAGGTAGGTATGTTATTATAACTGTATAGTGTATTCGGTTTAAGTTGGTAAACAGTAACTTAGTACAAAAACATGCATTAACGCCATAGTGTAATTATATTGTAATAATATTTATTAGATTTCTATAAAGTAAATAATAATATAATATTCTTATAATTTATGTGAAAATAGTAAGTCGAACATTAAAAAAAATCAATACATATAATAAAATCGTAACCAAGTCGCGTCTGTACATTTAATTTAAAAAAAAAACAGTTTATATACTGATGATAATAATAAAATAATAAAATCTAATCCACCAACCCAGCGTTTATGAATAATGGCCTAAACCCCCTCTCTCTGTTGATACAAGATAGTAGACCTGTGCCCAGCAGTAGGACATATACGGGTTGCTATTATAATTAAAATCATGGCATAATTCACACATGGCCATCGTATCCCAAACAAGGCACTATACTCTATAACTATGACAACCAGACTTTCAGTTGTTGCCATATTTTTATATTAAAATTATTATTTTTTTACAGACAGACACGCGGCGAAAAAAACATTATTAATTGTAAATTAAAAAATATTTTAATATAAAGATTTTCAGGACATTTTTTAATTGTAAATTAAAAAATCTTCATAATAACTTTTTCTATTATTGTAAATTTAAAAATGTCGTGAAATTTTTATATAAAAATATTTTTTAATTTACAATTTAAATTTTTTTTTTGCCGCGTGTCTTCATTTACTATATTTTACCACATTAATTAATCAGCCTGTTTCGATTACTCTTCGACATAAAATCATACTAGTCTTGAAAGACTTTATAATGTAATTTGCTGTCATTATTTAAAAAAAAGAGATCAAGAATCGTCTTGCAAAACTATATAAATAATGGCTAAGACAAAAAGAGTATGATACACTATGATTAATTAGTTAAATACCACTTAACAGCGAAGTTCCTATTACTCACTGACACTAATAATGAAATCTCAGAAGCTATAACTACCGACCTACAAATTACAAATTTGGCAAGTAAATTCTTTATAATAGGACCAAAAACAAAAGGTTTTATATAATTTATTAAAGGTAAAGCTAGTACCTATACCCTATAATCAAAAGATAGATCAGCTACGTTCGTAATGATTGAGCGCGACGCTTCAGTTTTGTTGCCATAATATTATATGCAGATAATGACAACAATTTTCCCATTTCTTCGGCAAAGATTTCCACGCGTTAGTGCGATATCTATCTATAGAATATATTAAATAAGTGACTCACGTAGTTAGAAGCTATTCATATTTCTACAATGCAAGTTTAGATGTTCCTCTAACAAACGAGATATTTCTGTTCAGACAAATTTAAATAAGACCGGCTGCTAAAGCCAGAATTTTAATAAGATTACACCAAGTTCGTCATCAAAGATGTAAAATAAATTCCGAGTTTCTGGACAAGAGCTGAACTTTGATCCTTTTGTGAATTATGAGTTGTGAGTTAATAACTTGACCCAGCTCTTTGGTCTCTTAGATCGATTACAATCTTCATAATAACATTTTCTGTAAGCTCTACGGTAGCGATTTCCAAAGTCAAAGTTATTTATTCATTTAGATCAAATGCATGATATTTATAAACGTTATTAAAAACAAATGTCAGCATATTTGATAATACGAAAAGTTTTTAATTAAATTAATATTTACAAATTATCTACGCACATAAATATTTTTATAGGTATATAAATGAAAAAAATAATTCTAAGACTAATTTGTGTCTTAGAAGAAATGTTAATGGCATTGCGTCAGCGTGGATTAAGGCCTGCTCTTTTGATAGAGACAAGAAGACCCGTAACCAGCTGTGGGACATATAATGATATGGGTTTCTTATTATTATATACTCGTACATAAACTAGCTGACCCAGCAAACGTTGTTTTGCTACTAAAATAGTAATAAAGCTATTCAAAAATTGGGGCTGGTCGTAGAGGGGTGAAAGTTAAGGGTTGTATGTATTTTTTTATGTTGAATCACAAAAAAATAAAAACAAAAAATGTTGTCTAAAAAATTGAATAAAAAATTAGGGGTGGTCCACCCTTAACATTTATGGGGATGAAAAATAGATGTTGTCCGATTCTCAGACCTACCCAATATGCACACAAAATTTTACGAAAATCGGTCGAGCCGTTTCAGAGGAGTTCAAAGTTGAACACTATGACACGAGAATTTTATATATTAGATAAATAATTTATACTAGTAACATATCTGCTAAGCAAATGTTAGTAATTACGGTTACAATCTCACCGATTGCTTTGTCTAATTGATTAATTGCAGAGAAACCTCGCCTAATCCAAATTGTTCAGATTGACTTAGTGAATAGAGTATTGCATTTGAATAAGGGTTATTAAAGCCCATAGTTACAACATTGTGTAGATACAGTAATTAAACGTGATATAGGTATATTACATTTCGTTACATAAGAGGTACTAATATATCTTTTGCTAGGTTTGCTCCGCGGATTTGCTCACGTTGAAGGAAAGTATCATCATCTCAGCTTAATCTATCTATATAAATAAAAATGAAACTCCCCAAATGTACGTACGCGCATAACTTTCGATCGAATACACCGAATTAGATAATTCTTTTTTTTTTGTGTTTGTTATTGTCAGAACAAGGTTTGTATAGAAGAAAATTAAAATAAATTATTCAAGCAACAAAAATGGCGGTACGAAGTTCGCTGGGTCAGCTAGTAACATTATATTATATACCTACTGTTGAACCTATCGGGTTTAAATTTTAGAGATATACCTACTATATAAGCGAGGATACTGAGGTATGACTTTCACATTACGAAGATCAAAGTCAACAAATGACATTCGTCATAGTCACAGGAACTACATCACTAAGCCAGTGATGTAGTTGTGTTTCTGTGACTTCTCCAGTACTCATTTAGGGATGCATTGATAAATAAACAATTTTCTCTGTTACATAATTTTTTTTCTTTCTGGTTTTTACAAAAAAGGCTCAAAAAAATGGCAACAAATAACTCTTTAATAACACTTTTCGTTATCATTTTTCAGAAAAATTCTAAAGAATGTAGCTGGCGAACCCATTGAAAAATGTTTCGCGCCTCCTTGTGTATTGAAGTCTTTTATTTTTTGTTAATGAAGAAATTTTAAGTCATGCTTGAAAATATTTCGAATTGACTATTCAGTTCATTTGTTATGATTATTACAATACTAGCTGTAGCCCGCGGCTTCGCCCGCGTGGGTATCGGTTATCGCGATAAAAATTGCCTTTGTGCTATTCATGACTATAATCTGTCTCTATGCCAAATTTCATTCAGATCCGATAAATAAGTTTTACGTGAATGAGTAACAAACATCCATAGTCACAAAATTTCCCCTTTTTTTATATCTCAGTAGGATATTTTTGCTATTATAATATAATAATATTTTTGGGACAACTCACACATCCCTATCCGAAAATGAAAAATGAAATGAAAAAATATTTATTTGAACACAGACAGAGACAACACAAGCTATATTGACAGAAATATAACAATTAAAAGAAAAAAGAAAGAAGAACCAAAAATATATATATATAGACAAAATAAGACAAGTTTAATAAATGCTGTGTATGCCTCAGAGCTGTGCCAAATAGGTCCAGTTCAGCATAGGTCTAAACATCTGTTGATGTTCGACGCTGATTTTCAACTGAACCTAATATATCTGATCCCAAACTAGACAGAGCCTGTACTATGCTAACCAGACAACTGATAAACACTGCCTCGGTGGTCCAGTGGCCGCAGTATGCGCCTGCTGTGCACGAGGTTGTGGGTTCGATTCCCACACAGGATAAAACTTTGTGTAATCCACATAGAATTGTTCTGAGTCTAGGTGTAATTTGTGTCCGTTAATTGTATGTTTGTAAAGTCCCCCGCGACACAGAGCTTGTTCTCTAGTGCGGGAGTTGTCTTTTTAAATAATAATAATAATACTTATAATAATATATTTCTAAATAATATATTATAGATATATTATATAGGTATAAATATTATAGATAAATTACACCCAGGCATAGAACAAACATTCGTGCTCATCATACAAAGATTTGTCCTGGGTGGGAATCGAACCCAACAGGCCAGTCCTACATACCTATGAATAATAGCAAAAATATTCTACCAATAGCTAAGTATATAATTTACTCCCTTGCATACCTATATACAAGAGAGTAAATTATATACTTAGCTGTTAGGTTTATTAACCAGTTTCTGCCTATAGGTTCACTTGCATGGTATGAACATGCTATATGTATTTTGTCTGGAAAAGCACATAAATCCAGTGACCATGCCTCTTGGTCATGTTGCCGGACTACCATATCTTCGGATAATGAGAGTGAAAAAATAAAGAATGCATTTGTGCATCATAATTTTTAACGCGCATTTGACTATTCTTTTTTTTTTTTTTTTTTTTTTTATACTACCAAGGTGACAAACAAGCATACGGCCCGCCTGATGGTAAGCAGTTACCGTAGCCTATGGACGTTTGCAACACCAGGGGCGTCACTCACGCGTTGCCGACCCTTTAAAAACCTTATAACTCCTTTCTTGAAGAACCCCATGCTATAGTCTTTTGGAAAAACCTCGGCAGGGAGCTCATTCCACAGCCTAATCGTACGTGGTAAGAAATTCCTCTGGAATCTTACGGTACGGCAAGTTTGAGGTGCAAGGATGTGAGGATGAACTCTCTGTCGGTGGCGAGAGGTGCGTTGATAAAATGTGGCCGTGGGCATCATCTCGAACAATTCCTCAGAACACAGCCCATTGTACAGGCGGTAGAACACACACAAGGAGGCGAAGTCTCTCCTTAGACTTAGTGGATCAATACCGCCTGTGAGCTTGCGATCGTCAACAATCCTCACAGCGCGTCTTTGGATAGAATCAAAGGGTCCAAGCTGGTATCCAGGTGCTCCCGCCCAAAGGTGGCAGCAGTACTCCATGTGGGGCCGGACTTGCGCTTTGTAGAGCAGCAGTCTTTGGCCCGCGGTGAAGTACCACTTTGCCCTGTTGAGCACACCTAGCTTTCTAGATGCCAGCTTAGCCTTGTCTTCCAAGTGATGTCGGAACTGGACGTCACTAGAGATGTCGACGCCGAGGATCCCAATGCTCTTGGATATTGTAAGGGCTGTGTCTTGGAATTGTGGAGCCATAGCAAATGGGGCTTTCTTAGCGGTGAACGCGCAAACTTGTGTCTTACATTATAGTATTCTCATTTGATATTGGCTGCTTGGCAATGTGAAACAAAGTAATTATGCTAGTTTTATCATGGTACATAAAAAGCTTTTATTTTTGCAAAAATACCATTGGTGTGTCTCTCTTTTGACGGTGAGACGGAGTAATAACCCTTCATGTAACTCATACAATTAAATAATGATAATTAAAAAAAGGGACCAGAATAATGGACGGAATGGTACCCTAAAGAAAGAAAAAGAACTAGAAGCGATAGGAAGACGATTTGAAGAAATTAGTAGGTCCAGAATGGTTGCGTACAGCAATGGATAGAAACGAGTGGAAATCTTTAGAGGAGGCCTTTGTCGAAAGACAAGCTGTTAAGAAGGGAGATCAACTGAATTCCGAGAACATGATTTAATTTAGTTTACTTACCTTTTTAATTTTAAATAATATTATATAATAATTATTTAAAAATTAATTATATAATATTAAAATTAATTATAATTGTCAAATAAGTTAAAAATAAACAGCAATAAAGGCTAATTACATTTTATTTTTAGTTGCGCAATCATAAAAATATTATATTTATTTTGAAGTTAGGAAACGGATTCTTAAGTTCTTAATTAAAAAAACCGACTAGATAAACATCTTCTTAACTATTAAAACATATTTATAACATTAAATATAAGACCTACGTACGTCAATTCCAAACGTATAACATTGCCCGCGGCTCCGCCCAGCCTTAAAGTTACCTATTCGCTTATTCGCTCGCACGTAGTTATTACGTGAAAGAGTAACAAACATCTACACATACATCCATCCTTACAAACTTTCACATTTATAATATTAGCAGGTTTCGTTATGTGCTTCTCTTCATTAATGTTGACAATGCGTCTATGTCAGTAATATGTTAGGTACGGGAGAATGTACAGTGCAGCGAGAATCGTCGGTCTTTCCAACAAAAGACAAATAGAAAACGATTTAATGAAGTTGGCTGTCGTTAAAATTAGCAGTACTTTCACAAATACAGTCTGAATTCAGTGTGTTCAGCAATTTGCTAGATTCGTGTCTACAGTATCTTGATGAAGTCGGGCGCATAATTGAGATTTACAGCGACTCACCTTATTGAATTTGTACAGTGTTTCCTTTAGTGAATGCCGCTCTTTGCGCCGACCGTTCCTGTTAACGATTGCGCCTAAAATTGGATGCGTGGATGTGATTAGTTAATCCAGCTGGAATGATGATTGAGTGCTTTTGTTTGTTGTTTGTCCGAAACTAACTGAGTTTTGGAGATTGTGTTTTGCTTGTTTTAATTTCACGAAATTAAATTTCGTTTAAAAAATCCTCCTTATAGAAGACAACACCATTTAACTTCGCACAGTAGTGCAGTTGTATTCCTGAGTATAAATGTCTTTAGTTTTATTATCCCAAGGTTACCTATGACACAAAATTCTGGTGTCACGGGATGAAGCGTCAAACAAGTACTGACTGATGGAGAACGAGGAGTATGAAGAGTCAAATAATAAAAGTAAGGCAAACAAGTAATGATCCAAATATTGCTAGGGTCCATAAGCTACAGTAACTGCTTATCATCAGGCGGGTCTTACGCATGTTTAAGTATAAAAAATATCTAATTTGCTCAGCTGAAATCATTGTATGTTACTGGTACCACAATTACGTTGGAAGAGTTCCCAAGGACAATGTTTACGGCTAGACCATCTGACACTATTTCCGTCAAACATAAAAATATAGTATTCTAATATCAAAGCTGTACAAAAAGATACGAAAGTAACATGTGGCTTTATAGTTTGAGTGGTAACCACGACTTTTACCACTGCGCGGTCTGTTATGGGTTCGGTCCCCACAAGGGATACCTACTAAATTGTGTAATGTAGATCACATGTAATGCGATTGAGGACAGTCATTAGTGATAATGACTGTTCCGAACTGCGGACACATATTATTATACTATCTTATGTATATTTCAGTCTTATAAATCCTTTTATTGACTTCCACACTAAAGTTTAATTCTTAAATCGTGATAATCACGGATTCCGAATTGATAATACAAAAGAAAATAATGTAGGGTTGTAGTGGTACTGGAGTGTGGCTTTAATATGTATAATAACTGCGATACATTAGTTACTAGAGTAATTATAGGTATAGATATAGATAGTCTTTAAAAAAACATACAGAAACCGATAAACAGAAAGAACAATTTCAGCTTATAACATGTGATGTGTACTGGAAAATAGCCTGCAGTTCGAACAGCGTTAATGTGGAGACTGAAAATATCATAAAAGAAAGCAATTTTTCACTTAAGCGGCGTCGTCGTAAATCCGGGAGACTTGTTTGGAATTAAGTGCACTTTTGTTGCTCTCATCAAAGCCTCAGGGTGTAAATGTGCAAAATGTTTTGTGGACTAGATTAGCTAGCAGTTTTTTCTGTGTAATTTTAGAACGTGCATCGACCCTGTATTGTCAACTTGAGGTAGACTATAGTTTTGTAATTTTTTTGTTGCCTTATATCTGAACAGGTAATTTTAAATTGGAAACCTCTGTAGGTGTAGCAATTTTATTTTTAAATGCATATTATGTTGTTTAAAATATGGTTTCTCTTTCTTGATCTCGATGGATTATTTAATTTTGAGCTTGAGCAGAACTGAATAATAATAAAACGAATGCAGCAAAACATTTTAAATTCACGAACACAGTAGTAATTTGTGGATAACACATTGTATGTCAGAAAATTTTAAGTCAATGGTAATCCGAGCTTACAGCAGGCCGCGTAGTGAAAAATGGCGAAGTGACCATTAAGTCACACCTGCATGCTGACACTGATTGGTTTGAGCTTTATTACAATATAAAACCAAAAAGCAAAATATAAAAAATGAAAGAAACTTTATTTCAAGTACTTACTATAATTTTTCCGTCTAAAAATGTTATTCGTCTTTTCCCATATGTAGTAGCGTGAGATGACAAAAATCGAGTAACAACGTCCCTGCGAAGTTTCTTCTTAACTTCGTATTTTTTCAACTTCAGTAAAAAATGGTAAAGAAGTCCAGCTTTGAACGGATTTTTAAAACAGGTCCTAGTAAATTCGTAATAGGAGTGTTGGTGGACGACGCTTTTATTTTTATTAGATACCTGTTATAGGAAACTAAACAATGCTTTTGTTATTATCGAGTCGAGACTTGAGACGAGTCTGACACTATTTTTTTTAACAAAGCGTCCATCTTTCGTGAAAAGTGCGCGATGATTTTTATTTTAAAAATAGACTACAGCCTTATTTGTTTTTTAGTTTTCCTTTTATAATTTTATTGTGGACAGAAATATTTCAAAGAATTCTATACTACAGCTGGCAGTTGGGTTTTATTCGGATAACTTCATAAAATATTTATCTTTAGTCTTTTTTGTAGGTATATTTTTTCCCAATTACCGTAAGTGGCTTGTGACTTTTTAGAAAAAACATTTCCTCTGTAAATAAATGAGAGTGCGATCCTTAGCATACTTTCACGCTAAATAATGCTGTTTTGAATGGGGCCGACTTTTTTTCTTCTTGAGAAAACGTTGCATCCGCAATGTTGCGATTACTGAATAACTGAATAGTTTGTGAGATGAATATTTTCAACAAAAACGAGTAAAAAAACTCAGTACCATACAGCCAACAACTTTCTGTTTAAAATTTTATGTAAGTACTTACATAAAATTGAAAAATATTATATACAGTGTAATAATATACTTACCATCACGCATTTTCCTGAAGAGGTAGGTAGATGCATGACACCCACGATTTGCAAGCACAATTTATTCTAGACCCAGTGAAGGAAAGAAGGAAAAATCTAATAACATGTTGCAGACCGGGTTTCAAATATAAGACCTCACGACAGTACTTAAATTTGATTATAACACTAATTAATTTAAAAGGGGCGCTTACGCCGTAATTACTATAATACGAGTATCTTATCTTACACAGTAATTAGACGACTACACTACTCTAATTTCTTCTACAGTACTTCCATAAAATTAAAAAGTTGACCTTACCTACTCATAAAAAAATAATTTACGCAAAATAATTGAAATCTTTGACCCTTAAGTTGAGAACCCTAAAGGTAAGATGGGTGTCTATCCATTCGCCTCCATTAGCAGACCCCAGAGAGGCTATTTTATAAACTTATTTGTCATAATCTACAATTCAAATTGAACTGGAAGTGGTGGCATGTTGATAAATTTACATTAGATATTCGTTACTTAAGCTGAGTGTTTCAAAATTTTCATATGTAAACATTTTCGGTGGTTATTAGAAACTCATAATCAAAGTAACGATTTACATTTTTAGCAGAAATTCTAGATAATCAAAACTGTTTGTCTAGTGATTAGTGATTCTGACTGTAAAGCCGGATGTTGTGGGTTCGATCCCACCCAGGATAAATCTTTGTGTAATGAGCACGATTAATATATCTATACTAATATTATAAAGCTGAAGAGTTTGTTTGTGAAAGTACTGGTTCGATTTGAAAAAATATTTTTTTGTTGAACAGTGCATTTATCCAGGAAGGCTATAAGCTATATAACATCACGCTATGATCAATTAAAGCGGAGCAGTTGGGAGATATGTTGTAAAATCGGGGAAAATATTCGAAATTACCACGCGGAAGAAGTCGCGGGCGACTCTTAGTTTCTTATAAGTAGTACTACGTAAAGTAAGGCACGGCAAGCAAGCATACGGCCCGCTTGATGGTAAGCTGTTACTGTAGCCTATGGACTTGCAATACCAAACCGCCGACCAAAAATAACCAGGGTTTTATGACGACATTTCCCTGGAATAGAAAAACGTTCGTTAAAAACGCATCCCTAAATGAACGCTGGAAACCTGTACTCAAACTCAACTCAACCACAGTGTGTAGACATTTGCCTATAGTCTTCTGTAAGGATTATTTATAATATGTATGTATTAAGGAATATATAAGTATGTTTATCAGTTGTCTGATTACCATAGTGTAGGCTGTGTAAGGGGATCAGATAGTCGTAAATGATATAAATAGATACCCCAAGATTTCTACAAACAATATTATTAGTATTGGATGCTAAGCATATTTTTCTCATATCTTAAATTGATAATGATGTACTGTACTGTAAATGAAGGCATCTGCACTGCAACGTGAGAATGTAATTAAAACTTTTCAAACTTACTAACAGGCGATTTGTTTTTCAGAAAACAAAACAGTTGGTTTTTAAAAATAAAAAACAATGCTCTCATCCAGTTTAACTAACGGCTTTAGGGCTTAATTTAAAATACATGAACAAATAACTTATTGTGTTGTGTATAAAACTATTAACACGACCCCTATGAATGGATTTACAAATACCCCTTTTTAGTGCTCACTACTACGAAAATGGTAAAATTTTGTGCTTCACCCAGCGGATTAAGCTTTTATTTAATTTCTAAAAAAGACAGCTCCCGCACTAGAACCAGCTCTGTGTCGTAAAAGACTTTACAAACTTACGATTTATAAACACATAATACACCTACTCATAAACTCCCACTGTTGGGCACGGGTCTCCTCCATACTTTTGGAGAGATATTAGCCTACTATACCTCGCTGACCAGACGGGTTGGTATAGGGTTACTCAGAACAAACATCTATGGATCACGTAAAGTTTTGTTCCGTGCTGTATGGAAATTGAACCCACAGGACTCATCATATTAACATGCTGAGTATTGTGGATTCAATTTCCACATATGTGATCCATAGATGTAAAGCGAAGTGGCCACTTTCACAAGCTTTTAGCTGTTTCGCTCAAACACATGAATACAATGATACCTATCACTGTACGTAGCTTGAAGTTTTGGTTTTTTTTGTTGGGTGGCTAACAAGCATACGGCCCGCCTGATGTTAAACAGTAATCGTAGCCATTTTTTGACACCAAGGCTTTAAGGTGGAACTATACCACATAGGAATACGTTTCTTTCAAAAAGCATCAAACGTATCCCTAAATAATCTTCTGAGAGATCCTTCTGTGGGTCTTTTTTCCCGTCCCTCATATGGTGTATTATATCTCTAATTTATTTAATTGTGCTACTGCAAACCTGCTTGACCTTTTTCTTGATACTGGATCTTTTTCCAATTGAAGCCAAACCCTTCATAATTTAGCCATCATCTTGTAGGAAAGCGCCTAGTACCTCATTTATTTTTATATATCTACTCAATAATTTATTTCGAAATATTTGCCAGCTTAAAATCATATTAGTACCAACAAAGTTAGTCTGATATATTTCATAATACTTTTTTGATGTTAATTTTACATCAGGCGCCGCTGAAATGTAATATGAAAGTTTGCAAGTAAATAAATGGCAGGCGCTAAAATTTGTGTTCTATTTTAACATAATCTTTCGAATTTGAAATAATAATAAAAGCAACCCAATGTTCCACTGCTGAGCACGAGTCTCCACTTTAGGAATTTTTAATATCTACCTATTAAAAATAGATACGAATACCTAGTCAACTCAAAACTCATCATCTTTCGTTACAAGCTAACGAAAGATGATGAGTTTTGATCCTCAAATATTAATGGTAACTCAATAATTTATAGCAGCTAAGTTTAAAGCAAAAATTTTAAAAACCTAACCATTGATTGATGATTGTATATTAGATATAAATACAAGATTTAATAACTTTTTAATAAATAATTTTAATACAGGCAATAAAAATAAATTATTTTGTACCTGCCATCGTTACCTAAAAGATCATAGCACCCTTCAAGCTTAATAATTAAGAAATTTCATTTCAAACTTGAGTCCTGTTGAAATGTTGGTTAAATGAGATTTTTAATATCTTTCCTTAAGAGGTTTTCGGGCATAAGCATGTATTAGAAGTGGTTATTTGAGGAATATATTTTAACCTACAACTTTACCAACCTTATTAAAATAACTAGGAGACACACAAGCCATACCCTACGGACGCTTGCAATACCGGGGTGTTGCTGAAACAGGTGCACTCGCTGTACTCGTATGCTGAAATACTCGCTGTTCGGTAAACGATCAGCGGTAACCCGCTGATCGCGGGTCCAAAGAAGAAGCTATCAAGGGCGCGGTAACCCTATAAATGCATGACGCACAGTGGTATTTTCTCAGGGTCTCCGTGCTTCGGGGGGCACGTTAACAGGTGTTAGATTAAGACAGAGACCTAAAATATGGGCGTTCTAATAACTTTGTCACCAGGTTGACTAATAACCAAACCACAAGAACAAGAAGAAGCTGACACAAACATTTTTAACACCAGAGTTTCGTGGTATCTATCTAGGATATGAAAACTGAAAACGATTCTGTAAAACGCATCCCTAAATGAGCACAGTAGTCCTGTACTAATGCACAGTTAGACTACGACACCATGCATGTACTTATTATAGACATAGTCTTCTGTAAGATGGAGGTCCGAACCTATTTCGACTAGCTTGCTAGTATAATGTTCTACCTGCTTACTTAAAAGTAGCTTGAAGATTTTGTAGTAGATATTTTCTTTTTAACACAAAAAGTAACAAAATAAATACAAATAAGAAAATGCCTAAAAGCACGCCATAAACTACATACAGAGAGATTCTACCTTAAGCCGGATTACCATCCAAAACTGTGTGTTTTAAAGCTTCGCAAAAGCATATTTCATAAACAGCTTAGGTATATTCTCACCTTCGTAAAGACTAATGGAAGTGGCAACATAAAATACTTATATGCTGGAATTTACGACTGACTGAGATGGTTTCATTTTTATATTTCATTCCACGCGCCATAGGATACGTTAATTGAACATTAATGGGACCAAGGAATGGGGCATTTATTGACTTTCAGTATAGGCACATTATAAAAAAATATAGTAAAGAAACTGAGCTGAAATGTTAAATTAAATAGGTACTTACCGCTCAATGCCGATTTAATACGCGTATGAATACGGGCTGGCCGTTGCCGACATCATCTGCCGGTATGCGAACTGTCAATTATATTGGTATATTTATTTAGATTATAATATGATATATGTAACTAATGGCAATAATAGTAAGTATTCTAATACCTATCTCATATAAACAATTAAATTTATGGTATTTTACCTATTAAAATAATTATATTATTGCGCTATGCAACCACATGCATTACGAGGCGGCTTGCGGGGAAAGACGCACTCTTAGTATTTATTTGTCAGCTTTTGGGCAAATAATTATATAGGAGATTCGCTACTATTAAATTTTTATACTACGATAGAGGGCTGTAAATCGTACGGGTTCAAACCAAACGTTCGAAGTTAAGGGACCGTGTGATGCGAAGGCTATTTGTCTTTATCTTAATGTAAGGGATGTTGTACATTGTTGCAAGGGATGATGAATTGCCGTGAGTCTACGTTGTTCTAATAATGTTATATGTTGTTGAGGTATAGTGTACATGTCCTTTATAGCTAAATTTCAGCGTCTATTGTGTTGTGTTACATTAGTTGTGAGGTGATTTTATCGCTAGGGTTTTGCTTGAAATGTGACATTTAGGGAATGAATCCTCATCCATACTATTATTACAAACAAGAAAGTAAGTAATTCCGTTTGTTTGTTCCCTTTTTGTGATTAAACGGCTTTGAAATTTGGTATGTATTGATGTGGTACGGTATGTGGTTTATGGGGAAAGACATAGAGATACTTTTTACTACTCCGGTGACAAAGAAGGACACAGCCCGCTTGATGGTAAGGAGTTATCATAGTCTTTTTTTATACTACTTGGGTGGCAAACAAGAATATGGCCCTCCTGATGTTAAGCGGTTACGGCAGCCTCTGGCCTTGCAATGCTAGAGGTATCACTTGCGTGTTTTAAGGTGGAGTATTTCTGGGATAAGAAAACGTTTCATCTAAAACGCATCCCTAACTGAGCGCTGGAGACCTGAGACACACAGGAACACAACTACACCGCTGTGTGTTATTTGGCTGTGGTCTTTTGTAAGGTGGGCTTGCTTGCTAATATCGTGCCCTACCTCTCTTTCCTATTGGCCTTGGACCTATTGGCGCTTGTAATACAAGAAATATTAATTTTTGGGCATCCTAATCTTACGGAATAACTGGAGATATTAGAGCAGCCCAGAGTAAAGACTTTGGCTTACTATGCGTATTCTATCGTCTGTTCCGCGGGGAGTGCTCTGAAGAACTGCTTGCCCTGGTTCCATCGTCACCTTTACCAACCCGTAACAAAACTATTTCTTCCATACATCAGATAAACCTTCTGCAGTGATTCCCGAGCGCTACTCGTAAAAAAAACAAAATCAATAAAAAATATCTTGTTAGAACTCGGAACGGTAGTTAAACACACTACCAATTTTCCAACGTGGTAGTCTCATACAACTAACCAAAAACATTCAATCAAAAACTACCGTCCATTTGTATATTTTCAACGAGAATACGCGCGTGAACTCCGACGAGTTTCAAGTACTCACGTTTCGTTCGAGTGGATTGTCATAGTGTTCTTTCGTCCTGTTTGACACTCGTGCATGTCAATTGTTAACTGCCCGCATACGTGTGATTTCAAATTACAACGCTTGAGTCTCGCCATTTTGTGAGTCAACCAAGCGTGTGCAGCTGCATTGGTTTTTTCGAATATCGATACTGATTCGGCTGGAGTGAGTGCAATTATTTTGTCGGCTTGATTGGAAGGGAATTCGTGCTAATGACTAGCAATGTGGTTGAAATAAATGTTGTAGGCCATTTTAATAACTTTCACCGTACTTACCATCATATTATGACAGGATGCCTGACTTAGTTTAACCGGAGTATGAATCTACAGCCGCTATGCACAGTCATAAAAACGCTTCATCAGGGTTGTGTTTTTTTTCACCAAAGGCATATATGAAGCATAACAAAGACCAAACACACACGCAGGCATGAACGCACGCAAGCACTAAGGCTCGCACAAACGCAGGCATGCACTCGCATAAATTTGCAAGTATCTCTCATGCATGCGTGCACACGCACATACGCACGCACGCATTCCCGATATTTATATATGAGCCGAATTCCCGGTGTAGGGCTAGGGTTAAAAAACTGATATAGCACACGAAAGCCATCTGAACATTGTGCAAAGCAAGTTGTTGAGTGAAACAATACAAACAAATTATTTTTTAACTTGTCGAAGTGTACCTGCATAATAAGCCGTATGAAAATGCCTATCAAGTATGATTACAATGTGGACGACATAATAATAAAAAGATCAGAAACAATACGTGATTTAGGGGTTTACCTAAACACAGAGTTCACATTTCGTAATCGCATATAGGAGCTTAGGTTTTATACTCAGAAGGGCAGAAAATTTTAAAAGCATTACCGCGCTGATAACATTATGTAATGCATTGGTAAGAAGTCAGCTAGAATGTAACGCAATCATCTGGTCTCCACATGAAGCTAAATATAGTCTTATGCTGGAGCGTATTCAAAAAATTGACATGGTTTCTATACCTAAGGCTGTATATTCATTTTATCCATTTATGTATTCGACTCTGTTTGTCATAGGCATGGTAGGATACAATAAGTTGGAAACGAGGAGGGACATGGCTCATGCTCATTTCTTTTGGCACGTATGTTTTTATTTTTTTACGCGGTAAGATGTCGAATCCAGGTGTCTTGCAAGAGATAAGCCTGTGGGTACCCGACAGGTATGTGTGGAGGACGAAAAGGCCAGCACCAAGAGGGAGAACAAACCTTTTGAATAAAGCTCCAATATCGCGCACTCTGCATATACCTCACGAAGTGGCGGACAAAGTAGATCTTTTCAAGATTGTGATTTTTGCGAATTCACTCAGAAGTGAATTCGCAAAAATCACAATGTATATAATAATTATGTTATTATAATTGATTACCACGCTATTGCATCAGGATAACCTGTAATGATAGTGATATTGTGTTCAAATAAATAAATACAATTTTCAACTAGCTTACAATGCCATTGCTACATTTTGTTGACATTGTTACTTCTTTATCAGTTGCAGTATTTCTTCATCATCATCAACCTATCGCAGTTCACTGCTGGACATAGGCATCTCTTAGTGCACGCCACGTAGCACGATCCTCAGTTAATCGCATCCAGCGACTTCCAGCCGCTTTGCGAAGATTGTTGCTCTACCTTGCCTAAGGGCGTCCTAAATTACGGTTGCCGAGCCGCGGCCTTCAGTCAAGAACATGTCTGCTCAAAAGGTTACACGCTTATTCCTTCAGACACATTAAACACATTCTTGGTATGATACATAAAACAATAAATTTTACAATCCTATTAGGGTGGTAAAGGTGAGGGTAATACGCAGTTACCTATGTTTGTAACGTTTTACATTTTCTATTATCTCACTAAGCCTGGGGACAGGTCAAGTACGTGACTTTACTACGGTCATACCCACATTACATTGCCTATTCAGCAATTACAAGTGAATTGTATAAGCAGCGAGACTGTATTAATTTGAAATGAAACGTTCCTATCAGATAAAACAATACGGGTCGTGAATGAGTTAACAATTAAGCTAAATAAATAATAAGTTTTATCTGATGAAGATTCTTTAATCTTCATCGGTTAAAACTGATAGGCAAATATAATTTTACAGTTTTGTTAAATTCTTCTTTAGTTCTTTCTGTTTATTTGTTAAAACCAAAATACCTACTAAAGTATTTTGGCAGACCAAAGTAACATATGAGTATTATACATATATGTATCTAATAGATTTTATCTTCTGGGTAATTCTTCTCTCGCTGTATTTGTATAAATAAAATGATAAATAACTGCCATTTGTCTTTGCAGCATACTCGAAACTATTTCGCCGACTTTCAGTAGTTTCTTATAGCTCTAGGAGACCGTAATGAATCAAAGGATTGCCACTTTTTGATTAACAATATTTTGTAGCGAGCAAAGACAACGATGATGAGCGTGTTATTAACACGCTCATCAGATTATGCCTCACTTATATTAGGTACTTGTCGCGTGTTCTAAAAGATGCCACTGATATTTCTCCCGTAGCAGCACAGAATGGGAAAGTCCACAGAACACTATCATAACTACAAGAAAATGCCGCAGTGAAGTGGGTTTTACAGAAAACGGCTTTTTCAAGAGTTTCGACCCAATTTCGGTCATCATCGGAACGGGAGCGGCAGCAGGAGCGGTAGCGGAAGTGGCAGCGGAAGCGGAGATTGGTTCAACATTTATTATAATAACTTTTAATTATCACACCATTAATATAATTTATCTCTATTTTGTACTTAATTTCAGCGGTGCGCCGACTCGTTTGTATTATTTGCTTTTCTTGCATTTTTTTGTAGATTGACATTGACCAAATGACTATTTAATTGTCGAGGTCGTTGACAGTTATCAGCGACTTCATTTTTCATGATGAAAGGAAAATTAATCACAGGAGTAAAATAATCTAACGCATTTAAGCAATAGAAAGATCGACGTGAACGGTAAGGATTATTACTAAAATAAGTACCCGTTGACCGTCCTAACTGGTTGGGCAAATAGGAGATTTTTACCCCGTAATAATCCGACGGTAACATGGGTCGAGTCAACTTATTTATTTTTTCTAAAAACTTTTTGAACAAATTGTACAAATGGTACGGATTTAAAGTCAAAGGTATTTTCTGTATTAAACCTTTGGGTGATGAAGGGACAAAAAAATATTGCACAGGTTGAGGAAGCTAGTGAGTTGATACCGCTTATCGAAAATAAAAATTTTAAAGCATTTCACTAGGAAAAACTGCAACATCAAATAAAAAATAAACAGCAGAGACAGTGAGATACTAGATAGTGCAGTTACTACGAAACCGTATTACAGCTGGTGGCGATGATGACTCATTATCATAAATGATACATTTACTTTATAACTACGATATTGTTGTTTTGATATTAAAGCATTCGTGAGGAAAATAGCTAGTCATCGTAATTCATTACATCTATTTTAAAGTTTAAAGGTTAATGAGATTCTCTTGTCTATAAAACTAAATACCGCTTATAAATATTTGAACGATTTCATTATAATACACGATTTTGTAGATATAGTATTATAGCCGGCTAACATCTTGACAAATGCGCAGAAAACGTTTTTCGGTCTCTTTGGTGGAATACGCGGGGTGCGTCGGACGAAGCGCGGCAATGAACCAGTCACAGGATTGAAAGATTCGCGTCATTGGTTAATATCGTCGAACTATGCATCTTGCAGCATGACTGCAATTGGCTGCATCACAATTCATGCGCAAACTACACCCAATTTTGTTCAAGATATATGCCGGCATCAATATTTATGTGTAAATACGTAAGACGAGAGCAGACAGAGGTGTAACCCTGTAAGCCCCTGTTCTGCTTAAAATACGCGCTTTACGCTATAAACTTCCGTTGCTCTTCCGTTGCCATAGGGTGTCGCAACATAGGAGCTTTTATGTTTTTATTTTCCTTATGATTTTTGTGCTTACTGTCACATTTTTTTCGTATTAACAGACTTCAAATAAGGAGAATGTTCTCAGGTCACCTGACCTTACTGTACTTGTACCTACTTTAATGTATAGTTTTATGTCTATTCGGGAATAACTTTTGTTTTATAAACCAATTTTAATTATTATTTTGCGTTGGATTTGGTTAGGTTCAATGTGGTTCCATATTCATTTGATATCAAATGGGAAATAAATATTGTATGACAAAAAGTAATTCCAAATAATGAGCATGGATGAAGATTGTTAAGTATGAATAAAGTAATAAAAGTATGTCAAGACTGTAACTCGTCGAAGAAACAGGCGTAAATATGTGTACTCACGTTGCTAGTTGTTTTTTGCTTAGTAAAATATTTGACAGACTTAAAACTTTATGTATGCTGTCGAGTAACTCATCAAAACTTTATAACAAAACACTGTGTCAAAAACACTCGCCTTTTACGTTATAAAAAGAGCGCTATTAATCTCTATGGTTTGACATCACTGGTGGTGCGACTTATTCAAACAAAATTGCATTGTAACGTTGTAAAGGGACGTGACCAAAATTTATGTACAGGCGACGGGTGTTGGCCAAATTTTCGTTGTCAGTGGCCAAACTACTGGACTCCGTGCTGGATAAGTGGATTAGCCGACCGACGTTGACGAACGGTCGATGTTCACTTACCTACCTTTGTTAAATTATTAGTATCGTATTTACCTTTTAATTTTTGTATAATGTTTTAATAACTTGATGATGATAATTAAGATCAAAGTATCAATTTTACTTGTAATTCACTATTGAGAAAACCCAAGACAGTAAATATTACAGCCGCTTATAACCAAATGCACTTACTGATTGGTTGAGCTATCGCTGGCGTAGGTAGTAATTCTTTTGAGCGTCTTCGTGCTTAGTCCTTGGCCCCGACAGTTCATACATATTATAGTCTAGTTATAGTTAGCAGAGGCTTATATGGGCGATCTAAACAAGACTGGTACCTGGATAACCACTAACCAATATAAAGACATAAAGAAACATTAATTCCTAATCTTATACAGTTTCTTCTTTTAAGAGATCTCGGATTGTGAATCGACGACACTTTAAGCTGCTTACAAGCAGGTTTGTTGCCGGAAATCTTGGCTTTCGCCATTTTCATACCTCCCGGTCGTAAACCGCTCACGTGTAAGCTAGGTGTATCTACAGGCTACATTATGTGTATAATATAACAAAGATGTGAATAAATGGTCAGGCAATAAATTAACACCAAATATTTGACATTCTGGCGAAAGGTCATGTTAAGATTTTACCAATTGTCATACAATTAACGGACACAAAGTATACCCGGACTCAGCAAAATCATTAATTTGTGAGGCACGCAAACTTGTGTACCGATGGGTAACCATTTTAGCCACTGAATCAACCATGCAGTCAATTGACAGGATATCAGTTACCTGGTAAAATCAACAATCAGCTTCGTTTACATTGAAAACATTTTACTAACTTCGAGGGTGCCGCGATTTTACTTTATTATACAAAAAAATAATGAAAAGCCATCACTTTAAAAAATCATTGAGAAAATCTCGAAGAAAGCCCGCTTTGCATTCAAAATAAACAAGATAAAGTAAGAGTGTTCGGCAAAGGAAGAAATGGTTGATTTAATGTTGATACTCAGAATTCTGAAGGGGGAAACTTCTATTGTGTTTTACAGCGTGTTACTCTAAGCATAGTTATTCATAGCTACGTATAGGCTTGAAAATGAACTGTCTACTGTCGAGTTACCTTCTTCAAACAAGGTTGGCATTGCCGAAGTCCATGAGCAAAAACTTTTGAATTTCTACTTCACTTTGATTTTCAACAAATGATATTTAACATCAAATTTGTTATCAACTTTTTTCATTTAATATTTGCTTTTCAGACGTTGATCGATGACTATCCTAAAAATGGTTGGCAATTAATTAAAATAATAAAGACGGAATGATCTCGTAAAAATAAAACGAAATCTTTCTTTTGAAGTGTATAGAGCTACGTCATTTTGTTTGATAGTTGAGGTATATCGCGTAGTCTAATGCGCTAGTATTAGACTATGCGATATACGTGTCAAGCACCTGTGGAAGAAATGGAGGTTGTGGATTTAACTCTGACCCAGATATTTTTTTTGTTTGATGAGCCCGATTCCTTGTTATGTCTAGGTGTATTTTAATATATAAGAGAGGAAGGGAATCTTATTAGCGAGAGCAAAGCCGTCGGTGGAAGGACCCACACCTTACAGGAGACCACAGCTTAATAACTACACACAGTGGTGTAGTTGTGTTACTGTGTGTGAGTCATGTCTCCAACACTCATTTAAGGATGCGTTATGAAAGAAAAGGATTCATATATTATCCCAGGGATACTCCATTTTAAAACCGTGTTGTAAAAAATGGGTTGGCAACACGCAACTGATACCTCTGGTATTGCGTAGGCTACGGTATGCTTGTTTACCACCCAAGTAGTATACAAAAAAATAAATTTAAGCATGTTTATGAGTTGTTTGGGCATGTATATTTAAATATACAGGCTCTGCCTAGTTTGAAATCGGATGGCTGTGTAAGTTTTCAAAAGACATTATTATTATTCTTATGACTATAGTGACAAGAATTTTCATTTTGCTATTGTACTATCCCAGATTATGTATACCATTTATTCTATTACATGTAACAAGTGAACAATAGTAACATTTATTTAACGTTTAAAGAAGTGAGTCGCAATTAGGACGGAGCTAATAAAGATTACAATAAAAGTCAATGTTGCCGGAGAAATCTGGTAACGGTCGTGAAAGAGAAATGATTTTGTTACAATTCCGTATCAAATTAACGTAGGTACTACAGATTAGGGATTTGGGTTATAATAGATAGTGTACGGAATTCTTATTTTCAATCAAATCTATGTATTTAAAGGATCTTTTTATTGGAAAATAGGAACTACCGCTCTTGAACCTCGGCAATATCAGCAGCACAGTCAATTATAATAGCAACCCATATATTATGTCCCACTGCTAGGCACGGGTCTCTTCGTTCAGGCCTTAATTCATACACACTGGCCAAATGCAGGTTTATGAATCAGACATGTCTTTAAAATTTCTTTTAAGACATCAAATTCAAATTATTTATTTTGCTAAAACATGAGTAATTGTAAGGTGTTAGTATACAATATTTTTCAGTCAATGTTTTACCATGTCGGCGTGGAAATATTATTAATAATAACAAATATACATTAATTATACAATATCTAATTTAAATGTAATGACGGTTTTCTCATGATGTTTTCCTTTAACGTCAGCAGATGGTAAATTATTTGATTAGTACATATGTATATTCCATAAAGTGAAATTCTTATTGATACTGCCCGGGATCGATCTCACACCTTTGGCTCGAAAGTCGGTTACCACCACCACTTATTTGACTGAAGTCTTCTGCTTCCCCAGGCAGGCTGCCCGCTCGTATGGTGTCCTACCTCTAGTCTCTCTTAGCACAGCTGTAAAGTTTCACTTGTTATCTATTTGTGACGTTGTACGAGTATGTGTTAATCTCTGAAACAACTAAACCGATTTCGAAAATTCTTTTACTAATAGAAAGCCACGTTATTTTTGAGAGTCATAAGTTATATTTTATTAACAAAAACATTACGTTACCCCAGGAAATACCACCCATGCGAAAAGCCTGAGCGGCTAGTATTTTATAAATGTTATAAGTTTCTAACAAAGCAATGGCGTGTCAGTGTCAATTAGAGTATTCATAGACTATTTGGCTTTCGACCCAGACTAATACAATTATGTAAATGGCATAGACGTGCCAATTTGTGAAACTATATTTCACTATAAAACTGAAACGTAATCTGATTAAATTTTACATTCCAATGCATTTTTGTTACTGTAGTTTGTGAATAAATTGTTACAAATGTAGCAATGTATGTTGTTTACCAATTGATGTACGTTTGTTTGTTTTGTGGTGAATAAGGTATACAGAATTGAACAGGCTATTTAACTAAATGCTTGTTATTTGCTAAGTAGAAAAGCTTTAGTAGTTGTGTGGAATAATTCAGAGCTTCAGTGCCTCTCCACCTCGATTGTAATGGTTTTGACTGTTGTGTAATGGGTTGAAGGAAATGCTAATTAAAACTAAAACTACTGATGATTAAATATCAATACAATGGCACACTACAAAAATGTCATGGAAGCAGTTATACCACGGGTCAGAAGCGGAAAAATATGGGAAAGTATTTGCCCTCGTTATCAACACCGCGCCAGGTGAATTTTGAAGGTTCAGACGGGACAAAACTTTGCGTAATGCGTAAATGTTTCTTTCGAGTCTAGGTGTAATTTGTGTCCGTGAATTGTATGTTATGTTTGTAAAGTTGTTCGCGATCCAGACTTGATCCCTAGAGCAAGGGTAGTCTTTAAAAAAAGGCAATTGCATGTCTCGTGTATCATTATACACACTTATACTGTAAAGTATTTTATGTCAGTGTTCAAATCTTCACTTTGGAATTCGTCTACTTTGTCCAAAGATCAATTTATGATTATTAAAATCTGTATAGAAGTTGAGTCCAAAGTGTATTTGCATTAATATACAATAAAGAAACAGTTCATGTTGTAGCTCTGTCGTTCTAATTGATACACAGAGACTCGTAACTTCTAAAGGCGGATATCGACAGCACGGGGCTGCTTCGCGAGTAATGCTGTGCGAGGCAGCCTTGCGATGTGGAGACGCGTTTGTCTGTTAATTGTATGTTTGTAGTGTCCCCCGCAGGGGGCTTGTTCCCTAGTGCAGGTGTTTTATTTATAACATGCGGGGCAGTCGGCTGTCCCAGATCAAAACCCAGTAAGTGCTATATAACAAATTTTACAGGAGAGCGCAAAAACATAAATTGGAGTAGCCTTACAAAAGTATGTGTTAAACTGAATATTTGATATTTACTGAAAGGAATATTAATTATTGAATACATATTACGAGAGTTTTTTGGAAAATAATGTAAAATGCATGTTTTATGCCCCTTAACTTTACTTACTTTACTTTACTACTAGGTTTTTGAAATGGTTTATGAAGGATATATAGAACACTTACTTGGTTTCGTGGTATCAAAATAATAATTAAAACTGGTGTCTTCACAATTTGGTGGAACACTTAAAAAAATCTTAATACGCAAAAACAAAAAAAAAACTTTGGGGACTGCCGATAGAAGTGAAAACTCAGTAATTTGTGAATTGTATCGACACCGATCACAAGTTGGGTAAATTAGCTCACGAGGTTTTTTTTTAAGTGGAAACTTCTTTAGGCGCGTTGAAAAAAAATCAAGGGACTCGTCCTTAATTTTTTTTCATCGTCACCGAACGTCTATATTCAAAAATAAACAAAAATCATGATTTTTGTTTATTTTTGAATATGGAAAGCGACTTTTGAATAAAACGCGCCTAAAGAAGTTTCCACTTAAAAAAAACCTCGTGAGCTAATTTACCCAACTTGTAAACAACACCATGTTTACAATTGTATTTTTTTATTTACCTAGCAACTGCCTGCTTAATGCGAGCACCAGATGAGGAGCCTTGCAAAGTCGATACCCCGCTTTAGTCGACGATTGACAATTCAGAATTTGAAATTAATTCTTTAAGTAAGTTAAAAATACTTGAAAAAAAATTTAAATTCTTTCATGTCTAAAGTCAAGATGAAATGTTAGGTATGTACCTACTTATTGGATACAAATAGATAAGATTTATGAACTTCTCATAATGTAAAAATTTCGTAAAATTTATTTACATCAATCTCGATCTATTTTTAAACGACGGCGTTAAGATTAATGTAAAACACCTGCTGTAAAAAATCTTTTTTATTTTAGACTTCATTTTTAAACGCACGAATTAATCTGCATATTATTCTGTAATGCAAAAAACTCTGGATATGTTTTCTAAACATTTATAAGAAATTGCTAAAGTACTGTTTAAGGTATTTCAACTTATTGTATTTCTGTCAATTCGATATTTATTTAGTTTTTATTTTAAAAAGACAACTCCCGCACTAAAGAACAAGCTCCGTGTCGCGGGGGACTTTACAAACATGCAATTAACGGACACAAATTACACCCAGATTCAGAACAATTCCTTGTGGATCACACAAAGTTTTCTCCTGTGTGGGAATCGAACCCACAACACCACTGGACCACCGAGGCAGTCTAATACAATTATACAATACACCAACAGTTTAATAACAATCCTCACATATATTACATTTCATTACACGCAGTTTGGCATCAAAAATACGCGCGGCCCATAATTTTGTGGAAAATAAAAGCATTATACCATAGCAACAACAATAAGCCAACGTGGCTCGAATATTTATTAAGTGGAAGGTCTAATTGCAAGGTTATCTTAGTGATGGATTTTGTTGCATTGAAATGGAGAATTTCGTTATTTAATCTAAATCCCTTAGGTACTTATTATTTTCTTATCAAACGCGCGGAGTGATGGCAAATCTGAGTTCAAATAAAATAAATGAAACCATTAAGTACATAATACGTGTATATATTCATACTACTAGATATTCCTATACTTTTAAAGAATATTACGGGCTTGTAATACCTATTAAATATATTAATTTAAAGTATATTGTGAGGTTTAAAGCAACTGTACGTGTACCAAGGGTTTAAAGATCAATCAACAGGAATTCATAGCAACGCGCGGTAATGCGACAGAAAACTTTATGGTGGCAAAAATTATGATAAGAACAACAATGCTATTATCTTACGCGTCACGATTGTCATGACACGTTAAAATAACTCTATTACTATTTAGATATTTAATTAAAACAACAGATTTTTTCTTTGCACCGCGACATGTATAATATTGGGGAGTTTATGCCGTTTTTCGCGTCGGCTTGGCGTCTCCTGTAATTCTAAGCAATTTGCCTTTCTCCCCGCGCCGTGAAATGATTCTGTCGAGTCGCGGTCGACTTAATTATCTGGATGCGGACTTTAATGTGTTGCAAAAATGTTCAGTCGTTATTGTGGATTTAATTAAATACTATAGAACTCGTCTTAGTTTCACAGTATTTGAATGAAATAGATCCTTAATTGATAGGTTTGTTCGATTCTGGATGCAACATATGGCGTGATATTTTTGAGACTTTGTTTCGTCAAAGATGATTAAGTATGCTGGGCTCGTACCATGAGGACTTTATTGCGATTTATTTTTGATCTTAAATCAAATGTTGAATAATGACAACCTTGAAGCTAGGTAATAAAGTTGACATTTCATGAAAAAGTAATTTGTCTCTAGACATTCTAAACTAAACAAAACAATCAAGACTTGATTGGAAAAATACAAAAAATGTATAAAAAGCTATATTTTGTTACATCTATCTTTGTTACTGGAATTTATACGCTCGTATATTAACAATTTTCTTGATAACCTTTAACATATTCCTTTTCTTACAAAGAGACTAGAATCCAATGTATCACGTTCTTCAGTTTAATATATTGCCAAAGATTTCACCATTTGTGTAGGCTTAAAGGCTTAGGTCGTCCTAACGTAGAGTTCGTTATTTATTATTCCGATCGAGGGTATTTCGAATATCAAATAGAATTACTTGAAATGTGTTCGAATGAATTTTGATTAGGTACACAGCCAAATAACAGACTATACACAGTAGTGTAGTTGTAGAACTTTGTAGAAAAATTATCTAATTTGTTCTATTAGTAGAACAAAAATCGTAGAACATAATGGAATAGGTAATGGTCTGTGCGTAAGGTCTTCGGTGTCTTTAGGGATTTGTTTTTAAAGAAACATTATCTTGATACGTAAGTAACGTATGCTTGATTTAGGCAGAAAAACGATTACACTACTGTATGTACTTAGTTATTTGTCTGTGCTTTTTAAGCTATTGCATAGCTTCTATCGCTGGCCTTGGGCTTGGAGACCGAATCCAGAAATTCCGTAACGAAAATAATAAACCTAACACCCCCCACTACGACCGGCACAGCGGTGATACTTTTTTTAATGACGAATTCTCTAAACGGCCAATAATAATATGTCAAATGTGTGTAAGGAGG
This sequence comes from Trisateles emortualis, assembly GCA_947095525.1. Taxonomy (NCBI): domain Eukaryota; kingdom Metazoa; phylum Arthropoda; class Insecta; order Lepidoptera; family Erebidae; genus Trisateles; species Trisateles emortualis. Next base: position 8,522,570 of record OX352735.1, on the reverse strand, counting down.
TTTTGATCTAAGAGAATATTAATGTGAAAAAGATTATAGTATAAGGAGTGTTAAGGAATTATTACAAGTATTCATTTTTATTATTATATATTTTTATGAATCATTGAGAATAAAATAAAATGATTTAGATAATTCTGTAAAGTATTTTTTATTTGTTTCGATAAAAAAATCATACTAAAAATATGCAATAGCTTTACCGTGGCAGTCCCCGAGTGCCACACGTCTTTTTTGTTAGATCGAAGTCCTATCCCGGTCGGGCTTGATCGCTTGTATAGTGCCCCACTATTCGTTTATCCATACTAATATTAAGTTACTCTGTTTGTATGCATGTTAGTTTATTCGTGTGTATATGTATGTTTGTTTGTATGTATGTTTGTTACCTTTTCACGACTAAACGCCTGAATGCATCTTAGTGAAATTTGGCAAGGAGATAGATGGTATTCTGGGGAGAAAATAGGGTACTTTTATCGCAAAAGCGGACATCCACGCGGGCGAAGCCGCAGATAAAAACTAGTCTATTTATAATTTCCTACAGTGCGAAACAACGGATTGCGACTAGGATATACATAAATGTTTAATTTTAATCCAAAACAAACAATGAAATTACAAAACCCGTAAATTTTTCCCGTAGAACAATAGGTGCTAAATGTCGCCACATATTCGGACATCAGACAAAGCGCTAATTATTTGCGAGCGACATCCCCTCTGTTGAATTTGTGAAAGCACAATCGCAACACCTCGACAATCAGATTAGCCAGCTTTCATTGCATTTGACTAGATAAATTATTAATTATTGGCTTAGTTATTGCCGCCAACTATTATTAAGTTAATTATTCTCTTAGTTATGTAACAGCAGTTGTAAAGGGAATTTTAAGATGATTTGGAAATTTGCAAAGGATGAATGTAAGAAGAATAAAAATTGGTATTTCGTGTGAGAATGAATGGAGATGTCGGGCTGCCCTAGGCCTACTTACATCGACTAAGTAGGTGATGTCCTAGAAAAGGGCCAAATTAAAAGTATTTAGAACCATGGTTTATATATGAATGTAGAGAAAGAGAAAAAGTATATCTGGATCGAAGCAATTGGCGTACTCCTACGGATGTGGGGATATGTATACAATGTAATTAAAGTTTGACTTTAAAATGCGAAATGGACGGATGGGCCACCTTTTTGAACTCTATTCTACCATGCAACGGATTCCGCGAAATCCATTGGAAATCTTTTTGACACGAATTCTATTTCTCTTTTATTCCATCTGTTATGTATTATTATTGACATTTTAACATTTTGTACCTTTAATTACTGAATCTTTTTCTATATTTAACTATATATATGGACTGGTTCTGAAATAAAACGAATTATTATTTGCAATCATTTATCGATTTATTGATAACAATAACAAAAAACAGGGGCCGTCCCTGAAGCGATATTTTTTTCAATCTTAATTTGATTGTGTGGTGAGTGGTGGGTTTTGTGGGCGAATTTGACTAGTATGTTGGTCTGCAGGTTAGAGACCATGACTTCTAAGCCAGAGGTCGTAAGTTTGATTCATAACATTCTAAAATCCACAGATATACTATTATTGTATAGCATTATTTAGGTATACTATAGCTAGTATACCAAGTCCGTTATTATACTGTTCATAGGAGCTTACAGAGACGATGCGATGGTGCCATCCATTAGCAACGTTCTATAGCCGTAACCTAATATTCGATTTGCTCTCAAATTTGCGCCGCCAGTAACCTTGTTAACCTTTTACAGAGCGATAGAGACAGAGCGGTGTAATTGAAATGGAGAATTGATTCAGTATATATGGGTCCTGTAACTTTTTGAGAGAACTGCTTGGTAAATGAATTACATCGATGATTAAGGGTATTCAGAATGTTTCCATAGGTTTTATAGTGGAAGCTTGCAAGTATATTTAATAGTTTTTTATACAATATACAGTATCAACGTAAGGTGGGACGTCTCCCAGTCTTATAGACTGTCGACCTCAGGAATGTTGTTGTGATATCCATACTAATATTATAAATGTGAAAGTAACTCTGTTTGTATATATGTATGTCTATTTGTTACCTTTTCACAAATAAACGGCTGAACTTATCTTAATAAAATTTGGACAGGAGATAGATGGTATCCTAGGAGATACTTTTTATCGTGAAACAGACATCCATGTGCATGGGGAAAGAGCAAGAAAAAAGCAAAAACCCTTACCCATAAATGATCACTAGAAAACTATTTAAAAAAACACTTGTCTGCTACAACTACAACTAAAATATAACCAGGAGATCCTAAGATGTCTTATAATATAAATATAATTGGCTAAAACGCCGTCGCTGAGCCAAGCTCAGGATGTCTACTTATTAAGAAAAGTAGGAAATCTCCGCGCTTATTCCGAGTAATGGCCAGCTGCATCCGCCTCCGCTGATAGCTTGTTAATTTTTTTTTGTAACATTACATCATTTAGTTTCATTTTTTTCTATCTGATTGTAGAACAGTAGGTACATTATTAGAAGTGAAAATTACAGACTACTAACTAAGAATATTGTGAACATAGAGCGCTGTGAGTTTTGGCGTTAACTATGTCAAATCTATTAATATGTTATTACTAGCGGCTCCGTAGGTTTTCGCAGAAAAAAGTATGACGTTCTCCAGGATACCATCTAATTCCTTGCCAAATTTCATCAGCCTTTCTGCGTTTATAATATGAGGTAGATTGTGTGTCTTATATATAAAGAAAACACTTTCTTTGATTTTTTGTAACGTGTCATCAAAATACACTGGACAGCAAATAAACCGAGCCACCCGCTACATTGGGACTCTAATGCAATTTTCTCAAAAAGTATATGACTTACAAATATTAAAGTTATACCTACTTAAAGAGCGTTTCATGACGATTAAAATTACTATGAATTTAATCGAAAGTCCCGTCAATTTACATTATAATCAAGCAACAAACACAATGTTAACGTTTTACTCGGTTTTGACTAGAGTTCGCGCTTAGGTTATTTTCTTCTACAGTGAGAGTACTCGGGTATTTTTTATGATTTCTTTAGTTTTTGTCGATTGTTTGCTAAGACCCGTGTATTTTTGCTGCATTATTTTGATCAATAATGAATACAACACCTCAGGAAGCAGCTCAAGCTGTAGCACTACTTCAAGCAGGCTTTGGGCAACGTGAGGTCGCTCGAAGACTTCAAATTAGCCGATCTACAGTGCAACGTGTTTATAAACGATACCTAGAGACTGGAGCATTCGATCGCCGTCCAGGTACTGGCAGACCTAGGGCTACATCAGCAGCAGATGATCGTTATATCCAACTCACTGTTCTGAGAAACCGCCGCCTCAACGCAGTTCAAGTGCAACAAAGTCTGCGTGACGAACGCCAAGTGGTTATAAGTTCAGATGACGTGAGAAGGAGACTTGCTGAACGAAACCTGACTCCAAGGAGAGCTGCAACAGGGCCAGCATTAACTGTAGCCCACCGTCTAGCACGACTTGAATTCGCTCGTGAGCATAGAGACTGGACGTTAGAGCAGTGGGGCAATGTACTCTTCACTGATGAGACCAGGGTGAGTCTACATGGAAGTGATCGACATCAGAGAGTGTATCGTCGCCCTGGTGAACGTTTTTCTCAGTGTTGCATCGAGGAAACTGTTGCTTATGGAGAAGGATCTGTAATGGGCTGGGGCGGCATCTCGTTAACCGCACATACAGTGTTAGTTTTCATCGAACCGCGGGGCCGTACACGTGGATTAACTTCTCATCGCTACATCGATGAAATCCTTGCAGACCATGTGGTACCTTACGCAGGTTATATCGGGCAGGATATGCAGTTGATGCATGATAATGCACGGCCTCACGTTGCTCATGTGGTGACCCAGTATCTACACGAGGTCGGCATTCGTACGATGGACTGGCCAGCTCGAAGCCCGGACTTGAATCCGATAGAACACCTATGGGATAAGCTGAAACGTCGGGTTCGAGCCCGGGTACCGGCACCAACAAGGCTTCCCGAGCTGCGAATCGCTATTGAAATGGAGTGGAATGCAATTCCCCAAGAATTGATCGTCACCCTCGTGAGGTCCATGAATATGAGGATGCTAGCAGTTATTAGAGCAAGGGGAGGAAACACTTAATACTGACCAACCATTTTTTTTTCAATTTTTTCATTGTTTTAGGCATTTTTTTTTTAAATTGGTTGTTATGAAAGTTTCACACTACAAGAAAACGACACTTTTTTTATAATCGTTAATGAAAGCTTGATTAATTGATAAATCCTAACATGTTTCCATTCATTTTAATTGTCATGAACCGCTCTTTACGTAGGTATAACTTTAATATTTGTAAGTCATATACTTTTTGAAACAATTGCATTAGAGTCCCAATGTAGCGGGTGGCTCGGTTTATTTGCTGTCCAGTGTAGTTGTAGCTATTTTAAAATAAACTTGACTCCATAATATTCATAAATTTATTTTGTGTATTGTATATAATTTATTTGAGAATAAAATTCACATTCAACAAAAATGATCATTAGATATCTTTTGTAGCTCTTCGTTTTGCAAAACTAAATTTATAAAAAGTTTGTCAAGGCACTTTTTAATGACGCAGAAACTTCGCTAAAGTATCATAGCACATATTAACAAAATAGTTACGACAACAACTTTACCGTAATAAATATTTTTTTTAAATATTACGTGCTTGCGAAAAATATGTTTTCATATTATGTTCTGAGTAAAATTAGGCTGCCTGTATCCATCATACGTTTGTGTATTATGGAACTAAAAAGCCCATTCGTAGTAATGGAGTTACATCTATCGGACATTAGACGTAAAACCCTTATTATTTTTATTGCCGGTAGGTACGAAAATACGAATTTATTTTTCTTCACTTATCTTTACTAATCCATCCATCTCAGCCAAAAACTATAATACTAAAAACATATATTTAATGTAGGAATTGACACATAATGCGTCCCTTAATGAGGACTCTGGAGACCTGTTACACACAGGAACACAACAACACCTCTGTGTCCCAGTTGCACGCGAACGCTGTAATTGTTGACCGTGCCCACTGCATGTCATATCAGGTTTCAGTAGTCCACCCACAGGGCACAGACGAGTATAAGTCAGTATGCCAGCCGCTTCCCCGAGCATTTAACTCCTCGAAAAAAGCCTCTAGAGAGTTCTGGCCTAGCCTTACTTTAAATACCATATTCTAAAATTAACAAAAAAAGAGTTCAGTTATTTTTTACCCACCTCCAGACTGGTGATCTAGGTTTACTTACGCAAAGGACCACAACAACACCACTGTATATTGCTCTACTTTCCTTAATTGGTTATGTTTTCTGAAGATATTAGCAGGACATTCGATACCTGATATCAAATATACGAAAAAAAACGGGCGGAAAAATTCTATGTTTTGATTTACCTCCAGCCTAACATAAATATAATAAACACACAATTTAACTTTAGCAAAGTCGGTTGTCATTACCACGGCGTTATTTCGTGGTGAAATGAAAATAATTCGCTTTTAAAAGTTTTTTTCCTTCAAGTCGTTTGACATGAAAGGAGGTTTTATATTGTAAGGCAAACAATAAAGAGCAGTCGGTAGCCCTTTGTTCCTTTCTGCTGCCGGGCTTCACTTGCACTGTTTGTTGTTTGTTTTTTATTTTAGAAAAATATTATACCAGTTTCGTTGCTTTATAATCAATGGGTAAAGTTGTTGCGTAGGATAAAAGACTACAATATAAATAGGTAACAATTTGAGTAGCAATCTTACTGCCGAAAACATTTGTTTTATCTATATTTTAGGCGCTCATAGCTAGGTGCACCCGCTGTTCGGTAAATAATTAGTTAAGCTACCAAGGGCACGGTAACCCTGTAGATGGGTGACCGCATAGTGGTATTTCATCTGAGCGTCTCCATGCTTCGGAGGGTACGTTAAAAGTCGGTTCCGGCTGTTAACAGTCGTTATATCACGACAGAGATCTAAATATGGATGGTCTAAGTTAATGGATAAGAAGTAGAGCTGTTGCCCGCGGCTCCGCCCGCGTGGATGTCGATTATCACTGCAAAAAGTAGCCTTTGTGTTATTCCAGACCATAATCTATCTGTGTGCCAAATTTCATCCAGATCCGTTCAGTAGTTTTTACGTGAAAGAGTCACAAACATCCATTCTTACAAACTTTCACATTTATAATATTAGTAAGGATATTTATATTACTAAGCTAAAAACACGCATATGGCCCGCCAGATGGTAAGTAGTTACCGTAGCCTATGGACGCTTGCAATACTTGGTGCATCACTTGTGCGTTGCCAACTCAAAAGTTTTACCACCAGGATTTTTTGATGGAGTACCCCTGAGATAGGAATAAGTTTCCTTAGAAAAGCATCTAAATAAGTACTGTAGAACTGTACTTCTGAACAGGAACACCATCTAACAACGTAGAAATATTGTAAAGTGCAAAAATAATTATCAATTAACTCGCTAAGAAAATGGAAATGGCTTATTGAAACTTGGATCGTGTAAATAGCGAATAAATTTTTAATAACTTCTAAAATTTATACACAATAAACGCTTTATAAAATTCTGTTAAAACTTTGTGTAAAATAAACTAAAAAGGAATTACCGGCCTAAAGTTGTGTAAAAGAGCAAAGTTTTAATCTAAAAACAGGCGTTAAGACATTAATAAAATATTAAACAAAATAAAAATGCAAACTTAATTTTCGTTAAGATTTGGCATTTCGAATTATTTCAAACTATCGTTACTTTAGTTTTATTGGTAAATATGGAAAATTCTAAATCCAATGTTGATGACGTAAGCAAACTTGAAAATATGATGATCGATGGTGAAAGACGAATGGCGGTTACGGACTGAAAACAGACTGTAGGAGTTTGCTAGATAACCAGAATACGAGATACGAGATGTCGCAGGGAATCACAAAAAAAGTTGCAGTCTGCACAAACCATAATCTAGATACAGCGGAATATCTAGCAGTACCTTGATTTTTAGTTATATGCTGATGTTGATGATGAAATTGATTACTACACTAAAAAACGTCATTATACTTCATCATCTTAATTTAAAAAAAAGAAAATCATTATTATATCAAATACAAAGCGCGGCCGGATAATGGCTAGTTCATTAGATTAGGTAAAACTAAAAAATTCTTTTTTGTGAGTAATCTACTGCAAATGAGTAGTTACTGATAGACATAAAAAATTTAATAACTAGTGTAGTGTTTGTTGTTTACTCGCGTTATCACACTGGCTCGACAATGCCCTGTACTTGGTAATCGGTTTTAAAGCTCACTCACCCAGTTCACATACCCGCCCGTGGCTTACCCTTTGCCGCGCTTTTGTGCAACTGTCACAGTGACGTTTAGTTAACCAATACAGCCAATACAGGTACACACGAGACAGCGTATGTATGCTTTAGCGCATACACTACATCCCTCCCTTGTTTTAAAATAAGAACAAACAAGAGACTGGTATACTAAATAATAATTATGATATTATTCAACATGTGGTTAGCACATTATCACACAAAGTAATAATGACGATAACCAGGGACCACCCATACACGGCCATTCAACTCCAAATGAAGCAAACCCCTAATCACCTCCAATCACACATCACAGACAAATAAATTTCAGACACAGAACTGCTGGCCCAGCAGTCGCGGTCGCCAACCAGCAGACCAACTGGCCAGTCAGGTTGTACAGTACTAAAATAACATATTATTAATTGGTATTATTAATTAGGTGTTTGTTTCTCTAATTTGATAAATAGTGCAAATATTTTCATTTAAAAATCTAATTAGTTGTACTTAACCTATTGTTAATATTAGTAAATAAAAGTATTAGACTTAACAATCCATAGATGTCTTCTTCGTTTATAATAGTCTTGCAATCTTCTTACTTAGCCTCTTTCTTGTACCAGGTCTTTTTCTTTATCCATTTTCTCTTTGTAGATGAACATAATTTTTATTCTCAACACTTGTTCTGAGCCATGTGATCCTCCATGAGTTTATTGATTATATTCCTGTGTGTTGGACATCAACTGTATCTCTTTCAGTCATGGTCGATAAAGTGGCTCCACTCCTATCTCCTCTTTTCCTTTTTCTATCTTGTATATAACAAAAGTATATCACGCTGCTGGAGTGATTTTGTAATCTGGAAGCTGGTCACTGTCTTAGTGACCTTGGCTTCTTTGTAGAGACTATAGTCGACCATTATGAACATGTACATTAGATACTAGGCTTGTAGATCCATTTCGGCATCAATTCAATGAGCTATATGTGGTAAGCAAAATATGTGATTTAACTGGTTGTACATTATCACCTATAGGCAGTTCTATCAACATATCCCTAATGGCTGTAATATTATATTGTTGAGTAGTACAGCAGTTTATTTTTAATCTAACAGATCTCGATTTTGATTCCTTCATTGTGTCTAGTCTTGTTAGGCTTGATTGACACAACTGCGATGACACGTGGAAAACACACACACTTCAACTCTTGCTTTTTGGTTATGTATTCAATTAAACAATACGACTCGACTGACCGACGCACATAACCATTTTTTTTTTTTTTTTTTTTTTTTTTGACCTGTGAGTCGCCTTGCCAATTAAGTGTGTGTGCATATCACTTAGCCCAGTCTCAACGAACCCTTTATCAAAGGAACCTACCCTGAGTCTAGATTATATATAATTCTGTAACTCTTTTGTTAAGATCTACCTCGACTGCCACGCGGGTGAACTAGTCCACGCGGTCTTAAACTGGGTTAAAACTAATTAACACGCTACTTTTTCCACGGTTATCTTTTTCTTTCTCATTTGTAGCCAATGGAAGACGTCACCATCTAAATTTGGCCCTTCCAGAGTCGGAATGACCTTTGGTGTTCTAAAATATTCTACTTCTTAAATTTTCTGTAATGTCTATGTGAGAGAGAACAATAAAAAATATTATTATTATTTAATAGGTAATTTTAACAATAACAAGCTACTTACCAGATAATTCTGCCCGACTGTTCTCAATTTAATGGCGGTAGTCAACCCTGGCATTCATTTGAACTGCCCGACTGTTTTCCAATTTTATGGCGGTAGTCAACCCTGTCACTCATTTGAACTGCCCGACTGTTTTCCAATTTAATGGCGGTAGTCAACCCTGGCATTCATTTGAACTGCCCGACTGTTTTCCAATTTAATGGCGGTAGTCAACCCTGGCATTCATTTGAACTGCCCGACTGTTTTCCAATTTAATGGCGGTAGTCAACCCTGGCATTCATTTGAACTGCCCGACTGTTTTCCAATTTAATGGCGGTAGTCAACCCTGGCATTCATTTGAACTGCCCGACTGTTTTCCAATTTAACGGCGGTAGTCAACCCTGGCATTCATTTGAACTGCCCGACTGTTTTCCAATTTAATGGCGGTAGTCAACCCTGGCATTCATTTGAGCTTCCCGACTGTTTTCCAATTTAATGACGGTAGTCAACCCTCCCTACCTACATGTTTTTGTTGCATGGCCGAATAATTTTATTAGGCAAAACAAAAGCCTTTACACTATTTTTCACAATTAAGTCGATTATACTAACAAATCTAATTTAAAATCAAGGCAATTTAATTTCAAAGAACCTGCGTAGGTACCTTCTTTACGCACACTACAGCGCTGCCGCGCGCCGTGCAGCACCACTTGGTCATTACTTTTTTTAAGATATACTATAGTATTCGGCTGCTTAAATAATGACAAGGATTATAACCTTACGTTTTTTTTTTTTTTACACGACATTATTAAAAAAACATTATCTACAGGTATTTCTGGTTTTACGTAGTCAATAATATTATAAAGAAAGATAAGCTAGTGATAATTAAAATAAAGCCACTTAGCCACTGTTGACGGCACCAGTGTACGCGCGCTAGTGCGGCATCTATACACCTACCCGAAAATAAATGATGGAGACCAAGTGTCTGGTATCATTTGTGTCAGTCCTTTATTTAACACCAAACCAAGATAGTTTACACTTACACTTTATAGATATTTATCTACAGGTGTTTCTGGTTTTACGTAGTCAATAATATTATAAAGAAAGATAAGTTAGTGATAATTAAAATAAAGCTACTTAGCCACAGTTGACGGCACCAGTGTACGCGCGCTAGTGCGGTATCTTTATACCTACCCGAAAATAAATGATGGAGACCAAGTGTCTGGTATCATTTGTGTCAGTCCTTTATTTAACACCAAACCAAGATAGTTTACACTCACACTTTATAGATATTTATAGCATGCCACATGCTGTCCCTGTGCCTATTTCTTAGGATAGGTGATCTGATCTACTTACTAATAATACTAAGTTCATACATTCTAACCCTACATGCCAGATTTATTTGAAAAGTCACTTGTTTACAAAAGTAAGTGTCTAGACCAAACAGGTACTTCAGATCAAAATTGATCTCTAAGTGACAACCCTAATGTCATCAGAAATAAGAAATACACGATAGAAAGAGAGGCAACTTGTAGGTGAATAAAAATGTAGGCTAGTTAGCCCGGGGAGCTGAATTGTGCTCTATTGTGTGGGAGCAAAGTTGCTATTTATTTAAATGGTTTTGCTAAGTAAACATTCTGTACTTAAACTATTAAGTATTCTGTGTCTATGTTTAAAAAATAATAATAACCCACCCAATAATCAATCTTAGAGAAATGCACATATGGCTCTATTAACAAATGAATTAAACATTACCACTGACAACTGCTACAGTTTGGTATTGTTAAATGTTAACTTCCAAATAAATAATTTATTTATTAGACAGATTTTATTATCATTAAGTATATTAATTCAGTTCCAATTTATATAATTCAATTCCAGTTCAATAACTTAAATTGGTGGTTAATAATTTTAGCAAGTAGGTATATAGGTAGTAAGCAATTTAATCTTTACTTCATTGACACTTTTACTTTTATTTCACCTATAATGTATGCAGTCATGTTTCAAAGAAACCAAAATGTATCTTTGTTTTTCCTTATAATATACTGTTTGGTACACAGCGCAATTAATCTATATATTTTCTAAATAGCTAACAGTCCTCTCCTATGTATCTTTATTTTGCATGATTATGTTAGTTTTCTGTACCTAAACCACAATAATAATTATTTATTTATTTATTGTGGTATAAGAAACATTCAGTACCTACTATAATAACAATAGGAAAAACAATAATGTTAGCAATGTCACCAAACAAGTTTCTAACAATTATTTAGGTATATTGGAAACATAAATTACCTAAGTATTAGTATCATATTATGTTATATATATTGTCTTTTCTACATTTTATTATCTCTAGAAAATTATTTCATATGCACCTACTTTGTAATATCTCTGCACCACCTTTAACTTATAAATAGTTTATATAAGTATATATTAGTTGTTAGCTTACACACCATTGTTGAACTTATTGCCCATGTGGTGCTTACCAGTAAGAAATTGTGACACTAGACTAAGTTATTTGTAAGTTTTTTTTTTTTTTTTGTTATCTCAACAGTGTTAACAATTGTTGGTGAGCCAATAAAATAATAAATAATGAACTGGTTGGTAGAGAATACCTATGGCATAAAGTCCGCCTTTAAACATCAATTCTTGTGTATGATAAGTTTTAAATAAATAATTCATTGTAATTATTTACATGATTATCCAAAGATCCTTTCATTACCTTGCCCTCAATAGTTGTACGCTTCATATAATGCATATCTTTATTCTATTTCTATGTCCCATGTGAGGCCCGCTATTAGAGAACTCAACTCTAAGCTGACCTCAGCTTCTATCCATTAAATTGTTACTATGTGTGATGTTACTGTTTGTTTTGTGTGCATAAATGTGATTGAATACATCACATATATATAATATATATATACAACATGTTTTAAACCATGCATAAATTGATACAAAATTAATACAATTTGTAAACAGTTATAGCTTAGAGTGGTCTGTTCCAGGCTGCTATTTTTATGAATTAACTTAATACTGTGACTGTTCTGTTATTTGAACTTTAATACCTCTATGTAATTAGAGGTTAATGAGTAACTAAATGTATAAAATATTATATTTGTAATATTTTATGGTACCTATGGTGTGATATAGAGTGGTATTCTATTGAGCTTTTGAACAAATACTGAAACATTTTATATTACAATTATAATTACATTACTGCAGCCTTACTGCAGCTATGGAAATAACACAAAGTTTATAAGTTTATAAATGTATCTAGGAACATCTACTAACAACACAAGACAGCTATTTCTATAAGTATGTATGTGTGAGTTAAGATCATTTCGGACTGAATGTTTTCTGGCTAGTCAGGACAATAATAAATTGGGCACAATGATACAAAAGTAGATACCTAATATAATAATTATATCATCATGTAATTCCTTATGTTTACATAGGTTATAACTTTACAATGATTTTAATAACCTACATGTTATGAGTTTTTGTTAATCTAAAGTTGATAAGTGTTAGGACAGATGTGTAACACCTGGATATTAAACAGTAAAATAGATTGTCAACTAAGTACCTAAGTACCTATGTACCTACATAGTAAAGTAATTAATTTGTTAAATCTATCATATTTTACTAAATAGATCATTACGAAATATTAGTTGTAGATACAAAACAGTACTTTGATTAATTTTCACGGAAATATTTGTAACTAACCTCCATTGCACGTAGGTACCAACATCGGTTGTTTCCCTTCCTTGTGATTTTTATAAAATATATTACCTTTACCTCGTCGCCACTTGTAGTGTTTGTTGTTTACTCGCGTTATCACACTGGCTCGACAATGCCCTGTACTTGGTAATCGGTTTTAAAGCTCACTCACCCAGTTCACATACCCGCCCGTGGCTTACCCTTTGCCGCGCTTTTGTGCAACTGTCACAGTGACGTTTAGTTAACCAATACAGCCAATACAGGTACACACGAGACAGCGTATGTATGCTTTAGCGCATACACTACAACTAGTGTTTTGTCAAAACCTGGACTTCAACTATTATTAGACACGGTTCCGCTTCTGCTAGTACGTCCAAATAGGTATATTTATTCACCAAGCATTCGTCTAACAATAACTCACCGTTATTGTGAGGACGAATGGCCAATTCCCGTAGAATTGATTGCCAGATCTGAAGATAAGTTCGACCTGTGCACATTCAAAATAAGAGCCAAATTAAGTTATGGAAATTGGATAATAAACCAAGTTTATTTATACATTTATCATTTTTAATAGATTTATAAAAATAATTAACGCATTTTTGATCTTCGGGATGTCTAATTAGGTGGCAAACAAGCTTATGGACCGTCTGATGTTACCGATACTGTAGCTTATGAACGTTTGCAATACTCATGTATTGAAAAAAACTTTTGACACTGGGGTCTTGTGTTATGGGTAACCCTGGGATAGGAAATAGTTTTTTTTTTAAAAAGACGCATCCCTAAAAGAGACTGATTATTTCTACTCACGCTTTTCTAAGGATGTCTCTTAAAATATCCGTGCAATAATCATATCAGAGCCCAACAAAGCTGTTGCCTGGAAACCGTGCTCAATATTAGAACCTCACTGGGAAAATAGTCTTCGAACAGCAAATGCAATTAGATATGTTATTCGTTTTTACATAAAGACGTGAGTTTAAGTAAGGATTAGATAAGGAATAATATAATTTTAACAAAAAAAAACCGACTTCAGTACGGCAAGTTGCAGAATTTCAAAAACCTTAAAAATGGCTAGATTACGTTGTTTAATTATGAAGTTCCGTTGCCTAGCTACCTTAGCAACTATAATGAAAACTTATTTAATCGCCATCCGTAAAATACTTATTATTGGGAAGTTCAGGTGGCCATTTGTGGTCTTCTTCATCAGTTTTACTTCATCATATTATATTTTCTGAATGCAAATGTTTGATGTGTTGTTAAAAATATTGAAATTGCTATATGTGTGCCTATAATTTTTGAGGAGTTCCCTCAATTCCTCATGGATCCCATCATCAGAACTTACTTTTGATGAAAATGGGACCAAACTGGAAGTATGTCCTCTCAGACAAAAAAAAATATTTTCAAATCAGAACTCCCTCGTTTATGGACCATAAACGAGGGAGTTCTGCGGTAACAAACATAAAAAAAAATACACACGAATTGATAACCTCCTCTTTTTGAAGTCGGTTAAAAACACACAAATGGAATGGACGAAAGAAATAACATCTTTATTTGACAATTAATGATAATGTACTCACAAGCAATAAACGCTGAATAAAATACGTTATTAAAACAAGATGTAATATAAGAATTAATTTATTATTTGTACATTAGGACAAGGTACAAGTATAGTGCAGGTATTAAGTGGCAACAAAAGGTGTAAATTGAAATTAGGACACAAACAAATAATGATTTTACGAATACTCAAAATCTACAGAAAATATATTTTGATAAGCTTGTTATACTCCTCATTAATTTTAAATATTAACAACCTCATTTTCTGTTAAATTAAGTATGAAGTTGTTTTATCGTTTTAAATTCCGTACGCATTGTTTCCTTTATCTGTCCCAGTACCATTTTAAATTGGGTCGAGACCCTGTAATTCGCTTGGTACTTTTCACAAAGGTCAATGAAGATGGGATGCAAGTATTTTAAAATGCCGTGGTCTAAGGTTGGAAACATGTGGTGAAGAGCATGGTCACCAAATAATGTGACTACGGCGAAGACATTGCCGTTTATGTCCTTGCGATCGAGGAGAGCTTCCACTTGATGCATTCCCCAGTCTGGTGTTTCACTCCTGGAAATGTTTGCACATTTTAGAATATTTAGTTGACTGGCCTTTTGGTCTAATGGTTAGTGACCCTGACTGCTAAGCCGGAAGTAACGGGTTCAAATCCCACACAGGATAAAATCTTTGTGTGATTCATAAATGTTTATTAAAAAATACTTAAATTCTTTATTGTACACAATAACATAGAAAACAGATACACATAAATATAACATGTATAAAGGTGAGCTTAACTCAAGATTGAGTTTTCTACCAGCAAACCAGTGTGGCAGAGGAAAAAGATACAAATGTGAGAGTAAGCAAAGTGTACAACCGAAGAGGAAAAGTGAAAGAGTAGAATATGAACAATCTTACTGACTAATGTATACTTACTAACATATACATACATATCATGTGTACATATATATCATATAAAATACATAAACATACATACAATATATAAATTACTGATATACGTCAGACAGAAAATGCTCTCTCGTCTTCTTCTAAAGACATCCACAGAAGGACTGTCACGTACATTGTGCGGTAGTGAATTCCAGAGCCTAACCGCTTCAATACTTGTTACGAGCTTGGATGTAATTTGTGTCCGTAAATTGAATGTGCTGATTGCAATCCCCCGCGACACAGAGCTTGTTCCCTAGTGCGGAAGATGTATCAAAAGAAACGAAATGAATTTAACCTATAATTTTTTTTATACTACTTGGATGACAAACAAGAAATGGCCTGCCTGATGTTAGGCATTTATCGTAGCCTATGGACGCTTGCAATACCAGAGCCTCTAGACAAGTGGCATAAGCGATAGTCGAATCGAAAGGCAAAAAAGAAAATGTATGGGATTTGACGTAAGTTTACGACATTAAATCGTAGACTCACGTCAAATTCCATACATTTTATTTTTTGACTTTTCGATTCGACTATCGCTTATGCCACTTGTCTAGAGGCTCAGAGCTATCACTTGCGTGTTTTATCATTATGTATCATTTTGGTATCATTTTTTACACCAAAATAAATAAAGTCAAAGGAAATGATTTAATTTAAATATATTTAACATAAAAGCGTAGCGTAAGAAGTTTAAAAAAAAATAGCAGTGATTATATATTATTCCTATTACTAAATGGTAAACAGTGGTGTAAAATGGGCTTTTCCAGTGGACGCGTGCACTACCTGGAGAATTACTCGCGTATTGATGAGAGATTGGAGACCAAACACATGCACAGGAACACAACTAAACCTATGTTAGTTATTTGGCCGTGGTCTGCTGTATAATAAAGGACCTTTCCCAGTCTGGCTTGTATGATGTACTACACCTCTTTTTATAAGGATGCGGATTTTATACTTTTATTATTTCAATAATTATTGAATATGCCTATTAGATTAATAAATCATACAATCAGTTTTGTAAGTATTAGGAAAGAACTTTATTTTTATGAAAAAAAAGAGGACAAGATTGCTTTGGAGTAAGTAAAATGATAATAATCATTTATTTATACTATATTGATAAAATAAGGTCAAATGTCATTTACTACAAATATGTTTACATATACTTTGATGATATTAAATAAATAACGTTTGACCGGTTGCTTATCTTGTTTATTATATTTTATATGATCCATTAGAAAAAAAGAGTTCATTGTCCAAATTGAAATTCTATGCATCACATGCCCCGTAGAATTTGTTCAAAGTAGACCAAGCCTGTATTAATTCAAAGCGTGTGTGTATTAATTTAAAAAGTATAGGATTTATTATAAAACAGTAATGTTTGTAAGTTTAGACGTAAGCGGTAATCTCCGAAAATACTAATTCGATTCAAAAAATCCTTTAGTAATCTCCTAATCCTACGTTATCTCTGAGTACTAGATAATTATAGGCGATAGACTTTTTATCGTCATACAGCGCACTGTATGACGATAAAAAGTCTATCGCCTATAATTATAATAATTATCCGCGGCTTTACCCGCAGGTAAAGCCGCGGATATCTATGAGACAAATTAATAAGAATTTAAAAAAAGTAAAATTATCTTACCTAGGTTGATCGCCATCTTTGATAGCATCTGGATGGTGATGCGCAGCATTCACCGCTATAGTGTAGAATATTAGGCTACTAGTGCAATTAATAGAAAGCCACGTAGAAATCACGTGAAATATGGATGCGCTTGTCATGACCCACATCCAAATTGGGAGAGTTAACCCTATGGCATCGTGCCAACGATAGTGTCTCATGAAAAATCCTTGACGAAATAATACACAAAGAAATCTGAAAATGAAGAACGTTGATAAACGGCTAGTTAATAATTATAGCAATATATGACTTTGTAATATTTTTGGTTTAGGTCCTTAGCATTACTTCTACTATCAGCTGCTAGTAGCATTTACATTCAGTCCAAAACAAGAAACTGATATACCAGCCCGCATTAGGTAAGCGTGTGTGAATTAAGTTCTAAACCCTCTCTCTTGACAGAAAAGAAGAGACTCGCGCTCAGTAGCGGAACATAAATGGGTTGCTATTAAATAACCGACGGGTCATCATTATCAATGCACTAAATGACCTCAACTTATTTACGTCAATCGGGAATCGTCGCTATTCTACTATAATAATTATCAATGTAAGAATAGATAAATTAATATAATGAAACAACATTGCAATTTAAGAGCAACTAAGATAAATTAAGCTTCTTTCCTTAAAAGTGTAATTAAACTTGTCCTTACCTTTTCGTAAAACTCAGCAAGAAGACAAAAGGGAAAAAGAAAATTTGAGTAATAAATCCCAGCTTCGCGTGTAGTGGTTTGTCTTTCTTTGGATTATAAAACAAAACAGGTTCTAAGGAGCTAATTTCTAAGTCCATGAGAGTGTTTGTATAAAGATGATGAGACAAAACGTGAGAAACCCTGAAATCTCTGAAAGTGTATAAAAATACTCGTAATTAAAGGCAATACAGGTACTATATTAAATATCAAAAATACGTATTATACGCTCCAGGTCACAACATTGGTACGTGAATATACATATATTAGAAGCTTTGTGCCAATAAAACACTTGTGCATATATTATATCCGTATGATTTAATGAGTTCCATACAATATGGTTGGTGACAAGGAGGGCCTGATGATGGATTCAGGAGTAACAGAAGAAGTCTACTACCTTTACTAGTAACCCCATCAACTTTGTAATCATTTGGATGTTTTTGATTTTCCAGTAGTCTGTTTAAAATATGGGGAACTTTGGAAAATTGGTTTATTATAATTATTAGAAATTAAATAACTTAGAAACTCACCTGTAGGACCACATACTCATATTAAACAAATACATCCTCCAATTAGTTTTTCTATGTATAAAATTATGACACGTAACTGTCAACAATGCCAAATTTATAGAGGCATAAATGAACCAGAATTTTGTCGCTAAACTATCCTCAACCCAGCACGCTAAGGCAGAACTTACTAACAATGACACAAATAAACCATCAGTAATTCTATCTGCAGTTTTAGATGCATCTTTAGGAATTTTCTTAAGCTCTTCAAAAGCCGCTCTCTTTAGCGTTTTATAAAAGCCATCCTCTTTGAAAGTGAAAGGCGAATTACGTGGAGTCTTCGCATCCTTGATATAATATTGTGTAAGAAATTTCTCTGTGGCTGGGTTCAAGTGATGAGATTCGAACGCTTCTGTTATATCTGTACCCTAAAATTTACAAATTGAAATCGGTCAGATGCTTGTATACACCAGCTTGGGATAAACTCAAAATATAACCTACTAAAGAACCACCACAAGCACGAAATTGGATTATATAAGAAATTGGTAATCTATTTTGCATGAAAATAAAATAAAAATATATTAGTACTTACTTGGGTGAGTTCCAGCCATTCTTCACCACCAGGATGGCGTTTTATAAACCTCGTTAAGTCGTATAGTTTGTCGTGTATGCGCCACAATCCTTCAGCGCCGTCATCAATTGCTTTTCCAACGAGCCATTGCAACGGGTCTTTTAGACCTTCATCTCTTAAAGATGGGTATTTTAACTGTGGAAAACTAACGTGAGTATTTTTTGCTTCCAATCTTTTTTGAGCAAATTCTTCCCATTCAGAATTTGGAGGCATATTTCTAAATATAATTTTTAAGTTAGCAAGCGACTAGTCTCTAATGCATAATAAAAGATACTCATGTGCATCAATAGTTGTCTGTTTTCTAATTAATGAGCTTATCTGACGGCATAATCTTTTGAAGGAAATACTATATAATTATTACATTAATATTATAAATAATAGTGAGTAAATACATTAGTTTGTTTAACCTAATCTGACTATATGTAACATGTTAATAAGACCATCAAGCGAACTGTATGTGCTTATTGCCTGTTTGATAGGTTGGGGGTAAAACCTATCAAACAGGCAATAAGCACATACAGTAAATACCTTAAAATATATTTATATTCCTTTGGCGGTTAGTAATGGAGACACAATAGATGTTTTATTGTCACAACGTCTGTAGGCGTTTATGTTCTTCCAAGTGTTAAATTATAAAACAGCGGTTCTTTGGAAGATAATTATTTTGCAACGTTACTCAAGGATTTTCTACAAACAGTGTAGTAAAATCGTTTTCCAGCATAATGAATGGAAAACTCCTACGGATGGTCTATTTTAAACTACCTGATATTTCTTTCTATTGGTTTTGGTTATTTACTTTGGACTCAATCAAACAAATTAGATATTGGGTTGGCATATAACAACTTTCTAACTTATTTAATTAATATTTAAATTTTGTTTGTTTTAAAATAGGATTCATTTCCTGTTGGTAGTTATAAATATTTGAGGCAGTGATCGTGAAATGTGGTGGGAACTTGGGAATTGGGTCTTTTAAATAAATATACTGCTTGTGTACCATAATTACAGTACAACATATGGTATACCGGTGCACTACCAATGCTGCGCTGTTCTATTCTAAAGTGAAGTAGTAAAGAACCTTACTAGGTTCTCGATTTAGTGCAATTATACGTGTTACGTATTGCATTAAATCGAGTGCAGTTTTAATATGATTAGGCCGAAGTGTGTAAATTAAGTCTCAGCTTAACACCACGTTGCTTATAGTTAACTATTGGTAGATTCTAATAGGTATTTAAATATCCGTTTTAGTGTGGGTTATATAAAAAAGAAAGAAAGAAAACAATGTTTATTCCAGCAATATACATATATTATAAAACAAAAAAAAAATAACTTCAAACAATTAGCTGCTATTAAGCAAAAAAGAATAAAAAAATCTTAAACGTATAACTGTGGGTTGCAACTGAAAACCAGTGCTAGGTGTTCATTGACACCTGACAATATGCTGAGTTTCCAACCCTTTGGCATACAAATATTCTTTGTTACACTATAATTATATTGTTGTGTAAATTGTCACAAAAAAGAAACAATCATTAAAATTTATTGACACACAACATAGGCTATTTGCCTATGTTATATGTCAATAAATGATTGTTTCTTTCTTTCTTTCTTTTTTATTACTAGTAACAATTTTCGAAAATCCTTAAATGCAACTTGATAAAATAAAAGGGACAAAATGGTAAAGTGGTACAAATAGGAGTTGTTTTTAAATTACAATGCGCAAAAGAGAAAAATATATAAATTGATTGTTTAAATTAGTATGTAGGTATATGTAGTTTAAGTTGTAGTTAGTTGTTGGAGCTGTATCTTATATATTTTTAATTTAGAATAAAGTAATTAAGTAATGTGAAATCTCAAAAAGTCTTCCAAATTATTTTTAAGTTAGTTTATTATAGTGGTTTGGAATTCCTTTGGTCTATTAGTTACCTTTAAATGTACCTTAGCTTAGTATAAGACTGTATGTTTCTGAAAGAAAATAAATATCGCATTGAAAGATACCACCTTATGGCCCCTTGTCCTATTTTAACGAACGTTCGAATGAACGTCCGCTATTAGCTGTGAGTATCTACATCTTATAATATGTATATTGATGTAATAAAATAAAACAGATAATGAGCTAGACTAAACGCACCTTTTATCTTCCAAAAACGTGGAATTTTTGATAATTATAATTTATATACCTATATAATATAACATATAATATAGATAACATAATTATCAATTAGATATATATGTATATATATATCTAATTGATAATTATGTTATTTATTATTATTATAAAAATTATGATTGCGAGTCAGTATGATACTGTTGTAGATTTATACGTTCGTTATATTCTAAACCACACGCACGTTTGCGTTATGTTTTGATTAAAATGGCTCCGAAAGGCGCGGCATATATTGAATTAGCCCATAAACGGGCAGAGGAAAAGAAGACTCACGTTAGTTTCCCTCAACTAAAGTACCCTTCGCTTAGGGATGAAGGGCCGAAACATCCTTTACAATGGCTGCAAGGAAAAGCCATGGACGATGGGGCAGAAGGTTTGTGGAGAGTACATAATGGGATTTATGACCTCTCCGAGTTTATTAATAAGCATCCCGGTGGAGCAGACTGGCTGGAACTCACTAAGGTAAATTTACCTTTACTTTATATAAATCACTATACGTATGTCCTAGTGGTTAAAAGGTGAAGGAGTTGTCTTTAAAAATAAAATGTTATATATTAGATATGAATAGGTATATAGCAATAATCTACACTAATAAATTCATTATTTTTAGGGTACAGATATTACAGAAGCTTTTGAAACACATCATTTGAGTCCCTTTGTGGTTAAAATGCTCGAAAAGTACTATGTCAGAGAGGCTAAAATACCTAGAAATTCTCCGTTTACATTCGAAGAAGATGGTTTCTACAAAACATTAAAACGAGAAATAGTAGAAGAACTTAAGAAGATTCCCAAAAATGAATCAAGAAAAGCCGATATGATTATTGACGGTCTTTTTGGGACAGTTTTGGCAACATCTGTTTTAGCATTGTGGCTGACAAATTATTGGGCTGTTATGATTTCATATTTCATAGCATCTCTTTGTTTAGCATGGACCATAGTTGCCTCACATAATTACATTCATAGGAAATCTAATTGGAGAATGTATCTGTTTAATAT
Organism: Trisateles emortualis; assembly: GCA_947095525.1. NCBI lineage: Eukaryota > Metazoa > Arthropoda > Insecta > Lepidoptera > Erebidae > Trisateles > Trisateles emortualis. The sequence goes on along the minus strand of OX352735.1, from coordinate 8,500,727 downwards.
GAGTTTATGGTCCTACAGGTAATGTTGAAACTGAGTGTTTTAAATTAATTGCAATATTATATCATAATCGTCTATACCTACTTACATTATATTATTTTTCTTTTGTAGGGATTTCAGGGTTTCACATGCACTTTCACATCATCTATTTACCAACACGCTAATGGATTTAGAAATCAGTGCTTTTGAACCCATAGTGATATGGAATCCTAGGAAAAAATCCTTCATGTCAAAATTAACTCTTTTGATTGAGCTAGCATTGTTCCCATTTAACTTCATTCTTAATTTCACAAGAAGGTAAGTCCTGATGTAGTTTAATTAAGTTAAACGTGTAAAAAAGATAATATTAACAACGCAGTCCAGCAATGATCTACGATACCTATAATCATCAAATCGTTTTAATCATAATCATGATTAAAACGAATTACTTAAAATACGAAAATACTAACTGTACTTAAATAAGTAAAGATACGTTTTTTTATTGTTTTGGTAAGGTACTACAACTGAGCAGGAATTTACTTAACCAAATATATTTGTTTTGATGAAGGTCTTTTTTATGTTTGTTACCGCAGAACTCCGTCATTTATAGACCGATTTGAAAAATTATTTTTGTCTGAGAAGAAATACTTCCAGTTTGGTCCCATTTTCATCAGAAGAAAGTTCTGATGATGGGATCCATGAGGAATTGAGGGAACTCCACAAAAGTTATAGGCACACATATAGCAATTTCAATCTTTTTAACAACTAATCAAACATTTGCAACTTCTCAATAATAAGTATTTCACTGATGGCGATTAGATAAGTTTCGATTATGGTTGCTAAGAAACTATTAACAAGCAAAAAAGACGTGAATAAATTGAGCGCGGATTGCACAGATTAAATATTTTTTTAATACCTACTTGACCTGTGTTCAGCCCGACGCTCAGTCGATTTTATTCGATTCTAACAAACAAAAAAAAATATTTATTTCAATATATTTATTCTCTTTATTTTTTCCTAATATTCTCAAACACATATTTAAAGGTATATTCTTTATCATTAATGCGTGGTGTACAATAAAGAGTTTCCTATCAAATCGATTACCTATATAACTGACCGTGACTTCACTAAGGCCTGATCAGAATATCAGTGCTGCAGTTTAAAATGCCCAGCACAGAGCTGAGATTAGGAACCCTTTCTGACATCACACAGGATATTTTTTTGTTTTGTTGTTGTGTGCCTATTGTTTTTGTTTATATCTGTTATCTTGTGTCTGTTCGAATAAATGCTTTTCTTTCTTTAAAATGTAATGTAGCAAATGAAAACTGATACATTTGAACTGAACTTATGATGAAGCCGGAAACTAGACAACGGAACTTCATAATAAAACAATGTAATCTAGTCGTGTTTGGGCTTATTTGAATGGTCATGAGATGACCTTTAACTGTAAATTATCAGATTAAAAAGAACCTTCTTTAAGGGAGGAAAAGTGAGATAAGAGTTTGCATGAAAGTTCATTCTGTTTTAATACCTATGTTAAACTAGGGGTTTAAAGGTATTTGAAAATTTTACAACATGCCGTACTGAAGTCGGTTTTTTTTATTAAAATTTTTATTTCAGATGTTCTCTTATCTTCACTGTTGAAGGATTCTTTAAGCATCACTATAAATGGCATGATGGTGTTGGGCTGCTTCTCCCATTGTGGATGTTCGCTGTCAGTGGTGCTTCTTTCTACAGCATATTAGTTATGTATCTGTGGATTAATTGCACTGCAAGTTTAATATTTTCTTTAATTGGAACTAATGCAGCTCATCATCATCCTAAAATCTTCAAAGATGGCGACCAAGTAAAGTAAGCAATACAGTTTTAATTTATTACTTATGTAGCTTTGTAGAATGAGACAAAACTGAATTCGTTTACAATTTATGACAAGTTGCTGGATAGTTGTTCCCATATACAGGTACATACTGAAATTTACATCTTCATTTTACATTTAAATCACAACTTTTTACGGTAGAAAAATTACGTTTCGAGACTTGCTCTTATTTGTATGTAATGTTTTTGATGGGATGTAACTTTGTAGAATGAGAAAAGTAAATTGAAAACTAAGTAATTTTCTGGCATTCTGTTTTGTCCTGTTCGATTGAAGTTATATGTATTTTATTGAACTGTTACAATTCTTTCACCAGGGACACTATTGTGGACTGGGGTATGCACGAGCTGGAAACTGTAATGGATCGCACAGATATAAATGGCAACCTTTTCAAAGTAATGACATTCTTTGGTGACCACGCGTTGCATCACTTGTTCCCGACATTGGACCATGGTCATCTAAGTCATTTGTACCCAGTGTTTTTGAAAAACTGTCAGAAATTTAAAGCCAATTTCAGAATGACATCTTCACTTGATCTTTTCATTGGTCAGCTTCAAATTGCAGCAAAAGTTGATCCAAATGTATTAAATGATTAAATATTCATTATAATAAAAATAATCTTTATTTATATTTCGCCCAAAGATCACAAAAAATACTAATTTAGTACTACAACTGGATAGGTTTAAAAGGAGATGATAATGAAAAGGAGTTGATACAGTATTTAAAATCCTACTAATATTATAAACGTGAAATTCTGTAAGTATGGATGGATGGATGTTTGTTACTCTTTCACGTAAAAACTACTGAACGGATCTGGATGAAATTTGGCAAAGAGTAAGATTATGGTCTGGAATAACACATAGATTTTTTTACAGCGATAACCGACATCCACACGGGTCGAGCCGTGGGCAATAGCTATCTTATATAAAAGGAGAAGCTGACTGGCCCTCTGACTGACATTATCAACGCAGGGCCTAAAACTATGTGGGTTAAAACTTGAAATTTGCACAGAGGTTCCTTTTATAACCTAGGGAAGTACTAAGAAAGCGTTTTTGAAAATTTACACCCAAGGGGGTAAAACGAGAGTGCTACGTTAGTATGAAACTTAACTTAAGTTAGTATGAAAGTAGTTAAAAGGTCGGCAACGTGCGAGTGATAAGCCTTGGTGTTGCAAGCGTCAGAGATGTACAAAATGGTTTTAAAAAAGCATTTAAATACAAAATGCAAAATACTTTTCAGATTTACTATTTCAAATGCAAAATACCAAATAGTTTTGCGTTTTGTATTTCAAATGCTAAATGCAAAATAGGTATTTTCAAAATACTTTTTTAAAATAAAATACCTTTTGACCAAATCTCAGATATTTCTATTTATTTTTGGTATTTATCATGAGAAATAGAGACACAATGCCGAACCAAACAAAAAAGGTCTAATAACTACATGGCACCTTATTCATGACATTTTGGTCATATTTATCAGTACGCGTATTAATAAATTCTATTATTTTATTAATAATAATAATACACACTTAAAATAATGTAAAAAAAACTAGACTAACGAAAAGAGAGCCATGGCTCCATTATGTAAAAATTGTGTAGCCATTTATTTCGGTTGATTGTGCATCTAGTTCTTATTTAATTAATAACAACTGGACTGGTATTGTTAAAAAGGGTAAAAAATAAACATCAATTTTTATTTATACAAAAGAAGAAAAAAAAGGACGCGCATGGCTAGCAGGCGTCTCTATCGGTCAAATTCGAAAATACAAGCGTTATTCGTTCAATTCATTTTGTTTGACCGGTAATGTTGGCTAAACTTGATTACAAAGTATTTTGCATTTTGAAATGAATATTAAAAATGCAAAATACATCTAGAAAGGTATTTCAAATAAAATACAAAATGTTTTTTACTAAAAGGCATTTAAATGCAAAATACAAAATAGGTATTTTGCATTTTGTATTTGCATTTTAAATAGAAGTATTTTAAATAAATCGCATCTCTGGCAAGCGTCCTTAGGCCCCGGTAACTGCCTACCATCAGGCGGGCCGTACGCTTGTTTGCCTTCTTAGTAGTATAAAATAAGCTCAAAAAAGCTTACGATTTTTTTGTGTTACCGCATTTACCCGTAAACTTTGTGCAACCTACGTACGAGCTCAGTGTGTGATGATAATGTTCAAAGGTAGTCATAGAAACTTTTCAACGAAACAATACAGCATCGTCGTGTTTGGGCCCCTTTCAGAATATTTAATGCATAAACACCCATTAAAAAATTATTCTATCTATATTTTTCCTATAAAAAGTTGAAGTCTAATTGCCAGATGTTTTATTTCTGTTGGACTATTTGATTATACCTCGCGCTCATAGCCAGGTGCACTCGCTGATCTATAAGGTCGCGTATACGCTATGGATGGGTGATGACATTTTTTCACCGCTTCATAGTACTATAACGCGTTGACGCTGACTACTTTGATTGGAGCGAAACTATATTATTATTATTTTATTTTGTTTTGTAAAATTCAATTAATAATATTTCGGTTTAATGTTTCTTCGAAGAAAGAAAATTAGGTGTTTGTTTTGACTAAAATAATTGTAATCAAAATCTTTATAATATTATTAGATCAAATACAACAATATTAAATAATAAACAAAACAATTCGTTGACTCTATCAATTGTTTTTATATTAATAACTAAAACAAAATATATTTTACTGATAAAAAGTGTTTAAAATCATAAGTTATCTTTGAAGTTTTATTTATTTTGTCGATAACTCTAAATTATTTCTGTGCCTCCTCTGATAAGTGATCTAACTCGAGTTGTACCCTTTTTGTAAATACATACATACATAGAATTAATAAGAAAAAAAAATACGATTTTTTTGGTCTAACTCACGTTCCTTATATACATATATCACGTATCCTTGCACCTCAAACATGCCGTACCGTAAGATTCCAGAGGAATTTATTACCACGTACGATTAGGCTGTGGAATGAGCTCCCTGCCGAGGTTTTCCCAAGAGACTATAGCATGGGGTTCTTCAAGAAAGGTGTTATAAGGTTTTTAAAGGGTCGGCAACGCGTGAGTGACACCACTGGTGTTGCAAACGTCCATAGGCTACGGTGACTTCAGGCGGGCCGTATGCTTGTTTGCCACTTTGGTAGTATAAAAAAAAAACGTTCTTCTATCTGTGTGTATTGCCCAAGCAAAAAATATACACGGCAATCCTGAGAACCGTTGTGCAATGTGCTGGTTTTATGATTTTGTTTTATTTTTCTTGGTAAAGTAGGTACTTTTCTACATTGGCAAAAAATAAATTGAGTAATGACCTTGATGATGATATTATTATTACATTTAAAAAAATTACAAAGTGGTATTTTATCATCACGGTGACCTGTCCTAAACCCAATTCCGCTCGTAAAATATCTTCCACTGCAGTAACATTTATTATGTGGATTAAAATCAACTTGTGTATCATTAAATTATAATATAGCCTATCAACAAAAACTATTATTACAAAGTGGTATTTTATCATCACAGTGACCTGTCCTAAACCCAATTCCGCTCGTAAAATATCTTCCCCTGCAGTTACATTTATTATTTTGTATCATTAAATTATAATGTAGCCTATCAACAAAAACTATTATTGTTTGTTTATCTTCTTTCTTATACATTTGACAAGCAGTCAACTTTTGTCCTGAAAACAGTTATCATTTCCGTCGACAGTAAGTTTTAGTATAGTAGCTTCGTCAACTTTGGGTTGTTGCGCCCCTCTTGCCTTTCCTTACTTCGAATCAGTCCGCCTCAGCTGGTAGGAGCTCACGCACCGGTAACAACGTCATAGTGGATTCCCCCCAGAAAGAAAGAATATCATTTCGGTGGCCGTTATATCATAACTTTTAAAGATCCTTGAGTCAAATATTGAATCATTCCAGTTTTGTGATGTACCTTTACCTAGATACTGTGGATTCGATATTTCGGGTGTTAGTATAGATAATCTGTTTAAAATGTTTAGTTGCAAAATGTATAATGTAAATAATATATATTCTTCTTTATATTCTTCGATGATTCAATTAGTGTTAGAAGAATCTTTGTAAAGAAAATCACCCTAATGGCTCATAAAGAAGCAATTCATTCTATGAGATACGATGACATGCGCGAGAAGCGTATCTTCTGCTTACCAATTACCAGAGTAAAAACGGTGTTCGCAAAGAATGTCTGCTGCTACCTTGGGCCAATTGTATATCATAAAATAAACACAATATGCCATTTGCATACCTTATAATATCAGGCTAAACCTAAAACCAAAGAGCTGTTAACTTGGACTTACGACGAAATGTAGGACTTATTTAAAATACTAGTTTAATAGAGTAGCCATTAAAAAAATAATAATGTTATAATTAGTTTTTTAATTGATATTAGTATAAAATTTAAGTCAAATGTTTATAATTAGATTTAATTTAATTAATAGTTACACCTTAAAATATATTGATGAAATGAAATAAAACAGATAATGGGATAGATTGACTAAAACGCGCTTATCTTCTTCCTAAAAGGTGAAATTTCTGACTGGCTTGTTAGTCTAATGGTTAGACAAATGACTGTTAAGCCGAAAGTAATGGGTTTGATTCCCACAACAAAACAACCACAACACTTTGTCACAAAACTTTGTGTGATTCATAAATGTTTGTGTCGAGTCTGGGTATAATTTGTGTCCATGAATTGTATGTATGTAAAGTCCCCAGGACACAGGTGAATAATACCTGTGTCGCGGGAACTTTACATCTACCCTAACACCCACCTAGTGTGGGAATTCTATTTAAAAAAAGATCATATAAAAAAAGAAAGCTTTTAGCTTTGATTTGATAACGTCAGCCAGTTCCATCTCATTTATACTGAGAAAATACGAGTTATATCTGCAAAATTTATCTATAAAATATGCCAAAATATAAATAATTATGTTATCTATTATAAATATTATGATTGCAAGTCAGTATGACACTGTTGTTGATTTATACGTTCATAATAGTTTAAACTGTACGCACGTCTGCGTTATGTTTTGATTAAAATGGCTCCCAAAGGCGCGGCATATATTGAATTAGCCCATAAACGGGCAGAGGAAAAGAAGACTCACGTTAGTTTCCCTCAACTAAAGTACCCTTCGCTTAGGGATGAAGGGCTGAAACATCCTGTACAATGGCTACAGGGAAAAGCCATGGACGATGGAGCAGAAGGTTTGTGGAGAGTACATAATGGGATTTATGACCTCTCCGAGTTTATTAATAAGCATCCCGGTGGAGAAGAGTGGCTGGAACTCACTAAGGTAAATTTGACTTTCTTATTATTGGTAAATTTAAAAAGCTCTTCTATCCACGTTAACTTAATCTATCTTGAATATATATAAAAATGAATCTTTATTTCCTTACTCACTCTTACGCCCTAACTTAAAAACGTCTTTACTGATTTCATAGATCTTTTTTTAAAATTTTATGATTGGTACTTTGTATATTGTAATTATTTGTAGTTAAGACGGAATCGGGGCAAGCTGCTAGTAAAATATAAATAATGATTCGTTTTGATAGAATTTTGTTGACAAGGATCATTTGAATATAATTATGCGGTATTTATGCATAAAATTTTACGTGTAGTAAGTAATATCCCTTATACAACATTTGTAAAAATAGGTACTAGATTAGGTATAAGTGCTTTCTATATTATGCCTGTTTCTTATTAATTTTATATTACTTATTATAATATTACTTCTACTTATCTATAGTTAGGTCTCTATCTACAAATTATATTCTGACTATTATTCTTTGTTAAGTTATCGATTAAAATTACGTATCTGCAAGACTTTAAAATTACATAGGTAATAAATTCATTGATAGTTTTATGTGCCGTAGCTCTTTTTCAAATAACAGTTTGTCTCTAATGTTACAAAGTAAGCAATGTACTACATAATATGACGTTTTCAATGTAGCTCACGAGATTGACAATAAAATTAATCGACTTTGTTTGACTTTCAGCTTTTGTCAAATAGTTTTCAAATACATATAGGTTGTACTGCGAGCATTCATTCAATTGAATTCTTGTTTGAATTTTATATCCGCTATTAGGCATAAACTGTTAATATAAACGAATTTTAATCTCTCTCTATTTATATAAATCACGATACGTATGCCCTCGTAGTTAAAAGGTGGTAAACTCATCACCAAAACCGATGGGTTCTGTGCCCACACGGGACAAAACTTTGTGTAATTCATAAAATTTGTTCAGAATGGGTGTCAGAACTGTATGTCTATAAAGTTCCGCGTGGCATAAAGCTTATTTACAAGTGAAGGAGTTGTCATTAAAAATAAAATATAATATATTAGATATGTACCTATAGGTATATAGCAATAATCGACACTAATAAATAAATTATTTTTAGGGTACAGATATTACAGAAGCTTTTGAAACACATCATTTGAGTCCCTTTGTGGTTAAAATGCTGGAAAAGTACTATGTTAGAGAGGCTAAAACACCTAGAAATTCTCCGTTTACATTCGAAGAAGATGGTTTCTACAAAACATTAAAACGAGAAATAGTAGAAGAACTAAAGAAGATTCCCAAACAAGAATCAAGAAAAGCCGATATGATTATTGACGGTCTTTTTGGGACAGTTTTGGCAACATCTGTTTTAGCATTGTGGCTTACAAATTATTGGGCTGTTATGATTTCATATTTCATAGCATCTCTTTGTTTAGCATGGACCACTGTTGCCTCACATAATTACATTCATAGGAAATCTAATTGGAGAATGTATCTGTTTAATATGAGTTTATGGTCCTACAGGTAATATTGAAACTGAATGCTTTAAATTAATTGCAATATTATATCATAATCGTCTACCTATATTATTATTTTTATATACTTACTTATATTATTTTTCTTTTGTAGGGATTTCAGGGTTTCACATGCACTATCACACCATCTGTTTCCCAACACACTAATGGATTTAGAAGTCAGTGCTTTTGAACCCATAGTGATGTGGAATCCTAGGAAAAAATCCTTTATGTCTAAATTAACTCTTTTGATTGAGCTGACAATGTTCCCGTTTAACTTCATTCTTAGTTTCATAAAAAGGTGAGTCATGATGTAGTTTATTTAAGTTAAACGTGTAAAAAAGATAATATTAACAGAATAGGATAGAATAGAATAGAATAGATAACTCTTTATTGTACACCAATTACATTTTGATAACAAACATTATTTATACTTAGTTATGTACAATGGGCGGCCTTATCGCTAAAAAGCAATTTCTTACAGTTAATAACGCAGTCCAGCAATGATCTACAATACCTATATGATAATCATGATTAAAAAGAATTACTTAAAATACAAAAATACATAATGTAATAAAATAAATAAAAGTACGTTTTTTTATTGTTTGGAAAGATACAACTGAGCAGGAATATACTTAACCAAATACATTTGTTTTGATGAAGGTTTTTATTTCAGATGTTCTCTAAACTTCACTGTTGAAGGATTCTTTAAGCATCACTATAAATGGCATGATGGTGTTGGGTTGCTTCTTCCATTGTGGATGTTCGTTGTCAGTGGTGCTTCTTTCTACAGCGTATTTGTTATGTATCTGTGGATTAATTGCACTGCAAGTTTAATATTCTATTTAATTGGAAGTAATGCAGCTCATCATCATCCTAAAATCTTCAAGGATGGCGACCAAGTAAAGTAAGCAATACAGTTTTTATTTATCACTTATGTAGCTTTGTAGAATGAGACAAAACTGAATTCGTTAACAATTTATGACAAACTTGCTGGATAGTTGCTCCCATATATATGTAGGTAGATACTGAAATTTACATCTTCATTTTACATTAGATATCACAACGTTTTACGGTAGAAAAACTACGTTGTGAGACTTGTACTTGTAATGTTTTTGGTGAGGTGTAATTTTGTAGAATGAGAAAAGTAAATTGAAAACTACGTAATTTTCTGGCATTCTGTTTTGTTCTGTTCGATTGAAGTTATATGTATTTTATTGAACTGTTACAATTCTTTCACCAGGGACACCATTGTGGACTGGGGTATGCACGAGCTGGAAGCTGTAATGGATCGCACAGATATAAATGGCAACCTTTTCAAAGTAATGACATTCTTTGGTGACCACGCGTTGCATCACTTGTTCCCGACATTGGACCATGGTTATCTAAGTCATTTGTACCCAGTGTTTTTGAAAAACTGTCAGAAATTTAAAGCCAATTTCAGAATGACATCTTCACTTGATCTTTTCATTGGTCAGCTTCAAATGGCAGTAAAAGTTGATCCAAATTTATTAGGTGATTAAAATATTCATTATAATAATAACAATCTTTATTTATTTTTCGCCCAAAGATCACAAAAAAAAACTGATTTACTACTACAACTGGATAGGTTTAAAAGGAGATGACAGTGGAAAGGAGTTGATACAGTATTTAAAATACCTTAATAATCATATATACACGCAAGTAAAGTGAAGGTGATTCAAATATATGTAAGCGAAGTAAAAAAAAGTTTGTTAAAATAGAAAAATAAACTTAATTTAACTCTTATAAGTTCGCCTTTGTACTGTTATATTTATATGTACATTTGTTTCTATGTTATTATGTACAATAAATAATTTAAATTTAACATTATTATAAATAATAATGAAACGCAATATAATATATATATATACTAATAAATACAAGAACAAATAAAATAATACAGTTATTGAGATAATTTCTACAATTTCTCAAAGAGGAGCTTAAATTCAAAACTACTATTTACTTAACCATTTAGTTTTGGTATTCTGTTAGATACCTTCTCGGTGCTGTAGAAATTTCTTCAGTCGGGCTGCTCAATTTAAGCGTAACTTATAGAGTAACAATGTTTGTCTCAAACTATCAGATTATGCACTGAAACGAAAAGAACGAAACTTTTCCAACAGTTTTATTGCATGCTTGTAAAACCCACGATTCGCGCAAACTGTAAATTCCTCCTTTTACTCAATATTAGACGTGAAATGCAATTTATCATTCTCAAGGGACACTACTGTAGAGTGCGGTATGCAAGAGCTCGAAGCTTAGATGGATCGCTCTGATACTATTTACTTAACCATTTAGTTTTGGTCTTCTGTAAGATACCTTCTCGGTGCTGTAGAAATTTCTTCAGTCGGGCTGCTCAATTTAAGCGTAACTTATAGAGTAACAATGTTTGTCTCAAACTATCAGATTATGCACTGAAACGAAAAAAACTAAACTTTCCCAACATTTTTATTGCATGCTTGTAAAACCCACGATTCGCGCGAACTGTAAATTCCTCTTTTTACTCAATATTAGACGTGAAATGCAATTTATCATTCTCAAGGGACACTACTGTAGAGTGCGGTATGCAAGAGCTCGAAGCTTAGATGGATCGCTCTGATAATGCAAATAGACAACTACTTATTTAAAGTTGTGACATTATTTAATGACCACACCATTTACTAACAATAAAATCTTTGGCCAAGCGATTTTGACGTAAACGGCCAAAATTACTTAATTTTGGCCGTTTACGTCAAAATCGCTTACCCATTCCACAACCTTAGATAAGTATCTAAGCTTGTGGAACGGGCTCTTCCTGGCGAGGTTTTTCCAAGAAGTCTCTCGGGAAAACCTCGGCAGGGAAAGCCCCATAATTTAGTCATATTATGGGGTTCTTCAAGAATGTGCGAGTGATACCCTTGGTGTTGCAGGCGTCCTTAGGCTCCGGTAACTGCTTACCACACAGGAACCATACATTTCAGCGGGATAATTATTCGGGTTATTCTAGACTATAAACTATCTCTGTGCCAATTTTCATGCAATCTATTGAGTAACAAACATCTTTCCATCCAAACTTTCACATTTACAAATTAGTAAGATTGTGTGTTCGATAATATAAGATATAAATTATTTGTATTCTACAAGTGGTCGAGCGCGAAGTTTGTCGATCGTAACTTTTAATTTATTCTGTTTCTTGCCAAAAGTTGAAGTCTAATTGTTAGATGTTTTTTTCTTATGGACTATTTGGTTACATATTAGTCAGTGTTAGCTTTGCCTAAAGGCGCTCATAGCCAGGTACACTCGCTGATATGCTGATAGCTTATGCTATGGTGATAGCATAGTGGTATTTATCTGAGCGTCATCGTTCGTCGCCCCGTTCAATCTCTACATTCTTTCGTTAAATGGCAGCAAATTTTTTTACCAGTTCATAGTACTTGGAACGCGCCGACGCGACGCGACGTTTCTTTAACTGATTTGAGAGCGATACTATTCTTATTCTTAATTCTTTATTGTACACAAAAGATGTACAAAGAAAATATCATGTACAAAGGCAAGCTTAACTCATAATGAGTTTTCTACCAGCAAACCTCAGAGTGGTAGAGCAAATTAAGTGTACAATTAAATAAGAAAGATGAGGGAGATAAATAAAATAGAATCATTACTTAAAGAGCTAATACATACCATAATGAATACTATCGTAAACATATATTATATATCTATGAGCACATAGATACTATATTATTATTTAAAATAACATTTTAATTTGTAAAATGTGTTATTTCGGTTTAAGTTTCTTCAAAGTAAGAAAATTTGGTGTTTGTATTGACTAAAATAATTTTAATCAAAATCCTTACGATATTATTAGATCAAATACAACAACATTAAATAATAAACAAAACAATTTGTTGACTCTATCAACTGTTTTTATATTAATTACCAAAACAAAATATGTTTACTGATAAAAAGTGTTTAATAATATAAGTTATCTTTGAAGTTATAATATATACTTCGTTGATAACTCTAAATTAATTCATTTGAATCTAAAAGGGTTGAAAAATATGAAAAATCATTATACATAAAGCATTTCAATGAATTCAAAGAGAAATAGATATTTTTAATATTTAAATACATGTAGATTTCTTTTGAGTTTACACGTATGGATTTATTATGCATTTTACTAGCTGTTAAATTGGGATTTCATCTCGTGTCATAAATGGACTGTAAAGTGCAAACATATTTTAAAAATCTGAATAATAGTTTACAATTAGCACGTTCAAACGAACACACTTTTAAGCTTTGTAATATTAAAATAAGTAAAAAATAGAAATGAATTTTATTTGTAAAAATAAATAATTAAATTATTTATTAGCATATGTTCACGTGTAACTGACACGCAAACAAAACTGCCAGTGAAAGCTAGTATTTTCGAGCGAGCTTAGTTCTGTTCGTTTGTCTTTTCATTGCATCAGCAGCCTCTCTATGGCGGCATCAGATGCTCGTAGGCGCGCCGACGCCGTCTAGTTCGCCGGCGACGGATCGAATCAGCGAGGAGACTTTCCTGTCTGATTCGCTCCGCCGCCTCCTTGAGCGAGATAATGTCCTCGCAGAAGGATGCGACCGCCGTCCATTCCCTGTCGCTGGTGACCATGGACCGCGCCACGGCCGGCGGCGACAGGTCTACTCCAATGACTGTGACTGTGACAAGGTCCCGGCGGCGCTGCCCCGCCCAAGCCGGACACAGTCGCAGGGGTGGCAGACGGGACTTGGTTCCTTCCTACCGACCTTGGGCAGGAAATGCCCGAAGCAACCGAGCCTGGACAAACCTGCACTAGTCGGAAGGAAAGGGTCCCGTACTGCCGCCCTGCCCTCTCTGCATAGCATGTCTGCCGTAAGCCTTAATTGTATAATAAGTACTTACAATCAATACTTGCTTTCCTTTACTATCAGTTTAACGTGACCCTAGATAGCTCTCGTGACTTCATTTATCAGAGTTTAATAAATATCTTATCGCTAGCAAGTTTTCCGAACAAAAACACCATTACTAATTATGTTTAGATACGGTTGCGAAAAAGGTTAACAATGTTATAACAATCATTATTAAAATTAATATAACTGGTACCTACACAAACATTTTACGTAATTGTATTTTTAGGTAGTGAAGTATCCCAATTTAATATTAAATGTTCTCGTAACTCAAACTTCATTTACACGACACAAACTTTGTTGCCTGCTACGTTGGTAGGTCCTTAAGTGCGGGTTTGATACCCGAGTCAGGCTAAGAATAGATATTCGATTTATCTTTAAAGAAATTCACAATAGCTGCCCGAAGTTTAGAATTTCGTATGGTACGACCCCGTGCCCTGTAAAGCACGTTTAGAGTTTAGTCTTACGCCTGACCTCTAGAACAAAAATTGCGCATATGTTCTGAATGGAAAACAAACCCACTACCATCGGTTGAGCAGTCTGTCTCAGAGGTCACTAATCACTAGACCAACAGGTCCATTAAAATGTTAGTTTTTTTAATACTACTTGGGTGGCAAACAAGCATTCGACCCACCTGTTGTTAAGGTAACTACTTAACATCAGGTGGGTCGTATGCTTGTTTGCCACCCAAGTAGTATTAAAAAAAAAGTAGCCTATGGACGCTTGCAATACTAGAGGTATCACTTGCGTGTTGCCAACCCATTGTTTTACACCAGGGCTTTATGATGATAGTGTCCCTGGGATAGGAATACGTTTCTTTCAAAACGCATCCCTAAATGAGCGCTGGGGAACTGTACTCACACTGGTTTTCTGTAAGGTGAAGGTCCTTCTCCAGTCGGGCTTGCTCGCTAGTATGGTGCCCTACCTCTCTGACATAACATAGTTACGACAAAACATTCTTGCTTATTTGTATTTCTATGTTATACGACCGCTTGTGTCCTCAATAAATATGAACTATCTCGTCAAACATCACTGTCTTGAACAAGGTACAATAAAACGTATACGTTACGATTTATTTTATGTCCTTACACATATTTTAGATACTATAACATTTTATTTAACACTGTTTTTGGAAGTATTTTTGTAATGTTCTTATCTATAAAATTTTAAGAGTTTTTAGGTGGCGAACAAGCACACGGCCCGCCTGATAGGAAGTAGCTTTCGGACGCTTGCACTTTGCTACCACAAGTAGGCATCACTTGCGTGTTACCGAAAAAAAAATTGAACATCAGAGGTTATAATGGAATTCCCCTGGGATAGGAAAACGTTTATTTTTAAAAATGCATCAAAAAATCAAGAGTTGCTGTACCGATATTACATCCTTACTTTAAAATAAAGCCCATAAACATGCACAAACCCTCTCTCTCTTTTGATAGAGGAGAGGAGACCCGTGCCCAGCAGTGGGACATATATGGGTTGCTATTATAAACATGCACTAAAACCAAACTAAATCTTTAACATAAAATTTTATGGGGTTCAGTTTATTAAATCTTCCTCTCTCCTCTTTGAGATCCGTAATCTTTCAAAACGCTGCCGGTATTACGGCGTAGTTGATATAGCTGGTATATAAATTCCTTTAAATACGCAAAGCCGACGTTGTTGCTGGCTCGTCGGACCATTAAGTCTGGTGGAACATCTTCATCAGAGGCCGGACTCCAATAATTAACGGTGAGATATCGCAACTTTAAAATGATATAAAGCTTCTCACTCCACAAATTAATTATTTTCATGATTTAAATTCGAGTAGCTTGTGCCGCAGACGTTTAACTAACAAGATCCGTTATGTGTACGTAGAATTCTTATTTGAAAAACATGTTAGGTACCAATTCCATTTTTACGTTTCACGCACTGCGAAATTAATTATTTCAATAAATTCTGCCGGAGTGACAATGCATATGACAATTTGATTTTGTTTTTAGAGTAAAAAATAGAAATATTATGTTAAGGTCAAAACAACAAGCAGGTTTACCTCTTTAGTTAAGTGCAACTAGGTATTAATAACATACTGAAAGCATATGATAATCTAATAATCCACTCGAAGATTGTTCTTTGTATTTATGATCATAACAGTACATTTTCTGGTATTAAGAGAATCTGGTATAATGGGAATCTGGTATTTTGATCATCTGGTATTTTGGGAATCTGGTATAGTGGGAACAAAGGACTGTAGCGCCCTCGCCGTCGTCAGCAACTTCTCCTCCAATCTGGCTCCTGGGACGTAGACAGTTGGTTGAAGCTAGGGTTTATAATACGGCGACTACTTGTTTACTTCGAGTAAATGAATAACACTTTGATAAGTAATAATGACTTATTTATTTCATATTCTTGTTTTAACTCTATTACACAACTTGGCTTCAACGAAGCCCGAACCTGTCTCCAATTGACAACCTTCATGTCATTTTATTCAAATCTTATTCTTTACTTTTCTTAAACGTCAGAGGTTTCACCATTGGTATGCGGCCAGCTAGTGACCACCAATAAACCTCTACATCCCGGGGGCACCCTTTTGGAGATAGGTTCGTTACAATACCCCATTCCTATTCTAAGGCTAAAGTGTGGGGGGGCACGAACCGGTCTTCTAATAAAACTAATCCCGAATCGAGGTGTCTGATCTACCAGATCTTCAGGCTATTTTCAAATAAGGGATCTGATATTACAAACTTCTCGACTCGGAATCCCCCCTGTCCAAAACCCCACAAAAAACCGAGGGGCGGTCCCATACATTACGTCCCTACTCGACATAAAAAAAACAGACAATAATAGAAAACTAAACGAATCCATTTCATTATATGTTTGATGCAATTCAGAAATAACGTGTCTAAACTTCAAAGAAAAGAGACTTTACGCCCACATTTCTAGGATTTTTATACACTACTTCCAACTTGCAGTCATCCACATACCGGAATGTACTCTTTGAACATATGTTCAATGCGTCTTCCACTTCACCCCCTCCCAACAAAAGAGAGACCCAATGTTTGAGAACATTGTAATGGATTTGATCCATGGTCGACGTAATTGAATCATAATTCAACATTAATAAAGTAGATACAATTCAATAAAAACTTAACGAATGACATCTGGGCTTCTGAAGACCTCACCAGTCTTCAGTCTCATTTCTTTGGAGTTCGTCATCCATTACATGAAAACAAAAAAACAATTTTAGTTACCCATTAACATAAAACATATTGCATATTGCTATCTTCATATAACATTTACAACGACGTTCTATTAATTCCAACATCTTATGAATCTTTCTTTCTCCCTTTCTTTCCATTAAACTTAGGGTTTGAGAATCTTGAGTGGTAGCCACACTCAAACTCATACCAAATCTACGTACTCCTTTCTTTCTTTCTTTCTTATTACGATGTGTGATAACCACAACCTTACCGAGATTTCTTTTCTGGCATTTTGTATAACTTTTTACATACTTCCCGATTCTTTTATTCGCATTTTTTATTATATTTTGTATGCGCGATTTTCCAAATGTTTCCCTTAAACCAAAATGACTCCCCATTACAATATCATCACGTATTACCCGCATGAATTCCGTATTCAACAATTTTGAAGAAAGTAATAGTTTTTTAATTACCCCATTTTTGTTTATTACCTTATAAAAAAAATCATTATGCAAGAAATACCCCTTGTAACGGTTACGACCGCTATTAACTAATCGCTGATGCCAACGTAAAAGATTATCTCTCTGTTGCACTCTAGAAACTTCGACTGCTTTTGTTTCGTTCCCATTTAACCCATCATTAGTCAAATCCCCATTACTAATATTAAAAGATACTAAATTCGAACCAACATCATTACATGCAACGTCATCGCGTGTGCATTCTGGTTCACATAATTCATCATTCATTCGTTCATCTACAATACCACATAAATGTATTTCATCACCATTACCCTTTAACTCGTCTGAGTTTATAAATGTTGATACTCCTCTAGGCATCACTAGAGTTTTATCTTTAAAATTCAAAATAGCGTCAAATTTAATTAAAAAATTTTGACCAATAATTACATTTTGTCTAACATTACGTACTATATAACAGTTAATACTATATACAACATTCTCCAATACTATATTAATATTAGAGCGTCCTACTATGCAGAGTTGTTCTCCATCCACAGAGCGGAGTGTGACATCACCTGCTTCTTGTGCTATTAAAGAACATTTCTTTGCAAAGACGTCGGAAACCACTGTCACCGATGCGCCGGAATCAAGAAGTGCAGGAGTACTAATACCTCTAATCTGGCATAAAATAAAAGGATTGAACCCACCGGTAGTCATGTCCGGTGATGTCATTGACATGACGTTTTTCGTAGGTGGCCACATCTGTTTCTGGTGCCGTCCTGCGTCTGGGTGCATCATTGCACCTCCAAGTCGACCGTTATTCGGTCCCACGTCATCATGTTGATTCGAGCGGCTTCTAAAATTATATTTGTGTATACTATTTTGTCGTGTTGGGATCGAAGGCGTATCCCTTGGGATTCTTATGACTGAATCTGAAGGAGCCATAGGGGTATAAAAAACGGAATCGTTGTCTAATTTTATCTTTAAGTTCAATGGTGTGTTGTCAACTTCATCTCGAAGTGACTCCATTTGGATAAGAGTGTTTTTTAAATTTTCTTTATCCGTGAACAAAGTCGCCATCAATTTTGACTTATAAAAAAAATTTGATCCTTTTATAAATTGTTTAATAAATACGTTATCTTGTATATTCGCCTTAACCGCCAGAAGGTTTAAGGCATAAAAGAAACTCAATCCATCCTCTTTTGGCTTCTGCCGTCTCTCATAAAAGAGTGACACGTAGTCCTGTGTCGATTGAAATTCCTTCGTAAGCCTCTCCGTAATATCTTTGAAAGATGTAGTTTCTTCTATAACTGCTTTATAGAAGGATAACGCAGGCCCAGCCAAGTATGCCCCCAACACAATTTTTTTTACCCCATCATCATTATATTTATTCACCGCACATACGATGTTAAATTGGGTTAAGAAGTCTTTCACGTCATGATGGACGCCATCAAACTTCGTTGTTGCCATTATTTAATAAATCAAATTTTACGTATCTTTAATGGTTTGGAATCCTCTTCGCGCTCTCCACCATGTAGCGCCCTCGCCGTCGTCAGCAACTTCTCCTCCAATCTGGCTCCTGGGACGTAGACAGTTGGTTGAAGCTAGGGTTTATAATACGGCGACTACTTGTTTACTTCGAGTAAATGAATAACACTTTGATAAGTAATAATGACTTATTTATTTCATATTCTTGTTTTAACTCTATTACACAACTTGGCTTCAACGAAGCCCGAACCTGTCTCCAATTGACAACCTTCATGTCATTTTATTCAAATCTTATTCTTTACTTTTCTTAAACGTCAGAGGTTTCACCATTGGTATGCGGCCAGCTAGTGACCACCAATAAACCTCTACAGTACCCAGTATAAAAATAATAATATAGCTTTTTTAGAGTTTTGCTAAAAGATATCTAATAATAAAAGAAAATCTGACAACTTTTTTAATACAGTGGAATTTCATCCAATAAAATTATAATAATTTATGTAGGTATAAATATACAACAATATAATTAATGTATCACTGCCAACAGCACTGTTTTTATCTCCTCTATTAAAGGGAGTGGAGAGAGTTCAGGCCATAGTTCACACACGCTGGCCTGATAGAAATTAGTAGGCCACACATGCCTTTAAAATTTCTTGTAAGGCGATTGGCACACTGTACCATACGACGCTACGGAGTGCGCGGCAATGGAACAAAACACTGTACGTGAAAGCGTTTTCATTCTGTTGTACTACGCATAAAGAGAGATACTTTTAAGCATACTTAACACGAACAGGCACTCCCGCGATGAGCCGCGTGGTGCGGTGCAGTGTACCAATTGCCTACGAAATGTGGGTTCCTTCATGTTAGCAGCAAGTAAATATTTTCTATAGTACATTATATACCAGACTAGGGGCGCCCGCGACTTTGTCCGCGTGCAGATTTGGAATATTTTCCCCGATTTTGAAACATATCTCACTACTGCTCCGCTCCTATTGATCATAGCGTGATGTTATATAGCCTATAGCCTTCCTGGATAAATGAACTACTATTTTTTCTAATCGAACCAGTACTTTCTGAGATTAGTGCGTTCAACCAAACAAACAAACTCTTCAGCTTTATAATGTTAGTATAGATTATTTAAGTAGTATACCTAGAATACCTATATATTTGTATTTTTACAAATTCTGATTCTGAGTGAATCTCTGATTTTTTTTAAATAAAATAATGTTGAACTCGAAATTGTTCATAGTTATATAGAATGTTGGATTGCTCGCCTTCGAAACAGTAGGGTCGATTCGGTGGACTTTGGTAAATAGATGCGGGTAGAATAACAAAACGTTTCTGTCCTATGTGGGAATTTATTCGATGGTATCAAACGGACAGCCCTGTAACATATATTTTATTTTTTCTTGATAAATAAAACACGTAGTATGTATAAAATAGCCGGGGCCACAGAAATGTACGGTAGTGTTGTAGGTACAGTACTTTCACTATTTAGTAATGGACATTAAATTATTATAAATCTTATAACAAACAAATGAAAGAGCCGAACATTGTAATAATTGTGTAGCATCTTCAATAAATTAGACCTTTTTTTCTGTAAATTGATATTATTCAAGAATTACATCTAGGTTTGGAATAGAATAGGTATAATTTCATTATATAATCTCTCATTGTGTCATCATACTAAAAATAAGTACAAAGCATTGCGTAACTCACAACACAACATTTATTAATGAAGCGTTAAAAGCAAAAAAAATATTTAAATTAGTATTAGAGCCATTCCGAGATACACTTTATATACATTAGAAAAAGTCGTACTTATATACATATATACTTATGTATTATTATTTATACTTACAAAATTCTTTTTGTGTACTTTTTTTTACTGAATAGTGAATATCTGGCATCTGCAAAACTTGTCTTTTTAAATAAACCTATCCATATAGTTTTATTTAAAAGGACAATTTATCCTCAAGGTCTATTAGGTAATACATATAAAATATCATAAATAAATGAAGTAAAAGCCCATTTATTTTAAAATGAAATATTTAGTTATACAGTCGCATAGATCACGTCGTTTTCAGATTTAACAATGTAACAGCCCAAAGCGATGAAATACTCAAGCAAAGTAATATTTTTTGTTTAATTTCAATTCGACGTCTTTCTAGATGGAAAGTCCTATTACTGGAACAGACGGCTAGGAGACATTCCATTTCGTTTTATATTAGATAGTTAATTAATTTAGTAGATATAATCCGCCATTTTTATATTGTGTATATATATTTTTTTGTTTATAAAGTTGACTACCTGGTATACTAACTCACAATTAAGACTATTGAAGTCAGATAAAGTAAAAATAATAAAATTATTTATTTGAAACAGTTTACAATAGTGCTTTATGATAAGTAAGATACGATAAAAGCTGTAGTAGTGAAGCGCTGTGGCGCAGCAGATGTCTGAAGATTTAGTCAGGCGTTTCTAATAAAAAATACATATTATAAATTACTAGAGGAAACGAAGACATTTGTACTTAGTCACAGTAAAAAGTCAGCTGCTTAATTTAAACATTACAAAAACATATAGAAGAAGGTACGAGAAGACGTATATAAATACATATATGCACACACACACCAACTAGTTTCTTTGTTTCTATATTGATGCATCATAATTTCGATCTCGCCGAAGATAAATAGGGCAGTGTGAGACTAACTCTCATAGTCATCGGACTATGAGAGTTAGTCTCACACACTTTATGCAATTTATAGGATGCACTTATGCACTTTATGGGATGCACTTATGCACTTTATGGGATGCACTTATGCACTTTATGGGATGCACTTATGTACGTTATGGGATGGTAATCCGAGATGATCGGCAAGAGACCTGGCGTAGAAACAACGGCCTTACTTGCTTACCGAGGAACGGTAATGTAAACATTTACAAACTTCAGGCATTAGAAAAACTCAATTTATATTTTAAGCCCAACCCGGGAATCGTATCTAGGATGCATTCAATATATACTAGACCAATAATGCACATATAACTCGTATTTAAAAACTATTCTGAATAGAATACATTTTGATAAAAAAAATATTTAGCATGGATGTCCATGAGTTCCGCTTTTCAACAGAATTGAAAAGTGGTAATCATGGACATCCAACATAGAAATCGCATGTACAATAAATAATCCAAAATAAACAAGTAGATACTTGTTAAAAGAAAATTGGAAAAAAACGTAATTTCCGTTGGGCTCTGAATCACATTTTAGCGTGACGCTTTCCTGTCGTGTCAGTTATACTTTCATTCTACCCTTCCTTAATTATTGGAAACGTTTTTGCACATCGATTTTGTGAGTAAACCTGAAAACCACCCCCTATACTCGTATCTCTTCGTTTATATTTTTATTGCTGTTTAATTTTGTTGACATGCTTTTTCGGGACTTGTACTTTCAGTGTAATGGATTGTAAAGGAATTCGAGGATACCGTAAACATTTATAATTTAGCTTAAAGTGTGTCGCTTATCTTTCGATTTATGTCACGCCTACCAAGAATTCCGCTCTTAGGTAAAATAATATGTAAAATTTTAATAACTAGCTTTTGCCCGCGAATTTGCCCGCCTGTGCAATCCGGGATCAGTAATTTTTTTTGGGATGAAAAGCTTATGTGTCAGTCCAGAATATATAATCTATATTTGTGTCACATTTTATCTAGATCCGTTAAGCTATTCTGGCGTGATAATTACTCAAACTCAACTCAAACTTTCACGTTTATAATATTAGTAAAATGAATGTGCTTATACCCGGCACATTTAACCTAATGGAAGAGGCTTTAAAATGTAGCGTTAAAGCTCATTTATATATTGACCTCTCGGGTCCTCTTCATACAAATACTATAAGGCCCATAAAGGTATTAAAAGACTATTTATAGCTTAATGAAGTCCATAGCTATTATTTGCAAAATAAGGTTGTAAATCTGATAGAAGCGCACACGTGGGAGGCATCGCTCACTGCCGACAGAGGACGCTCTGATTGCGTCTACGCTAGATTTATTTCAGCACTCAATTTATTTCTTTGAGCGAGTTACTCAAGACTAGAAGCTGCACTTAAGGCATTTGCTCGGAACTTAAGTAATCTCATGCTTTAAATCCCATATCGAAAAATTGTATAATTTAAATCTTATTCCATGAGCTATATATTTTTCTGACTCGCCGGTCAAGTGGTCTGCTTTGCACGGTCGGGACAAAAAATATACACGAGGTCTATCTGTTTAGATAATGTATAATAAATGCCCAAAGTTAGCAAATCACCGACGCGTGATTTCTCTCTGGTCGTGTCAGATTACCACCTCATCAGACTATGAGAATCAGCAGAGTGAGTAACTAGAGTAACTAAAGAGTGGATTGTGAAAATCAGCGTCGGACATCAAGTTGGATGTTTAGAGGTCTATGCTGAACTGGACCTATTTGGCACAAATTTGAGGTATACACAGTATTTATTATTCTTTGTTTATTCTTCTTTTTAATTGTTATATTTAAGTTAATATAGCTTGTTATGTCTGGTTTTGTGTCCAAATAAATATTTTTTCTTTCTTTCATGTGTGTATTTTTCTATTTAAAATAACTATAAATAAATTGTTAGGAAACTATGTACAGTACTATTTTGTACTGTATATTTGTTGTCTATTTACACTGGACAAACTCCAGTAATATATTTCATAGAAGTTTGCAAGTATTCACTGCAAACGCGTCTGCGATGCATGTAAATACTCGTAATATGAAGACTCGATATTGGAATTCTGCGCCTACTATCTGAATTTATTGGTGCAAACCCGTTACCTTCGTCGATATGTTACTTCATGTAAACTCATTTCACGACGACTGTGAATTTATTATGGAAATGCGTTGTGTGCGCATTGTATAATGTTTACTTTTGACGGCAACAGTAAACACGTGGTGACAAATATGTTTCAAGAGGAAACAGGCGCCGAATACGAGTATGTTATTGAATCTCTGTGAGAGCAACTTAACAAAACTACGAGCAAACACACTTTGTTCAAAGTATACGATCACTGCATCTTATTCAAGTTTGAGTAAACAACACTTGATGTTTTCAAGCATTTGTAAGAGACGGATGTTGAATGGGACTAAAACAGTTACGAGCGTACAGAGTAGGAAATTGTCTTCATTTCCCACAATCCTTGTCGGAGCGTTCTGACGAGAAAAAAGAAACCCTCCGAGGGATAGTTTCTTTATGCAGCGAAGTTCAAAGAACTCCCTTCAATTGAGTGGTACTCAAACCTATGAAGTGTAAGAAAGCTACACAATCCTT
This sequence comes from Trisateles emortualis, assembly GCA_947095525.1. Classification (NCBI taxonomy): domain Eukaryota; kingdom Metazoa; phylum Arthropoda; class Insecta; order Lepidoptera; family Erebidae; genus Trisateles; species Trisateles emortualis. Next base: position 8,476,687 of record OX352735.1, on the reverse strand, counting down.
TTTCCTAGAACAGTATGAAATACTCATTTTTATTTCAATTTAACTTTTGAAGAAAGTATTCGGTTTGTTGAAACGAAGCTTTTACTGTGAACGATTTCTCTTTAACCTATTGAAGCGTCTTAAGGGTTAAATAATTTGTAACTGAAAAGTAGTCCTGATACATTCATGTTTAAATACGTGTAAAAAGGTTGACATCTTTCGGTGAGCTACAGGGTCTTCGAAGCGGTACATAAACATTTGAATACGCCAGCAGACAAATAAATATTTAAACACAGAGTAGGGGCGAAGTGTAAGGCATTCATCGCTTGAGAGTGTCATTTAAATGTGATTCATGAAAATGTACATGCTTTTCGTGTATTCTAAAGTTAGAGAGATTCCACACCTTTAAAACCATTACAGGTAGACTTAAAAATTATATTAATTAAAATTAATGAAATAAAAGTTCTTCTTAGAGTACCGATGGCAATCTAAATTGTTTTTTTTAAAGACAACTCCGTCACTAGGAGATAAGCCTGTGTCGCGGGCGACTTTCAAACATACAATTCACGGACACAAATTACACCCAGACCCGGAACAAACAATTATGCATAACACAATTTTTTGTCCCGTATGGGAATCGAACCCACGGCTGCCGGGCGTAGCAGTCAGGATCACTAACCACTAGACCAACAGGACAGCCAGGTCAAATTGTATCGGCCCAAAACTACTAGCCACGAGTTAAGCGTTATCAGTAGCATTCATACGCTCCCTCAACGTGCAGGTGAGCATGTAGGGAGACAGAGCATGTAGGGCATGACATTATGTGTCCTATAGTTTGCAGAACAGCACCACATATGCATATCAGGTTACAATCGTCTATGAATTCCCACCTGGACAAGCTTGAATAAGAGTTGAGACATGGAATATTATATTCTTATCACTTATTACGGCAGTATTTAAAGTCAAAGATATAATAAAAAAATCTTTAAGACTACGATAAAAAAGGTCGGAAGAAAGAAATATGGCAAGAAATCAATACATCCTTTAACATACTCTTACGTACTAAAAGAAATTGTCAATTTTGATGAAGCAGTGGAACGACTGTTGTATACTATAGAGGTATTGGTTTCCTTGATTGCATTGGATATTTTTATCAAAAAATGCTAATGCTATCAAAAGTATCAAGAACTCTTACTTTTTTCTTAATTATAATTACAGCACTAATACACGTGATGGGTGTCAGCACTATAACAATAAATAAACGAAGTATAGACCATTGTACCATCAGATTGGTAACTAAACTGAGCAGGGAGCTCATATTTACATAAAGTTCGCGGTAACCTGACACTCGTGTGTCGGGTTCCTAACTTCACAAATATGTATGCAATGCAGCCAGCTCTCTAAAAGCTTTTGTCCAACACGCACGGTTATTTTCTTGAGATGCTCACATTCGCTTACAATGCATATTTTATTTGGGTAAACATGTAGCTGTTTTGAAATGTACTGCTCACTGTATCACTAGTTTACTTAAAAGCAACGTATTTGTATACCCTTGTATACAATAAGTGCTGTGAGTGTTTTTGATGAAGAATATGGAAAACGATGTGTAGAACTATTGTATGTGTATTTGTATTTCCTTTAAAAAAGAGTACACTATGAAATTGTTTTATTAAAAAAATAATCAACAATCAGTTATGCTTAATAAAACTCTTAATAAACTAGGAGTAAGACTTTTGCATGCTGTTTCCTTAAATGACGTAAATGAATACTAAAATGCATTTTTTGGAAATTCAATCCTAAAGGGGTACAACCTGTTTAACCAGGGCAAAATCCAGACAAGCTGCTAATACTAGGTATATCAATCAATTTAATTCCATCAATTTATTTAATAAAATACGTAAACGTTTCGATACTGAGATTTTCTTTGGCCCCAAACTAAGCTTATGCTTGTGTCTTGGGCGCCGCCGTTGGAATTGCTCAGTAATGAAAATATATTATAGTATAAACTAGATATATTTACTTAAGTTGTGTTTTTATGTATTACAAGCCTTAGGTAATAAATTGTATAATTTGATATGTGTTACATTTTGTGTTAGCGCAGAAAGTAACGCAACCAACCAAAAAATATTTGTTAACGAAAAGATGACATCTATTCATTAATAAAAATATTTAGAACAACAACGTAAATATGTACGTATATAAATTATAAATATGTGTTAAAATTGCTACTGATAAATAAATATGTAAACAATTGATATCTGATGGTGGACAGCAGCAAAGCAATGGATGAGCATGGCACAAGACCAGAACAGATGGTGCTCAAAAGAAGAGGCGTTTTATACCCAGCAGTCTATGGATAAAGGTTGATGGTGATCTGCCGATTATGTATTAACTGTTCAAACTCAGTGAATTAACAGGTAATACCCAATAAATGTCAAGTAAAGTCCCTGTTCACCACAAAATCACGTCAGTAGCATTAATTACTAATAACTTGTTTTTATCCTCGATAATTATATCCTTGCCCTATAGGTAATACATGTCATATTATTAACATTGTAGCAATGCACATAGTAAATAGTATGAATATACTCGTAGTAGTCGGACCTATCCCAGGGATAAATCCCATCACAAACCCAACAAACTTTTGGGTCGGCAACACGCAAGTATAGCAAACGTCAATAAACTACGGTAACTGCTTAGCACCAGGCGGGCTGTATGGTTGTTTGCTACGAATAATATTAAAAAAAATGCTAGAGTTCATGGGCTCGATTCCCATCCAGAACATTTTTTTGCGTGATGATGAGCTGCCTGTCTTATATTATAATAATCGGGTTAATTTTATAATCCGCATATAATCAAACCAATTACCACAGGATATCACTGTGGCAATTACAAACGTATTCATAAGGCTGTTAGTCGTAAAATTAGGAGCGGTAATGGAATATTAACAGAAATTCTACGCCTCAACCTCATAAAAATATGTCGTTTAGGAATTTTTCCACATTCACAGTAGCATGACGCCTAGTTCAAAGTATTGAGCAATTATTTCTAAACGTTGAATATTTGTAGTTTGGATTTAGATTGGATTTTTAGGCGTTGATTATTGTACTTATTAATAACAACCTATACTAATATGTCCCGCTGCTAGATACGTCTCCTTACCTTTATTAAGCTATCATCTCCAATTTTTTACTTTCTTTTAAATTTCTTGTGAATTATGAGCACAATTAAACACGTGACTTGGAGCTTAATAGGTATTCCTAAAAAGGAACATGATATTCTAGCTACAAGATCAATGTTCCTTGAATAATAAAACAGGCTATGTTACTCTTTCACCACCTAATGTTGTTATATAAGTACTATAAAATTAAATTGTCACCTCAATTTAAACAACTGCTAAATAATTTTCGTTCACCTGGCCTTTTATTTGAAGGAATAAGATATTTTCGTGAAACCAAATACTTTTTATTTTAAGGTACAATGATTGGTCGTTATCTGATGCTAATGGATCATTTTACGAATGTGTCATTTTAAGTAGTAGACAAAATGTAGATGTGATATTATGTTTATTTATGGTAAATACAAGAATAATATTAAAAACTTATTTAAACTAACTAAACCTAAATATGAAAAACTAATTAATTCAATAAAAGGCAATAGTTTAGGCTCTGTCAACCGGAAAAGTGCCCGAAAGGCTGGCGGCATTTCTACGTTAAATGGCAATGCTGATTCTCTCTGCAAGAAACAGGCCAGCCTTTTGGTCACGCGAAGCGTCGATCAGTAGTGCGTGATTTCCTGAATAATATAAATATTCATTATGCGTGTGAAGGATAAAACGTAATGAAATAGCCTGTTATTGGCACTAGGAAGAAGGAGAAGACAGTAGTGAAGTAGTCTATTACTCCTACACTACTGCCTTCTAAAATTTTTTGTAAATTATTTTCTTTTTATTAATAATTATAATATTTTTTTAATAAAACATATAAAAGTAACAAAGTATTACTTTTTGGCCGTGTATGTCAATGTGTAAGGGGATGGAGTGACTTTTCGTCTGTAATTGATATGACTTCAATAATACAACTTTCATTTAAGATTGATATAGGCATTGAATATAATTAAACAACTTAAGTATATTAAAATATATTATCCTGCCGTTACCTAATTACAAAAATAATACCACATTTTGCAGCTTCTCTCATTATCTTGATACATTGTAGCTCATTTCATCTCATATAAATGAGGCTTTTTACATTCCAAGATAATTAAGATAAGTTAAAATTAATTGAATAATTGTGTTGCCATTAGACGTTTGGGGGAACCGCGCTTCAGTAGCTCATTAGTGTCACCCGCTAATTATTGAGGAGTATTCTTGTCACGTAATAATTATTCGAGCCTCGACTTTGAATGCTACTGTAATGAAAAGGTTTTCAACTTATAAAGAGAAGTTGCAAGCAGCACGTCCCACTTTTTATTGTATTTTTTCTTCCTTGGCCTATTTTAAATTCATAAAGCTATTAAGAACTGTGGATTAGCATCACAAACGCATGACAACAAGGTGTACTACCTAACAATTTAGTAACACTCATGATAATTAATTATATGTATATAAAAAGTGTACATTTGGTTTAGTCAGATTATTTTTTTTATTTTAGTACGCCAGTAACTTCTATCAACAATATCTCCATCCAAAGGTTGCCTGGTAGAAATCGCTTTAAGCGATAAGGCCGCCCATTGTACTGTACTCTGTAGCATAAGTTAAATTTAATGTAATATATAGTAGTGTACAATAAAGTGTAAAATAAATAAATAATAAATAAATAAGTGAAGTTTTGTGTATTACGTCGTTTCATACGTTAGGATGAATGTGTAGGTGTTAGTTATTTCAAAGAAATACCTAGGATACAAAGTGAAAAATGGTGTGTAATTTTCGTTAAATCGAAGACCGATTCACAGAAAATCAGACTCAAGTCTTATTTCAAAACTTCCACAGTGATATTCTATGTTTAAATTCTACTGGTAGACTACTATTTCTAGGTAAATCGACACAGTCGATATGTCCTCGATTTGCTGGAAACATCGATTTTCATCCCGCTCCAGTTTGTACCTATTGTATAAACATATTGCTGATATGTTGGAGCCGTGATAGCGTATAGACTGGTTCTATTTCAAAGCCTCTATTTTAAGTTGTCCATTTATCATTCTATTGTCTGTTTCGATATTTTTGTTGACGGATTTTATTTTGTGGGATACCTAAAACTGGAAAATATTTTTTTGTGTATGCGTATAGTATACATCCTTACTAATACTATAAATGTGAAAGTTTGTAAGTATGGATGGATGGATGGATGTTTGTTACTCTTTCACGTAAAAACTACTGAACGGATCTGGATGAAATTTGGCACAGAGATAGATTATGGTCTGGAATAACACACAGGCTACTTTTTGCAGCGATAACCAACATCCACGCGGGCGGAGCCGCGGGCAACAGCTAGTATATGATAAAATGCTGTTATGGGTATGTCTTTAATGAAGGAAGTAACAATCAACGCATTGGCTTATTGTTTTAGAGTTTTCTTCTGTATCTGGGTGTAATTTAATTGAATATAGAAGAAAGATCTTGTGCAAGATCCAAGTGGATCATCGAGCTATGAAAAGGGCCATCTGGATATATCTCTGGTGGACTATCCGGTATACCAGAGATACACCCAGCATGGCGTCAAATATCAGAAATTCGACGTAGGATGAAGGTCGAATATGTAGGTAAAAAGTTGACTAGCCTTAAGTGGAGATAGGCATGCCACCTAGCTAGCCGGGAAGACGGAAGGTGCAGCAGTTACAGAGCGGTGGCCATTGGCCTAGTGGTAGTCAGACAACATAATAATAACGGCAGAAAGGTCTGAACAGAAACCTATACCCAGTAGTGGGTAGATAAGGGTTGGTAAAGAGAAAAAGAAAAAAAATACACAATTACTATGTTACAGTAAACTAAAAGATGGAGTAGTTGTTAAAGATTTATTAAGACTTTTTTTATTTCAACTATGTTTGCGAAAATTACTTGTAATAAAAGTCCACAACAGTTACTATACTACTACAGAACATACTCTTTCATGTGTACACTGAATTATGAGGGTACTGCAATACAAACACAAAATAATAATTATTTTATACGTCGTATATGTGTCAACCAGATTACCACTCAGCATAATGCTATGTTGTGATGACAAATGCGATGATTTTCATTGGTTATCTCAAGTGACGAACGGACATTTAGCAAAATCCTTCTTCATACGGGCGTAGCCGCGAGCGAAAGCTAGTTTTTAATAAAATATTTAATGAAAACTATTAACCCGCAAATACCTAATATTCTGAGTAGATACATAAAGGATATTTTTTATATCACAAAGCATTAGTAGCAATCACCCTCCCCTGTACCTATAGCTCCCTTGTGATTCGCGTCATGAATTCGAAGTAGCCAAGAGAACATTAATTATATTTGCTGGATATTATTTTAGAAAGCAAATTGAATGTAATAGTTAATCTTTCTTGGAGAACTTATGACGTTTTATAATTAATTCTTTTACGTAATTGGACTTTTAATTTAAACAGGCAAACGATTAATTTCTACCAGTATTTTTTTAGACCAGGCCTGGGAAACATTATTATATAATAATAATAACTACATAGAGTAATAATTTATTCCGTGTGGCGACGGATTAAGAATACAAATGTCACCACCCCATTCCATCCCGTGGGTGTCGTAAGAGTCGACTAAGGGAGTAAGTCAGGCAGACAATATCCACTGCAAGAGAGGGAAAACTCGAAACAAAACCCTTTACCAAACCGTATGGCCAGCGTGGTATAGTAGGCTAATATCCCTCCAAATTAATGGAGGAGACCCGTGCCCAGTAGTGGGACGTTTATGGGTTAAGATGTAGAGTAATAATTTTATTATAATAATTAGAGTTTGGGGTGCAATTAATATAAAACTATAGTTTTGTAAAATTCTGCTGCATATTTATTAAATAAAAAATTACAAAACGTAAAAATTTAAAATTGATGCTGTACTTTTTACTGAAAGTTTAGACGAATAATTAATTTAATTGGACATGGACTCATTCAGTTTCCTATGTATTGTTGAATTTGATTGGACTCTCCAATCGTAACTACACTGTAGGATTTGCATTTCTACTGCAATGCGCAAATAAAGTTTAAAGCATATCTGTAATATACAAAAATAACAATTTGAGTATACTAAGATATGAATAAAATAATTATTAGTTATCATTATTCTTTGCTCAATAATGATATATGCCTAAGCATTTGTTTTTTGTTTAACCTTGGTCGCCATTAACTTGGTACCTATCTATTATATTATAAAACTAGAATGATTGTTATTAATAATAAAAAAAATGTATACATAAAAAAGTAACTCTGTATGTATGTTTGTATGTTACCTTTTTAAACGGCTTAACGGATCTTAACAGAATTTGGCAAGGGGATAGATGGTCTATCATTTTTTAACCCGATAACCTATGTCCACATAGGCGAAGCCGCAGGCAACAGCTAGCTCTAAGGAGACCGATGTCTAAAATTAGGGCCTCACTTATTATAATATGATTGATTGGAGGAATATACTTAATCGTTTTACAACACCAGCGGTCCTCTTCTTGGCTTAGACGATTCAATAACCGTTTTCTACCCGAGAGTATAGTATGACGCACTATGATTAGTTTAGTTGCCATACTATTACGCGTACTTTTAAGTATGAATGCGATAGATAATAAGAAACGTATTGATGCAGAAAGAGATAGTTGTTTAATAGTGATAGATGAAACGTAGCCACTTCGCTCCTGTTCACGGCAACAATTTTGCGGGCTATTGCGGTATTACGTCTTTCTTACTATAATATAATAATAATATTTTCGGGACAACTCACACATTGCTATCTGATCCCAAACTAGGCAGAGCCTGAACTATGGTAACCAGACAACTGATAAACATACTTATATATTTCTAAATACATACATATTATAGATAAATTACACCCAGACACAGAACAAACATTCGTGCTCATCACACAAAGATTTGTCCTGGGTGGGAATCGAACCCACGACCACCGGTGTAGCAGTCAGAGTCACCAACCACTAGACCAACAGGCCTGTCATATGATTGATTGGAGGAATATACTTAATCATTTTACAACACCAACGGTCCTCTTCTTGGCTTAGACGATTCAATAACCGTTTTCTACTCGAGAGTATAGTATTTATTTCATTTATCCAAGATTTAAATCTAGTGCGTCATAATAAACAATTGCTCTTGAGTTGTTGTCTATACATACACTTATGTTATTTATAATACTAATATTATAAATTCGAAAGATTGGATGGATGGATATGGATGTTTCTTATTTAATCTCGGCAAAACGGCTGAACAAATCTGAATGAAATGTGGCACAAAGATAGATTATGTATATTACCATCAGGCGGGCCGTATGCTTGTTTGTCACCTTGGTAGTATAAAAAAAAATATATATATAACTTTTTATCTCGAAAATAATAGCTATTCCCTTGGGACTGTGAGCGCAAGCGAAGTCGCAGGTGATAACTAGTTATTATAAAATAATATGAATACATGCTAATTTTTTTATTTACGATAACTCGACAAGAATTGGCAAAGTAAAGCATTATTTACCTACATTGAAACCGATAACTCATATTTGTTTTTCGTACACAATCATAACTTGAATAACAAACCGATAGCGAACTGAGATTGTTTCTAAAACTAGAAGTGATTTGTAGACAATTTGTTACCCCACTGCTCAAGCGAGAGTGCACCCATAAACTGTCAACAGATGATGGATGAGAGAATACGGAACGCGTATTTGTCTATGAAGAAATCTCCCTATGATTTGTGTTAGATTTGAAACAATACATCTTCGATTGGGTAAGTAAAGTTTCTTATGGCGAATTACTTTGAAAAAGAAAAATAACATTGACATACGTTTGCTTTCCAGAAGGATTTGTCCCTATGGATTCACATTGTCATTTACTACGAAATTACATTTTTTAAAGTCAACTCTCGAAATAGGGAACATGATCTGTTTCGGCGAACTTTACAAACATACGATTCACAGACACAAAATTCACACAGGCCCGCAACAGACACTGGAATAGAACAAAAGCTACTTTTTATTTCTGAAAAATACTGTTCCCATGGCATTGTGCCGTCGGGCAAAGCCGCAGGCAGAATCTAGTAGACTATATTTTAATTCAAGAAATTCACGCAGGTAAAGCTAAATTGATCTTAACGAGTAAATGAGCTTGTTGAACTTGTAACTATTTCTTTAGCTTAAATTTACACTTATAACTTTGTAATGTATGCTCCTTGGTTCAGGGATTGCACCATACATAATAATATGTATGTAAGCTTTACAAAGTATGTAGGTACTTACTTTCCCACGCAATAAATCTTACGGCATTAATAATTACAACTTGTGCAAGCTACAAGAAGTCACGAGTGTGTACCAATGTCTAAAACAAGATCCTAAATCTCCCTAGAACATTGAACAAGAAAATACAACGAGAAGTATCTGTAATATTAAACAGTGCAGCTGCATGTAACAGAGTCGTGTTCTTCATGCAATTTGGATTCACAGTAGCGGTCATCACAAGGGTCCCGACGGACCACGCTGGGTGAAATATGGTGCAATAAATTACTATATTATCGCGCGCAGTCGATTTTGTGCCGCCGTTCTTGGATGCTTCATTACCTACCTACGCTGTATCTACGTTAGTTCTAGCTTTATGTCCTAACATGTACCGTTTGACTTGTTTATTAACTTTATCTTTTCATATGAAGCTTCTTTTATATTTTTAGACAAGCTGCTATTGCGTTAGTGCGGTTTTGGTCTACTTGCAAAGGTTTAACTATTTTTGTAATTTGTAAAAAGAGTAAGAGAGGTTAAACCACTGGAAAAAACCCAAAACCTTACAGAAGAAAACATTCAAATAACTACATACAGTGGTGTAGTTGTATTCCTTTGCGTGATTATGGGTTTTTTATAAGTTACCGGGCACATCCGAGCGCATGAACTTATGGTCCTCGCAGCAGATCAGACCAGTCATCTAGACTGAGGACGGCCAAGAGGAATCATAATTCCTTATTCCGAGGTTACCCATGCACAAAACCGTAGTGGAAAAATATGTAGGGCAACGCACGAGTAATGCTCCAGGTATTGCTAACGTCTACAAGCTACAGTAACAGCTTACTATAAGTTAGACGGCACACTTGTTTGATACCGAAGTAGTGTATAGGAATGCCTTTTTAACTAATTGTTTTCCTATCCTAGGAATACTACATCTAAAGCCTTGATGTAAAAAAAATCGGCATCACGCAAGTGGTACTCCTGGTATTGCAAGCGTCCATAGGCTACGGTACTTGCTTACCATCAGGCGGGCCGTATGATTGTTAGCCACCGAATATAAAAAAAAAAAAAAATTGAATGCATTGAACCATGGCACATCAAAACAAATTGCTACAATTCGCCGAGTTAGACGCGCTTCAGTTATTTGCTATATCTGTAGCTGATTGTAATATAGCACCCTAACCTACTAGAGGTGCGGTAGCTGGACACAGATCTCCTATCTTCTATCAAGGGAGCTAGAAGGAAAGGATCCACGCACATTAGCCATTAGACTAGCGTGCGTGGCAATTTGGTGAATCAGACATTCCATTAAAATGTCTTCCAAGACATATGAGTTTTCTCATGATGTTTTCATTCACACGGTGGCAAATGGTAAATCATTTAATTAGTACGTACTTCCTTATAAATTTTACTGAAACTAAAGTCACTCCTCATGCGCACACGTTGATTACTTTTCCTCTCAGCTCTTATAATAATATTTATTAAAAAAACAAACAACAACAAATAATGAATGAAATATTTACCTCTAGATATGAATAACATTCATTACAGTTGTATCACAAGCTTGTGTTGTAGACATACGTATTATAATTTCAGTCGTGAATATTCGTTTAGTTTATACCGTACTGTGTGTTTTACGGTGCGTGAAATAGTGCCTACTGTACAATACATACCTACTAGTGCACGTTTATAATATTACACAGTGAATTGTCCACACGTCGCTGATTACAATGCGACTAATCGGACAGTCGGTTAGTATTGTGGTCCTGGATGGCATAATTAATATTGTTTATTTTTATTTATAGCATATTTAGGATATAATTACTGGTTCACTGATAAAAAAGAATAACTCCAAAGATAAAATAATTAGGTGTTAAAACTTGATTGCTCATTGATATAAAAAAACCATCTGGAAATCTAGGATAACCCTAATTTTGGGATTTCCTTGACGTTCACTCAAAGCCGTTTTTTTTTATTTGCCATTTCACCTTAAAGTTTTCAGTATAATTTCAGATGTTGTAAATGTCCATAGACTACGGTAACCGTTTGCTATCAGGCGGCTCTTACACTTATTGCTATTTAAGTAAAAGTTCCATTTAAAAATTCCATCTAATGGTAGATATATCAACCATTACTATTGAGGAATGAGTCCAGGTTACATACATTTGCATATTCTCTTTTCAGCGTAGTTTTAAGGAGAGCAAGCAAACTAACAATGATTACTTTATGAGAACTGCAATTATTTATGTAGGTATCTCAATTATTAATTTTGTTTGTTTCAGATAGTGTTATTAACAGTGATTATGTCGATAGTTATCATTACTGAGGCTTTTGATACTGATAAACCAAAATGCTTAATTATCCGTAATAAAAAATATGTACAGGAGGTCATAAAAACCAAAGTTCGCGGCCCTTATCAACTGGCTATTGATTATAATAAAAATACTTTATTTTTTAGCTACACTATTTCACAAAAACAATTGATTGTAACACAAAATTTAACGGACATTCCAACATTTCAAATTGGTTATATAAAATTAGAAACGAACAATAAAGGTATAGTTAATGGAATTCCGGGAGGTTTTGCAACTACTGCAAATTATGCTGGCAACGTCTATATGGGAGGTGAAAAGGGACTGTACGAATATAACTACGAAACAAATACCGCTGAACTTTTAAAAAATGTAACGAATGCAAGTATATGGAGCCTGTTCTATAGAAACGGATTGTATTTTACTACTTATCCAGAGGGAAAAGCCTATTACTATAAATTTCATGGGCATATAATTAATTTGACAGAATTAGATGATACAGGAAAAGTAGAAAAGATAGCTCTTACAAAAAGAGGTAAAACTGTTTTTACTAATTCGTCTGGACTTTACACATATGATTCATGGAAAGGAAAGGTTTTTAAAGGTGATGTTGTTGTTGAAGGCTTTACAACAGATTATGATGATAACGTGTACTTTGCAACTTCAAATAAAATTTATTTCATCGATGATAAACGGGGGAAACTTGAAGAGCTAATTACGATTCCTAACATTTTTGGGATAGCTGTTCAAAGAGACGGTAATATCATTTATTCTAATGAGGACAGTATCATCAGATTGAAACCAAGAAAACGTTGCACACTAGAAAAACAATCAAAAAGTGAAATACATAAATTAACTACGAATGGTACAATCATTTCATATAAAATATAAACTTAAAGAACATTTTGAACATTTTATTTTGAGACAAGTCGAGCACTACAAAAAGTACAAGCGATTTTGCCTGGGAAAATACCTCTACCTTAGAGAAGACCACAGCCAAATTACACATAGTGGTATAGTTGTGTTGCTATTGGTACAGTACCTACAGGTCTCCAGTGCTAATTAGGGATATTATCAAATATTGTTATTTGTGATGCCCTAAGTATTGCAAGCATCCCTAGACTATGCTGCTCACTATCTGACAGGCAGGTAGTATTGACAAAAAAAAACGATCTACAGCTGCAATAAAATGAGTCTACTGCTTTAACGCCCGCGTCTATTAGCTAATTATGTTCACCAACTTCAATGCATTAAAAGGATTGGTAGCATAAGTCAATGGACAGACTAGATATTAGGTCAATAGGGGAGGTCTTTACTCAGCGGGGGAGCGTGGGGCGATACAAGTAAAAACATATATTGTCACTCGTAGGACTGTACATCAGAAGTGAAACTATATAATATATGTATCGCTCTTCCTTTTCCTTCCTTTTTTTTTTTATAAACATCTCTCGCCTGCACCATACTACAAAGAGATAGGAAATAGTAGACTAAGTGAGCATAAATACAAAATACAGGCTAAGGGTGCAGCTGCTGGGGTCGCATCGAAATGTCAATTTCAAGCTACTCGTCGCTTCTGCAGATAAGTGCCACCTGAATGCACAGTGACATAAAGTGCAAGTGAAGTGTTACTAATATAGTTACCTATATCTGCTAACCCTAGGTTATATGTTGTATACGTGTGTTATATACATTTGCAAGTTTGTGAAGCTAAGAAGTTTTTACTTCTGACGTGCAGTAGCACGGCCCTAGCTCAAATAATATTTAAAAAAAAAGTTAAAACCACTTAAAAATCGTACTTTAACAAGTATGAAACAAGTAAACTTTATATACTCGAGGTATACAGGATAGCCGTGGTCCTATACCACCTTCCCTTAGGGATTGCTATGTTGTGATGTAAAAGTTGGCCTTAGAATATATTCAATCTAAGAAGGTGGCATATGACCACGGCTATCTTCTATGTAAAGTGTACTTGTTTCGTACTTTACAAATTACGATTTTATATTTTTAAACCTTATTTTTATTTGAATTATTTTGTTTATTCAGTTTTATTTTTAGGATAGTATATGCAATGCAGCTTTACATATCTCTATATATATAAAAATCAATTGCTGTTCGTTAGTCTCGCTAAAACTCGAGAACGGCTAAACGGATTTATCTTATCTTGGTCTTGAAATGTTCGTGGAGGTCTAGGGAAGGTTTAAAAGGTGAGAAAAATCGAATAATTGCCGGGAAAACCCTCAAAACAGCCCTTTTCTATTTCCCATACTATTGTTTTCTAAATAAAATGGAGAGTCAATTGTTGTTAATCTGACAGATTATTTTTTCAACATTGACATTACGTTTGACAACCAACTAATATGTCAATCCATCCTGACGCACTTCAGAACACGGACAAAAGTATTACTATATTGTGTTACAATATCTATGAGTGCATCCTTCTATTTTTGTGGCTACATGCGCAAGAACTTTCTTTACTTTGGTGATAGTCATTTGTGATAGAGAACGATTCGCACTGGGATGATACGCTCAAGGATTCCGTAACATCTTCATCGCCGCATAAAATTCGTACATTGTTTGCGATTATCATATCGACATGTTTCCCCTCGAATCCAAAATATTTGTGGGTTAAGTATAGAGATGACATGTCTGAGGATGTTTTGCAGCGTGTGCGCCGTCAAATTTTGAATCCTACACTAAAAATGACTGAAGAAATTTACAATGAGACATTGATCATGATAGAAGATATGATATAGAAATGAAATGAAACGAGTTGCAAAGAGAACAACAGTACGACATTGAAGCATTGGCCGAAACAGTTCGTACAAATGTTCAACAATTAAATCAACAACAATGAATTGCGAACGACACTTTGATAGAAACTATGATCAGTGGATCTGGTGGAATTAAATAAATAAATAAATAATAAATTCTTTATTGACATAAGATAAATTACAAAATAGAATCCTTTGGTCCCCGAACTAGTATAAACTGTATTTCAGGGGCCAATGTCTTCGCCCTTACGTGATAACATTATTATGTCTTAAGACTCTTAAGACTTAACATTTCAAAACAAAGCGTGTGTGTGTGTCTGTGTGTGAGAGGTGTGTGTTTGTGTGTGTGTATGTGTGTGTGTGTGTGTGTGTGTGTGTGTGTGTGTGTGTGTGTGTGTGTGTGTGTGTGTGTGTGTGTATGTGGTGTGTGCTGTGAGTGTGTGTGTTTGTGTGTGTGTGTGTGTGTGTGTGTGTGTGTGTGTGTGTATGTGTGTGTGTGTGTGTCTTTAAGTTGACCTATCTCTTCAGAATCATATCTTCAATGTTGTCGTAGTTATAATCCTTTAACCATTTTATAACTAATGTTTTAAATTTATAGTTTGTGCATTTTTTACAGTTTTTATGTGTTTTTAATAGTTTATTGTAGATAGTTGGAGCTAGGACATCAAATTGTCGTTGCGCAGATGTAGTTTTGACACGCGGTATCGGGCATCGATCGACACGTTTGGTGGTTTCAGGTAGTGTAGGTATTGTCTTTCTGTGGTATCGCGATAATGTCTCTAATATAAAAAGCTTTCTGACAGATAGGACTTCTGCTTTTGTGTATACTTCAGCTGTTGGGTTACGAAAAGGTAAGTGCAATAGTACCTTTAATACAGCACGTTGCGCCCTTTCAACGGCGATAAGGTGACTTTTACATGCACCCCCCCATGCACAGATGCAGTACCTGACTAAGCACTCACACAGTGCGCGGTACGTTTGGATCAGAATATTAGAATTTGCCACGTCACGTAGGTTTTTAAAGATATATGTCATTTTTCTGATCCTGGCGGCCATCGCCACTGTGTGAGCGCTCCAGTCGAGTCTTTCATCTATTATTATTCCCAGGTATTTGATCGATGTAACACGCAATATTGAGGTACAGGTGCATTTCGTCTGGTTGCTATTTAGGTTGCATGGGAATATGTGGGTTTTCAGTTGGAAGTTTGGCCCTGGGTTATTTAAATAAGATTTATTAAAACATATATACTTTGTTTTTAAAGTATTAAGGGACAGGAGACTATTTTCGAGCCATTGTGTAACTTTAGCTAACCCAATCTCACTCACTCGGAAAACTCCGTCCCACGTTTTATCGTGAAAGAGAAGTACGGTATCATCAGCAAACATTTGGAGTTCAACATTGTGCAGGGCTACATTAAATAGGTCGTTAATATAAATTAAGAATAACGTCGGTGATAGCGTGCTACCTTGTGGAACTCCAAATGTGCATACACCATCTTCACTTTCATTTGCATCTACTCGAACCCTCTGAAAACGGTTATTCAGATAGTCTCTAAACCAATCCAGTACAATACCGCGTATGCCTGCGTTCGCCAGCCTGGATAACAGGATTTTTAAAGAGACCGTGTCGAATGCTTTCTGGAGGTCTAAAAAGACCCCCACACATTTCTCACCTCTATCCATGTAGCTAGCCAAGGATGTGGTGAGTTTTAGAACGGCATCTTCCGTGGATTTTCCCGCTCTAAAACCAAACTGGTTATTATTAATAAAATTTGTCTTCTCAAGAAATGATACAAGCCTCTTATTAACAGTTTTTTCCAGCACTTTTGATAATGTTGAGAGAAGAGAAATGGGCCTGTAATTTGTTGGCTTATCTTTATCGCCTGATTTATAAATTGGGCATACTACAGCTCTCTTAAACAAAGAAGGAAAGGTACCAGTTTCGAGGCTAAGATTACACAGGTGTGAAAGTGGACAAGCTAAGGTGTTAATATTTTGTTTTAGTATGTCCGTGGTGATTTTGTCCCAACCAGGAGCACTATGTGATTTCAGACTAAGCACAATTTTAGCCACTTCCTGGGGGTCAGTTGGAGAGAAAGACATTGAGTCTCTGGGTGATTTGTTTGTGATAGCAAGGGATGACAGTTCATGTTCAGTTTTATTCATTTTACTGAGCATGCTGCCCGCTAGTGTACCTCCGATTGACGTAAAGTAGCCATTGACTGTGTTGAGAGAGTCAACCGGCGTGTTATTAATGTTGAGAAGTTCGTGAGGTATAGTTTTTCTACCGTCCATATTACATACTTCTTTTATAATTTGCCAAGTCTGTTTGATATTATTTTTACTTTTCGTTAGCTTGTCTTGGTAATATAGTTTTTTTAGATTTTTAATAAGGTTATTGCATGCATTTCTATAATTTAAGTATTTTTGTTTTAGGATCCCGTTAGTCGGTGCTTTTTTAACTTTCGCGTGTAGTCTGTCTCTTTTTCTAATTGATTTTATAACCCCTTTTGAAATCCACGGCTTTAGTGGTTTGTAGCGTTTAGGTATTAAGTTAGTGTGTGTATTGTTGTTGATAATTGTAATTAATTTATTCGTTAGACTATCTGCCACCTCGTTAGCGTCCGTCATTGTGTAAATATTGTCCCAAGATTCTTTTGAGATAGTGTTTTTAATTGATTTCCTTAATGCTCCCGGAGGAACCAGAAAAACGTTTTTAATTGCATTGCTTTTGGCGAGGATCAGATCGCGAAATGATGTTGCTCTAGCGTTGGCTTCATCTGGAATAGTTGCGACTCCGCTAGAAGGCGGGCGGACTGCACATTCTGCCTTGAAATTACCATTAAACATGCAAATCACCGAAACACCAATTTGCAACATCGCCAAAAATAGCGCAATGGCCAAAATCCTACAGGTATGCAAATTGATTGTTTGGGATGAATGCACAATGGCCCATAAGAGGTCACTGGAGGCACTGAACAGAACGTTAAAAGATCTTCATGACAACCAAAATATGTCAACTATCCCACGGAGTTTTTAAATTCACAGGAATTGCCTGGATTACCACCTCACAATTTGCAGTTAAAAGTAGGATCAGTTGTCATGGTTGATGTTGTCATCATGCTGCTTAACATTAATCAACCTCGACTATGCAATGGCACAAAACTGGCTGTGAAAAAGCTGATGAATAATGTCATGGAGGCAACAATCATAAAAGGAAAATACAAAGGAGAGAATGTCTTGATCCCGCGGATACCGATGATTTCAACGGACTTACCATTCGATTTTAAACGTTTACAATTTCCAGTACGTCTGGCCTTTGCGATGATCATAAATAAATCGCAAGGACAGTCGTTAGAAGTATGTGGAATCAACTTAGAGTTTCCCTGTTTCGCGAATGGACAATTATATGTCACGTGTTCGCGCGTCAAAACAAAACAAAAAATATAGTTTATGAGAAAGCTTTAAATTAATTAATAATAAAACTTCACGCTTTATTCAAAAAATGCTTTTTAGGGTTCCGAAGTAAACAAGGAACTCTTATAGTTTCGCTATGTCCGTCCATCAGTCTGTCCGCAGCTTTTCTCAGAGACCTTTAGTCCTAGAAAGCTGTAATTTGGCACGAATATACATAGTATATCCTGTACTGGGGGATGTTCATTTTTTTTCTTAACTACTCTATGGTGATATGTATTGTTGAATAGGTATTATAAAAATATTGTAGGTTTGTTAAGACAGGTTTTTGATTGAGGGATTCGTTTGTGAAATATTAAGCTTTTGTGCTAATTTTTGTTAGAGTCAAGTGCCAGCCAAATGGTGGTATTTGGAAAAGTGAAAAAATTCACGGTAGTAGTATATATAACGAAATTAAAAGGAAAACTATCACAGCTATGTAGATTTCTATAATTATATAGAAAGGCTTGAGACAACAGTCTCAAGCCTTTCTATATAATTATAATTTCCCCTATTTTTTTTTCTGTCTGTTTTTTTGTAATTTTTCGTAGTCTGTAATATATGTAGGAGCAGAGACTCCCCTCCCCCTTCCTCTTCCACCTCCTTTCCCGCGACCCTTTTAATGCGATTTATTTCAAGATTTTACCAAAATTGTTACCATTGTCCTATGTTCTCAGAAGTCATAAATGCTGAAACCACAGATACCTTATTCTTAGTCCGCATTATTGAGAATGGCAATTTCGGAACCCTACATTGTGCGTGACCCGACATGCACTTGGCCGGTTTTTTTTATTAAATACGTATTCAATTTGTTTGTTTTAAAATCATTTTATACAAAAGTTTAGGTCTTTTATTTATCAATGAGGCAGTACGAAGTCTGCCGGGTCAGCTAGTTATTTAATATATATAACTTATGAGGGGCATGCCAAATGATGATGGATACTAGATACCTTTTCTTATTTTCGCTGTAGTCGAGTAAAAAGGTCATTAGACATTATCTGAGCCAATTTGCGAAGAGTGAAGATAACCATTTTCTTTTGGTTTTATTCTTCATGGTCTAGAGAGGATAATGTTTTAATAGCAACCCATATATGTCCCGTGGCTGGGCACGGGTCTCCTATCCTCTATCAAGAGAGAGAGCTAGAGGGTTTTTTGGGAGACAACGTTTGTCATGAAATAATTACAATTATGCTGATTGAATGTTCTACGAATTGCATTAGTAACCGAGTTGTTTACTGTTTTACTGTCCTGTGATTAAAGAAATACTAACGATAACTCAGTAACCTTTGTAATTACTCATAGGTTAGTATAATATATACTTGAGAGCACAATTAAAAAAACATCATTATTGCTTTGGAGTTATCGGAATTAAGTCTGTTTACAAAGTGTTTATACGGTAAGTGTAACGTTTTAATTTTTTTAATTTATCTTAGGCTCTAAACTTATTTCAATTAGGCCAGCGACGAGCTAAACCTCGTAAGTGTCTAAACTGCGATTTTACTGGAAAACTATATAACTCCATTCTTGAAAACCCCCATGCTATAGTCTCTTGGGAAAACTTCGGCAGGGAGTTCATTCCACAACCTACTCGTATGTGGGTGGCCTGTCTAGTGCTTAGTGACCCTAACTGCTTAGGGTTTATTAGCGGAAGTTCCTGGGTTTGATTTCTACCTAGGAAATCTTTGTATGAGGACCACGATTCTTTGTACTCGTAATTACTGTCTGGGTGTAACTTTTAATAATAATAGATAGATAACTCTTCATAATTCTTTATAACAGAAATACATATTGCTTACATAGTTTTGCTTAAATAGTAATGCACAATGGGTGGCCTTATCGCTAAAAGCAATGTCGTACTTATATTAATTAGTATTTTGCGTATAACACAATAATTCGTGTGCAAAACTTTATTTTTTCTATTGATAAAAAGATGGTACAATAAATACGAGTAGAAAAGTGTATTATTTTTGTTCGCACTTAATACGAATAATATTTTATATAGATTACTTTTTATT
Organism: Trisateles emortualis; assembly: GCA_947095525.1. NCBI lineage: Eukaryota > Metazoa > Arthropoda > Insecta > Lepidoptera > Erebidae > Trisateles > Trisateles emortualis. The sequence goes on along the minus strand of OX352735.1, from coordinate 8,456,730 downwards.
CTCAAAATAAATTTCTTCGAATTATTAACTTTATGTTTAATACATAATTATTCGCTGATTTATATTTACAGTTCATTGAAAATTTATTGGCTATCCTTAAGAGCGGCATAATATATTGAACCTATAGCTACATTTGATCGCCCGCTACAATTGTACTGCGTTTACTTTTAGCTCTTCAAATCTGCCGCCAAAAGTCGATTCGACTACCGTTTATGCTACTTGTCTAGAGGTTCTGGTATTGCTGCCATCTTATCACGGCCATTCCTATTATACTCATAACTCTTTATGGTCATACGTATGATTGCAAAGGCTTTGTACTCTTACTCTTGCCCATATATTAAAAACCACTGTCTATTCATCCATCTCAGCCATAAGACGTCCACTGCTGGACATAGGCCTCCCCCAAGGTTTTCCACATCGTTCGGTCCTGAGCTGACCTTGTCCATCGGTTGTCCGCAACCTTTACCAGGTCGTCGGTCCACCTTGTTAACCACTGTAATAAACATAATTTATATTATGATCGAGCAATTCTCCTATTTTGTGTTTGTGAACTGATTACGAGTATCTACGCTACAATTATAATGTAAATATGTTTTTTTTTTTCAGATGAAGTTCTTTATTTTGGCGATAATACTAGCAGTTGCTAAAGCTGGAATTATAAGTACAAAACCAAAACATGTAACCATCCGTAATACTGTCTATGAAGAGGAAGTCCTAAAAACTAATGTTACTAGTCCGCATCAATTGGTTATTGATCACGACACAAACACATTATTCTTCAGTTATACAGCAAACCTCCCTTCTGATATGTTCAAAATTGCTTATCTTAATTTGAAAACAACAGATTATGGTTTAGTTGATGGAATAAATGGAGGTTTCGCAAATGCTGTTGATAGTAAATCTAACATTGTATACATGGGTGGTAATGATGGTGTTTATAAATTTGACTACGATACAAAAACGGCTACAAATCTAAATTTAACTTCAGAAGTAAATATCTGGCAAATGTTCTACAAAAATCGTTTATACTTTACTACCTATCCTGAGGAAAAAGTATTTACCTTAAAAACTATTGAATTCTGGATCTGCTTCGACCTCTCCTACGTAGAAGCAGTTCCAGAATTCAAAGATAATGTGACATTGTTAGCCGTTAAAAATGATGGATCTTTTCTTTATTATAATTCTACTGGGCTTTTTACTCATAGCAAAACGAATGAATTAGATGTAAATATTGGTGATTATGTCATCAATGCATTTACGTCTGATATTGACGGAAATATATACTTTTCTACACCAAGTGCTATTTTTTATGTTGATGATAAAAAGCATGAAATTGAAGAATTATTTACTTTTAATGACATTAACGGAGTAGCTATAGAAGGCAATGGTAATATTATCTATGCAAGTGCAAATAGTATTATAAGACTGAAACCAACTACAAAATAATATTTGTATTTAACAGCAAAAAAACGCTTTTCCTCATGTTTAAGATTAAATAAAGTATATACGTAATGTTTAACTGTTTTTATTATTATTTTATAATACATCCTTCTTAGTCACCCAATGAGCAATATAGAGTTATGTTTATGCAGCATTGAACTTCTTTTGGCTGAGATGATGATTATGACTTTTAACTCAATGATTTGTTATATTTACAACAAAAGATCATCCTGAGTAGTAGGTCACCTTGTTGACAAAGATACGATAATTATGTGTACAAACAGTGAGGCTCTAGAAAAGTCACTGGTAATTGCAGTAGCTCAAAAGTGACCTCGTCATGTATTCTCCTCCTTCTCTCTCTAAGTTTCACTCTGATACCTTATACATCAGAGTGAAACGAAGAGAGAGGTAGGGCACCATACTAGTGAGCAAACCCGACTGCGGAAGGACCTCCACCTTACAAAAGACCACAGTCAATTAACTACACACAGCGGTCTAGTTGTGTGTTTGTGTGTGTGTGTGGCTACGGCAACTGCTTAACATCAGGCGTGCCGTAGGCTTGTTTGCCACTTAAGTAGTATAAAAAAGACAAGTGTGGTAAAAATGTATGGATCTGTAATTCAGTGTGTTGAAGTCATAAAATATTCATAGGTACATATTCGATTCTGTGTGATTTTAAATTGAGCTTCATTACGGCTTATACGAACTTTTGTGTGGCATAAATTATGCGACAAAGGAACGTTTGCTCTGTAATTCATTTTATGGTTCGTTAACTATTTTAACAGGACTTAAAAAGACAGAAGACCCGCAACAATACATGTTAGTCTCTATAATTTAGTACAGAGTGCAGTGATTACACATTTTGATTGTACTTTGACGTAAACACTATTACCTGGCTTTATACGGGTCTCCTCCAAATGTATAAAAAAGACGCGCGCCCGGCAGTGAAAGGATTTGAGATGATGATATTTTAGAGGTTAAATTGATTATGATTTTTTATTTTACATTAGAGAATAAAGCCTGTGTCGCGGGGGACATTCAATTGTTTTTTTTATACATATGGTCACATTTATCATTATAAGTTTTGTCTATGGTTTTATTAGATCCAGTTTATATTGAACCATATACCTAATCTATTCCGGCTGACTGACTCATTCATCAACCTCGAGCCTCAACAGCTTGGGCTACAAACTTGAAATTTTGCATAAAATAAATGTTCCTTATATGACGTAAGTGAGCACTAAGAAAAGGTTTTTTTTTAAAGCTCCTCTAAAGAGTTAAAATAAGGGATAAAAAGTTGTATGGAAGTCGTATGTTTTTAAAGAAAGAAGCATGCAATATTATATACCTACTTCTGGGTAAAAATAACTACAGAAATTTCAATCCTAAATCCTAACTCTGTTAAGGTACAACGATATAACAGATATCTTTACTGTTCACTTTTCTAACATGGTACCCGTATGTATCGATGTCATTTTAGTTCGAGACATTTCCCGTTTAATATAAATTTACAAAATAATATTAATATAGACAAAATGTAAATTACTGAGTTAGACTATTCTGATCAGTAATTTTATTTTCCATTGAAAGATTAAGGTGATCAAAATATAGTTCGCCAAGATCCACATAATCAAATAAAACTGCGTTACAAAGTCGTAAAACCGACAAATTATTACTCCGTAAATCTTGATAAGACGATCTTTCGCTGAAGCTTTTATGAACTTGAAATAAGAAAGGAAACTAAGTCATCCATTTCGAGAAAAGCGTTTACCCCGCCAATGTCTGTAACTCGTAATTGAATTCAACAAAGAAGATAGAAAAAAAAGTAAACTTTGTACGTGATACGAAAACGGGATTCGAGACTATCAACACTTGTTTTGTAAGTCAATGAGAAAGAACCAATACTGGTTGTATGCCTACGATATTAGTCTTTAAGAATAAATCTCAGTTAGCAATAACAAATAACTGTTAATGTTTATTTATGAAGATTGTTAGGGCCGTACAAGCTCGTTACTTACAACTATTTATGTTCTATCGATACATAAAATGAGAACGTAATTGCTCAATGTATTTCTCCGTTAGTTTCTGTATAGGTATGATATTATTTTCATGTAGGTGATGTTTAGTAGACCGTATTTGCATCGCAGAAAATTTCGCCAGATTTAACCCGACTATGGTGAAGTCAAAAGGAGGATTTTAATTTTAATCTATGTGTGTATGTTTTGTATATATACAAATTATGAAAAATATATATAGGTACCCTTATATTTATCTTAAGAAGCAACAACGCTCAGTGTGTTAAAAACACCGGCTTTGTGCCATGTTTTTTTTTTATGGAGAATTCAGTATAATTATTAATTTATTTATTAATTTTTGTGTCTATTTTTAACCCTCCTCCCTCTCCTAATACAAGAATTTCTTTCTTATATAATAATATAATCATGCAATATTTCTATAATAACGCCTTTATTGCAGTCAGTCGCTTGTTGATAAGAAGTTACTTATACCAGCAATTTTTAGGGTATCACTCACGGTTCAAGTTTATGACAAATAAAAATATTATATTTCTAAAAGCTAATTTATTATAGTTCTAAAAGCTAATATCAGTTATTTTAAAATTATTTATTATTTATACTTAATACATAAACATTTTGTGACGCGGATTATCCGTGCCATCCGTCCAGTATTTTGCAATTTTTATTTTGCTCGAATGTGGAATCAAGCACAGGTAGATTGAATATGATTTAAAACATTATTAGTATAGAAAACACATAGTAATACAACTTATTTAAGAAGGAATATTAATTTCTAATAATAACAAGGGCATTGCTTAGCGAGCGAGATAACGTTGCACAATTTACGTAACGTTATGCCATTGCGAGAAATAATAAGCTCCATATTTATTTTTATTACCTTTGCAGATTCATATTTTGCTAAGAAATTAATTTTCTTTGTATTTTATAACTAAATCAGCATCGTACAATGTTTATTTTGTTTTTTATACAAGGGCCCCTTGTATAAAAAACAATCTTAGATTTTAATTCCTACTTATATTTTTGGTTTTTGATTTCTAATTGTTTATCACAATAAAGGCCGTTTCTGAAATAGTTTTAAAAATAAAACAGATTAATTTAATTACAAAGATGTACTGGCTACTTGGAAAACATTTTTTTGTTGTCAGCACTTACTATTTTATATTATTACACAAGCAAGTCCTCATGCCAGTGTGGTAAGTCCACACTGGCATGAGGACTACTACTAATACGGTATACAGCTATGCCAAACAGAATAACAATAAAATAATTCAACGCTTTAGAAACAAAGGTAGAGGTATTCTAAAATGACTTATCATCAGTGACATCACAGACTAAGTGTAAAGTAGGAATTTAAAATCCATAGTTCTTGATTCCCAGTAATTCAGTTCGAGAAAAGTCAAGAAGTCGAGTAAACATTTTTGTGAGTAGAGCTTAGTTATCTGCATTTTATTCTCTGTCAGCAGATGTACAAAGGTGACATCTTAGATCAATTTGAGAAAGTAATTACTAAAATGCGAATAAAGAACGAAATTATTAAGAAATACACTCTTGCGTGACGTCACGGTAATAATATCTATAGTTACGTTAATGTGCCGGGCGGCGATGTAACCTTGATCCGTAAGTGGCCGCTGAAAATTGACTAGAGTGCTTATCACTGAGTAGTTACTTATGATAAGAACTGTTTTTGATTCTAGCGAGCCAGCAACAATCTGCGAACTCCTAATTAAGACCACGATACTTATAACCTATTCCTTTTTAACCGTCTTCAAAAACGAGAAGGTTTTCGATTCGTGTGTTGTTTTTTTCCTCTTTTTTATGTTTTGTTTTTTTTTTAAACGTCATTTGTGGACCGATGTGATTTTTTTTTGTCTGAGAGTAGATACTTCCAGTTTGGTCCCATTTTTATCAAACCAAAGTTCTGATGATTGGATCTATGAGGAATTAGGGAACTCCTCAAAAATACAACATATCAAACATTTGCATTCAAAAAGTGTAATTTGGTGAAGTGAAACTGATGAAGAAGATGGCCACCTGAACTTTTCAATGATAAGTTTTTCATTGATAACGATTAGATAAGCTTCGATTAAGGTTGTTAAGGAACTATTACTAAGCAAATGTAATTTAGCAAATTAAAATGGTACAATTGAAATTAACTGATGATGAAGCCGGAAGGTAGCCAACGGTACTCCATAATTAAATAATGTAATCTAGCCTTGTTTGGGCTTATTTGATTAGATTTTAAAGAAACCGTCTTTACGGAAGGAAATGTGGGATTAGAGTTTAAATACTTTAGACTTGGTATGTCAGGGATTTTGAAAGTTCTACATTTTCCAATATTGAAGTCGTTTTTTTTGTTAAAATTATTATTTTAAAAGACTACTCCCTCACTAGGGTATAGGCTCTGTATTGTGTAAGACATTTACAAACTTAATCTAGGTATATAATACTCTGGGCGGTGCAGCGCCGAGACCTCGTCGCAGTCATCGGTGTAGACCTGTCGCTGCCGGCTGTGGTGCGATCCATGGTCGCCAGCGACAGGGAGTGGATGGCGGTCGCATCCTTCTGCGAGGACGTCATCTCGCAGAAGGAGGCGGCGGAGCGGATCAGGGAGGAAAGTATCCTCGCTGATCCGATCCGTCACCGGCGAACTGGGCGGGGCGTCAGCGCGTTTACGGGCGCCTGATGCCGCCATAGTGAGGCTGCGGGTGAGAGGTCGGGGCATCGAGCCTCTCACCCGCACCGCACGGCGGAGGTGTCCCTCCGCCGCGTTCCCGGTGCACCCGGACGCTGTCACTGGAGTTGAGCTCGCGCAGCGCGGGTAGCCGCTGGGTGGACCACTGATGTCATAGCAGGTTCCGGTGGTCCATCCGTGAAGGCGGGTGTAGGTGCACAGGGGGGTTTTAGTCGGTATGCCGGCCGCCTACCACCTTAAGGCCGGAGAGTCCGACATATCCGCTTCGCTTCCCCGGGCAGGGCGGTATGCGTAAAGCATTTCCCCTCTACAAAAAAAAAAAAAAGGTATATAATACTCGAAGTACACCCAGAATCGCAACACTCAAAGATTTGTCCCGTTTCAGAACGGATCCTTTCTTCTTTTTCAAAAGAGCAAAAAGATTTTTGGTATAACTTTTGTTTATTATAAAGGAAGTAACCAAGCGGTCGGCCAGCCTAATGGCAAGTAGTTACCGTAGCCTAGGACACTTACAATATCTTTGGCATAACTTTTTTTGTAAAGGGCAAAATGCTTTACTCATACCGCCCCGCCCGGGGAGGCGGGACGGTTATGTCGGGCTCTCCGGCCTAAAGATAGTAGGCGGTCGGCCGGCAGTGGACCGTGCCAACCCTGTAAAACCTTTTAACTCATTTTTAACCACAGTCCCCACACCACAGTCTTTAACTCATTCCACAATTTAATCGTACGTGGGAGGTAATTCCTCCAAAACTGTACAGTACAGGGCGATTTAGGTTATAGGGTGTGAAGTAAGTTTTTAATATTAAAACCGATAATATGAAAAATATCTTAATATGTAAATTGAATTAACTAAAAATTGCAAAGTAAGAAGTGGTAGTCCAAAGTTTAATAATTACAAATGATATTACGTTTCAATCAAAATTTATTTAATATACCCTCAAATTATAATATCTGAAGATTAGTATGAGTAAAATTAATATACGTTAACCGTAAGCTTTGAGAGGCACCGGGCTTGATATTAAATTTATAGTACTTAAATTTTATAATTAACGTTAAATATTCAATAAAATTTCTGCATTCGAGCGGGCTATTTTTCTTTCTTGGGGTATCCGCAATAAGTATGTATCATTTAATCGGATGTAAATTAATATTAATTAATTGAGCGGATGTTTTTCTGTATTTGTAATGAACACACATTGGTTATAATGCTTGGAAATGAAATGTAGTAGTTATCTTATCTACATTACTATTACTAATAAAAAGAAAATATTTCTATTTTTGTGAATAAAGTCAAAAACAAGACAAATGGTTTTTTTTTTCACTTGATGACTGCTGATGGTTTTTCAGTCACTTGACCGATTGCGAATTTGACCATATGCGACAAAATCGTACCGTAGTCTCGTCTTGGTGGGGCACTCCTGTGCCCCAACATGTTAAGGCAAAGTGGATATCCTGTAGGCTCTGTCTACCTCCCAGGGGAACAAGCATAATTATTAAATATTTATAGCATTTCCTATATGCAATCAGCTCAAGAAAATTTAAAGCAATGTCACTTTAAGATGTATAAAGCGGTGGACTAATACGTACTCAGGAGTAGAAACTCGGATAGCGGATGGACTACCATCCGCTATCCGAGTTCCTACTCCTGAGTACGCACACAGTGTCAGACAGTCAGATACAAATATTTTTTCCATAAGTCAGACAGTGTCAGAATCCTACTCTGAGCTCGACTATTTTCACTTTGCTTTTAATATTTAAGTAGGCATAAGTTTGCGTATGTATAAAATAGTAGAAATAAACCACCTGCTGTGTTGTCCCCTGAGCGCTACGACATGTCCTTCTTCAGACAAGGTTTATAGAGATCACTATCTTCAAGGTAGGTAACGGCTTAGCAGTATGTGTCCCTGCCATCGTACAGTGGGGCATTCGCTCGTCTGCCACCTTAAGCAATAAAAAAAACCAAAATCTGTAGACTTCAATGTAAATCAAAATAAATAGGGACCAAATATATGGGTAAGGTAATCTTGGCATTTTTTGTTTAGCGAGAAGACCCTAGAACCCAAATAAATCATTCATCGGTACGTTAAATCAATATTTGGAACGCAGGGCGGCTGTACAATATTGCCAAGGGGCTATTAAAATAAAGGTAAGCGATTGGTTTGGGTTTCAAATATTATTTTTATATTTTATGATTCAGATGAAAGGCGAGCTAACCCCAATGTTATGGAATAAGGATTTCACTACAAAGAAATTGAATATTGTATTTTTGAATTCACGCTGCCTTATGGTGGGCAGTTACAGTTGTCTATGGATCCTGTGTTATTATAATATACGAAAACAAAGTGCACTCACACTTGGACAGATCTGTGTGTCATACAATTTCCATAAGGCAATCAAACTTGTAACACTCGTCATGATGTTTGTGACAAGATGACCATCTTAAATAATCCCAACATGCAGTCAAATTACTACAGAATGTAGTCCTTTCGCATTAGCTTGCACTTATGTTTGCGGCAGATTATAAAATTTCCGCCCGACTTCAGTTTCAATAATCTCCCCTTTGTTCAATATAATAATTATAATTCGTTTTTGCGCATTATTTTTATTTTTTTTCTATGTTACTAGGCAAAGGTCTATAAGTGTAAAAATGTATATTAAAAAACATTGTATCTGTTTCCAGCAACAGTAATTCTGCAGTAGTCAAATTGTGTACTGACACATAGTATATCTTTCCACTTTAGGCATACAATTCAGGGCGTAAGTTTGCGAGCACAATTTATAGTCCAGCATAAATCACGAAGACAAATAATGTGAGTCGAATAACAATTTCGCATATCACTTACTCTTTATTTCATTTGCTAACGAATGACGTTTTATGGCGCATAAACTCTGCAGTGAGGCTATAATATCTTCTAGTGATAACAAGCCTTGTCGTTTTATAGTGAGGAAACCAATCAGCATGACCTGCTTCCGCCCTTGTCTGCTAACAAAAATACTATAGAAAGAGGGTAATTTGCTAAAAGATTGTGGCTCTATCGTCACTGGCTGTGATATAAAGACCATTGGACGCTCCATGCAAGAGGAGCTTTGTGTCGGAAACTTGAGTAGTAACAAATCTTTTATTTTCTTTTCTCGTTTAATGATGTGTACGACAATCTCTCATCCAAAGTAAAAAAAAGTCTTCCTATCGCAACACTGTAAAGGAACAATTTATCTAGTTACGTCTACGAGTTTTTTTTTGTCGGTTTCGGGTTCCGGTGTGTGAATGTAAAATGGGATAATTTGGGTGAATATGTCACAAGCGGTACAATGGAATAGAAGTCGTTGGCATTCATTATTCGAGGTGGCGGGAGCAGGCATTGTGCCCCGCCCATATGTGTACCCGTCACTGACAGACGCGTTACACTTGAGGCACGTTAAACTTCTGCCTAGTATTTAATAAAGAACCGTGCAACTATCTAAACCCGGCCGTTTTCTGAGTTTTTTTTATACTACTTGGGTGGCAAACAAGCATTCGGCCAACCTGAGGAGATACCGTAGCCTATAGACGCTTGCAATACAAAAGGTATCAATTGCGTGTTGCAGACCCATTTTTTATGCACCAGGGCTTTAAGAATTTTTTTTTAGCACCTGTTTCTTATTTTGAAATAAAAGTACAAGAAGCCTAAGTAACTCTCCGTAAAATCAAGTATCTGCCAGTGAAAGTCCCGTTAAAATCAGTCACGCTGTTGCGGAGATTACCCAGAACAAACAGACTTGACTTATTCATGACTCATGAAATGATGTATACCTACACGCTGTCAGGTACAGAAGAAGAGGAGGACATTGGGTATATAGGCGCCTTTCAAAATAAAAAAAATTGCCGATCGTGAGTTCTGTTCTTGGATTCGATTCCTAAGCTGGGTAAATGTTATTGATTTTATCTGTAGTATCATTCTCCAGGTCAGCTCAGAACCGAGTGATGTGGAAAACTTTGGGGGATATAGGCCATAACCAGCAGTGGACGTCTTTTGACTGAGATGGATGCATAATTCTCATAACAGCATGAAGTCAGAAATTGCACTCGATATACGAGCAAGAAGCTCACTCTGTATGACATGTGATTATGTTCTTTGAGGAAATAGGAATAATTACGGTATTATTTAATATTTTATAATAACAAATTTATTATTTAAAAACAGAATAAGTTACCAATACTGTCCAATAATTTTATACTCTCACAAAATGTTTACGGGAATACTATGAACAAAATTTACAGCAAGTGGCCCAGTTTTCTTAACTCAATTGTAAACATCGTATATTTTCACACAATGGTAAATTGTAGAGTATAATAATGCTGGGTGCGAGTATATGTCACAGTTCCGCCCCACAAAGCCCTAAACCTTTACACCACAAACCGAGCTCCAAATAATTCATTTATTGCGAGTACCTACATGAAAAATCAAAGTACACAAGCATAAATACACGAAAAAAACATTCGTTGTTTTTGTAAAAGAGAGAGAAAATAATTCAATTCAATTGAGGGCAATCATTCTAATGAAGCTAAATAAAGCAATTATTTATTCGCTCAAGTACCATTTTGTGACACAATTGAAATTTAGAGTAACATTTTTCTTTGTCGTTCTTTCCTATACATTGTTGTGAACGTACGCTATATTACAAGCTCAGAAGGCGAAGGACGAAGGCGTAAGGCTGATCAAAAGAAAATTACAGAGCCGTAAAAATATATTCAAAAAAATCCTTTGTGCGCTTTAAAAATCGTTCATTTAAAGAGCGATGGGGTATTGATAAAGTGGCTTTTTTACACGGCGATGTCGTTCTATCTAGACGAAAGCCTTGCAAATCGCCTTTCAACCGGCTATAGAACAGGCTTTAATGAAAACGCCCATTTATTCCGCTGTCCGACTTAATGGAAGGGATATCGGTCAATCCTGATTCACGATTTATACAATTCGTAAATCGTTCTACAGTGTTGAATAATTATTGAGCTAGGTGTAATTTTGTAAAATTTATTTGACACTTGCTTGTCGAAGTACTAAACAATGTTATTAATGTATTTCTTTGGGCGGCCTACTTGACGAAAATGATGAAAGACACTTTTTTAGAATTGAAATGTTTTTGTCTCTGTTATATTATTTGCATGGCAAACATGCATACTGTCCGCCTGATGATGAGCAGTTACCGTAGTCTACAGGCGCTTGTCTTACCCGGGGCATCACTCGTGTATTAACACTATACTTTTCTTATGGGGTATCCCTGCTATAGAAAAGTACCTATTTCTTTAAACTTCGCGCACAGGGACGCCACTATACCTCTATATGTATGTAGTTATATGGTTGTAGTCTTTTTACGGTGGAGGTTCCATCCTTAGTCGGCATTCTCGACATTTAACATGTATAAAACCAGTTAAGTACGGTATTATTGCTATTTATCAATTTATGTGCCAGCATTTAGTACGTACCGAATAATATCGTGAGAATATTCAAAAATCCAAATGGTACCGTTTAATATTTTCTCAGCCACTTTAGGAGCGTAGTTGGCTACTGTAAACCTATTCTAGCCACAAGTTTCAATAATGATAAAAACAGATTTTCGTTTCAATAAGACTCAGAATCACGTTTGTCCCAATTCTTTGAATACGTGAGAAAAATTTCGAATGTAAAAAATTCTGTGGTAGAATTTTTTTCTAAATGTTCTTTTGTAACTTAATTTATTTTTAGTAACGGAACAAAATATATAGCTCCCTTGTTATTGAGATAATAAAGTGTAACCGCATTATCCTCTCTCCGTTAAGGTTTTCTTTTAATGAAAAAACTAATACTAAACGTTAACTCTTAAACTGTGTTCCGCCAATTTTAGTCTTCAAGGTACATCTATAAATGAAAATCTATTTTGAATTTTTAAAGTGGTTTATAGTCCTACAACAAAAACAAAACGGAAAATCAAACCTAAAATAATATTTTTTGCCTCAAATATTTTATTTTAAAGTAAACAGTTCAAATTTTGACTGCATGGTTAGTTCAGTGACTTAAGTGGTTACCACTCCATTTACCTCTGCGCCGAGTCTGGGTGTTCCGTACCTGCTTTGTGTCCGTTAATTGTATTATTGTAGTGCAGGAGTTGTCTTTAAAAAAAAAACAAAAAAAAATACCAAAGCATTGCATGACTTGCCTATTGATCGATAAGTTAGTGCCCTTGACTGCTAAGCCGGAGGTCGTGGGTTCGATTCGCACACGGGATGAAACTTTGTGTGGTTCACAAATTTGTGTATGTTTGTAATATCCCCGCAATACAGGGCTTGTCCCCTAGTATGGGAATTGTGTTTAAAAAAAGATATATTATTCAACAGGCGGTGGTGGCCGAGTGGGAAAGTAACCGACTTGCACGCAAGAGGTGCGAGTTCGATCCCGGGCAGTACCAATGTGAATTTCACTTTGTGGAATTTATATGTACTAATCAAATGATTCGCCATCTGCTAACGGTGAAGGAAAACATCGTGAGGAAACCCACATGTATTAGAAGAAATTCTAAAGACATGTCTGATTCACCAACCCGCATTAGGCCAGCGTGTGTGAATTAAGGCCTAAACCCTCTCTCTCTCTTGATAGAGGAGAGGAGACCCGTGCCCAGCAGTGGGACATATATGGGTTGCTATTATTATTCAACAGGCACATAATGCGAATAAAAAAAATCATTGGCAATGTCGTAAAAAATGCAAATTATACAATTTCGGTGATCTTACTCGTAATCTAACCTCTAATGTTTTACGTGCTTAGATTAAAGGTCCAATGTTAGTAAAGTTCAAACTATAGAGTGGAGTATTTTAAAATTCATTCATGAGCTGCCTCTCTCCTACTTCGAGGCTCAGTGGACGCCCGCTTGGGTTTTAACTGCGTTCAATTTATTTTAGACGAGAAAAATGTTTAAGGAATTGAGAATCACTACTATGTACTTTAACTGTGATTTCAATTTCAGTAATTTGCTTACGTAATTTTTTTTTTCTTACTTTATTAATCCAATGTCCTGACTGACTGGTATATCAACGCACCTCAATTGCTGGTCCCTGATTCGTGAAATTTGGAGAGTGTATTCTTTATGAAGTTGAGCTATCTACTAAGAAGGAGTTTTTAACAAAAAATGCGTGAGACTCGAAAATTGGTACACATACCCTTCAATTAAAATTATGAGACACGTGTTTTACATTTTTTCCAAAATCATCTACCATCGCATCGGAGAGAAACAGGGCTTCGAGGGCGGGGAGCGCGTGTATTTACATTTAGGATATAAAATAACAACGTCAATATTTCAATCCATTTCCAAATATTATAAATGCGAATTTTGGGTGAATGGGATGGATGTTTGTTAGACAATCACGTTAGAACAGCTGACCGGATCTGGAAAGATTAAGCACAGAGATATATATGAGAATGCCATGAGATTGTACACGCGTGAAGGAAGCCATGGGTGGAAAGTAATTTAGGATAAAACTATTGTAATTGATAGTAAAGTTCAAGTGGTTGAGCTCTCACGCCGCACTGCTGTGCCGTAGGTGACGGTCTAAAAATTAAATACCAACATACATTATGTATTGTGAAATTGAGAGGATATATCTTTTTGAGGTCATACCATGCCCGTCCCGATTTCGCTTGAATTGTTTCAGCCATGTATCAGCCGCTAGTCCGGAAGGCTCGGCAGGTGGTAATGGCTTGCGTTCATTACATTGAACCTTTGTTAAATCATTTGGAAAGATAGAAGCGTAGATGTTTATTTTATTATATAATATATTATTATTGTCATTAGATACCACTGTATCTAATGACAATAATAATAACTAATTTTCTGAGAGGCGGCGCACTGAATAACCACTGTTATTCAGTGCGCCGCCTCTCAGAAAATTACACACACATCAGATTTAATCAATAACGTTTTTATTTGTAAATCTCCAATATAGTAATTATAACATCACAAAACTCGGCGCGGTGTTGGCGGTATGACCACCAGGCTATAAGTGCAGTCATGTGTTAAAAAGTACTGAACAGGTCTGATGAAATTTGGCATAGAGATAGATTATAGTCTGGAATAGCAAATATGCTAATTTTTATAGTGATAGCCGACATCCACGCGGGCAGAGCCGCGGGCAACAGCTAGTACATTTATTTTGTTCGTTTTGCTCGCTTATTAACCATTTTTACTAACGTACCTATGTCAATGTTAAGCACTAATTTAAAAGTAAAAATAGAGACTAAACGGTTCGTTTATAGATTTCGTTAGAACAATACTCTAGAATCTCAATGCTATTTCTATGGTTGAATTATATTGCATCAAGCCGTGGTAACTAAGTGGGAAAGTAAACGACTTGTAAACACATGAGGTGATAGTTATTTTTAGGTACTAGTGGTTTTCCACGAATTGTAAATTCACAATCAGTTCATCGTTGACTAGTTCAAATTAGTAAATTATCAGTGGGTTAGCTAGTATGGGTGTAGTTACGCTATGGATAGGTTGTTTCTCTTAGAGAACGTTTTAAAGAAATAGATATTTTAACAGTTGCATCTCAATATATATTTGCAAATATTATGTTTGTTAAACAGAATATTGATCTATATAGTAAGAACAGTGATATTCATTCAGTAAATACCAGAAATAAACGTTTACACAAAGTGCATAATTCATTTGTAGGACTCGGTATACGTTTTTTTAACAAATTACCGAAAGAGATAATGAATTTGCCCTTACACAAATTTAAACCTACTATTAAAAATCATCTCATAGGGAAGGGCTATTATACAATAAATGATTATTTGAACGATAAAAAGTCTTGGAATTAGTTGCATTATATAGTTGTTTGTTTAATTTACAATAAATCAGCTTAGTACATAAGTTCTTATTTGTGACGTGAGGCACATTGTGAATTCTAGTGATAATTCTGTACTTTTTCTTTTTTTTTTTCTTTGTTTATTTCTTTAGTAGCAATACGTAAAATTTTACAATATAAATTGTCACTATTCACATATTGCCTTATTCTTTAATAGCAATATGTAAATTGAAGCAGACTTTAACACCATACTTTTTTTTTTTCTCGCACGACCAGTACTAAGTACGATTACCTTATTTTATCAATATAGTTAGTATCGTGTTTTGTCTGCATCAGCTTGCATGCTATCATACTTGTATTTTACAAAAGATTGTAACTATCTGGCGATTAAAAAGAGTGGCCTGAGTTTCTTGCTAGTTCTTCTCAAGGCTCCACGTCAGCGAACTAGCCGTAGGAAAATTTTGCTGACATCATCTTTCTGGTTTATTCATAATTTATGACCTTCATAAGTGTTACCTTGTAACCTAAATGAATAAATGAATTTTGAGTTTGAGTTTAACCGCATAGTTCAAGTCATTTAAAGGTCGCTGTACTTCGGATAGATGTTAAAAGTCATTCCTTACCAGATGCCTATATAGGCAATTTGAATAATTCAGATTAAGATTAGCAATGCCTGAATTATTATTAGCAATTGAAACAATTCTGTCACCAGTTTTATTTAATAATCACACAATTAATTAAAATAAAAGAGTATCAAAAATGTTCTTTAAATCAAAACTTTTATGGCTAACTTTATACAGGCCTATCTATCAAAGAAGTAACAATTTTTCAGTGCGATCCCTTTCATGAAGAAAAATGTCAAGTGATTTACCAACGTCTTGGGACCATAAACAAAGTAGGAGCTTAAAAATTGTGTCTTGTCATTCCTTTCTTTATAATACAGATACTTTTTAGAATTGTTTGCCTCCCGGAAACAATTCGAATAAGTCTTATTTTCTTCAAGGCGTTGCCAATTATCTGAAGATGTTCTTTGAAAACTGCTATAAATATTGCGTGCTCCATGGGTTTGTGTACGTCACTTGTGGCGTCAAAACAAATACCTTTCATAAAATTATTAAAGATTTAGCTCCAAATAACTTAAAAGAAGCAATCGAGGCACCACAAAAAGTTAAATTGCTCAAGTTTTAATTTCCGGAACCCAGTAACTCCTTTTGCCGCTTCTCTAGTTATGAAATTTATAATAAAAATGTGAAAAGTCATTTTGTGCTTAATATTAAGGTGAAGATTACGATGAAATTTATTCTATATTAAGAAGCCAGACAAAACTTAGCTAGACATAATTCTTTAAAATTAAAAACATGACTTTCATTTTGGATTTTGTAAAATTATAATAGTCGGAGCCCATTTTATATATGATTTACTACTGTAGAATATTTTACTGTAAATCATCACTATCATATTTTATTGCGCTGCCACTGATAATACTATTTAATTTTCGATGTGCTATATTTGAAGCAGTAGACAAAGTAGTTTCTTAGTACTAATCAGTATTGGGAAACATAGAGCTTAGTTTATACATACACTAGCAGTTGCTCGCGGCTCCGCCCGCGTGGATGTGCTACGTGGTTAACCCAAAATGAGATGGCAAGATGAGCTTGACGCCTATAAAAGTGATTGGCTTCATTTGGCAAAAGATAGACTATCATGGAAAAAGGAAGAGGAGGCCTTTGCCCTGCAGTGGGACAGTATAGTGTAATTATGATGATGATGAAGTACCTAGTTCATCTAAATTAGGTTGGTAAAAAAGTGGTGGCCAGAAAATAATGTTTTTAATTATTTGTTACTATGTTATATAAATAATGTTATCATTTAAATTGAAACTTCATTTGATAACATTGAGAAGCCGCGGCAAATCTTGACTAAAGTTACTGGAAAGGTAAAATAGTTACGCAATTCTGATTAGGGTGTACATACTATACATATCTAAGCCGAAACACATCCAATTAAAAGTTTAATACAGACTATAGATGGAACTGCATGCAGTTTGTTGTAGCGGAGTCCAAACAAAGCCTTTGTCGAAACTAAATAATTTAGTTGATAAAATAACAAGATTATGCCGAAATCTGGAGATGGAACTTGTACCGCCATGTTATGTTGCTGACTTAGTAAAACTTTGACGATAATAGGATGCTGATGCAGATTTAACTAACCCCGTTCCCTATAACAAAAATGAAACCGACAGTAAAGTTTGATTCAACTTATAATGTAGAGGTACACCTTAATTACTTTCTTTGACGTTTTTGTTGCTATTTAAAATTGTGGAAATTGTAAACTTTTTTGCCGGATATTTATATTTTTGTATATATACTCGATAACTCGAAGACGGCTGTACTGATTTAAAAAATCTTTTTTCATTTGAAAAGGTAATACTTTCGATAGCTTAGGTTGGGATCTGATGATAGGATTGTAGGAAAATTGAGGGAACTCTTTAAATGTAATAGATGTACGGATTGCAATTTAGATGTTATTAAAACTAACTAAGTAACTTGTAAAAAAATAAAAAAAATAAAATAAAAATAGCCTTTATTTCTACTACATACTTATATGAACTTACATTTAACTAGCTTTATATTTAACACTACTTTCTTTATTTTCTATATAATAATATTATTGTTTATTTACATCTATTTAGTCTATAGTAGTCGCCTCTATGGCGTAGGCCTCCCCTAAAGCCTTCCATTCAACCCTATCTCGGGCCTTTTGCATCCAGTTAACTCCAGATATTTTCTTGAAAATGTCTCTCCACCTTTTTCTCGGTCTTCCTTTTTTTCGTTTCTCGCCTCTTGGTAACCATTCTGTCAAACGCTTTGTCCATCTATTGTGACTCATCCTACATATGTACCCTGCCCAGTGCCACTTTAGTAATCTGATTCTTTTCATTACATCAACTATTTTTGTTTTGCTTCTTATGTCAACGTTACTTATTTTATCTGCTAGTTTCAA
This sequence comes from Trisateles emortualis, assembly GCA_947095525.1. Classification (NCBI taxonomy): domain Eukaryota; kingdom Metazoa; phylum Arthropoda; class Insecta; order Lepidoptera; family Erebidae; genus Trisateles; species Trisateles emortualis. The sequence continues at coordinate 8,438,744 of OX352735.1, read as the reverse complement.
GCCCAGCATGCTTCTTTCCATTTTACGTTGGCAGACAGCAAGTTTTTCCTCATCTTCTGTTCTTAATGCCCAAGTCTGGCAGCCGTATGTCAAACATGGCAGTATTGCCACTTCATATACTTTTTTCTTTATATGTACACTGATCGTTTTATTTTTCATGATTTCTTTCAGTCCCCAGTATTTTTTCCAAGCTAAAGCTATTCTTCTTTGTATCTCCTTTTCCGTACTACTTGCGAATGATATTATTTGTCCTAGATATATATATTCTTTCACATATTCTATATATTGGTTACTTATTATAATTTCCCGGGGTGTTCCATTGGTTAAAGTCTTTGTTTTTGCTGTATTCAATTGTAACCCAACCCTTTGGCTCTCTGTTGCTAATTCGCTTACCATGAGTTCTAGTTCTGTCGCACTTTCTGCAAATACCACTATATCATCTGCGAATCGTAGGTGACTCAGTAATTCTCCATCTATTCTTATCCCTTTTCTTTCCCAATTCAGATTTCTAAAAACAGATTCAAGAACGGCCGAAAAGATTTTCGGAGACAACGGATCTCCTTGTCTCACGCCTTTTTGTATGGGGAACTCCATTCCTTCACATTCGAGTCGTACTTTGGCCTTGCATTTTGAATATATACTACTTATTATGTTTATATATTTTGAGTTGACGCCTTGTTCTGCTAAAGATGTCCATATAGCTTCAAAAAAGAGAGAATCAAAGGCTTTTTTATAATCAATGAAGCACATATATAGAGTCCTATTATACTCGTTGGTTTTTTCTATGAGTTGTGAAACTACCTGTATATGATCCATAGTTGAGTATGTTTTGCGGAAACCCGCTTGTTCTCGCGGCTGATTTTCTTCCAATCTATCTGTTATCCTATTAAGTATGATCTTCGAGAAAATTTTGTAGAGATTCGTCATGAGGCTGATAGGTCTATAGTTCTCTAATTCGCTTCGGTCTCCTTTTTTATGTAGTAGTATAATGGTAGATTTTGACCACTGTTCTGGTGTTGTCTCTGAGCTCAGAATATTATTGAAGAGTACTTGAAGAGGTCTCAGTAGAGTAATAGAAAATGATTTCAGTACCTCGCTAGCGATATTATCACTTCCAGGAGCCTTATCGTTTTTTTGGGTCTTAATTGCGTACTCAATTTCTGATCTAAGAATGCTAGGTGTGTCTGTTGCTATGCTCGTAGGGATGTAGAACTGGCTTATTTGTGTTTCGTATGACGTGTTACTTCCATTAGTGTAGAGCTCCTTGTAAAAAGTTGTTGCTTCGTTTATAATGTCCGGGCGCCTTGACTGTATAATACCATGTTTATTTTTCACTTTTTCTGTCCACTCTGACTTATCGCTCAATTCTTTGTAAGCTTTACGTAAAGCTCCCGCTTTACTTATGAATTTTTCGAAGGTATTTTGTCGTGTTGTTTTTTTCTGTTTTGTAATATTTCTATTGATTCTTTTGCTAATTTTTGTTATATCGGTCTTAGATTCCTTTGTTCTTTTTTGTTTGTACAGCTCTTTTCTTCGTTCCAATAGATTCTTTGTTTCTTGGGTAATATATTTGTTCTCAACATTCTTTTTTCTAGGTAATCTATTTAGCAGTTCTTTTAATTCAGTCTCTAAGTTATCGTATTGTTCTTGCACTGTTGTTGATGTATTAAGTTATTAAGTAACTTGTACATTTGCTTTAAAAAAGTACCATTGGGTGAACAGGAACTGCTATTAATATCGACAGATGGTAAAATCAAATAGGAAATTAATAATGATTGAGATATCGGGGTAATGACAATCCAAAAACAAAAAAAAAACCTAATATTATAAAGTATAAAATAAAAAAATGTGGCTTTCTTCCTGATATGCACCGTAAGTAGATGGCAAACCAAAATGAGGACAAAGTGAATTTCATTAGCACAATCAGTTGAATCTAACTGGCACTTCATGTGTTATAAATGAATTAGGTACTTTTCTACTTGGCTGCCATCGGTTTGTTAATTATATTCAGCTGTCCCATTGTTGCCGATGGGCTTCCTCTCCTCGATCAAGAGGTTTGAGAGGGTTTAGGCCTTAATCTACATATGCTGGCCTATTGTGGATCAGACATGTCTTACAATTTCTTCTAGAACATGGGGGTTTCTTCTGGTACTGCCACCAAGGATCAAACTCAAACCACGACTACCACATTTTTTTACCGCAGTTATGCTTTTACGTAAATACTACGAAATCTGATTGATCATATATCAATTACTTGTATAAAACATAAATGCTTGTTAAAAATTGTACGTGGATATAAAATTTCTGTTAAACAAACTCATTATACGAATTTAGCGTAACGAGTTATGATAACGTCTCTTTACAAAACAGTTTTGTTTAATCAAACCTTTGTAAATTAAAATTGTCTGTGACCCGGTAATTCCCTAAAGGTTCATAAAAACAACTTTTAGGTTCATTAGAAATGTATGTTTATATGTCTTTTGTTCTTTCAAAGTAATTAGACATTTTATATGCTACTAGTTTCCGCCCGCGGCTTCGCCCGGCAACAGTGATTTATTATAGCCAATGCATATAGGCTATAATCTATCTCTATGCCAAATTTCATTTAGATCTGTTCAGCCGATTTGGCGTGATTGAGTAACAGACATTCATACATACATCATTCATCTATCTATTTTATTTTTATTCTACTACGGTGAAAACTAAATGCACCACTTAATTCAACAGTTACCGTAGCCGGAATACAAATATGACGTTGTGTGTAGTCATTTGGCTGTGGTTTACTGTAAGGTATACAATATACTTCCCCAGTCGGCCTTGCTTAGTTTTCAAAATTAGCTATCATTTCCCTGTGCAATCAACACGTGTTGGATTCTGAAGGGAATATTTATTGAACAAGATTGATCACGAGTACTAATAACTTTTCTTGTGAACAATTTCGAGCCCCTTTCCGCAATGTCATTAGGTGATCATTTGTAAACGTTCTGTCTGATATCATTTTGAATTATTACACGTGCTAAATATTCGTTTAAAGCTATCTATCATAAACAATTTGTTAGATAATTCTGTTAGGTCTTTAATTCAGAATTTTAGTATTTTTTTAAAACTACTAAACGCACTATGTCGCTAGTTCTGTAATGCATAAGGGACATAAAGTATATCCATACTAATATTATAAATGCGAAAGTAACTCTGTCTGTCTGTCTGTCTGTCTGTCTGTTACTCTTTCACGCCTAAACGGCTGAACGGATTTTGATGAAATTTGGTATGGTGATAGATGATAACCAAGAAATGGTCATAGGCTATAAATAATCACGCCGTCGTTCTTAGGGGGTAGGCAGTAGGCAGATAACTAAATTGAGTTAGTGATTTTTTGTCGTTTTTGTTGGGACTTTTGCTCTTTCACGTCTAAACGGCTGAACAGATTTTGATGAAATTTAGTAAGGTAATAGATGGTTACCTAAAAACGGATATAAGATCAAAATGATCACGTCATCGTACTTAAGGCGTAGGCAGTAGGCAGAAAACTGAATTGAGTTAGTGATTTTTTTATGGTTTTTGCTGGGAGTTTTGCTCTATCATGCCTAAACGGCTGAACGGATTTTGATGAAATTTAGTTAGGTGATAGATAGTAACCTAAAAACGGATATAAGATCAAAATGATCACGTCATCGTACTTAAGGCGTAGGCAGTAGGCAGAAAACTGAATTGAGTTAGTGATTTTTTTATGGTTTTTGCTGGGAGTTTTGCTCTATCATGCCTAAACGGCTTAACGGATTTTGATGAAATTTAGTTAGGTGATAGATAGTAACCTAGAAAAGGATATAAGATCAAAATGATCACGTCATCGTACTTAAAGCGTAGGCAGCAGAAAACTAATCAAGTTAGTGATTTTTAATGGTTTGTTTTAAAAGTTTACCTCATTCACGCCTTAACGTCTGAACGGATTTTTATAAGACTTGGTTAATATAAAGATAGGATCCTAGGCACGGACACCTCATTCCCGCGGAAATCTAGCGTGATCGTGTCAAGAAGCGCATGTCGCCATAGCTACTGAAATGATTTTGATGTTTTTTTTTTTAACTGAGTGTTACTAAGACTTCAAGTTAGTATTTGATCACTTTTCTAACTTAGAGGGTCAGAAGGCGCCATAATTAAGGGAATTTATGATAAAATTTTGATGCAACTGTCTTTATTTAACAGTTTTACTTGGATCGGAACTTAGCGACATTCCATCACACTACTTAACTTATAGGGTAGGAAGGTACCAAAATTCAGACTACTTTTTACTTCGGGAAAATATCTCATTCCCACAGGAACCTATACACAGCTACCTATCTACAACATTAAAACTCTGTCTAGAATCACATTACGCCAAAACTATTGATCTGATTTGTATACGATTTTTTATTCAACTGACTGTTACATTACTTTTAAACTTGCTTTTAGCGCAAATCCGAAAAGATAAAGGAATTGCTGTAGCAGTTGCCTCTTCCAGAATAGCCGCCACTCTGCTCAATGGTGGTCGAACGGCACATTCGGTGCTTAAACTGCCATTAAACTTAGCCCATGAAGAAATGCCAGTCTGTAATATAAGTAAAAACAGCGAGCGTAGACGTATGTTGCAGCAATGTAAATTATTAGTTTGGGATGAGTGTACTATGTCCCATAAAAGAGCAACTGAAGCTCTAGATCGGACTTTGAAAGACATCAAGAGTAATCCAAATATCATGGGGGGGATGGTGGTACTTTTAGCGGGCGATTTTAGACAGACTTTGCCGGTTATCACTAAAGGCACCCCTGCAGATGAAATAAATGCGTTATGGGTGCACGTAAAAACGTTTAGTCTGTCTACAAATATGAGAGTGCAACTACACAATGATGTACAATCTGGACAATATGCTGCTGCTCTTCTTAAAATTGGAGAAGATCGTATGGCAAAGGATGGTAATGGCATGATTACATTGGATCGTGAATTCTGCAATGTTGTGCATAATCCAGATGATCTAAATAACTTCGTCTATAGCGAACTGCTAACTAATATGAGGAATAGAGAATGGTTATGTGAAAGAGCAATTTTAGCGCCGACGAATGAAATGGTGGGACAGATAAACGAGCAAATTATGTCACGCGTGGAAGGTGATATTGTTGAATTTCTCTCTGTAGACACTGTAATGGATACTGAACAAGTAACATCATACCCTGTAGAATTTCTTAATTCTTTAGAACTGTCGGGAGTACCTTCACACAAACTGAGGCTGAAAGTAGGCGTTCCTGTCCTTTTGATGCGGAATTTAGATGCACCAAGACTGTGTAATGGCACACGGTTGCAAGTAACACATCTCGGTCGCAATATTGTAAAAGCAATCATTATGACTGGAATGGCAAAAGGAGAGAACGTTTTAATCCCCCGTATACCCATAATTCCGACAGATTTGCCATTCCAGTTTAAGAGATTATAGTTTTCGCTGAAAATCGCATTCGCTATGACGATAAATAAAGCTCAGGGGCAAACATTAAAAGTAGCCGGCATTAATTTAGAAAAGAGTTGTTTTCTCACGGACAATTATACGGCTTGCTCACGTGTTTTAAGTCCACAGAATCTCCATGTGTTGGCCAGAGAGGGAAAAACAAAGAACATAGTTTACAAAAATGTACTACAGTAATAAGGCCTCTTATTTTTAGCTTCCTACATTATTATACTACTTACATTAAGTTAGTACTTCCTACGCAGACGATGTTGCGGATGTCACACTGTCTAACATCGGGGGTTGGCAGGTAGGTAGTTAGTAGTATTTTAAACCGATTTACATTATTTACTTTTTATATTTACTAAGGAAACATTCGGAGCTATTCATTATGTAGCTTAGGTTGCTTTTGAACAAATTTTGATGTGAAGTTGAGGACTGGAACACGATAGTGGGACATTGTTGCAGGGGGACTTACAGCCGGGAGAAAACAAAAAACTTATGCGGACGAAGTCGCGGGTAAAAGCTAGTATACTCATATATACATATTTTCCGTGTGGGAATCGAACCTTCCTTTGGCGTTGTGTTAGTTATATGGTGACCTGTGTAACCTTAACCTCTAGACCAGTATTACGCAAACTTTTAGTCTTCAAGGTCTACATCTAGAATGACGGAAATGTTAGAGGAACACAATAAATGAAAAACCATATTTTAAATATACCTACTTAGGTACAACAATGTTTTTTATTAATCAACAAGCTGAAACTTTACTACTCTTTTATATTTTTCTGCCGTCTGTCTGACTTAATGAGGTAATCTTATTTTTCCGAGGCACACCAACTAATGACCACGGTACAGCAGTGTGTCGCGGCACACACTTTGCAGAATACTGGGCCCCAATTCTGCTAATTTACGAATGGCTCAATTGAATCTAAATTGAATTTTAGTAGCATTTTTGGTATTCTGCTAATAAATTTAAGATTAATTATTGGAAAACTATTGGGCTTAAATTATAAGCATTTTTGGTATTACATTATTGGTATTCTGCTAAATAATTTAAGACCAATGGTTTTCCAACTATTGGTCTTAAATTTATTAGCAGAATACTAAAATTGCTACTGAGATTCAATTGAGAATCAATTGAGCCATCCGTTAATTAGCAGAATTGGGGCCCTGGTCTAGAGCAGTGTTCACGTCATGATGTATGGTCTAGACCACACATCGTAACGTTTCTTCAAGAAAGGAGTTATAAGGTATACCCTTGGTGTTGCAAGCTTCCATAGGCTACCGTAACTGCTTACTATTAGGCGGGCCGTATGCTTGTTGATAGCATACAAAAATAAATATAACAATTAATTTCAGAACACATTAATTAACACTCAATTCCAGAGTTATATTATAAAACAAAAATAATAAAGGCTTTTACTTGAAGTCAAAGTACGGGAATGAATAAATTAAATTGCTTTTTAATTATTATTATAACCTTGTTAACGTTTAATGTTCTTTATATGAGGTTTCACGTACATGATAATTAGTTTGAAAATTAATACAAAATTAGCTAATAGGTAAGCAAAGTAAAATTATTATGTTATTTTTTTCTTTAGAAGAAAGGTCGGGAAATTAAACAGAGACACATTTAATTAGGGACTATAGCAACCGTCTTTGAAGAAGTAAATATATTTTTTTATGGTTATTTACTAGCTAAAATTATCCATTAAAAAGTGGATTTCGGACTCAGGTCGGCCGGAGCAACGAGAACATGTTCACTATGTTCAGATGTGTTAAAATGTGTTAAAATTAGTTTATTGATTGGCTAGGTTAAGATTAGTACAAAATGTAGATATATAAGTATAGTGTATGTATAAAGGCAGGTCAATGCTTGTTAAACTTAGTGAGTGTGAGCGTTCGCCTACAAACTGCGCAAGCAGTTTGGCTAGTAAATACATATATTGTATACCTGTGAATTTGAATTGAATAAATAAATAAAAATAATAAAAAGATGAAGCTTCACAGACGGAACGGATCTAGGTTGTTTATTGGATGTACTCAAACGATGTCTCATCTCACATCGTGCCCTGCATTCTCATCAGTTACATGATTAAGACAAAATGCCTCGGGCTTTATTTGTTGTTTGAAAGTGAAATTAAGTTGCCATCTAACGTAGCAATGCTGCCAGTCTTTTGAGCACTTCTTGTGTATATATTCCAAATCTTACCATGTTCCAAAAAAAATAAAATGAAAAAGATGATTTCATTTTCCACTCAGCTCCCTATGGAAATAGCATGCCTATTACACCTTAGAGTCAAGAAAAGTTGCATATTAGAGTGAATTGGATTTTTCCTATTCAAACTATATAGAGAGAAAATTTTTACTCCCTTTCGGTTCTTACTGCTTCATGCCGGACGTACAGATCTGACCTTTTGACGTATCGAGCCGTATGAAATCTTTTAAACTCATATTTCGCAAGACCAATAAATTTTACCTTGTAAAAAGCTCTAGAATATTTTTGTAAAAGGATTTATTATGTTCGAAACGCAACTTATTTCCAGGTAGACGTTATTTTCTAATATTGTGTGGTATAGTTGGTACTTCGCGACTAGCGACCAGTGTTGTAAGTTCGATTACCAATAGGTATTTGCGTCTCAGAGATAATGTTATTTCGAATGATAAGAAATTCCATTAAATTTTCCTCCGCGTCACGAGACTTGTTTTCTAGTCGTCTATTAAAAATATAAAAATACACATGATGATACAAAATTAAGTTAATAACTTTACTGTATGTAGGTAAATGAGGAAAACAAATATTGATTAGAACATTCATAATAGTATGTTACATCGAAAGCAAACTAGTTATTCAGTGGCTAATGTCGAAGTTTCTGCTGAGAAACGAATATCTAATTTCTGGCTAAGGAAGCAAAGCTGCCGTGGCACTAGACATGAATATTAAACGTTGAATATCTGCCAGAGTGCAGACATTGTGAAAATTCACTCCGATCGAGAAATGGAAATTCCACGCTTCACTTGCATTTTGTCATTAATATGATTTGAACTCCACATTCAAATAAGGCGAATTTTCTCGAAGGAAATATGGATGTATCTGACAGGATATGTTAGGGTAATATCGGGTTTTGATCGCCATCATATTATGTTGATTCGGAAAATTGATGCTCATATTCTGTTTCATTGAACTCATGCTAATTAATATTTGAACGGATCGCAAAATGAAAATCTGTTAGATTGAAATTTTGTGAGAGTATTAGATTGTTTTAACTTTTTCGAGATGAAAGTGTTGGCTAAAGTGTAATAAATGAGGTCTGGTATTCATCCCAAATAGACCACTAAAGCCTAATCACGCAATATCAATGCACATGATAATCCCTTTTTTTTCTCTTTACCTTCTTTATCAATCCCACTGCTGGGTATAAGGTCTTCTCTTTTGCACGTCATCTGTTCCGGTCCTGTGCCACGTTCATCCACTGTTTTTCGAAATGTTGTCCAACTACTAGGCCGAGTAATGGTCTGCCTGGCAATCTCCTTCCGTTTCGTGGCCACCATTCTGTGACTGCTTTGGTTTTCCTTCTGCCCGTTTAAAGTAAAGCAATACGCGCTGCTTGTACTGTACTTGTATTACGTGTACGTCTTGTGAATTAGCGTAACGAAAATTTGCTAGAGTAGGCTTTAACACATTATGAATGGAATTAGGATAAAGCGTTGATTGCCTCGGAGTGGTTTTATTTAACTTTTTTGCTTATTAGTGAATAAGCAAAAAATTTAAACAAAACCACTCCCGGACAGAGCACTCATGAGGCACTAAACAGTATCTCAACTAAGGCGTGTTTCGAAAAAGTTGAGAATAGGTGAAAATAAATGTTGTGTACCTTATTGCAAGGATCAATTTTAAACCGATTTAATAAAATTCCAATATGAATTTATATATTCGCAGTATGGTTTTTTAAATTCCGCCGTGTCATCTGTTGAGTTTTTTCTATGCATAATTTTATAAGCTTTTTTTTGCATTTGAGTGTGTGAGTTTACTCGTGACCACGGTCGGTGTAATTCGAACAAATCGTCGAGTAACAGAAGGTATAAAAAGCCTTCAAAATATTACACGATTTAGACATGATGCTTATTATACTCGTAGTATTTTATTTTTAGTGCAGCTTTTTGGTTTAAGTACAATGGCTGAATAGTGCCTTGTGAGAGTACTTGCTCACCAAGCTTTATAGTTACCGTAGGCAAATGTTTTACGCAAAGGGATGTGACCTAAATAATACGCAGGTCGTCATCGCACTGTCTCGTTTATACCATTCTTTGGGTATTTGCCAACATTTCTCTGACTTGAAGGGATATTACAATTGATGTTTTTTTATACTACTTAGGTGGCAAACGTACGGCCCGCCTGATGATAAACAGTGACCGTAGCCTATGGACGCTTGCAGGCACACAATATATGGCCTCTTTAATTTAATAACGTGACAATCGAAATAAGATTTTTCAGATATGGCAAGCTGCGTCTCGTAACGGTGTCGGGAATACAGCGATTTTATCTCATCTAAAAATATGCGTACCGTGCTAAAAGAAGTTTTCACTTCAAAATTCTTTGAAATGTAACAGCTTTTGATAGTTACATGTTTCCTATATATGACTGTTGTTTGATGCAGAAAGAGGTCAGTCAAAAACTACCGTTGGATGCATCGACATCGTGTGGACTTGCAATTTCCACTTTTCAGACACACGGAAATGAAAGACGAGTGTCGATAACAATCTCGATGCACTACGCAACACATTATTTAGTACTCTCGACAGTATCGACAGTTTCTGTAGTACTACTATTTTTATTTAAACATTTTTAGACATTTCAAAATAGTAGATATTTCTATGTTCAGGCACTGTTAATGTAAAGTTTAAGTAGCATTTAAGTTTTATTAAAAAATGATACAGTAAATTGAAAACTGTTTAATTATTTTAAACAGGTAAAAAGTGTTTAGTTAGGGCGAAGTTCGGTAAATATGGCAAGCATGAACGAATGTAGATCACGACAGAGGCCTTAATATGCATAATCTAAATAACTCTGTCACCATCCCCTGTAGACAAGTGGCATAGACGGTAGTAGAATAGAATAGAATAAAAAAAACAATGTATGAGATTTGACATAAGTTAACAACACAATATCGAAAGCAGTCAAATCCCATGCATTGTTTTTTATTCTATTCTATTCTACTACCATTTATGCCACTTGTCTAGAGGGACAGGTTATCCACTAACCAAACGATAAGAGGAATTTCCAAAATACAATTTCCTAGTGCCGACCCTTAAACATTAAAACTAGTGGTAATTACCCGCAAGGGAAATAGATCATTAAGTACGTACTAACTTACAAACAATACATTTGTAGAACAAATATGTAATATATCTGTATCACAATAATAATTAAGCTTCGTAGGTAAGTTCACATAAGTTGTGTCATAAATAGTGAAACTTAGATAATTCCTTACAAGAACAAAACAGCATTAAATCAAATCTGCTTGAAAGTACCTTCGGCTGTCCATACTTAGTTTATTATCTCGATTGTAGTAAAATATAGTTTCCTTAATTATTTCAAAGTTTTCCTTTCTATTTATTGATAAATAACTTTACTTTTACTTTTTTAAAGACTGTTTGTTGCCTGTGAACGCCAGCGTGAATGTTGCAATAAAAATTACCTTTTGTTCTTCTCCAGAGTATCATCTACCTCCTGGCCAAATTTCACAAAGATCCGTTCAGTTGTTTAGTCGTGAAAAGGTAACAAACAAACAAACAGAGTTAGTTTCGCATTTATATTATTAGTTTGGAGAGTATGTATACCAGGAAATTCAATTTAGTCCAGCTAGACAGATTTTGTGCTTCAGTTTGTATATCATTCGGTTAGCTGTCTGCATCTAGCCAAGCTCAAAATAGTGCAGAAGTAATCCAGATATCCGACAATATAGAATAATAGCTCTGAGATGTTCCAAGCGTCCGTCGCCGTCGCTTGGTTTAGTTTCCGTCCGAACTAGATTATTTCGATTAGATATGTATAGGCACAGGTACGAATATGGACCTATTGTTATGACCTATGTGAATACGAAGATATATAGGATATAGTTAAAGCCATAATAGACAATCGAACATATTGCGGCTTAGTCATAGATGTAGTCCACTTTCTAAGATGTGTTTGACCGGCCTATTGATGTATCTAATGGATAGTGATTATTAAAATGAAGGTCGTGGATCAATTTTCACCCAGGACATAATGTATATGTATTAGGTTGTTTGAAAATTAATTAAGTTTTTTTCTAACGCTCAATTGCATTTTTTCACAGCTATCATTGACGTCGGCAAAGTGGTTGTAACCCTTTTTGAAAAAGCTACTACTTGCGGCTCCCGCCTATTCTTTAGTAACAATAAAACACACAGCATAAATTAAAACGCGATCTCTCATCGCTGCCATATAAAATTCATTTATAGGCGGATAGTTTAACTGGGCAATGAAAAATCTCATTTGAATTTTAATTGATATGCGATGGAAATGAATATTGTGCATCGGTGAAGCGCATCAGCACATGACCCGATGAATTTCAGGCCTGTGCGAAAGGGAGCGGTATTTTATCGTAAACGGGTATTGTTATAAGTTTACATACCTACATATCATCGCACCCGTCTCCCCTTGGGGTAGGTAGAGATGTACCCTGGATGAACCACTGATGTCATATCAGGTTCCTGTGGTTCATCTGCGAAGGTGGGTGTAGATGCAAAGGGGGGGTTTTAGTCGGTATGTTGGCAACCTAGCATCTCCTCACTGGTGAGCCCGACATAGTTGCCTCGCTATCCCGATATAAGTTTTTTATAAGATGCATTTCTTTCTTAAGAAAAAGACAGTGATGTAGAGCAAGTATTACTTTTGGCTATTGCTTCGACCCAGACATTCTTCTTTCGCTTCCTCTACATTCATCAATCCTCTACTTCATGCATGAATGTCGGTTCCGGGTATACTTAATTTGGCTCTTTTTTACCCGACTGCGTTTTTTACTACTTATGTATGTTTGATCCTTTGTGGCACCCTAGAAATTAGTTAGAAGATAATTATGTAAAAAGCGGTGTTAGCCGAGACAAAACTTAATTGTGCACTTGTGAGTTACTTCCTGGTTGGTTGATCCACTTTTATATGCAGGTTTTTTTATATTTTAAATGGATTGTGTGTGTCTATTCTATAGATATGGCCGCATATATTTACAGAGGCACGTGTGACCTAGTCCACGAAGTTTCGATATAAACTTTGTTTACATATGAAATATGTTTTTGCTTTTTAAACAAAATTCTATTTCATACTAGAATACCGTTTATTTAACAATTGGAAAATGTATATCCATCAATGTTTTACTATAAATAATAGGTACATCATCATCATGAACGTTAACTATCCTAGAAAGTGTTAAGCAAGCTAAAGTGGCTGGCCATATTTACTTTAAGACAAATCCTACTAAAACATTTTCATGTAAAATAATGCCAAGACGAGTACATACTGCTTGCACCGCAAAAAAGTTATCAGATCTCATGAAGAGCCAAGTTCCTAGCTGTACATATCACCAGTCTGTAATTTACATCACAGCGTTATAATAATAATTATAACGCTGTGATGTAAATTACCACCACTCTGTAATTTACATCACAGCGTTAGCATTCTGCGTAAATCCTAGTCTTAAGTTTTCTACAAACCTTATTAAAAATGTGTGACTTGGCCGTTTCATAAGAGTTACGTAGACCCTTCTATGGGCTTATGAACAGAAAGTAATTCACTATGCGTTAATTTTGATAGAGATAAAGGTAGTGCCTTTGCCTGCGCTGCTTTTGTCTCTTCTCGGCAGGGGCACTGCCGTACCCTATATAGCCGCTGAAACAAATGAGTGCAAAAAGAATCGCAACCGCAATTCGTTAAACGTCCCTCAATCATCCCGTACCGTGCGGTTGCAAAAGAATTTCCTCCCACGTACGATCAGTTTTTTGGAATGAGCTCCCTGCAGAGGTTTTCCCGAGGGACTTTAGCTTTAGATTCTCCAATTTACAGAAATGGCAATGCGCGTCTGATACTCTTGGTTTTACAAGCATCCATAGGCTAAGGTAACTGCTTACTTGTTTACCTCCTTAGTTGTATAAAAAAAACGTACAGTAGCATGCCTCCCAGCTAGGTATATCGACAACCTGAAAAAGGTTATTGAGATGAACTACATAATAAAATTGAAAGCGGCCTATGTAAAGCAGTAAACCTGATAAGACTATATTTTGGTGGCTTACTCTATAATTTTTATATATATATTTTTTTTTATACTACTTGGGTGGCAAACAAGCATACGGCCCACCTGATGTTAAGCAGTATCCGTAGCCTATAGACGCTTGCATTACCAGAGGTATCACTTGCGTGTTGCCAACCCATTTTTTTACACCAGGGCTTTAAGATGGAAGTAACCCGTATAATACGTCTTTATAAATTCTACTTATATTATAAACGCGAAAGTTTGTAAGTATCGATGGATGGATGGATCTTTGTTACTCTTTCACGTAAAAACTACTGAACGGATCTGGATGAAATTTGGCACAGATTTTTTACAGCGATAACCGACATCCACGCGGGTGGAGCCGCGGGCAACAGCTAGTATTAAAATAATTCCAGTATACTTTCAACTTCTGTGATTGGCAAGTAAATTTCAATTAGGAAACTAGCTGTTCACGTTTTTGCTAATGCTGGCATGATTCGAGTTTTAAAACTCGAAATAACAATATTATTTTAGTTCTTCGTAAGCCAAGAACTAAATTATTGTTACTTGAGTTTAATTTGTAATAATCTAACCTTTGTAATACAGTAAGTTAGCTAGGAGCATTTTGATATGCTTTTTGAAAGTACTCAGTATAATATTAGATGCCCCAAATTCTAAGTAACAAACAAACGTAATTAAGAGAGGTAGGGCATATTTTATTATACGTATAGATAAAAAACGCAAAGAAAGCATTCTGTATCATCACAATACGAAATATGTTACATGACACGTTGAATAGCGACACTATAAAGATGTGAAGCTATTGTGCTGCTTGTAGTTGTTTCACGGTGGAGGCTGTATTGTGTAGTCAGGCAAACGTCACTACCACGTCCTGTTTCCGGTAGGCTGCGCTTCAAAACTGCGCTATTCTCGCCGTTATAGGGCTGCTAGCAACTCTACTAAGACAATCTACAATATCATAAAAAGAAATGAATGAGTCCGTCAATTGTATGTTTGTAAGGTCCTCATGACATAGGGCTTGTTTCCTAGCAGCAGTTGTCTTTAATAATAGACTAGCAATTTTCAGAGTAGTAGTCTTAGTCGCTTAACAAGAGCAACACCGAACTTATGGATAAGCATGGCCATCTTGGTGACAGAGTTATTTAGATCGCCCATATTAAGGCCTCTGTTTTGATATTACGACTGTTACCAGTCAATTGAAATACCACTATGCGGTCACCCTATCTTATCTCACTCAGGGACATGTTTTAAATACAGAAAGACAACGATAAATGAAAACATCGTAATAACATATTCTAGAATACATTCCAAAGACATGTCTGATCCACCAGCTCTAATAAGGCTCGCATGTGTGGACAAAGACCAAAATCCTCTTAGCCATCTACTTAGGAGAGACCCGGGTCCAGTACATGATATAATATAGGTTGTCGTATTAAACGTATCTGAGGCAAAAGCAAAATTGGTAGAATAATGTTATTATACTCATACTTGCTTAACAACTCAACTGGAATAAAGCCAAATTATAACTTATAAATATATTAAGTTACGTAAAGCACAAGTTCAGTTACAACTGAAAGGACAATAGGTCCCTAATTAAATATAATACGCAAAAGTTTGATAATGCTTGGGTCTATCTATGAGCTCCTTAGGGATGTGAATAAATTCAGTTACTAGTTGGTCGATTACGATGCCTATTAGGTTAAGTATTATTGGTCGTGCTTTGAAAAAGTTTGCAGAAATAATGTATTTAAGATGGAAATACATGTAATTCTCAGTAGTAAGAGTAGATATTAAGGTTTCGTGACAAAAAAATACAATAAAAGCCCAAGGTTTGAAAATTATAATATTCTCGTCAGATATTAATTATTGATTTATGACATATAGGATTTTACATGAAGCTTTATTATTCTACTTTCTTACTTTTCTGCCACTTCTCAAAACAAAATCAACCCTTTAAATGTATGTTTTATTCATACAGTTGATTTTATTTGCGTAGATATCAAGAAGGTACTCCACATAAACAGCCACTGAGGGTGTAAAGACATCCTGAATATCATATCGAGTTTTGAACTTAGCAAAATATTTACGCCTGTTTTATTGAGAGGTTGGCAGATAATTCTTCTGTTCTTCTTTGTTAGTTTTAAATCTAACAAAGACGAAAATTGTTGCTGTCAACACTAGGTAAGTATCTTTATTTTCACTATCACTATCTATTTCTGTGTCATTACGTTCCGTATTATCTATAACCTTCATACTTGAAATATTTAAGCAAGTACGCATTTATACTTGGCGCATGGGTAAGAAACGCGTAATATGAAGGTAGCATATCTTTCTTTATAATAGCATTGCTTGGGACTTTAATGTTTATAACTCAAACAAAACTTCTAAACGATTTTCATAAAACTAGCTAAAATCCACTCAAATTAAATTAAAGTTAAAAAAATCATTATTAGTTATTTATATTTGTCTAGTTCGCGGTAAAATATATCATTATAGGTATATGAATTAGCATAGAATGTCATCAGCTATGTTAAATCTAATCTTTCTACTGAAATAGATTAGGCATTATATTTATATCGACTTTGATCATATTAGGCTCTATGTTTGTGGTATGTATCTGGTCTTCGTATACAAGAGTTTAAATATTTCGAAAGGTACCATTAGGTAATGAAAAGCCAACCAACCATTACTAAACATTATCGGTATTAACAAAATCTTTGCGTCTATAAAATTTATCGCTACAACTTCACAGCTTCAAACTTTTCTATGCTCCGTTAAAAAAGGGCCATAAACGTATAAATTTTGTGAAAAGTATTTCAATTACCCTGTCCGTTTTTGTTTACATTATACAATTTCCTTGTTTGGATAGGACATAATATTTTCAAGAAGGTTCGTGCGGCTTACCGTCAATGCCCACATTTATATTATTTTATTTACCTTTAGCGGTTTTAGTAAAAACATAAAACAAATTATTCATCCCAGCCTTCATATGCAGTGAAAGGTTTCCCAAACAGATTTAAAATAATTATATTTGCTTTATTCTGATTTTATGATAATTTAAATTATTGAAAAAAATTTTAGGTCATCTATCTATCTCGTAAGCCCAACTTTTTCTTTTCTTTTTTAAGATCACAACAAGGTAACAAGGCCAGTGTCGCGGGGGACATAAAAAACACATATCTAATATAATTTATGGACACAAAGTGTAGCCTGACTTGGAACAAAAATATTTTCAGATTTTTTGCTGTGTGTTAATGGTGAGGTAACCACTGTACGATCAGTGCAGTCAATAAGGTTTAAACTGAATATAAACTGCATTGACTAAAATAAAAAGAGTACCTAATAGATTAGTTATTCTACCGAATACAAACAAAACTGTCAGTTGCAAGTTTTCCAAGTATTATACTGTCTTAAAATCAATATATTGAGAAATACAAAGAAACTTGATCCTTGTATTATTATTTTTTTGTTTTGTCTGGTAGTACAAAACAAAAAAATAATAATACGTGGCAAATTTTTCTTTCAAAACGGAACGGAACTTTCACACAGGAACACAACTACACGGCTGTGTGTAGTTATTTGGCTGTGGTCTTCTGTGAGGTGGAGGTTAAAACCACAAATGGAGGTTAGCAAATTAGAAAAATTGCCACGTATTATTATTTTTTTGTTTTGTCTGGTAGTACAAAACAAAAAAATAATAATACGTGGCAAATTTTTCTTTCAAAACGGAACGGAACTTTCACACAGGAACACAACTACACGGCTGTGTGTAGTTATTTGGTTTTGGTCTTCTGTGAGGTGGAGGTTCATTCACAGTTGGGCTTGCTCGTTAGCATGATGCCCTACCTCTCTTAATTTTTAACTTTACTGGCCACAAAATAAAATAAAATACTCTATCGGTATTGGAATAAGTAGACAGCCCTACTTTCACGCCGGCCACGTCACTTTCTGCTCATCTAAATGCTATATAGTTCAATTGTGTTTTCTTTGTTACAATCAAGTCTTTATAAAGTTGCTAACTTTCAAGACTTTACAATGTTAACAGTTCAAGTACGGTTATCAAGTGCAAATTATAAACTGAAACCAATTGTTAAGATATTTACACCTCTCGCTTGTACAGAGTTATGATTGTGTTGTTTATATTGAATATTTTAATTTGTTACTATAACTACATACATATATTATTATGTTTCTTTAAATAATAATAACGAAGAATTACAGTTGCTTTGGTTGGGGTTGCCTATACAGGCCTAAGCACTTCGACCCTATTGAATCTTCCATACAATACTAATCCGTGTCAACAGTATTGTTATTATTTTTTTGAGGATGTGTCTTAATCCTTTAGGTTTTTAGTAAGTACGCCTAATCCATAAAATTACCGCCATATTTTTTTCTTTTAATTTTCTTCCATACAAACCCTGTTCTGACAATAACAAACACAAAAAAATGAATTATCTAATTTGGTGCACTCGATCGGAAGATATGCGCGTACGTATACATTTGGGGGGTTTCATTTTTATTTATAGAGGTATAGACTTTGTAAACTTGAATTTCCAATTCACTAAACAATAAATAATAAAAACAAACACAAAAAACTTTATTAAAAGCGTTACAGCTAACACGTATTTGTAATATACATAAGAATGGAGGTACCGAAGTTTGTTTGTAGGTGGAATTGGTCCGGAAATAAAAACTGTATGTTGAACGTTGCACTGAGCTCGGCCTACGTGTCGCGCATACGAATACGAACACATCGGAATTATAGAAACGTTCGTTCTTTTCATATTGCTTTTCTATTTTTATATACAGTAGTATTTAATAGAGGTAGGAGCTGTAATAACCGAATGGGAAAGTAACCGACTTGTTTACATAAGTGTGTGTGTTGTGTAATTTATGCATATTAATCAAATGATCACGAACTGGAAGACAAAACGTGTGCAGGCCTCCAACAAGATGGACTGACGACCTGGTAAAGGTTGCAGGCAACCAATGGACAAGATCTGCTCAGGATCGAGAGTTGTGGAACTCCTTGGGGCCTCCCCCAAGGAGTTCCACAACTCTCGATCCTACCTATGTCCAGCAGTGGACGTCTTTTGGCTGAGATTATGAATCAAATGATTTACTATCTGCTAACGGGGAAAGCATTTTGAGAAAACTCAAATATCTTAAAAGAAATGCAAATAGAGGCATGTCTCATCTACCAACCTGCATTAGGGCATAGTGTGTGGATAAGGGCCTTAATCTTCTCGTTGGGTTACTGTGCGTGAGTACAGCAACCTAACAGTGTGCATTGCTATCACCATTTTTTTTTTGTTTCAACTCAAAAATACCTGTTATCATTTTACAGGTATTTTTAGATTAAAATTGGTGATAGTAATGTGCACTAGGGGCCTACACTCAACAAAATCTTCCATATTTTTGAATAATGCAGGTTATACAAGGGATTAAAGTCAAGTATACTGTTGTAAATAAATTCGTTACGAACACCTTAATCTCTCTGTTGACAATCGACTCTTAGTAACCCAGTCTCGTAAAAGGAAGCGACGGCTTCTCGAGAAAATCCTTAATTAACTTTTGTTTTGATTGTCCCCTAAAATTAACTGATGGTGAACGTTGTTGGCGCATCCGTGTCAGAGGTAGAGCACCGTACAAGCAAGCAAGCCCGACTGGGAAAGGACCTCCACCTTATAAGTAAATATTAATAATAAATAAATGTTTTATTCACTCTCAAAACATAAGCAATAGTAAACAATTGAGACAGCCCCAGTAAGTAAAAAATACACTTGTGTTGGGGTTGACTCGCTTTTTTCCTAGTATCTACATAGTAAGTATATTAGTTTTGATTACAGTGCAATATTTAAGGAATACGAAATACTTATCTTAAAGTTAAAAAAATGTGTAGTGTGTGTGTGTGTTTGTGTGTGTGTGTGTGTGTATGAGCGCGCGTATGTGTGTGTGTGTGTATGAATGAGTGTTTGTGTGTTTGTGCGTGTCTATGAGTGGTTGTGATTGTATATGTGTGTGTGTATGTATGGGTCGGCTAACTTAGTCTCACAAGTATCTTTTCGGTTTTAAGCCAGACCGTGTTTGCATTCATATTTACTTTTGGTATATTTTTTTAATTTTCGGTTAATTATGTTATATATATAAGTCGATTGTTTGGTATATTGTCGCCTAGCAAAAACTGTGTGAACTGAAGGGGAATAAGCTACTATGTCATTAGGTCGATTGTTTTTATTTTTTGAAGAAAATGGTATGGATTTGTGTAAGTTTAAGTGTAATATGTAAGTAATACTGCTGTCTAACGGTTAATAGGTCACTAGTCCCACTGCTGGGCACGGGTCTCCTCTGCGCTTGCCAGGTCAGTCCATGATCTATCATTATGCCTAGGTACTATAGCGCCCTCACCGTCGTCAGCAACTTCTCCTCCAATCACGTTCCACGGGCGTAGACTCCAGATGGTCGAACCAAGGTTTTACTACACGGCGACTACTTGTTTACTTTGAGTAAATGAATAACAGTTTGTTAAGTAATAATGACTTATTTATTTCATATTCCTGCTTATAACTCTATCACACGTCTTGGCTTCAACGAAGCCCGAACCTGTCTGCTTTTGACAACCTTCAAGACATTCACCTTTTTTCCAATCTCTCTGAATTCAAATATATATTTAACATTTACTTTTATAACGCGCTAGAGGTTTTACTATTGGTATGCGGCCAGCTAGTGACCACCAATAAACCTCTACAGTACTAGTAGAGTTCACTTTTTGTATTGACTATATAGTAGTAAAATGAATAAATAATTGTGTCAAATTTATTATTATTTTATCACAAAGTTTTGGTCAACAAAGTCGGTTGGAATTGTGCCTGGTATTAATATTAAACTCGCCTATGCCACAAATGAATTAACACCTTTGTGCCTATTAAACAGTGATACTGTTCTCTACAAAAGGGTTCTTCGTTGAGGGTAACAATTCAATTAAATGAAAGTAATGAATCATAATAGCTATTGCTGATATTTCGAACTTTATAATAAAAGAACATTGACACCGAGATTGTGACTTATTTATATGCTACGAGACACAATGCTTTACTATTTACTTATGTAATTAACTTTATATACACAACCCGCTTTATTAATAAACGCGATGTAGCAAGTAAATAGTTACGCGATGTTTTGTCCTCTTCTTTAGTATTTCAAATAACTGATGACAGAATGAGAGATTATATAATAAAATGGGTGGACCACATGACCAGGTGCAGGTGCAAATCCCCCTGTGCACCTGAACCTGCATATGCCGGCCGCCTACCATCTCTAGGCTGGAGAGCCCGACATAACCATCCTGCTTTCCCGGGCGGAGCAATATGTATAAGGAGCGTTATCCTGCTTAAAAAAGGCCTGCACATTTTGAATTTAGATTATATTTGTACTGTTGCCAGATTATAACACTTAACATACAAACTCATTGGCTAAAAATCTTAATTAAGCTGGTTAGGATCTCAAACTGCAGTGCTGATACATCTTCTCTTAGTCACGTTTTAGCTACGTCATCGGCTTGTGAGTACTCTACAATCGTGCACAGTGCTGGCACAGTGCCAACTGTTTATGAATGCAGTGTTTCCTAACGAGCTGAATGTCTCAAATGTTGTATTTTTCAACCACTTTTATGACGAATATTTTGTGCTTTAATTAACGGGACAAATGATGTTTCATTTTGCAGGAATATTTCTTCTTTTACTTTTTCTTTTTAGGCAAAAGATGTCCACTGCTGAAAAGAAGCTTAAAACCTCTAACTTTATATTTTTTATTGAAGGCTAGATTATTTGAGATTGTTTCTTTCTTTACTATTTTCAAAAATCGGTTCAGTCGTTAGTAGTGTTTGGATATTTTTAAACTAGGGGTCGTCCGCGACTTCCTCTGCGTTTTAATTTGGAATATTTTTTTACCTGATTTTGCAACATATCTCACTACTGCTCCGCTACTATTGATCATAGCGTGATGTTATAAAAAGATTTTTTCTAATCGAACCAGTACTTTCTGAGTTAAGCGCGTTCAACCAAACAAACAAACTTTTCGGATTTATAATATTATAGTATAGATCAAATTTAACTTATATAAGATTTTTACTATAAAAGCTCTTAACTCTACACTTCAAAGAAGTTGCTGTAGCTGACTAGCTAGTATTTACCGTTCCTGCAGGTGCCTAATAAGCCGTTTGAACTACACAAAAAGTAAAATCCTTCGTACAATTTCTCGTCAGGCGAACGTTGTAACTCATTTCGTTTCTCATTACTCGAAATCCGGCACAGGTAGTGTGAAGTAGATAAAAAATATACGCTGCAATAATTTTTTAAAATGCCAGTACGTAAGTTCTCTTGGGAGGTATAAGGTTAACAAATTACGGCAATTTCCAATATGTTACGTATTTTGATGGCAATTTTCTCGGTTACCTTTCACTGAAGTGGCTTGTGTGGGTCTTGGGTTATGACGTGTCATCAACGAAGCCGAACGAAGCTTTATTTATAGGCGACGATAATATGTATCGAAGGGTTTTACATGGCTCTCGGGAACAGTATGTAATTAAGTAAGGGGTTAAGTGTCGCTGGTTAACCTAAGACTAAATTAAACATGCTAAGAAATATTATTTTCTTCTCCTTTTAGAAAACAACTCTTGTATTAGGGAACAAGCTGTGTGTCAAGAGAGCTTTTTGAAAATTTCCGAATTAAATATTTATGAAAAGAGAAAGTTGTAAAATTGCAAAAGAGACTGATATCACTCGCTGCCCGCCATGTCGCACTTAGCGACATGGCGGGCAGTGCATTGATAAATAGTGTGTTCATTGTCAATTTGGAAAACTTCCTTCCCTTAGCTTTCAGTTACCCTTTAGTTCATAATCAGTACAATTACTGATCAGTCACGGTACGATAATTCAGGATCATAAAAATATTTAAGTGCAGAGAGCGTTATTTCTACAGAAAATGAAATTTAGTAGTTCTATACCCCTCATTATACGTATGTAGGTACTTTAAACTAGGATGGTAGAGTATCCACAAATCTAATTAAGTCCCCTTTCATTACACGGAACACACTTTAATCAAATGAACCGCATCGTCATGACAAACCAAATTCTAAAAGTCACGTGCAAAAGCTAATATAATACTGAAAACTTTTCTGTAAATATTTAAGTCACAAAATAAAATACTCCAGCTGAGACTCTCTAAATTTAATTAGTATTTATTGGATATTCATTTACAAGAGTAATATTATATACTTATATAAACAAACTAACCAAATATACAGGTATTTCTTACATAAAAAATAGGCAGGCTATCATGAATACCTAATTAATTAAACGAAATGTTTAGGCATCATTGAATTACTAAGTATTTGAGGCACTTTTGGCTGGGACCTCTTATCTATGTGACACAATAATGTTATTTGGCGTTTTTTGAGTAAAGCAACCAGTCTAGGAATACCACTCAGTACTACAGAAATGCTTAGCATGGAAAGGTTATTAAAGGTTAATAATAATATATAATAGTGGGCTGACAAGAGCGCCCCGTAGGACTCTCAGCTCTGGCTTGCCTTAATTGGCTGATGATGAGAGGGGTCACCAGAGCTATATGTTTGGGGGTAGAGGTGTCATTTTCAAGGGCATAACTACGGGGAAACCCGCTCTCGGGTCTCAGACCCCCGATGGTGAAACCGGCGCCGCACCGCTCGAAGCTGCGCACTATGGTGTTGCCCTTATGCCTGTGGACTGTTGCCCATATCGGTTGTTTCAAGGGGCCCATCTAGTGTATAGGCGAGTCACCGTCTGCCTATTTTACATTAAGAGTATATCCCAACTTTTAAATGATGGTAGGCGACGTTTTATTCTATAATCATCGTAAATCAGTCCATCGAACACCCAATCCCATAGCCCAAAATTATTTGAATTCACATATTGCAATAGCTCTACACTTACCATAGGCATGTCATGGCTTTACTGAAATAGTGCAGCTGTGGCATAACTATGGTAAGCGTCTCATCCCATTTTAAATTAAAATTCTCTAAGGGCCTCTGCGTGTTAGATCTATGTCCCCGTGTAAGCCTTCCAAAGGCCCGAGTTTTCTCCTTGAATGATGGGAAAATACCCGTGTTAAAGAGAGACATAATAATAAGCATTTATTTTCTCTTCACAAAGTTACATAATTCTAAGTAGGTATATGATACAGTTAGTTGTTAAAATTTGGTCATAACTTTTTTAGAGACTGGTTCCTGAAATAGGTTTAAAGAAAACCTGCGATACAGGTCACCAGGATTTTTGGGTTAGGTTATTTGACATACTTTAGTTGAATTCCAATAAATCTGTCAGTAACAGATGTTATTGGGAAACTACCAGCAAAATTTCAAATATGTCGACATTTTTGATTCGGTGATTGTTTTATTACATAAGATGCAAACAAGCATATGGCCAGATGGTAGGCCTATGGACGCTTGCATTACCTGTTCATTCACGTTTTGCCCTTATCCTCAAAATTCATTTAGGTTGCAAAGTAACATACGCTGAAGTCATAAATGATGGCATACCAGAATGATGTCAGCTAAATTTGCCTACAACTAGTTCGCTGAAGTGGACCCATGAGAAGAACAGGGTTTTGTGATGGGTATCCCAGGGATAGGAAAACGTTTGGTGATTAGTGATAGTAGGCAGAAACAATCTCAAAGAAATTAGCAGAAATTAAAAAAAAACAAGGTGATTGGTAATTTATTACAATAAATTGAATTGAATTGATGTACATTATTAAATACTAGTTGTTGCCCGCGGCTCCGCCCTCATAGATGTCGGTTATCGTGATAAAAAGTTAGGCTACTTTTTATCGCGATAACCAATATCTACGCTATTCCAGACTGTAATTTATCTCTGTGCCAAATTTCATCCAGATTCATTCAGTAGATTTTGCGTGAAAGAGTAACAAACATCCATTCTTACAAACTTTCGCGTTTATAATATTAGTAAGACTACATAGTTTTATGATTTCATTAAATTTTCTATAGTACTAAAAATTTGTATTAGTCAGGCAATATCATGCTAGCGAATATGTAAACACTATTTTCACTTCATAATTCCTGCCATTCGTCACATATGACGGTTGCTAATTAGCTCAGTTGGTTCGACTCAAAACAACTCGCACCTAGCATACGACAACACCAGAGCTCGTGAGGTGAATTAAAAGATGGTTAACTAGAATACGTTTTACTTTGCCACTATTACAAATAAAGTGTAGCTCTGCTACTAAGCAGTAATTTTTTAGTTGTTTTTATTTAACTACTTAGTTAAATAAAAACAACAAACAAATTATAATATTTATGTACTCACATATAAATTCACAGACACATAGTTATACGGCATCAAAATAAATATGTTTTTTGAAACTATCGAGTGTACTGAGAAATTTTTATTTTATTTTTTACAAATGCCTGATAGTAAGAAGTTACCGTATTCTATGGACACAATACTAGAAGTATAAATTGTGTGTTGCCGAGATATTTTTTTTACACCTCGGCTATATGATGTAATATCCCAGGCCACAGATTATGCCCAGGCATAGGAACACGTTTCATTAAACACACATCCCTCAATGAGCGCTGGAAACCTGTGAACATATTTTCTATTGTTGTACTGAAAATATTTGCATATTGAATAGTCATCTGTACAATAATATATTTATTTAAAACTTTATGCCTGTACAATAATATATTTTCAAAAACATATAACAGAAGACCCGAAGGCATTTTGGAATTATATTAAGGCTAAAAGAAATAATGGCAACCGTCGAAACATATTAAAGGAAGGGGTTGTATTAGAAGAAAAA
This sequence comes from Trisateles emortualis, assembly GCA_947095525.1. Lineage (NCBI taxonomy): Eukaryota > Metazoa > Arthropoda > Insecta > Lepidoptera > Erebidae > Trisateles > Trisateles emortualis. The sequence goes on along the minus strand of OX352735.1, from coordinate 8,413,123 downwards.
CAATGTGCAAAAGAGTTCGCAGAGTACTTTCAATCTGTGTATAGTTCTGTCCCACCTGAGCTAAAAGTAGGTTCTGCGATATCTGACGCTGGATGTGGGAATGGATCGGCACGGATACATATTGGCAGACTGCAGCTATCTGAAGTAAAGCGTGCGCTCGCGAAGCTCAAGCCAAAGCGTTCGGCTGGGCCTGACGGTATCCCTGCTTTTATTGTTAGGGACTGTCGAGATGTGTTAGCCGAACCACTACTGCACATCTATAACCTTTGTCTGGAGACAGGATTTTTTCCGGAGATGTGGAAAACAACACGCGTAGTCCCAGTTCCAAAGGGTGGAGGTGGGGAGGGGATAGACGGGTACAGGCCGGTTGCAGTACAGTACTATCATCCCCTGCCAAGGCATTTGAATCGGCGCTGCAAAAGTCCCTGTATGATCAAGTTCATGCGCAACTGTCGAATGAACAGCACGGCTTTAGACCGGGATACAGTACGACTAGCAACCTACTGAGTTACATGACTTGTCTCGTGCCTGCAGTGGACAGTGGGGGCCAGGTAGATGCCGCCTACTTCGATTTCCGGAAGGCATTTGATGTTGTTGATAATGACATCTTGCTGAGGAAATTAGCTGGTGTCGGCTGCACCCCCCACTTGTTAAAGTTCTTAGCGGACTACATGAAAGATAGACGTCAGTATGTTGAGTACGCAGGATACAGATCAACTCCATATTTCGTCAGGTCAGGAGTAAGTCAAGGCAGTAATCTTGGACCTCTTGAATTCATCATCATGGTCAATGACTTACCGCAGGTTATAAAAAATTCTAACTGTTTGCTATTCGCTGATGATTTAAAGATATTTAGGTCAATAGAAAACACTGCAGACTGTGAGACATTTCAGAGGGATATTGAACAAGTGGTGGCCTGGAGTAAGGCTAATAAGTTGAACTTCAATACCTCGAAGTGTTTAACCATCACTTTTACTCGAAAGCATAATTCAGTTGGTTATGATTATGAAGTCGATGCTGTAAAATTGAAAAGAGTATCTGAAGTAAAAGACCTGGGAGTTACTTTCACGACAGACTTGAATTTTAGGAGTCATATTGTCAATGTTTGTAAGAAAGCCTACAGGAACTTAGGGTTCATACTTCGTCGGTCGTACGGTTTTACAAACATTGGAGCGATTGTCACTCTTTATAACGCCTTAGTTAGAAGCACTCTCGAAGGTAATGCAGTTGTCTGGGCTCCACATGCGACTAAATATAGCCTTATGTTGGAGAGAATTCAGAATAAATTTATTAGGTATGTGTATATGAGGAAGTATGGAGTGTACCCATTTTTCCCACTTATGTACCCTAATTTGTTTGTGCTGGGTATGGTAGGGTATACTGAGTTGCGTGTACGACGACAATTGAGCCTAGTATCTTATATATTTAAATTAATTAGGGGAAAAATTAGTAATGATCTAGTGCTTAGGGCTGTGAGTTATTATGTCCCGGATAGGTATGTGTGGCGTCGTCGTAGTCCCCCACTACTGGCTGTACCGCAGGGGCGTACCAACCTGCTGGGCAGGGCGCCGCTCACGTGTGCACTACGCGCCCTTAACCAAGTGGCAGATAAAATTGACTTGTTTTCTTGTTCTCTGACTGAATTCACAAAGACTGCATTATTTGTAATAAGTTATGGTGATAACAGGTTACCTTGATAATTAGGATAAGTTACTCTATTGTATTGGGTTAACACCTGTAAAAATAGACGTAAGAGTGGAAAAATAAATAAATAAATTTATTTAAAACTTTATGCCTGGGGCATTAAGTACGAGTAAACTTTTTGGGGTGCAAAGATGAAGTAGGTGTAATTCTTGAGTGTAAATGTTTTTATTGAAAATCATGAAAGACAAGCTAGTGGCCCACCAGATGGTAAGCTGCTCAAAGACTTAGACAATGCCATGGACACAACCAAGCCGTGGGCTTTTCGTGAAATTACCGCTCCCTTTAAAATTTGTTTAAAGAATAACATATCAGAGCGTATTCACGTGGAAGAATTGACGTACAAAATTGTATTGGTTATATTTATACATATTTTACAAATTAATTATATTATATGTATGCAATTCTGTAGCAAACAAACAGCTGTGTGACGTGAAGTGTGACGTTTATGTCGCTACTATAGAATAGGGTTGTCGCTAAATGTGACAAGATGATTATATTATTTCTACAGACATACATACAGAACAGAACTACAACCAGAGGGTTGTAGTTCTGTTTAGAACTACCTACTGATTATTTTATTTATAAATATTTAATATTGAATAATTTTTTTTTAAATTATTTTTATTTAGAAATCAGTTATGGATACACTTCGTCCCCTTATATTAAGTATAGATTAGAGAGGGAAGTTTCTGCACATGCATTTCTTAGAATATAAGATGCGGACTCAGCTGTCTGTTCCACCGGATGAGCCTAGTTTCATGTACAATTATATATATATTTATTTTATTGGTTCACCAACAATTGTTTACACAGGTATTATAACAATGGTAACATCATAACAATGTAACAATCACTTACAGGTAAACTCTGCATGCATATGAAAAAGTACAGAATGGCAATCCATTTATGATGCTTAATATGCTATTAATATAATATTCATAAATAAATCACCACCAAATCGGTGTACACGTTAATCATTTTCTTTTATTTAATATATATTTTAAATAATTATGTTTTTTAAAAACCCAAACTTACGCTCCGACATCAAAAGTAGTTATTCTGTATTTTGATTATCTGTCCGTCAGTGTAGCTACAAAAAAAAAACACTATTTCCAGTATAAATGTAAGAAATTAAGTTTTATAAACAAAATATTTTCAAGTTGTACAATAAATTATGCACATGTTGCGGCCAAATATAACTATGTGCTGGAGTTTGGCAGCCCTATATAATCTGGTGGTGTGTTATATCTCAATACTTGGTTACACCCAATGCAGCAGGTAAATTTTAATGTAAAACATGGAGGGTTCATATACACGCTCTGCTCTAACTAAAATAAATTAGTTTATACATAAATTCTTAAGTAAAACAAGTTGTTTTTATATTAAACATCAAAAGATAACAAAGCATTACCTACTCCTAATTCCTCGTAGAGGTAGATGGAGGTGTAGTTTTTGAAAATGATCAAATATCTACGAACTGACCGTAGCAAGTAATATACTTTTCAGATCCAACTATTCATGTGCCCTAATACGTAGCTCAGAATAAATATAATCATATTCCTTCAAAAGTAAAAAACATAAACTTCATAAATTACCATAAAACATTTTTTATAGTAATGTATTTGTATTATTATTAAAGTCGTGAAGTAGATTGAAATGTAAATTTTGTGGTCTAGATATTGTATTATTTAAGAGTAAATATAAAGCTCGTTTTTTGAGATACTTATCTTGAAGGTAAAGTAAACATTTCAGTTCTGAATCTACTACAACGCAAAATAACTTTAAGGCTATAACAAATCAAACAGATAGCAGTTTTTATATGTTTTTGTCCTTATGATGTGGAACCTTTTGCCATTTATTGTTTCAGTTATTTATAGTTATATCACGCTGAGATAGATGCGGGTTACATACAAGGTCTTGTAAGGAAATTTGCTCGACTGCATGCTGTCTTACATCTCTTAAAGTAGTTGTAAAAAGTAGCAAAACGCAACGTAGACACTGAACAATGCAAATGTGCAGCAAACGCAAACTATCGTTACAACCAGAATGAGGACCGGGAATGAACCGCATTAAAGTCGCACTTAACTTAGTGTGATTAATGAATATTCCAAACTTGCTTTTATGAGGTAATGGTGCTATTAACTCTTAAGTATTCTTCGTGTGTTCTATTCATCAGATACTCCTACAAAGTGCTGTTTTTAAGTCTAGGGATCATAAAAAGACTTTAAAAACATAAAACTAATATGTATGCTAGTACTGCTTTGTTCTAAGTCCCAAGATATAATAATAATATCTTGGGACAATGCATACAAGGTTATTTTATTCCACCCTAGGCAGAGCCTGTATTAAAGAGGTAGGACACCATACTCATACGGGACGAACCTCCACCTAACAGAAGACCACAGCTAAATAACTACACAGAGTGGTGTATTTGTTTTCCTGTGTGTGAGTAGATGTGTCTGGCGCTCATTTAGGGATGCATTTTAAAAGAAACGTTTTCCTATGTTATAGAGAGACTTCTTTCTATTAAAACCAAAGGCCTCGATAACTGCTTAACATCAGGCGGGCCGTATGCTTGTTTACCACTTAAAAGTATACAAAAGCCGCAGGTAAAATCTTGTAAAATGTACCTATAGGTAAACCTCAAAAGCGTAAAGCGCATATTCTCAATTGACAACCATGTTAGCCGAGCTCGACGAATCGCATTTTCCTGTATTCATACAGTTAACCTTTTCACTCGCTCTGCCATCGGAAGCTCGCGGAATAGAAGTGTCTGGTAACTTAACCCGGTAAATATAGCCGTTGTGTGAAATGTCTGCAGATTGTATAGTGGGCGTTGAATTTGTGTCTTTGTATTGATCGTGTTGTATTTAACGAGTAGGCTTTAAACAAAAGGTCATAAGTGATAGAAATAACAACCTATAAATGTCGCATGCTTCTCTCTTATCTTATCAAGAAAGCTGAATGTTGGCCTAATGTTGGTACATCAAACATTCCTTTAGAATTTTTAATAAGACATGTAGGTTTATTCAGAGTTAACCAGTGGTTAACCGTTTGATTAGCACGTATACTGTGGTCTCCTATAAGGTCTTTTATCAGTTGGGCTTGCTCGCTCGTATGGTCTCTTGCCTTTCAATCAAGTGACACCGGCCTTCATCAGAAGCTGCAGAGTGAAGCGATTTCAGGACTCTGTGAGGCAGAATTGTTGAAGTCTACTATTATTACTTTTCTACGTACCGGTATATACTACACTCACAGTGTAAGCTTGAGTAGCTAAATGATGTAAAGAAAACATTTTCAAGTTACCGCCGGTAACCTCTAGACGAAACTAAGTATAAGCTCTATTAATCTGTTAGAAATAATAACTTAGACTTAATTCCTTTACAAGACTCTAAGAGGGATTAGGGAAATATAAAATTATACTAAAATGTTGTTTTTTATCTCAATATTAGAGACAATTTAAATCTAAGAATTTGTAATTATATATAAGTAAAATATTACGTTATAAACTTAAGTTTTAATTGCCATCGAGTTTGAGAGAACATAGATTTAACTTATAATTATAGCATGCATTTCGAAATAAAGATGTTAAAGAAGCGACTACGAACAGAGATACGAATCACGAAGCTTCAACAAGATAGGCTGATGATGCTGATGACCTGATAAAGATGTAATGCCACCGATGGACAAAGCCACATAATTATAACGAATGCTGTGGAAATCCTTGAGTAAGGCCTATGTCAGTAGTGGACGTCTTTAAGCTGAGATAATGAGTTGAATTAATTGAATTAAATTAAGACTTTTTTTAGGCTGGCAACACTGTGAATGCCAGACGTCAAATTTTGCTTTCTGAACAAATAAATTATTTAATTTTAATTTTAACTAATAATAAGTAATACTTTACACATTATTATATGTAATTAGAACTCTAGAAGTGACATAATACAGTTTTTACGTGTTTGCTGCTAAATCTACAGTACAAAAACCGTTTACCGGTCTGCGCAGTGACACGCAGATTTCAACGGACGGAATTTGAAGTCATCGTGTAAAACCTGGGGAGTATTTTACTTATTAACCACCTCAACACTCCACAATACATACATATAATGCTGGAAGCTAGTATTTAACAATCTATACTATATATATTTGTAATTTATATGTGTTAAAACCAGCATTTAACATAACAGTTTTTACACTTGTCATATTGTCCTACTGTTTTTCAAAGACAAATTAAACGCTTAATCTAAGCATACATGACATACACACTGTACAATTTACCTACATTGTTAATATTTATAGCTAATATCAAGTAATTTCACATAATAAATCAACCATTCATCACTACACATTAGTAACACTAAACTTTAGCCTGATAATATCAGTTATTGTCACTTTCATTCACTGTTTTTTTCAATTTAATAGTTCAGAACTCACTTCTGCTCACCCTATTATTAAGTATTTCCCTTGTCAAATCATTTTAAAATTTTAACATTGATTCTGTAACTATTGTAATGGCCAATTAAAATATCATACTTACCTACCTTAAATCTAAGTCATTTTTGTTCAAAATTCTAATCAAAACTTACTTAATTTCCCTAATAGTTTGTAAATCCTAACTTCTTATTGTTTGTTTTAATTTATTTTCACTCCTATAACATCTTTATTTGTTTTATTTCTTTCTCTCAGCTGTTTTTTTTTTACTTCTAGGGACTTGGTGATATTGAAGGTCATTTCTACAATGAATTCTCATATAATGACCCGCAAAACAAAGGCCAAGGAAACAGAAACACAGCTTAAATTAACGCTGCTAGAATTGAAAAAATGCAAAGAGGACAACGGTCAGCTGTTGAAGGAACGCAGTGACTGTGAAGAAGAAATGAAATGTTTAAATAATAGGGTAGCTGAGTTGAAGGGACAATTATCTGCATTTCACACTCAATATATAGACATATCGGACCAACGGAATAAACTACAGGAAGAATTGGAGTCATTCAGTAGCTGTCATGATACATACACAACGTCTCTCAGTCGCATTACTGAGTTAGAATTAAATCTAAGTAAGGCCCATTTGCAAATCATTTCCCTTAAAGAAACAATACAGGCTATGAACCGTAATGGGACCCAGAACCTTTATTCTGAGCTTTTAGGTAATAAAATAGATATTTTAAACGCTTTAAAATGTAAATGTAACTTTAAGTCATCATTTTCTACCACTAGTTTTAAGAAATCTAGAAAACATTTTAAATTGAGGAAATTAGTTAAAAAACTTGAATCCGACCTCAGGAGGTCAACAAACATGAAAAAGTTATCTCAAATTAATGGGGATTTAATCAATGAACGTGTAACTTTACTCTCTGATCTAGACAATTATAATGAACAATTGGTTAATAGTAAGTTATTATATGAACAACACACACATGAACTTGAGACACAAATTTCAGACTTACAATCACACCTGACAAGGACTATCCTTGAACATGAGACACAAACACACGAGTACATTCTTAGATATGATGAGATTGCAAGGGTTGGTAGGGAGAATCTGAAACAGGTGATTTCTCTTACTGATAATAAGATTTGCTCAAACTGTACACAGATAACACCATGTAGTACAGATGTGTCACCTTTGTGTCAGACAGAGTTGTTAAACAGTTCACCGGAGCCTCTGTTCATTAATCAGAATAACTCAGATTGCTGTCTTACATCTAATCACCACAGTGAGTCTAAGACAAGTCATACAGTCAAGACCTCTGCTACAAATAATGTTATCATGCTTTCTGACCAGATAGGTAGAGATTTAGGTAATTTAATTAATTGTTATACCGAGTACTCAATAACAAATATTTGTTTACCTGGAGCTAAGTTTAGCAATGTTATTAATAATTTAAAGTCTGCTAGCTTTAATGAGCAATCTATAGGGATTATTTTATTTGGTGACAGCTTAAATGTCACTAAAAAAGATATTTTGCAGTTAACTGAGGTAATGACAACACTTCACAATAGCTTAGGTTGTAGATTTATTTCCTGTGCCTTGCCATATTCATATGCCTTAACTGAAAAACAAAATAGGCATATTGAAAAACTGAATTTATTAATTTATAATATTACATGTCGCCATAGCGACTTCATTTTATTTTTCGACACTAATATATTTATTAGTAATTATTTATTAACTGAAGATACTATGTATCTTTCCTTATTTGACAAACGACAGGTTGCTAAATTATTAGCATTTAGTTTATTTACTGACACAGGTACTTGTAAAGTATTAAAGGACTTAGTTAATCATAGTATTAGTAGTAGTATAGTATGTAGTACTATTAGCAATTTTGATACATCTTGTAGTTTAAACTACTAGATGCGACAAAGGGTAAGCAGTCATGTAGCCTAAACTTATTTCACCAAAATATTCAGGGCTTATCCGGCAAGATGTTAGAAGTAGAATTATTTTTGAAGGAACACAGCATTCACATTCTTTGTGTCACTGAGCATTGGCTAAAGAGTGACCTTAAGTTAATAAATAATGAGTATTATACTATAGGTAGTGCATTCGTAAGAAAGAAAGCTATTCATGGTGGCTCTCTAATATATGTTTGTAATAGTATTAAATGTAAGGAACGTAAAGATATAGCAAAACTTTCTATCGAGCGCACTATTGAAATATCCTGTGTTGAGCTTGAGCAACATATCGTAGTTTGTGTTTACCGACCACCGCAGGGTGACTTTAGTACATTTGAAACAGTAATGGAAGATTTATTAAAACGTCTTTGTGTTGGCAGTAAGTATGTAGTAGTTTGTGGTGACTTTAATGTCAACTTACTTGAAGAGTCAGCTATTTGCAGTAGATTGATTAGCTTGTTTAGGTCTTTTGATTTACATCATTTATTTTTTGAACCAACCAGGATCACCTCGCATTCAGCTACATGCTTAGATAATATTTTTTGTAATTGTCAGTATTTAGGAAAATCTATATTAAATGATTTGACATCTGATCACTGTGGCCAAAAGGTTATAATTCAAACAAACACAATACCTAAAGTTACTAAGATCACATGTAGGCCAATGACCTGTGGACGCCTAGAACACTTCAGTGATAGTATAGCCACCAAAGTCATCAATATAGACATTACTCTGGATGATCCAGATGTGCTTTACGAGTCTTTGTTTAATATAATTAAATTAGAATATGAAAATATTTTTAAGCCTAAAACTTTCTTTAAAAACATCAAAGTTAATTTCTGTGACTGGGCAACGAACGGCATCTATAAAAGTAGGGCTAGGCTATATGAGCTATATGGTATGAAGCAATACAATACTAATCCAGCATTCCTCCTTTATGTTAAAAATTATTCAAAAACTTTTAAAAGGGCTTGTTCTATAGCTAAGTCTCTATATTTAAGTAATAAGATTAAGCAGTCAGATAATAAAGTAAAAGCAACTTGGAATATTATCAATAATGAAACTGGTAGAATCAAATTGCGCGATGACAACTTTCAACTTAAGCATGATGATAAAGTGGTCTCAAATAATTTAGATGTAGCGCATATGTTTAATAATTTCTTTACGAACATACCAATCAACACAACTAGCTCCTTAGATTCTTGCCCAGTTAAAGCCGAGAACTTGGTAAAAGGAAGCGTGGGAGAGTGTAGCGTTTTATTTTGTTTTAAGTATATTGACCCTAATGATATATTAAAAGCGTTCAAGACATTGAATTCAAAAAGAACTGCTGACTTATGGGGTATTTCTGTAAAACTAGTTCACAATATAATTTTGAATATAGCTCCACATCTTGCAGCAATATTTAACAGATGTGTTGATACAGGCGTATTTCCTGATCTAATGAAACACAGTAAAGTAATACCTTTGTTTAAAAACGGATCTAAAAATGACCCGAATAACTTTAGACCAATATCCATATTGCCTGCTATTAGCAAAATTTTTGAGAAAATTATGTTATTGCAATTAGAGAGTCACTTTAATATAAATAATTTATTACATAATGAGCAATATGGTTTTAGAAAGGGTCGTTCTACAGTAGATGCAGGTGTTAAATTGTTAAAGCACATTTTTAGAGCCTGGGAAAATTCAATGGATGCTATTGGTGTTTTCTGTGACCTGTCAAAAGCCTTTGATTGTGTTGAACACAATACGCTCCTGAGAAAACTCAGGCATTATGGTATAAGAGATGCTGCACTCAACCTAGTTGCCACCTACCTTAGTGATAGAGTTCAATTCGTTGATATTAGCGGAAGTAGATCTTCAGGATTATCTGTAGGTATGGGTGTCCCACAGGGCTCAATTCTTGGTCCTTTTCTCTTTTTGGTTTATATTAATGATTTGCCTTTCCATGTACAGGATTTTTGCGACATTGTACTATTCGCAGATGACACGTCACTTATATTTCAGGTAGACCGTAAAGAATCAAATCTTGAGACTGTGAATGGTTCACTTGCGAAAGTTCTGGACTGGTTTAATGCAAACAATCTACTGTTAAACTCAAAAAAAACTAAGTGTGTTAAGTTTACCATGCCCAATACTAGAAATCTTACATTAAGTAATATAATTTTGAACGGTGAATCATTAAATTTCGTTGAATCTACAGTGTTTTTGGGTTTGACTTTAGATCGCAAGCTTCAGTGGGGTGTTCATATATCGTGTCTTGCAGGGAAACTTAGTTCCGCAGCTTTCGCAGTAAGAAAAGTAAGGCAGTTTACAGACATAGAAACAGCTAGGCTTGTTTATTTTAGTTATTTTCATAGCGTTATGTCTTATGGAATACTACTATGGGGAAAAGCTGCTGATATTGAAACTATATTTATACTCCAGAAAAGAGCAGTACGCTCTATTTACAATTTAGGAGCACGAGTTTCACTTAGAGAAAGGTTTAAAGAAATAGGCATTCTGACAGTTGCATCTCAGTACATTTTAGCCAACATCATGTTCGTTAAACAAAATTTACACCTGTTTTGTAAAAACAGTGATATTCATTCAATAAACACAAGAAACAAACACAAACTTGTTGGTACATATCACCGCCTACATAAAGTCCACAATTCATTTGTGGGACTCGGGGTACGTTTTTATAACAAACTACCTCTTGAAGTTATGAACCTACCCTTACACAAATTTAAACTAGCGGTAAAAAATCATCTTTTAAGCAAGGGTTATTACACTATTAATGACTTTCTAAATGATAAAAAGTCATGGGGTTAGTTGCTAATTTTGATACAGAATTATATAAGAATAATAACCACAAATTTGTAAGGAGACGTTTTGTGATCATTATTGACTTTCTATTTAGTTTTTTTTATTTTTTATTATTATGTCCTGGATTGTCATGCTCACTGAAATGCCATTGCTTGTGGTGTCGTATTGGCCGGGTCATTTCCTTCCCTCTAATATGGCGAAGGAAATGATGGCTGGTCCGTGCGTCATGCTCGTGAACGGGTGCTACTTGGGGTGGCTGGTCAATCTTGGCATGATTTATTTTTAAATAATAAAGATATAGTTTTTAGATTCTTATTAAGAACGCAATGTGATCTCGACACGTTTCTATCTTATACATACAAAAGGAAAGGATCCCTCATTGCCATACAGTGGAAAGCTAAATTCATTTTTTCCCTTCATTGTTTCCTTATTAAAATTTTTTTTTTTTACTTAAATTTAATTTTGTATGGAATATTGGGTTCCGTCCCTTTTTGTTAACACTAATATTGTAACTAATACCAAATTGTAAATGTTATACTCTGGCAATTAAAAAGAGTGGCCCGAGTTTCTTGCCAATTCTTCTCGAGGCCCAACCCTAGTCAGCGAATTGGCCGTAGGAAAAAAAGTATGCTGGCATTTGTTTTTATGACGTTCATAAGTATCATGTATTTGATCTATATGAATAAATGAGTTTGACTTGACTTTGACGCGGTGGTGGCTGAGTGGGAAAGTGCGAGTTTGATCCCGGGTGGCAGAACCAATATGAATTTCAAACCTACATATTATGTAGGTACTAATCAAATGATTCATCATCTGCTAACGGTACAAGGAAACATCATGAAGAAACCCACATGTGTTAGAAGAAATTCTAAAGACATGTTTCATTTACCAACCCGCAATTAGGCCAGCGTGTGTGAACTATGGCCTAAACCCTCTCTCTCTATAAAGGAGAAGAGACCCTTGCCCAGCAGTTAAAAATAAATGGGTTGCTATTATTACTCATTGTCTTGTGCACAAGTACCTATGTTCACGAATTCAGTTAGACTAAACTTCCTCAGGTTGAGATGGTGATAAGTAGTAGGAGGCACAGATAATGTTTAAGATACCTCCGAGCCATACCACTGCACAGGTCTACTCGACTGTTCCTAAGGCTCTTACTACACTCATTCAAAAGCAGATTCTACATGATTATTATGTATTATTATTATTATTTATTATAATGTGTTTGTATGTCAATGGAAGGGGTTAGTAGCATAAGCCCCCAGTTGCGATATCACCCGAAAAAATAAAACTAAATCTAGGACATTATTAATGTCAACATTATATTTAAAGTTCTACAAGACGATGGTATAAATCGGTGGTCTTGGTTTTTCTGACCAAACATGCTCAATATCAGGGTGAGCAATACGCAAGTTATGCTCTAGGTATTCCAAGGCATTACGTATACTTGCTTGCCACTTAAACAATGTAAAAAAACGTTGTTTATTTTTTATGCAACACATGAAAAATTAAAACAAAACCTCAAGTCAAACATTATTTAATCGTACAAACAATTCATCCCCAAAATATTCTTTAAATCTATTTTTTTTATTACTTAATATTAAAATCCTGTAGTATATTTAAATATTATAATATCGTTCTCGATTAGGTAGGTAGGTATCAATATCAAAAGGATGACCTTTGCGATACGTTTCAAGTGGCACGTCCTTAAGGGTCCTAATGATATTTTGAAGGCACAATCTATCCAGCCATATAAGAGAACATGTTTTCTTTACCGATATTTTAAAACTCATTTATATAGGAATGGGTGGTTAGACGGTATAAGATAGTAAAACATTATAGTCTGTAAACATTGTCTCAATTCTAATTTGTCTAGACTAAAAGGTGTTACATCAAAGGACACTAGTTTTTATTTATTTTTAAAAAAGACTATCTCAAACTAGGGTAGCAACAAGCCCGTGTCTCCGATGGCTTTACAAACATACAATATACGGATACAAATTTCACCTGGACTCGGAACAAACATTAATGAATCTCCAAATTTTTATCCCGTGTGGTAATCGAACCCACGACCTCCAGCTTACCAGTCAGGTTCACTAACCACTAGACAAACAGGCCAGTCCTGTGTATAACGCAGGCCAAAATTACAGTCCAACGTTACTATTGGTCTAGTCGTTAGTGACTAGACCAAAAGGCCCGTTGGACCCGTTGCCCCCTGACTGCTGACTGCTTGATTCGTCTCCTACCCAGAATTAATTATTGTATGATGACTAAGGTTCTTTGAACTATGAACACTTTGACACTGAACAAAGAATCGCGCTCATCAATACAATTTATCTATAATATGTATGTATTTAGAATAATAATATATTAACCAGTTGTATAGTTGTCATAGTACAGACTCCGCCTAGCTAGAGATAAGCAGGCTGTGAGTGAATTGCCCTGAGATTTGTATCTCAGTCCAAGTAAAAATGTCCATAAATATCAATCAACGCCAACAAAGGAACAAAAGATTCCAAAATTATATAACGTCTGTACCACATAGATATATAATATTGAGTGTATATAGTAGACAGTGACTGAGAGAACACGCTATCGATCATTGTTGGCAAACACAGCTTAATTAACACGACGAACGCTTAATGTATCCGTTAAAGTTGTGCCATAAAACATAAAGGCGCTTTGATGCCTAAAATTTGTTATGACTATAACATCTACAATATAATAAATTAAACGAGACACTCTGGGTTTTTTGTGCTTTTATCGATTGATGATTTATTTCCGGAAACAAGCATACATACATTTTCAGATACAAAGTACACTTAAACTTGATACAAAAATGTATGATTGACACAAAGGTTTGTCACTTAGGTTGGTAGGTACTAAACTTAGCCGCTAGACAACGCGTACCTACAGTCAAAAAGATCTGTCAATATATATGGTCGACGGTATTTACATACCAATTGACTTCCCTGGTGGTCCAGTGGCCGCTGTATGCGCCTGATGTGCACGAGGTTGTGGTTTCGATTCCCACACAGGACAAAACTGTGTATGACCCACAAAGTGATGTTCTGAGTCTGGGTGTAATTTGTGTCCGTTAATTGTATGTTTGTATAGACCCCGCGACACAGAGCTTGTTCTCTAGTGCGGGAGTTGTCTTTAAAACAAAAAGAAATTGCGCTAATTCCTTTTTTTGTGTTTGTTATTGTTAGAAGAAGGTTGTTACGTAAGAAAAATAAGAAATTTGCGCTGAAAATAGTTAGTAACCCTGGCGAAGTCGGGGCGGGTCGCTATTTTAAAATATTTAATTTTATTTCCTTGGTCACGCCATGACTTAAAACGACTTCACCGATTTCATTCATGTTTTTTTAAGTGTCCTTATTCTTTGTAAACGGGAAAGAAATAGAAAATGCATAGATATAATGTAATATTTTAATTTTCCTAATAAAAACATTTTGCCGCTAAAATTATGTACGGCACTCAAACTTTACCAGAGATTATATTGGTTCAATTCAACGCAAATATAAAACAAGAATGACCAAATTCAAAAGCCGTACATACGGCATTTTCAAAAGGCAAAAAGTGAACAAAATGTTCATAGCTTTCCCGTGCACACTTTTGAGCTAGCAAAAATACCAACGTTTAAAGGTATAAATCTATGAATTTCTTTCTGATTTATTAACCGGAAAATACTGATTTATAGCGATCCTTTTCCTCTCAATAGCGTTTGATATTTTTTTTCTCTTTTTAATATGAACACCACAGACACCAAAGCAAAGACTGATTAAATTCTTAAGATTTTATCCGTTTTTCTACTATGTTTTCATATTAATACTGTATTGACATTCAATGGTTTCAAAGTATTCGTTTTATTTTCGATGTTCAGTTCCAAGCTTTTTCAGAATCCTTTTGCAAAGCCAATATTTATCAACCAACTAAAATATTGTTTTATATTTTCTAGATTTTAGTATCTAACTGTTCTCATAGTAAATTAAATATTTTCTGAAACCGGTATGAAGATAATTTTTAAATTAATTATTATATTTTTAAATTAATTATTATATTAATAATAATAAGCATTGTTGCGAGGTTGTTGGTGGGATAAAATTTTGATCAATTTGGTATAATATAGAACATTTAAGAGAGGTAGGGAACCATACACGCGAGAATTTCCAACTGAGAAACGCCCTCCAGCTTTTAGAAGACTTTCAATTCAGACATAGTTCACCTCAAAACTCCAATGATAACCAGGACACCTCAAAAATCACCAGGAAAAATCAAAAAGCAAATATTAGAACTTGCACTGGTTATTCGGAAGTGTCGTGCAAGGCCGATACAGTGAACGCTTGGAATATGGCTTGTCCAGACTCTGTTTTGCCGACTAACCTATTCTCCCAGAACCAATGGGACGGGTCGCCCTTATTTCTACAGCTTCCAGTGCTGCTGAGCGCGCCCGTTTGCTGGCTATGGGTGAATGGGAGTCAGGTCAATGGCTACAGGCACTTCCGTCGCCCAACATAGGCACTATGATGGACAACACGACGTTCCGCCTCGCCACTTGCCTTCGTTTAGGTGCTCTGTATGTTTCTCCGCATCGGTGTCATTGCATTGAAGATGGGTAGGCCTTTGGTGTGGGACGTCCGAGCGCTCGCTTCCTTTTTAAGGAAATAGCGAAACGGCTTATCGACGCTTCGCGTGACCAGAAGGCCGGCCTGTTTCTCGCACAGAGAATCAGCATTGCCATTCAACGTGGCAATGCCGCCAGCCTTTTGGGAAATTTTCCAGATGACAGTGATGCGGAGGAATATTATGACGCCTAAACGTTTTTATTTCTTTAATTAGGTTTCCGTATTTAGGTTTAGTTAGTTTAAATAAGTTTTTAATATTTTTATTGTAAATATTTTGCAAAAAGCAAATGATTTGATGTAACTTTACAATATAATGTATGGGAACATTATATCCCATACATTTGCTTTTTTGATTTTTCCTGGTTTATGCCACTTGCCTAGAGAGGCTGCTTAACCAGCCAAATGTCAAGCAAAACATAGTTTAAAAATTGATATCATAATCTCAATGTATATTTATTGATTTCTGATAGTGCAGGCTGGTATATTATAACATATTATAAACCAAAGAATCCGGCTAGAAACAGCAGTTACTAGTATAAGTCAACTTAAATCCGGTCACGAGTTTCCAGTTCGCGCCGATGGTTCCGCATTATTGTTGCTTTTCACTAACTCTCGTTAAATGTACCGTAAAACTGGTAAGTTTTTGTTACTTTAACTGTTTCGGATACGTATTGAAAAACTTGTGGGCGCCAAAGTTACATTTGTGATAAATTGCAGGTACGTACAGTAGCTATTGCTGGTTAATCGTATTAGAAGTAAATACGGACCGGAGAAAATATTATTTATTTTGTTTGTCACTTTATGCCACATTTAAGAGAGGCAAGCCTGACAAAGGAAGGATCAAACCGCAGCTAAAGACTCAGTGGTCTAGATTTATTCCGGTAGGCGAGTCTTTAGTAATACACAATTAAATGAGTCTGTGTCTGCAGTGCTCATTTAAGGATGCATTTTTTAAGAAATATTTCAATTATAATAAATTATCTTACTAAACTCCTCAAGGAAGGCACCTGTTGTGTTGTGCACCGCCAGGAGTTTAGTAAGCGCTTCGCCCTTCGCCCACATCAATACATCTAGACCACTGAGTCTTTAGCGGTGGTTTTCAGTAAAGTTGAGATCCTTCCTTTGTCAGACTTGTCTCTCTAAAATGTGGCATAAAGTGACACAGGTGCAATAAAAACGTATTTCATATATTTTTTCTCTACATTTTATTAGACAACATAAAATTAATGATTTCTATCAGTAGGTACCATTCATTTTATGTTTATAATTTGTTACTCCTATATTGTTTATTAACCGACTTCAAAAAGAGGAGGTTATCAATTCGTGTGTATTTTTTTTTTTTTTTTTATGTTTGTGATTTGAAAAATTCTTTTTTTGTCTGACTGGACATACTTCCAGTTTGGTCCAATTATCACCAAAAGAAAGTTCTGATGATGGGATCCATGAGGAATTGAGGGAACTCCTCAAAAGTTATAGGCACACATATAACAATTTCAATATTTTTAACAACTAATCAATCATTTGCATTCAGAAAGTGTAATTTGGCCATCCGAACTTTTCAATAATAAGTATTTTACTGATGGCGATTAGATAAGTTTCGGTTATTGTTGCTAAGCAACTATTAATAAGAAATAATGACGTGAATGAATTGAGCGCGGATTGCACAGATTAAATATTGCTTTTAATACCTACTTGACCTGTGTTCAGCCCGACGCTCAGTCGATTTTATTCGATTGTAACATACAAATATTTGAAAATTTTACAATTTGCCGTACCGAAGTCGGTTTTTCTTTGTTAAAATTATTTACGTAAACAGATTCTAAGTCAAAGCGGAACCCTAAACGATAAAAAAATGCAAAAAAATTACAGTTATTAATTCATTCGTGACGAGTTATTTCCAATGTGTTTATATTCAATATGTAATTGGAGGCACGATTTTTGTAAATAATAATTATGTTTATGCTTTAAGAGACGTCAGCAGTATATTTGTTGTAGAATTTTAATAGATATAATGTTCTCTTGCTCTTTAATCTTCTTATCGTTTGGTTAGTGGCCAACCTGGTGACAGAGTTATTGAGATCGCTCATATTTAGGCCTCTGTCGTGATCTAACGACTGATAACAGTCGGGACCGACTTTTAACGTGCCCTCCGAAGCACGGAGACGCTCAGATGAAATACCACTATGCGGTCACCCATCTATAGGGTTACAGCGCCCTTGGTAGCTTAACTCGCTGATCGTTTACCGAACAGCGAGTGCACCTAGCTATGAGCGCCTCATAGCTCTTTAATGAAACGCGAAGAATCTCCGACTAGGCTGGGTGATCGTGCCAGGAGAGTGCAATCCAATGGTTACTCGTTGGGAGTTGTATTAAAAAATTTCTGTGAAAACTTCAATAGTGCGATCCAGTCTTTAATTTTCTTTTCTTAGGTACACAACTTCCACACTCGGAAACTACATGTTTGTTCTCTAATACGAAAGTCGTCTTTTTAAACAGATAAATATACATTACCATGATTAAATTTGATTCAATCTAATATGATTAATATATTTATTATTCATCTCCTCAATTTTGGTATATATAATGTCAAGAATGACGTATGTGCCCTTAAATTGTTATGATCGTTAATACGTTAATAAAATATACACGTTACAGGATACGACACGGTGTCACGCGGATACAATTAAAGCAATTGTTTTGTAATAAAATATAAAGTTACGATTGCCTTGAACGTAATTAAATATTTAATCGATCTGTAATAAATAAACTAATATCGGATGTAATCGTTATTTGTTAATAATAACATAAATATGTATAATTTATTACCAACCCACCCACTACACATAGGTTGAGATTTCCTTACAAAAAGCAGTCAAATTTTAAACACATCCCGTTTGATTTAAAAATAAAATTATACACAAACCTTGTCCTTAGAAACATGACGAAAGCAAATTTGTTCAAGCCGCTCTCCAATGATGCTCTGTCAAAACGTGTGGCAAATAATTTCTATTGATATGATATTTTAAAAAGAACCTAATTTTTTTTTATTTAAAAGTACAAACGATGTTTAAATTGAAGAAAAATGTGAATGTATAAGGCGTTCTTTGTCATTTGAATAAAATATTTTGCCTAAATGATAATAAATTTCACTATCTTCAGATGAAACGTACCTATTTTATTAGTGGCACGGCAGACCTTACATTTTTAGTCGAGAACAAAATGACTAGAATTTAAAGAAACGCAAATAACTTAACATACAAAATAAACACTTTAGACACGGTAAAGACTTCATTTGTTTCTACATTACGAACGTATTGCAGCATTGCTTTCAAAAATAAATTATGTCTACATATACACCTACACACAATATTAACTGTACGCGCCGCCGCAAAGTTTCACCCTTCCAACAATAAACGACTTAGAACCCTACCAGTTACCTCCCATTTTAATTGTGACCATTACACGCTTGGTTTAATTAGCGCACCCAACCACTAATACCTACTAATTAAGAGGGAAACGAGAAATAAAACATTTCTCACACCGAAAAACAAACAATTTCAACTTTTGAGTAAAAGTTTTGTGCGACCGCAATCACTACCTACTACAGCCTATATCTTTCAACGAGTACGCTTAAAATGGTCACAAAAAGGAAAATATATTAAGATAAACAATATTAAACGGTACAGATAAGGAAGGAAGGACTAATAAAGGAAATGTCAGCACAAACGGAATTCTGGCTCAACGCTCAATTATATCTGATAAAATATATTCGAGTATCCCAAGCGTCGACAAGCCAATTTTGTGTATTGGTCACGCTCTTCTTTCTAATAAAATAGGCTAAATCCCAAGAAACTTCAATTCCGTTTAGCCTAATGGCAAAACGATACCCAACTGAGGGTCAGTTGGGTATCGTCCCTTTGACTTTAACAACTTGCGTGGGCAGTTTTCCATTAATTCTCAGTGACCACGAAAAGTGTTTAGAAAAGTCTCTCCGTCGTTACTTTGGTTATATTATTTATTTGTGGCTTTAGTACAGTCTGTATCTTTTATCTTATAAATTCGACCAAAATCCGCAAAGCGCTGTTGACTCAATAAATTATAAAGTCTGCAGTAATTATTTTCTATATACGAATTCTTTTCTATATACGACTATAAAGTAGACAGTTAAAACTGCTTAAAATTCTTGCAGTGGACATTTGAGATACTTTTCCTAGTAAAGCCACTGAAAGGTCCAAAATTCTTTAAAAAAATGAACAATGGCGAGGGGGATTTTTCACCCTAAATAATTTTCGCGGACAGTGATTAAGTTTTTATTAAAAGGGTAAAGTGGTTATCAAGTTAAATTTAAGAAGCGTTGAGTGGTTAATTGAATGAAAAATGTGGAAGCTTTGGCCTTTTATTTAATTTTTACTTTCTATGATTTATGGAATTAAGATTTGTTCAACGAGTACTTGAGCAATGATGAAGTGTATTATATAATTTGGAGAAATGAATGAGCAAATATCTTGTCGAGATTAATATCATTACGAGTACGACACACTCAATGAAAAGAATATTATTGTAAATTTTTACCTTGTGTTTATTATCATAAGGATAAAATTTGTGTAGTGGCATTTACATCATAAACCTTTTTTATATTAAGTGATATTTGTGTTATTTTCTTCTACTTCTTAAATATTCGAAAGATCCTTTTATTAAATAATAAATACCTACAATTATTCAGTCTCATAAATGTCAAATAAACACCTTAAATTCAGTATACTTTCATATATTCGTAACATGTTTCGTAATATAAATTTTCAGCACAAATTTTCCTTATAGGTTATAGGGATTTATGAACATCAATGGGATATTATAATTAAATTTTCACCTGTTATTTTAACTGTTAAAATATGTAACAAAAGAATCCATTACAGATATTACTTGCTTGATCGTGATTATATATTATAGATTGACCGTGATTTAATGATACGAGGTAACTTCATTATAGAAAAACGTTTTAATAAAAATGGATGCATAATTAGGCACTGGATACCTGTACTTGTATTAACGATTGATAGATTAATTGTATTGAAACCCATCTTTTACCGCTCATTATTAAATCTACTGCTACAAAATATATCTATCTCACATTATACATTGCGAAAGTGAGTTTTTTTCTTGCTTGTTGTAGGCAACAAGCAAGGAAAAAAACATTTAGGTAGGCCTAAAATGAACACCAGTATTTTATTATGGAATTTTCCTGGTAAAACGTTACATTGAAAATGCATCCTGGAAACCTGGACTCACACACAGGAACACGACTACCTTAGTCATTTGGCTGTAGTTTTCTGTAAGGTGCAGATCCTCCCCAGTCGGGCTTGCTCACTAGTATGCTACCCTACCTCTCTAGTCAACTTGAACAGATTTTAGTTAAATTTGGCAAGGAGATGGCATTTCGAGAAAGGACATAGGTTACTGTTTCTGCGATAACCGACATTCACGCACGCAGAACTGCAGCAAAAGCTAGTAAAAATAAAAGTATAGTAATTAGGAGGTACTACTATGCAATTTTAGACAGAGAAGTCTTAACAGATTATTTAGTACCAGTATTCTCCTAAAAGATTTCATAAAGAGAACTTGGCCCATCATGGCAGTTCCAAGCTACAAAAAAGTGGCTTCTTCCCTTCTTCGCAAAGGGCTCAAAGATAAAGGGTAAAAACACTTTTGGTTTAACTCAAGTTATTGGATAGTATTATTTTAGCAAGGCTCGCTTATAAATTTGACCTCAATATTTGCGTATTCGTGTTACGTCTTATGGTTACAAAGAGATTTTGTCAATCGGAGGGTGGTTGAAGCTGTCCGTGTTTTTGATAACATTGATCTTTAATCATCAAACTAATATAAAGGTTATCGATATTTTATTTATGTATTATTTGTCTCAAGAAGGTTTAAGAGAGGTAGGGCACCATAGAAATGAGCAAGTCTGACTGTGTAAGATATAACACCAAACTTCAACCAATTAATTATATACAGTGGTTGTGTTCAAAGTTTCTTTTTTAAAGAAATATTTTTCTATTTCAGAATTCACAAATCCTATACCACAAAATCATGGTATTAATATTTTGCGTTGGCAACACCCAATTTATATAGGAATACGTATAACAAATTTATAAACACTTCTGATATTTGGCTATGGTAACTGCTTACCTTCAAGCGGACCGTTTGCTTATTTTTTTTACCTAAATAGTAATAAAAAAATGAGTAAGCAGTTACCGTAGTGTCGTAAGGTAATAATTCACGCATTGTCAACACTACTACATCTTGTAACAGTTCCTATAAATGAGCACAAGGGCCGTACCACGACAAGACATATGTTTTTCGAGCGAGAAAGAAGGACGGGGCACTACACGTTATATAGCTCCGTCCCTTTTCTCACTTGAATTACTTACTTTTCAATACGTCATTGTGCGGCCTCTGAAGACCTATAGGTACAAACTCAATATAAAAACCCAATATCTATTTTTGGCTAAACCCGAAACCTTGTAATCAGCAGTAGCAATCAACGACCTCTAGACTCACAAGAAAGTAACTACTAATAAATATAATTTTACTGTCACCAACTCATCAACCAAATGTATGGGATTTGACTAAAGTAAGTGACATGAGTAAACAGTGAGATATGTATATACCTAATAAAATAAATTTGAATTGTGTAAACTTAATTTGCATGTTGTATTCACATCTAGTAGGTATCAATCAGATGTTATATAATGCAGTGACTATGTTTACTATCGAAAGTGTGATTGAATATCAGTTTCGTAATTTTTTTTTTTTTTTAAAGTTAAAGAAATAATGACGTAAATTTACGTCAAATCCCATACATTATCTTTCTTTTCAAGTGGCATTAACGGTAGTCGAGTTGAAATTCGACTACCATTTATGCCACTTGTTTAGAGGGGCAAGTCTCATATCTGTGGCACTGTTATAAACAGCTTAACACGGCTTGCGGTAACACCAATAGAAACCTGTTTATACGGCCAAATGTGGATAGTAAGTACCTAAATACAGATCGTTAAACTAATAACTGCTTCACTAGATAGCCGCATAATAGAGTTGCAACAAGTACACGACTATTGTTAGATCATTATGGCTTTTGAATAGTGTAATTGAAGTTCCAGGTTGTGTTTATGTAGTAATTTATATTTTATATATTTTATTTTATATATAACTAAGGAAGGTGACAAATTCAATGAAAGACTTCAACCGACTTGTACACATGAAATGTAAATTTGATTGCAAGTGGAAGTAGCAATGTGGATTTGGCTATGTAATCTTAGGACTTCCAAGTTTGGACCTCATCTACAAATATGACCCTTTGGACTTCCATGTACCGTTTGGACCTTCAAACTTGGATTTTTCCTATACTTTGATGGTCATTAGACCCTCTTTGAAACAACATGTTCCTTTGGACATCATTTCACTCTTTAAAAACTATCTTAGTGGTCGTACACAGAGCGTTAAGATAGACACATACACTAGCTCTGAAAAAATAATAACACATGGGGTCCCACAAGGTAGCGTAATCTCACCTACTCTATTTTTAATCTATATTAACGACCTGTGTACGATCAGACTTGACAATGGTAGAATTTTTGCCTATGCTGACGATACAGCTTTGATATTTGCCTCCACGACCTGGCAAGATGTTTATGAATGTGCTCAGAATGGTCTAAATATCATATCCAATTGGATGAACGAAAACGTGCTAACATTAAACGCAGAAAAGACCAAATATATACCATTTGCCATTCAAATGAACTGCATTCATCCTGCTGCTCAATATTCGATCGTGGCTCATAATTGCCCTGCCCCACACAATAATGCCTGCACATGTCCACTCCTTGAAAAAACTAAAACTATAAAATATCTAGGAGTTTTACTTGACCCTTCCTAGGTTTTCACCCGCACATTGATGCCCTGACCTCGAGGCTCCGAAAACTTATTTATGTATTTAAGAACCTGAGACATGTCGCGGATGAAAATCTTTTGAAATCAGTTTACTTTGCGCTCTGTCAGTCATTACTATCCTACTGCATAACATCCTGGGGAGGCGCGCACAAGTCGTTCATTATACACGTGGAGAGAGCCCAGCGGGCAATTCTAAAAGTATCCTATTTTTTAACATTTCGTTACCCAACGGTTGAATTGTACAAGAGGTCTAAAGTACTAACAGTGCGCCAGTTGTTCATCCAGCACGTTATTTTGAAACAACATACACTTTTGACCTATAGCCTCCCTCCACTTACAAGGCGATGCAATCCGGTTAGTTGTTCCAAATACCATTTTTCCACTTGTCTTACCAACAGCTTTTTCTGCTATCTTGGTTGTTACTTATATAATAAAATAAATAAAATAATAAATATATATCCTCTTACAAAACAGACTAGTAAAATAAAGGTTAATGAGTGGCTAATGTCACTGGATTACGAAAATACAGAAATCCTGCTCAAAGTTCAGGCTTAACCTTAAACCTGCATTCACACAGAGAAAGAGAGAGAGAGAGAGAGAGAGAGAGAGAGACACACACACACATACACCTAACACACACACAAACACACATAAATACCACACATACACACCTCTTACACCAACACACATTAACAATTGCATCACACACTAGATTCAGTATTATCCATATACCTGACTCCTCAAAATTTATTTAAATAAGTATGTTATGATTAATTTAATTTATTTCCAATCAACCCGGCTTACTATTGATTTGTAATTAATACATGGGGTGAAGACCTGGTGACCAGAAACACAGTCTCACGACTAGTTTTGGCACCAGCCTCTCACAATATAATTATGTACACTCTTAAAGTAAGCAATGTAATTTATAACCTAGATAATGATTATGTATTTTATGTTGTGAAGAGGATTCAATAAATTATTATTATTATTATATTATTATTATTATTTACTTATACATATACAGCTTCGTATGTAAAGCTTAAATATAATCTTAAATAAAAATAATAATTAAAAAAAACATCAACAAAAGTAAACCTTCATTGTGTGCAGGTTATATAACACAATGAATGTTTTACTTTTGAATAATTTTCTTGTCTGTTATTATATTGGTTAGTTATTTAATTAATACATAATTATGTATTAATTAAATAATTAACCATCTGATAACGGAAAAGAAAATCATTTTGAGGAAACCTATGCCAACATGCCTTTAGAATTTCTTTCAAGACATGGCTTGGAAGAAATTCTAAAGGCATGTTGGATCCACAAACCTGCATTAGACACGCATGTATGAATTAAGGCCTTAAATTTCTCAGAGAGAACCTCAATCTTATAGAAGGCCAAAGCCAAATAACTACACACAAGGATGCAGTTGTATTCCTGGGCATTAGGTCAAGAGATCAGGTCTCCAATGTTCATTTAGTGATGCATTTTTAAAATTCGTTCCTATCCCATAGATTAAATCAAAAAACTCTGTTGTAGCGGACTTATTTTATTTCTTTGAAAATAAACTTTTACTAGATTTCTTTCAATATAGTGTAGAAAACAAATAATTTAACGGAATGGTATGTACGCATACCATCCTTGCATTACTTACTAAACAAAGCAACAAACTTTTATTCGTTCTCTGAAACCGAAGATACGGTTGTGTCGGAATAAACAAAATGCTACTAAAGTTGGTTTTAGTTAGGTCAGCTATTCTAAAGTTCACATTTTCTATTCCTACTCCCAGACAGAGAATGGCGCGTTGCAAATTGAAATAGATCTCAATATGGAACAAAGTATTGGGACGTCTGATAGAATTATTTTTGTCATTGTGACCCAGATTGTGTAAGTTAAAAATATTTTGCAGACGAACGACACTGAACTAACTTAAATAGGTTCCGAATTTGAAATCGGAATCGGAACGAAATAACGTATATCTGGAAAATTTTGGTGATTGATAGGTATGCGGAAAATGTGACAAACAAGCGCATGACTCCTCTGATGAAAAGCAGTATTTTTACTTAGATATATTTTTATTATAGTGTTTCTTTTTGTATTGATCGCATGTCTCTATGTTTGTCATACGAACGAACAGGTATTTTCCAAACGTCCACAACCAGTTTTCGGAAAATTAAATTAAATGGGAACAAAGAAAATGACGCAAAGAGAAATGGACCAACTAATAACTTTTCTGTGTATTATTTAATGTATAATTTATCTTCTGGAGCAGATCATAAAATATATGTAAAAATATATTGGTTATCGTTGCTCTGTCCGGTTGCGGAATACAACATAGAAATGAAACCATGAAATCTGTCCAAGACATGTTGTCATGGTTGTGATTTATATTATGTGAATGTCTCATTAATGGAACAAAATCCTGGGTTTTCTTTGCATTGCAAACATGCTATGGCAAGTTTTTACACTCAAGCTGAGTATGCAAGCTGAGTATATACAGCAAACAAGATTGCCCCGCATAAAATACCGGCTATTGGCTGGGCTTCGGGCCGTCCATTAGGCTAACTACTTAATATCAGGCGGACGGTATGCTTGTTTGCTACCTAATTAGTAAAAAAAGTAGCCTAAGTGACTTCCCATAACATCAGCTATTTGCTACTGAAAGTCCTATTAAAACTGACGGACAAAAAATGTTTGATATTTTTTTTTTCTTTTTAACTTTATTTCAAAAATTTAATTATTTAAATATATACTTAAGTACCGTGTAAATATTAATAATTCTATGTATGTAGCAGGATATTGTTATTTTGATATTCCCAATAGACACTTTAACTTTAATCCTTTGTATAGATAAAACGAAGATCATCTCTAAAAATCATCATTTGAATGTTGTTATCATATCAAGAACATTTTGGAATTGTAGGAAAGTAAATAACTTCTATTATATTATTTCTAATAATCTAGCATTTCATCTCGCGCACCACGTTTAGATTATAGATACAATTCCATTCTTTATGATTAATCAATTATAAAACTGGGTCAAAGCCTGATTAAACGATATCAATTTAAACAAATAACACATTGACTGGCTTTTGTATTGCATTTTAATTAATTTATCAATAACGACATAGATTATTTACTATGTTGCAATCTGTTATAGCAACTTGATTGTAACAAATTATATAAATTCTTGAATAAAAATACACAGTAAGTAATTGTGTAATTGTCGCTTGTTAATAAAGTTATATAAAGCTAGTTGTTTGTTTAAATTTCGAGATTAGGTAGATTTTTTTTTATTGCACATCAAATAAATACAAAAGGTTTGTTACGATTCGAAAGTAGCTGTACAATGGGTAAATGGGCTTATCGCTAAAAACGATCTCTCCCAGATAACCTTTGGATGGATTTTGTTGTAGGAGAATTAAATAACTATATATAATTAGATATTTATTTTTTAAGACTAAAACTAACTTTCAACCCAAAACACGCCGCGCAGTGGTAATTGCCGTACGGTTGGTTAAGTGGCAATTACCACTGCGCGGCGTGTTTTGGGTTCGATCCCTACATGAGACAAAAATTTGCATTCCATAAATGGTTGTCCTGAATCTGGGTGCACTTTGTGTCCGTTAATTAAATGTTTGTAAAGTCCCTTGCGACACAGGGCTTGTTCTCTAGTGCGGAAGTTGTCTTAAAAAAAAAGTAGAAGATGCGTCTTTTTCTTGATTTTTTTGTCGCGGTTATAATTAACGGACACAAAGATCAACCTGTCTAGGTAAAAGTCTTATTTCAGTACCAACTTGCAACGCTCACATGGTTCTGTAGGTACTTCTGTTAAACCCATTCACAGTTGCCAACTTTACTTTACTTTGCCCACAACACAAATATGTACACTCGCAATAGTACAAGTTCCTAGAATCCTGTTCTCGATAAGGCCAACTGGCTGTGACGAAATGTTCTGATTTAGATAATCGTATCACTAAGTATTTATAGATTATATTAAGTTTGTACTAATAACCGTGACCTACCATATTTAACTTTTAAAGTATGTAGTTTAAGGTCACTTAATCCAAATACGAGGAATTATTTAAGTACTGTTAGCCACACAGCAGCAGACACAATAGAAACTCCATTATTTGAGGGGCAATGTAATGTCCCCTGGTGACCGCCATGGCGATTAAAGACTTAAAAATTATGTTACATGGAATCTTTTAAGAGAGATACGGCACGGATTTAAGTAAGAACGACTCGGGAAGAACTTCCACCTTTCAGAAAACCACAGCCAAATGAGTACACACAATGGTGTACAGATATGTTCCTGTCCAAGCAACATATTGCACAACCTGTACTCACTCGTACAGGTCCTATAATGTATTGCTGGGTCAACCTCCAAGGGTGGGTCCACATATTAGCGACAAGTGCACGGCATTTATTTATTGACTGGCCTGTTGGTCTAGTGGTTACTGACTCTGACTGTACTGTGTGTGACTGTGTAACGGTAGTTGTTGGGGTACATACCTTAACTATACAATTAATATAGTTATATGAAAATAAATACTTATTATATAATAAGAATGATATATTACAACGTATTTTGTTTTTAAAACGACAGTCTTTTGTATCTTGATTTTCTATGAATAATGATAAATGTATGGTCATGTGGTAAAGGTGGTCATCTCGCCACCAACTTTGCATACTTTATGTTCGTAAATTATAAGTTTGTAAAGTCCTCTGTGACACAGCGCTTGTTCCGTAGTGCGACAGTTGTTTTTTAATAAAAATTAAAAAGACAACAACATTTATTTATTTAGTAATTTAGACTTACATTGTTTATAATAATTTCAATTAAACCTATATTAATAGGTAACAGAAAATAAATTTAACCTACTTATAAATATGATTCGGTGTAAAAAAGCTTGATGCAGCTACTTACATACACATTCTCGGCAATGCAGTGCATAATATGTTAAAGAATCTAGAAGAATGATATGTTAAAAATGTTATAAGTGTAGTGTAGATTATGAAAATGATAGAATACGTGAATTAGTAACGCATTCTATAAAACAAATGAAAAAAAATATTTTAAAATATTGTGTGTAATATTAATAGTATAAATCTTATAAATCTTACATGTCATAAACGCTTACTCGTACAGGTATTATACTCGTATTTTTAAAAACTAAATAATTTAGGTGGTTCACATAAGTACTTCTATGTGACATGGCATTACTATCATATTATTATAGTTGTTAAAACATCTCATTTAATTCTGATCAAAAACAATTTAAAATAAATCTAGTGTTTAGAGCGGTTAAGATTACTTTGTTGAATATAATCAAAATCAATGTAACGCGTACGCACAATCTTCTCGTAGTTTTTAGCAGAGAGTTTTGGTGTCCGTGTTAGATCTGGACTACTGAAGTCCACTTGATAAAGTCCAAATTTAATGCTAAAATAGAAAAAAAAAACGTTTCAAATTTTACGATTTTTACAAATATTATCAAACTATAATAGACACATTTTCATACGGTATCATGTGACCGAGGTCATGTATGTAACATTTCTTTTTATTTTCTTTAATCATAAACAGCTTGCGCTGTGTTTCAATGTTACATTAATAATTAAAATATAAAAATACTTATCACAGAAGAATAGGACAATTAACCAATAGGACAACAAAAGGTATAGAAAACCCTTCAAAATAGTAGGCGATTAAGACCAGCTGTATATTTTACTAAAATAAAATAATATTAGAAAGTAAAATACTTAGACATTGAATATTTAAGTATCCAAAAAAGATATAGAAAACAAAAAGACACTTACGTATATCCAAAGTTCCATTCAAAATTATCCATTAGGCTCCAAGCAAAGTATCCTTTGACATTACACCCGTCTTCAAATATAGTTAGTAACAGTTGATATAAGTAGTCGTTGAAGTAGGACACTCGAACATAGTCTTTAAGCCCACCACAATCACCCACGCCATTTTCCATGACGATTATCGGAATCTCTTTACCATAGTTTTTTGAGAACCAGTTGATAGTGTGTCGGAAGCCAGGAGGATATATCTTTAAAAAATATGATAATGTCAATTATTTTGAAAAAAAATAATCGTAGTCAATATCAAAATTTGATTATATAATACCTACAGAAGATAATAATAAGAATATTTTAAATAAACAATTCCCGTACTAAGGTACAGGAATTGTCCTATGTCACGAGGGATTTTACAAACATACAAATTGACACAAAATACACCTAGTCTTGGGCTCATTTGTGGATCACATAGATTTTATTTCCATGTGGGAATCGAACCCATTATACGCCAAGTTAATCCACTGAAATAACTGCAGTCATAGATATTCCAAAACATTAAAATAACTCTCACATTTGAGAAAATAGATGTAAAGCACAATACCGTGTTTCCAGAGTTACAAATATTGGAATATGAAATTAAAGAATGACAGTAAGTTTAGTACCGATAACCAAGGCACCCCAGGAACAGGCCAAGAACTATTTTGTTCAATTTTAACTCCAATGTCATGTTCCAATGATGGTATTTTCCACCCTTTCTCCATTGATGAAAGAGAAGCCAAAGATGTTGTGTAATGACTAATACCCAAGAAATCAGCACTGCCTCGTAACACATTGACCTGTAAATATATATGTTATAAAACCTGTAAATATATTTGACAAATATACATCATTATCATTTGTTATTAGTATAGTATATTTTGTAATAAAGGTTGCGAACAACCGATGGATAAGGTCAGCTCAGGACTGACTGCTACTGGATCGTAGAATTTAGTTGGATATCCAATGTAGGATTTTTGCAAGGAAACAATCGAAGAAGAATAATTAAGAATAAGAATATTTTAGTTACAACCATTTTCTTTTATTACAGCACTGTTTTTTATTTTATTTATAATTTATACTTATCATTGTCTTTAACTTGAGTGCATAAATTATATTAAGTACCTCTATATCACTGCTGTTAATGAAACCAATATAGAAGATTTTACTGAATAATAGTAGGTACTTTGAAATGTATTTATATTTGACATTTACACAAGGATTTACATTTCAAGGATCTATTCAAACTGAAATTCTAAGTGCTTCATAACGGTTAACCCCACTCAAGATAGTTGGTAAATAATTGAAACTAATGTAGGTATGTTGGGTTAGTAATCCTGCCAGACCAATTATATTATTGCTTGATTATAGTCTATTTCATATAGCTAGAGTACTGTGACGTTTGATATTTGGAGATAAAGATCAATAAAAATGATAAAAAATGAAATTAAATCCTGTCGATTGAATAATTCTAAGCTTTTCATCATTCAATTAGCTGATTGGTAGAGATTGATTCAATCATTTTCCTTCATCTTTATCTTTAAATGTCGAACGTCACAGTACCATGGTATGTGAAATAGACTATAGATGGTAAATCAAATAAGTTTTAACTGAATAAAACTCTTTTTTTTTCTAGGTATGGATCAGAGATATCAAGTCATTCTTCCAAGACCATTATGTTTTGCAATTCAATTAACGCGACTACTACGACGTTATTAAAGAAACCTATGTTTTAAAATCGGTTGTGTGCTGGTAGTCGGGACAAACGATTTTATAGATAAAATATCAATCACTGATGTTAAGCAGTTACCGTGTAGATACCTAGATGTATTACTTGCGAGTTGCTGAACCAATTTTTTACACCAGGGCTTTAAGATGGAGAAACCCTGGGATAGAAAAACTTTTCTTTCAAAACGTATCCCTTAATGAGCGCTGAAGACTAAAGAGTGTATTCACACACAGAAACATAACTAGACTGATGTGTGTAATTTTTTGGCCGTGGTCTTCTGTACGGTGGAGGAGGTACAAGGACCAATCGGACTTGCTCGGTATAATAACATTATACTCAGTTGTGTATTTAAGACTTTCGCGGACAGTAACGTAGACACAATAGATGTTTTATTGTCATGACGTCTATAAATAGGCGTTCACTGTCCTTCAAAGTGTTAAGTAATTTTGTAAATACTCACCTCTTGATCAGTGAAGTATGGCAGACGTGACCTTGAATAACCTTGTAATTTGCTCTTGTCATCAATTATTTTTCTAATTAATTTAGGATAGTCTCCAGACTTTGAAAATATAGGATTTGCAATCGTTCCAATCTGTTATATTAAAATACATTTTATTTGTATGTCATCTTCTATTTTTATACTCAATTGATTAAAGAAATAAATAACCAAGCTTCTCCTCACCCACATACTTACACCATGCATCTGCTAACGGTGAAGGAAAACATCGCGAGGAAACCCACATGCCTTGGAAGAAATTGTAAAGAGTTATTTTATACTAGGTGGCAACATACTTGCCACCTAGTATAAAATAGTAGTTAAAAAGTAGTAGTAGTATAAAAAAATAGTATACGGCCTGCCTGGCCTGATGGTAAGCTGTCACTATGGTTGTTACCATCCAGGCAGGCAAGTGATACCGCTCGCCTATGGACACTTGCAATACGAGACTTAAAATACGAGATCACTACACCAGGGTTTTATGATGAAATTTCCCTGGGATAGGAAAACTTTTATTAAAACCGCATCCCCAAATAAGTTCCGGAAACCTGTACTCATACACAGGAACACAACTACACCGCGGTGTTGTCATTTGGCTGTGGTCTTCTGTAAGGTGGAGGTCCTTCTCCTGTCAGGCCTGCACGCCGTTATGGTGCCCTACCACTATTTATATTTACACGAAGAAATCTTATTGTCAACAGTTAATAAACCATCCACAATAAGTGATATAAGATGGCTAATATAAGGCATATCTGATCCACCAAGGTGCATTAGACAAGCCTGTCTCTACCACCTCTCTTTATAGAGGAGAGAAGATCTGTGCCTAGTAGTGGGGCATAAATTAAAAATACACTTACATGCATTTGAATATAACGGTCAGCTGCTTCCTGATCTTCAACAGAATCAGGGTTTTTGGGTATTACCCAATCAGCATCCAGATTTATTCCGACTTTACCTAAAATAAATAGAAATTTTACCTTGTATTTATATTATATTTATATCTAAAAATTCCTTATTAAAAGTATTGGAATTATAATTAGGTATAGTATTTGATTGCCGCTGGGGCTGACAAGTCTTAGAGTGACGACCAGGAACTGGAACAAGGCGCATTGACGACCTGGTAAAGATCTGGAGCAGGTGATGGACCAGCCTCTCTAGACAAGTGCAAGTGGCATAAACGGTAGTCCAATCGAATAGAATAAAATGCAAATGCATAGAATTTGACGTAAGTGTACCACAATATCTCGTAAACTTATGTCAAATCCGATACATTTATTTTGTGTAGATCCGACTACCATTTATGCCATTTTGCCTAGAGAGGGTCAGCTTATAAACAAATGATGTGGAAATATCTAAGGGAAGCCTATGTCCTGCAGATCTTTTGGCTTTAGGATGATGGTGGTAGTATATTCTACTATTATGACGTCATTGCATTTTTATAATATTAAATTAACTGGTAAATATTTAATTAGAAATGTCACATTGAATTCAAGTTTTGATAAGACGTCTAGATTGTATGCATTAAATCTTTTTTCTAATTAATGTTTTTGTATACATTAATCTTTTGTTTTGCGTGAGAAAGTGGCCAAATGGACTAACGATGTGACAAGTGCTTCACGAGCACGTAGAACACGTGGCATAATAAAAATTATAGGACAATTTACACACAGCCCTCAAATTCTAAACATAAACATACGAGTACTTATATATTTCTTAATACATCCTTTACATAGTACAAAACCGTCGTCTGTGTATCTGTTAATTTGCGAACTCCTCTTACATCACGCAACGGATTTTGATGCGATTTTCACTATAATTTTGAGAATTTCTTCCAGAATATTTATATATGTAGAGAAATTAAAAAAACCGAAGCATAGTAAAGCTGGTTCGTTAGTATAAACCACACCCAGACACAAAAGATAGAGAAAATTAAGAAATCGTGTTCTTCACAACGCTTTGGCCTAGGTAGGAATTGAAACCACAGCCTCAAATTCAAATAAAAATAAATTTGTAATATACCTTTTTGGTAAGGCTTGAACTGTTTCTCGTACAAGCGGTACGCTCGGGCGTGTGCCAACAACTTGTTATGAAAACAAAGATACACGCCTATGCCGGGCGACGACAATGCTGGTGGATATAAGTCACCGCCATAACTCTGTAATATATAGAGTAAGTATATAAATATATAAAACACCACAGAACCACAGAAACCTCAGACATAATACAGAAAGAGAGAGAGGTAGAAAATTATACTTTTATGATATGTCCTCCTAACCTCATTCGAGAGATATTTAGGCCTCTATCGTGAGGTCACGATAGAGGCCTAAATATCTCTCGATCTAAATAACTCTGTCACCAGGTTGACCACTAACCAAACGATAAGAAGAAGAAGAAGAACCTAATTACTAGCCTAGCCATCAGCGCGGAGGATATATTATAGTGCGCAACTGTGCATTACACTCTTTATTCCCATGCTCTCGTTGTCCTTTTGGACTATGAGAGCATGGGAATAAAGAGGATGATCGGAGATCGGATCGGATCGATCTATACGTGGTTTTCGAGGTACGAGGGTGTAAAAACCGCCAATTTCCAAACACTGGGCATCTATTGTATCCAAACACCCAATATCATTATGGGCCGGTCCCAACCTGGGAATCGAACCCAGGACCTGGTGATCAGCAGTCACATACATCGACCACTAAGCCACCGAGACAGTTATTATACTTTTACGATGATTATGAATCATGTTGTTGTGGATTTGATTTCGACTTTCAAAAAAAAACTAATTTTTCAAGATAAATTTAGAATCAAATACTTACTTTTAAGCAATGATGTTGTATTTCATTAAATGTTATCCAATTTCGGATCAGATCACCAAATAGTTGAAAAACTACACGAGCAAAATCTTCAAAGAATTCGATAGATTTTTCATTACACCAACCACCGAGCTTCACTAAGCTAGAAGGCATATCCCAGTGGTACAGAGTGATGATTGGAACAATCTGAGATTTTATAAGTTCTTTGAAAAAAATCCGGTAATGAAGGACTGCTTCTCTATTTATGTTATGGTCTGTCCCATTTGGAAGAATACTGAAAACGGATAGATTCTAAAATCAGACTTGACTATAAATCATGTTAATCAAAGAAGAGTATGGCACGTAACAAGTGAGCAAGCCTGACTGGGAAAGAACCTTCACATTACAGAAGACCACAGCCAATTAACTAATGATAGACAGTGATGTAGTTTTAGTTTTTGGCCTATATCACATAGGCCTTCAGTCGCTTGAGCACTAAGGGTAACTGCTCACTAGGGCCATATACTTGCTTGTTACGGTATCAGCACAGTCTAAGGATCTTTCTTTACCCAAAATTATTAGAAATTTTATTTTAACATTTTTTTATAGACATTGAAGATTCATGGACACTTCATTGACACCACATTGGTTCAGATCGACTTAAGAATTGATCAACTTCTTACCGTGCCCAAGAAATAGATGTGCGATAAAAATAAACGCCAAGTTTTTTTATCATTTCAATATCTTCCTTATACCTGTTGTATGAATCAGTTGCTACATCACCGTTAGAATGATCAACTGTAAAGTTGGGATGTTCGTGAAGATATGTGTCCCAGACGTTTTCTCCTTTTCCTGTAATACGTCAATAATGAAAGTTTTTTTTTCACATTTTCCACACTAGAGATTAAGACCTATGTCGTAGGGACTTTACAAATATACAATTAACGGGCATAAAGCGCACCTAGACTCGGGACTACCATTTACGAATCACACATTTTTTTTGTCCCGTGTAGGGATCGATCCCACAACGTGGAGTGTTGTGGGATCGATCCCTACACTGGACAAAAAAAAATTGATTATTGAATAGCTGCATATTACCCGTACGCGATAAGTTGAGACTTCAGTGCGATGACGAGCTCACAAGGCAGGTCTCAACTTATCGCGAACGAGTTATACTCATGAATCTTATTATTACAATTTGTTTGGTTTACAGTAACATTATTTGCTCATTCTGATTAAAACAGTGTTGAGATTAATTTTATCTTTGATCTGAAACAAGCTGATTGTAGTTTATGTATAATTTATGTTAGTAAAGAGTAACTGCACGTGGGGTCTTTGTGGCCCGCCTGGTTATAAACAGTTGCCGTAGCCTTTTGCAATACCAGTGGTATCACTTGCGTGTTATTGATCTAAAAGTTTTCTTCCGAACCTCACTAGTGCTTTAACCATAGTTAAAGTAGCCAAAAAGAACGCGCCTAGCGTTGTATGTTTGACTCCCACATGGGGCAAATATTGCGATATCTATATTCCTAGTCTGTGTGTACTGAAATTTATTAAATTTATCCTCTATTTAAATTCTATTTAAAAATAAAGTGTAAACGTGGCCTACTGCGAGGCACGGGTCTCCTTCAAACGGTTTAGTTGCGATTTCAAGGCATAACGACTTTATAGATAAAAAAGTAATGTATAAAGGTTGTCAGCTAACAACTATGCCGCGTTTCCAATTATAAATGCATTGTATGAAAAAAGGAGAATTGTGTAAATGTTGATAGGGCTGGAGTCGAAATATGACGTCCTTATAAGTGACTGTAAGATGTCACTATGTTACCATTGTTCGAAATTCAAATTTATATTAAGATTGAAAATAAATCGTTTTAAAGGCGTTATGCTTCGAACCTAGCTTGCGATTGTACTGCGTTTGTAACACCACTTCATTGCGTAAGTATCGATGCAAAACAGTCGAGTAAATGGTTTAAAAAAATCACCATCATCGTAACCCATAAACGTCCCACTGCTGGACATGGGTCTCCTCCATACACTTAGAGGGACATTAGCCTACTATACCATGCTGGCCAGAAGGGTTGGTTGGGTTTTATTTCGACTTTTCCCTCTCTTGCAGTGGATATTATCTGCCTGACCTACTCCCTTAGTCGATTCTTACGACACCCTCGGGATGGAATAGAGTGGTGACATATGTATTCTTCATCCGTCACCACACGGACTAAAAATAATAGGTAAATATTTTTGGTAATTCTTAGCTACTATTAACAAATATTCGCAGTGCGTACCTTCTTTGTTCCATGCTCCTTCTATTTGATATGCAGCAGTTGACACTCCGAACATAAAGTCAACAGGAAAGCTATAATTTCTTATTTCTCTGTTTTCTTTGACATATTTTCCATCAGCAACTTTTTGTGAACTGAGAGAAAGTAAGTTTAAAATACATATATAATCCACTTAGATTAAACTATTATGTTTTAAATAAACAGGTAACTTGATTGTAAGAACAATTTGTTTTTAAAGAGGTATGGTAAAAGACCTACAGGAGAACACAGCTAAATAACGCAGTAGTGAAGTTCTTGTGGTCCTGTGTAGTGATAGTATAGGTCTCTACTGTTTACTTAAACGAAACATTTTCTTAAATTATCGTTTTATGTCTGGGTTACCTGGTGAGTCACAAGGTACGTAATACTCCTAATATTGCTAGCTTTTATAGGCAGCAGTAACTGTTTTTTCATACTGATTAGGTGGCAAATAAACATATACCATCTGATGATGAGCAGTTACCGTAGCCATAGTGTAAGGAAGAATCTCTCTTTGAGAAAGGACAGGGTCGCATCATGTCAAAATAAATACCTTGCGCTCATGACTAGGGCGTTGACACACTGGCGGTTTCCAAACTTCGAACGCCTGAACGCGGTAGCAGGCGCGCCACGCTCGCTACGTTGCCAACTCGTACTTAAATACCAGATAGATAAGTCCTAAACGAAAGGTATTTATTTTTAACAGAATGTGCCAGTGTCCTCACTATAAAGACAGGGACCTACCTACATTATCCCGTACCTTATGGACGCTTGCAATCCTATAGGTACTCGTATAACTTGCGTGTAGCCAACCCAAATATTTTAACACCAGAATTTTGTGATGGCAGTATCCCTGGTATAGGAATACGTTTAGTTCGTTTTTTCAAACTACTTGGGTGGCAAACAAGCATACGGCCTACCTGATGTTAAGCAGTAACCGTAGCCTATTTACGCTTGCAATACCAGAGGTATAACTTGCGTGTTGCCAACCCAAATATTTTAACACCAGAATTTTGTGATGGCAGTATCCCTGGTATAGGAATACGTTTAGTTCTTTTTTATACTACTTAGGTGGCAAACAAGCATACGGCTTCGCCTGATGTTAAACAGTAACCGTAGCCTATGGACGCTTGCATGTTGCCAACCCAAATATTTTAACACCAGAATTTTGTGATGGCAGTATTCCTGGTCTATACCAGTATTCCTATGAATACGTTTAGTTAAATCCACATCCATAAATGAGCGCTAGAGACCTTTACTCACACTAGATAACACAACTACCGCTATGTATAGTTATTTGGTTGTGTTATTCTGTAAGGTCCATCCATTCACCGTAGTATGTTTTTCAATAAATAAAAAAAAATAACATGAATATTGCTTACTTCAAATATAATGTTATGATCACTTTAACAGCAACAACAGCTGTACTCACATACCACATTGTGGAAACTAAAACCAGTTGCATGCAAATATATTTATATGTGGATAAAAACACAATAATACTCATATATGTATATATGAAAAAATAAAATCTGTCTTCTGTAATTCATTACATATTTTTATAGTAGGAAGTTTAAAACAATGGTTGTTGAGAACCACAGCATTAAAGAATTACATATCAGCGTAATAAATTAATTGTAAGGCTAATTTGTTACGTCAAAAATGCGTGATGACGTAAATTGTGTGACGTACAAACTAACACATTTTTAAGTACTAGCGGCGCCGGCGCGGCGTCCGTGCGAAACATTGATTTAATTTTTATAGGCATTCCTATTTTGTTTATTAAATAAAATCCTAAGCATTATACATACATCAAGCTTTATGCTATATGTATGCATAAACAAAATATGCCTATAAGGATAGTAAAATGGCTCACATATTATTGAAAGGCGACGCAACCTAATGCAACGACACGTTGTGTGAATTTGAATGAAAGAAAATTGTTTCAAATTCGAACATACACAGGACACCAAACCATTTTCATGTAAAATAACGCCAAGCTTTATATTGCTTGCACTGTAAAAAAGTCAACAGATCATGGAAAGCCAAGCTTTTAACTCTACACGGCCCAAACTAACACTCTCTAAATTACATTATAGTGACTTACTATTACTTAGTCAAAATGTGTAGCTTGGCCGTTAAAGACCTTTAACGGCCAAGCTACACATTTTGACAAGTTCTAGGGTTTGAAGAGGAGAAATTCGCTTCAGTAGCTTTGTAGCTTGGCCGTTTTGTTAGAGTGACCTAGACACTCGTATGGGATTATGAATAGAGAGTATTTCATTAGGTATTAATTTTGTGCCAATAGGTCCTTCAGTAACGAAATGGCCAAGTCATACATTTTGACCAAAATACACACACACGTATTGCGTTTGATTGGGTTGCGTTTCTCTAACCCTCTCTCTCTCTCTTGATAGAGGAGAGGAGACCCGTGCCCAGCAGTAGGACATAATATGGGTTCCTATAATAATTACACATACATACCTACACAAAATCATACATCTTTTTTTATATACATACGTGTCAATATTTACATTTTATTCTATTCATTTTCCAACAATGATGTGCGTCATCGTATATAATTATCATAATATAAAAATAAGACTATAATACATTAGTTATTTCATAAATAAGTGATTCATTAAAGACAGAATTAACTGCTTACTACTAATAAACATTAAATTCTAAACCAAAATAAAAAGCAAGTTTTTTTTATACTACTTGGATTGCAAACAAGCATACGGCATGGATGTTTGCAATACCAGAGGTATCACTTGCGTATTGCCAACCCATTTTTTTACACCAGGGCTTCAAGATTGGAGTGTCCCTGGGGTAGGAAAAAGTTTCTTTCAAAACGCATCCCTAAATGAGCGCTGGAGACCTGTACTCACACACAGAAACACAACTGCACCGCTAAGGTGGAAGTTCCCCAGTCGAGCTTGCTCGTTAGTATGGTGCCCTACCTCTCTATAAAGAAACGATATCCTTTCCCAGGGATACTTTACACAAAATTCTGGGGTAATTTTTTTTGCTCAGCAACACGTATATGATACCTCTGGTATTGAAAGCGTCCGTAGGCGGACGGTTACTACTTCCCATCAAGTGGGCCAAAAAGCGCCCTAAATGATATTAAAACCTCAATAATCATAATCCTCACTGTGCTACTATACTTAAATACAGACGTGTGATATGTATATGTTTCAAGTGCTACGACATATTCTTCTTTAAACGAGGTTCGAATTAGGACGCGGTTGTGTCTTGGCATAGCTGAAATCGTGCCACCATTGTTATAAATAAAACAAAAGACTAAATACGTTTCGTTATATTTTTTGTTAATGCTTTTTGTATAATCCTTTTTTAGAACTAGGACAGGATTTAATTGCAGACGTGACTTGCATTTTGTGTTTTGAGATCGAATTTTAATATATTTTCAATTCGTTCAAAGTAGTTTTTATAAGTGAAAAAAATAAAATCAGCTTAGTAGTTTTAGAAATTACCTGCTACATCCAAATTACAAACTTTCAAGCTTTACTTCTTTACGATATTACTAGCGGTTCGTTCCAGTATCGCACGGGTGGACTTTTAATTAGTTTTCTTGCAAAATCCACATTTTAAAAAAAAGTACGCTCTGTGTTACTCAGGGACAGTACCTATAGTATGCTACGTCTGTAGCTTTAGAGTTTTTCGTTACTACTACCAAGAAACAAATTTTTTTCTCTTTATAATACGAGTTACGTAGAGTAAATGTAGATAATACGTTTTAATGATGTTAGTATTATTTTTCTTTTATATGTTTACTTGTAATTCAAGACATAAAACAAATACGTAAATATTTTAACTTTTTCTCACGTACCTTTACCTTAATTGGGTATATAACAAACAAGGTATTCATGAAATTAATGTTATGTTATTATTTAATTTTATTTTAACGAAATGATCTTATCGTATGGGAATAAAATCTATAAAAATAAATAGTATCTAGTAAGTATATTTAGGGAGATCACTTTTTTAATAATTATTGCAATCCAACGAAGGAATGCTGCCAGTCTTTTAGGCATGTTTCCAGTAGACAGCGATGCTGAGGGATTTTATAACGCCTATTGAAGCAGTCTTTTTTATTTTTCTATTTATTGGGACCCAGTGGATCCCTTTGCAGGCATCACAGTAGATCCAGATGGAGATGGCGGTGTAAGTTAGATTTATTGAACGAAGACTAGTGTTTAGCAGTTCTAGTTGGAACCAAATCTAGGAGAGTAAGTGGAAGCGTGGAAGGAAAGTAGGGAGGGAGGCCTTTGTTCAGCAGTGGGACAAAACTGGACGGACGAAATAAAATCACCGCAATCATTCTTAATTGTATTCCATAAATTATCATTTCCTATAAAATAATATAAAGCTATTCATTATAAAATATGATTTGACTCGTACAATCTATTTAAGGGTGGTTTGAGATAATCGAAGTCAACTTGTCGTGTGCGCACTATATTTCTGTAACTCTTCACTGACAATTTTGGGGTACGAGTTCTGTTTGGACTATCAAAGTCAACTTTGTATAGGCCAAACTTGGTTCTGAAAACAAAAAGAAAATTAATTAAAAACAAAAAATAATTATAATATTACGATCAATATAGTGCAAAATATAATTTTATTATTGATCAAAATCAATACAGATTGACATATCTGATTTGATTTGATTAATATTTTGAAGTTTACATAATCAGAGTAAAGCGGAAACAAATTCCTATCAAGTTCTTAGCAATCTAATACCTTATTAAGGTGCGCTATTAAAGAAGATCTCGTAACAATTTAAAGTAATTTATAAGCAAAATGTTGTCAATATTAGATACGAATAAACTGGTTTATATAATATAATTACGTATAAGGAAATAACCTTTACAACGCTAAAAAGGCAAAATATAAACCTTCAAAGAGTAAAGTTTCTGCTAATTGATGTTGATGGAGGTTAAACGAATGAACTTGAATATCATCATATATTGGATAATATTATAATATTTAAAAACAACATTTTAAATGACTAATAGACTTAAAATCTAGCTAAAATTTTAAAGCATGCAAATATTTTAATTTCTATACAACATAAATCTAAATTTTAATTTGTTAAGTACATAAGTGTTTGCATAACTTCCGTAACATTGTTTGCATGATATGCATAGAGGATGTGTTAGTAAAACATATTTTGCACATCTGTAAAGACATGGCCGTGGAACTGCTGAAACTGTTCCGTAATTTTTTAGCCTCTTAGTCTTATCATCCAATGTCAGAACTATTTATATACTTCGTTGAAAACATGTTGTTATAACTATTATAAACATTT
Source organism: Trisateles emortualis (assembly GCA_947095525.1). Classification (NCBI taxonomy): domain Eukaryota; kingdom Metazoa; phylum Arthropoda; class Insecta; order Lepidoptera; family Erebidae; genus Trisateles; species Trisateles emortualis. Next base: position 8,371,120 of record OX352735.1, on the reverse strand, counting down.
ATAACTGTTATCCAAATTAATATGCAACTTATTCTTTATATATATATAAAGGCATTCATAAATCTTAGACTTTTTATTGATTACAAAGCTACTAAAAATGATTATCAAGAATTATTATGAACTTTAGTTATATATCAACAAAATCAATCTTTTACTGCAGTTAACGACACGTGGTTATCAATCTACATAATGTATTATAGAGCCACAAATTAACTAAACAGTGCCAAGGCCAAGAGTCAGACATAATCAATTAATCTACTTCCGATCAAGTTGCATTGTGCTGATTAGAACCGGTTATATATTTATTACTCTTAAATATTATGTAATATTGGTGATAATCTGGGTTATGTTCCTTTAATACTTCGTGAACTATGAGAGGCTTTTGAATCGTATTTGAATGTATGGTACGTATGGTATGGTATGTCATGCTGGTTTTCGCAACTCCACGCTGAATTCGTGCATTTTGAGTATATTGTAATGAAAATTTGTTTTATTAAGACTTTGGATGGTTTGAAGTCTCAAAGCATATTATGCAAGAAGAGAAAGTCAATATTTTGTGTAACTTTTATAATTTCAATTATTATTTTAACAAAGTGCTGCTACTATGTTTGGAATTCGTCAAATATGTATCTTATTTATGGAAGTTTTATGCATACTTCGGGTACTTATTATTAGTAAAGTAATCATTGACACTTTCACCACTTAGAGCACCCGTCCAAATAGCACCTATCCTAGTCCACGAAGAGCACCCATTAATATTTTTGGCAGGTGCTCTTCGTGGATTCAGATTTATAATAATACTGATGGGTGCTCTTCGTGGAATAGGCTAGGTGCTATTCGGACGGGTGCTCTAAGTGGACTACCTTCACTAATACAATCATGTGTCTTTATTTCTTCCTAATGGGACAATGGAATGTGAAAACTATTTTTTATCGCTAAAACAATGTACTAATGTAGCTTCCTACGTTTTCAATTTATTTACTTCACTTACATATATCCATCTGACCACTCGAAGTCGTCCATTAGTGTCCAAGCGAAGTATCCTTTGACATTACAGTTATCTTCGTGTATGGCCAGGAGCATTTGGTGAAGATATTCATTAAAGTAAGAGACACGTTCCCAGTCTTCAATTTGACCCTTGTCCCCCATTCCGTTCTCTGTGACTATAATTGGTATCTTCTTTAACATTCTGTAGTTCGTCTGGATGTAATTGAGGAGTTTCCTAAATCCAGGAGGGTTTACCTAAAAGACAAGATACATTCACAATAAATATATATTATGCTATTACATCATAGTGTAATAAAATATTTTTTTTGTCTGGAAGTGGAATGCTATTAACTTCATCTTATTAAATTCTTGATATGACTCAAGTTTTACCGTCTTTTTTACCTGTTATACCTATCCTCGCTTCGTCTCGGTTTTTTCCCTTAGAGCGTACCTATCAAATTAATTTCTCAGACTATACCTATCATTTCAAAACGATTATTACAGAATTGAAGATCTGCCGCAATAATCTTATCTCCTTTAATATAAGCAAGCAAAGTCACGGGTGAAAACTAGTGAATTAAAAGGTAAAGATTTATCTGCATACCTAGTCTTTTTTTATACTACAAACAAGTTGGCAAACAAGCATACGGCCCGCCTGATGTTAAGCGGTAACCGTAGCCTATGGACGCTTGTAATACCAGAGCTATCACTTGCGTGTTGACAACCCACTTTTTTACACCAGTGCTTTAATATGGAAGTAACCCTGAGATAGGCATACGTTTATTTCAAATCGCATCCCTAAATGAGCGCTGGAGACCTGTACTCACACACAGAAACACAACTACACCGCTGTGTGTAGTTATTTGGCTGTGGTCTTTAATATAGCTATGAACTAGTATTACTAAAATAAAATAGGGACTTAAATATCTATCACAGGTAAGATAAATGCAACGTAATTCCGGTTTCTCCATATTATGCAGCCTCTGGCGTTTATAGTGAATGAACAATGAATCATAGTTGCTGTATTTGGATCATGATAATGTTTGTATTCCATCTCAACCCATAAACGTCCCACTGCTGGGCACGGGTCTCCTCCATACATTTGGAGGGATATTAGCCTACTACACCACGCTGGCCAGAGGGGTTGGTATAGGGTTTTGTTTCGAGTTTTCCCTCTCTTGCAGTGGATATTCTCTGCCTGACCAACTCCCTTAGTCGACTCTTACGATACCCTCGGGACGGAATGGGGTGGTGACATTTGTATTCTTAATCCATCACCACACTTTGATTTGATTGAGATGTGTAAATTAATCTTCATTCCTTGATAACGTTTAATAATAAGATTACATTGCTTATGTACCTGCAATTTATTATTTTAGCTCTTATTTACTGCGGGACTAAATCAGGCGTTTATTTGGTGGCTTTTTGATAATGGACAAGACTTCTACCAGCAAAATAATAATATAATAACGCACCGTTAACCACTCGGGTCCAGGTACTGGCCATGATGCATTTTGTTCAACTTTGACACCAGCGTCGTGGTCCAGAGATGGCACATACCAATCCTTCTCCATTTTAGATGGAGACATCAAGAAAGTAGTGTAGTGATTGAGACCAAAGAAATCTGCGCTTCCTCGTAACGCATCAACCTGAAAGTCAAAAAAGTACTTTAATTTAATATGTAAATTAAATACAATTTAATATATTTTAGTAACTATAATTAATAATAATATTTTTGGGACAACTCACATGACCGCCATCTGAACCCAAACTAGGCAGAGCCTGAACTATGGCAACCAGACAACTGATAAACATACTTATATATTTATAAATACATACATGTAATTGATGAATAACACCCAGACGCAGAACAAAAATTTATGCTCATCACACAAAGATTTGTCCTGGGTGGGAATCGAACCCACGACCTTCGGCGTAGCAGTCAGTGTCTCTAACCACTAGACCAACAGGCCAGTCAAATTGTGACGGTAATTTAGATTCTTGAAAGCAAAAATACATAGAGAGCAAATTAGAACAATATTATGTATCTCGTGAATAAAGAAAACAGTAGACACAGTGTCACGTGTGATTTGTATTTGGTTATGTAATTCAAAGCATACTGACCTCCTCAGTAGTAAAATATGGCAGACGTGACCGTGAAAACCCTTGTTCAAGACTCATATTGTTAACTCGTTCACGAACAAAAACAGGATAGTCGCCAACATCCGAAAATATTGGGTGTGCATAAATATCCAGCTGATAAAGATAAAATAACAAATTGAAATGAGACTCATCAATATTCTCCATTCTGAATTTGGGTTTTTGCTTGCACAAAGCATTAAAAGTTTGGAAAAACCGATTATCTCTTGTGCAAACAAGGCCAGAGAGAATTTCGGGACAAAACATTGGACATCGTTAAATAATTCGAATAATTTTATTTTGAACGGAATAAATATAAAAGACCCTGTAAAACTTACATGCATTTGTAGATATGTCTCAGCAGCTTCAATGTCTTCAGCTTTATTTGGATCTTTTGGATCACTCCAAAATGCATCTAAGGTTATGCCCACTTTACCTACAATGGTAAATTACTTATAATAAGTAAGAAAGATAAACAGAAAATTATTAAAACATACCTAAACATTAATATCAAACTAAAAATCTAATTTTATGCATTTACCTAATTAAATCCTTTGAAGAAAAAATCCAAATACCCTACTCTATTGTGAATCATTTTGATATGATATATAATGCCGCGTTACTTGCAAATGCAAAAGAATATACTCTCACATTAGAAATCTAAAGTGCAAACAGCATAACAAATGCAACAACAAACAAATTACTGTTTTTTATACTGCCACTCAGGCAGTATAAAAAAAATCAGTAATTTGATTCAAAATATAATTTGTTATGCGGTTTTAACACCTAACAAACAGGCATACGGCCCGCCTAATGTTAAGCAGTTACCGTAGCCTATTGACGCTTGCAATACCAGAGGTATTACTTGCGTGATGCCGACCCATTTTTTTATCAGGGCTTATGATGTAGTATCCCTGGGATAGGAAAAGGTTTCTTTCAAAACGCATCCCTAAATAAGCTCTGGAGACCTTTTCACACACAGGAACACAACTACACCGCTGTGTGTAGTTATTTGGCTGTGGTCTTCTGTAAGGTGGTGGTCCTGCCCCAGTTGGGCCTAGTATGGTGCCCTACCTCTCTTAAACTTTCTCTTGTGTTGTTTGAGTGTAGTTTTGCTTACCAATATCTTACTTGTAACTAGTTTTCTTTAAGATTTATTACTATTTTTATTGTTGTTATTGATTCAAATATAAACACATAAACGGAAGTGAACCTTACCCTTCTGATAAGGCCGGAATTCCTTTTCATACATTCTGAAGGCGCGTGCATGAGAAAGCAGGATGTAGTGAGTGCATAAATACTCGCCGATACCATGTGACAGAAGTGCCGGAACAAAGAATTCATGGCCATATCCCTGTGACATCGATCAACATTTTACTACACATGCCGATTTAATCAACATCTATAAGGTAAGTACACATTTTAATACTGCTTAAGAGTGCCCACGCTGGGTTTTCTTTAATATAAAGAAGACTCTAGCGTGAATAGGCCTCCAACAAGGTGGAGTAACGACTTAGTCAAAGTTGCAGGCAGCCGATGGACAAGAACAGCTCAAGGGTGCATGCTGTGGAAAAGGCCTACGTCCAGCTGTAGAAAGACGTCTTAAGGCTAAGATGATAATGATAAAATTCAAATTAAATTTAGACCTACTTCATAAAACAATTATTGCAATTATTTATTTTTAATTTATAATTATTTATCAAGCATACAAGTCAACTGCTAATCTATGTTTATGAACGGGTATTACCCACCAAGATAATTAAAGTACCGGCACTTATGACAGTTTCTGTAATTACTCTAATTGTAGGTTTCGATTATGATTATGATTTATTGGATTGGTTATAGAATCGTTCAGACCAAGACAATATTGGTTTACTTGCCTCTTTAAGTTAACGTCTTTAAGATACGTTTTCCGCTTTAGGATAAAAATATTTTTATGTACCTAAACAATATAACTATAATTACATTTATGAAAAAAGAACTAAAAAATTTTAGTAAAACACACAAAATGGGAGAGAGAAAAGCAGTCTCTCTCCCATTTTGTGTGTTTAAAATTTAATTTCATCATTAATTTGTTTATTGTTTATCAATGTAGTTACGTAAATTGTACTTACATTATAACAATGTTGGTGAGGCTCGTTCATTGTGGTCCATGTTTTAATTATATCACCATAGAGATTGAATGCGACCCTTGCATAATCCTCAAAATAATCAACGATTTTTGGGTTCGTCCAGCCGCCAAGGTCCATAAATACTGTAGGCATATCCCAGTGAAACAGTGTGACTATCGGAGTGATGTTAGCCTTTAAAAGTTCTTCAAACAATGTCCGGTAATACATTACACCCTCATGGTTTATGTTATGGTCTGTTCCATTTGGGAGGATCCTGTGGATTTAGTTTTGGTATGTAAGTTATTTGTACATATAAAATTCATTGTCCTATGTAATATGTCGTATTCAGAAATGTTACTGTTGAAATAATCAGATAAGTATGTAATTAACTAGTGGTCCCGTCTCAACTGCGCCAGGATTTAATAATTTTTTTAACCCGTTAGAGGTTGAATTTTTAAAACTCCTCCCTAACTCTTACTTACATAATTTAAGGAACCTTTTTACAAATGTTAATGTCAGTAAGTTTTAAGTAAGTAGGTAGTTATAGCCCCTAGTTGATAAATCAGTCAGTCAAGAAAAGTATGTATAAATAATAGATGTGAATAGTTAACGGTTCGCACGGTTAAGGCTATTTCTTAAGGCATAAATCCTAATGAGTGTAGATTATCGTTCTGCCCGTTAAGTTCTATGCAATCTATTCTATATAATAGTGTTGATAGTGATCGTTAGTGAGCACAGCACGAGTGAATCAACATTTTATGGGATCTGCGCCTTAATTAATGAAGTACCTACTTATCAATAAAACCTATCACCTATGTTATTTATTTAAAGTAGGTATGTGTACTTTTCGATTTCCGGTTCAGGCTTAATCTATACAGAATTTTTCCGTCAAAAAATTCTCAACAGACGACCGAAATTTTGAAATTGGAGGTGTTTACACTCCTGTGCCTTGGAACGGACATTGGCCTCGTACTACGCCTAAGCTTTCTTTAGACTTTCCGGATTACCGTCTCATCAAACTATGAGAATACAAATAGATCTAAGAATGTTTACAAACATTGCCATTTTAAATATATTAATAAAATCAAATGTTGAATTTTATTAATGATTCGTCATCTGACCTTGGCAAAATCTTGTTTAACTGACAACCAAGATTTGATTAACCGTTTCTAGTTTTATAAATACATAATAGATTATAATATTTGTTTGCACGGTCGTATAATTTACGATTGTTTTTTCTTGATTAGATTACACAAATAAACAATACACTGTAAATAGTGTTTTTAATCTGTCTAATTTGACTGCAGTAGTTTTATTAAAAATGTCAACATGGATATATGTATATAAATATACAATCTTATCCACATTGGCGATTTCAAACATCTGCGAATGAGCTACCATTCGGTAATAAAAAGTATTTAGTCATCGATTGCTGCAGTCCGTGCATTTGCGAATGTGTCAAGTCTTTGCCTAATTACAAAAACAAAAGCGGTGACATACGGGTTCACAATTCAATTTGGCTGCAAACTATAGGCTTTTATATCAAACTGCGCTGCCAACAGCAATTGCCGACATCATGTCGTTAGTTTTTTACAAAATTAACTTCCATTTTACAAATTCTCAAAGTCAACATACCTTGGCCAAGAAATTGACATCCGATAATAATTAACCCCAAGGCTTTTGATCATTTCAATGTCCTCCATGTATTTGTGGTAGGAATCAGCGGCCACGTCGCCGTTTGATCGGTCTGGAGTATATCCTGGATTTTTATGGAGGTAAGTATCCCACATGCTTTCGCCTTTGCCTATTACAAAAAGAAATCTAATTAAAAGTTATTTTGTTACAACAAACAAAAAAAAAGTTTAATTTAATGTATAAAACTTGTCTTGCATTAAAATTAAATAAAGAAATAAATACCCACGTAATTCAGTTACCTGAATTCAAAATTTTGGGTATAGGAGCGACACAAAATTTTATATTTCGAGTTTCAGAGTGTAACCACACTGAAAAACTCTTTTCAAGACGATTTTATAAGGTTTTAAAAGGGCCAGCACTCAGAATATACCTGGTGATGCTAGGCTAGGCTATAATAACTTCTTATCATCAGGCTACATGCTTGTATGCCTCCTTAGTAGCATAAAAATGAAAAAAATGCATTGCGACTATATAGCGCTGGAGACGCGAAAGTATCGCATTTGCATAGAAATAAACAAAGAAATAATTTTAACAAAAAAAAACCGACTTCAGTAGGGCAAGTTGCAGAATTTTTAAAAACCTTAAAATCCCTAAGTTCCAAGTCTAACATAGGTATTTAAATAGAATGAATTTTCATGCAAACTCTTATCTCACTTTTCCCTTAAAGACGGTTTTTTAATCTGATAATTTACAGCTATAGTGCATCTCATGACCATTCAAATAAGCCCAAACACGGCTAGATTACATTGTTTCAATATAAAGTTCCGTTGCCTAGCTACTGGCTTTATCATCAAAAAGTTGCTTAGCAACCATAATGGAAACTTATCTAATCGCCATCCGTAAAATACTTATTATTGAGAAGTTCAGGTGGCCATCTGTGGTCTTCTTAATCAGTTTTACTTCATCATATCATACTTTCTAAATGCAAATGTTTAATGTGTTTTTAAAAATATTAAAATTGCTATATGTGTGCCTATAATTTTTGAGCAGTCATCAGAACTTTCTTATGATGAAAATGGGACCAAACTGGAAGTATGTCCTCTCAGACAAAACAAAAAATTTCTAATCGGTCTATTAAAGACGGAGATCTGCGATAACATTACAAAAATAAAACACGAATTGACAACCTCCTCGTTTTTTAAGTCGGTTAAAAACGTTTAATAGAACATACACAGGACACAAAGAAAGAGTTGTAAATAACAACTAAATAGGCACTAAATTAACAACATGAAACGCAAAATGATTATTTTATCATGTGCGATGTTGGAATAGGTGCAAATAGTCGTAATATCTAAAGGGTTTTAAATCTTACCATCTGCGTTCCATCCTCCTTCAATTTGAAATGCGGCCGTTGAGACACCGAATATGAAATCATCGGGAAATGAATAATTGCTTGTCCATGAGTCCACTCCTAAACTCCCTTTAGTTAATGGGAGCAAGCTAAAATGCATGATAAGAAAATGCAGTTAACAGTATTAGCAAAATTAAAACAATTACAAATGTAGATACATATTGTGTGATAGTTTTAATTCAGTACGCAAAATTAGAAATTTCTCTCAATCTCTTTGTTAAAATCAACTCAAATCCATTGTTTGAGTTAATTTTAACAAAGAGATTGAGAGAAATTTACACCATAAGACTATGCTATTGTGGCCGATATAATGGCATGGCGCATCTCCTTTACATTGCAACTAATATTAAGTGAGTATTTTTGAAGAAAAAGACTTAATATTCCCTGATCACTTTGCCATCATTGTTATAAAATATATGTATCTTATCAATTATAAACATAACTATCTTAAATCTTAAGTAAACAATAGTGAGTTCAGAGCCTCTAGACAAGAGGCATAAGCGATAGTCGAATCGAAAAGTCAAAAAAAAAAATGTATGGGATTTGACGTACTACAATCTACTGCACGGCGTATTGTGGGTACCTTCGTAGGTATCCTAATATGCCGCGCCGCGCAGATACAAATTTTGTCATTTGTGAGGATATGCTCGTGTTTATCCTCACAAATGACACAATTTGTGTGATTCATAAAATGGTTGTTTAGTGTACCTGGTGTCCGTAAATTATATTTTAAAAATCCGATACACGGCTGGTCTTGTAAAAAAACAACTTTAAAATGCATAATTTTTTTAAATTATTTTCGCCAATTGAAGCGTTTAAAAATGTAACAAAAAGAACAAAGCACAGTAAGTGTTTAATTTGCATTTCATTGTATAATAATAATTGTTGTTTTACGTTAAAATATTTTGTTCTGTCCATAACTAATAAATTTATGTATTGTGTAACCATTGCGCCGACAAATATAAACTATATATTTTAAAGTTGATTATAAATCATTACTTGTTTGTTTATTGAATTTCAAAGATAAATACAGCCCCACTATGTTCTAAAAAATAAATAATTCGACGGAAAATGCCCAGTTTAATGCAATTTGCATGAAATCGAAGATTTCATTAATTGTTCTACTAATTGTAAGATAAAATAGCAAGTTCAAAGTCAGCAAAAATACTTTAAAAATAACAATCTTCGCCAGTTTTTTGTCACTCACATTGTATAATTTATTTTAAAAAATAATCACTCAGTATTAATTTATCACCCAATTATCACTATATTCTAATGAATTTATATTAAAATAATGATAAAACTTTTATTATAAGTACTCTAACAATAAATAAATTAACTCGCACTTTTTATAAACCGAATGACAAACGATCACTTTTTAACAATTTCGTTAATCGATCACTTCTCACCTAAGAGTCACCAAAATTGCTCCGACGGCGACTCCACTCAAGCTCCGCATTGTGCTAACTAAAATATGGTACAGGTGCGTTTACCTATTCAATGAGACAATTTTAATCACAGCTCAACTAGGCAACCTTCAGAGGTTTCCCTGGAAATAACCAGTTGCAATGCCATTCAAACAAACGTCCTTTGAAAATATCTCGTCCATTTGCTTCCTACATTTTTATTGCAAAATTAATATATTTACGTCATTGTTTTATAGACAAATGAATGTCTTCATACTTAAAACAGATCAGATTCTGACATAATTCTTTACATTAAATGTCAGACTGTAATTCAGTTTTTATCTAAATTATATTGTTTATAACTATGCATCTAATTAGTATTATGATAATATTCAATGCAATAATAAGAGGCGGTCAACATTAATTAGCAGATTATTAACAGGCATAGGAGAAGAAAAAGGTAATCTAGTTAATACATTGTCATAATATGCAATGCAATCAAATAGACACTTATAAAAATAAGCATGAACTCCTTCCCATTAGGCAAACAATATGGTATTTTGTCACTGGTATAAAAATAAGAAATATGTCATTACAAGGATCAAGTTCGGCACGGAAACGATTCATGGGTCTTAGAAGCCGTGCCTTAATTTCTTTATAGCGTTATTTTTGACTTAATTTGGCATTAATAATAATAACATGTTAGTTTTATAACCTAGCTTTAAGGTAGTCATTGATCAAAATTACTTTGATTAATATGGAAAATAAATTGCTATCAGGACGAGACTTTGCAATGACGATGAACTGTAATCAATAGGTAACCAAAAAGATTTTTTAAAGGGCACGACCTTGCGAGTTATATCCTTGGTTTTGCAAGCATCCATAGGCTTACCATCAGGCGGGCCACATGCTTCTTTGCCTTCATAAGAAGTACAAAAAACATGTTTGTTTTTAAGATGCATTACTTTTATACAATAACACCGATTAAGTAAACAGTATAATCACGCAATAGGAAGTAACCTTCGAAATTCCAAAAAGGCAAAATAAGCCTTCAAAGTTTCTGTTAATTGATGTTGATGAAAGCTAACTGAACCAACTTGTTTTAGAAATTACACGCAATATAATAAATTATAAGTTACTAGCTGTTGCCCGCGGCTCCGCCCGCGTGGATGTTGGTTACCACGGTAAAAAGTATTCTATGTCATTCCTCACAATATTATCTATTTCCTAGCCAAATTTAATTGAGATCCGTTAAGCCGTTTAGTCGTGAAAAGTTAACAAATAAACTAACAAACGTTAAAATTATTTCGTATTTATAATATTAGTATGGATTATGACATCAGAAAAACAACTATTACAATGTAATAAATTAATATCTAGTTATCTCCAAATATAGACACATATATGAAACAAATACATTGTTGCCTGACTATTAAGCAAACAATCATTTAAACAATAATAATGTCCTCCTAACCGAATTTCGGTCACGGCGCGGCCAATCTCAACGGAGATTAGCCAACTGCGCAGGACATAATGTTATAGTGCACAAGTGTGTGCGCAAACACAGGTGCAATTTCTATTTCTTCACTCTCATCCGACAAGATCGGAGAAAGATGAGGCGCAGGACCAACGGCTTTACGTGCTTTCCGAAGCACGGGGTGTAAAAACCACGTTTTTCGGAACTCCGGGCATCTATTATGAATTTCTTGTCAGAAAAATCCAATATCAATTTATGGCCCGACCCGGGAATCGAACCCAGGACCACTGAGCCTCCGAGGAAGTAAATTTAAACAGAATCACGTGAAAAGTTAGTAAGCATTTTTTAATCTTACTCTACAAGGGAGGGATTCTACTACGCAATAGATTCATAAAATAAATCCTTCACCTAATAAGTACTGATAGTTTATTTAAAACTTGTTTAACTAACATAATTATTTTATGAATGTTTACAACTACATTATTAAGATTAAAGATAAACGCAACATTGATTGCTAATCTTTGTTTATTTAAATCTAGACGATGATATAACATGCTTAGATTTGATTTTCATAATCATTTAATCATAATTATAGCCCAGGTCTTTTTCTATAATGATGTTATAGCAAGACGTCCTTATAATGACAAATTTTTGGATACCACAGCTAAATAACTGCACAAAGAGGTGTAAATGTGTAGCTACAACTTAGGCAGCAAACAAGCGAACGGACCACCTAATGGTACGTTTGCGCTTGCAATATTATTATTATTTTCAGCCTGTACTGTCCCACTGCAGGGCAAAGGCCTCCCTTTCCTCTTTCCACTCAACCCGATCTTGTGTTAGAATAGACCAGTCTTTCCTGTACGCATCAAGCTCGTCCCGCCATCTGAGTCTGGGCCTACCACGATGCCGTTGGACATTTTTTGGTACCCACTTGCTTGCAATACTAAAAATATCACTTGTGTGGTATCGATCCAAAAGTGTCGACACCAGGGTTTTGTGACGGTTTATCTCTGGGATAGGAAAAACGTTTATTAGAAACGCATGTCTAGATAAGCGCTCAAAACCTGTGAATATACTCAACAATCTATCAACCCGTACTCTTGACTTTTATCAAAGGACACTTAACAGATCAATTTAACAATGCAGTTTGACCATGGATAAACAACAGCCATGATAAGATTAATCTCACAAACCTCTGACTACGGATACTGCTGAACGAACAAAAATAATGTGCCAAGATCAAATGTCAGACATAATCAATCAAACATAACTTGATCGGAAGTAGATTAAATTCTGATTAAGATATATTTATGTTGATAAAAACCAGTTATAATTTGAATAAATTACCTTAAATATCAACTGTGTAGGTGGATATAATGTTTGTTTAGTTCCTTCAAATATCTAATACAACTATGGCACAAGAAAACAAGTCTTGTGCCGTAGAGGATTTTACGAACACACCATTCACAGATATAAAAACACCTAAACTCAGAACAATATTTTGTGGATTACACATTTTTTGTGTGTGTCACAATACGCCGAATAGTAGTAAATGGCAAAGTAACCACATAAACCAATCGTGCAGTAAATTTGACATTACCAGGTCCTTCATTCTATTTTATTCTATAGAAGATTAAACAATAGGTTATACTAATAGTGGTGGTGCAACACCCACTGTCCAGGTAGTCATGATTTTTCTCAATAAAAATTCCTACACCGGTACTATTGCCGGTAGCTGACCGGTCTCTTAGCTTATGCCCCGTAGTTTTACCGGTGTTGATGTTGTCTTTTTTCAAATAAAATAAAAACTTTCTGCTATTCGAAACTATTTTTTTGGTCTCTCTCTGCCAAATTTCATTCAGATTTGTTCAGCTGTGAGCTCTGATTAAGCAACAAACATCCATCCACCAAAACTTTCATGTTTATCATTGGCATATTTATAATAATGCCAATGAAAGTATTTTTTGCATACTTTCGAGGTGAACACATAAATTTGTCATTACCTCGAAAATATGCAAAAGAAACTAATATGTCAGTCGTACTTGCCTACTTATCTATCAACTTTCTATGTTTATCTATTGAACATGACATACTTTAACCAATTCATCGACTTTCGATAATAATAATTATCGAACGTAAATATGCTAAGATTTTTGATAATTCCAATATCATCATGTGGTGAGAAACGCCATTTACTACTGATGTTTACTGGCTATGGCCGCTAGCTTTCTAGGGACATTACTATTTACTATTATATATTTTGTTTTGATTTTTCTTACCTTTAAATTAAATAATTAGTTTTTTATATGGTATGGCGATCTTTTTTCCGCAACACCACGTTGAAGCGAGTATTTTGCGTGCGAGCGGGGCTAGGAGATCACTTTATCCATCCCAGCTCGACGAGGAAGCTCAGATAGACACCTGATATTGCCGACCGCCTGCTTGGCTGGTGCTGTCCAGGTACATTTCCCTAGATGAGGCGACTTCTGGGCAGTGCAATAGCACATGCACCACCGGTCACGTCCTCTCTCATGCATACTCTGCTGAGAGGACTGTCGGTAACAAAGAGGCAGTATTCAAAATGTTAGTAAAGTTAACTAAGCTTTATTTATGTCACAAGTATTTATAGCTACATAATTACAGAGTTAGGTACCTGACTAGTGACTATACTTATATACATACTAGCTTTTACCCGCGACTTCGTCCGCATAAGTTTTTTGTTTTCTCCCGGCTGTAAGTCCCCCTGCAACAATGTCCCACTATCGTGTTCCAGTCCTCAACTTCACATCAAAATTTGTTCAAAAGCAACCTAAGCTACATAATGGATAGCTCCAATTGTTTCCTTAGTAAATATAAAAAGTAAATAATGTAAATCGGTTTAAAATACTACTAACTACCTACCTGCCAACCCCCGATGTTAGACAGTGTGACATCCGCAACATCGTCTGCGTAGGAAGTACTAACTTAATGTAAGTAGTATAATAATGTAGGAAGCTAAAAATAAGAGGCCTTATTACTGTAGTACATTTTTGTAAACTATGTTTTTTGTTTTTCCCTCTCTGGCCAACACATGGAGATTCTGTGGACTTGAAACACGTGAGCAAGCCACGTATAATTGTCCGTGAGAAAAACAACTCTTTTCTAAATTAATGCCGGCTACTTTTAATGTTTGCCCCTGAGCTTTATTTATCGTCATAGCGAATGCGATGGCAAATCTGTCGGAATTATGGGTATATGGGGGATTAAAACGTTCTCTCCTTTTGCCATTCCAGTCATAATGATTGCTTTTACAATATTGCGACCGAGGTGTGTTACTTGCAACCGTGTGCCATTACACAGTCTTGGTGCATCTAAATTCCGCATCAAAAGGACAGGAACGCCTACTTTCAGCCTCAGTTTGTGTGAAGGTACTCCTGACAGTTCTAAAGAATTAAGAAATTCTACAGGGTATGATGTTACTTGTTCAGTATCCATTACAGTGTCTACAGAGAGAAACTCAACCATATCACCTTCTACGCGTGACATAATTTGCTCGTTTATCTGTCCCACCATTTCATTCGTCGGCGCTAAAATTGCTCTTTCACATAACCATTCTCTATTCCTCATATTAGTTAGCAGTTCGCTATAGACAAAGTTATTTAGATCATCTGGATTATGCACACCATTGCAGAATTCACGATCCAATGTAATCATGCCATTACCATCCTTTGCCATACGATCTTCTCCAATTTTAAGAAGAGCAGCAGCATATTGTCCAGATTGTACATCATTGTGTAGTTGCACTCTCATATTTGTAGACAGACTAAACGTTTTTACGTGCACCCATAACGTTGACGCTTTTAAACACGCATTTATTTCATCTGCAGGGGTGCCTTTAGTGATAACCGGCAAAGTCTGTCTAAAATCGCCCGCTAAAAGTACCACCATCCCCCCCATGATATTTGGATTACTCTTGATGTCTTTCAAAGTCCGATCTAGAGCTTCAATTGCTCTTTTATGGGACATAGTACACTCATCCCAAACTAATAATTTACATTGCTGCAACATACGTCTACGCTCGCTGTTTTTACCTATATTACAGACTGGCATTTCTTCATGGGCTAAGTTTAATGGCAGTTTAAGCACCGAATGTGCCGTTCGACCACCATTGAGCAGAGTGGTGGCTATTCCGGAAGAGGCAACTGCTACAGCAATTCCTTTATCTTTTCGGATTTGCGCTAAAAGCAAGTTTAAAAGAAAGGTTTTTCCCGTGCCTCCGGGAGCATCCAACAATTTCTACTACAATCAGATCAATAGTTTTGGCGTAATGTGATTCTAGACAGAGTTTTAATGTTGTAGATAGGTAGCTGTGTATAGGTTCCTGTGGGAATGAGATATTTGCCCGAAGTAAAAAGTAGTCTGAATTTTGGTACCTTCCTACCCTATAAGTTAAGTAGTGTGATGCAATGTCGCTAAGTTCCGATCCAAGTAAAACTGTTAAATAAAGACAGTTGCATCAACATTTTATCATAAATTCCCTAAATTATGGCGCCTACCGACCCTCTAAGTTAGAAAAGTGATCAAATACTAACTTGAAGTCTTGGTAACACTCAGTTAAAAAAAAACATCAGAATCATTTCAGTAGCTATGGCGACATGCGCTTCTTGACACGATCACGCTAGATTTCCGCAGGAATGAGGTATTTTCCCGCCGTAAAAAGTAGCCTGTGTCCGTGCCTAGGATCCTATCTTTATATTAACCAAGTCTTATAAAAGTCCGTTCAGACGTTAAGGCGTGAATGAGGTAAACTTTTAAAACAAACGATTAAAAATCACTAACTTAATTAGTTTTCTGCCTACTGCCTACGCCTTAAGTACGATGACGTGATCATTTTGATCTTATATCCTTTTCTAGGTTACTATCTATCACCTAACTAAATTTCATCAAAATCCGTTCAGCCGTTTAGGCATGATATAGCAAAACTCCCAGCAAAAACCATTAAAAAATCACTAACTCAATTCAGTTTTCTGCCTATTGCCTACGCCTTAAGTACGATGACGTGATCATTTTGATCTTTTATCCGTTTTTAGGTAACCATCTATTACCTTACTAAATTTCATCAAAATCTGTTCAGCCGTTTAGACGTGAAAGAGCAAAAGTCCCAACAAAAACGACTAAAAATCACTAACTCAATTTAGTTATCTGCCTACTGCCTACCCCCTAAGAACGATGGCGTGATTATTTATAGCCTATGACCATTTCTAGGTTATTATCTATCACCATACCAAATTTCATCAAAATCCGTTCAGCCATTTAGGCGTGAAAGAGTAACAGACAGACAGACAGACAGACAGACAGACAGAGTTACTTTCGCATTTATAATATTAGTATGGATGTGGTGGAAGTTGTAAATTAGTTCACTGCACGTGTTGGATGACTATTAGTGCAGTGAGCAGTTGACATTAAATAAATAAACAGTTAGGTAAGTACTGTGGTTTTCCTTATTTTTCTAAGAACATACGAGTAGATATGATTATTAAAGATAAGGTACTGCACTTATACAAACTAAATACTAACAATCAAAACTATCGTCTAGAACGTCAGGAATGAAATTTTATTATAATAATAAATGATGCTTACAAATAGGTATATTAACTGTAGTCTACCACCAGACGACATTTGCATTTAACTGAAAAAATCAGTGGCTTATATAACCTATTCACTAAAAATTTTAAACACATAGGTACAACTAAGTATATGTTTCTACAATAAAACTAATATCAGTAGATATCCATATTTCGATATGCTTTTTATAATTAAAATTACAAATTTATAAACCCAGTGAGTGAATCTGTTTTATGAAAATTCAAATCAAACCAACAAAGGTATAATTAGTTTCAATCCCAACGGGTCCAAAGGGCCATATTCATGAGCAGACCGGACTGTCATGTCGTTGCGGGGTCATGCGCTGCACTCCTTCAAATAAGTTTTATCCTACTTAATATTATAAATGTGAAAGCTTATGAGGATGTATGGATGTTGTTACTTTTTCACGTAAAAACTTCTGAATGGACCTGGATGAAATCTGGCATAGAGATAAACTATAGTCTGGAATAGCGAATAGGCTACTATTTATCGCGATAACTGACAACCAAGTGGGCGC
Source organism: Trisateles emortualis (assembly GCA_947095525.1). Lineage (NCBI taxonomy): Eukaryota > Metazoa > Arthropoda > Insecta > Lepidoptera > Erebidae > Trisateles > Trisateles emortualis. Next base: position 8,353,809 of record OX352735.1, on the reverse strand, counting down.
AGACGCAGGGAACAGCTTTTTTCAGAGACAACACAGTAATTTACTTTCACCTTATTCTGCAAGACCGCGATCACATCATAGCTGTACTTAGTAAGATCATTTTACAATTTGAAAACACACATACTTAATAGTAAAACCCTAAATAAGCACTGAAAACCTGTATTCGAGTACTGGAACCCAACTGTGTGTAGTTATTTAGCTTTGGACTTTTTAAGGTGGAGGTTCTACCCCAGTAGTTGCTCGCAAATTTAGTGCCTTACCCCTTTAAAAACTCATTTACTTAGCTATATGCTCTGTAATGTTTTAGGATCATAAGTCACAAATTAAGATTAAAAAGTTATCGTGTCTAGAACAAACTGTGTGCGACGCGCTTTACTAAATCTACGAAACTTGAATCTGATTTGTAAAGTTTATGTAGTTGCTAGTTTTAATGGTGAACTTTGCGGAAGCATTTAGAGGCGGCGCAAAGTGTAATAAAACTATTTACCTAATTCCATTGTAGGGAAGTGTTTTAATACGGGTTGTTTGTTTGGTTTTTGTGTTAAAATTTAAGTTAGTTATTCTCAAATAGCGGCACCTTCCGGCTTCGCATGGATAACGGATAACGATAATGTCCATACATTATCGTTATCCGTTATCGTAGGGATCCCGTATTTTTTTTTCCATAAAATATAGCCTGATATAGCTTAATGGTGAAAGAGTTTTTTCAAATTGGTCGAGAAGTTTTTGAGTTAAATCTTAAAAAACAAACATACAAAAAATCAAATCTTTCCACTTTATAATACTGTATGCCATCTGGCCCACTCGACTTATGAACGTCAAGAGATAGCAGCTCCCGCCGGATCTCACGCTGTGTTATACCGATTGCCGGCATGACGATACCTCACCACGGAATCGTGGACGGTACGGCTTCCTCTTGTTCAAAGTCGAGTTAGAGGCAAAGAGAGCACCCAAAAGATCGGCTTTCTCCTTTGCACTATAGGCCAAATTCTTGTCCGGCTTCCGTAGTGGGGGCAAGGACGACCGACAAAAGTTTCCCTCGGCAGCCTTCGCAAGCGACCAGAAAGCACGACTCCCAGAGGGATGGCTTGCTAGCCGCTCACCAATTCTGCTGACGAATTCGAATTTGGCCCTGGCAATTACTCTTTAACTGGCCCTCGAGGCAGCATTTAGGTTGCGTTTCACATCAGAGATGTTGGGGTCCTTTTGAACTCGAGCCGCAGTCCAAGCCTTGTAGGCAGCTTGCTTAAGAAGACTAGCTTCGCTACAAGGCCGATTAAACCACGGTCGTTTCTTAACCCCTGTAACTGTCATGAAAACACTGTGTTTGCAAAATAACAACACATACACGGGCATGCTCACTACTAATGTGAAAAACTCCTAACTACCTCTAAAATCTTAATCTAGAATATATTGTTTAGAAAGACATATAAGTAGGTACCTACGTAATAAATACAGAATAACCAAACAAGCACTATAAACTTCAACGATAGTATTTCATAAAAAGCCTAGAAGTCTCGTGAGAATAACCTAGGCATGTATTCATATTCAAAGTGCTCAAAACGCTGTTAAACTTTTATCCTCTCGAGCATTAGCAACAAGTACAAAGATCTATTGCGTTTTGAAGCCTAAGTTTCTACATAATACAAAGTGACATTGAGATATTTGGCAATATTTTAGGCATGAAAATACTGTGAATGTACTAAAGTAATATTTTACTAGCTGTACCCGCGACTTCGTTCGCGTGTTCAGTCTTTTACTGTAAATCTGAAAACTACAAACTTTCATCGGCTGATTGTCATCTTTAGCGGTTACATTTTAAAAAACCTTTCTTAGCGGATGCCTATATCGTAATAGCTATCTGAGTGTCTAGTGATTTAAACTGTGCGTTTGTTGATTTGTCAATTACGTTTTTCTTTTTAAACATTAAGGTTCTGCAATTAATAAACTTCATAAAGAAATATTCCTTGTTTGTACGATTGTTCTGCTCTTCAAATTGTCTTAGCGCAAACGTGAACAATCTTATGGCCTATCGCATAGCTTATCTGTGCTTAGCTTATGCCCTGTAGAAATTTCTGCATCCATACATTTCGTTTTAAATTGGTCACTTCTAACCTGATAGGATTCCGTGTGGTGACGGATTAAGAATACAAAATATCACCACCCCTATCTATCCCAAGGGGGACACCCTTGGGATAGATAGGGGACTATACTAAGAGTCGACTAAAGTAGTAATTCAGGCAGACAATATCCACTGCAAGAGAAGGAAAATTCAAAATAAAACCCTATACCAATCCGTCTGGCCAGCGTGGTGTAGTAGCCTAATATCCCTCCAAATGTATGGGGGAGACCCGTGCCCAGCAGTGGGACATTTATGGGTTGATATGATGAACCTGATAGATACTGTTACACAGTTTGGGTGAGCTAAAAGTTTATTAAATTCCTAAAGGGCATAATGGTCCACCATAGTGCTCAAGGATTTCAGAAATTGAACTGCATAGTTATTAGATTATTTTTGATTCATCATTCTATTAATAGAGATATAGTACTCAACATAAGCTCCCGGAACAAAACTGAATAAAAAACCAGTAAACTGAACCCTATTTATTATAGTCGACCATATTGGTGAGAGTTCAACGTAAATTCGATATATATGTAGGTATCTATTATTATGTATATCTCTGAAACCATGCATTTTTTTGTACATTGTTTAATTACGAAGTTTCAGTGCCTATATCCAGCTGTATAATCATATTAGTTTAATTGTACCATTTTAATTAGCTCATTGAATGTGATTAGTTACAGTCATTTAATTACACATTATGTCTGATCTCCATTGACTAATTATTTATCATTGAGAAGTTGGCCATCTGCAGTATACTTTATTAGTTTCACTAACGAATTGATGCTTCCTGAATGCATTTGTTTTATTCATTGCAGTTGTGTGGTGTTTTTTTTAATGAGAACAATATAAAAAACTATCTGTACGAGCAAACCCGTACAGTTTACGTAGTTCATCATTTGTGCTGACGATGCGACATGTTGCGCGCATCGTAGCGTTTCATTTTACACTTTTATAGTTAGTTACTTAAGTTAATTCAGTACCAATAAATCATTACATCAGACAACATCTTTCTCTAAACCCTCGGGTCGCGGTACTCTACTGTCATCATCATATCATATCAGCATATCACGTATAAGGTGTACAACGCCCGTACATCTTTTTGGTCCTTCGAGCCGGATGCAATAAACGCGAGTGAACAAGTATTCGTGTGAGTGGTTCCCGTATCAGCACCTGCGGCAGTACAGTCCTGAGGTATTCACAGCAGCAGCTGTGTTGGTCAGCAGATCAACTATCAAGTAAGATCTTTCCATATTTCGCTTAACAAACATTATTTTAGTCGCGGGAAAATCAAAAATAGTACCGTCGAACAAAAACATATCATTACCTAGATTAGAGCTCTGTGGTGCTCTCTTACTAGCAAAACTAATGGCTAAGGTCAAACAATGTTTATCAGAGTATCAACTTAACATTTACGGCTGGATTGACTCTACGGCTGTACTGGGATGGTTACAGGGAGATCCAGGCCGATGGCAAACGTTTGTTGCCAATAGAACAAAAATAATCACGGATATAATGCCATCTGCATGCTGGCGTTATGTAAAGTCAGGTGATAACCCTGCAGACTGCGCAAGTAGAGGCCTATCAATGTCTCAATTAAATCAACATCCTTTGTGGTAGAAAGGGCCATCGTGGTTGTTAACTTATAAACCTAACGATGAAACAAATCAGCCCATATATTCAACAACTGAAGAAATAAAAAAGCAAAAGCAAGTCAATATTGCTATTAAGCAAGAAACAGATAGCATCATCATTACGAAATTGTTAAACAATTACAGTTCGTTTAGCAAAGCTGTACACATACTAGCATGGGTGTATAGATTTATTGCAAGCAAGCAAAACAGACAACAAGTGCCTTACCTTACTTTAGAGGAGATAAGAAAGGCTAAACTAAGTATTATCAAGCATATACAAGCAGAAGAATTTTCACAAGAAATAAAAAACATAAAAGAAAAAGGAAAGCTAAGCAGTAAAAGCAGAATCCTTAATTTAAATCCATATTTGGATGGCGATGATCTTCTTCGTGTCGGAGGAAGGTTAAGACACGCTCATATCAATGCAGACATGCAGCATCCTATCATTATACCTCACAGAGGACGTTTGACAGAACTTATCATAGATTATTTTCACAAGCTCACATTTCACGGAGGAGCTCGTCTCACGTTAGCATTTATCAGACGAAAATATTGGATTGTGGGCGGAAATGATGCTACAAAAAAGCAAATACGCTTATGCGTCAAATGCAAAAAGTTAAATCCTATCAAACAAAATCAAATTATGGGTGACTTACCTGAAGCAAGGAGCAATCCATCTCGTCCATTTGCCCAAACAGGGGTAGATTTTACGGGACATATCATTTTAAAAGCCAACAAAGGTCGTGGTATCAAAACCACAAAAGGTTACGTAGCCGTCTTTATTTGCATGGCCACTAAGGCGGTGCATTTAGAACTGGTCTCGGACCTAAGCACATCAGCGTTCCTAGCAGCCCTTAGAAGAATGGCAGCACGCAGAGGAACCCCCTGTCACATATATAGTGACAATGGCAGAAATTTTGTCGGAGCCAATAAACAATTACAGCAGGAATACCATGAATTACAGCAAATATTTAACAAAGAATGTTTAGCACAAATAACAGAGATGGAAATAAAATGGCATTTCAATGCGCCAATCTGGCCATCAGCTGGTGGACTTTGGGAGTCTGCTGTAAAAAGTCTTAAGTATCATTTTAAAAGAGTAGTCGGAGAGCAAAAATTAACATACGAAGAGGTATGTACAGTACTCGCCCAAATCGAAGCATGCCTTAATTCCAGACCTTTATGCCCCGTAACAGAAGATCCCGATGATTTAAATTATTTAACGCCGTCACATTTTTTGACCGGAGGCTCTACACTCACTTTAGTAGAGACAGAAAGAGATCTGAGGACAAGATGGCAGTTAACTCAGAAAATATTTAATGACACATGGAAGAGGTGGCGCTCAGACTATTTAACACAATTAACAATAAGAAGCAAATGGCTACAGCCTCGAAAAACCATTGTTTTGAATGATGTAGTTCTTCTGCATGACGACAACTTACCACCTGGAAAGTGGTCAATGGGTAGAGTTATCGACTTACATCCTGGAGCAGACGGATACGTTCGTGTCGTCAGTCTGAAAACTAAAAATGGGATCCTCAAGCGACAAAGGTATCAATTTTACCTGTCAATCAGGAAACATCAAATATATCTGAAACAACAAATCATTAAAAACTTAAAACAATCACCTATCAAAAAGCTAAGACAGCAAGTTAACATTATATCATTGTTAACATAATTATTTAAGGGGCACTGAACTTGCGTACTACGACTGAGTACGACATTGCACGGTCAGCACTCTAATACGCGACCTTCTCAGCGTAAGCATTGCGTTCTTATCAATGGTGTCAGATGTCTCACCAACTAACAGGTTGCTCGAAGTATACACAAACTTCACCGAACAGTATCTCATTACATAATTACGAGACACTCAAAGATTTATCACTGCATCTTTTTTGTCAAATCAGACAAGCATTTTAAGTATTATAGAATACAATCTCCAAAAGCGAATGGAACTGACTATGAACAAACAAATTAAAATGATCACCCTACATGTAGTTTCCTTAGAAAAGCATGAAAACAATAACGACACTTTAACTTCTGTGCAATTGCAAGACCAGCTGAGTACCTACTCTCTTTACCAATCAATAACATAAACATATGATATGCATCATCATCGCCATGATGGCAGTAGCAGGACTGGCGTTCGTCGGTCATCGTGGGCGCGCGTGGCGCGTGTCGCAGGCGTGGACCTTCGCAGCAGCGAATCAGGGTCCGCCTGCGCCTCCTCTACGTAACAGTGTATACAGTGCGCGAGTGTCAGTGATACAGTGATATATCAGAATAAGCTCAATAATCATAAGCATAGTTGCGTATAAATAATAACTAGTGCGCGTGAACTCGATAAAAATATCAAGTGATTAGAGACAATAAGTTCTTAAAAATATAAGTCTTTTATCACAGCATTTATATCATCAGTTATTATCATTTATTAAAATCATTTTTACATTACAGTTTATACAATAAATTTTAAATTTTTATCATTGCAATTTATCATTGTTAATATTTTCTGCTATCAATTTATTTTTGTTTTTCTCTCCTGTGCGGGAGCATGTACGAGCAAACCCGTACAGTTTACGTAGTTCATCATTTGTGCTGACGATGCGACATGTTGCGCGCATCGTAGCGTTTCATTTTACACTTTTATAGTTAGTTACTTAAGTTAATTCAGTACCAATAAATCATTACATCAGACAACATCTTTCTCTAAACCCTCGGGTCGCGGTACTCTACTGTCATCATCATATCATATCAGCATATCACGTATAAGGTGTACAACGCCCGTACACTATCCATTCAATTGCAAAATATTTTTTAAGAGAATTTTTTCAGATAGGGGAGGAATTCCACCTTACAGAGAACCAACACCTTAGAAGACGACAGCCAAATAACTATACACAGCGGTGTAGTTGTGTTCCTGTGTATGAGTATAGGACTCCAACGCTCACTTAGGGATCAATTTTGAAAGAAACGTATTCCTATCCCATGGATACTCTGCTCCCATCTTATGGCCCTGGTGTAAAAAATGGGTTGGTAACACGCAAGTGATACCTTTGGTACTGCAAGCGTCTATAGGCTACGGTAACTGCTTAACATCATCTGGGCCGTATGCTTGTTTGCCACAAAAGTAGTTCTATCTCAGCCATAAGACATCCACTGCTCAACATAGGCTTCCCGCAAGGTTTTCCACATCAGTCGGTCCTGAGCTGACCTTGTCCATCGGTTGCCTGCGACCTTTACCAGGTCTTCGGTCCACCTTGTTGGAGGCCTGCCCACGCTGCGTCTTCCAGTTCGTGGTCGCCACTCTAGAACCTTTCTGCCCCAACGGCCATTGGTTCTGCGAGCTATATGCGCTACCCATTGCCACTTAATTGAGGCAATTTTTCGAGCTTTGTCGATCACTTAAAAAAGAATATTACAAATCGGCCCTTAAATGACGATGTTTAGGGATAAAAAAAATAAAAAAAACAATGCAATTATTTTAGGGAACCTCATCTTTTAAAAGTCAGTCAAAAATATATATCAGTTAAGTATTGTGATGAGACAGAGGCCGATCACGCGTTTTGCTGTGAGTAATTTTTGTGGTCGCATATAGACACATAGTATCATGGACTTTTTTTTAGATCTATTTAGGAATAACATTGCCTCCTACGGCAAGATTTTGCCTAGTCGTTTAACTATCATCGTAATACTTCAGCCAATTCACACTCACAAAACTATAATGGAAGAATTACGCCATCACCTGGTGAAAATCGTATTAAATTTTATTGGGTAGTTATTGAGTTTATCTTGACCAGACAGATTCGGTGGAGTGTTTTCTTTTCTCTGCTGCTTTCCTGATTACCTAAATTAAAGTATTGTTAAATGTTAGCGCCTACAAAAAATGAAATAGCAATTATTTTATAGGCGTTTATTAGGCGTTACTAATTTAGTCAGTGATTGTCTGAGGTCTTGGCATTATTTACCCCTATTTTTTTAAAATTAAATATAGCCTATGTTACTCGCAGATAATGTAGCTTTTTAATGGTGAAGGAATTTTTAAAATCGGTCCAGTCGTCTTTGAGTTTATCCATTACATACAAACAAACAAACAAACAAACAAACAAAAATACAAATCTTTCCTCTTTATAATATTAGTATAGATATAGATGAGATGAATAATATTAATATTATATCTACTTGAAATGTTATTAATAATATTAGTATGATGATCCGTTGCTGACTCATTTCTGCGTATATTTCATAGTGAGTGCCATAAAATAGGTATTATTTTATTACTTAATAATGAAAAAAAAAAAATTTTAGAAGGTTTACCTCACTTATTGCCCAGCATGATTTATGGCATCTAGAGCAATATAATCGTGTCGGCACTGTCGTCGATGCCGTGTATAAAGTTTAATTATCAAACCACCACAAGTATTACAGGACATTACATTACTATAACACATAATAATTATTATTTATTACAGAAAAAAATATATTACTTATGCTTCATGATGAATTTTACACTTTTAACCCTAACTTATACTTGAATCTTGTCACTTTGTGCTTTTTAATATATCTTACGCAGTTAACTAATTTTCGTTAAGATTAGCCACCTAAATCGATATGGATGACTATTACTATGTATTATACTTTGATTTCTTTTTGAGATAAAACGTAAGTCCCGTAAGAGTTTTCTTTCAACAAAACTTATAGTTCCCATGGGCTAAGTAACTGTGTAATTTTAAGTGAGCAAAGCCTAAGATGAAATAATGTAAAAGGTTGTAACGAAGAATCCCTTCAGTGACTTGGGAGCGATAAAAAAGACTTAGGGTTATCACCCGTTTATCATTTATAGAATAAGTTTTAACAGCCCAATAGTATTTAAATAGACAACAGCATATAACACACGGTTGGGCGTGGTATGATAGGTATTAGAAGGAAATTTGTTGCAAATCAATACAGGAGGAAAATGTATTAATCTGTTTTGGCTTTGCCTATTTATAGACAAGCCCTCCTCAACATCGCTCGGAATTAACAATTTTTACACGTATTGAATTTTCAAAAATCCATTCTTAATGCTCCTTTTCGCAGTTAGGGACCTTTGTCCTGTTGATCAGTCAGTCAGTCGTGACAATAATTATATATGTATAGAATTAACAAAATATCAAATAATTCTAAATTTTAAGAGAGGTAGGGCACCATACTAGCGAGCAAGCCCGACTGGGGAAGGACCTCCACCTTACAGAAGACCACAGCCGAATGACTACACACAGCGGTGTAGTTGTGTTCCTATGTGTGAGTACAGGTCTCCAGCGCTCATTTAGGAATGCGTTTTGAAAGATACGTATTCCTATCCCAAGGTTACTTCCATCTTAAAGCCCTGGTGTAAAAAAATGGGTTGGCAACACGCAAGTGATACCTCTGGTAATGCAAGCGTCTATAGGCTGCGGATACTGCTTAACATCAGGTGGGCCGTATGCTTGTTTGCCACCCAAGTAGTATAAAAAAAAAAAAAAAAAAAAAATCTTTTTTTTTTTTTAAGACAACTCCCGCACTAGAGAACAAGCTCTGTGTCGCGGGGGACTTTACAAACATATATTTAACGGACACAAATTACACCTATACTCAGAACAATTCTTTGCGGGTCACACAAAGTTTTGTTCTGTGTGGGAATCGAACCCACAACCTCGTGCACAGCACTGGACCACCAAGTCAGCCATTTATGAACATGAAAGCTAAATCTAGACTAATATCATAAATACTACATTTTGGATGGATGGATGGATGTTTGCTATTCAATCAAGCAATCAGCTGAAAGGATCTGGATGATACTTGGCACACAAATAAATTATAATCTGGAATAACATTTCGATGATACGCGCAGGCAAAGCCGCGGGCGGCAATTGGTATAATATAAACGTGAAAATAATTGTGCCCATAATCTGACAGTCAATGAATTTGTACATCATTAAAAACGGTTATATTTGTACAGGAAAATAGGGTTATAAATAACATGACGACTCGTTGGGCGGATGTGGCCGACATTGGGTCACGTGTTGTATAAATAAATCAAAAGAAAGGTGTTGACGCAATCGTTTACATATAACAAGCATATAAACAGCTAAGTATAATCATAAACAACAAAAAAAAGTAAATCATATTGATAAAAAATAAATAAACAACTATTTACAAAATAAATTTTAAATTCTAGGTTAATTTAGCATAGCTTTTGCACAATAAGCAACGTAGGTGGAGCTAACAAGAAACGGCTAATACGGGTCCTTCACTGTTTGACACCACGACTTATTGATACCACGGTGTCAATTGCAGAAGAACGTTTTTTGACTTACCTGTTTGGGACCACGGTTTCAATCGACGAATATCTTATTTGTCTTCGTTGATTGACACCATGACGTAAAACAGCAAAGGACGGCCGGTAACGACGGTAGAATAACATAACAATCATGCACAAAAGTGTTTACATGATTTTTTAAAATTTAAATTATACATTTTTTCTGACAGTGCTTGGAAAGGCAAAGCTGTTTAGTTACCCACAACAGTTTTGCGATAGCAACTACTACTACATCTCTAAAAATTTAATTTTAATATTCAAGACCTGGTCTTGGGTAAAAATAGGTAAAAATAATTAAACAGAACTGGCAGAAGTGAAAACTTCTTAGACTGTCAATAATGGATGGAGTATTAGCATTCTGTGGTATTAGTCCAACGCGAACGGTCCGATGATACTGGGTTCGAATCCCATATTCATGTCCACTTTTTGAATATTGATTTTTGTAGATGGTTTAGATATCAGATAATATTTTTTTAAATTATTAGTAAAAATATAGTAAAACTGTAATATTAAGTATTAAGTAGTTCAAATTCACAAATAGGTAATTTTCTCACAGGCACGCCGTTATTGCGACGGTAAGTCCCGTGCTCGACGAGTGGCTGGAGAGGCGTCATGGCGCCCTTACGTTCCGGCTGACGCAGGTACTGACGGGGCACGGGTGCTTCGGAAAGTACCTGCATCGTATAGGTCGGGAGCAGACGCCCGAGTGTCACCACTGCGGGAACTGCCCTGAAGACACGGCGCTTCACACACTGGTGGAGTGTCCGTCGTGGACGGGGCAACGCCGAGGCCTTGGCGTTGCTATAGGGGTGGCGGGCGGCTTTTCGCTCTCTTCTGTGGTGCTTGCCATGGTCGAGGGCGGGACTGCCTGGGACTCCGTCGCCTCCTTTTGCGAGGAGGTGATGCTCGCCAAGGAGCTGGCGGAAAGGGAGAGGGAAGCAATAGCTATCCTCCCCTCCCGCAGACGACGCAACGGGCGTCGGAGGGCGCAAGACCTCCGACCACCGTGAGCGATGGCCGGCGGGTGGCGACCTTGGGCAGTCGTCACTTAGCAGGCCCGAGAGGAAGGCGGCTCGTGTTCCGCGCGCGCCTCTCGTGAGGAAGGGCTAGGCCCTCCAAATCAGATGGGGCTCGCCAGGGTCGGCGAGCCATGACCTGCGGGGGATGCGGATGAATGCGCAAGCGTACTCGTGTCCCCCGCAATAGGTCGTCTGAGGGAACACCGTGGAATGTTTAGTCGGTAGGACGGTCTCCTGTAGGAGACCGGGGAGTCCGACATAACCACCCACCGACGCCCAGGTGGGTGGTATGCGTAAATACATTTAAACCACGTAGAAAAAAAAAAAAAAAAAGGTGTCTCACGAAGGTAGTACCGACCGAACCGGGTTCGAATCCCAACATCGGATATACTTTTTGTATTTTGTTTTGATTTAGTTTTTAAAATATTTATAATAATATATCTTGGATGTAACATTTTTGTTGATCATTTTGATAACGTAAGACATTTTTAAAGTTTTTTTGTTGAGAGAAAAATATATACCTGTATTATTTATTTTTAACATAACTCAATGTTTCACCTAGCTTAATATATTTTTATACCTAGTATGACCCAACAGTAAACTTCAAAACAAGGTAGGTATTTAAATTTATAAAAATCTGAAAATGCATACAGCGCCAGCGCCATTACACACAGTCCTACAAGTTTCAAATTCTTAGTAGTACAAAATACTGCCGCCAGGACTACGACGACATTATTAAATTTTGGAAAAAATATAATTAAGTTCCTATAGTTTTGTTTTATGAGCCCTTTATTTCATTTGCCTATGCTAAGTAGGATTTCTTAAAATATGTACGTATATGTTTTAGGCTATAATATATTTCTTCCTGGTTTGAATTTTACACAAACGTAAATAACAAATCGATATATGTAACTCCATCTATCGATATTTATTCCTACCAATTTTTATTTGTTCCTGATGAGACCCCAGCCAGCAAGTTCGATCGTCTGTTTACACTTTTATAATGAAAAAGTCAGTATTCAAACAATCCTAACCTCGTATTATTATTACTCATTAAAATAACTTGTGTCTCAAACATATTTATTTTAGCGTTATGGGAAAGTAAAAGTTAACAGAGAATAAAAATTAGGTTATTTTTTAATTATATTACATAATATACATATATTTATGTGAATGCATGTATGTATTATATAAACATTTATTTAACTTACACTTGGTATTCATAACTGGCTAGGTGGCTAGGTAACTTTTCAGCAAGAAATAAAAACGTTTAAACTTCAATAACGCTCATTTCATTGTAAATAGCTATAAATAATGTATCATCGAATTATAGGTAAAAAAATAAACTATAGACTTGTATATTTAATTTTTTTTAAACATCAACGACTTTGAAGAAATTAATGAATATACTTTTTTTTTTTACTCTTGTGAAATTTTTATGACTAGCACAGTAATATATCATTACACGTTTATTCGTGTAACGATACATAACGAATAAAACGCACGGTAATGTTACACTATTATTCGTTAGAAAAAAAAATAGTAATACTTTAATTTTATTAACCTATTTTTATTCCAACTTCCATTTTGTGCACACCGTGGTGTCAATCGACGAAAACAAAATAAGATATTCGTCGTTTGACACCCATACACCTATGAGATATTGAGAAAAAAACAGGTCTGGAATTTTGGACAGCAATATTTAAATATTTTATATACCTGCTACGACAGAAATTATTTAGACTCCCGCGGCAAATAGGAAAAAAATCCACGCAATAGAAGCCGACTACCAAATACACGGTATACTCGTAATTCTAAAAGGTAAGGTACTGATGTTATAAGTATGCACGTTAGTCGCATAATTTCAATATCCCGCGATCAAAAGCGTCCAATGTCCTTGAACTTCAAGTACACGATCATTGTTTTAGATAAAGCTTATAAAGATATTCTTCAGATAAATATGGCGGCTTTACAAAATTCAAAGTGTGTTAAAGGTACCACTACCATACTTCACAAAAAATCTAAGCTTTCTGGAGGGTATTTTCTTCGTATAAAAGCCTTTTATGATAAAAATAGTCACATACGAGCCAGTGCTGTCAAGTACTCCAATCGTCTTGGAAGTCATCCAAAACTATTTATGGCAAGTTTTGGGTGCCTTGCTTCTAGACGTCTTGCGGCATTTGAAATAGTTCCGTGGATCTCTAGAGGGTTGAGTGGGCCCAACTTTAAAAAATTTAAAAGCTAAGTTTAAACAACAGTCGCTCGCGTGACTGCATACTTGAAATGGTTCCTTGAACTAAGTTAAAATTATTACTGCTTCTAAATAAAGTAAGAATGACTAAAGTATTATCTAGAAAAATAGAAAGACTCGTTTATTTGATGCAGACTAAGGAAACAGTACCTATGTAAACGTATGTGCTTTTAATGTAAAAAGTTATCTTTTTGTAGTCCATTCATTATAAATGAAAATAAAAAGGAAAAGTTACAAAGTTAAAAGGACTTAAAGAATAAAACGTGCTATCAAATATTAAATGGTATTAAAAATATTGAAATTGCAAAGTATGATTTAAATTGAAAGGGAAATAAATTTTCACAAATGTTTCCAAGATGAGAACATTTTAAATTCCAATCTTGCACTTTAGTCCGATGGTAGACATGCAGATGGGCCAGGAATTTTCAGCGATTTGCATCGGTTGCAAAACTAAGTTATGGTAATCTGGCTATAAGTTACAGGCTCGAGCTGGTAAGCTTTTCAATTTTATTGGGAGATTGGATATTTTGAACCTTAACTCTTTCGGGAAATAGAATCTCTCTGCTTTAAGTGCACCGAATGAATTCATTTGCATACGATTCCTTGAATTGTATCCGTTGGTTTTGTACTTCTCGGTCAAGTAAATTATTCATCCGGTTTCTCTAGAATATTTTGAAGTATAAATCACACTAATGGGCAAATATTTCATTTTATACCGGTCCTCAAAACGGATCTGTCTAAGCATAAGCAAAAATATATAGATCATAAAATAGGGATCAGAACAATTTCTTCCAAAATAAGAACAACGAATAAGATTTGGAATAGGTTCAATAAATGGCTAAATATAAATGTATAGTTGCAGATTTGTATCATTGCGAACCCATCACTCTTCTAGCGGAAATAAACTTGCCAGGACAACACAGCTCTATGTTAGCGAAAACTCAGTCAAGATTTATTGAAGCTCGCAACCAACAATATTGATATTTAAAAGCTATGATAAATAGGTATGCTGCAAGTTTTATCATATTTTTTTTATGTTTTGTTGCGCATCAGTGTATTTGTGTAAATTTTTGAAAATGTGAATCCTATTAAATCTGTAAAAAATAATCTAAATTTATTTGAATAACAATAACTTTTGCAACAATTTCAATTATTAGAGGCCGATATTAATAAAGTCGTGTTTTTTTGAAGTATTTTGCTCCACAATAGAAAGTATCTTCACAAAGAAATGTGACATTCACTTAAGGCTTGGGATATCGCCAACGACCTTGAGCATTTGGGCGAAGCAAACACGACTCACCACACACTAATTTTCTAAGCGAGCGCGGAAATACAAACAGATGTACTCTTTGAATGGACGTCTTATTATTTTTGAATAAATTAAAATTCAAACTTATTTTAAATATAACATTACCAAATTATAGGTGTATGTTTTCTTTAAATATTGGTGTTTTTTTTCGTATTATTTGATAAAAATTGAAGTCATAAAGTGGTTACATCTCAATAATTTGGTCCTGATTCGATGTTTTTTTTACAAACTATTAAGAATTACTTAATATATAATTTATGACAATACCATATTATATAACAGATCTTGTAAATGAATACTGTATTTTTGGCAGTCATTTATCTATAAATGCTAACAAAAAATGGTTTCATCATTTTTTGAGAGAGGGGCCGTAAAAAATTTAATACCGCAGGTTTATTGTACGAATGACAAAAGTATTGTGCAATAAAAATCTAAAATAATTCCATACAATATCAATTTATAGGAAAGCAATTGTTCCTTAATATATATATTATATTTCTTTAATATTTTTTAAAAGCATTTTGTTGATTGACATTTAGCATTGTTACGATCAGGTGTCTGTCGAACGGCGCAAGTTTGCGTCTCTTAAATCGTTTAACAGTTGGGTTTCATTATCAGACACTCCACGAGAGCTCGCTCATCAGGGTTAAAGGCATCTATGATTCGCATGCGTAGATCTCGCTACCGTATCCGAACATTCAGTGGCATAGAGACATCGGGGCGGGAACACGTCCCAGCCCTCGAGCTCTCCGGCGGTACATATTACGCGATCTCGATGGAACTCGAACACGATAAAAGTGTTAGTGATGTTTTAGTAAATTGTAACTGTGCTAGTGATATTAATGAAAACAGTGATCTGAAAATTTAAAATCTTGTGTTATTTTAGGACATATAAAAAATTGTGAAAACTATTTTAGAGTTTTTGAATTAATTCAAATTTAATAATATGAATGCAGAATAAAACTATATAAGGTTACTAACCAGTATAAGAATTAAATCACGTTAATCTTAGTTATTAATTTGTTAACGATTATACTTTTATCCAATGATGTATTGGATATAAGTATAATAATGCTTGTAAATGTTTTTTAATAATGAATGGTTACAGTTTTACAAATAAAGAGCTTGGCATTTTTTACGTAACATTAGAGACTATCCATCGTGTTTTAGGCTGTTTGCTCACGATGATCCCCTACTTGTCATTCGCCTCAGTCATACTACTTTACCATGGCCTTAATCTATCTATCTATTGTCATTCCAGCGTAGCAATACTCACAAACAACTTCTACAGACAAGCTTTTATTCCAGACTGAATTCAGAGATCTAATTTTAAATCCGGCAAAATACTCTCCCTAAGGAAAGATAAGTATGTCGTGCTTTTAGGTTTTACATACAAATTTGCTCCGAAATAATACTGTAATTCTACGCACAATATCTACGTTTGGCGTATAAAAATACTCTTTGGCTGATGTTAGAGAGACGTTATTTATTTTGCGATAAGTATCGTTGGTGGTTAAAGTTTTTTCATAGAATCTAGTTTCCTAACTAGATTCTATAAAAATATGTCTCGCAGAAACGTCATAATACTTTATAACGTTTCAGCGAGACGCGTTGTATTAAATTTGCCTTACTCAATTTATCTTTCCATTTGGTTTGAGGTATTTGATTTGAAGCATCTTTTTATTTTCTTTTTATTGGTATGAAGATTCAGATAACTATGAATGATACTTGAAGGTTTATCAAATTTTCATTATGCAAATTTATACAGTGCAGACAAATCGGGTTATCTCTATGATGTTCACAATTCAACGTTTTTGGGTGACTGAGCACTCAGTGAAATACTGTTATGAGTTTCGACGTGTCGATTATAAACTTAACACAAACAGCTAACTCCGAAGTTTGATGCCCGTATTTGGCTGACGCTCTAAATTGTAGATAAATAATGTTTACTTACTCTCTTGCTCCATTCACGAATATATTCTCGGCGCGTTGCCAGAACTTATTCTTCGTTTTGCTTTTTATCTTTTCTAGTTTCTGCGTTTTGTGTAATGTGATTGGTTGTGCGGTCACAGCTTTTAAAACTTTATATATATATGTTTTTATTAAAAGAAATAACTTCTTTCAATACATAAATTGATGTCAAAAAGCTTTTACAATTTTCACTTTCTAAAATGTGTAGGTAGAGGTCGAGGTCTGAAATCTAACAAGAACTAAACTTTCTCTATATAATATACCGCTGGAATACAGTATCGTTTCGCAGAGGCAAACAAAATGAAAGCAGTACAGGGCAAATAAAAGGTATTTTCCTTTTGCACAAAGAGCTAAACCCAGTCAACAATGCGACAATAATACAATGCGCCTTGCTTTATTTCTGTTAAACTTGTAACTTACATTAAAAATTGTTAAATTTGTTGAACGAACATTATTCACCCGTGTGTAAGTATGGCATGAAAAGGCGTGGCACGTAAATTTAATATTTCACTCCTAATTCAACACAAATCCGCTCTGGGTGAGATACTCTTCCCGAGAATGAAGGATTATTTTCAACAGTAGTCTAAGTGTAGAATTTTAATGGCTTATTTGAGCATTTGGAGATTTGAAACATTACGTTTAACATGTCTTAATAATGCGATGTGATATAATAGTAATATTATTTTAATTTATTTGTAACCATCCGTTTCCACTGACAAAACATAATGGAAAACCATTAGATACTAATTATTTAGATTTTTTTATTATTGAAATATCATACACACAAGTACATCGGCAAACTTCCAAGTGAAATAAGGTGATGCAGAGATAAACGAAATAGGAAAATTAACTTATCCCACGATGAATGCTAAGTATTGTTGTTTTTTATACAAAAATGATTTCATGTATCAAAATAAGTAGATGATTCGTCAATGAATTCATTTCAATTTCAAAGCAAAGCTCAAGAACAAGTAATTTTAACAGTTTTTCTTAATATTTTTATATTTATTTAATATTACCACAAGCACCGTTGGTACACTGGTTTTCCAAAAGTCGTGGTATCGAGATCGAATTCAATATATTTAAGCAATTTCAAGATAAATAAAGCATGATCGTGTTAGTATTCGTCGTATATTTTGTTGCATCGAGATCATAATGTTTTAGTCCTGTGAATTTAGATTTCCATGTGGATTGATTGTGATACATAAATATCATCACGCCCGACTCTCACTGGGGTAGGCAGAGACGTCAATTCTTCGATCCAGATTCTCTTTTTCTCTACATAAAATAATGCATGAACGTCAATTCTGGGTATTCTAGAACTATATAAGTATATTTACTAGTTGTCTAGTGCCATAGTATAACTTTGCCTAGTTTAAGAGCAGATGGCCAAGTGCGTTGATTATTATTATTATATTACAACAAAATATGATATTTTCATTAAAGAGTTTTATAGGGGTTTATACATTTGAAGCACTCTGTCAATATTAAGATCGTAAAGTTTGATGAGATATATTTGCATTTTGCAATCATTTTTATGCCATAAAGTCTAACTAGTTATTAGCATTAAAATATATAACTATCTTTATTGGCACTGTATAATATTAGCAGCTTTTCCAGCGATTGCAACTACCAACTGTTCAGAAAGTTGTACTGCATTCTAAGTAGTATAATAGAAGTTACAATTGAGTCAGTTTGAGACATTTAAAAGACATTTTCTGCTGCGTCTCTGCAGCTTATTGCTTCGTACCAGTCGTTTAACAAAATTGTAGGAAGGGTTACTATACAAAAATAGCAAAACAAGCAACACATAGAAGAAAAGTACCTGATGACAATGTTTACAAAAAAATCTTCATTCAATTTGTTTATGAGAATTTAATTGAAAAATTACTTGTAGGGATAAAATTTTTACAAAAACAATTTGTGTCTATGTAAGTTAGCATATATACGGATACTAGCTGTTGCCCGCGGCTCCGCCCGCGAGGATGTTATTTATCACGATGAAGAGTATTTTCCTCCCCAGGATACCATCTATCTCCTTGCCCAATTTCATTAAGATTCGTTGAGTCGTTTAGTCGTGAAAGCGTAACTAACAAAAACCTTTGCACCCCCCTTTTACCGCCTTAAGGGATGATTTTCGAAAAAATATTTTAAACGTATTTCAAGACTTTCAATGAAGAACGTTCATAGTAAATTTCACTCGAATAACTTCAAAAATGGCACAGTTTCATACTAACTTTTACCTACCTTTTTACCCCCCTAGGGGGGGATTTTCAAAAATCTTAGTGCTTCCCTACGTTATAAAAGGAACCCCTTTGCCAAATTTCAAGTTTCTAAACCTTATAGTTAAGGCCCTGCGTTGATATGTCAGTCAGACAGCTTCTCCTTTTATTTATTGATATAGATAGAAGATAGATGATTATATATATATATAATATTATAAATATGATAGTTTATGAGGACGGATGTATATATGAATGTTTGTAACCCTCTATGTAAAAATTATTAAACCGATCTGGATAAATGAGATAGATTATAGTCTGGAATAGTGAATAGTTTACTTGTTATTGCGATTTCCGACATCCACGCGGGCAAAGCTGCGGGCAATAGCTAGTAAATTATAAATGCGAAAGTTTTGATGGAAGGATGGATGTTTGTTACTAAATTACGCCAGAATAGCTGAACAGATCTGGATGAAATTGGCCAAGAGATAGATTATAGTCTGTGATAACACAAAGGCTAATTTTTATTCCAGAAAATAAATCTGTTTCCGTAGGATTGTCCAAGCGGGCGTTGTGTAGCTTAAAATTGCTGCCCTGGTGGTCCAGTGGCCGTGGTATGCGCCTGCTGTGCACGAGGTTGTGGATTCGATTCCCACACAGGACAAAACTTTGTGTGACCCACAGATAATTGTTCTGAGTCTGGTTGTAATTTGTGTCCGTTAATTTGTATGTATGTAAAGTACCCCGCGACACAGCTTGGCCTCTAGTGCGGGAGTTGTCTTTAAAAAAAAAAGGAAAAAAAAGAAAGGGAATAAATGGTTTAGCTGTTCCTCTTCAATGCTCATTAAGGAATGCGATTTTAATAGAACATTTTTCTATTACAGTATAAAAAAAGTTTAGCAAAATTCTAGTGATGCCTCAGGTACCTCATTGTGTACCTAGTATATAAAAATCACAATCATAATATCGTTTTCACATAATCAAATTCAAGCTTCTAACATTACGTATTTCAACATAGCGTCAACAGAATGCGAAATATTTGAACATCCAGCAGTTTTAATAATAAATCAAATAAAACCAGCGCGACAAAATTTGAGAGCTGTATGAGAGTTAGTTTTAGAACGTTTTTAATCCAAATCCAATAAAACTGATGTTTTATTTTTTAAATTTTTGCAACGCGAATGTGCACAAATACATATTTTAAATTTAGTATTACATTCAAGAGAGATAGGACACCATTTAAGTGAGCATGCCACTAGGAAAGGACCTCCACCTTACGAAAGACCACAGCTAAATAACTACACAGTGGTGTAGTGTTCCTGTGTATAAATCTTAATATATATATTTCTTGTGTGCGTGTGTATGTGACTGAACTCCTCCTAGACGGGTGGACCGATTTTGATGAAATTTTGTGTGTGTGTTCGGGTAGGGCCCTGGATGGTTTAGATTCACAATTGGACCCGGTAGGTGGCGCTGCTGTCGGTATTTCAGCTTTTTCCGGCAGGACGACGTCTGCCAGGTCCACTAGTACTTATATAGATCTCCAGCGCTTATTAGTAGTAAACTGTTTTTAAAATAACTTTTTCCTAATCTCAGAGTTACATATAGCCAGAGTCTGTTACAAGATATAGGATCGCCAACATGCGAGTAATGCTCCTAATATTGCAAGCGTCCATAGGCTTCAGTCACTGCTTATCATCAGCAGAGCCATACGTGTTGTTTTGTTTGCTTAAGAAAAATAACTGCCACGCTATACAAAGAAGACTCGACAGAATCGCTTAAGGCCCCTCTCTCAAAAAATTATGAAAAAGAGGTGTAAATGTATTTTTTGTTGCCATTTATAGACAAATGACTGCCAAAAAATATAGTATTAGTCTACAAGATGTGTTTCATAATATGGTTTTGTCATAAATTTGGTTGTTTGTATATTAACTCTTAATAGTTTGTAAAAAAATCATCGAATCAGCACCTAATTATTGAGATGTAACCACTTATTGACTTCATTTTTTATCAAATAATGCGAAAAAAAGACGTGTGGCACTCGGGGACTGCCGCGGTAAAGCTATTGCATATTTTTTAGTATGATTTTATTATCGAAACAAATAAAAAAATACTTTACAGAATTATCTAAATCATTTTATTTTATTCTCAATAATTCATAAAAATATATAATAATAAAAATGAATACTTGTAATAATTCCTTAAGACTCCTTATACTATAATCTTTTTCACATTAATATTCTCTTAGATCAAAACCTCCTTACACAACTCCTTACTAATATTATAAATGTGAAAGTTTGTAAGAATGGATGGATGGATGGATGTTTGTTACTCTTTCACGTAAAAACTACAGAACGGATCTGGATGAAATTTGGCACACAGATAGATTATGATCTGGAATAACACATAGGCACACTTTTTGCAGCGATAACCGATATCCACGCCGCGGGCAACAGCTAGTTTGACATAATATTATTATTGGCCGATTAGAGAATTCGTCATTAAAAAAAGTATCACCGCTGGGCCGGTCGGAGTGGGGGTGTTAGGTTTATTATTTTCGTTACGAGATTTCTGGATTCGGTCTCCACGCCCAAGGCCCGCGATAGAAGCTACGCAATAGCTTAAAAACAAAATTTGAAGAAAACAATACACCTATAATTTGGTAATGTTATATTTAGAATAAGTTTGAATTTTAATTTATTATAAATTAATAAGACTTCCATTCACAAAGTACATCTGTTTGTATAGCAGCGCTCGCCTGAAGACTTAGTGCGGGGTGAGTCGTGTTTGCTTCGCCCATATGCTCAAGGTCGTTCGCAATATCCCAAGCCGGATTAACTACCTATGGATCACACAATTTTTATCCCTTCTTCTTCTTATCGTTTGGTTAGTGGCCAACCTGGTTGGACATAGTTATTTAGATCGCCCATATTTAGGCCTCTGTCGAATTATTTGATTATTTTCGAATGTCCCATGTGAAGAACAAACACAACACGCTGCAAAGTATGAAGTGGATAACCACCTAAACAGTACCGACTTTACCTAAATAAAGATTTTACGTATATCAAAATTTTGAATATTTGTTTTCTCTATATCTTCCCTTTATAATCTTAAGAGGACGTCCTGAAATAGCAGAAAAAATATTTAACATTTTTATTTATTGATTCCAAAAATAAGACAAGATATAATACTCAAATAAGGCTTGTTCATATTATTATCGTAAAGGAAAAACCACGAGATGTATTAGGTATTGTAATCGTACCCAATTTTGTAAAGGGATAACAATATAAATATTCCACCAACCTCTCCAATTACTCTGAATAAGCTCGTATTATGAGTGGGCTTTCCAAAATTCAGTAACTTAATAGGTTGCTTTTTAACTACTAAATATTTACGGAATAAGTATTTGTTATATATATAGTCCGTGTGGTTGACGGATTAAGAATACAAATGTCACCACCCCTTCGATCCCGAGGGTGTCGTAAGAGTCGACTAAGGGAGTAAGTGTTATCCACCGCAAGCAAGAGAGGGAAAACTCGAAACAAAACCCAATACCAACCCGTCTGGCCAGCGTGGTATAGTAGGCTAATATCCCTCTCTTTGGAGGAGACCTGTGCCTAGCAGTGTGACGTTTATGGGTTGAGACGTAAGTATTTGTTTTAATAAGTAAATTGTAAACTAAAACTGTTCACATGTTCAGTTTCTCAGTTATGATCGTCATTATAGAGCATTTCATTCAACTAAAGCGTCATTAAACGTTTTGGTTTTGTTTGGAATAACGTTTACGTTATTTCTTTACTAAACATGACACTTATTGTGTACTAGCGGTACGTCCCGGCTTAGCACGAGTGGGACATTTTTTTTTTCCAATAAAATATAGCTTATGTTACCCGCTGATAATGTAGCTTTCTAATGGTGAAAGAATTTTTAAAATTGGTCGACTTTCTTTTAAGTAACAAACAACAAAACTAATATTTTCTATTTATAATATGAGTTTATATGTGCAAAAAGTATAAATATATTAAACATCTTTAAAAAAATGTATTTCGATGTTTATTTATGTGTTGCAAACGTCCATAGGCTACAGTAACTGCTTATCATCAGGGGGGCCGTATGCTTGTTTGCCACCTTGGTAGTATAAAAAAAAATGTTTGAACGTTAAAATTAAACTTATACTTTATATTATACTTTATTATTATGTCTGTATTATTGTATGGTTATTTTTAAGCGGACAGAGTGTGCTAGCAGTGCCGCATCGGTATAAAACCAAGTTCCTCATAAAATAACAATATTAGGTAGGAAATTTAAATTATGCATAATATTTCAAACGTACTGCGCCATATGTGGAAAAGGACGTTGTTTAAAATTTGTAATACTACATGGTGTAATATCTTTCATGATACTGTTTTATAAAATGTTTTTGTTTATCCTTTTCCTCGGTAACGCGTTACAGTATAGTTGGGTTGCGGTACTGGGTTCGATACCCATACATATGTTAAGTAGTTACCGTAGCTTATGCTTGCAGAGGTATAACTTGCGTGTTGCCGACCCGTTATTTTTTTACGCCAGGGTTTTAAGATGAAGTCTCCCTGGGATAGGATTGGTGTGTGTAGTTATTAGATTCGGTTCTTTCTGTAAGGTGAAGGACCTTCCCTTCTGCCTCAATTTTTTGGTTTAAAATTTCAATACCTATGATTCCAAATATCCCGATAGCATATACTTGGTGATGATTTTTGAATTTGTTATATTAATGAAAAATGAATAATCGAATATACAACAGATGAATAAGTTGCTAGCCCATGCAGACTTCTTTGTACTCGTAAAATATCAACTTGTCAATGTCATGATGACCAAGGCAGACATGCTACTATCAGCATCGGGTATCTACGATGTAGTCGCCCTTTAGAAGCTTAATGCTGCGAGCAAACAATTCACACCCCAACTTAAAAACGTCAAACACGGCGATTGGGTCACTTTTCCGAAGTTCGCCACAGCAACAAACGCTACACTCCGCACACATTGGGTCGTATTGATTTGGTTCATTGTTTGTTTTTTTGTTCATATATTAAGAAAAGATCCGCGACCGACCCCAAAGAGCTGAGAAATAGCAATGCAGAATCGATACAGTCGCAAAATCGCAAGATTCTGATACCGCGACCGAAAGCAGAGAGTCGCCAATACGCGATGGCACAATCGCTGATCGCCGATGCCAAAAGTAGCATATTGTCTGCTTAAAGCCTAAGACATCTCAGTTGGGCATATCAATGACAGGTTAATATACTGTTTGACATTTTTACAAGCACATAAAACATTACTCTTATTAAACGTCTTTTCTTTAACACATTCTAGTGTTCGCGATTACTTCAACCAATTAGGTACCGTTTTCATTTGATTCATCATCATCATCATGTTAGCCTCATCCAATTATTTCCACAGTATTCAGCCCTGAGCCAACCTTGTTCATCGACTGCTTACTGCCTAGGGCGTCGCGCCATCTAGTTGGGTGCACGCAGTATCCAGTGGTCGCTATTCCAAAATTATTCTACTCCAGCGGCCATCGATTCTGCGAGCGATGTGAATTGCTATTATTTGATTAATATGTAAATGCCAGAAAGTGATATTTACTGTGGTACTGCTGGTTGGAATGTAGAGTACCTATGTCGAAATATAAAAACTCTATTATAAGACATTGTCATCGACAGAAAACCATACACAACAGAAAAGACATAATTTTGGACACTCAGTATTACACCTATAGTTGTGCCTATAATAAAATTACATGACCGGCACTATGGCCTTTTCTACATGGTAAGCACCTACTTGTTATTCTATTCAGGGCTTTGATTTGTTTCATTTTTGTAATAAAATGTATGTAAATAAAACTTTCAATGTCTGTTTTTTTCCGTACGTAATTTGATTTGCTGACTTTAGTTTGTCCCAAAAGGCCGAAAACAATATAAACTAAAACGTTCCTAATATATTCTATAACAATCTGAAAACTTTTGTTTTTTTAGCTTGCTAGAACTTTGTTGTTTTTAACTGCTTTGACTGGAACCCGACATTTGTTAGAAAACGCGATATTTATTGGACATAAAAAGAATGTCTATAGGGTATTGGTTCAGTAGCAGTAGCTAGATGATTGAATTGCTACTTAGTCTGACCCTTATTTTATTCGCAAAGTGAAATCAGCAATAATGCTTATTGTCTCACAATACGAGGTGAGGTGAGGTCCAAATACTTCTTTCTTTTTTTTTTTTTTTAAAGACAACTCCCGCACTAGAGAACAAGCTCTGTGTCGCGGGGACTTTACAAACATACAATGTTAATTGTGCGGGAATTGTCTTTAAAAAAAAAAAAAGAAGTATTTGGACCTCACCTCACCTCGTATTGTGAGACAATAGTAAATTGTGTCCGTTAGGACACAATTTACACCCAGACTCAAAACAATTCTTTGTGGGTCACACAAAGTTTTGTCCTATGTGGGAATCGAACCCACAACCTCGTGTACAGCAGGCGCATACTGCGGCCACTGAACCACCGAGGCAGTCTAGTTTATACTCACCTAGTTTTATTTTCAGCCACTTAAAGTTAATATCAGATAGCTACAGTTTCGCTTGTAAAATGTTAAGGCATAGGTACTTTTTCTTTCTTTAACTACTAAGCTGGTGAATACGCTTTGAAATTGGTAAAATATCAACTTTATTACCTAGCTTTAGGCAATAAAGTTGACATTTTACTAATAATCTATCTTATATTTATACATCAAATATTTTATCTTATCATATTAGGACGTCAAAGTACGGGCTCTTCTCTAAAAAACAATTTAAAATGAGTGGAAAAATAAGAATCGCAGAGAAAACACCTGGTATATTTTAACTCAGACAAATTGCGAGCTCTGAGGTAAACACATTAATATGCAAGTCACTCAAGTCGTCCGTACTGCAGCACGTTTTGCGGTCTTTAAACCGATCAGTCGGATTTGTGTGGCCAGTTAAACTGGGCTTCTAATAGCAATCGTATCGGTTATGGTCTCTTCAAATTAAAGGGATGATGTGGTCGCTTACTTGTTTATACGTACAGTAAATCGGGCTAGTGGTCGACTTTTTTTAACTTTATTATTATTAAAACAGTAATAACTTTGACACGCCTTTTTCTCGAGGGGATAGGCAGAAATGACACTTTTTTTCTCTATAGTCTTTATAACGACAAGTATTCCGAGGAACTGTTTAAGCTGCTGCCTTCGTCTACTCGATTCTGCTCTAGGGTTTGCCCGTACCACCTGGAAACCATTTCATCTACCATGGTTTGTTTTCGAGGCCCTCTGGCGTTATCTACCTACTGCGGTGTATTCTGAATGCAATTAAACAATTAAGAAATAAATTAACGGGTGGTAAAACTTAACAATATTTATATTAACATTTCCTGCACTTAAAAATTAAAAGTAAATGTGTGTGTTATGTTTTATGTAAATAAATCTTACCATTTTCCATAGAAACTCACAAGCAATCTATAAAAAGAAAAAGTTGAATCTTCCTCATTACATAACGGTAGGTAGTGAAACCATCCCTAATTTTTTACTCCATAATTTCCCGTGAGATAAAGAAAAATCGTTGCGAATATTGATTTCGAGGGCTAAGCGTCGGTAACCAAACCCTCGAGAATTTCAAACATGATAACCATAAAAATGTTCTTTTATAAAATTTTATCATTAATTTATCTCAAACGAGAATTCAGACGATCGCTTGTGACGAATTGATATTTTTCATGAGTCCCTCACGTTAAGGACTGCCATTTATACCATGGGGCTGCAATTTATTGCCACCATTTATCATTTCATCGAGTTCGGTCGTCCTGACATATCGTAAGGGAAAACCTCCATTGTACGGACCCCTTTTATTTACTCGCCCTTATGTGGGCCTAATTAATAACCTGCATCGGATAGAACCTTTCGATTTATAATCTACTTATTTGAATAGGTTTATTCAACAAAAGAAATAACGAAATTAGGTATCCTATTTAATCACGTTATCAAATACAGCCATAATTGTATTTTCTATGATAAATTTCCTATTAATATTAAATTTTATTATATCAGACGGAAGGGTACACATGAGCTTCTTTGTACAGTACTGTAACTGTAAAAATACAATGATAAAACTCTAAAATAAAATTTAATACCAAGGTGAAAGTGAAGTGACTAAAAAAATTAACACCAAAAATGTTATTATTGATGTCGGTGGTAGCAAATTGCTGACGTGTGTGATGGTAGTGGTCACAGTATGACCACGTGGATGGCGCTATTCGGGCTTGTGTGGCTGCTGCGTGTGCGCGGCTCGCTTTGCGGCTGCGCGGCTTGCAAGCGCGCGCGCCACGAACATGAGGCGCAGCGCACCCCCAGCCCGCGCACGCCCAGCCCTGAAGAACGAGCCCCCTTTGACGTCATCACACTTGAACACTACACGCGTGATGTCACCGTACAAACCGACTTCGATGATGAAGAGGTCGAAGATCTTGATAAAATCGAGTTACAGATTTCTGAAGAATGTAAGTACTTGCCCACATTATACTTATTTATTTGAGAAATAAGTTGGTCTCTTTTTACAATCAAAAATAAGACATAACAATGTCAGTATTAATATAAATAATATTCTGCTGAAGTCATATGGACATAAAACTCGGACAGTTACTCTAATACTGTATGTATGTAACATACAAACACATAGCATCGCACTATTTTTCTTAAAGGAGCAGGCGGGGTTTTATGGCGTAAATAGGTACTTTACTTTGTAGGTAACTACTGTTAGATCGCATGTTATCATCACAGTAGGAAGCGTTACATTATTTTATACCGTTGATACTGAGTATTTCTAGTCGTTCCCTACTATGGATAGTGACAGAATTTAGTACGAACCTGGAACACAGCACACCGTATAGTACGTACTACCAATCTACTCATGTGTCACCCAGACAATCATTTTCAGTATTAGAAAAAAAAACGATTGTTTCAAAATATTTTCCTTTTTTATATTTCTGTACGACCTCTAGACTGTATTCAATCACTTATATTGGTCCTACAGGCCCTCTAAAAATAATTGGACATTTATTGATTATTTCCCAATAATTGCTTTGACAACACATGTCATTTATTTACTGGAACATAGTGACATTGAAAACATTGGTAATATTTTAGTGGAAGAAATTAATCATTAATACAAGCAACTTTTAACTATAGAATCAACCATGAATAGAATTTAAAATACATATTAGCACATACAAAACAATAAGAATACAACAGAAACGATATAATAATGAAAAATAATTATCTAATTACTTAAGCTTTGCGCCAATTTGTGTGACTCAGCTATGCTGCAATAATATTTTCCAACTCTGCAAAAGAAAATACAAAATGGGAAGATCTTTTATGTATCTAATAGAATACTAATACATAAAAGAGGTAGAGCATCTAAAAATGCTTTCATAACCCCGTTTATCTTCAGTTCCTGTGCGGCAAGGACATGCAAGTATTATAAGGAACGTAATGAATGAAACGGGAAATTGTGTTAGCTTTACACGGTTATGTATGTTCGGTTACCTGCGGCCATTTCCATTTGGCTCGCTTATCCTCCTTATATCTGGCGTAATACGGTATAAATCTTGTTGAAACTGGATCAAATTTTCTCAGCCGGGGGCAAATGGGTTTTGGAATTGTAAATTTTGCATCAACAGCAGCCGTATAATGGTGCAATAAGGCGTGCAGTGTACAATGCTTATTAAACAATGAAAGAGTATTAAGATAAAAGTACTAACAATTTGAAACAGACCTACAGTTTTTTTAAAACTATAAGATTGACTTAAAATTGACTGCCTCGGTGGTCCAGTGGGTGCAGTATGCGCCTGCTGTGCACGAGGTTGTGGGTTCGATTCCAACACAGGGACAAAACTTTGTGTGATCCACAAAGAGTTGTCTGGGTGTAATTGGTGCCCGTTAATTGTATGTTTGTAAAGTCCCCCGCGTCACAGAGCTTGTTCTCTAGTGCGGGAGTTGTCTTTAATTATACTGGTCTAAAGAGGGCATAGAGGCATACGGAAAGAATGCTTCACATTTATCAGCCCTATGCAGCTAATCTTTTCGTTTATTTTGAGTAGTTTGTCCATACAGTACCAGAAATTCAAAGAAAAATTGTTTATTTCCATTTAAAACTACCCTAATACAATCATGCACTTGAACTTTACAACAAGAGAAATAAACTTACTTTTAATTGTGCTCTGTCGCTCAAAACAAGTGTAATCAATGAATTCTTATCTATATTCTAGACTTTAACAAACTTTACTTTTTAACTATGCATTGTATTCAATTTTATAAATGAACTACAATATTGTCAATTTCTGTAGCAACACATCAGACCTTAGCGATCAATGGGGAAACTTTCCAAGAATATACATAAGGCGACAAAGTTTCGTGAACCCCAAATAACGTCAAAACTATCGGCCATTATTGACATGTGGCGTGTATTGATTCGTTTAAGTGACGCATGAAAACGTATTTTCTATTTCGATTTTATTAAACGTGTAGTTTATGGGAAAACCCAAGGAGCTTATGGGAAAAACTATTATCTAAAGGTTTTAAATATAGCGGTCTAAGTATTAGGCATAATTTTGTCACTTAGAAATGAACGGTTGGTAACCGGCTTAAGTTGACGGTATGGGTCTATATGGGCTATCTGAACTCTACCACTGAGTGGGTCACAACAACTCAATAAAGACTGACCGCCTCGGTGGTGCAGTAGCCGCAGTATGCGCCTGCTGTGCACGTAGTTGTGGGTTCGATTCCCACACAAGACAAAACTTTGTGTGACCCACAAAAAAATTGTTCTGAGTCTGGGTGTAATTTGTGTCCGTTAATTGTATGTTTGTAAAGTTCCCCGCGACACAGAACTTGTTCTCTAGTGCGAGTTGTCTTTAAAAAAAAAATGCAAATTGTGGACTTTGTTAATACAAAAAATACATTAAAATGTTAGTATTCAATTAAGGCTAGGCTTACTAAATAAATATCATTGTTATTTATTGAAATGATATTTATTTAGTAAGCCTAGCCTAGTCATTATTATGCTATTGTAATGTAAAGCTTAAATCAGAGGCCTTATAGAAAAAAAAAGAATATATAGATATGAATATTAGAGTCAGAAGCTTTTTTAAAAGCAGCAAGAGAATTCTAAAAATGAAATAAAATATAACATTTGTGTGTTCTTTACTCTGTAGATTATACTATTTTGACAATCTAATAACACAAACATAATTAACAAGAAATAATGAAATATCTTGTTAATATTTACTTCATCTAACCTTGTTCAGTTAATGCTTATAACGATAAACGAAATCCATTACAATAAAACTTGGGCATCATAATTTATAAATCTCAGTCGAGAATTCTCAAATAGGTACAAAATTTCTTTGAACGAGGAGTGAAATTGTAGGAATACATAACTTTTGTGTTACACTAAGATAAAAGTACTCCGAATATCTCGAGCTCAATATAAAGAATTTTCTTCATAATGCTCCGAAACTTTATAGATTTTCTAGTTGAATGCTTTTAGGGCACCGATAATACTAGGCACATTTACGATAATATTATTATACCCTTTGGATATACCAATATCAATTCATGTTTTGACTGACATGACAACGGTGATATTCAGTTGTTATCGGATTATATTTTCTTTTCATCTCCCCCATAGGTCGTAAAAATTTAATGACCATTCTATAAACAAATATTATACATCCATCCTATAAAATATTGGGAAACTTTTACTGCTTTTTGTGGCACGAAATGTTTATCACCTATTCTCGATTGATTTGCGATTCTTGGTTCTTTGACTTATAAAGACTTCGTAAGATTCTTCGTAAGATCGTGAGATTAGAGATGTATCTCTAATCTTACTTCGTAAGATTAGAGATACATCTCTAATCTCAACGATTGAACCCAACGAGTTGGATGCAGTGTACTGCATCCAACTCGTTGGGTTCAATTGATCGTATAACGTAATAAGCGATCTAATCTTCAACCCAAAAAAGAAAGGCACAAAATAATAACAGCCCGTGTACGAACATTACGCGTCATTTCCGTGTCATTACTCACAAAAGGAAGTTCTGTTACGCTTTGTGAATCGAATTACTCAAGGTGTCAAATATTTCGTCAGTTTTTCCTTCGAAAAATATACGATAACGGCTGAAACAGACTACCTCTTTTGATGCTAAATGGTGCTATTCAGAGTGGGTAAAATGAGTTTCCCTTTGTTTTGTTTAGAATTACTGCAAAATTATTAAGTTACCTAGCTAAGATATATTTTTTAAGAGTCATTTGTTAGACTAACACTACATTTTGCCGCAATTTGAAAAAAAACCAGTGCTAATGCAATATTTTTTTTGGCTTTGCTTTACAAATTGAGTTTCGTAAATTCGTTTCTCAGTGCACGTTTGCATCCTCAATCCTATTGAATGTATGTTCTGAATTGCATCTTCTGTAGGTTTAACAGAATTTTATCTTGGTAGTTTCGTGTACCTAGCCAATTTAGTAGATATAGCATAGCGAGTTAATGTAGAAATTGTCATAATATGAATACCATACACAATATTCGTATAAATCCAAAAATAAAAATTGGCATGTAGTACTGACCTGAATAAAGAAAGTCTGCAATAGACATTAAAGTCGGCCATTTTGTAACGTACTGTTTTGTTCACAGCAAACGTCGGGAACTACGAATGTGGGAGGGAGCAGACAGCCCACAGTCCGGGAAGTGGACGCCGGGGCGCAGGAAGCTTCCAGGTACGTTCTATGATATTATCGTTGCAAAACACGACGTCTACTACCACCTTTTTAACACCTCTAAAGTTCCTGCTGCTAGTTACGAAGGGTTGCACTTCTGTAGTGGTTTTATTGTTAGGTTTCTTTTTTTACGTTTGTATTGTAAGTGAGTTCTTAAGTGCCAGTAGTTGCTGTTTTATTGTTAGCACTTTAGTCGTATTCTGCTATTGTTTTAAAACCTTGTATCGCCTGGTTTCTCCTTTTTTACTTTAAGAAAAGGGGAAAAAAGACTAAATATCTTATTTCATTCCTACTAAAGGTTAGTAGGAAATCGAAGGATATATAATAATACTTCTTAAAAGTGTTTTTATAACCTTTGAGTAGGTACTTGAATCATTTCCTTATAAAGGTTTACCTACATATTTAGAAACATTTTTATAAGATAAAATCTATGATGGCAAAGATAAACTCGTTCGATATAACAGGGTCTTGTCAAAAAGAGAGCACGGTGAGGATGTTATATTAATAAATTCTGTATAATGCCACAAGGATATAACCCTCCTGTTGTGTTTACGTAAAATATATGATAGGATTTTAAATCTCATCTAATATTTTGTATGCATAATAATGAGTTTTAATATATTTTTAGCTTCCATCTATAAATAATACATTATATTTATGTAACTAAGTAGCTTCCTTGTATAAATAAAAAATAGTATAATAAAAACATCACTAGAGGGAACGGTTGAAGTTACTGGGGTTTTTGTCTTATGTTTATATTAGTCCGATTAAGAATTTTAGGGAAATAAATTCAGTAAAGACAAAACTAAATGTGTCGTACTTTTACATAAGTTGTATGAACTAAAGACCATAACTTTGAATATTGCAGCATGCAGTTAATAAATTTAATATAGGAGCACTAGAAGCTCACTCATGTCCTCGATCTACTTCTTTGTTTCCTTCTTTCTCATGGTAGGCAGATGCTGTAAGTTTCTATACAATTCAATTAAAAAAACCCAGGGCCTAAAATTCAAATCTAAGAGAACGCAGCTGGTTCTATGGCGGCAGTTAACGCTTACCATCAGATGAGCCGCAAAATTATATGCCATCAAAGGAAACAAAATAAAGAATCAACGTGAATGTTTATTAAAAAATACAGATATAATAACACGACTAGGTATTTTGTAGTCTATAGAAACAACGAGAGCACTAATTAGTTCCCCATACTTGATTATGGCATTATACACAGTAAAGCTGTCTATTATAAATCACAAACAGACAAATAAACGTGTCCACTGTTCAAAATTAGAGTTAATTGCTATCACTATCAAATCATATATTCCGAAACCACGACTAATTGTACCAGTAGCGTCAACAGAACATAAATTGAAATTATTTTCAATGTTTATACATTGGTTGGAGTCAGTTGTTGCAAATGCATATTTTATGATGAAATTCTCGGAACCTTATTTTCATCAATTAATTATTATGAATAATGAGATAGGTATATTATAATAAGCAATGTTATTAAAGAAATGGGTTTTATGTGGTTATTTGAAATTAATATTACCCATTGAAAGCATTTTTTGATAGTTAGCTTTTACTTTTTTTTACTTAATTAATTTTTATTTACTGTATAGAAATACGTATGTCTGTATTGTCATCTTAAAGTAATTTAATCAAATCAAATCACTTTCATTTGCTAAACAATAAATATATAAATATAATAATATTTTTCTAGTTTTCTTCCGGATTGACTTGTTTGATCGATGATAGCTCAATGAATAATGACCCAATTCTTATGAAATTTGGTATTTATACTCATAAGTAGTCCCACAGTTAGTATAGGTTAAAAAATTGACCCACCCCCTAACAATACCCCAATTCCGCGAACTTTTTGACCGACCCTTGTATATATATTTTTTAAATTATCATATTAGGCGAATCCCTCCAGATAATCGTCAGATTATGAGATAGCACGTCTAGTACATAAAGATGAACCATAATATATACAGTCAGATTAACATACGTACATTATTAAAAATACGTAGGACATGGATGCTATCAATATCTGACGCGCTCGAGTATGTCCATGCAACCGTTTTTTTTTTACATTTTTGAAAATCTTTAGCTGCTTCCCCCACTGATGAAAAGAAAACATTTTTTTCTTTTTATCATATAAGCTTAGCAGCTCGATAGGTCTCTACAACGCTCGAGTAAATCCCCATTTAGCATCGTACTATAATATCAGTTACGTGCTTGAGTTTAAGTTGTATCTTACATATTATTTTGGTTGCACCACTTTCCATACAGTTTAAAATTGTAACATTTATACATACCAAATATGTACCTGGTGATTAATAATAGTGGCCTAAGTTCTTACCTGTTCTTCTCTATTGTCCCTATCCCTTTCTCTTTAGTCAGTTTTTTGGTTGTAGGCAAATTATCTGAAGCCTAATATTGACATGATATGTAAATTATTCAACCTGATTATGAGTCATGATCAAAATGAAAAACTTATTATGAAGTATGAAATAAGTAGTGCATTAACAGATATATCTGCTGAGAACCGTCGCATTAAAAATATGTTTAAGTATTGTTGACGATGTAGATAAGTGAATAATTATGTAAGTGGTGATAAAATAAAGCTTAAATACACATTGAAATATATTTAAATGGAATAATCACTTTGTAAGAAAACAAAAGAACAACATTCAACATAAATAAACGGTCAAAACGCAATCAGTATTTAAGAAAAACAATGTTGTTAAGTTATATTAAATCCTTTTGTGTGGTCAACAAGTATAATTCTAGGGTCGGCAGACTAAAGCACATAAGTCAAAAAACCCTACTTTACAGGAATAACAAAAAACTATTTAGAATATTAAACATTAACAATCTTAGTAAAATTTCTTTGAATTATATAAGTATATAACAATAACTTATTATTCATATTATATATTTGAATTTAAATGTGGTAGTTTAATATTTAGGTGACTTATGTTATACGGAACACAACAATACTACGATTTAAGTGAAAAGGCTCAACAATTAACATGTAAATGAAATTAACAAAAAAATATCAAAAGCTTAAATAACCACTCAATGTTTACTTAGAATTCTTGTTCTTCCTCAGGTTCCACAATATCTGGATCAGTATTTCGTAAAGTTTCCAATGTGGGCAGATTTATGTAAAATTCATGGAAAATATCAGGTATTAAAGAAAGCAGCGATATTAAATCATTTTTTTTTCCATGGATATGGGTAATGGTTGTAAAGAAATTATAGGAATATTATCAGGCACACTGGATCCTCTTCTTTTATAGTTAAAAATAGAAAATGGCGAATCTGTATCCAGGTTGTCTTTATATATAGGATGCCAAATTCCTGTTCATAGCGTAGCCACCTTTTTTCCAGCCATTTAAACTGCCGCCCATTGGTATCTTTATTTCTTAAAACTAAAGCACCTTTGAGGAGGGACGAAAAGTCATAAAAGTCTATATTTTTCATTTCTACAACCTTAAACTTTTTACTGCTAGACCTGATCAACTGTATCCAATCATGTGGATGAAAAATTTGTAATTCTGTTTTTTTCTTTTTCTTTTCTATAATACCATGATCGGTATCTACTTCTAAATGGCTATGGCCAGGAATCATGAACTTATGGTCTATTGTTTCTATTGCTTGATATTTTTGCAATACCCAGGTAAACATAGCACTTACATGGGAATTCCTATTCTGCCCACCGCATGTATCTGAGTAAAAAATTATATGTTTCGTATTACCAGATACGGAAGTTTCTATATGTTTGTAAATACAGGACGCAATTTGGTTAGCTCCCCGAGCTGCTACCGCCTCATGCCACACATAGCATACAGCTTCTCCTGTTTTATTATCGTGGACAGTTAAGTTGAACGTCCATAATTGCCGCTTATAAAAGGCTACAGAAGAACTTAGTGCTGGTGTTGGTAAACACTGCTGCAAATCAAATGTGTACACTTGTAACGTGTCATCATTTTTGCACATTTCTGTGTCAGCTCGTTTTGTGTCATAGGCTTGGTCAGCTAGGGTTTTGTGGCTATCATGTTGAAGTTGAAGTTCATTTTTAACAGACTCCTCTTGAGACAACTGTATCTGCATTTTGAACTTGTCACAGGTGTAACAAGTATCGACACGCGGTTTTTTAAATGAAAGGCCTAATTTGTGAAATTCTTGGCTATAGATTTTAATAGAAGGTGGATTAGTTCGATCTTGGCAAAATAGCTGGTACATCTTTTGCATCGTTAAATGTGTTGGTAAGTACTTCTTTGATGTAGACTTTCTTGTGTAGTGGCTTTCGTAAGATGGAAATGACATGATATGTGTCTTAATTTCGAGGCGTTTTTCGTCTGATATCTTATTCTTAGGAACTGTTTTTTCCCGCATGTCATCGGTTTGAGTACCCCCTATGGATGATCTCTTTTTCATAGCAACTGTCTTTATAAAGTTGTCACTTTCGTTTAACGTTTTCATTAAACATCCACGGCATACAGGTTCACGTTTTCTATGCACAGTAAAAAAATATTTATATGTCTTCATTCTAAACTTTTGCTTTTCTGGATCAACAGCGCGTATTCTTTGCGTTGATTTATCTTCAATTTCCATTAAAGATGCCATGTATGCAGACCTTTTTGGGTATGACCCCATTTGCCAATACTCTGTAAAAATGGCTTGCCTATCAGTCAATGGTATACGGTCTTTACATTTCATTCTGCACACAGGTAACTCTTTTATAGTGCGATCTGGTATACCCTTTCCTTTTAAAGTCTTGTATGACTGCCCTAAGTTACGTTTTAATTTTTTCTCTCTTTTTATAGTACGTATACTCTTTTTTGGTGAAATAGTAGGATTCATTGGAATTTCGTCACAAGTACTTGAATTTGATGAGCTTGAAATTGTGGGTAATTCATAACATGGATCTTGTACAGAATCATCACTAGAGAAGTCAAGTTCACGATGGTATACCAAACTACTGACTTGACCTGATGACGTCGATGGCATAGGATCGTCAACTGGGTTCTCTATGTTCAAAATCGATGTTTGATTTACATTTTCTAAAAAAGGACAAGAGAAATATCTATTTAGAGGGGTGTTAGATGTATAATTTGCATTTCATATTTATTATAATATGTGAAAATATACCTTCATTGGTATCCGGCTGTGTAGATAACGCCATTTCAACTAATTTCTTTCCTCTTTGAATATTCATCTTAGTAATTCAAATATATTTTAATTTTAACCACTCACAACTTAACTGACCAACAAACTGTGCACAATTGACAGCATAAGTAAATAAGAATCATTTCTCGAGTTTTGTTTACATCATAAATAAATTTTAAGTACCCACATTCTCTAAACAAATGTTTCATTTTAATGTTCCTTATAACATAAGTCACAATTCTTGCTTCAAATAACTTGTCCGTATAGTGTTCCTTATAACATAAGTTCAATTATGTTCTTTAGTTCGTCTCAATAAATTAGAATTAGTTATGGTTGATAAAGTACACCACTTGAATACGCCATGAAATACTTTGAGTTGACTTATGTGCTTTAGTCAGATTGTGCGTAGAACAAAATGTAAACCGATGATGTAATAAAAAATAAACCGAAAACTAAACCGCCGACCCTAGAATTAGACTTAATAATAATATATTTTTAGCAAAGAAACCAATTTGACCACTCCATTAAGAAACCGAAAGAACGGATACTCGTAAGTTCTTAATGCTCTTTAGTAATGGACTGTAAACCAGTTACTTGAAAATAAACTAGATTTTATATCGGAGTACATTCCTGCTTTTGAGTAACTCCTTCCGGAGACAAGGCAAGTGTTAATTTATGTCTTGAAATTTATCTTTCTCTTTTATCCAGATGATTTTCAGATAGTGAAAATTAATTGTAATCAACTAAGAGCTTATACTTAATTTCATTAGATAAAAATAAGATATCAATTTCCTAAAAAAATAGGTAGGCTAATATCCCTCCAAATTTATGGAGGAGACCCGTGCCCAGCAGTGGGACGTTTATAGGTTAAGAAAGCAAGTAAATTCCTAAATTTTACGTGTTGTCAAAATACAATTCTTGGAAATAATTGTTTTTGTGGTATGTATGAAAACATTTATAAATATTTTTCTTATTTTACATAACTGCATTTTTCATCTATCCCTAAAACCTCATGGTTATATAATTAAATGCGACAAATTGAACAAAATAAGTAGAAAATACTTAATTTAATCTGCATCTAGTTACGTACTTCGTACCAAAATCATTAAGAACTCTGAAGTTGCCGTTTCTTTTACAAAACTTTAGTAGAAAGGCAATTTTTCCATTGTTAAAATATTTTTAGCTTCTGAAACAAACCACGGGTTACGCAAAAAGCGCTTCTTTTATTACTTTTTTCCTGTCGACAAAATATTTTCGCACAACAGCTTCCTGCGTAACCGTTTGTTTTATCAAGCGTTCATCTATTCGTCAATCGCAAAAACTCTTTATTCTTTGGCTTCAATACAATTCCATTGAAAATATTCATATATATTGGCTTATAGTGACTTTTATTTTATTTATTAAATGGTGGCACCATTTGGATAAATTTGCGTTTTGTCCTATTTAAATGTCAATTTAAATTGATACCACTTAATACAGTTACATTTATTACAAGTAATATTAGTGTATCTGACGAATTATTCCTTTCAAGTCTTTGTAGATAAGTACTTGAAAATTCATGCTTTTGTTTAATGGTTAGTGCATTTTTAATCAAAGAAATTCTTTTTATTATTGCTTTAGCGATACCAACTACTGCAACTTAAGTGATTGCCTTTTTTCTTTCTTAATCATTAAAAAACACTCACCTACTGCATTTACTACCTTTGCTTTCTAGGATTTGAATGCAAAGAAAGTAGCAAATATACCCGTCTCTAATTTATTATTTACCTATTACCTTCTAAGGACCTCGTTGCTGTGATATTGTAACTTTTAAAATTAGAAGTATTAAATGCAGTGAATTTGCAAAATTGCACTTTATTAACAGTAATAAAGTGCAATTTTGCTAATTCACATTTATCTGTAATAAGCACTTCTCTATCACAAACTTTGGTTTTCTATCACAAGACAAATTTTAGGGTATTCCTCGAAGCGCACCCATTTTGAAACGCACCTAACGAAGCGCCCCTAAAGTATTCCTCGAAACACACCATTCAGGTGCGCTATGATTTCCTTAGCGTTTCAAAATGGGTGCGCTTCAAGGAATACCCCAGATTTTACGCTATTATGTAGCTTACGCAGTATGGAGTTAGTTTTTTACAATATTCAAGTACAGAATGCATATTTTAGTAAGGAAACTTCAGCTGAGAAGTTAATCTACTTTGTTTGTTTAGTATGCCAGTGTTTATTTTATTCGGTTATTTAGGATAAGGTAACAATAAACACTCTCTGTAGGGTCCAACCTATTAAGTAAAGGTACCCTTTTCTTTTCCCCACTCTTTCTTATTCTTGCTTGTGCATTGAATTTTAATGATATTACTTATTCTATTTATTTAAATTATTTTATGCGTGTGTGGAATCATTTAATAGGAAGTATGCCTTTAGCTGTTTCTGAAATGTGATCGGCAATTAACAAAGTGATTTTATGGCTGCCTTTGTTCTGCTTTAAGTAAATATATAAAATTGCACATTTCATCTCCTTCTACATCATTAATATGTTTTTCTTTTCAATAGGTTACTTATGTCCAACATGCGTTGCGATACGTTTTTCGATTTGTTTTTATTATTATTCAAGCAAGTATTTTTGCAGTTGTTGCTAAAACTTTTAAATATAGTTTTAATTAAGACAAATAGTGGAAAGTTTCTTTTTATACTACTTATGTGGTAAACAAACATACGGCCCACTTGATGGTAAGCAGTTGCCTTAACCTATAGAACCTTGCAATACCTGGGATATCCCTAGCGTGAGACCTAAAAATCGGATTTTGTCTTGTATAGCGATCGATAGTCGTTAGTTATTTAGGTCGTCAAATATAAATGCTCACACCACATTTATTGTGTATGCTTAAATATTAATTGTACTGAGCCATAGAAAAATCAACCTTGTGGAGTAATCGTAAAGTATATAGTCCCGTGAGTATTTGGGCGAATAAGCGTTCATGCGAACATAAGACAAAAAACTACTAAAAGAACTTCGAAGATATAAAATAGTATATCAACTGTTCAACTTACTGTTACTCCAATACTTTGATAAAATTTACTTATGTTAACCTTATAACAATAATATATATTATTATTATCAGCTGAACTGACGTTAACTGCTAGACATAGACCTCACCCAAAGATATCCAACAGCATTTAGTCTTGAGCTGATCTTGTTTCTCGGTTACCCGCAATTGTTACTAGGTTTTTTTTTCATATCAAACTAAAAAGTTATCGGAGTTTATGGATGCCTGCAATAGCAGAGGTATTACTTGCGTGTTGCCGACCCATTTTTACACCAGCACTTTAAGATGGAGTATCCCTAGGATTGGAAAACGTTTCTTTCAAAACGCATCCCTAAATGAGCTCTGAAGATCTGTACTCATACACAGGAACACAACTACACCTCTGATCTTCTTTAAGGTGGAGGTCCTTCCCCAGTTGGGCTTGCTCGCTAGTATGGTGTACTACCTCTCTTATTAAATTATTGGTCCACCTTGTTTTGAGGCCTGCCCATGCTGCATCCATCATTTCGTGGTCGCCACTCCTTTTTGCCTCAATGGCCAATAATATTGTAATATAAGTAAAATATTTACAATACTTATTATTTCTAAGTGACTGAACAACTAAAAGCAACAACAATCTGGAAATCAGCTTAACCTACCGCCTCTTAAGCTTAATGAGGATTAATTGCTCACCTATTCAAATACTAAACCTACCTATTTGTATTAAATTATTAACTTTAGTCTGGCAACGTTATCGGTGCTTTCAGAACAGGAGAAGCGTCAATTATATTTAAAATCATCATCAATACATAGTGACGTATATTTCTGTCTTTATTTTCTCTCAGCTTTATGCAAAACTTTGGTTTTACAAACATTCAAAGGTCTTCTATTTGGGTCGACAACTGTTTCATATAATTGTTGATGATCAGGCGGGCTTGCACCTTGTGCATTTAGACTGCCAATAAAAAAAACACATGGGCATAGAAACATGTCATAACAAATAATCAGTGTTGTAAAGAAAACAATGACATACTTATACTTTTTCCATTGACACACTTTTCTGTTCAATTAATACCCACTCGTGCATAATGTAACAAAAACTACCCCATAAGCTACAAATATATCCTATTTCACAGTACCCATCGGATTCCGACAGCGAGTCTGTGTGGGAGACAGCTGATGTGACATTGGAGCGGGGTGCGAGCGGACTTGGACTAAGTATAGCAGGCGGGGAGACTGGCGGTGACGTCAGCATTACTCGATTAGCGGTGGGTGGAGCCGCGCTAAAAGACGGAAGATTGCAAATAGGGGATATTTTGTTACAAGTGAGTATAATGTGAGTTAATTATGAGTGTGAGTATCAAGTTAATAAAAATGTTTGAACCATTTTTGTTGGGCCACCAATCTTGTCCTGGTAGTAGAGTTGCCGAAAATGACGCATATGTTTAGTAAGAAATAAAAATTTATTTTTAGTTTGTTAAAATTAAGTATGTAGGTAAATAAATAAGTAAATAATAACGTATGTTTTAAAATATCTATTTTACTTATTTTTTTAATTCCATATATGTGCCCTGCAGTGGGTTGCTATTATTATTATTATTATTAACTAGCTCTTCCAGGTACTATCAATCAATCAATTAAAAGAGTTGCCAGAGTTTCTTGTAGGTTTTTCTGATGGCTCCTTGTCAGCGAACTAGCTGACATAATCTAAAGACATAAACTTTATGGCTTATTCATAATTTATGACCTTTATACGTCTTACTTTGTAACCTAAATTAATTTTGACTACGAGTTTTTTGCCACATGTATTTTTAAAGCCTTCTGTACAAAATATGAGCTAACAAGCACATAATTTATTGTTACAGTCACATTTTCTAAGCAGCATACTTCCTAACTCAAACACAGGGTGGGTGTAATAAATAATACAATTGTCGAGATCAATTGTCCCAAGAAAAATACTCGGTGCCGGTTATTTCCGCAACAAAATAAGGAACAGAACAGGAAAGACATTACGTAAAAATGATAAAGCACCAATAAATTACGTCATTTCCGTATCCAATTTTATAAGATGTCCTTACACATTTACTTTTTTGAAGAAAAAAGATTATTGTGTTAGAAAAAAATAATGTTTAAAAACATTTTTTCGTAAAAATATTACTCAAACACATAAGTATACGTCAACTCAAAAGTTGGCATATTTAATTAATTTCTTCGTAAGGTTGAATATTTAATTTGACAGGTTGACTTTTTATGAAGACTGACATAAATGAAGGTTTTCCTTATTTTCCATTTTTTCCATAAACTCATCGTTCTCATGACAATAATAAAACTGTCCCTGTAGTCTAAAGTGAGTTATGAAATGATACTAGAAGCGATAACGTGGCAGATTAACAGCAGCAGATTATAGCGAATTTCCGTACTTTATGTTACTGTTCCTAAGCTCCGATATGACTATTAACAGTCGCCCTAAACTTCGTAAAGGTTAATTAGCAGTTTCAAAGTAAATCTGAACCT
Organism: Trisateles emortualis; assembly: GCA_947095525.1. Lineage (NCBI taxonomy): Eukaryota > Metazoa > Arthropoda > Insecta > Lepidoptera > Erebidae > Trisateles > Trisateles emortualis. Next base: position 8,311,406 of record OX352735.1, on the reverse strand, counting down.
CAGTTGATAATTTAATTATGAAAGGATGACAAATAAAATTGTATTAGGGTAACAATCCCGGCGATGAAAAGTACTAGACGCTTTTGCAAGGTTATTTCATTGCGTTCTAATAGTTTGTGACATTTAATGACGGTCTGGTTCCGGGTTTAATTAAATTTCATTCTAGTTTTTATTCAATTTGTATTATTAGTTGGGCTGCTTTGCCATTTAGTAGATACTTAACGTTTGTCTTTTTGTTGCACTCGTAAATAAAAACAGTTTGAATAGATTTTGACTATTATAAGTAAAGTGGAAGCCTTTCAGCTGAGGATTAGACAACTTTTTTTATCAGTTTAAAAAATATAGACGCAGTATATTTGGCATATTTTGCATCTATTTATTTTTTAAGGGAAAATAAAAATGTAATTGCTTCAGAAAGTACGAAGTTACAAGCAATAGAATTTTGATATTCGTCAGACACAGCTGTATTGTCTGACTAAAATATTTTTTTAAATCTTACTCCCGTAATGCGATAGTAATCGACAGTTCTAGCGTATGCGTTTGTTTTACTAAAAAGAGACTAAAGTATTTCCCGATTTACAAACTTAAAAAAATTACTTATTTATTTTTATTTATTTACATATACCTAAATAATTTCTTATGTTTTTAATTTAAAAACATTTTAACTATAATATTTCTACTGATGACACTTTTATGAGTTCCACCCCCACATGAGACAAAAAAATTTCAACAAATTTAGTCCTTGGAATTTTAATACACTTTGTGTCCCTGATTAATAATAATAAGGATTAACAACCAAACTATTTATACATCACTAGACAATTTCCAACACAGTTATTTACACAATAAATTTAACTGGAAGATAGGATCGTTCCCCAATACTGTTATGGCGTTTAAACTATTGCAGATTAAGTTGTACCTACAATTACCTTGTAACTTAATTGTTATTATCAACTACGTAGTTCAGACGTGTGTATTACCGGTGTTTACGTGTCTGTAATATAGTTACACATAATACCTTTTACTATCTCGTTGGTCTAGTGGTCGTTTAGTGCGACTACTGATGACCAATCCGGGACTTGAGCCAAAAATATTATAGTTTTATGAGAAACTTAACTCAAACTCATTTATTCATTTAGATCAAATACACGATACCAATGAACGTCAAAATAAACAAAAGTCAGCATATTTTTTTCCTACAGCCAATTCGCTGATATGGGTAGGGCCTAGAGAAGAATTGGCAAGAAACTCTCGCCACTCTTTTCAATCGTCAGAGTTATAATATTTAGAATTTGGTATGGTACAATTTGAAGTAGGTAACAAAAAGGTACGGAACCAACACACCGTACCAAAAAAATAAATAGAAATCAAAGAAAAGAAAACTAAAACTAGAAACTAGCTGTTACTATTACTAACTGACATCCGCGCCCGCGTGAATGTCAGTGATAGCAGTGAAAAGTATCTTAAGTCCTTCCCCAAGACACCATCTATCTACTTGCCAAATTTTATAAAGTACATACATCTGTTTAATCATGAACAAGTAACAAAAAAATTTACAAACAGAGTTACTTTTGCATTCAAAATATGAATATGAATTCTATATGCATGTCTTATCTACCAATCCGCAGAGAGGAGAGGAGACCCGTGCACAGCTGTATGATATTGCATTCGTATTATAATATTGATAAGTATCGTTATTATTTAGATATTCAAGTAGTAGTTAGAACGTAAGAGAATATTATGCTAACGTATGGTATTATTATAAATAATAGGTAACTCTAGTACAACACAGATTAAAACCAAAGTGCTTTCAGACGTCGGATTACTTAGGGATAAGATCTCATCCCAATCTTACACTGGGGCGTACTTGTATAAGAGCTTACTTGAAGAGTAACAAGATGCTATTAGCACATTGGATATGATAAGGTGGGTTGTTGTACATTCGTCACAAAGTAAATTTACCACAAAAAATGTGTGTGTAAATTTGGGTAGAACTGTGACGAATTTACACATACTTTTTTGTGTGGTGTAATAAAAAGTTTTCTGTTTTAGAAAAGTTTTAGGCAATATCAGAATGTATAAAAAGAGTTATTCATAAACATATAATCTTGAAATATTTACAAAAAGCCTGAAACATATTATGGTTTCTTGAAAGGAATTTCAAAAGATTGCTTATGATGTAAATCTTGTAATTGTAAATTTTATTATTATATTATATTCTGTGTGTATAATCAAACATTAAAAAGGTCTTTTACCAAACGGATTTATGTACGCGTATAAAAATATAACAACATTTCGATGTAGGCGGAACGGTCCATAAATCATATAATCAATCAATTAATTCGTCCTACATATGTGAGATATTCCTAATATTGCCAATGAGCCTCTATCAACTAATGACTATAATTACGTGTTTGGGCGGAATATTTTTCCGCTGCAGCCAACATTAATAAATTGTCCCTGGTATGTAGGAGATATTACATAGAGTAAAGCACATAAAACAATTAAGAATTATATGCAATTTACGTTTATCCACTGCAAGAGAGGGAAAACTCGAAACAAAACCCTATACCAACTCGTCTGGCCAGCGTGGTATAGTAGGCTAATATCCCTCGAAATTATGGAGGAGATCCGTGCCCAGCAGTGAGACGTTTATGGGTTGAGATGATGATGATGATAATATTGTTTTAAACAGTTGTGGAAAAACATACAGACCCGAACGGAACCCGTCAGAGAGATGAAGTAAAATCCAAAGAAAATTCACAATACTTATTTCCATTCATTACTCGTACAGAGTTCATACTTTTTTATTTTCCGCAGGTAAATGACATCTCAGTGGAAGGTGCACCACATTCAGTAGCGGTGGATGCTCTTCAGAAAGCAGGCAACGTCGTTAGATTAGTAAGTTTACCACCATACAACCGTGCGCTTTAAAATTGTGCTTTCGCTTAATTGGTCGCTTTATACGAGTCTGTTTTAGTAGCATTCTCACTAATCCTGTCGTTCTGCCAGCTTGGTTTGTTGACTTGCACAAAAATATTCAAAAAACGTACAGAAACGTACACTTCCTGAATTGCAACAGGTTTGAAAAGTTCCTCGATATCTGCGTCGGGAATTGTTTTTGTTGATACTGATCGTTGTGTGTTGAATTTTGTATCTCCATTTTGTTTTATGGACGAACAACAAGTTGCCGAAGTTATGTAAAAGAGTTTCATTATGAGGTTCAAAGAAATATTTTCAGACAAGTTCATTATGTTCGTTCTGACCTTTTTTACAAGATGTAGGTACCTTTTGAGTAAAAAATAAGATCAAAGCTTTCAGAATCAGTATATAATTTTGTAAGATATTTTATTAAATTAATTTATGAGAAATGGATTTTTATGAGTTGTACCGTACGCAGTAGATAATAATTTAAGATTATGAGTGATTTAGATACATTTTACAGTTGTTTTTAATATCTAATAACAATGTTTTGTCTACCAGCGTGTGCGCCGTGCTCGTCGACCTAGGGTAGTGACGCTATGGCGAGGTGCTCGTGGGCTAGGCCTTGGAATAGCGGGAGGAGCCGACGATGCAGCGGGCGGTGGAGGAATCTTCGTCTCGCACATAGCGGTCGGTGGAGCAGCTCACCATGATGGAAGATTGAGACTAGGAGATAAAATTCTGGCTGTGAGGGATAAAGATGTAAGTTATTAATTTATTATGTATTTTAAACATCAATGATCTTCTACGGACTCAAATAGATACTTTAATATCAAATTTTGATAACCTTTTCTAATTATTAAATTTTAGTAGATATACGTTAATTTTATATTTAAAGATAGTGCTATGCTGAGTGAGAAAATAACCGATTTGTAATACATGAGTTGTGAATTTCATTTTGCGAAATTCATATATTCTACTCAAATGATACCATACAAAATTCACATACTTTTGAAGCCATTCTTGAGGCATGTTTGAGCTACCAATTCGCATTGGACTCACGTGTGGATTAAGGTCTAAACCGTTTCAACTGTCTTGGTAAAGGAGAGAACCCATGCCCGGCAGAAAGACATATACATATATTTTTTGGTATAATTGTTTTTATAGTTTAATACTAAATAAGTTTTGAGAAACTATTCATTAAAATTTAAATATGTCCTGAGAAAAAAAAATCCAAATCGTTTCAGGTGTCTATGAGTATATTTAAGTCGGCTAATGATAAATAATCATAAACCTACCTTTTATTTAAATGTAATTCAACTTACATCTAATCTTACATCGGAGTATTCTTAGAATACGTTACGTACATACTTGTAACCCACATCACGTGTCAAGTTGGACTCGAACTATTAGGTTAACATGGATACAACGATTGACAGTCCATTATCCGTCTTCATTTATCACGAGTATAAGGAAATTTCCATTTGTAATCAACTGCTATTGTAAATTGTAAACAAAAAATTAAAATTTAATAATGATAAATCATTAAACTGCGTGGTTGGTGGCGTAAGTGATTACCTTGCTGATTACCACTGCGTGGCATATTGTGGCTTCGATCTCCATAAATGGTGTTTTTGTGTCTTGGTGTATTTCGTGTCCGTTATTGTATATTGTAAAGTCCCCCGCGGCATAGGTTTCCTTTTCAAGTGCGGGTTTAAAAAATAATTAATTGCTTAGTAACAATACACAATCGCCAGAAAAACGAAAAAAAAAACTGTTGAGTGAAACGACTTTGCCTGATACAAAAATATAATGCGTATTTTTTATAACTTTAATCCTGCATTTACTTACATACCTAAAGCCGCGTTTTCACTAGAAGCAGCCGCGGGGGAAATTCGAGTCGCGAGTCGTGGTTATCCGCAACTTGAACTAAACAAAGCGACCGCACAGCGAGCTATGCAATCTTGGTAAATATGCATACTCAAAGGATCTGCAGCTTTAGAAAGAATATATATAGATTTTTGGGCATTAACCCTTGTTATTATTATTGTAATGATAATTAATTATGAGTTTATGTATAGTAACTGCTCAATTCCATTATTAATAGCAAACCTATAATAATGTCCTATTACTGGGTACGTGGTGAACGTCTCGGGTCTCGATCAACACACCAGTGGGTGTTGATCGAGACCCAAGACGTTCGCTAACGTACATGGACCAGTGTCCATGCACGTTGCTAAACGAATTTAAATATAGGCATAAATTTCACATTGGTACTACGAAAAAAAGGTCTTTTAAAAATGAGTGGTCAGAGTTTCTTGCCAATTCTTCTCGAGGCCCTACCCTTGTCAGTAAAGATAAGCAAGTGTTCATAAGTACTAAGAACGTTAAAAAACTATTCAGTAAGTATATATTTTCCTACAGTAAATTTGCTGACAAGGGTAGAACCATAAGAAGAACTGGCACATTCATTTATTGATCTTAATAAAGACATCACTTTAATTTTCAGTAAATTTTATAAAATGGTTTATTTATACAGGGCATAGAAACTTCACTAGTAGGTGCAACACATGCTCAAGCGGTATCAGCACTAAGAAGTACGGGGGATCAAGTAACGCTGGTTGTGTTAACTGCTGGATCTGTTCCGCCTGTCGCCAAAACCGCTCCGCTTTACTCTAGTAAGCACACCTTTATGCATATTTTTCATTTATCTTATCTATTCTTAGATAAGTTAGCAACTGCCTCAGTGGCTCTGTGTGTATGACTGCTGATCAAGAGATCCCGGGTTTAATTCCCTGGTCGTTCGATTCCTGAAATTTCTGGGAATAAAGAGTGCACTTGTTATATAGTTTTTATAGTTATTTGACTATCATCTTCCGTAAAGTGGAGGTGCCTTCTTAGGTGTGAACGAAAAGTAAACTAAGCAATTATAATATGAAAGCGTAGTCTGTCCTTCAACTTAGTAACGTGAACCTTGCTATAACTTGAACATTTTGAAATATCTGTATGTCATTCTCACACAGCTAAAACACAAGCGACATCGTGTTCAACGCTCCACGAACTCTTAGAAGAAGAACCGAGTGATATACCGAGGTAACTTTGTAATCTACTTACTTTCCACTTATGAGTTTAACGCTTACAAATTTGGCACGATGTCAGAATTTTAAAACGCATCTTTATAGGTCATCCTTTCTGGCAAGGAATTCGTTGTAAAACTTTTCATGTCTATTTTGAAATTATTTACAATTAAAAGCCAAGTAATAATATTAGTTATACTACTATTTTTTACTATTTTCTCAAAATTTCCATAAAGTTAAGAAAAATGAACTGCATAGTCAGTCTATCTGTCTAATCTAACAGCTTTGATAAGTTTAAAATAGAAAACGCGCTTACGTCAAATAAATTACTGTCAATATTTGACTAGATACTTGATGACCACTAATGCACTTAAATTTCACTAGGTATAATTAATCTATAATTACTTTGTCCATAAATTCCAATTTCGACTGGCAGAATTCTGCTCTGTAAATATAATTTCTTCCAACTAAATTTTGTAATGGGAATTTGAGGATTGATATAGTCTTTCTCACAATAGAACAAAGATTCCCTACAAAGATTCAAACAAATTAATCCTTTAAGTACGTCGATCAAACAGCTTACCTTGAATTTTAATAATAATTTGCTAATTTAATAAATTATTTCGCCGCTGTGAAGTAAAGACAATAAGTTTCGGACATTCAAAACTTTGCCTGCTTCGCCGTAACTGCAAAACCGCTAAACGCGTCTTTGCAACTCGTAATTCCTTAACTTTTGTAACTAAGCTGGCTATTTTCGAGTTCGAGAGTAATATTGGAGTATACCTTTATAAAAAAATAAAAGCCTTTTAAATTTAGGATGGACTTTTGTGTATCGTTATACCAAATTATTCTGACTCATTTTTGAACAGATTCTAAATATATTCTTTTAAAAATATATCCTTGTACTCGTAATCTAAGTTTGCTAAGGATATCGTAGTAAGATTCTAAATATTTAAGTTCAAATCATAGAAATAAAAAGTTGTTTCTATGATTTGAACTAACCATAACTAATGTGCACGTAATTTTAAGATTCATTCAATTTGTATACGGTTGAAAGAAATACGGGACGACATAATATGACTACTGACCAACCTGAGCAGTAAACGTACCTACGCATTTTCTTATGAAATTCAATTTCCAACGCAGATGCGTCCGAATGGTGCGGCTTGTTCGGTCCGGTTCTCGTCTTGGCATGGACATTGTTGGAGGCCTAGGCGGGGAGGCTGAGGGGAGTACAGAGGAGGACGCTTGCGGCGTTTTCGTCTCAGGGGTGTCAGTGGGTGGCGCGGCCTACGGCATGCTCCACAGAGGCGACAGGATACTAAGTGTTGATGGCAGAGACCTATCACGAGCCACGCACGAACAAGCAGCTGCGGCATTAAAGGTACCTATCTCAATATATAATTTTAAGTATGTTTCAAAATATGAAATAGAATTAAAAATAAAGGCACGTGAACTCGAAATATTTGCACAAAAGAAAAGTTAACAGTATGCGTGTAATGTTAGGAATTATTAAAGTATGACAGAACGCTTTTGTGAAATTAAACAGATTAAAATTTTGGCGAAGACCCAATGGGAAGGCAACCGCTGCAATTTTAATGAAACGAGTTCAAAACATAAGTAAAGTTAACAAATCTACCATAACGAGGCAAATTTTCCTTCTCACATTTTCTAAATAAATGTGACAAACGAAGTAATAACATTTTTATCTTTCATAAGTAAAATATGATAAAAAGTTTAGCCCCAGATTAACCTCTGCCTTAGAAAATGTTTATTTTGCATAATGTTACGAATAAATCGTAGATGAGGAAGAAATAATGCTTATGACGTTTGAAGGTATTGTAATCTGTACGAAATTAACTGCTTATTATATAACTGATAGGTTAGTTTATAAAATTGTAGCTGAAAGCAACCTCTTCTGACTTCTGACAGAGTTCTGAGTGTTTCATAATTGAAGTAATTCTAACGACATGTCAGATTCACCAACCCGCATTAGGCCAGCGTGTGTGAATTAAGGTTCCCTCTCTCACTCTCTTGATAGAGGAGAGGAGACCCGTGCCCAGCAGAGGGACATATATTATGGGTTGCTATTATTATGAAGTGACGACATTTTCAAAGTATTTTACGTGTAATATAAAACTCAATAAGCTGCTACAGATGACCACTAAAAATCAAATATATACATATATTTTCATAAGAAAATATTACACACATTTTCACGGGTCTTGTTTATACAAGACCCGTGAAAATGTGTGTAATATTTAATGTAATAAATTAATTCAAATGATTATTTATTTTTCTACTCAAGCAGTACTCCGGTACGGCAGTGACAATAGCGGCGCAGTACCAGCCGGAGCAATACGAACGCTTGCGCGCGCGCATCAGAGCTATCAATGCTGCAGCAGCCATGTCACCACACGCGAGACATGTTCCTGTTCATCCTGATCTACATTCTATGTATCCAAGGTAAATATTGTGCTTTTTTTTTTTTTTTTTTATACTACCAAGGTGACAAACAAGCATACGGCCCGCCTGATGGTAAGCAGTTACCGTAGCCTATGGACGTTTGCAACACCAGGGGTGTCACTCACGCGTTGCCGACCCTTTAAAAACCTTATAACTCCTTTCTTGAAGAACCCCATGCTATAGTCTTTTGGAAAAACCTCGGCAGGGAGCTCATTCCACAGCCTAATCGTACGTGGTAAGAAATTCCTCTGGAATCTTACGGTACGGCAAGTTTGAGGTGCAAGGATGTGAGGATGAACTCCCTGTCGGTGGCGAGAGGTGCGTTGATAAAATGTGGCCGTGGGCATCATCTCGAACAATTCCTCAGAACACAGCCCATTTTACAGGCGGTAGAACACACACAAGGAGGCGAAGTCTCTCCTTAGACTTAGTGGATCAATACCGCCTGTGAGCTTGGGATCGTCAACAATCCTCACAGCGCGTCTTTGGATGGATTCAAAGGGTCCAAGCTCGTATCCAGCTTACATTAAATTTGTTCTTTGTACCTATCTATAAGTATTAGTTGGCTAATATCCCTCCAAATGTATGGACCGTGCCTAGCAGTGGGACGTTTATGGGTTGAGTAGTTGATAAACTACTTTTAGTTACGGAAGCCGAGTGAGATATTCTGATAGACTTAAACCAATATCCATATAGACGAGAAAATACAACGTTTTATTCATTAGATTTTATTACCTTTGAATTTGGATCCTGGATTTCGGTAAGATTTAGAAATATTATGAGGAATTACTACAAGTCTTAGAATAAATTCTTCATCGACTCGCATTAGGGCAGCGTGAATAAATAAATCCTCACAGCTCTAATAGACGAGACGCGTGTCCAGCAATGGGACATACCTACATGAGTTGCTAATATTTATAATTTAATTCAGCTACAAATTCTGTGTATTTTTCTTTCTATAAGAATACAAACCATAAACGTTCAGTTTTATAAGAAGTTTTACGTTACAAACTTATTACGTTATTAGGCTTACCTAATAACGTATTTTTGTAACGTAAGTTTGTAACGTAAAACGTAATAAGTTTGTATGTAAGTATGCTATCTTCTATCTTAATACTATTGAAGCATACTTACATTGGTTTAAATTACTTTCCTCAAGACAGTCTAGACAATACAAGGTGTACCTAATAGGAAGTATACTACCAACTAATACATGCTAAAGTAGGAAACTTCAATACATATCGATTTCCCTCCTATGAACTATTATTAGTTGCTCAAAAGTTACTTTGAAATTTGATGCAGATAACACAACTTTATAGAGTTGATTCTCTTCATTTGTGGACTTGTTTGTGTTGCTTTTTTATAATTAACGTAAGAAAACATAGTTTCACGCCTTTTATCTTAAGATGTAGACAGATGTTTTATCCTACGTTTTGTACTTACGTTTAGTTAGCTATAATCTTCTAGGTCCTATTACTATATAGATATTTTTTTTATACTAAAAGTACGCCTTTGTCACACAGTGACAATTAAGCGTACGGCGCGCCTGATGGTAGGCAGGTTTCCTTAGCCTATAGACGCTTGTAAAGCTCCTGGAATAAGAAAGAATAATTTCCTCAAATGAGCTTTGGGGATCTACGAGTATATTTACTCACGTACCAACACACGACTACGAGTAGTTATTTGGCTGTAGTTATCTCTTTCCGCAAATGGGCTTGCTCTATCACTCTTATTCTATTACCTTTTATTATCTGTCATTAAAACCCAATACTAAATGTACTATATTGAACAAAGGTCTTCGTCATATAAACTACCAATACACTACCGAAGCATTTTCAAACTATTTATTTTACTTATCTACTCTACCTTAAATATTACAAAACCAATAAATAAACAGTCAAGTATCCTATTTATTTGCTGAAGCGTTCACTATTGAATAATATATAGAGATACTCTAAAGTTTTAAGCAAACCCTGTTAAACCGCGACGCTCGGTGGATGATAAAGTTTTTAATGAGGCACATGCCAAAGAAAATTTATTTCTAGCACACTCCTTATTACTTAAGCATTTCATGTTGGTTTTAGGTATGACTATTTATTAAAGGCATATTTATATAATGCAAGCTTTGCTATGCAAATTTCTTGCTATCTCTGTTTTTTGCAGCAAGTAAAACAAAGCCAGTAATACAGTTGCTTTTAAAAATGTATGTTTTAATTTTTCTGGTACAAATTAAATAACTAGAGACAATTTCGTGCGGCAGTTAGAAATAAAACAAAAGGTATTAATTCATTTATTTCGCGAACACAAAGTTTATCCAGACTTGGAATTACTTTCTGTGGGTCGCTCAAATATTTTTCTTGGCTAAATTGGATCCATAACACTTGACAATTATAAATTTGCAGTCAAGATTCAAGGTCAAGTTCAAAAAACTCGCATCAAGTTGTACCCGCTGCTTCGTCTTTGTTCTAATAGCCGGTACTTACAATAGCATAAGGATTACACAAGCGTTGTAAACCCTAAAATTTTGCATACCTATTAGGGTTAGTATGACGGCAGCAAAAGGAAACAATTTACTGTTTGTTTTTCTCAGTAGTTATTATTGAAGGCATTTATTTACCCAGAGATGACGCGGTTCTACTCAAAATTTTTAATAAAATGTTAACTGCAAAAATGCAGTCAAGTGGTCTACCACGGGCTGGCAGGCATTTAATAACTACTTTTTACATGAAGAAAGAAATGGAGAGAGGAGATTTGTGTTAAAAAAAGAAAGGCTTATTTTGATCTATTCAAATAATATTCTTTGTACGTAGCAATACAGTGAATGATATAAATACATATTTTAGTCTTGAATTAGAATCCACAGCAGCTACAGAATTGTTGTGTCATCTGTTGTCAACTTCAAGTCCTATCCTCTTAGCCTATAGTGGGCTACGTGACTTAGATGCTAATACAAAACTGACGTTATGCACACAAATTGTATATTCAAGATTTGTATTCGTATAGCGACGATTTTGAAATACAAACTGATTCTCCAGAGAGAATTTGGGTACTGCGTGCTTCGATCAAGACTCGAAGACGGTGCATGTGTAACAAAATCATAGATGATTTTTACCCTACAAAAAGTCAAATAACTAGTTGTAGACAATACTCCTTACTGATGTTGAGTTCTTATTCCTACGCCTAAAAGAAGGGAGGGAGAGTACTGCAAGTATAAGATGTCCTATCTTATGTCGATGTCCTCCACTTTGTAAAAGACCACAACCAAATAACTGCACAAAGCATTGTAATTATGTTCATGCGGGCAGTATACTTGTTTGGCAATTTTAAACACATCACGATATATACTTTTGAAATCGATTTGGTAATCATACATAGAAGGAAAATCATCGTGATCAGTTCATGGGATGAGATGGGTGACCGTTTTCTAAAAAAATATTGGGATCTCTACGTACTGAAAAAAGCACGTTAGACCGTTAGTCTTCCTGATCTATCTCCGGTCGTGTCGTCTTCTCGTGATGAGGATGATCTATGAGAGTAAAGAAATAGAGTGCACTATAATAAAGTGTCACGCCCATAAGACTAAGGACGACATTATTATTCACTAACCGCCGAATTAACTAGGTAACCTAACATTAACTACTAGTCAGGATAGCGACTAGACTACTAAGCCGGAGGTCATGGGTTCGATTCCCACACGGAACAAAACTTTGTGTTATTCATAACTGTGTGTTCCAAATCTTAAATGTAATCTGTGACCGTGAAATATTTATAAAGTCCCCCGCAAAACAGGGCGTGTACCCTAGTGCGGGAGCTGTCTTTAAAAAAATAAAAATAACAATAAGATTGTATGTGTTTACACAACCTAAGTATGATAAGATGAATGTCAGTTCAGTGAATTAAGTCTTCGTATTACTCAAACTCAACGCGCTGCGCTGAGGCATTCAAGTGGATTAATAATTTCACATAATAACATGAATAGGTATTATATGAAAAACAAGAGTTAATGTTTTATTACAATGTATTTTGACAAGAGAATGTCTGAAATCTAAGAGGCTTAACGCTTCACATTCATCATCATCATCATCATTTCAGCCAAAAGACGTCCACTGCTGGACATAGGCCTCCCCCAAGGTTTTCCACAACTCTCGATCCTGAGCCGACCTTGTCCATCGGTTGCCCGCAACCTTAACCAGGTCGTCGGTCCACCTTGTTGGAGGCCTGCCCACGCTTCGTCTTCCAGTTCGTGGTCGCCACTCTAGAACCTTTCTGCCCCAACGGCCATCAGTTCTGCGAGCTATGTGCCCGGCCCATTGCCACTTAATGGAGGCAATTCTTCGAGCTATGTCGGTTACTTTGGTTCTCCTACGGATCTCCTCATTTCTGATTCGATCTCGCAGGGAAACTCCAAGCATAGCTCTCTCCATTGCTCGTTGGGTGACTTTGAGCCTTCGCACGAGGCCCATAGTGAACGACCACGTCTCAGATCCGTATGTCATCACTGGCAACACACACTGGTCAAAGACTTTCGTCTTGAGACACTGCGGTATTTGGGACGAGAAGATATGACGTAGCTTCCCAAACGCTGCCCAGCCGAGTCGGATTCGACGAGTGACCTCTTTCTCGAAGTTGGACCTACCTAACTGGACTGTATGTCCCAGGTAAACATACTCGTCAACAACTTCGAGTGTAGAGCCTCCAATTGTGACAGAGGTGGGTGCGACATGGACATTTGCCATAATCTTAGTCTTGTCCATGTTCATTTTAAGACCCACTTGTAGTGAGACTCTACTGAGGCCATCGAGCATTGCGCCAAGGTCTTCCATGGTCTCAGCCATGACCACGATATCATCGGCAAATCGAAGGTGAGTGATGTACTCGCCGTTGATGTTGATGCCGAGTCCATTCCAATCCAGAAGCTTGAAAGCATCTTCCAGTGCAGCGGTGAAGAGTTTCGGGGATATGACATCTCCCTGTCTTACACCTCGCTGCAACTGGATAGGCTTTGTACTCTGATCATGGAAACGGACCGACATGGTGGCGTTTTCATACAAGCACTTCAACACTTCGACGTACCGAGTGTCAATTTGGCACCGCTGGAGAGACTGTAGCACAGCCCAGGTCTCGATCGAATCAAAGGCTTTCTCATAGTCCACAAACGCTAGACGCTTCACATTGTTTATACCAAATTATTTACTTGAATTTGTAGAAATATTGACGCGCGCCAAATATTTTTCTTATGGAATCTAGATATTTTAATAACCAGAAGTTTAAAGATCAATCCTATTAAACTGTATAATAAAACTCGATTACTATTAAATACAAATAAGATGGTATTATTGTTATGTTGTTTATTATTTACATACAACTAGTGATATAAACAAGATTATTATTATAGGATTATTAATTACTAGCTGTTGTCCGCGGATCCACCCATGCAAACAGAGACAAAAGTTTCGCATGGGAACCGTCCATTTTTCCGAGGTCAACAGTAGCCTATGACCTATTCCAGACTATAATCCATATTTGTGACAAATTTGGTTCTAGACTCTTTTAGCCGTTCTGGCGTGATTAGTAACAAATATTCATACAACCATACAAATTCTCGCATTATAATATTGGTATAAATTATAATTCAATAGACAATCAATTAGTGGCAAACATATATATATATATAAGCTAATACTGATATTCCAAGTACGTATCTTGTTTTATGTTAATCAGGCCTTAAGGGACAAATTATATAATAACGCCAAAGATCAATACCTCCTAACAAAATTATGTATAATCAACACGTAAATGCAGATTATTATAATACTGCCGTGTACTATCATCATCATCATCTCAGCTTAAAGACGTCCATTGCTGAACATAGGCCTCCACCAAGACCGAGCCGACCTTGTCCATCGGTTGCCCGCAACCTTTATCAGGTCGTCGGTCCATCTCGTTGGAGGCCTGCCCACGAGTTATAGGTCGTTTCGCCTGCCATTTATTCGCCCGAGCGGTCCAAACGACCAAATTATCAGCCCGATAGCATCAAAATCTGTCTGTACATGAAAATTAATAAAACCTCCATCAGGCGAAACGCCCAATCAAATATTATAAATTTTATAATTTGGTCGTTTGGCCCGTTCGGGCGAATAAATGGCGGGCGAAACGACCTATAACTCTTGCCCACACGCTTCGTTTTCCAGTTCATTATATTAGGTAATTATTAATTTAACTATGGGCTAAGGTATCTTCTTTTACTATTTAGGTGGCAAACAGAATAAAAAGGGAATTTTAATCGCGATAAACGACAGCCACGCAGGCGACGCCGCGAGCAACAACTACTAAGACTTTAAAACTAAAAGTAATTTTAAATAGCAATTAAAAATACTTTGAAATTACTTATGCTAAAAGCTTTAAATTTAAAACTATGTTCTAAATGAAAGTATTGTTAAACATTTGAGTAATTCTAGTTTCAGACAAGTAAGTTGTAACATCAAAGAAACATTGATTAAACGATGTTGGTTTCAGTTTTAGTATCTACTTTCATTAAACGAAATGTCAGACATAATAAAAATGCGGTTGTTAGTACTTTAATATATATCAAAATAAAGCTCGCAATTCAACGAAATGGAAGAAACTTACTTTTATTTTGTTAGTATCATAGTCGTAAAGTAAATTATTTACTTCTATATAGTTCAATTCAAAGCTGAAAATGAAGCCACATAACGTATTGAAGTCTCGTCATACATACGTATGGATAATATATACTAGCTGTTGCCCGCGGTTCCACCCGTGTGGATATCGCGACAAAAAATAACCTATTCGCCATTCCACACCATAATTTATCCCTATGCCAAATTTCCGTTCCGTTCAATAGTTTTAACGTGAAAGAGTAACAAACATCAGATTTATAATATTAGTAGCATTAATTAATAAATTTTCTTCATTTCAAAAAAATAAACACTGCATGCGAAAAGCCAAGGATGCAAAGTAACATGCACTTGGTGGAGCCTATGTCCAGCAATAGATTGCAATAGAAAATTGAGGTTGACTACACAAGTGATGCTCTAGACCATCATCATGCAAGCGACCATAGAATACGGTACCTGCTCACCATCAATTGTGCCGTCTGCTTGTTTGACACCAAAGTTCTTTAAAAGAGTTAGGGCACCTTACTAGCGAGCAAGCCCAACTCGGGAAGGACCTCCACCTTACAGAAGACCACAGCCAAATAACTTTACACAGCGGTGTAGTTGTGTTCCTGTGTGTAAGTACATTTCTCCAGTGCTCATTTCCTCATTTATAAAAAACAAGTCGGTTACATTCCCACTTGGCCACCACCGCTTCAAAACATTTAGTTGTGTAATAATTATATTCATAACATTTCCACCTAACTTCTAAATTAGATGGAAGCAAGAAAAGCCCCTTCGCATGTTCTAAACCGATACACATTCAAAATACGGTTCCCCAGAGAATTTTAATCTGGAATACTAATTAATGTATGTAATTAGGATGGTAAGGTCGTGCACCCGTATTAGAAATCATTATCATGCAAATTAACTATAGTGTAATATTATAAACTGTGCTTAGGTTGTATTGAACGCTTTGGCGTAATATTATGTAGATATTAAGGTAAATAATGGATAGTATATTCTAGCTTAATGTTAGCGTCATGAATGCTTTGATACGTAAGGTATGTAGATTGTGATGTAATTAACTATTTAAAGGATAGCAAAAAGATTATTGGCATTGATTTTAATGTTTTTACTCGTATATTGAGTATTGAGAAGTGGTATAGTATTATGGTGAAGGAAAACATTAAAAGAAAACCCGCTAGACTTAAAAGAATTTTAAGGCATTTTTAATCCAATAACCCGTATAAGACCTAAGTGCAACGTGTATGGATTCAGGCCTCATTCCTTTCAACACTCTTGATAGAAGCGAGGACACCCAGAATTTAAACATAGCGGTTGCTGTTACATAGATTATGCAAGCAAGTAGGTAAGCCTAATCATTTTGGGATATCATATTATGTTTAGAGAAACTAAACCCGAGATGGGATCAGGTATCATCATAACAAAACCTTACTCTTACAAAGTCTTTTGAGTCTCGCGAGTGAAGATTCAGGTATTGCAAGCGTCCATATGCTATGGTAACTGCTTACCCTCAAACGGGTTATATGGTTGTTTGCTATCTGTCATAGGTAAATATAGTTACCTATATCTGTATAATATAATATATTATGATAAACGTTACATATATCGGCCATTCATTCAATGAACTCCGATACATATTCAATATTTGTTTAGGTATGTATGACTGTACGAGATTGAATTGACTGTGAAAGACACATTTCCTAAAAGCTAAGCTCAAAAGAGAAAGGGGTGTATACAAATATACGATTGTTAGCTCAAGTTGGCTCGAGTCGAGGCTGCGGTGTCGTATTATTTTCTCAATTAGAATACAATTCAATGTAATTTATGGGTTAAATATTCTTAAAAGATCTCAAATACGACGCGACTAGATAGTCGCGTCGTATTTGAGATCTTTTTATTGTATTTGAAAGCTTTCATAGAAACTTTTCAACGAAACAAGATTGTTTCGTTGAAAAGTTTCTATGAAAGCTTTCCGACGTCATCATCACACCCTGAACATCACCTAAGAAATAGGAATATAGTTCCCGAAATGATAAATTTAACGAGCCCAAACACGACGCAGTTATCTTGTTTCGTTGGAGAGTTTCTATGACCACCTCCCAACTTCATAATTTCGTTCTAAACACCATTTAGGAATATAGTAGCCGTTAAGAAAAATCCTACGACCCCAAAGACAAATCGACTATCTTGTTTCGTTAAAGAGTTCCTATGGCCACTTTCCAACTTTTAATCATCATCTCGGTCAAAAGACGTCCACTACCCGATCCTGAGGCGACAAGGTGGACCGACGACCTGGTAAAGGTTTCGGGCAACCGATGAACAACTTCATAAAAATGTAACTTATTTACGTCCGCAATTCGATTCCTCTGGATTAAGAAATAATTCAGAATAAAAATGCTCTATAGTTCTATTTAGCTACACTGTAACTAGCTGTCCAATTAATAGCAACTAAACTAGGCTTAACCCTCTCTAGTTTAGTCTTATCTACTCTAGGATATCCTGTACCCTGAGTGCTATTATATAAATCATATGCGCTAGCACCAGTTCTCGCAACACAATCTCTGTATGCCATGCAAAATTGTACCTTATGTGTTTATGTTAAGGATGAAAGGCTCTCTATTCATACTATAAATATTGTATTGGTATATGAAATAGGTTATTAACTCATGACACTAGGCCAAGTCTCTAAAAGCTGTAGAATATGCCAAAAAGTTATTATCTAGTAATAAAATTACGAGGTCGGTCGTGAATTTGTTTGTAGTGTTATTCTTTTACATAGGTACGCTATAATTGTCTTTTAAGGTAAATCTTTTTGCACATAATTCTGTTATGGATTATTTTAAGTGGCTAACATATCTCTGAAAACATAGATGATATATCCACACTACACTATAAGTAAAACTAATTAATTAAGGTCCCGATGTGTTTTTGGAAAACCAGCACATATCTTTGGACTGATCGCAGCAAGGTTCCTTTATTTTGCCATCTATTGATATGCTAAACTATACGGCTGTATGATAAAAGCAATTTTATGAAATTGATAAGTATCTGTCTCCATAACTGTACCCAAAAATATTACTTTTTATTATAGCCACACGCCGCACCGCGGACCCAGTAGCGATGATACACAATTAAATATTACGTCAGACTCAAAGTCAAATAAAAGTCTTTTGCGTTTAAGTAAAGCATAAAATAACACCTGCGAACATTCCAAATTCTACATTTATTGGAGATAGTGTAGTGGAATAAGAAATTGATTCGAATTCTAAGGTGTCCGCTTTTGTATTTATAGAAACAGCATAAACATCCACGGAGACAGTATCGGTTGGAAATAAACACGTATCCGGTTCCCTGGGGGACAAATGTAGAATACATTTTCTTAAACTTATTTTTAAAATGGAAGTAGGGGTATTTATTTTTTTATATTCGTGTAAAAGTAATGTTGGTTGTGGAGAATATTGCCTGGCAGTATTTTATTGAATGTTACAGTCGATTATTATTATTTCAGTATCTACATTGTCATATTCAATTATCGTAAATGTTAAATAAATATTTTTCTAATATTTATGTATATTTCGCACCGTCTTTTTAGCGTAGTCTTATTCCAGTAAAATTTTTATTCAGAACAAGAAAATGTTCACGTATGCTTAGTTTCTCAGTTTTCTTTTGTATACTTTCGCTTGGAGGACTTCTTTATTTGGTACGACTTTCGCCATACGCCAATAAAAATATTTGACATTTTGTTAACCAATTTAACTACTCGCAGTTAGAAAAGCAACTGTACCTTTTAAAATCACTTTCTGGATTTCGTTTTTACGTAAAAGAGAGATATTTCGTCTTAAAATAATATCTTATTGAAATCGTTATAACTATAGCTACAAATACACCAAATATCAAAACTGAACTAAATATGAGGAGAATAGCATTTTGTACATTATAAAGCGAACAATACTTCTCGGAAATAGGTACCAATTCGTTATAATCTAAATAGAGTAAAAGATAGCAATACGCTGAAGCACAACGTTTCACGAAATTTCTGTTATTCTATTTTGATAATGTTCCTTATATTATGGTTATTAGTACGCAACATTGGTCGAATTGTGGGTATAAAACAGCTAGTAACTATGTGCATTGCATTTCAAATTTTCGCTATCCTCAGTATGGACATTAGAATTGTTGGCTTGACTCCAGTTTTCCAGGAAATTGGTCTTCATTAGCAACTACAATTATGCACAGAGTATGCTTTATGAGGCTATTTCACATCAAAGAGTAATTTCTGACAGTATTTGTGTGATTATTTTGTTTTATACATTTTATATTGCTAGAATAGTATGGTTAGTTATTATTGTAATAGATTGGTTTGTAAAGTACACTGCAAGTTTTATGGTGATAAAATTAAACCAACTAGAAAAGTAAATTTGAAGCAAGTTTAAAAAATCGTGATAGCTTTTAAAGTTTCAATTTGTGTAACAAAAGTAGTATAGCTATAACAATTTTCAAAAATGGTACTTTTTGGGTTTTTTTTTTTATATTTATAAGTACTAAAACTACAGTTTAATATTTCAATTATTTACATCTATATATACAATATACCTAATATATTTACAGTTCTTAAAAAAAATATACATAGAAAATACACGAAAAACGGGAGGGACTGCTTAGTAGGCGTCATAAAATTCCTCCGCATCGACGTCTGCTGGAAACGTGCCCAGAAGACTGGCAGCATTGCCACGTTGAATGGCAATGCTTATTCTTTGAGCCAAAAATAAGCCAGCCCTCTGGTCACGTGAAGCCTCGATTAAACGCTTCGACAAATCTTTAAAAAGACCGCGAGCACTTGCACCCCACGGCCCAAGCGTTTCGACTCCAAACGGCTCAAACACATAATCTCCGATGAGATTATTGTATTTGCGCCGCTTGAGGGTCTCCGCGGATGCAGCAGCAGCACCAGCACAACCTGCTGTACTTGGAAGATGAGATGGCGCAAGGGTGTCGACACATGTTGCGTCCCACACCAAAGGCCTACCCATCTTCCATGGCAGTAAAGACATACCATCAGGTCTCTTACCATCGTTGCGTACCAAACCATTGGGTTCTAGTACAGCTGGAACGCCAGCGGTGACAAGAGCACGTATATCGTTAAGGTTGGCGTGCCGGGATATACGGCCTGCACTCCTGCTGCATGACAGGCCGTGGTGTCCAAGGCTGTCGACGGCTTCACCACAGCAACATCTATGCGGAGAAACAGAAGGAGCACCTAGGCGAAGGCAAGTAGCTATACGGAAGGTAGTATCGTCCAACATGGTACCTATGTTGGGCGAACAAATTTATCTATACAAGATAATCACACTTTGTTTGACCCTTGAATTCAAAACAAAGCTTCACGATCGTCTGCAATAATAAGCGCAACACCGAGGACCAACGAGGTAATCTCTCAAAGAGTTTTTAGGTTTAATATTATAAATACATAATATATATGACATGTGATAAACTGTAACATACTTTTAAGATTTCTTACTTCATAGTAACAATTCACAAGTGTACCTATACTACTGTATTATACTGTCAAAAAAGAGGTCGGTAATATTTTTGCTCAGCCTTAGAAATATTATTATTACTTCTCCTACATTACCCAAAAAATATCACACAATGTAACCATGTTAAGGTACAAAATGTACATAAAAACTATCTAATATCTTATGGAAGCGTTACACGTATTTTTGGCGACATAACGGAAATTAGGTTGTGTGAGTGTACTGCTCAATTTAGTGTATTTTTATGATGATTTATTATAATAACAATTTTTAAATATATGCCTAGGTAAGATTCCAGAGGAATTTCTTACCACGTACGATTTGGCTGTGGAATGAGCTTCCTGCCGAGGTTTTCCCAAGAGACTATAGCATGGGGTTCTTCAAGAAAGGACGTGGGTAAATAAACACCTCTGCTTTCACACTGAGAGAAAAATACGTAATGCTTTTATCGTATCGTATCGTAGTAAAATTAATGAAACTTGGAGCTCCTGCTCCTAATTTGATTTATTAAACTGCATCTAAGAAAGTAGTCGGTAGTGCAAGGGACGGATATTCCTCATCAGGGTCGCTTCTTTTTATTAATTTGTTTTAAAAATGTTTAGCATATACGTGCAAGGAGTTTTTATAGGATCGGCAATGCGCAAGTGATACCTGGTGTAACATGGTCCATAGGCTACGGTAACTGCTTACCATCAGGCAGTTCGTATGCTTGTTTGCTTTCTTGGAAGTTAAAAAATTTGCCTTAATGTTTTTAACAAAATAATTTATCATTGTCAGTATATAAATCGTTCAGGATAGTAGAGAGAGAGATAGTAGTTTTTAATTTATTTTAAGATATTACATTTTTGGATAACAACATCCAAAAACGTATTATTTATAACTCTTATTAAGGCAATCTATAACTACCCTCATAACTTTTCAGTGAAACATTCCGATTTTCCTCACGGGTCACTCGCGCCGGATACCGCGTGGGTGTCCCATATCCTCTGGCAACAGACACTATTAGTTATCCGATTCTTATTGTGATTTGTCGCACAGTTGACGGTTAAGAATAGTGCCGCCCTTATTCTTTCCTTTGGATATAGTGGAATATTCCAATTGATAGAAAAAATGTTTCGTTTGTTGAGTATTAAGTTGCAAGATCTTGTAACGATTTATTATGAATCAAAAACAGTACGTATTGTAAATGTTTGTAACTCTATACTGTACTTTGATACTTAGATTTAGGTAAAAAAGTTAATAAATGACGTACTATCGAGCAAGCCCGACTGGAGAAAACCTTACAAAAGGAATGTTTTCCTATCCCGGGGATATTCCATCGTGTAAAAAATGGATCGGCGACACGTAAATGATCCCTTGGGTATTTAAAGCGTCCATAGAATACGGTAACTGCTTAACATCAGACGGGTCATATGTTTGTTTATCACCCAAGTAGTATAAAAAAATAACTTATTGTATCCTTTTTATATAGTATGACATTTGCATCGATTCAAAGGCAGTGCATTCGCAATGCAAAAGCAATACAGTCTCAACTTTTACACAGAATGGCTTTTTGCATTGATATAGATGCTACGCAAAAGCAAGCAATCGGGATGCAAATTAAATTGCAACGTTTGCATCGATATAAAAAGAAGTAGTGTTTATTCTATCTAATATTTTATTTCCTGAGAAGTTTAACGGTATAAATATCATGCAAAGCGTATTTATCGATGCAAAAAAAATGTTATAGATATTAATATCGTAAAAATATTTTCGTAGAATAGCGTAAGTATTACAACATTCCAGTGAATTCCAGATTTACCAAACAAACAGAGCTCAAAGCAAAGTACACGCGGGACGAACCAAGCGGGAAAACTAATTAATAGGATAAGCTACTTCAACTATGATCTCACAGTAAAGACCACTTATTAACAAACAAAACTTTCTTCTTTGTAATTATTTAAGACTATAATACCCGTTAAGTTTCAGTTTAAAACCAAGCAATTATTTTTCAAGGGAAGGAATTTGTGTTCTATGAGATGTAAATTGTATCTTAACTAATAATGTGAAGAGGAAAGATTAAATTTTTTGTTTGTTACAATTTAACTCAAAAACCACTCGACCGATTTTTAAAACTCTTTCATCATCAGAAAGCTACATTATCGGCGGGTAACATAGGCTATATTTTATTGAAAAAAATGTATGGGATCCTTACGAAAACTAAATAAAAATGTTGCCGCTAGTCCTTTTTGTATCTTTCGTCCTAGATATTACCTAGATGATATTTCGCAACTTAAAAGATTTTTACACAATTCAATTTAAAACTCTTGTGTCTTACTATTAAAATAATAATAATAACACATTATATCACTGCCACAACACTGCTAGGCTACTGGGGTCTCCGATTCTCTGTCAAGAGAGTAGAGAGGGTTTAGACGTAAATCTACACATAGGGTTGGTAGATCAGACATTTCTTTTAAGAAGTGTGGACTTTTGAGACCTCACAATGCTTTGCCGTAAATGATTTGATTGGTAAGAAAAATTATAAATGTGTACTTTACCAATGTAAAGTACACATTTTGTATATTTGTGTGTAGTTTGCACAGTACCAATGTACTGTCACTTGGATCGCAATCACCCCTTATGACAATGTATTTAAGTCAGTTATTTTCCTATTCGGCTACCACCGCGTTTTACAAATTTATTAACATAGGCACCTATTTTGTCCATTTTTTGGCATACTTAGCAATATGATACTCGTAAATACTAAGATTCTGTATATCCTACCTTCGACTTTCCTCAAACAGTTTCCTCATCCAGAAGAGATTATTGTTTGAGCAACGATCCATCCATCCGTCTGTCGCCGGGCCATAACTCACGAGCCATTTAGCCAGGCCACTGAGGCCATTAATTTAGAGAATCCCCCAAACGCAATCACGTTTGACATTCGACATGCTCAACCCCTGTTACGTAAGATGCTATAAAAAGGGGAACAATAATATTTTGTTATTTATATATTGTGTGGTTTGCATACGAATAATTCGATTTTAAAACTCAAAATAATTGCACAGATCCGTATAAAATTTGGCAAGGCCTCGAGGAATTTACAGGTATAAAACATCAAACCCTATATCTTAAACGAGGCAGTGCCTATATCTAAAAAGACATAGTAGATACTACATTATTCATTATAAAATGTATAACTTCTAGATATAACCCTGTGTTAGTCCACGCCGCAAGATCTTATTTTCCACCGTCATATTCAGTTAGTCTCAATTCATAAAATCTGGCATGAAAACGCTCCACGCGCTTATATTTTTCTACTGCATCTTTTGCGGCTATTGTGGCTTAGATTCATATACATGGATTCTTCAGTGTCTCTTCGGAAGATATTGTGAACATTATACATACATATATTATCATTACGCCCGTCTCCCATAGGAGTAGGTAGACACTATGGTACGCCAATTGAATCTCAGCTTATTCATCTTTAAAAAAATAACTTCTACACAAAACAAGTCAATGTGACTGAGTTATCAGACACAACCATCAAGCCTATCGTGGGAGAAACCCTATCTGAACAAGTTTTCTTTGCTTCGACTTTTCCTTTTTTTTTTGTTTATTAAGTAGCAAAACGTTAAATTTAATAATAAATATTGACACTATTCACATATTTCCTTAAAGAAGCTACTTACTTAGAAGAAATACTTGGTACTGGTCGTGCGAGAAAAACAAAGTATGGTGTTAAAGTCTGCTTAAATTTACATATTGCTACTCTTTAACACCATACTTTTTTTTTTCTCGCACGACCAGTACCAAGTACTACTTCTTAGTAAGTAGCTTCTTTTATCAATAAAGTAAGTATCGTGTTTTGACTGCATCAGCTTGAATGCTATCATACTTGTATTTTACAAAAGATTGTAACTATCTGGCGATTAAAAAGAGTGGCCTGAGTTTCTTTCTAGTTTTTCTCAAGGCTCCACGTCAGCGAACTAGCCCTAGAAAAAATTTGCTGACATCATCTTTCTGGTTTATTCATAATTCATAAGTGTTACTTTGTAACCTAAATGAATAAATGAAGTTTGAATTTGACTGAGTCCGAAGTCTATTAAAAGACTGCCAAGCCAGCCATGGTAATGTATGCCCATATGGTACATTTCGGTTTGGTAGAAACAGAATAAAACCACATACATAACGTTAACGTAAGTTAAGCCCGATCGTAACTTAATCACTGGCTAACTTACCAACCTTTAATTTGTGGACTGGCACGTCCACTCGACCGTTACGTCACTTTCATGTATCATGACTGTAATTTTCTTTTTCTTTTGTTCGCAGGTAGCAGAGGAATTCCTGTGAAACTGACCATTCGATGAGAACTGAATAGTAGCTAGTGAAAAATTTATAACTATGTATGTTAAACAATAAAAAATATCAATTTCATAATGTGACCGTGGCATTCCTTCTTATTGACATGTTTATTAGTAAACACCTTATGTTAGGCGGCTCTCATGCATACGTTGCTTATTTTCTAAACTAGCATTATAAATAGGAAAGATTTAATTGTTTGTTTGTCTTCAAATCAAATCAAATTTATTACTTTGCAAACATGGGTACAATAAGTTGGTACATATTAAAAAAAAAAGTCGCATTCCATATTTAGCCGTGCGGCGTGCAAATTGTTTTAAATAAAATTATACATAAAATCTAGGAAAATTACTTTACGTTACATTATATAAAATTGAAAATAAAAAAAATAATTAAAACAATACAATTATATTACAAATATGAAACATATCTCTTCTCGTCTTCTTATTGTTTGATTAGTGGCCTCGTGACAAAGTTATTTAGATCGCCTATATTCAGGCCTCTGTTGTGATCTAACGACTTAACTGACGGGACCGACTTTTAATGTGCCCTCCGAAGTGAGACGCTTAGATAAAATACTATGCGGTCTTAGAGTTACCACACCCTTGGTAGCTCTGATCGTTTTCCGAACAGCCTGTGCACCTGACTATGAGCGCCTCAACTAGTTTAGCTATTAAAGAAAATATTTTACACATTATCTGCGAGGAACAAAATCTATATTTATTATTTTAAATGAGAGAACAATGCGAAATCTAAATAAATATTCATCCTTGTAAAGCCGGGACAGGCCACTCATTAGGCTGTATAATCCCACAAACAAACTACAATTTAGGTTAGGCTCAATTTATTTCAGATTATTTTAATAACTTTTTGCGTCATCTTTCAAATATTAATATTTCTTTAAAAAGTGATTGGTTTAAAATTATGCTAAATAATTGGGAAAAAGAACACGTACAGAATATCAACATCTCACTCTCACTAATTGAGGCAACGAGCATACCAAAATAAAAGGGACGGTTGTCATAATTAAATCACAATTATTTATGGAATTTATTTTAATTAAAAAAAAGAAAAGTTATTTATATATATGTAAGGAAAAATATGAGTTTTATCATACACAAAGAAGTTGTAAAATACTGGCTTCACTGACTGGTTTAAATGCAAAACTATCTCTAAGAATTTATAATAAGTTGAAATACTTCTGCAGTTGTATGTAAAAACTTATCCAAAAAGCAAATTAAAGCCTCTTTTTAGCTACTAACGAGAGCATACATTACGTTACGACCTCAATTCCACTGTTTGTTCTACATTGTACGTTTTTAAACACAAAATGAATGAGAGCTGCCTAAATCCAAGCTTAAATGATGTAAATACTTTTTTGTGTGTTGTTTTCATTCAAATGTATTGTAACCACTGTAAATTTCTTAGACCTAAGTTATTTAAAAGTAAGCTGTTACACGTAATCTTTTTGAACTGTGATATTAAATTAAAGTTAGTATTATTATTGTACGGTAAATAAAACTGAATATATGACATTGGGCAAAAGTATATATCCTTTATATATTATCCTTTTTATACTATTTGCCAAAGAGCAATAAAGTGCAGTATTTTAGGTTGGATCTCATCAACTGCATACCTATTATAAAATGGTCGTGAACAGACACTGAAGGCGTGGTTCTTAAGCCTGTTTAGGCTGGAATAGATACAGATGGTAGTTGTCAACAAAATGCATTCTGACAAATCTGACATGAAAAGAACTAATTCAAAAAAAGCAAAATAATCCGTAAAAGGTAAGTGATTTCGTATGTTTTTTTACTGGTGCATTCTCTATTCTCTTATTCTCACAGCAATTGAGCAGTTATCCTGATACAACTGGAAAAACGCAGAACCATTGGCTTTACGAAAACGGTCAGCCATTCACGGACCGTTCGTAGCAGACTGCGTGGCCATTACGTGCATACGACTTCATACTATTACTACTTCAAGCATATTCTAAGTTTCTAATTAATCTAAAAAATAATACAAGACAATTATTTTTAATGAGATTGTACCTAGTACGATCTCATTAAAAATAATTGATCACGCCCCAAAGAAGAGTAAACGCATTCTTCCAAATACATTTGAAATCATTTAAGAGTAAAAATATACGGTTCTCTGAAATCCAAAAAAGGACAACATTCTTAAAATAAAACAGCAATAAGAAGTAAATGAATCACCCAATCAAAATCTCTCTTTTGTCCAAAATTTTAATACAAAATGACCTTTTATTAAATTCGGAACAAACTTGAAGGCGAATTTATGCGACGTTGTGTCAAAACTCCTGAAAACTTGCTCCGTTCACGATGTTTGCGTTTAACAAACATGTTTAAAATTTCAAATGGAGGCTTGTTTCAAATTAAGTGACACGTGTCATGCTGTCTGCTCTTAAGCTGACAGACCAGACGAGGCTACTTTACTTAATATAAAAAATACTCCTTAGAAGTTATAGAAATGATAACTGTAATAATAATTTTGAGAGTAAAATAATAATATAATTTTACATTCAAACGTAACTCTCTGTTTTAATATTTTACCACATAGTATATCTTTCTCTAAAATATTTGATTTCGCATAGACATTGGATCTCGCTTATCACGGTAAAAAGTACCCTATATGCCCAAGATACCATCTCTTTGCCAAATTTCATTAATATCTATTCAGCCGTTTTGTCGTGTAAAGGTAACGAACAAACAAACAAACATTCGCATTTATAATATTCATAAATAATTATAAGAATTTAACCTTTTCACATTTACTCTAATCGTCTGTTTATAAGACAATATTTAAATGAATTAGACGATTATACACGACGAAAAAATCATAGCTTATCATCACGCCTATTTCGCCTAAAGCGTATACAGAGTATATATAAGTATAAGTATGACGTAAGCATATAATTAAAAAAAAACTAAATTACATTACATTTTACATCATGTGTATAATATTTGGACATGGTGTGTCAATGCAGTCGACGTACGCCAATTTTGGCTCCTTTGTTACATTCAATAACGGAACCGAATATTATTTTCATTTACTAGTTCCGAAATTAATATTGAACAAAGCGTGTATTACAATTGCAATTATGTTTTTGTTTACTCAAAAATATTTTACTTCAAATAATCGTTTAATTTTGTATTAAAAAATAATGTTGTTTTGCTCAGTAATTTTGAATACCTCTCTCTCACATTGTGTTAGATTGCCGTATCATAAAGAGTAAATCATGGAATTTCATGAATCTGTTAGGTTGGTACTTAACCTCGCATCGATCTTTGCTGCTATTACTTAGCTACGTAATCTGATATGATACATAAACATCGGAGGCGTGAAAGCCGATATTAAAATCAATAGTCCTGGAGAAATTTAGTAAAAAAGCCTCGCATAGAATGTAGTAGGTTAGTAATATTTATTGTAATCTTCTTCTTAATGTTTGGTTAGTGGCCAACCAGCCTGTCTAGAAAGCAAATAGTGAATGAAAGGGATTTGACGCAAGCTTACGACATTGTATCGTAAACTTATCTCAAATCCCATACATTTACTTTCTATTCTATTCGATTACTATTTACGCCACTTGTCTAGAAGAGCTGATGACTGAGTTATGTACATAGATCGGCCATATATAAGGCCTTTGTCTTAATCTAACGACTTTTAACAGTCGGGACCTCATTTAACGTGCCCGTGCTGCGCTCTTGGAAGCTAAACCCGCTGATCGTTTGCCGAGCAGTGAGTGCACTTGGCTATGAGCGCCTTAATATATTTTTTAACTAGCTTTTACATCGAAGTTCTGTAATTATCTGCGTCATGGATCCGTAGATATAGGTAGGTATGTATACCTTCACGTGGTTAATTATTTCCCTTTGTGGTTTGATTCATTTGCGGTTGGTAAATGACTGTAACATATGAAACAGGTAAACAAGGTGACATTCCAAATTAACTAAATTATAAATTAATTTGCTTATTGAAACTGTTATTTGGTTAGTATTATTCAAATTGTTAATTGGAATTTATAATAAATATGTATCAATAAACTGTCACATTAGCAATTTACGCACAAATAGAGTTTCCTTTTGATGAGATTGAGATCGGGCCGTTGATGTGTTAAAGCCGAAAGAAGGGGGGTTTTAGTATGCCGGCCGCCTAACATCTCTAGGCTCGAAGATCCTGACATAAGCGCTTCGTTCCCCAGGGTGGAACGGTTCAACGTCCTTTGGAATCAGGAATTGGAGTCGAATACCATTCAACTGAGCTAGGTTACGAAAACTACTACTTAAGAATTGATTAAGGATAAAAAAAAATCACCTGGGTGGATTATATATCCGTAGCAGGTCTGCCATTCAGTGGTGTATATTATGTAACAACCAAGAAGTAACCATACTATAAGTACGTGTGTTCGCATAGAGTGACGTGTTGCGATCGAATCCGATATGACAAAATAATGAAGTGGTGCTATACGCAATAAAAGAGTACGAAAGCGGATAGTCCGATTTGTTTTCTCATAAAAATTATCCACCACCAATAACAAAAGTCCATCCTTGATCACGGCGCTTGCAACGGTCTCTCTAAATGAGTCATTCGTGAACTCGCTGAATACCTATCTCGTAGACATTGGCGAGATGGCACATTTCTAAAGTCTACGAAAATAGGTATTCAGCGAGTTGACGAATGACTCGTCTAAATTTCGGAAAGTCAAAACAATGATACGTTATAAATATCTAACCTAATAAACATTCAATAATTCGTTTATAAGTAGATAATATTACATTACACCATTCGGCTTAGCAACTATCAAGCTGAACTAAGACCATTTTTGTTCCCAAATAAGATTATTAGGCTGCAACATTATTTAAGTTACTTATATTAGTACTTAAAAGTTGTTTTATTTGGTCATTGTTATTTTGTTTGAGTTAGTTACATTAATATGTTTCTTTCCTTCTTTACGCTCTCTGCTCTTTGAGTGAATGCAAGATTACAATTACAAGCAAGCAATTGTCGAGAACCGTGAACAGATCACAAATCTGGAGAAGCTAACCATTTATTTTCAATGCTGTAAGAAGAGGCTCACTTGTGACTTTTGTCATAGTGACAAAATATCACAATTCCATCTCATGGTTTTTGTATGAACATAGACAACGCTGCGTTTATTGAGTACTGTATCCTACTAATATTATAAACGCGAAAGTTTGTAAGTATGGATAGATGGATGTTTATTACTCTTTCACGTAAAAGCTACTGAACAGATCTGGATGAAATTTGGCACAGAGATAGATTATGGCCTGGAATAACACATAGGCTACTTTTTACAGCGATAACCGACATCCACGCGGGCGGAGCCAAGGGCAACAGCTAGTCTGTTATATAATAGCCAAGTGTCACACATTAAATACCAAATCTTACCCGACTGATGTAGATCATCTTATCAGAGTAACTGACAAAACTTTTCTAATCAAATCATCATGTAACTCAAAGTTCGCCAAAGATTTCTTCTTAAATTTTATAAATTTAAGAAAGGTAAGGCACCGTTTAAAAATAACAAATCCAACTGAGGAAAGACCTAATTTTACAGTTAAATAACCATACATTACGGTGAGTTCCTGTGTGTAAGATAGTTAAAGAATATTCTTTTTGCACAGTAAACAAATAAAGGTTTGATACAATTTGAAACTCAAACTATCTGTACAATGGGCGGCCTTTTCGATAAAAGTTTTCTCTCCCAGACAATCTTTGGATGGGTTTTATTGTAGAAGAACTGGTAGCTTGAGTATAGGTGTCAAGAAATAAGAATGCGTTTTTAAATCAAACTTTTCCTATTCCAGGCATACTGCACAACAAAACCCTACTATTTACAGGAGCTGCAAGCATCTATAGGCTACGGTTACTGCTTGCCATCAGACGACAGTATCCTAGTTTGCCACCTAAATAGTATAAAAAAAGAAAACTCCAAGGTTATTTAATGTAAGCGCATCGTGAACAAAAGCCATTGCACTGACGTTATCGCCTTTTCTGCCGCTTCCCTTGCGTTGTTAAATAGAGGACAAAGAGACAACAGTTGAATAAAATAGAAATGACATGAAAGCATTATTTTGCGCATTTTATTATTTTAAAAGAAAATGAACAATTCTGCTATGATGGCGCAGTGAAATGGCATAGAAACCCATTATTACTTTTAGCTCCAATCAAAGATGAATTAAAGAAGAAAAGAAAGTATCATCAGATCCATATGTGAAGCGAAACTATGGATGCTAGTAGAAAGTGGCACTGCTTCTGCTTCTGACAACCTTTCTGATGTCTCGACCTTCATTGATATTGGATTTTTCTGTTACCCCTTTTAATTCTAGTTCCTTTATAATATTTAAGACCTGAGTGGAAAGAAATGTGAATCTGATAAATTTTACTATCTTAATGATATTATAATAAGAAAGACGTTGCACTAACGCGCAAATATCTATCTCTTTCTGTATCATTACGTTTTTTTTTTTTTTTTTTTTTTTTATACTACTTGGATGGCAAACAAGCATACGGCCCACCTGATGTTAAGCAGTATCCGTAGCCTATAGACGCTTGCATTACCAAAGGTACGAGTATCACTTGCGTGTTGCCAACCCATTTTTTTACACCAGGGCTTTAAGATGGAAGTAACCCTGGGATAGGAATACGTTTGTTTCAAAACGCATTCCTAAATGAGCGCTGGAGACCTGTACTCACACACAGGAACACAACTACACCGCTGTGTGTAGTCATTTGGCTGTGGTCTTCTGTAAGGTGGAGGTCCTTCCCCAGTCGGGCTTGCTCGCTAGTATGGTGCCCTACCTCTCTTAGACGTACTTACGTTCTGTATTATCTATTGCATTAATACTTAAAATCTATAAGTAAGTACGCACAAAAAATGGAAACAAAACTGAACGCCACTCTGTACGAGGGTAAATATTTTTTGAGAGAAACGGTATGATGCTGTGATAGCTTATGCTTAACAATGTAGATATGTACGTACTTCACTTTTTAGAATACTGGTACGTATATATCTTCATCTATTAGAATGTAGGTCAGGCCTGACAGCTGGTTGCTAGGAAAGAGTTGTACGTGTACAGCCGCATCTGTCCATATAGAACTACTTGATACATTGTGAAACTTTTTATCATCTGTTATATTTTTTCTGGAAGCAAGGTTAGAAATATAACACAATTATTGTAAAGAAATAGCACCTGTGTGAAGCTCTGTGGTTAAATATTATAACTTTTATCTATATATGATACACCCAACTCCTCTTAAACGGCTGGACCGATTTGGATAAAATTCTGAATGTATAATTTCAATAGGTTCTTGGATGGTTTAAATGAAACACTGATTTTCCTAGCAGGACGACAGCTTGTCTTATATTTAAATTTGTTTTTTTTCTGATCAAAGCATTGCCAAATTTACTAAGTCTAGCAAGCTGAAATTTAGAGCATTGGTTTACTTTTTAAAGTAGTCATCCGTTGAGAAAGGATTTTTAGAAATTCGGTCCCTAAACAAGTAAAAAATAATTTAACCCGAGTCTTATAGTCTTCTATTAAGTATTCTGTGCCCGGGTGAAGTTCGGATCGCTAGAATATAATAATAATAATAATATTCTTTATTGTACACCATATTATGTTAAGGACACAATCATAAATCCATGAAATACACCGAAGAGTATGTACAATGGGCGGTCTTATCACTTAAAGCGATCTCTTCCAGACAACCTTAAGAATATAATATACATATTATTACACCTGTCTCCTATTGGAGTAATTAGAGAGTGATACTGTAAATTCGAGATATAATTCTATCGCATCTATTACATTCATCAACATCTTTCTTTATTCTTGATCATCGGGGTATTTTATGTGCCTTTTTATTAGCACAACACCATGTCAATATACGTTTGCATATAACAATAAAAACAATATTTAATACTATTTAATTCTCATTTCAAGAATTGAATTTATATAAAAAATTACATAATTAAATTTAGGCACCTTCCTACCTTCGCCAGTCGAAAAAAGAAGAGAAACCGTCGCGATAATTTATTCTTCAAGACTTGAAACTTTAACACCTCTAACTTTCTGGAACTATGAATGATAAAAAGAAAAGTTAACGAAACCAGGAGCAAAGCACAAAAAATACTGTGGAACAAAATGAACTGCAGTTTTTTCGTACCTAGTTTGTAGCTCCCACCTAACTAGATAGTTTTCTTGTTAAATTACATTGGTATACAGATTTTTTATTAGTAGCAGTTAGTTCATTTTATTTATTTCATAATTATACTACATTGTTATTTTTTAATGGCCAGCGTGGTATAGTAGACTAATATCCCTCCAAATTTATGGAGGAGACCCGTGCCCAGCAGTAGGACTTGGTTTATGGGTCGTGATGATGATAAATATTTTTTAAATCACACACGGCCATCTGATTCCAAGCTAGGCAGTGTCAGTAGTTCAGTACTAAGATAACCAGACATATAAAGTATGTATTTCTAAATACAACACCCACATACATACAAAAAAAAATGGTCATCACAAAGATTTGCCCCGTTTTTTTGTTATATAATAGCAAGCCATATATGTTCCACTGCTGGGCACGGGTCTCTTCTCCTCTATCAAGAAAGAGAGCGAGGGCTTAGGCCTTAATTCACACACGCTGGCCTAATACAGGTTGGTGAAACAGACATGTCTTTAGATTTTTTTCTAAGACATGTGGGTTTCCTCACGATGATTAGTACATTATAAACTCCACAAAGTGAAATTCACATTGGTACTACACGGGATCTACCTCTTGCGTACAAGTCGGTTACTTTCCCACTTGGCTACTACCGCTTTTTTGTTGCCACGGTAATATTATGATAATTATAAGATATGGCCATAAAATATTTTAATACCTATACACCTATGTAGAGTACATTTAATCTGTCTATAGGAAGGATTTTCATTTTAAACACAGAAATGTCAAAGGTTGGTTAAAACTGGCAGTTCAAAGTTGCGCTATTTTATTATTAAACTTTCTTGGGAACCCCGTGGGCGAACCAAAACCCTCTTGCTTTTAACGCAAATTGTTTACATAATTCAGCGATATAACCTACTTTAGTTGAACCTTGTTAAAATACATGTTATACCATCCTTCAGTGAACTTCATTGCAAGATTATTTTAAAGTAAAATGATGTGTTTAGTGAAAATAACTATCAAATCAAATCAAATCAAATTCTTTATTTGCACCGAATGTATGTACATAGTATATAGTATAGTTCAGACACATTCCACCTACTAGGCATGCAAAAAATGTATTGTATCTAGGGAATTTATATAATATAAAAAGTAAATTTGGGATAATTAGATGTACAATCAATAAACTATATATAGTATACAATAGCTTGTGGAGCCGTTGCGTGAAAATTGCCAATGATTCTCTTAGAAGTCAAAGGATTTCGGCTTATTTTGTACTTTGAATGGGTACATTCAGAATTTGATATCAATTGTTACTTTTGGACAATAGCCGATACTATTAGCCAGTTTCTTAGAGCGAACAATCTCTCTTTGTTTGTATAAGGTATCTCTGACCTTACTCTAATAGCTTTATAATGACAGATAGTTCCTCAGTGACAATATAAGTACAAATAACTACCGAATTCTGCTAATTGATGATACTAAACATTCGCATTACACAAAAATACAATACGATATAGTTTAGTGTAATACTACTCGAAACAACTAATATAATAATACATATGTCCCATAATTTTTACAGACCACTAAAACAATTATAGCCCCAATTATTTATAATAAAATCTTAAATATATGGAAAGAATTACCACTTCCGTCCGTAGTTTAAAAAGCAGCTGCGAACATTTTTGACAGCCAAAGCATATAGCGTAACTGAATTTCTCACTGATAAAGGATACCAAGCAAAGACTGAATGATATAATAATAATATGTTGTTGAAATGTTATGTTATGTGTTAAAACATGTTGTTTTTGAGTTGTGTTACTATATGTTAAAATTAGTCTATTTATATGTTGCATGCCTAGTGGTAAAATATATGGCTAAACTTATTTTCTTTAATAACACCTATTTTCTTTAATAATATCTATATTTGCAAAATAAAACTTGTTATTCTTATTCCATTGTTAGACCCGTGTCCTCTTTTCCATCAGGAGAACTAACCACATCATACACTCTAGTCTAATTTGTCTTTTTGGATGGATCATTCCTTTAGAATCTCTGCTAAGACATGAGGGTTTCCTTACTATAGTTTTGTTCACCGTTAGCAAATGGTA
The DNA here is from genome assembly GCA_947095525.1 of Trisateles emortualis. Lineage (NCBI taxonomy): Eukaryota > Metazoa > Arthropoda > Insecta > Lepidoptera > Erebidae > Trisateles > Trisateles emortualis. The sequence continues at coordinate 8,276,097 of OX352735.1, read as the reverse complement.
AATCATTTGTTTGGCACGTACTTATAGATCCCACTAACTATTATACTAGGATCGAACTCACACCTCACGTATACTATATTTATCGAAGTATTTAGTGGAATGCTGTGGAATATTCAGTCACAATTTTTTCATTTGTCATTTTTTAAGTGAAAACGTTTATGATCTTGCAAAAATTATATTAAAATTTATACAGTATTGAAAAACAATGTAATCAAAAATTAACATAATTATGACATCGTTACAGAGGCTTGCTTCTGATTAGTTTGTTTATCCTTTTTGCTCAACGTTTTGGCCCAACCCGAGCCCACATCATAATTTATTACCTTCCTACTAAAGCGGGAACATGTGTGTTCTCCAAATGTATACGAATATGTTTTTGTTTCAAAGTCAGCGACTGTTTCTAAGGCTTCCCGAGAAATTCCATTCAGCTCCCGAGCACGGTTTCTTTGAAATAATTAAATAATAATTTTCCTCAAATGGCATTTAATATGTGTAGGGTTTCAGCGTGATTATAATAATATGTTTGAATGTACCGTATGTGGATTAGTATGTATCAACAGTATCAAATGTCAATTCTTGATTAATATTAATCCTTATACAATGCATGCGCCTAGAAATTAGTGGTAAGGTTAGGTTAGCTGCTGACAAGAAAATAAGCCGCAAAACTATGGACAGAGCTGCGGCCAACTTGATGACATAGTTGTTTAGATCGCCTAAATAGGCAGGTGTTCTCTTTATTCCCTCACTCTCGTAGCCCGATGGGACGGCAATATATTCAAAACCTTTTGTTAAAAACGCATCCTTAAATGACCGCTCGAAATCAGTACTCACACACAGAAACACAAATACACCGCTGTGTGTAGTTATTTGACTATGGTCTTCTGTAAAGTAAAGGTCCTTGCCCAGTCGGATTTGTTCGCACTCAAAAATAAAATTTCTTTCCAAATTTCACGCATCTATTATGAATTTTTGACAGAAAAATCCAATATATCTATTTACGGCTGACCCGGGAATCGAATCTGCGATCTCATGATTAGCAATCGCACTCAATGCCCACTAGACTAACAAGGAGTTCATTATAATTAAAAACCAAAGAACCCTTATCTAAAGTATTCATTTAATCTCTTTCATGATTGGTACAGCGATAATACCGTCTGCGGTTTGCTTCTACTCCCAAATGAACATTCACAAAGTAGAATATTTACAACATATTGTTCGCTTATGTAACCTCCAGCGTAATATGAATGTCTGTATGGTACTGTATCTATATATCTACTGTAGTAGTAGCGAATTAATATACCAAAATATATTTTATATTGAACGCTAATCCGTGGTGGCTTCACGCTTAGTTTGAAAAAAAAAAACAACCTTAAAATCGGAAAGGAAAATTACATCCTATCTATCGACATCATATCTCATCTACATCTATTAAAAGATATTTCTGATCCAGTAACCCAAATAGGGTCTACGTGTGTGGATGAAAGCCTAAACCCTTTTTGTGCTATGAGGAGACGAGACCTATGCCCAGCAGTGGGATATGGGATGCTATTATTAATATATTTACTGCACAGAAAAGAAAACAAGAACCTTAAATCGAAATAAAGTACTTAATATGTGTACCTAACTTGTAAAATACATCTGCAGTAGGCGTAATAAAATTCCTTCATAATGCCAATGATTATTAGAATGTTAATATTTGATACAATTTAAGGTTAATCCTTACAAAACAAAATTATATTTGATATAACAGCAATACAAATTCGTGTGATAATTTTGCAGTTAAATAATTATATCTGAAAGCCAACCAACCTAATATGCGATGCCGAACACGGCAAAATTTGATGAAATTCATTTAATAAAACGTTTCTGAAATAAATTCGTACTCGAGATGTTGGAATAAAATATGTCTTATCTATGCTTGAAATCCAGACATATCAAATGTATATTAAAACAAATATAACATTTTTATATTTTACTAGCTTTCAACCACGGCTTTGCTATCGCGTACAATACCAAGAAAACATTTTTTTCCGAGATAAAAAGAAGCATATTATGTGCTATTTAAAACTATAATCTATCTCTGCGCTTAACGGCTGAACAGATTTTATGAATTGTTAATTCAGATTCATTCAAACGTTTTAACGTGATTTTGTGCCCACGAGTACCTAACAATAATTTACAGTATGCATTTATAATATTAACACAGTCTAAGGAACTCGTTCATGAAGAGTTAAGAGTTCTTAATAGTGTGATATTAGTCAGATTAATATCTTGTAGCCATATTTCTAAATAAATATCTACATATTATATAGAAGTTTCAAAGTATTTTTCTATTGGTAAAACTTATCTATAAATACTAATAAATAAATAAATAAAATAAACTAATATTTTAAAACTGAAGAGTTTGTTTGGTTGATCGCGCTAATCTCAGAAAGTACTAATTCGATTAGAAAAAAAATTTTTTTTTGCTGAATTGTGCATTTATCCAGGAACCCTATAGGCTATCACGCTATGATCAATAGGAGCGGAGCAGTAGTGAGATATGTTGCAAAATCGGGGAAAATATTCCAAATTACCACGCGGACGAAGTCGCGGGCGACCCCTATTAACTATATTTGTCATAGCTATTATGAATTACAATACATGCTCTAAGTTTAAATGAAAACATATTTTTTCTAGCAAGGAAAGGTTTGGGCTGCAATCACATTTCAAGAGGCCTATATCCAGCATACTTAAAGAGAGCAGTGGATTGCGATAAGCTGATGACAATTATGTGAATTACAGTTCTTATGCATTTTGCTTCTTCATTGTCGATGCTTTAAGCAAGTATTCTAATTGAAGATCATTTCCCTACAATGATTCCCATAGCAACGTCTGCCACATCTAAAATTGTTGATAAGAATTTGTAAAGCAACTCCGGAATTAGAGTTAATCGTTTACTTCAGGCTCCTTACAACAAAAGCCTTCAAAAGCGGTCTTAAATCAACTTAGAGACAAACACAAAAGGTTTTAATCTAATTTTATATGAATAAGAAGGGCAATGTTTCTGCCTCGTTCAATGTTAATGTTAAATAATAAATTTTGTTTGCTTATTTGTTCAATGGAATATAATGGGTTGTAAGTAAATTATAAGAATAATTTAAGGGAAGTAAGACTAGTAACTGACGCTTAATAAATTGAGGTCATCTATATTAATATTGTGAAGAGAAAAGATTCTAATTTTCGGTGTGGTTGCAATAAATTATCTAAAGTAAAGACCAATTTAAAAAATATATATTCAATAGAATCAATCAAAGAAAAGAAGTCAATTAGTGACTTCCACTTTACAGAATACGAAAGTCAAACTACACACAATGTGTAGTTATGTGGATCTAAAGTGCTCGTTGGAAACGTTTTTTACCGATTTTCTTATCTCATGTTAACCCATAGTATAAAACTCTGGTGCTACAAGACGTAGCGTGGCCAATGCTCGAGTAATCCTTTTTACTGGTGTTGCTAACGTCCATAGGCTACGATAACTACTTACCATCAAGAGTTCCCTATACTTATTTGTCATGTAGCCAATTGTGTAGGAAAGACTAGCCTAAAGTGAGGATACAGCCGCATTCATCATCATCATCATCTCGTCATCCATAAACGTCCCACTGCTGGGCACGGGTCTCCTCCATATACTTGGAGAGATATTGGCCTATAATACCACGCTGGCCAGACGGGTTGTTACAGGGTTTCGTTTTGAGTTTTCCCTCTCTTAGTCTCTTACGACACCTTCGGGATGGAACGGTGGTGACATTTAATCCACTATATCAATAAAATACCTACCGCTCAGTTGACATAATGCGGCAGTGTCCTTACTATAAAAGTATTCCTTACACTTTGCCTAGGTAGTGTATAAAGTAAATATTTTTCAAGTATCAATAACGAAAAACGATTTATTTTAACATGTTGATATTAATAACAGTTTTATTTTTGGCTACGTTCCAGATGATACCAACGCAATATTTTAATTATATCTGGGTATTTCACTCGCGAATTTGCATACATCTGTATACACATAACTGAACACAAAAGTACTGAAAAAAGGGTATAAGGATATATTCGTCTCAATAATTTATTAATTATTAAATTTTATAATTTATATCAAGGTGTGTTTGTGATGCGTGTGCTTTTTTTAGAACTTCAAGTAAAGTGTACACTGAAAAAATACAGACAAGTATTCGTAAAGAGCTGGTAGGTATATAAAAACTATAATATTTACTAGTAAGAAAGAAATAGTTATGAAAGTTATGGTTCCTGTTACGGCGTTCAATATCATCGAACATTATCCAACTGCGCAGGACATTAATTATGATTTCAGTGCACAAATGTGTGCGTAAACACAAGTGCACACTCTTCTCCTTCGCTCTTATAGTCCGATGGAAAAATCCGACACGACTGGAGAGAGATCAGGCGTAGAATTGACGGCTCTACTTGCTTTCCACGACACTGAGATCTGTGTTTTAAAAAAATGGTCAGTCATCTACGGTATGACCGCATCAGATTTATCAATCAGCGCGTTTAGTCCTTAGCTAAATAAAGACAGAGATAACAAATGAGATATTAAACTGTTACTTAGTAAATAGGAAAGAGATAGATATGTTCTTGTCAATTCCAATAATACTTAGTATATACATACATATATGTTAGTGTAAAAGACGTGACACCACGTGACAAGTTGTTATAAGAATACATAATATATTTATGTGTGAGGTAGTCGTGATGTATTCTGTCGTCCCGGAAGGCATGTTACATACAACGTGACACGATTACATTCTTAAATCAAGACTTGTGACGGGTATTTGCAAGATTTTTCTGGTAGTTAGATTTACAAGAGTAAATAAATACGTCATGAATTTTGACAAGCCCTTTAGGGCTAAATCAAAGCATTTATAGACTACTTGCTGTTGCCCAGGGCTCCACCAGATTGGATATCGGTTATCGCAATAATAAGTTTATAATGTCCTTTTCCAAGATATCATCTATCTTCTTGACAAATTTCATTAAGATCCGTTTAGCCGTTTTGTTGTGAAGGTATTAACAGTGCAGGATCTAGGTTTTTAAAAATGGGGGGCAGACTGCGAGTTTGCCGCCCCCTAGACAAAATGACCTAACAAATAATATTTAATTACATTGTTGTCATTATTTGTAGACATTTTTTTTTCATTTTTCTTTAAAGTAAAAAAAACAGCTAGATTGGCTGAGTCTAGTGAACATACAAATAAACAGAGTAACTTTCGCATTTATTATATTAGTATGGATAATTAGGTATTACTATAATGTATTTAGAAATTTATAAGTATGTAAATAAGTCGACTGGTTGTATAGGCTCTGCCTATGTTTGGGATCTGATTGCACTTTGAGATTCACCTCAAGATACCTAATATCACAATATTATTATAGATAGTATTGATATACTGATTGGCCGCAAAGGAAAACCCATGTTCAGTGTTCTTCAATTGAATGTTGTGTAAACTTAAAACAATGACAACAACAAAACGTTCAAGTTTACGGAACAAAACATTGTTTACTAAACTGTCGGCAGATGTCCACTGCAGAATATCGAGTTCCTATAAACTTTCTAGCAATTTTAAGTTCATCAATTGAAAAGAACCCGCTGAGTGGTCATTTATCATTTATTTTGACGATGGTGAAACTACTTCAATAAGGAAATGTTTTGACTTCGATAACCTAATTACTTACATCGATGCTTATACAAGCTAAAACCGGGCTAGTTCAACTGTGACCATGTAATGCTTAAGATTTCCCATTCCCAAAGGTACATCAAAATAAAAACTATATAAAAACACTCTGGCATAGAAATATATTTATATATAAGAGATTATAAAGAGAAAAAGTTTATTGAGTACAATAATATTATAGTACAGCTCCAACGGTATTTTACGCAAATTATTGCAGTTAGGTATGACTCGCCTATTTTGAACCATAACTGTATACGTAGATGCATGTCTACCGTACAATTTGACTGCCTCGGTGGTCCAGTGGCCGCAGTATGCGCCTGCTGTGCACGAGGTTGTGATTCCCACACAGGACAAAACTTTGTGTGACCCACAAAGAATTGTTCTGAGTCTGGGTGTAATTTGTGTCCGTTAATTTTATGTTTGTATAGTGTCCCCCGCGACACAGAGCTAGTTCACTAATGCGGGAGTTGTCTTTTTAAAATTTAAAAAAAAAAATGTTACAAAATATTTTTTGTATACCTATTTCTCTTTTATTTGTTTACTATTCCTAAGTTTATTGTTACTAACATGATATGAATTCTGTATTCAAAATAAAAGTTTTTTTTATAGTAAGAATTACGTATATATCGCACTAGCACGCTAAAATTGTTGCCATCAATAGTATTTGTATCATTACGTTCCGTATTATCTATCGCATTCATACTTGAAATCTATTAGCCACTACGCACCAAGCATGAACAAAAATGAACGCCGCTCAATATGAAGAAATCTTATTTTTCTTTATAATATCATTGTTTTTTATAATTTGATCTGATTTTGAAAATGTATTTACCAAATGAAAGCTACATTATACTGAAGTGCAGTAGGCTACTATTCAGCGACATACCATGCAAGCGAAGTCACGGGTGGAAGCTAGTAAAATGTACAGTTTCCTATCACATCAATTTTATTTTCCGCACTGTTATAAGGTACCTCGGAACGCAGCTGAGAAACTACGAATTATACACAAGCTCGTCTAGTTAAATATTTATCTAATCATTTCTCTCAGGACCAAGATAATGTTATACAAAACATTGTTATGATGTTCGATGTACTCTTCTTTAGTTATATCTGCAACATAATTATTAGGGATTTTCGACGGTGAAAAAAGTCTTAGGAACAATCCGTTTTATATTTAATGTATACTGGACCGTACTTTATTTATTCTTTCTTTAAAAAAAAAGACATCGCCCGCACTAGGGTACGGACACAAAGTACACCCAGACACAGGAGAAGCATTTATGAATCACTCAACTCGCAACACACCTGGCCTATTGGTCTAGTGGTTAGTGACTCTGACTGCTACGCCGGAGGTCGTGGGTTCGATTCCCACTCAGGGCAAATCTTTGTGTGATTAGTATAAAAGTTTGTTCTGTGTCTGGGTGTTATTTATCTATAATATGTATGTATTTAGAAACATATAAGTATGTTTATCAGTTGTCTAGTTGCCATAGTACAGGCTCTGCTTAGTTTGAGATCAGAAAGCGGTGTGTGAGTTGTCCCAAATATATTAAAAAACACCGTGCAGTGGTAAATGGCGAGGTAACCTCTTAAGCCACTGAACCAACCGTGCAGTCGAATACTATACTTGTAGCTTTCAATTACGATTATTTGCATGAGTTCAACATACTTTTTTTGGTAGTATAAAATCTTTTCTTTTCCCTTCCTTATAATATATATTTCTCAGTAATGCAGATTTTGTCTCCAGAAATATTTTTTATATCACTACTACGCTGTAGTAATAATTTATTCCGATTTATATAATCAAAACCTAAACTAATATTATAAAGAGACTACGATTTTTTTTTGATTTGCTACGATTTGACTCAAAAACTACTCGACCGATTTTAAAAATACGGCATCTTAAATGGCCATCCGTGTGCCGCTAGTGTTGTATATCTTTAATAAATAATCACTAAAACTTGTTAATAAGTGAACATTTGTATTATCTTTAAGTCTTGATGCCACCATGTCAATGTTTACTCCGGTATACGTTGAACAAAGCATTGTAAGTTTGTCTGGTCTAAGTTGTTTGTTGAGACAATAGCCCGAACTTAATACCTTTTTATACAGCTCCCGGAGAGTTGTTTGTACACCGTCTCTGTGTCATGTTCGCCTGGAACTTCGCTGCGAACTAGTTATATAAAACATACTTTAGAAGCTTTTGCAAGGCGTTGGCGTTGGTTGGTGTAGATTTACATGCATGTGAATAATTTATGCAAGTAAGTACTGTTTGTAAGTCTTCTGTGTATATGAGCATCGTATATTTATACTGTCAACACCATCAATTTCCGCTACTTACCCCCGTATCTCGCGAATCACGGCAAGGCGTTGGTTCTACGCGTGATTTCTTACCAGCCGTGGCCCGTGTCGGATATTATGCCATCAGAAGTATAGAGTGTAACTGCGATTGCGAACACATTTGTGCACTATAATTTTTTTTACACAGATGGCTGTAATGGTCTTTGTTGAGATTATTTGCCATGATCAAAATTCGGTTAAGAGAAAATTAAGTCAAAGTCAAACTAATTTATTCATTTAGATCAAATACATGATGATGAACAAATATAAATATAAGAGAATATAAATATAATTACATTACATCATCAGGAATAAGTTTTAAAAAATTGCCATTTTGTACTTTTGATTTCGAATAAAAAAACGGTTGTGGCTGTTTTTCTGTTTAAAATCAAAATTGTTAGGAGAATCTACTGCAAAGATATCAACAAAGCATCCAATATATATTCCATATCTATCTAGCAGTCCGTCAGCTAGCTTTGCACAAGTAGACATAATTTTTTTAAATTGTTTTTATGTATATTAAAACATAGTTTTTGTTACTCTGTGCTCATATAGCATTCTACTGGTGAAAAAAAATTTAAAATCGGTCTTAAAGTTTTGAGTTTATCGAATACAAACAGAAAAATCTTTGTTTATACTTGTTAACAAAGTAAGTAAGTAAGTTTTTCAAAGATTTAATACTAAGCTTATTATATATTAATCCTATGTATGTCGTTGACCGCTTGCTAACTATGTGACATATTGCTGACTACAATCTAATCCATATTCAGTAGTAGCCATCACACGGTTGAGATGATAATGTTCTAATCTCACTATAATATTATAGTTGAAGAGCTTAAGGATTTCATAGGCTTGTTACTAAGTAATAACCGCTAGAATCAAGAGATTAGCAAGGAAACTAATTTTATACAGTTGGTCAGTATAGTTGACCTTTAAATACAAGAAGACCCGTGTCTCGGAAGCAGGTAAAGCGAAAAATAATTGAAATTTGGCACGGTTTCAATCTGTAATTTGTGACAGTTATTTCTCATTTCTTGGTGTCTGTGTTTAATTGTATAAAACAAATTTTCTTTAATTGAAAAAAAAATCATATTTTGAAAAATATCCTATTATTTTTTCTTCTTTTTTTGAATTCTTTTTTGATTCTCTCTTTATGAAGTTAATCAGATAAATACAACTAACTACTAAATTTCTATTCATTTTATTTAGGTAATGTAAGGATGCCTTTGAGGAACAAAGGCCTCCGAGAAGGTGGACCGACGACCTAGTAAAGTTTTTTTTAATTTTTATACTACCAAGGAGGCAAACAAGCATACGGCCTACGCCTAAGTTAGCAGGCAACTGATGGAAGAGGTTGACTCAAGACTGAATGCTGTGAAAATCGTTGAGAGAGGTCTATGTCCAGCAGTGGACATCTTCCGGCTGAGAAGAAATATTAAGAAATCCTCGGTACACACATATTAATATAAAATGGGTAATTTAATTGAACACGTATATTAGTTCCATTTTTACGCTCGTTACCTCTAAAGCAAGGCGCAGAATTTCAAGTGATGTCGCAAATAGCTGCATTGCGCTGAGAACAATATGGTACAGTCACGTGCAATAGTAATGTGTCGAGTTTAAAGATCACGACTGTACCAATAAACGTGGCATCGTCTACAAGTACACTCGGGTATACTATTAACAATCCCTTTGAGGCCGTACACTTTTAATTCATTGATTGTATTTTCCTTTATTCATTATATACTAGCTGTTGCCAGCAGCTCCGCCCGCGTGGATATCGGTTATCGCTGCAAAAAAGTAGCCTATGTGTTATTCCAGACCATAATCTATCTCTGTGCCAAATTTCATCCAGATCCGTTTAGTAGTTTTTACGCGAAAGAGTAACAAACATTCATCCATCTATCCATTCATCCATCCATTCTTATAAACTTTCACATTTATAATATTAGTAAGGATTTATCTATGATAGCTTTAAGATACTTTGTCTTGTCTGTATCTATACATTGCAAGCGGCCATAGGTTGCGGTAACTGCTTAACATCAGATGGGCCGTATGCTTGTTTGACACCCAAGTATCTAGTATAAAAAATATAATACAATTACAAGCATTTTACGGACTGGTTCCTGTTTAAAACTGTTATCGGCTACATCTAATACTTATCGTATTAGATGTAGTATATAACTCACACAACTCTATTTCTGATACTACATCTAATACGATAAGTATTAGATGTAGTATCAGAAATAGAGTTGTGTGAGTTATACAACCTATAAATCAACCTGTTTTAGTCCACTGATGGACTTAGCCAGGCTATACAACTCTCTCTCTCTCTCTTCCTGGCTATTTAACCCAAACGGTGCCCTTTTCGTGTTCTTCTTCCACTTCGCCCTATCTGTGACGTCATCTTCCAAAACATTGCATGCCCTCATATCTCTGCGTACTACATCGGTCCATGTAGTATTAGGCCATCCCCTCGATCTCGTTTCAGGTACAGACAGCCATACAACGATATTACATTAATTATATTATTATCATACTAAAATAAACGATAGTATTATATAACGAGCTGTTGCCCACAGCTCCGCTCGCGTGGATGTCGGTTGACACGATAAAAAATATCGCTATTACTGACTATAATCTATCTCTATGCCAATTTTTATCTAGATCCGTTTAGTAGTTTTTACGCGAAAGAGTAACATACATCCATGCATCCTTATAATCTTTCACATTTATACAATTAGTTACAGTCAGGAATAGGATTGTTGCGAATACAGTCAAAGTGAAAAGAATTTATTCATGTAGTATATTATTACATTTAATCCAGTAACTTCGTCAGTGAACTTCTAAATCCAAGGAGTAATCCCAGCCGTGCCCTATCATACACACATTTATCTTCCTGTCTAATCAAATACAATGTGTCTCCAAAACAGTATTCCCTTTTGTCACTTATACCGAAAGAAAAAGAAAAGTACTTACGAAGTAGGAAAACGCCGTAAATCAGAAACTTTAACTTTCTACAGAAGATTCAAAGCATTATTAACATAAAAGCGTTATTGAAATGACTTTGTTTCACGAAGAAAGTGGTGGTTATTGTGTTATGAATGCAGTACTAAGTTTCATTATTTTGTTTTTAGCTATGCCCTGAGGCGAAGCGACCTTTCACAAACTACTCGTTGACGTAAAACATAGAGTAGCCTGTGGCTAAACTGAGACAAGAATTTATTATGTAGTATGTACAAAACAGCAACAACCAACAACGGTGACACAAAACAAGAAAGTTTAGCTGTTTTGCTATACACTACCCGCATTGCAAGCTTTTTGGATATATTTAAGACTGGGCGCGCAATAATTACTAAAATATTCTTCATTAAATTTTGTTTTATCTTAAGTGTAAATTTTATGTTACTCAAGTCATGTTTGCTAGAGAAGTTGATCTTCTTAGAGGCTAATAAAATGTGGACCATTAGACAAAAAGGTTCAGGTATTTCAATTCAATTGGTTACACAAAAAAATTCTTTAGAGTGTTTAAATATATTTTATCACTAATATTATTAATAAGATTGTAGAACATAATATGTTATTTTAGCAGTGACAAGGGATTCGCTAAACATTTATAATAATTATAATCCTACCTGTTGGCTGTTCTAATTTCCCCCTTTTCATTGAATGATTTTGACAGATTGTATATATATATACGCCGCGTCTATTTGCTATTGACAATTTCAAACAAGATTCTGATTGAATTGATTTGTGTCAGCGCCATGCTGAAAGCTTGAATGTTCTGTCAGTTCATAAACAAGTTGCCAGATGTTCCATAAATAAACAAATTGCTACTAGTCTTCTTTGTGAAAGTAAATCTTACTAGATAAAATACTGTTTCTATATTTTATTTACGTTAATAAAATAAAGAAAAAGATAACCTAAAATAAAACAAAACGCTCCGTGTATTTGATTTGTTCTTCTCTGATTGAGTTACTTCATTGTCAACCGCCAAGTGTGACTAGAAAGTATTGTAACTTGTATTTTATTTGGCCATTTATCAAAATGACTCAACGACAAATTTCGAGACAGTGATATTGTTATTTTAGAGAAGAAATTTGGAGTAAACAGCTTCTCAACGTTAACGACGAATGAAACGGGAAACTTTTCAAATACATTATTATGAAATACGGTGAAAAGTTGATCCGTGCCGAGTCGACAGTTCAAATATTTGCATGTTTGTATTCGTTTCACATTCAACATTTTCTGTGGAAATAATCAACAACCATCGCGTGTTAAATAAAATTCAAAAATATTTTTATGAAAATGTTTTTATTGTTAATTATATATGCTTATATTGGATATTCGGGAACAAAATATTTCATTTTTGAAGTGAAAACTTCTTCAGGTGCGTTGTGCATTTTTTGGGTGAACCCAACTGGGGATGGATCTCCGGTCTTTCCCTAGTCGGGTTTGCTAGCTAGTATGTTGCCCTATAAAATAAAAATAAGAAATAATAAAGCGGTTTATTAAAATGTTTAACATTCAACATGATTGGATCACTCACTACAATTAACTTAAATCAAAGGAGAAAATTACAAAGTAGAGTACGGAAAATCGCAATCCATCTCCGTCACCATGTTTTAGACTCGGCAAGAAAAAAAAATGTTTACAATAGACACAGTCTTGACATAATTGAATGAGTAATGACTTTCCTTAACAATTCTAATAAGGAGACTGTTTTACCTTTTACGATCCTACTAGATTATACAACAAGATCTTTGTATACAAAATTATCTTTTCTTGCAGACTGTCTTTTGGGCATTTTATGCTGTGCTGCTTTTGGTTTATTTAAAAATTATAGTGTAGGTTTATTGACGTCGATAATATTTCAATGTGTGATTATATTGCACGGCTGGATTAGTGACTCAAGTGGTTACCTCGCCATTTACTACTGCGCGGCGTGTTGTGGGTTCGATCTCCAAAATTGTGTTCCATAAATGATTGCCCCGAGTCTAGGTGTTACTTTGTGTCCATTAATTGTACTTTTGTAAAGACTCCACGACACAGGGTCAATACCTGGTGCGAAAGTTGTCTTTAAAAAAAGTGATATCATATTCGGCCAAAATATATCTCTACTGCTAGACTTTAGGCCTTAAAGAATTTTCACGGTATTAGGCGCTCATAGCACTTGTTTTTCGGAAAACGATCAGTGAGATGGGTGACCACATAGTGGTATTTCATCTGAGCGTCGCCGTACTTCGGAGGGTACATTAAAAGTCAGTCTCGACAGTAAACTTAATTAAGGCAATACTTTATCATGAATCTACTACCCTGTATTGTTTGAATGTTTATAAGTGTATGCTTTGTTGGTTGTCCTTAAATAAATAAATAAACAGTCGTTAGATCACAACAGAGGCCTAAATATGGACGATTTAAATAATTATGTCACCAGGTTGGCCACTAACCAAATGATAAGAAGAACAGCATAAGGTCTTGTGCTGCTCGCCAATTGTCCGTCCACGCAGTTTCCAGTTCTTGGTCACCCCTTAAGAATCTTTCAATACTATTATATTATGAGTTATGTAATTGCTCCAGTTGCCTGTATTAGTAGTATGTATGCCATTCAAAACTCTATTAATTCGACTTGATTTATATCAGTCATAAATAGTAATTTTGAGCCTATTTGATAGTTTATTACTAAATACTCCCATAAGACTACACAATCTTAGCAATCACTCTTACTAATATGGGTATTATTTATATGTTACAATGACTAAAGGTAAACGTGCATTTGCAGACAGCGGAAGCGTTCGCATTCTTCGTTTAATAGAACGTAAGCGAATGAAGATGCATTTAATTTGATGATTTGATGTGATGATATTCGTGTTCTGTACATATAGTACCTACCAAAATTATTTTCTTAGATTCATGAGTACGCCGAAATTCACAGAAGCTGCTCAAAAACGTATAACTAAATCTAACGATATTTTGTAAAATTAAGTAGATATATATGTATAATATATTATGTTAATCAGTTTTAGCTTACAATATTGTTTTGGAATAACTGTAAAAATATTGTAAATGGGTTTAAATAAATAAATAAAAAAAATGATTAGTTGACGTTATCAGAGCATTTTCAGGAAACTGACTTTCAGATAAAAATACTACGCAAATACGTTGGTAAGCAATGCTGCTTATGTTTCATGTAGCAAAATTTGTTTCTATAATTATAATTGCGTTCGCCATAAACTAATGCTCGTTCACCATTACATATTACATTGTATTGACCTAATATTACTATGATTTATACCAAATTTCAGTAAACTTAGAGATTTTAAATAAAATATATAATAGATAAATATAATTGATGAAATAATAATACTGCAATTACGGTGTCTCTGTACCTACCTATACTTATATTTTACCCTTAAAGAAGACCACAACCAAATAATTACGGTGTAGTTATGTCTGTCTTATGCTTTCCTATTCTTGAAATGTCTACAACATAACACCCTTATGTTACAAGTTTTTAGGTCGGCAACACACGAATGATGTGCCTAGGCATTGCAAGCGTGTATAGGCTATGGTAGCTACTTACCATCTGGCGGACCGTATGCTTATTTTGCACCTTAGTATTATAGAAAAAAATACTTTAACTTTTGTATTAATAATGACAGTAAATGCGTTATTATTAAATCTTAAATTTCAATCTTATATGTCATTTTATGACAATCGCCTACGCACCATTTTTATTGGGCCTGAAAACGAGTAAGAAAATGAAGCTTTAATTTTTACCTACCACTTTCATCAATTAGATAAATAAATGTATTTGAAAATAGTATACCTACTTAATATTATTACAAGTAAGTGTAATTACCTCAGTAGGCTCGTAAGTACGTACAACTCACACGAAATGATTGAAGTCGATCGAGTCGATACTACGATGTTTGTTCCCCCTACTCGTCTCTCTCTGATACTTTACTAAGAAGCCCATCGATTTCACTATATCAACATATTCGAGTGATTGGACACGCTCTTGCTAATATTGCCTGACGTGAGTATAAACAATTTAAGTACCGGGAACGTAAACGAACTTGATGAACGAGTCAAGAACGGTAAATAGAATATTTACATTCAGAGTTCATAGCATATCGCTAGTTTTTCGCAGAGTGCTTCATAGCATATCGCTAGTTTTTCGCAGAGTGCTTCATAGCATATCGCTAGTTTTTCGTTGCGATAAACAGAGATGTATGACATGACCCATGGTTTACCAACTTTGTTTGGTCACATTTAATAGGGAACCAGCTTATTGTTATAATTTATATGTTTAGACACATCCAAGAACCTTAATATCTGTACGTAAAAAAAAACATTATAATATTATTATATGAACCTATATAGGTTCATTTTGGCAAAAAGGAAATAATGAAACATCATTGTCAATTTCTGGTTAAAACACCATGTGACAGTGTTATTTTACTAGGGCTTTTTATGCTTTATTAAATTCCTGCGGGTTACGTCTAATTGTCAGTTTAACTGTATCCTGAAAGCAATAACACTAAAATAGCTTAGTCTAAAGCTGTGCAATCTCATCAGAATCTGATTAATTTCCTTCTTAAAAAGATTGCCTTTAAAAATCAAGTGGAGAGAAATAAAAATAATTTTTAATGTGTACTGTTATGGGTGCGAGTCAGCTCCTATAAGTCGTCGACCCTTTATGTAATGCGAGAAAAATGCTAATTTTATTTGGTGCGCCTAAATTCGGAGTGGTTTTGGTAACAGCGAGCACATTTATAGAACCACGGTCCTCGCTTACATTGAGCTAGTAATGAAAAAACTTTCAAATGAGCAGGCTGCCCATGAGGTCGTTTTAAAATTGAAGTAGGAGTTCAAATACCTCGTTTGCAGTTTTTAAAAGCAGTCGTTAACGTTCCATTTTTGCTGTTTATGTATTTTTATTAAATATTATTTTCAATATGCTTTGTTTCTTTACGAAATATGTTTAAAACCAATTATTTAGATTGCTGGATTAGGTAAAGTGCTATTGGGATGTTCTGCTAATAGCACCAAGAAGTCTGAAATTGTGTCCGACAATTGAAAATAGGCCTTAGTTGGGAAACATAGGTAGTTGTCATACACGTCTTTCGAGGAAAAAGCGCTTTTTTATGCTACTTTAATTATTATAATTTACAAAATAAAATGTTTGATATTATTATTCTAATTGGTATGATATTTTTTTATACAACTATGGTGTCACAGACATGTACAGCACGGTGAGCAGTTACCATAGTATAAAAAAATGATTCCCTTTAATGAGCATTGGAAACATAAGCATAAATGTATTTAAGATTGTGACAACCCTATTCCTATTCTATCCAAACAACTCAGTAGCAAGTACTTTTCTTTTCAACAGTACTTTTTTATTGTGTAAGGGATATATTCAATAAGTTATTCAAGAATAGAGGCAAGTGCGTACATTTGAACGGAGGGGTTCAAATGTA
The DNA here is from genome assembly GCA_947095525.1 of Trisateles emortualis. Taxonomy (NCBI): domain Eukaryota; kingdom Metazoa; phylum Arthropoda; class Insecta; order Lepidoptera; family Erebidae; genus Trisateles; species Trisateles emortualis. Next base: position 8,259,536 of record OX352735.1, on the reverse strand, counting down.
CGCACTTGCCTCTATTGGTAAAACAAATGTAGATAGATGACGTGACGTCATCTCTCTAAATGAAGTCGCAGCTCTTCAGAGACACTTGTAACAAAGATTGCTTTGGCTCGCACAGAGTGTTTTGCCTGATCAAATTTGAAAATGTAGAGCTATTTTCGAATATACGGTTAAGTAATGTGATTGATTGCATATTTATTGTAAGGTTGTCACTGCGCTTTAGTTTTATTTCTTTTTCTCTATTATAATATGCATACATAATACAAATAAACCTTCCTCTTGAATCACTCTTTCTATTGCTGACAAATGCATTAAAATAGTTTTTTTTATACTTCTTGGGTGTTAATTTACCTTTGGCGTAGAATGGACGATTGCAATGCCAAAAGTACGACTTGTATGTTACCGACCCATTTTTTATACCAAGGCTTTCAGATAAAGTATCCCTGTGATAGAAAAACATTTATTTCAAAACGCATCCCTAAATGAGCGCTGAAGACCTGTGCTCACACTTACCGGAACACTACTACACCGCTGTGTGTAGTTATTTGACTGGGGTCTTTTGCTAGGTGGAGGTCCTTCCCCAGTCGGGCTTGCGCGCTAGTATGGTGCTCTAGCTCCCTCAGTTTTTCCCGGGTGAAGTTGTGGCTGGCCGCTTATCGATCTATAAATGTCATAACGTTCTTTTAACCACCGAAACACCGAGCTAAAACATTGATAGTATAATAATTATTAAAATTAAATTCATGCAATCGTTCGTGTGTAACAGGTGTTATGGTTACATTAAAATAATTTATTATACAGATATCATGCTTAGTACTTCAATTAATAATATTATTGAAAATGTATGCAATGTTAGCTATTTAAATATTAATACGTCATTAGATACTATTCAATTGAAGTAATATTTTTTTATTTTATAATGATTTAAAACACTAGAAAAAGGGCACTATGAAAGCGAGAGAGATCAACTAGGGAAGAACATCCATCTAACAGAAGACCACAGCCAAATAACTACACATAAAAAAGTTTTTGTTACTGTTCCCTTTTGGGCACCCTTTGGGTTTTTTTATACTACTAAGAAGGCAAACAAGCTTACGGCCCGCATGGTGGTAAGCAGTTACCGTAGTCTATGGACGCTTGCAATACCAGGGGTATTACTCGCGCGTTGCTGACCCTTCAAACTTATAGCCTTTCTTGAGGAACCCCTGCCTGGTTGAGTTATGTTACATATATATTTACAATACATTTATTAAGTACATGTACATCCATGCTTATATAATAAAAGTTTTAATGAAATATTTACTTAAACAACTTTAATTCCGCTTCAAAACTAAAACACAGCCTCTGTTTATTTTTTGTCTTTTTATGAAAACAAAAAATAAAAACCAGCAGGCATTCATTTTGTATTCAACAACGCTTAAAATAACTGTGAAAGTATTTTACAATGAAATTTAAACTGAGAGATACCTGTAATGAGAACGCTGAAAAATTGCATACCTAGTTTTATTTTTTAATCGCGTTTCCACTCGAAATGCAGAGTTACGACTTAGAAACAATGTGAAAATAATCATATTTTGTTTCATAATATAGGAGATTCATTTTTCCTCTGGCATATTTTAAAAGGTAGCGGTCGAAATCCTTTTTAAAATTTTGTTTACTTTAAATAAATCTTTGTTTACCTTATAATTTATGAAACATAACTGCCTTGTTGGTCGAGTGGTATAAAACGGATTTCAAGCTTGCTTTTTAATTCGATCGATAGAGCTTGCCGTGGTCAGACCGTGGATGATAAACTGTTTCTTAAATCCACTTCGAATTATCTCTATGCCTCGTAAGGAAATGTTTTAATCGCTTTTCGGTTGATTATGACTGGTTTTTAAACACCTTTTCTCAGGGTTACAATCACAATCAGCTATTGTAATTCCCGTTTAAATAAAATATCTGATTGAGGTCACCACGTTTGTAAGGTTAGGTTGCTTTTTTAACCGACTTCAAAAAGAGGAGGTTATCAATTCGTGTTTTTTTTTATGTTTGTTACCGCAGAACTCCCTCATTTATGGACCGATTTGAAAAAATCTTTTTTTGTCTGAGAGGACATACTTCCAGTTTTGTCCCATTTTTATCAAAAGAAAGTTCTGATGATGGGATCCATGAGGAATCGAGGGAACTCCTCAAAAATTATAGGCACATATATAGCAATTTCAATATTTTTAACAAAACATCAAACATTTGCATTTAGAAAGTATAATATGATTAAGTCAAACTGATGAAGAAGACCACAGATGGCAACCTGAACTTCTCAATAATTAGTATTTTACGGATGGCGATTAAATAAGTTTCCATTATGGTTGCTAAGGTAGCTAGGCAACGGAACTTTATAATTAAACAATGTAATCTAGCCTTTTTTAAGGTTTTTGAAATTCTGCAACTTGCCGTACTGAAGTCGGTTTTTTGTTATTTTTAACATGGGTAGTGAGAATCGAAACTTTTCTTGACATGTTTGTAATGTGCTGTAATATGTTTTGCGAAAAATACTGTGACCATTGAACCAATCATAGACTAGCCCACTATTAGCCGAGATGTATTTATACACAAAATTGACGAATTTTGGTGAGATTTACAGTAGTATAAGATCATTGTTCCCAATTATCTTCTTTTTAGCAAAGCACTGAAACATTTCATAATGCTAAGTGATTCGATGGATAAAACATTGCCAAATTCTTTTGATTTACTAGGTTTATGTAGCCAAAAAGTAACTGAAGGATTATTATTAGATTCTTCTCCAAGCCATTTTCGTTTTACAACGTATACCAATATCAACAAATTGATGTTACTAGCTTTTGCCTACCGCTCCGCCTGTCTGAATGAGCCTATGTTTTTTTTTTGTATAAAAGACAACTCCCGCACTAGAGAACAAGCTCTGTGTCGCGGGGGACTTTACAAACATATAATTAACGTACACAAATTACACCCCGACTCAGAACAACTCTTTGTGGGTCACACAAACTTTTGTCTTGTGTGGGAATCGAACCCTCAACCTCGTGCACAGCAGGCGCATACTGCGGCCACTGGACCACCAAGGCAGTCAAACTTATCTTTTTGTCAGTTCCACTTTCAGTGTATGAACTATAATACTACCAACTTTGATTTAAATACGTATTGCAATTTTTGCTTGAATGAGTAACAAACCATTCTCACAAATTTAAGCATTTATTGTACTAGAATTTAACATGAAATACAAATCTAACAAATTTTAGAACTTATATAGCTTACGAGTACATGACAATAACTAATCTTGTTGAAAGTATTGACAGAAGCTAGAAACCTCTCCCTGAACCAAATAACACAAAAGGAAAGTTATCCAAGTATGTTGAAGTAAGTTGTTGAAGCGACCTGTTGTTTGTTTCACCTCAATTCACCGTAATCTCAGTTGAGCAAACAGATAATTGGCATAGTCGGAAGTCTGCACGTAGAGATAGTATTGGTGAATCGTATGACATTGATCCCGAGCTTGGAATGTTCTAGGATCTTGAACGGTTGATATTTGATGCAATCTGCATAAAACAAAAAATACAAAAGTGGTAAATAATATTTACAGTATTTTCTGTTTTAAATAAAGCATTTTTAATTCAGTTTTATTTCTTACCCACCTTGTTATTTTAGCCGCAGTGGGTTGCCAGAAGAGCCTTTTATTATTCTGTAGATATATAAGACTTCGTTTGTGAATTTTCATGACTTAAGTAAATATGTTGCTGGCTCTCCCTCTACATATTTTCTAAGCTAAGCCAATAAGACAAAGTAAAAACAGCTAAACCCATATCGATATAAAGTTACATTCATATTATGCAGGCGTACTATACAGAGTGGAAAATCTAAATAATATAAATTTTCATAAGCATATAATGCGAGTGCTCATGTAGCCTGTCAGTTTTGTCTACGGCTTTAGGATATGCCTTTATTTATTTATTTAAACTTTTTGCACATAAAATGATTGTACAACAGCGGACTTAATGCCTGAGGCATTATCTACCAGTCAACTTTTGGGGGTGCAGAGATAAGATAAAGTAGGTGCAATTCTAAAATTTATGATAGGAATTAATACAGCATACACAAATATACAAGTAATACACTAATAAATATATAATTACTTAAATAAAATACCTAATAATACATATTATAAATATTAAAAATATATAAACTTTGGCCTTTGGTTAGACATTTTACATAACTGCAATAATAAAACAAAATCTTGAAATTGACATACATACCTACGTATGTATATGTCTTCCATTTGGGTAGTTAGAAACTGTATGCCAATTGCTTCGATGTTCCTATGAGTGAGTACAGGATTCCAGCGCTCATTTGAGGATACGTTTTGAAAGAAACGTTTTCCTATCTCAGGGATACTCCATTCTAAAGCACTGGTGTAATAAAATGGGTCGGCAATATGCAATTGATACCTCTGGTATTGCAAGCGTCCATAGGCTACAATAACTGCTTAACATCAGGCGGGTCGTATGCTTGATTGCTACAAAAAAACAGCTGAAAGTATAACAGACCAAAACAAATAAATGTATACTACCTATTTGCTAACATCGTTAATTAAATTGCGACTCACGCACAGTTGAGGTGGCGACGTGTCTCGCCACGTTGGGCGCCATTTTTAAGAATACTTCTGTCTGAGGTTTTTGTTTTATTAACTATACTTATTTTAATACTAATTGTTGATGAGCTCTCGGTTCCTGCTATAAGGAAGGTAGCATACAAGTAGTTTAGTAACAATAATAGCAACCTATATATGTCCCACTCCTGGGCACGGGTCTCCTCTCCGCTAGCAAGAGAGAGAGATAGGACTTAATTCACACACGCTGGCCTAATGCAAGTTGGTGAATCAGAAATGTTTTTAGAATTTCTTAAGAAATGTGGGTTACCTCACGATGTTTTCCATAAAAATGGGTTTCATTTAAGTTTTTTTAAATAACATTTATTTAAAAAAACTTAAATGAAACCCATTTTTAGGACAGAAGGGTTGTCAAAATCTTCTTCTTTTATGATCGCAGTGAATCCATCATGCTGTCCATATAAGAACATTATAGATATTCAATAAAAAGTCGCCATTTGGGAGCAGATGCCATGCTGAGTACTCATAAACCCTGGCTAAGGAACTTTTACGACTGAACTCTGTAATTGATTCTGTCCTGTTATTATTGTTTACTCTTACATACCTCTACCTATATGTATACTTATGAACAGATACGTCAATTATGGTTAAATCTCATAACATCGAGCAAAATAAGTTATTATACTTATTTTCTTTATCACCCCGAGATGCTCCACGAAATAATACTATATATGAACATAAAAAAACAAGAAATGGTTAACCCTTCGGCCAACCTTCGATTGCTACAGTTGGAACTGACTTTTGACGGGCTCTCCATAGCAGGAAGAAGCCCAGATTAAGTACACGAACGGGAACCACGGTAGCTTAATACGCTAATCGTATACCTATCAGCAAGTGTACCTGGCTATGACCACCTCAAAGAACAACGACAGCAAAAATATATAGCACAAGTATAAATTCTAATGACATGTCTAATCTTCAAGTTTACATTAGGGTTAAGAATAAAAGTATTAAGGATTTTTTTTTAACTGGAATTTGTTTTACCAATAAATAGCCACGTTATTTGTGAGTGTCATAGGCTATATATTAACCCGAAAATATATTATAAACGTGAAAGTTTGTAAGTATGGATGGATGGATGGATAGATGGATGGTGGATGGATGGATGGATAGATGGATGGATGGATGGATGGATGGATAGATGGATGGATGGATGGATGGATGGATGGATGTTTGTTACTCTTTCACGTAAAAACTACTCAATGGATCTGGCTGAAATTTGGCACAGAGATAGATTATGGTCTGGAATAACACATAGGCTACTTTTTACAGCGATAACTGACATCCACGCAGGCGGAGCCGCGGGCAGCAACTAGTTTATAATAAATTAAAAAAGAACTGAAGCGAAGTAAGGGTATGGTGCACTATAATATTATTATCTGCCAAGTATAGTGGCTAGTCTCTATCGAGATTAGATGTCACCTTAACCAAAATACGGATAAGACATTAATATTATTTGTAAAAATACGACTAGACAAATAAACCAGTAGTCTAGACAATAAAAGCGCCTAGTATTAATAATTTGACAAGATATTAGTTGTTGACAAGTTAAGCGAACTGTAACTAATGTTACTGCCTATTTTTTGAGGCTAGCTCCTTTCAAACTTCATATCAATAAACTTACTAGATAGTCTCTTACTAGTTAAATCCAAATAGATTGAAACTACTATCAAAGAAATAGATGTCACAATTACTTACAGCAACAAGCTGTGACGTATTCTACTAATATTATAAAAGCGAAAGTTTGTAAGAATGGATGGATGCATGGATGGGTGGATGTTTGTTACTCTTTCACGTAAAAACTACTGAATGGATCTGGATGAAATTCGGCACAGAGATAGATTATGGTCTGGAATAACACATAGGTTACTTTTTTCTAGCGATAACCGACATCCACGCGGGCGGAGCCGCGGGCAACAGCTAGTTGGGAATAATGGAAATATTGTAGACGCTTTTCGTCTGCTCCAAAAAAATAAAACGTCATTTTCTTATTACTGTCACATCTCTTCAAAAAATAATGCAACGTCATGTGGCTGTCTAAATAAACAGAGTTGTAAGTAGGTCAGACAGGCGGGACTGAGCGTCTGTGACGATGTGACTTAGACAATAAATTGTTGCCGACCATTTGCTGGTTGAATAGGTGATAAATTATTTGTTGGATATTGGAGCATCTTTTTTACGGGTAGCGTATAGCCCGCCTGATGGTAAGTAGATAATGATCACGCAATGCCGATCGATAAATTTAAAACTAGTTATTGCCTGCGTCTCCACCCGCTTGGATGTCGGTAATCGCAATAAAAAGTATCCCAGTATAACTATCTACTTGTCAAATTTCATTCAGATCCGTTCAGTCATTTAGTCGTGAAAAGGTAAAAAATAAACAAATATACATACATACAAACAGAGTTCCTTTAGTATTTATAATAAAATTTTAGTATGGATACCAAAATTTAGTCCTATGTACATTATGTATATATAACACAAAACACTGATATTTCTGTAGATCTGAAACACAACTACAGCACTGTGTGTAGTTGGCTGTGATCTTCGGTAAGGTATAGAGTTCCTTCCCCAGTCGGCTTGCTCACTAGTATGGTGCCCTACCTCTCTTAAAAAAATATTATTAAATGTTTGTGTGGCAAACAGAATAAAGTTGTCAAGTCTGGGTGTACTTCGTGTCCGTGCTATTGAATGCTTGTAAATTTCCGCTGAAAACTTGTTCCCTAGTGTGAATTTTTCTTATAGAGAATTATGTAATTAGTTTCTTTGTAGTCAATATGTCAACATATATGAATATCACGGTCCAAGAATGACTTAATCATACCTATAGCCTATCTACAGTAGTGGTCAATAAACCAGACCAATCAATTACATCACGTGTGGATGGAAGCTGCAAACCTCGGTGCAGTTGTAAACTGAATTTCGAGTTGAAAGCTTAGAGCCCTTCACTTCCCACAAGGGAAAGCGGAATCTACAAGCGCACCGACCGATTCACTCGTGTGAAACTTAAATTCTCTACCGTCCCATAGGAGCCATATGCCAGCCATGGTTTCAAAGATTTTACGTATAGAATTTCTACCAATTCCTAAATGTGAAACATTGAAATCTAAAACTGTGGAACTACTTTTAAAGTCAAAGTGCTGAGAACTGTATTGTATTGTTCAGTTGAATAGCTTTACTTAAATATTATGATACATATAAGAAATCATTTGTAAAAGCTTTTTGTTTGTATTTTTTTTAACTACTAGGTACTAGTTACCTGAAGGACAAACTAAAACAAATATTAATAAATAGAGATCAGAAATGAAATCTTAAATATTGTATAAGTAATGTTTAAGCCTTCGGGATTTATTGAAGTGATATTAATAATATATTATAATGCTATTGCTTGTATTCCTTTTTTAGGGTTCCGTGGCCGAATGGCAAAAAACAGGACCCTTATGGATTCTGTCCGTCCGTATGACACACCCCCTTTTTCGAAACTATAAGAACTATACTGTTGAAACTTGGTAAGTAGATGTATTATGTGATCCGCATTAAGATTTTCACACAAAAATAGAAAAAAAAACCTAAATTTTGAGGGTTCCCCATACGTGTGTACCCTGTCTATGGATGGATAGGTCTTCAAAAACTTTTTTAATATGTTACTTGCTGCTACGGAACCCTTCATGGGCGAGTCCGACTCGCACTTGGCCACTTTTTTTCAATATAGGTATTGTAAATAATAATAATATTTTTATCAAATAAGTCTAAGATATATTTTGTTTTTTTAGCGTATGGTCCGCCTGATGGAATACGGCTACTGGAACCTGACCGGCCGGCTGATTCTCTAAGAAATGGCGATGGCGAACTGACAGTTGTGATCGCAAACTGACAGTTGTGATTGCTCGGTAACGGCACAATCTATTGACTAAACGTCAAAAAAGCTCGGTTTTTGCTCTTATGGAATACCGATTTTCAATCTGACAGCCAGATTTTGCTCGGTTTTCGCGGTGGCTCGGTTTTTGCTCTTACAGAATACCCCTGCCGACGTTGGTAATACCAGGAGTATTACTTTCAAATTATCGTTTCTGTGTAACTCTAGGATAAGAAATACGTTATTTTAAAACCTCTTTAATAAGCACTATATACTTATACTTACATACAGAAACATAATACACGAATGTAAGTAAGTAGTTATTTGACTACGTTATTATGTAAGGTGAAGTTCCTTCCCCAATTTGTAGGCTTGTACCTTGTCTTGTCACCTGTATAGCGCTTTACATTGAAAATATGAAAAAACATTTATGAAAAAACCATAATCTAGATTTTCAGAGAGCACTTTTAATTAGCACGCCGGCAGCATCTTAAAATTAAGATTAAGCTTACTAAGCTATATCTTCAGATAGTCTATCTTTATATTCTACATTTTCTCTGCATCAGATTAAATTGGAATCAATTTTTTAATTAAACTTATTTAACATCTGGTGTTGTTGTTTCTTCAAGTAAAGCTAACTTTTGCAGAATGTTTTGTTGTGAGAGTTATTAGAAACGATATGATTGATTCCTGTTTGGTTTTAGCATCTTTAAAAGAATAAAACTTCTTTTTAACCGACTTCAAAAAGAGGAGGTTACCAATTCGTTTTTTTTTTTTATGTTTGTTACCGCATAACTCCGTCATTTATGGACCGATTTGAAAAATTCTTTTTTTTGTCTGACTGGACATACTTCCAGTTTGGTCCCATTATCATCAAAAGAAAGTTCTGATGATGGGATCCATGAGGAATTGAGGGAACTCCTCAAAAGTTATAGGCACACATATAGCAATTTCAATATTTTTAACAACTAATCAATCATTTGCATTCAGAAAGTGTAATTTGGTGAAGTAAAACTGATGAATAAGACCACAGATGACCATTTGAACTTTTCAATAATAAGTATTTTACTGATGGCGATTAGATAAGTTTCGGTTATTGTTGCTAAGCAACTATTAATAAGAATTAATGGCGTGAATGAATTGAGCGCGGATTGCACAGATTAAATATTGCTTTTAATACCTACTTGACCTGTGTTCAGCCCGACGCTCAGCCGATTTTATTCGATTGTAACAAACAAATATTTGAAAATTTTACAACTTGTCATACTGAAGTCGGTTTTTTTTGTTAAAATTATGTTATAATAAATATTTCCACTAAAAGTTTAAAATTATGGTATGCCTATTGTCTCAATGTATGTGGGTACTGATAGCCGCGCCACGCAGCTAGGCTGGGGCATTAGCGAGCGAGTCATTACGTATTCAATATTTTTGGCAAATCAATAATTTTAAATACAATTCATTTAATCCTTTCCTTGATATAATCTTTATACTTAAGTATATTATCTGTAGAGTATGCATTTACCGTCACGTAGACTGAAGTTTTTGTATGTATGACAGTTCTAATATGTATTTATTAAATCACATAATCACACTAAATAAACGGTAACTGCTTACTATCAGGCGGGCCGTATGCTTGTTTGCCTTCTTAGTATTAAATAGAAAATAGAATCTGTATAAATATAGAAGGAGGGAGGTTGGTATATAATGATTGTTGTTATAATATTTTAATCTCGTAACAATATAACACAGAAACAGTTATACTATGACGTCACATATGTGGCTAAAAACCACAAGTGACAATCTGCTTTAAACCCGGTCGGTTAAAGAAGCAAGCCTTTCATTTTATATACAAAATAATGCAATGTATTAGACCTACCTTTGTACGAGAGCGGTTTTTGGTATACGTGGTTCCTGTGGTGTACCCTCTTTTGAAGTAGGCCACTTTCATTATTTTGTTTACCTGTTTTATGAATAAAGAGTTTTTTTTAAATAATTTTTGATGTAAACAAATGACTGGCGTATTATTCTAGTGGTTAGTGATTACGGGATATGGCATACTTTTGTTTTGAATCGCGAGTTTACAGTTCGGGGCGAACCACTAGTACTTTAACCTTTTTTAGTAATGAAAAAAGGTTTCCTTTGTTTCTTGGCCATTCTTCTCGTCAGTGTCAGTGAATTGCTGCAGGAAAATATACTGATATCTATTGATATTTTTATGTTTGCAAGTACCTATCATTCATTTGATCTAAATTAATAAATTAACGTGACTTTCAAAGTCAAAGTCATTTTTTTTCTTTTTTTTTATACTACCAAGGTGACAAACAAGCATACGGCCCGCCTGATGGTAAGCAGTTACCGTAGCCTATGGACGTTTGCAACACCAGGGGTGTCACTCATTTATTAATTTAGATCAAATTCTTGATACTTATGAACGTCATTAAAACAAATGCCAGCATAATTTTATCCTAAGGCTAAAGGAGTTTATATATTGGCATTTATATGATTTAAAATAGCTAACAAAATGTTGAACGTATATTTACAACTTCGACCAAATAAAAGCTCTATAGGTAAAGCTATATATCGTGTGCCTAATAGATATCTGAAATATTTCCCGTGTTATGAGTTTACACGGGTTGACCTGACCCTTATCACTAGAAAAGCCAGGTTGACGTTGCCAGCATAATACCAATATTTATAAAAATATGACCTGTTATAACAATACGTTTTATATAAATGCCCTGTTGGTGTAGTGGTAGTCGAGGACGATTTTTGGTCACGAGGATTTTTGGTCTTCTGTGAGGTGGAGATGGAGGTCCTTCCCCAGCCAGGCTTGCTCGCTATTATAATGCCCTACCTCTCTTAAATGTAGTTGTTTTGTTTTTCTTTAACAAATTCAAAATATGTGACCGAAGATTGGATATTGGATTTATATCCACGTGCCTCGGAAAGCACTTCCATTAGTTCTATGCATGATTTCTCTCTGGTCGTGTCGTCAGACTATGAGAGTGATGGAAGAAAAGATCATCTGTGTCAACGCACTCACGTGTGCACTATAGAAGGTATCTTCCGCGTCATCGAGAAAGCCGCCGTTGCCGTGACCAAAATTTGGTTCGAAGGACATATTACTATATGTAAAACAAATTTAGCTTTTACTTTCTCAGCGACAAAATATTACTTTAGTAGGAAGAAAATAAAGATTTAGATACTCAGCTAAGTTCAGGTAACATCTCGTAGTTATGATTTCATCCGGCAACGTGTAAACAACTCTATTTATACGATAATTTTGCTTCATGAATTATCTAACTTCGCTTTATTCCTTGGGTTGAGATAGCTTCTTTTGGGGTTGAGAAAATTGTGGTTTACGTTGAGCGGATTAAAGTTGGGTCACCGAATAAAGGGACTGAGGTTGGTTGAATATTTGCAAATATATCACTCCGTTTATTACGTTGTTTAATTAGGTGAAGTCTTATTTCCTTATACAGTTCTATTTTATTTAATTAAAGATTTCAGAGGTCAGAACACAAGAGTAGTAACAGTGGAATACTTAGTTACTTAGTTGTGCGTAAGTATAGGTTTGCAATGCTCACTGAAGGAAACGTTTTTTTTAATTATGTTTTTTCTTACTCCAAGATTACATATAACTAAACCCTAGCTGCTTATTAACAAACGTGGTGTAGCGAGTGAATAGTTATGCAATGCTCTGTCCTCTTTTTTAGAATGTGAAATTACTGATGACAGAATGAGAGATTATATAATAAAATTGCAGCTATTTTATTTCACGTTTATTAATAAGGCAGCATGATGTTCGAGTTTAGGTCGACAATGTATAAGCAATGTTCCTAATATTGCATAGGCACATAGGTTAGCTAGTAACTGCTTAGTTCAGGAAACAGAACTTATGCAGTTCTATAATTTATTTCATGATACCTGTTACCTTAGTCTTGGGTCACTAGATATACTAGGGGCATCCGATCCTATAACCTTATGACTCCTTTCTTGACAAACCTTATTACCTTAGTCCCTCGGGAAAACCTCGATAGGGATTTCGTTCTATGACCCGATCGTATATAGAAGGAAGTTCTTCTAAAATCGCATAGTACGGGACCCTTGAGGTTTTAAGATGTGAGGACGAATTCCCAGCCAATGGCGGGTGGTACGTGGATAAAACGTGACCGCAGGCATTATAACAAACAATTCCTTGGTACACAGTCCGTTGTACGTACAGTAACATAAGCATATATTTATTTATTTACTAAGCATCTGATCACTACACTTACGATTTCTTAACACGTCTAAGATACGATGAAAGGAATATTAATTGACAACATATTTGATGTAGTGATTTAAACTAATTTATAGCCAGACAGAAAGCTAAAAAATAGATATAAATCAATAATACTTTAACTATCCAAGTATTAGAATATGTATTAGAGTATGTAGAGGAGGCGAAGGAAGTATGTTTGGGTTGACGAAATTGGCGTACCATAGTCTCTGCCTACCCCACTGGGACACAGGCGTGATGATATGTATGTATGTATGTAGAATAATAATTTGACTGCACGTATAAATGTGTGTGGTGGTGGTGTTGAATGTGGTTACCAAGCCACAAACATCGCGTCAGGAATTCCTACACGTGTAAAAACTTTTCGTGATCCATGAATGTTTGTTCTGAGTTAGAGTGAAGGTATTTTGAGTCCATGAATTGTATGTTTGTAAATTTCCCCACAAAACTAACCTTACTTTAATAGATAAGTCGCTTGAGCTGTCTTTGGAAACAAAAAAATATTACTATTTACAAATTACAATATTTAAGAACCATAATAATAGACTGATCTTCTTAATATTTTTCCTTCTACAAAACTCCCGTGTAAAAAGAAACATCAACAATAATAACGTGTTCATTTATTTCAAGTATTTGTTCTACATAGAATAAGAAGGAGATATTTCAAAAGGTTTATTATAACGAAACATTTTCCCTTAAAACCTCTTTGAGCTTTTCCATCGTTGCACAATAGTGCTAAGCTGGTAGTATTTTCACCGCGTTTATTTATAAATCTTGTTGTATTTGTCTCGGTAATATTAGTTTAATCTCCCTGGCCCGACTCACCAGCACAGAGCTTTGTGGGGTCGACAGCTTGTTACATTCTAAATATTAAACTGCACTCTCGAAATAGCAATTTCTTCACCAAGAACACCAACTATAACTTAATTTTAAATTTTTTGTTCTCGGGTGTGAACTAGCCTCTTCTTTTTAATTCGTAAAAGAAGAATTCGATGCTGAGATCTTTGTATATGAAACTTAAGATTAAGAATCTTAAGAAACTTAATTAAAAAAAAACTGAATTACCTTTGCATAATAAAATACTAATTAGGATTGTAAAGCAGACAGAACGATTTTAGAGAATACGACATAATTATTGTAGAATGTATTATTATAATTGTATTTATTGATGTTAATAAACTTTAACATAGCTCTCAAATAAGGTTGTCCTGTAACTTGAGAATTCTGCCGTCATTATTATACTTGTGTTCTATTTCTTACTCTGTTTCGATATTGTAAATTTTGTATAAAATAATTTCATACAAAATCTATAAAACGTAATCGTATTCGCATCAACTTGAAATTTGAAGAAGCGTCATAAATTTCAAAACCAGCAATTTTGTGACAAAGTAAAATCCCAATTCTCTCAATATGTGCGATGTTATCAGTAATACAATGTCACAAATCCTGAACTTTATCGTGTAAAACTGTGATCCCAGTGATAATTGTCTCAACTCACCACATTTGAGCTGAAGACGTTTATCTCCCTCATCGCCACTCATAACAGTATTAGGCTCACAACCTATAAACGCCATGCGACAAAGGGTGAACTAGATAAGAGGCACTTTGCCCGGATTTCATCGTTATCGGCAGACTTTTAAGGTTCATAAATAGTTAAAGAAGTTCCTCCATCTCGGCGGAGTAACGTTGTGGCACATTCTTTTTGTGTCTACAGTTGGAAGTTCGTATATACTCTGTTCACTTAATGTGAAAACTATGTATTTGAATAATTTAACTTCTTCTTTACTTTTTTAACCTGGTAGGTACAATGTTTTGATGGGCGATAGACATAACTACATATTCGTACGAGTAAACTTCTATTTAATGTATAATAAGCTAAGGAGGCCTTTAACTTCAAACGGGAGAATTAAGCTTAGTTTAATATTTTTTCTAGCACATGTGACTTTTCTTAATATGCAACCTACCTATGTATTTAATTTAATTAGTTCAAAATTATGAAATCCACAAATTAAATATCATATTGGTGTTGTCAGCCATGATCGAACTCTTTGTACATGATATTTATAAATATAAGTTATTGTATCTTCAGTGTGCATTAAGAAAATAACAACGTGCATCTCACGCGTTACTTGACGGTTACTTTAATATAACCAACTAACAAAATAAAATGGAAATTTTGTATACGAATAGGTATAATGTACTTTGAAAATTCAAATAAAATAACTATACTTTAAACAAAACCAAGGATGACCTTTTCCCTTATGTATAATATGACAAGCCTTACTCAAGATAAAGCTAATTCAATTATTTATATAATTAAAAGTTCGCTTTGACTCCAGATTTTTCTCAAACAATTCTAATGAAAAGAACTCTCTAATGATAAAACTTCGGCCATCTAGTTTGATTCTCTTCTAAATTACATAAATTAAGTTAATGTAGATAATCTATCTGTATTTACTCGTCCAAATATTTCCAAAGCAATAATTCTTCGGCTGCCCGCAACCTTGACTTAGTTGGTGGTCCATCTTGTCAGCCTGCCCACTCTGCATTTACCAGTTTGTGGTTGCCACTTCAGAACCTTTGTGCCACTACGGCTATCGGTTATGTGAGCTATATTGCATATTTCCATTTAATTGAGGCAATCCTTCGAGCCATACCTATTTGATTGAATTGATTCACCTAAGGGTCTCCTTGTTTGCATAGTGAAAGACACAAAGTCGATTTAACAACGTTTTATTTTCATGCAAAACAGGATCAGCGGATTTTTAATAAAATTAACCAGATTTCTTTCAGAGACGTTGTTGCTAAGAAATAGGTAGATTAGTATCACGATGGTTCACTAGCTTTATCATAATCTTAATTAACCATTTAACTAAGCTCTTATCATTGGACCTGAACAGAAAGTCATTCTTATAAAGCAACTCACCATCTTATCTGTCTACTTAAGATTCACTTTCATTTTTATTGTTGACTCGAATGCGGTATTCATTTTTATTTACGTAGTTAGCTTTCAAATGTTTATGGTTAGCATCTTATTACTTTTTAAGGCTCCTCTAAATAGTATTTTAGTCATTTGGATTTCATATTAAAATCGTTCCTTATTATTTTTTTTATAAAATGTTGAAATCAGATATTTTTCACATGAGGGAAAATGTCAAATAAAATTCAATTATATTTATTAATATATTTGATGGCAAAAATACAAATAAAATTGTTAATTCGAAGTCATAATTTTTTGTTAGAAAAACGACTTTACAAGTATAGTATTCATTGATGCTAAGTGCTTACGCCTTGACTCAGAAAAATACGATCTTTAGGCTATACATGTATTATATCAAACCCACAACACATATGGCGATATTAATGACCGTCTTAGCCACTACACCTATACGCGAAGACAAGTCAAATCAAATGTAAATTTGTTTGCGATCCGGGCCTAAATCAACAAAATATCTTTTCGAATTTCCTATTCACAGAACAAGCGTTTACACAGTCTACTTCACTTCCTTAAAAATGTATGCTCCTTACACACGAGTCTTTACAAAAACGATGATAAAAGTCAGTTTCTCTAGTCTGAAAGGCACTCACGGCTTTTTCTAGGCGTAAAGTATCATCGAGTAAATCTCATAATTTTTAGAGCTAACAAAGCGTGCTACGCGCCTCATAATATGGTATAGAGGATATTTCTTTGTCCGCATCAAGTGTGGTCGAATGAGGTGTTGAGCACGTTTCGAATAACGGTGCCGATGACGTCACGTCGTCGTTTATAACCCCCTTGGTGTTGCCGCCACTGAGATAGCAATGTACTAAAAGAAATATGAGTATTGGTCTTATCAATTTATATGCCTCCGCTCACAGGTTTATTGTATTTGATATACTACTACTTCACGAATGATGTTGCTTTAACTAAGAAGAAGTGATTTGTTTTGTTCTCTGTAAATGTTTATCGTAATACGGAGACTCAATTTGACCAATAAATTAAAGAATACGTAAACATAAACCTCTGACTCAAGTTAGCCGAAAAAACAGATTGATTTAGATATTTTGTTTTTGAAACCTTTATCGTTATCTAGCGTTTTAATCTTAATCTTAGGATCCAATTTGTTTTTTCCTTAATACTGTATCTCTGGATGCTTTTTTTTTACTTGTAACTGTGTTCTCTGTTTATCAAATGCATTGTAATAGACATTGTCAATAACAACTTCATTTTACAGAAAATGGAAATTTACTTTAAAATTTAGATTCCAAACTGAATTACTTGACAATTCTAGTATCCATTTTAGCTTCAATTGTAGAAAAGGTTTCATATTTTACTTAACGTCTTAAAAAAATGGACGAAAATAAGTGAACAATGAATAATAAATAAGTTTATTTGATTCTTCCCACTTTATTATCATACCCTGAATACAATCTTGGAATATATTACTCGTCAAGATAAATTCAACGAGCCCAAACACTTCGGCGCTATTTTGATTTATTAAAGAGTTATGCATCATCAAATCAGCGTTCTGGTACCGAAATTACTTAAATATTCCAGATTTAAGCTCAATCAGACACTAGAATATAGTTCAAATCTTATTTGCAAGGCTTGACCTCAATAAATTACCTATTAATTTTGACCATACATTGCAAGCTAGCATTTAGGAGTTATAATAAGTTGGCAACGCACGAGTGATACTCCTGGTGCTGCAAGTGTCCAAAGAGTACGGTAACTGCTTACCATCAGGTGGCCCGTATGCCTCCTTGGTAGCATAAAAATAAAAGCTTGTAATAAAAATGTAGCAGTTCAATTTCTCTCGCGCCTATAAGAAACTACTTGTCTAGAGAACAAGTGCAGATCGCGTGTATTCGAGTCGAGAATTGAAAAGTTGTTACCTCGTTGTCTCTAGAGCGATAGTAAATGGAACACAGAGCCATGTTTCGATACACTACAAACTTCAACGTTCAAACCTTAGCACCGTACATCTTATTTGCTGACAGGACAATTTATTTGATAACGTTATGTAAGTTCTTTCAGAAAAAGTTTTGTATAAGTAGACAGTTATTGTTATTTTGATTACAGATGATATGTTTTTGCTAATTAGTTCATATTGTTAATATCCTCCTAAGTGAATTTCGGCCACGGCGCTTAATCTTGGCGGAAACTAGCCATCTGTACGGGAAATATTAGTGCACAAATTTAATGTGTGCGCTAAACACTGAATATGAGACCCCACGGCTTTACGTGCTTTGCATACGGCATACGTGCATTCAAGTTTCAATTCGAATTTCTTGACAGAAAAACTTATTTTTTGCACCATGTAGAGATCGAATCCACAGCACACTGCGCAGTGATAAATGGTGAAATAACAATATAAACCACCGGACCATCCATGCAGTCGAATAAATTTTATCCAAATTTATTATTCAAATAATAAATATGATAGAGCATAAACTTTTCGTTATAACGCTATTAAGTTTAATCATCTGCCAAAGTTACAAGAAATTAACAGATATTATACTAAAAGCAATAAAATAACATTAAACGACTGTAGCTCTGATATAAACTTAATCCATAATTCATCCAAGAATATCCTCCTGAAAGCGAACGATTCTATACATAAAAGAATAATGGTATATAATTATATTATTGCTGGAAAAATCAGTAAAAAGACAAAAACATCTCAAAGGAATACACTGAAGATTTCAGGCAGTGGCAGGCAAAAATCACATCAGTATTATAAAAAAATTCCTGATTATTTTTGCAGCGTCCATAATTATCCAGATTTGATTTAGGTTTTATTTTGGCGACAATATAATTTAATTTCATATTAAATTAGTGGCCAAACTTACAGATTAAGTTTTTATTTTATTTAAAAAGGTAACTCCCGTTCTCTAAAACACAAGAGATTTTTGCCTTGCGTCACAAGAGATTTTTGAAATGGGAATCGAATACACAACACGTGCAGTCCAAAACTTTTCTTAAATTTATTTATTATACCTACCTCTTCAATTTTGGCACTAATATTTAAAGAAAACGCTTAGGATAGTATTTTTATCTGGGAAATAATCTATCTCGTATTTTTTAAGCTCAAGTTGCCGAGGAATGTAAGTACTGAGACGTGATCTAATAAAATATTCTACACCCCTCATTGGCTTAGTATAATAGCTCATTTATCGTAAAGCTTGGAACTACCAAAGCATTTAGAAGCTCCATTGCTACCTGATTCTACAAAACCGTCACATTGGCTATTTTAGATTGTATAAGATTAAAATCCGCATTTCGCTGCCACTTTGGTAGATTTAGATGGGTAATTTTAAGCGTGATTTATAATAAATGGTGTTCATTAATGAAAGCATTTTTTTTGTAGTTCTTTGCTCGGTTTTTTATATCTATCATAAACCCCTAGAATATTTTTTTTCGGACCGGCAAGACATTTTAATTGAGTGTAATCGATACACTTTTGAGATGTAAATAAATGTACTAAACATTTTTTTTAAAGCATTTCATTTGTGTTCTTATTATGTCAAAATATACAAATATTTTGATTTTTAATGGGAATTTAATAACTGAAAAAAGAAAATACAAAAATATTGAGGCAATACCGATTTCGCAATATATACGCGACACATCCACACATACCCTTGTCATTCAATGGCCGGCCAACTGTAAAATTAAATTCTCATTTCATTCCGTTCATTCTTTGTTTTCTTATGCTTTGTTTGTCTCCCGCTACGAGACGCAATATCTCTGTTATGCTTTAATTTCTTTTGGGATATATAAAGGCTAATGCTATTAGATTTTCTAAGAAATAGAGTGTCTGTGTTTACAGGAGAGATATTAATGTCAATCAAGCGATTAGAAGTTTTTTTTCTATGTTGGAATGAATAAAATAAATTTCATAGTATATACATGTCAATTTGGCTGTTTCTTAAATTTAAGGAGGTATTCGTTTTAATATGCGCCTTCTACCATACTTGGCTGCATTTTTTATGTTAACATTTTATCAAAAGCTCTCATAGCTTTTTGATGTTAACTTTAAATATATATTAATAGGTAAGGCAAAACAGTTTATTATCTTTTTCTCCTTTGTTTGGATACTGATTGTTTTTGTCTATTTAGTAGTTATCAAAAAGTTTATACACTACCTATACAGTGTCTTATATATAAATTTCTCAGTATTAAAGAACTTATATGTATCAATTAAAAAAGGAAATATATTTTTCCATACCTTCGATTGAATGAATTACATATGGATTTTGGCAAGCTATAATAAGAAAAAAATATATTGAGATAATTGTTAGCTATAGTAACAGAATTCAGTACTTAGATTTTTAAACTATTTCATGACTACAGAAATCTAGATTTTCAAATCAGTTTTAAAAGAGTTTTACAATAATTTAATCTTTTAATTTTTTTATAATAAGAGGTACATGATTAAACCGCAGCTGTGTCTCTTCTGAGCATCATTTCTACAACTGAGGCTACATGCTTCTCGTAGAAAAAGACATTTATTTCTAATTTGACTGTGGTCTGCAACGACTTTTAATTTGCCGTAATTATTATTATTAGAGTTAAGTAGAAGTAATACAGGTACCTCGAAATCCTACAGTTTCACTAGTAGAAATGCTGACATAAATATTAGCTTAGAGTTTGTTGCTATGAAAGCGACAACAAGAATAGATTTTTCATTAGTCTATTACAAAGTAATATGGGTACTAAATGAATATTGTCTTGATTTTTAAAATTCTATTTTGAGTCTAGACATTAAAATAAATAAAAATACCAAACGTTCTGTAGGTACTACTTTAGTGGCAATCAAACAATAGGATCGCCATCACACTATCAAGTAAGCAGTTACCGTAGCCTATGGGCCACTTGCAATATCTTAGTCAGAATGTGACAGCACGGTTTTGTGATATTTTACTCCTGGGTCAGAAAGACACTTTTTTTTAAACACCTCTTAAAATGAGCACTGGAGACAAACACAAGAACCCAATTACACCGATACCTACCTATTTATTTGACTGTGGTCTACTGTGAAGTGGAGATGCTTCCCCAGTCGGATTTGCTTGCTTGTATGGTGCCCTGGCTCTCTGTGAAATCTTGTTTTTTGCTTTTGAATAAATCTTATTTTTTTATATGACACGCCATAGTACCTAAACTTCACCTTCTTATCGACTAATTAGTGGCCAACTTGGGAACAGAGTTATTCAGACTGCCTATATTATAAGTCTTTGTCGTGACCTAACGACTGTTAAAATCGGGACCGACTGTCAACTCCCCGAAAGGAACAGGCGCTGCAAAACACGAAGACAGGCGGTCAAATAAGATACCACTAGTAAAAATATGATATTTAGTTATCCGAAAAACGTTATAAAACAAGAATACCAATAAAATCATTCAAAAGATGTCCATTCGAGACCATGTGCAAATAAAATCTGTCGTAACTCACCAAAATTATGTAATATGAACAAATTAATAACGTAGAACTGGCGTTACCTCAATAAAAGCATCGGTTATAGAATAATACATGGTGTAAGATCCTCTTGAAAAACGATACCGGGTCCTGTAAAAGCTGCTAGTAAAAAATATTTATTGGCAATAAATGGCGGTCGCTGTATCGTTACGACGATCTGGTGGGCTTGAGGTAGTAAATTTAATTTGGGCAATGATCGACCGTGATGATACAGAGTATCTAACAGCTAGTGTTATATACAAAGTATATCAGTGATAATAAGTGCAGTAAAATCTATACTAATATTATAAAGCTGAAAACTTTGTTTGTTTGGTTTAACGCGCTAATCTTAGAAAGTACTGGTTCGATTAGAAAAATCTTTTTTTGTTGAGTAGTGCATTTATCCAGGAAGGCTATAGGCTGTATAATATCACGCTATGATCCATAGGAGCGGAGCAGTAGTGAGATATGTTGCAAAATCGGGTAAAATATTCCAAATTACCACGCGAAGTCGCGGGCGACCCCTAGTTGACGATATACATAATGGTCAGTTCCTTTTAAGTGTAATGGAAGAACTAATTGAAACTTAAATTAAAGAAAAAGTTTTTTAATTTATTTATTTAAGGTCAGCTCAGGACCGAGTGATGTGGGAAGCCTTGGGGGAGGCCTATTTCCAGTAGTGGACGTCTTTTGGCTGAGATGGATAGATGGAAATTTATTTCAAAAAAGATGAGATCATACTATTACAACTGAGTATTAATTATCTGACTGAAAAAAAACTTATCATCATTAACTCAACCCATGAACGTCCCACTGCTGGGCACGAGTCTCCTCCATACATTTGGGGGGAAGAACTTATAATATACTTGACAGAAAATCACAGTCAAATAACTAGCAGTATAGTTGAGTGAATACTGCCTGTATTCACTCACAGGAACAGTCCAGTGCTCATTTATGAGAAACTGTTTTTGAGGATTATAGGGAACTGATACTTCACTAAACAAAATTAATGTATCAGCACCCCTTTTTTCTGAAGATGACAGCTATGTTTTGTTAGCTATTAGGTCCCATGTTATCCGGGCGAGGCTATTGTTAAATACTGGGCATATTCTTTGTACTCTATCTCACCTAGAGATTTATGGTAGAACGATCGTTTGCTATTATAGTGAATAAAACTTCAGAAAAAAAAACTAGGAAATTAAGAATCGCGAATAGAAGCAATACGTATCCGCCTACACATTCTATTTGTTGTATAAATAAAATAGATTTCCCCTGAGAACTCTTAGGAATATATTATTTTTTGAGAAGGGGGTCGTAAGTCAAATAAGTTTGTGAACCGCTGGAATGTTGTGTATTTCCCACGGGGTGTTTGATAGCCCCGCAGTAATGTACTACTTGATAGTCGCATGTCGCCTTCATATCCTAGTAAACATTGTAATGTACTGAATCTCGAATGAATCTTGTTTTGCGGATGGCGTTACATTAAAGCTTGAGGAGAGAAAACTGTTATTATCTATTTCTGTAACCCATAGTACATAATTATTTAATAAAAATATTGCAACATGATTCATTACTACAATGCGCGCTATATGCGGTCATTACGTTGGCTCATAAAATGGATCTCTTTTCGTGTATATTGAACAAATTACCGTGCCCAACAATTGGACGTTTATGGGCTGAGATGTAGATGATGAATGAATTCACAAAAAAAACAAATTTGTTCAGTTTAGTTTATAATTTAAGTAGCAATTATATTTATGTACATAGGCTATTGTATTAGGTAGTAATAGCAATAATAGCAATAACCAAGTCATGTACCCATAACGAAGAGTTGTTCGAAACGCCCATTTTAGAGGTCTCAGCCGTAATCTAACTGCTGTTAGCAGTCGGGACCGAAGAAGCACGAAGACAGTCTAATGAAGTACCACATCTCGGTCACTCATCTACAGTATCATCCGTCCTTGGCTGCTCACGTGCAGTGCAACAGGCTATGACTGTCTGACATGCAGTCAAAAAAGGTTTACTTTTCAACCATCAAACCTTAACTTTGGATCCTTTTCAACACGGTTGGTTTCTAACTGCCTAATATGCTACTTTAAAAGTTCGTATTCTCACTTCCATAATGTTTATTGTACGCGCTATAAATTACTTCACAGGGGCTTCTATGTGACACTTTTATTGTGACCTTAAAGTTGGGAAAAAAGTTTGCTAGCATACTCGAAAAGTGTCATTTATGAATTTACGACGCTATTATTTCTACTATCCTCCTTAAGTGGAGACGAGTGATATGGAACTTTGAGATAGTTTGGTTTGACATATGCCACGTTAATGTCTCTACATTATACAGAGATAAAAGTTTTGATTGCTTTTCTGAAGTCGTTTTATCATTTGGTGGCATAAGGTGAAAATAAGGAAAAGATTACGTATTGATGCTATACTATAATAATATAATGATAGGGCTGAACATATACTAATATTATATTTGCATTTTACAGAAGCATTAATATTGCTTCTGCTGATTCCTTGAACCATTGCTGATTTTTTTGTTTATGCAATTTGCAATTGCCTGTTTTTAACCTGTTGTTTGCGATTGCCAGATTTGGCTTCGTTAGTTCATTTTAACTGACTTGTTGCTTTAGTTTTGAGTTATTATACACAGTGTGCATGCAAACACAGGTGCACTCACTATTCCTTTACTCTCATAGTCCGATAGGACGGCAGTCCGACACGATTGGAGAGAGATCAGTGGGCACATAAAGCCGTTGGGCTTTATGTGCTTTCCGAGACATGTTTTTGCTGTGTTTTTAGAATGGACAGGGGCAGAACCAAGGCTTTACGTGCTTTCCGAGACATGTTTTTGCTGTGATTTTAGAATGGACAGGGCAGAACCAAGGCTTTACGTGCTTTCCGAGGCTTATTCTTGCTGTATTCTTAGATTGCAAGACAAAATCCATATTTATTTTAGAATTCGTGACTCCGAAGTCAAACCCGGGATGTCGAAATCAACAGTCGCAGTTAACGACTACTAGCCCAACAAGATAGTTATAATAAAATACAACAAAACAACAAAATTAAACTAGACTTATGATTATTTTCTATTAGTAAAAGTAGTTTTCCAATTAGACGAGTAGTTTTCAAACAAACAAATTTTACTGAATATATTTGAATAGATAGACGTAAACAAGTGAAACCCCGTATTTGGCAAAGGAAATGTAATCTCCAAAACTGCCATATTGAGCACGACTTAGATACATGTTACAGTATAACATAAATACGATAGAATTACACACTGATAGCAGCAATAAATATAGCTCGATATGTTCCGTTATGTCAGTACAATCATGATGAATGGCATGTAATTACATATTATCGATGTCTATATTTTAGGTCCAAAATTATTTTACACTCTTTTATACTTTTAGATAGCTTTACCTCGAAGTTTTACTCGCGTGTCGTGTTTCCTGCTACTGCCATGCTACCCTTGGGTCGTAGCGTAATGATTATATATCACACATATTCATCCTAGTAGACAGGCTATAGTTCAAATCAGTGATATTGTAAAGAAAGATAAGGTACCTTAAAACTGAAAGGTGTTTTGTTTTTAACCGACTTCAAAAACAAGGAGGTTATTAATTCGTGTTTTTTTATTGTTTGTTACCACAGAACTCCGTCATTCATGAACCGATTTGTAAATTTCTTTTTTTATCCGAGAGGACATACTTTCAGTTTGGTCCCATTTTGATCATATCAAAGTTCTGATGATGGGGTCCATGAGGAATTGAGGGAACTCCTCAAAAATTATAGGCATATATATATAGCAATTTCAATATTTTTAATAACAAATCAAACATTTGCATTCAGAAAATGTAATTTGGTGAAGTGAATCTGATGAAGAAGACCACAAATGGCCATCTGAACTTCTTATTAATAAAGATTTTACGGATGACGATTAGATCAGTTTCGATTAAGGTTGTTAAGCAACTATTACTAAGCAAATATAATTTAGCAAATCAAAATGGTACAATTGAAATTAACTGATGATGAAGCCGGAAGGCAATGGAACTCCATAATTTAACAATGTAATCTAGCCGTGTTTGGGTTTCTTTGAATGGTCATGAGATGCATTTTCAGTGAAATTAGAGTTTATATGAAAATTAATACAGTTATTTGAAAATTCTACAACTTGCCGCATTAAAGTCGGTTCTTTTTGTTAAAATTATGTTCCAATGTTTTCGTATGTACTTGCTTATAGTTTTCAAGTATGAATGCGGTTGATAATGCGGAACGTAATGATACAAGAAAAGATAGGGATATATGAAATAAAGCCAATTAAGACGCTGATAATATGTGCCAACGACCCTGAGAATAAAACAGTCATTTGGTCCCTGACGATCTGAATAGGAATGCGAGAGACGCAAATAATAATGTATTTAATATTACCATTTAAATACAATAATTAATTAAATATTTTTTCTATAAATATAAAGGGGTAACTTTGGCATTATTTTTATGTATGTTCTATTTTTAATAAATTGTATTTCGGAGACAACTACATATTATACTATCGGAAATATTGTGAATAACAACATCAGCCAAAAAATCCTTTAAGTTATGCTATTTTTAGCATCATCGCCTTAACTACTGTTTTGACGGCATTAATTTTCACGCGCTAGTATAGTTTAGTTTATTAATTACGTCTTTCTTGCTATAATAGCATTATATAGTGCAAATATATATTTCGTTTAGAATTAGCTAAGCTAAGCTTAACTCTTACTGGTCATCATCTCAACCTTTATACGTCCCACTGCTGGGCACAGGTCTTCTCCATACATTTGGACGGATATAAGCCTACTATACCACTCTGGCCAGACGGGTTTGTAAAGGGTTTTGTTTTGAGTTTTCTGCCTGACTTTCTCCCTTAAGTCAACTCTTACGACACAGGGTGGTGACATTAATTGTATTCTTAATCCGTCACCACACGGATACCACGGTACTCTGACTGGTAGTTCAAGAGATTAGGGCGATCAAGTACACTTTTCAATTTTATGATATTAGTATACATATTTTCATCCTCTATATAAAGTTACTGAAGTATCGTTAAATTGTTCGCACAGACGGTAGTGTAGTAATGTGGAAACCTTGTTAAATCTGGTGGAACTAAAAAGGTCAAACCTATAAGTCTAATAATCTTCAATGTTCAATAAACAGTTCTAGCTACCTTAGTGTCGATAGTTCTAACACTTCTAACCAATGGAGAGGAAGTCTTGGACCCTTTCCTAAAGTTAACTGCTCGTGGCTCGACGTCTGCGGCATCGCAAAACCTTGCCATAAACTTGTAACAAATTCTATCTTCACCGAACCTCGTTGGCCTCGTTTGCCGTGTTTTATGTATTTTAACCCCTCGTAAATGAGATGTAAATCCGAGGTAGCATCAACCTGTACAAACTTCTGTTATTACAGGATTAACCTGCCCCAATTAGGTATTACAATCTGTATTATTAACGCCGCTAATAATATTTGAAACTCTTATTGTTGGAACGAGTTTCAATAGCACGTCGTAAATATTGAGTTGTGAGAGAACAAGGTGTACATGAGATAAACATAAACCGGTTTATTAATAAACGTGGTGTAGCGAGTGAATTCTTATTCAATAATAATAATTTATTTCAGAAAAGTATAGGTGGTTGAAAAATAGATGTTGACCGATTCTCAGACCTACCCCATATGCACACAAAATGTCATAAAAATCGTAGTAATATCGCTATTAAACAATAGAGGTTGATCGTACAGGGTGAAAATTAAGGGTTGTATGTATTTTTGTATGATGTATCATAAAAAAAATAAAAACAAAAAAATATCTAAAAATTAAAAAAAAACAATTGGGTTTTTTTTAAATTTTTTAACCCTTAATATAAAGGGGGGTGAAAAATAGATGTTGTCCGATTCGCAGACCTATGCACACAAAATGTCATAAAAATCGTAGTAATATCGCTATTAAACAATAGAGGTTGATCGTACAGGGTGAAAATTAAGGGTTGTATGTATTTTTGTATGATGTATCATAAAAAAAATAAAAACAAAAAAATATCTAAAAATTAAAAAAAAACAATTGGGTTTTTTTTAAATTTTTTAACCCTTAATATAAAGGGGGGTGAAAAATAGATGTTGTCCGATTCGCAGACCTACCCAATATGCATACAAAATTTCACGAAAATCGGTCGAGCCGTTTCGGAGGAGTTCAAAGTCGAACACTATGACACGAGAATTTTATATATTAGATTATACCTATTCTTTACCACGTTTATTACTAAGGTGGTGTTGATTTGTACGTAAATATTTGCTGCATGGAAATCCTTAATATACCGCATGTGCAATACTGTTTGTGGGGTTTTGCGAGTGGTGAAGGTTGTACTCTACAATGCAACATCGCTGTAACGTTAAGCGGGTGACAAAATCACAATAGCGTAACTGTGTTACAGAAACAGTAGCACAGCGTCGCAAGCAATAACTGTAGCTTGGCAATTAGGTATACATTTTATAATTTAAGGCAATATTTTTAAATATAAGCTTTTATCGTTGATTTTCGTACTTGGTTATAGTTACGTCGCCATTTACCACAGCGCGGCTTGTTGTGGGTTCGCCAACCATTTATGAATCACAAAATTTTTTGTGATTCATAAAATGGTTGTCCTGAGTCGGGGTGTACTATGTGTAAGTTAATTGTATGTTCGTTCAGTCCCCTGCGATACAGGGCTAGTTCACAAGTGCGGGAGTTAGCTTTTATAAAAATCTCTCTCTATCTCACTTCTCAGTTGCATATTAAATACTACTTATAATGAGTCCAAAAACTACGGGGCTATCTTATTTCTATGGTCACATTCCGACTTCATCACACCTTGGACACGAACTAAGGATATTGTACTCTTTAATACTTCAAATCCATTCAAACCAAACTAGTGCAGTTGTGTTTAAAAAAAAATAACGGAAATAAATTACACCCATACTCAGAAATAACTCTTTGTGGGTCACACAAAGTTTTGCCTTGCGTGGAAATCGAACCCAGAACCTCGTGCACAGCAGGCGCATACTACGGCCACTAGACCAACAAGGCAGTCTTTTAATCAAATCATTGTATGAGGTATCCCAAAGTTTAACTCAATCTGTCACCGGAAAGTAAATAACATTTTTCTTGCATCATTTGAACAATAAATAAGAGCTTGTAAAAATCAATGCTTTTAGATATAATATCATATGCGAGGGTCTCATGTAGGTATCTATGGGATATTGATATTAACAGTCACGTACACTGTAGGCACGATTGCGTATCCATTGATTAAAATCTTTATCAGATTTTATATTTAATATATACCTACGTGAACGAATTCCATTACAACCGAGCTTTCATATTCTAATATTGTCTATCTTTACATAATATATGATATGAAATAGAATTGTAATGAAGATCAACGAGTCTACTTATGCAGGTAAGCAAACTAATGATCCGGAACTAATCAAACATTAGCTATATTCTCTACCGTACGTAAGTGAATTATAATATAATATGACTCTTAGGGTGGTTTCAGACAAGCGTTCTAAACACGCAACTCGTACGAGCGTTGACGCGCTTATAATATTTCTGCGGGATCCATGTTAATAATATATTGACTAAACACTTGCGGTTCGCGTTCCTGTGTACGCGAGTCAGGTGTTATCAAGCGCGAAATGTAGTGCCAGAAAGGAACCTCCACCAAACAAGCTAAAATACAAACTACTTAACTAACATACATTGCAAGCTAAATAAAAGCTTGTAATAATAATAGCAAAAAAGGCACGAGAAGTAAAGGAGTAAGTTTAAGAGAGATGGGGCACCATACTGGCGAGCAAGCCCGACTGGGGAAGGACCTCCACCTTACAGAAGACCACAGCCAAATGACTACACACAGCGGTGTAGTTGTGTTCCTGTGTGTGAGTACAGGTCTCCAGCGCTCATTTAGGAATGCGTTTTGAAACAAACGTATTCCTATCCCAGGGTTACTTCCATCTTAAAGCCCTGATGTAAAAAAATGGGTTGGCAACACGCAAGTGATACCTCTGGTATTGCAAGCGTCTATAGGCTACGAATACTGCTTAACATCAGGCGGGCCATATGCTTGTTTGCAACCCCACTTAAAATTTGACTATCCCAGGGCTACTTCATGCGTACTGTTGTGATAAAATTTGGGTTGACAGTACGCAAATAATGCCCCAGATATGGCGCTCCACCTCACGGTAACTTTATTAGTCACCTAAGAAATAATAATAATATTACAAAACACATTTGTTTATTATTGAATAATTTTAAACATAATTTTTCTTTTCTATTTGATTGCCAGTATTTCAAAATGTAAATCCAAATAATAGCTTTGCAGCTTCGAAAGTATCATCCATGATCTTCTGCAAGCTTTTAAGAGATAAGCGCAGCCCTTAAATTACAAGCTCTATTCCGGGGCTTTCGAAATAAGAGGCTATTTTGGCGGAGCTCCACAACAGCTAGTAAAGTTTCTTAAATCTTCCGATTGTAGAACGCAGTAAGTGAGAATACCGATTTATTGCTATGACTCTTATACTTCATTTTAAGTTAATTTGTCTTTTCTATGACGAGTATACATGACAAGCATTGTTTATGCCCCGCTGCGATTTCGCTGCGTGGATGCCGCGATATTACTGTGTACCTTTGATTAATCACATATATATGCACGCCTTTCCTGTGAAGAGATGGACACCGGAGTATGACGCCCCTGCTCGGTTAAATTACATGTAACCAATAGGTTACATGTGATTAAACATTAGACTTAATGCAGATAATTAGTGAGATATCGTAAGGCGAGCTTTATTATAGTCTACCAAATAAAATACATTTTCGCGGCCACTACCGCTCTGTCAAGAGCGACAAGCATAAGATTTTTAAAAGAGGTAGGGCACCATGCAAGCGAGCAAGCCCAATTGGGGAAGGACCTCCACCTTACAGAAGACCACAACCAAAATAATGTACAGACAGTGGTGTAGTTGTCTTCCTGTGAACGCTCTAAGGGAAGCGTTTTGAAAGAAACGTTATGCTATCCAAGGAATCTTAAAGCCTTGGTGTAAAAAAAAATAGGTCGGCAACAACAGCCTAGCCGTATGCTTGTATGCCACTTAAGAAGTATAAAAAAACAGATCCGGCAACATGTACCTTTAGGCGACGCAATCAAGCATATACCGGGTTGAGATTCGAAATAAAACGAAGTAAGATCGTCTTTGGCTAGATAGTTGCATTGATAGGTTAACCTGTCTTATTCACTCATTGATTACGTTGCTTTAATCATCTTCCGCTGGAGTTGTTAAAGCAATGTCGTGTCCAGATAATGTAACCATGATAGTTATTATAATCGTGTCATCAGCACTTGCTGCTGGCTGGCTGTATTTGCAAGTACTATCGACATAGTTGGTGCTCGAATTTTACACAATATGGCCAACGCAAATTGAATTTAGTCTACAGCTAAATAAAGTAATGTAAGTGACTGACGACGCTTTTTTTAGTTTTTTTTTACCATTACATTAAATTTGACTTGGCTAAAATAGAAAGAAAGACAGCAGATAAAATTTATTGACACACACATAATGACAGCAGTTGATACTATACACAAAAAAAAAATATATGTGAGCCCGCACTGTAGAGGTCAATGTCATCAACGTCTGAATAGAGTGACAGCGGCTGTCATTCTAGCGTCGTGCGTCAAGGAGGTGGTAGCGACCCATTGGCCACCTCGAAGAGGCAGTTTTAGAATGGGAATCGCTCAGTTGCGACGGAATCTTTAAAGTATCCTGATTTGTGTTATAAAAAAGTCATAATTCGTTGTTAATTACACCACAGCTAATTATTATTATTTCATCAATTACAATATCTTAAATCAGATCAAGACATATGTATATTATAAAATTATGATATACATAGGTCATCCTTGGATGGAGAATTATGATGTAATGCTATGTTGTAAAAACACAGCTACACAAAATATTATAAGTGCGAAACTTTGTCAATTGTACCTATTTTGATTAATTCTTGAAATTTATAATAAGCTCCGTAAAATATTGTAGCACTTGATAGTAACTAGATAATTTGTATGTATATCAATTTTGATATACATATATTCAGGAAGACACGTAATTATTTTGTGAAAAATTTGTACCTACCTAAGAATAACATAACAATAGTATCATAAGCCACGAGTGGTATGTACGAATAGTATATTTATACATTTTTTTTACTTCATCGTTGTATATAATATATTAAAACGCATACACTAATATCTGTCGCTCCTGAAAAAGGTTACATGCGTGCACTTTTTGTGAAATATGACTATAATTCAGAAAATATTTTATTACTTTTTGTGTACGGACCATTTAGTCTACCCCAAAATATAATACATAAATGTAGCAAATAATCATACCAATATATTATTTCTTAGTACTGAAGCAGTCCTACATAATAATATGTAGGTATTTAACTAAACAAAAGTAATATCAATTTAATAAATCTTCTATAAACTTTTTCTACCCTAGCTACCGATTGCCAATATTTACGATTTATGACACTCAAATATCGACAAAGTAAATGAAATAAAATATCTATGAAAACAAAACAGAGACTCGTAAAACTAAATATCTGTTTTTTTTTTCATTCTTTAAATGTCATCTTTTATATTTTATTTTTTGATAACTCGTCTCTCCTTGGGTTACTTTTATATGTATTTTGAACTGGTAAAAATACCGTATATGTAATAAATGCTGTATTTACCTATAATTATTTGTTGCACTTGGTTGTATCTACATTGTAACGTATTTATAAGGTCATTGTGTACACAGATGTTGGTAAATCTAAATAAATAAATAAATAAAAAGAAAGCAATTTTATTACGATAGAGATTTTAAATCGTATTTACTTCGAGCTGTCTGTCCATATGTACGCTTAGTTTTTTTTAAATACAAGGTGTCTCAAAAGAAAGTTCACATTTAAATCTTTTTTTAAAAGAAAAGTCTTAGCTTTATTGAAAAAATGTTTATTTTATATTGAAGTACACTGTTTGGGAATTTATTTTTTAAAAATAACACCGTCCAAATGTAAACCGTTGCGCTCTCGGCATTCATTTAGTCGGGCACTAAAATTGCCTATGACAGCTCGGCAGGTAGTCTCCGTGATGGCTGCCATTTCATGACGGATATTTTCTTTTAATTGTGCCAGGGAAGTCGGTTTATTAGCGTTAACTTTTTTTCAATAAAGCTAAGACTTTTCTTTTAAAAAAAGATTTAAATGTGAACTTTCTTTTGAGACACTTTGTACTACTGACACAATAAATGACAAAAGTAAATACGTTGCTGGCTTTTGGTTCATGAGTTTGGAAAATAATTTACCGATACGTTTTGAAAGGAACGTTTTCTTATCCTGCAAGTAAGATACTTGCAGGATAAGAAAACGTTCAGCAGGCCGTATGCTTGTTTGCCACCCATACGGCCTGCCTGATGTTAAGCTAGCCTATGGACGCTTGCAGTACCAGAGGTATTGCGTGCTGCCGATCCATTTCTTTTTACACCAGGGTTTTAAGATAAGTACCCCCAGGATAAGAAAACGTTTCTTTCCAAACGTATCGGTAAATTATTTTCCAAACTCATGAACCAAGAGCCAGCAACGTATTTACTTTTGTCATTTCATAAGTCATGAAAATTCCCAACTTTTTATTATTTACTCCTAGGTACCTGCAGGATAATAAAAGGCTCCTCTGGAAACCCTCTGCGGTCGGGGTGTTTTTGCCTAAAATAACAAAAAGGGGTTGGTAATAAAACTTAACTTGGTTATAGTATCAGTCCTAAAATTTGTAGTAAATTATATTGACAGTATTTTCTATTTTAAATTAAGTTTTATTTCTTACCCTCTTGTTATTTTTGGGTTAAACGCCCCGGCTGCAGAGAGTCTCTCTGTTTTCCCTGCTCTCCCTCTATAAGCAATGGATGTTGATGCGATTTTCACAGTCAGTCAGATTATTTCTTCCGAATTGTTTACAAATACATATGTATAAGTGTACAGAAAATAAAATATGGTCAAAGTAGAACTTTGGGCGCTTTCTTTGCTTACGCTGACTAACAATATTAATTAGTCCACATTAATACCTACATTGCCACGCGAAGCCGGCCGGCTGATTCTCTAAGAAACAGTGATCCAATCGGTGATGGCACACACGATTGCTAAACGTCAAAAAGGCTCGGTTTTCGCTCTTACGGAATACCGATTTTCAATCTAACAGCCAGATTTGGCTCCGTTTTCGCGGTGGCTCGGTTTTCACTCTTACGGAATACCTCTGCGGGTCTGGTCGCTAGGGTAATGATACAAATATCTTTACTCAAACAATATGACACAGGTAAATAATTACGCATAGTGAGTGAGTTCTTGCGGATAAGTAGCTGTCCCCAGCGCTCATTTTGGGATGAGTTTTCAAAGAAACGTTTACTTATACTAGAGACATACCATCACAAAACTTTGATGATACAAGTTTTTGGCAACAAGCCAGTTATACACGCAGGAACTGCAAGCGTTTATAGACTACGGTAACTGGTTATCATCGCCTGATGATTACCTAACCTAACTTAGGAGGCAAACAAGCATATAGACCGCCTGGTTTATATGCTTGTTTGCCACCTAAGTAGTACAAAAACCTTCTTTGCCAGCTTACCATCATAGCGTCACACCGTAAATAAAGCCATATATACACAATAAGATCTTAATGAAGAAAGATTATTGACTCAATGAAGACAAGAATGAGGATTTTAAATTGATGGCTTTCATTATATCATGCTTTAAACGTTGAGAGTAAAATGCTAAAAGCATTCAAATAAAGCCATGGCTGACCGAGTGCAGCGGTTCGGACTTAATAGCCTCGTTACTTTTATGTTTCTGCTTCATAAACCATGCTCCCTTAGCGTAACTCTACGTATCGAGGCATATCCACAGTAGCCCGTAGATACACCACCCAGATCCGATCCGAATGGATATTGATGTTCTTACTAAAAACCTTCGTGCATCGATATTGGCCTTGTTTTTCTATTGAAAACTATTTTCGGAAGAGTATTCTTTGTTTTTATGTGAATTACGGATATTTTTCGTGTTATGTTATGAATATTAGTCTACTTTAGTATACCAAACTTTTATTGCAATGGTGTTTTTGAGAGAAATATCATTATTTAGATTTTCCCAATGGTATCGGGGATTATAAACATAAAAATATATTGTAGGTAGGTAATTTGTTTATAATAAACTGATCTTGATGGGTACGTTTTCCGGGTCAAAGTGTTATTGAGTTTTTCTGTTAGAAAATATTCTATAACAGCACAGAGTTTATGTTATATAATAGCAACCCATATATGTCCCACTGCTGGGCACGGGTCTCCTCACCTCTATCAAGAGAGAAAGAGGGTTTAGGCCTTAATTCACACACGCTGGCCTAATGCGGGTTGGTGAATCAGACATGTCTTTAGAATTTCTTCAAGGCGTGTGGGTTTTCTTACGATGTTAGCAGATGGAGAATCATTTGATTAGTACATATAAACTCCACAAAGTGAAATTCACATTGGTACTGCCACCCGCCGGCTGATTCTCTAAGAAACAGCGATGGCAAACTGACAGTTGTGATCGCAGAACTGACAGTTGTGATTGCTCGGTGACGGCACAATCTATTGACTAAACGTCAAAAAGGGCTCTTACGGAATACCGATTTTCAATCTGATAGCCAGATTCTGGCATCTAGAAAGCTAGGTGTGCTCAACAGGGCAAAGTGGTACTTCACCGCGGGCCAAAGACTACTGCTCTACAAAGCGCAAGTCCGGCCCCACATGGAGTACTGCTGCCACCTTTGGGCGGGAGCACCTGGATACCAGCTTTGATTCAATCCAAAGACGCGCTGTGAGAATTGTTGACGATGCCAAGCTCACAGGCGGTATTGATCCACTAAGTCTAAGGAGAGACTTCACCTCCTTGTGTGTGTTCTACCGCCTGTACAATGGGCTGTGTTCTGAGGAATTGTTCGAGATGATGCGGCCTCGTTTTATCAACGCACCTCTCGCCACCGACAGGGAGTTCATCCTCACATCCTTGCACCTCAAACATGCCGTACCGAAAGATTCCAGAGGAATTTCTTACCACGTACGATTAGGCTGTGGAATGAGGGAGCTCATTCCACAGCCTAATCGTACGTGCCGAGGTTTTTCCAAGAAACTATAGCATGGGCTTCTTCAAGAAAGGAGTTATAAAGTTTTTAAAGGGTCGGCAACGCGTGAGTGACACCCCTGGTGTTGCAAACGTCCATAGGCTACGGTAACTGCTTACCATCAGGCGGGCCGTATGCTTGTTTGCCACCTTGATAGTATAAAAAAAAAAAAGATTTTGCTCGGTTTTTGCGGTGGCTCGGTTTTTGCTCTTACGGAATACCCCTGCCAGGATCGAAATCACACCTCTTGCTTGCCAGTCGGTGACTTTCCCACTCGGCCACAACCGATGTTTATGTTATTACCATTCAACAATAAGCGTTTTGACTTATAATGTTTTGTGTTTTTGAAATATATACCATAACAGCAGGATGTGCTGATGTTTGTTCTGTTTCATCTGGCCCAAATTAGCAATCTCGTGGGATTTAGGATTTTGTGCTGTTTGGTGTCGAATCTCGAAAGTATGAGATGGAAGTGCTAGCGGTCTTTACAAAGAGTTATTAAAGCGATTAATCAAGGCTTTATGCACTCAAAGAGCAAGCATTCCTATCGAACGTGACAACCCTACCAGTATTTTGGGCATGTTTGTTTTCTTTATAAGTCATTTACCTAAGTATAGTTTTATTAGGTAATTTACGATAACTGATATTATATAAAAATCTTTTCCATAAAAATGCAAGAAACATAAAAAGAAAATTAATTTATCAAATATAAATTTTGTATTCATTTAAAAGTAAATTATACGAGTATGTATATGATTGAATCAAAATGTATACGTCACGTCGTGCTCAATATTCAGAATTAACAGTAAGTTGGAATTTACGTAGCTTGTTTCAGCAGGTGTGTTGATTCGAGTATTCCGCCATTGAACATCTACATAGGTGTGTCGGAGGTCTTAAATTAAGGAAATCTTATTACGAAATTCCGACGTGTGTCGCCGGCTAAAAGCCGGGGTGGGTATTCGTGTGGGCCTAATGAACGTGCTCAAAATTTATAATACCCTTTAACCTTTTAGTTACTTTACAAGAAATAAATTTGACTTCAAACGCATTTTCATCGGTTGTTAATTTGGTCGATACACATAATTAGTACACTCTAGTAGTCTCTGCAGGCGATATAACAAACAGTAAAGCAATAAAATATCACGTGAATGCACTGCAACATAGTGCTAGTAAAGTGTACTAACATATTGTTTTTACTGCACGTATGTTCCAGTGATACAGATGGTCACCTCATTATTTACTCTTTACCGAGTTATGTAGGCTTCATGGGTCAGTGTTGGCATGTGTATAATGTGACGTGGATAATGTTTTTTTTCCTCTACATATATACATACATATCATCACGCCTATGTCCCAGTGGGGTAGGCAGAGACTATTGTACGCCAATTGCTTCGATCCAAACATACTTCCTTCGCCTCCTCTACATTCATCAATCTCTTCATGACCGTCGATTCTGGGTACTTTTAATTATTTTTTCCTCTATAAATTTATTAATTGAATCTCAATATTAATTTATTGAAACCCCTACACCTTAGTTAAAATCTGTGGCTTGGCCGTATCGTTACCCAATTAACGCCTAGTGAATATTTTCTTCTCAAAAGCCGATACTAGTGTCAACGTTACTCTTACGATACAGCCAAGCCACACATTTTGACTAAAGTCTAGGTTTTGACGTGGGCGTGTAGAGTTAGGAGCTTGGCTCTATATGAGATATTATAAGTGTTTTACAGTGCAAACAGTATGTAGTACCCATCTGGGCGATATTTTATATGAAAAATTTTTGGTAGTATTTTTCATTCTTTTGCTCTGATCCCGCTGAAGAAGGTCAGCGGGATCGTCGTAGAAGTATTCAAAAAACAGCTAGATTACAAGATTCATAAAAAAATATCTCCATTTACTTGGTAATCAGAAAAGCGTTTATTACATTTCTAAATATTCTAAGCAGCTTACTGAATGACGCCATGCGTGTTATTGCTCTCGAAACACATTATTACTATCTTAATAATAGACGCGAAGATAACAAATATGTTTTGTTATTTGAACTACATCCTTGTGATAAGGAGCAGGTCTCTAACAAAGTGGACCTATGACCTGATAAAGGTTGCAGGTGACCTGGTAATATGCTGGGGAAGGGGGGAGGGGACGGCCGTGGGGGAGCCTAAAGACCTCTTTCAGCTAAGATGATGATGATGATGGTCGTTATTAATACTATTAAAACGTAGTAAGATTTAGGTCAAAGTTTTTTATAACCTTGACGTTATATTCTTTTATCATAATCTTTCCTACAAAATATCTAATTTATTAAATTAATATAAGGCTTTCCTAGTTTAAACGTCACATTATAACAATTTTATTATTTACGTCTGTCAGGAAATTAATAAAAAACTCGCCAAATATTATGTGAATGATTTATTTTATTTACAGCACAAATGAATAACAAATTAATCTTACCATAGCGCGTAACAAAAGGCAAAAAAAAATTGGAAAAAGATTTTTTTTATTGGGCGATAGTACAGTATACAGTATATTAAAAGTGTATGTATTCAAACACCACCTGTGTTATACATAGTTACGCGGTATGGGAGATTAATCTCACTCTTTATTTCTACACTCTGTTAGTCCGATGGGACGGCAATCCAGCACGATGGAAAAAGATAGGCGTAGAACCAACAGCTTGACGTGCTTACGACAATATATAGGTACACTCGGTTAGTATTATCAATAACTAATTAAGACAAAACAGTAAGTAAAATAAAAAAAAATGTTTTTTTTAAAATTACGAATAGAAGACTACCGTGCGACAGTACCTACTTATAATCTATTTACAAACCTGCCAATAATGATGGCAGAGATTGCGAATAAAGTTAAATGTGGTTGGATAGTTGAGGATCCACCAGTGATGCTTCGGATCCATGTAGTATAGTTGGATACTCGAGTGTACACTTCTGGGAATGAGGACACTGCACATGCGTTGGTCTGGAACATGATGCCGGTAAGACCTCCAGCACATACTAGAGCGGTACCTTCATCACCCTGTAATAAAAAAATGTAATTAAGAAAATATCATGCAACACATCAGACATCGGTGGCCGCTGTGGTAGAAAACTTCTGGAGTGAAAACCACGAACTGGAAAATGCAGCGTGGGCAGGTCTCCTTTAAGGTGGACCGATGAATTGACCTAGTAAAGGTTGTAGGCAGCCGATGGACAAGGTCATCTCTGGACCAATTGTTGTGAAAATTCTAGGAAGGCCTATGTCCAGCAGTGGACGTCTTCTGGCTGAGATGACAACAGACTTGTCCCCTAAACTTACCTATGTAATGGAAAAAATGTATGTTTATTTTGAATAGATAAGCATAAAGCTTATTATAGTAAGCTTCTTTATTCAATTCAGGAGAGGTAGGGCACCAAACTAGCGAGCAAGCCCGACTGGACAAGGACCTCCACCTTACTGAAGACCACAGCCAAATGGCTACACACGGCGGTGTAGTTGTGTTCCTGTGTGTGAGTACAGGTCTCCAGCGCTCATTTAGGAAATACGTTATGAAAGATACGTATTCCTATCCCAGGGTTACTTCCATCTTAAAGCCCTGGTGTAAAAAAATGGGTTGGCAACACGCAAGTGATACCTCTGGTAATGCAAGCGTCTATAGGCTACGGATACGTAAAAAAAATGTTACCCAAGGTATAAAAATTATTTCGATATCATATGATATATATATATATATATATATATATATATATATATATATATGATATATTATATATAGTATCATTTTCACGCTAAAATTACAACTCTAAATTGAACTCGTGAAAAGCTGGAGCGGTTCGCCAGCATGATAATAAAATCAGCTTTATAAAAAACTCTATCAAAATCGCTGTAGCTTAAAATCAATCAATCAGATCGGTTCAGTCCACTGATGGATTCAATTTGCACCACAACGACTGGCCTTTCTCTAGTCTAACTCATGAAGATAGATGATAACTATGAAGATAGATGAGAGCTAAAATGCTACAAAAACTTTCAAACTTTATTTTCTTTTGTGTTCATAATAATATTATTTTTATAAACTTCACAAGATATCATAAATTTGGATAGACTAAAATAATTTAATTTTTATCATTCAATCGAGTACGATTGAACGATAAAAATTAAATTATTTTTTTCAAATTTGTCTATCCAAATCCTTGTACACTTGGATACCAAATTGTCATCGACAGGCCGTTTTTAGAAATTTTATCGATTATAAGCTTATGCAACTTGTTTAGGGCCTCAGATTGGCTATTAACCGGAAAAAAAGAAGAAGAAGTCTCGCGCAAAAATGTAACACCAGGGTTTTGAGCTGGAATATTCCTAGGAAAGAAATAAACATAACTACACCTCTGTGCATAGTTATCTGACTGTGGTCTTCTATAAGATGAAGGCCATATTCACGGCTGAGTGCCCTACCTCACTTGGTAAGTAAAGGCAAATTTCTCTCTTAATAATTTCATTGGTTTATTCAATTAAATATGATTACACAAAACTATACTCAGTTAAATTTTAATATTTATATAGTTCTCCAGAGCATAGTGATATTAATACTTATTCAAATCTATTACCCAATGAGTAATATAATGGGACTATTATGCTCGGAGTACTATTGATTGCAAGCGGAGGTAGACAAGTGGGAAAGTAATTTACTTGTTGCAGCTTTCAGAACGTGAATTTTACATAGTTGATATAATAGAAGTAAGATCAGAAATATAAAGACTAGATTTATTTAACAAATATATACCTTCCTATTATACTACCAGCTAAATTATAATAACATTTAGTTTATAATAATAGAATATAGGTATATTATAATATTAATAGATATGTATACTCTGTAATTTTCACAACTGATTATTCTAACGGCTCCCAAGACATAAGCATTAGTTTGGAGCCAAAGAAATACTCAGTTGTGTCATGTGTTTTATGAATTTTATTGTTTTTTTTTTTTATTAATTTAGTTTACTAAAGGTAGTTTTTATAGTTTAGAACTTTAGAGCTCCTTGGAAGAGGAGTGCAGTGATATAAGCACTGACAAATTTTGATATACATACATATATTACAAAGATAGCAGACAATGAAATATATTCCTAATAAATAAATAATACGACCCAAAGAACATTGGATAAATTTGAAATCCATGGAGAAAAATACTTTCCATAACAATAGAGTACGTGTTATAAATGCGACGAAAAAATATCTATGGGGCTTATCTGTTATATGCTCACCACACACTCAAGACGCTTTTTCCGTAGAAAGTGCTGATCCCTAAATAATTGGGATAAGGCCGGGCCGAAAGACAAATCCAAAGGATTTGTTCTTGACATCGATCGTTCGAGATTTTAATAACGTGTCTAATATTTGTGATGAATATGATAAAAAATATGAACTTAAACTTTATCAAGATGTAATAAAATATCCGAAAAATCGATGAGAATTACGAGTGAATTTAGACAAACGGTAGTCCGCGGCTTGGCTGTGTCGTCTTACTGTGGACCGCTTATTGTTTATCTCATATTTTTTTAACTATTTGGGTCGCAACGGCCCACCTGATGTTTAACAGTTACAGTAGCCTATGTACGCTTGCAATACCAAAGGTGCATTGCATGTTGCTGACTCATTTTTAGTATCATTGCAATAGAAGGCTATACTCTTATAATAGGACATTAGTGTAGTTGTGTTTTCACAAAAAAAAAGAAATACCTTACAAAAGACCACAGCCAATCAACTTCACACAGTGGTGTGAAGTTGTTGGTCTTTTGTAAGGTGGATGTCCTTTCTCAGTCGGGCTTCCTTACTACTATGGTGCTCTGCCTTCCTGTTACCAACGGCACTAAAAAAATCTTTAAGCATAATAGAATATGAAATAATAAGAGTCAGCGTTGAGCTATTTATATCTGTTAGTCAACATTAGTAGGTATTATTTACAAAGTAGGAATCATTAGCTTTACTTACTTCAGATTCATTAATAAAACTGTGCCAGGTATATTTTTCTTTGACTTTATCATTGCCTATTTATACTTCTAATAAAATGAGATTTCGAAAATATGATTAGATAATAATAAATATATGAAATAATATGAAAGGAAATCAATGATAATAAAGAGCAAAAGTAACTAACTTCTTGACTCGTAAGGCGTGAATTCGATTCCGACCATAACTTAACTGCGAAGGAAAACATTGAGTAAAAACTTACATGCCTCGAAATGAATTCTAATAGTATGACTGATCCACCAAACCAAATTAGAGGGTTGGTAGATCAGTCTGCGCGGATGTCGGTTATCGCTGTAAAAAGTTGCGTTATTCCAGACTATAATCTATCTCTGTTCCAAATTTCATCCGAATCCGTTCAGTAGTTTTCACGTGAAAGAGTAACAAACATCCATCCATCCATCCATACTTACAAACTTTCGCGTTTATAATATTGATAGGATGGCCTTTTGACCAGCGTGTGTAAATTAATACCCTAACACTTTTCAGCCCTTTTCATAGATAATAGAGAACCGTGTCTAAAAGAGGAGCTTATATGAATTGCAACTTAATTTTATTATTGCTAACAAACCACTACAGTGGCTAACGTACGATGCTATTTATTAATAATTTTATTAAAATGAATCATAGTAGTTATTACTCACCATGCAACCAGAAGATACGATATCATACGAAGCAGCGCAGACCATAGTGGAGAATATATTGGCATGTGTAGGCAGTTGACTGTATAGGCTCTCACATAGGTTCTGACTGTAGATATACTTAGTAGTGTACCGCAGTGCAACACTTGCCTGTAAAATATATCATTTTATGTTAACAATATATACAAAGAGTATGTCACATAAGCAGGAACAATGTACACTAAGAAGATAATCCTTAACGAAAAAACTTGGGATTCTAAGAAAAAAGTAAGAAAATCAAGCCAAAATGGAAAATTTTCAATAGGGACTACCTACAATATCATCATCATCATCTCAGCCACAAGACGTCCACTGCTGGACATAGGCCTCCCCCAAGGTCTTCCACATCATTCGGTCCTGAGCTGACCTTGTCCATCGGTTTCCCGCGACCTTTACCAGGTCGTCGGTCCACCTTGTTGGAGGCCTGCCCACGCTGCATCTTCCAGTTCGCCACTCTAGAACCTTTCTGCCCCAACGGCCATCGGTTCTGCGAGCTATGCGCCAGGGCACAAAAAAAAATTGCGTCAATTAAGTAGCAATGGGCAGGCCCATTGCTACTTGATTGACGCAACTTTTCGAGCTATGTCGGTCACTTTGGTTCTCCTACGGATCTCCTCGTAAAACATTTACGAGTAAGTAGATTGCGATTTACAAGTTTTTATAACCTACAATATAAAAACGAAATATTTAGGTTCTAATTATTTGCGGTAGATAGCACAGTAGTAGTGGGAACTTGCATGAAAGTAA
Organism: Trisateles emortualis; assembly: GCA_947095525.1. NCBI lineage: Eukaryota > Metazoa > Arthropoda > Insecta > Lepidoptera > Erebidae > Trisateles > Trisateles emortualis. The sequence continues at coordinate 8,216,558 of OX352735.1, read as the reverse complement.
ATACCATGTCTCTGTTATTAACATTTAAAAACATAAAACTAACATTTCTTCAATAAAATCGCTAACTACTTACTCGTAAATGTTTTAAAACCGTAAGCTGATTTTAATGACGCTTTTTTTGCAACAATTGAAACAAAAACGCTCTAAATTGAAGTGTATGTGCATTAATTCAAGAAAAGAACTTGATAAATGTGTTCAATATACATTAGATGGAAGAAGCACTTAAAATGAAGCTTATAGGTATTTTAAAGCAAAAGTATAACGAAAAGGAAGTGGATGAAAGAAAGGAGGAAAATTTATTTGATTTGCTGCATGCCGTGGGCTACAAATGCCTTGAGTAATTTTATATTGCATAGATGGAAAGGAAGTTGTACCTATCCTATCTTTCATAACATGTATACAAAATATTAAAAAACGAAATGGATTGTATGTATCGTAAATTTTATATACTACTAATGCAATTTGTAAAAAGTTTTAAATAATAGTCAAAAGGTAGATATCTAATGTTGTGACTGAATTTCGGTCACAGTGGCTAATAACGCTGCAGACTAATATGCATTTTTTTTAAGACAACTCCCACACTAGAGAACAAGCTCTGTGTCGTGGGGGGCTTACAAACATACAATTAACGGACACAAATTACACCCAGACTCAGAACAACTCTTTGCGGGTCACACAAAGTTTTGTCCTGTGTGGGTATCGAACCTACAACCTCGTGCACAGCAGGCGCATACCCGGCCACTGGACCACGAAGGCATTCAAAAATTCAAAGGCAGTCATTGGCGCGGGAGATAGTTATAGTGCACAAGTTTATGCGCATACACATGTGCACTCTTTATTCCCTCACTCTCACAGTCAGATATTGCAATCCGACACGACCGGAGGAAGACCAGGCATATAGCCAAATATGCTTTGCAATATGAAAGCCATGTCGACTCTGAGCTTCCTTAACTTTACAATTATACTTACAGTGGATGTGTAATTTTGTCCTCCCCATCCAGCAATCTGGCAAAGCGTGAAGTCTGCAGGGTCAAAATTGGCTACTGGCAGAGATATAACTGAAACTGTTGTGTTCGCGAATGGAGTTCTCAGCTAAAATTAAGAAAATATTCCATTAATCTTCCTTTCAAGAATTAGGTGATTCAAAGGAATTTAAGGGAAATAGTTTTTGCATTGTTTAATCTTTTAATTCTAATTTTGTCCAGTACCATGACGTCTTTTTAGCGGCTTAGTTTTCAGATATTTGTTTATATCAATAACTAGCGGCCCGCCCCGGCTTCGCATGGGTGGTATTTCCTGGGCCCCGTAATGTTTTTGTCAACAAAATATAGGCTATGGCTTTCTATTTTAAAAAAGGTAAAATAATTTTCAAAATCGGTTCAGTAGATCCAGAAATTACCCCCTACAAACTCCCAAACTTTATCTCGTTATAATACAGTATAGATATAATTTCAAAATTTGCGTTGTATGAAAAAATGTTGGTAGCTGAACTTTATTAGTTTCGTTAAGTTCACATTTTAATATACTCCTAAAATTAGTATATATTATATTAGGTATACTAACAGTTATAATACCAATGTCGTGGAGGGATGCTGGTGGTTGGATGAATTCAGGATGGATTGTGACGTTTTCTATTAGTCTGATGCGATTTTGGTCATTGTCGGCACTTAATAAAGCTGCACCTCCAAATACTCTGTATTCCGCTGGGTTAATCACTCTGAGGGTTCTGCAAAACAAAAAATATATGTTACTGTGTCTGCATAGAAAATATTTTTTTTTTGACTGGCCTGTTGGTCTAGTGGTTAATGCCCTATGACCGCGTGGTCCGACTGATCACCCTGCCTGCTGAGCCGGAGGTCGGGTTTCAATTCCTACACGGGACAGAACTTTGAGTAATTCATCATTTTTTGTGCCGAAACTGGGTGTAATTTGTGTCCGTGAATTATATGTATGTTTGTGAAGTCCCTGCAACACAGGACTGGTTACCTTATCCGGGAGTTGCCTTTTATAAAATCAACTAGGGGTCGCCCGCGACTTTATCCGCGTGGTAATTTGGAACGTACATTTCTCCGATTTTGCAACATATCTCACTACTACTCCGCTCCTATTGATCGTAGCGTGACGTCTTATAGCCTTCCTGGATAAATGCACTATTCAACAAAAAAAGATTTTTCCAAATCGAACCAGTACTTTCTGAGATTAGCGCGTTCATCCAAACAAACAAACTATTTAGCTTTATAATATTAAGTAAAGATTATTACTATCATCTCAGCCTGAAAACATCTACGAGTACCGATATACATTTCAGCCTGGCAACATCCATCATTAAAAATGTTTATACTTGTTGTATCTATCATCGTAATCTCAACCAATGACATCCACTGCTTAACATAGGCTTCTCCAAGAAATGTATGTGTGTAATGTGAAATCTATATAATAATAGCAAACCATATTATGTCCCACTACTGGGCATATATGTCTCCCTGGAGGAGACCCTCTTCTCTATCAAGAGAGAGAGAGGGTTCACTAACGCTGACCTAATGCGGGTTGGTGAATCAGACAGCTAGTCCTTACTAATATTATAAATGTGAAAGTTTGTGAGTATGGATGGATGGATGGATGTATTGATGGATGGATGTTTTTTACTCTTTCAGGTAAAAACTACTGAACGGATCTGGAAATTGAAATTTGGCACAGAGATAGATTATGGTCTGGAATAACACATCGGCTACTTAAAAATACTTACGGAAAAATATTTGGTCTCGTATATTATAACTCATATAATATGTAAACGGATATTTAGACATAACAATCTGAATAAAAATATTTAAAAAATGACTTAATTATAAACTAAACGTTATATTAATAAATATTTACATTGATATGACTTGCAGTCCAGACTAGTGACTAATTGTAAAACAATCTTAATCATAGATTAAATACAAAACATAGGTATGTACCTAATTAGGTACACAAATTTATTGTTTTTATTCTTGGAATCGTCCATATTTGGCTTGTTATCAGTTATCAGTCTCATTAGTGTGCCTTGTTCCGTAATTGTAATATACATAAAGGTATAACATATACACTAAAAATTGTTTACCAAAAATGATTATCAAAACTCGTGTACATTCCAATCGATAAACATAAAAAACAAATTTCATTCTTTTTATCAACTGTTGTATTTTACGGACACAAACTTCGCCCGCTAAAATTTTTGGATCCCACTAATGTTTGTTTGGACTTTGAAAATGGAACATTTAGTCCGGAGTTAGTGGTGACGTGATTGCCTTAACTACTTCATTGTCATATGCAGCAAATAAACTAATTAAATCATCATATCTATACTTGTAGTAAACGGTGTGGATTTCACAATTGTTAATATTATATAGCTTCACACTACTTTAAAAATGTAATATTGTGATATTGTTTGTTAACCCCAATAAATGGGGAAAAAAAAATCTACCCATAATCGTCCTACTGCCCAGCAATGGGATGTTTATGGGTCTCTTCCAATGTTAGCCTACTATATCACGCTGGCAAGACGGTTCGGTATAGGGTTTTGTTTCGAGACTTCCCTTTCTTGCAGTGAATATTGAATGCTTAATCGACTCTGATAACACCCTCTGGATGGAACGGGGTGGTGACATTTGTGTTCTTAATCGTGTAGGGACATTTTGCTGTGGTCTTTTGTAAGGTGGAGGTTCTTCCCCAGTGAGGCTTGCTCGCTTTGAAAGTGCCTCGCTTTTTCTGACCATGTATCGTAATGTTTTGTATATTTGTTTCAGAACTTAATATTCCTCCAATATATGTGTTATAGGACCACTAGTGTCTTAGCTATTACTTAATCAGATAAGTTCCCGGATTCTACACAAAGTTTATTAGACACTACAAAATGTATTGCTTCGAACAGAGTTTTGTCAACTACGTTGTTTTCTAGTTAATTTACAGGCCAAGAATGTTCATATTTATCGATTCTATATAATTTATTTACACACTTTTGACAGCACCTAAGTGTACTCTTTGAAGGTTTTTTCCAATATTTTTAACAAACCTATCACAAATATTTTTCACGTGAGTCAAATATCAATAAAATTATATAGAGATAGAAAATCGTTTCGATTAGGAATAGGAAATTATTTCGTTAAAAACACATCTCTTAGTGAGCGCTACGAACCTGTACTCACAAACAGGAACACATCTACACCGACTAAACCCATAAAACTAGGCACTGACTGGTTGTTGCCCGCATAGTTATACGGTAAAAAGTATCCAAATTCCTTCCTCACGATACCATCTATCTCCTTGCCAAATTTCATTAAGATCCCTTCAACCATTTAGTCGTGAAAAGGTAGACAGACATTTACTTTCGCATTTATAATATTAGCAGGGTTGTAGTGTACATTAAGTATTTTTCTAATTATCTACCTATCTGTAGTATGAGTAATGCTTTTCCTAAGCTTGTATAAAAATAAGCTTTGAATTCACTGAAGACTTAGTGTTATCAATGCAGAAAATTCCACTGAAAAGATTAAGATTAAAACATTTTTTGCAAAATAAAGCGATAGTAAAATAATAATATAATTAATACCTATTTTAGCATTGCATACAACGAAGGGACCTGTGTCTACATACTCGTAATGACCAATGAAGATTTATTCAAGTAATGAGTAGAGCTTTAGTGGTCATTCAATGAAAAAATTTTTCTACTCTAGACCAACGTGTCTAAAGAAGATTTTACTATAAAAATAAACATAACTACACGTATCATGTATGTCGTGCTAGTTTTAGTTATTAACAAGATTATTAGACCACAATATGGAATGTGCCCAGCTTCGTATTGGACCTAACAGATCAATCAACTGATTAATTACTCTACCGAGTACCTAGACAGGCATAATGTCCCTTCGCTATTCATTACACATACAGGAGATAGGTATATACGTCGATATTTGTACGTCTACTAATACTAAGTGAGGTAGGGGACCGTACAAGTGAACAACACAACACAGCAGTGTTCACAGTTATTTAGGGATTTGTTTTTAACGATACCTTTTCCTTACTCAAGAATATTCCATCGTAAGATCCTGGTGTATTTTTTGGTCGGCAATACGCAAGTGACCTTTGGTATTGCAAGCATCTATAGGCTAGGAAACTGTTTATCATCAGGCGAATGTATGCTTGTTTTCCAACTCAGTAGTAAAAAAAAAAGATAGGTAGATAAAAAGGTACAGCTATTTAAAGACTTTTGTATTACTCACCCACCAACAACATCGTAGAGACAGTGAGCTGCCGTCAATACGTGTTGGAACGTGATTAATGCTCCACCACATTTGTGTCCACGTCCAGCGGCGCCAGCATTGACTTCTGAAAGACGCTGTATTGATACCTGAAAGGGAAATAATAGTTAAATTTATTACAGAAGACCACAGCCAAATAACTACACACAGCGGTGAGCGATGTAGTTATGTTCCCGTGTGTGAGTACAGGTCTCCAGCACTCATTTAGGGATGCGTTTTGAAATAAATGTATTCCTATCCCAGGGATACTCCCGTCTTAAAGCCTCGGTGTAAAAAAAACTGGCTTCGCAAGTGTTACCTCTGGTATTGCAAGCGTCCATAGGCTACGGTAACTGCTTAACATCAGGCGGGCTGTATGCTTGTTTGCCACCCAAGTAGTATAAAAAGAAATACATAATGTCTTGGGACAACTAACAAACAGTCGTCTAATTCCAAACTAACTAGAGCCTGTACTATGACAACCATATTATACATTAGCTAGTCTATAATATGTTTGTCTTAAGATAGTACAGGCTACAAGCTAAATTCGATCACGCTTTGCTATACCTCAGTCTGATATTATTGAAATAGCTCGATCCCGAATTTTTATACAACTTATTTGGTTTAAATTTATTTGCGCGGCACCGTGATTCTTTGTTTAAAGTGGCCTAAGATATTTTCTATAATATAAGCTACCTGCCAGTAACAGTACCGTTAGAATCTGATCCAACCATTGCAGAGACTACCCGGAACAAATGGACAGACAGAACTGTATAATTGTCAGACACGTCAATTTTATTTATATGTGTAGATAGGTAAATTATAATATCTAGACACAGAAAAAATAATGCTGCTCATCACAATAAGATTAGTCCTAGGTCTAAAATCGCACCCACAACCTCTAACATAGCATAACAGTTTCTAAACACAAGTCCAACAGGCGAACCTTTTATTTCTTTGATCTAGTGTTTAGAAACTTTATATAGATGTATAAAGTAATTTATTATGTACATCATTGTTTTTGGCGAAACACAAAAACATTCCACTAGTTTAATTAAAACAAAACGACCTTTAAAATAACCTGACCTTTGACCTAATGAAAAACAATCAGTAATTAATTGATTAAAATAATCTCAGTTCAAAGGCTCCAAGCAAATTGTCGTCTGAATAATTAAAATTCTTGATAAGTATTTTGTTTCGCCGTAGGTAATTTAATATTAATGAATATAGATTGAACAAATGAAATCAATATTATTTAATATTGTTTGCATTTTGCTATTCAATTAGCTCAATTATATTTAAATATTTCAAGCAATGTGGAAAAGCCAAGCAAGATATCTAACGGCTAACGGTTGAATGAAGCTGAGGTCACTCTAAGATGTAAAAAAGCGATGGAGAAATTTAAAAATTTTGGTAGTGCACTGGGCCGGAACCCGAGAGGTGCAGTTTCGAATTCTGCTCTCGAATCGCCTTTTTTCACGTTACTGCTTTAAATATTTAAAAATCGATATTACTTAAAAGCCTTTACTCATTATGACTTTTTCAATGGATCTATAAGTCTGGATAATCGCGTCGTTGATGGCGTAACCCGCTGATCGTTAATCTTACCAATACATCATGTTTGTAATGTATTTCTTATGATGTACAATAAAGAGTTAGCTATCTCGTAATTGATAGATAGATGTCTATTATACTGTAAGTGCATCTGAAAATATATACCTAGGTGCTTATGCAAAATAAAAAATAAAAAACTGTCAGTCGTACTAATCACGTTAGAGAAAAATAAACATGCGGGGCAGTCTTTGGGGACTGCCGATAGAAGTGAAAACTAAGTAACTTGTGAATTGTATCGTTTAGCTATTAGGTTTATTATTTTTGAATATGGAAAGCGTTCGGTGAAGACTGGTCACTGTACTCCGAGGGTGAAGATGGCTCGAGTTCCATGATATTTGATTACCCAAAAAGTTTGAATATGGAAAGCGTTCGGTGAAGATGACGCGAGTTCCATATTTTTTGTTCACCCAATAAGTGCTCAACGCACCTAAAGAAATTTTCACTTCAAAAAATATTTTAGCTTCACAAACTTGTAAATACACACTTCTGTATTTATATATCTGTGCGTGACAGTTGCACGAGTTCAGAGCTTAGGTACCTAAGGTGGTTAAAAAAGTTTTTACTGAAAATAAAAGTTTATAATTACCGAGTAGGGGAACTGGTTGATGTTTGCATCGTTGCCATTGGTGATTCTGTTAGCGGTATCAATTGTCAACGTATTCACTCCTGTTGATTAAATACAAATAGGTCAACATAGAAACTAAAAAAATACAGATGAGAACATCATAGTATTTTATAATGTTATGCAGTTATGATTTGACTCAATTTTGGACTTGGGTACTAACTATAGGTGCAATTTATTCACGGACACAAATTACATCCAGTCTCGGAACAAACATTTTATAGATAACACATTTTTTGTGGGAAACGAATACTGGTGTAAAATATTCTTACTTAAAAATAACATGTAGTCATTAAAAAACAACAGTCTTATAGTTGAAGAAGTCCTTACGTAAAATAAACAGCTTATTAGGAGTTATGTCCAGTTTTAAAAAATATATAATTATTCATACAAGTTTTAACTCGCGGCTTCGATGGAATGTGCTATTCCAGACTACGCTTTTATCTTTGTACTAAACGTCATCCAGATCCCTTCAGCCGTTTTAGCGTAATAATTGTACTCAATAACAAACATTCATTCATCCATCCAAACTTTCGCATTTACAATATTAGTATAGATTAAACAGGTCTTACCACAAAGCGCAATAACTAGGTATACAAGGATCTTTTCCATTTTGTTATAAAATAAATAAAAATAACACTAAACACACAATTGAATTGTATTATCACTCGTAGCAGTATGACCAGATAACATTACATAAAGAATTATATTGCCCAAATATGAATCACTTTTAATCTTATCTACTTATAGATTTACTATTATCTAATCTAAGTATGTTAGTACAGTCGTTGTCAGGTTGATTGAAACTTTTAAGGTAATCAAAATCGTCTGTACCCGAGCACGAATTGGTGATTCGAAAATAAGCTTACGTTTTCGTGTTTTACCGGCGTTTCTGGACAAGTGACGTTAACGGTAGTCGAATTGAAAAGAATAGAAAGTACATTAAATTTGCTTTTCATTTCATTCGTTTCGTCATGCCACTTGTGTATAGGGGCTGGATAACAAAATAGACTCATAATATAGTTTCGAAATCGAAAAAAGAAATGAAATGAAATAGCATTTCGGTTCTGGTTATAATTAGCAACTATTAAAACTCGTACTCACTAGAGGGAATTATAGCTCGTTTCACCCACCATTGTTCGCCCGAGCGGGCCAAACGACCAAATTACAAAATTTATAATATTTGATTGGGCGTTTCGCTCGATGGAGGTTTTATTACTTTTCATGTACAGACAGATTTTAATGCTGTCGTGCGAAACGCACAATCAAATATTATACATTTTGTAATTTTGTCATTTGGCCCGTTCGGGCGAACAAATGGCGGGCGAAACAACCTATAACTCACTAGAAGTGATTATGATCAGCACTAATTATTTTATTATTATTGACTGAGAACGTACCTAAAAGGTAAAAAACATTGCCATGTTGAATGTCTGGATGAGAAAGAAGCCACCATTCTAGACTATGACGTACTAATAAATAAATTATGCTTATGATCAAATTATTAAGACTACCTTTCACACTTCGTTCAAACTGTTACTGACTGTACCTATAATTCGTCCTTCAAATTGTTATCATATAAAACATGCCCATAGAGTTATCACATTTATCGCCAAATTGCTATCTCCTGCTACATACTTTGTTCACTTATTTATTTTCTATTGTATCCGAATATGTTACAGAAATAGCCTGATAAAGAGATAAAGAAGTTAGGGCATACCGAGATTTCTCACACGCGAATAGATAGATAGATAGATAGGGGATTTACCTAAACTCTACAGAAAGCCGCACATATAGCACACTTTCTGGGTAGTATTTGGTGCATTCAAATATTTGACCCTTGTGGAAATCGAAACATCAACACTTGGCGTGGTGACCGCCTTAGCTACGAAATAACACGTGCATTCAATACATTGCAAATATCCATAGCCTATGGTAACAGTAACCATCCTTACCTAAGACTAATTTGAACACTATAACATACTTTTAACAAAAAAAAAACCGACTTCAGTACGGCAAGTTGTAGAAAAGTTTAAACTGGATAAACTTTCATGCAAACATTTATCTCACTTTTATATATATAATTTACACTAAAGTGCATCTCGTGACCACTCAAATAAGCCTAAACACGGCTAGATTATTTAATTATGAAGTTCCGTTGCCTGGCTGTTAACAGACGTTAGTAGTAATGGGCAAAGGATCCTCTTATATTATTATTATATGGATCAACCGATACGATTTAAGCATCTCTGTCACCAGAGCCTCTAGACAAGTGGCATAAGCGATAGTCGAATCGAAAAGTCAAAAAAGAAAATGTATGGGATTTGACGTATGTTTACGACATTAAATCGTAGACTCACGTCATATTCCATACATTAAATTTTTTGACTTTTCGACTCGACTATCGCTCATGCCACTTGTCTAGAGGCTCAGGTTAGCCAATAAACACACGACAAAAAAAAACACTCGGTACTAACAACTGAGCGACTTTGTTTCTTAAGTCGGTACAGAAATCATTTTATATGGTAGAGTGATATCTTACAAGCTACTGTAGCCAGTTCTTTACGTTAAAAGTATAAAAAAGAAAATGGAATATTCATTTTTGTAAACGAAAACACGACAACAAGAAAATTTTCATAAAAATGTTGTAAAAATCGCTGTGATGGTACAACTTGAATGTTTCCTTCCGTATACAAATTGTCGAGAAATAGGTGTCTATTCCAATTTTATGAGTAGGTAAATTATTATATTCATAAACTGTAATAACGTGTAAAGTAGGAACTACACTAAGAGAGGGAGAGCATGATACAAGCACAGTATTCATCATCATCATCATCTCAACTCAAATCAAATAAACGTCTTACTGCTGGGCACGGGTCTCCTCCATACATTAGGAGGGATATTAGTATAGGATATATTGCAAGTCGGTCCCGACTGTTATCAGTCGTTAGATCACGACAAAGGCCTAAATATGGGCGATCTAAATAACTCTGTCACCAGGTTGGCCACTAACCAAACGTTAAGAAGAAGAAGCACAGTATTATCATCTCAGCCATAAGACGTCCACTGCTGGACATAGGCCTCCCCCAAGGTTTTCCACATCGTTCGGTCCTGAGCTGACCTTGTCTATCGGTTGCCCGCAACCTTTACCAGGTCGTCGGTCCACCTTGTTGGAGGCCTGCCCACGCTGCGTCTGCCAGTTCGTGGTCGCCACTCTAGAACCCTTCTGCCCCAACGGCCATCGGTTCTGCGAGCTATATGCCCTGCCCATTGCCACTTAATTGATGCAATTCTTAGAGCTATGTCGGTCACTTTAGTTCTCCTACGGATCTCCTCGTTTCTGATTCGGTCTCGCAGGGAAACTCCAAGCATAGCTCTCTCCATTGCTCTTTGGGTGACTTTGAGCCTTCGCATTAGGCCCATAGTGAACGACCACGTCTCGGATCCATAAGTCATCACTGGCAACACACACTGGTCAAAGACTTTCGTCTTGAGACACTGCGGTATTTGAGCCGAGAAGATATGGTTAAGCTTCCCGAACGCTGCCCAGCCGAGTCGGATTCGACGAGTGACCTCTTTCTCAAAATTGGACCTACCTAACTGGATTGTATGTCCCAGGTAGACATACTCGTCAACAACTTCGAGTGTAGAGCCTCCAATTGTGACAGAGGTGGGTGCGACATGGACATTTGCCATAATCTTGGTCTTGTCCATGTTCATTTTAAGACCCACTTGTAGGGAGACTCTACTGAGGCCATCGAGCATTGCACCAAGGTCTTCCAAGGTCTCAGCCATGACCACAATATCGTCGGCAAATCGAAGGTGAGTGATGTACTCGCCGTTGATGTTGATGCCTAGTCCATTCCAATCCAGAAGCTTGAAAGCATCTTCCAATGCAGCGGTAAACAGTTTCGGAGATATAACATCTCCCTGTCTCACACCCCGCTGCAATCGGATAGGCTTCGAGCACTGATCTTGGAAACGGACTGACATGGTGGCGTTTTCATACAAACACTTCAACACTTCGACGTACCGAGAGTCAATTTGGCACCGTTGGAGAGACTGTAGCACAGCCCAAGTCTCGATCGAATCGAAGGCTTTCTCATAGTCCACAAACGCTAGACATAGGGGCATGTTATACTCTTCGGTCTTCTGTATAACCTGCCGCAGCGTATGTATGTGGTCTATGGTACTAAAGCCTTTGCGGAAACCGGCTTGTTCAGGAGGCTGGAAGTCGTCAAACCTACACGCGAGACGATTCGTAATGACTCTTGAAAACAGCTTGTAGACATGGCTCAGGAGTGAGATGGGTCTGTAATTCTTCAATAGGGTTTTGTCACCCTTTTTGAAGAACAGCACCACCACACTCCTGTGCCATGCCTGTGGCGTCACTCCCGCGAGTATGACGGAATCGAATAGCTTCTGCAGTGCTTTCAGCACCGGTATTCCACCTGCTTTCAGCAATTCGCTAGTGATTCCGTCTTCACCCGGTGCCTTGCTGTTTTTGAGCTGTTTCAGAGCCATACTAATCTCGCCTAGGCTGACGACTGGGATATCGTCGGTATAGTGTCGGGACAACTTAGCTCTTGGATCGTCTGTCGAAGAGCTAACAGGTGACCGTGTTGTCGTGTATAGCTGCCCATAAAACGTTTCGATCTCATCCATCAGCTCAGGCCTGGACGATATGATTCTGCCGTCCCCAGTCTTCAGCTTGGTCAGTTGGCTCTGCCCAATAGACAGATCTCTGGCGAACACTTTGGAGCCCTTTGTGCTCTATGGCCTGTTTAATACAATTTGTATTATACAGGCGAAGGTCGCAAGTCAAAGACTTAGAGATCTGTTTATTGAGCCGCCGGTACCGGCCAGCATCATCTGAGGACTGCAGAACCATCGCTCGCCTTTCCTCCATAAGCATGATGGTTGAGTCGGAGATCTTCTTCGTTTTTGTTCGGCGGATTTTAAAGCTGGTAGATCCAGCCGAACGGACAGTTTCCACGAACCTGTTGTTGAAATCGTCCACATCTACGCAATCGCCTAGGCTCTCGAAGCGGTTCAGCAGTTCGAGCTGAAAACTTTCGGGGTTTTGGGTCTGGATAGGTGCAGGCCGGAGCGTAGACTTCATCAATCGAGACCTTTCCAGCTTGGCATTGATATTCAATGTGCCCCTTACCAGCCGGTGATCGCTTCCGGTTTTTACCGTATTGATCACGGAGACATCATTGAATATCTGCCTCTTCGTCGACATGATGAAGTCAATCTCGTTTTTGGTTGCACCGTCAGGACTCACCCAGGTCCACTTGCGATGTTTGCGTTTCTTGAAGAAGGAGTTCATCATAAAGAGTCCCTCCTTCTCCATGAAATCAAACAGCATTTGGCCCCGGGGATTCCGATACCCATATCCAAATTGCCCCATTTTCAGCTCATCACCGCTCCGTTTGCCTAATTTTGCGTTAAAGTCCCCCATGACAACAGTGTAGTGGGTCTTGGTGCTATGCATGGCTCTGGAAATATCCTCATACATAGCTTCGACCTCCTCATCGGGGTGTATCGACGTTGGAGCGTATACCTGTATGACCTTCAACGAATACCGATTGGTAATTCTGAGTATAAGGTACGCCACCCTTGTCGACACACTCCCGATTTCGACCACGTTGTTCACGAGGGACTTGTGGACGATAAACCCGACACCACCTTGGGACAGTTGGTCGCCCTCCCTGAAGTAGAGCAAGTTGCCGGATTTGAGCGTTATCGAGTCCTCTCCCTCTCTACGGACTTCAGATAGCCCTATTACATCCCATCGCAGCTTGCTCAATTCTTCCTCCAGTTCAACTATCTTCTCGTCGGTCCGCAGTGTGCGCGTGTTATAAGTTGCCAGGGCCAGTTGTCGTTGTTTGTGGTAGCCTGGCCTCTGCTGGAGATTCTTCGCACCCCTTGCCCCACCGTTACCATGGCCGCTACCGGAGCCAGGAATAGTGGGGCCGCCAGGGACTAGGGGCCGTTTTATATCGGTGTGTTTCATTTGGGGGGATATTACCATAATCGCCACGCTTGGCAGGCGGGTTGGCGATCGCAGTGGCGGAAGATTTTACACAGGGACGCTGCTGCCCGTCCTATGTCTCAAAATTTTCCTTCCACCCAGTTTGAATGGATTGACCGCCATTTTTTTTCGGTTGACTGACTGCACTAGTGTAAGTATCCACGGTTTCATAACCGTGAATGTCACACCAGCGGGCGGTGGGGTCGTCACTTCCCGACGCCGGGTACTTATTAAGCACAGTATTAATAAGTATTAATTCTGTGATACAAGCGAGCTATCCCGACTGGGGAATGACCTCCACCTTACAGAAGATCACAGTCAGTGGTGTAGTTGCGTTCCTGTGTTCACACACAAAATGATGTTTAGTAAGAATAAACAATCACACTCATTTAAAAGTACAGCTCCTACAAAAATATTCAGTATTTTCTGGAAAAATCAATCCTATACATGTATATATTATGCAAAGCAGATAAGACTTTGGAACCTTATCTCCTTTACATGCTGTACAATCCCGTACACAAATGTATTTATTTTATCTAATAAAAATTATAGTTCTATATTACCTATGTGCTCAATAACATCCCGATTCGTTCAGCTGTTCTAGCATAACAAAGATCCACCGATCCAAACATTCACATTTACAATACATATTTGTAGGATGAATTCGATACCATCCTGTTTTCTATTCTACTTTACTCATTCTGACGCACATGCCAGCTATGTCATTTCCTAATAACTTATTGAGTCGCCGCCTCGCAACGAGCAGTAATACATGTGTCACAGACATTCAGATTGTCATTTGACTGTGTGTCACTTTTTGTCAGAAAAATATAATAATAGTCATCCTTATTCAACAAAGAACATACAACAACATAGGTATCAGTCACTTGACGATCTTGAGACATTATTTGGCTGCATGGTTGGTTCGGTGGCTTATGTGGTTACCTCGTTATTTATTTCTTTGCGGCGTGTTCGATCCTTGTCCGTTAATTATATATTTATAAAGTTCCCCTCGACACAGGGCTTGTTTTCTAGGGTGGGAAAAAACTGTTCAAATTTCTTATGCTTATAAGTTTCACACAACATGAAAATTAACATTTTCACACAACTGCTTAGCGGCACAATATCTAGAACTGCGGTAGTAGTACTTTTTCTTAATTCCAACATTCTGTCCGCCGACAGCACGCACAAAAAAACTGAATTCGTAATCGAATACTTTTCACTATCACATACGTTTTTTTATGTAGTTATTCAAACTAAACCAACATAAACACAGGATTTATACCGCAAAGAGAGAACCCAAAACATGTGTTTCTCGCTATTCCCGCTAATGAGAATGTTAATGTAAGATCCTCGTCACGTTTGCTTGCCAAAGCAATTCTATATGCTATTCAGAGGCATTCAATTTCTAATGATAAGCCAATAAAGTGGGTTGATTTTCTAAGATAACTACGTTGCTTTAACATTTTGAGTCTTACCTACTGTTAAGGAAGACCGCAAAAGTGGAGTCTAGAATTAAACTATAGAATGTTGGTTTATATTAACTAGTGGTCGCCCGGTGATCGCATATGCCTAGGGAACACGCGGGGGACTTAAAAATACACGCAGACTCGGGACAACCATTAATGGATCTCACAAATTTTCCTCCCGTGTGGGGATCAAACCCATAACACGCCGCGCAGAAGTAAATGGTAATCACTTAAGCCACTGAACCAACCGTGCAGTCAATTATACCTATAGATAGTATTTTATTAACTATACTCGTATTAATAGTATAATTTCACTTTCATTATCTAATGACATCTTTCTTTTATGTTGTTAGAGGCCAGACTGGTCACCGAGTTTTTCAGATCACCTATAATACCTAATAGGCCTCTGCAGTGATCTAACGACTGTCAGTAGTATTTTAACGTGCCATCCGAAGCTCGAAATTCAGAAGAAAATCACTATAATTTCACCAATCCAACTCAGCCATAAGACGTCCAGTGCTGGACATAGGCCTCCCCCAAGGCTTTCCACGTCGTTCGGTAATGAGTTGACCTTGTCCATCAGTTGCCCGCAACCTTTACCAGGTCGTCTGTCTACTTTGTTAGAGGCCTACCCACGCTGCGTCTTCCAGTTCGTGGTCGCCACTCTAGAACCTTTCTGCCCCACCGGCCATCGGTTCTGCGAGCTATGTATATGCACTTTGAGTGAGCCTTCGCATTAGGCCCATAGTGAACGACTAAATTATCATTTTTCGTTCGTTCGTCGTAATGTCACCCTTCCCAGGGTAATCTTGCTTACCAAGTTTAGTTGGCAATAAGTATCTCCTCAAATTACATACATTTTTGTTATAATCCATACTAATATTATAAATGCGAAAGTAACTCTGTCTGTCTGTCTGTCTGTCTGTCTGTCTGTTACTCTTTCACGCCTGAATGGCTAAACGGATTTTTATGAAATTTGGTATGGTGATAGATGATAACCTAGAAATGGTCATAGGCTATAAATAATCACGCCATCGTTCTTAGGAGGTAGGCAGTAGGCAGAAAACTGAATTGAGTTAGTGATTTTTTTATGGTTTTTGCTGGGAGTTTTGCTTTATCATGCCTAAACGGCTGAACGGATTTTGATGAAATTTAGTAAGGTGATAGATAGTAACCTAGAAAAGGATATAAGATCAAAATGATCACGTCATCGTACTTAAGGCGTAGGCAGTAGGCAGAAAACTAATTAAGTTAGTGATTTTTAATCGTTTGTTTTAAAAGTTTACCTCATTCACGCCTTAACGTCTGAACGGATTTTTATAAGACTTGGTTAATATAAATATACGCCGTGCCTAGGATCCTATCTATAGAGAAAATACCTCATTCCCGCGGAAATCTAGCGTGATCGTGTCAAGAAGCGCATGTCGCCATAGCTACTAAAATGATTTTAATGTTTTTTTTTTTAACTGAGTGTTACTAAGACTTCAAGTTAGTATTTGATCACTTTTCTAACTTAGACGGTCGGTAGGCGCCATAATTTAGGGAATTTATGATACAATTTTGATGCAACTGGCTTTATTTAACAGTTTTACTTGGATCGGAACTTAGCGACATTCCATCACACTACTTAACTTATAGGGTAGGAAGGTACCAAAATTCAGACTACTTTTTACTTCGGGAAAATATCTCATTCCCACAGGAACCTATACACAGCTACCTATCTACAACATTAAAACTCTGTCTAGAATCACATTACGCCAAAACTATTGATCTGATTTGTATACGATTTTTTATTCAACTGACTGTTACATTACATACAGATAAAATCTAATTACCTACACCACAGAAATTGTTGGATGCTCCCGGAGGCACGGGAAAAACCTTTCTTTTAAACTTGCTTTTAGCGCAAATCCGAAAAGATAAAGGAATTGCTGTAGCAGTTGCCTCTTCCGGAATAGCCGCCACTCTGCTCAGTGGTGGTCGAACGGCACATTCGGTGCTTAAACTGCCATTAAACTTAGCCCATGAAGAAATGCCAGTCTGTAATATAAGTAAAAACAGCGAGCGTAGACGTATGTTGCAGCAATGTAAATTATTAGTTTGGGATGAGTGTACTATGTCCCATAAAAGAGCAATTGAAGCTCTAGATCGGACTTTGAAAGACATCAAGAGTAATCCAAATATCATGGGGGGGATGGTGGTACTTTTAGCGGGCGATTTTAGACAGACTTTGCCGGTTATCACTAAAGGCACCCCTGCAGATGAAATAAATGCGTGTTTAAAAGCGTCAACGTTATGGGTGCACGTAAAAACGTTTAGTCTGTCTACAAATATGAGAGTGCAACTACACAATGATGTACAATCTGGACAATATGCTGCAGCTTTAGCTTTACAGGAACACAACTACACCGCTGTGTGTAGTCATTTGGCTGTGGTCTTCTGTAAGGTGGAGGTCCTTCCCCAGTCGGGCTTGCTCGCAAGTATGGTGCCCTACCTCTCTTAAAATTGGAGAAGATCGTATGGCAAAGGATGGTAATGGCATGATTACATTGGATCGTGAATTCTGCAATGTTGTGCATAATCCAGATGATCTAAATAACTTCGTCTATAGCGAACTGCTAACTAATATGAGGAATAGAGAATGGTTATGTGAAAGAGCAATTTTAGCGCCGACGAATGAAATGGTGGGACAGATAAACGAGCAAATTATGTCACGCGTGGAAGGTGATATTGTTGAGTTTCTCTCTGTAGACACTGTAATGGATACTGAACAAGTAACATCATACCCTGTAGAATTTCTTAATTCTTTAGAACTGTCGGGAGTACCTTCACACAAACTGAGGCTGAAAGTAGGCGTTCCTGTCCTTTTGATGCGGAATTTAGATGCACCAAGACTGTGTTATGGCACACGGTTGCAAGTAACACACCTCGGTCGCAATATTGTAAAAGCAATCATTATGACTGGAATGGTATACCCATAATTCCGACAGATTTGCCATTCCAGTTTAAGAGATTACAGTTTCCGCTGAAAATCGCATTCGCTATGACGATAAATAAAGCTCAGGGGCAAACATTAAAAGTAGCCGGCATTCATTTAGAAAAGAGTTGTTTTTCTCACGGACAATTATACGTGGCTTGCTCACGTGTTTCAAGTCCACAGAATCTCCATGTGTTGGCCAGAGAGGGAAAAACAAAGAACATAGTTTACAAAAATGTACTACAGTAATAAGGCCTCTTATTTTTAGCTTCCTACATTATTATACTACTTACATTAAGTTAGTACTTCCTACGCAGACGATGTTGCGGATGTCACACTGTCTAACATCGGGGGTTGGCAGGTAGGTAGTTAGTAGTATTTTAAACCGATTTACATTATTTACTTTTTATATTTACTAAGGAAACATTCGGAGCTATCCATTATGTAGCTTTGGTTGCTTTTGAACAAATTTTGATGTGAAGTTGAGGACTGGAACACGATAGTGGGACATTGTTGCAGGGGGACTTACAGCCGGCAGAAAACAAAAAAACTTATGCGGACGAAGTCGCGGGTAAAAGCTAGTGAATATATAATTAATGAAACAAAAAGTTATTAACCAAGAGGAATTTATTAAGAATTGCAAGATTTTAATTTAAATATTGATATCGTTAGACTAAAAACTTTAATCCGATGAAATGAAATGTTTTCTGAATAAACTATTCATTACATTGAATTATTTATAGGGTATGTCAAAACAATTTTATCAGTTTAATTAGAAACAGCGTATTAGTATAAAATTTTGTTGCCAAACTTATTAACCTGCCTTCGGTCCATATTTGAAAATGTTACTGGAGGTTTTTTTTTCTTTTAAATACGAGTACTTACTACGGTGCCAAACAAGATCTGCCTATCTGCGATAGTAAATAGTAACAGATGACAGCACGTAAATGATCGTGTTCGTGATCGTGTGAAGTAAATATGTTACTTCCCTTACGGGTTAGTATTTGCTTATTTTATTGTTTCATTATTATATTTACTAAGTGTCATCTTTGGTTGTCCCTTAGTGCATTATACAACGCGGAGCTACTGTTCCTCAAAATACAGGATTTTCCTAGTTTGAGTAACAGGGGACTCAATATTTTTTCCCTTTATACAGCCTACATACATAATAATAATAATAATAACAAAAATTTTCACTTTTATAAATTTTATTTATATATTTTAAGATTTATGGGACACAAATTAAATCAAAGCTCAAATAACAATAGCAATATTTATTTATATACATACAATATATTATTTTGCTATACAAAATCCTTATAAATTAAGAAAATCATTATGACAGATGTCAACTACAATTTGATACCATCTATTATACAACAACAAAGTGAAAAACAGTGAAAATAGAATGTTGACCAGAGCCAGAAAGAGAGAAGCACTAATAACACCCCCGGACTCGTCGCGCACATGCACCTCGCAGCTTGCGGTTGCCGCGCCAGTGATAACGCCAGCTGCTGAGGTGTCTTCATCTTCAAGCGACGAGTATTTCTCCCCGCCGACGTCGCCAACACCTGTACGTCGTCGGGGCAGAGGCCGGCCACCTGCATGCTTAGGGACCCGAGGTCCATCGGCCTCGAATAGGGCCCCCGCTGCCGGTGGTAATGTGCGCCGCATGCGATGGACGCAGTCAATAAATGAAAATGTCATGCGGGCATATTTTGTGGCAACAGAGGGAGGAACCAATCTTACGATGTATCGTGACCGGATGCTGCCTTTGTTTCAGGCCCTTGAACCTTCTGTCAACGTCTCAGCGCAGCGACTATCGGATCAAGTGCGGGCTATCCAGCGTGCCCACATGTTGGATGACTCTACACTTGAAAGGCTTCGTTCTGACGTGCGGGGTAACCTCACTGTCCCTTCCTTGACGCAGGCTGTGACTCAAGGTACAGCCCATGTGCCCCTGCCACAGCACGTACAACCAGTTGAGGAGGTAGATTGTGGGGCTACAAACGTAAGTACCCAATGTTATGATCAGTTAAGGAGCGCTTTGGAGTGTGCCCTTCGGGAGTATCGATCCAAACCCTCTAGCGACAGACCTCAAGTGCCGCGTTTGCCCACGCACAAAAAAAACATTGCGTTAGTGTGTGCCCTGGATTCACTGTTGTCTAATTACTTTGACAACAGTGAAGATATTAGTGATACACACTCAATCCTATACTGTGCGGCCGTTGCGGTATGTCGGGTAGCTGGTGTTAGGTTTTTTAATAACAGCGCAGCTGCCCGACCAAAATCCGCTGTGCCTGCATGGCAGTGTAGGATTGAGCGTCGTATTGCTGAGGCTAGGGCACTCATTGGCAAGTTAATCTGCTTCAGGTCGGGCAATACTCGCCCGAGAGTGATGCGCTTTGTGAAGCGGGCGTTCTTGGGGACTGATGTTGACCCCCAAGACTATGCGTCACGAGTCACAGAGCGCATTGACCTCCTGAAGCAGAAGGTTTGTGCGTGGGCGAATCGCATTCGTCGCTATAAGAAAAGGGTGGATCGGTACCTCCTGAATTGTACCTTCCAAAGGGACGAGAGGTGGGTATATAGACGGTGGGAGCGACCTGTCTCCGATGTGGATGACGGGTGCCGACCAGCAGATGATGCTACTAGTGTATTCTGGCGCAACTTCTGGTCGGTGCCTGTCAGTCACACTGAGGGTGACTGGATCGGGGATGTCAAGCGATCGTGTGCGTCGATTCGAAATATGGAGCCATTATCCATTACGAAAGAGGATGTGGCGAGTGCAGTCCGTTCGATACCGAACTGGAAATCAGCTGGTCCGGACGGACTGCAGAATTTCTGGCTAAAATGGCTCCATAGCTCGCACGCTTTTTTGGCGTCCCAGTTTCAGGCATCTTTGGAGTCTGGGTCGATCCCACAGTTTATGACGACTGGTATTACCCACCTTCTCTATAAATCTGGCAGTGCCACGGATCCCAAGAACCGACCGATTACTTGTTTACCAACGGTCTATAAACTTCTTACATCCATTTTGAGAAAAAAAATTGTATCTCATGTTGTAGATAATAATATCTTGTCTGTTTCTCAAAATGGATGTAGGAATGGGGCCCGTGGCACTAAAGAGCTCTTGATCATGGACATGGCCATTAATCAGCAGGTTTACCGTAACCGAAAAAATCTGTCTACATGCTGGATTGACTACAAGAAGGCATATGACTCAGTGCCACATACATGGCTCTTGAGAGTGCTGGAGTTGTATAAAGTTGATACAACTCTATGCACTTTCTTGAAGGCATGTATGAGGCAATGGAGGTCTGTCTTGTGCTATCCAGGGTGTCGACAGATTGATGGGGATGGTGATCAGCTGATCATGATCAGGCGGGGTATATTTCAGGGTGACAGTCTGAGTCCCTTGTGGTTTTGTCTGGCACTGAACCCTCTTAGTACCGTACTGGAGAGTTCAGGGCTGGGCTATCGGTTGAGGAGTAGTGGTCGAGTTATATCCCACCTTCTTTACATGGATGACTTAAAGTTGTTTGCCCCCACCAGTTTTCAGTTGATGGCGTTACTAAAGGTCACTGAAGCCTTTAGTAACTCTATCAAGATGGAATTTGGTGTGGATAAATGCGCGGTCATGCATGTGAAACGAGGTCGGATGGTGGAATCTGAGGGGATACAACTCTCAGATTCTACTCAACTTAGATCACTGTCTGCAACCGAAACCTACAAATATTTGGGTATGTCACAGGCGTTAGGTATAGCCGATGCTGGCATGAAACAGGTGTTAAAGGATCGTTTCTTTGGCCGCCTGACAAAGGTTCTTAAAAGTCTTTTGTCAGGTGGTAACAAGGTGCGTGCTTTTAACAGCTGGGTCATGCCTGTCCTAACGTACTCCTTTGGCATACTCAAATGGACTCAGACTGAACTGGATGCCCTTGATAGAAGAGTCCGAACACAGTTGACTGCTTTTCGTATGCACCATCCACGATCATCAGTAATGAGGTTGTATATCCCACGGAAATGTGGAGGTCGTGGCTTTTTATGTGCCAAGACCCTCCACAACCGTGAGGTATGCAACCTCAGAGAATACTTTCTCAATGCTGACGTGGATGTGCATCGGGACGTAGTTGCTGTGGATACCGGACTCACCCCGCTGGGTCTGGCTAAAGAGAACTGGCGCAAACCTGTAGTGCTCAGTACTACTGAGCGTGAGGAAGTATGGAGGAGCAAGGAGTTGCATGGACGTTTCTATCGGGCCTTGCATGGGCCCGATGTAGAATTTTTATCATCTGTGTCCTGGCTACGTTTCGGCGATCTCTTTGGAGAAACCGAAGGTTTTGTCTGTGCAATTATGGACGAAGTTGTTATGACGAACAACTACCGTAAGTATATCCTGAAAGACGGAACGGTTGACATTTGTCGGGCCTGCCACCATCCCGGAGAATCTCTCAGGCATATAGTTTCTGGTTGTTCCCGTCTTGCAAACGGCGAGTATTTGCACAGACACAACCAAGTGGCCAGAATTGTCCATCAGCAACTTGCTGTAAAGTACAACCTTGTGGACTCGGAGGTGCCGTACTATAGGTATGTGCCCGACCCAGTTCTCGAGAATGGTCGTGCCACAATATATTGGGATCGGTCTATCATTACTGACAGGACTATTGTTGCCAATAAGCCTGATATAGTGGTGATAGATCGATTAGAGCGCCTTGCAATGATCATTGATATCACTGTCCCACATGACGAGAATCTCGTGAAAGCCGAGAAAGAAAAACAAATTAAGTATTTGGATTTGGCTCACGAGATTGTTGACATGTGGGAGATAGATTCAGCGATCATTGTGCCGATAGTTGTATCAGTCAATGGACTGATCGCCAAGAGCCTTCATCAACACCTTAGGAGGCTCTCGTTAGACGGTTGGATTGTGGGCCTGATGCAGAAGGCGGTTCTCTTGGACACGGCGCGCATCGTGAGGAGGTTCCTGTCTCTGGAGCCCTAACCACCGGTAGCTTGGTCCCTGTACCCGATACCGGTGGGCCTCCTTTTTTATATTTTTAAATGTATATTTTTTATAATTGGTATGTATTTAAAAATGTAATTAAGAGATAAAAGTTTAATAAAGGGAATAATAATAATAATAACTTTATTCATAAAGATTTACAACATTACATGTGCGTACAATAATATGAAACTTAAACAATAGTCCAGAGGAGCACAAAGTATTGCAACGTTGGCACCTGTACTAGTGGAATCACTGTATCACAGGTGTCAGCGCCTTCCAAGAGTAGGGAGTATACGGTGTTAAACTAATACGAAGACATTATTGTAACACATTATTTAAATGAAACAGCACTTGTGTATGTATGGTGAGCGAGAATATGGATGTGTTAGATGTGTGTGTATGTGTGTGGTGAGGGGTATGTGTGTGTGTGTGTGTGTGTGTGTGTGTGTGTGTGTGTGTGTGTGTGTGTGTATGTGTGTGTGTGTGTGTGTGTGTGTGTGTGTGTGTGTGTGTGTGTGTGTATGTGTGGTGTAGTGTGGGGTGTGAGTGTGCGTGTATGTGTGTGTGACAGTGGTGTGTTTAAAATATTTTAGCCAAGTTGTTAAAGCTTGTTTGAACTTATTTCTTATAAGACATACTATGTCATCTCAAAATTGTATTCTTTATTTTTGTACACTTGCAATGTTGCAAGGTTTCGTGAAATAAAGCTATTATTATTATTATAGTACATCGGAATGACTGTCAAATTAGACCAGCCTGACGAGGACTGGCTACCCTCAAGGCGACCGACCCCCAAGTGGAAACTTTTCTTTCTAACTCCTCCTATTTACTTCTGATTAAATTGGTTGCGGGGTCCAAGACAGTAGGTTTAGTTGTCCACGGGACGCACGAGTGTCAAAACTCGGTGTATCAGTTGGTTACTCCGCTGTTAATCCTGGCTCACATTGTCCCGAAAAAGCACGTAAATTATACCACATGTATTTCAGTTTTTTTTGTTATGCTACTTGGGTGGCAAACAAGCATATGGCCCACCTGATGTTGAACAGTAACCGTAGCCTATGGACGCTTGCAATACCAGAGGTACCACTTGCGTGTTTCCAACCCGTTTTTTGACACCAGTACTTTAAGATGGAAGTAACCCTGGGATAGGAATACGTTTCTTTCAAAACGCATCCCTAAATGAGCGCTGGCGAACTGTAATCACACACCGGAACACAACTACACCGCTGTGTGTAGTTATTTGGCTGTGGCCTTCTGTAAGGTGAAGGTCCTTTCCCAGTTGGGCCTGCTCACTAGTATGGTGCCCTACCTCTCTTAAAATTTAATATGCTACTGTACTGTGACTGTAAAATATGTATTATCGTTTAAAAGGGGAATAGCGCTCCCAAATTAAAGTAACTGCTGGTTAAGGTTAAGGTCAAACCTTCGTGGTTATTCTTTTTTAAATCACCCAAAAGCTTTTCCTAATTGAAAATAAAATCTACATTCAATAAAAATAAAATAGTAACATCGAAACGAGAGAAACATCTTATTGTGCTTTTTGTAAGACATTCGTATGCTGATATCAGTCCCGTAATAAAAATAAATGGGATCTCGGCTGATCTAAATATTAGGATACAAATTCAAGGGAACCAAATAGATCTTTTCACATACATAAACTATACTGAAATCGATAAAACGTACTGTTACGTTTTCCTCAGAAGATTCGAATTGTCTTTGCATGGAATAATTCTGTATGTGTTTTATATAGATTGATTTGTGTTTATATATAATGAAATTCAGTTCTATTTGTAAGGTTATGTAGTGTATTTACAAAAATAATTATTATTTTATTTACTGACTGAAAACTTTACAAACCGACAGCAATAATCGTTAATTATAATAAATAAAGGAAACACTTTGTACCCCTTTTAATCACATTGTGCATTGGTATATTTAAAGTTAATACGGAGAAGAATCTATATTTACGGTCGAATTTCGACCATCTCTAGTATATAAAATTACATGTCCTGACTGACTGATTCATCTACGTAGAGCATTCGGGCTACAAACTTGAAATGATGCACAATGACGTAAGTGAGCACAAAGAAAAGATTTTTGAAAATTCATTCCTTATGGGTAATAAATTGTTTAACTTGACAAAGTCGGAGCGGGCCGCTAATCTGATATATTCTGAACATGTTACGAGTATAATTTAGACCTATTGCTTTATTTTCTATATATTATCTTAAGCTAACAAAGAAGTCGTAAGCTTTTAAATTTTGCTCATCTAGATCTTATTGTTAGCTTTTCCGCAAAAAAATACTAGTGACACATGTCTGTTAACAAAGTCGAAACTACAATAGAGTTACGGGCCTGTGATAAAAAAGTTTTAGTTTATAGTTTAAAACATGAGTTTTTGTTTATAATTTTCGACGTTATACTTTTTTCTAATACATCTAGTGACATTGTATTAGGAAATATCAGCATTATCACCAGTTTTTTATTTTCAAGAGCGTTCTTCTACTCGGGCGGTAAATATAAAAACAAAAACGAATCAGTATAACCATGATCGTATCGTGCACTCGACAGTAAAACAACCCTGCATTCGCCACGAAAAACGACGCAAAGATACAGATAACGTACGCATAAACCTTAAAAAACTCACACAGCTGAAACAATTCTGAGGGTTATTACGGGTTAACATACGATACGTAAAACACACTTGGTTCTATTTAAAGGGTTACTGTGGCTGAGTTATGTTAGCTGCATTCACATTATTTGCAATGCGTTCTGTTGTTAACAAAATCCGTAAAAAGATTTGAATTAACCTTCTAGTTGGTCTGAATTTAGAGTGCGGTGGAGAATTAGCATTATAGGTATTAAAGGAATAGAGTAGGAATACAGTATACAGGGTTTTAGGAACAAAATGATAGAAGAAAATGGCAAAAGCAGTCAACAAAATAGGTCAATTTAATAAGGGTCTATCCCACTTGTCTAGTAAGATTTAAAGTTTTTAAATTGAAATACTGCTCTACATTTACCGTAAAGCAGACTTCAGTACAGAAACTGTCAACTGCTATGGTGTTACAAAGGTGTCGTTTTAAAACAGTAGCGTTGTCTTTGTCTAATTTATCAATATTAAAATCATAATACATAAAACATTTATAATTAATATACTTTTTGTCCGTTAAAAAAACAAATGTCACCACCCCGTTCCATCCCGAAGGTGTCGTAAGAGTCGATTAAGGGAGTAAGTCTGGCAGACAATAATTATGCACTGCAAGAGAGGGAAAACTGGAAACAAAACCCTTTACCAACCCATCTGGCCAACGTGGTATAGTAGGCTAATATCCTTCCAAATGTATGGGGAGACCCGTGCTCAGCAGTGGGACGTTTATGGGTTGAGATAATGATACTTTTTTATTTTACTTACTCGTACTATTAAAAAAGTTTAATTTTAATTTTGTTTACTTTTCAACATAGTTTTGTTTCAAATTAAAAAAAGGTAATAGTCATAGCCAATTATTGTTCGTTACATTATACTTAAAGATTTTTTATCACTACCACTGTTTTCGATATTAAGTCAATCTCAATTGAGGTTAGCAATAGTGCTGACTACTACAACACAAAAGTGAGTGCATGTGCTGAAAGACAGGTAGGCTTTTGTAATTTTTATTTGTAAATTTCACTTATCAATCTATTTTTATATGTGGAAGTGTTACGCCTTCATGACGACGAGATAGATGATATATTGGGGGACGAACATACGATACTTTTTATCGCAATAACCGACAGCCGCACGGTATTTTGGGAAAGAACATAGGATACTTTTTATCGCGATAACCGACATCCGCACAGTATTTTGGGGAAGAACATAGGATACTTTTTATCGCAATAACCGACATCCGCACGGTATTTTGGGGAAGAACATAGGATACTTTTTATCGCGACAACCGACATCCGCACAGTATTTTGGGGAAGAACATATGATACTTTTTATCGCGATAACCGACATCCGCACGATATTATGGAGAGGAACATAGAATACTTTTTATCGCGATAACCGACACCCGCACGGTATTTTAGGGAAGAACATAGGACAGATATTTTTTATTGCTATAACCAACATCAGCAGGGGCGGAGCCACGGGCAACAGTTAGTAGCTGATAAAACAATTTGTCGTAGATATTAAATCGGTTTACGGTACCAATGTCCTAGTGTTACTAATTACACTGGATATTAATAAAACTATGATTAATACTCGCAGAGATTAATGAAATGTCCAAGCTAGTTGCGAAAAATTAATTCAGATTATTAATTTGCATAGTGTCATAGATTCTTATTACCCTCGACTCGTCAAGTTATAAAGGATTTTATGAGGTTGGTAACGCGCTTGTGTACCTCTGGTGTTTCAAATGTCCAAAGAATAAGGTAAATGCTTGCCATCAGATAGGCTGTCTTGATTAAGTCCGCCTGTGTGCGATTGTGCATAAAGTGTTTAAATAAATAAAATTGGGTAAACATCATCATGTACGGTGATTAATTTTTTAAACTGATGTTCAAAATAAAGTTACAAAAATTTTAGCTCGAAAATTGGGTAAACAATCTGAGAGGACATTGTTAATTGCACTACGGAAAATTAATAAAAGTTTTTTATTAATATTCGTATTATAATCAAGGATATAACCCACATCGCGATAACGAAAATGAAGACACAACATGACCTCTAACTAAATAAATCGACGACCAGCCGGCTGATTCTCTAAGAAACAGCGATGGCAAACTGACAGTTGTGATTGCTCGGTGACGGCACAATCTATTGACTAAACGTCTAAAAGCTCGGTTTTTGCTCTTATGGATTACCGATTTTTATTCTGACAGCCAGATTTTGCTCGGTTTTCGCGATGGCTCGGTTTTTACTCTTACGGAAAACCCCTGCAGCAGGTGTAAATTGCGAGCAGCCGATTTACAAGAGTAGCTCAGGACTGAACTGACTGACAGAAATGCTGTTTGATGAGAAAAAGTTAAATTTAAAAAATATATTATGTCAGACTGCATTACATTACAGATGACTAAAAACACATATAAAATATATCCTGTACCCGTCAAGAACTCTGCTAATCTAAACTAATATCATAAAGAGGAAAGATTTATTTTTTGTTTGTTTGTTACGATTTAACTCAAAAACTATTAAATCGAATTTAAAATTTCTTTCACCATTTGAAAGCTACTTTATCAGCAAGTAAAAGGGCTACATTTTTTTTTAATACGGGATCCATACGAAAACATAATAAATGAATTGTCCAGCCATGCCGCGACGCCGACGTGCCGCTAGTAGAATAGATAATAGTAAAACATTGGAGAGCGTGTTTCCACTAATAATGATTTCCATAAGTTCTATTGTTTACAAAAACAATTCTATAATCTTTAGCTCGAAGTTATTAATCGTACAATGTAAGCGTTTCAAAAACAAAATACCAAGTACCCTTAGGTATCGTTTTTGAGTACATTGTGTTTTTAATCCACTCGATTTACTCCGTCATTGGAGCAAGTGATTTGTTTGGCCCAGTTTCAGTTTCATTATTTACGGCTAACGACTTTTATTAACAACATTATGAAGATTTACGATAGTACACCCGAATTCGATAGCTGATATATTAATAAATCATTATCAGATTGTGAACGTGTAATGGAATATATTTAGTGGTCTCCGCGTATATCATATAATACAAGCGATCTAACCTGGTTCCGCTTGTTTATTAGATATCATCAGAATAGTCTGACAATAACAAACAACAAAAAACAAAGGCCAAATCAGTCGGGCCATAGCTAGTGATGATGCTCCGTCATGCATGTATCAATTTATATTATTTAGGTATATTTCTACATATGGTCTCCCTCTCATTTAGGAATGCGTTTTAAAATAAACGTTTTCCTATCCTAGGGATACTACATCTTAAAGTAGCCTTTAGGTCAAGCAATACGCAAGTGATACCTCTGGTATTGCAAGCGTCTATGCTATAGTAACTGCTTAACATGAGGTGGGCCGTATTCTTGTATTCATGAATGTCTTGGATTTTACAATTAACTTCTATGTTTTTATATTTTACTAAAACACTGATGTTGAGTCAAATGGTAAGATTTGTTGCTGTACAGGTAGAGAGGAAGATTCGCATATTCTGTTTTGAAATCTGATGCAGGTGTTTTGTGCTTTTTCAGTTTTTTGTGATGAAACTATCATCAATCGAGAAACGAAATGTTGAATCTTAAAGCTCATTTAATATTGTCACTGTCCTTTCACGCTAAAACTACTAAACAGATCTGAATAAAATTGGGTATGGAGATAGATTATATTGAATAGCGAATGGTTTCATCGCGATAACTGCCATCCACGCGGGCAGAGCCGCGGGCAACAGCTAGTCTTATATAAACTCAATATTAGACTTGAGCCCGCGTACCTATGCGTACTCAAAGTTCCAAACTGTTATAGTACAATTCTTGGTTAAGATATTTGTATTATTCCTGATTCGTTAAATCGACGGGTTTTGTCTACATTTATTTTCAAGCTTTGTGGTTGACTTTGATGTCTCTCATTTTCGGTTTTATGTTACTCCATTGATGTTAGTAACCCTTTTGGTGCGTTTCGTCGTAAAATACGATTACCATAACATAATATCATGATCACAAGTTGTGAAATAAATATAATACTATTATTTATTCATTTTTCTTCTGCTTGTGAAGAGTATTGTATAGATTTTTGAGTTAGACATACAAATTGTTATGGACTGTAACATAGGCAATGCCTCTATAACCTAAAGATCTAATCTTACTAGACAAGCCGTGGTCTAAGCTTTACAAATACATTGAAAAAATAATGTATTTGAAACTTCTTACTAATAAATTACTTACTTACATATTACTAAAGGTGCTCCCTCACCCGGAGCATTTGCTAGTAATGTAACGTTACGTTACAGAATCAAGCATTACTTCAGTGAGGGAGGAGAACCGCGTATTACAGTGCGCATTTTGATGATACAATAGATAATATTCTGATACAACTTATAACATCAATGCAACCGACGACCTTTTTCTGTCATTGTGAAACCAGCTGAATGCTCAAAATCAATTTTTTTAATGCACATCAACATTATAGGCGAATGGTCGTCAATTTTGAAATTCAGTGCTGTAATGTAAAGCCCAAAATGTAATCCGAAATGTTACATTACAGGCGAATTCTCATCAATTCAGGATGGCAGTACTGTAATGTAATACTCAAAATCGAATCTGAAATGTTACATTACAAGCAATTAACAATAATGCTTGAAATAAAAGGCAATCAAATTTTGAATGAAATCTTGTTTCAAAGAAATAATTTATGATTTTTCTCAACCATAAATTCAAAGACCACTTACTAGGTAAACACGACCAAGTAATGAAACTTGGTACAAGTATTTAAGACCATTACATTTGTTCTGTGACCGCATTTGAATGCGGTGTAGAACAGTTAACCTTACTAAGAGTTCACACTCACATAAGTTTCATTGCAGAATGTCGAGTGTATTATAATTGAATCCTTGTGTGAACGTACGAACAATGTATCTACTGTCTGGCTGTACTAGTCAGTTACTCAATGCGGTAGACGCGCAGATGTAATCGTATCTTGGGACGAACTATGCTATTGAAATATACGCGTTCAATAGTGTTTATTAAGAACGCGGACTTGCACACACCTATGTCTCATTTGGCATTTTTCATCGACTAGCATAAGTGACACAATGTGATCTATATAAATAAACTACTTTCCGCCCGTGGTTTCGCCCGTGCGTACAATCCCATGGAAACACTGTTTTTGTTTCGGCTTTAAAAGTAACCAATGTGCTATTCCAGACTATATTCTATCTCAGTGCCAAATTTCATCTAAATCTGTTCAGCCGTTTTATCGTGATTAAGTAACAAACATCCATACATCCATCCAAGTTGTCGTATTTATAATTTTAGTAGGTATAGATAAGTATGATTTTTGTTTTGATTTCGTTTACAAAGCATGAACTAAATTTGCACTTATTATCAAGCGGATGATAACAATCTAAATTATATCATTGTTACAGCCTAAAACTTATAAAAAAATACTATGGATTGTAACCATAGATTAGACTCACACGCATTATAATTACAAAAAACGACGAACAATAAAAACATTATATATACGTGATTATGTTTTAAACTTAGAAAGAAACCCACAATGACTAAGTTAGTAAAAAAAACTAATATACACATTTACCGTTACTAATTTATTTTATTTATTTTTAAACTTTATTAAAGTATGATGTATAAAGGCGGACTTAATGCCTGAGGCATTCTCTACCAGTCAACCCAAGGTGGTGCAGAGATAAGTCAAAGTAGGTAGTAATTTACCTGATTATTAAAAGGAAAACAGTATATTTATTATAAATACATAGTACAAGTATGCGGTATAGACGAACCTTTTACTGAATACAAGACGAGTATACGGAAATTGAAGGAGCAAATGAAATTGTTAAGAAACGTGTTCAATATAGTGGCTTCTTGGCAAGATGAACTACTTAAAGCGATCTACTTATGTATATTATACAAGCAAAGGAAGAAATAAAAACAGAAATGGTGGTTAAATTAATTTCCTCGATGAGGTATAATAATAATAATAATAACGTTTATTTTTCCAGAAAAAAGTATACTTTTGCGATCTTTATCTAATCTATACTAATATTATAAAGCTGAAGAGTTTGTTTGTTCGTTTCTATGTTTGTTTATTTGGTTAAACGCGCTAATCTCAGAAAGTAAACCAGTACTTTCTGAGATTAGCGCGTTTAACCGATTAGAAAAAATCTTCTTTTGTTGAATATTGCATTTATCCAGGAAGGCTATAGGCTATATAACATCACGCTATGATCAATAGGAGCAGAGCAGTAGTAAGATATGTTGCAAAATCGGGGAAACTATACCAAATTACTACGCGGACGAAGTCGCGGGCGACCCCTAAATATATATACTTAATAGATACCATAAAAAAAAGGAAAATCTCAAATAATACATTAAAAACCATTACTTATCTCCTTATTCGAAAACACCAAAAGCCAGACAGTAAATTCCAACAAACTACTCCTTTTAAGCCAACGCGCCCAACGCCTATTAAAAATAATGAACAAAAATATGTAGGAAACATAATAGGTTCAGTAATACGCTTTTTGCGGTGAATATGCATTTTCATTGTTTGTGTTGCACTGAATTTTAATCCTTTCGTCATAATAATTTGAAAGGAATAAGAGATTTGCTGTTTATTACACAACTGTTTTGACTCATGTATACAAACTTTAATTAAGTATTATCAATAAATTATGATCTATCTCCTATACCCATGATACAATGACAATGTCCCCGAATTTTGGTCACCGATGGCGTCAAATCTAGCCTGAGATAAGTCATCACCATCAAGAGCTATCAAAGGATCTAAGACTCAGCTCACCAGCATTTTTTATCACAAAAAAATATAAGAACAGAATCATATTATTTAAAAGAGGTAGGGAACCATTCATGCAAGCATGCCCGTCTGGGAAAGGATCTTTCATTTAGAAGACCAACATTACTGTGTAATTATTTGACTGTGGTCTTCTATATAAAAGAATATGGAAGACCACAGCCAAATAACTACACACAGTTATGTATTTGTGTTACTATGCACTGGTCTGCAGTGCTTCAGGGATGCGTTTCTAAACAAACTATTTTTTTGTTGCCAAAACCCTGTTACCAAATGACTAAATCACGTTTTTAAAGATTTAACAAAGTCTTCACTAACTCCAAACAAAGCATTTTTACAAATTTATAACAAGACGACGCTCACAGCTGTTCCATTATCGTCCATTTGGTGCACTTACAATGTTGTGGCTACTGTTAAATAAGAAAGCTAAGCACAGGTAAGGGAGGTTCTTACGTCGTATATGGGGTGCACCGCCTCCATTTATGAGGATATACGACGTGACACACCACCTTACTCCGTCTCATCTATTATAAATTTAACTAATTCGTAGCTGAGTGAATTTCTAGTGGTGTTACCAACAGTTTAATTAAAAGTGTACTTTGTTTAAATTAAAGTTTATCTTAATTATTAAAGCTAAGTGCGAAGTTAGCTCACGTCTGAGTTAGAGTGCCTAGGTATTTGCGTCGTAAAAGTTTTCATATTTTGTACTTTATGGGTACACTGTAAAAGCAGTGTGAGCCCAAGGGATTTCTACTGTTAAACAGAAACATTTGTTGGGAGTTTAAACCTGACTGCGTCTGTGACATGTACGTTTATCAATGTCACTGCCTGTTGTAATGATAAAGAGTCGATAGGTACCCAGTTGGCAAAAGTAGTTTTGTATTTTTAGGGTTCTATAGCAAAATAATATTTTTTGCTAGAGATCAAAAAAAATATCTCCAAGGTTACAATAATAAAGTACATGACAAAATTGTTGACATCTAAGGATAACCTTGGAAGAGCTAGAGTCAGTAATAGGTTCGAGACCTGTATGACAGATCTCCAGGTTCTCCTCAAGAGGAATAATAGATGATGATGATCTAAAGTAACTGGTCAGTACCATGGCAACCAGATAACTAATAAACCTATAAAATAATACCTAGACACAGAACCACACACAATAAATCACATTATTCTATATATTGTGTTTGCGTAAAATTATCATAATAACTAAGTAATTTGTCCTGGGTGAGAATCAAAGTGTCTTAGCAGTCAGAATCACTAGCGCCACTTTACTACCAGACCAGTCAGATATTTTTTTAGTTTGAATCAAAAATGGTAATTGTCGGGCTACGAAAGATGCAAACTGGGTCTCAACTAACGAGTTTTGCAAACGAGGCAGACTGTCCAAAAGGTGGAACGATGACATTTACAAAAACAACTAGCGTAAATTGGTACAGAATAGAACGAGACTGAAAGATATGGAAAGGTTTTTATAGTCAATTATTAGAAAAACTACTAAGGCGGGTCAATAAGTCCGTGACTTTTTAAATTTCTGACCTCTTTACTGAAAAAGCAACACTACTCCTGTTAACAGGCATCTGTCAGTTGACTCCTGTCAAAATTTGAACTTGCTGCGTCAGTTAGTTTGTGTTTGACAGCTATCTTTATCAGACTACCCAGTAATTTGAGGAAAAAATGGAAAAAAGTGAATTTCGTGTGCTTATTAAGCATTATTTTTTGCGAAAAAAAACCATTACCGAGACCAAGGCTAAGCTTGATAAATACTATGGAGACTCTGCACCATCGATTTCAATGGTAAAAAAGTGGTTTACTGAATTTCGTTGTTGTCGTACAAGCACTGAAGATGCCGAACGTCCTGGACGCCCACTTGAGGTCTCTTCACCCGAAACAATCGAAAAAATTCACGATATGGTGTTGGTCGACCGAAGATTGAAAGTGCAAGAGATTGTGGAAGCCGTAGGGATCTCGATATGGCTCAGTGGTTTCAATTTTGAATGATTACTTGGGCATGAGAAAGCTTCACAGGAAGGTTTGGCGTTGTTTAATCGCAATATGGAGGAGTTTTTGCGCCGTTTTGTAACCGTGGTTGGTCTCTGGTGTGTTGTGATGGATCCATGTTTCGGATCCATCACAACACACCAGAGACCAAACAACAGTCAAAACAGTGGGTTTCTAAGGGTGAATCGGCGCCATAGAAGGCCAAGGTGGGTTTGTCAGGCAATAAAGTTATGCCGACTGTTTTTTGGTATGCACGCGGGGTAATCCACATTGACTACCTTCAAAAGGGAAGAACAATCAATGGGGAATATTATGCCAACTTATTGGACCGATTCAATGACGATTTGAAAAAAAACCGACCTCATTTGGCCAAGAAAAAAGTTCTTTTCCACCAAGACAATGCAAGGGTGCACACATGTGCAGTTGCCATGGCAAAAATCCATGAATTGGGCTATGCTATGCTCCCTCATCCACCCTATTCTCCAGATTTGGCTCCGAGTGACTACTTCTTATTCCCAAACCTGAAGAAATGGCTTGGTGGAAAAAGATTTGACTCCAATGATGAAGTCATCTCGCAAACAAAGGCCTATTTTGAGGACCTCGACAAATCACATTTTTTGGAAGGGATAAAAAAATTGGAGAAGCGTTGGACAAAGTGTATAGAGCTCTAGGGAGACTACGTTGAAAGATAAAATGATTTATTTATCAAAAAATCTGTGTTTTATTCCAAAAGTCACGGACTTATTGACCCGCCCTCGAATTATTCTAATAAGCTATCTTGTGAGATTAGTAAAATGTTACGGGACGGTATAATTGAACCATGTCAGTCGGAATGGTCTAGTCCATTGTTATTAGTTCCTAAAAAAAATGATAATTCTGGCAATAATAATTGGCGAATGGTAATAGACTACAGAAAACTAAACAATTGTGTACAAGACGACAAATTTCCGCTTCCAAATATTACCGAAAAGTAATATTAATAGATGTTCAGTGTGTTACCTACTACCATACGCAAATATGTGTTTTTTTTTTTTATACTACCAAGGTGACAAAAAAGCATACGGCCCGCCTGATGGTAAGCAGTTACCGTAGCCTATGGACGTTTGCAACACCAGGGGTGTCACTCACGCGTATTTTGGGAAAACCTCGGCAGGGAGCTCATTCCACAGCCTAATCGTACGTGGTAAGAAATTCCTCTGGAATCTTACGGTACGGCAAGTTTGAGGTGCAAGGATGTGAGGATGATATTTTCTAAACCAAAGCGCTTTATCTGGACACATTTATATGTTGTTTCTTATTTTTTGAAGCCTTTGATAAGTAAATCCGACGTAGATACTCAAAGAAATTATTTATCTGCCGAACGGTACTTATCTGCTGAACGTTAGTTTGATCTATTTGACTTCACCAAAATGCCAAAGCATCGAACTACCTTAATCCGTCATAACCAAACCGCAGCCACCCTCTTTGATCAGCATTGTACCTACAAGTTACTAAATCACTGACAATTACCCAATTTTGTCCCTGTTCCATGGAGTGCACAGGGCTTTGAGGTATTATGGGAATATATGTAGTCATTTGATTATACAGACTCAATGCTCCCGTTAATGCATACACGGCTAATACTTACTTAAGATCTCGTCTAGCAAATATTTAAGCATTTCGCCCCAACAATGTACTGAGCTATTTTTTTTTACCCAATTTCTATCACCAATTGGGTAGTAACCATACATGTTTTTTTTATTCACCTTGACTCGCAGACAAGAACACGGCCCGCCGTATGTTAAGCAGTTACTGTAGCCTATAGACGCTTGCAATACCAGAATATGCAAGTTTTATCATTCTAATTTATATTACTAAAATTGCACGTATATACTTGAATTGCAGTTGCAATCCTACCGAATAAGGTTCCTTACAGAATTTAAGCACAGTTTCAAACGCAATGAAGTTACGATGCCCCCAACCCTAATGAAATAGTAAGTATATGCAACCCTAATAGAATTAAGGCGTTTGGCGCATTTGCATTTAAATAAAATCTGTTAGATCCTAGGGATGATAAATAAGACTATACAAAATTAAAGTTCTTAATTTAAAAAATATTATATTATATAACTGTGTATTTATTATAGTTACCACAACATTATAATGTAATATGATTACATATACATACATTAATTTTATAAAAATTACAAAAATTACATATTAATGTTATAAAGCCAAACATTATATGTGTTTGATTCTATTAATCTCAGGTAATAATTAATATTATACGATTTAAAAAATAGAAAGTCACGCTATTTTTCAATGACATAAGATATTTTTATCAGCGAAACGAACTAAGCTGCGGGCAGGAGGTAGTTTCATATAAGTCTTCAACAAACACAATAATTCAACCATGAACTTTAATAATAATATATACAAAAATATAAAGCTTTTAGAATAAAAATACAAAAGTAAATCCAACGTAAATAACGTATTTCGGTCCACAAACCCTTACCAGTTATGTCGCAAGCTCCATAAAGTCCCATCATAAATCCGGCAACCCGGCACCTGTGGGTCAAAAGGCATAGTTTATGTATTGTGTCTCAACAGAGGTAAACCAACTAATTAATGTGCGCACATTTCCTTAGTTAATCTTATGATCGAAGTACTCTTTGCAAATATTTTAGTTGTAGCTACGTTGTTGTAAAATCTATTTTAATTTTATTTAGTTTATTATCAGAAGTTTGAATGTCCTAATAATATTTATTACCTCAATTTGAACAATGGTTGCAATTTTAGAATAAAGGTTAAGGCTACTAGTAACATATTGGGTGTAAGTTCCATCCCCGCCGTCTAGCAATGTTAATATCACTTTTTAGAATTTATATACTTAACAGAAAATAAGTGGAAAAAAATCTTATTTCGAGCTTTTTTTGGTAGTTCATTAAATTTTACTCATCAAACCCTTTGAATTGATATCGATATTATCATATTACTAGGGGTCGCCCGCCACTTCGTCCGCGTGGTAATTTGGAATATTTTTCCCGATTTTGCAACATATCTCACTACTGCTCCGCTCCTATTGATCATAGCGTGATGTTATAAATTTTGAAACAAACCAGTACTTTCTGAGATTAGCGTGTTCAACCAAACAAACTCTTCAGCGTTATAATATTAGTATTTCCTTTTATAATATTAGTATATCCTTGTTTTGATTGAATTCTATCGTCACCTTTCGAGGGTCTGGTGTTTGATTTGCGTATCACGCAGTATTATTGGATTTTAGGTACGGTTACAAAATTGATAGCAGCATCATTGAGTCGGTAATTGAGCCCAGTAATAACAATAGGCTGGCGAAACGTGGGTATCATTATAGGTATATGCTTCTGCTTACCCTTTTCGTGAATGAATAAAATTTAGTGGTTAGTTACGCAGGTTTTACCTTCGAGTCTGTTTTAATTTTTGTTGGTAAGTCTAGGCAAACTTTCCCTAATACCAACTGCTTAAAACTTGGTTAATGTTTAGTTTTACGACAACGTAAAACTGTGAGGATTTTCAGGTGACATTTTATTGGACACTAATTAATTTATGAAGGACGACTAAATTAATACGGTAACGTTTTGTAACATCGTAAAGTTTAAACCTGTCTTTTTAATTATTTGGCTAATTGTCTTATGTTTATAAAAGTGTAAAAAGGCGGTATTAGCCGAGTGAAAAAGATTTTTTACACTATACGATTTCTCAGGCCCTGGAGGGAAGGAAGAAGGAAGCAGGAAAGTAGAAAAACGCGGTAGTTCTACTTGACTCCCTGTTTTTGATCACAATACCTTAGCTCCAGTGGGCAGAGCCCAAGAAATCGTGTATTGTAGGAGCTTTATAGGGCTTGAAGTCAGCGTGTGTCAATAAGGCCTTAACCCTCTCAACCTTCAACATAGAAGAGAGGAGACCAGTACCTAGAAGTGGAACATTATCGATTGCTATTATTATAATTACAGACATGTAAGACTATTCTCAGTTACGTGTAAACTTACTATAATTATTCACAGTTTACAGATCGTCCGCATAACAAATCAAATAATATTTTTACATTTACAAATGAGAATATATAATGTAGGTGAATAAAATATTGATTTGAATTAGAATTATAATCATGACGCATAGCTGAATACAGATTAAATTAAACTCGTACTGCAGCTTAATTAATTAAACCTATGATAGATACATTTTAATGAAAGTATTGGTGGCCGAGTGGGAAAGCAACTCATGGGGTACGAGTTAAATTTGAGATGGCAGTACTAATTTCTACATTTGAACCTGTATAATCCATTGTTTTTATTACTTAAGTCTATATTTTTATTGTATACTCAAGAGAATACCACACTATACAAACAAAATATCACGTACAAAGGCGAGCTTAACTCATAATGAGTTTTCTACCAGCAAACCTTTAGAGTGCTAGAGGAAAAGATAAAGTAAGAGAGCAAATGAAGTACACCTACAACTGAATTAGAAAGATGAAGGAGAAAAGTAAAATAAAGTCATTATTATTGTATGACTTATGTATACAAGAGGGTTGAGAGGGTTTAAATAATAGTATGATTTTGATTTCATTTAATTTAGCTTTTATTATTTTTAAGTGATGTTTTTAACTGGTATGATTATTTTTTCTGAAATAAACAATTATTATAGTAAAATATACATACTGGTTCTTCGCCTGAAGTCATCCTCAGAAGGCTTGTCACGAGCGCAGCTTTTTTAGGTTTTTAAGAGATTTCCACAACAATCACAAAAAATTACTATGTACTGTCCAAGTGGTGATCAAGGACAGTAAATTGTTGTTTATAATTAAAATTAATTTACTATGGACCTCATAAGTATGTATTCAGAAATATTTGCCATAGTTAAGTACAAGCTCTGCCTAGTTTGGACTCAGAAGTTTTTTGTTAGTTGTTCTAATTTTTTTTTTATGAATTAAATTTAACTAGAAATTATAACAATAATAATTATTAAAATATGGTTTTTATTTCATAAGATATTTACATGAATAGTTATTAAAATTAAAGTAACCTAACCTAACAAACAATCAGATATTATATTTAAAGGTATTAACCTATAAATAAAATATCTGATTGAGATCACAGTTCTGAGGAAAGGTGCCCAAAAGACTGGCCACATTCCCACGCTGGATTGCAAGGCTAATACGTTGACCCAAGTAAAGGCCAGCGTTAGGATCGTGAGATGACTCGACCAAACGCCTTGATATCTCACGATACAATTTGTGGGCACTTGGGCCCCATGGTCCTAGTGTTTCGACCCCAAAAGGCTCAAAAATGTAAGTCTCACCGAGACTTTCATATTTGCGCCGCTTGAGACACTCTGCAGAAGTGGCGGCCGAACCCACTTTAATGCCAGTGAATGAAAGATGAGAAGGCGCCAAGGTATCTACACAGGTAGCATCCCACACTAAGGGCCTTCCCATCCTCCAAGGAACGAGAGTCATACCGTTTATTAAAATGAAATTAATAATAACTACATTGACAAATAGTCAGATAGTCAATTTTTAATAAAATATTTTATTAAGGTCACAGTTCTGAGGAAAAGACTGGCCACATTACCACGCTGGATTAAATAAATCCTATGCTAATGCGTTGGCTCAACTAAAAGTCAGCCTTAAGATCGTAAGATGACTTAACTAAACGCTTAGATATTATAATTATAAAATCCATATTCGACTCATCTCGACAAAGTAGATATTAATATAACATCGTTCAGTATTATCCAAGAAAAGAACATTCAACTTCAGTAATCACCAATTAGCGTGGGCTTACAGAGATAAAAGCGTATTCAACATTTACAAGACATTTGACGCGGCTCCACTCGACTTTCAGGCTCTTTCAGGTTGTTAATGTACGCGTTCATAAAGTGTTAAGTTTACTTTTACGTAGCGGCAGGTGTGTTCGCGGCAATTCTTCTCAGGGCTATAACGTTTACGGTAGATAGCACACGGCTATAAGAAGCCTCTCTTGATGTAATCTGCTATATCAAACCTTTATTTTCAAGCGTAATACACAGATTATTGTTCCTTTAATAAGTAATTTGTGACTTAAAATATACTACAGCCAGATAACTTGCATTAGAATATACGTGGATTTTAAAATTATCAGATTTTGCATCAATTAGACATCCTGTTTCCAGTTCATAGACCTGCGTAGATGGATGACTAACAAGGAATTTGCCTTTACAAGAAGTAACTTAGACTATTTTTTTAATTTAGAAAACTTTAAAATAATTAATTTCATAAGATACATACAAGAATAGTTATTACAATAAAAGTAACTTAAACTACATACAAACAATCAAATATTGTATTTAAAGGAACAAAACCGCGTAAATTACCTATAAATAAAATATCTAAAATCAAAGTCAAAAGACTGGCAAATAATTTGGATACCTCGCAACTAAAATTTTAAAAAAGATGAATTAGGAACAAAAAAGATTGTAGAAAGAGCTTCCCTGCCCAGGTTTTCCCGAAAGACTATAGCATTGG
Organism: Trisateles emortualis; assembly: GCA_947095525.1. Taxonomy (NCBI): domain Eukaryota; kingdom Metazoa; phylum Arthropoda; class Insecta; order Lepidoptera; family Erebidae; genus Trisateles; species Trisateles emortualis. The sequence continues at coordinate 8,175,529 of OX352735.1, read as the reverse complement.
ATTCTTCAAGAAAGGAGTTATAAGGTATTTAAAGGGGCAGCAACGCGCTAGTGACACACCTGATGTTTCAAGCGTCCATAGGCTACGGTAACAGCTTACCATCAGGCGAGCCGTATACTGGTTTGCCCACCTTGGTAGTATAAAAAAAAAATCTACGCAGATGAAGTCATGAGTATCAACTAGTACCTACTCACTATATTATCTACAAGATCCTAGGTTAATATTATGTGACAACTGTTTCTTAGCCAGTCATCATTATGTTTCAAAGTTTTAACAAACAAAATGAAGTTAAGTTTCTCAAATATAACATCACAACTCCACAGACGAGTAATAATGTGCACTCTGTTTTATTGTAGCTTGCAGTATTACTTTACTAGATAACTTTAGTTTATTTTAAGTTTACAAATTAATTAATTGAGACTGCCCAAGAGCAGTGGAGTAAGTACGGATTCATTTTTATTTACACTTCTTGAGTGGCAAACAATCATATGGCCACCTGATGTTAAGCAGTTACCATAGCCTATGGATGCCTGCGAAACCAGAGGTAGCATTTGCATGTTGCCAAGCCATGTTTTTACACCAGGGCTTTAAGATGGGAGTGTCCCTGGGATAGGAATACTTCTTTTTCAAAACGCATCCCTAAGTGAGATTCACATTTGTACTGCCATCCGGGATTGAACTTGCACTTCTTGCGTTCAAGTCGGTTACTATCCCACTCGGTCACCATCGCTATACACCGCTATTACGTTATGTCGTAATGTAAATGAAATAAATTGCCTGTCATATAATTATATTATATACTACTAGCTGACCCACCAAACGTTGTTTTGCTACTAAAATAGTAATATCGCTATCAAAAAATAGGGGTTCATCGTAGAGGGGTAAAAATTAAGGCTTGTATGTATTTTTTAATGCTGAATCACAAAAAAATATAAATTAAAAATGTTGTCTAAAATATTTTAAAAAAATTTAGGGGTGGACTACCCCTAACATTTAGGGGGATGAAAAATAGATGTTGGCCGATTCTCATAGATACCGGATAAGCACAAAAAAATTCATCAAAATCGGTCAAGCCGTTTCGGAGGAGTATGGCAACGAAAACTGTGACACAAGAATTTTATATATTAGATGAGGCAGTCATAGCCACGTGCACTCCCTGTTCACCATCAGAGGGCTAAGTTGCCAAGGGTGCGGTAACCCTATAGATGGGTATTGCACAATAGTATTTCATCATATAGCATCTCCATGGTACGGCACGTTAAAAATTAAATCCCGACTGTTAAAATTCGTAAGATCACAACAGAAGCCTAAATATAGGCGATCTTAATAACTCTGGCACCGGGTTATCCAAGGTATTGGTACTATACCCTGCTATAATAAAGGGACTCAAGATACTTACAAACAATCCTCTTTTTGTTCTTCCAAATAAATAAGGTAACTCGAGTTCTTATGATGGAAGTATAAGTAGGGGTGTCAATTTTCTTCCGAAATGTCAATCTAAGACGTCAATAAGCGTCACAAAATTTTAAGGAATATAGATGCTTCCAAGAAAACAATCTAATTTTATACGCAAGATTCATAGAACATTGAAAAATATATTTTTGGAGATATAATACAAAATTTTATTTAAATTGACTTATTTGACTGGCCTCTTGGTCTAGTGGTTAGTTTCCCTGACTGCTAAGCCATAGGTCATTGGTTCGATTCACACACGGGACTTTGTGTGATTCATAAATGTTTAATCTGAATCTGGATGTAATGTGTGTCCGTGAATGTAATGTAAGTCCCCCACGACACAGGGCTTATTTCCTAGTGCGGAAGTTGTCTTTAATAAATATATTTTTCAGTCATTAGGGCCACCGTGTGTCGATAAAGTAGAGGGAAGGAGAACCGTGCCCAGCAGTAGGTCATAATAGGTTATGTTGTTGTGTAAATCTAATAATCGGATGCCGCAATAAAGAAATCCGTAGACAAACCAAGTTTACCGACAAAACTCTAATAGTAACCAAGTTCAAGTGGCAATGGACAGGCCACATTGCTCGACGAACCGATTACCGTTGGGGAAGAAAGGCTCTCAAGTACAAGACTACATGCAGGAAAGCGCAGCATGGAATGACCTCTTTCTAGGTAGACTGATGACGTAATCAGAGCTGCAGGAAAGTACTGGATACAAGCACAACCAAGCACCCAACAACAACAACAACAGTGGACGACATCAGGTTGAGATGATGATGATGACTAAATCTAATCCATACAACACACACACACACAGTACACGGCAACGTCAACAACGATTTTAAATTTATATTACACCTTGCCCCGTCATTAGTCTGCAAATTTAGCTAAGGTTTTGTCCCAGTCCCATTCGTTTATAACAGACTTTATTAAAACTATGGAGCTAGCTGTTAGTGTATGATGCCGAGCAAAATGGCACTCATTCGGCGAGTTATGACGCTCTGGAGACTAATTAACCCGCGGTCCCACGCCCCACCTGGCTCGAGTGGTTACTTTCCTTATCCATTAAAACTTTATAATATGCAACTAGTTCTTGTTCCTTTTTGTTCACTGAAATCATTTTTTTAATTTAAAGTTGATGAATAATTTGTTAGAGAAACTAATTTATGTATAAGTCTAGTCATTTAGCTGCTGGCTCGTAGCTAAGTAATAGAGGCGCAGATCGATAAATCTGCAAGGTTAAGCAAGCTTGTCGCGGACAGTCCTTAGATGGGTGACCATTTTCTAATTTTTTTTTATATTTTACATTTTGTAAAAATGAAATAAGAACCATCTATAATGTCAGTTTTTTTCCCACGCTAAGGAACTTACCTGGTGAGTAGCGGGGGTTCAAACAAAATTCGATTCGGAAATACATTATATTTTACATACTATTTTTTGTAGGTATGTAGTGGGAATCAAACCCAGAAAACGCCACGCAACAATCAGGCAAATAAATTCTAGCAGCTCTATATGAATAAATCTGCAAGGTAAAGCAAGCTAGTCGCAGTCAGTCCTAAGATTGGTGACCATTTTCTAAAGACTAGAGGATACCCATCTATGTCAGTATATTTTGCCATTCGTGCAACTAAATAGAGTATCTATATCTTTTCCCTGGTCTATTGGTAGTTAAAAGCATCCGTGCCGACCATGCGAATAGATTTTGAACCCTTAGTAAAAGGATTTCATCAGCCACGTCTCAAAGTACTCATAAAATAGCAATATGCCTTGTACATGTATTTTATTACTGTAGACTACAAAATGAAATCATAAAATTCAAGCCTATTTTCTGTATCGTTAATCCTCAAAAACTGGGAAAGTTGTAATTTATTTTTATCAAGGCATAACTTAACATAGGCAGCTGTTTTTACGTCTTATTTTTGTGAAAAACTCTCTTGAAATCTTATGAGAACAGATAATTATATAGATTTCAGAGTCCAGGTTATTTTTTGTCCCTGAATGTTATGTCTCCCGTAATTTAGAGTCTAGTAGTACAAAGTCCGTAAATCGTATGCATGTAAAATTACCTGCGATATAAATGTTGATCTACGACGAATATAAATATACCTGGGTCCGTAAATTGTGAGTGTTTATGTAAAGTCATTTGTGATATAGGCAATAATTTTACGATGCAAGGGTTTTTTTAAACGAATCATTTTCAGCAAATGAGAATCACCTGTACTGATACTATACAATTCCTATTTAATATCGTGTTTAATTAGAACTACTTTAATATTAATGTACATTCAAGTTATTGATGTCTGAAATTTGAGGGTAGACGAGGGTACCCATAAAGTTGACACACAGGCATCATTACAACGAGCTATTCTACAAACTGGGTCAATGACTTGTCTTTACTCGTAAAGCTGTTGTTAAATCAGTTATTTAGGGAGCGCATTGATGCAAATGAATCTTTGTAAGAAGTACTGTATTGTGAGTGAATGTCACAAATAGAATGACAGAGAAATGATAGACTTGAAAAAAATAGCTGTTGTTTTTTAGCAACTAATAAAATGTTACATCACAAATAGATAGCGGGGATCTCACTCATAAGCAATATAAAAATAGATACAAAGTACAATGGTTATAAATAGTACCTACCTAGTAATTGCAAGAAAAGTAGCGCAACAACAGCACCATACAACCAACCAAGCCCGATTGGAAATTATTTTACGACCTCTCATTTCTAAATAAGATACGATTTTACAACATAAGTTATTTCGGTCGATCATCGAAACATTAATTGAAAACTTATCAAAAGATGTTAGCGGTAAATAACTTTAACCCTCTAACCAAATAAAGGGAGTCAGTAAGTCGAAGACCATCTGACAAATGTCTATATTCTTCTCACGAGTTTTGTATTACAAACCAAAAGTGTATAAGTAGAGACGTCAACCGGCCGATCTGAAGGCTTCGTAACTTTTGCTTTGATGCCAACCAGAATCTTTTAAAACTTCTAGCATCAAACCTTCAAACAAACAAACTTATAGCTTCTGCCGTGGAGGTGTTGATCGATTACTTTTATTCAGAATTAGTTTTGTTGAAAAATTGCCATGTATTCTTTTGAAAGGGTGTCAAAATGAAGATTGATACCTAAATTATTCATGCACTCTCAGCTATTGTTAACTTCAAAGTACTTCAAAACTTTTAATAACTTCGCAAAAACAAATTGACTGCAAGGCAAATTAAAGACGTTTACAACTTTTGAGACACTCATATCGCTGTCTAGACAAAAGTTAGAAGAACTGTTGGTGAATGCGAAATGCTGTCCAATACTGTCAAACAAAGAAAAATAACGTGTGAAGAATTCAATATTTAGAGAAAAAGTTCTGCGTAGTCAATTATGATAAGACTGGTTTATGAGACTTGCTTCGTTTGCACTCTTGTCAAGATTGGTGAACAATATTTTTCTTGTGGTCCCCTCGGAAGATAAAACGCCATGGTATATAGACTGATAGTAGTTCACCATTGAGAAGGAAAAAGGCTTAGAAAATGTCTTGAGATGATAAAAACATACATAAGATACGCAGTTTATGTGGACCGAAAAGACGGTATAAATAAAATAATAATTTCCTTCTAACTAAATGTTGCTCCTTAGTTTGTAACTGAAAGACAGTTTTTTGTGTGTGATTTGTTGAAACTGTAAGTTGATTTAGTTTATAAATAAGTCTAAATATAATGAAGCAATAATTATGTCTTCTTTATGAAAAACACGCAACCTAAACAAGCAACAAGGTGTGCTTATTTTTTGTCTTTCAAAAATAAATTCTTGGTCAATATTTGCACACAAATTCAAAACTTCACCGTTTATTACCAATTTACTTGCCTCAGACTTTTAAGTAACTATCGTAAACATTTACGACTTGCCTAAGCATCTTAGTTACTAACATATTCAGTTAAATAAAAAACTTTACTTCTTTAAGGATCAATTCACACCGCGACCAGGAGCAGGATGTAAGCTAGCGATACAATATTATAACTTTTATTACTAGACAAAAAATGTGTATCTTATATATTTTGCTGAAAGAATTTGAACGCAGGTCGCGGCGTAGTAGGTGTGCAAAAACCTGCTACGCCCGTACTGCGCGGCTATCTTACACGTCTTACGATGTGCCTCGTAGTTAGCTGTCATATTGGGTTACGTGTCGCCGTGCAGTGCAACTCTATTTATCTTCATTTTAAATTTAAATTAGGATCGAAAACTAATTGCTTTTTAAGTTTAGTCGCGTCGCATCGCTTTTCGTGGGTACGAACCTTGATGTTGAATAATAAGTTGGTTATCAGAAAACGCTAAGTTTTTTAGTTCGCCTTCTCAAGAACTTATCGCGGAAAATTTCAAAGTGTAATGAGCGAAAGTAATGGATAGAGTCTAGTAACTTCCTCAAACTTAAACGATCACTTAGTCTAGCTATTGAATAAATCTGCAAAACAATTAAATTACAAACTTGTTCCATTGTCCATTATAAATTACTTCTGAAAAACAGTCAGGTACTTAATTTATTTGTTAGAGGTTCTTTCTGTTGCTTCAGTGAATACAGAAAATTGTTCAAAGTGGATATAATTTTGCTGGTCTAAATTTGCTTTGTCGTAATCTGTTTAGCGTGAACAAAATTTGCTGCAGCGCAGTACTAATGCCTATAATATTTAATCATTAGTAATATTTGTGACAAACCCAGATATTTAAAAATATAAGGAAGATTCTTTAATAAACGTATTTTATAACACCTTTTATAAAATTAAAATGGATTAAAAGACTTGAGATTTAACTTCATGTTTCATCTGTTTTACTTGTGCATTGATTTGTCAGACTGTTTGGATTCTTATTTTAAATTATTCAGAAAAAATACATTTATTCATTAATTTCATGTATTATAATATTGAATTTTACTACGATAAATTTTGGATACGTTGCAGTGAATTTATACTACGAGTTAAAGATACTGAAAGTTAGATTAGTTGTATAAAAGTAAGTATGGTATCAACGAACCAAAAATTTTATTTGATTAAAGTAATTCTATTTACAGCAATGATTTCTACGAAATACGACTTAGGCTAGAGCGTTCACAAAATCTAAATTAAATTGATTTAAGTTTATATCTGATTTTTAACGGTTTTTTTATACTATTTAGGTGGCAAACAAGCATACGGCCCTGATGTTAAGCCGTTATCATAGCCTATGGACGCTTGCAATATAGTTATAAACTATAACTGTGTAAAGTTTCATCAAAATATGTCCAGTAATTTTCGCGTAAAGGCTTCAATAACATTCATAAAAATTTGCATTTATAATATCACTAGGATTATTTTTCTATGTGAACGAACACTTATAGTTCTAAACTCACATAATGTCCTGTTGTGCACGAGTCTACTGCTACGCCGCAAAATGCAGTCATTCAATCAATCAATCAATCAATCAGCCTATCGCAGTCCACTGCTGTACATAGGCTTCTCTTAACACGCGCCATAGCATACGGTCATTATTTTTTTAAATTTGTTATATGCCTCCGACAAGGCGTTAAATTGTGGCGATTTTTCCGGCTAGGGCATGTGAGCTGTAGCTCTAAACGGTCTAGCTGGAGGAAATATCCGGTATCAGTGCGGGATACTGGATTGGTTGGTGGCGGATGAACGATAAAGTCGTCAACGGCGGCAACCGTAGGCCAAGTTAGAAGGCTTACTGCACACCCATCAACCCGCATTGGACTAGCTTGATGGGTTACATAGTCTAAACCCCCTTTCCCAATATGAATGTCAATAAAGCCAATCCCCTTGTGCCCGGTAGCTCTAGCCAGTGCACGGCTATTGGCAGTACGCAAGTGCACACTGGAGTCGGGGGTAATAATCCCCGGGTGAGAAGTCACTGCCAAACAACTCAAGCAAGCAAAACGGATATCGATAAACTTAACATTATAACCTACAACGTACGCACTCTGCGTACCGAGGATCGACTTTTAGAGCTGGAAAACGCATTAGAATATATCAAGTGGGATATTGTTGGACTAGCAGAGGTCAGAAGAGAAGGTGAAAATACATTGGATAGAAAGAATAGCATATTTTACTACAACGGGGATACAAACACAAAATACGGCATTGGCTTCCTGGTTTCCAAACGTTGGAAAGATAATATAATAGAGTTCGTTGCTTGTTCCAACAGAATTGCTTTAATTAAATTCCGCATCGCAAATGGTAAGACTCTAACAATAATTCAAGTATATGCTCCCACATCTACGCACAGCAACGACGATGTTGAAGAATTCTACGATTTGCTAAATGAAGCCTGTGACGAACATCGAGGTACGTGGACATTGATTCTAGGAGACTATAACGCAAAAATTGGCCCCAGAACTCCATCTGATAACCCAAATGTTTTAGGACCGTATGGTTTAGGGACGAGAAATGAACGCGGCCAACGTCTATTGGAATTCGCCTTTGGACAAAATCTAAGCGTCAGCAATAGTTACTTCACCAAGAAATCACAACGTCGTTGGACATGGCTATCACCAGACGGCCACACAAAGAATGAGATTGATTTCTGTCTCTCTTCGAGTAAAGATATAATTAGTAACATTGGCATAATTAATAATATCAAATTTAGCTCCGATCACCGTCCACTGCGACTAATAATAAAGTTTAGCATAAAAATTCAACGTAGTAGAATGATTAGACATACAATTAGAAAAATAGATAAATGCACATTAATTGCAAATAAAGAGCAATTTAATTTAAATTTACAAAATAGTTTTGCTGCATTGGAAATAGATGACATAGAAGATGTAAATAAACAGTATCATATAATAAAAAGCAACATAAAAATAGCGACTCAAAAAATACAACTCACTAAGAAAAAAGAGAAAAAACTCACAAATAACACATTACATTTGATCGAGGAGAGACAGAAACTACAATTTCAATCTGTTAACTACAGAGAGCTAGATCGAAGAGTGAAAAGAAGCATCCGCAATGACATAAGGAACTATAACACACAAGTTGCTTACGCCGCCTTAACAAACAATAGTTCCTTAAGGGCGGCTATGCGTGGCATAGATGTAAACAAATCATCAATCACCCATCTTGTGGATAAAGACGGTGTGAGACAGGGAAACCATACCAAGATCATTGATATATGCACAAAATTTTATGAATCGTTATATTCTGACAAATCAAATAACCCGCTTACAAACGAAACTTACTTATGCCCAGAAAATTTCCCGATGGTTACTAATTGTGAGATTCATCGAACTTTAAAAAGCATGAAATTTAGTAAAAGTCCCGGTGACGACGGTATCACAACTGAGTCACTCAGAGTTGGGGTAGCAAGTTTGTTACCATACATTTGTAACCTTTTCAACACAATTATTAAAACCGGTAAATTTCCACGTAGTTTCTGTCATTCCAATATAATATTGTTGCACAAAAAAAGGCGATAAAACTGATATCAGTAATTATCGCCCCATAAGCCTTGTCTCACATCTCTACAAACTTTTTATAAAGATAATAGAAGACCGTATTTCTGGCAAACTTGACCTCCATCAACCACCTGAGCAGGCAGGCTTCCGACGTGGCCTTTCTACTACTGACCATTTACAATCTTTAAATCAAATAATAGAAAAACATCACGAATTTAACCTACCACTGTATCTTGCATTCGTTGACTACTCAAAGGCGTTCGATAGTTTGTCCCACACAGCTATATTTAATGCACTCAAAAAACAAGAAATTGATACTACATATATTGCTCTCCTTCAAAAAATATACCATAATAGCACAGCAGCCATTAAGCTCCATACGACTGGGCCGTCCTTTCTAATCAAAAAAGGAGTAAAGCAAGGTGATCCGCTATCTCCTAAATTGTTTACAGCAACCCTACAAGAAATATTTCAAAAATTAAATACTGAATGGCGTGATAAAGGCATTGTTTTTGGAGAAAAGAGACTAACAAATCTCCAATGGTAATAAAGACTAACAAATGGCAATGGTTTTGCCGACGACATTGTTCTTTTTTCTTCATCAGCAACTGAGCTGGGCCTCATGCTCGAACAACTGAGCCAAGCTAGTCTTGAAGTCGGACTGCGAATGAACATGCGAAAAACCAAGCTGATATGACCAACGTTACTGCGCGGAAAGTTGAAGTTGGGGGTGAGGAGATTGAATATGTCCATGAGTACATATATCTCGGCCAATTAGTCTCTTTCCAGGCAAGACAAGATAAAGAAATCTTTCGACGTATTAAAAACGCCTGGAGGAGTTTTTGGTCGATGAAAATACTGTTGAAAGGTTCTCTTCCTTTATCCCTAAAAAGGAAACTTATGGACATGTGCATTCTCCCTACCCTCACCTACGGAGCGCAAACTTGGTCATTAACCAAAAAGCAAAAGTCCACACTCGCAGTCTGTCAGCGAAAAATGGAACGTAGTATTCTAAAAGTTAAATTAACAGATCACGTTAGAAATTCAATACTACGTTCCAAGATGCAAATTGCTGACGTAGGCCACTCAGCAGCCAAGCTAAAGTGGAACTGGGCGGGTCACGTTAGTCGCATGCCGGAGGAGCTGTGGGCAAAAATAACGACGCAGTGGGTCCCAAACACCAGACAGCGGCCACGTGGTAGACCCAAAATGAGATGGCGAGATGAACTTGACGCCTATAAAAGGGATTGGCTACAGTTGGCAAAAGATAGACTATCATGGAAAAAGGAAGGGGAGGCCTTTGCCCTGCAGTGGGACAGTATAGGCTAATAATAATAATAATAATAAAATATACCTAATAAAATCTTTAAAAAGAGCTTCCTTATTTATCAGATTGAGATACACAAACAAAGAGTTTATTATGGCTGTATATTACACAAAACCCTTTTATTATGAGATGTGCCCTCGTGATTATAATTTTAATTAACAAGGACCAAGTTCCAGATATGATTAGAGTTTAGACAAATCTAGAGTAAAATCTTAATGATTTTAACATACATGCGTTTGTTAGTTAGTTTTATTGTTATCTTTTTAGGACAAAACGGCTGAAGGTATATTGATAAAATTTGGCAAGGAGATAGATAGTATCCTGATAAAGAACTTTTTACCGGGGTACTTTTTACCGTGATAACAAACATCAGATAAGAGCCCGGGAATTAATATTAATATTAGCTCGGGAAACGTCGCAGAAGATAATTCATTTCAGAAACAGTGTTCTATTAATTACTATGTAATCGAAATACGTTGAATGTTTGCTTTACCAACATGGATGTCAAAGGGTGTAGCGGGATAGTCTTTGAAAAAGTGCCCCCAAAGCCTGGACTTTGTATCTACGACCAAACGATGCCTTATATAGGGCGTGTACATTGTATACAGTTTCAACCCCCTACTACCCCCCAATCGGCTACGACACCCAATTGTATCTAAAACTGTATTACTTTTTTTCACTGTATCTATGAAACTGACTGATCTAAAACTTTGTACAAATATTGCTGTGACATAAAGTAATACTCCAAAAAATCAACAGCTCTTGACGACACCTACCTTTGAAAAAAATTAAGAATAAAAAATTGAAACACCCTGTAATGTGACTTTCTTTGGTGGTACAAAAACAGTTTTTTTTTCAAACATGCACTGACATTAAACCTACGAGATCCTCAAAATTCGCTAATCTATAAAAGGTGGAACACTGGTAAATAAATCAAACACTGAATACGAATTTATTTTATAACTAGCAACTAAACATTTTTACGTATGTAATCGTACTTTAATTATTCTAAATAGGGTCTTAACTATGAAAAAAATAATGACTAAATTTAAAAAAAAACTAATCTTATTACCCATACCTACTTAAAAACAAATAATCCATTTAATAATCCTCAATCCTCATCACTATCTTTGTTAATAACAATAGATATATCTTGGTTACAATCAAATATATTGGTCAGCAATTTTACGTTTTGTTATTTTAAAATAAGAACGTGGGCTATGCAACCTATTTAGAATAATTCAAGGACGATTACATACGTAAAAATGTTTAGTTGCTAGTCATAAAATAAATTCGTATTCAGTATTTGATTTATTTACCAGTGTTCCACTTTTGATAGATTAGCGAAATTTGAGGATCTCGTAGGTTAAATGTCAGTGCATGTTTGAAAAAAAAAACTGTGTTTGTACCACCAAAGAAAGTCACATTACAGGGTGTTTCAATTTTTTATTCTTAATTTTTTTCAAAGGTAGGTGTCGTCAAGAGCTGTTGATTTTTTGTAGTATTACTTTATGTCACAGCAATATTTGTACAAAGTTTGAGATCAGTCAGTTTCATAGATACAGTGAAAAAAAATAATACAGTTTTAGATACAATTGGGTGTCGTAGCCGATTGGGGGGTAGTAGGGGGTTGAAACTGTATACAATGTACACGCCCTATATAAGGCATCGTTTGGTCGTAGATACGAAGTCCAGGCTTTGGGGGCACTTTTCCAAAGACTATCCCGCTACACCCTTTCGACAGTATTATATACCAATCACGGATCCATGCATTGTAATGTCATGAATCTCAATATCTCTGACGTTTTGCTTAAGGCCATCGGATATGTTGAACTACAATAGTAGTATGTATTTCAAATTGTAATACGATTTTAGTACTGATACGAGTTATAAATAGATAAAAAATACTATTTTTGATTATATATCTTTTTTATACTACTTAGGTGGCAATCAAACATGGCTCTCAGCTTTCATAATAGAGCAGAGGATACCCGTTTCTAGCAGTGGGACATGTAAGTAATGCACCTATAGGTTGTTTTACTGAAATACATAGCAACCCATTCAACCCCTCACCATTCGACATGTTCAGAAATATGAAATACCCGTTACGAGCAAAATAAATTAATGCTATGATTATAATACCTTGTATGTATGTACGAGCGAGCATTATTATGTTTTCACACACGTCACGTATAAACGTCTGAACTAAAGCTGACCTTATACACCCATATTCTTTTATTGTCATTATTCTGGTAACAATATCATTTGCAAGCAAGTTTACTCATAACATTACACTTTATAACCTCACTAATAAACGTACCGGTTGCTTCTTTATCAATGATAATATTAATTATGATAAGAAGTAAATTAAGTTATTAATTAAAGTTATTATAATATAATATGTATATCATAATATCTTTCATTAATAACTTAATTTAAAAAAATATTAATCCTTTTTAATATTATAGTTTATATATTATATTATATTTATGGATGTTAGTTACTCTTTCACGTAAAAACTACTGAATGGATCTGGATAAAATTTGGCACAGAGATAGATTATGGTCTGGAATAATACATAGGCTACTTTTTACAGCGATAACCGACATCCACGCTGGCAGAGCCGCGGGCAACAGCTAGTATATTATATATTAGATTTATTATATGTCTGCATGGATCTCGGGCTTTTTGCTCATAATAGTTTGAAAGTATGGAAGAAAATAAAAAGCAATGTTTAACATTCATAACCTAAAACTTTTTTATTTTCAAGATTTCAAGAGATTGTTATAGAGTGAAATTTACTATAAACAGAAATAACGACAGTATTTCTTGGAAGCTGAAAGATTTAGTAATAAATCATATATTTTTCTATAAAGTTGTTTAATTTAGAAGTAGTGAGTGAGTGCCCGTACTGTATGAAAGACGTAAGGTAACGGCTCCTTGATCCGCGGTATTTTCACCAAAACTCGAAAGAGCATCGAAAATTAAGCATTTACTATACCTTTTTGGGGGTTTTGTTATTTTTATCAGAAGCTTTGTTTATTTGACTATCAAAATAGACTAAAGATTTGACTTTTAGACCTTGATTTGTATTAAATAATAAATAAAATATGAAAAATGTCCGTAACCCCTAATTCCGTGGTAAAGATCCTAATTCCGATGTATTTGGTTCCTAATTCCGAGGTAACAAAATGTTGCGGGAGAAAAGTTATATATGGTGTTTAAAAAATATCTCTATCTACTTTATAAATATGTTATTGTTGTTGAAATCTTTATAACCATGGGGTGCATTATACTTCACAAAAGGAGGTTATGAATTCGTGGTTTTTTAAATGTTTGTTATTTCAGTATTTTAAAGCTAGGAATTTGGGATATCAAGATTTATGAAAATTCTCATACTATCAGTATTTACAGTTGATTCTTTCTTATTAAATTGAATAGTTTTGTTTTATAATATATGTACTATTAGGTAGATATAACACAAAATTGCTCTTGGATAATTTTAGAATGTTAATGTTGTCGAGATTTGAAAAAAAAACGTTCCATTAGGGTGAAAAAATAATGAAATTTACAATATCAATAACCAAAATACAAACTTGCTAAATTACATTTCATCCAAGAAAAAAAACTATACGCTGCAGTGAATTGTGAACAGCCTGTATTTAACTTGCCTATACCACGGAATTAGGTGCCCATAGAACCTAATTCCGCTGCACTATACATCGGAATTAGGTTTCGTACTAAAAAATCACGTTTCCTAATTCCGAGAGTTAAAAGTTAGAACATATTGGCAAAGTTTATTTACAGATTAGTGCATAATTGTAATATCTTTCTAAATATGTATAGCACTTGCTAAAAATTACATTGAATTATTAATAAACTTAGATTTTTTGTCTAGAAATACTCATACAACGAATTAACAAAATACCTAAATACACCACCTTTGATATGCTATAATTAGTGAATGCGATGCAAAAGTGTACCTCGTAATTAGATCTTATATATATTGACTACTTAAGTTAGTAAATCTAAAGTGTGAAGTGCCTAATCCTAAAAACAATCCTGAAAACCAAAAATGAAACTAAGTCTATGAAATCCTTATTCCGTGGTACACATCGGAATAAGGATCCGCCTAATTTTTATGGCACCTAATTCCGCGGTATTTTCAAAACGTTTTTTCGCCTTTATTTATTTAGTAAAATACAAAAAAGTTAAGAAATACTTATAAAAATATAGTCCTTCTACTAATTAAACGCAAAGAATTACACACACCGTACTAAAATAACAAGAAAAACGCTATTTAAAAAAACGTGGTATTTACGTGCACGGGGTGCCAAATGTATGAAAAGTGAGTTTGGACCGGCTATCGTGGCGAAACTTATCGATTATCTTAAACATCTTATACTTTACACCTTACCTTGGATAATATATCCACATGTAGACATATTATCTACTAAATAAGAGATATTCTGGTAAAAAATAGCTTGTTTATCGCGAGTAAATACTGTTTTTCTAAATACCTCGGAATTAGGTGCCAATTTCAGAACCCCTCGGAATTAGGTGCCGTTACCTTAGATATAGCATTGGCGCGCGAAAACTGTTGTCGTCTACAGTAAAGTAACTTCATTTCATCTATCATTGTCTCTTTCTATATCATTACGTTATGTATATCTATCGCATTCATACTTGAAATTTACAAGCAAACACAAACACATGGGAACAAAACTGAACGCGGCGCTCAGTATGAATATAACTTATCTTTCTTTATATTACAATGTACGTTCCAAATTACCACGCGACTTCTTAATGCTGCGTGGGTAGGCCTTCAACTAGGTGAACCGACGACCTAGGGAAAGTTGTGGGTAGCCGATGGACAAGAAGTTTAACTCGGGACCGAATGCTGTGGAAATCTTTGAGACGATGATGAAATAATAACTAAGTAACGCATAGAATCCCTAAAATGTTATTTATTTTATAAAATACTAAGAGTCGCCCGCAACTTCGTCCGCGTGGTAATTTGGAACGTACATTTTCCCGATTTTGTGACATATCTCACTACTGCTCCGCTCCTATTGATCATAGCGTGATGTTATATAGCCTTCCTGGACAAATGCACTATTCAACAAAAAATATTTTTTCTAATCGAACCAGTACTTTCTGAGATTAGCGCGTTCATCTAAACAATCTCTTCAGCTTTATAATATTAGTATAGATTGTTCTTTACACTTTTTTCGTATCGTAAAATGTTTGGCATCAAGAAACACTAATTTTATTACAGTTTTGTGTGTAAGGTACTTAGTAAGAAGTTTTACCGTTGATCGCAAACAATTTTCCCTAACGATAATTATGTAATAAAGTGAGCAGCATTCTTCCAGCCTTATTATGCGAACCTTTTCTTATCTGTGCCTGTCAGTCGACCTTTAATTAATAACAAGCATTAGTAATACGAAAGCGGGAGTAACTGAGTGGGAAAGTAACCGGCTTAAAACATATGAGGTGGGAGTTCGTTTCTGATTGAAGCACTGTTTATTTAATTTTGTGCAATTTATACCTACGTACGTATGTGTCTGATTCACCATAGGGTCAGCGTACGTGGTTTAAGGTCTGAAATACTTTCAGCTCTGTTGAAAGAGAGTGTCCCCACTGCTGGACACTGGTCTCCACTCACTCTCACTGAGTTTATATATTTAGATTCCAGTTTCATTGGATAAAATGAGTGATGAGTGAGTGTGATTTAAGACCTGTGTTTGCACACACACTTGTGCACTATAATATATCCTGCGCAGTTGGCTAATCTCCGTTGAGATTGGCTGCCATGGCCAAAATCAGTCAGGAGGACTATTATAATATAGTATATCGGTACAGGTTTATTTTCCTTATACATCCTTACTTCCTTACTAATATTATAAATGTGAAAGTTTGTAAAAATGGATGGATGGATGTTTGTTACTCTTTCACGTAAAAACTACTGAACGGATCTGGATGAAATTTGGCAAACAGATAGATTATGGTTTGGAATAACACATTGGCTACTTTTTGCAGCGATAACTGACATCCACGCGGGCGGAGCCGCGGGCAACAGCTAGTATAATATAAGTCGAATTTTCTTAGCTAATATTAGTTTCGAAGTAAAATACTTCGTATATTTTCTCTAAAACCAGCCTTCTTTGTTAAACTTAATGGAATCTAAAGTCTATAAAGCCTGTATTAATATTATCGATGCAAAACTGAACGTGTTATCCACTTTCCACTTCGAAAGAGCTCGTAGTAGAGCTCGAGCAGTTTAGAGGGTAAAATCATGATGCAGCAAGTCTAGACTAGATATAGTTTAAATAAAATTACACTTTGAAAACTTTAAACATATTTGTTTATCAATTTTCTCAGTTTATTGAATATAATAATACGATAAAAATTTACCACAGAATTTTACTTGGTCACGTTTTACTAGTAATATAATTTGAAGGTAGGGTAAAATGCAAGCGAGTTAGCCTTTTGTTTTTTTTAAGACAACTCCCGCACTAAGAAACAAGCTCTGTGTCGCGGGGGACTCTGCAAACATACAAATTCACGGACACAAATTACACCCACACTCGGGACAAACATTTGTTTTGTGAAACCCACGACCTCCAGCTTAGTAGTCAGAGTCACAAACCACTAGACCAAAAGGCCAGTCAACAAATTGGAGGTACTTTTCCTTACAGAAGACCAAAGCTAAGTAACAACGTACAGTGCTGTAGTTGTATCCCTGTGCGTAAGTTTAGGTCTTATGGCTTTACGTTTAACTTTTATCAGGGTTGAGATTCAAACCTGAAAACTGATTCCGGCTGTTGCAACTGCGTCATCAAGATAGAGTTTACCTAATATGAATTTTTTTTAAATGCCAATCTTGTACCTAGACAATAATAGGTACAAAACAAACAAGTTTATTTGAGTTTTCTCCTGATGTTTTTCTTTAAAATACAATTCCTACACTAAGGACCAATTTTTGTATTGCAGGGGATTTTACAAATATCACGGACACTTAGTACACCCAGACCAACCATTTTAAAAGCATTTTCTTTTGTTCCGTGTGGGAAAAATTCGCCACGCTATATGAAATGACAAGCGGTCCATCTCGGTTTTGCCTGAGTTAAACCATTTTTTACCCTTACCCAATTTTCTTAATTCTATCTTCTAAACATGGCGGATTTTCATACAAATATTCACCCCTCTCCGCACCACCATAAGGGTTGAATTTCCAAAAAAGAACCAGAATGAAAACCTAAAAGCGGTGGTGGTCAAGTAGGAAAGTAATCGACTTGCGAATTCGATCAGTTTATATGTAGTAATCAAATGATTCGCCATCTGCTAACGGTGAAAGAAAACATCGTGAGGAAACCCACATGTCTTAGAAGAAATTTAAAGACATATCTGATTCACCAACCCGCATTAATTAAGGCCTGAACCCACTCTCCCTCTTGATAGAGGAGATGAGACCCGTGCCCAGCAGTGGGACTTATATAGGTTGCTATTTTTTTTTATATTATTATGCAAACTTACGGTCTTAGCTCCTGTATTTTCCCTATATTTTATTATAGATAGGTACGAGTATATAATATGTTTCACTGGCCTGTTGGTCTTGTCGTGGGTTCAATTTCTACCCAGGATAATTAATATTCGTGTGACGAGCACGATTATTTGTATTATGTCTGGTAATCGTAATAATTAATTCTTTAATTAATTAATTCTTATTAAATTAATTAATTCTTTAATTTACACTAGAGAAATACAGTTGGTATACCATAGGTAATTAAGTTGGCTGTCTTAAATTATGTAAGTATGTATTTCAAATTATATGTTTATAAGTAAGTACTATAATCAGGTTTTCTGACTATCATAGTACAGGCTCTACCTACATAGTTAAGGATTAGTTGGTCGTGTAGTAACCCAAGATATAATTATTAATATCGAGCAAACCGTCTGTGCGCTCCCAGAGCGCCTTCATCGCTTCAGTTAACGTAACGTTGATTAATACATACGTAACTGAGAAATTCAACATTCAAAGGTGAGGAAATACCCGAGATCCTTGCATTTGCAACGTAGACTATTTTTAACTTTTGATAACCATTTATAAACCCACCATTTCGATGGCAATCGAACCCTCAACACATCGCGCAGTGGTAAGCGGCGAAGTAACCACTTAAGCCACTGAACCAAATGCGCGGTCAATTAGGTTTATCTTTATTTCTAATATTATATTTGGAAACTTTGGTCCATTTACTGACCACAAACAAAAGATTTTATATTGTGTTAATACCATACGTTGAAACTATATTAACAAACGTAAACAACGAGCTAATCGTCATTTAACTTAACATCCTACTAATAATATAAATGCGAAAGTTTGTAAGTATGGATGGATGGATGGATGGATAGATGGATGGATGTTTGTTACTCTTTCACGTAAAAACTACTCAACGAATCTGGATGGAATTTGGCACAGAGATAGATTATGGTTAGGAATAACACATAGGCTACCTACTTCCACGCGGGCGGAGCCGCGGGCAACAACTAGTAATATCATAATGGTAGTAATCCTGTAGACCAATTTGGGTCACGGCGGTGAATGTCAATGGATCACAAGAACAGCTGCATTCTCTTTTCCTTAACTCTTAAGTACTAGGAGATAGCAGCTTTTCAAGGATGGCAGGGTCTCACTGTTTATTTAGAAAATGGTTATCAAACTTTCGGCCTACTCTGACAAGCTTACTCAACCTTAAAGATCTATTGATCTGAGAAGCTAGTAATCATTTAGATCAAATGCTTGCTACTCATGAACAACAAAGATAGATGAACGTAAAAAAAGGGTTGGGCACTATACCAGCGGGCAAACCCGACTGGGAAAGGACCTACAGAAGACCTCATCTAAATAATTAAACACAGCGGTGTGTTTCTGTATGTGATAGAAAAACACGTTTTCCTATCTCAGGTATGGGATACTCCATCTAAAAGAACTGGTGTAAAAAAATGGGTCGGCAAATGGGTACGCTTGTTTGCCACCCAAGGAGTTTAGAAAAATAAACAAAAAATCATTTTCGTTTCTTTTTTTTTCTGGTACTTTGTTATGAAACCTAAATCTATTATAACAAGCATTACTTGGACATCAAAACTATTTTTTTAACGAGTAAACATCTTAATATTAACGTCTTTAAGCACGTGTTATCTATACCTAATTGTAATCATCGGCTAAGTGGCAAGTTAAGGCTCGGTTAACCTTTTGCTCATCGATGTCATTACAGAGTATACTGATTTTCCTTAATCGACTATTTGCTTTGGTCGGTAGATGGTACATTTTGAGCAGAGGCTGTTTAGATTTTGATCACGTGGAGGGAAAAGGGAACAACATAATGAAGCATTATTAGATAGGAATGTATGGGGCATTTAGGATATGACACTAGATGGATCTCTTTTATTTTCTGTCACACACATATCCATTCGCCAAGTACCTTTTATTTGTATAAAAGACAACTACCACATACATAGGGCAGAAGCCCTATGTATCTGGAGACTTTAGAAACATACAATTCACGGACACAAATTACACCCAGACTCGGAACAAACATTTATGAATCACACAAAATTTTGTCTTGCGTGGAAATAGGACCAACGACAGACTGACACGAATGCTGATAGTTTTGAAGCTGACTAAAACCTTTTTAATTTACTGGCCATTAAAATGATAGCTTTTCTCTTCTGCTCTATACTATGATATAAAGATGTTCAATTTAATGTACGTAGCGTATTAACACGATCTTATATAAGTAACCTTTAGATTTAGATCACTTCACGCTGCGGCTAGTACCGGCCGTGGTCACAAGCTAACTGGTTGAGCGATGTCGGGATTCCGTTTCTTTCCTTTCGTATTGCAACCGTATCCTGATTGCACATAAAAAACTACATGTCACTCAAGTAATCTTTTTCCGTCTGGAATAATGTTACTTTTTAATAGTAAAATATCTTTTCAAACAGGAGCATTAATTTTCGAAAATAACCTCAACATACACATATAGTCACAACATTTTTTTATAATATTTTAGACTCTTGACAACTCTAGGGAACAAGCTATGTGTCGCAGGGATTTTACAAACCTACAATTCACTAACTTAGAAAAAATACTTATGGATCACAAATTTTTGTCCAGCATGAAAATGGAATTGCATCCACAACAATCAGCGTAGTGTTGGTGGCGAGATGACCTGTATCACTAGACCATATCATATAAAGACATAGAAGACAAATACATGAATAGATTAGAATTTCTACTGTTTTACATATTAGGTAATAACGATAGTGACTTTGTAATGCGTATAAAAGCTTGAGGTAGGCCAGTCATGATCACATCTCAGAGATAAGCCTCTACTACTTTCCATTTTCCTCTCTTCACAGTTCTGTGAGCGTAACTCAATATCACCCAGGTAAAGGTCAAATAGATCGTTTCCCAATTTGACCTTTTGGTGACAGTCGAATTTATCGGTATGGGAATTCGATACTTAGCATTACCTGCTAGAATCCATTTATCATTATTATTATCGGGTGCATAACTGGTTGTATGAAGCAGTAAAGGGTTAGCTTTTGGTTAACCGTTTATTGACATTCAAGCTCAGAGAGCGTGTTAAGGGTTTTGGCCGATAGCTGTTATTGGTAACCAAGCACTGAGATAGCTTGAAACCAATAATTTAAACGGTTAGTCAATAGTTGGATAAACTAAAGCTAGAGCTCTAAGTTGGATCAACCGGTAATAATGACAAACTAGCCTTTTTATTTTTAACCGACTTCAAAAACGAGGAGGCAGAATGACGTCATTTAAGAATCGATTTGGAAAATATTTTATGTCTGAGAACACTTTCAACTTAGTTCCATTTCTATCGTTAAATTTATTTGTTGTTTCCGACACTTGATACTAATCAAAAAACTAAAATTAGTGAACAAATAATAACTAGAAGGTCGTTTAGCAACATAATTAAACTAAGATCCATTTTGATAGTCCTGCGTCACAAAGGCAAATAAATTAAAGTGATAATTCATTACGTAAAACAGCCGCTGTCTTACTATATTTACGGTCTACAGTTCCAAATTAAGTTAAAGCGACATTTTAGTTAATTTAATGGAAATTGTCTACATTACTGTACACCTACTTACTACCAACAACGTTTTGTGAAAATTGTATACCTTTTAGTATTATGTATACCTTTTTATATTATACTAGAGGCTCCTCCCGGCTTCGCGCGCGTGGACGTTTATCCCGTAATTTGTTTGCAATAAAATATAGCCTATGTTACCCGCTGATAATGTAGCTTTCTAATGGTGAAAGAATTTTTCAAATCAGTCAAGTAGTTTTTGAGTTTTTTGTTACATACAAAAATACAAATCTTTCCTCTTTATAATATTCAGGGTCAGAGACGCGTTAACGCTTCAGATTTTTATGTTACAAGCGTGTATAGTATACGGTAAAGGGGGATATCGACATCACAAGGCTGCCATCATTCTTTCACCGTTAGCGGATGGTGTATCATTTGATTAGTACACATAAACTCCACAAAGTGAAATTAATATTGGTACCACCCAGGATCATACCTTTTGCGTGCAAGTATGTTATTTCTCCACTAAGCTACCACCGCTTCTTATATATAATATA
Source organism: Trisateles emortualis (assembly GCA_947095525.1). Lineage (NCBI taxonomy): Eukaryota > Metazoa > Arthropoda > Insecta > Lepidoptera > Erebidae > Trisateles > Trisateles emortualis. The sequence goes on along the minus strand of OX352735.1, from coordinate 8,153,628 downwards.
ATATATATTTAAAAAAATATATAACACATATATTTATGAATAACCTTTCATGTAAAAAAGGCTATAAAGTGTGAAAGAATTATCCAAATCAGACTGGTAGATCCTGAGATTAGCGCATTCAAACCAACAAACTTTTTAACTTTACTTTAAGTTTGTACTAGCGTCGCGGTCCGACTTCAACTGGCCTGTTGGTCTAATGGTTATTGACTCTGACTGCTACGCCGGAGGTTGTGGGTTCGATTCCCACCCAGGACAAATCTTTGTGTGATCAGCATGAATGTTTGTTCTGTGTCTGGGTGTAATTTATCTATAATATGTATGTATTTAGAAATATATAAGTATGTTTATCAGTTGTCTGATTACCATAGTACAGGCTCTGCCTAGTTTGGGATCAGATAGCGATGTGTGAGTTGTTCCGAAAATATTATATTATTATTATTATTTCAAATTTCACCTTTCTTGACTTAGTAGTTTTGGCTGTGGGCTGATCTTCAGTCAGAACAAGCGGTTCTATATATTAGTATACATTACCATACAATAGTAATAAAATTATAATGTTATAGACATTAGATATTAATCAAGTTGTAAGTTAATTACTTGAAATGTTTTCTTGCGTTAACAGAACTGAGGTTTTGTTAATGGTAAGTACTAATGATTAATTTGTGATTTACAGTATCATAAATAATGCCGTCTAGTAAATATTCAAGACATGTATGGAAGGCTAATAAATATAATATTAAATTTTGAATAGCCACCTTACCATTCACGACTGCGCGGCGTATTGTGGTTTAGATCATACGGGGCAGAAAAAAACTCAAATAAAAATGTATATACCTATCGTTCTTTTGTGACATGTCTTAAAATAAATTCTAAACGCATATTTGAGCCGCACTACGCTAGCGCAGCCAGATAAAAGCCTAAATCCTATCAGCCCTCTTGAAAAAGGAGAGGATAGAAGACATATTTTGAGCAACCAAGAGGATAGAAGAAATATTATAAATGTGAAAGTATGTGAGGATGTATGGATGGACGTTTGTTACTCTTTCACGTAAAAACTACTGAACGGGTCTGGATGAAATTTAGCATAGAGATAGATTAAAGTCTGGAATAGCGAATAGGCTACTTTTTATCGCGATAACCTAGCTACCGCGATAAACTAGTTAAATATAAAAAAAATAAAACGCGGATATTTCATATTTTAATTAAATAATCTACATTAAAATAACAATAGGTGTTATATGCTATTTAAATCCAATGCTTTAAATAATACATTCATAATGTGGTCTGGAGATTCACGTTTAATATCCGCAAAATATTGAATTTCCAAACTTTACCAGTCATCTGCCATAACAGTCCCATTTGTCATTCAACCACATACGCCGTCGATATTATGTGTGTGTATGTTACTGGTAATCTGTATAATCCGGTATTCAGTACTTTGCCTAGACTGAATGGATCTAGTGAAATTTGGCACAGACATAGATTATATAGTTAGGAATAGCATATACTAAAAATCACTGTTCCACTAGAATCGTGCATGTGGACGAGCCCACGGGTGAAAGCTAGTATTTTATAAAATTAATAACATTTTAGGGATTCCATACACTATCTAGTTATTATATCATCATCGCCTCAGCCGAAAGACGTCCACTAAGTATACTAAACGCCCTAAAGGCCCTCAAAGATTTCCACAGCATTCAGTCCCGAGCGAATTTTGTCCATCAGCTTCCCGCAACTTTTCCTAGGTCGTCGATCCACCTTGTTGAAAGCCTACCCACGCAGCATTATTCTGGTATTGTATAGAATACCTGAATTATACAGTTTGTCGGTAACATACACACTACATCATGTACCTAAACACATACAAGAATATTGCATACGTGTCGTATCGCTATCACCTGACTTGATTGAAGTATATAAGTGCTATTTAACGAGAAAAAGTTCAATATTGAGTTTTATCAAGTAAATTGACTTTTGATGAACTGTATGTAGTTTCGAACTTCATGTATGTTTGCATAAGTCATAAAGATATATATTATGAGCCAGTGATATTACTAAATGGGATTTTTCTTACCATTTGGCGCGCGTTTAGAACTTATCTCCTTTTTATACTACCATAGCATGATGAGAGACATAGCATGGAGTTCTTCAAGAAAGGAGTTATAAGGTTTTTAAAAGATCGGTAATGCGGGAGTGACCGGTGTTGCAAGCGTCCATAGGCTACGGTAACTGCTCACCATGAGGAAGGCTGTATGGTAGTTTGCCTTCTTGGTAGTATAAAAAAATAATTAAATCGACTAAAAAGGTTGGTTACATATGAAACCTTCTTGTGAAGGTATAAAACCTTTTTGCTTCGTCAACATTGAGCTGTAATTTGCTGTAATGGCGGAATTCTAAATCAAATTTATAAAAAAACTATTTTTTTATCATCAAGGTTTTTTTTTTCCGTAAATTTTTCCTGCTTTTCTGAGCGGAGATAAATTCAACAAATCAGAAATCATTAAAATCTTTTAGCCGAACTTGAGGTATAAATAGTGTAGCTAACATGACTTTGTTTTATTTTATATATCTGACTGCCTTGGTGGTCCAGTGGCCGCAGTATGCGCCTGCTGTTTACGAGGTTGTGGGTTCGATTCCCACACGGGACAAAACTTTGTGTGACCCACAATGAATTGTTCTGAGTGAGGGTGTAATTTGTGTCTGTTAATTGTATGTTTGTAAAGCTCCCTGCGACACAGAGCTTGTTCTCTAGTGCGGGAGTTGTATTAAAAAAAAAAGAGATCTCCATAGATTATTATAATGCAGGCCGTACGCTTATTTGTGTAGTGACAAAAAAGCATATAGCCCGCATCATGATAAGCAGTTACCGTAGCCTATGAACTCTTGCACTATACATCAGCATTACTCGCGCGTTGTCAATCCTAGATTCTATAACACTAGTTTACAGTTTTATTATTTATTTACAAAAAAATGCTGTGTGTAGATAACTTTATTTGTCTAATTATAATATTACTTCCCCTTATTTTCGTCAATGTCTGGACTTATGTCGCCTTATCTATGCTGAGGTGGTGGCCTTTTTCGGAAGAGATGTGCTGTGCATACACGCATTAATATTTGTCGTTTTTTTTCTTACTAGCGGTTGCTCACGGCTCCGCCCGCGTGGATGTTGGTTATCGCTGTATCCCATGTGTTATTCTAGACCATAATCTATCTCTGTGCCAAATTTCATCCAGATCCGTTCAGAAGTTTTTACGTTAAAGAGAAACAAACATCCATCCATCCATACTTACAAACTTTCGCGTTTATAATATTAGTAGGACTTGTAATAGATTTAATTATAAGGTTCAATCGTTTTTGTGTATTCTGAGCCTATCTTTTACTAAGATAAATATTGTTTTCTATCTTTCTAGTTGTGTTTTGGGTGATTCTAGGATAAGGAAAACGAAGTAAAGTTTCCTACCTGCTTACAACTTTCACACGACAGGCCACATTAAATCTACAAAAATATTATACCTGAACTTTTGCGAAGTAATATTGGCTGGGTCTACTTTTATTTATGTAATGGGCAAGTCCACAACTAATATTGTAAAGAATAAAGTTTTTTTGTCTATTTCCTACAATTACAGCATAAAATATTGTTATAAACTTAAGTATCAAACGACAAAGGTAAAGAATGAAGAGTGGTAGGACACCATACAAGCGAGCAATCCCAATTGGGGAAGGACCTCTACTTACAGAAGACCACGGCCAAAATAACTTCACACAGCGGCAGTAGATACACATATCTGTGTGTGAGTTTCTACAGATTCCCAGCGCTTATTTAGGGATGTGTTTTTAAAAGAAACGTTTTTCTATCTCAGGGATACTCCATCTTAACGCCCTGGTCTAGAAAAAATGGGTCTACAACACGCAAGTGATACTCTATTGCAAGCGTATATAAGCTAGGTACGGTAACTGCTTAGCATCAGGCGGGCGATAGGCTTGTTTGCCAAGTAGTATAAAAAAGATCCTGAAAGCAGGACAAAATAAACAAAAGTTATACTAACATTATCTAGATAGGTAATGTTTTGTGCTAGTTGTTTTGTTGTACATAAGTATTTTCAGAGCTAGACGATATTGTCTTTTTGGTTTCACTTACTACATTTTCTCTTTATTATAGTAATGAGCAACAGTAGATACGTTTGCTTGTTCGCAACTTTAGTAATAAAAACTTAAACCTTCCTATGAGTAAAGCTACGCAGTGGTCATGCGTTTTTTAAACGTTTTCCTATACTTTAGTGACCTACGGTAACTGCTTACCATCATGACCCGTATGTGTTTTTGCCAACTAAGAAGCATAAGTAAAAGATATAACACAATTTAAATAGGATACACAAAGATACGTAAAGACTATGGCACGCCAACTGCTTCAAATAAATAGGATATAAGGGACTTATTCTCGAAAGCTAAGAAGAATCATATTTTTCCTTCGAATATATTGTAACAATAAGGCGTAGGTACTTTGTTCTTTCGCCGACAAAGCAATGGTTGCCTAGCTGCTTGAACATTAACCATAAACATAGGGCACACATATTACTACACAAATATACCATTGTGACGTTTAAGCGTATGGTATTAAGGGGCTACATTCATTAAAACAAGACTTGAATTCGCATCATTCAAAGGGTCAAAATCACCCAAAGAGCAATGGAGAGAGCTAGGCTTAGAGTTTTTCTGCGATCGAATCAGTAACGAGAAGATTTGTAGAAGACCGCTATAACTCGAAGAGTTGCCTCAATCTGGTAGTTATGGGCAGGGCATATAGATTGCAGAGCTAATGACCGTTGGGATAAAAAGATTCTGAAGTAGCGACGAAGGTGAACCGACGATCTAAGGTCTAAAGGTTGCGGGTAACTAATGGATATGGTCAGCTCAGAACCGAGTGCTGTGGAAAGTCTTGCAAGAGATCTATGTCCAGCAATGCAGCCAAAAGAATGGCTGAGATAATGATAAAGTCTACACATTTCGACCATTCAAAACAGGATTCCCAAAAGTTTACTGCATCTAATAAAATGGTAAAGGCAATCCACGGGTGGTCCACTGATGTCATATCAGGTTCCGGTGGTCCATCCGTGCAGGCAGTTGTAGGTGCACAGGGGTTTTAGTCGGTATGCCTTCCGCCTACCACCTTTAGGCCGAAAAGTCCGACATATTAACTGCCTCGCTTCCCCGGGTGCGTAAAGCATTTCCCCTCTACAAAAAAAAGATTTCGTACAATTTCGAAAATGTAATAAGACAGACGGACGTTAAATTGAAAAATGAGATAAGTTGTGTGTTATATATATTTTTAATCTAAGCTCACGTGCAATTGGGTACTACCTCGCCTTAAGTATACTTATTAATATGTAGAAATATATACATAAGCTCTATTCATGTTTGGCTTAGAATTAACAAAGGTTGAAATGGGATTATACGCCATTTTAATGTTTGTATAGGACTTTTGTGATTGCAAAGAGCTATATTTATTTATTTAAATTGAATATATTTTGTTTAATTTAAGACAGACAGAGAGACAAGGTAACATACAAGCGAATCCTGACTAAGGAAGGACCTCCACTTTACAGAAGATAAGAGTTAATATAAATACACACAGTAGTGTATTCGTGTTCGTGTGCGTTAGTAAAGATATCCAGTGCTCATTTTAATGAATCATTTCCTATCCCATATCCGTTATCCTATTACAAAGCCTCGGTGTTATAATTTTTGGTGTAAGTAACACTCGAGTGATTCCCCAAGTATGACAAACGTCGTGATGATGATGCAAAGTCTACCTATTTCTCTAAAGGAACAATAAATCAACACTCAATTGTCATAAGTACCAAGTTTGACGGCAAGCTCAATTCTTAAAAAAAGTAATAATAAAGGAGAATGGTGGTTATTAAATCATTTTACCTTTAAGCCGATATGTCCAAAACAACGGACAAACTTGGGCATTCGAGATTTAAAATTTAAAAAGTAAAACCAGTTAATTCATTCAAGGGTCGCGGTTAGTCCGTTGAGCGACGTAAACGTTCTTTGTGATAAAAACCTTTTATTTATTTACATACTTCGTTGTATATTCACACAAAAAAGACTAACAAAAACAGGAACCTTCCGTGGTTATAATAATATGTATAAACGAATTTAAAAGGGGTCAGATTCATACGTGGTTAAATGTTATGAAGTAATTAGGTAGGCACTTATGTGCTAGAATCTGAATATTAATATTAAGTCAGTGTTGTTAATTTGAGTACGTTAGGTTTGTGGCTGTAAAATATATCCTACTAATATTGTAAATGTGAAAGTTTGTAAGAATGAATGGATGGATGTTTGTTACTCTTTCACGTAAAAACTACTGAGCGGATCTAGATGAAATTTGGCACAGGGATAGATTATGGTCTGGAATAACACACAGGCTATACTTTTTGCAGCGATAACTGACAACCACGCGGGCGGAGCCGCGGGCAACAGCTAGTATTAAATAAAGTAAATGTAATAAGTCTGCCGTCCTATAACTAGAAAGCCGTTAAGCCCAAAAAGTAGTTTTGGAGAAAACAGCAAAAAAGGCGGCAACCGTTATTTCTTAAAAAGTACAATACTTAGCTTGACGGGTGTTAGGCAGATTATTGAATATTATTTCCGTGGATCATTTTAAGGTTTTAGTTATTAAAAAACACTACACCTCGTTAAAAAAAACGTTCTTTTTCGATTTAGTTAAGCATTTTAGATAATTTTTGGCTCTAAATCCTGTACTAAAAGGTCGCTAACGTTACCGTAATGGCTTTTTAGTGAAGTAATTTTAATAAATTTATAGGATTCTAAATCTTAGTTAAATTTATTATGCAATCCTTAACTAGAAAGTCGCTAAGTCGTCTAACGGCTTTATTGTCGAAACTTTTCATCAATCTGAAACTTAATATATTTTCTAATAAGCGGCTTAGACTCTTTCAAGCTAAGTAGCGTTTATAGAATATGAAACTGAATACAAGATTACTCTAATAATACTTAACTAAAAGGCGGCAATACTTACTTCGCTTGAGTTTAACTTCCTTTTTGCAAGCATTTGACAGGATTATGTGAGAAATAATAAATTTTTAAAGTATTAAATCAAAGTTTAATAAAAAAATTTAAAACAATTAAAAATGCCTCCTTTTAAAATTCCAGACAAAAACGAAAATTTTCAATACAAAATTCGTGATTGCGTGAGTCGAGCAAACTTGGCGATTAAACTACCATATTATATATAAAATGGATTTAAGTAAAAACATACATACATACATAAAGACTTGCGTTAAAAATGTTAACAAATTGTAACGGGAAGACAAAGTAGCTAGCTAGGTCCTTCTTACTTTTGTAGGTGCGTTATCAATGCGGGATATTTATAACGAAATGCATAAAGATGTTATATTGTCTTGATTTTTGTACCTGTTGGTAAACAAATCGAGCAAAGCTTCTAAGAGTAGCTATACACATAAGCGGGCCGGCATTAATCGGCACAGTCGGGCAGTAAAATCGAATTTATATATGTAGATGATGTTCGAGGAAAAAGTATAAGCTTTGAGTTGAGAGTGAGGCTTTGTTGCCGCACAGATTATGCCGGGCCGCTTATGTGTGTAGTAACCCTTATGTTCTCAAAACTTTGAGACGCAGTTTACAGAAACGCCCCACATCCGCACAAACCAGGCGATTCTGAAAGCGCACGTTGAAATATAAGCGTTCGGCAAGCTTTCGGTATTGCGCATTGCGAGCATACGCTACCCGCGCCGATACCGCATCGACTAATGCGAAAAGAACTTAACCAAATATTACAACTCGAACCGTAAGCTACTAGTAGGTGTGTGCGAAATTTCAGACATTAGTATAAGAATTAATAACGAGCATCCAATATTTCATATTTATAATATTAATGATGATGATGTCCTCCTAGACGTATCCGTCGACGGTGACCCCTACTAATTCACGGCCATACGTCTCCGCTCATGTGCTCGGACGGGGCTCGCGAAGCCGAATTACGTCTAAAAAAGACGGTCACACAAAGCGCAGTGAAGCCCTCCTTGCGCATTAGGTATACTCATAAGAGGGCCTGAGTTGAGTTTTACGGTGCTGGCGTTTGGCGTCAAGGTCTTTAAGACGACAGTTTACAAACTCTTCTATACCTCTGTGAACAGCCTTATGCCAGTCTAACCTGTGGATAGCAAGCTCCTCCCATGAGTTTGGAGACACACCGGTTACAGATAAGTGTCGCTTAAGAACATCCTTGTACAAAGATACTGTCTGAGCTGATCTCAGAGTAAAAGACAGCTTTTGGCAACCTTGAGGGCTCCATGCGTACAAGATGTTCACACCAGCGAAGCTGCTTTTAATAAGGAGGCTCTCCATGCCCACCATATCCGTCCGACGAAGTACTTCCGTATTGGGAATCCGATCCTGCCAGCGTATGTGAAGTATACTGCCTTGGTAGTCCAGTGGCCGCAGTATGCGCCTGCTGTGCACGAGGTTGTGGGTTCGATTCCGGCAAAACTTTGTATGACTCACAAAGAGTTGTTCTGAGTCTGGTTGTAATTTGTGTCCGTTAATTGTATGTGCATTCATTTTCCTTCTCAACTAATCTATCTTTCAAGCTGGTATCATATTTCTTTCTCTTTGTGGATGATGGTGGTGCTAAATTTACTAAATTCATAGAAATAGAGCAATCAATAAAAGATAAAGATGCACGTCTTTTCTTAGGTCGATGTCCAATAATCTCTTCTGTTCTCGTAAATTCTTGAGTATGTCGTCGCGTTATTAATTTTTTGGGAAACGTTTTAGTTATTGATGTTCTCCTTTTCAATATTGGGTTACTTTTAGGGTTTAAAACTGTATTTTGCCTTTGCATGTCATAACCATATTCAGTATCATCACTTAAAACTTTGGCACATGGCTGGCCTATCCTTATCCTTAACGGAGTCATCACTATCATAATCTTATATTTCTGGTATAATGCAGTGAGAAGAAGATGGCATCGGAGAAGGAGGGGGTATCGATTCGTGGCAGTATAAAGAATGTGTTTCAAGCTGTTGCTGAGTTAATGTTTCTATTGTAAGCTTCAGAGTTTCTGCTGGTTGGCTGTTTTATATGTTATTTGTGTTTCATTAAATTTTTGAAACTCTTGTGATGTCATCGAGTAAAGTTCTTGGTTAAGAAGATTAACTAAATCGTTACTGTTCATGTGGGCGTACTTTGATTCTTGGCTAATATTAGAGCAAGTGGAATTGCGTGTAGATGGCATACTTTTAGTTTCAAGGCGTTGTGCAGTTAGAAATTCCTGGTCCACCAACACACTATTCATCATAGTTTGGATCCTTTGGATCCTTTCCTTCCGGAATATATCCTGAGCTCGTCAAACGCAAACAAAAATCACAAGCGTTTAACTGCGTTTTAGTCTAGTATTGTCGTTTGACTGCTCTCTAGCGGTTGATATTTAGCTAATACTAATTTCAATACATAACTTAAAAGCCGCTATTGGCGTATAACTGCTTTCTAGTGTAGTTTTTCTTTATAACTGCTTTATAGTTAAGGTACGATGTTCAGGTGGTTACTTATATGACACAATACATGAAGGTAGTTAAAGACGCTTAACTGCTTTTTAGTCAAGCATGACTAGATAACGTACTTTTAGTTAAGTAAAATTAGAAAAAATTATACATCAGTTTGCCGTTGAAGTATGTTAACGTCTTTCTAGAGAAGTATTGTGGCTTAGCCGTTTTTTAATTAAGGAAGTAACGAAATTTATGTGGTTTAACTGCTCAGCAATGTTTTGTATCTCTTAAACTAAGCTAGCTAGCAAAATGAATCTTAGACCAAAAGATAGAGCATCGAAAGTTGTATAAGACTACATTAAAAAGTGAAAAACGGCTAACTGTAGCTTAACGGCCTTTTAGTTAGTGGACGGCAGAAGTGTAGATATATAATTGAAATAAAATTATCAATTATTTTGGATCCTATATTAATGCATGATACTATGGCACATACGTTTGCATGTCTGGAAGACAGAACATGTTGAAACTATTAAACTCTCTGTAATACCTGATTGTACACATGACATGGTTAGACAAATAAATGATCGTTATATCTTTAATGGATTTCATGTTTTCCAAATAGAATTTTGGTAACGGCGACTAATCTTGACGGAGTCTAGCTATTTGCGCGGGAGACATTATTGTGCACTAGACTGTAAGTAAGCTCTGAGCAACAAGACAGTTGAATAAATTATAGGTTAAATACCTACTAATCAAATGATAACAAACGATAACAGTGAGTAAAAGACAAAACACCACAGGCAAAAGACGTCCACTGCTGGACATAGGCCTCCCCCTAGGTTTTCCAAAGCACTCGGTCCTGAACTGACCTTGTCTATCGGTTGACCGCAACCTTTACTAGGTTTTCGGTCCACGTTGTAAGCACGCTTTTAAAATATTCAAATCTTCGTACTACATAAACCCACTTAAAATTTGCGATACTTCAATTTCAACTCAATAAAACTACTCTCTATATTTTAAGAAGTATTTAAAGTAGGATTAACTTACGTAATCATTTCAATAAATATAATTTATTGTAATGTTTGCATTCAACTACAATCAACGTACGATTACGTCAGATTTACAGTAAAAGACTGAACACGCTAACGAAGTCACGGGTATCAGCTAGTAGTACATTAACGCGCGATGTTAGTAAAATATTTATTTTATTTTATAGTTTTAATTATTTTGAACAGGATTACTTGAAAAATATGCTGATTGTGTTTCTGAATGAATTGTTTATTAGTTTGGATTAGTTTAATTTTTTAAAATTGTTGTTTTACTGATCAAATACTAAAATAAACATAACTGTTTATTTTTAACCGACTTCAAAAACGAGGAAATTATCAATTCGTGTGTAGTTTTTAATTTTGTTTTAGTTAATTCAAATGAAACATGGAGAGTTATGTTCTCAAGTATTATTAAATGTGTCAACCTACTATAAGTATTACATAAGCTTTAAACTAATATTATAAATACGAAAATAACTCTGTGTTGTTTGTTACCTTTTTAAGAATAAACGGCTAAACGATTCTTAATGAGATTCACAAGGTGATAGATCATATTCGTGGAAAGAAACAGGATACTTTTTATCGCGACAATCGACATCCACGTGGGCGGAGCCGCGGGCAACAGCTCGTTCAATTTACATAGTTGCCTAGTTTAACAGAAAAAAAAAGTGACGTATATGGTTTATAGCCTAGACCTTAGCAGCTCTCATGGTAGAGGGAGATTTATCCCCAGTAGTGGGATATAAATGGATTGCTATTATAGCAACCACAGCAATATAAATATTACGAAGGAAGTTTATATAGGTCGTCAGGGATCTGAAGCAGGCAACATCCCACATCGCCTAACTAGGCATAATGATTATAGAAGTATGATTAATTATATTCAAATGACTAGCACTTATTATAACCCTGTTACATGAAAAACAGTTTTAATTTTACGTACTTATTTTTAGATAAGTATAATTAGTAAAAGAGGACCTTTTGTAGTAGGTAGTCATTATTAGTTGCTGGTATTAGATTAAGATATTTTCTAAAAATAAATACTCCTTAAAATAATATTTATAACGCTGTTGCCCGCACTCCGCCCGAGTCAGATAATCTATATCCTTGCCAAATTTTATTACGATTTGTTTAGCTTTTTTAATCGTGAAACGGTAACAAACAAACATAATGTACCTACATACATACAAACAAACAGTTATTTTTGCATTCATAATATAAGCACAGTCTAAGGATCACTTTTCATACGTATTTTTTTTCTTCACACTGTTATTATAGTATGGATAATCTTACTATGAAAAATAGAGTGTCTAGAAATTTTTATTTTTTTAACGACGGCTCCCTCTTTTGTGGAAAAGCTCTTGCCAGAACTTAATACAGATTCAACTCGCATATTCAGTTGACATCCAAACTCAGAACAACTATCTCAACTATCTTAACACCACAGTAGCAGTAGAAGTGTTAGCTAGCTATTCATCATCTGTTCAAAAAAAGCTATATGTGTTTTGCAGATGCCTGGTTAAATAATGTTCTGGTTTTTAAAGAATAACACTAGTAGTAACTAACAATCTATACTAATATCATAAAGCTGAAGATTTTGTTTGATTGTTTGGTTGAACGCGCTAATCTCAGAAAGTACTGGTTCGATTAGATTTTTGTTGAATAGTGCATTTATCCAGGAAGGCTAGGCTATTTAACATCACGCTTTGATCAATAGGAGCAGAGCAGTATGTTGCAAAATTGGGTAAAATATTCCAAATTACCATGCGGACGAAGTCGCGGGCGTCCCCTAGTCAAATATAAATAGTTTATTCGATAAATCGTTTTGTTATTCTAGTAATCAATCAACACAGGCACGCACTGCTGTAATTAGTAAGTTGTTTGATAGATCGCCGGAAGGCGGGGCTACCGCCGAAACAATGGCGCAGTCTTCAACCCTGATGTATTCCAACTGGCATTCATTAAGAGTCGACTGTGTTTTGTGGGATCCATTAGGATTTCGTTGATTCTTCTTTTTAATGATCTCAAATGAGGTTGGTTTTGTTTTGCTGTGAAAATTGCATCGTACTCTCAGTAATTATTATATAGAACAGCACTCGTTATTTTAAGAATAAAGTTTATTATTATTTGTTCTCATTTATTTCTGTAACGCTGGATGTAGCAAACACCATTTTGTTAATATTCTTATTGATTTTCTGACAGTGTTTTGTCATAGTCTCTTTTAAGAGATTTGGCAAGAATAGGAATAACCTATACCAATATGATAAATGTGGTAGGTAATAACTCTATTTTTTAGTTTTAGTACTTTTACTTTAATCCATTGATATTTAATCTTTTTCATCGTTTAAAAAGACAACTCCCCCACTAGAGAATAAGCTTTATGTCGCGGGGGACTTTACAGACATACAATTAACGAACATAAATTACACCCAGACTCTGAACAAACCTTTGCTAATCACAAAAAATGTTATCCTGTGTGGGAATCGAACCCATAATCTCGTGCACAGCAGGCGCATACTGCGGCTACTGGACCACCAAGGCAGTATTTTTTTTATTGTTTAAATTATTCGTTAATTATTTAAGTTCATATTAAGAAGACAAACATACAAAAGAAGGACATCTTAACAAGATATTGCTCCGACGCAGTCGGTTCCTTTTAATCGTATTTTTAAAGACATTGATCGATGGACTATCCCATATGCAGTTTGCGGGTACTGCAGCAATAATGTAACGGATTCTTACCACAAATGGAAACTTGTAAAATAAATCTTCTTTGAAACATTATGTTTTCAATGTAGAGGGAATGTTTAAAGTAGATTTCTCAAGGCAGACTAAATAAATCGGGAACGTTATAAGTTTTGAATTGATTTATTTAGATAATGCAATAAACGTAAGTATTAAAGCGCTTTTAGTCATAGATAAATAGAAAACTCTTTACTAAACACCAATTGCATTAATAATAGTAACCAATCATTAGGTAGGCGCTACCTATTGATGGATAACCGCATAGCGGTACTTCACCCGAGCGTCTCTGTGCCTTTGAATCCACGTTAAAAGCCAGTCGTGACGGTTAACAGTCGTTGAACTATAGCAGAGGATTATAAAGACAATCTGAACAATTCTGTTACCAGATTGGATATTAACAAATCGAGAAAAGAACCATAATAAACTTGTTCATAAATAATGGTAACTGCACGTATTTAAATAATACAGGTGAAACAAATAATTTAAAAAAAACATGCGGGACTGTCTTTGGGGAGTGCCGATAGAAGTAAAAACTAAGTAGCTTGTGAATTGTGTCGAGTGCGTGTGGTGATGATGACGCCAGTTATAATAATAATAATAAATAAATGTTTATTCAGTCTCAAAACCAGTTTTACGCTTTTTGTTCAACCAAAAAACTTAACCTAAAGAAGTTTTCATTTCAAATATCCTTAGGTAACAATTCCTGTCTCTCGGAGGATTTTAGAAATGTACATTTACCAGTCGCACAAATTTTTGTCCCGTATGAGAATCTAACCCATAACAATTGCAACCTAAACCTTGCTACTGCAAGGCGAGTCAAATAAATATAGTAACTGTAAATACAGTACAATTTATTTCTCATACCATTATTACATTTTTTATCTACATATAAGTTTTTTTTACAATTAAAAGGGTTTGCGAAAAGTTATAAAACATTTCGATAAAATGGGATGAAAGCTTCCACGAATTTCCAATAACTGCGAAATATGTAATTCCAAAAAAGTTGGCCCGTTCACGATAAATAATGTTCAAAGGTGACCTAATTCTAAGCTAGAGCCAGCCCTCGTGTCAACTACTCACTTAACATTCAACTTGTTAGTTAGTCATCAATTTTCCATCCCTAACGAAGTCTCTTTAATTAAGTTATTGTGACCCTCATTCCAACCCCTTTATACGTGTCGACCTACGCCAATGAACTAAAATGTATGATATTCAGATTTTCGAGTACATAATTTTCTATTATAATATGAGTCTTAATTACACGTTTATGGGTATAAAATGTAATGGCCTTCTAGATAAGTGCTACATCTGAACGTAGACTAAGTAAGGTTAAGCAAGCTATTATTTAAACTCATTATTCAAATGGAATAAAACTTGTTTTCTTTGATAGAAATGTTATCTTCTCTTATATCTCGGATAAAAAAAACCAGGACTTCCTTTCCTATTGGACGTTTTGCTATTTCAGTTTCACTTGATTTTTTTTTAATCTTAGGACATTTCACATGCAGCCACCTGAACCTACTCGTAGAATAACATTTTTGATCTAGACATAGAAGATAAATTCATCTAGATATAAATCGAACCCACGACCTTAGTAGTCTGGGTCACTATCTACTAGACTAGACATGAATATTACTTTAAAATAACATACAACGGATTTAAGTTGTGCGTCATGATTTTTGTAAGGTCTTAAAATTTTCTTTAAGCATCTTAAAAAAAATATAATATTTATTTACAGCTTGTCATCGTAAATAATATATTTGGGACTTTTAAGGATAAGGTCAGTCTTTAACTTTGATCTTTAAAATGTCAAATGTGTTAAGCTTTTATTGATAAGTAAATCGAAGTGACGAATAATATTTCATGAAAATAAAATCCACAGTAAGAGCTTTTACCTGGAAACCATTTCATCCAGCAAGGTTCGCTATGTATGCTACGTAGGTGTACACGTAGGCTCTGAAATATACTACCTTCTGCGTGTTTCAGGAGCGCAAACGAGTCTACGTCATGTCAAAGTCAATTCGTCGAGTCTACGAGATGTCAAAATCAATTCGTATATTCTTTGACATACGGCAAATATTTCAAAGGTAACCTAAATTCCAAAATACTTGTTGTTTAGCTCGCATAGTATATGCGAGAACCATTGTTTTGACGTAAAAGTTTTAGTTGATACCACCAAACAAATAGTTGTCATGAACCGTTCTTTGTTTCACGTCACTCTAGTTTCCACGGAATACAAAAATGCTTTTTATTTACGAACAAAGCTCCAAATAGGTACATACTCGAGGCTATGTTCAACAATAGTTCAAATTTAGTGAACTATTCAAATAAATAAAATACTTCTTTTGAGCCGATTGTACAATTCAGCCTACCAGATAACCATGGTACATGGTACACATACTTCTCAACCCATAAACGTCCCACTGTTGGGCATGGGTCTCCTCCATAAATTTGGAGGGATATTAGCCTACTTATACCACGCTGGCCAGACGGGTTTGTATAGGGTTTATTTCGAGTTTTCCTTCTCTTGCAGTGGATATTGTCTGTCTGACTTACTCCCTTAGTCGACTTTTACGACACCCACGGGATGGAATGGGGTGGTGACATTTGTATTCTTAATCCGTCACCACACGGAATATACACCACATGGTACACATAATCGACAAAAATGAAAAAAAGCTCTTATTTAATTCAATACCATTTTTTTCTTTACTTCATTCATAGAAGCTTGGTTGACAACTGACAAACATGAACGACAAACATATATGCAAATATTTAAAGCAATGTGGAAAAAGTCGAACCCGGAGCAGGATTCGAACCTGCGCCTCTCGGGTTCCGGCCCAGGGCACTACCAATTGTGCAATCCGACCTCGTACTCCAGAGTTAAAATTTGTCCACCACTTTTTTACATCTTGGAGTGACGTCAGATTAGATTAGATTTTTTGCTCTAAAATAAAAGTGAACAAGCAATCGAATTACTTTGAAAATTGCGGGACGTAAATTGAACTAACAAATACATTGCGTTCAAATATTACACAGAAGTGCTTTCATAATATTTTTCAACGAAATCCCATGGAATACTCGCGTACGAGCAACTGCATCGCTTTTGATAAACTTTTAACGATTTATGATAGAAATGGTGACGCGGCGACGCACAGTGTTTCTCTTTACTGCTAGCTGGACAAATACGGTGGACGTGTCCCAGACTGTTTCCTCGCGGATTTTACAAACTACGAAATCCGCTTAATGTCATCCTCTTAGGGAACTATTTCCAACAAGCATGAACAATTTTGGAATTCATAAGTATATTGCTAAATAGAATTTCACTTGAGGATTTACAAAATACAAACATTGTTAACAATATTATATTATAATCATTTAAAGTACGTACGTTAATTTCATTGCTTCTATTTAGATATTCTGAATAATGAAAACACTTTTTTTTGTTTATATTTTAATAATTTCCAAGTAAACTGAAGCCTACATAAGCAAATAATTCTTAATTTACCGGTGAACCTAAACAATATATTTTCTATTATTTCCGCATATAACGTAACGTTAAGTATACTGTCTTGATTTATCGTACATTATTTAGGTAAGTACTTAATTCTTGATAAAAATAATGACCTTTGTCTATTTTATCACTGCATTCAACACACTGTGTACCGATTCAATACCAACCGCACTTTACTGAATGGACACCGATAGTTTCGCGATGCAATTTAAGTTCGTTTGCTGTATGAAAGTTAAACGAATAAATGGTGAAACTTTGTATAAGCACATATTATAAGTAGGATAACTTCAAAAGAGCTATGCGTTAAGGGTGTACGTTTATAAGTAAGGCTTCAAGCCACTTTTTAACATCGGCGACCAGCCATAGATCACTTTTTAATGACGTTTAGTCGAGGTGGAATCGTGCGATTTTGCGACAGTTTCTTGCGTTCAGTTCTTTGCATTCGGTCGGGGATCACTTTGTATTATATGAAATAATGAACCAAATTGATGACTAACTAAACTTAATGAATACCTACCCGTGCGAAGCCGGAACGGCCGCTAGTACGTACCTTAAAACTTGTACGCATACGCAGATCTTTGCAATATTTTGCTTACCGTTGTCCTGTTGATGTTGAAGTGTTCTTTCGTTACCGGCTGACGTTTCCAAGCTGATGTGGACGGATGGAAGAGCTTAAGGGCTCTACTGTTGCGGTGGCCAACTAAACATTGTTTTAGTAAAATATTGCAGCGGCGTAAAAAGTGACAGTGATCGGTCACTAGCCACGACCTTCTTGCAACATTTTTACTTAACTAACATTTTCCTTTTCTTTCTTTCAAAGAAAAATGTTTTAAGTCAGTGTTTAAAAATGCTACATAAAACAATTCTTTCTTTTTTATAGAGAACAAGCTCTGTATTGCGGGGGACTTTACAAACATACAATTACCGGACACAAATTACACCCAGACTCAGAACCACTCTTTGTGGGTAACACAAAGTTTTGTCCCTGTGTGGGAATCGAACCCACAACCTCGTGCACACCAGGCGCATAGTGCACCCACAGGACCACCAAGGCAGTCAACAATAATATATAAACTACCTCTTTTTATACTACTTAGGTGGATACGGCCCGCCTGATGTTTAGCAGTTACCGTAGCCTATGGACACTTGCAATACCAGAAGTATCACTTGCGTCCAACACATTCTTTTACACCAGGGCTTTATGATGGTACTGTCCCTGGGATAGGCTCACGTTTCTATCAAAACTAGCATACCTAAATGAGCGCTGGATACCTCATTATTCTTATTCTTGTAAAAATAAATATGTGTGACTGTTGAGCACGAGGTTCCAGGTTCGATTTCCGTGTTGGACCAAAAGAAGGGATAGTTTCTGATGAAAAATTAACGATAGAAATTTGTAAATTAGAAGTGTTTCTTTTGGATGATTTTTGCTTATCACGCAAAAACTAGAGAACAGATTTAAATTTTAAGTATTGTTGTTTATAGAAAGCAATAAGGCTATATAGGCTATATTTTGTACTAGCTGTTGCCCGCGGTTCCGCCCGCGTGGATGTCGGTTATCGCTGCAATAAGTAGCCTATGTGTTATTCCAGACCATAATCTATCTGTGTGCCAAATTTCATCCAGATCCGTTCAGTAATTTTTACGTGAAAGAGTAACAAACATCCATCCATTCTTAAAGTTTCACATTTATAATATTAGAAAGGATTACTTATAGGAATAGTTAGTACTTATTTTCAATAATAAAATATCCTAAACAAAATTAAGCCGACAATCATAAAAATTGATACGGAAACTGAACACGTAGACGAAAAAGAAGACCAAATGACTTGTTATCACAATATTACAAAAGTATTTATTCAGCATTTATATCAGTATATCTCATAAAAAGTAACTGTGTTGTATTTGCATAGAAACAAACATGGAAACAACATAAAAAAAATCTCTGCAAAAACTATTATAATGGCATCATAAAAAGGATGACAAAAACATGTTTAACACTTTATTTGAACAATAATGGCCATGTGCAATTCATACTAATATTATAAATGCAAAAGTAACTTTGAATGTAGGTATGTCTGTATATTTGTTACCTTTTTAGGACTAAAAGGCTGAATTGATCTTCATGTAATTTGGCAAGGAGATAAATAACATCTTGGGAAGAATATTTTTAACTCGATAACCGGCGTCCACGGCAGGGCCTCAGGCAATATAATAAACTATAAACGTAACTCAGTCTGCCTGTTGCCTTTTCACGACTAAACTGCTAAACCAATCTTATGAAATTTGGTAAGGAGATAGATGGTATCCTAAGAAAGACATATTATATTATATAACGGCTATATTTGTATAACGTTAACCGACATTCACGCAGGTGGAGCCGCGGGCAACATTAAGTGGTATCACAAAAACGTATTTTTACTTCATTTGAATAATGGCTATTTACAATTACGAATATACTTTCATGGATATGTTGTCGATGTTGCTGTGCTACATTTCTATGCTAATAATCCTACTTGATCCTACTAAATCTTGTGCTAATGGTCCATAAGTAAAACAATAAGAAAATCTAATCGATTTTTTTTATATAGGACACAGTTGCTTATACTTATGCAGATCAATAGAAATGCCAAATAAGACGTCAGTTAATTTATCTACTGTGGGATTTGCTGACTTAACAGATGGAAATAGCTTAAAAAAAGAACCAGGATGTGAAACATTCACTCTTTTCAGTTGCCAGATGGTGCAGAAAGTGACGCAACCAAAACCTCAATAAAAAGAAAATAGATGAATATTTTTCCTGTACTAATGGCTTAACCTTTATCAGCAAACTGGCTGTAGAGAAATAGGCTGATATTATTTTTTATTTTCGAGACGTTAATAAATATAATATCTTGATTTAAATGAGTTTGACTTTGCATTAGACAGAGAGAGAGAGAGAAGGAAAAAGTGTCACTATATACATTTGACAAACAAAAAGGGCCAACTTCAGATACATAACAGAAAATAAATACGTACTAATATAAGTACATTGACCTCGTGATTTGCGTTACTTGGACGTTGACTTTGTATCTCCAAACACTTTAGATCCGTCGAGTCACTGTCCAATAATTACTGGAAGATAGAGGCTATAATAATATACTCCCTGTCAATATTAGGATACCATATTATATAGAACTACTATGGCTTATTTTTAGTAAGTATTCAAGATAAAATATGTTTCTGGAAAGTATATTCATAATGTTGTATCATGGTACGTTCCAAGAAATACCATATTTGATAAGTATTAAATCTCGATGAGGAAGTGGAAGTCTACTTCCTCATCGAGACGCCATGGCGACATCGCCGTAGTCGGCTACGTATCAAATCAATTCGTATTGAATTTATAACTCACCTGGTGACGGATTGGCAACGTCACTAATTTCCTCCATTTGGCAAACAAAAGGTACACTTCACCATGCCATTTTGTGACGTGCCCTAAAAGTAAGTACACATCACTTTCAAGGGAACTTGTGAACACGAGATTCTTTTTTGAAAATTATTCGAAGTGTGTTCGATCGTCAATTATTTATTTGTCTATTTTAACTGCCATTCCAATTTTAAAGTTTGAGTTCAAATAAAGTTGTTGCGTGCTACGTGTGACCAATCTACAGCGTGTTTGCATTTAATTTAAAACTTGTTTTTGCTCTCCACTTCGCCTGCAATAACCTGTTTTCTCCTAAAACACTACCCTTTATTTCGGAATATTCTGAATTTTTACAAATTTTTTAATAAAATTCTACTGCTGAAACCGCTGATGTTCAAAAGGGCACAAGGTTTTTTCTGTAATAAAAAACAGGTTACGACAAAGGCAGGATGTCAAATGAAAATTAAGTTATGCATTGTTTTATGACAGCCAGGGTGCGCATATTAGCTTAAAAGACTTACTTTTTGACGCATTTACCTACACACAGATAATTGTTATATCAGGGTATCTGTAGTAGGTACGGGAGTTGTTTAAAAAAATATCTATCCAATCTTATTCAATTTTCATAAAATTTATACTAGATGTCTCAACTTAGTCTTCGTTATGGCTAGGTATATATTTTCTTGATTAAATTTTTTTATTACTGCTTGCAGTTCCACCCACCTATCATTTTGATAAGATACATTATATTATTATGTTCTTCTTCAGAGTTCAGAGTTCTAGTTCAAATTTCATCTAAATTGGTTTTAGTTTGGCTAATAAAACCAAAACCAAAAGCAGACAGATTGAGTTAATTAAAAAAAACCCTAAGCATATACAAAAACAACATTCAATTATACTGCAAACAGTTTCTAATACCAAAGAGCACATTGCCAATATGCAGACGATTCTATTAATGCTATAGTCCGCTAATATGAGCGAGGGGTCCTGTCAAAGCGGTGTCATGTGGCAATCAATACTGTATCAAGCCTGCCATCGCGTTCTATCTATAAATACTATGAAAACGAGGTACCTGACGTCTCTCACCTCAATATCCCCGTGCACTCTCAATCATCTACGAGTATTTGATTGCATTGAACATACTCTGTGGTTATTCTATTGAAGCTATATTTGGTACTTGCTATTAAGGCAACAAACACACATTGGCCGTATGCCTGATGGTAAGTAGTTTTCGTACCTGTGCTTGTAATATCTCGGGTATTACACGCGTGTTTTGGTTTTGATTGTATCCCATGTAGCATCCCAGGTATAGGAATTTCACAAAATGTATCCGTAAATGAGCTTTAGAGAACTGTACTTACGTACAGAAACACAACTTCACCAACACCACTGTATGTAAGTTATTTGGTTGTGGTAAGGAGGAGGTCTTTCCCTAGACGTGTTTGATCGCTTGTATGGTGCTCCACTCATAAACTCTTTCAGTCGGCAACGTATGAGTAATGCTTCAGCCGGTATAGCAAATTTAAATGGCCGGTGTACTAATTTGTCATTTAAGTCGTAAAAAAAGCAATTATACCCAAAAAGCTTTGAAATAAATCTAGAATTTACAAATGGGTGATCCCTTGAGCACTGCTTGAACTCTTAAGCCTTCACCCGAAACTTTATCCCAAACATTGACATATACATGTCCAATTATATTATCTTATCACATTCATCAATCACTGAGTTACGGATCATGCGATACCTAAATACACCCATGAGATATCCTTTCAGTTATTTCAAATAGGATTACAGATTACCCGATCCATCTTTAGTAATCGACAAAGGTATAACGTTGCATTTTTATTTTTCCTTGTAGGCGGGTTGTTTTTAGACTGAACTGATTTTATCTTTTTTTTTAAGTAAATTTCTTTAGGCACTTGGAACGAAATGGGGAAAAAGAACTGAAATCGCGTGACCTTCACGCTCAGATACATTTTACATAGATGTGTGTGTATGTGTTGACAAGTTTTTGGAGGTTAGAAGTTTTTTAACTTTTAACGTTCAGTCTTCATGCAAGTTTTTTTATTAAAGTGAAAACTTATTTAGGCGCGTTGAACACTTTTTGGGTGAACACAAATCATGGAACTCGCGTCAGCGTTACCGAACGATTTCCATATTCATACTTTTTGGGTGAACAAAAACCATGGAACTCGCGTCATCGTCACCGAACGCTTTCCATATTCAAAAATAATATTTTTTTATTTTTTTTATTAGCTCGACGATACAAGTTTCTTAGTTTTCACTTCTATCGGCAGTCCCAAAAGACTGCCCCACATGTTTATTTTTTAAAACAACTCGCCCAATAAGCACTTAATTACGGGGAACTTTACAAACCCTTGTAAGGTGTTTATAATTTGATGTTTTTTTCAAACAACGCGCAAGTTTTAGTATTGCAAGCATCCATAATCATCATCATCTCAACCCATAAACGTCCCACTGCTGGGCACGGGTCTCCTCCAAACATCTGGAGGGATATTAGCCTACTATACCCGTCTGGCCAGCGGGCCAGACGGGTTGGAATAGGGTTTTATTTCGAGTTTTCCTTCTCTTCCGGTGGATATTGTCCGTAGACTTACTCCCTTAGTC
The DNA here is from genome assembly GCA_947095525.1 of Trisateles emortualis. NCBI lineage: Eukaryota > Metazoa > Arthropoda > Insecta > Lepidoptera > Erebidae > Trisateles > Trisateles emortualis. The sequence continues at coordinate 8,130,750 of OX352735.1, read as the reverse complement.
GACTCTTACGACACCCTCGGGATAGAAGGGGGTAGTGACATTTGTATTCTTAATCCGTCACCACACGGATAATCATCAGTAGTGACATTTGTATTCTTAAACCGTCACCACACGGATAAGCATCCATATAGGCTAAGGTAACTGCTTACCATCAGGCGGGCAGTTCGCTTGTTTGTTAGTGTGATAATATAAAAAACGTATTAAAACAAATTGTATACTATTCGCTTCTAAGCTCAATAGAAGAATATTTTGTCCCTTATTTTATAAATGTACCAATTTGCCTATACTTAAGAATATGGGAATTATATATAAAAAATACAATAAGGACACTGCTATAGTAAACATTATTACAATAAACATACCCAACATTTTAACTATTAAGATAATTACAGCTGCTATATTTGCCGATCAAACTCCCAGCACATAGTGACGAAACCACTATATCCGACGGGCCAATTGTTCCATAGAATTGATTGAATGGATAAACCAGCATTGCATCATAATTTTTCATTCTACAATGAAGATCGTGCTTCAGTTTGGCACTAGTGAATTTCATAAGCTGTTCACGTTGTTCGTTATCGGTTCACGAGCCATTTCGCGCCCATCGTCACTCTGGCGCACGCTGCAAGCCTTTATAGGCATCTAGGCCAAGAGCTCAAAACTTTTAAATGTAATATTATACATGTGGAAGTTTGTGAGGATGGATTGATGTTTGTTACTCTTTCACTTAAATACTACTAAACGGATCTGGATTAAATTTGGCATAGAGATAGATTTTTATCGCAATAACCGACATCCACACGGGCGGAGCCGCGGGTAACTATTATTAGTAATTTATGATAAATGAATTTATAATAACATTAAGTATAGTATAATTATGGTGTAATATAAGTTAATAGCTACATTTTTATGCAAAGTAATATTTTTAATATTGTATAAAAATGCTTATTACTGGGATTCAGATGAAGCCATGATATATTGCATTATTCTTCGGCCATGATTCGGTTTCTCCCTCAGGATTTACAAAGCATTTTATGAGTAAAACCCTTCATTATCTTGTTATACCTAACATGCATTATAATTATATTGTTTCTAATTTTACGATTTTAAGGTACAACAATTTACTGAGATGATACATGTTTCTGTTTTATTCTTTTATATAATTACTCCCGCACTAGACCACAAGTCCGGTATTTCGAAGGGTTCTACATACATGCAATTCACGGAAACAAGGTACATCCAAACATTAATATACGACATACAACGAGTGATCTTAAAGAAGAAACACAAGTTTAACATACCAATATAGAAAACAATCGTAGGAACAAATGACATGTATCATCTCCCACTTCAAACATTTCAGAAACAGTCATTTATTTCAATTTATCGTAAACAAGTGACATGTTGGTATCAATTCAAATGCAGATAACGAAGATAAATGATCTTCATATACAAAAAATGAGCCTATATAATACAGAATAGTGGGATTCGATTCAGCAGAATCTTACATGTCTTAATAGGTTTTAACTTCATTTATCAATGCTACTATTTTCTTTTGATCTAGGACATTAGCACTTGCGTACAATGTACTTCAACCTTTGCTATAATCTTTTGTTCTGGAGACAATGCCTCAATGTGTGGTACATACTTTTTGCTTTTTCTTTAATATTCAGGATCTTTTTTTGTTTTCTGTTGCTAAAATTAAAGTTAAGTGTTACGCAATATTTATACGATACAAAATTAGCTACATAAGTCTTATTTCATCCGATTTTTTCAAAGTTTTCTTTTGCTTCTTAGGTGGCAAACAAGCATATAGCCTGATGGTTAGCAATTACAGTTATTAGTCACATAACGAGTTGCCGATCCAAAAAATTTACCATTATGTTTTAATGATGGGGTATCCCTGCAATAGAAGACCGTTATTTGGATTTGGATGTCATCTTCTAAGTATCACGAATGTATAGGTATGTAAATGCAAAAACCTTTATTTCGAAACTTATTTTCTATATTGTAAAAGTTAAAAAAAAGTTTATATTATACTTTATTTCGAATGGAAATATAATATTTGATTTTATTTTTGCCAGCATATTTTTTTCTGAATAAACCTCCATAATTTATGTTTATGTCATCAAAGGGATTTGTCATAATCTCTAAGACACACTGGGTGTGTGTGATAACACGGTTTACGGTTCTCAGCTTATTAAGGGACGCAAGCTTCTGTACTATTATCTTTATCGGACCACGCTACATAGCCCATTTAACTTGAAGCCTGCGTTTTAATATCAACTCCATTACTTTATGTGTCCCGAACTAAATAATATTTAAATTTAAATAAAAACTAAAAATAATATTATGTAGTAGTAATTAGTCGTTCACTATGGGACTCGTGCGAAGGCTCAAAGTCACGAGCAGTGGAGAGAGCACTGCTTGGAGTTTTCCAGCGAGATCGAATCAGAAATGAGGAGATCCGTAGGCGAACCGAAGTAACCGACATAGCTCGAAGAATTGCCTCCATTAAGTGGCAATGGGCCGGGCCCATAGCTCGCAGAACTGACGGCCGTTGGGGCAGAAAGGTTCTAGAGTGGCGACCACGAACTGGAAGACGAAGCGTGGGCAGGCCTCCAACAAGGTGGACCGACGACCTGGTAAAGGTTGCGGGCAACCGATGGACAAGGTCGGCTCAGGATCGAGAGTTGTGGAAAACCTTGGGGGAGGCCTATGTCCATCAGTGGACGTCTTTTGGCTGAGATGATGATGATGATGATGAGTAATTAGTATTAAAAGGTATAAAAATGAAATGAAAACTAGGATTTATATTATGTACCACATTTTCAAAGCATTAAAATGCCAGAAAAATATGTGGCCTGTAGATGTTTTTAATAGCAGGAGCGTCACTTTCACGTTCCTTCGTCTTTCGCCTGAGTAGTACCTACAGCATGGTGTAAGGAAGATATCTTTCTATATTATGCCTACAGCTCCTGCTATTACCTGAAGCCCCAGCTGAAGCCGTGTAAACAATTAAGACCCACAAATAGCTGTTGCGAGCGGTTATACTGTGTCCGTAAATTGTGTTTCAAGTTTGAAGCAACACTAAGCTTAATCCCTAGATTAAGAATGCTTTGTATTCTTAAAAAAGAAAAGATTATTAGTGTGTACTCCTATAAAAACAACTTGAAACAAAAATATTATAATATAATTTATAACTCAAATAACTCGCAACATAACTTCTAATATAAACTCAATAGAACTTTATAATATTAATGAGCTCACAAATAAGTACCTACATCTTATTCCACAAAAATATTTTTTTCAGTATCAAGGTTACATTAATTACGTAGCTGAATAGAGTTTACTAAGGCAAATAATAAGCAAAAGTGCGTGTTTAGGATGATATTAGCCTCTCTGGGCATTCGCTATTGTTGTCCAAGATTACCAAAGTAAGGCTCTTTTATGTTTATAGAGAAATATATTGACGTCCAGGTAAAATATAGTCTTGTAACTAATATTTTATATGAGTTCTATAAGATAACAGTAAAGTATTTTGCTATTAAAAGAATATTGTGTGTATATAACAAAATGTTCTAATTACTGATAGGTTCCATCCGCAGCTTCGCACGCGTGTACTACCCAATGGATTCATGTTTTTTCCGGGACAAAATTAGTCTCTGCACGCCCTACTTGACACAGGTGCGGAATATTTACAAGTACAAGTGATTTTTATATATCTAGATAGACTATTTAATTTATAAGTATCAAGAGTTTGGTTAACAAAATATTCACTCGCGACTTGAAGACACATACAAAACTCATTAGGTATCTCAGACTGGCAAGTTGTTGCATTACGCATTTACGCTTTATACGTATTTCAAAATTGTCTACCTTATAGCGGTGGTGCAAGGTAATCTATTAAGCTGGTGGAAAAAGAATCATAACTGTAGAAGTATCCAAAAGAAGACAGACAGATACTCTTAAAGCAGCGACCTTACGACGGTATTCAAGACTCTGAACTTCAGGTGGTCGTAATCTATCTGTTATGTCCCCTTTTGCCACGCTTTTAAATGTGATGCCAATTCCACTCAATTTGGTATGAGAACATCAAGGGTCACGCCTGCGCTTTCGAGATCACTCATTTAATTACAGCTTTTGTATAAACACAGCTGTAATTAAATGAGTGATCTCGAAAACGCAGGCGTGACCCTTTATGTTCTTACACCAAATTGAGTATTTAATAATATTAATATTATTGATTGATGATTGATATTAAATAATATTGAGTATTAAATAATAAATATTAGATTAATTTATTACTTTAAATGATTCTGTTTTATAAAAGCTTACAGTTTTATAAAGATATAAACATAAAATCATTTCACAATTATTATTTCCAGAACGGGTTTGTGTTATATTTATATAAGCCTTTTCATTCAGTTGTTTGTTAAAAAATTCCAGATGTTGGCATCCGCGGTAATACCTTTGGCGCGGGAAGCCGACGATTTCCAGTTAAACTGACAGTGCCAGGGGCCGGAACTTTTTTCATTAGTGAGGGTACGGGGATTAGCGATACCCTTCTGAGCTGCTACCAATGGGTGTTCGAGTGTCTTTTAAGTAAGTTTCTTTTATAGGTTGACTTAATTCAAGTGTTAACAGTTTCTACTTCAAACCAAATCAAATTGTGAAATCAAAAATGACAGTATAAATTTAATGATCAGAGAACTTTTTACAGTCTGAAATATTCTATTACCCATACGTTTTCTTAAGAACTACAGCTTTGTGTGGTTATTCACTATGACATCATAAAATATATGTGCAGTAATTGTGTTCATAACTGTCACTTACCTAGAGCTATGCTCATAGATGTTACCTCTACTAAGCCTGGTAACTGAATTGTTTTAAGTTTTACAAAACACAATTTGAGTATTTAGGTTCATTAGATCTGTTTTTTTATCATTTATTTATTTACAGAAACAATATATTTTTTACACTTTAAACATAAAACTAAATTTTAAACTTACAAGTTAAGAAATTTATAAAATAAAAATAAACAAAATAGGAAAAATAAAATCTGTCATTTAGGCGGCAAAATATTCCTTAATTATTTTATATTAGAATATGAATATATAATAAGAAAAATCTAAGTGAAGCAATCTAAAATTGAAATGAAATTTGGTATAACTAGCATCAAGTTAGCCGGACGATGCAGACTTAGTAACAAAACATTGTTACAAAGTTCCTAAGGTGATTTCGACTGGACCAGCAGCGCAGATAGCTCTGCCGTGTTTGAGTGAAGTCGGAAGGTGCCCTTAGGAACTTTTTAAAGAACACAAGATAGCCGCTTCCCGTTTAGCCTCATTAGCTATAACATGGGTATAAATAAGGAAATGATAAAAAAGCTTTTATTAAAAAATATTTAGAAAAATAATTTACGTAAATTCAATAAAAAGTTTTAGTAGTAGGGGCATCAGTAGATTGGGGTCAGGATTTTGCAACAGTGCGCGAAAACGGAATGAATGACATGAAACCGATACTGATATGGGTCGGTTTTCAATTTCATGCACTTCGATTTACACATACTACATGTATTTACAAGCTATAAACACTGTATTTTGTTTTTATTTGCCCACGTTATGAAAGATTCTATATTATTTATGGAGTAAAACCATGTATGTGTATTTGCTATAGCGCTTTCTTTTCTTACAAAGAGTGGTACAAATGTGTTTTTTTTTTGTAAATATGTTCTTCGTTTCTTATACCAAACTCCCAATTAGTTTCGAAACCTACTACGATTTTTCAAACGCGTAACGATTTCTATCAGAAATCGCACATGACTTACTGTCATTAATATTTGATAATCAAAAATATAAATGTTTGAATTAATTTCTTTAAACGTCAGAGGTTTGCCTATGGTCAAGCTGCCAGCGTGCAACTACCTATAAATCTCTACAGTACTATATCATAAGTATAATATACTTAAATCAATTATAACAGTGTTACATGAAAACAGCAATAAGTTTGTGGCAACGGAATTTGGAACATTCTCAAATCCTTAACAATTCCGTAAATTGCTTTAGTTTGGGTAAAAATACTCTTAGCAACGAACCTTAATACTCTTACCTACTGCATTTTCTACAACAAAATTTATCTTAAGACACACAATAGTTTTGCTTCGAACAATTATGTTGCTGTTATTGAACTTCAATTGAATTATTTATCTAGTATATAGTAAAGAATATTCTATCTACCTATCTATACATAATTACAATTAGAAAATTGATTTAGAACCGAAACTGATATAAGAATTATAGAAATATAATTGATATTTATGAAGCTTAAGCTGGCTTCGCCACTAAGATGTAGCTAACTAATATTATAACGAATAAAAATAACTACAAAACATCAGTAGGTAGCTTAATATCTTACTTTACTTAATCTTCTCAACGCTCAGCGAAAAGAAAAACCACAAAATCATAAAAGAAATGGTGACATTAATCTTAACTGTCTTACACTCAAATTACATTAATCTGTTTATCGTTCGGGGAATAAAAGCAGTGAGGTACTAAGACTATCTATAAGTAAGAAGAACATTGAAGTACGTTTCAGCACCTAAGGGTGCCTGCTCATTGGAGCGGAGAGGAGCTAAGTAATAAATAGAATTGCATAAAAAGTCGCTCCGCTTTAGCAGAGTGATTAGCGAACTTGTTTTTAAATTAATACCCATATAATAATATCAATCCATATAATATAATATGTCCTACTACCAAGTAGGTACGGGTCTCATGTCCACTATCTAGAGAGCTGAGAAGAATTTAGGCCCAGACCTTAATCCCACACGCTGGCCTATTGCAAGTTGGTGGAAAAAACATCCCCTTTGAATTTCTTCTCAGACATGTTTTCACAACGACAGGGTTTTCTTCACAATATTTTTCTTCACCATTAACCGATGGTAAATCAAATGATTTACCATCGATGGTAAATCAAATGATTTACCATCGGTAATTGGTGAAGGAGAACATTGGATTGTATATTGTGTTATACATACTAATCAAATGATTAGTATGCATAACACAATTAACAATCACACCGTCACCTGGGATCGAATTTGCACATCATGCATAATTTCCCATTCGTTACTTTTTTTTGTTTATAGCAGAGGCTATACAAAAATATTAACAAAAAAAAGTAAATGAATTAAGTAAAGCAAGGAAGCGGAATATGGAAGCAAAGAAAACCTTGGAGTGCGTGTAACTAATGTTACCTGCCGAGCGCCCGCACGCCTGTTCAAATGCTCAACTCATCATTTCCACAACTTAGCTCCATATTACTTTCTCGCTCATCTCCGCTGCGTTGCTCTGCATCTGTAGACAGGCAGCCTTATTCTTAACAAAAGTTTTATAAATGTACCTCATTTATTTTTTTATTCACAAGCATCTAAAAGTGGCTATATCTAGAATTTACATGACTTAAATAATGGATGAAAACTTATCTTAAGTTATTTCAACGTAAATCTTACTTATTATGAGCGCGATAATATAAGCATTATTTAGGACTGTTTTTAAACAATTTGCAATTTACTTTAAATAATAACTACCATAAATTTTATGATAATATAGCAATCAAATAGATATATTTTGGGAAATTAGATAAGATATGTACACAGAGCCAAGCTAGCCAAGAAGCACGAATCCTCAATAGCAAAAGTACGACTACTTACATTATTATTTACCTATATATTTATTGCCACTCAATGACTTTGCAGTATTAAGGGCCAAATTGTCCTATTATGAAATGTAAAATGCCGGCGATCTAGTGAAGGTTGCGGGCAGCGGATAGACAAGAATCAGCTCAGGACTGAATGCTGTGGGATTCCTTGAAGCAATATACTTCCAGCATTTTATCTGTTATAATGAAATAGCCAAACAAATTCTATGATGAGCCGATTCTCTTTTGTGCTCGAAATGAACGAGATACTCTTCAATATTGTTGTATGTGAAATAAGCCGCTGCCTCCTTGTTCCGATACAATAAAACGCGTCATTTTCCCGGATAAAAAGATCTTACATTTTATAACAGCTTTGAGGACCGTCCTACAAATATTTCTTAAACGCCAAAGAATTTCTGACGGGAGCGAAAACATTTACGGGTAGACACATGCTGGAATTTGCCAATTATTTTCCTTTTGAAGGTTTCAGGAGAGTGTTCTCGAAGAAAAATGTAACACTTAAATTAAATAAGTCTAAAATACGACCTGTTTAACTAGAATTAAAACTAATTTCTTTGTAAGAAGAATCCACGTCAATATAATTTATGTAGCGTCTCAAACTTCAGACACAATTGAGATTTTGCTGTTTTTCTAAGTTAAAATATATTAAATTAAAGTTTTAGGTTTTTTTTCTTAAGCATTTATCATCTATTCTGTATGCCAATATCAATTTTAAAAAAATACTATAAAAAATAATTATATGCTAATAATAGGTGCTGCTCGCACCTAAAAAAATTATAAGAAAAACCTAATAAAAAGTCTCCAGCTTAATATCTTCAGACCGAAAATTATGTCGACGGTTTATTACAAAGACATTTCGTTTCCATCTTCAAGGATACAGGAAAATCCTGTGAATAAGACGTTTAATATTGGAATGAAGATTTGTGGATAAAGTGTATAAACTAACACACTTGAGTGAACTTAAACTGCGTACGTGAGCAGAAACGGCCACCGAGCGAGTTTACTTAACTAATTAATGTTCCAAGGGGAATGACTTTACCTCTTTTACTGATATATTACGTAATATTTGTATTGTAAACAATGGTTCGTGTAACCATTGACCATTTCAATGATATAGTTAATTAATTTATTGAAAAGCGGTGGTGGTCGAGTGGGAAAGTAACCGACTTGCACGCAAGAGGTGTGATTTTGATCCCCGGTGGTGCTTTGTGGAATTTATATGTACTAATCAAATAATTAACCATCTGCTAAAGGTGAAGGAAAACATCGTGAGGAAACCCACAGAAGAAATTCTAAAGGCATGCCTGTTCAACACCCGCGTTAGGCCAGCCTAAAAAAATCATAATGCTAACTTGAACCTCGAAAAAATTAAATTATGCTAAGAACATATTGCAGTGATATACCTATTATAATAGTTGTATAAGACATTTAATGTGCAATGAAAAGGATAACAGATCGTTTTTTCTTAACGGAGCAGCGCAAACGTCCAGTTGAACATCATAAAGTTATGGGAGTCATCCAACAAAACAGTTTCATTCCGACTATTCATGCAACGTTGCCAAACGATAATCTGTTGCGGCATAATTATTAATTAAAATTCAGATCCATCATTAACTTTATAAATAACTCCATATAAACGAAAAGATATAGAGACGCGCGCGTGAATTGCGAAAGCTTTTGTTATTGTTTCTAAGAAATTTTCAATTTCATCACATTTGGTAGGCATTTTACGACGTTTACGTATTCGAACGCGATACAGTTAAGTACCATAGAGTCTTAAATGGGCTCAAAGCAGCTAATAAAAGGGGGATCGATTGCGGGAAGTTCTAAACGTCGACGCTAAACACCTGTTTGTTATTCCGTATTTTATTTTGGTGAGTTTCCAACTTCTTACTCGGGGGTTGTTGTTTCAATCTTCGAGAAAGTTCTTCTTTATCTTATTTCGTTGTCTGTTACTTTTTCTGTTCCTCAATGGCAATTGGTTTTAATATTAAATAAGGTAACGGCACCTAATTCCGATGGGTTCTGAAATTGGCACCTAATTCCGAGGTATTTAGAAAAACGGCATTTACTTGCGATTTAAAAGCTGTTTTTTACCAGAATATCTCTTATTTAGTAGATAATATATCTACATGTGGATATATTATCCAAGGTAAGGTGTAAAGTAAAAGATGTTTAAAATAATCGATAAGATTCGCAACGATAGCCGGTCCAAACGAACTCTTCATACATTTGGCACCCTGTGCACGTAAATACCATGTTTTTTTAAATAGCGTTTTTCTTGTTGTTTTGGTACTGTGTGTATAATTCTTTGCGTTTAATTAGTAAAAGGACTATATTGTTTATTAGTATTACATTACCTTTTTGTATTTTACTAAATAAATAAAGGTGAAAATACGTTTTGAAAATACCGCGGAATTAGGTGCCATAAAATTTAGCGGGTTCCTTATTCCGATGTATACCACGGAATAAGGATTTCATAGACTTGGTTTCATTTTGTGTTTTTAGGATTGTTTTTAGGATTAGGTACTCCACACTTTAGATTTACTAACTTAAGTAGTCAATAAATATAAGATCTAATTACGTGGTACACTTTTGCATCGCATTCACTAATTATAGCATATCAAAGGTGGTGAATTTTGGTATTTTGTTAATTCGTTGTATAAGAAAGTCAAGACCAAAAATCTAAGTTTATTAACAATTAAATGTAACTCTTAGCAAGTGAAATACATATTTAGGCAGATATTACAATTGTACACTAATCTGTATATAAATTTTGCAAAAATGTTTTAGTTTTTTATACTCGGAATTAGGAAACGTGATATTTTAGTACGAAACCTAATTCCGATGTATATTGCATCGGAATTAGGTTCTATGGACACCTTATTCCGTGGTATAGATAAGTAAAATACAGGCTGTTCACAATTCACTGCAGCATATAGTTTTATTTTTTTTTGAATGAAATTTGATTTAGGAAGTTTGTATTTTGGTTATTGATATTGCAAATTTCATTATTTTTTCACTCTAATGGAACGTCCAATAATAAAATTAAATGTAAATTGAGTTATTTTGTCTGTAAAATTATTTTCATAGTGTTCTCGTAACATGACATAATTTCATCATGTTAATGTTTTTGATATCTTTTATATTTTGATTATTGTTTTTTTATACTACTTGGGTGAAAACAAGCATATCCTGATGTTAAGCAGTTACCGTAGCATATCTGCTATGCTACGGTAACTGCTTAACACTTGCAATACCAGAGGTATCACTTGCGTGTAGCCGACCCATTTTTTTTACACCAGCGCTTGATGATGGAAGTATCCCTGGGATAGGACTACGTTTCTTTCAAAACGCATCTCTAAATGAGCGCTGGAGACCTGTACTCACACACAGGAACACAACTACACCGCTGTGTGTAGTTATTTGGATGTGGTGTTCTGTAAGAGGGAGGCTTTCCCCAGTCAGACTAGCTCGCTAATATGGTGCCCTACAATAAATCCTGGCCGTCTCTTAATTTACAATAAATAAAATCAGTGATACAAATGTATCTAGTATTTTTTTTTTCAAAACTCGACAAGATTAACATTCGAAAATTATCTAAAAGCAATTTTGTGTCATAACTACGTATTAGTACTTATATTATAATACAAAACTAATTGATTTAATAAAAAATAAAAAACAACTGTAAATAGTATCAGAATTTTCATAAACCTCGATATCCCAAATTCCTAATTTTAAAATACTAAAACATTATGAACTTTCATACAAACTTTATTCCCCATAGTAATAAAGATTCAAAGAACAATAACATATATTTTATCTTTATAAAATATAGATAGGGATTTTTTTTGAACACCATGTTTTGTTACCTCGGAATTAGGAACCAAATACATCGGAATTAGGATCTTTACATCGGAATTAGGGGCTACGGACTTTTTTCATATTTTATTTATTATTTAATACAAATCAGGGTCCTATAGTCAAATCTTTAGTCTATTTCGATAGTCAAATAAACGAAGCTTCTGATAAAAATAACAAAACACCCAAAAAGGTACAATAAATGCTTAATTTTCGATGCTGTTTCGAGTTTTGGTGAAAATACCGCGGATCAAGGTGCCGTTACCTTATATCTGGCTAAACATTTCGCCATTGAGAGGACTGTTGGAGTCGCTTCATATGACATTAACTCTCGTTTACTATAAAGCGTTTAGTTTAAGTTATTTAATTATGGCCAAATTAGAGAATTAAACTTTCATCAGTTTTATAACTTATTGTTTAAAAAGCCACTGTGTTTTAGTGAAATGAAGCTTTTAAATTTAAGCTAAAATATGTTAAATAGTTTAAAAGAATTATTTTACACTTACTCCCTATTTATTTTAAACAATTTTGTAAAAAAAATCATTTACTTATACTGGACTTTCGAAACGTTTAGTTAGCTTCGGCTCATAAAGGTGACAGTAACCCTCTAAAACTTTCATGTGATGGTCTTAATGTTAATACTTATCTGAAGCCTTATTATTTTTGATTAAAGTTGAGAAGAAATTTATTTTGTATATGTAGAAAGAAAAACTGATATTGCTGTAACAATATTGTGTACCTACAATATTTTTACAAAAATATCAGTCTTAGATTTTAACAAACACCAAAATTCTTGCTCTGCGCACACCGACAGAAACTAAAAATCCTATAACTTAGTATATCAATACGAATACATTGCAAGCATTTTAAATTTATTATTATTATAAAACAATGGTTATCCATTCAGCAGTTCTGGCGTTATTGAGTAACAAACATCCATCCAAACTTTCGCATTTATAGTATTTGAACGATTGATGAATACTTTAAGGTGCACTGAGGTATAATATAGCCTTAATCTTACTTCTGTCCATAGATTTTCCTTATAAACTTCATAAACAACAGAGGCTCGCGTAGGCATTCGTGATTTTTCAAAGCAATGTCAACATTTCGTAACTTCTAAACTCAAACAAAGTTTTATGTTTAACTAAAGCCGAGGCTACACAGGCCGCAGTATTCAAAGTGGTATGTGCTGACCACCTCAAAGCGAAACTTTCCTTGTAATTTGTGTTGGGTGCACACTAGCGAATATAACTACCTGACCAGGCTTGTCAATTACCTACTCAAATGTTACTTAGCTTATTGGTCAGACAATAAAATTACATTGACTCTAACCAGACGCATAGTATTATAATTATTTGTAATATACTAAATGGCGATCTGGACTACATTCAACACTGCACTGCGTTGTGTGTATCCGCATAGATTTTTTTTGTAGAGGGGAAATGCTTTACGCATACATTAACACATGCTGGCCCAACCCGCATTTAGACCTTAGAATAGTAAATCTACGAGTACAATAAACCTATATTATATGTATAAAATAAATTCCTATTTACCTAATTATCCCTATTACCCTCACGTCACGGCATAAATTAAGAAAGAGTTTACCGATGTCATCTGTTTTGTTAAGTTTTTTAATACTTTGTTTAAGGAAAACAAAATTGGTCTGAAAAAAAACCTCAGTATATAATCATACCCTTGCGTTGTGGTACGGTAGTTAGTATAAAATCCTGTACAAAACAAAAACATCTATGTTATAACGCAGCCTAAAGCCTAAACTATATACTGCTGAATTTGCGCATCCAAAGTACACTTTTTGGTTATTTTAAATCTCCGCAGACTATAAGCAAAAAAGTGTAAAAATGTTTAACCCAGTCTCCCGGGTGAAATTTTGCCTAAAAATATTGTGCTGGTGAAGTGAGCCCATTTGTATCCTGGACCCATTATAGCACTTAAAATAGTTTTTGCACACAAGTTTTTGTATAATTTTTTAACCAATTTGCATAACGTCTGCTTGCATACTGGGAATAAAATTTTCGCAAAAGAATCACTATTTACTTTACATTTAAATGAAACAGTGTGTGTATGTCTACTTCAATAAGAGAGGTTTACTAATGAAATGTAATTGAAATATATACTTACGTACTTTGAATAATTAACTCATACGCCACTCTGGTGCAGATTCATATAATGTTTGTTTAGGTTGGTTAATGCAGAATTAGGAGTATTAACGTGCCTTCTTGTTAAGTGAAAATTTAAAAAAACATGCGGGACTGTCTTTCAGGACTGTCGTTAGAAGTAAAAACTAAGTAACTTGTTAATTGTATCGTCGAGCTATTAGATTATTATTTTTGAATATGGAAAGCGTTCGGTGACGATGACGTGAGTTCCATGACTTTTGTTTACCCAATAAGTTTGAATATGGAAAGCGTTCGGTGATGATGACGCGAGTTACAAGATTTTTGTTCACCCAAGAAGTGCTTAAAGCGCCTAAAGAAGTTTTCACTTCAAAAGACTTATAACGAACGTTTAGCCGAGTCTTTGTCCGCATTTAATTAAGTTGAAATGGCGTCTATTGTGATTGTGTTTGTTAGGGCGCTAACTCGTCACTTTATAGTGGAACTTGATCAACTTTTAACCCTCCTAGTTTTAGTGAATCGTGGTTTCAATTAGTCTACTTGTGCGGGTGCGCACAGTGTGGTATTAGGCCCTAAAACTTGGTCAAAAATATTTTATGATTCGAACGACGATTATTTGTGTATATATGTTAAAATAGGTAATAAAAAACTTATTACAGTTGGAAAAGAATATTTATTCGTCACTACTACATACATTTTCATTGGTCAGGTCACTCTCACTAAGCAAATTTAATACGTCTCCATACAATGTCTTTCTATTTTTCTTAAAATATAGATTTGTTCTCATGCTTGTTAATAGGAGGTCCGAAGTTAACGAAAGCCACATTGCACTTAAAACGTCCACATTGCACTCTACGTGCGAAAACTTTCTGGAATAGTTAAGTCTATATTGCCTTATGTTTTTGTTGCGAGCTTCTGCAGCTTCTTCTGAAAGTTGTCCTATTGGAAGAATTGCGTGTTTTATCACTTCAGGTCCGTGACGAAGTACTTTATGCAGTGTCGGAGTCATAGGGTAAAACCCATATAAAGCCACATACATCTCGGCAGTTTCATCGCAGTATTTCTGGAAGGCTTCAACATTAATTTTATACCCGCAGCATATTGTGTCTAATATAACCTTAAGTCGGTACTTATCTATTTTGGTTATTTCCGCCGATATTTCGTAGTTTTCGAAAAATCGGCGACTGGTATTACCGTCATTGGTGTTGCCAAAATTAACTTTTGGGATATCCACCAATAGTCTAAGTGTCTGCTTGAATTGATCTTGAATCTCTTGTTTTCTGGCTTCCACCGTTTGTTTTTCCTCAATAGAAAGTCGTACATTCCATTTTTTTACAGGTAGCCTATATGCTACGTGTAAGATTGATTAAAAAAATCGAATACGAGCATGTAGCAATGACAGCCGGAATCTTAAATTTTCCTCTTTAAGTGGCCTTTTCTTCGATAAGTCATTAAATTCCGAAGTAGTTGCATCGCAAATGTAGCATCTCATTGTGGATTTCGTATGTGTTGCTGCATTGCAAACTTTGCCATCCACCATAGTGAACAACATCTTAGCTTCACTGATAAGTTGTTCCCAATGTCATTGCTGGCAAGCGCATCTATTTGTGTTGTGATGTAGTCTATTTCTTCTTTTGTTATATCCGTAGTCTCCTTAACGAATCTGATTCTAATAGGTCTGCAATAACGAGGAGATAAAGGTGTCGGATTTTGCCACAGTATTTTCTTTTCATGTCCATAAACTAATTGAAGAGGAACAACAGAACTTTGAAAAATATTAGCGTCAATATCATTTTCTAATTTCATTTTATACATTTTTGCTTAAAATTGTGTTGTACATTAGCTATCTTTTGCTTTATATCATGAATTCTTATATCATCATCAGAGTAGGAACTTAGTAGTTTCTGCTTCAAAAACGTTAATTTTCCATCAAATGTTGACTCATTAGAACCTTGCATGATAGCATACAACTCATTCCGACTCATAAACCTCAATCCTGAAGACCCTGTAACAAAATAAAACTAAATCTTAGGAACGAATATTTATACAAGATTGTAAGGTACTAACGAAAAAAAATCTCAAAAAAAAACGGGGCGGGTACGGGCGGCTATGTTTTTTATAAAATTGTTATAGACTGTCTACTGTACAAGAAACAATAGTATTCGTATTTAAAGAATGCTAAATAGTGTAACAAAAAGTCTTTTAAACATAGAAAAGTAAGAATTTTTGTAATAGTTTATGACAACTTAGTTTTAGCCCTATGGATTAAAATTGATTGAGACTTTTGTAGAAAAAAAACATGTTCCATATAGTCACATACCTGGCTGAGAGGAATCCATCACAAAAACCACCACAAAACCGTTCGTTCATAAAATTTCACGTTTTAAAAACAAGTAAAATTTGAGCGTATCGAATAATCACACGACCACTGTAAGCAAACGGCAACTTCCAACTGAGCGTGCGGCACGTGTTGGCGAGCTGGTACGGAGTTATTCGGCCATTTAATTGACCAACTACCTAACTTTTAAAGGATCGGTAATATGGAATAGTTTACCAATTTTTAAAAAAGTCATTTTTGGCCAACTTTAAGGGCCTAATACCACACCGTGGTGCGGTCAGTAATTTTATGGTAATGGCGCTGAAACTAAATTGTACTAAACTTTTTATTAGATTTTGTTACATGGACGTCAAGTTTAATTTGGTTTACATTAGTAAAAGTGGGTACTTGTAGTATATTTAATATGGTAAAATTATAGGACGTCCGTCAATCAGGCAAAGAGCAGCAAGCGGTAACACGATCTAGTAGTCCTAAGATCGGGCCTCAGTGACGTTCATTAAGGAAGTCCTAGGTTTCACAGTCTGGCCGGTTCATTTAATCCGCATAATCATGATAATTAAAAATATTACAAATTAATGATTGCGGGAAATCCGCATCTCTATATAATAAGTTTAAGTCCATTATATTTTATAAAGTCAGATAGGTATCACTTTTAGAGATAAAACAACTCATTATACAGCTACTTATCCGTCGTATTTTATTATTCCCTAGGACAAACTGTTTAAAAAATAACCTTTATCATGAAGAGCCCTACCAAGTGATTTAAAATAGACTTTTATGAACAACAATAAATGTTTATCTATAATCTGAACGCGCAATTTTTCAATATAAATTCAATAAAACTCGATTCTTATGTATCGGTGGTATAGATCAAGACATTGTTACCTTAACAGAAGCATTCAGTTCTATTTCCAGTTTGTATATCGATGGGCGATCGTTTCACCCGGGGGACTCGGACGCCAATGCCGATCCTGATCAAATTACATATTTTATGAATCCACCGAGAGTTTTATTGGAGCGCCTAACAAGACACTCGTCTATCCTTTGTAAGAAATCGAACGACTCATCCATAAACACGTGGCGTTTTTCACCGTTAACTCCATTATTTATGGGCTGGGTGTTGTATTTATTTAATGAATGCGGAATATATAAACGAGGAGAGGGAGTTCAATAGGTATCAATGCAGTCCTCAGAAGTTGATAATACTAGCGGAATATGATAAGAAAACTAGAATGAGAAGAAAATAAAAGAGACAGGTTATTGTATTTAAAACCCGCGGCTTCGCCGGTGTTACCAAGTGATACCAAGGTATCACTTGCGTGTTGCCGATCCATTTTTTTTACACCAGTGCTTTGAGATGGAGTATCCCTGGGATGGTAAAACATTTATTTTAAAACTCATCCCTAAATGAGCTCTGCTATATATTCTACTAATATATTTACATAACGGATCGGGATAAAATTTGGCATAGAGATAGATTATAGTCCGAAATAGCACAAAGGCTACTTTTTATCGCGATAACCACAACAACTATTATTAATTAATTGATTCATAGCATTATTACTATTAGTTAGCATGAACCAATTCAAACCTTGTAACCCGACCTTCTCATATAATTCCGGCATGTAGTCATGTAGCCCGAGGGAAATTACATAATAGTCCATTTGTAACCGCCACCATAAAGCCATGTCTTGGACTCTTGGTTTACGAAATAAGTATGTGAGTAAACCACAAGACTAATGCTTGTGTCCGTGGTTTTGTTTAAGTGAATTTGTTCTTTTGTATAGCTAAGCTATACATATTTCTACCCTTGGGAAATGTGCATTTACCAGGATGGAGTGTATCCATATGTTAATTTTAGTTATTTCTTTTTCCTAAAACCTTAATTAAGTTGTTTTATTCTGCTTTACTACTAGGAAGTTTAAATTGTATAGAATCAGTATTTTACTATACCTCAAAATGGTAAGCATGATGATGTCATCATGTGAATGTTCAAATCATAATAATTAGACTTCATTTTAAACATCTTAGTAGAAAAGCATGAAATACCATCTTACAATTTATATGTTATAGTTGTTAAACGTAAGCGTATCGTGGCAATGTGGCCAGACTTTTTGACACCTTTCCTCGGAACCGCGACCTCAATCAGATATTTTATTTATAGGATAAACAACTGATTGTTTGTTAGTAGTTTAGGTTAAGCTTTTTAACTATTGTTTTAAAAAGCTTATAAAATATATATTTCTTTTACTATAACATTAGTATCGTTAAATGATATTTTGTACGTTTTAACCGAATTCAAAAAAGGAGGAGGTTTTTTTGTTTTTCTGTTTGTTTATCTCCCCCATTTGTGGACCGATTCTCAACATTCTTTTTTTATTTGAAAGAGTATATTCTAGAGGTGGTCCCATTGGCACCAAGTCAGGATCTGATGATGGAACCCAGGAAAATCTAGGGCAACCCTTAAATGTTATAGGTATTAACAATGTTTTACATATATCTTTTACTTTTATTTTATCACAAAAAATATTAATAAAATAGTAAAAAAATTAAACCGACTTCAAAAACCAAAAAATAACTGAATACAGATTAAAGTTGGTGCTAAGCTTAATATTAGGTGACAGGATAAACCTAGCACCGACTTCAATCTGTATTCAATTATTTTGAGGTTTTTAAAGTCGGTTTTATTTTTTGTCTAATTTTTTTTTATCTACTAAGGTATAATGTGTAAAGTTAAATTTTGTCTACACGAAACAAAAATGAGTATGCCTAAAATGGTTTAGTGTACTTTGTGTCCGTAAATAGCACGGAGAACAATAACCAGGTAAATAGTGTGTTTGTACGATTGTACAAACACACTATTTACCTGGTTATTGTACTACTCTGCGTCGCGAGAGATTTCTCGCGACGCAGAGTATGTTCCGTAATTGGCCTATTCCACTTGTCCTTACCATCTGCCCTCTAGTGGAGACAAGTGGAATTTAGCTTACAGTTGTTTTTTGTTTTGAAATGGACAAAAAAATTGTCAATTTCTTGTAAGTTTTTGTATGGTTCATGGTAAATTATATTCAAATTTATATGTCTTCTTTCCTAAAGGTTATCGTATTATCCGGGGTCGATCTTTGATGTCCGCCTTCTCAATTTATCCCACGCGGTCGGTCCGCGTCCATTTCACTGTCCTTCATGTCTATAGCCCAATTTATATACTAAGAACTATAAATAAAATAGTTAATTATCTGATAAAAGTAAGACATGCCCGTCACAACAGAGGCTCTTAATAAATTTGAGCTTGTGTCAACTTATTATTGCTTTAATCATAAGCATGAGTTAGCAAAACGTTCATTAAGGGTCATAAATCTTCTTTGTCTTTAGTAGTATATAATTTGAGAGTGTCCTGAAGGTGCAGCGAAATACTACAGAGGTTCGATTCTCGTAGGAAGGTGAAATATCTATAAATGTACCCAGTCACTGCAATAGGCTACCCTATGTACATATGTATAGCCTTATAAAAACGTCAGTAGTTTTCAGATCATAATAATCAGGGGGAAGGGCACCATACAAGCGAACCAGCCCGACTGAGAAAGGACCTACCTTACAGGAGACTACAGCCAAATAACTACACACTGCGGTGAAGTTGCGTTCCTGTGCACTGTGCACTCATTAAAGGATGCGTTTCAAAATAAACGTTTTCCTATCCCAGGGATACCTCTTCTTAAAGCCATGGTGTAAGCAATAGACTCTGCAACAGGCAAGTGATACTTCTAGTATTGCAAGCCTATGGAAGGCTACGTTAACCGCTAAACATCAGGCGGGCCGTATGCTTGTTTGCCACCTAAGTAGTATAAAACAATTTAAAAGGTCAAATTCCAGCTTGACTTAAATATCTGAATCAATATTTACTAATAATTATATTAAATTTCACGAAGGAAAATGTCCGACAAATTAAGTCTTTGATGTTACGAACGAAGACAATATCTTTCAGATTGTAAAGCTTCATTATATTATTATTGTAATGATAAATATAAACTTTGTAGAAATGTTATTTAAATACTTCTTCCCTTTCTTTCCCCAAGGATGTCCACAGCATTCGGTCCTGAGCCGACCTTGTCTATCAGTTGCCCGCAAACTGTACTAGATCATCGGTCTACCTTGTTGGAGGCCGGAACGGACCCCTGGAATTTTTCTGCCCCAACAGCCATCAGTTCTGTGCGCTATGTGCCCTGCGCATTGCCATTTAATTTAGATAATCCTTCAAGGTATATTGGTCATTGGTTCTCTTACAGATCTCTTTCCATTGCTCTTTTGGTGTCCTGGTGCCTTCGTATGACGCCCGACCACTATTACCTATCACGACTCCATTTCAATGCGCTAGTAGTCGATTTTAAAGGCATACTGATTACTATGTAGCTTCTAATCAAATCATTACCTATACGTATCAATTTCACAAAATCAAAATTAAATAATAATAAAACCAACAGTGAATAAGAAAAACGTAATATGAATTTAATATAATTTTATTATAATATTAGCTGACCCGGCAAACTTTGTGCCGCCTCAGAATCAATTAATAAAAAAGCTGAATGATTGCAGAACGTTTGACAGGTAGAAATAGTTTCTAAAGAAAAGTGAAATTTTTGTTTTTACTATATTCCAAGGACTATTTTTTATATTTACTCACCTTTTAAACTCTCCTTGGACTTCCACAAATAATTCAAAACCAAAATTAGCCAAATCAGTCCAGCCGTTTTCGAGTTTTAGCGAGACCAACGAGCAATTGATTTTTATACATATAGATTTTATTTTAAAGCTCTAAATTTCAAAAACATATTATGTACAGTGTTTTGTTTTACTCTAAAACCGAACGTAAAAGGAAAAAAGAAATAAATAGAACTAAAAGCGTACTCGTAGCTAAAAATGCGTGTAGAAAGTACATCACACGTGAGTCATGTGTGATGTATCGCCGCAGGTTTCTCGAATATTCATGATACTGAAATAAAAAGGGAAAAAATCTCACGTTGCGAGAGAAAATGTCTCGCCCTTGTCCTATGTCAAAGTGCGTCATTAATGTACTATAAGAGTCGATAAATAGGAAATGGAACTATATGTTATTTAAGGTTCTTTACTTTTTTTGTTACCTACGTCTTATTTTATTTTTGCCTCGGTGGTAGTGTGAACGGTATGCCATGCATGTTTAATCTTAGGGTCGGGTGATATTTATTTCATTTACTCCTCTTTCTCTGTGCAATCTATATATGTATATGTGTATGTCCATTGTTAATTGTAGGCATTCTTAAGAAGTAATAATCTAATATACTACTTAAGAATGCCTTCAATTAACAATGGACATACAACAACATAACACTGAGATGATGATGATGTGTCAAAGGAAATAATATTCTAACACACACACACTAAAGTAACACGGTGTTTAATAATATAGGTAATATTTTTCTGACAACGCACGAAACGCCATCTGATCCCAAACTAGGAAAAGCCTGGTAATTAGACAACAGATAAACATACTTATATATTTCTAAATTAATACATATTATAGATAATTGACCAAACAACCGTGCTCATCACACAAAGATTTGTCCTGGGTGAGAATCAAATCCACGACATCCGGCTAAGTACGTAATAAATTGATGAATAGAATAATAATAACATATTGACAAATGTACACATAATTATAACTCGTAGAATAATATTATTATATAGTTTGCTCTAAAACCACGCCTTCATAATATTCATACAGTTGGGTTTTCATAGCCCTATAATGCATATCATTATTGTGAGTTGTCATAAGCACGCTTTTTCCCACTGAAGGGCAAAGGCCTCCCGATTTTTCTTCCCTTTCTCTATTTAAAGCCGGTCTTCATTAAATAAGAATATCTCACCCCATTGGCCGATCAGTGGAACCCAATATTTAAATCCAACCCCGTTCCTTTTTAGTACATACCTATAATAATCCACACATCCATATAAATATAATAAGCAAAACAGCGTGCAATTAATCAAAATACCCGAGTACCAAATGAATCAACCATTCGTTATTGATACATTGTCGGTTATTAATTAAATTAACTTACTTTACAGGGAATGCTCGATAATGTATTACACAAATAAATATTGATTCTTTCGTGTTTTTAAAAAGGTAAATATAATGATATAAATAAATAAAGTTCTGATTTAATATATATTACGGTATGTTTATGAAAGAAAAACATAACTTTTAAATAATTAAAATTGACTGCCTCGGTGGTCTTGCGCCTGCTGTGCACGAGGTTGTGGGTTCGATTCCCACACAGGACAAAACTTAGTGTAACCCACAAAGAGTTGTTCTGAGTCTGGGTGTAATTTGTGTCCGTTAATTGTATGTTTGTAAAGTCCCCCGCGACACAGAGCTTGTTCTCTAGGGCGGAAGTTGTCTTTAAAAAAAAAAACTACATTAAGTTGATTATCAAAATTATATCTTCTTTTAATTAATATAAGGTAGAATCAAACGGTTTCTTTGCCGTTTAAAGTAAAATGTATCCGAGACAATACTTAACTAGACTTTTTCTATTGTGGAATTGCACTTCTGCAATGCTAATAATATTATAAATGCAAAAGTATGGATGGAAGGATGTTTGTTACTCAACACGCTACAACGGCTGAACGGATCTGGAATAGCACAAAGCAAGTTTTATCCCGAAAAAAAACACTGTTTCAAAGTCACAGAATACTTCACAAAGACTTATAACAAATTAATTAAACTCGTGCCTTTCTAATTACTTTAAACAAACGATGCTTAACATTGCAATTTTTTCATCTTTAGCTAGTCCCTTACGTTCCTTACATAAGCACAATCAACTAAAACCATTTTGTGCAAAATACCTATTTGTTAATTTGTCAGTAACCAATACACTTGGAAGTTTTGATTAATTTGCGTAAGCATTTTGAGTTCAAAGCCGGGTGAATGTCCGCTATGGTAGACCGACTCGCTTAATAACAAGTTTAGCGAGAAATTGCGTCAGACCAAAGTAACCGAACTTCATAACCGATACCGAAAGACCATTGCAAACTTCGGTGTTGTGTATGGAAATTATAGGCTTTGATCTTACTGTGATGGTGAAATTGCCTTTGTTTTGAATGCTTTGATGCTGAAAATGATGGAATCGTTTTAATTCAGGTAGAAACCGTAGGCGAATAAGTAAACTGTAATAATACTTGTGTAATGACTGCGCGGTTGGTTCAGTGAATACCTCGCCATTTACTATTGCGCGGCGTGTTGTGGGTTTGATCCCCACATGAGACAAAAAATTGTGAGATCAATAAATGGTTGTCATGTAAGGATGGCAACTGTAGAGTGTAATTAAACAATACGGTGCTGGATAAATACTGACTTTAACTAAGTAATAAATTTTATTATATAAGAGAATACATATGTGCTTAAAACTACACTACAGTACCGAATCTGGGTGTACTTTGTTAATTAAATGTTTGTAAAATTCCTCGCGACACGGGAAATTAAGAATGAGCCCTACTCTACGGATTAGGCATTTTTAACTTCTTTCATGTAGTTGCATTGTTCTTTCAGAGTATTCATTGTACAGCAAATAAAAAAGTACTACAACTAATATAAAATAATTAAATAAACCTTTACAAACAAGGAGGCAACACAGGTGGTCTTATCGCTAAAATTACTCTTCCAGGCAACCTTATTTGTAGAATAATGGGAAAAAAACTGTATCCATTTTTGTTAATACACAGATACAGCTACTAAATGAAAAAAAAAAGAAAATCGAATTGACAAACAGAATAGAAAATGGTAGGTACTGTTTTATCTGTCCTTAGTTATATAGATAGGTAAATGTATCTATGTATTTACAAAGAGCTTTTCTACTGTCTGGTTGCCTGTTAGTTGAAGTGTTAAATTGCCAAAAAGTTTGCATAAAAATCACTGCCCACTAGACTTTAATCCATCAAAACAAGCGATGCATCATCATTATTCATTGGGTTTAAAATTAAATTTCGAACATGGCGAGGTAAAATTCAATCACTCCCCCTCTTTAACTCCGATGCACAAATTAGGGGACCCGACGGCTAAACCCGTATTTTTATTTTATCTGAATCGCAAACCGATTTGTGTTTTTAAAAGGTTTGAGTACCTATCTTTTCCGTTTGGTATAATGTTTCTTTCTTTATAAATAGCGATCATAAATGAAAGTGAAGCTCATTTTTACGGATTTCACTTTTAGATTGTTTTGGCTTTCTTAAAATAGTAAATTGTTTGGATAACTTCAAAGGAAATTAATAGTAGGTATAAAAATAATTATTCATTGTGTGTAGGTTCCTAACAAGGTGGACCAACAAACTAGTGAATATGGCAGTCATATCATGAACAAGATCAGTTCAGGGCCAAATTATGTAAAAATCCTTGAGGGACACCTATGCCCATCATACCTACGTCTTCTAGGTTTCTAGCGGATACGATGATGAAAATGATTTTAAAAATAATATTTTAGTAACAATTTCATGATAGTATTATTTTATTAAGCAGCCACAATTATTATTATACAATATGACATGGCATCCCTTCATCATTATATTCTGTCATTCCCGAAAATCCTAACATCCTAATTAATTCAAATATTTCATTATTATGAGGGTAGAAATTAATTCGAAAATGATACATAATATGCAAAAATCAAACTGCCAGGTGTTAAAATAATCACTTTGATTAGGGTTGGGCTTATATTAGATTTTAATTATAAATATATATATATATATATATATATATACCTATAGCATTTGTTTGAGTATGTTATCAATTTTAATATTAATAGGTAGGTATATTAATTAACTTTAGAAGAGTTAAATATTTAAAATTACATCTTAAATTATGTACACACTAGATTAAGTATTCCGTGCAGACAAGCATCGCTTACGCGGCCCCGCCGCTATTTCGATGTGTGCGTGCACACTGTGGGTGAAGCTCGGCCTTGATATATCACTGTTTAGAAAAACTGTGTTTTTACAAACGCACGGTCGGTCAATTCTCACCAGTTTAAAACAGTGCCGTTTTTGATGCCGCACTGCTTATTTAGTAGGTATGTATATATAACCTAAGGTCCACCCACTCTACAAACAACCTTACTCGAACGACAAAACTTGAGGTTTTCATAATTAAAATTGTCGCTAACATTGTAATATTTTCGGTCTGCAAGAAGCAAAAAGTTAAAAGGAAAACGGTAAAACCAATGTCACTTGAAATACGTAGGAGACATGGTGCGGCGCTTCTGTGTAGACAATTACATAATTATAAGTTCCCCAGTAATCGGAGGAGGAGGCAATTATATTATAAGACAAGTATAATAGTAAGGCATAAACGGTAGTAAAATCGAATAGAATAGAAAGCAAATGTAGGGGGTTTGACGTAAGTATATGACATTATATCGTAAACTTATAATTACTGTTTATGTATCTTGCCCAGAAGGGCAGGTGTAAGATCTACGCATCTAAGTTAGCAGGTACCACAGAACACTCAAAATTACTAGAGTAGAACATGACACCCACCTAACAACCCTAAGACTCGCCTGTTGCTGATTATTATAAAAATGAAAATATTGTATCTCTAGATACAGTATTTTTTTAGCAAAACCAACAGGATTCCCCAATATAACTTTACTGTCGCGGAAATCAAACCCAAGACCACAGGACATAAGTAGCAGTACCACTGCGCCATCGAGACAGGTCGGCAAATTTTAATGAAGCCATATGAATATACAAGAACATCGTTATAACTATGCTAGCTACAAAACTTGATTTCAAGGGAAAACTAATTAAAAGTTTTTCTTTAAGTCCTTAGGGGTGACGACAGCCGGATGTCTGTGGAAACACGTTTTTGGAAAATCACTTTCAATAAAGTTTTCCCATTAGCTAAGTATCGAAATGTAATAAAATTCGTATTTAGTGTAAGCGAATTGGTAACGATCAGGAAAACTCACCTGTTAATCCAAATATATTCATTTGGATTCAAATCAATCCAAAAATTACCAAAAAAGCTTACAAAAGACAGAGCTTTAATAAATATTAATAGAAAATGAATCATAGCATCAATAAAATTAAGAAGAATTGCATCAATTAAGTGGCAATGGGCAGGGCATATAGCTCGCAGAACCGATGCCGCGATGGCCGTTGGGGCAGAAAGGTTCTAGAGTGGCGACCACGAACTGGCAGACGCAGCGTGGGCAGGCCTCCAACAAGGTGGACCGACGACCTGGTAAAGGTTGCAGGCAACCGATGGACAAGGTCAGCTCAGGACCGAACGATGTGGAAAACCTTGGGGGAGGCCTATGTCCAGCAGTGGACGTCTTATGGCTGAGATGATGATGATGATGAATCATAGCAAGGTATGTATATTGCGGTATATTTTCTATAGTAATCGGCGAGTGACCACAGACGCAGCTATAACGTATATTTATATTCCGTCACAAAAACATGTCGACAGATATAGCACGATACATATTTGGTAAATTTAGGTCGCAGAGCTAATAAGTGCAAAAATAATATATATTATAGCATAGCCATCGTCTATGTCAGCTTGCTATACCGTAATATCTGCCTCGGTGGTTCAGTGGCCGCAGTATGCGCTTGCAGTGCACGAGGTTGTGGGTTCGATTCCTACACAGGACAAAACTTTGTGTTACCCACGAAGAATTGTTCTGAGTCTGGGTGTAATTTGTGTCCGTTAATTGTATGTTTGTAAAGACCCCCACGACACAGAGCTTGTTCTCTATTGCGGGAGTTGTCTTTAAAAAATATATATATATATATAGCTTATACATATATTATAGCTTCGTCAAACGGTATTTAAAAATAACAAATGCCCTGTTTAGTTGCGTTAAGAATGTATATACTCGTAATACATCATAACATTAACAGAGCTTACCTTGTCAAGTGATGGAATATATCACTGTGCTTAATTTATTTTATAGGCGACAAAATGTAAGGATATATTCACCGAGCCTATCTACAATATAATGAATAAAGTTTAAAGTTATGGCTTTTGTTGTATATACGAATATTTGTCTCTTACTGTACTCACTGAAAATGCTGATTGTTGCTCCTAATAATAATAATGTCTTGGGACTCACACGCGGCTGCCCGATCACAAATTACAGTGGCCTATACTATGGCAACCAGCCTAGTCATCATAACTGGTAAACTTATATATTTCTTAAAACATTTTAAAGATGAGTTAAACTCAGGTACACAAATACTTTTTTTGTATACTACCAAGGTGGCAAAATAGCATACGGCCCGCCTGATGGTAAGCAGTTACCGCAGCCTATGGACGTTTGCAACAGGGGTGTCACTCACGCGTTGCCGACCCTTTAAAAACCTTATAACTCCTTTCTTGAAGAACCCCATGCTTTAGTTTCGTGGGAAAACCTCGCTTTTCCAGAGCCTAATCGTACGTGGTAAGAAATTTCTTTGGAATCTTATGGTACGTCATGTTTGAGGTGCAAGGATGTGAGGATGATTTTACCATCTGATAGGAAAATTAAAAATACACTTAAACTGAGACGATCTCTATTATAACAAATGTATTACAAAAGCCTTTATTAACATTGCCATTGCATTATAAAATTGTTAGTATATTTATTAGCCACGGTTCCGTCCGCTATAAAATTGTTATAATATTCATTAGCCACGGCTCCACTCGCGTGGATGTCGACCGGTAAATACGATATCCATCCATTCATCTCAGCCCAAAATCTTCTACTGCTGAACATAGGCCTCCCTCAAGGATTTCCACAATACTCGATCCTGAGCTGACCTTGTCCATCCGATTCCCGCAACCTATGGACAATACTACGAGTATATAACTTACTACAAATTATTAGCATAAATAATATACATACATTTCCGTATGGAGAGACCACCAATACTTGCACCACACTATCATCCTAATATACATACGTAGTACGTTGGATACGTTACGGTAGATATAAGGGCTATTACCCAGCGCGCCAACCCGGAAAACCGAAATTACGTAGACGCTACATTGAATTTTCCTATAATCGGCCGGCGGCGCCCTTCGAGCAGACGTGTTGATGTACACAGTACACACATGAAACTTCCACGAAATAAAACGAACTTTATATAAAAAGATTTCTAAATATAATGATTTTCTAGAAAACATTTGAAAAATATAGTGAAAATGTTTACTCAATTTACTAAAACAAAATAATATAACAAAAGATTTTTATCTATTGTAATCTGTTGAATATTTATCGTTCTTGGAGAACTTTGGAGATTTTATTAAATATTTGCCTTTGACAACAAAATTAGGTCTAGTATTTTTAGTATTATTTGTATTGTATATACCTTTGTTTTGCGAGATGTTGCGAGTATTTCGTGTATCATATTTATGTAAATTTACTAGCTATAACCACCTTTTATTTTATGTAGGTACCTACACATTACATCATGATACATGCAAATATTTGCATCGGTAAATGCTTACCATCACGCATATGCAGGTATTATGTTTATTTGCCACTTAGATATTGGTTTGATTTACATAAAAATCAATAAAAAAACATGCGGTCAGTTTTGGGGACTGCCGATAGAAGCGAAAACTAAGTAACCTGAATTATATCATCGAGCTATAGATTGCTATTTTTGAATGTGGTAAGCTTTTGGTGGCGATGACGAGTTCCATGATTTTTGATCGCTCAAAAAGTGCTAAACGCGCGTAAAGAAGTTTTCACTTCAAAATTTACGGTTTGTTTTTATTCAAAAGCAATATCGTTTCAACGGCTTAGCCGTAAAAGAAACTTGTTTACTGCCCTGGAACAGCAGAATGCCGCTAAAGTACACATTAATACAAATTAAAATATCCAATAAAAGCACTTCTCAGTCGTGTACCTGTATTTAAATATATCTATCGCTAGGTATAGCGGTACAGGGTATGCCTAATTGCCGTCAGGCGGGTCACTTTATGTCATTAATGGTGCTCGTCGGGACACGGAATTACACCCATCTACTATGAAATTTCCATGTAATTGGAAATCCCTTGATATTTTGGGTACCTCAAGGAATGCGATACCTGTACAACGATACAAAAGATAAAACAGCGATATAATGATGTTCGAATATTAAGATTGAAGGAATTTTCATGGTAAAGAAGTCAGAAAAGCTCTTAAATATGCAATAATCACGTTGATCGATAGTTTTACGTATAAAAATCAAATATTTTCTCTTTATAATATTAATTCTGATTAATATAAACAAAAACCGGCCAAGTAAAACTCGGAGTCGCACACAATGGGTTCCTTACTAAAAAACATCGAAAAAATCACATTTCTTGTATGTCCGGTCCTCCATTAATTTATGCCCGAATAATATTATTAGCAGTACCTATAATGTACTTATGTCTAACCGAATGTTTCTTTAGAACAGAAGAAATACCTACCTACGCCTAGATCCTCTGCTTAGTGTAGTTGGTTGTAAAATCCACTAAATCTGTTCCAAGGCTGCCTGACAAATACGAAGATCTCCTATAACAATAAATATGTTTATTGTTCGTTATCATTGTAAACGTTTTATATATTTTCTGCGTGTAGTTGTATATTTAGTGCATAATAATCCATACAACCGTAATCTCTGATGACAACCAACACAGGACATCTTATACCAAAAACGAGCCTTGTACTATAACAACCAGACAACGCGCAAGATCTTTCTTGCGCGTTGTCTGGTTATTACAGTACGTACGTTAATATATCGTATAGTATGTACATTAAACGACGTGCAAGAGCACATGACACGATCTTTTATGGAGTAGTAGAACTCTAAAAGAAGACGTGATAAACCACTTATCACTTGGATACGAACAGTGAAGAGGACTAAAAAAAGACAACTCTCACACTAGAGATCAAGCTCTGTGTCGCAGGGAACTATACAAACATACAATTAACGGACACATATTACGCCCAGACTCAGAACAACTCTTTGTGGATCACACAAAATTTTGTACTGTGTGGGAATCGAACCAGATGTCAAAGGATGATGGGTCATAACCTGAAAATGACACAATCACGCTCAGACTCAGAAAGCCGACCTTAAAAAGCATGGGAAATGAGGAAAGAAAGAAGAAGATACAAAACTAATATCAGTCTAAAATAAGTTTTGGGTGGGTATCTAAATTACGAGCTACGCCTTAAGCATTCACTGACTACTAAACTAACAGGAGCCTTAACATTAATAAATAGATATTTAATTGTTTATACCAATAAAATGAGCAAACTGGCATGCCGACCGTCTGATGCTAAATGATTACCATAGAAGATGGACGCACGCGTTACCCCCTAATTGAATTGCTAATGAAATTTATTTGAATAACCATCCAGGTGGTTTGAAAAATCTTGTAATTAAATTAGTACAATATATCTTTTAATGCTCTTGGTACTTAAACTTGGACTTTGACCGAGGCTCAAATGTCTATACTTAAGGTTTTCCAAAGGGCAATAGAACGTAGTACGTTGGGTTGGAAACGTAGTAAGCTGACCGCCCACATATCTAGTAGATTTGGCATCTAATAGAAAGGCATGGAAGACCATGGGGGAGACAGTGACCTTTGCTCAGCAATGGGACATAATGAGTTAAGAGAGAGAATCAATATTTTATAAGAAGAGAAACAATATTTTTAATAACGTTTTCCTTACTCCTGGATTGCCCATAACACAAAACTTTGGTGTTGAGATGTAGTGTCGACAATGCGGTAATAATTTTCTTGATAGTGCATTCATCCCCATTACCTAACTGCTAAAAAAGAGAGGCCAAAGTTTCGTGTCAGTTCTATTTGTGCTCTTACCTTGTCAGCGAATTGGCTATCAAAATACACCGACATTTTTTTTACATGTGCCTATAATTTGATTTTTATAAATAAATGAGTTTGACTCTGACTTACTTACCATCAAGCAGGGCCCCAATTCTGCTAATTTACGGATGAATTAATTGAATCTCAATTGTATCTCAGTAGCATTTTTAGTATCCTGCTAATAAATTTATTACCAATAGTTGGAAAAATATTGGTCTTAAATTATTTAGCAGAATACCTATAATGTAATACTAAAAATGCTAATAATTTAAGACCAATAGTTTTCCAACTATTGGTAATAAATTTATTAGCAGGATACTAAAAATGCTACTGAGATACAATTGAGAATCAATGAAGATTCAATTGAGCCATCCGTAAATTAGCAGAATTGGGACCCAGGCCGTACGCTTTCTTGCTACCGTGGTAGTATAAAAAAAACAGAATGCAAATTGTATAACAAAATATAAATTTACGTTTCTTTGACACTCAATAATTCAATGCATTGAAATTCATTCAATTGAAACAGTGACAGTCATAAATGAATGTCATGATCAAATGAGATGCCAAATTCATACATCAAACAAATTGATACCACCCTCGTGTTGAAAATAAAAATTTGATTTACATATCGATTTTATTTCAATTCATAATCATTTGGGCTTATACAATGGTTTAAAAATTAGTTTTAGGTCAATATGTTTGAAGTAGTTTGGGTCCCAACTTACAATTGTCTTAAATTTTCTCTACAAATTAGCAGTAATTAAAAGACAAAGATTTGTCATTTAAAACCAGCGATCGAATTACAGTCGCTTAATTTACTTTGACAATAAGATGGATATCAAATTCAAGACTATCAATCAATTAGTGTTAGTATCAACTTGCAAGCTCGTGCTACCAAGCCAAATATATTATATTTGACAATACCTATAGTATACCTAAAGTAAATGTTATCATATAGTCAGTGGAAAGGCAAAACTACTGAAAAGGAATTGGAAAATAAGATAAAACAATTATATCTTATTTCTCAATAGTTCCATTTTGGCTTTTTAATAATTTAGCCTTTCCATTGACGATTTTATTATTTCGTCACTTGAAAATCATTTATGTAATTAAGTTCAAAAATCAATTTTAGCATCCGTAGGGTAGGATTACAGCTTACAAATAAGCAAATATACTTCAGTATAAAGAAATACAAGATTTTACATGATAGTATTTCTCTAGATTTCATTGAACAGGGCGATGAATCTGTATGGCATCGTAAAAAAATCGTAAAACAAACGACGGCGTAGCTATCTCTCTTTGCCGCTGCTTTGCCTATAACTTTATTCATTTATGTCGTTTATTCGCTAACTGTGCGTTGTGATTGCGTCAACCACGAACTCGCGTTTAAAAAACAAATAGATGATGAAAAGATTTTTTTTTCGAAAGTATTTATGCAATCACCACAAAACACCTGATAATATTGGTATTTTTATTATAACTTATATAATTTTACAAGTTTCAATGTTTTTCTGATAATACGCATGAGTGACACCCCTGGTGTTGCAAACGTCCATAGGCTACGGTAACTGCTTACCATCAGGCGGGCCGTATGCTTGTTTGTCACCTTGGTAGTATAAAAAAAAAAAAAAAAATATTTAAACTTCCTGCACACAGTTACAGAGTAGACTTAATGCCTTAGGCATTTTCTACCAGTCAACCTTAATGTAATTTAATTAGGATAAAAAGTAATATTAGACTACCATTCAGGCTATAAGCTAAACATGTTTACGTGTTCAGTAAAACCCTTTTTTATTGCTGTAAGTAAGATACCTTACCCTACCCTACCCTTTCGCGCAATATTATTCCCTCCGTTATTTTTCTCGTGAAACAAGCAACCTAGCAGTTAATAATGAATAAGAATAAGTAAAATAAACATCTAAAAATATATGCAAAAAAACATTTCCGCAACTGCAAAGCCATGAGTCGAGATAAAGGCGGCACAAGAGGCGGCACACAGAAAAAGTTCTCACTGTAAGCCTAAAATAATGCTGTGAAAGCAAGAACATTCCCCCGGGAACAGAACCCAACCCTGTTTACATACAAAAAGCGAACTCAGATTTGTTGTGACTGTATCTCTTTTCAAACGTAACGTAAATATTTCCGTAATACACCGATGTATAAATAAGTACCTATAAACAGGTAAGTAGTCACTATTCAAAAGAATTTTATTCGGAACTACATATATAGACGTTTATCTGTAGTCTCACAAAAGTAGGCTAATGTTATTGGGTCAGCGAGTAAATCCCATCACCGCTTTAGAACCATAGGTAGAGAAGTACCTAACTAAAATACGCTTGGCAGCTCAATATTTTCTTTTATATGATAGGTAATATTTTATAAAATTTGGTGTCATACAGTGGGCTATGAAAAGCAGCGATATATTGAATCAGTGTTCTGTTCTGCATTTGGAAAATTATGCACACTTCTACATAGGTATAATCACTAATTTAAGTGGTAATATTTCTTTTTGTAATAATGTAATATATATATTGTTATAACTATAAAATTAAATAATGTTCTTCAGACCAATTGCAATTAGAGTGACTCATTCTACAACGAGTATATTATAATTGTTATAAATATCTACTTACGATAATACTTCATAATATTATTGTTTTTCAATTTAATAATACAGTTGTGTAGAAAAAGTAGCACTTCGATTTCTATAAAAACGTCACTAGTCTAAACTTTTAAGTTAGAAAGACCACAAATGTGAATTGTTGCTCTAGCAACAATTCACATTTGTGGTCTTTCTAACTGGCGTAATAGTAGATAGATAGAAAGGTTATTCTTTATTGATCACAAAATTAATTAAGTAGGCTAGTATCCGTCCAAATGTATGGAGGAGACCCGTGCCCAGCAGTGGGGCGTTTATGGGTTGAGATGATGATCACT
The DNA here is from genome assembly GCA_947095525.1 of Trisateles emortualis. Classification (NCBI taxonomy): domain Eukaryota; kingdom Metazoa; phylum Arthropoda; class Insecta; order Lepidoptera; family Erebidae; genus Trisateles; species Trisateles emortualis. The sequence continues at coordinate 8,096,888 of OX352735.1, read as the reverse complement.
AAATATTACAACATTTTAAATTAAATACGCAGAGAATAAAAACTAGGTACAATGGCGGCCTTATATGTATGTAGTATTGTGTGTCTAACGTTTTGAATATTTTAAATGCACAAGTGCCTGCAGAAACCTACGTGCATTTTCTATTCCGTCACTCTCATAGTCCGATGAGACGGCAATCTAACACGACCAAAGACGGTCCAGGTGCAGGACCATCTGTTTTTCACGCTTTCCGAAGCATTACGTGAACACACGTGTGAACTATAATATCTCCCGTACTATCTCCGTGACTGAAAATTCAGTATTTCGTATACTTATTACAAATGTAAATAGTTTTACATAGCTGTAAATACTTCCAATGCCGTCTAAGTTCGGCCTTCACATACGGCAAGGCTAGAATTTTGCAACAACAACACACTTTCGTTAGTAATTCAGTTTATCGATACTAAAACTAAGTCGGGGAAGGAACGTAAAGATAAAAGTAAACAACAGCGCACTGTACCACCACATATCAGTTTACGCGTCGATTTATAGGCACTACTATATGTGTGTACACGACAAAAAAAAGGATCTTTATAGCCCCATCAGACATAAATATTCGCTTTCCAGTTTAAATAATGGATTAAAATCTCTCATAACTGTCCAACACGATACTATCAGACTGCACAAATAGTTTTGCAAGGTTTTTTTTGTCAGGAGCACAATTCTTTGTCTACGTTTAATTTATCTATATATAGATATCATCACGCCCGTCTTCTATTTGGGTAGGCAATATGGTATGATTTGCCAATAGCTTCGATCCAAAAATACTTCTTTCGATTCCTCTCCATTCATTAACATCATCATTCATAATGTATCTATGAATATACGTATTGTTCATAGATGAGGTGAGGTGGAACGACCTTCTTCGCAAAGTGCCTATTACCTTGCTAAGTAATACAGCTCGGCGGTACTTGGCAAGGCCTATGTCCAGTAGTGGACTGCGATAGGTTGATGATGATGATGTATGTAATTAGTAATATCTTAGTATATTAGCCAGATGTCTGGTTGCTATAGTAGCCTAGTTTGCGATCAGATATTCGTATGTAAGCTATGTTATGAATACAAAAATACTAACTGTTGCCCGCGGCGCCGCCCGCGTTGATGCCGGTTATCACGATAAAAAATAGCCTATTCGCTATTCCAAAATCCGTTTAGTAGTTTTTACGTATAAAAGTAACAGACATTCATACATGCATCCATCCTTTGTAAGGATGGATGCATGTATGAATGTCTGTACTTTCAAATTATAATATTAGTAGGATTATAGAAGAATCTAACCCAAACATATTTAAGGGCCCCTTTTCCGAAATTAACGTTTCTAGATCGAGTTGTTTTCAGAGAAATCAATATATTAAAATTCGCAAAAAAATATATAGTACAAATACATGTTTGATCTAGTGACTTTTTTGGTTAAAAACGCAAAATTTAACTTTTTGCTCGATAAAAAAGAAGTCTGAAGTTAAGTCGATTGTGAAAGTATTTCAAGTTGTATGAGACTTGGGGGAACGCAACTTGTATGAAAATTTAACATTTCATTTACTAATCGGGTTTGACAGGGATATTATTGGATAGATTTATAAAATTGCACTTTTTTTTTTTTATATAACATAAATACGTGAAAAACTGCTCGCACGCGACGCGCGCACCGCGCCAGTGTCCTGCCGGACGTCATCGAGGGAGGACCTACGCAATTTTTGCTCGCGACCACATTATCGTCGCCACAATATAATACGTCACAATATAATACTGTAATGTTTTTCTCTACACAGAATAGCGAAGTCAGCATGACTAGAATTTTGAATCTTTAATATCTTTAATGAAAACATTCACCTTTACATATTTATACATACTAACTGAGGATCAGAATGGCGCAGCGGTAGTGAGGCTGCCTTACGGACTTAGGGTCCCGGGTTCGAATCCCGGTAAGGGCAAATGTGCATGGACATTTGTTTCCGAGTGATTAATGTTTATACATAATAAGTATTTACAAAAAAAGTATATATGTATTATATCAACTATCTGGTGTCCACGATGCAAGCCAACGATATTTATTTATTGACTAGTTGTTGTCCTCGACTTCGTTCGCGTGGAAATTTGAAAGAGTATTAAGAGCGTATTCACAAAATAGCGCAGCTACAGATTAGGTAATTATCGGTCGACCGGCCGTGGAGTGCGCGTGTGTGCGTGATCCTCGCACACATACATTGTTCGTGAAGTATATTCGGCACAGTGCAGGGTGCGTAAACTTTATTGTTATATTACGGTAAGATTTTTGGTGTTATAATATTATTGTTCATTTGTAGAATATTATGTTATTATTAGAGAAGTAAAGGAACACATTGGCATACCATATCTATTCTAATACATATTATTATTATAAATGCGAATATTTGGATGAATTGATGTACCTAAGTACCTATGGATCTTTTTCTTGCTTGTTTCTGCCTGGGGTTGTAAGTGCGGGCAGGCCTCCGTCACTCGCTCAAGGTCACGCGCTATGTGCCTATCGCTATGTAGGTAGCTCGTAACCGAGCCGATCGCCAGTGGGCTGCCGCACGCGACACAAAGCGCGCACAACACGTTTCCCGCTCAAAACGCATTATTCCGATATTTACGTACACTACGTATATTAAGTTTTGACTAACGACACGATGGTTGATTATTGTGAAATCGTTGGATGTCATAGTCAAAAGAAAAAAATAAAAAAAATACTTTTTTTCATTGCCGAAAGATGAAGAAAGGTACGTTACGTTATTTGAAAGTAGGGACGCATTTTAGCTGGCTTCAGTTAGTAGTACCTAGTAATTTTAAAATGCTTCTTGTGTGTAGGTACTCTTCCTTAAAAATTTACGAGAAAGTTAGAAAGACAACCCTACCGCATTCGTGCAATGATGAGCTTGCACGTGAGTCGCACGGCGGGCAACACAATCTCGACTCTTTGTGCGCGTACTTATGGTACATTTCTTTTCGCTGCGAACATCAGGTACTATTATTAAGATTTTGTAGGCTATTATGGCGTAGGTATTTTCGCTTTTGTATGGGAGTGATGTATCTGTTACGTAGTAACTATTTAGTAATCTGTGGTGCGGGTGAAGCCGTGGGTGGAAACTAATGCCATAACATGGTACCTAGCCTACAAAAAAGTAGTAGGTACTACTTTTTTGTGGGCTACTTTTTTGTAGGCTAGGTAAGTACAAAAAACAAAAATGATCATAATATTAATAGACCACAGCCAAATTATTTATTTATTTAAAACTTTATGCACAATCGCACACAAGCGGACTTAATGCCATAGGTATTCTCTACCAGTCGACCTTGGGTGATACAGAGATGAACATAGGTAGTAGGTGCACTCAAAAACAAAAAAAAATGGATAAGACAAAGAAACAAATTTAAGATAGTAAGGATATAGATTCAACAATATCTAAAAAAATATATAATGAATATATATGCTGTGGTATATATAATATATAAAATAAATATAAGTACTTACTTACATAAATAAAATTTATAAATATAAACAAAATTGTTATGAAAGTGTTAGACGTACTAATTCCGGCGATTTATCAGCGAGAAGAGCCCGAATCTATACTTAAATTACTACACACATCGGTGTAGTTGTGGTCTTGTGTGTGTGAGTAGTATAAGTACTCCAGGGCTCATTTAGGGATGCGTTTTGGAAGAAACGTTTCCTATCCCAGGGATACTCCATCATAAAGCCCTGGTGTTAAAAAAATGGGTCGGGAACACGCAAGTGATACCTTTGGTATTGCAAGCGTCCATGGGCTACGGTAACTGCTTATCATCAAGGGGGCCGTATGCTTGCTTATCATAAGGTGGTAGAACAAAAAAAATGCTTATTAAATTTGCATATTAGGTAAAATAAAAATAGCTACCTCACACTCCCATAGATGCTAATACGCCATAAATCGATTTAGGTATAATCCTACCTACCTACCTACTACCAAAAAAAATAGTTGACCTCCTATTCCCGAGACCTACTGAATATACATACAAAATTTCATAAGAATCGGTCAAGCCGTTCCCGAGGAGTTTTGTTTGTTACAAACACTGTGACACGAGAATTTTATATATTAGATCATCGCCTGCTTTGTCAATACATTCATAACAATATAAGTGTATTAGTGTTTACAGTCAATAGTGCAGTGGACATACATCAAGCTATACGTTTTTGTTGCAAACTACCTCTTATTACCAGCACGCCAATAATATTTGAACTACTGATTATTTATACTGTGGCGTACTCGCCCGCCGCCATAGGTCACCGGAGTTCATATCGCAACGGCTCCTGTGCAACGCGGGCGCAAGCCGTCTCCGTGCGTAAAATGCCTAAACTTTCGGGAAAAGGGGCCCTTAATAGTGTAATCCGATTATAATAGACCAAGCAAATATTGTAAATCCAACACAGTTTGAACGTGTGGTAACAGCTTTTTTCACTCCACATAAGTGCATATCTCTATTAAAATTATTTTATGGGAAATTAATCTGCAAACTGTGAGGCATACGGTCCATAAAATGAATAAACGCAGGTGTTTTAACATTTTTGGTCACGAATGCATTAAAAAGGTGTACATGTATTAATGGAAAGCCTTTTAATCATGTTTTAACAGCCTATGTTATAAGCAGTTTGAACAATAGGAAATTGTACAGAACATTTTCTCTTTATAAAACTGATCGGAGTATGGCGTCGTAATTTTGTTTTATACTTCTTGAGTGGTAAACAAGCGTACAGCATACCTGATGTCAAGCAGTTACTGTAGCCTTTGTATGCTTGCAATCCAAAAGGGCATTACTAGCGTTGTTACCAATTCAAAACGTTTAATAGTAGTTTTATGATGAAAATTCCCTGAAATAGGAAAACGTTTCTCTGGAAACCTTAATAATTACAAGCATACACCTCTGCACTCGCTAATAATGCCATTGTTATGTAGTAGGTAATTAGTTAGGTTTTCGATCACGTGGACTAGTTGACCCGCGTAGCCGGTCTAGAGGACACAGAAAGAAACACTTATAACACAAATCCTTACCAATATTATAAAGGTAAAAGTTTGTGAGTATGGATGTATGAATGTTTGTTACTCTTTGACGCAAAAAATACTGAACGGATCTGAATGAAATTTGGCACAGAGATAGATTATGGTCTGGAATAACACAAAGGCAAAAATTTTACAGCGATAACCGACATCCACGCGAGCGGAGCCGCGGGCAACAGCTAGTATAATATACATTTAATAGAACACACGGGGTGTACCTATTTTAGGCCAATCTAATCGAAATAATTTCAAGTAAAAGCGAAATTTTCCACTTACATTAATGCATGTAATATTATAGATCTCAAACTCATAATACAGCCTTAACTTTCGGTGTCGTCGTTGTAATTGTATGTAGACGTGATTGATACTTCCGACAGCAGCAAAGTACCTTAACGCCTTTATTGGAATACCCTTATCAAATAAAAAGGGTAACAAGTTTACTTTCCTATTTTAACTTTGAACAAAATCATAAAAAGGACGTTTAAATTATAATTAGCTTTTCTATGACTATGATTTTATTGTACACCTAGAATAATATTAAATAGTATAGATTGAAAGTACTATTGACAAAAAAATGCTCGACCATCATGGTAGTTTAATGCAAGATTGCAAAGTATACGGGTAAATGAAATGATACAATGAAGAATGGGGCAATAGTATTTCATTTAAGCAATTTTAGCGAGATTAAGACACAATTTGAATTTTAATTTGTGGAATTATATGTACTATATGTTTAATAGACTTCCTTTAGATATAAAGAGTGCTGTCTATCAGACGGATTTTGAATCCAGGCTAAAGGCTTTTCTTATTGAAGGGTGTTTCTACTCACTCGAAGAATTTAAAAAAATGTCATTAAATGTTGTCATTTTTGTATTATTATTACTTTTGAAATAACTAATTTTATATAATTTTTGACATTTTATTTTAGCTTTGACATTTTATTTATCTTTGACATTTTTTTCATTTTTGACATTTCTTTTTATACATCTTCGACATTTTAATCTTTTTTTTGTTTTTGTGTTTTTGATATCAATAGGAATTATGACAAATTTTTAAACTGATTATTATTGTTAATTCATCACAATTGTTTGATAAGTGCCATTGCCATGTTAATAATGTCTATTTTAGTTTTAAGTTATAATTTGTAATTGTTTCAACACAATGTAATATTGTTCAAGAAATAAATTAAATTGAAATTGAAATTGAAAACTAGTTAATCAAATCATGGACCATCTGCTAACGGTAGGGGAAAACATTGTGAGAAAACCACATGTCTTAAAATAAATTCTAAAGATATGTCGGATTCACCAACCCGAATTAGGCCAGCGTGTGCGAATTAGGGCCTAAACTACCTCTCTCGCTTGATAGAGGAGAGGTGACCAGTATCCAGCAGTGGGACTTATATGGGTTGCTGTAATAAGTTACAATTGTATATGTAAAAGATATATACATAGGTATATGTATACATGTAAGTGTACATACGGCCATTTAGTTTAACCAACTAGCGCCAACTTTATCGACAATAGGCATAGACAAGTTTAACTCAACATTCAGTTATTTATCAGCAAATCCTAATTGTATTAGAGGGAAAAGTAAAACTGAAGAAGCCAATAAAATGTATAATAGCTAAAAGAAAATAAGAATCTTTGTTCTCCTTAGAAATTCAAAAAAGAAAATTACAAATCAATTTTTAACAAAGAAAAATATTACGGCTATTAGACTCTTCTATTGTACTTATTTTTTACAAATTACCAACTTTTATATGCTTAAGTAATAGAGTTTTAAAATCATTTTTGTAATACAAACAAGCTATTTTCTAGTCTGAGATGTAAAAAACATCTTTATTCAAAGAGAAAAAGTTCAGGATCTACCTAGTTTGCAATCTGATAGCTATGTATGAACTGCCCCAAAATATAATTATTTTTATCCGAGATCTTTGAAATAAGAGCAAAGTCAAATAAATCTGTGGACGAATATCCGACTTTGGTAGAATAAATAACTAAACTAACGTCAAACAGAGGCCTAATGATTATCACTAGACATAATAAATTTATACACAATCATAGTTCTGATATGGCTGCATTGCATTGATTTGATTTGACATTCCAGAAAGCAATATTGGCGGGAGCCATGTCAATAAAGAAAATCTTAACATTCCAACTAAGGTAAGTTGAGGGTAAGTTTCACGTACCTAATCTTGTTTTCACATTAACTTATGCAATAGACCAAAGACTAAGTACGTAAATGTAATAAGTAAAGTGGAAAAACTAAAGTGATTGATTTAGCGAAGTTTGTGAGCGATTGAAGTTACCAGCTGTCGAACAGTGATACACATAACTTTATTGGATCGCTGGCCAGACGGATCGCTAATCTTAACTAAGTTACTGGTCACGTATCTAAATAAGGAAATGTTACATTCGTTTTGGTAAATAAAAATAGAAGGGTCTGCAATATCACGCTACAATAAACTAAGATTGTTATTCTAAGAATAGGTTCAAAAAAAAGCTAACATCGTTCTAGCTTTACAAGACTTTTAAGAGGTCGTTAGCTTGTTTTGAAAATGAATGAGCCTCTAAACTATGAACCATTAAAAGCCAATGATGATATTGAGCTACCAATCTAACTTAAATAAAATATCTAGGTGTTTAATTCTAGTAATGGGTTTCATTTCAGCAAAAGACAGCCGGCTTTTACTTAGACGTATTTGGGGCAGACTTAAATAGAAAAAGACAGCTGATACATATTTATTATTGTTAAATGTCGAAGTTCAAGTTTAGAATCATTTTAACGTAACGTTAATGTATTTTCCACAACTAAGTATAATGTTTCATTAGCTTGATACAATTCTTAATAATCTTAAATACTTAGGCTCATCACTCTTGGATCTGTAATATAAATACTCAGGCTTTAGCTTTGCAGTATGAGAATTACTTCGCTCTACGTCACATTCCCGAGACAACGTAGCCACACTTCAGGCCATGCCACACATTTTTAATAGAATTATAATGTGCATAATAAGTTAAGAATCCGTATGATATTCACTAATTAGATTTTCAAAGCTCATCTCAAGTTCACCCTAGAGGAAAATTTCAATGAAGTCATTTATTTTACATATTCACCTATGAACAGGGATGCGAACTAGGAAAGGAAAACTCATTGTGCACTCACCGTTTCCCTTTGCAAAACACGTTTTCTACGGTGCATACCTATTATCAAACACATGATGGATAGACAGCCTTATTGTACCTTTTGTGCTGCGTAGCTCACTATCATTCCACGGCGTCACGTACATACACCACACCATATCTCCTTCTTTTGCCTCAACACAGTTTATAGCAGGCTTGCAATGTAAATACTGGTTTTCTTTATAAGTATACATACCGTGCATACAGGTCGCTACAGTTATTTTACTTTGGATGTCATCAACGCAGGTAATTAACAAAAAGTCTTTTTATACAACGTAAATTATAACGTTGTTGTCAAAACAAGATTTAGCGAACGAAAATCTTGTGTAGATATAACTATGGCTTTAGTGTTCTCCTTGTATTGTGTAGCTGGCTCGTTGTAGTTATATTATTTTCCTGAATTTTTGCTACCTTGAATTCAATTAAAAATAATAAAACTTCACTAAACTATTTCTAAGGATTCAGCGTTCCTTTATTGACTTTCTCTTTTTAAAAATATATTTTCTTAAAATATTCTCTGGCAGATTCCTTTTTAATTTTTAAACGTTCAGCACTTTCTGTCTTGAGATTTTTTGCCATCGTATTTTTAAATTTCTTAGTCTGCTACAATACATACTTATTAAAAATACATTTCAAGCTATCTTGACTAGTATTTAAGTAACAAAAAGGTCGTCCAACGATACTGTCCTCGTGAAATCCCCCAAAGTTTCCTCATAGAACGATACTTGCACAGAATTAGATCGACTCAAACTATTCTAATATAAAGGTATCTTACCTAAGCGGGGCCTAGACTAATACAGAGTGAATTAGAAAATTGATTTTGTACAAAGATAGCGATTTTCCTTGGATATTCTACTTCGTTTCTATTTTGTTTTCATATTCAGTAACAGTTTTAAAAGTGGTACGAAACGAGCAATTCCAATTGACTGGGGAAGGATTCTATCTTACATTACCACAGCCGTGATTCCGTGCGTAAGTAAAAATTTCTAGTTGTAGTTTAAAGGCACCCGGTTTCTTGTTTTTTAAATCACGTTTTCCCAATCCCAGGGTACTCATAGCACAAAACTTTGGTTGTTACAAGATGTATGACAATGCGAGTTTAAAGCTCTTAATATTGCAAACGTCAATAGGCTACAGTAACTGTTTACAGTACGCTTTTTTGTCACCGTAATACTTAGTATAAAAACGAACAAATTATAAGATTTAAACTCCATATGTTGCAAAGACAGTTTCAAAGTACCACAACATTGTAGTTTTCCGACTGTATTTTATAAATTCCTACTTTTAAAACTTGCAATATAAATCTGGCAGTAATTTGCAGATGCATTTTCAACATTCCAGAGTGTGTGTTTATGTAAATTTTGTAGCATGTACAAAATAATGTATGTCTATTAGATAGTAAGCAGTAACTGTGGTCTTTGAATCATTAACAAAGATTACAAAGAGGTAAATTTTGTAAGTTTGGATATAGTGTAGTATTCTCTGAAAGTTATAAGGAGTTATAAGGTTTTTAAAGGGTCGGCAACGCGTGAGTGATACCCCTGGTGTTGCAAACGTCCATAGGCTACGGTAACTGCTTACCATCAGGCGGGCCGTATGCTTGTTTGCCACCTAGGTAGTATAAAAAAAAAAAAAAGTACTGATCTGATTCTAAATATAGTTTCACTAATAGCATGCTGATGAAATTATCCTTTAAAGCTAATAGGTATGTTACTTTTTATCGACATACGAAGCTAGGGCCAAAACCATCTCAATATCAAAATAAGACATAAGCCTCCAGCGTCCTGGACCAACCTTGTTCATCGGCTACCAGCAACTGGAAGACGCAACATGGGCAAGCTGCTCGCAAGGTGGACCGACGACCTCGTGAAGGCTGGTAGCCTATGCTGCCAGCAGCCTTCTATATGAATATCACAAACACAACAATATTCCTAAAAGGTTTTCAAAAATAAGTCCAACGTAATACGAGAACAAAAATCAGGGAAGTCATAGCACCGTAACACTCATACCAATATTTATTCCCATTGTAATAGAAAACAAACATTCTGCTCTCGATAAAACAAATTACAAAAAGGCTAACATCATAAATAATGGCAACGTGCGCAGAACAATTTGCTTTGTCAGAAAACATTTTGATCTTTTTGTCGCTTACAAAAGCGAACTAATACTACCGTTGAGAACTAAATAACTGTGTTGTTGCTGTATTTCATATTACTTCTGTGTTCTATTTATACGAATGAGCAAACTAAGTTTACGTGTCTATTATACTAGTTAGATGGCTAACAAGTGTATGGGCTGCCTGATGATAAGCAGTTACCGCACCCAATATACACTTGCAACACCAAACTCTCTAGACAAGTGGCATAAACGGTAGTCGAATCGAAAAATCAAAAAGCAAATGTATGGGATTTGATGTAAGTTTGGAATATAATGTCGTAAACTTACGTCAAATCCCATACATTTACTTTATTTTTATTTTTAGATTCGACTATCGTTTATTATGTCACTTGTATAGAGGGTTTGGTGTTACAAGTGTCTATTGGGTGCGGTAACTGCTTACCATCAGGCAGCCCATATACTTGTTGGCCACCTAAGTAGTATAATAAACACGTAAACATAGTTTGCTCATTCGTATAAATAGAACACAGAAGTAATATAAAATACAGCAACAACACAGTTATTTAGTTCTCAACGGAGGTATTAGTTCGTCAGACTAGAGGAGTTAGAGCGTCATTCATATTTTGCCGATAAGTTTTACCAGGATTTTTTTATAGAGTATTCCTGGAAAAGGAAAAATATTGTTTTGAAAAAAGCATCCTTAAATATGTACCTACTGGAGACCTGACTATGTATCTATAAAACATTTATTTCTAAACTTGTACATAAATCTGTCAAGCATTTGATAGGATTCTTGAGGCAGTTTATAAACCAAGCTAAGCTAACATACAACCCAATGCGAGCATCGCAGTATAAATAATCGTAACGAAATCCAAATTGAAAACGGGTGAAACTGAGGTATCCAGCTAGTATATTATAAATTATAATGAATATTCAGCAATGGATTTGTGTTATTAATGTTATTGCAATAATATAATTGAGGATAATTGGGACTTTTAAATTTTATTTACATTAGTGGATTTACAAAACAAATATAATTTTATTTTGCGCGCTAGCAATACCCTATTTCTATTGATTGGTGGTACTGGCCGCTTCGCCAGGCGCGGGGCAGTATGCGTAATGCATTTCCATCTTTCAAAAAAGAAAAGCACATCCTGGCCTTCTAAACCTAACGATAAAATTCATATTTGACAAAAAATAAATACATACAGACAAACTTGAACCTCCTCCTTTTTGGAAGTCTAGTCACGCAGATGTCACCACGCGCCCACTGTAAGCTATATTTTGAATGTTCAACTTATCCAAATCAATTATTATACATCCAAATTTGTAATTCAATCAATTTTATTACGAACAAGCCTAACAAATGACAGCATTCAATCGCTCTTTGTAATTCAGAAAGCGTTTTAATCTTGGACCCTTATCAAGATCTAGTAAATTGATGTCATTTTGGATTACTCTTCGATTGGACTCCTAAGAGCTTTTATTTATTTATATTGACAATATTGGTGAACATAGGAGACACGGCAGATTGTAAGTGTGGCCTGTTTGACTTAGGGAATATTGGCTATACGGATATTAACTATCTACGAACTGAATGTTTACGTTATTGAATTTTCATGGCAGTATTGAAATTTCTCTGTGTAAGTATTTGCATATCTAAAAGATAAAATATGTGACTTTCAATTCTGTGAAATTCAAACGTACGTACTTACTTATGAAATGATTAAGGTCTAAAGTACCAATTTAGGAACGCGTGTATAAAGAAATATTTTCCTATTCGAGGGATACTCCATAACAAATTGGTATTACAATTTTTTACATATAAGTGAAGCTCTAAGTTTGCAAGCGTCTAGGCCACATCAAGCGGATCATTTGTTATCCACTTAAGTATTATGAAAAATACCATCTGTTAAACGGTAAAAAAATTACCATGAGGTAATGCACTAGATCTTCACAATCCACTCTCAATCCTACTAATATTATAAATATGAAGGTTTGTGAGGATATATGGATGTTTGTTACTCTTTCACGTAGAAACTACTGAACACTACATAGATATAGCCCTATGCCAAATTTCGTCCAAATCCGTTGTCGCTTTTTCTATTATTCTATATTATAGTCTGGAATAGCGAATAGGCTACTTTTTATCGTGATAATCGACATCCACGCGGGCGGAGCCGCGGCCAACAGCTAGTCTGTGTTTATCAACGCACCTCTCGCCACCGACAGGGAGTTCATCCTCACATCCTTGCACCTCAAACATGCCGTACCGTAAGTTTCCAGAGGAATTTCTTACCACGTACGATTAGGCTGTTGAATGAGCTCCCTGCTGAGGTTTTCCCAAGAGACTATAGCATGGGGTTCTTCAAGAAAGGAGTTATAAGGTTTTTAAAGGGTCGGCAACGCGTGAGTGACACCTTTGGTGTTGCAAACGTCCATAGGCTACGGTAACTGCTTACCATCAGGCGGGTCGTATGCTTGTTTGCCACCGTATAAAAAAACAGCTTAGTAGAAGAGCCATAGTGACACTCAAATACCTTCACCTTTAATGTATATGAATCTATCCTGTTTACCATCAGGTAAGCAGCACCCAACGGCAATAAAAAAGACTGGAAAAACGAATGAAGTTCATTTTAGTCAGTCAGAAAATATTCACTTGCGAATAAAATCAGACTCCAAGATATCTTTTCACTGCTATTTCATTTCAAACAAATTGTCAAAAAACTCGATCACATTAAAAAAACATTGGTAATGAGGTGGCTTATCTGAAGTCTCGGAGCCATAAAAATTGATGAAGCTTCCACCAACACCCTCTAACCTCCTTTAATGGAAACGATAATTGAAAACTTCAGTTTAATCCGAGACTCTTGCGTAAATTGAAACCCAGTGGAGCAGAAAAGAGATAATTATTTAAAATTATTAAAAACCACTGATTCCTCCAGGCTCATTCACTGGCTGAGTTGATTTGTTTTTGTTTGCACCAGCCAATTGCATTGCAAATTAAATATTTTTAAAAGAAAATTTCTACCTGGTTACTTTGCTAGTAGCAATACTGTGCATTATGTGGTAAGAAGTTAGTTGCCGCAACTCCACGTTTATAATCCTATAAACGTTTTGAAATAAACGTATTCCTATCCCAGGGATACTCCCATCTTAAAACCTTGGTGTAAAAAAATGGATTGGTAACACGCAAGTGATACCTCTGGTATTGCAAGCGTCCATCGGCTACGGTAACTGCTTACCATCAGGCGGGCCGTATACTTATTTGCCTCCTTGGTAGTTTAAAAAAAAATCCTATTTTGCACGCGACGACTAACGTTTAAAGCACCTTTCTTGGCTTAATATGTTAGTCGTTCGTACGAAAAAGAGGGACAGAGCTAAATACCGTGTATAGCTCCGTCCCTCTTTTTCGCTTGAATGACTTATGTTTACCACGTCATAGTAAGTTAGGTGGATGGAACGGGAAAATCATTTCGTGTCAGAATAAATGCTTATTGAAAACATACAGGTGCAATGTCCTTAGCGATATAAAGACATATATTATTTAGAATATACATATATACATAATATTATTTAGAATTTACAAGCATTTAGGTGTATAATACACTGCTCTGTACACTTACAGTGTCACAATAAGTTAATATGTTTAATACTGCTTACCATCAGGCGGGCCGTATGCTTGTTTGCCACCTTGGTAGCATAAAAAAACTGTAATATAGATTAAAATCCGTTTTGTAAGTAACAGCGAATTCGCTACTAATATAACATAGTATTTTAATCTGAACATTTTATAATATTAAACTAGCCATTGCCCGGTTTGTACGCGTGAATGTACCCTATGGGTTTCCTGAGTCTGGGTGTACTTTGTGTCCGTTAATTGTATTTATTTACTTTTGTTACAGTGGCCCAACACGTGCAGTGAGCCATTACAAGTAAAAATACATTATTATGTGCCTTACAAAGTATTATATAGAAATAACTTACAAAAAATTACAAAACGGCCTAATTTGCTGTTGAAAACGTCAACTTCTGGGTATTGAGCATATTATTATAATATATGTTTGTAAAATCCCTCACGACACGCGTTTAAGTAAAAGCAACATTTATGCAAAGTCATGTATAATGCCTTTAAGTGTATAATAAATAAAAACCTCAACGTAAATCTTAAACTCGTAAGCGAGAAAGGTTATTTCTCGACATAATTTTTATCAATAAAATATAAGTCATAATGGACCATAAATTTTCTTTGCAGGTACATGGCAGCTCTTAAAATGTCCTTGATTAATGTTCAACAAGAGTAATGAATTGTTCACCGAAAGAGCAGTCGTGCTCAGAATAAAACGGACCTGCAATATTGAACGTAGTTCTGGAAACCTTTGTTGTTAGCTGAAATCTCTTTTCCTTATAACTCGACTAAGCTAACTAGATGTTAAAGCGGGAAGGCTACCTCACTATTCGAGCACCTATTTGGCTTGATCAGGTAATTATGTATGCTTATTTACTTCCTATTTGTGTACACATATTTATGTACAATATACACACTTACATTCGATATACTTACTAGTGGGTTCCAGTAGAAAACCAGCGCCAAGTTACTGCTTGGCACACACTGAACTGGACACCTATTTGGAGCAGCCATGAGACACACCGTGCTTTATTTGATCTGTTAACTGTTAACAGTCGTTAGATCACGACAGAGGCTTAAATGTATTCGATCTAAATAACTATGTCACCACATTGGCCAAACGAAAAGAAAGAAGAATGTCCAGGTTAAACAAGACAATTACGAGTACTATACAGCTTTTTAAAAACTACAGATAATTACTAACCTCTGATCGTCTGTCTGTTATTATAACCTAAAAGTTATTTTATTCTTGCTAAAATAACGTGCTACATTACTCAAAAACTCGTTTCGAACCGAGATAGAATATTGTCCAGATTTTCATCAAACAATAATATACGTTTTATACAAAACCAACACTGATTTGTATCTACCATTCGAATTAAATAAGTATATATAAAAAATATGTATATGTAATTTTTTTCTATCCACGGCTTCGTCCGCGCGTACAATTCGAGGGGAACTGTGATTTTCTTGGGATAAAATATTATAGTATCCAATATGGTAGGTACTCCAGACTATAATCTATTTCCATGCCCAATATCATTCAGATCCGTTTAGCCGTTTTGGTGTGATTAAATAACAATCACCCATAATATCCATCCATCCAAATTTTCGCATTCATAATATTAGTATAGAAACCTGTACTATTAAGTATTCTGTGGTATAGATATAATAATTATAGTATTTATCTATAACATGTATGACTGCAAGTATAAAGAAATAAATAAATTTTAATATTATAGTACCATAACCTGCCAGTTGCTTTACTATATTATTTATGGCCAAAAAAAAATCAAAAGGCTGTCTAGAAGAAATAGCTTTTAGCGATAAGTGATTTTTTGAACCCAGTAGTACAAAGAGTCCCTTGTACAATTTTGTTAAAAAAACTGTAACATGTAATTGGGAAACAAAAAGTAATATTTGTATTCTATTCTAAACTAGCAGCTTGCCCTGATTTAGACCGGTTTAAAAAAAACACGTTTAGGAATTAAGTTTCCAAAATTGATTTAAGATTTTTTTAACCAGACAAGTTAAGTCGCTTTGTAGCGAAAGAATATAAATTGCCGTGACAGATATGAATATCTTCATGTGGTCTACGAAACAAAGCAACTGTGAGTATTTGAAGCACGTGTCAATGTCATGTACAAAGATTAGGAAAATAAAGGCCCTAGATGCGATCCTTGGGGAACTCCGGTAGGTACCAATACCCTACCTAGCTTGAGTTGTAATTGTACATTACAACAGCTTCAGATCCATTAGAAATGTACGATTATAACCATCTCAATAAACCAAATTTAGCAATACGTTCTCACTCCGTTTAAACACCGTTAGTAATCTAATCTTGTTATTAATAATCCTAAGCCTACAGACTTTCACTAGGAATTTCTAAGTATTTTAATTAAGCCTTGGTTTGTACAAACATTTTGTGTAACCACACCATCAATATTAAACAACTGTTTGAACTTTGAAACTTAACTACGCCGAATATGAACTAAGAACATTGCTTGGTTGTATTGAAATTTTGATCGATACTGTCTGCGTTGTACATGCAGTTGAATCATCGCCTGTTGGTGGTGAGTGACAAATTAAAATATTTTGTGGTGTTGGATGTAATGCACAAACACAGGTGTGATATTTATTCTACCATTCTTATAGTCCGATGGGATGACAATTCGATACGACCGAAGACGGCGTACGACCAACCACTTTACAGGCTTTTGAGGTACGTGTGAATATCCAAATTTCGGACATCTGTCGAAATTAATTTTATGAAACCATTCCGTGCTTTCTCAAGCCGTTGGTTCTGCGACTGTGCTTTATTCGGTATTTTTATTACCTATTTCAGATGGTTAAATGCAATAGCACCTGAAAATGGGATTTAATCCGAGTCCTCAGCACGGCTTTCATACTCACTACCACTGCGCTATCGAGATTTTCTCATAACTTTATATTTGTTATTGTTAGCAATTAGGTATTCTTCAAAGGAAACATAAATACAGCGATAAAACTTTTCAGTAAACAAGTATTACTTACCTATATTAAAGCTACAGAAACTGGAATTAAAAGAAATTGTTATTGGGTTAGTTCTCTCGAGTTGATGGTATATTTTTAAAATTATATTAGGTAATCGTAATTAACATAATCTATACTAATATTATAATAAGTTTGGATGTATTGATTTTTGTACTCTAATCACGCCAAAACGGCTAAATGGATCTGCAACACACGCAAAAGTGTTACTCCAGATGGCGTAAAAACCTTTTAACTTAAACCAAAAACCATTCTTAAGTTTTCAATTCACAACTTGATAGTACGCGGGAGGAAACTTGTCCAAGTTTTGAAGGATATACGGTGGCGGAAGATGCGTTGCTAAAACGTGGCTGTGGGCATCAGAGAAGTGTCTCCTGAGATTAAGTTCATCAATAGGGCCTGTAATATTGCGATCGTTATTATATTAACACTGTAAATTATATAAGGAGAGAAAAAAGATCCCCAATTTTTACGCAAAACGTCTGTTGAGTTTTAAGGAAGATGGTTAAAAACGTATTCAATTACGTGTTTTTTCCTTTGCCTTTTTATGGTCTCGAAGTCGTAAACTCGAATCTCTTCTAGCGTAATTAAAAAAGTTTGTTCCCGTTTCCTAAAGGATTAAATGGCATTATTTATGTAGCCCCTCAGCACGTTGAATGAGAACAATAAAACTTTACTTTTTAACGCAATAATATATGAACGTACTTTGCACGGACATATTTATATTTCTATGTTTTAATGTAAAAGGGTGGAGACAGCTTTAAATTTTATTTTATTTTGGGTTTTTCACATTTATTTGGACAGTAAAAACTCTTTTATAAATGACAAAACAAATATCATTTTTAACCAGTCTCATTTTAAGGCTTTTGTTTTGCATGAAGTTACAGTTACTGTCTTTAATATATTCAAATGTTAACATACTATAACTCTAATATATACAAATGTTAACCCGTATTCCCCCTATACTTAGGCGTATTTTGTCGTCATTAATGTTTTTGATTTATAAATACATTCTCAATACCTATTATAGGTACAAACGCAGGAAACGTACAAAGATTTTTGCAAAGATACTGAAAATACCTCGGAAGACAGCGAAATTCTTCATCAGTTGTACCTAACTGACAAGGAATTATCAGGTGTTTCGCGATTTTGTTACAGTTTTCGCAAAAAAGCGTTCGAATATCCGAATATCCGACGACATATACAAGTAAGTGTAAACATAGGGGTTGTACAATACACTAACACTAACTCTATTCTAAGCAATAAAACAGTAAGGCTCGTTATCCTATACAAGAGCGCTCAATGCAATCTACTCACTTAATCAATGAGATAAGGAAACTCGGTGACAATCCCGCTTGTCGTATACAAAGGGTCTGTTGTAATATTGTGGTTTTGTTTTTGAATTATTATTAGCAATTAATATTCATGCACAGTTCCACAGATATAAATTAAAACTGTCACTAAAACGCAGCCGTTTAACTAATTTTAAACAGTAGGTACCAACATTTGATTCAAAAAGGAGAACGATGTAGGGTTAATGGCGACAGAAAAATATTACTTTTTATTTTTATGAAATAATTTCATTATGCTGAATGGTTTTTACACAATCTTTTTCTTTTGTATTTCTATTTTCACGTCTTTAGAATTCGTTGATCTTGAGATAATGTAAAGCTTAGGTCTGAACAGACCACCGGTGACCCCCAAACAATAGATTTCTTCTATTGTGTCTATTGTCGTAGTTTTCAACGTGTTAACTGTAATATGTTATAGTTCTTATTTTCAATACTAATACACTAAAACGAAGTTTATTACAGCTTTTATATCTGGTTATGTTGAGAACATTTCACCTTTATTGTTGATCTGTTATGAAGAACGACATCCAATTTAGTGGAAATCCCATTACCCTCAGGGCGGGTGTGTTCACGACGTGGTTATTAAATACAGATAAATCGACAGAAATCTCGCCACACTGTCAATGGTTCCCTTTTCTCCTTCCGCGTAAACAATAAACAGAAGACAGTTTTAGAGGTTCGATCTGCTTTGAGATAGCCTCAACAATTCGAGCAGTACCTTCGTCAAACTAAGGACACCGCAATAACGCCGACATTGGAATTTATGTCGACCCCAGACACCCCTTTATCCTGCTGAAATGGTCACTCTGACTAAACTATCTGTCATTCGAAATAATACTAAGGACTTGGAACGCGACTTAAGCATACTAATTAGTTCCGCGCCTCGTGTACATAATCCGCTAGTATAGTGAAACTGACGTGGGTTCATTAAATCTATTCAGCTGACACGCTCCACTCGAACTCTTAATTAGGAACACCAAGAGGTGTAAATTTTACTCACCGACTGTACCATGTATGATCAGCCAAGTTGGCACTCAACTACTCATAGACTGTTTATTTATTTATTAAACACAATTATGGTATACTTATGCAAGATTTAACATGGTGTATGGATAAATACCGTTAGATAGGACTGGCTTGTTGGTCTAGTGGTTAGTGATCCTAAGACAAAACGTTGTGTGATCTATAAAATGTTTGTTCCGAGTCTGCATGTAATTTGTTTTCGTGAATTGTATGTTTGTAAAGTCCCTCGAGACACAGGGCTTGTGCCTCAGTGCGGGAGTTGTCTTTAAAAAAAGGAATGAAATTATTTTGGTCAAAATCGTTAAGAGTGGTCAAGCGCCAACTTAGCCGATTGTACCTATGCTATTGCCATAATTCAACCGCCTTTCAAGAAAGTACTTTAGTTCATAATAGACAAGCCGATTATTGTTCTTAGAACTACGAAGCATCAGGACAGTTAAGCGCAAAGGACCTCGTATTCAATTGCACAATGTCATTTGGCATTAGACCAAATTGAGACTTACAGAGCCGGTCTCGTTCCGTAAAGACTATAAGTGTTCTCTAACGTATAGAGGATATAAATGTAATAGAATATGGGGGGTTGCGGCGAATTTGATACAACGGGTTTCCGCATCGACGCTGTGCGGTTTTCTGATTGCGTCCAACTGAATGTTCAGTAAACTGGGTGGCTGTAGGCGCGACCGAGTTACAACTTTTGTGTATAAACGACTTTGATTTTACTGAATGTGGAAAATAAATGTTTCGATTCGATCCCCGCCTCAATAACTTTGACTGCATGTTTAGCGGCTTAGGTGTGCGTGTTGTGGGTTTGATCTCCACAAAGAGACAAAAATTTGTGTGATACATAAATGGTTGTACCGAGTCTGGATGTACTTTGTGTCTATTAATTGTATGTTTGTGAAGTCTTCCGCATCACGCATCATGTTTCCTAATGCGGAAATACTTTGTCCGTTATTTGTATGTTTGTAATGTCCTCCGTGACACAGGGCTTGTTCCCTAGTACGGAAGATGCCTTGTATTACATAATATAATTTCAGTCACAGATAGTAAAATGTAAATAAGAACATTTTAAAATAATTATAGATTGATTTGGTGGTTCAAAATTTTTATGTTTACTACAGCCAGCAACAGAGGCAGGGTATCATACAAGCGAGGAAGCCTGTCTGGGAAAGGATCTCCGCTTTACAGATCACAGTCAAATAACTACACACAATGTTCTTGCAGCTCAAGAGCGAATGCTGTGGGCATCCGTGTGTGAGGCCTATGTCCAGCAGTGGACGTCTTTCGGCCAAGGGTTAAGATAACGATGATGAAGGTTAATGTACCTATACTTACTTCTAACACGAGCTTCATATAAATCTGTTTTTCTGCCTAACGCGGAGTAACAATTTTGTTAACATTGTTGGCCCGTTTTTATTAACAACATCGACACGTACGTTGTTAATGAAACATTTTTCCTGTAAATTCCGGTTTTAGGGTTTGTAGGAATTTCCAATACACGTATAGAATCAACGTACATACTCACCTACTGTGCTTTATTTTCAACCTTTGATTTATTATTATTCCAAACTCTACTGTGTCTAATAAAGGATTATAATTTGGTTGTCATAAAAAAAAAACATTTATTAGATAATAAAGACAAAAAAATATACGAAAGCGGGCTTAATACAAAAGGCATTCTCTACCACTCAACCTTTAGGTGATGCAGAGAGAACACTAGACAGGTGCATTCACCATAGACCTTAACAGAAACAATAATATAACAATACTAAAAACTGAAACTAATAAACTGAATTTAAGTTACAACAGCTAACTCCGACGACTAGCCATCTGCACAAGTATGTTCGGGAACATAGGTGCACTTTTTATGTTTTCATTTTCATAGTTTGATGGGACTATTTAACCAATGGTTTTTTCGTGCTTTCTAAAGCACTGAGGAAACACCGAGAATTTTTAAATTTCGGGCATGCATTGTAAATATCTTGACAACCCAATATCTATTTTGGTCATACCCGGGAATCGAACCTGAGATCTCGTAATAAGCTTCTGTACTCAAGTACACCAACGAGGCAGATATCACACTAATATTATAAATGCGAAAATTTGAAGTGATAGATAGATGTTTGTTACTTAATCACTTCAGATTGGTTGAACGGATTAAGTTGAAATTTAGCATAGAGAGAGATTATAGTCTAGAATAGCATATAAGCTACTTTTTATCCAAAAATATACTGTTTCCATTAGATTGTATACGCGGACAAAGCTATGGGTGGTAGCTAGTATAATATATTTCTTCATATCAACATAATGACAATAATAAAACTCTCTTGACGTCTTAAAGTAGGCACTTCGCATTCGCCTGATGTAATAAACGAGATATTTTCATGATAACAGTCCAATAATACATTGAAAAGCATCATAACATACCCGATGTGACTTAGTGGCGAACTTTCCAGTGGAATTCACAATATATTGCCGCGGCCATACTGTCAAGCCGTCGCTGTCGTCGGAAGAAATAGAACAAACCGGTTGAAATAGAGAAATAATTTTATCGTGTAAATTCACATCTGCGTCCCAGACCTTTCACATCCCTTACATTAGAATTATATGGATCAAATAACTACCTCGGTGGCTCAGTGGTTGATGTGTGTGACTGCTGATCACGAGGTCCCGGGTTCGATTCCCAGGCTGGGCCAAAAATTGATTTTAGGTTTTTCTGTCAAGAAATTCACGATAACATAATATAAAGCCGTTGGCCCTATGCCTGATCTCTCTCTGGTGGTTTCGGATTGCCGTCCTATCGGACTATGAGAGTGAGGGAATAAAGAGTGCATTTGTGTTTGCGCACACACTTGTGCACTATAATATCTTCCGCGCAGATGGCTAGTCTCTGTCGATTAGCCGCCGAGACCGAAATTCGGTTAGGAGGACATTATTATTATGGATCAAATAATATACAACGCTAAATAGATATTAGATAAATAGGCTAGGGCTTCTCCCGCCACCTACTATTTAGAACCCGGCTTCTATGTGTAATCCAGTAATTCTTTTCTGTTTTTGAAGTCAGTTAAATTATTTTCTATGCACCAGGGCTTTAAGATGGAGTATCCCTGGGATAGGCAAACGTTTCTTTAAAAATGCATCCCTAAATGAGCGCTGGAGACCTTACACACAGGAACACAACTACACTGCTGTGTGTAGTTATTTGGCTGTAGTCTTCTGTAAAGTGGAGGTCCTACGCCATTCGGGAGTGCTCGCTAGTATGATGCCCTACTTCTCTTGAAATTTGTTTTTGAGTTGAACCCACTGATATCTCAATAACTATTTATTTTCTATTTGATTTGAGGAGTTCACTGGTACCTAATCTCCAAAGTCCAAGATACAATACTAATAAAACTAATATGGGAACACTTGATTGAGAAGAACAATTTTTCGTTCCTTTCTGAACAGAATATTCGTTTGTAAACAGACGAATTGAAATCTCCTTCTATTTCGAAGCCAGTTTAATATATTGAAAGTGAAGTTACTTCGCCTGCATTCTATGTTAGAAACCTTCAGAATAATATAGCAGCCACTCTCATCGCCAGCCATTCGGGTTACTGTTTCCTTATTGTCTGTATTGCTTGCACTTGCCTATTGTTATATTATGCAAATAAGATGTTGATGTTTTGTTCATTTCTTGTTTCGAATGTCTTTGTTAACAAATATTTTGTTTAATAACATTTTGTAACAGTGCTATTAGCTATAAGATTGCTTATTTTACGAATCGTTTCTTGTAATTAGACTTCGCACGGGTTAAAAAAATAACAATTAGATTAAATTTCCAAAAAGTCTTTCTTAGGATGCTTACGTTAAAAAATAAACCTATGTTCTGGATTTAGTATATTTAAATTATCTTAATCTCGAAAATGGCTTCAACGACTTTCATGAAATTTAGTATGCAGGGGGTTTCGGGGGCGATTAATCGATCTAACTAGGTTTCATTTTTAGAAAAAAGTTAATTTCCAAAAAAAATATACCGAGCAAAGCACGGTCATCCAGGTACTATATGATATACTCACCATTTGAAGGTATATAACGCACCATCCCACCTCGCCCGACTGAGCGAGTGGCACGCTTACGTCACACACGTTCCAGAGGGTGATTCAGTCAGCTATCTGTCCGATAGCTACATACTGCCTAGAATCACTACGGGGATGCGACCCCGGACTGCTCTAGCTACTGCTGTCACACTCTACTTCCCGTGGCAGTAGTATCCCTTCCTACATCCTATCATCCCCAATAGCGGATGCCTCCCGCTGCGACAGACTGGCGACCCCGGTCAGTCACTAGACCTAGCACTATGGTGCCACAACTTAAGTCAGCATCAGAGGTCTTGCTGATGCTTAGGGACGTTCCTGCCTCTTACCAATTGTAGCGGCCTCCCGTTCCATTGGATCCATAGAGGTGGAGATAAGAGTGCACCTGTGTTTGCGCGGACACTGACGTAATTAACGTTTTGTGCACTATAATATCTCCTGCGTAACTGACTTGGCTTCTGACAATGGACTCCGATTCAGACAGTCCCACGGCGATGGGCAGAGGTAGAGAGGTCTGATTGTGATGCCAATCGGGCTTTGTCTGATGCCTGCACGTGGGCGGCTCAGGGTAGATGGTCGCTTTACACTGCATAGGGTTAACAGTGCAATTCGGCAGCTCCCTGAGTGACGAAGCAGCTCTATTTAGAGAGGCCCTGCTTCCCCAATCCGGGGAGGGGACTAGAAAAGGTGTCCTAAAAAAGGCTTAACCCATCACACTCGGAGATAGTAGCCACGGCTGTCCCTGCATCACCCTTAACGTGGTCGAAGGAAAATAAATAGTAAGAAAAAAGAAACACCTAAGTCCCGAAATATGACCTTTGCAACGTGGAATGTGCGCACCCTCCTTGATCGAGAAGCCAACCTAGGCATACCTCGAAAAACTGCTCTAGTATCCCGAGAACTCCAACGCTACGGTGTGGATATCGTTGCTCTCAGCGAGATACACCTGGCTGACGAGGGGGAGATGGTT
This sequence comes from Trisateles emortualis, assembly GCA_947095525.1. Classification (NCBI taxonomy): domain Eukaryota; kingdom Metazoa; phylum Arthropoda; class Insecta; order Lepidoptera; family Erebidae; genus Trisateles; species Trisateles emortualis. The sequence goes on along the minus strand of OX352735.1, from coordinate 8,072,410 downwards.
GAGCGAAGAGGCGGATATACACTCTTTTGGAAAGGTACCCCGTCTTCGGAGCCTAGGAGGTCTGGTGTTGGTTTCGCCATCAAAAACCACATCGCCTCTAAATTGGAGGAGTGTCCTGCGCACATCTCGGACCGCGTCACCACGTTGCGCCTCCACCTGGACGGTGGCAATTACCTTAACGTCATCAGCGTATATGCGCCAACAATGGACAAGGATGATGAAATCAAGGCCAAGTTTTATGAGGAAGTCACGCAAGCCCTCTCCAGAGTACCTCCTAGGGAGCAGATACTTTTGATGGGCGATTTTAACGCCAGAGTGGGGCGTGACTTTGAAGCTTGGCCTCGGGTCTTGGGAAGACATGGTGTTGGAAACATGAATAGTAATGGACAACTACTTCTGTCCTTATGCGCTCAATTTGAGCTAGCGATCACCAGCACCATGTTCAGGCTCCCGGCAAAATATAAGACCACATGGATGCATCCGAGGTCAAAACACTGGCATCTGATTGACTATGTAATTGTACGACAAAGAGATATTTCCCAAGTGCATATCACCCGCGTTATGCGGGATGCTAATGCGGTCTGCTCCTCGGATCACCGACTTGTCGTGACAAAACTGAGGCTCCGCCTGTATCCTCCCCGCAGATCTCAGGGAGTGAAGCCAAAGGGTATGGACCTTGAGAACCTACGGAATCCTGACATCCGTAAGGCCTACGCTCAGGCAGTAAGTGGTGCACTCCAGGCGATAGATGATGAGAATGGTGATACTGTGGCTAACTGGCAAATGCTCTCGTCCCACCTAGTCGCCGCCGCGTCGCAGACACTGGGTGCCAAATCCAGCAGACATGAGGATTGGTTTGATGACAATGACGAAATTTTGTCGAAAGCCATACAGAAGCATCGTTCTCTCCTACGTCAACATAGTGATAACCACCAGGCGGAGGCAGTCAAACATAGTGGAGCTGAACTGCGAAAATATGTACGGGAAATAAAAGACAAATGGTGGCGCGATAAAGCCGAGCGCATGCAGTGGCTTGCTGATATCAAACAGTTGGGTGCATTTTATGATGAGGTCCGCAAACTTCTTGGTAACGTGATTCGTACTCGAGTACCCCTGAGATCTCTAGATGGTACACAATTGCTTACTAATAAGACAGATGCACTCAACAGATGGGGAGAACATTTCAACACCTTGCTTAATGTTGATCGAGCAGCAGACATCGTACACATTAGCTCGATGGCAGCACTCCCCACGAACAGCAAGCTGGACGAGCCACTGACTCTGCGCGAGGTCATAGTCGCGATTCAACAACAGCAGAATAAGAAAGCGGTCGGCGTTGATAACTTACCAGGAGAACTGATCAAGTATGGAGGTGAAGAATTGCATAGAGCTATCTGGAAGCTATATGATCAAATGTAGGATCAGGAGCGGGTACCTGATGATTTTCGAGTATCACGTATCTGTTCTTTGTACAAGAACAAGGGCGACAGATCTGATTGCAATTCCTACAGAGGCATCTACTTACTGACTTCTCCGGGGAAAGTCTTTGCTCGAATATTACTAAACCGCCTGCTACCCTTATCTGAAGACATACTGCCGGAAACCCAATTTGGCTTCCGGCCAAATCGAAGCACGTGTGAGGCTATCTTCTCTATTCGTCAGCTTCAAGAGAAGAGTCGAGAGCAAAGGCAACCACTGTATGCATGTTTTGTTGACCTTGAGAAAGCCTTCGACAGCGTGCCTCGAGAAGCTTTATGGGTGGTACTGGCGAAACTGGGATGCACGGACAAGTTCGTTACATGATCCGACTCCTGCATGATGACATGCGATGTTGTGTCAATGTACAAGGTGAAGACTCTGAGTTCTTTACAGTGAGCTGCGGCGTAAAACAAGGCTGCGTGCTCGCGCCAACTCTGTTCGCCTTGTACTTTGCAGTTGTAGTAAGGGAAGCCTTGCAAGGTCTGTCTGATGGCATTCGTGTTCGTTTCCGTACCGATGGTGGTGGAGTCTTCAACCTATCGAGACTTAAAGCTCGCACCAAGGTGTCTCACGCGACTATTACGGAGATGATGTATGCGGATGATTTATGTTTTGTAGCGGAATCCTCAGAGAGTCTACAAACACTTATGTCGAGACTTGATGAGTCATGTCGCAGATTTGGCTTAAAAATCAACGTAAGAAAGACCGAAGTGATGGCCCAAACGTTGAATAGTGCCCCAGCTGACATTAAACTCGCTGACGTCTCACTTAAGCAGGTAGATAGATTCAGGTATCTGGGGAGCACCGTAACATCGAGGTGCCTCCTTGATAATGAAGTCAACAGCAGAATCGGAGCAGCTGCTGCAGCCTTTGGTAGACTTCGTATCAGGGTGTTCCGTTCACACGACGTAAAGCTCTCTACAAAAGTAGATGTATACAAGGCGATCGTTATACCGAACCTCTTGTATGGATCTGAAACGTGGTGCCTTTACCGCAAGCATATCCGCACATTAGATAGATTTCACCTCAAATGCCTTCGCGACATTATGAATATACATTGGTCGGACCGTGTTCGGAACACGGAAGTTCTACGGCGGGCAAATATAGGTGGAATCGAGTCTTATCTAATAAAACGGCAGCTTCAGTGGTGTGGCCATGTCTCCCGAATGTCTGATGACAGAATGGCTAAGCGCATCTTTTACTCTGAGCTGCAGGGTGGCAAACGGAAACACGGTGGCCAATTCCTGCGGTACAAAGACGTGCTTAAGCGACACATGAAAAAATGTGACATAGAACAATGGGAGGCAATGGCGGCAGACCGACCACGGTGGAGGCACACCATAAACACCAAGGTGGCCGAGTTTGAGACAAAACGAATAGTAGAGCTCGATGCTAAACGAGACGAGCTCAAGGCCCGAATACCCGAGGCCATACACTATAACTATGTCGGAGGGGTACTGACCTGTAGCGTATGTGGTCGTACATGCGTTGCAAAGATCGGTTACGTCAGTCATATGAGAGCACATCAACGAGGCTCTCAATAGTTAGTAGCCAGTCGATGTGGCCGAATACGGTCAGGATATATATATATATGATATACTCGTAATAGGACGATATCTGTACTAATATTTTATATCAAGAGAAAAGATTTGAGTTTTTATTTGTTTGTTATGATTTAACTCAAAAACCACTACACTGATTTAAAAAAATCTTTCACCATTAGAAAATTACATTATCAGCGAGTAACATAGGTTATATTTTATTGAAAAAATAATACATTTCTACCCGCGCGAAGCCGGGATGCTAGTGAAACATAACTACCTAACATAGCTACCATGAAACATAGCTACCTACTAATATCTGTACGCTGGAAACAGCAAATTTTTTGGACATTTATATTTTGTAACAACATTGTACAATATTCTTACAAATAAATGCATTATTATTATTATTATAAAATATCTTTCCTTAGGATAAAAGTAACCAAGAAGAAGAGAATTTACGTCATCATCTAAATTTGCTCATTACCACTACATAATAAGAATCAATACAGTACAGTACGCATTATAATATTATCCTCATTATAAAACGGATTTGTACTCATTAAATATACCTACTTACTTTTCATTATTACATACATATCATCACGCCTGTGTCCCAGTGGGGTAGGCAGAGACTATGGTACGCCACTTGCTTCGATCCAAATATACTTCCTTCGCCTCCTCTACATTCATCAACCTCTTCATGCATGAACGTCCATTCTGGGTACTTTTAATTTGGCCCTTTTTTAGCAAATCCCCTACTTGGTCGCTTTAGTTCTCCTAGGGCGGTCCCTACCTACATCTCCATTCATTCTTGCACGATATACCTCTTTTGTTAATTATTAATATTATTAATGTAAATATTCTCTATAAACCCGATGATCCCCATCACTTGTCAATTTTTTCCTTTATTTCCATAAGACAAAACAAACTTAATTCCCTCGTTAATAAATGGGTCTTCATTATTTGTTTACCAAAACCAAAGTAGGTATCTATTTCTTAGGTACCTATTTACCTTAAAACATGAAAATTACAGAAATTTTTACAGATAAAAATTCTCGAAGTAATTAAGTGAAAGCCGGGATTAAGTTGTATACGCCAACTGACAGGTTTTTGGAGATTATTATTACGTCTTAATTTTTAAATCTTTTGTAAAAAAATGTTGTTTTTACGAGAAAGTTTTACACTGCTGTCTTTTTGCTTTTTTAGTTTTATATCTTACAACTTTACGAACAAGCAAATGGCGCGACTAACGGTAAGTAGTTACTGCAGCCAATAGACACTAGCAGGAGCATTAATCATGAATAGAATGAAGGAATAAGAAAAAAAAACTTCTTGGAGCACTTCCTTTTTGTATTTTGAATGCCAAGATTTATTTTGATATAGATATTGACAAAGTTGGCACTCAACCACTCATAACATTTAGCTAAGCGATTTTGACTTACGATTATAACTGCCAAAATTGCTTGACTAGAAAGCATTTTAGAACATACTTAATATGGCTATAAATATGGCTTCGGTAATATTGAAAAGTGACAATTTCTTTGTCAATATTATCGAAGCCATACTGGCTTCGGTAATATTGACAAACAAATTGTCAATACACCAACCCGTATACAATTCAACTAATCCATATAAAAAATAAAAATCGCAAGCTGAAACAAAAGCAGTATCACTACCAGTAGTTACCCCCAGTACTGTTTTAACAGTAGGTAATATTTATATACCACACAATATGCTCTAGTCATTTGCATAGATAACACAGTTGCAACAGCTACAAACATTGTGGGGCTTAAAATAAAAATACTCGACACTCATATGGTGCAACCATATTATAAAGAGTAAGTAGTAGGGAACCTCTTCTAAAATTGCGCAAAAGACGACAAATAAATACCTAGAGTGTATCTTACTCTGTAAGCTCAGTCACCACAACGCAATAATATAATTATTGTTAAAGATCATTATTTCATTGTTAATATGAGATAGGTATTATACACTACTAAGTATTTATACACATAACTACCGTCTCTGTGCTTGTACCCCGATCGCTAAGCGGTAGGTATTTAATTTAACATTTTGGCTCAAGTTTCTTTACTACATTCATATTGAGACTTTGGTGCAACTCAGTTCCTCTTCACCAATAACGATTGGCATCGGCCCCGTTATTGTTTCCGGAGGGGAGGACTTGCCATCCATGAATATGGAACTCGACACGGATCTCGCATAAACCACTATTTCGTAACCCCGTCTCTATGTAAAATGTATTCTGCGCTTAGCTGAATTTCGGATGTCTATTTTGTTGTGGTAGTGTGACGAATGAAGATTTTAGGGTTGGAAATAGATTTTGTGTGTTGTGATGTCATGTTGGATCTTTTAGGTTATTTGCTGACGGTTACTTGTTTGTTGAAGTGCATGCATCTATTATTTTGTGTTGATATAAAGTCGACAAACATAATATTATTTTATCTTATAATAATATATTATTTTATATTATCTTAGAAAAAGCTTAGAAGCAAAAGAAAATGGGTAAGATATGCTGAATTTAAACAACTTAAATTAAACAAGCTTATTATTAACAAAAACTTGGCATTCGAATTATCAATTTAGGAGCTATGATGCCACAGAGACTTCAAATTTATCGTTAAAACTGCGGCGGAGTATTTGAAAATTTAATTTTATGAGCTATTACATATAAAAATGTCTCAACATAGCTAAACAAGAGACACCCCGATTATTATATCTACCTCTACGTTCAAATATAACTATCGGTTTGATCACTTCAATAGTATAGTTATGGTGCTCCCACACTGCTGTTGAAAAATGTTTCCAAACGTTAGTAAACATTTTCTTAAAGCATTTAATCACAATGTTACAATATGTTTTCATGTAAGTTAATGTTTACTAATCATTTATAAACAAAATTGTAGAAGCGCTCAAAAATAAACTGTACTTAGTTTTAAACTTGTATACTCCGATACTATCTGTGCATGCGGTGTTAACCTGTAAATGATTGTTACACTTGTATAAGTACCTGTGTTTATTGAAATTTATAAATGTAATAGTGTAAACAGTTGTTTGTTGACCAAATAAATAAAAAAGAAAGGAGTTACCTATAAGGTTTAAGGGTCGGCAACGCGTGAGTGACACCCCTGGTGTACGTCCATAGGCTACGGTAACTGCTTACCATCAGGCGGGCCGTGTGCTTGTTTGTCACCTTGGTAGTATAAAAAAAAAAAAAAAAAAAAAAAAAAAAAAATCTACAGACCGATATAGGCTTTAGATATAGGACTTGAAGATTGAAAAATGCTAACAAAGCACTGGTGTACTGTTGCTATAGCTACTTTTATCAGCGTAAGATGAGCCACACTTGTGTATAATAATAATGATATATCGAGACAACTCACAAACGTCAATCAAATCTTAAAATAGGCAGAGGCTCTACTAAGGCAACTAGGCTACTTGTAAACATAGATACTTATATTATGTATATTGAATGGCTTGAACCATTAGCACCTAGGGGCTGCACCATTTGCATTATTAATGATGCAAACTAAGCGCTCACCAAAAACAGGTAGCGTACCGTGTTGTGTATATTATCTGCTATCTAAAATGCAATAACACAATCATTCTGTATATTATGTTTCAATTCATATTTAGTACATTATTGTCGTGAAAGATCTGTAACATACTAAGATTACTAAAATTACTCTATGCTATACCTATATACTTTTACGTGGCTTAACGATTCGACCGGCGAACCTACTTCTGGTATTTTACTCAGAAACGACGGACTTGGTACCTATGAAAAATCATAATAATCGTAACAGATCTCAAAGTAGATATAACATATTTTATATTATATAAATATCATGACGCCCGTCTCCTACTGGAGTAGGCAGCAACTATGTTATGCCAATTGCTTCGATCCTAACATTCTTCTTTCCCTTTCCCTTTATATACAAACATCAACCTCTTCATGCATAAACGTTGGTTCTAGGTATTTTTTCAACTACATAGATGTGTTACCACCATTTCATATACTACTTAGCTCGCAAACAAACATACAGTATGATGATGTCTGTTTTTACTAAATATATATTATTTCCTAATATAAAACACTTAAAAATATATCTAACAAAACAAAAATTAATGATCCATATACATATACATAGAACTCAGTAGCAAAAATATTGCCAAAAGTTTACAAGTAAAAATACTAGCCCAACAAAATATATGGGATCAAAATTAATTTGTAACATCTAAACCCCATTTAAGAGTAAAGATAAAAAAAGTTGGCGTAATCTAACTTTCTGTAGTGCTCTACTAGATAAATAGAAAAGGCCTCGTGAGCAGTTTAGGGCTCAGAATGAAATATAGGCAACACATTTCCACTGAACCTTAAGGTAATAAAGGCAATTTAGAAAAGCCAAATCCACGTTGCCTCGGATAAAAAATAGGCTCGTAAAATATGTCCTAAGTGCTTGACATACGGTCCATCTTCCGTGCCCTTTATAAAATATTGTTCTGTGAATAATTATTTTATATTATTTCAAACGGAAACTATACTTATATTATGGTTAAAAGGAGTAAAGTTTATGTTTGATGGGTCATAGGTCACGGAATGAATGAATAACACTTATGCAGCATGCATAAGTGACCTACCTATATGAATAAAAGTCCAGAAAAGAGATTTGACTTTTGTATACAGCGTGTAGCAACTTAAAGCAGACAAAAAATGTTATTTATTATAAACTATTATAGTGTTAAAAATTCGAACGTCATTCTTTGAATTTTTTAGTTTTAATGTTGATTTGGTATTTTGTTATTGCATCTTTATTTAATACTCTCAGCTACTAGCTGGTCCATTATGTCCCATAATATAAAGCACCTATATATTTTCTTAGTAAACAAACTCAGACAACAAACATAATTAACGAACAATAACATTTACAGAAAACTTATAGCCAGTATTGTGTATATTTTATTGAATATCTGTAAAGATATTCTGAAGACTGCTCTAATATAAATTCAGTAGGCACATACGTCGTATCGCTTGAGCAATATGTTTTCCTTTTTTCCGACGGCGAAGAGGCAAAATCAAGGGTTATATGGTATAAGGGACGATTCAAATAAAACATTTTGGCTTTCAGACTTTCAGCCACAATGGAAAATAAATCAAAGTTGTTTTCCAAACTCGACACTTGTGAAACTTTGTAATAGATTTACATAATTCATCTACTTATTTGAATCACAAAATTGTAAGACAATTGTTAACAAAGTTACGTTCATGAATTGTTCATAGTGTCCTTTCAGTCCGGCAGAATTCTTCTTAAGTTTCACAAAGAGATATTTTTGGAATTTCGTGTAATCAAATCTTTATTGGTAAAGGCAATCTACGAATCCAATCTTATTTTCTTCATTTTTATTAAGAACAATTTTTAAATAGACAATGAAGTACAAATTTAGTATATGTATTATAATTTCAATATGTTATTTATGATCGTTTCATTTCATTGTTAATATTGATAATTGTTAGCTGTAACATAACTTTGCTACTGCATGCAACAAAAAAAGTTACAAGTTGGTTGATACAACATTTTTTGCTGTGTTAAACATGAATTTAGTCAAATTGTAAAATATAAATCCTTTGTTCCTTTTTTTATATATTACTTAAGTGGCAAACAAGCATACGGCCCGCCTGATGTTAAGCAGTTACCGTAGCCTATTGACGCTTGCAATACCAGAAGTATCACTTGCGTTTTGCCAACCCATTTTTTTACATCAGGGCTTTATGATGGGAGTATCCCTGGGATAGGAATAGGTACGTTTCTTTCAAAACGCATCCCTAAATGAGCGCTGGAGACCTGTACTCATACACAGGAACACAACTACACCACTGTGTATAGTTATTTGGCTGTGGTCTTCTGTAAGGTGGAGATCCTTCCCCAATTCTGCTAACTCGCTAGTATGGTGCCCTACCTCTCTTAAAACTCTCTTACTCAAAGGGAGCAAAGGAATTATCTGGGGAATCGTCACCAATTCCAGCAGCGTACTTTTTCAACGCATTCCAATTAACAGATCCCCTTGCTTTTAACATCGTTAATTATGGAAGTCTGCCCTGTGGGAGAACCCAATATCGAACAATGGAATTGGTGAAAAACGAACAAACACATACGTCACACGAACGAACGAACGGAACAAAGCAAAAGCAAGCCGTAAAAACGGTCTAAACATTTTTATATCCGTGTCTCTTGACATTTATGCAATAAAAAGATTATATTTAAATCTAAATATTATTTTATGTCGTATAAACAATATTAACTTCATATATTGTTTCAGTGTAGAATCTCTACGGACACAACAAAGGCTAAACAAGAAACATACACAGAAAATAATAATTGTGCCCCGGGACTACACGAGATTAGGTCACTAAGCTGCGACCTATTGTTCTCCGCCAGCGTTACAATTCACTGACCGACTTGCGGTCATAAATCAGCAGTAACTGAACACCTAACGGATCTATTTCATGTTTAATCTATGGTTTCATCTATACTAAGCGTAGTGCTTGATACTTAAACCTTTGAGATCGGTTCGAAATCGATCGAGATAACTTAAGTGCATGAGATAGAATGAAACATTAAATTAATCACTAGATAATCCTTACTAATTATAAATGTGAAAGTTTGTGAGTATGGATGGATGGATGGATGTTTGTTACTCTTTCACGTAAAAAGTACTAAACGGATCTGGATGATGGCTCAGAGATAGATTATGGTCTGGAATAACACATAGGCTACTTTTCACAGCGATAACCGACATCCACGCGAGCGGAGCCGCGGGCAACAGCTAGTAAATAGGTATATATGAAACAGAATGTGAGTGTCTTGTACACGAGTACAATAAACAACGAGGAAGCGATAATGTTTTATTATTTACCCCTAGTCATCATCATCTCAGCGAAAAGACGTCCACTGCTGGACAGAGGCGTTCCCCAATGGTTTCCACAACATCCGGTCCTGAGCCGACCTTATACATCGGCTACCTGCTACCTTTACAAAATCGTCGGACCACGCGGTTAATGACTTATTTGTGTTTAATTAATTAGGTAGTACTTTTATCTAAGACACATTCTTGTTGTAAAAATTATAATGAAGACACCAAAATTTTATTTAATTCATCAAAGTAATATCATCGCCCAGGTGAACGTACATAGTTAAATATTTTATAACTCAAAATATAATTTCTAAATCGAGAACTATGATTGCAGAACTCATACTGAGAAATTTAGTTTATTTTACCGACCGATCTAAATGTTATTTTGGTTTGTATGCTTATTCCTATCAGAATAAAAGTATAGTGTTACTAGCTGTTGCCCGCGGCTCCGCTCGCGTGGATAAACGGTCGGTTATCGCTGCAAAAAGTTCACATTTATAATATTAGTAAGGATTAGTGAATAGTGTTATTAGTGAATAGCATAATAACCACCGTACTTTTGCCTATTATGTTAGTCCCAATATAAAATCTAATAAGTTATAAGGTTTTTAAACGGTCGGCAATATACTGGGCAACGCGTGCGAGTGGTGTTGCAAGTGTCGGTATAGGCTATGGTAATCGCTTACCAGCACGCGGTCGTGTGCTTGATTGCTTTTTGGATAGTATAAAATGTAAATAACTGAATCTATACTTTCATATTATAAAGTTGAACGCGCTAATCTCAGAAAGTAGGTACTGGTTCGATTATAAAAAATATTTTATTATTGAATAGTGCATTTATCCAGGAAGGCTTTAAGCTATATAACATCACGCTATGATCAATAGGAGCGGAGCAGTAGTGAGATATGTTGCAAAATCGGGGAAAATATTCCAAATTACCACGCGGACGAAGTCGCGGGCGACCCCTAGTACGATATATTAACTAATATCCATCAAATGAAATTTTATACAAAATATATTGTTCTAAATTTATTAGTGTTTGATCATCACTCACGAAAGTTATTATTCAAATAGGTGTTATTATATTACTGGTAAGATTAAAGCCATAATTGAGTATTCACAACAAGTCCTTCAACGAAACATGTCTGACCTAACGACCTTTAAGATAGGTTATTTAAACTAGACAAGCGACCGGCCCCGGTTTCGCATGGAAGCAATGTAGGTATTAATGTGGTGGCATAGTGGAGTGATTCATTTGATTACTATCAAGATATTATATTATTAAGTGAGCACTAGAAAAGAAAACGCCCAAAATTTGATTTTTGAAGTGAAACCTTCTTTAGGCGTATTGAGCGCTTTTTGAACAAAAATCATGGATCAATCTCGCGTCATCGTTACTGAACGCTTTCCATATTTGAAAAAAAAATCATGAAACTCGCGTCATTGTCACCGAACGCTTTCCATATTCAAAAATAATAAACTAATAGCTCGATGATACAATTCACAAGTTACTTAGAAAAACTACTACTACTTCCCAAAGACTACCCCGCTTGTTTTTCATGCATGTATACCTATAAACCATCTAAAACATAATTGTTTAAATGATAAGCAAAACTGCAACTGAATTCATTGCGGACTTAAGGAGATTAGTAAAGTTGTAGACAAAACGAGCGCCTCTTTTGCTAACAAACTGTTATGCAGTAAGGAGAATAGTATAAGTTTTAAAAGTTGTATTTTTTGGATAACAATAAAACAAGAAAATTTTAGTTTTTTTGCCACTTCAAGTAATATAATTTTAAAAAATAGGGTCAAAGTTTGAAGAGAGAGTCATTAATTAGATATGTTTTAACAATTGCGGTTATAAATGTTGGTATACGTTAAACAAATAAAATCATTGAGGCTTTCAAGCTTTGTAACGTTAAAAGGCCATGTGGGTGATAAATAGGTCCATTCATCGTAAATTCTGGTAACAAATTACGAACAAATTGGGTAGCAGCACAGAATGTGATATAGCTCATGTATTTTAAACTATATTTTTACCGGGGGTTTGTCTTTTTTATATTAATATTATAATCAAAGTTAAAAAAAGTTTATTAAACACTTTACACTCCGGACAATCATTTTCTGAATTCACTAATGGTTTTCCTGAGATTTTATTAATCAAACCTAGAAAGAAGAAGATGTTTGATTACATATGTATATTATTGATACAATATTACGTATACTAGCTGTATCATGATACTTTATGAAATAGATAACAATTTCTAAAGAGTTATGTCGTTAATATTAGAGATAAAAATGGATTATTTTTTCTTCTAAGATAAGATCGTGGTATATAGCTTGCATTGAAAGAGACCTACATTCAGCATTAAGTATCTAGGGTTGTAGAAGAGATGGAAAGATATAAAGCAATAGGAAAAAACGTAAGACGTAGTTGTACTTTAAATCAAGTCAATACTTTTATTAATATTGTACCTACTTATTCAAGAAATTAACACTAATTTGGATCCACGGACTTTAATTACATACAGCTATTAATTTATTAGCTGTTGCTGTGATTGCGCACACGTGGATGCCAGTTATCGCGACCAAAAAGGAAAAGACCTATGCCCTTCCCAAGGATACCATCCATCTCCTTGCCAGATTCTATTAAGATCCGTTCAGCCATTTGGTGTTGGAAAGGCAAGACAGATAGAGTTACTTTTGCATTTATAATATAAGTAGGGATTTACATATTCGTTACAACAATAATTAGGAATATTAACGAAGCCAAAGCTTTGCATAGATATGAATTAATTACCCGTTTGTTTTACTACTTTGTGTCTGTGTGTACTATGCCCTATTAAATATTTCATTTACTCGTTCGAACTCTGAAAATGATTTGGTCACTAGTAGGAATAATTATTATTTATCATTTCAATAAATTTACCAAAAGGAAAACGATTTCAATACGGCAAGTTGTAGAATTTCCAAAAACTTTAAAATCCAAAGACTTATTCATCCAAACTTATTTTTGGAGGATGAACTTTCATACAAATTCTTATCTCACTTTTCCTCCTTTAAAAAGTTTTTTTTAGTTTGATAATTTACAGCTCAAGTGCATGTCATGACCATTCAAATAAGTCCAAACACGGCTAGATTACATTGTTTAATTATGAAGTTCCGTTGCCTAGTTTCCGGCTTCACCATCGGTTTAGTTTAATTATTATTACACCATTTTCATTTACTACATTACATTTTCTTGGTATAGTTGCTTAACAACCTTAATTTAAACTTATCGAATTGCCACCCGTAAAATACTTATTATTGAGAATTTCAGATGGCCATCTGTTGTATTCTTCTTCGGTTTCACTTAACTAAATTACACTGTCTGAATGCAAATGTTTGATTTGTAGTTAAAATATTGAAATTGCTTTATGTATGCCTGTAATTTTTGAGGAGTTCCCTCAATTCCTAATGGTTCCCACCATCATAACTTTATTTTGATAAAAATGAGACCAAACTCATTTTTATCAAAATAAAGTCCTATTTTTTATCAAAATAAAGTATGTCCTCTTAGACAAAAAAATATTTTTTCAAATCGGTTCATAAATGATGGAGTTCTGCGGTAACAAACATTTAAGAAAATACATATGAATTGATAACCTCCTCGTTTTTGAAGTCGGTTAATAAGGAAATACAAAAAATTGATTGTTAGTGATCAAAATTCGAAATCATCATTTTCGTTTTTCGATTGATCATCAATAACGTATTACGCATTATTATCCGTATTTGTTCATAATTCTATGAGCAGCAGTTAAATTAGTTCATCAGATAGTTGCCTAGCTTACATTGGTTCATTATCGAGTCATATTGCATAATAACTTGATTTACTAATATACCTTAAAAAAGGACTAACTTAACTAGACAAACGAATTAAAATCAATTGTTCCATATCGGTGTTTTTCTTAAATATCAATATAGAAATATTATTCTCAACAGTTAATCGACTATTTAGTTCGTAATCCATAGATAAACACCTACAATTAACTGTTAAGTCATCGATATGAAGGGAACCAACCAGTATGTGGTAAGCGAAATGTATTTTTCTTCGCACAAAACATTTTCCGAACAGTGTTACAGAACAAATGGCACAACTTTTGGAACAAGCTTCGACGCTGTACAGATTCATTATTGAATTTAGTTGAAATAAAACAATCGTACTGCGGAACATTGCTGAACTGTGAACAGCACACAATTTCTAATTTAAGAACGTACGAGCAAAGCCGACACTTCAGGCTCGTTACACTTAGTACAAAATCTAATTTTATTGTTGGACAATGTTGCTTGAAATATTCTTAATAAATATCATAAGGAATATATTTTTCATTCTTTATTATACACTAAATAAATTATAGAAATACATATATAGTACAAGTCGCTCTTATCGATAAATAAATACACTGGTTAGATTTTGAAGTAAAAGTGAAGTGTTAACGACCAAGATGCTTGATATAAATATTTGGTTCGACTCATCACTTTACATGAAGCGCTGAATATACTCAAACAGAAACGTGCCGCACTGTGCGGTTTCAGAGCAATTTCCTCCCACGTACGATTAGGTTGTGGAATGAGCTCCCTGCCGAGGTTTTCCCGAAAGACTATATTCATGGGGTGGAGCTATAAGGTTTCTAAAGGGTCGGCAACGCGCGAGTGATACCCCTGGTGCAAGCGTCCATAAGCTACGGTAACTGCTTACCATCAGGCGGACCGTAGGCTTGTTTGCCTTCTTGGTAGTATAAAAAAATAAAATACGATAGGTAAGCCATTTGAAAACTTTGAGTTAATCAATTTTGAACTATCATGTTCGTGTAGATAAAACGTTGGTGCTCATTTATACATAACATAAAAAAATCTACATCATTATGACAATAAAATTTACATCCTTTATTTGTCCACTTCAGTACAAGACAGTCTTTTTTTGCTTCCCACTATTGAGTTATAGGCTTTTTTTGTTCAGTCCTGTGCTAGATTTACTTTCCATGAACTATGATTTCCATTAATAAGTAGGTATTACTTTTGTTTTTCAAATTCTTATTATTGTTTAATAATAAATAGGCTGTTTCTAGGAGAGTCTAATTTACACTATTCAAGTTTTTACAAAAACTCAGTTATAAATATACAACTGGGTGACCGCATAGTGGTTATAGGGGGGATCTAAATAACTCTGCCGCAACGTTGGTTTCAAACCAAACGATAAGAAAGAAGAATATACAACTTCCAAATACTTGCTTTACACTTACTATGAGCGTAATCGCAACGCCGCTGCGCCGAGGTCAGTGCAACACGAAAACATTTGCTTATAACACAATACTAGGTAGAAAGTAATTCTGATACAAAGAACAAATGAAATACCTACGTATTTCATTTGTTATTTTTATTTGTTGTTGGATCATGTGGTGTAGACCGACCCTACATTTAATATACTTATATACTCATTTAAAACATTATCTTTTGCGTTGTTGGGATAAAAGCACCATAATGTTTGCGCAAAACAGAAAACGAGGCATTATAAAAATTAATGTTGGCGTCCACAGTTTACACAACATGAACCACTGAACTTTGGCATAACGCTGATGGGCGTGAGCTTTATCATAAAATAATATTTCTACGGGTGCATGTTTGTTGCGTTATTAACTAGCTATTACCCGTGGTTATTCCGCGTGAAGTCTGTAATAGGTTAGTTAGTATGACCAGGGTTATGATAGCTGTATTTATAACCACTAAGAATCAAATTTGTAATGATTTGACGTAATGGCGTGACGCCAGGTTAATAGTACCCCGAACTAACAAGCATGCATGAAGAATGTTATAATTGTAAAAGTAAGTACTTATGTCATGCAAACCGTAGTTTCTGCCTATCCCTCTGGCAAGAAACCATGAGAAGGTATGTATTGTTGTAAGTTTGTTACTTTTTTTAGTTTTTTACCATTGATACTGATTCGTTGACATTTAATTTCGACCTGTTAACCCAAAAAACACTCAATCCACTTACGTTTGTTCATGACAGTCGATTATGATCCGCTTTACCTGCTTTTGAGGCCGATGATGTGGAGGATGAGATATTTTGTAAATGGGTACTTATTTATGAACCTGATGGTGAAAACTTTTGGTGAAAAGTCATTTAATGCCAACAAGATTATATCCATACTAGAACCGAAATACGGCATCATAAAACAGCACCGTTTTAAAATTGGTAAGAATTAACCGGACCGCGTCTACACAACAGTTTTACGCACACAGTGATTTATCAAGGCCGAGCTTCACACACACAGTGATATCACGGCACGCACACAGCGAAATCTCGGCGGGGCTGCATAAACGATGCTTGTTAAAATAATAATAATTTAAAGTGAACACCTAAAAATATGGGTACAGCACTGATCAAAATTTTAACAATTTTGATCAGTGCTGTACCCATATTTTTAGGTGTTGACCCTAAATTATTAAATACATATTTAATACAATATTAACAGTTTTGATAGTTACGAAATGGAATTTCCTTTTGTTACCTGCCTAATATTTGCAACTAACGACTCTAATGAATTGAAAGAAAATCTCAACTTCGCGGTATGAATTCTTTGATCTTATCGTTTGCATTTCGTAGCGATATTTCGAGTCATTTATGTAATAGAAGTTGTCACTTTGGCAAGATATTCATAGTAATCGACGACAAAAACGTTTTTTTCGGAATCACAAGCTCGTACTTAAAGTAACTACTAAATGTTGGCATGGTAACAACTTTTTTGTTTGACGTCACTGTATAAAAAGTGGCTCAATCAATCTATCAAGCTGTGTTGTCGTCATTCATCAATCAATCTTGGTTATTATTTGCTTTGACCACGTAAAACATTACTTCCTTTAAAATCTTTCATATCTGTTTTATATAACTTGGCTTTTTTTAATGTTTGTTACCGCATAACTCCGTCATTTATGGACCGATTTGAAAAATTCTTTTTTTGTCTAACTGGACATACTTCCAGTTTGGTCCCATTATCATCAAAAGAAAGTTCCAATGATGGAATCCATGAGGAATTGAGGGAACTCCTCAAAAGTTATAGGCACACATATAGCAATTTCAATATTTTTAACAACTAATCAATCATTTGCATTCAGAAAGTGTAATTTGGTGAAGTAAAACTGATGAAGAAGACCACAGATGGCCATCTGAACTTTTCAATAATAAGTATTTTACTGATGGCGATTAGATAAGTTTCGGTTATTGTTGCTAAGCAACTATTAATACGAAATAATGACGTGAATGAATTGAGCGCGGATTGCACAGATTAAATATTGCTTTTAATACCTACTTGACCTGTGTTCAGCCCGACGCTCAGTCGATTTTATTCGATTGTAACAAACAAATATCTGAAAATTTTACAACTTGCCGTACTGAAGTCGGTTTTTTTTTTGTTAAAATTATTGTACTCATTTGTAACGATTGCTTTTGCGAAATTCTTAACGAAACTTTTTCAAATATTTTCTTTTAGTCACTAAAAATACGTACATGCTTAACATCAAGCGAGCCGTATGCTTGTTTACCACCCAAAAAGATAAAAAAACCGTTATTTTTTAAAAATGAGAACAGCTACTGTGCCGTATATACATAATTATATAGATGTCATCTTCTGTAAGGTGATGTTCCTTACCCGAACTGCTCGCTGTCTTACTCGTAGCACATCATGTTTTCATATTAAATACATTTACTTTGTAAGTCCATATAAATAGGGAACTGCTTAATAATTAGGTAATGGTCTTATTCACAAGGACAGTTAACTGTCTGTCATAGTTGAAATGGGTTTACAGTAAACAATTTGAGAGATACATTATAAAATTACAAGACACAAACACTTCCTTGTAAAACATTATAATTATAATAATGAAATTTATATACAATACATAATCTTTGTGTAAATAATGATGTTCATTAAAAAGTAATGTAATATATAATTTAAATTTAAGAATTTGACGCCTATATTAAAGGACCCGCTTTTTAAAATTTGCTAATTATTTACACATACGACGCGTCTGATGTTAAGCAGTTACCGTAGCTTTTGGACGCTTGCAATACCAGAGGTATCGCGTGTTGTTTTTTTACACCAGGGCTTAAAGATTAGAGTATCCTAGGGAAAGCGATATGTTTCTTTCAAAACGCATCCCTAAATGAGCGCTGGAGACCTCTACTCACACACAGGAACGCAACTAACTAAATAACTGCACTGCTCTGTGTAGTTATTTGGCTGTGGTCTTCTGTAAGAAGGAGGTCCTACACCGGTCGGGCTTGCTCTTGCTTATGGTGCTCTACCTTTCTTAAATTTGTATCCATAACAACCTAACATAGAATCACACCTTTTCCAAAGAGGCAGGCATGTTTAGGTCACCTGCACTTCACCAGCTATATTAGGTCTCATATAATAGGGGACGAGAGCTTATTGCCATTATCATCATCTCAGCCAAAAGAGGTCCACTGTTAGGTGGGCTTAAACCGGCCAATTATTCGATAAAGAGCCTAACCATCATGTATTAAAATATATGGAAATAAAATAGATATTCATTAAAACGTCGGATCAGCTGTATTTTAAGTATCTTGTACCTTCTGTTACATATACATTTTATGTACACGACAACGAGAAACATAAACCTCTTTAGCAAAGCAGTACAATAGTGCTACAGGAACAATAAAATCACTATCACTGCGCTAAAGAGTCACAAAGTATTGCAACGCTGCTGCTTACTAGACTTTTATTACGTAGATACACTGCATATCATTTTGTGCCGTTGGCGCTTACACATTATGGTCTAAATGTTAAGGCGCCTACACATGAGGATAAGAACGTTAATTTATTAATGAAACGCAAGAATGGGATAATACGCTGACACGGGAATAGGATAACACGCTGGAATAGGATAACATGCGAGAACGGAATAAAACGGTATTGCTTGCTATATCGGATAAAAAATATTTAAGCAACGGTAGCTGTTTAGCATAAAGCGGGCTATCTGCTTGTTTGCCATGTCAATAATACGAGTTATTATAATAACAATTTATAATAAACGATTTTTATTATTTTATGTTAAATCTAAAATATAAACTAGATTTTCAGATTTAAATCTAAGGTATGTTTAAATAATCGACTAATTCTTTTCTCTCTTATTACAATAATACTAACATATTTTTTCTTTCTTTTAACAGTTAACTACTATTAAAAAAGGAGAAATATATAATACCTTCTTTATATAAAAAAGAATCGACAAAGCCAAGACGTTTCCTTAGCTACTGAATAAACCTCACAATGTCTACAGAGAAGAATTTGTCTACTCGCTAATGTCCTTGAGTGAATGAATAATTCATGCATTTTCGTTAACTGGGGAGGAAAAGCACCGAAAATGGAAACGAAAGTCAACATTCTACATACCCAGGTGTATCTAAAAACTGCTGAGGCTTACGTTTTAAAACAACGACTTTTTTTTCGAAAATAAGCAGTTTTTTGTTTGTTTAAAATATTTTACTAACACTGTATAGTTTGGTCTAAAATCAGACTAAAAAATAAAAACTCATATAGCTTGGATCATACCTATACCCAATACCGGTCAATTACTTTATTTTTACACATTTTATTTTGTAAATAGTTATTAAAATATTATAAACATATAACTCACTCCAATGAATATTGTAACATTTTATATTTAAGTTTACGCACTAAATAGTACCATAAGCCATGAAAACTTGTATGACTGTTTGTTGCCAAAATAAAACAAAAAAAAAGTAACTTAACTGAAACTACTTAAAAACAGTCAAACATTGTATTTAATGGTATAACTTACAAATAAAATATCCGATGTCAGCGCGTATGGATTGTCTTTTAAGAGAAAAAGAGCCTATACCCGCGCTATTATTATAAAGTTTGGTATTAGTTCATTAACAATTCGTTCAAGAACTTCCTTAAAAAGAGGTTTATAAATGTGAAAAGATCTCTGAATTCAAACCACGGTGCTGTTCCAAAAAAGTAAATTAAGCCGGCTCTTAGATTTTAGTATACAAACCTTTTTGCTAACGCCATTTAAGGGTAATTTTCCATCGTGTAGGTACGTACGATAAAACGCTTCCTTTTTGGTTTTAACGAGCTTACACCTTTATATGCACATTATAAACATTATTCAACACGTTACGCTGATATTCGTATGCATTTATTATAAACACACACATACACATACCATTTTCTTACTCGGGCTCATTTTAAAAGGGGAATCCTTACGTAGGGTACGTCACATCCACATTTCCTTAATTCCCTTTCATTACGTACGCCCAACACGTGGTTTGTATTATTAAAAACTTTTTCATCGTGGTGCATAGCTAATTGTTTGTTTGTGTTGAAATTACGTTTGTTTACATGTGACGGGCTCGGATGAAATGTACTGTTAACCTATGTGTTGGCACGGAGTTTTGTAGGAAACATTTTCTGTTTAGTATTTTTATATTTTTAAATTGCTAGCGCGTCGCTATCATTTTTCCTTGGATTCGTACCGGTGCAATGTACTAATTACAAGATATCAATATACAATGCGCCATTTGTGGTCGTTATGAAAATATCGTAACATAGCAGAACTGTCTAACTAAACTTTCATACAATTTTTTTTTGTCTTGGCAATTACAAATATCTTAAAAAAGCTAAATCTGTCAAGCGATTCTCAAGCAATGCTCATACATTTTTTTAGATAGATTATAGTAATTTACAAACGCTACGTTTACGAACTTAACTTTAAGCACATCATAAAAATAAATAGTATAGTAGTAATGCCTTTTTAAATAATTTTTGTGAATAGACACATAAAATTATAAAAAAAGATAAAGACAGAGCTTCTTCTCTAGTGCGGGAGTTGTCTTTAAAAAAAAGAATAAATCTTAAGATAGGTAATTTCAAGACAATTTTATGTCACACCCAGGGATCGATGTTACCAAAACGGTTTTTTCATATTGATGGACTATAAATACTTTTTTATTGTAATTACAAGATAACAGGCGATTAAAGGATGAACATAATTACCTACCTACGTTACATTAAATAATCCCTAACGACACATTTAAAGTGGTTTATTATCACGACGCGAAGAATGAAGCTTTATTCTTAGCACGAAGCAGCTAAATATCATCCAATTAAGTTTTAAAATAGAACATCTTTCACCAACGTATAATATCTTTGTTATAAATATCCCATCGTATATTGGCAAGCTTCTAAGAATAAAGATGAAAAAAAAGGAAAATACTCATTTAAAAGTTATAGAAGCTAATATGAAAATTTTATTTTTTTCTTTTTCCAAGTTAAATAGCTTTCATCGGCCTCGGAGAATCAGAAATCTAATTCGTGCCCTTCGTCCACGAGACTAGTTAAGAACTTTGATATTTTGTGTTTGAACTGCTCACCTAATGTGGTACGTGGATATTCCAATTTATAATTGTCACGACGAAAATGTTCAGGTTTTTGCTAAAAGTACCCATAATAATATTAATTCTTAGCGGCTACTAGTACTTGGAGATCCGTTCCGCCCAGATCCGCCAATATTTCTTATTTCTTTCTTTATATATTTTTAAAAACTATTCCTGCACTAGGGAATTAGCCCTGTGTCGTAAGGGAATTTACAAAGTTAATTAACAACGGACACAATGTATATTCAGACTTGGAACAACTATTTGTGGATCACACATTTTTTTGTCCCGTGTGATGTTTGGACCCACAACACGCAGCGCAATAGTACGCGGGAACCAACCTACACAGTACACATTTTTTCAAGATAAGATAAGATAAGATATTTATTCACTCAGAACATGGTACAAAAGATGACAGAATAAGAATGCCAGTCTTTGTCATTCGATCTATCCTTTTTTATTTTTATAACTATAGGTATAGCATGAACACCAAAGGCCTCGGAAAGTTTAGGAAGAAGTCTTTATTGGATTCCATCTATCCATTACGAAGCCTAATATTATAAATGAAAAATGACTGAACTTTTGTATACTGATAGCTTCTTTGGAACTTGTAGTTTCTTTTTGAGTTTGTTTAGACAGTTGATTATGTCCGAGGTATAATATTTTTTACTATAATTGACCACGGGTATTATATGGTGTCAAATATTTTTAAGGTTTTTATACCTTTTCGTTGTTTCCGTTTCGGTTGAACTACACTGAGCGTGGTGTTTACCGAATATTAACAGAACACACTAAACACCTGGAACACCTAGGTGGTCCAGGGGTACAAAAAGTTAACGATGGAACAACTTAGTGAACCACGTTGGTGTACCATAGGTCAGAAATCGACTATTTTAATAATATGTAATATAATAATTGACTGAATATTTGGTCCAGTGGCTTAAATTCTTAACTCACCATTTACCACTGGGTGAAGTGTTGTGGTTTCGACTACCACACGGGATAAAAAAATATGTGCAAAAGCAATTGTACATTGTAAAGTCTCCCGTGCCACATTGTGCCCTAGTGCAAGAGGAAAAGATTTTAATAGTTTATTTATTGAACTTCTTATTCTTAAAAAAATAACACCAGTACCAAAAAGTAACTAGGTAGTGATATTATAATCTAACATAACTTAGATTGAACAGAGGACAGATTCACAGTCAAAATTACGAGTACAACTCTCTTGTGACCCGTCACGAGGATAAATGGTTTCAATACGCACGGAATATGTGGATAACAGATGACATCGTTTCAACAGTGTCCACGAGACCGTTTACAACCAACATTATGGACCAATATCAGCAGAATGTTAACACACATAGTCATACATCACGATCACTGATAACTCCATGTACAATATAGAGGGGTCAGCATATAGCTTTTTATTTTGTTCGAACGATACAATATTTGTTCTGAAGTCTTCTGTCTTATTTACTCGATCGTCGTTTCGTTTAATGAAGTCTTTGGGATTGGTACAAAGGAACGGATGGTTTTGAGTCAGTTGGCGCTGATTCAGATTTAAATAGAACTTTTATTATATTTGTTTTTTAGTGACTGATAGTTTCAATGAGATCTTAAGATCCTGGATAGAGATGTCTCTTTCCAGGATCTTAAGATCTCATCTCTTAACATCTCTCAAACCCAAAATCCAAAACCAGTCAACCAAACTCAAAATTATTATTTATTCATATAGGTCACACTTTATTAGTTATAAAAAATGAAACGCCAGCTACTTTGGACAAACTTTCAAATTAGGTCATTACATCATTATAGGTACATAGAACAACTTATATTTTACCTACAGTAATCATTGAGAAAAAAGTCCACTGTCTAGTTTTATCACAAGATAATATTTTTAAATCATTATTTATATAACACAATAAGTCAGTTTCTGCAATCTTTACGATTCACCAAGACTCAAAACAAAAGCAAAGTATTTTCCCTTATCGGAATCTAACCCACAGCACTCGAAGGGACCACAGTCAAATTATTCGATCTAAATTGCTGATCAATCTCCATAGAATGTAATACACACAAACAATTGAGCAAATATACAATTACGTTCGGCAAACTGTAAAATTGAAGACGATTCGAATTGATGAGCGTAGCATTATTTAACGTAGCATGTAAGTTCGTAGCTCGTAGCGTATACATTGGTCGTTCTACGTGGTTAAGCAATTCTACGTGGTCGTAGTACAACTGTGAAGAAGAGTAATTGAACAGAGTGGGGCGATAAGGGCACATTTATTGCTATCGTTAGAGGCGAGCAATCTGACAGTTGCTAAACTTCAGTCAGAGGTAGTTGTTCGACGGTAGTAACTTCATGAGTTTATAGCTAGTAGTAGTAATATTTGGTGTTGGTTTTATTATGATCCATTGGTTTGCACATACTAAAATATTTTCTTCTTTTGCAATTCAATTTATTTGTTTTTTTTATGATCCCTTTTTTATTATTTTACTACAAGTCGAAATATAGGATATTTCTACCTACCATGTAATATTTTTTGTAAAAATCTGCAATAAAACCGAAATAATTGAATTTTCTAAAAGTATTTCAGTAAAATTAACTATTAGAGGAAATGTAATAACGCATATTATTTTGTTTTGATTAAGTTAATAAGATATTTCTACCTACCATGTAATATTTTTGTAAAAATCTGCAAAGAAATCCGAAATAATTGAATTTGCCAAAAGTATTTCAGCAAAATTAAATATTAGAGGAAACGTAATAACGTTTATTATTTTGTTTTGATTAACTTAGAATTTTCATTCGACATTGTTATGACATTATTATGTTTGAAAGGTATACTCCAGGGTTTCTTAAAGTGGGGTACGGTAACCCTTAGGGATTTGCCATTTGACGGTACGGACGCGACATGATTTACGTAATGGTGGCTGGATGAAACTCTTCAACGTAATTCATATGTTTGAGGAAATCTGGTATCATACTAAAATATAACTTATACTATGCTATACATCACAATATGATAGAACATGTGAAACAACTATGCTCCTAACTATGTGCACACAGCATAGTAATGCTGTGTGCATCGGGTTGTAAAATGATGTATTATTGAGGTGCACATCTAGGTTAAGACTTTTGAGGTGAGGGTGGCGTAACCCAAATCTAGTATTAATAATATAATGACTAAACCCTTGGCCATAGATCAGAAGGTTTTTTATTTGAGTGGATTTTCAACAAAAAGCGAACGCGATATAGCATCAAAACATTTTTTCACATAAACATTTAACATTCAACGTGTACGAAACCGTGGTCAGAAACTAACAATACAATAAACCACAAAACGATAAAGCTATTATTTAACCAATTCAGATTTATTAATCACATATAAAGGCATAATGCGTCAGGCGCCAGGGTAATGTCATTGTTTTGTTTACGCGGACAGATTGCCACGGTTGCTACATTTGCATCAACAACCACGTAAGACAAGGTTCACATGTCGCATGTAAGTAGTGCAAAAGAACGTACCTACACAAAACAACGTTTGTCGGATATCTACTGGACTTGTTAAGCTAACGTACATTACAACGTCTTTGAAATAAAGAAATAGAAGGAAGGAAAATTGCGTTAGACTTTGTGTTGTTTATGCGCGGACAGATTGCCACAGTTGCCATGTTTTCATCAACAACCACGAAACACTCAAACTCAAATTAGCTTATAACATAGGAACTGAAGGAAGGAAAAATGCAGCTATTCGTTTTGCTCTTTGCGAATGTTCAAAATATATTTAAATGGATGTACTTTGTGAATGAACATGCCTGTATCTGTGTGTGTTTAATAAGCATCGGAACGCGACGATTATGTTCGAATTATTAACATTTGTCAAAATGTCACACATAAATAACGCATATGAATTTTTTGCGAAGACATACAACTGCATCCTTTGTTTTTAAGCTATTGCATAGCTTCTATCGCGGCCCTTAGGCGTGGAGACCGAATCCAGAAATTCCGTAACGAAAATAATAAACCTAACACCCCCCACTCCGACCGGCGCAGCGGTGATACTTTTTTAATGACGAATTCTCTAAACGGCCAATTGTAATATGTCAAATTGGTGTAAGGAGGTTTTGATCTAAGAGAAAATTAATGTGAAAAATAATATAGTATAAGGAGTCTTAAGGAATTATTACAAGTATTCATTTTTATTAATCATTGAGAATAAAATAAAATGATTTAGATAATTCTGTAAAGTAATTTTTTATTTGTTTCCATAAAAAAACATTCTAAAAATATGCAATAGCTTTACCGCGGCAGTCTTCGAGTGCCACACGTGTTTTTTAGTTTACTGTAATCAATTTTAATTATAATTAAATCATCATTAAATAAATAAACAAATATTTTTTTATTTTATTTATTAATTTGTTTATTTATTTTTATTAAATAAAAATAAATAAACAAATTAATAAATAAAAAAATATTTTAATCGAAAAACCCTCAGATTTTTCGATTAAAATCGAATACTCGTGAAAACGTGCGGTGTATTGCCATGTGAACCCAGCCTTAGCTGACTGAATAATATTATTTTAATGACAATGATGCGTCCTGTTTTGGACGCGTGAATTCATTTGGAAGTGCAGTGAATTCGAAATTGTCATATTTAGGTTTTAGGATTTGATTTTGCATAAAATATTTTTCTTTATTTTAATACGTACACGGTAACTTCAAAATTGACAAAGAAAAATTTTTGGAATAAATAAAAAGAATCAAAGAGCTACTCTACTAATTAAATTAGACTAAAAACTTTGCACACAAAGATTTTTAGTAAAAGTAAATAAAAATGGCCATCGCTCAGTATTACACATAATGGTGTAATGTTTGGTTTGTGCTGTCTTTTGCAAATAAGTATCATCTCAACGTCCCACTGCTGGGCACGGGTCTCCTCCATACATTTAGAGGGATATTAGCCTCCTATACCACGCTGGCCAGACGGGTTGATATAGTGTTTTGTTTCGAGTTTTCCCTCTCTTGCAGTGGATATTGCCCTGCCTGACTTACTCCCTTAGTCGACTCTTACTACACCCTCGGGATGGAACGGGTTGGTGACATTTGTATTCTTAATCCGTCACCACACGGACAGAAATGATGTATCTATTTACTGGTTTTCGTACTAATGGAAGTAAATTATAATTTAAAATATTATAAATGTTGTTATTACTAGCCCTTTATGGCCAGACCTCTGTCTCGTACTCGTATCGCATCTGCGTATTAGAAACAAACAACAGAGAGCGAAGATGGAACCCACAACTCGCTTCACAATGGGTAATAGCGAGATCACTTTAAAAAAGCTTCAAGCTTTCAAACGAATTTATAATATCTAATAATTAAAAAAAAGTCTAGTCTAAATGGTACCAAAGTAACTGAGTTTGTAATTAAATGAAGTCCATTGTGCAACATCAATAGACAAAACTGATGGCAATCTATTTTTAAAGTGAATCTTTGCTCAATGAAAATTTCTAAAAACGAAAAGTGTAACATGACACAGCATTGATCGATTGATACGACGCGCGACGGGAGGGACGCTCTTTTATTTTCAAAATTAGAACGTACACGAACAACAACCGTTAGGGACAGTCTTTTGGAAGATGGTTGTCATTTTCATAAAATTTATTTACTTTTTTTTAACCAATAGCCAGAAAATGGTGTGTTACGATTTCGACTACTGTGTACGTCTCTGTCTGTCTGTTTTAACAAACAAAAGGCATTAAAATAGGACCATTTTAATGCGTTTATTGTTTTGAAACTATTTTCCGTATCCCAAGGTAATCGAAAACTAAGGTCTTTAACCTCAAGATGGTTGTTGAAGACTAGATATGGAAGGCAGAGGACTGGGTGTTGGTCGTGAATTAGGAGAAGCCATGTCTAGGAGTGTATTGAAACAGGCTGATTGATTGATTGAATCCAAAAGACAAAACTATGGTGTTCCAAGATGTAGGGTCTATAAGCCATAATAACTGCTTACACTTATGCGGACCTTACACCTGACATAGATCCTAAAAAATTGCGCAGAAAGCGTTTTTGGGTCTCCTTGATGGTATGTGCGGGCCGCGAAGGACGGGGCGCGACAATGAACCAATCACAGGATTTAAAGATTCGCGTTATTGGTTAATACCTGTCGAACTATGCACCTTGCAATATAGTTCCAAATATAAGACATCTGCTAACAAAACTATTTTACACCGACTATTGTTCTAGATCTTTGCCGGGCATACTAGTATCAAAAAGAATGATGGTGCGTGGTGCGTCTACCAACATAATATATAGTCCACTAACATAGTAATAACAAGATCGACCGATATGGGCAGGTGATGTGCCATTGTACCACTAAACCTAAATATTACAGTCCGCGTATAATCTGTTGACGTCATCGAAACTAATCCATTACCAAACAACAATAAAAACACATTTGAAACAATGTCCTGCTATTTTAATACTTTGTAACGACAAAAACAAATGTTTTTGTTCACATTCAATGCATCTATATTGTGAAGAATTTAATGTATTAGACTTTGTGATCAAATACACACGACCATCCGATCCCAAAATAAGCAGACCCTGTACTACGGTAACCAGGCAACTGGTAAACATACAAATATAACTATTTCTAAATATATACATATCTATATACTGTTATATAAAAAATGAATCCCTATTTCTCTTGGTGACGTCACTTGAGAACGACTTTACCACGGTAATATTATTGATAATATTACCGTGACTTTACTGATTTCATTCATCTTTTTTATATTTTCTTATACTCCGTAGATAACCATACGAAATAACCATTACGAAAATAATAGGCTAATAATTTAACCCGGGCGAAGTCAGAGCGGGCCACTAGTTATAGATAAATGTATATGACAAAGATTTGTAGTGGGTAGAAATCGATTCCGTTGTGGGTCCTCACCTAGGTCAAATCCTTCAGTTTTATATACATATATGTACGTTGTAATTTGTATCAACTTTAACGTTAAATGAATCCAAAATAATAAAACCTATTTGTTAATATAATATTTAAATAACTTTAAACTTAGCTCAAAATCTTAAGACAGTTCTGAAACTCTCGCATTCTCATTTTATGCCTGCGGCCCACTCCGCCTTAGTACGCGTCAACATAGACATTTAGAGCTCTTAATATTAAAAGTTAAAACTGTCGGCCTTTATAATTTATACCGCTATTTTTAAAATAATTTATGTTTTCAATATTTCCTTAGGTATACTGTTGTTTGACTTTTGATACAAAAAAGTTGAGTAATAAAATCTGTTCATACTTATTGGCGCTGTGGTATTAATTACTGGTACGGCCGTACTATATCGCCCATAAGCGATTTCTTTTCGATCTTTATTTGAAATTTGTAAAATGTCAACTTTCACTTTAAGTTTAGGTTGTTATTATTCAAATTTAGATCAAAACTAAATCGCTATCATTTAACGGCCTCTGTCGAGGTTCCAGGCCAGGTTCTATCCTCGGTTCAGAAATAGTGATATTAGATGAGTCTTCATATTTAAAAAAATACTTAGTAACAGTACAAAGTCTGGAAATGTGTCCTATTCGAATAGGGTCATCCTTTATTGTATATAACTGAACATAGCTGGTAAAACATGCCTTTTCCTACACGTCAAAAAAAAGCTTAATTTTACGTCAAGTAAAGTATCTTTGGGACCGAAGTTAGTACGGACAACAAAGATTTTTACACAACAGTTTTTCCATTCTTTGTTACAAATTCACACACACCACTGTATTCGGTCATATTCCATCAAGCTCTTAAATTACTCCCATGCGACATAACGGCGTAAAAGCAACAAACAAACACCATGATGAATGTTTACCAATAGGATATGTAGGTATGTGCTAGCGTAACGAAATTTCCCCAATATACGGAACAGCCGATGGTGCGGAAAAAACACCACACTCACTACGTCTCGTTTATAAATTTGTGAAACAGGGATTCGCCAACTGTGCCACGATGCACTGGCGTCGAGCCATAATCAATTCTGCTCAGAAACGTTTATTTTGCATGTGGATAGTGCACTAAACTCAAATATTTTGTTAGCAAATGTTCAAATAAATACCAAAAACCACTATTTCAACATACATTTTTTATAGGCTGTACACATATTTTGTATATTTTATAATATTTCCTTAACGCCTTACCAATTTATTTAGAATATTCCAATTTTGAATGGATGTTCGCTTCCCCGAGATCAACATTTATTCAATAGCTAATAATCCAGCAACACAGTTAATAATATTTTGAACAGAACCGGGGGCGCCAGTTTAAAAGAATTGGGACGGAATTAATGTGAAATAAATTTTGTTTCTGAACAAAAGTTTGAGGATTTTCGTCTAAAATTCGCATTCGATAAGGAAAAGTTGGTGTACACGTTGTATTGATTGTTGCGTCCAATACGGCCAACGAAGCCAATAAGGCCAATATTGCGGTTGTGGTCGCGTTCGCCGGCTACTCGGTTGAAATTGCTCACGTAATTAATCCATCTCACTAAGGTAGTTGTGGTATTACTCCACCTATACAGGCATCTGCTCGTAGATATTGTATAACATGTGAGTGAACTTCAACCTATTAAGCTGTTTTCTTTCAAGTTTAAGAGGAATATGCCTATGTGAGATTATCTGTACCTCAGTTTTTATCCGCCTTATTAATAAACGTGGAATAGAATAGGTGTAATATATTATATTTACACGGCAGGGTTGGTTTAGTTGCTTAAGTCGTTACCTCGCCATTTACCACTGCGCGGCGTGTTGTGGGTTCAATTCCCACACGGGACAAAAAATTGTGTGACGCATAAATGTGCCCGTTAATTGTATGTTTGTAAAGTTTCCCGGGTAAAGGGCTTGTTCCCTAGTGCGGGAGTTGTCTTTTTAAGAAACTGAAACAGATTTTAATAATCTTTAATTCTGTCTTCAGTAATTTGACATTCGAAAAAGCATGGACAAATCATGACGAACCTATTCACTCGCTACACCATGTTTATTAATAAAGGTATAGGTATAAGGTAAACCATAACGTTGTAAACAACAGCATAACCAACAAAAAACATGATTAATTTCTCATGACAGGTCACCCCAACCCATTTTGTTTATGGTGACTGAGTATTTTTCCCATAAATAAAAAGTTTCATAATCTGTATTGAGATGCAACAAGGTATAAATACAATATTTCCAAAATGTACGTACAATTTACAATCAACTCTGAACAATCATAAAACGTTAATGCAAAATCCCACGAAAAGAAAAAGGTCCCGTAGAAGCATTTTAGACACGATTAAGCAATCAGTTTGCTCTTTTAATTAAAACACTTTGTTTACGCTGCCGGCCTTACAGCGACTTTGATAAATTGCCGAGAATTAAAAGAGATTCGGCTTTCCTATCGCATCTTAAACATCTAAAATGTCTGCCATCAGATTACTTATATCTGATTATATTTCACAGTTGTACTGACGCAATATAAATGGCATTTCAATACCGATTTTTGTAAATTCCTCTTCATCTACATATTATAAAAAGGTAAAGATTGTGAGGTTGTAGGAGGTAATCTCTGGATACACTGAACCGATTTCGAAAATTCTTACACTATTAAAAAGCCACGTTATTTGCGAGTGTCATAGGCTATATATTAACCCCTAAAATGCCCAAGGAAGTGGGCACGGGTCTGTTTTAAAAAAATCTATTTTGGGCTAAATGCACTTATATTTAAAAAACAATCCTTACATATATTATAAATGTGGAAGTTTGTAAGAATGAATGGATGTTTGTTACTCTTTCACGTAAAAACTACTGAACGGATCTGGATAAAATTTGGCACACAGTAGATTATGGTCTGAAATAACACATAGGCTTTTGCGCGATAACTGACATCCACGCGGGTGGAGCCGCGGGCAACAGCTAGTTAATGTATAATAGTTTATCAAAATGCTTAGATAACGTCAAAATCTGTACATGCTAATGCCTTGTAAGAGTGGCACCATACAAGCGAGCAGGCCCGGCTGGGGAAGGAACTCCACCTTAGAAGACCACCGTCAAATAACTACAGACAGTGGTGTATCTGTGTTCCACGTTCATGCGAGATTACAGGCCAGTACTAATTTAAATACTTTTTTTAAATAAGGTTTTTTTTTATCTCAGAATCAATCTACAGTTGCTGCTTACTACGTTGTTATTATAAAAAAAAAACATTTTCTAAGCACGGAATAATATATTATACCAACTTTCTATCCCCAACTAACAGAAATAAGTTATACCTGAACCTCTATCATATAAAATTTATGGCGCGTAAAAATAATTCAGTGAAAATAATGATCGGAAATCACACCCAAGGGAGCCATCTATAGTTTCCCTAATAACAGTTTTAAAAACAAAGTCGCAAAGACTTAGTTTCACGAAATAAACAAAACTATTTGATATAAAGCCTTTGGTCCTCTTCGTTACTTTGAATGTCTTAATAAAAGATCAGCAGCAAATTATATTGGTTGTTTGTGTGGTTTTTGGAATAAACTATAAGATTACGTTTAATAATTTTGCGATCTTATTATTATATTCTATATTTAACTTCTATCTTATTATATTAAAATTTAACATAATAAAAATAGTAGTAAAATTTCATCAACTCCACTCAAATTCGCATCCATCCATCTAAATTCGCATAACCGGTTCAAAATGATAATAATTCAATGGTGGCAATAATGATAAATGTCATCTGAATTCAAGGTTGTCATTTTTAATTTTATTTGGCACACAAAATAATACAGTAAAATTTTAGCATAAAGTACATTGATTCATAGTTCATTGATCGATATTCAAATTAATTAAGATCGAAAATAAATAACTAATTATATGCACGTCATGGAGACCCCTAGATGTTTAAATAAACTTATAAATAGGATCGAACCGCTAAATAGGTATACAGCGTACTCATTAAACGTATCCGTTCGGACTTTACCAAAACTACAAAATTTTCAACAAAAAAGGAACATTATATTTTTAATTCCAAGAGTATCCAAATTGCGGCTCAAATAACGTCATCCTAGTACACTTCTTTTACGAACCTACCGTTCGTAAAATAAGTAAGAAATTTCGGTCGGTTTAGTTAAAAATCTATGAAGGTGCAGTAGTGCGTAGTGACAGGTTGCCAGCCCATAGCAATAAAACACCCTTTTCTTTAGTAGGCTTTTACGACTTCCGCAAGACAATATCTTCTATTTCTCTTTTACTTGGAATAGATGGTTCAAGGATTGCGTGTACTCTGATCGTAAATAATATTCTCTGCACAAAATAGAAATACAAAAAAGCATGAGAGTATTTGGCTACATTTTTTAATAATTTTATAGACTGAAAATAGTGCTGAATAATTCAATTGCTGGAAAAATTACGAAGCTACGAGCAGAGATACCTACATATGTATATAATTATTTTATTTGAATCTGTACTTTACAAGCTTTAACAGCTTATATTTTTTGTATATATTTTTATTTAAATTATTAAAATAAAAGTAACTTTACCTAGAGTACTCACTAGGAATCAGATATTATAGGTATTTATATAATATTTGATTGAGGCCGCAAATTTTTATTTTTGTACTATTTGATTGGCAAACAAGCATACGGTCCACCTGATGGTAAGCAGTTACTGTAGCCTTTGGACGCTTGCAATACCGGAAATATCACTTGAGTGTTGCTGACCCATTGTTATCTCATGGAGTATCCCTGGCACAGGAAAACGTTTCTTGAATGACAAATTTCTGAGACTGACGCCAGGTCTCAGAAGTTTTTTATCAGATTCAGATTTTTAAATAAGTTAGAGTACCTACTCACTCTGGGGGTTTACGTTAATAAGTAGATATCAACACGTTTACCCATTCTAATACAATCGAATATGTACCTTCGCGGTAAAAGCAAAACAAATGAATGCTTTCTAACTGGTCCATTTGGAGGGAAGGTTGAATTAGCAAAGCGTCGTGGCTCTTTTAGCATCAACGTACTCCGCTGTGGATTAATATGTAGGTCTAAAGAGTGAGATATAGCGGAGTTCGGAGTGCAGCCTTTAAAAATCAGATTGGTACAGGAATGTATCTAAAACAGATGATGCAACCTTAACATTAATTATATTTTTTGTTAAGTAGGTACAATGAACGTTTTTGTAATTGATATACATTTATAAGGATCTAATGCAGATGTAATTTTTTTTAAATGTATTATATTGTTAATGCACCCTAATATTAATAAATAAATAAACCTTCTTTTTAGATGAAGGAGAAGGAACAATCGAACCATCTCAAAACATCTGTTGCAATATTTTTCTTAGACTGCGCTCTACCAATCTATAACCCATTGACATTGCTCCTTATTCGTCATCGTCACCAAAAAAGCCCTCAATATCATTGTCAATTTTCTTTTGTTTTACTAAACCTGTCAGATATTTTTTCTTCTCAATCAAATAAAATATATAAATACCTATTTGGTAATCTACCTTTACACATGGACCAGTTTTACATCGCATGCAATAACAGAGTTTCGGAGATTGTAATCGGTCTCATACGTTCAAAGTTCAATTCCCAATCTTATCAGATTTAGGTGTACGAAAACAACGATCATACTCAGTGCTAGAGAAATTCCTAGTAAGAACAATTCACAGAAGAGCTCGCCAATTTGGCTTTATTGTTTGTTTACAGATTAAACATGGATATAATATGATTTAAGCTTAGTATTACCTTTAGTAGGTATCTACATTGTTAGAAACTTACGAAATATTACTGAAAACCTTTTCTCGATTGAAAGTAAACAATTATTATCATCAGCCTTCCGCAGTCTACTGCTGAACATTGGCCACTCCAAGTAAACGCGTAACACCATCCTTGGCTTCTCACATCTAGGTATAAATACATAATATACAATACGCCCATGACTATTAAAAATGTTGGATGTGAAAAACAGCACGTTTACAGGAGAGCGATGCAAAGTGTTAATTGCACGCTACTTTGTACTTATTTTAAGCAGGATCATGAAAGTTTAGAGTGTTGATGTACAAGTCATTTATGTTCAGGACATTATTATGAGTAGCCAATATTTTATGTGTGAATATGAGAAAAGTCACTTGTAGCCTTTTTAACGGGGTATAACTAATATTGATTTGTCAGAAGTACCAAAACCGACATTGTTGCTTGTACGAAACTGAAGATTGCTTGTTGGAAATGCCATTTACGTCATTATTAATTTATTATTAGTTACTATAAGTGCATGTCGTATGTTAAAAATACTGAAAAAAACTTTGAAAATCGAAAGAAATTAATATAGGAAATTATTAGTTTTTTGTGAAAATTAACAAAGAAAATTTTGTGGAGTAAGATTACGCCTAAACAAAATACAAAACCTTTCTCATGACCTATATAATTCTAAAAAGAAAATACTTTTTATCACCACTTATCTAATAACAATCACAGCTCTTGGTTACATTTATTAAATTCAGATTACCTAATTATTTTAATAAGTCTTCTTAGTCAGTCTTTTTATTGACAATCAACAAAGAAAATATAATGGAATAACTAAAATCAAGTAAAAAAAGTACAAAATCTAATTACTTATCATTATCAAATTAATTTCTACCTCTATAGATAATATGTAATTTAAGTAAGACAATTACAGCTTTCGGCTACATTGAATTATACATATTTATATTTTTTGATTAATTAATAAATTAGTCTTCTTCATCAGAGATTCCTTCCGATCATCCATCTCAACCCATAAACGTCCCACTGCTGGGCACGGGTCTCCTAAATACATTTTGAGGGGTATTAGCCTACTACACCACGCTAGCCAGACGGCTTGGTATAGGGTTTTGTTTCGAGTTTTCCCTCTCTTGAAGTAAATATTGTCTGCCTGACTTACTCCCTTAGTCGACTGCTACGACACCCTCGGGATAGAACGATGTGGTTATATTTGTATTCTTAATCCGTCACCACACGGACAATAATTATTTTCGATACATTATAGTTTTTTTAAATTAAATTTGTGATATTTTCTCACTTCTACATAAACTAAGTAAATCTTTATGTTTGTTGCGACTTATAGAAAGTTCTTCCTCATTCGCCTGCTTGATTGTAAATTCGCAAGATCTGTCTGTATTTCGGGTAAAACACAGCAAGATCCCAAATAGTTTTAGGTGCATCCTCTAAAACATATTTATATTTAATGCTGTCAAACGTGTCCACTGTATTGTCTCATTATTTGTATCTTTATTCCAACTTTTATTTACAAGCAAGGATTCAAAATCCAATATTTCTGGAGTAGTCATCTCTTTAACTTCATAAGGTACACCTTTGGCCCAGTGAACGTGGCAGTACCATTCCTCTAGTACGTATATCATCTAGCGATCACTAGCACACGCGATGACTGAATGCACATGGTCCCCTTTA
Source organism: Trisateles emortualis (assembly GCA_947095525.1). Lineage (NCBI taxonomy): Eukaryota > Metazoa > Arthropoda > Insecta > Lepidoptera > Erebidae > Trisateles > Trisateles emortualis. The sequence continues at coordinate 8,036,506 of OX352735.1, read as the reverse complement.
TTTTGGGTATGCCCTTACTCCATGAAACGGTGAGTAATCGAGACTCCGAATTCTTTTGCTGCAAAACAACTATAGAGAAAAACAATGCGGCTCCTATTCTAACCCGCGCAATTTTCTCATCAAAATTTAAAGACTTTTAAACCTCTAAGTGTGTATTCTTTTACATATTGATAAAGTCAACTGGAAACTTCATTTGACCCAACTGCAATAGCTTCATGCCACATAAAACATGTAGCTTTTTTGTTAGCCAAATTATATACTGTGAGGTTTAAGGTAAACAACTTTCTTTTATAATAAATTGTTTCATTCATCGATATGTCTTTATCATCATTGAGTACATTATCGCCGAGTAAATCAAGGAATTAAATTAATAGGAGACTCCCGGAGGAACTAAAAAATAAAACACAATAAATGGATTAGAAATTAACTGTTCTATATGTCTGAACACCTTATTTTATTGTTATTTTAAAAAGTATAAATTCATTCAAACATGGATATTCTAGGAAAACCTTAATTTTCATTCAAACACGGATTATTTTAGGAAAACCTTAATTTTCATTCAAACACGGATTATTCTATAGTTTTCAAGATTGCAAAGTAAGTTTGCTATTTTTTTGGATGCTAGTTTGGTTTGTACGAGATTAGATCGGAATTGAAGTCAGAAAAACATAATATAAAAGAGAAAACATATAACTTCAAACATCTAACACTGCATACTTGATAGTACCGACATTTTAACCCATCTGAAAATACGTTAACAACATCGGATGTGGCGTTAACGACATTTAATTCATTTAAAAAACGTCGGATAAGGTACTTTCGACATTAAGTCCACTTAAAAAACCGATCAAAAACGTTGGATATTATACTACCGACATTTAATCCATTCGAAAAATCGATTAACAACATCTAATATGGTACTACCGACATTTTAACTCATCTGAAAAACGTTAAACAAGGTAGGATGTGGTACTACCTACATTTAACCCATTTGAAAAACCGATCAACAATATCAGATGTGGTAATTCCTACAATTTTAAATTAAATGTCAGGAAATGCTTATATCATTTAATTTTAAGATCGCAAAAGAATTTAATCATGAATAATACTGTTAAAGATGGTAAAAGTAATATAATAAATAACAATAAATACCTGTTTTCGCACTAGGTGTCAATTTAGTCAGATTGTTTTTATCGGCATTTTTACTCCTATCATATTTTTTTCTTCCCCACGTCCAGTAGCTAATTTGATTAAATGCACTGATCTATTAAACATCGTAATCGATGTTATAAAGTAAAAGATTAGCTATTAACTGTCGTAAAAAACAAGTGGCAACGTGTTATCCGCTCATCCCGCTAACATAGTCGGTACTGGGAGATCGCGCGCGCTCAACCGTCCCCGCGCCCCACTAAGAACGTTGGTAGTTATTACCCGACATTGTTAACGGGCTATCTAGGAAATATCCAACATTTTTAATGTAGTTATTTCAAAATCTATGCATAAAATAATATTTTTCTTTTTAGCTGATGATAGATTTGGTTATTTAGGCACGTTTTATGAAATAAATAAAAATATGCGATTTTGCAATTCCGACAATGTTAATAGTCATGGGCGATTATACATTATCTGCCGTGTGTCAGATGATCAATGGCCTAAACTTACTACCCAGTGGGTGCTTCTAAATGGCAAGCGACATTGCGGTAGACCCAGATGGAGATGGTGGGATGAGTTGGACTCATTTAACGAAGTCTGGTCCTCAGCGGCTTTGTAGAGAGAGAAGTGGAAAGAGAGTAGGGAGGCCTTTTTTTCCAAAGCGGTCTGTCTGGAAGTTACTGATATAAGCGCATTGAAACTTTCAGACTTATATATTATAACTATAAAACGTAGATAATAAGTCTGTAGCTATGAGATAATAAACACAGAATCACTATCAAAAACTAATTTTATCTAAGCATTTGCCGACACTCTATTAGTGTTTTACCCGTTTTAGCGAATTGGAATTTGATTAGTTATCTTTCCAACGTAGAACATTAAAGCAATTACAACGTTATCAGGTAGTTCGACCTGTTCCCGTAACTGAACCCAACATCAATTTAAAGGGAGAACAATACGACTGTGCCCCCGTAATTCTCTCTAACACCTAAGCGTTTTTCGATCGCACATTATACGAGGGCTATTCGCAGATAAATAAACGATCCCAACATTAAATCGTACACATTGTTCGGCCTCTTTATGACCTTTCAAACACCAGTAGACGATACCGCGGTCTTAATTTTAAACGTCGTCGTTTACAAAATTTATATGAACATCGAGTAATAAAAAACTTCGTTATGCTATCACGAGGATTACCTAAATTAACTTTCCGCTCCGTTATACTGCTTTGGGTGTTTAAAAATTATTAAATTAACATTGAAAATAAATCTCGTTGGATGGATCTCTCGATTTCATTTATGATTTCGATTTATTCAGAGTTTTTTTTTATATTATAAGCATAGGTATATATTTATTGTAATGTAACCGGTACACCGATCAGTTACTTTTCTCTTAGGTGTGGTGTGACGTTTGAATTTGATCCCGACCAGCTGTTGTACCAATGAATTACAAAACCAATTATCTTCTAAGTCGTGTCTTATAACAAATCCTATATGCATGTCTCATGCACCAACCCACATTGGGCTAGCATGTGTTTTTTTTAGATCTGAACCGCCTGCTCTCTTGATAGAAGCAAGGAGAAATGTTTCCAGCAGTGAGACATATATGTATATACGAGTTGCTATTATTTATTAATGAGAACAAAACACTGCAGCGTCAAATTTGTCCGCACAACATACATTTTCACGGTTTCGTACAGGATTCACACTTGACAGTACATAGTACAAGTTAATTATAAGTTGCGGATGCGATCCTCGTGTCTCCTGAAACTTCTTGAATAAGTACTTACTTACTTAGCATACCGAGATGGGGATGCATGACTTTGCACCGAATAATTTTGTTATGCAATAACTTTGAAGCTTTCAAAAGTACATATTGCATATTGCTGTTTAACTTCACTATTTATTTACACACGTTCTTGAACAAAGCAAATAATAAGAGCTAGGTTACTAATATTATAGAGGTAAGTACCTACGTGAGTACTTTAGTAAACGGACTTGAAAAGTTATCGATTATCTATTCTATCTAATAGATATATTCTTATTTTATTTAACATGTATTCTCTATACATGAAGACCTATAATTGGCTGTCAGTGAAACTTACTATTTTTGTCTGCTGTGTTTAGCTGTAAGTCTGCCATAGAAATTAAATAAATAAATGTATATTGTATACTAGCTATTGCCCGCGGCTCCAAAACTAGCCTGTTCGCTATTCCAGACTATAATCTCGTAGTTTTTAGGTGAGAAAGTAACAAACATCCATACATACATACATCCACCCATCCTTACAAACTCTCACATTTATAATATTAATAGGATTTTATTGCCTAATATTATCGCATTGGAGTAATATTTTTTTAGTTTTTGACTTTTTATTTTATTAACCTCATCATCATCATTTATTTCAAGTACCTACTTGAAATCCTTAGAGGAGGTATATTATGTCAAGCTGTGGACGTCTTTTGGCTGAGTTGTATTCTATGCCTATTTACAATTTAAAATAGTTCAAAATGTATCCCTTGGAAACCGGTTCTTCGGCATATGTTAGTGTATTTTATGCTATATCTAGTAGCTACTAACTAAGTAGTAGTAGTACTAAATGTTTAGTTTATGTATTAGATACCTATTAATCTTTTTTGTCATGTCAAGACTATTCAAGAAATATACTTGTTCATACCTAGGTATGTTTTGAGTTCGTAGAAAGTAGTAGTAAAGTTTATTCTGAAGACCATACATAGTGGTACAGAACGTAAATATTTATTTTAGTATTACGACCATGTGAGGCCTGTAAACTGCCCACTCATTCATTGTCACACATGAAATGTCGCTACTAACAACACCTGTTTCAAATATTTCTACATTTTTTAAAAAACATGGCCCTATTCACGTATACGAATAATACATACGTCGGTGTCATGTGCGATACGACATATATACGAGTTGATAAATGACATCATTTATACAACCGTGTACCCTTTCACAGAGCCGGTGTGTAGCTTGCATGTGTCCAGACTTGTTCTATTAATCCGATCCAACGAAACCGAATATCGAAATGCATTATCTAAACGCCAGCAATGGAAATGTTAGAGTAATTATCGGGCATTATTCATGAAGTAGAGGAAACAGAAATTAACAAATGAATCGCGTTTGGGAATAGTTTACAAAGCAACTATATTATGTATGACTAGCGGAATTCACCCGAGTGGTCATTAAAAAAATATCTTACGTTACCCGCTAACTAATGTGGCTCTCATAGGTAGGTTTTACGTATAAGAATTTTTAATAATCGGTCGAGTAGTTTTTGAGTTAAATCATAACCAACAAACAAAAAATCTTTATAATATTTCAAATTTAAATGTAAAATGCTCTGGCAAAGAAAGGATTGGAAACACCTGTTTAGACCAACTTTTTATGACAATCACCGAGTCTGATCAAGTAAATCTTTATTCTGGATCCAGACTTCAGACGCACCTTCTGACCATAACAATAAGCTAACGTAACTGGTTCTGTCTGTCTCAATCTTGGACATATTCATCTAGCCACTAGACCACTTTAGCAGTCAGGGTAGTGACCCTGACTGCTAAAGTGGTCTAGTGGCTAGACAGCGAAAGGGTTAACAGTCAGGGTGGTTAGTGAACCACCCTGACTGTTAACCCTTTCGCTGTCCTAAGTTAGACACATTAGAAAAAATATAGTTTTAGGACAGATTAGGTACCTACCTGTTAATAATATTTCTCAACAAGTGTAAATGAAGAAGCTTGTAGGTACTTATAATTACTTACCTATCTACTGTTTTCTAAAACAACATAGTACGGTAGAGAACGTTCCACGTTTACACTATAAAACACGGCAGAGCCAGCGGAGATGGTTCCGAGTGCGGTGCCAACTGTCGACACACTTCACAATTTAAGAATCGACGGTGGACGTGATGAACGACATCTGCACTGTGAGCTTCGGATGTCGCCCAATGTTTGTTTTGCAAAATATTACTAACCAAATAATGATATAGTGAGTTCAGCTTTTTGAAAATCGAAAAGTAGGTACAGGTTTATTTAACTGATAATATGTTTCTAAATCCATACTTACTTTTACCATATTAAATTCGTATACGTTCAGATGTTTAAGTGTGATTTTTTGTGTCTGTGCTAGACAGACACCAAAAATCACACTAAAACATCTGAACGGATCTGGTTAAAATTTGGCATATGAGATAGATTAGCATAATAGTAAGTAACGGCACCTAATTCCGATGGGTTCTGAAATTGGCACCTAATTCCGAGGTATTTAGAAAAACGGCATTTACTTGCGATTTACAAGCTGTTTTTTACCAGAATATCTCTTATTTAGTAGATAATATATCTACATGTAGATATATTATCCAAGGTAAGGTGTAAAGTATAAGATGTTTAAGATAATCGATAAGATTCGCAACGATAGCCGGTCCAAACTCACTCTTCATACATTTGGCACCCTGTGCATGTAAATACCATGTTTTTTTAAATAGCGTTTTTCTTGTTGTTTTGGTACTGTGTGTGTAATTCTTTGCGTTTAATTAGTAAAAGGACTATATTGTTAATTAGTATTACATTACCTTTTTGTATTTTACTAAATAAATAAAGGTGAAAATACGTTTTGAAAATACCGCGGAATTAGGTGCCATAAAATTTAGCGGGTTCCTTATTCCGATGTATACCACGGAATAAGGATTTCATAGACTTGGTTTCATTTTGTGTTTTCAGGATTGTTTTTAGGATTAGGCACTTCACACTTTATATTTACTAACTTAAGTAGTTAATAAATATAAGATCTAATTACGAGGTACACTTTTGCATCGCATTCACTAATTATAGCATATCAAAGGTGGTGTATTTAGGTATTTTGTTAATTCGTTGTATGAGAAAATCAAGACTAAAAAACTTAGTTTATTAACACTTAAATGTAACTTTTAGCAAGTGAAATACATATTTAAGCAGATATTACAGTTGTACATTAATCTGTATATAAATTATGCAAAAATGTTGTAGTTTTTAATACTCGGAATTTGGAAACGTGATTTTTGAATACGAAACCTAATTCCGATGTATAGTGCATCGGAATTAGGTTCTATGGGCACCTAATTCCGAGGTATAGACAAGTAAAATACAGGTTGTTCACAATTCACTGCAGCATATAGTTTTATTTTTTGGATGAAATTTAATTTAGAAAGTTTGTATTTTGGTTATTGATATTGTAAATTGCATTATTTTTTTACTCTAATGGAACGAATTTCAATAATAAAATTGAATTGAGTTATTATGTCAGTGAAATTATTTTCATAGTGTTCTCGTATCGTGACATTATTTCATTATGTTAACGTTTAAATATCTTTTATATTTTGATCATTGTTTTTTATACTACTTGGGTGACAAACAAGCATACCCTGATGTTAAGCAGTTACCGTAGCATAGCAGACACTTGCAATACCAGAGGTATCACTTGCGTCTATAATAAATTCTGTGCCTAAGTCATTGAACGAAATTCAAGAAAATAAATCACCTAGATCTAGAATCATTGTCATCATTCAGAGTTGAAAGTACAGATCCATATAACAATACAATCGCTAGAGATCCACATACCACATATTGGTTGTGGCTCTTGACAAATGACGTTATTTACACGATGCCCGAAAAGCCGTTAATATAAAAACCACGGCTAGATTGCTTCGGTAAGTGCTTTTACGCCTGTATCAATTGTGTTGCGAGTAATGTCACTGATAGGTTTCTATTTTGGGTAATCTGCCAACTTGGAGTAGGCGAATTACTTCGATGGCATGTCAATAGCCAAAATTATATTTTAAGGCAACTGCGAAAACTCCCGGAGACTTTACAAACATACAAATATCGGGCACAAAGTGCAATCAGACTCGGGGTAAAGTTTATGGATCCCCATTGAACTATGTAACTCAATGTGGATCCCACAATTTTTTGCCACAACACGCCACGCAGTGGTAATTGGCGAGGTAATTAGGTACTTAAGCCACTAAACCAATCGTGCAGATTGTTAATTAGGTACCTAAGTAGAACCTAAATTAATTTAAAATCCAAGTCAAAATAATATTTATAACAACACCTGTATTTTTGAGTGATATGACTTTCCACTAGGTGGACAAATGACTGGAACTCAAATTTTGGAGGAGCTAAGAACATTTTTGTTTATCAAACCATAATCCACACTTAAAAGCGCCATCTAGGATAAATATATGAAAGCTTTAGAATAAAGAACGTCCCCAATTGTAGTAACGTTGTGGCGCCATCTATCAGATCATGAATAGCAACACTACATACAAGCAGAACGAAGTTGCAAAAAAGAAATCACAGAAGTCACTATTCGAAAATACGCAATTTCATAATAATAATAGGAAGACTGAATCGTTTCTTCAATTTTTTACTGAGTTGGGTCTATTATCTGCAACTCCCAATAACGGACCGTTAGTCCGCGGTCCGCCATCGCCAGTCATGGTCATCCAACCTGGTCAAAGGATTCTCCTTTTCCGTTGTAAATGTGAGTAGCGTAGGTGAATAGTCTGAGTAATTAATTACTAATAATTATTAAATATTATGACTACTGGCAACATCTGAAATTGTGACAGCACTGACAGAAGAACATTTTGACAAGTTGAAGTTTGAAGTTGATTTTGACTTGTTGTTCTTAGCAAACTGTCAATATTATTTATTTTTATTATTCATGTTTTTTCTGTGTAAATTTATTCTTGTACACAACTCAAGATTGAACAAGTCAATGAAATGTGGCAAAAATTTGAAAATAGTGAATATTTCCTTCAATTTACACAGGATAATGATTTCGAAATATGTGTAACAGATTATGCAGCCGTCTGGACTGCGTTCTTTTCGAAAAAAGCTTTCATAGCTCAACTAAAGGTGCTATTGTTATTGACTTACTAAAAATTGCTATAAATGCTGTACTTATAAGTATTTTCAGTCTAATTTTTTGGACTAGCAGTGCCGCTATGCCTACTTGTTTGACTTATAGAAAAATACTAGGTATTAGATTTTTGTAAGCAGAGATTCTATCTATCTATTAACCTTTCCTTCGCCTACTTAGGACAATCAATGCTCCCTTGGATGCAAATCCAAACTGTGACTTGTTTGTGGATAGATGGAAGAACATTTTGTTAGTGTCTCTAAAGTTCTCTGTGAGAAATCTGTGTGATTGTAGTGTCTTTTAGCTATTCTAATGAAAGATAAATATTTTTTTAGTTTTAGAATCAATATAAATTATATATTGCATAATATTATATTATGTAACATTAATATTACATACCTGCCATTAACATCTCTGTATCTCCGAAAGGTTGACTGGTAGAACTGCCTCTGTAACTTTGTGCAGGAAGTTTAAATAAATAAATAAATATGACTTTAAAAAATAAGCAATTTGCTGTTAATACTAGAGAGGCTGAATCATGCTGTACAAATTGTCACTAACAATCTTGGTAAATGTAACGCCGGATGGACCAATCACTTTAAGAAGGTTGCTGGAGTAGATTGATATGATATATTCTGGTTGTTTCAATCAATAATATTCTTGATTTCTTGTCTTCAAATCTTTTCTCACATCACCTCTTCAGTCTTACTTCACTCTCCTTGCTTGCCTAAGTATTTTATATACCTACAGGTTCGATCCCTAGACACGTGGAAGTTGAACCACTATTCAATTTCTACAATTGTAAATTGTAAATATGAGTTACATTTAGTTCAAACTGATTGGTAATACCATAGTAACCACCTAAAATATAGCATGCATTTATGAGGTAAATCCTACTATACTTATTAGAACAATAATTCTTTCCAGAATAGCAATGAAGGGTTAGAATTGCCAAATGACCATGATTACATTAAAAAAGGAATCCACATGTTAACAAATTTGGATCAACTGATGAATATAAGTATTATGAAGGAAGAAAATGGTAAAATTTTATTTATTTCTATCAAAATAAGAATGGGATTTATTTTTTGCTTTGAATGTAAACTATCAAAGGGCTCTGAGGAATTTGTAAGTATAACAATATGATGATAATATACTTTGTAAGTTTTTGAAGCCATAGGTCATTTTGTTTTTAAAGGACAACTCTCACACTAGATAACAACCGCCTCGGTGGTCCAGTGGCCGCAGTATGCGCCTGCTGTGCACGAGGTTGTGGGTTCGATTCCCACACAGGACGATACTTTGTGTGACCCACAAAGAATTGTTCTGAGTCTGGGTGTAATTTGTGTCCGTTAATTGTATGTTTGTAAAGTCCCCCGCGACACAGAGCTTGTTCTCTAGTGCGGGAGTTGTCTTTTTAAAAGCAAAAAATAAAAAAAAATAAAAAAACAAGCCCCGTGTTGCAGAAGAATTTACAAACATACAATTCTCAGATATAAATTACCCCCAGGCTAGGAACAAACATTTATGAAACACACACTTCTGCCCCATAAGGGGATCGAACTCACAACCGGCTTAGCCGTCAAGAAATATACCTACTAGCCAAAATTATATAATAACTTACCAAGGGTATCTACATTAATATCTTATGTATAGTTGGCTAATACCTTTTAATATTGGCAATATATATTTCAGTATTTTGAAAAGATTACAAAGCCGCTATTTAAGACTATCATTGACTTAAGAGCCAGCCAGACCGAGTTAAGAAAGGAGCTGATAAAAAAGGACAAGGAAATTGAGGAGTACATATGTGAAGGCGGGCGAATAGCTCTGAGTAAGTATGTTTTAACTAGTATAGTTTTATATAATCTGAGGTTTGTAAACTGTGTAGTTTAAGTAGCAAAGTGTATAACATCACTGTCTATTGGGAACATGCCCAGAAGCCTAGCAGCATAGCCATGTTGGATAGCAATACTTATTCTCTAGATAGAAAAATATCTTATAGAAAAAAGCCAGCTCTGTGATCACACGAAGCGCCAGTCTGTCGTTTTACATAGGTCTGTAGAGGAAACAAGCACACAGACCCAGTGAATCCAACTAAGAATTATTATTATTTATTTTTTAAAAAGATTACTCCTACATAGGGAACAAACACTGTGTCGGTATTAAGTATAAATATGAAAAAACCAATCAAATAAATACATAATTACTTCTGCATTTACAGAATCACTTAAAACTGCACCATTCAATGAAGAAAAGCATATGGAAAAGTTTAAATCATATGAAGAATACTTTGGTTCCACCTATATACCAGCAACTGTAATTGAAAAATCTGTAGATGTAATATCGAGAAATATGTAAGTGAAATAGATTCATAAATAAGCTCATATTTAGTGCATTCAACAAAGTACAATAAGCAATTCATCCCTGTGCCAGCATAGCAGGCAGCCACTGGACACAGCTAATACCTGCACAACCTTCCTAGATACAGCTAAAGCCCACAACTCTTGTTAGACACAGATCCTGCACAACCTCATCAACAAAGCTAAAGCACGACCATGCTCGCTGCACTCGCCTGCACTAGCCAACTCACATCTCCACTCACCTTTGGTAGGAGCCGAATAGTTTTCGTCTTCTTTCCGATTTTGTTGTTACACCCATAGCTGTTATGTTAACCTATAAAAGCATGGTTAAAAACAGTGTTGTAAAACATGTTTTTATGTAAAAGTTTGGTCAATGAAACATAGCAAAAATCCATTTTTTTAGTTCTGCAGTTTTGTTTGTACAATAATATCATCTTTATAGATAATAATATATCTATTCTATCAATTCCAGAAAATCAGAACCTACCCCTACTGCACTAAATATAAAAGAAGAACCAAACAGCATAAAACAGGAACCAAACAGCATAGAACAAGAGCCAAACAGCATAGCAGAAGAGCCAAATACTATAGAACAAAAACCAAACAACATTAAACAGGAGTCAAATAACATCAAACAAGAACCAAACAACATAAAGCAAGAACCATACACTCCCGTATTCGAAGATACCCAGTCCTCAGCATCAACATCAATAAGCTGCAAACAAGAAGTGATCAAAATTGAAAAACCGATACGTAATAATGCCAGGAGCAAAAGACCTAAATTGAATTTTTAATACCAATCAAAGATTTTTTTGTACTAGATTGATATGGTCGTGATGAATTTAAGATGTAAATTATTATATTATCAAGATATCGTAGCGTTGTTGATACTCCCATACCATGTAACTAACTATTATAAATACCGTGTATGTACAGTGTCGCTATTTTTACAATATGGACAAAAAATCTACCAAAATGTTAGAAGGCTAGTTTAATTGTTAAAATTATAAAAAAACCACACAAGCTACACATACGCGATATGGGACTATCAACGGCGATAAGACAGTTTTTATATAAAAATTATGTACCTACAACATATTTTAAAATGCATTACATAAACAGAAGAATATATATACTCCGATAAAACATATGTTTTATAGCAGGTATATTCTTTTGTTTCAACATAAACTAAGCTCTCTCGACAAGTCTAGCATAATTATTACGACAGTATTTTTATCATTGTAAGTACACTTACGGAGACATAAACTGCATCATTAAAAATGCATAATGTTATCTCTTCGAAACAAGTCGGCCAGATAAAACAAAAGCGAATAGGTACCTACATTGTTTGATAAACTAATCAAGTCATTCATAAAAAAAATTAGTTCAGCAAACAATCTATTCGTTCGTTCCTTCGTTCAATCTTTGCATGAAATTTTAATCCATGTAAGTATGCAATTTCTTTTTTTTTTTTCAATGAAATTTATTAAATATTCTTTTTATTTATTATTTTACTCTTTGTAGATAAGTCCTATAAATTAGTGTGTGTTACAATATGTGTAAGTACTAATTGACTTAACTTTTCAATAATTTTTTTATCCATTATTACATTTAAATTTACATTATGAATTCTGTTTAGTTTTTTTCATTATTTTCTCTAAAATATAACTGTATCATGAATTAGAATAGGAAATAAAATAATAATATATTTTTATAATAAAACTTTATTATACATTGAATTATTAAAGACTATATTAGATTAGTTGTGCTAGTGTATAAAATGTAAATAATGTGATTTATTGGAGACATTATAATGACTGATACCTATTAACTTTAAGAAAACAATTGAACGTGTAATTGCTTCGCTATTTAAAAAAAAAACTTAACATAGGTAATTGGCTGGTGATAATTAAATAAGTAAAAGATCATTCGAAATTCGTTTGATACAAACTTATTAGAAAATTAGTTTGTTGTTAAAACAACACTAACAACACGTGGTACCAATTTAACAATGTTAGTTACGGCATACCTAGTCTCCAATAAAATCACATTAGATGTAGCTATTCGCCTGATGAAAATGCAATTATTATAATAAACGCATCTATTACAAAACGACTTCTTTTTATTTTTAAATTCGTTAGATATAATGTGCTTTGAGTCTATAATATTATTTTGCTGAGCAAGTCTGACCGTCGCATAGGCTTTATTTAAAATACATTATACCTACAACATTAAAGGCCTTCTCAGTGTGTTTTTAAATTTCTTTTTATAAAAATAAAATAACAGATAAATAGCACCAGCACAATTCAATTGATAAGATTTTTGATCACATTCAGTTTTTGCTATTAGAATTTTTACCATAAAACAAATAGATTAAGACTTATTTCACTTTAGCACGACTCAGTATCGTCGGGTATGCTTATTGGCCAATATGTAGGTAAAATTTAAATTAAAGGATAATTTACACATGTTTTGCAAAGCAGTTTTCGTGTCACCATTGCTACACTGACAAATTCACCGAGGACAAAGATGACATGAGAATTGTCTGCAAATGGTTTTCAAATGCGCGCCATCAATAGTGATGGCGCGCATTTGAAAAACATTTCATATCAAATCTAATAAGATTTAATATGAAACTTGAATGATGTAATTGTTTTTTTCTTGAATTAGTAGCTTATACTTAATATCTTTTATTTGTGAAGTTTGAGTCTAAATAGATCTTACCAAATTGATTAATATTACAAGAAATTGATAGGTATATGTAACACTACTTAGTATTGAAATCTAAAACTATGCCTAACTTAGTTCATATTATATTCCTCAAAATTCACAAATAACAACAATCTTATATAGGAAAACCTCTAATACTGATATCGAACAGCATTTAATAAACTCACTGGCTGGTCTATTTATCGTCTCATAATAAATTATAATACTAAAATACACCACAAGAAAGTAGAAGACAGACTAAAATTGAATCTATAAATTCCAAAATAATGCTACCCTACGCCCGCTAGATGGCGGCGTTAAAAAGCATTTTAATTTCACGAAAGTAGGTACAGTACATAATATGTATGGTATAAATGATAGGTACATATTAGGTTGTTAACAACCGTGTGCTAAATATAAAGAGAGTGCCTTAGTACAATAGTAGATACCTACTATACTTAGTCTTAGTAGTTAGGTAGGTATATATTGTTCGTAAACATTACTTATTAGATAAAACGGCTCAAGAAGAGCTAAATTGGCTATTATTATTTTTTAATTCAATGGCATTTTATCTTGTATTCAAATTATTTAGCAATGGAAATTAATACGTTGAAGATAAGACTACGCTGCTTCTACCTTCTTGCAGCGTAGTTAGGTATAGATATTACTATTTAGAAAAAAACTTATAAATACTTAATTAATTAATATGTGACATCAGGTGCATTTAGAAATTGCGACAGATCTTTCACGCAAGATAGCACACACAATGCATGAAGCTTTTCTACCCTCTTACAAAAAAACTACACAAATATCATATTTGTTTATAAGTATATGAAGTAAAAGTAATAAAGATCTACATTACAATGATAGTGAGAGGGATTTTTGAAGGAGATACAATTTCTGATTGGTCAGCCAACTGCTAATAAGGCCAATAAAACAATGACTTTTTCAACTAGGTACGCTCTTAAGTCTCAACGCGGGGATTGGGCATTTGCCTATTTAAACATCTGATATACAGATACGTAGGTAATAATACTTTAGGTACTATAGGATTAACGATTTAGGTACTATAGGTATTTAAATCTAAGAAGTGTCTAAAACGTCTTCTAAAACAGTAAAATATTGGCTTAAATTAGTTCTAAGAGATTCTGATAAATCTTATTTGTCATATTCAGACATCTTGTTATCTTAACCTATTCGCCGAGATCGATCCATCAATTTCGTTTCAAAATTAGTAACCTGAAAAGTCATATAATATAGAATAGGTATCTAGTCGTCCTCCGGAACAATGAGAGCAAAGAGCTGGAGCAGGAGAATTGCTCTTCGAAGCTTGTGTCGTGTACCTAAATTAGGCTTTATTGACACAATAGTAATTCTGAATTCTAGCTTGCGGTTAGCTGGATAAACACAAAGAAGGTTAGAAAAATAAATATGTTTGAGAGTCAAACATAAACCCAGACCAATAATTCCTGCCGATGTTTGCCCGAGAGACTAGCATGACATTCTTCAAGATGGTCTTAAGGTTTTTATTGGAAAAATCGTAGGTAAAACGTGCTTATCCTTTCACATAATTATCTAGTAGTTAATGGGTACATACATTTTGATTAAGTATAAGAAGTGAAATCTGTATATCAGATGAAAAATGGCTACAAATAGGGTATTGCAATCTACACGGATGAATATTTGGCTAACAGCTACATTTTGAGTCGTCTGTCTCCGATTCATTAGGCTTTATCACGTTGTCCCTTTCTTTCAACTCGAAGGCATCAGCCTGAAAAGAAACAATGATTGTTATCAATTATTTTTTATATAAGTACCTAGCCAAACGACATACAGTGTAGAGAAGAAAATTGACTGCATGGTTGGTTTAGTGGCTTAGTGGTCACATCGCCATCTGCGCTGCGTGTTGTGGTTTCAATCCTTACATGAGACAAAAAAAATGTGTGTTCCATAAATAAATGGTTTCTAGTTATACAACCAGTTGTAATTCTAGTTATAGGATACTGTTTGTTTACCAAATAAAATAAAATAAAATAAATAAATGGTTGTCCCGCGTCTGGGTGTACTTAGTGTCTGGGAATGTATGTTTGTAAAGTCCCCCGCGACACGACACGACCACAGAATACACGACACAGGGTTTGTGTACTGCGGGAGTTGTCTTGCACTAGTACGCTTTTGTTTGCACACGCACTTATGCACTATAATATCTCTATCTATGTATATAATAATGTCCTCCTAACTTTTATAATTGTAGTTGTACATAATGATGTAGATACTATTAACAACTAAAATATTAATTTCACGCTTACCTTGGAGTCTCTATATTCTCGTATTTTCCTTGCTAAAGTAACAAATGCTTCCTCTATATTTATGTTGCTTTTACACGACACTTCAAAGAAAGGCATGTCGAAATCATCCGCTATCTGGAAAACAATATTTTAAACACATTTAAGTACCTAGAAACAAAGAAATAATTTAATCTACGCAGCACGAACAAGCTGGACCGCAACTTGGTAAATGTAAGGTTGGACGCCCCCCGGCCAGATGGACACACTCGCGTATTTGGCTACCTCACAAATTCGTAACACCAGTTTTTTGATGTGGTAATAGGCAATAGGCTTTTTTCTTTTATAACGCATTTCTTTTTTTTTTATTCTAAGTACTTGGGTGGCAGACAAGCATACGGCCCGTCTGATGGTAAGCAGTTACCGTAGCCTATGGACGCTTGCACTGCCAGAGGTATCACTTACGTGTTGCCAACCCATTTTTTTCACCAGGGCTTAAAGATGGGAGTGTCCCTGGGTTAGGAATACGTTTCTTTCAAAACGCATCCCGAAATGAGCGCTGGAGACCTGTATTCACACACAGGAACACAACTACACCGCGGTGTGTAGTTATTTGGGTGTGGTCTTTTGTAAGGTCCTTCCCCAGTCAAGCTTTTTCGCTAGTATGGTGCCCTACCTCTCTTATGCACAGTAATTGAGCACTGGTGACCGATAAGTACTTATGCACAGAAACACAAATAAACCAACAAATAAACTCTGTCATAGCGTAAGGAAGAATGTCTCGAGATTCTTCCTTGCAGATGACGCCCCGTGCAGTTAGTAGGCTGTGGTCTTCAGTAAAGTGGTGCGCGGTAGTCGTTCCCCAGTGAGCTTTGTTTTCTTCTCTTGTAGATAAAGTTCAATATTTCTCTTTATTATGAAAAGTGTTATTACCTTCTGGCCTCTTTCTTTTGGTACAGCCCTGTGGTTTTCATGGACATCACACTTGTTCCCAACTAACACCTTGATCACATCTGGAGATGCATACTGTAATAGAAAATAATTCGATCTTATTAAAACATTTATAATTGTAAATAGGTCCATCACTGCCATTTTCTTCTGTGGCCATTGGGAGGGGCTCGTAATTAAGCAAAATCCGTGTGGTTCGATCATTCTGTTTGATCAGAGGTGACTAGTCTAGTGGTTAGTGACCCTGACTGCTAAGCTAGAGGTCGTAGGTACGATACCCGCACGGAGCAAAATTATGTGTGCATAATAAATGTTTCTTCCGAGTGTAGGTGTAATTTTTGTCCGTGTTTGTTCTGACCGCGGCTCAGGGCTTGCCCTCTAGTGCGGGAGTAGTTTTTTAAAGAAAAAAAAAGCTATGAGGTTAAATAAGCTTGCCACCTTGGCTGTAGATAGGCTACCGTTTTCTAAAAATCCTTCGTGCTTCCGAAATGACGTAAACCAGATCGAAAATGAATCTCTATAAGGCTTAAGGAATCTCATTCTGTCGTTACTTACGTACGCGTCAAAGAAAAACAGCTATATTATAGCATATACACCTATAGACTTCTGAAACAATAATAATGGAAATTCATGCTCACCTCTTGAATATTCCTGAGCCAATAAGAAAGATGATTGAAAGATTCCAGGTTGGTTATATCGTACATGAGTATAATACCCATTGCGCCTCGGTAGTATGCCGTGGTCAGTGTTCGAAACCTCTCCTGTCCAGCGGTATCCCATATCTGCAGCTTGATTGGCACGCCGTCTAAGTTTATTATCTTCTGTTTGAAGTCTATGCCTGGAAATGTCATTTGAATAAATAGTAAGTACAGTTATTGAAGATCTCTCGTATAAAGGTTTATTTTACTTCTTGTATTTTGGGAGTTCAGACTTAAGGACCGAGTACGAAACTAGAAAGAACTACGCTCCAAAACACAAATCACCGACGTTGGACAAACGGACGCCAGCCTGAAGTGGAACTGGGCAGTACATATTTGCCGCATGTCTGATGATCTGTGGGCAAAGACCACAACTAAATGGATTCCACAGAATATCAGAAGAAGCGGCAGGCCCAAAAAAAGATGGCGTGATGAGCTTGACTCTTACTGCGCTGACTGGACAGTCATAGGTCTTTATCGTGACCTATAGAAGAAGGAATGGGTGGCCTTTGGCTTACAGTGAGACAATAATAGCTACTTATAATAATTTAAAAGGTGGAACCAAGAATACGGCTCGCCTAATGGTAAACAGTTAGTGTCAGGGGGACCACCAGGCCTCTACCCATAAAAAGTAAGGGAAAAGAGGAATTATGAGGTGGAGCTATGGTGACTTAAAAAGTATAGAGTATCTATAAGTTTTTTTGCGCCTGTCTAAGATACACAGCAATATTCTACAGTATGTTTGCTATTATTTTATTGACAGGCACCATCTTAACATCGTCTGTAGATACTATTAAGTATTCTGTGATATCGTAAAAGTTAACGCCTCGCTCGCCTTCTTTGCCTTTCTGAACTATTTTCATGAAACTACAAAAGTATATAAATTCACTTGAAAAGTTGTGCTCTCTTTACAGGTAGGAGCGTTTCACACTTTGAAAATACATAAATAAAAATATAAGAAATTAACGTGCGTTGTTATCCTCAAGAGATACTGTTTAATAAAGTAGGAATGGCGCGTTTTTAGTTATTTCTTGGTTGAAGAGATTAAATATGCCTAGGAACCTGTACCTATTCGATTTTAAAAGACAACACACCTACTAACACTTAAGTCTGGTTTCATATAATTATAGCATCTAACCATTTCGCAGGTAATTCTAATACCTAAGTAGCTTGGTACTTAGGTACCTTATTGTACCTAAGAAATTTCATGAAACGTTAACACTTAAGTAATCATATCAGGTAAGTATCTACTTATATTGCTTCACCCAAGTTATTTATATCGATTGTAATCTAATGTCTAGTAACCACTTATTTAAGCTATCTATTATAAATTATAAATTCTACAGACGATCTAAAGAATGTTCACACAATACAGCTGGCCAATTACATCAGATACAATTTATTAAAACAATATCCAAAATCGATTGAAGTCGTCTGACAGATAAACTGTAAAATGCCACTTTGACATTATTTCCATTGATGGAATCTACATTATAAATACCTAGTAGTATTTAGTTAAACTATATAGGTATAATAATGAAAAGATACAGTTAAATAAATTAATAAGTGCAAACGCTTCTCGGGCATTAACATAAAGGTAACTGTAGGTAGGATATTTCAAAAGGCACAAGCATAGGTATAAATATTTAAAAAGATTTCCACCTCATGCGCTCCATTGTTCGTAACTTTACATCCGCAATATAAATCATAATCCTGGATTCGTTAAAACAAAACGCTACTAAAAACAGCATCACCTGTCTGACAAAGGCTCGTAAAACTAAAAATAAATACTTGTACTCACCTATTGTAGATATGTATATATCGTAATATCTTTCGTCACAGTATCTATGCACAATACACGTTTTGCCTACATTTGAATCACCTAAAACTAATAGTTTATATGTAGCAGAAAAATCTAAAGCCATTTTTTGTTTACTTTGTTGTTGGTACGCGAGCGATGGCCCAAAACATAAGTTGAACTGTCAAAGTGAGGAAAAATCAATGAGGGTAAGTGCGCATGTGCGGACTTCGCCCGGCGCCCGTTCTCTTACCTTTCAACAAGTAAACTATATCTAATAGTACAGCCGTCTACGTCTTCAACCTGGGGTTCCCTAGAGGTGACTGGCCCATTCTCTTACTAAATTGCATACATTATGAGTATAAATTACAGAATTAACGAGCGATTAATTATTTATCTTTTTCGTGTTCTGGTCATATTTTACATAATTGTAGTTTTATAACCGTTAATTAAATTTGTGTTGATTACACACCGTGAACGTTATTTAGGTACAGTCCGTGCAGATAAAAAATGGGAAGCTTGTTTTTGTAGGCAAACTAGCTGAACCCGTAGCATAGCTCGCTTGAAATTCACTTAATGGTAGGTAGGTAGGTACTATTGTCCATGAAGAATCACACTTATTACCCCATGCAATGCACAATGAAATTTACGCATGTTGTCGCGTTTTTTTGTCTTTGTTATTGAAGAACATTGTAACTATCCGTTAGATTTTTAGTACTTAATAGACTTTTCATAGTTCTCTATAATCAGTCTTATAGTTTTTGCGTGTCAAACTTAGGTAAGTGGATACCTTCCTAAAATTCAGCTAAAATCACTCATGTAGATCGACATGTAGAGTTGATACTAGCTTCAAAATTTTGACTGTACTTCTGTAAGTGAAATGTGGAAACGGCGTGGATTGTACATTAATTTTATACCTACCTAGCATAAGATACAGTGTACAATTGTTTGTTTTCCTAAAAATGTATTTATATTAGGTCTATGTCCAGCATCGGACATCTTTCACTGAGATGAAATGATGATGATAATGTAGATCACCAATTATTTATTACTCCTAATTTAGGTATAACATATGACATAAAAACAATTATATTTGCTAGGTCATAGCCTAGATAGGTGATAGACATCTATTTTACAAAAAATATAAATTTTATTAGGCACACGATGATTTAAACTAAGTATGAAACATATTAAAAGGAGGACAACGCTTAATGATAATTTTTAACTAAAACAAACTAGGACGTCAACTGACCTAGTGAATGTGAGCAAATCCATGTGTCCATGACCTCGCCAACATTAATCAAGTTAGGGTAACAATGATAGGTACGATCGGCAAAATTGGCGCTCAACCACGCATAGAAAGTTTATTTATTTAATACAATAAAGTCTAAGTAGGTACGCAAGATTTAACATAGTTTACGGTTAAATAAAGTAACAGAAAAATCATGAAGTATTTTAGTTTAAGCAAATTTTCTCCGGGTCAAAACCGCTAAATTATGTTAAAAGTGGTCAAGCATCAATTTGGCCAATCGTACGATGTACCTTTTCCCACATCTGACTAAAGTATTGTATTCATAGATCACCGATTAAGAAAAACTATAGATTAAAAATATACTCTTGTCTTTTCCGAGGATACCACCTATCATCTTGCCAAATTTCATTAAAATCCTTTCTGCCGTTTAGTCGTGAAAGGGTACCAGACTACAGAAATAGATCTAAATCTGTGCAACAGACAGACATTCACACATTGATAGCATAAGGTATTTATTTATCTATATCAATAGTTAGTACTTCAGATAAGTCACATAACTAGTTAGTAAATTCAGCTTCTGACTATACCATCTCCATGGGGATATAGCAATACTAAGAGCTCCATTAATATTGCCTATATCAACGATAGTAAGTAGGTACAATCTGTACGATTCCATCTCACGGCTGCGCATGTAAATGCCTTATGTGTATTAAATGGCTTCAACTTTGTTGATTCCTTATCTCGGTCTTTGTTTCGAACTGTATTTTTAACTTTAAAGGGTATTTCTTTTCAAGGCTGACTTATTCATAGTATACCACGTCAGGTAAATTTTTCGGCTTGATGCAAATGGAATTTATAATAACTTCATCTGTTTCGTGTCATCAGGTTTATATATCCGCATTTTGTTTGTAAAATGAAACGCGTCTGTGGCGAAAATGTTTTTATGCTTAAAAACGTGCTAATAGTTTTTTAAAGGAATACAATTTGATATTCCTAATAGGTACCCATCTATTGTCATAATAGTCTACGTGCAGCGTTTGGAATGAGTTCATTCTATTACTTCTAGTTAGAAGTAATAGAAACTGGACTATCATTTAATATTGAAGATGAGGACAATTTTTATTCTGTTTCCAAAAAACTTTTCCGTGTCGTTGCTCTTCAAATAAATAGTACGGCTCCTGAATTATTTTGCAGCTACATAATAATATAGCTTAAGCTATACATGGGAATTCAGCTGTCAAAACGAGCTTTACCTTAAATGGTCATAATATGTTTACTTATAATTATCTACTCCTAAGGTGACTAACAAGCATTAGGGTATTATCAGGCGATGACAGGTAAATAGGTAATTACCGATTGTTGTTGATGAAGTTACTGCCCTCTTTTTATAAGATCATAGGAAAATTCCTAAAACCAACATTGACAACGCTAGAGCTGCATGACACAATAAGCTGGGTCATCGACCGCGATAGTGCGTTAGTAACTACTTAAAACAGCGCCGCATTAACTCCGCTGGCGTGTGGCCTTGATCGTTATGAGAATGTAACTGAAATGGTCCTAAAAATACTTGTGATATAGATGATCTTCCATTATAAAATACTTGCTTTAACACCGTCTGAACTTGTTATTTCATTTGTATAAAACCTATACTAGTTTTAATATTAATGTGAACACGAACAGCCTATAAAGTAAACTCAAACAGTTTTAAATTACCTATAATACGTTACGTATACTGACATCTTATTGGAAACGATAAAGCATCAAGGCTATTGACCTTGAACGGAGACGCAATGTTTACCGTAGGTCAGTGACGCCAATTATGTATAATGTTGTTACCGCGGTTTTACTCGCTCCTTCCTACTACTAAGCTATATAAACGCCTTGTTATTAAAAATACATACAAAGTATGAAGTTATTAGGTAGTTACTTAATTAACAGTCGGCTTAGTGGCCGAGTTCAGTGATCGTGAATTCATAAAGCAAACGAGAAAAGTATTAAAAGTACAGTACAACGATAAAGAACTTAAGCTGCTTATATACCTTCGTATATTAAGCAGGTACTGTTTTAAGTATTAGTTCCCCATATGGTCGAATGCAGTGCTCTCATAGGTACCCTAGACTTAAAAGAGCCGCTGCTATGATCTACGGCTTGCTGTCTGCTGCCCAGCAGAAAAAAAAAATAATAATTGCAAAATTAGGAAATAGTATTTATAATACAATAGCTTGGTGATTGTTTCAAAAACTAACTTGATGGATCATGATGCACTTCATTTACTTTAGCTTATCCATAAAAAGGCTACGCGGGCTAAATCTAGGGCAAATTTTACCATATTTATGAAACTTCCAACTAAAATTGGACAACCTCTTAGTAATGTTTAATGATTTATCTACTTTTTACTTTTAAATAATAAAATCAGACTCACCAGCTACTGAGCTGCAGTATTGAGATCAACATTCAATATTTCCTATACAACGATCAATCTCTGTCATTGTTCAAAAATGCGGTCGTATTGAACAATTTTTCATCGTTGTGTGAATGTTGAGAGCTCGAAGTGGGGCATGTGCATAAGTCAAGGTGTATGGCATGTAGTACACATGACAGTGAGGTTCGTACGGTAGCTCTGCGCAGGAAGAACAACAACTTCATTAGTCAAACAACCGCAAGGCAGGGAGCGACCGCGCACCCGCCGCCAGCTCAACATGATGTATTGCAAATGGCGGTAATTTTGAAGTTCTCATTCCGTACAAAGCAGAAACTGCCACTGTTTTAAGTTTCCCTATAATTTCGCTGCAAATGACGAATGTGGTGTTGTTCAAACGCCAGTCAGTCCGCCTATACGAATGGATTTGCTGTTTTGCGTTTCCAAAATAATAAGCTATAATTTTGATATAATTTACTTGAAGAGAAAGTGAGTTAGAAATCTAGTAATCTTGAACGGTATTTATTGAATTAAACCTATAATATCCTGTAATATTTGTCCTATATCATTACTTATACAATTACTTAGCATTAGCATTCTCCAGGCGACAGTATTCACTAAAATATTTGTGATAGCACTGGATCTATTTTAGATTCTAGTCCAAGTAAAAAACTCCCGCGTGACATTCTATCACGCCTTTTTACCGAACAAGTGGGCAGACGGACGTTGACGACGTTAGACCCACGCTTCGCCTACTTATTTTGCTCAGCCTATAGACTGGACACAATTCCAAACTTCAGACAGCGCATTTCTCAATAAAAAAAGTCCGCATCAGTTAATTATGATACTGGCAATCCTACTACGACAAAAATAAGATTCAATAGATCTAACATTTATCAATAAGGTACCTAATTAACAGTTCTTTAACTTAAAAGAAGATTACTTTGGAAAACCGCAAACATTCCGTAATGAGTAATGACTGTTCAGTTTGCTGGTCATTCGTTATCGTCATCGCTTCGGTATAATATCTATTAAACTATCACTTTCGGTCGCCGAGTGCTCTATTGTCTGCGATATGATCTTTTTTTCTTTTAATGAGCCTGCAGATCCGGCTGATAGTTACCTAATCGGGTACACTGACGCACTTGTGGGAATTTTCGGGTGAAGCAATTTATTATTGACTCAGTATTACCTTGCCATGAGAATGTCATAACGATGTTCGAAGAAATTTGACTTCCTATACGCATTTTAATGAGAGTATTTTCCTGTATTTAACCTTGCGTACCACGTTAGTAAGATCTTGAGCTCTAATGTCTTGGAACCATCTGGTCTTGCTTTTAATATCGCAACGCAACGCGTATAACTATGGTGTTTTAATTGCATCTATTTGCATGCTGCCATAATGGCAATTCACAAAAGATTGTCACTATTTGGTAGTAAAAAGAGGGGCCTGATTTTTTTCTCATGACTCTACACTTGTCAGCGAATTAGCCATGGGTAAATTGGCTGACATCATCTCTTACACTTATGAAGGTCATAAATTATGAATGTAGTCAGTACATTCATAATTTATGACCTTCATAAGTGTTACTTAGTAACCTTAATGTATTTTAATAAACAATAATTTAATTCCAGTGGCATGTAAAAAATATCACATGATGCGACGCTGTCAAAGTCAAGATGATTGTACAATTTTGCAACGTTAGTAATAGGGATAGTGACCTTTAGAATCCAGGAATACACTGCTTTGATTCACCAGTTGTGTACTCATCTTCAGAGAATTAGTAAGGTTAAATATTTTCTTGTGTCTAACCTTATATTCTTCAACATTGAGTGGAATATTCCTTTAGGTACGTACAATTTGAAATATTTATGTCACATCAAAAGCTTTAGGCTAATAATTTACTTTTCAAAAAACGAGTTCTTAAAACTTAGTCTTGTATCTATTCTAACACCTTTAATTTACTTACTGAAGTAGAATTTTTATATTATGACATAAGGTGAATGCCCTTCGAGTTATTGACAATATTTATTTAAAAAATGTAATATTTATTACCGCATTGGGGACCAAGCCCTCTAAGGGCAATTCGCTAACACAAGATATTTAGATCTGGATGTAACAGATTGTTCTGTGTGGGAATCGAATCTACAATACTCCGTGCGTTATTAGTGGTGAGGTTGCCAATTTACTTATTAGACCACACATGAAGTCAATTTATATCTTCTAATAATATTATATCGATTGTTACCACATCAATAGGTATGACAATCATGACCTTAAAGACAAGAATACATGTTGTAATCATTTTCTACGAAGAAATTCTAATTCCTTTCGATATTGTTACACGATTAAATAAGAATTTTCCTGTAGCTAACCTTCCTAATCAAAGATGATTTTATATATATAGCCAGAAAACTGAAAATAATAAAATTCTTCAATAAATAATATTAACTATGAGGTTAAATTTATATTTTCCGGAAAGAATTAGAATTTCTTAAGGACACGTGTTCTTGTCACATTAGTTACACTTCTCTCAATTATCTTAGTATTCGTATAATATTAGAGACTAATATAGATAACTAACAACATAATCCTGGATTAAGGTCTAATGAATTTGTCCAAAGCATAATTAGCTACCTCATCACTATTGCTTGTAATTATATTTTTAAAGTATGACTCAGGTTTTACAACTAAATATTTCTTTATAAGCTAGCTTGTTATCGTGGGCGTTTGTGTATCAAATTCTCTACAAAGTTTCGCAGTAGTATCGTTAATTATGTAGACAATAAACAGGCGTTATGCAATGACTAAGTTACGAGTTTCTTCTCAGATTTAACAAATCTGTTTCATAATATTTGCTGATATCTTACTGACTTTGAATTTTATTTGGTTCTGTATTGTTGCTAATTTGTAGCCTATGGACGCTTGCAATAATTCCTTGTTTGTTGCTAAGCAATTTTTTTTACACCAGAGTTTTAAAATGGAGTATCCCTGTCCTTGGTATAGGAAAACGTTTCTTTCAAAACGCATCCCGAAATGAGCGCTAGGAGACCTAAACTCACACACAGGAGTACAACTAAGTGTAGTTGTGCTCCTGCTTGTGAGTTTAGCCAAATAACTGCACACAGCAGTAGCTGTGTGTAGTTATTTGGCTGTGGTCTTCTGTAAGGTAAAGGTCCTACCCCAGTCGGGCTTGCTCCCTAATATGGTGCCCTACCTCTCTTAAACTTCTTCCTTTAGAATGGCCGTATGTTCGTTTGCCACCAAAAAAAAGTGGCTACGTGACCAGACGATACTCGCAATAGTCTGGAGTTAAGAAAACAAACTTAGCTATTTTATGGGATAGCCACGTGTAGGTGCTAGTAAGCAATGGCATCAATGGTGAATTATGACTCTGAATTATTCAATCGGATAACCATTTCTCTAGTTGCATCTCAAAGCGCATAATTCACGCATATTTCCCTAACTACATGGATCTTTTGTGTAGTGGGCACGTTCGCGCACGCGCGGTGGAGGTCGGTGTTGAGGTCACCCCTACCGGGTTCCGGGAACATATGACAGGCTCTCTCATTGTTCGCAAATTGTTTCGCACAAGGTCCCCGTGTAAATGTCACTTCGGCGCCGGCGCCGACGCGGCCA
Organism: Trisateles emortualis; assembly: GCA_947095525.1. Taxonomy (NCBI): domain Eukaryota; kingdom Metazoa; phylum Arthropoda; class Insecta; order Lepidoptera; family Erebidae; genus Trisateles; species Trisateles emortualis. The sequence goes on along the minus strand of OX352735.1, from coordinate 8,010,321 downwards.
CCGCTGCTTGTTTTACAAAACTGTTTACTATACGTTAAAAATAGAATGGCCGACTTTAGTGAAGGGAATTTATTTTTTTATGTTTATCTGATTTTTTGGTGATTAAATTCAAAAAATAATTATTACCTACTTAAAATATGGACACCATATAGTATGTACCCTTAGACTTAACCTAAATTACTATATTATCTATACTTTTTAATATTATAAAGCTGAAGAGTTTGTTAGTTTGTTTGGTTGAACGCGCTAATCTCAGAAAGTACCTACTTGTTCGACTAGATTTTTTTTTGTGTAATGGTGCATTTATCCAGGAAGGCTATAGGTTATATTATTATAACATCACCTTATGATCAATAGGAGCGGAGCAGTAGTGAGATATGTTGCTAAATCGGGAAAAAAATATTCCAAATTACACGCGGGCAACCCCTATTTAATTATAAACTGCAATCAAATTTGCACTTCTTAAAATATTCTCATACGAATGAGACTTGATCTGTATAGTCTAGACTTTACGCTTTACTCCATGTAGGCATTATTTGTATTATATGTTAAGATCGTAAATCAATTAATACAATGAGTTAAATTAATTGTGTGAGAAAAGTAGATAAGGCAAAAGACAAATCTTTTGCCTTATCTACTTTTCTCACACAATTATTTCAACTCATGTAAGTTTTTCAACAAATTATCAACAAACATAGACCGGTTAAAATAATATTGTAATTATTCAATATTTCTTTCTATAAATAATAATATCCTCCAAACAAAATGAAGCATGAAGGTACACACTTGAAAATGTTACAATTAATCCACTTCCCCAATAAGATCCAAACAAATCATGACATTTCTGAAAATAAGTGGTATTCTGAATCATCGTAACATCTGCTACAAGTTTACTAATACTAAAGCAATAATTGTGAGAAAAGACAGAGCAACACAGATCACCTCTGCAAATTTAGGCAAACTACTGGTGTATCATGGCAAATTTTAGCTTGACTTGCTACCATGATCCGGGCAAAATCTTTGATAGCAATCTGCAATTTAGATTATATAAAAAATAAACTATTCTAAAACTGGAATATGAAGAAGATATTACAATAAACTAAGAAAACAATAAAGTGTATTTAGAGAGTAATTCACCTATAAACCAATCTTCATGCACTCTACATGATTCTAAATCTGATCGAAGTATTTATTCAACTAATGAATCACTTGAAGAAAGAACTAGTCTTGAACAGGCCAATAAACCGTGTCTATTTGTGTACAAGATTGATACCAGTTCGTATCTAGAAACACTTATAGTTGATCCTACTGAATAGCTAATATATGAATCGATGAATCCTCTTAATCATACCCTAGTCAATGTATCTGTGATCTTCCTTCCTATGTAATTTAATATTGTCCGTCTTTTAGCACTAAATGGATAATATATCAGGGTGAAAGATCGACTCTTCAATGGGATTTGATATGAATGCTATGCGTGTCGAGGATGTCACGGCTTGTGGAAAATTAATTACTGTATATTCTTTGGCTAGTTATTATGTATAATGATGTGTTTCGATTTTCAATTCGATTAATTTAAGCAATGGAAATGCAAAATGAATGGAGGAAGAACGTTTTTGTTTCTGCAACTTTATAAATAGAGTTTAATAACTGTAGACTGTACGCGTAATTACAAATTCGCGACCGTACACTGCCTACTAATTAGTTAAACCCCCTCTTGTTATTTTGACTTTGATACAGTATAGGCCACCTAGTAGTAGTACTTAGTATCATCATCATCAGCCTATCACAGTTCACTGCTAAATATAGACCTCTCCAAGTGTACACTGGCATGATCCATGCGCCTAGCTGCACAGGGTTCGACGCATAGTCTCATTTGGTTATACGACTATTTAAATACTGCCTTGGTGGTCCAGTGGCCGCAGTATGCGCCTGCTGTGCACGAGGTTGTAGGTTTGATTTCCACACAGGACAAAACTTTGTGGGACCCACAAAGAGTTGTCTGGGTCTGAGGTTAAGTCTGGGTATAATTTGTGTCTGTTAATTGTATGTTTGTAAAGTCCTCCGCGACACAGAGCTGGTACTCTAGTGCGGGCGTTGTCTTTATAAAACAAAAAAAATGAACATATTTTATGACAGTTCTAAACCGCCACAACTGCTGACTTTATCATACTCTTCCGTCTTAAATCTTAATACCTTTGTGTCAGATGATAATTCAATAGAGCAAATCTTGTGGCCACCATTGAAAGGGATAGCGGAAATATACGTTGAATATGACGTTGCGTTTTACATTGTATCGGTTTCAATACATCGAACTTGCTTGTCCCTTACGTCTAGATTTAAACGTATTATATTTACCAGGCCGCCATTGATAAGATTGACAAGCAGTGCTGGTCATTTCCTAAAGATATTTGCTCTAGTCATTGCCATTTCTCCTTTTTCACTGCTTTCATAGATGTTCAGATATTTATCGCTGTATTTATATGAAGGTGCGTTTGATGGTGTCTAATCTACCTGCCACCACGGCTATAGATATTATTATGTCAATTTTAGTGTGTAAGTTGTGTAGTTTCAAATCAAATTAGTAATATAAAAAATACACTAGCTATCGGGTCCAGTAGCTAGTGTATTTTATTATAATTTATATTATTTTTGAGCGGTTTTTTGTGTGGAGTACGTACACTTAAAATATATTCACCCTGTTGCAATAAGAAAAATAAGTTTTAAAGAGCCAGCTTTATGCAGCGGTGAAGCCTTTAAATATTTTAAATAAAAGTGGTTATTTAAAATGGTACTGCACGTCGGAAAGACCATGTCGGTGAAAAAGTGTAAAACAAAAACAAATGAATACTTGACCGTAAAACTATTTACGACGATGCGACTACAATATTTTAAACAACGCTCGCAACCATTAAATTAATGCGAAATAACCCGCCGGAGTGTACACAAGCATGTCAACCTCGCTAATTTGTGAGTCAAGAAATTTACTGGCGAACTTATTTCAAATTTTATAGACCTTCACTTGAAAATTTTTATGTTAGAAAATTTACAACTCGTTCCCCTGTCCCTTTGAGTTACTGATGTTTCTGCCGTCACTTCTCCGTACGGCTGTAAACTCATTTTTATAGTCGCAGCTATTTTTCTGCAGACCGCATGCACAATAAAATATTGTAATATATGACTTGAAAATATTAGGATAAAGGAATATAAACTGCGGCACAATTGCCACACTGTCCGAGCAAACATTAGTGTTGGCTAATAAAATACTTAAAAGGTCATTACGAAACAAATTTCTTACGATAAACACATTATTATCCATTCGATCACGTAATAAAACAAACACGGTTACTCTATAACCTGATTAATAGCTATAAATCTTCTCGTATTTGCAATAAAAGAGACAAATGTTTGTCGCAATGGTAAACGTAACTCGAATAATTAGTAAAATCACGATTTATCCTACTTTCTAGGACTCTTCCGATCTGCACTATCGATCATCGGAAGATATCGATCTTATCTTGGCATCAATTACTTACTGCGGAGCGGGAAACGGCGTTTTGTGGACTATCTACTTAGATATGATTTGATCTCTGTTTAAGTGCCTTACCTATATATTGATTAATATAACTTATCTGTAACTTATTTACTCTAACCATCTATTAATATTTTCTATAAAACCTCTGCTGTGGCAAAGCAACTAACATCAAATAAAATAAATGCTCCATGTTCTCCTCTGTTCATACTTACTAAGGTAATAATGAGGTATCTAGTAGATGATTATAAAAATGTTATTAATTAACTTAAATGGAAAAATATGTTTATTCGTGTGTATGTCTGTCTTCTACGCGCGTACGTTTCGGACAAAAGAAAGAAAGAGACTAAAAAAATAGATACTCTTAATTGTACACCTATACATTTTTGCCAGGCAACCTTTGGCTGGCCGGCAGAGAAAATTAAATATAAAATTAATTGAAAGAGGCATTTAATTTTGCAGAAAACTAAAGCAATCATGGGTTACAATTGTAATCCTCGTGAGACTTGTAGGTACATTAAACAAAGCAACATTGTCAACTCTTGACCCGCAATAATTATTGCAAACGTAGTTTCAAATAATGATTTACACTAATTACACTTCTTACAATGTTACCTTGTGCACGTACATTTATTTTATTTACTATACTAAACTTCTTATACTTGTAGCTAGGTAAACAAGTGTTGTTTTTGTGTAACATGTTACAGTTTATCTAAAATGTTAGTTAATATTCGTTACGTCCAAACGAAACAAAGGATGGTCTTGATTATTGCGCAGACATTTTTAGACGGCCGCGGCCGAAGAGAAATAGAATCCTCTAAGATCTTTAATAAAAAGAAAAACAAATAGTGATGGAAACAAAACAAGTACCTATTTCAGACAGAGCCTAGGACTTTGTAAAGTTACCGGTTACTGCTCATAGATAATAATATATGTATATATTAAAACTGGCTGACCCAGCAAACGTTGTTTTGCTACTATAATAGTAATATTGCTAATAAAAAATAGGGGTTGATCGTAGAGGGGTAAAAATTAAGGATTGTATGAATTCTTTAATGTTGAATCACAAAAAAATAAAAACAAAAAAAAATGTCTTAAAATTAAATTAAAAAAATTAGGGGTGGACCACCCTTAACATTTAGGGGGATGAAAAATAAATGTTGTCCGATTTTCAGACCTACCCAATATGCACACAAAATTTCACGAAAATCGGTCGAGCCGTTTCAGAGGAGTTCAAAGTTGAACACTATGACACGAGAATTTTATATATTAGAAGTATATTTTAAAAAGGATAAGACCACAAAAACATTTGCATCCTAATGTAAATGTTATGTAAGAATGTTTTTATAAACCGTTACTTTTATCAATAAATCAAATAAATCTAAAAGCAAATATATCAAGATCATCCTCATATTACTCAAGTGATAAATCTTTTTTTTTTCACACGTCCGCATTAGATAAGCTTCCTTATATATATTTAACATTTACAGTAGGTAAGTAGGTGTTACTCAGGTATTCAGGGCGCTTGGTTATATCATTTTCGTCATAAGATCAGTATGCGCTTACTCACTAGAGGTCATTGGTCATTTTACCATCAATATATCAACGCTTAATATTGCTGTCAACAATCAATTTGCAAGTTATGTCATTAGTAATATTATGATCCTTATTTTTCAATTACTTCACCGACTGCTAATATATGCCTGCTTAAGATTTTGTTATGTATGCCGACTACATTATTTATTATGTATTAGATGCTATTACATACACTAATGCTACTATTACATACTATGACGGAAATATATTACACAAAAAATGCTTTTAGTAATTTAAAACGATAGCAATTTCTTAAAAATAATGGCAATAGACTTGGCGTGTATTAATAGTTTTAAATTTCACTGGTCCTAACATAAGACTTTACTGTATCTTGGGTACCATCTACCAGAGTGATATGGACAATAAAACAAATTAAACATGAATTATATTATTGGTAAATAAAATAAACAGAGAGAAAATAAAACCTATAAAAAGAAATTGTAAAGAAAGAAAAATAAAATACTTTTTAATAAGTTTAATAAGTGTGGTGTGGTGATGTATGTTGTGTTGTATGCAGTGTATGTACTTATACCGTGGTTGTGTATTGTGTTGTGTTTGATAGCAGATCGCCTGTACCAAAACTTTTATTCACGCACTTTAGAGTCTCTATAGTTTTTGCATACCTTATGTGGATATAATTCCTCTGCATATCCATACGTACTATTGGTTAAAAAAATCATGCCTTGCAACCTCTCTGACGTTTGGTCGGCTGGTGATCAAGGTAAAATACTGCTTCTAACATAAAAAGCGACCCCCAATTCTATATTTAGAGCAGACATCAGACGAAAGGAACAAAAAGAAAGAAAAGAGATTTCGTCGTCTTAGGGTGAAGCCAGACGAGTGTAATTTTGTGAGATGGATTGTGAGTCGTATTTGTTGTGTCGCGTAGTTTATTTCCAACGGCGATAAATCACTCATTTTTGGTCATTGTATGGCAAATTGAACTTTTATATAAAACTATCTTAACTCTCTCACGTGTTAGCCCATAGTTTTTGGAAACTTTGCAGACGTAAGCAAAGCAACTTACTAAAGTTTCATTGCAATCGGATGACTGGTTTAGGATTTTTTTGAGTACCAACCAATATAACACAATACACACAGCAGTGAAGTTGTGTTCCTGTGTGTGAGTACCTACAGGTCTCCAGCGCTCATTTAGGGATGCGATGCCAGGGATTTTCCATCTTAAAGCCAAAAAATCTTAAAGTCCAAGTAGTATAAAAAAATATATATTACCTACATTTATTTTTATTAACCGACTTCAAAAAGAGGAGGTTATCAATTCGTGTGTATTTTTTTTTTTTGTAATGTTTGTTACCGCATAACTCCGTCATTTATGGACCGATTTGAAAAATTCTTTTTTTGTCTGACTGGACATACTTCCAGTTTGGTCCTATTGTCATCAAAAGAAAGTTCCGATGATGGGATCCATGAGGAATTGAGGGAACTCCTCAAAAGTTATAGGCACACATATAGCAATTTCAATATTTTTAACAACTAATCAATCATTTGCATTCAGAAAGTGTAATTTGGTGAAGTAAAACTGATGAAGAAGACCACAGATGGCCATCTGAACTTTTCAATAATACGTATTTTACTGATGGCGATTAGATAAGTTTCGGTTATTGTTGCTAAGCAACTATTAATAAGAAATAATAACGTGAATGAATTGAGCGCGGATTGCACAGATTAAATATTGCTTTTAATACCTACTTGACCTGTGTTCAGCCCGACGCACGCTCAGTCGATTTTATTCGATTGTAACAAACAAATATCTGAAAATTTGACAACTTGCCGTACTGAAGTCGGTTTTTTTTTGTTAAAATTATTTACATAGAAGATGATTGCGCAGCGTAAATTGCACAATACAAAATAGGCTGCTTACAACTCCCAAAACAACGCTCATTTCGCCTCAGTTATATTCCTACAAATTATTTAATATTATGTAACGTCCAGCCACCTATTGTATGTATAGAACTAGCAACAATTTGCCAAAAGCAATAGATTTTATTGATTGAACGCTGCATGTGTTTCCTCAAAAGTACGTAGGTACTCATTTATTATTAATATTTCGTACAACTATTACATTTTCTGCGTAGGAGTCAACAACATAATTTAAATTTTACATCATTGTTTATTCTGTCAGAATGTTATGTTATTCTAAACGTTTGCCACACATTTTAACGCTTTAACGATATTGAATATATTTTGTAAAATATATTTTCATATTTTAATATGTAATTATTTATTATATATTTAATCAATATATCCTTACTAATATTATAAATGTGAAAGTTTGTAAGTATGGATTGATGGATGTACGGATGGATGGATGTTTGTTACTCTTTCACGTAAAAACTACTCAACGAATCTGGATGAAATTTGGCACAAAAATAGATTATGGTCTGGAATAACACATAGGCTACTTTTTACAGCGATAACCGACATCTACGCGGGCGGAGCCGCGGGCAATAGGTAGTATATAATATAATGGAGATAATATAAACAGCATGTACTATGGCAAATAGACAACTGATAAACATACTTATATATTTCTAAATACATACATACATAAATATCACCCAGAGACAGAACGATAATAATAATATGCTCATCACACAAAGATTTGTCCTGGGTGGGAATCGAACCAACGACCACCGGCATAGCTGTCGGAGTCACTAACCGCTAGACCAACAAGCCAGTATATGTATTTTACAGGCGATACGGATTTAGGATGTTACGATGTAACACAAACGATGTCCCACCTCACAGGTTACATTATGCCCTTCATACCCTAATATCTGCACATAAGAGTACTTGATGGCTGTCTCCGACAATGCAATCAATGTGGCTGTATTTTTGACCGCAACAATATAAATTTTAACGATATTTACCTTCAAAACGCTAAGAATAATAATATTTTAATATTACGTTAGTTAACTATTGTTGTTTTACCGTTTACACAAGAATGTCTAGTGCAAAGTTGTAAAACGGGGCCTCATACTGACACGGATTTTATTGACATATGTTCGCCTCTTGTCCCGGATTTCTGGAGTTCCGTAAACAATAAGATCTGTTTCGCAAGTGCGTTGAACGCACGTTAAATAACTACAAATTACTTCACTATAATTGTATTTTAATAGGCGTGGTTAATTGTATGCTCTTATAAAACACAATCTATCAATCAAATACTTTTTGTTCAACATAGTTAGGTGAGATGAATGCAGATGCTGTGTAGGGTACCTACTACTCCCATCGGAGCTATCCTTTTCTTTTGTGTGGTCAGATTGCTTGCTGACAAGCGTCGTCAAAGATGTCCCGCCGCTTTTTTTCTCAGTGGCATTCAAATCATTTGCTTATAGTCTACTCGAATGATCGCAATATATAATTTTTTTAAAAGACATAAGTAAGTGCACAGTGGGCACATGCCTTATATACTATATCAAGAGAGTTTAGTCCTTAACCCACAAGCGTTGTCCCGTTTCCTCATGATATTTTCTACTACTGCCGTATAAACTGTCACATGGATTATCGTGCGATACAAGTCGATTACTCTATCACCAGCTATCACCGTTGTTTTATAGTACAATTAATTTGGTTCTATAAAAAGCTTCGTATTTTCTTTTTAAAATGCCCTTGATAAATAAGCAAAATAAACAAAAATCGTCGTTCATCCGACTGGCTGTCCGTTGAGTCATCTGTCTGTCTGTATTTCACAGCCTTCGGTATATTTAATTGGACTATATAATTTGGCCGCTAAGAATCCTTTGCGAATTGCCTTACAGCTGCGTAGTAAAATCTATACTATAGTGATAATTTGAGAATAAAAAAACTAGTGGTACGGTTACTCTAAAAATCTACTCTACTACTGTTATTATAAAAATTTATATGAACAAGCTATTCTCGAACTCCACTTAAGACCACGCGAAAGCCACTTAGTTCAGCCAGTCACTTAATTGGAAAATCAAATTTTCTCTTACTTTGATTTAGTCAACGTTTTTTGCTAAATACTTTCTTAAACAATCTATAAGCACAGATATAATGACTAATTGGTAAACTAAGTTTTTGCAACACAATGCATTGGCATCAAGTGTAATTTTACTTACGTTGTTAATGTAGAACAGGGTTTCTCAAACTTGGGTACACGTGCCACTTCGGTAACACTTTATCTTTTAATCTTGTCCGAGGCTGTTCCTGCGGCCAGAGCAATTCGACCTTTCGGGGAATAAACCTTCTTTCTCCAATCGTAGAACGACAAAATTTACGTAATTGCGGCAGCAATAGTACCGTAGCTGATTCACTAGTATAACAAGAATGTCTGAAATTGAACAAAATTTATCTCCGATGCCATTTGCGCTAAGAGACAAGTTCACCCATCTCCTCTCTTTTTTCTTTGTACTTCTTTTTTGATAGAATACGTTATTTGTTCTATCGATATATTTTTTTATAAAGGGGTTCACCGTGGTGTACAAATCGGATCGTTAATTGTTTGTTTGCTTGTTGTCTATAAGTTTGAGAAACCTTGAATTGTAGAAGATCTGACACAGTTACTTGCATTGTATAGGTGTTAAAATTGATTGTATTGATTAACAAATAGGTACGACTATCTCTCTTTAGATTAACACTCCTATTAACATTGTTTTGTATACTCATAATCGGTGATAGAAATCAGGTGAGCTACTTAATGTACCTACACTTTAATATTTTATATTTTAGAAATGTTTGTTTGAATAGATATATTTCAATTGTTAAAAATATAATTTAAATTAACTAATGTTGGTATTTTTTAGTTAACAAATATTTGCCGATTGATAAATTGATTCCAGGACCAGCACAAGAAGCATGTAAGATGTCTACTGTTTGACCAAACTGAGCGCATTATCGGTATTTCATCGCTTTTCAATTTACACAGACAATTATAAACATAATTTAAACATCCAGGACCAGGGATACTGTAAAGAAAAATAGGTTGGCAATACACACAGAAGTAGCTGCTTAGTAGTTTAAAAAAAAAGTACAGATATTGTAATAAGTACGCAATATACGCAAAATAAACGACATAAACTTAGCAAGAACACCAGCGCTTAATTTACTAGCAATATAAAATAAAATGGTAAATTTTATAACCCAACTGTCCGAATTTGGACCTATGCAATCGCAACTTAACTGCAACATTTGTAACATGCCTACTGTAACGTTTTATAGCATACCATTACAGCATTTTGAAGACATGAATAAATATAAATATTTTTTATGTAAATATATTTATTTACACATTTTTTTATTTTTTTTTTATACTACTTGGGTGGCAAACAAGCATACGGCCCGCCTGATGTTAAGCAGTATCCGTATCCTATAGACGCTTGCATAACCAGAGGTATCACTTGCGTGTTGCCAACCCATTTTTTTACACCAGGGCTTTAAGATGTAAGTAACCCTGGGATAGGAATACGTTTGTTTCAAAACGCATTCCTAAATGAGCGCTGGAGACCTGTACTCACACACAGGAACACAACTACACCGCTGTGTGTAGTCATTTGGCTGTGGTCTTCTGTAAGGTGGAGGTCCTTCCCCAGTCGGGCTTGCTGACATTACATAGTATCACGCCTTTTATTTCCCAAAGAGGTAGAGATGGTGCATAACACCCACATTTTCCAACTATGATAGGTCTCTTGTAATACGGAGCTAACCTATTAAAAAATATTTAGAAACAAAGCCACGCTAACACTTAGCATTTCTTCGTCGAAAAAACCGAGTATTGCTCGACCAACGACCGACTTACTCTGAGCATGGGTACGAGTGACGTTTGACATTTGAAGATAAACATCAATGAAAATGATAGACGATTAAATTAAAAGCTATCGATTGAATTCACTAGGCTCTTGATCATTCAATTAGCCAATTGGTTTAAAATTGATTTAATCATTTTCTTTCTTCTTCTTAGTGAAATGTTAAACATCACAGTACCTATGCTATTTGAAAAACACTATACGGCATACGCACTACCACCACGCCACCAAGGCAGATCCATATTTACACTACAATTAAATTGAAATTAATCATCTATCTTAGAGAAAGTTATGACGCATTGCTCGGTATACTTTATGATCTTCATTCGGTGTTAATAAGAAATAAAACACTAGTTGTATACGTCAATGTTGCGTAATATTGGTATTACTGCAGTTACGTTGTATAGTGTGAATAATAAGAAATGTCTCGTCACTTGACGCCTGAAGTAGCACCTACGAAGATCCACAATTTGTATGTCTCACTGCCAAATTATTATTAGGAAGATATGTGAAATTACTACTCGCTCGCCAAACGTTACTTTTGATATGAATCATCGCATGACTGTAAATGTGCAGTGAGCAGTTGAAATTTATTGAAAACTAGCTGTTGCCTGCGTATCCGCCCGCGTGGATGTCGGTTATCGCGATAACAAGTAGCCTATGGGCTATTCCAGACTATAATCTATCTCTATACTAAATTTCATCCAGATCCGTTCAGTAGTTTTTACTGAAAGAGTAACAAACATCCATCCATCCATCCATACTTACAAACTTTCGCGTTTATAATATTAGTAGGACTTGTTTTTTGTCCGCTAATCCACATGGGTGAATGTCAGTAATCGCGATAAAAAGTACGCTATGTCCTTCCCCAGGGTATAATATCTAGGGTAACATTTCATTACAATCCGTTCATCAGTTTAGTATTGAAAGATAATAAACAAACTAACAGAGTCATTTTCGTATTTATAATATGAGTATGGACTTACTGCACCTATACTGAGGTTAGTGGTTTAAGTGTTCACCATTTTCCATAACGCGGCGTTTTGTAAATTCGATTCCCCATTTTTTTGTTTGATTGTTGAGGGTTTTTTTCTTTAGAAAAATTCTCAGAGATGACATTGAGAATGGTATCGAATATGGCAATGTGGCTAGCGCTAGCTCAGGTGACATACACCTGACCTCTGGCTAGGCCTTTAATGGAAAAAAAGCGTGCTGTTTTATAATGAAAACTTATATGAAATAAAACTGCGTTTTAAGTAATACGAGTACATAAACCATGTAATTAATTGTATTATGTACCTACTTTATAATACTTACATCCTTTATGGATGTCACAAAGACAGCAAATTTATACGACTCACCTTGACATTATCCGATATCCCGTCATATACTATTTCTTGTACTTTATGTCTCTACTTTCTTCAGGTAGAAAATATCGTCAAATTTCCCTCGGGAAATTATAGTTGACATGATGTTATAGAGAGTAATATATAAGTATAAATCAATTACGTTTCGGAACGAGTGTTTCCTTGACCCATGGGTATTGCGAAAAAATACTGTTCGTCAAATGCCATGGGAAACGTTAATGGGAAGTTCATTACCGATGAAATAGATTGATGTAAGTTATTGGGGTATCGATATGTATTGCGATATTTGGATCGTAACATTTAGAATCATATTTCACGTAAATAGTAATAGGTAAAGATTTATCATCAACGAGCTATTCCCATCAGTTTGAAATTTGGGATTCGTCCTGTGACATGTTTATTGTTACTACTATGGTCCTTTTTAGTCATAGCGTGATGGACCAGTGATCGGTTAACTTAGTCTCAAAACTTGAACACAAAGGTTGATATTAGTACGGATACCTACGCCACACCAAATCCCGGATTGGTTCATTTTGATTATGATTGTCTGTGTTAAGTGGCACACTACATATTATGCATACATGCAATAGAAAGCAAAGATAATATGAACTATTTAGAATAGTTCAAATGTTACAAACTAGCGACTTGATTAATAAAAGCTGTAAAATACCGACGATCTGCAACTTACTTCCGAGACTGCAAGTCCTTAATTCATTTATCAGTCGGGCAAATGTTTGTTGATTTAAAATTGATTCCAAGGATGCCAAAGTCAGTCTCCAAATTTTAGTTCACACGCGTCATTCCAAACCAATGAATTTTTGTCCTTCATGTATCCATCAAATGAAATTCCTCGCGTTAAACCTTCCTCAGAGATCCGTCATAAAGCTGTGCGTAACTAATCAAGTGTTTACGGAACAAATATTCGCACATTGGTATTTAGGCCGAGGCGTGGAGGCGCCGGTGGATAATCCCCGAGACAAAACGTTGACCAAAGTAACTAGGGCACAACGTAATGGCGTTTTAACTGACTCACTAACCATAACATTGTTACGAAATACTAATATTTGGATGTCGTTAAAATGGTTAACAATAAACTATTTTGTAGGATGAATGCTTCTATTCTTCGGAAGTTACTTCAGTAAATTGTCTTACCCAAAGCTTTGCGTTTCGAGAGTTATAAGCAGCGCAAATTAGATGAGAGAAGCCTACCTATGTCCCGTGATAAACTGAAAAATGTACCTATCTTTCAAATTCAAAATCATTTATTTCACATTGCAATAATAGATAAAATAAACAACATAAAACAAACAGAAATATATAAAATTTTACACATGAACAAGACCGAAGAAGTGGATATGGTATCTTCAATAATTTACGATGTCTTCATATTGCATAAGCTCTGTAGGAGGATTAGAAGTTGATTAACATTTGCTTTAGGAAACCTGCGGATATGACGGTTATCCAAAAACGAAGATAGTGTGTAAGTGCGAAGTCCCACACTTGGTCCATAACTGTTACGAAACACGAATATTTGAAAATCATAAAAAGAGCAAGATTACATATGATTTAAACGATGCTACCTGATACCGCTTCCCACGTGTCGCCCACGTAGAAAGTTCTGCTTAGCTCCCTTTTGACAAATTGTTCCGAAGGTTTCTTTCTTTGTGATGTAATATTTTTATAATTTTTAAGTTAATGACCCTCCCAGGTGTTGGGCATTGACATCTACTATAGCATTTATATAATATAGGTACATTGAAAAGACGAATTATATTTACGGCCACTGAAAGTTCCTTCTGTAAGCTGCTTGATAATTCTTTATCTTTTATCTTTTTTAAAAGACAACTCTCGCACTAGAGAACAAGCTCTGTGTCGCAGGGGACTTTACAAACATACATAACAACAGACTCAGAACAATTCTTTGTAGGTCACACAAAGTTTTATCCTGTGTGGGAATCGAACCCACAACCTCGTGCACAGCAGGCGCATACTGCGGCCACTGGACCACCGAGGCAGTCATCATAATTTATTTTAACCTGCAGATTCAGTCAACAAAACGACAATATGGAACTGAATATTTGTAGGTTTGCCTATATAAATTTATTATATTTCCTAATATATTTCCCAACTAGCAAAAAAATATCGTAATAAAAGTCAGCAGCACGTTTCTATTCCAGCTATTGGTGGTGAGACGGATCTTCATAATGTCCACCTTCCCTCAACGCGATTTGGGCGCACTTCTCTCTGTTTTAAGTGAATTGTCTCTTTAATATATTATAAAAACCAATATATATTGAGTGGTTGATAGCTAAGCTGGTGACGTGTTGTTAACAGCGTTGTTCAGATCACATATATGCCTCTGCCTCTAACGTCTGTTAACAACGTAACCGGCTCTTAATGTGTCATACTGTGGATTATAACCAGATAATCTTAGCTTACAGGCATTACAGTGATGATTGTCTTTATAGTCATAGCAAGACGTCTGCTTACAAAAATATTCCAAACTCCTTTAAAGTGTTTAGGAGAACAGAATTGATGATTTATTTGTACACAGCAATTAGTGCTTACAAAGCTTATAATATATGCTTGTTTATACCCTAAAATCAATTTATTTTCAATGAAAGGTTATTAGAAGTTCAAGGGAACCTGGCAAGCAATTAGTTCAACTAATGAATCTACACCAAACATAATGCAAATTACTTTTAAACCAATGAATACGGAAACAAGGTATGGTTTCTGTAGTGAAACTACGTGTTACTAAGTGCCTACAGTTTCAACCTTTCAAAGGCTACGATTAGCTATAAAAAGTGCTTATCACGACAATGTCGGCAGAAGACGACCAACGATATTTTTATGACAATAATATTTATAGGTAGCAGTACACACATGATGTATGAGTTCAATCCCAGTTGGCAATACTAATGTAAATTTCACTTTGTGGAATTTATTATGTACTAGTCAATTTTTTTTCTTAATAGTGCAAACATTTATATTTATTCTTGTAATCATTATAGGAGCAATAAAGATAGCTGGTCAACCCACAACGACAAACAAACATGTACCTAAGTGTAATTGCCTAGTAAATGTTGCGGGTAGCCTATGGATAGGGTCAGTTTAGGACTAAAAGCTGTGGAAACCTTTGAGGAGATCTATGTCCTGCAGTGGACTGCAGTGGTCTTTCAGCTGAGATGACGAATCAAATGGGCCATCAGCAAAAGGCCAAGGAAAATATCGTGAAGAAACCTAAATGTCGAAAGATCAAGAAATTCTAAAGGCATATCTGATACGTCTGATCCACCAACCAGCATCAGACCAGGCAGCGTGTGTGGAAGTGTGAATTAAGGCCTAAACCTTCTCAGCTACGTGGTAGTGGGACATTAATTATAAAATTATAAGAATAGCCGACAAATTACTTTATTTGTCGGCTATTCCCAACCGTGGCGTTTAAAAGGTTAACAAGTGCCATCATTTACCTTGTTTACCCTGATGTATTTTTAATTCTAGTGTATCACATGCAATTCATAAAATTGACATATTTACACAACAGCGAATACCAACAGTCGGAAAAGATTTATATTATTAAGAGACACAAAAATACCTTTCTTATGTAAAAATCTGATATTTTTGTAAATAACTGTATACCATTTTCAGTAAACCGTACTCGGAGGTACCTATATATAATATGTTACGTCTTGATTTGTAGATATGTTGGAAAGTAACAAAGGAGTATAAAGGTGTAAATGGGCATTCTTTTACAAATAAAGGTCAGGTTAAGACCGTGATATTTAAGGTTACTTTTACATGCATTTCGTATAAATCAAATTGATACTCGGATGAATTAACGCAATATTGTTGTCCCGTGAACAGAGTAACTGTCGTTCTACGAATTAAGTTATTGCTTTTATCATAATATTTATAAATTCTTTTTGTATTATTGTATTGCAACAACATGCATTCTGAGAATATACATTTGAGTGCGACTTTGACCCGGTCAGACTATTTTCCGACCACTTTACTAAAAAGATTAAGTTAAGGTTAATGCCCAATAGTATAATTTTACACTACATTTCAGAATCTGTAAATCATCTCTTCTATATATTTATTTTTGAATACGAAACTTACATTGTGTTACATTGTGCGCACTTGCACTCATCTTCACACCGATTAAAAACCTAAACAAACTCTAATTATTTTCTACTGCGGCAGATCGTAAGTATACAATTTGCGGTGGCTCTAATTATTTTCTTCTTTGAAAATAAATGATAGTAAACTCTCGTAGGCGACAAAACTAAAAAGGTGTGAAACTACCTACCATAACACACTTACGAAATCCCATACGAACAATGAGAGAAAACTATCTTCTCTATATCGTGATTTATTATAAGCCACCAAATTTCTTATACACGTCGTTTTCTTCACGATATTACAATTTTCTCTAAAAGTCGTCAATCAATCAATTTACATATAAGTACCTTAGTTACTACCTTAGAACGTTAGCGTGAATATAATAGTTATTTTACATAACGACAATACGATGTGTGGGTTGTATCAAATGATTCAATTGCAAGTATAAAATTCTTTAGCCAGTACTTTCTTTGGCTGTAGAGAAAATATTTTATGTAACATTTAAAATAGCTGAATATGATTCAGTTATTTTGTGTAGGATTTTTGTTACAAGTGGCATTTAATGACCATATTCTTACATATAGGGTTGTCTATTCTACAGTTCCTATTATACTTTTTTTAAAGGTAAAAATGCTTTATGCATACCGCCTGCAGCGAAGTGATTATGTCGGGCTTTCCAGCCTAGAGTTCCTATAATTCTAATTTAACTTTTATTGATTTTTTTCTATAATATTGTACAGAACCAATGACCATTGTGGCAGAAAGTTTATAGAGTGACTATCACGAACTGGAAGACGCCGCATTGGCAGGCCTCGAACAATGTGGACCGACGACCCAGTAAATGTTGCGGGCAGCCAATTGACAAGGTCAGCTCAAGAACGAATTCTGTGAAAATCTCAGAGGAAGGCGTATTTCCAGCAGTGGATGTTTATTGGCTGAAATGACATGGTGATTATAATTTTGACGTTTATTTTTATTTCCCTTTTGACCGCACGTACCGTCTAAAGACATCAGCTCGGCAACATATGTATACAATGATTCAGAGACGAAAGGATTTTTAATCGAAATTATAAGCGGAAGATCAGTTTGAGGTATCTGCTCGGAATTACTCAAATAATAGGACACCGTTTAGCAAATCGGTGAGTTAAAAATAAATATTAATTGACAGCCCTAGCCACAAGCTCAAGCGTATTATTTTCACACTTTTATTCTTCGAGAATGTAGCAAGAAACAATTAGTTCTTCTCTGTACAGCAGAGAAGTAACAAGTAATAACTGCAGTACAGGCAAAGATATACACTCTGTGATAATATGATAGCGTTACGTTGTATTTATGCTTATTCCCAGAAAATACCGTGAGATATTAATACATGGTAATTGTCATTGCCATTTTTATAAATCGCATGGCATCGGTTTTAGTTATGTCTGTAAAAAGGTTAAATTTCTGGTGCAATAGTGTAGGTAAATAGGTAGAATCGACAAAGCTCGAATGATGCTGCCTAGTATTGTAAGTGTCCATATGTTACGGAAAGAAAACGCTTGCTATCATGCTGGCCGTATGCTATTTGTTACAGTTATTCTAAAAAAAAATATTGACTAACGGATATGTATCTAATCTATAATAATAATTATAATTAGTGGGATAATAGTATAGTTTACAATGTATGTAGGTATGTATTTTGCCACGATATTTTTCAAATACAGCAGTCGTTTTAAAAAATATATCCAAACATTTTATACTGTCCTGTTTGTTATGTATGTCCATTTTAAAAACAAATTTAGAATAAATAATTCTGCATTTATATCTATACTAATATTAAGCTGAAGAGTTTGTTTGTTTGTTTGCTTGAACGCGCTAATCTCAGAAAGTACTGGTTTGATTAGAAATGCATTTATCCAGGAAGGCTATAGGCTATATAACATCACGCTATGATCAATAGGAGCAGGACAGTAGTGAGATATGATGCATAATCGAAGAAATGTACGATCCAAATTACCACGCGGACGAAGTCGCGGGCGACCCCTAGTTTAATTATATTAAGCAAAAACTTAAAATATTGTCAGTGTTTACAAAAATATCCACCACAATTCCTATCTCTATATTAGCTGGTAGATATTATGCTAATGGAGGTTCATGTAGATTCAACACGGGTCTGGCAGTGTTGTAGGCGCCACCTGCCCACACGGAGCGTGTTACCTCCATTGGCCCTACATCATTTCATTAACATCTTACAAGAACTTTCGTGTAAGCCACAGTATAGTTTTAATGGAGACAGATAGCTTTGGAATACGAATCGCTGGATTTTGAGGTGATGGTTTATTTACGCATTTTTAAATGGAAATTGTGAGATGTGCGTCTATAGAATGTGTTCCGTAGGATATTATAAAATAGGTAATGAAATTAAATGTATAAGTGTTGATAGCGTAGCATAGTCTCTGCCTACCCCAATGGGTGACGGGCGTAATGATATGTATCTATACATACATAATGTAAGTATTGATAATGTGTATAATATATGAAAATTTGATGCATAATGTCCAGCATTGGCTGATTGACGATGTACTTTTGCAAAATCAGTCTTTTATTATTACAGGAGCAAACAAATTATCACCTGGGGTATCAAAAATACCGCTATAATGTGCTATTATGTGTCTATCTTATGTCTACTAACTGTTATCCTGTGTATGTTCGAATAAATGCTTTCTTTCTTTCTATAACAAAATCATGGTCAGTACGAACATGATTTTGTTATAGCGGTATTTTTGCAATCTTAATTCGTAAAATTTTCACTGTATTACTTACCTTTGTTCGAAATATAATTAAAAATAAACCACTTTCAGGATGCAAAAAAAGTTTAAAAATCTTTAAAGAATACCTAATTAACAAACATTTATAATACTTTAAAGATATCTAATAGCATCATGCATTGCAAAAGGTAGGTACAGGTTTTTCTAGGTCAACGAATGCATATGTAACCACGGATCCCTAAAAAAATCTATTTACATATTGCGATTGTATTAGCAAGTAAAATTTTATGCTATAAAGTAATGCCATGTTCTGAAGACTTTATTGCCAGACCCATTTGCTGGCTTAATGTGATCTGTAGATATTAACATATATTTTATAAAAACAGCCGTCTAGTGATTCTTAATATATTGTACAGACTGGTACGTTGTTTACCTTTACATTTTTTGTATGTTTCAAGACACGTTTACAAAATAAAACAGACCATAATAGCAATAAATTAGCATCATACTTATATTCATATTCTTTATATAAAAATCTATCCCTATTTCTCTTGGACACGGCATCACGTGTGAAGGGCTGGACCGATTTCAGTATTTTTTTTGTTGTGTTTGTTATTGTCAGGAGAATGTTCTTATGTAAAACAAGAAAGTTACGCTGAAAATAGTTTAACCCGGACGATGTCGGGGCGGGCCGCTAGTTATATTATAAACCAGAAATTATTAGTTGCAACAATAGTTACTGACTACCTCGGTGGTCCAGTGGCCGCAGTATGCGCCTGCGGTGCACGAGGTTGTGGCTTCGATTCCTACACATGACATTTTTTTTTGTGTGACCCGCAAAGAGTTGTTCTGAGTCTGGTTGTAATTTGTGTCCTTTAATGTATGTTTGTAAAGTCCCCCGCGATACAGAGCTTGTTCTCTAGTGAGGGAGTTGTCTTAAACAAAAAAATCGTAAAACAAGCATACGACCTGCTTAGTGAGCAAGCCCGACTGGAGAAGGCTCCAGTCGGGCTTGCTCACTAAGCAGGTCGTAATATTGTTTCCTGAAATTGTAAATAGTAAAGTGGAGGTCCTTACCTCCATTTTACAGAAGACCACAGCCATGACTACACATAGCAGTATAGATGTATCCCTGTGTATGATTTCCTATCCCAGGGATACTCCATCATAAAAATCCTGGTGTTAACATTTTTTGATAAATAAATAGATAACTCTTTATTGTACACATACATTTATGATACAGATATTTTTTCACATAATTATATATATCGCTAAAAGTAATTTCTATCATGCAACCTTTGGATGGACAGAAGAGTGATACCTCTGCTACCTGCCACCACCCATAAGCCACGGTAACTGCTTACCATCAGGCGGGTTATATAATTATTTGCCACATACAAAAATAGCACTTTTCACATATGATATTGACAATGCATAGACCTAAGATACCTCGATAATCAATCTTTAATCAACACTTTGGATAAAAAACTAAATTTCAATAGGTATCACAATAGAGCTGTCTGTTTGTATGGCTATCAGGACCACACTGGGTCACGATAAGTAAATCGCGGTCATACATCTGACCACACGCCGAGACATAGGAGTACAATGATCGATCGTTTTGCATGTAACTTAGCTAAAACAATATTGAGCTAGAAGTAAACCAATATTTTTATATATACTACTAGCTGTTGCCCGCGGCTCCGCCCGCGTGTATGTCAGTTATCGCTGTCAAATGTAGCCTATGTGTTATTCCAGACCATAATCTATCTCTGTGCCAAATTTCATCCAGATTCGTTCTGTAGTTTTTACTCGAAAGAGAACAAACATCCATCCATCCATCCATACTCACAAACTTTCACATTTACAATATTAGTAAGGATTTAGGTGATAAACAGGCTTATAGCCTGCCTTATGGTAATCAGTAGTTGTAGCCTATAATGCAATACCAGGTATCACTTGCGTGTTCACGAGCCAAATATTTTTCAGAGCTTTCATAGGAAAACGTTTCGTTATTTCTAAATAAGCGCTGAAGACTCGTAGTTACGCACAGGAACACAACTACACCGCTGTGATCTTCTGTAGGGTAGAGAAGGTCCTTTCCCAGTCTGGCTTGCTCGATAGTATGGTGCCGTATCTCTCTTAAAACCTTTTACTGTTTGTTACCTTTTCATGACTAAACGGATCATAATGAAATTTGGCTAAGAGAACGCGGGCAAACGTGTAACAGATCAAGAAATTATTTGAGGGTAGATTTATGTGATTCTATCCCACAAACTCAGTCCTGCCATCGCTTCACCAGTCAGCTCGTGTTCACGGCTGGTGTATAACCTAGTCGATACTTTAACCAACTTATAATCGTGTTAATATTTGTACTATTTAATACCATACACCATAAATAAGTTAGTAAAATAAAATTATTTAAAATTGTCAGAAACAAAACGAACCTGTTACAATCCTTATAATGGATCCCTAGTGTTGTGTTGTGAGTGAAATCCATTTTTGTTTTTGAAGTGGCTGAAATCGGTGATTCGATTGTTTTCATATTATATCTTTCGTAATATGGATATAGGCCCGCGGCTCCAACCGTGTGAATGTCGATTATTGCGATAATATGTAACCTAAATATCCTCACTATCTCCTTGCCGGCTACCTGTGCAGGCGTACTGCCATTTAGTCGCACAAAGGTAATTAATAAACTAACAAATAAACAGAGTTAAATATTAAAGCAATGTGGAAAAAGACGAGCCCGGAGCAGGACTCGAACCTGCGCCTCTCGGGTTCCGGCCCAGCGCACTACCAACTGTGCCATCCGAGCTCCTACTCCAGAGTTCGAATTTGTCCACAGCTTGTTTACGTCTTGGAGTGACGTAAGTTTCATTCAAACGTTAGCCGTTACAGGTCTATACGTACAACATCTTCCAATTTTGAGGAAAGAATGTTATTAAAGAATGAAACCACTCTATATTATTAAATATTTTTAGCATTTTTGCTATGCAATCAGCTCAAATATACTTAAATATCAAATATACTTAATATTCCACATTGCTTTAATATTTAAGTATATTTGAGCTGATTGCATAGCAAAAATGCTAAAAATATTTAATAAACAGAGTTACTTTTGCATTTTTTTGGATTATATCATTTAATACTACTACACAATACATTCGCTATCGTATTTATTTTTTACCGTCGTCATTAACACTTCTGCAATTATTAATAATATCTGTTAATGTAATGACAGCTAATATTTAACTCTTTTAAGTTCAGTAAGCTTAATTAAGTTAGGCTGCCTTAAGGGATATAAATTTGTTCTCAAGTATACCAGAAAAAGATTTAATGTCGAGGACAGATTACCTTTCTTTTTTGCCACGTTTTTAAAAAAAATGCAATCTAATGTACCATTTTTTATTTAAAGGTAAAGGAAAACATCGTGAGGAAACCCACATGACTTAGAAGAAATTTTAAAAACATGTCCGATTCACTAACCCGCATTAGGCCTGCAGGCCTAAACCCTCTCTATTTCTTGATAGAGGAGAGGAGACCCGTGCTCAGCAGTGGGATATAATTAAAATAGGTTGATGGGTAAGATATAGCTATACATGAAAATGAAACAGTATAATATGTTAATATTATGATCACAACAATACACAAAAGATAAACTGAAAACACTAATTCTTAATGTTTGTCTATCTTATACATGTCCTTAAATATACACTTAATACCTACGTATGTAGCCTACTTCTAAATATAGATTTAGACTTACTTAAAACACTAAAACGTAAACCCTATTTGATATAATATTGTGAAGACTTACGATAAATCGTTTATGACGGTAATAAAAAGTCAATTTCCTTTCAATATTTTCAATCAGCAAAGTATACAAACAGTTTCTGATAACAATCGTAACAGTGATGATGGTTCATTCATACGGATTACGTTTGGTTACTGAACAATAGTTTATTGTGCAATTATACTATCACTCGCATTTCATCTCATCGAGAGCCTTCTTCTATTGACGCAGCCTACTCTATTTAGGAAAATTTATTACAATTATGCATACATAAACGAGTTAGTTAGACAAGCTTATTTTTCGGATCAAAGAAAGCGCGCATTGTATTAGTAACATAAGCGTAGACTCAATTTTGTGTTACGTCACAGTGATCGTCATCTGTATAACTGTCAAGGTGCACGTTGCGTAAGCGCTGGATCCGTGAGGTGTCATTGACATTACGGATGTTATGTGAGTTGTGAATAGGGATCTGTTAGTTTTGGCAGTGAGAGTCGTTTTAATATTCTTGATCATACACTTGTTAATAGATATGCTACTGTTTTAAGGTGTTACGCCATGCGAAAGCATCATCATAAAAGATGGAATGTACGTCCCGTTTTTATGGGTATCTTTGTTATTTTCTAATTTCACTGGCTTTTTGCATGTTGGTCTAGTGGTTAGTGACCCTGAATGCTAAGCTAGGCATGGGTCCTATTCCCATCCTGGACAAATCTTAGTGATGGATATGATTATTTGGTTTATTAATTATTTTGTTTATTCTATCTCTATCTATAAATTGTTTTTTTTAAAGACAACTCGCGCAATAGGATACAAGCCCTGTGTCGCGACGAACTTTATGAACATACAATTAACGGACACAAAGTACACCAGGACTCGGGACAATCATTTATGGATCTCACAAATTTTTGTCCCGTGTGCAGATCGAACCCACAACAGTAGTAAATGGCGAGGTAACCACTTAAGCCACTGAACCAACCGTGCAGTCTGCAGATGTACCTATATATTTAAAAACATGTACAGGCCCATTTGGAAATCGGCCGTGTGTGTGTTGTCCCAAGACATAATTAGTACTCTTAACTCTGGTCATTCAAAATCCATTCTTTACGACAAAGCTCAGGCAAAGTTAAAGGAGAGACTTTGCCTCCTGGTGTGTGTTTTACTGTTTGTGCAGCGGGCTGTGTTCTGTTATCGACGTGAGGTTTGTTATCGTCACCGATAGGGAGTTCATCCTCACATTTTAGAACCTCTATTGTGCCGCACTGTACGGTTTTAGACCCACATACGATTAGGTTGTCGGATGAGGTTACTGCTGAAGTTATCCCTAAGGACTATAATAGCCTTGGGTTTGTAAAGGTTCGGTAACACGCGAGTAATACCCCCCAGTATTGTAAGCGTTCATAGGTTACGGTAACTGCTTACCATCACTCAGGCCGCATGCTTGTTTGCTTCCTTGGTAGCATAAAAAAATAGGTCACCAACTATCTGGTTATCAAATTTGCTATTATTGTAATTCCACTATGAAGGATTCTAAAATAACAAATTATTCTCCAGGAACTGAAAGCTAAAGCCTGCCAGTCCTAATCCATTCAACATGCTAGTTTTATAGCGCTTACCACTATTTCCCTAAGTATAATAATACACCCTATTCATATGATATTAATAAACTGATGATGATGAATCATGGTCTATTTCAAAACAAATTAAAAAGCATTGTGTGGGATTTATTGATAGTCCAATTGTTCTACAGTTGTTTGTACTCTTGATGACTAATATTACTTTTCCTTTCGTTGATTTCGACCGGAGGCTTAGATAAAATGTGATGATGTAAAAATGTCTTCGGAGAATTATGTGATGCGATTGAAGTTAATTAAAAACAAAATTAATTTATGAATACATAATAAAAATGCTACTGATTTATTAAATAATAAATATTAATTAGTGTTACTGAGAATACGGTTATAAAGATTGTAACTTTCATCATTGAAGAGACACTTCTAGAACAGATTAAATGGTAATAAATAATGACAGTTGCTTCCTTAGTTTTGCTGAAGTGCGTTCTACATGTCCACATTGCTCAAAATATAAAAGAAAAGGGAACTATCGGACTGATACACACACAATGATGATGTCACATAAAATTTTAGTTCGATTCCAGCTGGCAGTACTTATGTAAATTTCACTTTGTGAAGTTTATACGTACTGATCAAATCATTTACCATATTATACCTGTGAAGGAAAACATCGTGAAATAACCCAAATGTCTAAGACAAAATTCTAAGGGCATGTCTGATCTATCAACCCACATTGTACCAGCGTGTTTGGAGACTGCACGTTAGATTCAGTGGCTTAAGTGGTTACTTTGCCATTTATCACTGCGTGGCGTGGCGTCTTTGATCCCCACACAAAAAAAATGTGTGTCCATAAATTGTTGTCTCGAGTCTGGGTGTACTTTGTGTCCGTTAATTATATATGTTTGTGAAGTACCCCGCGACACAGGGCTTGTTCCATAGAGCGGGAGGTGTTTTTAAAAAAATAGAATAGAAATCGGAAACATTTGAAAGTATAACAAACAATAGAAATCTATTATGTTTTGTAATAGAAAACACGATGATAAAAACAAAACATGAACTTAATGCAAAGTAGACATTAATACTAAAATATTCATTATAAAACAGATTGAGCACGCCTTTTGAATTCTTCTAGTTTCCTAATATTGCTGTAATAGCAAATGAAGTAATTAGTATTGCTTCGTTTAGAAATAGTCGGTATAATCGGCCAAGTTAGCCCTCGACCACTCATAGAATGATTTAACACAATAATATCATATGCCTTGCCTGACACGGTCTTTAGATACACAGAACGGTTGGGGCTAAGGCTCCAGTTGTCGCTGGAGCCCTAACCTTCGCTGCATCGGTAGCTTGGTTCCTGTACCTGAATACCGGTGGGTCTCCTGTTTTATAGTTTAAATGTATGTTTTTTTATATTTAAAAACGTGATTATTGTGAATTTTAATTAATAAAGAGAATAATAAAAAAATATATAATAAGGTTGTCTGTTAAGGACAAAATCCTTAGATTACAATTTAAAAACTAGTTGAGCACCAACTTGTCTGATCGTACATTATTTAATAGTTTTGTGAAACTAATTAAGTAGTTTATTGTCAAAGAGCAAGACTGGCCTAATTGTTGGTCTATTGCTTGTTATCGAGACACCGTCGTCTGATCTGTTAAACTATTGTAATTATTGTACTAAGTTATTTAGTAATACTAGTTTAGTTGGTGGAACAAATGACACAAATCGCCCCTGGCTATTGTAATGTGTACGCAATACGCATATTTCATTTTGTGCGTATATTATCAAGTATTTTCATCGGAAATTTAAACAATTCGATTATGTTGATAGATATCAATTAACGTATCCATACTAATACTATAAATGCGATAGTAGCTGTTATTTTTTATTATGCGGATGACCGCATAGTGGTATTTTATCTAAGCGCCTCCGTGCTTCGGAGGTGACGTTAAAACTTAGTTTCGGTTCCCCTGTTAAGGATATTTCAGGTTACACCGGGCCGGGCATGGACAAGCATGAATTACTTAATACAAAATGATACTATAGATGACTGCCATGGTGGTCAAGTGGTCGCAGTATGCGCTTGCTGTGCACGAGGTTGTGGGTTCGATTCCCACACAGGACAAAACTTTGTGTGACCCACAAAGAGATGTTCTGAATTTGGGTGTAATTTTTGTCCGTTAATTGTATGTTTGTAAAGTCCCCCGATCCCCCGACACAGAGTTCTCTAGTGCGGGAGTTGTCTTAAAAAAATAGATGTTCGACCGTGCCCCGGCCTATATGAGAGATCATATCAACTCTGTCACCAGGTTAGCCAACAGTTCATCATGTTAAGTGCTCTGGTCATTGCTGACAGTCATAAGGTTGCCTCGAAGAAATTGTACATAGCGATAAGGCTCCTGATTATACTTCTATCCAAGTATATTAAAATTGCATGTCATATTTTAAATTATCTTTTTATTAATAATGTTATTTGGCATTTATTGCGGGTCTACCTGTAAGTTCTCATAGATAGGTATCTATATCGGAGATATAGGAAGGCATCGTTGTATATTGTTTATTTTACATCGAAACTAATTTACAGACCAATGATTTTTGCTTAGAAATTGTTGAAGAGCCAAGAAATGACATGGTGGAAGCCAGTCCTTATTTTATACTAATGAGTAGATTTTATACAAATCTTATACAAGACGGAAGAGTTTTGTGTCCGGACAAAACATGGTTCCCCATAAAATGAGTATACAATCGTCCACTTCGCATGCGCTCAATGTTAGAAGTATGGAACATAATGTCAATGCCTTCAGTACTTCCACGCTCCATTGCTCCTTTCCAATTATTCTCCTTGTTATTTCTACTAACGACGTATACAATGTTATGCCTATTTACAATTTATGATTGCTCTATAAAGTTTTAATTGCCAATTATGAGTACTAAAGTAAATCTAAACTCAGCATGTGATGAATGAAACTAGTCTGTAGAGGTCTATTAACTAACGACTCAATGATTAAAAGATGCCAAGCTTACGATTTGAACAGAAACAGAAAGGATTTCCTCGTTAATTGTATTTACTTACGAGTTATTAAAAAAACACACTGTATCGTTCATTAAATCGCTGTTGGAATACAATTAAAAAAATCTTTTTCAATTCAAAAGAATAAATTTATATAAAACGATCATTAAGTGGTTCGAGTATCATTAATCGGTTCTAGTATAATAATTAAATTTGAAGAGTTTCTATAATTTAATAATAATAATTGCCGTGTGGTTACGGATTACAAATGAAACCACCTCGTTTCATCCCAAGGGTGTCGTAAGAGTCGACTAAGTAAGTCAGGCAGACAATATCCGCAAGAGAGGAAAATCTTAAAACAAGACCCTATACCAACCCGTCAGTCAGCGGTGTATAATAGGCTAATTTATTTATTTATTATATTTATTTATGGTATAGAAAACAAACAGTATTAAAGATAACTTAAGATTAACACACATATTTAAAACATTCACCAGTAAAGTTTTCAACATTATTTAAACATAGCATCGGTAGCGTTATTGCATATAAGTACATAAATAAAAGAAATGAGGAGAAATTTGTGTTCTAGAAATCAACAAAAAAATTATAAGAAATTAATATTAATATGTAAAATTTGTTTACCAAATTAAAATGATAAAACAAAACTTAAAAGGAACAAAAAATAAGATCAAAATTCAAACAAATAAAAATCATAAATCATATTGAACATTCCACTCTAAACTGCATCACTGCACAACAATGATTTAAACTTATTAAGGCTGTTATGAAAAATATCAACATTTTCAATATTGTTAGATACGTCGTTATAGCACCTGCAAGCTCGTATTATAAATCTATTCTGCCCATGTACTGTCCTAGCAAATGGAACATCTAAAACATTTTTACAGCGCGACGTGGGTCTTCGGCAACGTAGGCCAATATTACTTAAGAGGTAGGGTGAATCAATATCGCCATGAAATATCTTAAATAAAAACACAATATCTCTGTAAGTACGTCTCTTCTGTAATGAGACTAAACTATTAGGACGATAATCAAAGGATAGGTTCAAATTTTGTCTGTAAGTTAAATGTTTCATAAATTTATTCTGTATACGCTCAATAGATTCAGAATGTATATTGTAATGAGGATTCCAAACAGTAGATGCATATTCAAGATGGGATCTGACATAAGCATTATATAAAATTAAGTAGGTGGCATAGTTCTTGAATTCTTTACCCTGTCTAATAATAAAACCTAGCATTTTATAAGATTTGTTAACTATGTAATCAAAGTGAGTTCTAAATGTAAGCTCACTATCGAGCATCACACCCAAGTCACGCACTTCCTTGACCCTTTTTAAGTTAGTGTTATATATTTTATAGTCAAATATATAAGGTTTAGTTTTTCTTGTAAAACTTATAATGCTACATTTATCTATATTTATGGTTAATTTATTGACATTACAATAATCACTAAGCTTATTTAAATCATTTTGAAGGAGGGCACAGTCTTCAAGAGAGGCAACTTTAGTGAATATTTTTTTATCGTCGGCATATAGAAGACAGTGAGAATGTTCGAAAACTAGGATGACATCATTAATGAATATGTTAAAGAGAAGAGGGCCAAGGTGCGAGCCTTGTGGGACGCCAGATGTAATGGGTATAAAACTAGATGTGTAGCCTTTTACCGTAACTGCCTGCGTTCGGTCTCGTAAATAAGACTTGAGCCATCTGAGGAGATCACCATGAATGCCAGAATTTTCTAGTTTCCTAATTAAGATGGAGTGTGAGATTTTGTCAAATGCTTTGGAATAGTCTGTATAAATAGCATCTACCTGATAGCCTTCGTCCATATTCTTAGTCACCATATCTACTAGTTCAACAAGATTTGTTTCTGTAGATCGTTTATTAATAAAACCGTGTTGATTTAGATTTAAAATAGTTTTTAATGTAATAATTATAATAGTTTTTAGTGTAATATCCCTCCAAGTGTCCAAGAGGAGACCCGTGTCCAGTATTGGGCCGGTTATGGGTTGAGATGATGATGAATAATAATGATAATATATTCCTCCAATTGTATGGAGGAGACCCGTGCCCAGTAGTGGGACGATTATGGGTTGAGATGACATTGGCACAACTCATACGTGGCTTTTTGATCCTTAACAAGACTGAGCCTGTACTAAATCAACCAAACGAGAGATTAGACGTTAGTTTGGAACCGTACTGAAAAGAAAAGTGTATGATTTTCTGACAACACTTTTACAAACTTAGGGCGAAAATACCTGCGTGGGCAGTTTGCACTTAGCATTTTTGATATACTACTGCCGTCTTCACGGGTAAACCACCGGAACCTGATAAGACATCTGATCAGAGCGGTCCACCCAGCGCCTGCTCACGTTACACGGGCTCCGTTACCAGTGACAGCATCCGGATGCAAAGGGGACGCTGTCCCTCTGCTGAAATATTGTACCAAAACCTGATTCAAGCTGTTTTTTTTTTTGTGCACCGGTATTCATAATAGGTACCTATATCGCAATATGTAGGTATTCTTTGTTTTTTTCCTTTTTTTATTCTGTTTTATTACTTTACTCTTCTCTTATGTGACCACTATATGTCGTTCTTAGGTGTCTTGTAAACAAAATACACATTTATTTCTTTAATATCGATCTAGGTCGAATGATAATGCAAACCTTATTAAAATTATAGTTTAGGTAAAATTAGCTTCCGCCCGTGACTTTGCCCGCGTGTACAATCCCAGGGGTCCATGTTTTTAGGACCCGTGGAACTGAAACTGTGATACACGTGACACGTGTCTCATAATTTTAATTGAAGTTATTTAGTTATGTGTACCAATTTTAGAGTCAATCGATCGTGAGAATAAAAAGTTTATTATGCAACCCCCCATTTTACCCTCTTAGGGCCAACCCTTAATAAGTCGTTGGGGTTGCATTTTTTATGAAACTTTAATTAAGTTTTTCGAATTTCCACAATTCGAAAAACCTTTTCTTTCTTAGTGGATACTTACACCTCACAAAGAACGTACCTCCAAATTTATCTATAGGATCAGCGCTTTCGGCTGTGGGTAATATATCAGTCAGTCAGTCAATCAGTCAGTCAGAACTTTAAATTTTATATAATATTTATATATATTAATATAGATTTGAATTTTATTAATATTTGCATTATCAAAACGACCTTGGTAACCTCACATAAGTTATACATTTACATTATCATTTCGACCTTGTACAATTTTCCTAACCCAATCAAACAGTTCAGTAACAAACACGTGCTTTATTTTTTAACTAAGTAGTGCATTTCCCAATCACTATACCAATCAAACTCAAAGAAAAACAAAGATATCTTATTTTGTAATACAAATTTCACGCACTCATAACTCTTTAAACGTTAGAGTATACGTTACGTAAACCGTGCGAATTGGACTTTAGAATCGTAGAACCAGATCGGTTGATTTATGGGATTGGCAAACTGAGTGTCGTGACGTGGTCTAATCATATCGAGTTAAATGGCTAATGGACACTAATGGAAATAATCGGGGGAGAAGATCTGACGAACACTGTCTGCGACCGCTACGGAGAAAGTGACAAGTTTGCCGCTATTGCGTTAAGGCTCAGTATTTTCTTTAATTGATTTTATCGAGAATGTTCTAAAACTGGAAACGAATCTGTTATTTTATTATTCTGTTAAGATTTTATAGTTATATAATAATGTAATACCATTTAAAAATGACTTAATTAAATTTGGAAGTGTATTTGCAGCATGTGATGTGCATCTCGGACATTCGCAAATACTGCGGTATCAAAAATGTTTAATAATTTATGCAAAACATACCAGAAATCTTATTGATATTGCCGATGTAATCTGGTCGAAACATCAAGTAATCTAAAGGTAAATAATGCATGATACCCGAAGTAGGTATATATATGTTCATCATATCATTATCCAACGCGAGTTTAAAACTAATTTGTTCAAGGTGCGGCAACTTGAGACCATTATGCTACCAAAAATATTATAATTTTAAATACTGTCAGATATATCGTAAAAAAGGTAGTAAATATTAGAATAAAAGGTAATAAAATCGCGTAAAAAAAAGCGTCGGTAAGCTCCAAAGATATTGAGCAAAAAAACCCCATAGACCTATTACTACGACTCCCAATTTTTTGTACGTAGATGGCTGAATTTGCCGCTTCCTGGCGCTTCTCAATAACAATTAATTATAAACAGAGAATCTTTCACAACATTCTTTTTAACAAACGGTGATCTGGAATTCTTTTGACCGGTTTTCTTGTAGGCGGAAGTCTACGAACAATGTATGAATAATCCCACCAGGTGTTACAAATCGATATATTATTACCTTATTTACGGCATCCGTGTGAACTACAGGAATATCTTTTTTTAGATTGCGTATGCCATTCCATGTGTTTACCATTTTCTGTAATGATAAAGAATATGATTCATCAATTACAGCAGTTGCCCTTCTTCTACTCCCACGGTGCTGATATTTTCTTGATTCTCATACAAAATCAGGTTAATTGAAAAATTCCAGCATCTGAGTGAACGAACGAAAGTTCCAGATTTGCCTCTCTTGTCTGTGCCCGATTGATTGTTTTCTAGAATTTTCATTTGTTTACCAGTACCTTTATCGAAATGCAAGGTATTATGTCCATACTAAAATTCCTTTAAATTGATTTAGCGGTTAAGTTACCAAATCATAACCGATGGACAGAGTAACGCTCACATTTATAATATTAGTACATTGTTACAATTACATGGATCGGAAAATCTATGTATGGATTTCTATTAATTGAATCGTATCTAATAAGTCATTTGGTAAATTCAAAAAGCTTAGCCTTAAGTTCATAATTTAATGTACAGATAAAACTGAGAGGCTAATTTGTAAACCGTTACAGTTGCGCAAATATCAATATACTCACATTAACTAGTAGAATGTCCTGACTTAGCGTGCGATTTGTCTTATTTATGTATCTTACAATTTTTACTTAAATTGATGAAAATCTCAAAACATATTTGAAACTCGACTGTCTACTAAAAAAATCCCATTGGTTTACGAAGCAAGTAGCATTTTTATAGTAATTGATTACATAAATAGATTTGTTTCTATAGCAAAAAGCTATTTTGTTTTGAATTATTGTATCAGAAAAAGGGCCAACTAAAGATGACATCCACCATGCATATCTACACTGCAAATAAACCCTTATTAATAAGTCAACAGAGTTTATAATTATGTTGAAAAGGAAGGCACATCTACTGAATGTACAGCCAAATAACTACTCACAGTACAGGTCTCCAGGGCTCATGTAAGGGAATTTGTTATTAAAATAACGTAATCCCAAAGTTATCCATAAGACATACCTCTGGAGTTTTTAATTTAGACTTATTTGTCTCTGTGGCAGTATAAAAATATTGACCAGCAGATAAACATAC
Organism: Trisateles emortualis; assembly: GCA_947095525.1. Classification (NCBI taxonomy): domain Eukaryota; kingdom Metazoa; phylum Arthropoda; class Insecta; order Lepidoptera; family Erebidae; genus Trisateles; species Trisateles emortualis. The sequence continues at coordinate 7,977,331 of OX352735.1, read as the reverse complement.
AAACATTAATGAACCGCCATTTAATTAGTCAAAAACCATTCCTTCGCAACATTCGGACTACTTTTACTGGGGTTTAATTTTTTCATATTATGTAACAGACTAGTCACATTTCGTGATCAATGTCTTAAGGATAAAGTTTTCGGTAATTAGATGGCATTAGCATATTGCATTAGATATAATCTGTATTCTGTAAGCTGTTAGATATACGTCGATAGTTGGCAAACACTTAACACATTCCAAATTAGTGCCCATTTGTCAAAATGGTATTGCTGCATTAACAAATATTATCGAATTTTATTATGTCGACTTACGTAAATGTTTTGTCCGATATTTCATTGCAAAATGTGAAATTTATGGCCAATTTTCCATAAGCCGTATCCGTCTATTGCATTTTAATCTTTCATAAGTCAGTATTACACTGTAACATGTCATCGTACAGCAATATCGTTTAATAAAGAGATTGTGATATTTTTAATAAATTTTGTGAAGTTATCTAGAAAGTAACATAAATATTTTATTATGTTATAAGCAAATGTCCTAATCAAAAATCAATACAACACAGCTGGAAATATACTTTCATTTTACAAAATAGAAAACATATTTTCAGCCAGCAATTATTTAAAAAAATATCCAGCTACAATTATTTAAAAAATATGTCTATTGACGCACCCTAACATTTTATTTTTTTAAATGGCAACCGAACATGATGTATAGATGGCGTATTACGCGATACAGTATCTGTCAAAATATTTTGACGGCCCGCCCGTAACCGAGCCACCAGCGGAGTAGCAAAATGCTACTCATTAATTACATCCGACACATTACTAGTTTTACTTTCATTAGTTATACAAGATATTTACATAATTTTATATTTGACCATATAAAATGTAACTACTGAATTTACGTCCTGTTTAATTTTAGATATGTATCCTATTTAAACGAACCAGACAACAATAGACTTTATAAAGCTGAAGAAACAGAAAACGGAGTACATTTATCTGTTTAAATGTATATTTCACAGTCAGATACACGTATTAATAAAATTATGAGATTGTTAAGGTTACACGACTTTGTCTTCGAAAGGCTTTCGATCGGTTTATTCGAGACAAGAACTGTTGTCTTAAACATATTCCTTTGTCTGGAGAGATCGGTGCAGGCACAAAAGGGCCGAAAGTTATGTTATTGCAAAATTGAACGGCTTCATAAATTGTAAGACGTTTCGCTTTTGACAGCAGTCTCAAAGCTTTACGTGAAACTATGCTCCTGTCTACCGTAAACATACAGTACTTTGCAAGTCTTACATAGAATTTCTTCCGTATTTTTAGTATCTATTGTCTGAACGATGCGTCCTGATAGCGATTTCTTTATATGCTCGGGTTCTAAAAGTGTTTGGTAAGATATGATCACGTAATTTCTCACCTAAGTTTCACTTTCCGAGTCACAACAATCAAGGTTACTAATATGACATTTGTCAAGACGACTGACATTTGTTTGGCACGAAAATAATCTTAATGACAATCGACTGATTGCCGAAGTTGAACACAATATTGTTTAAGAGTAGAAATTGTGAGAATTTTCTTATAGCATTGGTACATCATTATCCTATTACAAGACGCACGAATACACTGGAAATACCTTTTTCTGGAACAAAAACGAACAGCCGTTTAATGCTCGAGTTCACAATGAGCAAAGGCGTGACAAGATAAAATCTAGGGAACACCGTCGGCGAATTAAAATAAAATATTGCATTGAAAACAGACTGAATAGCCTTTGGGACGACATTAAGCGCAATTACTAGAGACTGCGCGCTATTTACACGTATTGGATGGGACGCCTTAAAAAGAGCACGTCACGTGTGAGACTTCAATAATGAGTTTGTTTGATATATCGGCCGGTGTGTCCGCAATTACGCCCCTATTTGAATCGCCCATTCGTATATAATGAGATATTTCTCGGGGCAACTCTAGTAATTTGAAATCGGTTTACATATATATCAGACGTTGGTACATTTCTCGTGATTACTTTGAATTTCTTACGATTGCTATAAAATGTTATTTACTGCTCGCATGCGATGGATGAACATGAATAAATTATTGGTTGAGCTTTGTTGGATGATACTTAAAAGCAGCTTGTTGTTTAAGCCAATTATAAAATTTTATTTACTCATTAGTTATATATAGGTATATAACTATATACTTTTTAAAACTAATAAATGGCCCAAATTAAATTAGCAGCAAGTTAAATTAGCATTAAGAGGTTGATCACAGTTTAGAATCTATCAATATGGTAATGAAAAGGAATATTGGATGGCAATGCTTTCAATTCTCTTAAAAATTGTATTCACCTGTTTTTTGAGAGCCAAAGATATTGGGAATCTGTAAAAAAAATAATTCGGTTGGCCTTAATGTTATAATATCTTATTGATATATTTAGAAATTATTAGAAATAATAATAAATAGATGTTTTCATATTATTTATTATCATTACTAAGTATTGCTATCTTAAATCAATGAACATCAACATGAATGTGAAAGTCCATACCATACCTTTAATTAAATAAAAATGATTTTACAAATGGTTAACAAAAAGTTGATTGGGAATTAACATAGGATGCAGATATGATCGCTATCGATATATTTTAATTTGTTCTGTCAACAATTATCGACACTGCATTCTCAGTAACAGTACGATTGGAAAAGAATTAGCTTGCTTTATTAAACCTGAGAATGATAACAATCTATATGCGAAAGTCAGTGAAGATATCCCAATCGCCTAATTTGTTTTCGCTTTCATACACGTATTTATTGTTCTCGAGATATTATCGACTTGACAAATGGAATTATTACGGCTTACAATCAAATATTACGTAACGTGTAACGCGAATTCATGAATTCACTCTTTCTTGTAACTTTTTTAGCCTCCAGCTTATAAATATATGATGTGATTAAACGATAAATGATTAGCACTCTTTTGATGTAACTAGCAAGAAAGCTTAAATCATTTTCTAAACAATTGCTGCTGGCTTATTACGTTTCGAATGATGACATATTATTGCTTGAAACATCTGTCAGTGTCAATTAGTATTTAATCGGTAAGGCACATGAATGAAAGTTTATATTTGATACATCTGTTGTATACAACCTGTTGATGGATTACATTGATTCAATATTACAAAAAGCCGGCAAAAGAACCAACAGTTACTAATTAATGATGTCTCGTAATTTTTGGCATGCAACATGACATAGTTAAAAAATATATAAAAATAAAACACCCGACGACTGTGAACTTAAAAAAAGAATGACAAGTTACCTATAGTACTCATGACCCATTATCATACACTTCAAAAGCGCAATAGTTGTCAGTTTTATCAAAAACTATCAAATATTAGGCTTGTAACTATAATAAGGTAGTAATTAATCTCTCTATTAACCTTGTCACTTTCCACAATAAACATACATACATATCATCACGTCTGTATGCCAATTGCTTCGATTCAAACATACTTATTTCGCTTCCTCTACATTCATCAACCTCTTCATGTATGATAAACAATGAATTCTACTCTAAATTATGCGATAGGTACTTTATTAATTGAAAGCCACGAAGACGTTTAGGCTGCATTACATAATTATATCCTCCTAGGATAGTAGGGTACAATCATAACAGGTAAGTTTGGCAACCAATAAAAGTTAAACCAAGACTTAACTAGGTGGAACAGACTGCAACAATACAAAAAGACAGTTGAATATTACGATTCTACTCTTGGCACTTACGATCTCAATGCTATAAATCAAATCTGATTTGCGAAATGTTGTAATCAACATAAATAGTTCAAGGGTGAACACGTTGAATTAGACAACAACATAAATGTGAATTAGAGTTTTCTTAATCTTCTTTTACTAGAAAACCCTCTTGACATTCTGTGGCCCAGATATTTGTCATGTTGAAATATAACAAATGAAGACATTTAGCAAGTATTAATCGCCGCATTAGAAAGAATCAAGAGTTATCCCAAACAGGTGCACACAATGTAGTAGCCCTGTAGTAAGTTTCATTCAGTCTTGAAGACGCCAGAAAATCTGTTAAAACCAATAATCATTACTCATTTATGTACAGCAGTCACCCATACAGATCCAAGTTACTCAATGTATGTCTTCACACAACAGGGAGTTTAAGTACCTTCTACTTATTATAACAAAGTTTCACAACAATTCGATGGGTCGTTTCGTGACTGCTGGACAACTGAACACTCATGCTGTCACTCAAGCTACGTGCTTGTTGTCCAGGGCTTTCATCAACAAATACCAAGTTTTTGTCGCCTTAATAATTAAGTCGTAAGGTTCAAAATTGTGTAACACTTTTGAGGATATAGTGCAAGAGTCCGATATCACTACATCTTAATTACGTAAGGGCCGGGACATCGCTCAGCCCGACCGACTGGAGTTTTGTTTTATTATTTTATTTAACACAAATATTTATTGCTTAATTAAATTAATGTTTGTTTACTTTATTTGGTTTATTTAAATGTTTCGGTTATTTATGGAACTAACATAAGCAAATAGAAGTTTAAAGTAAAGGTAAAATTATGTATATTACAAAGATTTATGCACTCAATACATTAGTTTATCACAAAATATTTATAGTCGCTACTGTTTTACATTGTACATAATGTCTACTTGTAAAGTAGCTATGAAAGATGTTCGGATTAGGTGCGAATATACAAACGATGCAAGTGTCATTACTGCGTCAACAAATCTGTCGTGTGCACCCGGCTTTCACTGCTATTGTTGTCGACAACTGAAGACGACACTTTCGCCACAAACTCAACGCACAATGTTTGGCTTTGCGACTTTTAAATATTTCGACATTCCGAAACACTTGTGAAATTCCCCTTCCTTGCGTCACACAAAGAAAAAATAGTTAGCGCCTATGTTTATTTAAGTATTTCTCTTGCGAATATAAGTTTCTTTTTGGTCGCGATGTGGGAACGGATACAACAGGAAGAATGTTAACAATCCGGTCGCACTGAGGATGCTAATTGACTGTCGGCAAGCGTTACCAGTCTGCTCAAAGCGCCTACTATTAATTTTCATATTTTTCGATGTTTTTTCAGAACGGCTATCGAATTATTTTTCCTTACGATACAAAAACTGATACGCTGGTTGCAATCTTTTAAAGTAAGTACAAGATTAAAATCCGTACGTGCTGCGAATTGTAATAATTTATGTTACTCTGTTACCCGTCGCCAAAATATTTTCAATCTAAATATTTTGAACCTTAATAAATAAATAAATTGTTTCCAAATACATTGTAGACTTGTAGATAAAGATTAATGTAAGTATATATTATAATATTGTTTAACGGTCATCTAACTGTTTCATTCCAAATAATGTTCTTTCTAACTGTAAACTCAATGACACATGCAAACTCGAAAAACAGAAGACAGTCACACATGGTAGGGGATCCAGGCGACACTTAATGATGACGAGTTTCGAGCGTCTGCATAGGAACGCGGCTAAATCCCAACGGTGCACAGAATCGGGTGCATTTATTTACATTATTATGTCGTCTCGATTATTTCTGTCGTACCAGACACGGGTTCAGCTCTTTTAACATAATAAAAGAGGAAGGTAAGTGCCACTATTATTGTATGTTAAATTGAGCCACTTGTATTATTCAAGTAATATTTATTGAAACGAAGACAAAGATAAAAACTATCTTAGAGATTAGACTTAGTGATATGAATAATTTAGAAATGTTTTAAAAATGATAAAATGAAGTCAAAACTAGATCTAAGTAAGATGCCTATGAGAAAAATGGCGGAATAAGGCAATAAACAAACAAGATAAGAAAGTTTATGAGCTAGGCCTTTGCAAAGCCTGCAGTGTGGCGATACAAACTAAAAAAACGAAACTTGATGCTTAAGGTTTAGTTAATATATGATATATTATACCTAGGCACTATATACTAATGACGCGAGTCACGAATTTCTCCTTATTCCTACAATGACATATCGTATAAGAGCACCTTTACTAAATGCCAATTTTAATAGAATATCGATAGTGGCGATTATAACCTTTGCTATTGATAAACTTAATACAAAAATAACTTGAATAGAATACGTGTCTGTGTTGTCCGACAGTGATACGTTCAGTTAGCTTTTCAATAAAATGTTATATGATCTTGACTTGAAAGTCTACATAGACCGGAGCAACATTGAAACTATGATCTATCATGTTCCGCTAACTTAATTACAATAATAGTGACGTTTTGTGTCTATCAAAATATAAATCGTGACTACCTAGCGCACCGAAAAAAGGTGAATAATTTCAATCTTACCTTGATCTCACTCTTTATGCTTATCTAAATTTGTGTTCACGAAATTGGCGAGCTGGATGTCGTTGCTCGTTGTAATTTAGTGAACATGGCTGGAAATTAAATTTATGTCTAAATCGAGACAAACAGATAGCGGGACACGACAACGCCGGAGGAAATTGTTATCTGCCAATATAAGATTGCGGAGACCGATAACTTGATCTATCGGAAAAGTTAACGAACCATGCTTACATTAACATTCTTATAATTTTGTTACAAAATACTGCACTTCTACGATTTGTTGACTTATATAGGTGGCCCACTAGCTTTTTACTTCTTTCACATAGAAAAATAAAAGTGTTACACCCTAGGTTTCAATTGGTCTTTATTTTAAATTTCATCGAAATCAGTCAAGTGGAAGCGAAAAAGAAAGATTGCTTTAATAGACAGTAGGTATACAGAAATATTGCAGAGATTTATTTGCGCTTATAGAAAAAAGAGTGTTGATATTTAGGCGCATAGTAAAACCATTTTGTATCAACGAATGCCCGAGAAGGTACTAAGTAAGTAAATAAAAGTAAACAATTTTGCATTAAAATGTCATGTATGTATAGAAAATATGATAAATTTATTTAGGTAATTTCAATAATTCCTGTTTTAGTTTAATAGACAATGCAATCAAATACAAACAAATAGAAACTTGTCTGTTGTAAGTTGATGTAGCAGTTGTATTTGATTGGCTCATAATAACAGAAGCAGCTAAAATAAACGATGCGTTAATAATATGACCGAGCTCTTAAAAGGAACGGGAACAATGATCTTGACTTCATTCATCACAATTATCTTCTTCCTATTTATTGCTCTGGACAGCCGTATTGCGATGCCAACAGCCATGCCACACTAATTGACGATATGGAAATTAAGAACCCTTGACAACTGTCCAAGTTTGACTGCATTTTTATCCGACTACAAAAGTAGAGTATTGTTTATCGGGTTGATTGTTTATTGAACTCTTATACTGGTATTGTAGTACATAGGCCAATACAAATAAATCTATACAATCCTAAATCTGATGACATCAAAGATTGGATGACATTAAACTTCATATACCTAAAATAAGATATTTACGATCTGGAGTTTATAGATTGTTTATTAATTTCCGCCATTACTTCCAACTTCAAAATAAGGAAGATATAAACCGCACGTAAATTGCTTCAATGATTGCCAAGTTTAACACCACACAGACACACGAATCAAGAATGAAAAGTCGTTGCTTATAAATGGCAGTACACCGTACAAGTCGACGTAAAAATAGCTATCCGCTACTGGTTGTAAATAATTACGCACCAGACATTGCTTCGAATGCCTTGTATGACCACTCATCAGTGTTAACAATTTGTTTAGTTTTATTGTACGTACAGGAATGTAGTCTATCGCTTCACCTCGCCGTCATTAGTGCATACCACAGACTCAGAATACCCCGAATAAAACTAACACGACTGGACTAAGCAGAGAGGTGTAGCTAAACATTCATCTTGCGGTGACATGACAATTGTGACGATGAAACACGTTTTGTTTCAAATTTAAACATTGGTCTCCTTTTATGGTAAGCGCCCACTGGGGCCTATTGCACAAACGTGACAGATTTCAGAAATATTTTTACGAAATTCTTGATAACGATTCATCTACATATTATATATCGGCTACGCAATACTATTCACTGATTTCCAGAAAGACGCGCTTTGATCTCGTTTTTAAATACTCCGATGCGGATGATTTGATTTTTGTTTAAAAGAGTTAGTGCACCATACTAGCAAGCAAGCCCGACTGGGGAAGGACCGCCACCTTACAGAAGACCACAGCCAAATAACTACACGCAGCGGTGTAGTTGTGTTCCTGTGTGTGAGTACAGGTCTTCAGAGCTCATTTAGGGATGCGTTTTGAAAGAAACGTTTCCCTATCCCAGGGATATTACATCTTCAGCTAGTGTAAAAAAAAAAATTTGGCAACATGCAAGTAATACCTCTGGTATTGCAAGCATCCATAGGCTACGGTAACATCAGGCAAGCCGTATGCTTGTTTGCCACCCAAGCAGTATAAAAATATATCATTTAATAATAGTCCTAGTTGCATGTCGCTATGTGACGATCGTCAAACTGAAAAATCTATGTTTTCGTTTGCCTCTGATCGTATCGTGCACTTCTAAGTCTTATCATATTTTAATCAAACATTGATATTTAATAAAAGCCAGTCTGACAAGGCCGATTTTTAGATATCAATGACTGAAATGCACTGACTGACTTTGTATAATGCCTCAAGAGGAAGGACCTTCTCCAGTCGGGCTTGCTTGCTAGTATGGTGCCTTACCTCTCTTACAATCAAAGCTATCAAGGGCGCGGTTTCGCTTTGGATAAACGACTGCTTATTGGTATTTCATCTGAGTATCGGGTTCCAACTGTTAATAGTCGTTAGACCGCGTCGGAGGCTTATTTGGGCGATCTGAACAATTCCGTCACCAGGTTGGCCATTAAACACTTAAATCTATTATATTATGTAATGGTTCGATAAGTGTACATCCAACTCCAACAAAGCTACTAGTAAATGTAAAGTATTCTTTGTTCAAATAATTTGTTTAACATAAATAGATCTTCACAACATTGTATACATCTATATATACAATATTATCTACTGTATTTACACCTTTTAAAAAAGAAAAAATAATGATAGAAAATACACAAAAAAAGGTGAGGGATTGCTTAATAGGCATCATAAATTAATTCCTCCGCATCGACGTCTACTGGAAACGTGGCCATAACACTGGCAGCATTGCCATGTTGAATGGCAATGGCAATTCTTTGAGCCAAATATAAGCCAGCCTTCTGGCTTTGTTCAGGCTCAGAATCCTTTATAGTAAAGCAAAAAGTCCCAAAACGCAAAATTTTACTTGTATTTTGGCGTAATTGCATAGGTTTACCTTTAATACCTGCTACCCCAATATAGGTATGAGAACATTAAGAGCCATGTAATCGAATAATTTGATAAGTATCAGGCGTAATTATCATACCTTATACATAACAGCTACTGTATATTTAGCATATTAATTAATGACATATATACTTGACGAATACCCTCAATTTTTTCTGAACTATGGTCAAGCAAAACGGATATACCTATTTTGGGTGACATCGAAAAATAGTTTAAGTCGCCAATTATGTACAAAATTTCCTGTTTAACCAGGGTACACGAGACTTGCAATTAGTTAGATAAAATCTTGATTCAATATTCATACGAAAACAACCAAAAATAACCCTCCAACCACCGAACAAAATGATTAAACGGTTTATATAAATTTATAAACACTGTATTTATATTCTGCTATATGAATAATATAGACAGATAGTTTTTATTTTACACCAAAAGTTGTAAACATTTTTTTGGGTAGGGACAGTTAATTCAAATACAATAGGCGCTAAATACTACCACTTCCAGGTAACCTTAAAATCGACGGGAATGACTAGAAACCACAGAACACGTAATGACTTCCAGTGTTGTCATGTGTTCTGTGCACAAAATATACAAATATTTTATCATAGGTACTAGGTCTATAAATTTCGAGACCCAGTTTTAATTTTCAAAGATAAAGAAAATAATCCATCATATTTTTTACATATTACAGAAATCTTACATAGTCATATAGGTATGTGTCCCTTTACAAGAAATCATTTTCTGTGCGGGCCTTTTTTCATTGAATATTTTACACCGTTCCATTTCTGATGAGTAACAGTCCTACGAATACCAAAACAACCACTGCTTAATATTCTCTAGGTAAAAAAAAATAAGGAAGCACTAAATAACTGATTGCGCAAAACCCAATTTGCATCAACAAATATTTTATAACTACATCCGACGCTCAATTTTGAATCGATTAAAACCAATTTCCCATCAATTAAAAATAGCAATCGCCAAAATCTATCGGATGCTTAACCAAGTATTCGTAACACAGCTTCTGTAGACTTTCACTGTCTGTCCTGGGGTCAAGTTTACCTGACTTCCGATACATGTGGGTCACAACACCTCGATGCATGATCATTAGTTATACTCAACACGTCACGTCAACGAACAAGTAATGATCTGACCAATTATTACTTCGGTCAAGTAACGATAATTTGAACGGAAGGACTTGTTTGCACTTAAGGTTTACACAATCAGTCAAACATGTATTCGCAAATATATAAATCGGTATGTTACTTTCTTTTGGCATACTTATTTGTAGTGTTATCTGAAGGTAACGAAAATATTTGTTTTTGAAACTTGGAAAAGTCGTTTTTGACAAATATTTTAATGTTATATAATATATATTTATTTCAGATAGTGTTATATGCATTATATAATACACTAGTGGCACGTCCTGGTTTCGCACGGGTGGATATTTATGTAGATTTCGAGGCACTCTCCTATTTTTTTAAATAAAATATACTCGCTGATAATGTACCTCTCTATAAGTGAAAGAATTTTCAAAATCGGTTCAGTAGTTTTTAAATTTATTCATTACAAATATACAAAGAGATACAAATCTTTATAATAATATCTTCTCTTTATAATATTAGTATAGATGGATGTCTTTTTGCTGAAATAAATAAAAGATAACATTTGGCTTGACCGGGGCCCTCTATAATATGTACATTTTAAGAGAGGTAGGGCACCATAATAGCGAGCAAGCCCGACTGGGGAAGGACCTCCACCTTACAGAAGACCACAGCCAAATAACTACACACAGTGGTGTAGTTGTGTTCCTGTGTGTGAGTACAGGTTTCCAGCGCTCATTTAGGGATGCGTTTTGAAAGAAACGTGTTCCTATTCCAGGGATACTTCCATTACAAAACCCTGGTGTAAAAAAATGGGTTGGCAACACGCAAGTGATACTTCTGGTATTGCAAGCGTCTATAGGCTACGGTAACTGCTTAACATCAGGCAGGCCGTATGCTTGTTTGCCAACTAAGTAGAATAAAAAAAAAGAGAGGTCGCTATATTATCTCTCGATATAAGCGAGCAAGACACAAGATTACAGCCAAAAAACTACACACAGTGGTGAAATTGTGTTCCTGTGCATGAGTGAAGGTCGCCAGCGCTTATTTAAGGGAAACAGTTTTCGTTTTGTTTTGCAAATGGCGTGCAAGATGCAGAACCGACAACCCACAAGTAATTCTCCTGGTATTGCAAAAGTCTATAGGCTACGGTAACTGCTTACCACCAGGCCGCACACTTCTTTGTCTCCCTAGCAGTATATAGAAAAACTTTACATGTTATATACTAAACATATCCCTTCTATGTTATGACTAAAGATCAAAGATCCATTACTAATTGATTTAAGATTCTCAGAATACTGGCTATGAGAATATAAAATAAAACTAAGGAATCTTGTTTTTAATATCTAGGTTCCACCAAAAAAGTCTTAATGGTTTGAAGACCTTAATAAAACCTGCATCGATACTTATTTAACCACTGACTCACTTTGGTAAGGGAGACGCCACCAAGGCTATTAAAGGAATTATTGAATTTTCTTCTAAGAAATACGAGATAAATATTAAAATTACTTTGATAAAATCAATGCTGTAAGCGGTAAAAACTTGATTTTTCCATATGTCGTTGACAGTAGTAATCACATGAAGGAATATCATAATAAAATGCAACAGGTCCAATAAAAAGTAATACGAAACGTCCAAAAATAATTGCAATAACATTTTTTGTAATACATATTACGTTGTGTTACGCGCTGATGGCATAGTATAAAGTGTATATAGTATAGAATCTCTTTTATAGTTGCGCAAAAGCCGACAAATATGCCATTGCCATTGCGTGTGTTATCCAGCAAGCCCACTCGTAACGTATAGTGTTGTTACAGCACTATAGTTATAGTTGTTGTAATAAAAGACCACTTATTTGTTAATATGAGATAGGTATTACAGGTACTATCTATTATTGTGTGTTTATAAATACCAATACTATTTGCGATAAACTGACGCGATGCTGACTGGCTAAGGTGTGCTTAACTCTGATTAAATCAGTGCTCAGCGGTAGGTTTTAATAAAATATTTTAGCGCAGTTTCTTTACTACTTATTTATTTATACTATGCGATAGTAACACGGGATGCGCATACGCATTCTACAGCTTACCATGTATGGCGCAGCTCGCACTTGACGCGGACGGAACCTTCGCTAACGCACCAATCACATCCGTCTGCTAACCTATTAAATCTTCATTCTCTATAGTTATGATATCGTTCGTTATAACGCATTACATAATATAAGTTAAGTTTTATTGATTTGTGCAAATACGTAGGCATTTTACATCGTATACAATTATGATACTTTGAAGTTGTTTTATATGTGTGAATTTTAACAACCATCAATAGCATTGAATATTGATTTGAAATTGTAAAAAGATTATCAATACAATGATGATGAGTATGGAGTAAAATTAAAATAAATTACAGACAGCGATTATTAGGGAGCCATATAAGTGAGCAATCCCGTCTTGTTAAATACCTCCATCTTATAGAAGACTACAGCTAATTAATAATTACAAATAGAAGAGTAGTTGTTGTCTACAATGCTCATGTGAACGGTTTTTAAAATTACTTTTTTTATCCTATGATTTCCTTCAAAACTAATCACTGGTGTTACAAGATCGACAACGCGTGAGTAATGCTCCTAATGTTGTAGTTTGACTGCAGGGTTGGTTCAGAGACTTAGTGGTTACCTCGCCATTTACCACTACGCGGTGTGTTGTGTGTTCGATCCTCTCACAGGACAAAACATTGTGTGACTCATAAATGGTTGTTCTGAATCTGTTTGTACTTTGTGTCCGTAATTGTATGTTTGTAAAGACACAGGGAACAAGCTCTAGTGCGAGAGTTGTCTTGATTAAGTTCTCCGTAGGCTACAATAACTGCTTATCATTAAGTGGGCTGGATGCTTGTCACTGTGGAAGTATGAAAATAGATAAATGACAAACCTACCCAGTTGTAGTAATAAATGATATTTCGTCGCGAAAAGTATAAGCAGTAAGTCGGCGAAGATTTTTTAACGCAAAGCTATAATTCAATAAGGTAATTACGATCATAAAGAATATTCATTAATAAGGCATCTCGTATTTATTAATTATAAAGGGATTGTTTACATTATGCGATTGTCAACAGCCTATCCGCATTCTTGCATCTACAGGAGATAAGCCTTCTTGTATTTTTACCCTCCAACGTATACAGGCGTGTTATAAGTTTTACTTGTAGATTTGTTTGTGTCTAAACACATTTTAATATGGCTTTTTGTTTGTTTCTTTTTCTATTATATCACAGTGGCAAACAAGCGTACAACTGCTTAACGATAAGCAGTTACCATAGTCTATAGACGCTTGCTACCGCGTTGTCTATATTTACATCTTATTACACTATTATGTAGTGTAGTATTTTGTATCATGGGTGTAACACTGGAATAAGGAATTGTAGAAATCGATTAAGCCGTTTAAAAGTTATAAGCTTTTTACAATAATTATTATGGTAATGCATGACGGGGGTTTTTCTTAATAAAATCTTACAGTTTCGTTAATAAAGTTTTGCCAAAACAAGGCATTTTGCCAAAACAAATACTCACACGTCGTTGTTTAAGTTCTGAAACAAATTTGTTGTAAACAATAACCATAATCACGTGGAAGTAAACACGGATGACGACCGACGAGTAAACAATTTAATGCTTACAAACACTCGTTTGATTTTTCAGTTTCGACATAACAAAGATAACTCTCGCTGTTGTGCCTGTACACTAGTGTACACATCGTATTACCAAAAGATGTTGTACAAACTATGGCGTAAAAACAACAAGATTAACCGATTCTGAGGATTGTAAGAAAATATTTGTAAGTATTTAATGAAAACCAGGTGTAAAAGAACAAAGATGAAAGATTGATCATTGTATAGCCGTTGAAATATAAAGGGAAAAGTAGAAAATGAAGACAAAAAGTTCGATTAAACGAAACGTCACTGACTGGTCGTTTGGTCTAATAGTCAGTGAATCTGACTGTCAAGGTCGCGAGTTTGATTCCCACCCAGGACAAATCTTTATGTGATGAGCAGAATTCATTACATTGCATATTATATTGTTCGTATTTAAAAATACATACCTATCCTTATCCTTACCATTGTGATTTTAAAAGGACAACTATACTACCAAGCTCGAAAATAAAAAAGAAATAATTCTGCCCGCTGTACTCAAAAATGTTCAAAGTTTTTAGGAAAAGTTATTTTGAAAGAATGTGTTTTATACAGGATAAAGGGCGGAATCACTAAAGCAGTTATAATAAATGGTCACAATGAGGCTACATAAATATGCCTACAGTAATCGGGTCGGAATAGTTTAGGCTCTGCTTAGTTTGAAACCAGATAGCTTAAGATATTATTATTATGTATATTATGCCCTTTAATAATACCTCCTATTTCGTATTTGTAACCAGTATGTTTTGAAGGCATCAGGTCACAGGTACATTGGTGCACTAACCTTGATGGTATGCACGATCTCCGATAGCTCATAGATTCGGTCTTGGGGGCCTATTAAGCTATGCCGTCTTTGATGCCAAGTCTCAGATGTCAATCGTTCAGACTTCAGACTGAAGTTGGACGCATGCTCCTAGTTTAGACCTTGTCACTCTGCTTGACGGGCACACTAACGAACGCAGATGCTAGCCGGATGCTTTCTGAATAGGTATTTATTATATTAACAATTAAGTGACATGAGATGTTAGAGTTTTAATATTAACTAGCGGCTCGCCGCGACTTCACCCTAATTTCCGTCCTATTTTATTTTTTGGTGTCTCTAAAAACTTTTTACAAAGTACTAGAAAACTTGAAAAAATAATGAAATTAGTAAAGTCGTTTTCAAGTTATAGGGTGACCAAGGGAAATAGGCATTCATTTTTATATGTATAGATATGAAGTAATATGACATGTCTTCGTGATTCTATTCATCTGAAAGAAGGATTTCCTATTTAAATATTATAATATAGGTACTCACTTAAGATGTAGCTTTCTATGAGTGAAGAATATTTTAATTTGGGATTTATTCATTACATACCAACAATATTTTTTTCCTTTTTATAAAATTAGTGTAGACAAAAAATACTGGCGTGCAAATTAACAAAGAAACATCAAAATAAATTGTACCATGTCTCTGTTTACTTAGCCATCCTGTTTTATTATAAATACGCAAACTTTTATGGTCAGAATTTTTGGCACATTGAACAAAATACTATAACAGCTAACGGTTCACGAGATAGATGTTGACACACATTATTATATGCCAGGGGCATCTGTTTACCTACGTGTTCATCTAAATACTTTTTTACGCACTTTTCAATTTTCAGAGTTTGTTTGAAATTTACTTCACTCATCAGTTGCTTTAATGGTATAGAAAAACATTGTATTTTTATACTACTTAGGTGGCATGCAAGCATACGGCCCTAGAGGTATCACTTGCGTGTTGCCGACCCATTTCTTTCACATCAGAGTTTTAAGATGTAGTATCCCTGGGATAATATAAACGATGAAACGTTTCCCTAAATAAGCGCTGGAGACACACACGGGAACACAACTACAGCGCCGTTCCGTGTGTAGTAATTTGGCTGTAGTCTTCTGTAAGGTGTAGGTTCTTTCCCAGCCGGGCTTGCTCGCTTGCATGGTGACCTACCTCTCTCATTGTATACCCAACGGCTGAATTTATTGTCACATTCAATGTATGCGTGATTTTTTTGTCATACCTCAGTGTCAAACTGGCTTAATGATGATGGCATGTACAGTTGGCATGAATGGGGGTTTAAACACTGCCAATTTCCGAATTTCAGGCATCTATTGTATATTTATTGATAGACAATATGTAGGTATTTTAATTAGAACCGGGAAGTGAAATTGAGCAGTAGTCGCACTTAACCACCAATAGACCAACGAGACAGTCAATAATATCACCATGCCGACGATAGACGAGAATATTCGTAAGCTTCACAAATTCTGCATGATTCTACCTAATTATTTATTACTCTTTTATGAGATTCCACTATTCCCATTTCTGTAACATACGAGTAGTGTATGTGAACCCCATTCTTCTTCCGTAAACATCTTTATTGATGCCACAATGACCTGGTCCACAAATACATTAAAAATATCAGGTGTTAGCTGAGAAGAAACAAACGTTTCCATATTTCAAACCACCCACTTAAATCATAAAATACGATACAAAGAAGTTGTTGTTAACTGGTAACATTAGAAGCGTAATAAAGTTGAGTTATTTTTAGATATTAAATACCAATTTAGGTTTTAAAACTGCTTTATTTTAGGTTGGCAAGGGTACGTGTAGGCGCTGGAATAAATTACCTACTGCGTTGTTTTGCAAGCGCTACGTCATCTAAAATCAAAAAATGTTTTCCAAGTAATCTAACTAACTAACTATAACTAACTATCTAACTTTGATGGTTGTTTGCCGACCAAGAAGAAGAAGACTTCTTCGTTTAAGGTTCGTTCGATCAACTTCGTTCAAGGTGTCTAATTCTGAGAAACATTTTTTTTATGAAGATTTTACAAACATACATATAATACATGGACACAAGATCAAACAAAGTTTTGTTCATTCTAGGAATCGAACCCACAACATTCGGTGCGGTGTTGGTGGCGTGGTGAACACCTTCACCACTAGACCACACGTGCACTCCACAGTCAATATTATTATTTATGTATTTTTATACTACCAAGGTGGCAAACAAGCATACGGCCTCCCTGATGGTAAGCAGTTACCGTAGCCTATGGATGTTTGCAACACCAGGGGTGTCACTCACGCGTTGCCGACCCTTTTAAAACCTTATAACTCCTTTCTTGAAGAACCCCATGCTATAGTCTTAATGTTACTTATCTGATAAAGCACCCAAATCCAATACCAAGAATATCTTCTCATGCGTTGAGAAGTAGGTATGTCCAACATCAAATATTTAATGCTCTCTAAAAACTACCGCTATTTTCGCGACATTATGCAGTTAATGTTCTTATAACAGTAGGTTTGGCAAACAAAGCTTCTTAGAATGCTGGGTGTAACATGCTTATCGTAGGCATCACTGGAAACGGTAGCGTGTAACCGTATACCTCCAATACTTTGGTTAGATGAGCATTGTTTATAAATTTGTGAACTACTGGTTTTTGGGTTGCGGTCTGAGAGTTAGAGTATAGCGATTTTAATAACGCTTAGGGGTAGCACCATTATGTTCTTATAGCGATTTTATTTCGATCACAATAAAAAACTTTGTTACCTGTTTTTTATGTTTTTTAGTTGTTAAATCATCAAATTAAGATTAAAAATAAATAGCTATTAGAACGTCTATTTTCGACCATGTTTTACAATAGTCGACATTGCCTCCTATTTCTAGGATTTTTCAAAACTTTTAATTTAAAATAATAAAATGGATGGGTTCTTTTAAATCCTTTAAATTAAAATAAAATAAAAGGGAATGTCCGCATTATTTTAATATAGTAGGTAATTTTCCACAAATATAAGTCTTAAGCAAGTTTCATAATAACAGCACAGCTTCTAAGATAAGTTAAAACATCGAATAGAAACATAAATACAGTCTGTAGTCATTTGCAAATTCCAAGTCCTTACTCTACATCCTATTAATTTTATAAAGCGTGAAAGAGTAACAAACATCCATACCTAACCCATCCTCACAAACTATCACATAGTTTGTGAGGATGGGTTATGTATGGATGTTTGTTACTCTTTCACGTAAAAAATACTAAACGGATCTAGATAAAATTTGGCATAGATATAGATTATAGTCTAGAATAGCGAATAGGCTACTTTTAATCGCGATTACCGACATCCACGCGGGCGCAGCCGCGGGCAACAGCTAGTCTTACTTAATGACCTAAATCAAAAGCCAAAATCGCTCCGCGTTTCACCATTACAAAGTCCTATGTCCCAGAGCTTCGGGCTCTCATTCCCGGAACACTACAAGTCACCTGCTGCGACACCAAAATGATAAATAAGACATAGGATTAATTGCTTCCTACCAAACCCGACACCACTAAATCACAACACATATTAAACTGTCGCGTTTTAATCGCTTTTATCATTCCAACTGACATTTTTTTCCAACTTAATAGATAGATAGATAAAGCTGGCAGTTAGTATTACACGGCCTGTATCTATCTTATTTATGTAGTCTAGAGCGAATGAAATGAATGTTTCTGTGCGGACCAAAGACTAGGTGTGAGTCACGTATTGAAATTTAGAGTATCAAGCTCCTGCACTTGTGTAGGTACAGTTATTGTATTATGCTTCGCGTTGTTCGTTACGCATAATTAATGTTCCAACATTATTATAATTTACTAATACATTTTAGTTATGTACCCTTTTGTTTATGCACATAAAATTTGATCTAAATCACAATATCTGGTTCTGCCCACCGCAATCTTGGATATTGTATTATATCTACTAATCTGTGGCCTGAATATTCAGTTTGTTTTATAATTGAGATTATTTATAACGGCTACGGGTTGATATGACTTTATACCTACATATAAATCTCTTATATTATTATTAGAATGTTTCACACAACTATTGGTTACATGTTTATCTATTACCTAATTTGTGATATTATACCTAATAATCTAATTTTTTATGGACCTAGCTCCTACGCTTATGCCTTATCTAGGCATAGTGTAGGTGCTCAGCTTTTACCCAAGGGACGCCAAATTTAAGAATGATTATTTGTATTTGACTAGGCGGAATGGATAAATCAAAAATGTCCTTTTGGCAAATTGTGATTTTGTAGAATATTTTACACAACCACTTGTTGAGCGTTACTTTTGAGCACAAACAAGATATATTGACCAAGAATATAGACTGGTTACTGCCTTGGTATAGCAACCCTGAGAATAAACATCCGGATACGACCATGCCAGAGAATATACTTAATTATATAATTATTAAAAACTAAAGAATTAATAAGCTCTCTCTGAATTTCCGTATATGGAAAGAAAGTGAAATAGTTTTATTGTTATAAAATTCTTAGATCGATATAAATATTTATCTTATTTTTATAATGAAAGTTGGTGTTATTTATCGTTAGTCATTGATTGCCCAATCTAATCTAAAACGATATACTTAACCTACCTACTTTAGTAATTACATATGAAATATCAAATACATTAAAATATAAATAGAACACATGACTCAGTAATATTTCGATTTATATTTGCAGGCAATATGTGTCACGGAGTCAAAGCTTAGATGCAACCGATCGTTCTACCGTTCAAATAGAATTTAGTTCGCCTCTATTCCATGAAAGTGATCTAGGTATCAATTATAATAACGTCTTCTAAGAAAAACTTGCCGCCTGTCAGATATCTTACAGAAATGCAACGCTCGTTTTGTGTGGAAGATATTATAATGGATTTTTAATGGTAAACATTCTTGAGATGTAATCGAAACGCAAAAACTACTAATCACTCCGTTGCGAAATTCCTGAGTAATATAGGAGAGATGTTCATTTGAAATGAAATAAGAATTCATTCATTTTGAATTGTGTGGCTGGAGGCTAGTCCTTATAGGGTTCTTTATAGACTGTGTAGTGACCTACCTCGCCTAGTGTGTGTATCAATTGTTGCTACTACTAGCTTTACTCGCTACTAAGGGCAACGTGAGAATAGGTTTCTATTTTTATACTAACAAACGTCGCAAACGAGCATATTAGACCACCTGTACGTGAACAGTCAAAACGATAAGTAGATTCAGATACCGTAGTTCGCATACTGGCATTACCAAGGGCATTTCTTAAGCTTTGCCATCCCAAACACATTAATATGCTCTTAAATCTCCCTTAAACAGGAAATTGACAAATTTTAAATAGTGCACAATTTTTATATAACAGTCATATTATTTTGTTCTACAATGGCAGCCAATGTAGATAACACTTACATTAAACTACCAGTAAAATACATAATAATACAAACAATAAGTAAGATTTGTGTTAAAGTTATAATTCGGCCGCGACCACGAGTAATAGAAATAAATAGAAGAGGCAGACGGAAACAACTGGCTTCAGATGTAAGGACTGGGCACTGTAATAGCAAGGATAGTGTTCTAGTAGTGGTTGATGTTTGAAACGATTCAAGCGTATCTAAGAACTTGGACAGTATAATACGAATTACGAAACTGATTCTCTTTAGAAACTCAACTAAAGTAGGTCTGAGTACTTAGGTACATGTAGTGCTAGTAATTTACTACAACCAACCAGAACTAACTTGTTATGACTTGGAAAACAAATGTCGTTATTTGCTTAAACCACACAGTTTGTCTCGAATGCATTCAATGTTGCAGGGAGACAGATGGACTTACCAAATCGTAATTCAACCGTAATGCAATAAAAGTTTTATACTACTTGGGCGTCAAACAAGCATTACGGCCCACCTGATGGTAAGCAGTTAGTGTAGTCTATGGACGCTTGCAATACCAGAGGTATCACTTGCGTATTTCAGATCCATTTTTTACACGAGAGTTTTACAATGGAGTATCCCTTAATAAGCGCTGGAGACCTCTACTCACGCACAGGAATAAAACTCCACCGCTGTGTGTAGTCATTCGGCTGCGGTCTTTTGTAAGGAGGTCCTTCCACAGTCCGGTTTGCTCACTTTTATGGTGCCCTGCCTCTCTTAAATGGACTAGAATTAAATAAATTGAAACATATAGTGATTGTTCGACTCACCTTGTGTTAGTTACGGTATTGCGTCCCATTTCCAGCTGTCTTGATTTATGTGCCCTACTCTCAAATACATAACATCAACAGGTGATTCAGGACAAAACGGTTTACGACGTTTTCTAAACAAAGACGATTGTGTGATTAGGTTGAATACCACAACCCGTATGCAATCATTATTTTAACCTGTTTTTTTTTTATATACTACCAAGGTGACAAACAAGCATACGGCCCGCCTGATGGTAAGCAGTTACCGTAGCCTATGGACGTTTGCAACACCAGGGGTGTCACTCACGCGTTGCCGACCCTTTAAAAACCTTATAACCTGTTTGTCCTTGGGAGCCTCCTGACTAATGAATTCAACTATATTATCTTTGATAGGTAAAAACAAATATAGTACCTACTTAATTATAATAAAATAAAAATGTTTTACTGTCTCAAACATCTTGTAGTAAATGTAAAATCAATTCTGACTTATAAACAGCATTTATTACATTTGAACCTTATCTCGATATTTAGTAGTGCGGTAACTTAAATACATATCATATCATCGTTCCACTGTGGATGAAAGTCGCGAAAAACTTGTGTCTGAAATCAGTAGCACTCTTTCCAGAGTCTCTGATTGAGGACGACTAAATTTAGTCCAATTTAACCCCACTAAGACACAAGTTTGCGCGTTCACCGCTAAGAAAGCCCCATTTGCTATGGCTCCACGATTCCAAGACACAGCCCTTACAATATCCAAGAGCATTGGGATCCTCGGCGTCGACATCTCCAGTGACGTTCAGTTCCGTCATCACTTGGAAGACAAGGCTAAGCTGGCATCTAGAAAGCTAGGTGTGCTCAACAGGGCAAAGTGGTACTTCACCGCGGGCCAAAGACTGCTGCTCTACAAAGCGCAAGTCCGGCCCCACATGGAGTACTGCTGCCACCTTTGGGCGGGAGCACCTGGGTACCAGCTTGGACCCTTTGAATCTATCCAAAGACGCGCTGTTAGGATTGTTGACGATCCCAAGCTCACAGGGGGTATTGAACCACTAAGTCTCAGGAGAGACTTCGCCTCCTTGTGTGTGTTCTACCGCCTGTACAATGGGCTGTGTTCTGAGGAATTGTTCGAGATGAGGCCCACGGCCACATTTTATCAACGCACCTCTCGCCACCGACAGGGAGTTCATCCTCACATCCTTGCACCTCAAACATGCCGTACCGTAAGATTCCAGAGGAATTTCTTACCACGTACGATAAGGTTGTGGAATGAGCTCCCTGCCCAGGTTTTCCCAAGAGACTATAGCATGGGGTGCTTCAAGAAAGGAGTTATAAGGTTTTTAAAGGGTCGGCAACGCGTGAGTGACACCCCTGGTGTTGCAAACGTCCATAGGGTACGGTAACTGCTTACCATTAGGCGGGCCGTATGCTTGTTTGCCACCTTGGTAGTATAAAAAAAAAAAAAAAAAATATGTTATATTTAATTAGGCTCAAGCTAAATTATTGTCCCTACATTTTGTGTGACACAATTCTCGTGAGAAACGATGGCGCGTGCGACATGCTGAATAGCGGTGCGACAGAGTGAAGAATATTAACGCACTACGCGACCCCGCCTCGCCAACACTGCCAAATCGATTGTTGCACGTCTATCGAAGACTTGCGAAACGCTTGCAAAACAATCAGCTTCCTTAAAATAGTAATATTTGAATATTTAAACGGGGTTCCCTTATAAGGACATCACTAGCATTCCGGTATTGCATTATGATAATGTGCCATTTTCAATGTGCGCATCGTGGTCGTGCGCGCCACAGCACGCGCCCCCACTGGCGCCGCTCCATCTACACAAATATCAAAAGTCACAAAACACACTGATCAATTGTAATCGATTCTCTATCTTATGCCTCATTCGTAAGTAAGGTTTTCATTCATCACAATAATAAAGATAACACTGCACGCAATTCTAATACTCCTCATGCCAATAGAGACAATAAAGCTCAAGTTGGGTCCATTGACTTAATAGGGAAATATGTTGATTATCATGGAATCTTCACATTACGAGAAGCTGGAATGCTACCTTTATTAATAACACTGCATATTATATTGTGCCGCAGGTGTCGAAAGTGACAGTACAATATAAACAGTAATCCATTACGCTGATGTTTATCAAAAATATTTGGAATTAAGTCACGCGTGTGGGATGTGAATCGGTGTTTTTATGGTAATGTTATGGCGGCTATAGAAACCTTCTCCAGACGCAGCGAAATCGGTCAAACAATGTGTTGTTTTAAAATATACGATTGTAAATTTTCTATCTTTGATTTTATTTTTATGATCCAATATAACGTACATGTAGTTTGACTATACGCATAGTTATATACTATTATGTAATTAAATACTAGTTGAGGAAAAGGAAAGCTGGTTTATTTCACAACAAGCTCGATAGATTCGGGGAAACACAAGACGCCTATTTTTAATTTTTCTAGGCTGTTTATGATTGGGAATTGACAACTACGTAATTTTTTGTTACACATGAGTCATAACACTCACAACTCATAAATTGGTTTATTGTAACAATAACAATATTGGTATAACACATTTTGTGGTGATATCACGCAGATTCCCTCCATTAGAAATATAGAAGTTATAATATGACTGCCTCGGTGGTCCAGTGGCCGCGGTATGCGCCTGCTGTGCACGAGGTTGTGGGTTCGATTCCCACACAGGACAAAACTTTGTGTGACCCACAAAGAATTGTTCTGAGTCTGGGTGTAATTTGTGTCCGTTAATTTCTATGTTTGTAAAGTCCTCCGCGACACAGAGCATGTTCTCTAGTGCGGGAATTGTCTTTAAAAAAAAATATATATTTGATGGAACCAAAAAAAAAACTGGCTATATAATAATTGTGCTCTGTACATACATTCTACAGAACAATCATATTGGGTCGGTCATAACACTCGCAACTCATAAATTGGTTTATTGTAACAATAACAATATTGGTAAAACACATTTTGTGGTGATATCACGCAGATTCCCTCCATTAGAAATATAGAACTTATAATATGTCAATATATTTGATGAAACCAAAAAACGAACTGGCTAAATAATAATTGTGCTCTGTACATACATTCTACAGAACAATCATATTGGGTCGGTACTGAATAATTGAGTTTTGTAACAGCGCACAGTAAAAGCTGTTCCATCACTAGATCTAAAGCCCTTGTATCGATAAAACTTTACAGAGCTAAAATATTCAAAGGATATAATGAAGAGCTAATATTACTATCTGTAAATTTGTACTATTGCTTTTTATAATGCACCAAAACTATAGTCGTATGAACTGAACAACAGTGATTTATGAGATTAGTACCTATTAAATTGACGTGTTAGAGCACCCATCAATAGTAAAAGTATTAAGTAACTATAAGCATTTTACGAGTGACTTAAGTAAAAGTAAAATAAATTCGCATTCTTTTGATTGCAATTATCCATAATATTTCAAATACCGACGATATACCCTACTTGGTGCATTCGCGACTGTGATAGTGGAAGATATTATAGAAAATATATATAATAGTTTTTGCCATCATCTTATTCAAGTGAGCTCCTGGCAATATTTGCATATCGTAGATAGGCCGGGACGTTCGCGCCGTCAGCCGTCATCTCCGGCGCCATATTATCAACAACAGCGTTGATAGCTTGCTGCCTCTAACGGATAGTTTCTAGCGTCCCATTAGATAATGTTATTAGTACTAATTATACAAAATGATGATACGATTAGAAGAGAATATTAAAATAATTAATCTATTTTGAACTTTCATCTCTTTATTCTCTATGAAATTTCATATTGAAACTCACTTAGTCCCAGAATGTCCTGACCTATATTTGCACTCTTACTTATATAGTATACAACGTCTCCTGTCTGTCTGTTGTACTTTAACGCAATAAGATTTGCTAACCAGGGAATCATAGGTTGTAACACATTCAACGCGATCCAGTCTCGTTTTCATATCTTATTTCTGAATATAAGTCCAAATAAAAGTTCACCTTAAATGTAAACAAATCTATTCCGATTCTTAAAATCGATGTGTTACACTCAATTCTAAAAGAATATTAATAAGAATCGTCTGATTGAAGATCAATAGAACTACTTTTTGTGTTTGTATGTTTTTACCTGTAAATTTAATCATCATGGCTTAAAAATATTCGCATATTAAACTCGAACTGTAAGTTGTTACTTCATAGATATATTTGATCTTTGTCTCCAGACTGCCTTCTTACATAATTTATACATCTCAGAAATAAGTTGTACCCGTACATCCGCAATTACCGGTTCTATCTTTCACGTTTGTTCCTGACAGACACTGAAAAGAGGCGCATTTATCACTACCATGAGCTCCGTATTGATGTACAAGACGGACGATGAATACTGCGTAATTTAAATCCCTCTGTTGAAATCTTGTGGGTGGTGTACTATCAATCCAGTGGGAACTGCAGCTGAGTGTTAATTATAAAGCATTTATCCTGTCTCTTAGTTACCGTTTCTGTGATTGTTTGTGCACGATTCGTCCATAGAGTGGGTGTCTGTACCATTGTGTGCAGTATTCCTGGACTCATTTACTGAGCTTCCTATTTCTTAAACGCGATTTGTATCTATTATCGTAGGTTCTAATTTTACAGCATACATTTTAAGTGTTTTTGCAATCCAAGCCGCATTTAACACTTAATAATTCAAGTTTACGAGAAAGTTTACAACATTTCCAAAATAGTTCGCATTGATCATGAAATTGTGTAATCTTCTGTTACATAATACTTAACTGCTTTAGAGTTCTTTCAAATATCTCGTTCCAAAATAACACAACATTATTAAATTTCATTGACGTAGAATGTTACTTACCATCTTTTTAACTAGGGAGACTCTAAAAATATAGTATAATATTCATAATATAGGTATAATCACAAATCGCCTGCAACTCATGTTGTCATAATATTGGCTTGCTAATAAAGCTCTCAAAATAATAATGACTTTAAACGCTGGAAAGCTTCTCGTGTGAATATAATATTGTAAAACGTCCTGTTTCATGAGTACATCAATTTATTCGCTATAAAAATCATAATTAAGCGTAATTTTTCCATATATCGGCGAGTTACACGACACGGGTTTCGCTTCAATACGAGAATCATGTTGATAGAAAAGTGGATCTTTATTGAACGGGGAAAGGCGTGGTACTGGTAACTTACCATTATAGATGTTGGAGTACCTTGGCTGGGACATTTGTTGAAATTTATGCTTGTTAGGGCGAGGTGACTGAAGGCATGGTCAAACACGACGTGCCGCCGCGCCGCGCAGTAGTTAAGCTAATTATTCGTTAGCAGGTTTGTAACATACGTAAATTCTTGAATATTTTATCACTCACAAAGTAAGCATAAAACTAGCGAATTAAGCAAACTAAAATATAATAATCAATGGTAAAAAGTTGACGGCAGCCGATTGGGACAGTTACCGACTTGCACGCAAGAGGTGTGAGTTCGATCCCGAGTGGCAGTTCCAATGTAAATTTCACTTTGTGGAATTTATATCTACTAATCTAACGATTTACCATCTGCTAACGGGGAAGTAAAACATTATAAGCATACATATATTTGATTTACCAACCTGCATTAGGCCAGCGTGTGTGAATTAAGGCCTAAAAATTCTCTCTCTCTCTTGATAGAGGAGAGGAGAGCCTTGCCCTATAGTGAGACATATATTGGTTGCTATAATAATAATAATTATTTTTGATAGTATTTTTTTCTTCTTTATTAGATACAACCACTTCTGGTTGAATAGATAAGCGCATTTTTAATCAACTCAAGAATATATGCTATAACCGTACCCCATATACACGCATTTATATTATAAAAACATTACTAATTGGTACAATTGGGACTCAATGGTTGCTGTGGTTACCTCGCCATTTACCATTGGACGGCTTTTTTATATACCCATAAAACACATTTTTTTATCTCATTTATAGCTACGAGATAAAAAAAATTGTGTGTGTGTGTGTGATGTACAAATAGTGCTGAGCCTAAATACTTTATTTCTAAGTACCTACACCCATATTTAGCATAGACATTTTACATTCACCCTGGACACAAAGCTTGTTCTTTGTGTGAAAGTCGTGTTTAATACCAATAAAAAAAATGGTGGTAGCAATTTAAGTATATTCATTAGATACGTACATGTCGTAATATAACGTAGTTCATCTCATATTAGTCTAGCACCTGGTGGTCTAGTTGTGGTGTCGTATGACATTATATCATAAACAAGGCACGTGATTATAAACAACGTAATAAGTAGCAGATAAAAATTATTGTCTTCTTATTACAACATCGAAACGTGAGAACTGCGTCTTTAACAGATCTTCTATGACTGACTGAGGAGTCCGTCATATAAGATAATTATGTTCTATTTCTTGTACTTCGTAAGTAACTCCTTTTTTTATACTACCAAGGAGGCAAACAAGCATACGGCTCGCCTGATGGTTACCGTAGCCTATGGACGCTTGCAACACCAGGGGTATCACTCACGCGTTGCCGACCCTTTAGAAACCTTATAACTCCTTTCTTGAAGAACCCCATGCTATAGTCTCTTGGGAAAACTTCGGCGGGAAGCTTATTCCACAACCTAATCGTACGTGGAAGGCAATTCCTCTGAAACCGCACTCCTTTTTAACCGACTTAAAAAGAGAAGGTTCTTAATTCAGTTTTTTTATGTTTGTTAACCACATTCAGTATCCCGCATAATAGTTCTGATGATGCGATCCATAAGAAATTGAGGGATCTTCTCAAATATTATAAATTACATTACAATAGCTTTTGCCAATTTCTTAGCCCGCGCTGAAGTCAGTTGTCGCGGTAAAAGTACCCTATATCTTAACCCGAGATATCATTAACACCTCCTTGACAAACTTCATTAAAATCCGTTCAAACGTTTAGTCGTGATAAAGAAACAAACAGAGTTACTTTCGCATGTAAGCGATTTCGATATTTTATCCCGTATTATAGTTTTTTTTATACTACTTGGGTGGCAAACAAGCATACGGCCCGCCTGATGTTAAGCAGTTACCGTTGCCTATGAACGCTTGCAATACTCTGGTATTGCAAGCGTCCATAGGCTACGGTAACACTTGCGTGTTGCCAACCCATTGTTTTACACCAGGGCTTTAAGATGAGAGTATCCCTGGGATAAGAATACGTTTCAAAACGTGTCCCTAAATGAGCGCTGGAGACCTGTACTATTATCTGTGCCTGTACACAGGAACACAACTACACCGCTGTGTGTAGTTATTTGGCTGTAGTCTTCTGTAAGGTGAAGGTCCTTCCCCAGTCGGGCTTGCTCGCTTGTATGGTGCCCTACCTCCCTAAAATCATATCAGTATAGTATTTTCATCCCGTCTAAATTCGTAAAGGACAAACTTAATCTCAATTATAAAGTCCTGGGGTTCAGACTAAGAAAAGTGTTGGCAGGTTTAAAATAAATGTTAATTCCAATTCCATTACTGAACCCTAAAAACATAACTTACCAATACCAAACTACCTAAAATACGACGCGACGTAACCAGCTTGCAACGCAAACAAACTTTTAATATGTAAATGTATCTAATCATGAAATATTCCACTCATATCTCATGCATATTGGAACACATTAATTCTCTTTTACGATAAAACTTTCAATAGTATGTAAAGAAGTAATAGAACTCATGTTTTTTATACTACTGAGGAGGTAAACAAGGGTACGTCTCGCTGATGGTAAGTACCTAAATAAGTCTTAACTATAGGTGTAGATTATATTATCTAAGTATGTAGGTAAAATATGGATATAAACGTTTGCAAGCTAATGTGATATAATGCTAAAAAACTATCGAAGAGCGACGGTATCAGATTTCTCTTTAAGCTTTCCCAAGGTTCTTGTACAAGTAGCTGATGGACGCTTGCAATACCTGTGGCATCAATTGCGTGTTACTGACTCGAAACACTTAGCTAAACCAGCGTTTTGTGATGAAGCATACCTGACATAGGATAAGTTTCTTTAAAATTCATCCCTAAATGAGCCCTTGAGTCTTATAGGTCCTCATGTACAGATACACAACTACACCTCTGTGTGTAATTTTCTGTAAAGTGGAGGTACTTTTCCAGTCGGGCAGGCTCACTTGAATGAGGCTCTACCTATCATAAAATGTAAGATTACGCAAATCTCGTGATAAGTTCTGGGCCGACGCAATTTAGCTTGCCATCGACATGAAACGGTGACGCGACATTTCAAATTGAAAATGCTATATATATGTAAGTATCACCAATTCAAAGACCAATTTATTATATTTTTTTTAAATTAAGACTGCCTTGGTGGTCCAGTGGTCGCAGTATGCGCCTGCTGTGCACGAGGTTGTGGGTTCGATTCCCACACAAGACAAAACTCTGTGTGATCCACAAAGAGTTCTTTTGAGTCTGGGTGTAATTTGTGCCCGTTAATTGTATGTTTGTAAAGTCCCCCGCGAAACAGAGCTTGTTCTCTAGAGCGGGAGTTGTTTAAAAAAAAAAATAGCCGAACCTCTTTAAAAAGTATCAAACAAAAAAAAATGCATAAAATAAACTCGTATTTTTTTATTCGATAAAAATACAATTAGATAAATTGACATAATAGCACATAGCACGTTTACAACATAAAGTAACAATATTCCACACATCCAATAAAGTTTTTTTTACAAATATGTACAACATGGACAGTCTTATTTCTATAAAGTACTAGACGTCAAAGAAATTATTGCATTTATTCAATACAAAATGGAGAATTAACAAGGAGAATATAATTTATTTAATAATCATCATAGAACAAAATATACAACGATTGGAAATATAAGGCACGTCCAAAACGATTTTTCAAATAAGAAAAGTATCGAAGAAAATGGTAATGTGATATGATTATACATTCACAATAATTTATTTAAATACGTATTTATCAAAGGTCAAAATGTGACTTAATATCAATTTGTCAAACAAAATTACGTAATGCAATAACATTCTTATACATAGCAAAGAAATAAGTACAAATTATAATTCTAATCAAAGCGATGTCTTTTTAATAATTTTCAGTCTGGTTATAAATTAGCTGGTACCTAATAATATGATTAATATAAATTTATGAGTTTCATAAAATATACATACAACATTTTTAAATTTAAGGACACATTAATGGACAAAAGTTCACAATTATTGCTTATTAAAAATTCAAAATACGTTAGATACGTGTAATATGAGTTCCACAGAAAAGAACAGCTCTGTACAACGCATTTGAAAGAGGTCTTGAAATACGAATTATATTCAAATACTTACCGAACGAAATAAAAGTATTAACGGATTAAAAATGCAATCAAATTATGCTGTTACTATAATCCAAAATACCTACACTGCTACAAAATTCCTTAGGACTTTGCCCTAAGGGATTTTGTAGCGACCAGTCAAAATATATTTGCTGCATGTATTCCATGAAATAATAAACATGCATATTCCCTATTACCATTTTACCTTACTTAAACATAATAGAATTGAGATATTAAACTAGAAATACATTATTAAAAGTAAACAGGCAACATGGCCGTATTACTGCATATTACATTCTATCAGCATCCTATTATCCATCTTTATGTATTCTCATCTTCAATCCCTCGTAAAATCCACCTTAGCTTCAATCCAGCGACCGGCAGACAAATCTCTTCGATCCGTATCGACAGAGATAACAAAATTTTCTGTTTATACAACAGATATAAAAACAAACTCCTATCGCGGAGTGAACAAGATCCAGAGGTGTTTGGGCCGACAGATCATATGCTGAGTGATGGTCGTTTCTTCCTCACACTTTTGTTGCTCAGACCGAGGATTGTGCCGATTACCTGTGATGAAACATTTGTTTTTAATATCTATATAAGAATTTATTCTTCTAGGTAGTAATAAAAATGTGGTTATAAACTCACTTTAGAAACAGAATATGCTGCAAGTTTGCGTCTAGGCGGTAGTAGCAACGCTAGCGCACGTGCCTCACGCAGCAACGCATGGAATGCAAGAGCAGCCCCCGCGCATGATTCCGCAGCTGACACTTCATAAAATTGACAACCGAACCTCAGAGATAACTCCTGTCCCTCTTCAGCCTTAACAACTCTGTGAAATAAAAATAATATCTTTACTACACAAATTTAAAAGTAGTGTAAATAACAACGCCTTCAGTCATGGACATGGATTGATTAAAAAGGAAAGATTTGAGGGCCTACTTGCGTATTTCAATTTACTTCAACGGTGATCAATAACATTATAAATAAAAAATAAGTACTTAACTTCTACTAACAACTACCAATATGGACCTACATATTCTTAATTTGGTGGAATTCTTTTTTAAATTTTTTGGAGTGATTACTAACCTGGCATGTTCCAGATCCCGTTTATTGCCGAGTAATGTAACCGCAGTGCATCCAGGCAGTCTGGTCCTTTCCAACAATGCTAACAGTTCTGCTGCTGCCATGAACGACCGCCTGTCGCACACTGAGTAAACGACTGCAAAAGCGTCACCCCATCGAAGATGTTCCGCTAGACAGCCGCGTTTCTGGACAAGAAAATAATTTTTAAATGTTGTGCAAAAATCTTATTTTGGATTAGGTATCTTTAATAATAAATTTGGAACAACAAACTTTAAAATATATAAAAGGTATTTGGAAGTGCAAGCGGTATTTCAAGAGAATACATTGTACAAAGTGTAAAATTAACTGAGGGCCATTGTTTAGTGTTAATAGGGAATGGTTGGCATTGTAACTACATAGTTCAACTTTGTAATCTTTTAATCGTCATATTTATGCCAAAGGTGACTCCAAATGCGGGTTTTGGCACTACAAATGCACATTAACCTGTTAGAGATTAGGCTATGACACATACGTATGATAATTTACAATGTCGTTCATCAGTTTGACTATTAGAATTTAAATTCAATATTAAATTCGTAAATACATTCATTCTGTTGATATGCAACTCGAGTATAGTTTTTATTACATGGAATTAAAATAGTATACAACTTTACTGGTAGACAAAAAAACTGTCCATGTCCTATCCAGAAACTTTGTTCGTATATCTAAAGCTTATCAAAAAACATAAAACTATGACGCTTTCACTTTACTATTTGAAGAATGAGTGATGCTTTTAAATGATTAAGTATTGAAAGGGACGCACTTTAAAGTGATATCAGGTTACAACCGCGTGGACTATTAGCAAAGCTATCAACAGATAAAACATTTACCGTGCAACCGCACGTATCTAAAACTTCCACTTCAGACGTGGCGCCATCGAACGCCACCCGATGTTGATACAGGAAATCTGGAAACAAAACCTATAGTTACTTTTGCACATTTGTACAATCGCATGCACTTAACACGTTCTCGATATCGACCTCGTAATGTATCGACTTTCTGAAAGATGCTATCAGTCAAACAAATCTAGGTTACAACCCATAATGCACTCGTGCGATACGACAAATGACTTATTAAGTGTCACTGATATAATACAAAAATACTGATAAAATCAATTGCAAGGCTATTTTGAGGAGGTTAAGATATAGGTGTTGATAACTGGAAGATAAATGGCCAAACTCCAGACTTGACAAAATAATTGTTAGAAGTTTTAACAACATTTTTTTGATTCCAATGAAATCGAAGTGTTGTTGTCACCATTTCTATTTTTTTATCAAAATATTGTAATATAAAGCAAAGGTCGACGGCCTGTTGAAACTGGCGCCGGCGTCGGTCAGCCTTGGCACTCCCGCGCTGCATCTTGCCAATATCGCAAATAAACCGTCCATTGGCACCCAATGCTTGGCATTTGGTAAGTGCCCTCTGTAAGGGCTCATGTTCATTGGTATTTCAGTATTAAACCAAGACAGACACTCTTCGCATAACAAATAGACGATTAAAACTCGGGAGGTGTGCCAGTGAAAAATGATAACAATTATTATTGTTACGATGACCTTAACATACAATAGGAAAAATTAATCTGATAACCATACTTTTTATGACAGACTAGGATTATTTAGACCCGCAAAAAAATATCGTGTACAATTTCATCTATCTAATGAAAGTTGCTAGTAGACTTTTAAGTAAAGAATATAATTTAAGGATATCTACAAACTGTAACGGTTACTTTTTCAATTGAGAGGAAAACCCAAAAGAATTAAAGCATATAATTTGAAATGTAAACCAAAGTGTGTAAACAAACCTAATTAATACAGTAGCAAATTTCTAAATATACTCACCACCAGTAGAGCTGTATTCACCGATGTAGCGTTTAGTTAGATAGCGAACCACCACGGCTGCAACAATAGAAATAATAAATTAAATTGCAACCCAAATAATATGTCCAATATGTTGTAACAAGATACCTGAGAAGATTTCTGGTTTTATTCGACACGCTAGCTTAATGCAGGTTGGTGGATCAGAGTTGCCTTTAGAATTTATTTTAAGATGGGCGGATTTTCTTCATGATATACTTTGTTTTTACCGTTAGCAGATAGTAAACAATTTGTTAAGTGAAATTAACACCACCCGGGTCCAACCTACATCGCATGTGCACATGTCGGTTACTTTCCCACAATTACGCAAATAATAAAGTTCTTTTTTTCTTCTTTTAAAAAGACAACTCCCGCACTAGAGAACAAGCTCTGTGTCGCGGGGGACTTTACAAACATACAATTAACGGACACAAATTACACCCAGACTCAGAACAACTCTTTGTGGGTCACACAAAGTTTTGTCCCTGTGTGGGAATCGAACCCACAACCTCGTGCACAGCAGGCGCATACTGCGGCCACTGGACCACCGAGGCAGTCAACTGTTTAATTTGTTATCAATAAAGCCCAGAACATTATTTATTTGATTACACTTTTAGTTCTATGTAACAAGATAAAACAAATCGATTAATTGAAATACAAGTTGGTAGCAGAGAAAGCAACAGCAATTAGCGGTGGTTGGGAAGGTGTTACTAAATGTGTATCCCTCAATGAATTTATAACTACAAGCCTTAATTAGAGGGAAAGTAACAAAGGGCTAAAGGTGTATTAAAATTATTGGTCAACGACGAGAGCAATTAACACTAAAGACGGTAGGTTTGCTGTTAGAATAACAATCAATGTTTTATTTTGTATTTTAAACTTCAAGTGATGTAGTTATTAATACTACCTAGTTGTAAATTCAATTCTTTGAATTCACTAGTAGTGTTAATAACTACATCGAAGTGAGGTGCTCATAGCTAGGTGCAGTCGCTGTGCGGAAACGATCAGCGGGTTAAGCTACCAAGGGCGCGGTAACCCTACTAGATGGGTGACCGCATAGTGGTATTTCATCTCAGCGTCTCCGTGCTTCGGAGGGCACGTTAAAAGACGGTCCCGACTGTTATCAGTCGTTAGATCACGACAGAGGCCTAAATATGGGCGATCTAAATAACTCTGTCACCAGGTTGACCACTAACCAAACGATAAGAAAAAGAGTGTTTATTTATCTCTTTGAATTAGTACAAATTATTATTGATGTATTTCTTTAAAAAATTTACTCTTATATATATATATATGTGTGTATATTATATTTATATATATATATATATATATGTATATTATATATATATATATATATATATATATATATATATATATATATATATATATATATATATATATATATATATATATATATATATATATATATATATATATATATACATTTATATATATATATCTAATAACTATTGGTTTATGGAATTGAAGGATTGTAAAAATTTGATCTAATTACAATTACAGAATGATTCCTAAATACATAAACATTAAGGGGCAATGTTTTGCCGTTTATAACTTAATAGACTATACTCCGTTTAACTTCAGTATAAGTGCTGGCTAATTATCCATGCATTACCCTACATAAACATCACGCTTTCATCCCGTAAGTAGTAATTACAGTCACTTTGGTTTTAAGCCTACTACATGCTATATGGAGTCAATAAAAACAACTTTGTTGCTTCTTTTTATAGTAATCGACTTGAAATTTGATAGATAGGTGTTTAATACTTGCTCTAAAGAGGATTCCATATTAAACAAGACGTTGTCCTTATCTACTCTACATATATGCCCTTCCCTATATCTATCTCCATGCCAAATTTCATTAAAAAATCGTTCTGATAGTTACAATTTTTCTTGTTCTTTTCAAAAGACAATTCCCGCACTAAGGAACAAGCCCTGTGTCGCGGGTAACGTTGCAAACACAATTAACGGACTTAAAGTACACCAGATTCGGGACAACTATTTATGAATCACTCATAATTATTTTCGGGGATTGAACCTACAACACGCCGCGCGTGGTAAATGGCGAAGTAACCACTTTAGCCATTGAAGCAATCGTGCAGTCAACGTGTAGTCAACCGTGAAGTTACTTTCGTATTTATAATAATAAGTAGCAGGAATTAAGAATCGATCAATATCGACAAATAAGTTGACCTTTCATCTTTAAGTATACATATTTCTATAGTACGCTTGCAATAGTATAAGCTTTTTAAGTCTGGTAGATATTTTACAGGGACAAAGTCAGGTACATATAATAGCAGAAGATTGTTTGGTAAATACTGTGTCGAATTAAAACCTTTCTCAATTCCTTTTTTAAGGACAAAGACTGCCTGTCCAGACTTCCGCAGCTATTGAATAAATAATTAAATTACCTCAATTGTCAGAATATTTCGAACTTCCGACACTAATTAACTGTCACAATCAAATGACAATCAGGACTTGGTTTTAACAACACTACAATTAATTAATACATTAAATTGCAATGACTGCACGATTGGTTCAGTGGCCTTTTTTACGCCAGGACAAACATTTGTGTGATTCATGAATGATTGTTCCTAATCTGGGCGTCAGTGTTTGTAAAGTCCTCTGCTACACAAGGCTTGTTACTTAATGCGGGAGTTTATTTTTTTGTGAGAATTAGAATTTTAAGGTAAGTAACAAAATCAATATATTTTTTCCATAGCTTATTCCACTTGAATTGCCGTAAATTTTTAGAATTTTAGTCATATATTCCATACCAAACTCATCGTCAAAAATGGCTCGGCTGTTTATTGTAATGGTCAGAGTGGATTACATTCTACACATGTTATTAGTGCCTGCTGATATTACTATGAGTGCGACAGTGTTGTGCAAATATGTATGTATATTGATATGACACCGTTGATGCAATATGATATATTAGCTGTAACTCTACACTACTAACAATATTATAATAATTATCCAGATTAACAAAGATATATTTGCACATACTTATTACATTTTCTAAAAACATAAACAAAGCAAATCTACACTCAAGAATAATGTAAGGAAATAAGCCATGGAAATTGATAGCGACCCATTTCCGACATTATAGTACTGCTATTGTGTTGAAAGGCTAGTAACCCGTCATTACAAATGCACTATTGTACTCTCTATACCTGTTTATGCAAATGTAGAAATAAATATCACAAACACAAGATATCTTTATCATGACCCTTTAGAAAATACAGATATATTTTATTTTCAAAATTTCCAACATGGCAGAGGTTATCTATCAAACATTATTTGAAAGATAATACATAGAATCCCATAGGTTGTAAAAGCAGGTTTCCAAAGTATTACAACACTAAATAAAAACCACTGTTCAAACATAAATAATAACCAACAGAATTAAGATAAAAACTCTGTTTAACAGAATCTTGCTGTCTCATAAAATCTACTGCATTATCTTTACAGGCTTCAATAAAATTATTTGACAATTTATTCATCTAAGTTTTAACAGTGATTTGCATATTAGTAGATAACATTAGTAGATAGCTGACTGAACACAAAGGGAAACGCTCCCTTGTAGACTTACGATACAATTATTTAGAAGATAAATCAGACTTTATAAATTATGATAAACAATTTACCAAATCATGTTGAACAGTAACCTATATTTTTTCAGTTGAGTCACATTTGTGTATACTATTGGAATCTTATCGAAGTCTTCCATGAAAATAAATATTTATGGCCTAGAAACGAGGACTATAGATACTACTTTCAATATTTATCAAAGGCAAGGCATGATAGCTGAACATTGAACTAGTAATGGCCCAGACAGACCTGAATTTGATGAAAGACAGATCGATATCGAATAGCAAATCAATCTTGTATGTCTGATTATAATCTAGTCTCGAATGATCTTGAGTCATAAAATTGACATGAAATGTCACATCTCATCAATTCACCGTTTTATTGATATTTACTTCTGTCGAACTGTGGACATTAGCAGAAAAACTATAAACGTATCCAGCAGTTTATTATTTAGCTTTTGCTTTATGGCATGCATGGTTTAAGTCTATGTTTATATTTTTATTTACAAGGAAAAATCCACTTCTATAAATAGCAAAGCTCTCGATATTTCCAATTTCAGGATGAAGTAAGTATATTCAAATTTCTTAGCCGTCAATCATTTAAACTATTTGTATATCATTCTAATGATAACTATCATTCAAATTCATTGACCTTGACATACATTTTCTGGAAAATAAAACTGATTTATCTTTGACCAAGTTATCTCAAAATCTATTCAACCGTGACGAGATCTATAAAGACTTTCGCATTTATAATATTAGTAGGATGTTTGTATGTCAGGATTGACGGGTCAGGAGCGATGGGCGGTGATGTGTTCAAATTCAATGAACCAGCTCAAAACAATCGATGTATGTTAATTGCGATTTCACGGCTATCTATCGAGGTTGTCGAACTTTCCTTTTATGTTCACTCTCCCGGTTGAGAATCCTTTATTGACCGAGTGTAAACACTTCACTAGTTTTATTTGCTTTGAGCTATTGATGTTTATTTTTAGTCTGATTAATGAACGCACAGTGATTTCTTCTGAATAGAACAGAAGCGGCTAAAGGATAAATAAATAAACTACCTATACATTAAATAACAGACTAAAAAGAAATGCACTGAATTTTAATAAAAAAATTGTAGTTTTCGAATCAAGTTTCATGGTTACTCATTAGTAAGTATCAGGTAAATAATAAATATCATATCGTATGCAGACACATGACACGAGTTTTGTTCAAGATCAAAGATAAAGAAAACCGCTTCATAACTTCATTAAGAAAACTGGAACCCCTACTGTAAAGCGTAGGTACACAGCCACACGGACAAGTATTGCAGAATCTGAAAATCCTTATCAATTCGTGCAAAATAAACATGCAGCTTGAGTCGTACCAATTATACTAACGAGTACTTTCACTCGAACACTGATAGCTGGGCGGTTCAAGGTGAACCGCACCACATTACTCTATACAGAATTACAGATAGCGCCTCATACCAATATATCTGGGTTAAATGTGTAACAAGACAGAACTCTCGTTACTATAACGCGTCGCAGTCCGAATTAGGTATACCATTCCTAGCAACAATACGGTGATAGATGTTCCAACTACTGTTTCGCGATTGGAACCCTACTTACATGGCAATGCTTATTAAGATCTTGACCGTGAAGTACTTGGGGCTTTCACACGTAAACTTTTGTGAATGTGAATAAAGTAGAGCCAGTAACGAGAGCCATAACGGGACTCGAGGAAACGAGGGATTTAAGCGACGTTTCTTAAGCGAATACGGTAGCGAGCTAAATGTTAATTAAGAGCATCGGCGAGGTGATCACCACCGCGATCCCAGCTTGTTCGCCACGCTACCTCCAGTAATTGGACGCGAGGCAGTTTCATTTACATTTTTACGTTCCGTTTATTTCCGTAAACGCCACTTAATTAAGGTACACGTCTTTTGCCTACGCCACCAATACACCACACACCACTAACTTTATTTAAACCTTTATAATAAAAACCAATCATTTTTTATTTCTTGACAATATCTAAGGGTACCATATTATTATCCTCATAAGACTTTCTCTTTTAATGGTTAACATTGTGTCAACATGCTAATTAGAATTTCTCTGAGGTTATTTTTAACAGATGAAAACGATGAGCTTTGCTTGACCTGAAAGTCTAGAAAAGTTTGACCTCGTATTCACTTCAAACAAAGGTCTTAGGTGGTACATAAAAGTATTACCCAGATATTGACAGTTAAACACATAGAGCAGTGAGAATCGTGTTCACAATTACGCATCAATATTATTCAATGCAAACATAAAAGTGAAAAGTCCAATCATTGAAAGTAAAAACAAGATACAAACAATTCCCTTCATTCGTCATTTCGATATCTATAGACAAAAGTATAAGGTTTGTAAGAGACTAAACAACCTCCAATTTTATTTTTTTCGTAACCAAAAATCAAGACGTTACTCACTTTTTTTTACTTTAAACTATTATTATTATTATTTAATAATAAAGCAAGCAAGTCGTATAGAGAAATATCTTTCTTCGCTAAAAATACAATTCTAACTATGCGGATCTATTTGGGACGCTGACTGTTCGATCGAATATTCGGCCGACAACGTGTTGTCGTAGTGAGTGAGTGTGCGTGGTGACTGGTGCGTGAAGCGGGTGTCCCGGCAGACGTCTGACCGGGTGACTCAGTGCGGCCGTCCGCCCGCACCCGCGCTCCACGGCATGCGGCTGAACTGCGCGCGCGCAGCTCTATAAATACAACTGCAGTTGACATTTTACTTGTTCTCAATCTATGATCCCGAAACGCAATAGTTTTATATCACCAGATTTTTTTTTCATAATACTAGCAATAAACACATTTGCACATGTCATATGGTTCAACACCTGTAGTGTTTATGTCAATTTTTTAAACGTGGACGTCATTAAGCTTAAATGATAATGATTTTAGAAGATTTTTCATCAATATATTTTTTATTAACATTTACTATTTTTAAGTGTTCGTGTGTCTTATGTCCAGCATTGGACTACGTGATATATTTTCGTAATCAGTTTTGGAACCAACATTGATTAAAATATTTAATACAGAAGTAAACAATAAAAACATGGTAAATACGATTTAAAAATGTTCACTTGTAATTAAAATTAAATTAAACGTTAACACACCTGTCAATCTGTTTGAGCAGCACTTAACGTTGCGTCACGAAATAAGTTCCCCGGGATCTTAAGTAGTGTTTACATTAATTATTATCAAAACACTTGTAATTACTTCGTGTTTACCGGTAAGCACTCCGGGCAAGTGTGTCGAGAGCCTAAGAGAAGTTAACTTAATCACATAATCAAGATGTGGTCTTAAGATTGATTGTTTGATGGTTACGTAAGGTCTGACACTCATTAATGCTCACTCAAGCGTGCTTTAGCTTGTGAACCCGTGGGAGCATACTTTGTAGGAAAGTATACAGTTGGTACTTTGCTAACTAAATCAGTCGCTTCTTTATTTATATATAACTATTTTATACTCTATCTAGTTCAAAAGCTGGAAAATTTAGAGACTTACCTTGTACAAGGTAATTCTGTAAATTTTCCAGCTTTTGAGGGAGTTCCACAAGGCGGTTACGTGGGGCCATTGTTCCAAATATTTCCAAGAGATGAAGACAGATTTTAGCATTCAAATTACGGTTTAATTTGGCATATAAATATATTATGTTTGAAACTTTTTACATTTATATTAACACTAAAACAATTATATTTGATACCCATGCACCTACTTTAAACAAAAACTTAAGAGTAAATGCATAAATTATAATACTACTAATAATACACAGAATGTTTTGACTATAAATAAAAAAACAATCCATATCAAATGTATAAACCGTGTTATCTAAAACAAAGGTTTTAATGATATCAATACATTATTCCTGAAAATCTGATTAGTAAATGATAATAAAATTGGGCTTTGTCTAAATTGTAATCAATTATATAAATAAATGTATTATTCAATCAAGATAAACGTATTTTTATCTTTAATAAAACGTGACTGCTCATGTATCAAGAAAGAATCAAGTGATGAATTCAGTAAAGACACTATCGTGGGAGCTCGAACGCTTACTGTTTTTATATTCTCAAATTTAATTTTAGATGTTGGTACGTCAAAGAAAAATACTTCTATAGCAAAACAAATAAATTTAAGCGTATTGGAAATAGAAACCCAAGCCTATTGATCTAAATCACGTTAAACCGAAGAAAACATCAGTCTAGTTCTCGTGTAAATCCGGGTACTAGACATAAAAACTAAGAACAGGTTTCTAGTCTATGCATCTTTGCAAACATTGCACCTATTTATGTTCTTGCACACGCTGCAAAATTTCTAAACACTTCAATTGAATTTATCGATAAAAACCTTATAATAAACAAACATTATAAATTTGTTCATGCTATAAAACCACAAATCTGCATGTGGTTATTAAAATTCAAGTGATAGTAACGTTGCTCAATGGGCGGTGTCCGTTAAACGTTCTTACCTAATCTTATAATTGTTATGTTAATATATTGGAGTGTTTCCGAAAAACGACATCCGACGTCTACGCTATAAATCAATTTCACCATGTTAGCTTTCGCTAAGTTATTGTTTATACTTTCTATTACATAGCAACGCGTCTACATAATACTATATCAAATGGTAGCATTTCATAGTTTCCTAACCGATATTAATTGGCGATTAGTGACGTTCGAATGTTGAATGAGTCATTAATGGTCTGCGTATGATTTATTTGTTGCTGCGATGGAGTCAGTTTGTCAGTCAATTTGTACGGCATGTCGCAGTCGTGTCTTAATGTTAACACGTGCTTATTAGTTAATAAACCACAAAAAATCGTTTGTTAAAATATTTTATGATATTTTTTTTTAATTACCATTTAATACTATTCGTAATATTAGCTTAATTTACATTTGGTATTGTTATCTTTCTAATTCTGTATCTTTAAGGTTCTTCAATTTTAAAATTATGCCAGATTTAAGCTTAGATATGAAGTTACAGTTGTAGGAGCACTTACATGCAATAATGTTTATTGATTAGCAATCTAAAATAACAAGTTATCTATCCCATAAACTTATTAATAGTGGCGCAATAAGTTTATGATCTATCCATAACAACTGACAGAGATGTTAATTACTATAAGAACGACATTCTTGTATATCGTAACTAGACAAGAGTTAAGCAATATCGATAATAATATATTTAGAAGAAGCAAAAGAAGTATATTTGGATCCAAGCAATTGGCGTACCATAATCTCTGCCTATTTAGTGAGTTGCTTGTATCAAATAAATATAAATTTGGAACACATGTAAAGTGGTATATTATCAGCAATAAATCTAATAAGAATACGCTCTCCAAATATGTAGGGTATCTAGAAATGCGGGTAATTGGTTAGTATTTTATTTGTCGTATCTAACCTGTGAAAGATGCCTGTAAAATATACGACACTCGGTGAAATAGGACAATTTGTTAGGGTTCTTACTAATCTGTTAATAGTGTTGTACTCAATTAGCGGACTCGATTTATTTACAATAAAAATAGTTAGGTTAATGGCATTGGCAATATTTCTAACGAACACCTCATATATCGTCGTTAATAAGGTATCGATGGAAACTAATTGGGTAGAGAAAACAAAAAAATATAGTAAAATAGGAATCTTGTATAAACGCAGCGAAAGGTCCGCATGCATTTAAAACCTGACCCAAAAGTTCCAAATATTCGACTAAAAATGCAAACTCGATTTCTCAAGAAAAATATACGGTTTTTACGAACAAAAACGGGTTGCTGTTATCGAGTGAACAATTTATGATGTATTCTTGTAAGTTCGATTGTGAGTACGTATTAATAGCTAGTTGTTTTAAAGTGTTCCCTGTAGTATTTATGGTCGCTCCTCCCTCTCAGTTCCGTCTCGAGACTCGGAGTCGCGAACCGAGATACCATAGACGTGACGAATGTTGTGACTCGATGTATTATAATTTTAGATAGCTATATTCATCGCTACACATATTATTATAAACTTGACTTTATATGCAAAATGATTTATGGCGTGAATATAAATATACTTATATTGTGTAACGATTTCATAATTTTAGTAATATTCTTCTGAACTGGTTTTCAAACAATCGGTTCGTATTATTAAACAGCTTTTGTTACTCGTTATTATTTCAGAAATGCAATATATTATTAAGATGTAGCCAAATGGGAAAGGGATCGAAGTCCCATTGGCTAACCGAAAGTATTAAAAATGAAATTCACTTTGAGGAATTTATACGTACCTACATCATCAACAGCTAAAAAAACATTGTGAACACTCATCCCACATTTCTTAGAATATCTTCTTTAGGCATTTACCAACCTGCATTGTGTGGACTATGCTCTCTTAGATAGAAGAGAGAAGGAGACCCGTTCCTAGCAGTGGAACATAATAATATAAAGGTTACTATTAGAATATATATATACATTTGTTAGTTTTTTAGTTTCACGATTTTAGTAAATATCCCAACACACTTAA
The DNA here is from genome assembly GCA_947095525.1 of Trisateles emortualis. NCBI lineage: Eukaryota > Metazoa > Arthropoda > Insecta > Lepidoptera > Erebidae > Trisateles > Trisateles emortualis. The sequence continues at coordinate 7,933,758 of OX352735.1, read as the reverse complement.
GAAAGAAACGTGATGATAATAATTTACCCGTTGTAGTAGCGTAACGAATTGTTTCACATTGTATATAATCGTGAGTCGTGCTGCTTTCAGATTATGTATTTTTTAGCTATGGTTACACGCATGCTTAACAGGTTACTTGACCTTTCAACATTGTTTAAAATTACCCATATACGTGCAAAATACATGCAATTCACGATAAATTGTAAACAAACCCTGCTTGTAATTGACCCTTTAAACTATAGAAAACTTTATTGTGAAAGTTAAACTTAAAACTGTACCCTTATCACGAACATTTTTGAAGTATCGTTATAGTAACGTATTCGAATAGTAATAGTAAACTTTTGTATGGAAACTTGATCAGCGCTCCGTGGGCGTATTTGGAACTAAAAAATGGTAGCACGAACACTAAAGTGACATTTCGTATAGTAATCGTATAGTTATCGAGTAGTAAAATTGAATGAAACTCTGGAAAACGGTAGCACGAACATTTTTTTTGACGTATAGTATCGAATTTCTCGATAGCTGGCTATCGAGAAACTCGCAAGTGCTCTCACGGACATTTTTGAGGTGACAATGCTATCGAAAGGTAGTTAGCCGTGCGTTATATTAGTGAATTAAGTATAATATTGTTTTTATGACCAAACAAAAATCGTTCTGTGGCATAGATACTATTATTTATTACAACTACAAAATAAAATACTTTTTTAAAGTTATATTTTTAGCCTTACTTTGCTTTATGCAAAGCAAAGCAAAGTTAGGCTAAAAATATAACTTTAACTTTAAAAAGGTATTTTTTTTGTACACAACATACCTCTTAATAATTAAATAACACTAGTTAATTACAATAATAACATAATCCTTACTAATATTATAAATGTGAAAGTTTGTAAGAATGGATGGATGGATGGGTGTTTGTTACTCTTTCACGTAAAAACTACTGAACGGATCTGGATGAAAATTGGCACACAGATAGATTATGGTCTGGAATAACACATAGGCTACTTTTTGCAGCGATAACCGACATCCACGCGTGCGGAGCCGCGGGCAACAGCTAGTATTATTATATTTGATGTAAAGTATTGTAAAGACATCATATATTATGTTATCATTGTACCTAGCTAGTGTTGTTATTTAAATATTAATAGGTATTTTGTGTTATAGTACTTATTTACCTCTTTTTACCATGTTTATACTAATATTATAAAAAGAAAAAATGAATTTATATGTTTTTAATGAATTCCTTAATTTAATAACTATGCGACCGAATGTAATGTTTTTTTTCACTAATTAATGCTACATTATCACTGAGAAATTGTATTAGAAAAAAAATGGTTCCTATTTTTTTTCTAATACAATTTCTTTAGAGAACTAGGTAAATAATTGTTTACCGATGCAATGTTGGGACAGGCCACTAGTTATTAATATTTTTATTGCTTGTAGCCCACTGTTAATAGTGTAACTTAATATAGGCACCTACTTAATGAATATTGTAACAAAAATGTTAATCTCATATACCTACCAACATATAAAGTTTTCTACCTATCTAATTTTATTATTGTAAGGTAATAAATAAGTTGCAACCACATGACAATTAAAAAATATTTATTATAAAAGTATACATATAGGATAGGTACTAAATAACAATAATTAACATTTCAACCAACAATAATGATATATAGTATTCCACCCCGTTTTTCACAACTCAGAGTAGTAACGTAAAGAACCATGACCTTTCACAGTGGTAGTGACTCTATGAAGCTTTTGTTAATACATCCTACTGTCTCAGTACTGATTTGGGCTTTGGTGGTATGATGGGACTCATCATTGGCAGTAGTAGTCCTTAATTCTTGCTGTAACCTGGAGTATCATGGGGTATTCATCGCCTGAAAGAACAAGAAAAAAAAAATTAGTTGCATAAATTATATTCTATAGTAATCTATAGGTAGGCCATTATATGCAAGAGTTGTCAAGGTTGGTATAACAACACACACATGAATGGGTATTATCTTAGTAACATATATTATTGTATCACTTAGTAGTGGTGAAAATATTGTGCATATTTTATGCAATTTCTGAATTTCTTGTGCATATACAATAAGGTCAGCGGTGTGTGTCTCAGGACTATATTATACAGTGAGTAGGTAAAATATAATATATCAACTTACTAATCAATGTTGCATACTCCCTAAGACCCTCTTTTGCAGGTGGTATTACAAATAAAATACTTAGTCCCCCCTTTAGAGGTAGTGTGTCTGTTATAAGTTCTTGAACAATGTGAAAATGAACTATCATATTATTAGGTAATATTATTTCCAAAAAATTATGGCAATTTGTATACATAAGCAAAATAGCAAATAATATATTATAGTTATATCTATATCCATTTTGCTGTTATAAAATTGCACAAAGCATGCTAAAACCAAATTCAGGCAAAGCTATTCCAACTGTTTTATTTATTTAGAGTTTTAGTCTTTCCTCTATCATTATGTTGGGTTATCACTATTACACGACACCTTGCAAAGCAAATGAAGTAATTATGCACACAACATTCGAACAAGTGAAAATAGACGTGCTGTGTAGTGTACCTTTTAGTGTGAATCAATTTATATAAAAATGTAACTTACTTCCCGCCACTTTTATTCACTCCAAGATTCTTCTTGGCTGTTGGTAAATTCCTTCCACTTTTTAGTAGCCCAGTGGTATCCATTTGTTAAATTCAGTTAAAGGTAAGATATATTCTGCATTCCTTGATTGTTTCAGACTACGTTTTATTACTTTTATTCACTATTTAGTTGTTTTGTTAACAATTATAACAATATTTTAATATATTTGGAAATACGACGAATTCCGCGCGTAAAAAGTCACATTCATTCAACAGTCAAACAAAACTCCAAATTTGAACAAAATGGCGACGTTTAGAAATTGATAAGCTTAAAGCTTTTTTGAAAATTAATGTATTTAATTATAATATTGTAATTTAAAGTAAATAATAATTCAACTTTACATATTACACAAGTTTGTAACATTATATTTACATTTTGTTACTTTTTAAGCACAGTTAATGTTTTGATGAATTTAATAATAGCAATTTTTAAACGTGTCATTCGTTTTCATTCGTTCAAATTGATAATGTATACTTGGCATTATTTTACTATAGTATCGAGTTCACGAGAGTAAAATTTAAGCGTTCGTGCTACGGATGATTAAAGTAATAGTATCGAATCCGTTTTCGTGTAGTAAACTCGATACGAATACTTTACGATAGTGTGGAATGTTCGTGATAAGGGTACTGTATTCATATAGGTCACATCGCGATACGTATTCTGGTAGATGAAAAATTTCAAATGAGACGTCTGCTAATTTGCCAACCAGATATGCAGACGAGAGTAGATCCTAAAGAAAGATCCGGCAAGAAACTCAAGCCATTCTTTTCAATCGCCAAATAGTTTAAATTTGTGTAAAACTGTTCATTAACAAATTACTTTTTACGTGTCATTATCTCTTTGCCTACCTATTTAAAGCTCAAGCAGGCCTTTTTGAGCCCATGCTACTTGGGAATTATCTTTAATTTGAGGTTGACACTCATACAAATGTTTTAAAAATAATATTTTGTTATCTTATTTAAAGAAATTGTCAGCTACAAGTGCGTGCGTCGCAAAACCAAAAATGATGCCAATTTTTTACGTCATGTCGTTTGCGAAAAAAGAACATCAATAGTAGACAGACCGACAGACAAGAATAATCTTCTAACAAAAACGTTTTTCCGTTGGAAGCATGAATATCTAAAACAACAAAGGCTGAGCAGTAATAAGTAAATCAAATATATAAGCCGTCAATTTATCTTCCGATTTTTTGTACCATCGCCAAGAGACTAATTGTATTCTAATTTTATAAGCTTCTGCGCATAACTGAGAAATAATGATAAAGGTAGGTGTTGTCTAATGAATAAACTTTTTTATAATATAATTAATACTAACAGCCTTTTATTATGTTGATATTACGTTATCATTTGTTTATTTAACTTCACCTTATTGCCTAATTTACCCTAGTACGTTTAAATTATTATATGAACTGTAGTTATATAGTTAGACTCAAGACTTAACAACAGTTGAAATATCAGTCTTCAAATATCAATCGTTGAAAGGCTGCAATAAACTCATCCTCTTTTTTAAAAACTTTTGTAAAAAGGTCCGCAACTAATAGGTCGATTGATTTGTCATTCCTAATTTGTAGCCTACGATGACTGTCGAATTAAAAAAAATTGTATGAAAACAAAAACTTATTCAGATATTTATAAAAATAGTTACAGTCATCATCTTCTTGTTGGATTTAAGAAAAAAGTAAATATGTACGTTACTCTTCACTTATAATGTCAACTTAGTTACAAGAACCCTTATCGTAGTTTTCTTGTAACACGTGTTAGTTAGAATTACTTGCTCTATTTCGATCCCATCAAAGATAGCAAATCGACGACTATACCGCGTACTTTATAATTTCTTAGTAAGCGTAGTACTATTTCATTCTGCTGAGTAAGTGTTGTCTTTACCACCTACAGCAAACCTACGCTATACTCGAATTATTGAAACTACTCATATGTGACAAAAGTAACGCATCTGTGATATTGCCTTCCATACCGAATATGTAACTTTTATGTATACAAATCGTAGTGTGGTCTAGCTGCAAATAGATTGAAGCATCATGGGAACACTTCCCGTTGGTCAAGAAATACCGAATAAAGATGACAAATATCCTGGTTTAGACATCGAAATGTTAATTAAAATTGCTTTCATAAAACCATTAAGGATATAGATATCCTCCATATAAACAATATTAATGGCAAAATAAATGTGGTAATTCATTATTTGATTAATTCATATATGAAGTTATTTCGGTAATTCATTATATGAAGTTATATTCATATAACTTCAGCTTTACTTAAGCAGGTACCTAAGTGATACGTATGTAAATACAGTATCACATTGTCAGTAAATATTATTATAACTATCACAATAATCAAAGCTTTAGTAAAGATGTACTCGAAAGTACATAAAATTTTAACATCAGATTAATATTAGTTATCTACTTGATAGTATGTTACGATAATTTCGGTTACATCAAGATATAACAAAAATATTTTGGTACAGGTCTGGAACTATGCCCAGTAATATATTCAATCCCGGCTACATATAGTATAAGTCTCATGAGACTTAAACAAAAATGGTGACATGGTTCATGCACGAAAAGATACGTTAGATGAGTAACTAGCTGTTTTCAGTGATTTCATTCCTCGTAAAACACCTACAAGACTATGTGGATCTTTCATTACTGTAGAAATGCCTATTGATGACTCTCATGTGAATTTGACTTCTTTAAGCAGCAGGCTTTTTGTTATATTCTTTCTTAGCTGACGTCTTTAGGGTATATGAGAAACTTTCGTAATTAGTAATAGTAATATTATGAATAAATATAACACTATCTAACTGATTCTTAACCTTTTAAATGTAGCTGAACAATTTTGCTTCGTAGATAAGATAAGAACAGATTCCGTGAGCTGGTAGCCTTTATTAGTAATCAGTAATAACTTTTACGAGTTGCTCTTTATGTTGTTGGCAATACAGGAAGATAAAAAACTAATTCTAACATGAAACACCGTTCTTAAAGCTCAATTATTTTCTTATAATTTATCTACGTCTATTTATAGATTTAATGGGCAGTACTGAACTCAGCAGCACTTCCAGTCACGTGTACTGCCATGATCAACACACATTATGTACTGTGTTTAGATTACATTCAAGCTGTATACAAGATTCTAAACCAACGCCTACGAAAACCTCGATAATTCATTTATTAAACACTTACGATGAAGCCACTTTGTGAAGTAATAGCAGTAGTAATAGCAATTGCTTTAGAAGGTCAAGTCCAATGAATCGTAAATTGTCATTAAAGTTCTTGGAATTAATCTTGAGATGTAAGGTACATATGCCAAGGTAAATGTAAGGCTCATTTATACGATGCAGGTTCTGCAAAGAAAGTTTTATGCTGTTTATGTTCTATTAATTGACAAAACTTATAGTTTAGTAATACTACCTTATCAGACCTTAGATATTTGCATTTTTAAAACCCTGCTGCAGATATTAAGATGTTTTAAGTTTGAGGCCTTTGTCTGTTTGTATCATCGTAGTGGAAAACAGTCAATTTGTTTAAGAATTTGTCTGATTTCATTTTTTTTTATTATGAGATCTGTGTCATTAAATTTAATCCAAGTGAAGAATCATCCAGTAATCATTCAAATTGAGATGTAGGTATTTACAATTTAGGTGTTTTACATACTTGTTGTATCAACATTATAATCAAAATAACAGATGTGTAAACGTGCTTTGTTGTTCACATTAATTTACTTACATTATTAAAACGTGTTTGTATAGGGCTTTCATCATCAACAATATCAATGTTAATTGTAGTGTCTGAGAATGCAGCTATCACGCGACTTTATTTTAATTCGCAACAGCAACGTGTGTATTTATATTAGGTATCTATTTTATAATGTCGTCATTTCGTCGGAATTTTTTCGAAGGTCATATAAGGTGGGTGGACCATGGAAGGCCATGCTCCTTTGAAGGCCAACTATAAAAAAGTCGTAGTTATTGTCACGTGACGACGAAATCCTTCCACTCACACAAAGCTCATTCAAACTAAAGGACACAGACGCGGGGGCGAAGCGCTCGCGTCGCTATTTTGTTAGTGCGGCCCCCCGCTTCGTAGACTGCGGTCGTCGATGTCAAAATTATAATACGCGCTCACAGCAAAAGGTAGGTTTTCACGTAACTCACTTATTATTATTTTATTTTTTTTTACTGTAAATTGTAATATAGGGATTTGTTATGGATCTTAAGAAAAAAATAATAAGTTTGTTTTGATTTTAGTTAAAATATCGGAATTGTTCCTATGAAAGCCAGTGGTTCCTTATAAGGCCTATTAAAAATTTGGCGGTTGGCCTTGCTAGGGTACATGGGCCTGGTTCTTCGGATGATGAGCCTTTAACTATCCTAATAAAGGATAAAGAAAAATCATTTCATAATTTTTTGCCTACTCCAAACTACGCTACGACAAAGTCTACACGTCCTCGGCAAAAAGCTATTAATTATAATAGTTAACGATTTATTTAAAACTAAAGAAGAAAAGGATAAGGTGAAGCAAACGACGAGTAAGAAAAAAGGGAAGTCTACAAGTAAGCAAAAGCTAAAAAAGAGAAATGATTCCATAAAACTGCTGAAAAAAGAAACACGACAGCAAAAAAGCATAACATTGAAAATGAATGAGAAGAAGAAGAAGAAAAGCATAGAAGGTGAAGAAAAGAAATGGTATTGTCACGCATGTGGCGAATGTAGAATCGAAGATATATAATTTCTTTTAAATATTAAACATTCCAGACTACAAGACTGATTATGTGCCATTGTAAGTTCGTAATAATAATAAGAGTACTTAGTCTGTAGTGTCTATTCACTGACGTGAATAATACAGTGTCTATTATTTTAATAAATACCTATAAAAAAGATCTTAATTTTTATTTTGGCCTTACTAGGATCATTTTGGCCTTACAAAGAACCTACCCATAAGAAGGCCATTATAGCTCATTTTTGTTTTTATAATTTCATTATAAAACGCATTGGTAACTTATTTGTTATTGATATAATACCAACTGTCATATTTTTTAAATAATTTCCATTGATACTTTCTTAGTTTTTATGATAGTGATCAAGGAACGTTCATTAAGTGTTTTATAGAATATTATATATGTTAAGCATTTAATACTCTGTTTAAATGAAAAAGCTTTTTATAAAGTTTTTGTAAAAGTGGATATTTTGATTATGAGAACTTTAGTTTTAAGTTGAACGACTCATGTTTAATATTGGCCTTATATGGGGCCCTGTTCCTTACAAGGCCCTTTGGAAGAGTTCAACAAAACTAAAGCTTAATAAATAGTGATTGCATTTAGAGTAAAAAAAGTAATTTTTATGTTACACAATGAAACAAAGTGCTAATCAATAATTTGTTTCTGTCATTTATCCCGTTAATTAACCCATAAAAACGGTTTATTCGTTACGGTGGCCATCTATGGTCCACCCACCTTAGATGAAAACTTAATAGTGTTTCTACAACTATTACATTCACTTGCATAATTAATCCAATTTCACGATAATGCTTAACATTATCTTGGAAAAGATAGTGTCAGTTAGACAGCATAACAACCATCCATCTCAACCCATAAACGTCCCACTGCTGGGCACGGGTCTCCTCCATACATTTGGAGGGATATTAGCCTACTTCACCACGCTGGCCAGACGGGTTGGTATAGGGTTTTGTTTTGAGTTTTCCCTTTCTTGCAGTGGATATTCTCGGCCTTACTTACTCCCTTAGTCGACTCTTACGATACCCTCGGGACGGAACGGGGTGGTGACATTTGTATTCTTAATCCGTCACCACACGGACAAGCATAACAACCAATTATTTTTTATTCTTAAAATAAAACAAGCAAATAAGATGTCGATTACAAACTAAAATAGAGAAACGAGTTATTAACGAAAATGTAAAAAGTTGTACTTATTAAAATAGCAGAGACAGTTCAAGATTAACTATATGTAACGTAGGTACCTTATACCTTCACTCTATCATTTTCTAATCTGCTTTTTACTGCAGTAAGAAATATATCATATAGAAACAATATTAAAGAGCTAAAAATACTTCCCATGCTGAACTTGCAATAAAAACACTACATGTCGGTCATTAATCTTCTCGCCAATAGAGTTAACAAGGTTTGTAGGCGTGGAACTAACAGCCTATCATGACTAATTATATCCTTGCAATTTTCAGCCCAAGGCTGCGATATATCCGGTGCTTCATATCATAAGCGGGTATTGGATATAATCTTAAATGTAACAAATATTTATTGCTGATTGGCAAACCAATGTCTGCAACAACTATTAATATAATCGTCACTATCCTTATTTGCAAAGCAGTCATTTATTTAATAATTAATGTCTGTAAATTTTATTTATTTATTAATGTATTCATTTATTTATTCATTAATCTATCATAATACAGAAGGAGAAATTGCCTGACTGGCATCGACGTACAGGCTGCAGAAGCTGGAAGTCTTAATATTACAATTTAAACATTATTTCTGAATTCTCCATTCCAAATTTACAAAAAAATTAGCGGCCCGTTCCGACTCCGACTTCCTTCGCTCGTTTTTTTTCGTAAGAATCTTCTACAAAGTATAAGAAAACTTTAAAACAAAGTATGAATAAAATTGATAAAGTTGTTCTCAAGTTATGGCGTGAACAAGGGAAATAGGGATTTAATTTTATGTAAACCTATAGAAAAATTATATAAGATTATAGCAGATACTTTGCATGTCTATAAATCAAGAGAAAGATATCCATCCAAGAATAATCGTTACTATTCCAACTGAAATAAAGGGAAGGTTTGTCCAGCACCTTTTTACCATGAAACAATTGCAACTAAGCTTATCGCTACCTTCCTTGAACTGCGCACCGGGGAAATACATGCAATGACAAAGGATTCCCTGTTTACCGAAAACTTGTTAAATCACTAGACTAACTATATAATAATGAGAATAATAGTAACCCATATTTTAAGCCCACTACTGGACACGGGTCTGCTTTACCCAATATCAATAGAGCAGAAAGGATGAGAGAGCTTAATCCATACTCAGAAATTGGGCTACGGTTGGTCACCTGTAGTCCAATTTCTGAGTATGGATTAAGCAATTTATTTCTTAAATTCACTGTAGACTTACAGTGAGCTATAATATCCTTCGACTACTGAGAGATAGGTCTAGTGGTCAGATGACATCGTAGTTATAGCTGGTAAACAATGGAGAAAAGTTCAATGGGACCGTAAATAAATTTAAAGTCTTTACCCAACAGTGTCTGCAAAAAGCTTAAAATGGTGATGATGATGATGAATACAAGATGGTAACAATAAATTATAACACCAAAATATGATGCAAATCCCATGCAACGATTACAAGAAGCATCACTACATAGTCAAGCAAGCCTTTAGTTACATTATTGAAGTGCAATAGTCGGTAAATGTCACTTATCAGTAGACTAACATAGACTGATAAAGTGCGCTTCTATGTCAATAGCCTAGTGGCCGATTCCATGGAACTAATCCAAGTACAAACAGCGATAACATTTCAACATAAACACTTCTATTTGTTTTAATTGTGATGCTTTTTGTTGCGCATTACTTCCGTATCAATAAAATGTAAGGAATGCGAAATTGTTTGATGTATTTCACGATGCATCAAATTTACTAGGTATTTCCACTCATCTACATAAAAAGTTTAAATTCAAATTGTTTATTTTGCAAAATATAGGTACAGAGGGTTGACATATTATAATGATTATGATGGTATCACTATACTTTGCCTCGCGGCATGCAAAAAAAATGAATGTTATAAATTACTAATTTCAATGATATTCAATTAAAATTAATAAGATAGGTCCACATTAATTTAAAAAAATACAATTCAGATCAAATAAACGACACAAAATAATTCACATATAACAATCATAACCCATTCATTTAATTATAAAATGTATCTTTGAGGTATTTGCCAACGGAATAATACCTTTTTTCCAGCAGAAGACACTTTACTCTACCCTTAAATATATTAATACCTACTGTATACTGCCAATATTGATTTCGGTAGGTGATTATAAATAAATGGAGCCATACACAATATGCTCTTGTTTAAATATGCTGTAGTATATTAGATGGACAGTCGTTTGAAATTTTGTTTTTGCTCATAAATAAAACCTTGTTGTACCAAGTATCAAAGATGTGACAATCTCACGTATGACACTTCAAAAATAAGTATCATAAGACATGATCATAAAACAGTGTTTAAAACATGTTTTTATGCAGATAATATTACGTCAGTTAAAACGCATGTTTACAATTTTCTAGCCAGTACTTATAGCAAGCAAGTTCACGGTTAACGAGTAGTTAAAAAGCTTAAGGTTGAAGTAATTATGGGACATGGACATGTTAAAGTTACCATCTGCATGTCAATTTCTTATACTTTGTATTTTATAATAGGTATGGTCGCTGTAAAAGTGTTAAAAGTAGAAAGTTTTTACTTTAACATAATGCCCTAATGCATTCAACTTCACAATTTGGTCATTAAGGTATCGAAGCATCTTTTTTAATAAAATAAAATTATATAACGACCAAGACACAAAGTATCATAAATTTCTCCATTTCTATTGGTGTCGTAATATAACTACCTAATATCTCAGATTAAAGCAATTAAATATCAACTAAACTAGCCGGCAAGAGATGAGTAACATCTGTTTATAACTAATCTATAGCTCAGCCTATAATTAATTTAATAGTCCTAATAACTGCCTCAGGGCATTCAAAATAAAACAAATTTTTTTCTCGAACCATTAGAGATAATTGATTCCGACGATTTAAAAAAGAAAAATAAAACATAATCATCGACAGGTCGTTAAAGGCACATTTATTGAGGCAATGCAAACGAAAATGAAATCACTTTCGTCAAAACTTGGCGTTCCGATCATGTTAGTCGTGTTAGTCACCTGCTAATAACAATTTAATGTTTTCCTAAGGTTATTCTTACCGGACTTGCCGCACCGCGCACTCCCCAGCACCACAACTCTTATTCGATTAACTGTCATCTTCATTAGTCCGTTTATAGAGTCACTGCACTTATTACTAATGTATGTGCATCTAAAATCTGTCTGCTACGGTCGTACTCGTTTTATAAATGCAAAATATTCGATTTTCAAGAAAGATCGCGTTGGCGGCAATATCAGCTGTTATTCCAAGATGGCGGACGCACGCGCGCACAACGCACCTGCTTGCGAGCGACTGCCGTCAAACGAAATTGGCGCAAGGCGCATTCAGGCACGTCTATTAGAGTGAGCAGTGAGAGACATTTGAATACAAACTCATTTGTCTTTCAGTATATTTTTTGTTTATGCATCGGTGCATCGATCGATAAAATATTATTGACTACTATTCTATAAAAAACTACTTCACGGACTTTGATTTGTACTCAAACCGTCAATGTTAATTTACAACCCGCATGGGACAAAAACAGCAATTAATTTTCGATAATCTACAGCACATGATGATGCATATTCTTCAATTGTTGACAATAGCTTCTAATTAAGATGTAGACCGTACGGTTTTTATAAACCCACATAGCCTACCTAGATAGACTAGGTTACAGACATGGCGTGCCAAAATGTGCAGATGTAGCGTGCTTTACAATATGGAAAGTTTACCCGTGTTAGCAACTGTTAAAATAATTGGGCTAATGATGATTCGCTGCGGCAACAATATTTTTTGTGCGTTAAAATTTCAATTGCAGATCCAATAATAACGTTGAAAAAACTGTGACAAGCGTTTAATGGCTAAATGAAATGTTTGACAGAAACGGACAGTAAGCTTTGGAGTCCCCGATTTGTTGATATCAAGGAGTGCAGGGTTTGTCGTGGTACTATCAGCCAATATTACGGTTAGGAGAGCAGACTGTGCGCTTAATCCACGGAATGTATGCCAACAGCCAATACTCGTCGACATGTGATATGATATAATGTACAGTCGTGTTGTAAAGCGATAACAAGTAGGTGCTTTTGTAATTTATTTCGTATTGACTTTATAATAAAAGATAAGTGAAAATCATAATAAAAGTATTACATTGCTTAATTAAATAACTTAATTATTAAGCAATTTTTGATACCTAATTACCTCAATATACGCAATAAGAAATCAAATAGTGCGGGAACCATTGTGAATTAAGAAAATCAAGTGAGATATAGTGTTTTTAAAACAAAACTCAGAAAATAAGTATCTATAAGTACTTAGGACTTTATAGATATAAGCTAAAAGTTTTGGTAAAATAACAGACAGGTTAAAAAGCACCATTACCTAGCACGATATGTGCTAGGTAAGGGTTAAAACTAAAACAATTTTATATAGCATTGTATGTAGTGACGATAACATGGTAAAATGAATGTTACGTATAGAATTCGATAGTATTTTGTAAAATTACCATTATTTTTTATGTTTGCTTAAATACCAATAGCCTTTGTTAATGCTAGGTAATATTTTGCTGAAGGCATAAAATATGTCCCTTATATAATTAGCAAAGATCATAATTATTTTAAAACTAGCTGATCGGATGACGTTGTTCTATCTCGTTTTCGTTTTTAAAAAGACAACCCCCGCACTAGAGAACAAGCTCTGTGTCGCGGGGGACTTTACAAACATACAATTAACGGACACAAATTACACCCAGACTCAGAACAACTCTTTGTGGGTCACACAAAGTTTTGTCCCTGTGTACCGACCCCACAAACTCGTGCACAGCAGGCGCATACTACGGCCACTGGACCACCAAGGCAGTCAAAATAAAATGTAATGATTTTGAAATAAAAATCTATTTACTGGATCTTCCTTTCTGGCAGAACCATGGTTTTTCTTTATTTGACATACGTGGTCAAAACTTTATTTTGGTACTTACACGTCATTCACTTTTCTCATAGAACTTATTAAAATATAAAATGTGCATAACGAGGTATCCTTCAAGGTTTAAATCAGTATCAGTGCAGACACGAATTCGATTAGATACTGTGTAATTGGTTATTTAAATGATTGAGATAGATAAAGCACGCAACGAGTTCTCGAAGAGACCAAACTGAAACACTTTTAACACGAAGTGTACCCGATGACACAAATATTCATATGCGTGCAGTGCCTAGAGGGTAGATGGCGGATTGACTAACTGCCAATATTTTACTTATTCCAATTCTGCATGTTAGGAATATTTCGCAATGTTTTTCATCAACTGTTGAATAATATACGATTAGTTTTTGCTACGAAATCGAGGATTGTGTTGTTTCTTAATACATTCTACAGTTTTGTTTCATTTTAATAGGACGCCCTAACGGTTTTGTATAGAAGAATTTTAACAAGCCCTTTGTTAGCTCGCTCCTAATGTCGCATGTTCTTAGTTAGTGAAATAGAGTGTCTGTCGTCGCTGTCTGTAACTATGAAAACAATGATGTATGTAGACAGTAGAGATAAAGCTTATTGACACCAAACAGAATACAGCACATGACAAACGTGAATTCAAATTGTTAGAAGTGTATTGATTAGTTTTTATTATCAATTTATGTATTGGCAATCAACAGTGGTATATTGATCAATGTGACTTTATAAATAGAAAAAAATTAAGCATAATTGGAGAATCCGATTGATTAGGCAAAATTTTACTTATAAATTAAACTTCGAAAGTGTTATTTTTAAGTAGGTAGTCCACAAACTTGGGATACTTTCAAGAACACCGAAATGTGATAATTACGGACTTTCAAAACTGTAACTTGAAAATCCAATGACCCCATTAGGTTCATCGAAACTGCAGTTACAGTTGACATGCGGTTTCAAAGATACAATTGTTTTATAACTGCGTGCCGTCTACAATCAAACAATTGCGTCAATATTACAAAACGCATCCTTATTGCAATTTCCGAGCTAACTAGCCATCCAAATGCAGATTGTCAAATTTTAAAAAGATCATATCGTATAAACATAAACTATCACCGAATACTGAGCATCACAATCAAACTTTTTTTACTGCTGACAAGAAACGCTTCGTTTCAAGTTTCGTTTCATCCTTCTACTAGACTGCCACCAAGTTACAAATAGAGAATCGCTATGGAATTTAAAACGAAACTCGAACTCATACAAAGTTGTCCAGCCGTACGTTTAAAGGCGTCAAAATAAAAATGTAAGCAGGGATGAGGCAGACGATCGCAGAGATTGTAAGACTTCTTTGCGGTCTAACCCTCTTGCCGAAGGGTAATATCTCTGAGCCGTATAATATGTGTGACGAATATTGGCCTGAATTTTAAAGCAGAACATTTGCCTTAAGAATTGTAAAATTTAGCAGATTTTAACATCTACCGACATTCTCGTACTATTATTGTTGCTTATGAAAGTAAGTAGTTACCTGGTTAATTTAATACGAATATAAATACAGATTTTAAAGTCTTGTATTTGATTTCCTGGTTACGAAAAGGCTAACGTCTTCTAACACTGCGGTCATGATCCCCTCTGTAGAAGCTTTCTGTCTTAACGAAAGTACAATTTTACTTTATCAAATTTTAAAAGTTTGCACAGTTCTAGAACATACACTAAAAAAATAAACGTTCTCCTAAATGCAAGTTTGCAAAAAATAGCATTGATCTATTTGATAAGTTTTAGATAACAGAACCAAAACATTAACAATGTCGTGTTTATTTCCATTCAAAACATAAATTTTCCTCCGTTATCAGATTGACCCATAAACGCTAATAAATCTTATCTTAACTGTATTAGATAACTGACTGATATCCTACCCACAACTTATCGTAATTAGAGTTCAAACAATTTCCTTTTTTTATTTAGTTTTATAAGAGAGGTGGGGCACATTACAGGCTAGCAAGCTAGTCTGGGGGAGGACCTCCACTTTTTAGAAGACCACAAGTAACAACACACATGAGTACAAGTCTCCAGTGCTCACTTAAGAGAAACTATTTTTTAATTAACTCAATATCTCTCTAATATCTGGTGTTCCAAGATGTAGGGTGTTAAATACACGAGTCATGATCCTGATATTGCAAACGTCCATAGGCTACGGTAACTGCTTACCATCAGGCGGACCGTTCTTGTTTGTCACAGAGGTTGTATTTAAAAAAAGTTCTAAAATTAAACGGTTTAGCATCTGTGATCAATTTTCCTGTTGCTCTTTTAAACGTAGCAGCTCAGGAAATATATCGACAACATCCGTTTGCGTGGTTAGCGCACAAATGTGAAAAATACTGTCATGTTGCTAAAACCAAAATAGATTACCATTAGGTAGATACGTGGACAAAATTACGTAGCGTTACTTACGTATAATCGACTCTCATAATAAGTCTGTTGAAAAAACTAAAATTTTATTTTTAATTAGAGTTAACCTATCCTTAATAGTGGCAAAGTTATGCTTTGCCACTATTAAGGATAGGTTAACTAACACACCGCTAAGTAAATTTTTAAAAAAAATGACTAAATAAATTAATGACTATCTATGAGAAAGATTTTCTAACCTGCCAGTTGCTACAGAAGGTTCTAATCAATCTTCAACTAACTAAATTATAGAGAAAACAATTGTGCAATAATACTTAATGTTCACCGTAAAAGTTTTTTTTTTTAAACTTGATTGGTAAAAAAAACAAAAATGTTCAATGTGTATGCTTCCACTCTACTTTGTTCCCAATAAAATTTCAATGGCTGTGTAAATCCTATCTTCTATCTTTTTATTATTATTCTGTCCTATTAAAACCCTATTATACTTATACAAACCATAATTTTGTAGATGAAATGAAATTTATAAAACATGTACCTACTGCGTACATAAATAGCTCCGTTATTAAGACGTTTGACTACAATATAATAAATATGGATATGCAAACAGAAATGCAATAATAATAAGTTGATCCGACATTTAATTGAATTTATATTTTAATAACCATAAATAAGTACATCTAGATACACATGTTCATAAAAAACTATGAAAAGTGGAACAGAGTCGCGACTCTGGTGTCACTTATTGAAATGTTGCCAATTTAGTATTAAATTTTACCCGAGTAAAAGAAAAAGTACAAGTCAATATTATATAATTCTGCGAACTAACAACCACTTACAACTACTAAGAATGCCACTAGTATGAGAAGATTTTTTTACAGAGTTTTGATTACTATGATCATATTCGTCCTCAATGTGTTACGTATATATAATATGGGTATCTTTTTCCAAAAAACTGTATATTATTATGTTGTATTTTTTTTGTAATTCTCAGAACTGCTGTCATTTCCTTAACATTTTTGTGGCCCTTATTAGCACCTAATTTATTTCCATGTTGACAAAGATACTTTGTATGGCGATAAGTGCATGACGTGTGTTTAAAAAAGGGAAATACTTAGTATTGTTCTGTTAACAAATGTAAAAAAAAAACTTTACTGTAACTCAAAAAAACTGAAACAAAATATACGAGTACTTAAGCATCCATTTTACAATTATTATTTGTCCAGATTGCAGTTGGGAACTAGTCAAGCCTTTCCTTCTCAGTCAGATAAAATTAACCTTCTGCGTGGTATCGAATTGAGAAAAATATACACATCATTCCGAAAATGAAGTGAATGTGCATCGACTCTACAGTTTTCCGAGGCATGAAGTTGTGCACTGAATATGTCTAAGAAAATAGTCACCTAAAATATATGTATGAAAATAAATTAAAGTAATATTTAATAGAATAGTAAATCTATGACAATATACATGGGGCCTACTATATCAACAAGTCGGTTGCATTTATGCATAGCGACGGGGTGAGTGAGGACTCCGCGGTGGATCTAGTTACCCGGCCAAGCAACGGGGACTTTATTCGGTAGCCACCCGATCTTAATCGCGGTGTAAAGTAAAAAAGGACCAACAAAATTCAAAACTAATTTCCGTTGTACACGAACAAGTTTTTATCGAGTCCATGTCTTCACTTCATTTTTATTTTATTTTCTTTATAAAATAAGCTCGGCTTAAGCAGTATATAACACGTATGATTGGTGTAAAATTAGGTCACGTTAACGGGTATTTTTTATAAAAATAAGTTGATTACGCTGCGTACGAATTAGCGAAACCGGTTGCGCCAAAGAAAATAGGGAAACTGTATGATTATGTAACATTACTTGGGAGAAATTTCTCCTTACTGAGAATGTCACTTTGCTTGTAGAAATTTATATTATTATATCAAGTTATTAAGACTCATGAATATTATAATACCCAATTCTAATCAGTTACGTGTTTGATTTGGTGTGTATAAAATTAATTGACTTGTCCACTAAATGTAAGCACGGGAATACCGTTAATAGTTAGGTGTTCAAAATGATTTGTTACTACTAGTTTTCTTGAAATTCGTTATTGCAGAATGAAACATTCTTGCCGTGGGTTGGTTACACTTAGTCATATAATTAGCTGACACAAGAACGACCAAGCACGTCATGAGATAGCCTCAAATCTCATGACCAAATCTGAGTCTAATTTTTTTCAAGAACGTAACCTAGGTACATAAAATTTGAGTTAAAAGCGCGTCGCGCTATTGGATTATTATTATTTAGACGTATCCGTTTCCTTTTACGCATCTCTTCTATTTTTATATTTAAGTTTAAAAATATGTTTGCCATAAAGCTAAATTTTATAATAAAAAAACTTAATACTCATATTCTTGAAGAACAATTAAATTAGCAAAATAATTAAAAAATCGAATATTATGGTTGATTAATAAAAATTTTTAATATTTTTAATTACTTGAAAGAAATGTGATATTAAAGAAAATAATAGATTACATTATTATTATTTTAAAAAGTATTTAAATATGCTATTTAAAAACAAACATCTTGCCTAGTATAAATGTTTATTAATTTGTTTTGTAAATGAAAGTCTTATTCGATAGACCGGTATGAACAAGGGCCCGTCTGCGTTTTATTTAGCCAATATATGGCCCTAATATAAAATTATAGCTATACCTTATTTAATACACAATGATGTTATCATTTTCCTCATTCAGTGATTGTTCTAAGAGCTCTATATTTAATAAGTTACGTAAGAAAATACAACAAAGGTATTGTTACTATCAACAAACAAGATAATGTAATAACAGGTTTGTACATCTAGTAGGTGTTTTATTACTAATTGGGAAGCAAATAAGCATAAGAGAGGTAGGGCGCCGTACTACTGAGCAAGCCAAACTGAGGAAGAACCCCCACCTTACAGAAGACCACAGCCATATAACTACACACAGCGGTGTAATTGTGTTCCTGTGTGTGAGTACGAGTCTCCAGAGCTCATTAAGGGATGCGTTTAGAATGGTAAGCAGTTACCGTAGCCTATGAACGCTTCCAACACCAGGAGTGTAACTCATGCTTTGCCAACCCTTTAAAAGTATTTTTACTTCTTTCTTAAAGAACCCCATGCTATTATAGCCTCTCGGCAAAACCTCAACAGAGAGTTCATTCCACGGCCTAATCGTACGGTAGGAGGAAACTCCTCTGAAACCGTACAGTACGACGTGATAGAGGTTCTAATGTGTAAATGTGAGGATGAACGGCAGGTGGCGGGAGGTGCGTCGATAGAACGTGACCGTCGGCATTATATCAAACAATTCCTCGGAACACGTCCCGCTTTACAGGCGGTAGACCTCATACAAAATGAAGTGTATGAATTTGCGATCAAGTGATAGGCTTTAAATTTAATTTCACTTCTTATTCATGTTAACTGCCAAAATTGTATAGCATCCAATCATGTATGTAGAGCAATGAAACGGTTCTTAATTTAAAATTGAAGCGTATACACGTTCTACCCTCAATCCTTAATCGAGTGAGTAGTGGCCAACTTGGTGACAGAGTTGTTCAGATCGAGACTCACATAGACCTTTATCGTGATCTAACGACTGTTAACAGTCAGGACAGAGTTTCCTTTGAAGTTTCCGTGCATTATTACGCAAAGAGTTCAGTTATTTAAACTTTCAATTAAATTTATTCTAATAGGTAAGTATATTTATAAAAAAACAAGTATACTCAGAACTGCGACCTCAATCAGATATTTTATTTATAGGTATTTCAATAAGAAAGAAAGAAACGTTTATTGCTACAATTAGAGACTTAAATGTAAGACTATGAACTATAAATGTAATAATATATAGGAGGTAATAATAATAAAAAAAATATCCTAAACAAGACAAAACAAAGTGCGATGATTGTTTGTAAATAGTTTAGGTTTAGTAACTTTTATTTTAATAACTATCCTTGTAAATCTTATTTAAAAAATGTATGTAGGTACCCCTTAAAATTTTGATTTTTTTTTCACTATTAAGAAGCTTCAAGCCAGCACTCTATTAGGTACTTTTTACCGATGACGCACCATGCGAGCAAAGCTGCGGGTGGAAGCTAGTACTGAATAAAGCCCTTTTTCCAATGTTTATTTAAATATTTACTGAAAACAGTGAAAACATAATATTAATGTCACTCAACAATATGTCACCTAACCGTATTGGGTATGAACGTTCCGTATTGAATTACTATAATTTAAAGTAAAAAACAACTTTTTATCGCTAACCTTTTATATTTACACTAACTGTTCCCTGTGGTTCAACTCGCAAGTAATTTACTGCTCTGCTCCTTATGGTCATAGCGCGATACTAAGTAGCCTATAACCATCCTCAATAAATGCGCTATCAAAAGCAAAAAGAATTTCCTAAATCGAAGTTATAGATCCTGAGATTATTAAGTTGAAACAAACGAACAAACTTTTTGCCTTTGTAATATTAAAATGTATAGATTAAATTATCTTCCAATTACAGCTTACATATCGTAAATGCGGGTAGTTTCTGTGACAGACTTGGCCTAATTTCTTCTGTCGACTTTTTTCCTGTACGGGTCATCGAACGTGCATTTATCTCCATCAGCAACATGAACTGCATTATGCAAATTACCCGTTAAGAACAAACAGTTGTTATGATTTATGGTTCTGCCAATTTTTTTCCATTAACATCTTCGAACCGCATTAAAAATTTACACTAACCCATTCATACAGCTTTCTCAATGCGTTTTTTAAAATATTGTAAGTCAATATGAAACCTGTCAATGAGTTTCGGGTATAATATTGAATTACTTTTGAGGATCTCCGAAAAGAAAAGTATTCTTACCGATTTCGCAGCTCAACCGTGTGATTAAGGTAACGGGCTTTAATTATTTTTCTCTTTATAGAAATTGTAATTATGTACATTATTATGTGTAAATATGAGAATTGGAAGCATTTACTTGTTTAAAATGTCAGTAAATAAATACGTACTTAACTCAGCATAAACTTAAAAGGATTAATTACACCTTAGTCAACGTTTTGACTAGCCTGTTGGTGTAGTGGTTAGTGACCATAATTGCCAAGCCAGGGGGTTTGATTCCCATTCAGGTCAAATCTTTGTGTGATGAGCATGACTATTTTGTTGTGGGTCTGGGTGTAATTTATCTATAATATGTATGAATTTGGAAATATATGTGTAAGATTTATCAGTTGTCATCGTTACAAGCTCTGCCTAGTTCGGGAAGAGTGGTAATTCATTTGTTTTTCCTTTTTCAAGTCAAAGATATACCTCAATGTTATTTTTTAGCACAGATATAGGTGAAAGATAGAACGTGACACGGACATTAGTAGTAACTTACAGTAATTTTGATATTAGTTTACAAACTTCAAAGCTTTTACCCGTTTCCTATAGGTAGGATATATATATATATATCATGAAATCATTTGTTAGTAACGCTACATTACAAAAAGAATGCATTAAAAAAATTGATAATATGTCAGTCGAAAATTGATAACGAAGCGAAACGAAGCTAACTTAATTTACGCGTCTGCCGGCATCTTGTCATAATTCAGTTCTGTTTAATAAAGTTAGCTTAATTCCCCGAGTGGCCCGTGCTTTATGACTAGGAATATTTTAATATATTATCTATTCCTAATAGACTTTTGACAAAAGACCATAGACAAATAGCTACTCACAGTGACGTAATTATGTTTCTGTGCATGAGTACAGGTTTCCAATGCTCATTAATTAGAAATGCATTTTTTACCCATAACACATAAGCGTAGTGTTAAAAGTCTTTGGGTTGGGAACAAGCGAGTGATTCCACAGGTTTTGGAAGCTTTAAATCTTTATCCTTACTAATATTATAAATGTGAAAGTTTGTAAGAATGGATGGATGGATGTTTGTTACTCTTTCACGCAAAAACTACTGAACGGATCTGGGTGAAATTTGGCACAGAGATAGATTATGATCTGGAATAACACATAGGCTACTTTTTGCAGCGATAACCGACATCCACGCGGGCAGAGCCGCGGGCAACAGCTAGTATAATATAATATCCTGCAAACTACATTTCATGATAATCGTTAGAGCTATTTCCGAGATTCAAATTATACGAGTATATATATTATGTTACGGTAAATCTGATTAATTGAAAATTATTAATATTTTTACAAAATTATTAATAATAACCACATGTTTTGGTAAATGTGAATAATCGATCGAAATTTATTACTTTTAGTAGTAATTATTAATAATTCACGACACATATTGGTAAAAGTTAAAAAATAAATAAAAACCTAACCTAACCTAACCTAGGTTAGGTTTTTAACCTTATGTGAGCCGTAGTCAAGTGTAATTATTAATAATTCACGACACATATTGGTAAAAGTTATAAAATAAATAAAAACCTAACCTAACTTAGGTTAGGTTAGGTTAGGTTTTTTTTTTTTTAACCTAACCTAACCCCCCGCGCCTCTCGCACGTCGCACACACCGCCCCGCCCCGCAATCCTTGGCCACTTATTACATTTATCACTACTGGGGTTAAATTATTAATAATAACCGACAAATGTGATTAATTTATCAGTTTAACCTCGACTTTCGGTAATTATTAATAATAATAGATAATTATTAATAATCTTCAATTATTCACTCTTACCGTAACATATACAAGAATTGCTTGTTTAAAGGTGTTAGATTAGATATCCTCCCTAATTAATAAAATTGTAAGGAGATCTTAAGTTAAGTTAATCTACTAATGTAGTCCATTTTTCTTTTTCTGTTATTTTTTAAAGTGATTATATAGTTTTAGTATATTAATTTATGATGTATATAATATTATAAATAATTATATAGATTTGAGTAAATCTCATCTTGAAATACCGAAGAATTAACTTATTTCACGAGCTTTCTTCGTCACATAAAGTTCTATATGACTAATAGAAAAATCCTAACCACATTCATATTTGTATATTCGTCAATTGATTTTAAAACGCATTAACTAGTAACGCAAATGACGTACTGACAAATATTGTCTCACCTTGACATACACCCAAGTGACCAAATGCGTCACATACTTCTTAGCAAAGATATTAGAAACGGCAATCATGGGGAAGACCAAAAACATGGCAAAGCTTTTGTTACGTCACAAACTATACGTCAACTTGATAAATACTAACGAATATATAAAATTTAATTTCAAATTTCGCTGCATTTCGATGCATTTAATTTCAAATTTATCATGACTGTCAAAGTACAAGTAAAGTTTTAAGAGAGGTAGGGCACCATACTAGCGAGCAAGCCCGACTGGGGAAGGACCTCCACCTTACAGAAGACCACAGCCAAATGACTACACACAGCGGTGTAGTTGTGTTCCTGTGTGTGAGTACAGGTCTCCAGCGCTCATTTAGGAATGCGTTTTGAAAGATACGTATTCCTATCCCAGGGTTACTTCCATCTTGGAGCCCTGGTGTAGAAAAATGGGTTGGCAACACGCAAGTGATACCTCTGGTAATGCAAGCGTCTATAGGCTACGGATACTGCTTAACATCAGGTGAGCCGTATGCTTGTTTGCCACCCAAGTAGTATAAAAAAAAAAAAGTACATGATAAATTTAAAATTAAAATATTTATCAAATATGAATAAATATTTATGAAACCATTTTCAGTAGTAAAAAGTTGTCCTGATGAAATAGGCATGAATCTATACAGATGCATAGATTACACTGGTTTCCCAGAGCATAGTCTGCAAAGTCTATGAAAAAAAGTTCTAAAGATGTAAAGGTCATTTCTACTTTAATCTAGTTCCTGTGTCAATTATACCAGATAATACTTACACAATTTAGATGTTTCTACAGCTTTTCGCATCGATAATAACGCTTTAAAATGGCATTTGTGGCGACCAATTAGCGCGTTTTGGATACTCACATTAGGAACCACTCATAAAGGTAAGCTCCAAGACACAACGTTTATTTTTAATATTTATACTTCTAATATAATAATTATCCGGGCCGATTTCATTCACGATGGTCTATCTTAACGAGAATAAGCCTTATTTGTGGGATATACTATTATTTCTTTGTTATTGTGGGATTGGTCGGCAATCTGACTTTACCGATGAGTGATCAAGTGCTTTCCGAGGTACTGTAAGCTGTGTTTTTAGATAATGTTCATTCACCTTAAAACTAACTGCAGATACCAATAAGTGGCAACGAAATCTTTAGACCTTACTTTACTAATGATAAATAGGATACATTCATTAAGACGTCTCCATAAATAAATAATTACACCGTAATTAAAAATGTACTCGTAATTCCTTTGCCTTATTTTGCTTCAAGAACTATCAGGCTTAGACTGAATAGTGTTTTACTTTTTTGCATATAATTATTCCAGTGAGTAGTCCCATATGGCGTCTACGGCTGGCATTCCAGTACATACTCCACTAACAAGAAGACCTACAAGTCGTACAGACTCTTGAGATATGTGAAATAATGCGAGGATGTCACGCAAAGTGCCGGATGTCCCCAACCAAGATACACAGCAACCAGACACCTTACAAGTTTGCATTAACAGACGATACATTTTACTTAACACGCACTTCGTTTTGATGAACTCTCTCGATAACGCCACAGCACGTGGTAAAGGATTTATATTCCCAATTTATTTTATCAGTACATATTTTTACTTGCCCAATTTTCGTGGTACTTTTTGAGGAACATGTGGGCGCGTTCCATCAGGAATATTTTGTGTCCCTAATTATCAGTTTTGTCGACGGTAGGGACCGTACTTTTTTATATTATAAGGGTCTTTCTATATCTGAATTAAAATTTTCAGTCACAAAATAGTCAATTAAGATTAAGAACAAAATACATAGTGATTAATAAAAAAATATAGAAATTTATTTCAATAATTTGACGGTCTACTTTGTTGGAGGCCTTATTCATGCTGTCTTCCAGTTCGTGGTCACCTCTTTAGAACCGCCTTGCGGCCATCGGTTTTGCGAGCTATGTCGGCTATTTCAGTTCTCCTACGATTTTTTTTCTCAGAAACATTTTAAGCATATCTATACTGAGAGATTGATTTAACTTATGAACCTAATTTTACTGTGTAAAATTAAAAACCGTTTTATTGCAATAAGTATGTAATTAACCCAGTACCTAACAATTTGGTATGTAGAGCATATTAAGTACAAAAATATCATTTTAAATTATGCGTTCGAATATTCGGAGAAAACTTGCAATTCGAATAAAAATACATTTTGAATAAATATCTGTGATACGAATGCAATACCATTTTTATCAACGTTTAATGTTAGTCAGTTAAAATTTTAAATTAAAATAAATTTAGGTAACATCTGGTGCCTCATAAAGGACATTCTATAGTAAATGTACTTTGATTATACTGTGCATAGAAATAGCAAATAACATAAACTTATAACGCGTAATAATTTTATGACAAACAAAGTAAAACAAATAATTTTTATTTTATTTTATTTATTATATATAAACTTACCGTAAAGAAATTGCACAAGGCGGACTTATTGCCTGGGGCATTTTCTGCCCTCCCTTTGGGTAATGCAGATCATTAAAGTTCTGCAAGACGTATAATGTCAATTTTAATTGTTCTTAAGTAAAAATATTCTTCTAATAAATCTTTTATTCACTAACTTCTCGTAGTTGTATTTCTATGCGTAAGTGCAGGTCTCCAGTACTTATTTAGGGATGCGTATTCATATCCCCGGAACTCAACCACAAGTACGAAGTACTTTTAAACCGACTTCAAAAAAGAGGAGGTTATCAATTCGCTTTTTTTATGTTTGTTACCGCAGAATTCCGTCATTTATGGACCTATTTCAAAAAATCTTTTTTTGTCTGAAAGGACGTCTACTTCCAGTTTGGTCCCATTTTATAAAAAGCCAGTTCTGATAATGGGATCCATGAGGAATTGAGGGAACCCCTAAAAATTATAGGCAAGGCATATAGCAATTTCAATATTTTTTTACAACAAATTAAAAAACTGCATTCAAAATGTACAATTTGGTAAAGTGAAACTGATGAAGAAGACCACAAATTATCAGCTGAAGTACGTAATTATAAGTCTTCATAAATATCAATTAGATAAGACACCTTTAAGTTGTTAAGTAACTATTACTAAGCAAATGTAATGTAGCAAATGAAAATGGTTCAATTGAATTGAACTAATGATGAAGCCGGAAGATAAGCAACGGAACTTCATAATTAAACAATGTAATCTAGCCGTTTTTAGGCTTATTTAAATGGTCTGCTGTAAGTTATCAGATTTAAAAAAAACGTCTGTAAGGGAGGAAAAGTGAGATAAGAGTTTGTATGAAAGTTCGTCTTGAATAAATACGATATACAGGGATTTGAGGGATTTAGAAAATTCTACAACTGGCCTTGTTTTTTTTTGTTAAAATTATATTAGCTACATGCATAAACTAGTAAAACAACTTGCCAAGATCTGAATGTCATGTAAGGTCTTCAAGTCGTGAGTAAACGTATCTTTGTATCTTCTAGCAAGCGTGCTCCACCGTAGACTACATCATCGTTTAACATCAGTCGAAACCACGTTCAAACGAGAGCCTATCCATTTTCTATAATAAACACAGGGATATTCTATATTTATTTCGTTGTTTTTGTTAAACTCTTTATTTTCTTTAATGTTCTATTTATTTTTAGAAATAATAATAATAACAACCCGACATAGCAGTGGCATACACGTCACACGGTCCTTTATTAAGAAATAAAGAGCGAAAAACTCTCTCTCTCTCTCTCTATCTATCTATCTCTGAACAGCCCTAAAAATCTGTATAGTGTTATAAATATAGAGATAATATAATTAAATAGAATATTAAAACGAAAAATTAACTATAATAAAACGATGTATATTTACACGATTAATTTAAAACAAGAAAGAACTGCAACTATCCAATTCGTCAATGCCTCCGCATCACTGTCTACTGCCTGAGGTCAATGAAATTGTAATTCATTCTATATTGTAAATGTTATACTCAGGCAATTTAATTAAAATGAGTTTTTTAAATTATATTTTTATACAGAAAAGTATAAATTTGGACTTGGTTTCACACCTAAAAAATAATAGTAAGTATTTACTTATAATCAAATTATACATAATTATATTTGAAGTTAATAAAAACATAAGTAGATCCAAGAGTTACATTGTAAAGGTACTCCTATATAAAAATACACACTTATCATACTTTAGTCAGTTTTACAAGTCAAAGGTCTGTATCGATTTCTTATTGTTTTATGGGTAAGCTCATACCTTTCGAAAGGTCAGCCATTTTTTATTGTCAACATTACAGATTCGCAAATAACTCCAGCTTTTAGTTTAACTGTGTGAAAGTTGATTTCACCACTGCCTTCAACCCTGGCTATAAATTTAACAAATAAGCAAAATACTTATTGCATATATAACAAATAAGCAAAATTATTATGCCTTGTTTTTATTTAATTACAATTAAAATGAAATCGTGTGCATATTTACGGGTAACTGTTATATCAAAGCATGTTATGCAACGAACTCTGATCTATGTTATGGCTTTAAAGGTGTCCCAAAAATGGTATATCAAACCAAAAACTGCATGAATTACATAAAAATGCCTGCTTACATAAAACTTAGTGCTAAGGAAATGTAGTGCACCGTGCAAGCAAGCAAGTCTGACAGAAAACTATCTACTGCTAAATAATACAGAGTTGTAGTTGTACCTGAGCGACAGTAGGTACAGGTTTTCAGTGGTCATTTAGGAATGCGTTAAAAAAACGTTTATTGTCCCAGGTATACCAAAAAGAAATCAAAGAAATGATGATCAAAAATATAGGTCCAGACCTATGACCTTTGTCAAGAATTTATATGTCTTCCTGCACGAGAAGATGTAGTTGAACCACTTTTAATGTAATTTATGGGTGAATTTCAACAGGTCCAATAAGATCTTCATTTCCGTGGATTTTTTTATCTTACGTTTTAAAATAAAAATAATAAGAAAATATCAAAGTTTTTAATAATGTATGTATTCTTGCTAAATATCTAGCATATAACTTTAAAAGCTAACGAGATATACAAAATTACAAATTACGCACCATGGCGATGAAACATGCGTGCACGGCAATGAAACAAGCGACCACGGCAATGAAAGAACTGTGCCATAGGAATGAAAAGTCAACTACGGAAATGAAAATCCATATAAAACATAATATTTTATATACCTACGTACAAGAGTATTATACTTAAATACAATAGATACATGTTTGTAGATTTAACATCTGCAAAAGGAGTAAAATTAAACAAAATAATAGAATCAAAGCAAAAGTACGATCATTTATTAAAATTCTTTCACACAAAAAAAAACAAATGTGATATACTTTTGTAAAGTATGCAATGGCAATTGCAAACAACAGATACAACACAACGCAATTTTTTAATTTACTTATCAATGTTTAATGCGAAGCTAAACATTATCATTTTTATAAATGTAAAGACAAAACCTATAGGAAGGCACTAAATACTTGCAGTAATCACAGCCTTATTATTATCAACATTGTATTTTTTACCTTTTCTCAAGTAATAGACTTACTAGGTCTTAAACTTGATAAGTCCAGCATTCTTCATTAAAAATCTTTTCTCTCTCTTTTATATCTTTTCCTCTCCTTTCTCTCCTCTTCAGATAATTTTGGTTAAGGCATCTTGGCATCCTAAAAATAAACAATCCATTATTAAAATCAGACTGTAGTATGTGTGTGTGTACGTTAACTTGATGAGTCCTGTACTGTCAGTATTCGGTACGACTTTTATAACAGGTAAAGATGTTTTCTTTGCCTTATCATACCATGGCGATGAAAACATAAGTCACGGAAATGAAACACCTGGCCACGGCAATGAAACTAAATTGTTTTACAAGGCATGGCAATGACATTTTTTTCATTACTGTGTCTTTTTTTTCATTGCCATAGCAAATTTTGACCACGGAAACCACGGCAATGAAAGCACGTCGATGAAAATTAAGGCAAAAATATAAATTAACAAGAAATCTATTAATTATTCGAAGTAATAAACACTTCACATGTAATCAAAAGAAATGGCGTTATATCATATGTTTAATCAAGACTGACAAACTTATTCAAATAGAAAGTTATACCTATCCACGGCGATGAAAGAAAAAATGTCCAGTAAAATAAATATGGAATACTTACATTTAGTACGCCAAAACGCAGGCACGTATGAACGTCCTTCCAAGTCGAGCACTTAGGCAGCCCTAATATGCAACGTTTAGCGCATAGGAGGGAGGACGCAAGTCCTTAGATAAAGCAATATTCTTAAACATGTTTAGGACACGGCGATGAAAGGTAAGTCTAGGACAGATGAATTTTTATTAATCATTCGTTGTATTGTTTAAATATTTGAATAAATGTATTTCGTACTAATAACTTAACTATTCACGAATCAAATAAAACTAGATTTTAATATAAATAACCAATAGATTTTTAACAATGAGGTATCACGACACAACAGGTGACGTGTGGACAAACACGGCAATGAAAGATTTCGAGGTTTAATATTTTTTTATGGAGTACCTATAATACTTTTAAATGAAATATTTAGTGTTACACATAGATTACTATGTCACCTAACTAGAAAAAATATTAGAGCATCATAACTATGATTTTTAGTACCGATTTCATCGATGCCACGCAATTATTGGTCTCGGGAAATTCACCCTTATACTAAGTTGACTATTAAACAAAATATTAATTGTTGTGAAAATATGAAATGATTTTGACGCCGATGAATTTCAATGTATAAATGGACGCGCTGAACAACCGAAGTTGTGATGCAAAAATACATCAGTCAAATCATACACAAAACATATTTTGTGAAACAATATAAGTAATAAATCAGAGACTGTTTCGAAAATCCACGCACTTGTTTTCGTACTCAAGATAATGTTTATCAGGGTACACAAGGTGCGCATAAGCACTGTAACGCCATAAATACGCCGGCGCCAGCGCAACGCGGCGCTATCGAACACGCCCTCTAGCGTTCGCAGTAAAACGTCATATCGCGTTTACTGATGTTACCTCATATGGCAGTACACTTGTAAGAGACAAATTCGTAGAGAAAGCCGGCTTTTATAGTTTTATTATGCGTTTCTTTTCACTTGTAACTTACGATATTAGTTGGGAAACCTGGACATGTTTTATTTATTGTTAAAGCACAGGTAGATTTGCAATCACTTTTGTTGTTTTGGAAAAAAAAAAGAGAAACATATAATACATAAAGTATCATGGTAAACAGGCTGACAGACAGCGAACACACTTTATTATTTGTTGTTACGGAGACAGGCCGTGCTTCTCTTTTACATGCACTGTCTGTACCATTCTTTTCGATATAGATTAGGACTATATTATCATCGACTAGATCAAGCCCTGACTCGGACCTCGGGACAACCAATTCTGTATAGAGGTTAACAGACATCATCAACGAAAAGAGAGGATCGTGAAAGAGAGTGCCGCATTGTCCTGTGTGGCGATTGAACCATTTAAATTGCTAAACTAATCGCGCAATCAATTTACTTAAGTATCGCTTTATAAACTTGTTATTTTAAGAAGAATAACATAATTTAATGCTTTTATACATTATCATCATACAATATATGCCCTGTATGCTTGCTGGCCAACTTATATTTAAAAATGTCTTAATGGTACTATACGTGTTACGACAATTTGTCAAGTCAATTCTATAGCAATAACAGATAGATCAATTACCAACTGATCATAAATTGAATTTATGACGTATTTATTCAGAATACCATACGACAAAAGGACTATAATATAACGTATCTGTTTAATTTTACGGACGTGTCAAAACCTAATAATATAAAGAAAAACAACGTCACTTTAAGATATGAAGTATACACAGCTGGGACTCTAAGAATAAAGGGCGATAGCCTTTTAATTAAAAGCCGCAATAAATCATTCACAACAAATCATAACTGTTCTCTGTATAGTCAGTATACAGCTAAGATATATTTTCCAATATATTCCGCATTACAAATCAAATAAACATGACAAATATGAAACGATATGTTTGTCAGAATCATGATGTATATTGAACGGTTGGAGCAAATCCATATTTTTTATCACAATCTGTATGCGTGCGTAAAACAACCGAGGGTAACATGACGAATTACTGTGTACGATTTCAATTAGTCATGCGATTATTTCTCGTTACTCAATACTCGATTATACGGGGTGAAACACAAAGAGATAAACAAAGTTCCACGTTAGTAGCTGACGCCACTGTAACTCATGCTACGATACCGAACGGGCCCAGATCACTTCTTAGAATGCAATTCAAGTTAGTGAAATATTTATTTACTGTATCAGGTTCTTGAGGCATAAATATAACAGAGCAGAGCATCTTGGATTTCGTTGTAAATTGCACGCTTTTTAATTATTGCCTTTGTTTGCAGATTATTTATTCTGGAACGTGATTGTCTATGTAAGGATAATAAATAATGCTGTTAGTTGCGTTTTAAAATACATTTTGTTTCATTTTTATTTATTTTTTATATAGGGGCACTTTATATCTGCATAATGACATAACAAGGGACACACTCCGGAAAACGTAAATCATCTAAATTGATGGTAGTACCGATAAGTCACATAATATAGCCACTTGAAACGCAATAGGTATACGTATTCATAATTATTTTGCTATCTTAGTACATTTTCTTATAAAACAATAAAATAAATTAAGACAATTACAGCACAACCACCCTTTAATTTTATATTGAACGTCAAGGCCTTCAGTCAGCTGAGCTAGTACGGCGGACACCCTGATATATACCTACGAAGCACAAGGGTCGTTGATCCAGTGTTTGAATAAAAAGCTACGAGCACTATAACCAATTTTCATTTTAATACAATCTCGATCAAAAGCTAGCAAACATCATGTTTTTATTTGCGAGTGTCTAGGCAATCCAACTAAAAAAAATTAAAAGCAAAAAATAACATATTTCTTAATCGCATAAAGCATCTTTCTATTTGACATGTGGACAGAATAACTGTTCATATATTAATTAGTAAAATGTAATAAAAAACAATCGTTCTTGACATTTCTATAATAGACTGCTAACTTGACAGTTACAGTTACATGTTTATTTTTATTAACTAAATTGTTTTGACTTCATTACATTGACTAACCTGTTAGTGTAATGGTTAGTGACCCTCACTGATAAGCCGGAGGTCGTGGGTTCTACCAGGAACCGGGACAAATCCTTGTGTGATGAGCACAATTATTTGTGTGTGTCTGGACTCGGGTGTTAAATTTATATATAATTTGTATATACATTTTTATAAATATATAGGTGTGTTTACCAGTTTTCTGGTTACAGAGAGAGGCAGAACCTGTCCTATATTTTTATTATTTTACATAAATTATATTATTAATAGGAGCACGAAGTCTGGAATAGTGCCTGGTATATTAACATTTAAGAATTTAAAAGCCCCCATCAGTTTATGTAGTGTTAACATATCAACTAATTACTAAACATTGATTATGCGACAGATAAAAGTAAGACCCATTAGTGTTAATAGACAAAAAAAATACAAGACAGCTGTTTAAAATAACGGTAGTAGCTTATTTTGACTTTGATATAATTATACAGTTTTTATTTCAAACAAAAAACTTGATAATGTTTGTCTGAACAATTAGGTGATTAGGTTACAACAACGCTGCCGCGCCGGTGGTAACTAAAATATTTTTTGTGGGTTATTTTCTTAGGTTTTTGGGTCAGGCTCTAATAAGAAGAGTACTCGCTAGAAACGCATGGACCACGTGTCATGATCGAAAGACAGATACAATGTATTTTTTTTATGTAAGTAACTTTGACTAAATGTTTCATTTCGCGACCTAGGTTCAATTTTCGTGTCAAACAATGGTTAATGGATTTTTATATAAGATAACTCTCAGTAACAGAATAGAGACAGGAATTGAATAACCAGTACATAATAAAATATTTGGCAATAGGCTTACTCCCTATACCAATTTAGCTAAGAAAACGTACTTCTGTATACTCATCATTTATACAAGAGACTGCATAGTTAGATCATACCTCGCCATTTACCACTGCGCAGTGTGTTATGAAGTGATCGCTACACGGGGCAAAAAAAAAATTTAAGTCTGGATGAAATTTGTGTTCGTCAAATGTGTAAACTTAAAGTCCTTCGCGACACAAGACTTGACGTCATTTAAAAAAAAAGTTTTCAATTAACCCCATTAACTGTAAATTATATAACACACATACGTCTCAGCATAACGAATGCCTGATGGCACCATTACATTTACAAACAAAAAGTTAATTACTACTCTGATGTTAATCAAAAAAATATTCTACCTTACATATCTCCACTAACTGAAATATAAAAACAAGTGTTCAGTGGTTCCCGCCTGGCGCTTCGTGAGTGCCGTTAAACACACGAAGCCAGACGTGAAACAAACATTGACTCATTGCAAATATTGTTCCTGTACGAGTAAAAATCAACGCTCCTTCGTAAACAGCCTGTGAAATACTGTTTAGATACGTTTTGTATAAACATTCCACGTTTATAATGTTAGTGATGCACGAGTTTAAGGAGTAATACCTTATTTCACTAATGTGGCCATGGCAAGCAAACACACGGTCCCTAGATAATACCTACGCAGTTACCGTAATGATGAAAGCGTCACTTGCGTTTTCATTGTGTTGGATTCTATTGTTTTAACACCGTCTGAACTTTCACATATCTAGATATAAAACTAAACAATTGTAATATCTTTATAACTTACTGTATTTGACGCAATAAATGATTAAAATTAAATCGCCGTTCTCTCATAGACCGTGTGCCATTAATAAATAATTATCTTTGAGTGGCCAACTTTGTCGATAGTACATCATACAAAAACCAACAGACTTCAAAAAATTTTGCATTCACCAATTCGCTGATTTATAAAAATAAACCTTTTAATAAAATAATAAACAAAAATAAATGTTCAATAATAAATTTACTGATACCTATTGGTTTTATTTAAAAAATATATATGATTTCGTCTTTGATAACTTGATTTCAGCATAACTAATAACGAAACTACCAGCTAGACTGTCCACTAGCACCAAGCCATTTCCAAATACATTGGAGCCAAACCAGATGCGTCTGATTACTAGTATTTATACGGAACGAATACCGTCTGACCTCCGTGACCTAACTAAGTACCGGTTAGCTAGGGTAAAGGATACCTATATTTTTTATACTACTTACGTGGCTAATAAGCATACGGCTGATCGGATGGTAAGCAGTTACCGTAGCCTATTTATGCATGTGATCACATGACTCGCACTTTTCTTTTTTTAAAGAAAGAAAGCAATCCGTTTATTCGAACATACACAGGATATTACAGAGGAAAAATAAATAGGCACTAAATTAACAGCATAAAACAACATTTTATGCTGTTAATTTAGTGCCTATTTATAATACAAATAAATTTACGTTTAAACTAGCTGTTTCCCGCGGCTCCGCCCGCGTGTTTGTCGGTTATTGCTGCAAAAAGTAGCCTATGTGTTATTTCAGACCATAATCTATCTCTGTGCCAAATTTCATCAAGATCCGTTCAGTAGTTTTTACGTGAAAGAGTAAGAAACATCCATCCATCCATCTATCCATCCATCCATCCATCCATCTATCCATCCATCCATCCATCCATTCTCAAAAACTTTCACATTTATAATATTAGTAAGGATAAAACTCATCTATTAAATGAACACATGTACATACAACAGTGTGTAGTTATTTAGCTATTAGGTCTTCTGTAAGGCGACGGTCCTCAATCGGGCTTGGTCCCTTTTTTTATACTACTTGGGTGGCAAACCAGCATACGGCCTGATGTTAAGGAGTTACCGTAGCCTATAGATATGGACACTTGCAATACTAGAGGTATCACTTGCGTGTTGCCAACCCATTTTTTTTACACGGCTTTAAGATAGGATAGTCCCTGGCATAGTATCGTTTCTTTCAAAACGATTTCCTAAATGAGCGCTGGAGACCTCCCTCAATAGTACTGTGCCTTATTTCTTTTTAATTCGAGGTACTGCCTAGGGCACCCGTCTGGATGGCACCTGCGCGAATAGTATCTAACCTTCTAACTTCGTATTAAAATTACTATATTAACTTAATGTTTACACTTTATTTCGTAAACAGTTTGCTAAATACATTATGTTTGCAACTAAGCAAAGTATATCACAGCGTCTATCGACATGCCGGGAAATGCAACAAGAAATTATCTGATCCCTCCCATAACTCACGCTAAAATACTAAAATGCTTTCGAGAAATCTTTCAGACAGATCTTCACGCTCTCTACGCTTATTATATTCCATTACGATACCAATAATAGCAATATTATTACTATTCCTTAAGCACTAGTTATCGACCCATCTTAATTAAGAATGCCAATATAGATTATTTAAATGCATTTAATATCAATAAACCAATCCTGAGTTTATCCCGTTAGAGTCCTGTTATGAAAGTTTTTATACGACTATCTTAACAACAAAAACAGTGCATTTAGGGGTCCAATATATCAAAATAAAAACACCTATCTTTTTTTTTTTTTATACTACTTGGTTGGCAAACAAGCATACGGCCCGCCTGATGTTAAGCAGTATCCGTAGCCTATAGACGCTTGCATTACCAGAGGTATCACTTGCGTGTTGCCAACCCATTTTTTTACACCAGGGCTTTAAGATGGAAGTAACCCTGGGATAGGAATACGTTTCTTTCAAAACGCATTCCTAAATGAGCGCTGGAGACCTGTACTCACACACAGGAACACAACTACACCGCTGTGTGTAGTCATTTGGCTGTGGTCTTCTGTAAGGTGGAGGTCCTTCCCCAGTCGGGCTTGCTCGCTAGTATGGTGCCCTACCTCTCTTATGCAGAAGAATTCTAAAATAGATTTTTGTAATCAAAACCGTCACTTAGATTGCATGAAATGATTTTATCTGGTACTAGCTGACTTATGCCCACTTCGTTGGGCGGTAAACAGTGTGGTTCGGTTAGTACTGAGTGCTATGATTTATTTCCTGACTGCCAAAAGGAGGTTTATATTTATTATTTCTTAGGTTAATATAATATAGCCTATCACACTCACAAATAAAGTGGCTTTCTATAAGTAAAAGAATTTTGTAAATCAGTTCAGTAGATCCAGAGATTACCTTTTATAATATCAATACCTATAGATTAAATGCAACACAAATAAATTCTATGTGAATATTCTAAAGTAATGTGTACGGGTCCTATAATCTTTCTTGGTCGTTTTTTTATTTTCCTGCGACCGTGACTATCTGATGGCTAGATCAACCGTCACGGGAAATAAAGTTAACGTGAGTAATATGACACTTGAAACCTCGGATATGTCCAGTCATCATCCATTATGGCTTATTCGCACGATCCCGCCTCGATAATGTTTCTACTACAGTTTCGCTATGTCATTTAGAAAGAATTTTATAGGTTCATTTCTTTTTGCATGACATTATCCTTGGTTGTTGTTGAGAGCTTTTTAGCACTTAAAAAGTAATACTTCGGTTTGTATTTTCTCTGTGAAATCAAGCACTTATGTGTCCCGTAGTAAGCAAATAAGTAATACATATTAAAAATCATACACACACACAGGTAAAGTGTTCTAAGAACCAATGACAAAAATATTTGGTCGATAAGGAAATACACTAATTTATATACTTTCGCGTTGCTTGATATCAATGTATAAATGACAGGATTAAAGTTAACGTGACGATGCATTATTTACTTTTAGATTGCTTAACATTTTGACTAGATTATGTCAACAAAAACAGTTATTAAAACTTTCCCAACTATACTTCAACCAAAATAATATTGTCACAATAGCACTTGAACGTAGCAGATTCGTGACGTCAAATCCGTAGAAGCTGTGCTATATAGAACTTTCTACATTTATAACACTTTCCCTAAACTCAAAACAGACACATTTACAAATCACACATAATATAAACCACAAAACTCATAACATTAGGTGTACAACAACAAAGTAAAAGACCACAGAGCCTAGTAAGCAAGCGCAGTACATTTCTATAGACGTTGAATTTCCTCGGTTACAAGTGGCATGATACAATAAATATCGTCGTATTTAGGTTCGATTTCCGATCGGTTTATTTCAACATTTAAGTTGGATCACGAGTGCTTTCGGTGTGGAACACGAGAACTGTTTTACTTGAACGTTCGTTTGCAATGTTTCCAATGTACCCGCAAGTAGAGCGAGTACTTTCGGATGTTCGGAGAGATAGGAAGAGAAGAAAGGTGACGACATGATGCGAAAGTCGTGTATGGAGATATCATAAATTGTTCTACGACGGCATTAAGTTGTATAAGGTCGGTGCTCTGTGCTATCTATTTATTTTATTGATCCTCAAGCAGTAATAGTGTTCTATCTGTGGAACCAATAGGATGGAATAAAGTAAATACATATCTGGCAACAAACATCGAACCTTAGATGTTAATAGGATTTATAGTAAAGCTTCAGAATATATGGAAACAGAAAAGGGGGTAAATAGGAATATTTCTAAGATCTATGTATCTATCTCTATTTCTACTCTACTGTTTTTACTTACACTAGAGACACATTAATATTACTTTTTTCCTTAAAAATCCTTTATAAAAACTGCGAATAAAATTGTGTGACCAATATTTTGTATTTATTACGCGATAATTACTAGCATTTATCGTTCGTGTTTACACAGAGATAAGTTTAAGGTGTGACTTCGATAATCACGCCTTTTTCCCCAAAAGTGTAACTGTACATGATCAACATAATATATTATATTTAAACAGCCAACAAAATTAAATGAGGAAAAAATCTATTATTAGATTTTCTTGACTTTGTACCCGATATGCACTTTGTCCAGAAAATGTATTTTTTATACTGCAAAGGTGGCAAACAAGCCTGTTGGTAAGCAGTTACTGTAGCATACATATGTATATACACTTGCGATACTTGAGAATTCACTTGCTTGTTGCCGACCCATTTTTTACACAAGGACTTTTAGATGGAGTATCCCTGAGATAGAAAAATGATCTTTCTAAATCCCTAAATGAGCGCTGGAGACCTGTACTCACACACAGGTACGCAACTACACCGCTGTGTGTAGTTCTGTAAGGTTGTTCCCCAGTCAGGCTTGTTCTTTAATATGGTGCCCTACCTCTGTTAGTGTGAAAACCAGGTACAGCCGTTAGTCATAAATATAACATTAATTCACTTCCTTAACACACTATTGAAAAGTAAATAGCCTATACACTATAAAATCAATTTAACATTGAATTTCAATTTCCATTACTCAGATATTGACCAGCAGATCATAATCGTGATATATAAGATCGTATGATCGTATCCACGGAGGTTTACATTCGTATTTCACTTGCGAACAGGGTCCGTTAGAGTGAAGACTGGTGTTGTTGGCGGTTCGCTACAAAGACTTCGTGCTCCATAAATCGGGAGACGGTGACCTTCCGAGGTGAAGAGTTGCCAGGCGCCTACGTCACACCGAGCCTAAATGCCGATTCATATCATTGGTTTATGTTGTTCGTGTACTGTAAATTTAGATATTTATATGCAAGTATAGATATGTTATATTTAGCATTTTTTCTATGCAATCAGCTCAAATATACTTATATATTAAAGCAATGTGGAAAAAGACGAGCCCAGAGCAGACTTGAACCTGCGCCTCTCGGCTTTCGGTCCAGCGCACTACCAATATGTTATACTATTTTATATGACTAAGGTGAGCAAGAACATCATGTCAAGTCAAATAGAACGGTAATCTGACATGATCGGAGGCGCAACGGGGTCTCACTATATTTTAATAAAATGGTCACCAATCTACGGCCTGACCGTGGGCAACCTTGGTCGATAGGTTCGAGCTCCTCAAAATACAGAGTCACTACAAATAGTTAAATCATCTTCATCAGCATATCACATTCCACTGCTGGACATAGGCCTCTCCGCGTTCAAGTTTGATTAAGTGCCAAGTTTCAAGAGATGTAAATGTAGTAATCTTTCTTTTTAATTTGTATCATTTTCTCTGACATACATACACGTTGTACACGTGTTTACATTAACAGCTAATTAATTTACTCGTTGCGAAGACAGTAAGGGTGTTTATTAGTTGGGCATATTTTCGGCTCGTTCTGCCATTTTAAGACGCGCTTATATTTTATTATAAATGAAAATCAGATTTTTACTTTTTTAAATATATTTTTTTATACTGCTTAGGTGGCAAACATATTATACCTCCTGACTAGTTACTTTAAAGTCTCTTGCGATCGAAAGCATAAATTCGAGTAATGATAATAATAATTGGTGTTATATCGTATTAATTTAAGATAAATTAATAACAAACTTATTGAAATGAAAAAAAGTAGCGCTGTTATACATTTACAAGCGTGCATAAACGAGCTTATGCACGAAAAATATCCTAAATCAGTAAACGCCCTTAGTCAGCAGTAATCAAGTCTGTAGTACCAAAAATTTTCCGAATATAAATCAAAACAAAAGCGTGAGTGACCAACGGAAATATTTGCCTCAATCATAGAGTCAAGTTACAAAGTAAACATTGGCTTCAGTTCAAGTAGCAAACAAACAGAGTGGTTATACAAATAAAATGTTTTGTTCACAAAATACATATATTATGAAAGTTTAGCTTACCGGAGTTGTAGTAGGTACTTGAAAAATGGTTAAAATGAGATTACCAGTTTCAAGTTCTTTTAAATTTGGAAGTCTATTGAACTGAATGTTTGTTTGAACACCAAAGTAATGTAAACTTTTTGCTATAGAAATACCTAAAATTTTTACCTATTTTTATTTCTTTCGAAAAATAAAATGCGTGAAATGGATCTCATCAAACGTCACCGTACCCCTGCCATGTGAAATAGACTATACTACTTTCGGCTCTTCTTAGACTTTTATCGCTGTGCCATCGTTGGTTACTACTCGTAGTTAGGTATCCAAATATAAAAGCGATCAGAATCCTTATTGCACTTGTGAACAAGCCCTCTAGTCTGTCGTAGGTTGACTAGTAGTTCAGTTGGTCACCTCACCACCAAAGTTCAAAATTCAAATTTAGATCGTTAATAAATTGCTGTAAGACGTCATGGTAGTACATCCTCTGATATTAACGATTATTTTGCAAATAAGTGTGAATAATACGAGCTTGTTAACAACGCATGATCAGCCATGTGAGCTGATGATATGACAATTGCTTCCTACAATTATCTCGTGCTCGACCAATTACACTTTGGACGTCAATATGTCACCTCTAAACTATGGCAAGTTAATTGCCACTTCTTATAAACTCACATACGTATGTATAATGCCCGGCAAAGATCTTGAACAACAAATCGGCGAAGTTCGCGCAAGGTCTTATACTTGGTCCAATTGCAAGGTGTAGTATTAACCAACGACGCGAATCCTTCAATCCTGTGATTGCTTTTTTGTCGCGTCCCGCCCCCCGTAGCCCGCACATACCACTAAGAAGACCTTAAAATGCTTTCTGCGCAATTTGTCAAGATATTTGCCGGGCATAATAAGTAATTATGATCGCGATGAACATTTATCTACACTTTAAGATGTTTAAATCTCTACGTTAGATAGGCCTCCTCATCAAGATCATTATCAACCGAAATTAGCCTAAAGATGTTGTGATGCACATAGGTGTCTCTTATGGCTTACCACAGCATTCGGTCCTGAAGTAATCCCCTCTTATTACCATGGATGGATGAATGGACAACGAGCCTAAATCGTGTAATAACTTGAAGGTTTTTTTTTCTATTCCCGACTTTACGGTCAACTGCGTCTATCGACTGCTCGCAATACTTTCCTCGTTGCCGTATCATGACTTTCTTATATATAGCGTTTTATTTTGATCTTAATTTCAAATTCTTAAGATATTACGAATTTAAAATTATTACTTTATTACCTAGCTGGATGCTATTTTTATTCTACCAAGGAGGCCCTTGGTAGAATAAAAATAGCATCCAGCTAGGTAATAAAGTAATAATTACATCAGCTGGGCCGTATGCTTGTTTGCCTAAACAAGCATACGGCCCAGCTGATGTTAAGCAGTTACGGCAGTGATACCCCTGAAGTTGCAAATGTCTATAGGCTACCTATAGACATTTGCAACTTCAGGGGTATCACTGCCGCAAAAAAGTTAAGGGTAGATTGGGCCGAATCTTCTTCACCAGTAAGCTTGCGACCATAGCCGGTGTGACTTGGCCGTTAATTTAAAAGTAAATAATTTTAACAAAAAAAAAACCAACTTCAGTACGGCAAGTTGTAAAATTTTCAAATATTTGTTTGTTACAATCGAATAAAATCTACTGAGCGTCGGGCTGAACACAGGTCAAGTAGGTATTAAAAGCTATATTTAATCTGTGCAATCCGCGCTCAATTAATTCACGTCATTATTTCTTATTAATAGTTGCTTAGCAACAATAACCGAAACTTATCTAATCGCCATCAGTAAAATACTTATTATTGAGAAGTTCAGATGGCCAACTGTGGTCTTCTTCATCAGTTTTACTTCACCAAATTACACTTTCTGAATGCAAATGATTGATTTATTGTTAAAAATATTGAAATTGCTATATGTGTGCCTATAACTTTTGAGGAGTTCCCTCAATTCCTCATGGATCCCATCATCAAAACTTTCTTTTGATGATAATGGGACCAAACTGGAAGTATGTCCAGTCA
This sequence comes from Trisateles emortualis, assembly GCA_947095525.1. Taxonomy (NCBI): domain Eukaryota; kingdom Metazoa; phylum Arthropoda; class Insecta; order Lepidoptera; family Erebidae; genus Trisateles; species Trisateles emortualis. Next base: position 7,891,919 of record OX352735.1, on the reverse strand, counting down.
GACAAAAAAAGAATTTTTCAAATCGGTCCATAAATGACGGAGTTATGCGGTAACAAACATTAAAAAAAATAAAAATACACACGAATTGATAACCTCCTCTTTTTGAAGTCGGTTAATAATGAATGATCTCGTTAATATCCGTCTTTATAATATATTTTTTATGGATAGAAAGAAAACTCTTTATTGTACATCAATTACATTTAAGATACATATATTATTTTACATATTTATGTACAATGGGCGGCCTTAACGCTAAAAGCAACCCAAACAAATATTAAAGATACATTTACTGTTAAGAATAAGTGTATTCATTGTGAGTTTTGAACCTAAGTAGCTCGTTTCAAAAATGTTTCAAGCATAAAGAATCAAGTGGAAATCAAATGTCTAATCCCTTGACGAAATCCAGGTATTTTCTTACTTATCTTTGATTAATGAGAAACTATATAGTATATTTTACACAATATTTTAATAGCACATGTGGTCCAGCGGTTATGGTGGTACCTCACCACCAAAACCGCAGTGGGCGTTGTAGTTTATTTTCATTCTACTGATGAAAACGAAAACTTTGTATGATCCATAAATTGTTTGTTCCAAGCCCGGCTTTACGCATGATTATGTATTAGGGTTTATCCTCCGTTATACATGGCTTCCCTAATACGAGAGTACGAGAAGATCTTCTTCTTTTTACCGTTTGGTTAGTGGCCAACCTGGTGACAGAGTTATTTAGCTCGCCCAGATTTACGCCTCTGTCATAATCTAACGACTGTTACTAGTCGAGACCGACTTTTAACGTGCCCCACAAAGCACAAAAACTCTCAAAGGAAATACCACTATTAGACCAGTGCCGAAGCCTATGAAAATGGTTAAAAGTGAAAAAAAATAATAGTAGGATGAAACCCATTGGAAATGGAAAAGAATATGATAAAAATGAAAGGAAAAATAATTTACGGGCGATCTGAGGTTGGGAAGGGGATGGGGGTGAGTTTTTAAGGGTAAAAAACGGTTTTTCTCGATTTCCGGCAAAACTAAAAGTCCTATCGAAAAAAGTCAAATGAAAAAGTTGTAGATAATAAAAAGATCTAAAACTTTTGTATTTACACTTTTTTCACATAACCTCAAAATTTATGTGAAAAATTCAAAAAACCAAGTTTTTGGTTTTTTATCTTTTACAAAAAATTTTTTTTTTAACGAAATTTTGTGAAAACTTACCTTTTTATGTCCCAAATACGCTGTAATTTATTTAATTAAAAATATTTATTTTTTCACCTTATTTTGAATTAATATCGAAAAAACACCCTAATTTTCAATCGAAAATTCACCCGTCAAAATATCAGCTTTTTTCAAAAAATTGGTGTGGTTTCTGTTCGTTGGAATCTCTACTTTCCGATGGTGTAAAAATACATTACTATGGTAATTTTTTTCAGAAAATGCAAAAAACGGAAATATAATTAACAACCAAATAAGTTAATGAAGTTAATATTTAATAAGAAGTCAACAATATTTTGAGAAAATTTTAGAAACTTCTTTAAATTATTTGCGTAGATACTATTTATTGCTACTAGAGGTCACTTGGTAGCCGAATACTTTAAAAAAGTTAGTACATTTATTAAATATTAACTTCATTAACTTATTTGGTTGTTAATTATATTTCCGTTTTTTGCATTTTCTGAAAAAAATTACCATAGTAATGTATATATTTTTTTACACCATCGGAAAGTAGAGATTCCAACGAACAGAAAGCACACCAACTTTTTGAAAAAAGCTGATATTTTGACGGGTGAATTTTCGATTGAAAATTAGGGTGTTTTTTCGATATTAATTCAAAATAAGGTGAAAAAATAAATATTTTTAATTAAATAAATTACAGCGTATTTGGGACATAATAAGTTTATATTTTAAAAAATATTTTTAAATACAAGCTTTTATAGTGTATTTATGTAATACATGGGTATTTATGCATTACATATTTTTAAAAGAGCCCAAACACGACCCGGCTGTATTGTTTCGTTGAAAAGTTTCTATGACTACCTTTGAACATCATCATCACACACTGAACTCCACCTAAAAATATATTAGTCATGAAGCTATATCGACAAATCCAACAACGACGCGGCTATCTTGTTTCAATAAAGAGTTCATCAGAGCCATCTTCCGACTTCATCATCACGTCCTAAACATCCATCTTGGTATATAATACTCATCAAGATAAATCCAAAACACCCAAACACGACACCGCTATCTTGTTTTGTTGAAGAGTTGCCGTAGCCACCTTGCGACTTCATCATCACGTTCTGAACACCCACCTACGAATATAGTACTCGTCAAGATAAATCCAAAAGACCCACACACGACACGGCTATCTTGTTTCGTTGAAGAGTTACTATGACCACCTTTCGACTTCATCATCACTTCTTGAACACCCATCTAAGAAAATAGTACTTGTCAAGATAAATCAAAAAAATACTCAAACACGACACGGCTACCTTGTTACCCGACTACGGCGAAGCAAAAAGGAGGGTTATGATTTTGACCCTTTGAACATCATCATCACACACTGAACTCCACCTAAAAATATATTAGTCATGAAGCTATATCGACAAATCCAACAACGACGCGGCTATCTTGTTTCAATAAAGAGTTCATCAGAGCCATCTTCCGACTTCATCATCACGTCCTAAACATCCATCTAGGTATATAATACTCATCAAGATAAATCCAAAACACCCAAACACGACACCGCTATCTTGTTTTGTTGAAGAGTTGCCGTAGCCACCTTGCGACTTCATCATCACGTTCTGAACACCCACCTACGAATATAGTACTCGTCAAGATAAATCCAAAAGACCCACACACGACACGGCTATCTTGTTTCGTTGAAGAGTTACCATGACCACCTTTCGACTTCATCATCACTTCTTGAACACCCATCTAAGAAAATAGTACTTGTCAAGATAAATCAAAAAAATACTCAAACACGACACGGCTATCTTGTTACCCGACTACGGCGAAGCAAAAAGGAGGGTTATGATTTTGACCTGTATGTATGTATGTTCATCTGTTCCCGCATAACTTCTAAACTATTTATTATAACTTGACAAATAAGGTATCGTTAGAAACGTCTTGATTGTCTGCTGGTTATAGACCCAAACACGACACGGATATCTTGTTTCGTTAAAAAGTTGCAATGATCACCTTCCGACTTCATCATCACATCATCACGTCCTAAACACCCATCTAAGAATATAGTTCTCGTCAAGATTAATCCAAAACACCCAAACACGACATGACTATCTTTTTTCCTTGAAGAGTTGCCATGGCCACCTTCCGGCTTCATCATCACGTTCTGAATACCCATCTAATAATATAGTTCTCGTCAAGATAAATCCATAACACTCAAACCCGATGCGGCTATCTTGTTTCGTTGAAGAGTTCCTATGGCCATCCTCCGACTGCATCATCAGACCAGCTCCATGGTACCATATTATTGCATTGTCACCGAAGTTACATAGGTATACCAAATTTCAGCTCCATCAAACACCGGGAAGTACTTCAAATCTAGCTCACAAGATTTGCTAACATACAAACTAACTAACAAACTAACATACATTGCAAGCTAAATAAAAGCTTGTAAAAAGGTAAGTTTTCACAAAATTTCGTTAAAAAAAAAAAAATTTTGTAAAAGATAAAAATAAAAAACCAAAAACTTGGTTTTTTGAATTTTTCACATAAATTTTGAGGTTATGTGAAAAAAGTGTAAATACAAAAGTTTTAGATCTTTTTATTATCTACAACTTTTCCATTTGACTTTTTTCGATAGGACTTTTAGTTTTGCCGGAAATCGAGAAAAACCGTTTTTTACCCTTAAAAACTCACCCCCATCCCCTTCCCAACCTCAGATCGCCCGTAAATTATTTTTCCTTTCATTTTTATCATATTTCCCTCCTTTTCTAATGGGTTTCATCCTATTATGATTTTTTTTGGTTTTAAAAATTATCGACCCTGGTCGTGGTCACCCATCTATAGGGTTGCCGTGCTTTTGATGGCTTAACCCGCTGATCGTTTACCGAACAGCGAGTGCCTCTAGCTATGAACGCCTCATGGGAGTAGATTACGGTCTATTTTATATTATAGCAGGACAAAAAAGGCTTCATATATATTTTTTTATGTAATACTAGCGGCCTGCACCTATTTCGCCCGGGTTAAACATTTTTTTGGGTAATAAGAACCTTCTACAAATGAATAATAAGACGATAAGCCCGCCCATTGTCACTGCCTGTACTTAAGTTGATTCTTTTTGTATGGTTATATGTGGTGTGCAATAAAGAATATTCTCTCTATTTATCTACAAAGTATGGGTTATTCCTAAAGTACTCCATTCTTTTATTCTAAAAAGAAATCTGAAATAAGAATCTCATACATTCATTCCCATGTTACTACAATAAATAATTATTATTTAAAAATACTTATTATTTTGTTCCCATTCCATCTTTAAAAAAGATAAGTAAATGAAATCGATAAAGTCGTTCTTCAATTATAACCAAGGGAAAAAGAGGTTTCCTCTTTTATATACATATATTAATCATTTGGAACATGCATGCTCTTAATGAATCTGGGAAAAGCACATCTATAGATATATAAATTTTATACGTTTTTCCTGTAGCTTGTGGAGCTATACATGCAAAACAGACAACCGCTATTATAGGCTATGGCATCCACACACTCTTGTAAAGAGTGAGAATTACAAAAAAGCAATGTTGTCTCTGTCGTTATCTATACTAATATTATAAAGCTGAAGAGTTTGTTTATTTGGTTGAACGCGCTTATCTCAGAAAGTACTGGTTGGATTAGAAAAAATCTTTTTGAATAGTGCATTTATCCAGAAAGGTTATAGGCTATCTATCATCACGCTATGATTAATAGAAGTGGAGCAGTAGTGAGATATGTTGTAAAATCGGTAAAAATATTCCAAATTACTACGCGGACGAAGGTAACTTAGGTAATTTCATACTTTTTACTGTTTTGACTCTGTTAATATAATAATATAATGCCCTATTCGATCCACCTGATATCTCATATTAGGTACTCTCAGCTTGTCTAGGCTGACCTATTAAAAACAATCACAATCCAAAGTCCAACACGGATAAATACATATCAGTTTCATACACGTAACCTTTAATTACGTAAAGCATATTTCAACCATGACGTTACATGCTCGTACGCGTGCCGATAATTACTTTGAAGCTATGACGTCACAAATTTAAATTATATATTAAAATGTAAAATAATGCGAAATGATTGTCCAATTATGCGCACTCAGCCCTCCAGTTTCTTAACCTTTACGTTTCATGTCAACGCCCTGGTCCCACCAGGAATGTATCACGACTTATGTCACATAGCGACATAAAAAACTAATTATGATTTTGCACGCTTTAAGAAGATTGAGCCTCCTAAATGTCAGTAGAATATTATAAAGAAACAACCTGGAATTCGCAAAGATACAGTCGTGAAAAAAGGGCTTATTGCTAATTCTCAATTATAATTTAATTGCATGTTGGAGATTTATGACGTATACATTTTTATAGCAATAAGGCCCGCCCTTTGTAATAAGTATGTACTTCGATTATTTTACCATAAAGATTAATTTTATCTATTTCCACGTAGTGGGGAGACGGTTCTGCGACCACACCTCGTTTTTCTTCTCTGCATTTGTAACTCTGCTAAACCCCATTTCAAATTGTCTCAATATTATTATGATGGAGTATCTTTGCTTAGGTGTATTCTAACCGGCAATAAAAACATTAAATATAAAATATTGCAAAGTTATCTATATGTTGTGAGCTGAGAAAACAGAGATGGTATATAAAATTCCATCACAAAACTTGTCATCTCTCTTTAAAATAGAAGTAAGGTAGAGCACCATACTAACGAGCAAGCCTGACTGGGGAAAGACCTCCACCTTACAGAAGACCACAGCCAAATAACTGCACACAGCTGTGCAGTTATGTTCCTGTGCGTGAGTACAGGTCTCTAGCGCTCATTTAGGGATACGTTTTGAAAGAAACGTATTCCTATCCCAGGGATACTCCATCTTAAAGCTCTGGTATAAAAAATGGGTTGGCAATACGCAAGATACCACTGGTATTGCAAGCGTCCATAGGCTACGGTAACTGCTTAACATCAGCTAGGCCGTATGCTTGTTTACCACAAATAGTATAAAAAAGTGGCAAAATTAGTTTTGATGCATATAATTTTTGTTCTTTTTCGTTAGTGGAGCAATCGCCACTCCTTCCTATCTTCATTTTGTCTCCTTCACAAAGCGCAATAATGCATAACAAATTACATATAATGAGTTTATGTTGGTAAGTTTGGATGTAGAAGGTAATCTCTGAAACCACTCTGTCATGATTCTGAAAAATTAACGGAACCAAATTTAACAGTGCTATTATAATCTTGTTAAATCTTTTATTTTCTGACGATTACCATATTATCTTATCGCGAATTGCGAAAGGTTATAAATTGAAACTGTAAAGGGAAATTCAATAATGTAATCTGAGATATCTTTCTAATATTCCCTATTAGTTTGTCTCAAAGCTTCCTGAACAAACATTAATATTTCCAACTTATATTAATAGCTAAATTTTATCATCACATCAACGACATTCGACCACTGGCTAGCATGGCCGCTCATTCGTATTCGTCCTCAGATGCCTTTAACTTGTGACAGCTCCCTATTATTATAATACTATGATTGCACATCGCTCGAAGCCAGGTTATTAATAAATAGTTAATACGTACCTCCCTACTGTCCACAAAGCGACCACGGCCCTTAAATCATAAAGTAATTACTGTTCTTAGATAGGCTTTCTTCTCGAGATTGAGAAATGAATCGCTTAAAGATGGACACAGATATAAATCACTGTTGGTAAGACTATGGTTTGAAGTAGTGCCCGACCGAAAGATTGCCGAAACCGAATGTTCGGCCGAAGCATTTGCCGAAGCCGACACCGAAACCAAACTTAATTGTTTAAATTAAAAGTAAATTATGTACTATTTTTATTATTATTTGACTAAACGTGACATTATGAATAAACGTGAGAATATTAAAAAAAAATTCAAAATAAAATATATTATATTACATAAATCTTTCTATAATTTATAACAGGCCTAAATTAAATGATATTTTTAAGGTTTCCATACCTTTTGTTTTCGTTGTCTATCTATTACAGTAAGTCATTATTCGTTAAATATAATAGATATCGCAACGTGTTCAAATCATAAAAGTTTAGAAGATTACATTTTTCTCCTCAATTCGACATAAGTATAAAGAAGTACTATATTATTTTTTTACAACTTATATAAAATAAATCCGACTTCAGTTTCGGCCGACACTGAATATTCGATTTCGGTATCATGTTAGTTTCGAACACTAGTTTGAATTTACTTGTATAAAGTTGGCCGTTTAATTGTGCCTTTGATGGGCTTACCTCCCGTGAGCTAAAACTTCAGTTAATATAGCCACGTGGCGATTTGTTAGTACACGTTTTAGAAGCTTTGCATTTTCACTAACGCCAAACTTTTGAAGTGAAAACTTTTTTAGGCGCGTTGAGCACGTTTTGGGTGAACAAAAATCATTGAACTCGCGTCATCGTCACCAAACGGTTTCCATATTTAAAAATAATAATGTAATAGCTCAACGATACAATTCACAATTTACTTAGTTTTCACTTCCATTGGCAGTCCCCAAAGACTGCCCCCCATGTTTCTTTAATCTATCTTATCTCCAACTATACAAAGCCTGTAACCAGGCAGCTGGTAAATATACATATTACTAATTACACACGTATTATAGGCAAAGAACAAAAAAATGTGCTCATTACGCAAAGATTTATCCTTGCTGGGGATTGGCCTACGACCTCCTCCTTAGTAGTCAAGGTTATTAACCACTTAGACCAAAATTCTGACATTATTGTTATAAAAAATACTTTCTTTCCAAACATATTTTGAGGCCGTTTTGCGTCGTCAGGCATAAAACAGTGTTTAGAAAATGTTTCTGTGTAGAACCAAATATTAAAAGCCACGTGTCGAATTGTTTTAACTCGTTTTCACATAGTTATAATTTACCCAAATTACATACAAATATCACGTTGCACGTTGAAAGCCAAATGCAATAATAATAAAATTAGCATTTTGTTTGATTTATATGTGTGTAGTTATAGGTGATTGGAATAGCTTGTTTATGGGCTTGTTAGATATTATTGGCGGCAATAGAAGAAAATACTGTTTACAGACCCTTATGTAGCATGAACGTGCGAACTATCCAATGTTGGTATAATATTACTTTTTCGTTAAAGTTTGTGCCAGTCGTGCTTAAACACGTTGTCATAAGTTCTTGAGAAATAGGATCTTAGGAGACAGACAGCCGGACAAGGAAGTGATCCTGTAAGGATTGCTTTTTTTTTCATTTAGATATATGGCACTCTAAATTACAAGACTTTCGTGAAATACTTGTGTGAGCATCCTAAATATACCAGTATCTGACAAATATATTTCTGAGGTTTAATTTTTAAGAATAGTCAAGGAGTGGCTATGAGCCACTGCCGAGGTTTTTGCGAGTTCTTCAAGAGTACTTAACATGATAAATACATGGTCGGCAACGCGTGAGTGATAGCCCTGGTGTTGTAAGCGTCCATAGGCTTCGGTAACTCCTTTCCTTTGCGGGCTGTGTGTTTGTTTACCTCTTTAGTAGCATAAAAAAATTGTTACGCTTTGATCGCCCAGCCAAACTTAGCATTAGAATCACTAGCTTGATCACTGTTTAATAAAACCTATTTTTAGATATATCGCTATTCACCCACAAACATGATATTCAGGGAAAGTTAAATACGTCCAACAGGACATCATAATATATCGAGACTATCGAGTAAAGTTGCGGCACGATAAGCTACATAGATAATTAAACCAGTAGCCGATAAATCGTAGGAACAAGGTTGGCGATGGTTTTCGTTTCACTTTCTAAGTAAATACATCTAATTTCAAACATTTACTGTAATTTTCAGTTGTGAAAGGTTATTTATAAGCGAACGCGATATAAAATATCTTTTAAAAACTGATTTACGAGTTAACGACTGGGTACAGTCGTCTCGTATTCGACCTAAGGCTGTCCTCTTATATTAGTTTTAATTTTGTAGATCATCGCAGATCGCAACGCCTTGATCAAATTGCATAAATTTCAATAGACCGATTACACGAACAATTGCTTGAGAGCTCTTTTAAGAATTTTAAATTTTCGGTCCTGAGCTGTCCCCATCCATTGCTGACGCTGTGACTTCGTCGTCTCTACTACAGCACCTTTCTTCTCTAAATATGTTGAACAGTTCTAAACTTACAAGCTTCTTTGTAGAACGCAAATTATATGTTTTAAAATTTAATATTTTATTGATACATGCGATGGTCGATAGTCCAACGAGCTATCAACACGTGCACATAAATGTGTGCTACTCGTACGTCTATTAAACGTGTGAGCACTAACAAGCGCCATATACTCGTAGACATTCACGCTTATTAGTAACCTATTTTAAATTAGGTCAACAACGTGAGGCGTAGTTGTATGTATGTAGGAATTTGAAGGATTTGACTTTGCCAGAATTCGTTGAGGTTTGCAAGATAGCGCACTCTGGGACTATGCCAAACTTGTGTTTGTTGTGTTCGCTAGTTAATTAAAACATGATATGAATCTAATGTGAGTTAGATAACAAATAAGATAGATAGATAGGTAGATCTACATACAAGTGAACAAGGACCTCCTCCACCTTACAGAATTCAACAGCCAAATAACTGCACACAGCTATGTAGTTGCGTATGTTAGACACAAATTACACCCAAACTCGAAACAACCATTACAGTCACCGTCGTAAATCAAACATTTCCCCAAAATTTCAAATAACTTTACCTCTTTTCAAAAACATTGTTACGATTGAGAAAATATCCAGTATGTTAACAGTTCTTGCTTCAGAAATTTTTTTACCAATTACTTGACCGATAAATATATTAAAACAATGTATTTTTGTTCCTAATATGGAAGATAAAGCCATTGACACTCTTTATTTATCGCTCACACTTGAAAACAACTTTTTAAATTTTAATTAACATGTTAATATACTGTTGTTGGACTTTAAGCAAATTAAATTTTAAACGTGCACTTTGTTGAGTAATAAATTAATAGAGAAAAAATTAAAAGAACCAACATTTAAGTGGGCGTGTGGAAAGATATATGAAGGAAGATTGACTAAACAAGTAAAATAAGTGATATTATTCTAAACGGATATTAGGGGAGCTCATAGCCAGTTGCACTCGCTGTTCGGTAAACGATCAGCGGGTTAAGCAACCAAGGGCGCGGTAACCCTATAGATGGGTGACCGCATCGTGGTATTTAATCTGAGCGTCTCCGTGCTTCGGAGCGCACGTTAAAAATCGGTCCCGGCTGTTAACAGTCGGTAGATCACGACAGAGGCCTAAACATGGGCGATCTTAATAACTCTGTCACCAGGTTGACCTCTAACCAAACAAAAAGAAGAAGAAGGGGAGCTAATGAGATTGAGATTCGCGAGAGATATTATAACGACCAGATATTGCCGTGAATAGACCGTCCAATGAGACGGTACGGTAATCTTAAACGACCAAAGTGAGAGATAAGAAAGAAAATAGGTAATTCAAGTGCGAATGGAACAATATGAAGGAGAATACCACGTCGAAAGTTCTGGTGAAAAGATGGGTAACGTGCATGAATGAAAAATGTTCTGAGTGTATTTAGAGCTAAAGAAGTATGTGAAGATCATTGTATTTTTTTTAAATTGTACGACATCTGTATTCGTTTGTTCAATTATAAAACATGTTAATAACAATTAACCTTAATATCTTCCTTTAAGAGGTAATAAAACATAGTAAAGTAATTGATCGATAATCCCAAAATAATCAATCTCTCAAGTAATCTTATTTTATGTTAATTTTAATACTTTCCATATTTCTCAGAGCTGATAAAAATACGCTTCCTTAATACTAAAAGGATTTTACGCGATTATCTGTAAGTATTTTAACTGACGTCAAAAAAGGAGGAGGTTCCCAACTCGACTGTATGTTTTTTTTGTGTGTTTGTTACGCGATCATTCCGCCAAGTATGACTTAATTTTTATGATTCCTTTTTGTTTGGTAGGATATACTTCAGAGGTGGTCCCATATTGCAGTTTCATGGAAATTGATCCAGCGCTTTTTAAGAAAATCAAAACAAAAATATATTTACCCCCACTGAAAAATATGAAATATTACTTATATAAAACCAATTAAATCGACTTCAAAAAGTGCTCATTTGGGGAAAGCGTTATTAAAAAGAAAAGATTCACAAAACCACAACCATTTTAAGAGATGCTCCAGATATTGCAAGCGTCCATGGGCTATAGTTACTGCTTATTATCAGGCGAACTAAGTACTGTAGAGGTTTATTGGTGGTCACTAGCTGGCCGTATACCAATAGTAAAACCTCTGACGTTTTATAAAAGTAAAACGTAATTATATTTGAATTGATTGACAAATAAGAATGACTTGAGGGTTGTCATAAGGAGTCAGGTTTGGCTTTGATGAAGTAAAGACGTAATCTGATGTGAATAATTAAAAGTAGGCAAAAGTCTAATAAACAAGTTCAATATTTAATATTCTGCATTTCCTTGATGAAAGTGATTGAAGCACCCGTCGCTCGGCATTATCGTGCCTATCGCAGTAAAGCCGTTCCCCATAATACGAGCTGAAGAAGAAGAAAGGGCGCTACAGTACTTACCTGCCTAGCGTAAAAATACGAGTTTCCACTACCATTTTTTTGCTGTAATTAATCTTTAACCATTACTTTTTTATCAACGTATTGTGTACAACTAAACCTACCGTATATAAGTACCTACATTTAATAGCCTTTCATATCAGTTGAACTGTATAGAGCAATCATATTTAACAGCAAGTTTCTAATAAAATTGTTATTACGATTAATAAAACCGACAATTTATAATAGCAGTTCGAAAAGTTAGAAGTCAAGCAATGCAAGAGTACAATTTAGACTTGCTAACAAAGAAAAAAAATTAAATTGTGACCCTAATTTTAGGAAAAAAGCATCTTGTTTTTATACTTATTAGGTAGCAAACAAAAACAAGTCTGCTGGTAACCCAAAAATTTTAACACCAAGGTTTTATGTTGGAGTATCCCTGGGATAGGAAAACGTTCCGTGTTCCGTGTGGTGACGGATTAAGAATATAAATATCGCTACCCCGTTTCATCCCGAGGGTGTCGTAAGAGTCGACTAAGGGAGTAAGTCAGGCAAACAATATCCACTGCAAGAGAAGGAAAACTCGGAACAAAACTCTATACCTACCAACCCGTCTGTCCAGCGTAGTATAGTAGGCTAATATCCCTACAAGTGTATAAAGAAGACCCGTGCGCAGCAGTGGGTCGTTTATAGGTTAAGTAAAAGAGGAAAACGTTTTGTTTAAAAACATCCGTAAATAAGCGCTGATAACCTGTACTCACACACAGAAACACAACTACACGGCTGTGTGTAATTATTTGGCTGTGGTCTTCTGTAAGATGAAGGTCCCATTCCAGTCGGGCTTGTTTAAAATGTATAATAAGATACAGAGATAAGTTTTTCCTGCAGCTTTTGTCATGCAGTGGTGTTATTTTCTTTGGCGAGAATAAGCCCTAACATAACAAAGGAAAGTCACAATGTTGCAGACGCTATATTCTTTTTAACTTTGAAGAAAGTAATTTGCTACGTTGCCATCAATATCCTATTATTAACATGGTGCGATATTCTGCCATGACAGTGGGCTTGCTTGAACCGACGTTTATAAGCTATTCATCGCATTGAGTACGATGTCGGTGCGCTACAAAATGGACAATCGGATTGCATTTATTGTGCAGACAGGCTACAAACGCTGGCAATGATAAATGATTTTGAAAAACTTATTTTATCATGGTTTTAAACATACAATCGTTTGAAACTAATACTGCGATTGCTATAATTATTTAGACCAGAGTTTTGTGGTAGGTATGGATAACATCATGTTATAAAATAAAAACGTTTAGATAGTAAAATGTTATTACTATGTGTCATAACATTTTCCTTAAACCTATTTATTTATTTAATTTTCTTTCAACTGCTCACTGCACTTACAGTGACCCAACAAGTGATTTATTACAAATGAAAATTTCATTTTTTATTTTCCTTACTAATAAAGTATTATAGGTATATACTCGTATAAATAAACAACAACAAAAAATGCCTAATTAGCTGATAAAACTGTCAACTTCTTTGTATTGAGCAATGATCGAGTTAAGCAGTCCCACAGCCTGATTATTTACACGTTCATACCGTAAGGATTAGCAGGAGACGACAAAGCGAGCGCAGCCGCGTGCACTGGCCCGGCGCAGACAGAGCACTACGACACAACACATTGTTAATTTTATTGTGAAGCTACATATATAATAATTTGTCATGAATTTGATGGACCAAGTCATGATACAAATGAGCAAGAAACTTAAAGCCCTTTTCAATCATATACCTTCTGTATTATTTTTTTTAAACAATAAAACTGCAACGGACCTATATATTCTCAGACACAAAGTCGCCCGTATACCCGAACATCGCAGACACAACACTGAACAACCTGACAAGAAGATCCAAGTCCGAGTGGCACTGACAAAGCGCGCCATCATTGTCCATGATCGATGTCTCGCATTGATATCAACTGCAGATGTAATCTCACTTGTATGACATATTTAGAAGAGCCTTCTTTAGAGATATATGACATTTTTGTATGTTGGTTGTTGATGCGGGATCCGCAAACGACACTTAATTCTAGTACTTACCTACTTATTTCATAAGGTATATGAATAGTTGTTAAAGTAAAAGCAACTTAAACTAAACTACCTACAGACAATCAAATACTGTATTTAAAGGAATACCTATTAATACAATATCTGATTGAGAGCACCATATAGTCATGTAAAGACCAGCCTTAGGATTCTTACCAACTACATATTATCTTTATTTTGTTTTTGTTAAATTAGATGAAGATGACAGCCATATTTGGCGATCCTATGTCAGACCTATTGCTATATACTAACTGTGCGCAATTTCCGACTTTAGAGTGACAATGTGCATTTTTCGTCGAAAAAAAATCAGTTACCTGATGGTTAACAACCCATGGTATAGGCGAAATCAGAAAGTACATAGTTCAAAATCAGTAACAGATTCAAACCCAATAATGTTTATACCATGTTATATTTTGTATTAATTAAGTAGTTATTTTTTATTATACTCTTCTAATAATAACTAATTTGGGGTGTTTTGGTGGTAGACTATCGTATCCATAGTAGGTACGGTACATAACCTCTTACCATAAGGTGTACGCCGCTTTTTTCTTTGCCAACTGAGTCCCTTCCTTACCTTACAAATATATACTTACACAAATTCATTACAATGTAACACTATGATGAGAACATACATGTAGGTGCCTATCTATAAAACATTTACAGAACAATCTACCCGCATTTATTGTGGTTTAAGTAATAGGTGGTCATAGTTAGTGGCGACCTAACGCTACGTAGGCCTAGAACCAGTATCTACAAGTATTACTATGTAGCATCTTCCACAACCTTTTCCATATACACTGTCAACATTATGATATACTTCAAACCTCAACCTTCTGTTACTTAGTAGGTGTCTAATTAGTAACATGACCAAAGAAAAAATACACAGACCGTTGAAGATGATAATAAATTACTAGAAAGGATATCAATAGTTCAGATGCAAAGAAGAAGATTGAGTTGTGAAGATGTAAAATGAGCTTCATGCCGAGGTTTTCCCGAGGAATTCTTCAAAAAAGTTTATATTTCTTACAGGGACGGCAACGCGTAAAGCGAGGTGTAGTTTTGCATGCATAGACTACAGTAACTGTTCAACCATCAGGCGAACCATATGCTTGTTCGACTTCTTAGTAATATACAAAAATATTACTTATGTGTAAATAACAGAATTAAAAATACTTGATGATAAATAGATAGGGGTAGAACTTAAGGAAAGAACGTCAAAAATTAAAGTCATTCTTCACACTTTTCAATCGCCAGATAGCCAAATCCCAAACAAAAATGAAACAACAATAAATTTATAATTTAAAAAAAAAGATAATCTTGTATGTCAGTAACGTGCCGCTTTGCTAAACATGAATATATATCTCATATATACTAATAAAACCCAATATTATTTTATCGATTTTAGAGTCGTTTCGACAAGCAAAGAGACAAAACTCTATAAACATTTAAGTTGAAGCGTCATTGTATCGGTCACTTCAATTTTGTAGACTATGTCTTTACTATAGATAGGTACCTAAAGCTTCTATCTAATACAACTGCAATCGTAAATTCACAATCATCGCATTGAATAACCTTTTATTTTACAAACTTCCTACTGCTCATTGAAGTAATAATTTATGGTTATTATATAATAGGATACATTGTTGGTAATTATGCGTTGTTATAAGTCAATTCAAATATCGTAACTCAATTACTCTAAACATTCAGGAAACGTCAACGCACGGTAGCGAATACCGTTACCAGGGTTATCATTTACATAAAACTGTTCTTTATCTGTATAGTTTTATACGAAGTTTGGGTGTTTATTTCCCAAGACTTGTGGGATAAACATACTTAATTATTACATAAAAGATTTAAGCATTTTTTTGTTGATTATTTGGCACCAAAGGTACACCTCTTTCGTTGAACATAATATCTTCCCAATGGAATAATTAAAATTTTTAAATACTAAGAAGGGTCACGAAACATCCTGTAGCCTTATTATCTAATAGAATTCTGCACACGTTTTTAACAAATCTAAAATATTATCATAGTAAAAGATATTCAGATGTTTGATAACCCTAACAGGGAGTACCTCGAATACGGCGCGGGTATAGTGAAGGGCTTGCATAATGCTTTAGCAGCCTTAACTGATAGCGGCGCGGCGGCCTATCTACTCGTACAAGAGTGCTGACAGAGGCAGTTACGAGTAGGCCGTGTTCACACATCGCTTGTTAGACCCCGACCAACTGCCAATTACCGCGACATACAACCCCTATACAACACTCACTTTCGCCGCTTAAGCAGCGATACCACCAATAAGCGTATGTTCATAGATTTTAAATTGCAAACGAGATGGTAATTAGCGAAAACACTCGCTAAAAGACGTAACTAAATGTCACCGAGGGACCCCGTATGGAAATTAGGGACAAATTACGTCTCCACTTACACTTTCATTTGTATAACAACAGTTACATAAATCCAGTCATTATTTATTTATTTAAAAACCAACTTTATTGCCCTGGGTAAAGGGTCTGCGAAATTGTTATTCACAGCATAAATACTACGGCTATGTATCGATTGGAATATCGATTCTAACGATCGATCATGACACGAATAGATCAAAACAGTCGGTCAAACGTATTCCATATCTAGCACCGATAATCGTATGCGTGCCCGGGCCGGGTTTGCCACTTATGCAACGTATAAAATATTGCGAACTCATAAGCGCAGTGCGCTGCGGCAGCACTAAGATGAAACTTGAGATAGAGTTAATCTAATAAGTCAGATCTGAAACCAGACATCGGCCGAAGTAATAACTCACGGTTGAGATGCCAGAGGTTAATTAAAAATAGCAACTTCAATCTTACGTGTCAGAGATAGAGTTAGATTAGGAATCGTCCGATTTATACTGATTGAAACACTAAAGCGCGGATCTTTATTGAACAACATAAAGTAAATTATGATTACCAGCATCAAACAATATAAAGAATGATATCCTACCTTCATACTGAGCGGCGTACACTTTTGTTTCCATGTTTTTGTATGTTCTTGCTTATAGATTTCCAGTATGAATGCAATAGATAATACGGAACGTAATGATACAGAAAGAGATAGTGATAGATTAAATAAAGCTTCTTGGCATTTGTTGACTGCAAAAATATCTACGCTCTGTTTTTTTAAAAAGACAATTACCGCACTAGGAAACAAGCCCTGTGTTTCGGGGGACTTTACGCAAACATACAATTAACAAACACGAAGTACTTTCAGACTTGGGACAACCATTTATAGATCACACAAATTCTTGTCCCGTGTGGGGATTGAAGCTACAACACGCCGTGCAGTGGTAGATGGCGAGGTTACCACTTAAGCCACTAAGTCAATCGCGCAGTCAAACAAATTGTACGATATCTACGTCTGCCTCCATCATCATCTCACCCAAAAGACTTCCACTACTGGACATAGGCCTCCCCCAAGGATTTCCACAACACCTAAGACAACAACAATCCTAAGCCGACCTTGTCCATCGGTTGCCCGCAACCTTAACCAGGTCGTCGGTCCACCTTGTTGGAGGCTTGCCCACGCTTCGTCTTCCAGTTCATGGGCGCCACTGTAGAACTTTTCTGCCCCAACATCCATCAGTTCTGCGAGCTATGTACCCAGCCCATTGCCACAATTTTTTTTTTAATACTATTTAGATAGCAAACAAGCATACGACCCGCCTGATATAAAGCAGTTGCCGTAGCCTATGGACGCTTGCAATACCAGAAGTATCACTTGCGTGATGCCAACCCATTTTTTTACACCAGGGCTTTATGACGGCAGTATTCCTGGGATAGATAGGTATACGTTTCTTTCAAAACGTATCCCTAAATGAGCGCTGGAGACCTGTACTCACATACAGGAACAACTACACCGCTGTGTGTAGTTATTTGGCTATGGTCTTCTGTAAGGTGGAGGTCGTTCCCCAGTCGGGCTTGCTCGCTATTATGGTATCCTACCTCTCTTAATGAAGGCAATTCTTCGAGCTACTACGTCTTACTTACTATAATATAATGTACTAGCTGTGCCCGCGGCTCCGCCCGCGTGGATGTCGGTTATCTCTGTAAATAGTAGCTTTTATGTTATTCCAGACCATAATCTATCTCTGTGCCAAATTTCATCCAGATCCGTTCAGTAGTTTTTACGTGAAAGAGTAACAAACATCCTTCCATTCATCCATCCATTCTTACAAACTTTCACATTTATAATATTAGTAAGGATATATATTATAGTAAGTAAGATACTATAAAGAGAATGTCTCCTAGAAATAAAACAACAGGTATCATATCCAAACATAGATTAATATTGTTTAGGTTGAGCAAACAAACAGCAACACTTTTGTAACACCCATTTACGTTTTACAAGTATTTATTTCTTAACGTCGTTGTACTAATTACGCAGCGAATAAATCAACTGTTGGTTTTAGTGCCAAATCTCTCGTACGTATCGTATTGCAGTGTACGTATACCTACACCTAACAAAAATGTGTGATGCAATTTTACACTTGAGAAATTCAAGCTATCAATTCGTGGCGTTCTTAATCGCGGCCGACGACCAGTCATCACTAATCAATTTGGTGTATGTTCACCGTATCTTACACAAATGTCTATTGATCCGAGCCTGCTAGCAATGCGTTGTACGCAACAGCAATTATAAGTGACTTCTATGCGTATAATGCGTAAATGAGATATCATATTGTCATACAAGCAAATGTATCTTCTTATATATTTAACTAGCTGTTGTTCGCGGCTCCGCCTGGGTGTCGGCTATCGCGATATAAAATTGACTATTTCTTTGACAAATTTCATAAATATCCGTTTAGTCGTAAAAAGAAAAGGAACAAATACGGATTATTTTCACATTTACGATATAATATAAGTACGAAATGTTTTTTAGACTAAACGTTTCGACGGCAAACAACATTAGAATTTATATTGTTGCGGCCTGAAAAGTGTTTCAGGCCGCAACAATATGTAAGTATGTTTAGTGAAACATACTTATATATTTTTACCATCCTACTAATATTATAAATGTGAAAGTTTGTGAGGATGGATGGATGTTTGTTACTATTTTGCGTAAAAACTACGGAACAGATCTGAGTGAAATTTGGCATAAACATACAGTATACACTGAATATCGAATAGGCTACTTGTTATCGCGATAACCTACATCCATGCGGACGGAGCTACGGGCAACAGCTAGTATATGATAAATATAAGCTAGCAGAGCATATACCTAAGATCTGTAAAGCTAAGCATAATCCTTGTTTAAACACTTATCGGTCACAAGAAAATCGAATGTCATACAAGGATGTAAATAAATATGTGGGTGGAATTGCGAAATGAAGTACTTTACGATACGACAAATCTGAACTGCCAATAAAAAGGATATTATTTTAAATCAGTCATCGTAACAAAGTACCGATCATGTAACAAAACTGTTTTATAGCAAAGTAAAATATAACTGTTTTTGTACTGACACATAATAGTAATTGTGTTGTACAAAAATATTGGCTAGACCTTCCTAGGAGACGACCTGAATCTGATATACTTTATGATAAATCCGCTTTGGATTGGATACTATGGTACTTATCCGATCACTACACCAGCTAACAATGCAGCGCAATAACATAATTGGATCACTTCTAAAGTTCTTATACAGCCCTGTCTCTCTAGACAAGTGGCATAAACGGTACTCGAATCGAATTGACAGAAAGCAAATGTATGGGATTTGACACATAAATTTACGACACTATATCGTAAAATTACGTCATACGTTATTTGACTACCGTGCCACTTGTCTAGAGGGACTGAGCTTCTAAATAAGTGGCATAAACGGTAGTTGAATCGAAAAGTCAAAAAAACAAATGTATGGGATTTGACGTAAGTCTACGATATAATGTCGTAAACTTACGTCAAATCCCATACATTTGCTTTTTTGACTTTTCGATTTGACTTCGCTTATGCCACTTGTCTAGAGGGGCTAGTGTTACAAACGTCTGCAACATAACTGCTTACCATCATGCCGACCACAAGGTTAAACAAGCTTGTCTTTATCTGTCCATTGACCAATCCTGGACCAACGAACGAGACCTGTAACGATGGATACTTTTCAAAACATACAATTTATGAACACAAAACTGGATCACACAAAGTATTAGGGGAATGGAACTCACAAAATTTAATTGGCAAATCCAATTAATAGTTTAATTTTGATCAAATGTGTAGGACTTGAGACGGAAATAATGAATAGTCAGTATTCTTATTTATTTTATGTACTCGTATAAGAAAACATACAGTACCTACTATAATTACAATAGGAAAGAAACAATAACGCTAGCAATGTCACCAATCAAATTTCTAACAATCTTAACAATTCGTATGCTATTGCTATCATAAAAAGTCTAGCTATATCTAGAATTCTATATACAGGTACTCGTAACATATTACGTACTAAAGCAAAGTTTTGCGGTAGGTCTACTGAAAAGAATTATCACTTCATAAAGTTTAATTCCACAATACAAAGCATAACAGTTGGATAGTAGTTTCCATTTAACAAAGCATTTTGACCTTTTCAAACTTTGAAATACTCCTCAATGGCCATAAATGTAATCGTTTCATAAGATCACACAATATAATCTGAACTTTTATGTTAAGTATATGGATCGTAGTAGCCTTCAAAAACGCAACTTTCTACTTAATACAGATTTTTCTGGAAAACGCAACGTAAATAACAGTACCATTTTCATATGTAACTGTATGCACTTGTGGTGTAGTCTTTATGAAGGCACCGACTGTTCAGTATATAAGTATCTAACAAATATTAATTTGTGAAACTTAGCTACTTAGTTTTGTTGTTGTAATTGTATGTATATTTGCAACGTCTCCTTCACAAAAAAGTTTTGATCCCCTTATTGTTAATAAGGGGATCAAAACTTTTTTGTGAAAACTTTTATCTAACAGAATTGATGGATCTAAGTCCAAAGATCTCAATGTTCTTCGACATTTAAAAAATACTGCTAATAAATGAATTTCTATTTTCCTACACCCATTCTCTCTCTTGATAGAGGAGTCCCGTGCCCAGTAGTGGGACATAAGGGTTGCTATTATTATTATTATTTTATTGGCCACGCCATATCTTGAGAACGATATTACCAATTTCATTCATATCGGGGCGTTCCGCTAGTTTCTTATAAAGTTAACTTCAAACTAACAACATATAAAACACAAGTGCATAACATAAATACATATACAAGTTAGAACGCATGCAAACTTAACACGAAAATTTACATTTTACATTATGTTGAATGCAGTTTGCCAGTCATCGCACGTCGGCGTCGCCTAGCCGAAAGATTACTTCCCTTTTCATTACCACACCTCGTTCCGTTGAATGTTTATGTTGCGAATACTGTGGTACTGGTACGGAGTTCACAAGCTGAGGTGAATGACACAATATTCGGATGCTATTTTCGCATTGCTGCCTCACACACAGACCTTGTTGCCCTGATACATAGGTATATACTAAGATAACAATAATTTACCTTTATCCTGTCAATCAATACGCATCAATCCAAAGCCTAGTACTGATTTACGACGCAATTTAAAACATCACATGTCTGTTGTATTATGGAGTATCAATACTAATGAATGTTTATGCTTAACTTCGGTCAAAGGTGCAAGCTTCAATCAAATCAATAATATTAGGAGAAATGTAACAGATACATTGTAAGTATTGTAGTATGAAAACACTACTGACCTGGTTGTTTCTGTCAATCATATTGGAGAAGGGAAACAGGGAATTGTTCGCCGTTAGCCAACAAAGTATAACACCACGTTTTGAGCATTAAATAAAGTTAGTGCCTTCGTTGGCCCTGATGACTCTAAGTAAAGTTATTACTAAGGTTCGTTATCTTGTCTCGTTTAGATGATTTCACGGACTTCAATGATGTACTATAATAAGTCCATTATACGGAAAGTAATATAATTGGTCAATCAATTTTAAGTTGAAGTGATCATTATAAGCACGCTTCTTTGAATCTTTTGTGCAGATCTTAATGTGTATTTTATTTATTTTTATTTTATTTTATTTATTTGTATGTAGACGATAACAACCGTTTAGACTTGCTTCATGTTCATAATGAATTGTAGTTTTAATCTTGCATTGTGTATAGTTTCAGGGCCATTTTTAACACCCCAACGACTTGAAAATAGGTTAAAAATACGTGATACCAATATACTGCCCTTGCATTTCACTCAGTCTTTAGTCGAAAGTTATTAAATTATATAGAGAAAGAAAATTAATAACTAAACGTAATAAAATTACTCTCAATTACTGATTCGCTCAGACTGACGGTCCTAAAAGCTGAATTTTTGATAGCATATTCCTATATTGATGAGATATGTTTTTGATATTTCTTCATCAAATGGATAAAACCTTTGTATGGAAAATCTTACTCTATGGTCAGAATTGCTTGAAAAATCATTATCATCATATCAGCGTGATGAGGTCCTCTGCTAAGCGAAAGCCTTGTCTACACATTTGCCTAATGGCTGACCTCTCTAACAAAATACAAAAGATTAAAATAATACCCGCGGGCACAATACTCTAATGTGATACAAATGTGCAAAAAGGTGTGAATGGATATGGAATAATGGTAGTAAGTTAAGAAGAATAAATATTGTACTCTTGACTTCACATAGTATAATTGATGTGGGTTTAATTGACCAACCTTCATATAAATCATTAACGATGATGCTGTAAATATAAGCAAAATACATTTCACGAAGTATCCTCGTGTTGTACTAAAAATAAAAGCGAACGACTTGCTAGTAATTAAACCATAACTTCATAAGGAAAGTGGGACGGTTATCTCTCTCACTGAAATAGTTTCACCACTCATCGAGTTAATATATAATTTTTGTGTGGTGAAGGACCGTGTTGCGTGTATCGTTTGCGTGCATGATCAATACAAGATTCGATTCCGGCACTTACTTACAGACAGGGCCATCAATTTCGGGACACATTCGGACTTCGCAGAACTTTCGCCAGAAGCACGAACCCAATCCGATATGTATCGGCAATGTGGTCATTAATACGACATTGTCGACTAGCCAGCATATCGCAACGCGTTACGTACCAACTTAAAATATTCACTACAAATTAGGTCACATATCGTACGCTCTTGATGGTAAAATGGTTTAAGGTGAATAATCCGCTTTGCAATTTAAAACCTTATGATTTATTAGCACAAGAGAGAGGGATATGAGTTCGTCAATAAAATTGACGAACTCTTGTGCTGATGAATCATAATAGCTGATTTCAACGAAAATCTTCTTACCATTGCATTTCTTATGACATAAAAACGATTCCAAAAGTCCGTATAGTTTGCCATGCTGATTTTAAACAAAATTACTTATTACAGACACTATGCTAGTCTTGTTCTTTCGTTCTAAATTTATTCTTATTGGAAAGCTATTAATCGTTCACCAAAATACTCATGTATGGTCTTATGACGGATATGTTTACCGATGCAGGAAACAAGAAGCTATTTATTCTCAAAATACATTTTTGTTTAAAGTTTTTACAATCAATAAAATGTTTGTTTTGATGAAAGTTGACAAATTCCTTTCGGATCAATATGTCTACATTTATATTCATTGTCACCTGCTCTAACGCCCATTAAGCATTAAAAACACCTGCGTTAAACTCTCTACAACCATAATAGATTTGCTATTCTAAAACCTGATAGGTATATTATTATAGCAATTCGAAAGCTCGACAAATTAATTTTACGATGAGTCTAAAGTCGTTTTGCACTTATTAGGAAAATCATTTAAAAACTATTCATAGATTTCTTTGTTGTTCGAACATGAACAACAAACAACTAAATAGGACAATCAAAACATTTTATTGGAAAGACCGCTGACCGTTATCTGAGCTCAAGCTCAGGAATATAACTGTTATAATCAAATTATTGGTCCAATGCAGTAAATTTGAAGACACTAAACATAAATAGCTAGTGAGAAGCTATTACAATAAATTATGTTAAACAAAAACTGTTCCACTCACTGTTGGAGCGAATATTCCTCTCGATTCGTCTCGGAGCGGCGCACGGCGCCCTGCTGGGCACATCTCGAGTATATCGCCATCATTGCACCATTACTGTCTTCCTTCGGCTACTGTAGATCAAACTGGTGTGCAACCCGTCACATTCATACTTGTAACGATCCACTGCTACTTTATATAATTTAAATAATGAGACAACCATGCCGTTACTGTGTTACCACAACGGCACTTGACTGCCTCGTTTCCAATGGGATAACGCATCTGCAGCAGTTACAGTAGCGAAATGTACCTACTGTCTTTTACCTTTTCCTTTTTTAGGTAAATGCAGCTATTCTATAAGCTCCCAAGTGAACAGCTTAATCAAAGCAAGCGTTTATTAATATCTTGATTATCTTCATATGCGAATCTATTTTTATAAATTATTTTATTACTCACTCTATTCATAAAGCTATGCTGTCCTGGCTGGTCACTCGGAGTACTTGATTATGTTGACCATAACTTAAAAACCTAAATTAAAATACTTTATTTGGCGGAAATTAGGTTAGTAGCGAACCATAACAGTCTGCCATCCAGCTCCTTGTAACCGAAAGTTTGCGTGTTCGAAAAATGCACAAATTTGCCGGTTGTTAACAGTTTCACACGTTTGCATCTGTCGGACGGTTGCCCTACTTTTCGTTAAGCAATCACCTGTATGCACGTGTTGATGATAAGTTTTCCTTAAAACGACGAATAAGAAGAATGATTACCTCGACTTTAAAATTTGCAAAGTACAGTTAGCACGTCAAAAGATTTAATAATCGTGAACTTTAAGAACGTGACCCTCAATCAGCTGTTCTTTGTCTTGAACTCTGTCATTCTCCTTCTTATTTACATCAATGTAAGTATTCATTGCAAAGTCAATAATGAAATGTATATTACGATCTTTAAAATCAATTAAATACATGCCTAAGGACTCGCCTTTGATGACTATGAAACGTCAAAAGATTAAAGGTTAGAAACTACCAATGGTTGTGATAAAAAATGTGTAACTTAATAAGTATTGTTGCTAACTACTTTGGACGTATTCCTTTTATATTTACGAGGCCAGTGGTCATTATCATATGTCTGTTTAGAGTAATAATGGTTTGATTGACAGTTGGAGGTCGGCGATCACAAGTAAAAGTTATAGAATCAGGTTAAATGTTATAGAAATTTTTGGCGCATCATCTTAGGCGATAGAATCAAAGCAAGCAAGTTTGCACAATAGCTTTTACAATTAGCTTTTAAAATTGTGAGCTTGTCATTGTACCTACATACGATGGCTGCAGTATATTGAAAACTTAACACTTTCTATTAATTTCATTTTTGGTTTTTTTTATAATTTACAGGTCATGAGGTGTTTTTATTAATCTAACTACAAAATTACCATCAGGCGGGTCGTACGCTTGTTTGCCTTTTTGGTAGTATTATAAAAAAGTTATAAAAGTATATTAAAGATAGTATATAAAATCAGAGTGCATACAACACTATAAAGCTTATAGACTTTAAATAATACACTAAAAAAGTAAGTTCAATAATGATGAAGTTAGAAAATTAAAAGGAAATTTCTTATTTGGGTCTTTCTCTTTACACTTATAATTTATACCCATTCGATTTAAGCTCACTTGTACCTACTAAGAACCTTTCCGACATTTAAAAGCCATGTAACAAAATTTATCACTCTCTTAAGTAATAAAGGAAAACATAAACAAATTAACCAGTGAGGAAACTTGCAAGTTTGTGGGTTCGCACACTTTCAGATTATTGAAAAATAATCATAAATCTTGAGTTGTGATAATTCTATCAACAGACATCTGTCAGGCCAATGAGGAAGACTAAAGCCTAGTTTTGATCACGTCAAATTATTAAAAGTTTTAAAATCTCATTAAGTTTGCATAATGAAGTTTACCTTTAATAAATTTGCAACAATAAATTATGAACACTGCACTCGTCTAGACATGCGTTCTAATTTCAACACGAATGGCGCCAATATCATATTTTTACAATGCATTCTCACATAACCCTGAAACATAATAAAACTTCAAATGTATTTAATAGTGCATATAGCCGCCATTTTATTATTTAGGTAACTGACATTAATTGTTAAGTGTGGTATTGACACGAAATCTTTCATTTCGTCATGCTGCAAGTGATTTGAAGAGTAATCACACACGAAACAGAGATTTGTTCATAAATTGATACACCGTTATCTTAATACGTTGTATTCGGTTAAAAGGCGAGAAATTTGTAATTTTTTTCGGCCATAAGTAACATGCATCGATCATGAGGCCGTTAACGGTGCGTCAGTACCTACACAAGCCTGGAGGGAAAGGTCGACGGAATTAATAGATTTTGTACTTCAATTTACGTCCCTTAACCACTTACCCTACCTTTTTTATAGCGGCATAAATAACGTAAATTTTGCTGAATATGGATATCTCTTGATGGCATAATTAATGACTGTAATTGATTTTGTCATAAACACTATGGTTGATAAAGGGTACCGTCAATATAACTCGTGTGCTAAGCTAATTTGTATGAAAAAACAGTTAGTTATATTAATATCCATCACAATAACATAAACAGCACTTGAGAGGGTCTATCAATATTTAATAAACATTTATCTATTATATTGTATATTATACCTAGATTATAATGTTTAATCAAATGTTGATAGTCAATATAAACTGCGGTCACGGACGCTCAGCTATTAACTGCTTTCGTACACACTTTCCGCGATTGCATTATTTCAATCTGTGGGTCACAGAGGCGATCAACTTTTTACATTGTGATGCTTTATAAATGTTAAATATTACGTCAACGTAGGTATTATCATTTAAAAGAACGAGAATGAAACTGCATTCTTCAAAATGTCACAGCAGCTGTATAATACCATATTCTTCGTATAAAAATTACCGATCGAACACAAGACCTATTCTAAATAAGTTTCAGTACCTCATTGTATCCATTCAGAACATGTTTAGTACGCAACTAAAACCACCAATCTACGTAAACACATTAAAACTGTAGCATAAACCCTGTTGGAACTAAGAAAGGAACATAAAATAGTTGTAGCTCGCATTATGCACGCCCCTACGATGATTCGCGAGGCAATAAATTTAATGCAATGGACAACAAAATTGTTGTTTTGACCGCACGACTTTGCAATGCTTTTATAAAAAAACTTTATGATTCCTTTTATTTTATTACCTATTGACAGGATACGTTTCATACGCTGTCATCATTAAAATTATGGACTGTTTTATGCGACGCTAATTGCAGTGAGGGTTTTGGGTATTTACTCTCAGATTCGCTCTCACTTACAATATTTTAAAGTCACTGCCAGTGTGGTGTGTTATACGAAGTTGTGATGCAATAAATATCGTAATGTGGAGCGGCAGTCCCACACCGGCCGGCGTCTTCTTTCCTAACACGGGCATCGATGGGAGCAAAATAAAGCGGTCCCTGACGTTCGTCGGGATGTTGTTTTACCAAAACGGAGCCCGCCGCACTGAATAAGGCACTCGCTTTTATACTTTTTAAACTTACTACTTTCTTACGATTTGTACTGCGTAAAAAGTTTGCTTCAGAGAAAAACTGATCTGAAAATAAACTTGATTATTAAATTTTTAAATGTTAATGTGCTGTATTTTAAATAATTGGAAATTATAGTAATTTATAATGTAGCGTCGGGTGAAAATTAAAAATACGTCTTTGTAATTATCATTCATAAAATTCAACTGAAAATGTAATGTTCAAAAAATACATTTTCATTTACTTTATCCTTATGTTTAATTCCTGAAATGTTACCTACCTTATCTTTTCGGCATTCCGCAACTCCTTTACGGCACGGACATTTGTCAAGAAGGGTCGCGTCGAGACACCATAAAAGTCAACCGGTAGAATGTCCGCGAGGCTCTGTACTGGCCAGTACGCCGCCCGCCAGCACTCGTACACACCCGGTACCAACAAACGCATTTATTATTTCCAGATAGACATGATATTCTCTATCTTATAAGTACAATAAAACAAGATTTTACTTAGATTTATTTTAATCTTTCGCTAGACAATGTAACTTCAGAAATTATTAGGCAGCCTCCAAAATAGAATGGATCTTCGTCATATAAAGTTATGCGTGCCACAACCATTTTAATAAACTTTTGTTAAATATAACCCACAGTTGAATGATGCCGTTTTAAAATAATCGTAAAGAATTACGGGAGTTCTATTTCAGTTTCAGCTTCAAACAAAAAAACGGTTTTTTTATTTGCACAAGAAATGGGCCGTTGTAATTTAACTCTATTAATATACCTATTCATAAATACTGCATTTGTTTATAGTAATAGCTCAATTAATAGCAACCATTTAAAATATAAAAATGTTTTATAAAATTATTATGCCTTACAGCTAAAATGGCTCAATTGACATAGGTACAAATTTCTTTTTTTTTTCTAATCACAATAAACTAGATGCATCTTAAAATTCTCTCTCCTTCTTACTTTCCCATCCCTCTTTTATTTCCTTTACATTTTCCTTCCATCCGTCATCTGCCTTAAGTTAATTTAATTTCTAAACTTTCTACTCGTATATCTATGTAGGTACCTCCAAAATAATTACATGTCTACTAACATTTTTTTATTAACACTTGTGTTGTCCTTTTTACAGTCTACAAAGGAAACCGTATTGTAGCTACAGATATCGGCCAACCAGTATTTATTAGCTTTCTCTCTCCACCTTGACGTTGGCAGAATCATCGGTATAACAAAACAGATAAAGCCATAACCAAAAAAAAACATGCAATGCAGTCTTTGGGCACTGATAGAAGTGAAAACTAAGTAATATTTGAGTTGAATTGTCGAACTATTAGATTACTAGCTGTTGCCCGCGGCTACGCCTGCGTGGACGTCGGTTATCGCTGTAAATAGCCTATGTGTTATTCCAGACCATAATCTATATCTGTGCCAAATTTCATCCTGATCCGTTCAGTCGTTTTTACGTGAAAGAGTAACAAACATCCATCCATCCATCCATACTTACAAACTTTCGCGTTTATAATATTAGTAGGATTATTATTGAATTATTTTTGGTTTGTCTAATGGAAAGCATTCGGTGACGATGTCGCGAGATCCATAATTATTGATCACCTAAAAAAATACTCAAAGGGCCTATAGAGAAGTTTTCACTTCAAAAAAAAAACTAGGATTTTATGCAAAAACTATGAATGAGTCCATCGAAGGCGACAACGCATTTACTTTCAAACTCAAAGAAGTTATGTGAACACCTTAGTGTACGAAAGTCCGTGCGTTATGGCGACCTCTTTAAATCCATTGTGACACCTCTTTTAGTACGTCAGTACGTGAGTACTTCCTTCAGACCGATGCCAATAATGACTTTGACGAGTGTTTTATATCTTCCGGTGACATTTTATAGTTAGTAAGATGTACTTGTTATGTATAAAATAACTGCCTCCTTGGTCTAATAGTGAACTCGACCGTTGGTCACTTGAAAAGATATTCACGATAGACAGGTACCCGAAGTTTGAAAATTTGCAGTGTTTCTACCGTGCCCCGACAAGCGCGTAAAGACGTTCTTTGCTTGATCTGTCTCTGGTCATGTTATATAACCATCCTATAATGCAGAGTGCACCTGTATTTGTGCACACACTAATGCACTATATTATATCTCCCGCGCAGTTCGCTAGGGTCCGTTAAGATTAGCGACCGTAACATATTTACATAACATGACATTTATTATCATGTTTGTAACTAGCCCTGTGTCGCGGGGTACTTTGCAAACATACAATAACTGGACACAAAGTATTTGTGAATCCACATTTTTTTTCCCGTGTCATTATAGCGAGGTAATACTTAAGCCTCTGAACCAACCATGCATTCAATACAAAGTTAGGTAATAATTATACCCTCGTATACAATCTATTGATTTGTGATTAATTCAAAGAAATATTACCTTTTTTGCTGCATTGTTTTTCTTTAAAGAACAATTCACAATGATGTCAGCTTATTGTAAGGGAGTTGTTATTTTGTTTGTAACTTTTTTCATATCTTTCTTATTATTATCTTTTTTTCATAATATGACTTTTAGCATATTAGTTATTCTAGAATTATACTATGACAGGGTACCATTATATATTATATGATTGAATATATATTATATATTTGTACCTATAGACTTTTACTTACTACTTCGATGAAATAATGTGCAATCTAAGCATACGGCCCGCCTGATAGTAAGCAGTTACCATAGCCTATAGTAACAGCCTTACCTGGGCATTACACGAGCATTGACTCAAAAACTTTTAACACCGGAGTTTTGATTATGTTGCAACGCTAAATGAGCACTGAGGACCTGTACCTGCTCACGCACAGACTATGATGATCTGTAAGTTAGGGATTCTTCCCCAGTTGGGCTTGCTCGCTTGTATGGTGCCCTACCTCTCTAAAGATACCCATATTCCTCTGCCTTCTCCTTTCGGGACATACATATATTTTACAGACAAAACTCTGTTATAACTTGCCTACATTGTACGATCGGCTAGGTTAGCTTTCGATCACATATAGAATGTTTATTTATTTATTAAACACAATATGGTATACCTACGCAAGATTTAACATGATCTACGGATAAATAAAGTACTGTAGCGCTCTCTGCTGCCAAATCTTTCTTGAACGATACTGTGTGTATGTGGGGACACTCTTTGACTGCAAGAGGTCTTGTGTATCGCAGTGTTAGGACTCCAGGAATAATTTTGATTACTTCCACGCAAAAATTAAACCACGTTTGACTATGGTCACACGGCCAGCGCGCGACCCAGCCATAAACCTCTCCAGTACCTTCTAACAATTTTATCCGTTAAAGGCTAAATCGCCAGATGAAAATGTTCGATGGTTAAGCTAACTTGACCGATTGTACATACATACCTTCTATCCATCCATCTCAGCCATAAAACGTCCACTGCTGGACATAGGCCTCCCCCAAGCTACTTCAGTCTTCCACATCAGATTCTGTCGATCATCTAACATCCCTTAAATGAAGAAAATGGTCATTGCGTTTACTAAGGTAAGCCATCGAGAATATTCATGAGGTTACATTATGTGACCCTTAATACATATACAATGACCACGCCTTTGTATTTCATATTGTATAAATACATTAAGCAACTATGATTAGGTCTGAGACCTTGAACGGATAATTGTTTATATAAGTCATAATAATAATAACTAGAGGTCGCCCAGTGGTCGAAATTCGACCATAATTGCTTTCTGCAGTCCTTCTTTGTATGAACTTTAACTATGCCAAATCTCAAACTCCAATTCGCGCGCAATGTGCTTTAAAAGGGATACAAAGCTTTTTCTTTACGTAATAATATATAAATAGATATGCGACTATATACATTGACTAGCCTGTTGATTAAGTAACTAGTGACCCTGACTACAAAGCCGCAGTCAAAGGATTGGTCCTGTATGGAACCTTCCTTCTGCTCTACTCCTTGAACGTTTAAATCCAATCCAGGACCTATTTTATGTCATGAGCACGATTATTCGCTGTGTCTGGATGTAACTTATTTTAACATGTATGTATATCAGTTGTCTGGTTGCTAAAGTATAGGCCCTGCCTAGTTATCACTAATCACTATGAAAGTAGTCCCAATATATTATTGAGATGTGTCTTTCGCGACACACGGCTTATTCTACACTACGTGCTGTACTCGGCACTACGTGCGAGAGTTGACTTTAAAATAAACCTATATTATTAACCTTCAGAAAACACAGACTCTAACAAAGCTTAAATTCCTCGCACAAGTCATTAAAACATTAAACAAAACATTAAATTAATTTTGATAATACATTCGCAAAAATAAATCGCATCTTAACAATTCATTGTTTACACTCCATCAAAAAAATCGACCGCAAATATTTACACATCTGTTTCCTTTCAAATTTCGTAACGCATGACGTAATAGGGAATTCCTTGAGTGAGTATGACGTAGATACCGTCGAAGTCCGGCACTCACTCCTGCGCCCTGCAAATGTCAAGAGTGCGAGTTACGTAAACGGCCCAGTTACTGCCAGCGACCTTTGCCAACACCTTTGAAAATCGACTCTTGTTTTAAAGGAAATCTTGACACCCGTTATAGTTTGCTTGTTGTTGGTTCAAAGTTCAATAATATTCTTGCTTTTTGTTTCAACCGAGTGCGGAGAGTGGTCATCTTTCCATTTATATATATAATTACTATTCTAATAAGTAGCTTAATTATATGGAAATTAAAGTTGGAAAAGCGATTTGAGTGTCCCCTGCCAAGGTCAGTAGTATTTCGCCGATGCGATACTTTAAGTCGCATTTTAGTAGGTAGGTGCTGGCTTCCCAAAATTCGGTTTAAAAAAAAGATAATCACCACATGTGTAAAATGAAACTGCTTTATTTAATTAATATCCAAATATACATTTATCCTTCTGAAGACCGAAAAAACAGTATTAGAGGATTAACACCTACGTGCCAATCCTATTATCTGAATTAGGTCACCCTCCGTCGGAATTGCGTGAAATGTTAGGCTGTTTACTTCTGAGTCTCCCTATTTATGAGATTTTGCCATAACGTGCCTACGTGACAAAACTCACATCCATTGCGAAAAATACCTAAATATTTCCATCTGCCAAAAGCAACACAATAATTTGCACCACATAAAATTATTACGCAAATCGACCAGCTGATTCTCTCACTAAATCTTGCCTGTGTTTCCTTACTAGATCAATCAGTATTCATAAATTCGCATTTAAATAAATCAAACATGACATTTTAATAAAACAAAACTAGCCATAAACATCAAATTCGAGGCGTGTCTAATGTTTACATAAAATAAATTAGAATAGAACCGGTCTTAGCTTAATTGGAGCATAAGAACATTACCGAGTGTGAGTTTAATTTGTTTGGAGCTTATGTAACGTTGGAGTGTGTAATGCGAGACTAGCTGTCCCCTAACGTTACTATCGAGATTTGAAGCCTTATCAATAGACATGTTCACACTTTTGCAACGTTTGTTGTGGCCTTTTTAATTGACAGACTGAAAAAATCGTGAGCCGAATAAGAAAGATTGTAAGTAGTTATTATATAATACGGAAGTAATAAGGAAACGGGAAAAGTGATTGTAAACGCCAGGAGTTTAATCGCGTAGAAAATTAAGAGATGCTGGCTTCGTGGCTTATTGTAACAGTATAAAGTGTAGGCTGTATTTACAGTGGTACACGTAGCGATGTAAAAACTGCTAATTTTACAGCGAATTATACTGGCACATAAACTGCATCAAAATACAAAAAGATTTGCAAATAAAAATATGTGACCATTAGGGTATTTTGATTGCATAACTCCTTCATAAAAAAATGCAATGACGCATTTTATTATGATTAATTTTATATTTAATGCGTACTTTACAAATAAGTAGGTTTTTATTTCAGAGTTATATTTTTAAAAACATACATCGGGAGTGGCGAAAATACTTCTCTTCATGAGCAAAATGGCGACTGAGCGAAATGTTGTTTTATTTATTTGTCGCTTCTCCTTGACCATTTATAAAGTTACATGGAAACGTGAATTTCATCTTGCGAAAAAACAGCACGATTTCCTACAGGCACACTTGAATGTCTTAAAACATGATCGTCAATATTAGCATATCGCAGTCAACTGTTTAACATAGGCCTGTCCAAGTACACGTAATTTAACACAATCCTTGGCTTCTCGTGTCCAGATTCTACCAGCCAAATTGTTTACATCGAACTATCTACTGAATAACTTTTGTAGATTACATAATATTATGTCAATTACAAAAGTAATTTGATAA
This sequence comes from Trisateles emortualis, assembly GCA_947095525.1. NCBI lineage: Eukaryota > Metazoa > Arthropoda > Insecta > Lepidoptera > Erebidae > Trisateles > Trisateles emortualis. Next base: position 7,858,051 of record OX352735.1, on the reverse strand, counting down.
ATGTCAGTTTCACATAACAGTCAAAATTGAACAGACTGAAACTCTAGAAACAAACTACGATTCTGTGAAACAGAATCAAAATTGAAATCCGTCCAATGCACACTCGATCGAATTTCGTTGTTCAACCACACATTGACGCGGACGTAAAAAGAGCACAATTCAGCTCTAGAACTACTAAAATAAAAGTTCATTTTTGATTTAAGCTCTAAAACATATATCTTACGACTAAATAAACATTTATTTTCAACCTCGATTACCATACTCGTACTTGAAATTATATGAAGATATTATTCACGCAGTAGAAATAAACGTATTTACAGGTTATTAAACTGTTTAATGTGAATATTACAATAGTTTTATTAAACGTTATAAGAATACCGTTACACGATTAAAATCCAATTATCACGGACATTATGTATCTTTATTATATTTTATTGGAGTTCACTGGATACAGGTACCGTTGGATATTCGAGGACACTTTTGTTTGAAGTTCTTACATGTACAGAACTTGAATTAAACACCATATGTGGCCACACATAGTCTGTTCAACGCTGGATAAGGAAATAATAAAATAAGTAGTTATATTGACAGGTAATTTCATTATTATTACAGGTATACGAATAATAATAATAGTTACCGTTTAAGATAGAAAATCAATTAATCAAATTAGGAACGTTAATTTACTTTTGTTAGTATTTTTGTAGGTTCAGGGCCATGACGTCCTTCTTGTCATTTATTTTTGGACATCGTGGTCCAACCCCAGCAAGAAATTTAAAATATAGTTATAATTTTTGAGGCCCTATCCATGGGATAAAGAATAATCTGAAATTTATCGCAGCTGTTAAATAATTATATTCGCATCAAGTACTAATGATGTAGTGAACACCTACAGTACCAAAATAATCATGAAATTGTAACAATATTTAAAATCACCGCAAACTGCTCTTAAGATACTCGTAGACTAAGCAGAACAAGCCACTACATTTTTTATCATTAGACGTAGAAAATAGAGATTTCTACAAAACGAGCCGGTGGCGCCAATATTCTATCAGTAAATAGGGGTGGTCGGCGCACCGGCGCTGGCGCAGCGCACTAAATCACACGCTAATAACTACCAACTGTGATACGATCTCAGCTTTCAATAATAAACCTACTCAATTGTGCCCAGTGCCTTTCATAGAAAGCACTTCGTGGAGTTCTTTACCGGTTTCGTTCGACAATTACCTGCAACAATGATATTTCCATTAGGTTATTATTTAAATGGTACTTATCTAGATATAGATCATAATGCAAGATATAATACCAATGCGTTTTACTTGAAGAAATTAGTTAAGGTTAAAGACAATTCTTTTATTAGTCTCTGCCTGCGGCTCTGCTTGCGCGGTATGTTGATGATATCACTATACGCAGATGACTAGTGTATGCCAAGATTGTGTGACCGAAATTCGATTACGAGGACATAATTACCAAACTTTAAGGTTGTTATTGTTTGAACTAGAAGCAATTGAAATAAATAGGCAAATCGCTATAAGAACGTCCGAGCACCGCTTCAGGATAATCTCGGATAATAAGGATTCTATAGAGAACTAATATTATAAATGCGAAAGGTTGCACTCAATCACGCCAAAACGGCTGAACGTTACTTGATGAAATTTAACTTAGAGATATTATAGAATTATAGTCTGGAATAGCACATGTTACTTTTATCCCGGAAAAATCACTATTACCGTGGAACTGTACGCGTCGGCGATGCTGCGGCGGGAACAAGTAGTACCTAATACTTTATCGTATTTCTGTTGTTTAATCATTTTCTGTTTATGGTACAGGCGTGTTAAAGTAAACAGAAATTTAAACGTTAGTGTTATAAATTTTATGATCGCTCTAAGTTAGGTATGTAACTATATAATCTACCATCAAAATGCACCTACGCTTACCTACCTTATTAGGCGACAACAGTCCACACACAACTATTAAAATAAAAAAAGCTTTTTAATCCAACAATACCAAAACTTATATAGAAGCAAGGCTACAAAGAAGAAAGCTTTTTTTTGTAGGTAGATACTACTTACGTGGCACACAATCATGCGGCTAGCTTGATGATAAGCAGTTACCGTAACCTATGGACGCTTGCAATACCAGTGGCACTTGTTGCCGGCCCCAAAAAATTAACACCAAAGTTTTATGATGGACTATGCCTGGATATGAAAACGTTTCGTTAAAAACGCGTCCCTAAATGTAATTGTATCGCAACTTAACTTATAAGTACAAACAACTCATGAGTACATAATATATCCAGACTCAATCAAAAAGAAACAAACATTTATGGATTACACAAAGTTTTACACAGAATAGTAACAGCTATCCCCAAGCACAGTTGCATTCCAATTTTTAACATTTTCATAGACCGATGGGACGGCAATCCGACGCGACCGCAGAGAAATCAGGCGGTGGACAAAAAGCTTTACGTGCTTCTCGAGGTACTGGGGGTGTGAACACCGCTAATTTGCAACCTTTAATATAATTATGTCCTCCATATATCAAAAGTTGGCTCCATATATCGTGTGGTGTGGCGTGAATTAGAAGAGGCCTATTTCCAACAGTGGACGACAACAGCATGATTGATTGATTGAGCAGAATTTTTTTGACAGAAAACCTATCTACTTATGTTTGCTCTGACCCGAGACTTGAAACCGTCACCTCGTGACCAACAATCGCACTCATCAGTCACTAGCCCAACTAGACTTCTTACTGGAACACTTTTAGGATTCTTCAACTGTAAGATTATATTCGAAGCCATATTTACGACTATTTAAGGAATAATACAAATCTCGACTAAATGTTCCATAATTCCATTATATATGATAAAATATTTCTGTTTTTTTATCAATTATATAGCGTCAAAGCGTCGAAATATTCCTCAACATCATAATATATTAAGTTCATTTACTAGTAATTAATTGTATTCTCAACAATATTTTATGTCTCATATTGTCTTTGCAATACAACTCTTGTTCGTCCTATTCCGGGATCAGAAATCAAATAACAGTACAATATTTTAATAGGCCATCAAAGTGAAATTTCTGATCTCAGGAAATTTATTACGAAGGAAGATTGACATAGCCTGTAATAACTCAATAATTAGCTATAAACACGTAATTAGGTTGTAATTTCTAACTGTAATTAGTAACTAATATCCTTCCTTTTAAGATAGGTTTATGGGAAATTGATATATTTAATGACCAGGTATTACGCGTCGATTGAACTTTGGAGTTGCTTCATCGTCTAAGGCTAAGAGGTTTAGTAAATAGCTTTATAACCTGGCTGCGGCGAAGCTCAAAAGGATAAGCTCAAGAGAAGCATAATAATTATACAGGACTTGTAAAAAGGTAATTATTATATTCTAAACCGACTTCAAAAAAAGTATTCAATTCGTCGGCATCTATTTTTTATGTATGCTCACCGGCGATTACTTGAACCTGAACTGATTAAAAAAAATATATATATCTTAAAGGGTATCTATACTTCTCAGAAATCGAAGTCGAAATCGGTCGAGTAGTTTAAGAAAATTCCAAAAAATTTATAAGTACATGGATAATATTATATTGAAGATGGTTTAATTTTTTTCAATAAATACAGAATTATATCGTATCCAACCACGATTAATCCTACTAGATGATTGTTAAATAAGCAGGCAAAGTACTTGCGAATTATTACATATAATTAACCTCAAAATTACATGTCACTTAAGTAAAGTTATGCATTGTGAGACTGGTTTTTAACTGTTGCTGGATTACAGACAATGATGTATTTATTATGATAATGGTATCTAACTGCTTAGAATCACCTAATATAGTCGTATAATACCGATGGCATATTCCTCCGGTGCAAGGAAAATAATAGCAAGGAGCTCTGACCACTTTTTATATTCAGACGATTTAATTTTAGATCTTCTATTTAGCTTTAATGTTGTCATCGATGGAAAATGAATGAGAGGAATGCAACACACAACAGTGTATTTGCATATTGTATGTTATAAGGATGCGTTTAAAAAAAACGTTTTTTTATTACAGGAATCCCTGATATTATGTGAATCACATCAAACTTAGTCTGACTAAAGCCTAAGTTCTCTACACAAAAATATGTTCATTACAAACACCAAATAGGAATGCATCTTCACCAATCGATACATAACTATCATTCGAGATGCATTTAGCTGCACTTTCCAAATGGTTTATTAAAAACTTCGTCTAGTTAATAAATGATAGTCGGTAGAATGAGCGGCGTGCACACATCACACATCACCGGACACACAATAAATCTTCTTTTGTTTAGTATACGTGTAATACGTCATAAACAAACATGTGAGCAATGAACCGTAGTTAAAAACTAGTATGAACACGTGGTGACGCCTTGCGAACCGATTTTTCATGATGTATCGTGATGGTCATGCGAGTTTAGTGCTTTTGTTTATCCCAAAAGTCGAACAGTTCTTCATAGCACATAGCGAAAGGAGCCAAATGCTTTTCTAGATTTACCTTCATTAGTTTTGTTGCTTAATTTACGCCCATATTACATTGACGATTATCAACTGCCGCCGTGATATAGACTATTTTGCAACTGCAACGTCGCAATGTCGCGACTCTTCGCAATCACAACGAAAGCAACCGATCCAGTTTCCGAAAAGCGACTTAATCTCCGCGATTGATGTTGTTTTATACTACTCCGGTGACAAATAAGCATACGGCTCGCCTGCTGGTAATCGGCTACCGTAGCTAAGCTACACGCTTGTAATGTAATCGCTGCATGTTGCCAACCCAAAAATTTGTAGCACCAGCCCATCAGTGGAATATAAAAGTTTGCTTATAAAAGTTTCATGCAATGATTAAAATAGAAAGCTTTGAAAAAAGGTTTTTTTTTGAAAAAAGGATTTGACGTAAGTATACGAACTTTATGTCGGAAACTTATGTCAAATCCTATTCATTTATTTTGTCTAGAGGGGCTGGAATCCTTAACGTTCTGCATCAAACTATCATAAAGCGATTATGGACGCTAACAATCGTCAATGTGCTTACGACTCTTAGATGCAACAAGCCAATAAAATTACTTTAATTATTATTTGTTAATTAAAGCTTAAACTCTTTCCTTTCGCTGGCTAACTCTTACACAATAAATACAATTTAGGGATATTGAAATTACCTTTCAATATTAATTAAAACACAGACATGAAACAAAATTTTACTATAGTGATAAACATTGTCTGTTTGTCTGTTTCTTTTTGTGGCCAATGAAAAGGAGGCGCTTAACATAATGATCATTAAAACGTACATTGTACGTGGGTACGCTTAATTATAATTTGTAATAAGCTTTTGTTGATAATCGTAGAAACATTATTGGACTGCTTGCTATGTGTAATTTTGTGCTCAGGATCTAAGTGGAATTTTAATTTGATAAAATTGATTTTCAGACATCTACACATGAGTATAGTAAGTACTTTATAATTAGTTGAGTAGACGATGCTTGTCTCCTATTAATAAGAGATGGTTATTTATATTTATAAATTTAAAACGTCATAATATCGCCTTTCTTCCATACACCATTAAGCAGGCAGAAATGTTAGTGCGCCAGCTATATTAGATCCCATGTAATACGGGAGGAGCCAATTGTGACATTGTAATAGACTCCTAAAATACTCAATCTCAACCCTGAGGCCAGAACTGTACTGAGTACATAATCAGTATAATTCCGGACTCAGGGTTGATATTGGGTATTTTCCGGAAAAAAATAATGCCGGTACTTATCTCGCCATTTACTCCTATCTATCCAACATGCTGTGGGTGATCAGCAAATTTATTGTTCAGAGTGGTAAGACTTTGTTTGTCTTCCGAGGTGCTAGGATAATTCTCTAATGCAAGAGTCGTTTATCATATAGATCACATTCCGAAAACACCACTAAAACTATTTTTATACTACTTAGGTGACAAACAAGCATACGACGCTTGCAATATCAGAGTTATCACTTGCGTGTTGCCAACCCATTTTTTGACACCAGGGTTTTAAGATGGAAGTAAACCTGGGATAGGAATACGTTTCTTTCAAAACGCATCCCTAAATGAGCGCTGGACACCCGTACTCACAGACAGGAACACAACTAAACCGCTGTGTGTAATTATTTGGCTGTGGTCTTCTGTAAGGTGGAGGTCCTTCCCCAGTCGGGCCTGCTCACTAGTATGGTGCCCCACCTCTCTTAAATTTGTACAAAAAAAAGTAAAAATATACACCATTAATCACATTCGGTATTTTTATACGACGTCGACACGTCGCGTCTTATTTAGTACAAAAAATTGTTAGTTAGAGTTTAAAGAGCGTTCAAACAAAAAAAAACGTGAGTGTTTGTGACACTTAACGAGTTCACCGCCAAGGTCGTATACGAACATTGAAAATGATTTATGGTATCGACATATTTTATTTTTGTTTCATTTGACAGTACTTATTTATATCAGACATGTTCTTTAAATAGACTTTAAACTGGTAAAGACTTAAACGTAGAAAACCTAGGCTTTGCAAGCCTACCTTCCTGTCCTTGCCATGAAGCTTTATTTTATTCTATCACGGTGGCAAATAAGGGTTGAATACCAGAAGCATTACTCACACGTTGTCGACGTTGTCGGGGCCGTTTTAACGACTCTTACGACACCCTCGAATGGGGACTAATGGGGAGTGGATCTATGCCGAACACTATACGGCTATAATTTACACCTCTGATGTAACAAGTAATCAAGTTAATATATTACATTAAAATCAACTTATACATTTTCACAATACAGTTTTTACCAAAGGCTTCGCAGTATCCGAAGACAAATTACCCAAACCGGAGAGCATTTAATAAAAACGACTTTACTTTACGTAACAAAAGAATAATAAGACTCAAAAACAATGGACTATCTTTATCAACGTTTAAAACGCCACGATTCGCGGGCCGAAATTCGCCCATTTCATAAGCCTTGATTAAATAATTTATAATTGCAGCCATTAGGAAGTAAAGGCCATATTAACCGGATTCACCGGTGGCTTACATAAAGCCACTCAAGGAGCGCGTTTAGACGTTAAAGGACTGAGATAAGGAGGCAGGTTTTTAAAAGTGATCCGTTGTTTGTCCAAGATGTTGACGTTGAGTGGACAAAAGATTTTAATATGCAGATTACTTTATGAGTGATGAAGAAATATTTGCAGATGGTTGAGAAACTGTTCAAAATCAATATAATTTTTAAAGTATCCTTGTTATTAAAAACTTTTGTAACCGGATTTGCGAGTCACAAAAGTTTACTCTCTTAAAAATGATGTTGACGTAATAAATCTCTTAAAGCTCATGTCACAATTTCGCTGTAAGTATTATAATCTGGAAGCACAGTTGTGCTTTCAAACCAATGACACCGTAGTAACTACCTAAGCTTTCCTTACAGGAACTCAGGGCACTTAAAAAATACCTAATCTTTTTACATTCAATTTGATTTTTTAATAGACAGCCGAAAAAAATTACATAATAAAAAATAATTAATACTTTAGTTTTAATAAAAATGTGTATTGTTTATTGCTGTATATATCCATGCTTCCACAGACAAAATATTTTTGGCATTCACGATAAGATCCAGGAACTCGAACAAAAAGGAATATTTTTTTACTATTTAGGTGGCAAACAAGCATACAGCCCACCTGATGAGGCCATTGTAGCCTATAGACGCTTGCAATACCAGAGGTAGATATAACTCACGTCCACGCCCGACTCCTTTTAAAAAAAATAAAAGTATCTCTGGGATAGGCAAACGCATCTTTTAAAACGCATCCCTAAATAAGCGCTGGAGACCACTCATTTAGGGATACATGTGTGTGTGAGTACAGGTATACACACGCTGTGTGTAGTTATTAGGCTGTGGTCTTTCGTAAGGTGGAGGTCCTTCCCAAGTCGAGATTGCTCGCTTGTATGGTGGCCTACCTCTCTTAATACAATGTATATTACAATGGATGAGATACAGTAGTAATAATATTTTGTCTCGTTCGTCGTATGTTCGAGCTTTTCTACGTTCAACAATCGCCTTATACTCTCCCTTTCCACTATTACCAACTCGTAAACTCTACACATACCAACTAACCACCCTATGATCGGCTTATAAAGCCATACATTAAGTATCTAGTAATTTATATTACGTATCTTATGCTATCATATCCGCATGTCAAAGGGTAAGTATGTAAGTGATATCCCATTCGAAGAAATCTCTAATCCTTAAGAAGCAGTAATAAAGCTCATGTGTCAGTATTTTCTTATATAAGGGGTATGCTACACTATTCCTTGCGGTGACAGACCACACTCTTGTCGCGATGACGGTGATTAGTCATCTTTGCAATACATTAATATAATGCACAAACTCAAACACAGGCTCACTCTCTATTCATTCTAATTGTACCCTATAAAATATCCTTGTATTTGTTACCTTAATATACGGAAGAGACTAGATCCTACAACACAGGGAATCCTAGTGTAGGATCTAGGGCTTCACCCCATGTACTGCAGGATGTTTGAGACAATAAAACATTTTTATTTTTTTTTATTTATTATTCACTCTTATAGTCCGATGGGACGGCAATTCGATACGACCGGAGTGAGATCAGGCGCAGGACCAACGGCTTTACGTTCTTTCCGAGGCACGACCATCTATGTACCGACCGTGGCAAGCTTGCTTAACATTGCAATTCTATCGATCCGCACTGCTAACACTTAGCTACAAGCCCCTATCCACCAAAATATGCACCACTATACTAAAGTGATGTCACTGTCACAAAACGTCACGTCTTTCTCATCCTTTGAGTTCGTGGTTCTAAGCATGGTGCACGAACAGTAGAGCGTAATATCAAAGATTTTTATATAAACACCGCGGCTACGCACCGTGAGACCAGGCTCTTAAATATAGACTTTTTTTACCCAATATCAGAGACATTATAAATACTAATGCATTCTGAAGTTTTATTAATTGTCATGTCCACGCTATCAGTTTTTTGAGATTTATTGAGTAACTAACTTATCATATTGACACCATGTTTACGAAAAAGGACGAATGTTTTAATCTTAAAGTCGTTGGGTTCCGTGTTTCGTACACTAGCAGTTATCTTCGGTTTATATTCTTCACGTTTATTGCTACTGCCATGCTTCTTTCTTTAATAGCGTTTTATATAGACTCTAACCTTTCTCAAAAATAAGGCTATCAAATGTGGCGAATGTTTCGAATCCGACTGGTACTTTTGGATATCAGCGCGTACTGACAAAAGAACAAAGTATACTATATAGTAGTCGAGTAGGTATGATATACACTAATATTTTTCAAAAAGTTTTAAAATAATTTATTTTGTATTAGGTGGCATACAAGCATACGACCAGCCGGATGATAAGCAGTTACCGTAGAATATGGACGCTTGCAATACCAGAGGTATCACTTGCGTGTTGCCGACGCATTTTTTTTACACCAGGGCATTAAGGTGGAATATCCCTGGAATAGGCAAACGTTTAATTCAAAACACATCCCTAAGGCTGTGATGTTCTGTCAGGTGAAGGATTTTACCAGTTGGGCTTGTTTGCTAGTATAGTTCCCTACCTCTCTTAAATAGAATTTACTTAAGCGAGTAAAAATATAGCATTACAAAATGTCTAAATGACCTGTCTAATGAGAGTGTGGCGACCATAATTACTCATAGTAATAAGTGGTAATAATATATACGAGAAAAGTGCATTACAGAAAGCAATAGAGATAATAATATTAGTTTTAAGAATCGCGTGCAGTGTAATAGCAGGCCGCTAGCCAATTGAGAGTGATCACTATAATAACTGATTTCACTCAACTCTTGCATACAACTGAGGCAAACATAAATATAATACGGTAAAAAATATATTATGACATGGTAATGGAGCATTTGCAAACTCTAACTAATATTTAATTTAATGACCTAAATAGCTTTTGTAAAGCCAGTGATATCAGAAGTGGAGAATTTATTTTAGGGTGAATTTCCGTGCGTGACACCGTTTGTGCCATCAAAAGTAGCCATTTATCAGTTAGGTATAGGATTTGAACTATACCTTTTTATTTTGGATCCTGCTGTTTTTAGTCGGCAAATGGGCCGTAGGAAAAAAAATGCTGGCATTTGTTTTTATGACGTCCATAAGTATCATGCATTTGATCTAAATGATTGCTTAAACGTATGGATGATATCTTAGGAAACTGCTGGCTGAGTGTGTAATGATATGCTATAACTGTATCTAGCTTTAAGATTAAGATCACAGTCATAGTAAGTTAACACGCTCTGGTTATAAAAAATATAATTATATTATCTGATCCCAATATTCTTAAAAGCATTTATTATCTCGTTATAAGGATCTTAATTTGCCCAGAAATTAATTATAATAGTATATTATAAAGTACCAACTCAACATTTTATATGAGACTATAATTAAATAATGTTTTGGTTTCAACTACGGAATCCTAATATCTGAGCCGCAGCCAAATAACTTGATGAGGACCGTCATTTATCTCTCTGACAAATAATCACCGATACAAGCACTCCGCTCCGATATCTCAGCGCTAATTAGACACATTACTACCCATTAATTTTCATATTACAACCTCCAATATTATTTTCCATAAAATTTAGAAAACTGTCCAAGTTGCTTCTTAGCGATGTTGAATTTTGTCATCATGTTTATATGCACGTTCCATATCTCATAAATTACGTAGAAAGTTTTGATACATCTGGTTGTAATTAGCCAAGGAAGATGAGCCCTGCTTTCCCTACCTAAGAGCAGCACTTATATAAATAATAATTAGAAAGTTGTTACCAGCTTGTGCAATGCCGCCCTTAGATAGCCACGAATCCTTCGCCCCATCATTAACAGACTTTCACCAAGGAAATGCAATTTTCTAGAAAACGGTAGCGCGAAGACCATTGCAGTTTCTGTTTGTACCCGTCCGTGAGTCGCCGCAGGCTCTGTTACAGCATAATGTACTTTAACTAGGCTCTGAGAACCGACCCACATCGCCGGGAATGTAAATCGCTCTCTTTATTCCCACACGGCCGCTTCCAGACTCTCAAAAATGTGCAATTCCTACATTCCTTGATCTGAATTACCATAATATCGCATCGCTTAATCAGCATGCATGCCTTTATATCAATTTGCATAATAAACAGAGCCATAGAAGATGTTCAGATATCCCACATTCCGCACCCGAGTCCGTCCTTCACCTTTTGTTAAAGGAAAGGAACACGAACCCTGGCATCTCAAACAATAGACTAAGTTGACTGTCTACTTGCAAAACTTTCCGCGATACTGAGCTCACGTTGTGACACTGCTTTTTGTGATTTCTTATCTTAGGTCCCTCGTGAAATATTGCTCACGGACTAGTTTTATGTCAGTTTCGCCACTCGCTGCATCGCCAAAGGTTATCATGCACATAAATAGGATGATCTGTTTTGTAGTGATGCGTTGACGTTTCCGTGCTTATCGTTCGTGAGTCAAGTTCATGCATCTGCTACTCTAGTTTAAACAGACCGTTTAATACAGTTGTGTTGAGATATTCTTGATTTATTTATGCACACAATGAGAGTCAACGAAAGCTGCATCATATTTGTCTCGACGTGAATTAGTCGTGATTCGTTCATAATGGCTCCAGTCAACGCCTCGACTGTATGTAATTATATAAAAATCTTAAGGGATTAAACGGTGACTAGTGTAAGCCGGACGCACGCGTATGTTATAAGCTCCATGCACACTGACTACAAACAGCATACTTAATATCATTATTATGTATACAAATATTACTTTCATATTCAGAAATCTGCGGCTCAAAATACTGCTTCTTACGCTGAAGTTCTAAAGTAAATCATATTTTAATTATTTTAATTCTCTTCACGAAGCGACTATCCGTGTGTACACTACTCTAAATACAAGTTAATTGTTGTGTTAAACACATGAATGTAATGTATGCAAATCTTAATCTACCCTTTATAGAGTATTAAATATTTTAATCTAATATTACAACATCAGCTTTCTTCTAACAACTTTCATTGGCACTACTAAATCTTTTGAATGATTTAGATACATGAGAGACTGCGGCCGTGGGTAGGTAGTACCGCCCGTAACTATTGAGTAATCTATTATATTATCTATACCCATAAATAATAAAATTGCAAATCTCAATATTTGTTTGTTATAATTTATAACATTGAGCGAAATCTTTAATTGGTTTTCATTGAGTTTGTTTATATAATCGATATTGATACGATCAATTACGGCTACATCTACATTCACTGTTAATTTATTTTTTCTATAGATTAGTAATTTAATGACTTAACTTGTCTACTGTGTAACTTACACTTGTCATACTAGTTTCGATATAATCTGAAATAAGTAAACGGTATATATGTAGACAATTATAAAAACCCGTAAATAGAGCAGTCGGTTCTCTTTCACATAAAACATTTTTGAATGTCGAGTTAAAAATATTATGAACTTTATAGAAAACCACACAGTGGTGTAGTTGTGTTCCTGTACATGCGTACAGGTCTCCAGTACTCAATTAGGGTTGCGTTATTAAACGTTTTTCCTATCCCAGGAATGCTGCATCACAAAACCCTAATGTTCATTATTTTTCGGTCGGCAACGCGCTAGCAATACTTCACGTATAGAAATCATTAAAAAAGTATATAGGTATAAAAATAGTCGTCCCATAACCATTCAACAAAAAAAAGACTTCATACATACATACATATCATCACACCTGTGTCCCAGTGGGGTAGGCAGAGACTATGGTACGCCACTTGCTTCGATCCAAACATACTTCCTTCGCCTCCTCTACATTCATCAACCTCTTCATGCATGAATGTCGATTCTGGGTACTTTTAATTTAGCCCTTTTTTAGCAAATCCCCTACTTGGTCGCTGTATGTTCTCCTAGGGCGGCCCCTACCGACATCTCCATTCATTCTTGCACGATATACCTCTTTTGTTAAAAAAAGACTAGTAGCTACGTATTCCAAATTAGTATTTACGTTTTACAAAGTTGCAGCTCAAGTAGATGCCACTTATACTTCTTACGAAATATATTGTTTTTTTTTCACGACCTTGCATAAACTACAGGTGCAAGTTACCAGAACTTTCGACCTTCTTTAACTTTCAATCATACAATAAAACTTACCGTTCACAAACATGCAAACACTTTTAATTTAATTTCCTTAACAATTGTACAAGGTAGGAGTGTCGAGGACCACCTCTCTACCGCAGCGGGGCGTCATCAGACAAAACTTGGTGAAATCAATAACGTAATGAGATAATTGCGCAACAAATCGCGGCTATTCATCGACGAACGATTATTACTACATGGAGGTACGAAAACAGTATCAACTAGTAAAATGGAAGAGTCATTAAGCTGGGCTGCTTACCATCAGGCGGACGTAGGCTTTTTTTTGCCTCCTCGGTAGTATAAAACAAACAACTGTTGGAGATGACTGCCTTGGTGGTCCAGTGGTCGCAGTATGCACCTGCTGTGCACGAGGTTGCGGGTTCGATTCCCACATTAGGTCAAAACTTTGTGTGACCCACAAAGAGTTGTTCTGGGTCTAGGTGTAATTTGTGTCCGTTATTTGTATGTTTATAAAGTCCCCCGCGAGACAGAGCTTGTTCTCTAGTGCGGGAGTTGTCTTTCTAAAAAAAGAAAAAAAAAAGACAGATATAAATGAAAAAAAAAAGGTGAATAGCACAAGCACAAGCACACGTTGGTATCTATTTTACTGGAATAAATATACGATGTAATATAACAGAAGAAAAAGAAAAACAAATGAACAATAACTAAAAAAATGGTTTTATTTCAGCCAGTATTAGAACAAAGAATGCGGTTGGTAGACACATATTAAACCTCTGTGCTGTCAATACGAGTAAATACACTTTTTAAGAGAGGTAGGGCACCATACTAGACAGCAAGCCTGACTGGGGAAGGACTGCTACGTTACAGAAGATTACAGTCAAATGCACACAGTGGTCTAGTTGTGTTCCTATGTGTGAGTATAGGCCTCCAGCGCTCATTTAGGGATGCGTTTTTAAAGAAACGCAGGTATTTCTATCCCAGGGATACTCCCATCATAAAGCCCCGATGTAGAAAAAAAGGTTTGGCAACACGCAAGTGATACTTCTGGTATTGCAAAGATATACGGTAGCTGCTTAACATTAGGCGGGCCATATGCTTGTTTGCTAACTAAGTAGTATAAAAAACACCCATTGTTTGGTAGTTACAAATGGAATAAAATACAAGTTGTGTGATCGTACATTGACAGTATTCTTTAACGCTTTTAAGGCGCCCACAGCCAGGTTCACTCGCTGTTCGGTAAACGATCAGCGGGTTAAGCAACAAGGGCGCGGTTATCCTATAGATGGGTGACCGCATAAGTAGTATTACATCTGAGCGTCTCCGTGCTTTGGAGGGCGCGTTAAAAGTCGGTCCCGACTGTTATCAGTCGTTAGATCACGACAGAGGCCTAAATATAGGCGATCTAAATAACTTTGTCACCAGGTTGGCCACTAACCAAACGATAAGAAGAAGAAGTATCCTTTAACTGTATCTTATGGCAATCTTGATCAAGCTTACGGCAAGCAGTTACTGTAAGCCCATTGGCGCTTATAATACCAATAGCATCACTGTAAGGTAAGAAAAGTGCCGAAGATCTATACCTACTCAAGCACAGAAACACAACTACACCTCTGTCTGTAGTAAGTGGTCTTCTGGAAGGTAGGAGTCCTAGTACAATCGGGCTTGCTCGCTTGTATGGAACCTCTCTTAAAGGTTAAGCTTATGATCGGTTGGCCAAGTTGTGTCGACAACACGCATCAAATCACAACATACATACTCTGCGTTCATATTGAAAGTTTTCTTCTAGAACTCAAAGGCTATACTTTAACAGATCTTAAAGGCATATCATTATTTGTTTTATATAGCATAAGGTATGTCAATAAAAGACTGCTGATAGGAAACTGGAGACTAGAAAACTAAAATTATAGTGGGCCCCAAGGAAATGCGTTTATCTAAGATACCTGATTAAACAAAATCACCTTTAATTAAATGTTCAAAGCAATTACTACTACCCTGTCTATAAATGATAAAATCTCAAGGAAATGAAAAGATTATATGTTTAAGACCATGTTTTTATTTGTCTTAACACAACTTAAGTACTTGCGGAAACAAAGCAGACATAAGAAAACTGTACAACAGGATATTTGGCAACTAAGGCATAAATAAAAATGAAAATTTAATAAAAACAACAACAAAAGTAAATAAAATAGATGTAAATAAAGATTAAAGTTCTCAAATCGGGATATTGCTATCCCTTTTCCGCAAAACAAATATTAGTAAAGTCAAATTAATAACAACTTTAATGTTACAGGATTACGACGTCATAAAACAACAGAGTTGTCTTTGTCTAATGAATCAATATGGTGCTTGGAACTTCGTACTTTTTAAGCAATTTTTTTTTACATAATTTTGCGTACATTTTATTTAAAAAATATAGGTAATTAAATAATACTTATATTGTAAATAGCAACTACAATACTTATAAAGTACATAATTATATAATTCTTTCCTTTCTGTGAAATTTTGACTTTATCTTCAATTCGTTCTTTTAATGATACAACACTAAATGTTTTGTCAGCCTAAGATGGCAACTAACTTACTTAACTATAGAAGAACCGTATCCAATAGAAGACATTGTGATTATTGTTTTATAGAATGAAGACAATACATATAATAAACTCAAGGTTAAAAGAAGAAAATATTAATAGCAAAACAAATTGCAAAGTCGCGACGCACAATACTATGTCGCAATCGCAACATACAGTTATGATCATAAGGCTTTCATACACAGGTGTAATTTAATCATAATGTCCTACACCATGTACAATCAGCCAAATTAGCGCACGACCACTCTTAACATTTTAATCTAGCCATTTTGACCATAAAGAACAAAATTACTTAAACTAAAATATTTTAAGAGTTTACTATATCACTTTATTTATCCGTAGACCATTTGAAATCTGGTATAGATATACCATATTGTGTTTAATAAATAATTAAATATTCTATGAGTAGTCGAACGTCAATGTAGCTGATTGTACTTTGTGTATACTTCTCGTTCTATTCACCTTGACTGGTAAGGTTCGATTGCGTTGCAGTACCCTTCATGTACTCGTATGTTTGCAAAACATATTGATGTTTAATATTACTTACACCGCTATTAAAGCTATTATGTGTGACATAATCATGTATTATAACTAACGAAACTATTGATTGACTTTCATACAAAACATTATTGAGAAATATTTAAATTTCAACTATTGAACTTTGGAAAATACAATTCACGAATTAACGTGCGGTATGCTTAATAGATTTTTTGTTAGGGTTCAGTAGAGTTAATAGATTAATAATGATATATTATAAGATCAGCCTTGACTTTATAAATTTGTCTTATTGTTAATTCTGAATGTTAATCCGACTTTATTTTTATGACATTTTGGATAGTTTATTAAATTTCACTTTATTTCTGAGAAAATTATGTTTACACACACTTAATTACTGATTAGTTTTCGATTTTTTGAAAATAATTTTTCTCAGCACTGATGTTGCAGTGTTTGATGTAAAAAAATCATCTTACCATATACCATTGTACCTACATTATGAGTTTCACCACCAGAACAATATTTGTTTATCAATGAGTGGTTGCTCTGACCTCGCGATACAAGAATGCACTCGTATCTGTAGCAGATCCTACTAAAACTCGTGGCATCAAGTTACCTGATATATTTAAAGATACCACGTGAAAGCCAATAAGAATAACCTTATCACTAGATCTAAAAGAACACCATAAGCTACAAAGTAATGTATTTAAACTCGTTGCGCTACTCAAAAAGTCTATTGTGCCTGTATTTTTATAGCCAAATAATAGAAAAGGAGACAAAATTTCGAAACAAATTTAAAATTAGAATGGCTAATAAAACAAACATCATGCGGCTAAATATCTAAATCCTTTCTTTAATATGCCGATGGAATTATAGGATGTACCACGTAATACGTTCTGTTCTAAACTTCTAAAAATACGATCTCTTTCTAAACATAAACAACAGATTTAACGGAAGCTCTACCAAACAGGTACAAATAAAAACTATATCGAGACGTTTTTATTTTTTCTTAACACTTGAACGTCAGATACAAGTTAGATGGCAGGAAACACGGGTTGATGCGTATCGGATGGCCGAACTATCCGGGATTGTTATCGTGGGATCTTGTCCCGGGCCCCGGAGTTACGGGCCGTCCCGCGCCGCGCCGCTAGTTATCGGACATCGGGAATCCCGATGTCCGATAACTAGCTGAAACGATTCGGGATGTAGTCAACGGTAGGGTTGTACATAACTGGGATAAAATCTGGAAGCTGACATTTTTTATGCAAGCAGCATACTAAATAAATGCTAGTATGTATTTTTAAATATTAGCACGTAACATAAACGTGCCCATTGTTCAAGTTCAAAGAAGAGTGCATTTCATTCAATTTTAGTACTTAGTACTTTTGAATGCCTACCTACCTATTGTAGTATCAATTTTTTATATTCAGTCAAAAATTACTACGACCTCTTAGTAGGACCTTCAGAGCAATGAGGCAGACAGAGTTTTTCTCAGACCTTGGCACATATTTATCATCAGTATAATATACTATAAGTACACATGCACTAGACGGCTTCGAATAGCTGGCAACCCTGATAAAGCTGTGCTCATATGACAGATGTTTCCGCGTTCGTTTTTATGGAATTATCGGGTGTGATCGTGTGAATTGTG
The DNA here is from genome assembly GCA_947095525.1 of Trisateles emortualis. Taxonomy (NCBI): domain Eukaryota; kingdom Metazoa; phylum Arthropoda; class Insecta; order Lepidoptera; family Erebidae; genus Trisateles; species Trisateles emortualis. The sequence goes on along the minus strand of OX352735.1, from coordinate 7,840,143 downwards.
GCATATACGAGCGAGAAAACCAAAAAGCAACTAATTGGGAAGATATAACTTTTCGGGCTTTTAGTAGCAGTTTTCTTTTTATTTTTTTTAGCCGGGATTATTATAGCGTTCGCGTGTTAGCTGAAGATGTCAATTATGCAATAGAAGTTATTGTTAGAAAGATTGTAGGAGTACAAAAGCATGAAATAGAAAAAAATCTAGTGATGTTTCTTTTTATAAATTTTTGAGCTTCTTTTGAATGATTTTTATAAGGCGGCAATTTTAAATTCAACAATGTCAATTTTAAGGGAAATCTTCAACCTTATTTTACCCGTATTTCAACTGAAATAGGTATCTAGTAGTAACACAGACACCACCACCTCAGGGCTACCGGTAGAAGTGAAAACTTGAACATTAACGTTGTGCATTTTTAAATATTTTATCAGTATAAAAGTACTATTATTTATATGGTAAAATACAATATTCATTAATTGCGCTATCGTACTTTCGATCAGGTCACGTGTCCTGACGTCTTACGAATTTTCGATCAGGTCACGTGTCCTGACGCGAGTTTAACATTTTTTACCCATCAAAAAGTGCACAACACCGCTATAGAAGTTTTCACTTCAAAAAGCAAATAATAGAGTAAGTAGGTATTATAATTTGGCAGAAAATAAAAACCATATACAAGAACAAACATAATTGTGAAAGGATTACCCATTGACAGAACAATAGCTCTTAATTATTTTCACTTATACGGAATCGCTATTTGCAAGCTTCGATCGAACTTTTACTTGTTTGTAAGTCATCGTCATACAATCTCCTTTAAAATACCGCCAATATACGATTTTATTTACTCTCCCAACCAATTAAAGTTTAAAAATATCCGTCCCACTTTATTAATATAGTAATGTTTAATTTTTCTTTTCTTTTTTTGGGTTAATCATCTTAGAGTAGTTTATCATATTAATATTTTTTATACTTCATTAGGAAAGTGTTCACACAAAACGATTCGATCGATTATTAACTTTCACTATCGATTTGTCCCCCAATCGATTCACGGACACAAAGTATAGGTTATAATTCATATCAATTAATACACTAAGCCTATAAATGTCGTCTCAATGGACAGTTTCATAGAACAGTCATGTCCACGCTTAAATGACCACATGATAGATTGACATAATCCTTCGGTCACTATTGTAAACTGGTATTGCTCTCTCTTCATCAATCATAAAAACATGCTGTTTCCCGAGAAAAAGATCAAGTTTAATTTATCGTAAAAGATCAACTCAAAAATATGTGGTATAGCTTATAAGTTTGATGCATTGCAATCTTAAATGGAAATCTGTGAAACCTTTTTTGTTGGGGGTATACGACTAATTTGACAAAAAGCATACGGTCCACTTGTGGTAAAGAATTACCGTAGCCTATGAGCACTTGCAATACCACTTGTGCATTGTCGATCTTAAAATTTAACATCAAGAAAAGAAAAACTTTATTTAAAAAAAACACTCAAAATGACAAATCAGCACTAAAGACCTATAGTCACACACAGGAACAATACACCTGTATGTAGTTACTTGTCCGTGGTCTTCTATAAGTTGAAAATCCTTCCCAAGTCGGGCTTGCTCTCTTGTCTGGAGCCTTGTCCAGCAAACATATTATACGCAATATTTCCAGATAATATTACGTATCAATATCTTGTTTATTAAATATACTGTTTGAGTAGAGTATAATATTATAAATCATAATTTAATATCGCAGTTATCTTTGTTATAGATAGATAGATAGAATATTCTTTATTGTACACCAAGCAAAAATATAACAATAAAAATAACAGTTTGATGTAATAGTTAGCTGTACAATGGGCGGTCTTATCACTAAAAGCGATCTCTTCCAGACAACCTTTGGATGGATTTTAAAGAGTAAGGTAAGGTAGTTTATGGTGTACTCACTAAATAAATACTATACATAAGATATAATTATAACACTAATACATACATACTATATAATTTATCAATATAATATATATACTATGTAATATATATATATATATATGTATAAAAATATTATTATATACCTATATAAGAGATATAAGCATTATTTAAGTAAAAGATAGTGCTCTTTAACCATACATTTAAATGTAGTCAGAGATTGATATCTACTTATATAAGAGTTAATAGCATACTATTATGAGTTTAAAGCTATACATTAATAATAACAGAATTACTTACTTATAATATCTATAGAGCAGGCTTAATTATTCGTAACAATTTTAGACTGCCTCAATGGCCGAGGGATTTTCGTTTTCGTCAAAAGTACAACTCCTACGGTAGGGAACAACCCATGTGTCAGGAGATACTTTACAAACAAACCCAAGTAAACAAAATAAATATTTTTCGAGTCTGGGTGTAGACCCGAAATAAATATTTATGGATCACGCATCAAGTTTTGTTTCAGTGTGGGAAATAAACTCCTAATATTGTGAATCCGATGGTAATAAGATTTTCGAATATTAAGACGTTCAATTGCATAGTGTTTTTCTTCGAGACTAGATTTTATGACAGTATTACATATTATTACTATTTTATAGTCGTTTATCTACTGTTCGTTCCGAACTGTGAACTAGCGCGCGACTCCCGCTTGACCGATTTGGCTCATGTTCGAACATAAAAAATATGTTTGCCTCATTAATTCGCCTACCGATTTTTACGACGTTCCTATCAACGAAAAGTATTCGAGTTATAGTCAAACAAACATTTACCGATACAAACGCCGGATGTACCAGTAGAAGAGTCTACTGGAGCATCCCACGTTTCTATCGATTTATTATTATTTTATCGATTTGTTCAAATATATAAATAGAGATAGAAAAAATATGTTAGCATGCAATAACCTTGCAATACTTGCAAATGTCACGTAGACTGCTGGAACCGCATCACAAACATCTGTTTTTCAATGAGTTGCCATCAGACTCGACTTAAATGTGGTAATTATTATCAGTTGATCGCGGAATTTTAATCGAACGGTGTTCAATTTGACTATAAGCCTAACTCAATACAGGCAATTCAACTGATTCGATCTTTATTGAATCGCGTAACACTGATTAAGCTGTAATGTTATCTCATTGGATAATAACGGTCTTTGCCAATTATGTACATGCTAATCTAAAATAAACTGTTTTGTTTTTTTTCTTTAAGCTGGTTCTTATGTGCCAATTTCTGGTTTTGTTAGCATGCGTTGAATAATAACTAGTGGGCAACCGAAGTAAATTCTTCATCCCGTTATATAATTACGTATCACTGCAATAATGAAAAAAGTATTTTATGTATACTTTTACACATGTCAACCGCTATTTGCAATACATTAATGTGTTGACAAACTAGCCTAGGTTAAGTGCTTAAACTAATGTCAAACAAAGTTACATACTTTCAAACCGTGAGGCCTGTTTTCAGCAAACAACTAATTCCTATTATCAATCACAGTAAAATCACTCAGGCTCAGATCAGAACACCACAAAATTGCTGTTATTTTCACCCTACCATATAGTAACCAACAATTCTTATTATAAAATGTGTTGAACAACATTCCAGCACCTTGTAATGAGCGGATGTCGGGAATCGATAGCAAAATTGTGGGCATATTTTATAATTTAATCATTATTATAATACAAAATTCACCCTATACACCAAATGTCAAGGTTCAATTTCTATTGATATCAAAAATAACTTATTGTACATAGAAGAAACCGTAAGGTACAAAGGTGGTTTGAAAGTGGCCTTTATAAACTATGAAATAGAAGCTGCATTTACAGCTTCTTCAAGAGAGACTAGCAATAAATATAGGTAATAGAAGCCGGCGCCAGTCGTTTTGAGCGTGTGCGTGATAAAATCGCAGCTGTAGGCGTCAACACTATGTTGCTGCTATTAAAAATTTCACAAATTTCTTCACCCCAGCCACGAGTATGTCGATCCGCAATATTATTCAGATCAAGATTCATTTATCATACTTAATATATTTCACGCAATACTGTTACAAAACATCAAAGACCTAAAATTCCAAATTCTAAGCGTTACACAATCTGGATATGTAGGGAACTAGTTCTTAAAATTGTGAAAGAATGTAGGACGATACATTTCCGTTCAAAATACTTCAGTTCTTACATTCTAAAGAGCTCCAAACAACACTTCAAAAGCATAATCTATCATCAAATTAATACAATAAATAGGTCTTTTATGACATCCCTCAGAGTAATGTTTTATTGATGAGGACGGAAATAAACTGGAAAATACCTTTGTAACCTCTTACGGTACGAATATATAGATACCAACTCGTTTTCCAGTCTCTTTTACATCCTGACCCTGGCACCATTCAAAGCGTTCATGTTTTGCAGATATTTTTTTAATCTTGATGAGCTTGTACACGAAGTTTCAATAACTTTAGATTGCTAGAAAACTTCAAAAACACTTTGTAAAATATGTTCCAATATTATTTATGTATGTAATTCTACCTAACAGTAAAACAATGTATTTATATTAAAATTTGCCCTGCTTTCTTTTGCGTGATGCCCATTTACCTATATTCTGATATTAGGGCAAATATTATCACTATCTGCACCCAGATTTTGAATTTCATTTGTTGTGTACTGTTTTTCTGAAGAAATCGTTGTTTGGTCGTAGGGTAGAACAACATAGTCGTGTGTGCTCAAGTCTCAAGGCGAAACAAGAGTGGCGTTCCATGTACTGCGAGTGAGTAATCAGCCCTTTGTTTGGTGTCCACACAAGGATGCGCCAACAAAATTAAAACATCCAATGTACACAACGGAAGGTTTGTACTGAGCAAATTTTGTATAGCACCGACCTCAATTTTTACTGAAGGCACTTTTGATTAACCGTTGATAGACTTCTTTATTGCATGTTAATTATGGATTTTATTAACGTTTATGATTTGTAAAGCGTTTACTTATCTTTTGCTCAACGAATATTTAGATTTCATATTATTCGAAACGTTTGCATGCTCTCACATTATACATAAATAAAGCTGTACATTTATGATTTATGCATATACAGAACTAGCAGTTTCCCGGAGTTTTATCCGCATTAAATTTCGTCCCGTGTCACGTTTACTGCCATGCTGGGTCGTAGCGTGATGCTAAATAGCCTCAAGAATAGGGCTTTCAAGTTCAAAAAGATTTTATTTAATCTAATTAATGTACTTAAAAAAATCTAATGACACGAAACATGTCTTTCGTATTTCTTGAATCAATAGAACTTGTATACATACAAACATTGTTAGTAACTGACATTGTCCTTAGGCTTCGCTTGAACTCATTATTACTCCCCATAACTCTTCGCGTCTCGTCTGAATCCGGTTTATATTGTTCCATACTTTTCACTGTTTATAGTCGATTTATAGTTTCCTACAGCAAATGAATGGTTGAAGGTACTAGTACATACTTTAGTGTAATTTGCACGATGTTAGCGCCATTAGAGTACAAGTTTTCAATATCAATCTAGTTCACTTCACTCTTCCTATTCAGATACTAAGAAATGCTCCTATTACTTATTCAGTGGGTAATAAAAAGGAACCTTATACTTTGATTTTGTAATAAAACCTTAAGATTAGAGAGATAGATCAGGTTTAAAACGGTCTATGGACAATATTAATTTTGATTAATGTATTGGGCTCGGTTTTTAGTCTAAGGTGATACAGTTTAATATAAAATTAAAGCCATCTTAGGTTACGTGTCCTTATGTGCTTGAAGCTATTATGCCTTTAAGTACCTATTGATTTCACAGATAATGGAACTAATGTATTAAAATACGTGGCTTACAAGATCTTAGGTATAATGTTACACAGTACACACATCAAAAACACGACAACGATTTTTGTCTATTGTGAGGTCATAAATAGCGTTGGCGGTGCGATGTAGCATGGTGGCCCGCAGGTTTGCACGATGTAGTGAGCCGGTCAAAATTACTTTGTTTAAAGCCTACTGCCAAGTATTCTACACGTGCAGCCTGTGGACCAACTATACGCAGCGCGCCGTCAGTGCTTTACGTGTCCTATATAATAATGGCTTTAGAATGCTGATGGGGCTGCCCCGCTTCTGCAGTGCATCAGGTATGTTCGCGCAAAGCCATACTAATGACTTTTTTGCGATATGGCGCAAAAAAACAGCCTACTTGCTCTGCAGAGTTCGGGCCAGCTCCAACAGTATTCTGCGAATGATTGCCGAAAGGTATGATTCGCCTATTTTGAACCATTGTACGCGTAGATGCATGTCTACCGTACAATTGGTTTCAAAATAATTGTTGTGTAGCTCTATCTTTAATTTTGTTTACTAACATAGTTCAAGTTTATTGTTACTAACATAATATGAATTCTGTGTTTGAAATAAAAGTTATTTTATTTTATTTTTATTTTATAAATATGTTACTTAGTTTTAATTATACGTGCTGTATGTTATACTGGCTCTATTCAATTTGAATTTTTTTTTAGTTTTTCGTTGTAACCTTGTCAATTGTGTCACCCTGATACTGCCTGGATGTAATTTATCTATTTTCTACCCGCGGCTTCACCCCACGCGTACAATCCCACGGTAACAGTGATTTTTCCAAAATAAAAAGTATGCGCTATTCCAGACGGTAATCTATCTTTATGCCAAATTTTATCCAGTACTGTTTTGGCGTTATTGAGTAACAAACATCCATACATCCTTCCAAACTTTCGCACTCATCATGCACAGTGTAAAGAACTCTTTAACTCTTTTGAAAAGTGATTCTTAGATTGTAATAGTTTTATAGATATGTTGTGTTATATATTAAGAAATATTTATGTACATTTGCTACCAGGCTGACTCTGCATAGTTTGGAATTAGATGAACCTGTGTTAGTTATCTAATAATATTATTATAGTACCTATATGAGAAACTTTCAATAACTTAACAAGCCATCACAAATTGCATGGCCTAGTAAAACTTCTTTGTCCTCTTTAGTCGGTGTTAGAAGTTTTATCTCTTTCTTCTTCTTTTAGCCGAATAACGTCCACTGCTAGACATATTTCATCTATTTTTTTTATACTACTTGGGTGTCAAAAAATACCGTAACCTATGAACGTTTGTAATACCAGACCAATCACTTACGTGTTGCGGTCGCTTTTTTTACATCAATTTCTTTCAAAACGCGTCCCTAAATGAGCTCTAGAGAACTGTTTTCACATACAGGAACACAACTACACCGCTGTGTGTAGTCTTTCCCAGTCGAGCTCCTGCCTCTCTTAAAATGTTTTTTTTTTATTACGTTAGCCGTAACTTGTATTACTTAACACAATATCTTCTTTAGTACCAACAACCAATAGATTAAGACGTAAGTCGAGTCATGATTCACGTGTAGCTTGTTCTATCCGTTCTATTTGAGTGACATTATCGGATGTTTGGTCTTCGTGGTCTGTACTACCGATGTTAACAGGCGGACATCGGTACGTACATATTGGATACTATACAACTTTGTTTTTAGTTGTACAACTGTACGTATATGGTATTGGTCGGTAAAGTTTTGTTTTTATAAATTGTTACATAGTTTTACATCATTTGGTATTAGTAAATCTCATTGGTTAGTTAAGTTTGTTAGTCTCTCAAGGGAAAGCTTATATATTTGAATTTATTTTATTGGCGTGTTTTTATAAGAATGCAGTTATTTAACTGCTCCAAAATCTGCATTTGTAGTTCAGTAGTAAATAAGGGTGGTCATTTTACAATCAACGCCGCGTCGAGTGTTGTGGGTTTGATGACAAACAAATTATATGGATTACACAAGTTTTATCTCTTGTCTCGCAAGAGATAAAGTTTTGTGTAATTTATATAATTAGTTTCGAGTCTGGTTGTATTTTGTGTACATAAATTAATTATATGTTTGCAAAGTTTCTTGCGATTTAGCTTAGCTTTTTAGGTTAGCTCCTGCTTTAGAGAATAAGCCCTGTTATTCTCTCAAGCAGGAGCTAGCCAGAAAAAAAACTTTTAGTAATGAGGCTTATGGATAATCTGACAGTGCTGCTCTACTTTTTTTCAAATCTTACAGTACAGCCTACTCAAGATGTCACATGTATGTTGTAACACAATTTACAAAAATATGGCATTGACATAAATGCCGTTTAATAATGGTACGGTACAGGTGTTCACCGTAGACTAAACCAAACGGTTAAACAGTACTAATTACAGAAAATCAAAGCTTAATATTAGAAATGATGAAAACATTTGTACCGTACTTCAAAGTACTATCCATCATTACCTGCCATATTAATCCTCTATTGATGTAAACATTTACCGTAACTAACGGCTTCAAATGCATTACGTGGACGAAAATAACGTGTTTGTATTATGAATCTCACTTTCATATCGTAGGTATCACTCAGTCTCAGTCATAACTGTACTGTCAGTTGTATACAGTAGCGGATCAACGTCATTAGGCACTCCGTGACTTGATTTACGCAATGTGTGCTTTACAAATTAGCCGTTTAGTGTTATCTGCGAGCTCGCTTCGAGCGATGGATCCGATGCTTTATTTGTATGCTCTCGTCTAGAAGCGGCATTCGTTTTTTTTTTATTAATACTTCTTAGTTGGAAATAATATGGCTCGGCTGAAAGTAAAAAGTTTTATTAAACATTCATTGGCTACAGCCTATGAATGTTTGCCATACCAGAAATTTTACTTGCGTTTTGCTGTTCCAAACCAAGGTTTTTATAGAGTATCCCTGGGATAGGCAAATGTATCCTTACTAATATTATAAATGTGAAAGTTTGTGAGTATGGATGTTTGTTACTCTTTCACGCAAAAACTACTAAACAGATCTGGATGAAATTTTGCACAGAGATAGATTATAGTCTGGAATAGCATATAGGCTACTTTTTGCCGCGATAACCGACACATACACGGGCGGAGCCGCGGGCAACAACTAGTATTTAAAAAAACAAGATACGATTTTAAGTATACATTCATGTAAACGATAATGTATACCACTGTATAAATTATCTTTTACATGAATACTAGTTATTACAACACTAATGTTCAGTTTATTAATTGTCAGAGAGTAGTTATAGTTGCCTTTTTATCCTTTTAGCGCTATATAAAACAGCAATAATAAAAGTGTTTTATATTCACACCGTTGGATTTTATTCACAGATAAGTCCTTCATGACAAATAACTCTCATTAAAAGCGTTTAATTTTAACGAGCATTTTAAAAGAGAATATTAAGAACATATGCATTGCAAAAACTAAGAGATAATAATCTTACTTCTCTATATGTGTTTATTTTATACTACTTAGGTGGTAAACAAGCTTGTAGACCGCGTGACGGTAAGCAGTTACCGTAGTCAATGGGCGCTTGCAATAAATGAGATATCACTTATCGACCTAAAAAAAATAACACCAGAGTTTTGTGATAAGGTTATGTAAACCCTTAAAAAACATGCATCCCTAAATGAGCACAGAAGGCCTGTACTCACAAACAGAAACACAACGTGGTCTTTTGTAAGGTGGAGTTCCTTCCCCAGTCGGGCTTGCTCGCTTGCATAGTGCCCTACCTCTCTGAAACGATATCCGAACCAATTTTTGGGACGAAAATGTTTTAATCTCCATCAAAACATTTCAACTACGTATCATATCGTAATATTTAGTCACGCGTGCCATATCTAGGTGTTCTGTCTCTTCAAAAATTATTTCACTTTCTCCGATGAGTCCGATAGTTCCCTAACGACGACTTCTCATTCGTCAACTGGTGGACAGGTGCCTCATTGATTATCAGCATTAGGCTCCATTAAGTGTTTAACTCGATACATTCGCCTTACCGGTTTTATGTTGTACAATTATTCAATGTAATCTTACCATTTTTTACTCGTTATGAAACATACGCAATATTTATTATTAATGTTACTTTTGTTAGTAGCTGTGCGTAAGTGGAGTTTTGATTTGAGAATTAGATAAATGGATTCGTTTAATTTAGTAGTTGTTGTTAGTTATAAAGTGTTATTAGTGCTCATGCTTGTTTATCGTTTAATCATGATGGTAGTAACTGGCTGGAATGTTTAACGATAAAGTGAATTCAGATGTGAATATCCTGTTTAGCCGATTTGGATCTAATTCTGATTTGTTTACAAATATTTAAATAAATGTCAGTACATAGGTACCAAGATCAAATTATTTTGGTCTTGTCGGTGTAGGTGTTTTGTAAAATAGAAGCGAAAATTGATTAACCAGTTAATCATCTAGTATTATATTTATTTCGTAAGATATTTACATGAATAATTATTAAAATAAAAGTAACTTAACCTTTACCTTGTAAGATTCCAGAGGAATTTCTTACCACGTAGGTACGATTAGGCTGTGGAATGAGCTCCCTGCCGAGGTTTTCCCAAGAGACTATAGCATGGGGTTCTTCAAGAAAGGAGTTATAAGGTTTTTAAAGGGTCGGCAACGCGTGAGTGACACCCCTGGTGTTGCAAACGTCCATAGGCTACGGTAACTGCTTACCATCAGGCGGGCCGTATGCTTGTTTGTCACCTTGGTAGTATAAAAAAAAAAAAAAAAAAACTACTTACAAACAATCAGATATTTTATTTATAGGTAAATAATGCCTTTAACCTATACCATGGGGTCTCATCAGGAACAAATCAAAATTAGTACGAATAAATACCAATAGATGGAGTTACATATATCGATTTGTTATTTACGTTTATGTAAAATTCAAATCTGGAAGAAATATAGCTTGAAACATATACGTACATATTTTAAGAAATCCTACTAGCATAGGAAAATGAAATAAAGGGCTCATAAAACAAAATTACAATTATATATTTACAAATTTCAATAATGTCGCCGTAGTCCTGGCGGCAGTATTTTGTACTACTAAGAAGTTGAAACTTGCGAGTGACTTGTGAGTAATGCCGCTGGCGCTGTATGCATTTTCAGATTTTTATAAATTAAAATACCTACCTCGTTTTGAAGTTTAATGTTGGGTCATACTACTTACTCGAAGGTATAAAAATATATAAAGCTATGTGAAACAGTGACTTATGTTAAAAATAAATAATACGGGCATATGTTTTTTTCTCTCAACAAAAAACTTTTAAAATGTTTTATGTTATCAAAGTTATCAACAAAAATATTGCATCCAAGATATATAAAATATTTATAATAAAATATTTTAAAAACTAAACAAAAACTAAATACAAAAAATGTATCCGAGGTTGGGATTCGAACTCGGTTCGGCCGGTTCTACGGCCGGTACGGTGCAGCGGTGCTACGGTATCGTACTGTGGTAAAATTACCTATTTGTGAATTTAGACTGATACTAAATAATTACTGTTTTACTATATTTTTACAAATAATTCAAAAAAATATTATCTGATATAAAAACCATCTACAAAAAACAAATTTCAAAAAGTAGACATGAATCTGGGATTCGAACCCAGTACTATCGGACTGTTGGACTAATACCACAGATTACTAAATTAATACCTGCTGTTCGCAGCGAAAAGAAATGTACCATAAGTACGCGAACAAAGAGTCGAGATTGTGTTGCCCGCCGTGCGACTCACGTGCAAGCTCGTCATCGCACAAATGCGGTAGGGTTGTCTTTCTAACTTTCTCGTAATTTTTTAAGAAAGAGTACCTACACACAAGAAGCATTTTAAAATTACTAGGTACTACTAACTGAAGCCAGCTGAAATGCGTAGGTACTGTAGAGGTTTATTGGTGGTCACTAGCTGGCCGCACACCAATGTTGAAACCTCTGACGTTTTAGAAAAGCAAATAAGAAGATTTGAATAAAATAAGATGAAGGTTGTCAATTGGAGACAGGTTCGGGCTTCGTTGAAGCCAAGACATGTATTAGGAGTGAAAATAGAAGAATGAAATAAATAAGTTATTATTACTTAACAAAGTGTTATTCATTTACTCAAAGTAAATAGGTAATCGCCGTATAATAAATCCTAGCTTCGACCATTGAGAGGCTACGTCCCAGAAGCCAGCTTGGAGGAGAAGTTGCTGACGACGGCGAGGGCGCTACTTGGTGGAGAGCGCGAAGAGGATTCCAAAACAGATACGTATAATTTGATTAATGATAATGGAAACAACGAAGTTTGATGGCGTCCATCATGATGTGAAAGACTTTTTAACCCAATTTAACATCGTATGTGCGGTGAATAAATATAATGATGATGGGGTAAAAAAAATAGTATTGGGGGCATACTTGGCTGGGCCTGCGTTATCCTTCTATAAAGCAGTTGTAGAAGAAACTACATCTTTCGAAGATATTGTAGAGAAGCTAACAAAAGAATTTACATCGACACAGGATTACGTGTCACTCTTTTATGAGAGACGGCAGAAGCCTAAGGAGGATGGATTGAGTTTCTTTTATGCCTTAAACCTTCTGGCCGTTAAGGCGAATATACGAGATGACGTCTTCATTAAACAATTTATAAAAAGTTCAAATTTTTTTTATAAGTCAAAATTGATGGCGACTTTGTTCACGGATAAAGAAAATTTAAAAAACACTCTTATCCAAATAAAATCACTTCAAGATGAAGTTGACAACGCACCATTAAATTTAAAGATAAAATTAGACAACGATTCCGTTTTTTATACTCCTTCGGAGGAAGTCATGAGAATGCCAAGGTATACGCCTTCGATCCCAACACGACAAAATAATGTACACAAGTATAATTTTAGAAGCCGCTCGAATCAACATGATGACGTGGGACCGAATGACGGTCGATTTGGAGGTGCAATGATGCACCCAGACGCAGGACGGCACCAGAAACAGATGTGGCCGCCTACGAAAAACGTCATGTCAATGACATCGCCGGACATGACTACCGGTGGGTTCAATCCTTTTATTTTATGCCAAATTAGAGGTATTAGTACTCCTGCCCTTCTTGATTCCGGCGCATCGGTGACAGTGGTTTCCGACGTCTTTGCAAAGAAATGTCGTTTAATAGCACAAGAAGCAGGTGATGTCACACTCCGCTCTGTGGATGGAGAACAACTCTACGTAGAAGGACGCTCTAATATTAATATAGTATTGGAGAATGTTGTATATAGTATTAACTGTTATATAGTACGTAATGTTAAACAAAACGTAATTATTGGTCAAAATTTTTTAATTAAATTTGACGCTATTTTGAATTTTAGAGATAAAACTCTAGTGATGCCTAAAGGAGTATCAACATTTATAAACTCAGACGAGTTAAAGGGTAATGATGATGAAATACATTTATGTGGTATTGTAGATGAACGAGTGAATGATGAATTATGTGAACCAGAATGCACATGTGATGGCGTTGTATGTAATGATGTTGGTTCGAATTTAGTATCTTTTAATATTAATAATGGGGATTTGACTAATGATGGGTTAAATGGGAACGAAACAAAAGCAGTCGAAGTTTCTAGAGTGCAACAGAGAGATAATCTTTTACGTTGGCATCAGCGATTAGTTAATAGCGGTCGTAACCGTTACAAGGGGTATTTCTTGTATAATGATTTTTTTTATAAGGTAATAAACAAAAATGGGGTAATTAAAAAACTATTACTTTCTTCGAAATTATTAAATACGGAATTCATGCGGGTGATACGTGATGATATTGTAATGGGGAGGCATTTTGGTTTAAGGAAAACATTGGGGAAATTGCGCATACAAAATATAATAAAAAATGCGAATAAAAGAATTAAAAAGTATGAAAATAGTTATACAAAATGCCAGAAAAGAAATCTGGGTGTTGTGGCTGCCACACGTTGTAATAAGAAAGAAAGAAAGAAAGGAGTACGTAGATTTGGTATGAGTTTGAGTGTGGTTACCACTCAAGATTCTCAAACCCTAAATTTAATGGAAAGAAAGGGAAAAAGAAAGATTTATAAGATGTTGGAATTAATAGGACGTCGTTGTAAATGTGATATGAAGATAGCAATATGCAATACATTTTATCTTAATTGGTAACTAAAATTGTTTTTTTGTTTTCATGTAATGAATGGCGAACTCCAAAGAAATGAGACTGAGGACTGGTGAGGTCTTCAGAAGCCCAGATGTCATTCGTTAAGTTTTTATTGAAATGTTGAACTTCATTAAGGTTGAATTATGATTCAATTACGTCGACCATGGATCAAATCCATTACAATGTTCTCAAACATTGGGTCTCTCTTTTGTTGGGAGGGGGTGAAGTGGAAGACGTATTGAACATATGTTCAAAGAGTACATTTTGGTATGTGGCTGACTGTAAGTTGGAAGTTGTGTATGAAAATCCAGGAAATGTGGGCGTAAAGTCTCTTTTCTTTGAAGTTTAGACACGTTATTTCTGAATTGCATCAAACATGTAATGAAATGGATTCGTTTAGTTTTCTATTATTGTCTGTTTTTTATGTCGAGTAGGGACGTAATGTATGGGACCGCCCCTTGGGTTTTAGTGGGGTTTTGAAGAGGGGGGATTCCGGGTCGAGAAGTTTGTAATATCAGATCCCTTATTTGAAAGTAGCCTGAAGATCTGGTAGATCAGACACCTCGATTCGGGATTAGTTTTATTAGAAGACCGGTTCGTGCCCCCACACTTTAGCCTTAGAATAGGAATGGGGTATTGTAACCGAACCTTTCTCCAAAAGGGTGCCCCCGGGATGTAGAGGTTTATTGGTGGTCACTAGCTGGCCGCACACCAATGTTGAAACCTCTGACGTTTTAGAAAAGCAAATAAGAAGATTTGAATAAAATAAGATGAAGGTTGTCAATTGGAGACAGGTTCGGGCTTCGTTGAAGCCAAGACATGTATTAGGAGTGAAAATAGAAGAATGAAATAAATAAGTTATTATTACTTAACAAAGTGTTATTCATTTACTCAAAGTAAATAGGTAATCGCCGTATAATAAATCCTAGCTTCGACCATTGAGAGGCTACGTCCCAGAAGCCAGCTTGGAGGAGAAGTTGCTGACGACGGCGAGGGCGCTACTGTACCTACTTTCAAATACCGTAACGTACCTTTCTTCATCTTTCGGCAATGAAAAATAGTTTTTTTTTTATTTTTCTTTTGACTATGACATCCAACGACTTCACAATTATTAATTACCCATCGTGTCGTTAGTCAAAACTTAATAATATTAACTTAATATACGTAGTGTACGTAAATATCGTATGCGTTTTGAGCGGGAAACGTGCTGTGTGCGCTCTGTGTCGCGTGCGGCAGCCCACTGGCGATCGGCTCGGTTACGAGCTACATAGCGGTAGGCACATAACGCGTGGCCTTGAGCGAGTGACGGAGGCCTGCTAATACCAAAGAATGCTATAATTTACTCCATCCATTAATGACATCGACTGGCCTGTTGTACTAGTGGCACAGATTACTAAAGAGTTACTACGTAACTAGTGGTTAGTGAATCTAATCCATGAGGGTTCGATTCCCATTCAGGACCAATCTTAGTGTGATATGCTCTGTCTGTCGTCTGAGGCTGTGCCAAGTTTGGATTTAGATGGTGTGTGAGTTGTCACAAAATATTATAATTAACCTAATTTGACTAAGACAGAAACAATTCAAACAGACCCTTATCACTTCAAACAGATTATTTGTTTATTTGTACTGATAAATTAATTGCTTATTATAGTTTCACGAATATGTATTCTTTTTAATAAATCAATTTATATTATAGTTATACCTAATATAAGCCATCAACAAAAAAATAAACTTAGGTTAATAGGTATATTAACATTTTAATATACCTAAACGGGAAAAAATTGTTTAGCCCGGGCGAAACCGGGGTGGAGCGCTAGTTAAATACGGAAGCAAACAATCAAAATAAGTATATTTCGTAAAGCGCGTGACCTTGAGCGAGCAAACGTGGCCCGAGCCCGAGACAATGAGTGATACCTACCCTTTATGGTCGGTAGATCTATGTGAGTGATGAAGTAGGTGCCTACTATCTTGTGAAAAATATAATTTTAAATAAAGTGTCGCCATCTGTTGATTTTATGTGTATGCACGTAATCTGTTGGATACAGACATCTACAGATAGATAGATAATTAAAATTTAGCCCGAAGGTTAGCCCGAGTTAGCGGGGAACCATTTCTTTGTATGGGATGGGGTATCTGTACTAGTATTATATTATCTGTGCCTATACTATACCACGCGGGCCAAACGGGTTGGTATAGGGTTTTATTTCGAGTTTTCCCTCTCTTGCAGAGTCTCTATAACTTACTCCCTTATAGGCTTATATCCCTCCAAGTATATGGAGGAGACCCGTGCCCAGCAGTGGGACGTTTATGGGTTGTGATGATGATGATGAAATGCCTTTAAGGCGCATCATCTAGTTAATCATCGTAATACTACAAATCGGATCAGATCTTGCAGAAAATTTGCACTATAAGCTGCATAAGAATAAGTCATTTTCACTATAATCTTAAAATAAATGCTGTACAGGTCGAACTCGCAAACACAATCGGCAAGGACACGTCGCGGTTACTGCGGCTATATGAACACAGCCGACATCGTCAACCTATTGCCTTAAATCAAAAACCCTGACCGTAGTGGAAATTATAAAAAAGAACTCTTTTATAACTTCCTAAGAATAATTCATACTCAAATCTTACAAAATTACAAGTAAACATATATGGAAACCTAATAGATACTCCACATAAGATGACACATGTTTTATATTTGATATGTAAATTAAAATACTAGTACCTTACCGCGACTTCGAGCAGGTTAGACAATGGTTTTACCCATAGAGATTGAATTTACATCATCAGATGTTTACTTACATCGTAAGGGACCTTTGTGCAAGATTTCAAATTAAAACCTTCACCAGTTAAAACTCTGTGTGGATGAATTAGTCAGTCAGCCAGGGTAATAATTATTTCATAATTTTATATGTAAGTATCATTCAATAAATTTACTAAACGTACCTGAACTTGTCACGATGTCAATGATTGAAAACATTCCATCTCTGCATGCTATTCACGTTTTATGTTGCTATTCTTTATCCTTATACAGCAAACTAAATCAGAGATCATCTCGTTGGCAGGGCTATCTATCTTTAGATCCAAATCACGTACCAGTTCGATCCTCAGCCATGCATAAATCTCAATGACCGATTCCATCCGAGACAAACACGAGCAATTAGACGAAACTAGTAATCGTTTAATCTAAACCGAGAGATGAAAGTGGCTGATAGTTTATCTACCGGATCAAGAATCCCGATGCACGGACAACACGACTTACATGTCATACTCTTGTCATTGCGATGCTCCATCCATAGGTAGTGAATAGTATCGATTTTATACTTTTTTCATTTCGTCATTACGCTCAATTAAACACGCTTCGGGTACTCTGATTAGATTAGAATGATGAACATGTACGGCAAATATTAATAGATCAGCTTTAGAGAACAAGTTATCTTGAGTCGTCCGTACGTCACTGGTTGTCCGCCCGAGGCGTGCTATCATACCATCAAGTACATCATCGCAATTTTACACAGTATCCTGTCTGATTACATCTAAAGCTTTCACCCGGCTCATCGTCTTCGCATTCATTAAATTCTTTAATTGACGTTAAATGCTGTGATGATTGCGAGGGTCACTCGTTCTTGAACTTGTCTTTAATGAATTAGTGACAAAGCTTTAATATCTATTGAGGATCTAATACTTTCTTTGTCAAGAGGCTATTGAATCGCTGTTACTTATGCATTGACCTATTCGTTTTATTGATTACTGAATTAATTGCTGTCATTAACCAATTTTATGATCTTCGTTTGATTTCCCAAGTGAATTATGGGACTGTGGAGTAGGATAAAGGGCGAAGGTAAGTATGCTTAAACAATAAAACTGGAATATATTTGCTATGATATTAAGCAAAATTCCACTACACCTGCACAGTGTGGCTCGACGCGGGCGCATAGGAATCTACGATGCAACAGATAGCGATCGCTACCCTCGGCTCGGCGCGGTCGCTGTGGCAAGCGGAACGTTGGCGCCACTAATGCGATCAAGGGATCCGATTTATTAGTCATATCTCCTCATCGGCCGATACACCTGTAGTCTGTACTGTACGTGCCCGATTTAATGCCACAGCGGAACAACTAAGGGAACACATTTTATTGCCCATTGCGTAACGGCCGTGCTTAACTATTACTCGCTGCTTGTATAACTATTCGTTTCTAAACCGTCTACTTTATAAATTGTAACGTATTTATTTATCAACTTGCACTTGAACTTGATCGTGTTATCAATGGTTGTACATCTATCTGATTATTTTGAGCTCGGTAGCGATCTATCGGATACATTCTGTGTAGTAGCTGTTCCAGAATTCCTACACGTACTTAATTTCTCTGAGATCTTGAGATTTGCATTTATTGCTTTAATATGTGCCTAAGTAGTAAAGTCACATATTTTAGTTTCTGCGCTCAACTTTATCAGTCGATCGAACGTGGTGCTGGAGTGCTCTGACACCACGACGTGCAAGGCCGAGTCGTGGCAAAACTCTCTCCGGCTATTGACCACCCTGTCCGATCAATATTAGTACGACGGCAAGGCTTGTCGGACACAGGCCGATGTGACACGCGGACACTTCGCAAGTGAAAACAGAAACTCATTAGAGCTTTTAGCGACATGTACACGAGGTGCAACACACGAGATCGATGTGACGCTATCGCAACGCTATGATCTAAGAAAGCGTCCGACGTCTATACTCATTCGACATCCATGGCTAAAGAATATATCAAGACAATCGGCTTCGATTTTACGACACCGCCTTGTACGGCGAGTCGGCATAGTTCAGCTAGTATAATATCCACATTGCACCTTGTTACTGTCTGCTTTGAGAGATCTACGATCTTTTCTCAAAAGAAACATGAGGATTCATTATGAAATAGCGAAATTATGGCTAAACATAGATACTGACTACATAATTATGTGTACGTTTTTAAGATAGACTGAAGTTGTTTCTTCTGCCATGTATAGTGTTAGGTACGTGCCGGCCAGCGAGCTTTAAGTTACACCGTAAACGGCACTTGTTTTTGCTGACGCTTTCATAAATAAGATAACTTTCAAATGTTTGTTGGGAAAATCGATGAGTAATGAATGACAGGATAATCAAAGACGTAAATAAGTTACATATAAAAATTTATTGTAATGAGATAACTGTAGACCTTAATAAAGGTACTTACACAAACTTCCATCCTTATATAATTAAATATTTACACATTTATGTCAACTTGAAAATATAATAATTCTAATGCGAGGTGCTTTACCTATACGTAGCCATTGTATTTACAGGCATCAGGTTATTTACATAATTCATGATCGATTTCATAAGCATATGGCTGCAGACAATCATCGCAACATACGATAGCTATAATTATGACGACTTCCGTCTTCATATTATGTACATATGAACCCACATAATATGTAGATATAATATCCCTACCTTTTAAGTAAACTAAATTAAAATTAATTATATACAACCAGTCTGAGGGATTTATAAGTAATTATTAAAATAAGTTAAATAATTTAAATGCTGAGCGACGGCCGTTTCTTTCTGACACTCTTGCTGTTTTTGCCGAATATTGTGCCAATAACCTGTAAACAAAATTATGTATAAGCTTATGAAGAAACAATTAAAGAATAGTGTATTACAATTCATCCAAATGAAAAAATATGACGCAATCATAGGACATTTCATAATAAAAGATCCTCACCTTAGACACAGAGTATGCGGCAAGCTTGCGCCTAGGCGCAGGCAACAAAAGCGCAAGCGCTCGCGCCTCTCGCAACAGCGCATGAAACGCCAGAGCTGCACCAGCGCACGACTCTGCCGCCGACACCTCGTAGAATTGACAGCCAAACCGCAATGATAGCTCTTGACCCTCCTCTGCATGGACCTCCCTGAACAAAAAGTACTATAAGTACACTCTAGAAATCTTCAATGACTCCGCTACCATAGACCTGTGTATTGATCAGACTTTCTATGTAAGATTTTTTTGACACTAAAGAAAACCTCCAGAAGGAACAGTGGAAAAGCAACGAATAAAATAGGCACAGGACTGGAATAGATGACGCGCAAAAGTGGAGACCTATACGCAGCAGTGGGTAGATAAGAGTTGAAAATGATGGTGATGGTGAGGAAATCTGCCAAACCAGGTTGTGACGTCAGTATAACTAAAAGATAGTAAGTTGTATGATAATATTACCTGGCGTGTTCGAGGTCACGCTTGTTTCCCAAGAGGGTAATGGCGGCACAACCGGGCAGGCGAGTGCGCTCCAGCAATGAGAGAAGTTCTGCTGCTGCGAGGAACGACCGTCTCTCGCACACGGAGTAGACAACAGCGAAAGCATCGCCCCATCGCACATGTTCTCCTAGACATCCTCGAATCTGGACAAGGATATTTAAATTCATAAACCTGTTATATATTACGTATACTGTAGAAAGAGTTTTGTTTAGATTATTATGTGGTATTGTACCGACCTAGCACAGTCTACAGAATAATCCCCTTAGTTAAAAAATAATTATTTGCAGCAAATGAATCAGAAGGTGGAATAAGAATAAATCCAAAATCCATTTTTTTTCTAAAATTATTTCTCTTTTTCTTAATAATTTTATTTTCAAGAGTCTCCTAAAAATAAAAGTTAATATTGTTTTTATTAACAAATTATGAAGTATCTCTATAATTTTTCTTCTTCCTGGCCTGTGAATGTCCTGAAGTATTTAATTAATTTGAAACAAATAGTATTTTTCTAACTCTTAATGAAAACTCAAATGAATCTTATTTTAAAATAAACTCAAACAATATTGAATCGATAAAACTAGTCTAAACACTACTCGCAGTCTTATTTAGAATTGCATAGACAATGCATTCCCAAGTTCTCTTTGCTTTATTTGTTGCATTACAATTTTCTGAATTAAACTCAAATGTTCACCTCGAGAATCTCAAAATAGCTAAATTGTAAATAAAGTCAGTGAACTTCAGTATAATGAAGTGGCTCGCCACAACTGGTCCTCGGCATCTTGTATCGGGGCCACTCGCTGCACCGAATAAAATCACCGGTTACGCAATACGAACATTCAATACGTTTTGTTCTTTTAGTTCCGTTATCGATGCATTTAATAAACTATCTTTGTTTAGATGAAAAGTAAATTTAGAATCATCGCGTGCCTGTTTATCGATAATAAAAACATAATAATTACGTAACACGAATTCTCTTGTGTATTCTATGCGTAGGTTTGGACGTAGGATTTTGCCCGCAGGCACTTCGATGCAGCAACGCCAACGATCGCATCTGATAAGCCGATACAAGGCACATAAACTTCATCTAATTAAATTGTACTGAGGCCATCAGCCGCTACCAGCACGGCCCGCCTTAGATTAACATCTCCATTGTTTAATGGTAAATTAAGTTTGGTCGTCTATCTATTCGTTTGCTATTCGAGCTTCGAGTTTTAATCTTATCGAGCCTTTTGTTCATGGTGACTGATATGGTAGTGCTAAGGCTAAAAGCAATATTTGCAGACTCGTTACTTACCGCGCAATTAGATGTATCTAGTACTTCAACTTCTGAAACGGCACCGTCGAAAGCCACTCTGTGTTGATAAAGGAAATCTGCAACAAGAGAATACGATATACAACTGTGCAATACTCGTACGTAACGGGCTTTGTTGTCGTCATTCGATATCAACAGCATTTACTACGATATCGAGTACTGAAAGCTGTTTCCTTAACATTTTAATTCGCCTCCTGAGAAATACGGCGTCAGACTGACGCAGACACGTCATATTTAAGGTCGGAAGGAAGCAGACATTTTAATTTAAAGGTATAATGCAATAAATGCCAGGTTTAATCGAATGTTTATAAGTTGACGTGACTGACGTCATGATAATGTCAAATCAATAGTTTATTGAATTCGACAACGATTGTTGAACCTACAATTGTATACCTACACAGGTATATATTATGTGTATGTGTTATGATATATGGAAAAAAGAAACAAAAATAAACGAATAGTCACCTTAATTAAGTTAAACTAAGATGACAGGCAATCATGCGACTACATAAATCAAATTCCAGTGAGTTATAGCGTTATACATTATTTCGAAATTTGACAACTTTCTCATCATAAAGGATTACGACAACTTGATATTGATTTTTCTTCCGTATAAATGCTTGACTAATGAAATTTAGTGAATCAGAGAAAAGTAAAAAAAAAGAAGCATACATACTTAATATGTTTTTCGACTGTGCATGTTTGATGCACTTTTTTGAGTGATGTTAGTGTAATAAATCAATACAGGCTGTCAAATCGTGACAATGACCCTATGCTATAAAAACGATAATGTATTTGACTATTTCCATCTAAACTATGTAATATTAATAAGAGGAAAGATTAGTTTTTTTGTTTGTTTGTTACGATATGACTCAAAAACTCCTCGACCGATTTAAAAATTCTTTCACCATTAGAACGCTACATTATCAGTGGATAACATTCATTTTTTTAAAGTAGATTCCTACGAGAACTAAATAAGTAAATGTCCACCCGTGCGAGAGCGGGACGAGGCGCTAGTTGATTTATAAAAAAATAAAATATATAGTCCAACTATTAAAAAAAAAAAAAAAACTTCTGCTTTTAATATGCTGCCATTAATACGACAATAGTTTATCCCACAGCTAATGTATACTATAACATTTCGCTCTAGTTACAAATATTTATTGTACATAACATGGGTAACAATATCATACTAATATTATTATTGCTGTCGTATTATTTTGTACCTTTTCTATATTAAACGACCATTCTATTTACTTCTTTTGCTTTTCTATTCCTTGTTTCATTTTAATTCAAAGTCATTCGGTATGTCAGTATAAATAAACATTGGTTTTATTGTCACACTTTTTATTGTAATCTAGCAATGATGAGTCATTATTTTAACTACTATAAATACAATCCGAGGTAACAATAGGACAGGTACCTAGGTCGTTTGTAACTAATAGGTACGTACGTAATCCGTTGTATCATGTAGGTGTTTTGAATACATAACCTTATATAAGTTACTTTGACCTTAGTTAACGATTATCTCTGTTACAAGGATAATAACGACTCATTACTGAAAAAAATCTAGTTAAGTCAAGGTAATTTGATCTTTATAATGACGGTGATATGATTAGATATTAATAAATATTGGAAACTGAAAGAAAGAAAGAAAAACAATTTATTTTAACACGCAGATGAAAAACAAAAAAAAGACATTTAAAATAAAACAAGAAAAACAATATAACAGCAAATAATAAAACTTTTGGGGGAAAAAAAAATTGTGTGCAGGAGTACGCCACACGCATGTTAAAAACGGCCATCGCTCAGCATATTGCTAATTATGCTGCAACCAGCAAGAGTTGCAACACAACAGCGCTGATTTTCAGCGGCAGCCAGAAAATCTGTGTGTCGTAACTGTATAAAATATTGAAAATTGCGACAGTTTGCCATTTTACTTTGACTTATCTTTTCATATATTGTTTTCAAAACTTACTTGCTTTCACACTGATATCTTTATCCTCTAAAGCATAGAATCCTCTACAGCACGAAGTTTGCTGGTAGATAACTAATTCTTGTTTTAAGCTCACCTCTTTGCACATGTTTTATTTATGTTCTCTCTCTAGTCTAATACAAATATTCGAGTCTAGGACAATAATTGTCCACGAGATTTGGAGTCGAACCTTATATAGGAATTTTAAAAATAAACCTTAACCTAAAGTAAATATTAGTCTAAGAAATAAATACCAACCTCCTGTTGAGCTATATTCTCCGATGTACCGCTTTGTTAGATAACGCACGACCACCGCTGCAACAAAAAAAACATTTAAAGCAACACGACTTCATAAAGACATATTATAACAAGAGAACAATTATGAGGTCGTCACTCCCAACTTTCTAGCAGCGAATCAAACACTGATTAGTCCTTTCACTCCTGGAATTTCCATCAAAGGGATGGACACAATACAAACAGTTATCAACAACAATGACGGTGCATGTTTCTGAATAGAAGACGCTTGTAAGACTTGTAAGCTACCGACGAAATGAAGTGTGAAGAATCCTGTAGGCCATCAAAAGGAGCTAGTGGCGCTATTCAACGGGTGATTGCTTGTCCACGGTACGCCTCGGACGTGATATTACGTACATACTTTGCCCCTTTGAAGTACTTATTTCTTACTTATAGCCGTTACTTCATTATAGCCGTTTCTGTTATTCCAATGATGAAAACGTGTAATTTGAATTCTGAACACGCAATGTAATGTGCGTAGGAGTTTATTGTTCGTTTCAGTTCAGCTCATTAAATGGTTAATGGTATTTATTATGTAGGAACTTGTTTAGTTCCAAAGTAATAAATGTATATTGGCTCTTGAAGGCATAGGTATAGTTTCAGGATTATTGACCTGTAACTCAAAAAGAGGAGTTTTACAGGCAGGTATAAAAACTCTGTGTATCTGTGGCATCATAGCGCCTAAAATAGTTTTTTGTTTGAAAAAAATGTTATATTAGGATAATTCTTAGCAGTTTCATAAAAATCGAGACGCCTCGACGCGTTTTCGAGTCCAGTTCATATTCATGAGCTTTTAAAAAAAAAGCGCTTACATACAAAGTCAAAAATATGCGCTGCGACGTTTTCATTGTCATCACGAGTCATATATAGTAATAATATATAATAATTTTCCTAAGCGTTTTCCCCGTAACTGGGATTTTCTCAATTCCCATTTCATGTGATAATCTTAGCTTACATTTTTTTTACTGCAGAGGCTTCAGTTGTATTGGTTGTGCGTTAAGGTCAAGGTTTCATATATAAGTACGTTACTGACGGATACAAAAACTGCATCAAGTAGAAATGGACTCTCAAACTATCAGCTTTTGCATCATTTAATTAGCCTGTGTTAATGAATGGACTGATCCATACATACCTACATATCTGCATATCTGCCTTTTTCCAGAGGGGTAGGCTAATATTCAGTTTTTCACTGGCCGAAAATTTCGCACATTGTTTTTTTTTGTTTTTTTTTATATGAAATAAATATATTTTTATTTTAAAACTTGATGTTGCCTATGTATTCGTTGGTGTAGATTTCTAATATCAACCCATTCTAGGCTGTCACAATTGACAATATATAACGATTACATAACCTACTCTGTAAAAATCATGTTACAACCACCTACAGTACAAATCGCCTACAACTAACTAGACTCATAGATCACATTAAAATATACCTACTATCTTTATCTGAATCTTGCTACTGATATGCTGTCAACCAATGTCTACATTCGACATTCAATCATTTTAATGTATCAATACATTTTAAGATTACAAAACTAGAAACAATACAAGTTGTATTAATGACGAAATGGAACAAGAAAAGTAAAAATCTTGTTCTAGATGACTATCGGTTTTCTTAAGAAATTCTAATCAACATTCCGATATAAGATCATTGCATCACTGGATCACTCCCGAATAATGGCTCCGTTTTATTGCACAATTAATATACACGCTATGCATTTCTATTTATATTATAAGAATAAAAATAAAAATAAAATGGAACTCTGGGCTTAAATTTATGATTAAATAAAATTATATAATAAGTTTATTTCATCAAAAAAGGGTGTTCAAAAATACAATTTAAGGCGAAACAAGAAGGTATTGTATAATAATAATAGACTAAACTCTAGTACCCTAGATAAGATCTAACTTTTGTTTTGGGTACTAGGGCCATAAATGTTATGCCTGATTGTAAAATAATAGCGTGTACCTAAACTGCGCAAGGATTTTCTTGAGTGAGTAACAAGAAAAGGCAGTAACGGCAAAGACTATTCTTACAACTGAATTAATTTGAAATTAATATCTGCCTGCGGCGTAACTTATTGATTAACAGTAGCTTATGTAACTCAGGAATAATTTACAGATCGATGAGTGCAAAAAATTTAAATGGACTGTTTGTTCCTGAGATTATCGCGATTAAATAAACATTTTTTAAGCTTAATTATATTAGCACAGATGTTCACTATATAGTAACACTATACCACATCAAGTAATTAAAATATGTTTACATACAATATTTTATATACATTGATCCAATTTTGGTCAGGTCCATAGGACATCGGTCCCAACAAAAGTGACTTGGTTGTACAACCAAATTGGTGCGTGCATTAGGTTTATTAAAGATACAATTGGAGCCAGAGTCTTGACCCAAGGCAGTTACACAAGCCTCCACAATGCATTTATGCAACTGCACCACGTTGTCGCATGACAATGGACTTGGAATGCATTCCGTACGCATTCTGGGACAGACGGTTAAGGCTAGGATAGGAAATCTATTACCTTACAATACTATTCCAAGTGACAAGCTATAAGGAAACGATTGTGCTTAATTTAAAATGTAATTTAATAGTAATGTTCATCAAGGGAGGAAAGTAATCTACAACATTTTAAGGTTCCAAATCGCAAAAGTTGGAGGTCTTATTTTTCCCCGAATCATATTTGCTTTATATAACACCTTTAGGAAAAATAAATAAAATACCTAATAGTTTTATAATTTATTATTTTCAAAAAAGGAACTCTCTTAAAAATACTCTTTCCATTTATTTTTCGAAGATTTTTAGGAAAATTTAAAAGAAACGACAGTGGCCAGTAACATTTTTTTAT
This sequence comes from Trisateles emortualis, assembly GCA_947095525.1. NCBI lineage: Eukaryota > Metazoa > Arthropoda > Insecta > Lepidoptera > Erebidae > Trisateles > Trisateles emortualis. The sequence goes on along the minus strand of OX352735.1, from coordinate 7,813,464 downwards.
AACTAAAAAAAAATATTTTAATTTTTTAAAAGCATGTACTTATTTTATTTTTATACCTTTATTTTTGCCGCCTGTATAATCGTATGTGGACGTGCCGTAGCTAGTCTCCTCTACTTCGTTTTTTAAGAAATATAAGGGTATCTTAAACAGTTTTAGTAACATTAATTTGCATTTCTACCGTTGCAGCGTTGCTTGAATAGGTGTGCAAGAATATAAAACTTTTATAGTAACTAAGGGATGTAAGAGATCTAATAAAATGCATATGACATCCAGCTAATCTAGTAAGTAAAAGGGACAAACATACCTGAAATTTAACCGCGAAGCAGAGATTACATTATTCAAAATAATTTAAAATGTATGTCGGCCATAAAATCACGCACACTCATACAATACGACGTATGATGACATTTATAATTGAGAAAGAAGATCGATATCGTCGGAGTTTGATTGACGACCGGCAGCCGATAAAACAGCGTCATGTCAATAAAGCAGCATTATAAAACCTTTTCATGTGTTGATACAAAATTACAACACAATATATCGTAGTTTATGAAACACGATCGAAATTCCACACTCTCATTTTTCCTTTCGATTTTTTCCCCGTGTGCAATGAGTATTAAATGCATTACTTTCTCTGCGATCCGATTACGTACATAAGCGCCGTGATAAAGTTTCATCGGTCCACTTTTAACTAAAATATGCGGAATTCAATTAAAAGGCAATTTCTTACTTCGATATTATATTATTTTTACGTTAGACTAGTAAAATTGTTGGCATTCTACACGAGCTCATAAGTCACTTTTATTGCCCAGAGTATTTCAAGTTTACTAAAAATACGAACACTTCAGGTGCAATAAAAATAAAAGAGTGTAATTTCGAAACGTTTGTAAGTCATAAATTAACAGCGGTTATTGAAGAGGGTCTAAAGATGATTAACGGTTGTTCTATGAAGAGGCTCTTATAAAAAATGACGTCAAATTACAATCATCGAAGCATATAAGACAAATCACTGTGATCAAACAACACGGCACCACGTGGGTTGATCGATTGAACATTATCTACAGGAACAATGGATGCAGTTATCGACAGGAATCTATAGGGTAATTAATAGATTAACGAGAACATCGATCATACATCGATCTGACCATCAGCAACCCGTCCCACACAACCCATCTCAAACTGAATAATGTAAAGGTATTATTTAACGGTAAAATGAGATAATAAAGACATCAACTTCGTAATTTCTCATCAAATGAGGCGCGAATAAAATTCATGTCTCCAAAAACCTGCATCAAACACAGTCATGTATAAACTTAATCTTATGGACACTTTACATGTGATCTGTCAGGATCGGCGTGGTAAGGACACCAATGCTTCAATACCTCGACGATACTCATTCATCATGCCTTAGGAAGGTCGTCGCACGGAACACTGCACTCGCTTCACGCGCTGACACTTCGAAGCTCGCATCAACGATTAAAGTTCACGCCGCAATCATCGTACGTGTTAACATCACATTTTGGCGCCTTCGCGACAATGGTGAAAAATAAAAAACACAGATCCGCAGCAATCTTTCATAATATTGAAAAATTGTGGCTCCTTTCCAAATTAAAGTTCATTGCTCTCAACCACAATCCATATCGGAGTTTCTGACAAAAACGGACGCACATTGACATGTGCCAGTCCCCGGATTCGTGAAGCGAAATATTTTATGGAATACAAAATGTTTACCACTTTAATTAGGTATTTACACCAATAGGCGGATAACTACAGGGTGTAAGAATAGTTTATTATATTCTCGAAAGACGCCTTAAACGTGACCTAGATAAAATGAATATAAATGCAGGGTTTTGTGCAATTCAATGAGAATTTGCAGCGGAATCCATTATAATGTGAAAATAAAGAGCGTCATGAAGAATGAGGTTCGCGAATAATGTCAGTACTTAAGGAATTTAATGAGTAGATAATGTTCCCGGGGGCATTAAACGACGTCGACGGCGTATCCGTGACGGACGAGGGCCACTCCCACCAGGGCGTTCGTAGACAGGATCTACTTTGAAAACAATTTCGCATGTCGGACGGGCTCGCTCCCGTCCGTAATGAATTGCAAACGCATGCGTGTCGGAGCGGTCGCAGCCGGTCCGTCAGCCGTCAGCCGGCCGACAATTAGGGCGGTGCAATTACAACCAGTCGTCGGCGAGTCGGCCGGTGGGTCAGCGGCGCGATTTCCCGACGGCTGCGACGCCTGGCGCCACCAGACGACGTTGTGTAACTCTTAAACGTCCGATCAGCCTTTAATGCGCTGCCTCGAGGTCGACGCTCTACACATATTATATGTATAACACTTGACAGTAATCATGCTTAATAAGCAAATTGTATCACACATGCACGGTTTACTTGTCAGTAAACCTGGTTTTCTGAAAACCAGAAGCAGGTACATTGTGGAAGCTAGGCTGGCTAAAATATACCCTTACTCTCTAAAACATACTTGAAGATTGTTGCAATTATGGTATTGAAAAATAGATTAATTTGGAATGCAAGTCAACACAGATTTGACTTCCTGAGATCCATACATATCTATTAGCATTAATTATACTGTAAATATAAAATTAACAGTTGTAAGTGCTATAACACGTGTTCCTACTTAAAATATCTTTACATAATCAAATGCTTTTAGTTATGTAATTGATTGCTTAATAAATGCCACTGAACTATGACTATTATGTACATTTGAAAAAGATATTAAAACTGTCAACAAATAATATTAAGACCTCATTACACGTCGAAGAAATTTGTTAGATCTAGACACTGGACCAACATGTGAAATGTAACTTGGCGTAGTTTTGTCACTGGCTGCTATCTCTGTCAAGAGTTTTCGCCTAAGCACTAGCCTTATAGCCAGGTGCATCAGCCACTCGGTAAACAATAAGCAGATTAAGCTCCAAGGGCTTTTTTACTATACACCGCCAGCACTCCAGCACCTCCGTGCTTCGGAGGGCGCGTTAAAAGTCGGTCCCGACTGTTAACAGTCACAGTATGGCCAGTAATCACTCGATAAATAGAAAAGCACTAGCCTATCAGGCTAGTTCAACATGTACAGAGGCCCTTAAAATGCTCAGATAAGATTAGTAGAGGCGTCTATTAGATAGTTCATAATATTTATAATGCCCTCAAAGATAGGTGTCAACGTTATAAAGTACTGAGTAAATATATACAATAGGTAATTAATGTATTATTTACTTACGTAGAACTGTTACATCGTTAAATATTGACATATAGAGAAAAGCGATTGCTAACGTAAGTATGCAATAATAATAGAGAATTAATAAGAGAGGTAGCGCACCCTACTAGCAAGCAAGCCCGACTAGGAACGGACCTCCACCTTACAGAAGACCACAGCCTAATATAGTTATTAGGCTGTGGTCTTCTTTACCGCTGTGTGTAGTCACACAGCGGTGTAGTTGTGTTCCTGTGTGTGAGTACAGGCCTCCGCTCAATTAGGGATGCATTTTAAAAAACGTTTTCCTATCCCAGTGATACTCCACCTTAAAGCCCTGGTGTAAAAAAATGAGTCGGCAACACGCAAGAGCATCTGATATTGCAAGTGTCCATAGGCTAAGGTAACATCAGGGCTAACATCAGGCGAGCCGTACGCTTATTTTGACTGAATATTTTGACTGAAAATTGTCCTGACTGTATTGAAATGACTTGTCCTGACTAAAATTTTGAACGTCATTTAAGGAACCTTTCCTTAAACGTAAGAGAGCTCTAAGAAGGGCTTTTGAAAATTCAGTAATTATAATACGCATGACTTCGGGAAGTATTTTTGTACTATAATTTTGAGTACTCATCGCTACGACCGCAGACTCTACCGCAGATGGGTCACCAAAATTGCGGTAATTGAGAGCCCAGTCATTTAAAAAACTGGTATGAAAGTTATGGAGCACTAAAAAGTCACAACTTTTTTCATATTTTATATAGGTACTAGCTGTTGCCCGCGGCTCCGCCCGCGCGGATGTCGGTTATCGCTGTAAAAAGTAGCCTATGTGTTATTCCAGACCATAATCTATCTCTGTGTCAAATTTCATCTAGATCCGTTTAGTAGTTTTTACGTGAAAGAGTAACAAACATCCATTCATCTATCCATCCATCCATCCATACTATATCTAACTGGGCAACCTAAAAGAATAACAATTATATTCTAAATTAAGCATGATTATTGACGTTTTTCAGTATATTGAACTTAAGCTCCCTCTAAATATTGGCCAAACATACGCCAATATGGACCACCGTATACACATTGCATAGCAATTATAATCGCGCTAAATGACAGTAGTTCAATGTTCCAGTCATAGTCTTAAGTACTGTGGCTTTCATTGGCCTATGTTGGCGCAATGTGTAGAGGAGGCTTTATATTATATTGACAGTCCGACAACATATAATAATAATATATTGATACAATTTCGACATGGCCATATAAACAATTATTTAATTTTTAACTTATCATTACCATCTCAGCCAAAACATGTCCACTGCTGGACATAGGCCTCTCCCAAAGATTTCCAAAGCATTCAGTCTTACAAACTAACTATAAATCTAAATCCATATTATTTACATCAGAATTCCGCAGACGACGAATTGACAAATTAGTACAAGGCCTTTGGGCGGTTTATGAACTCAGTCACCAGGTTAACTAACACACAATAAAATAGATACAGATAATATTAGCAAATATATATTTTTTATATCTGTAATCATACGTTGATAGATGAAGGGAGACCCGTGCCCAGCAATGTGACATATGGGTTGATATATTTTTAAAATTCGTAATCAGGAAATATCGAAAATTTGAACAATTTGAAATTCGCTTTAACGAACTTGTTATTCCCTAGCAATAAGTTACAATTTAGATCTATAACAAATCACTATAAGGATGTCATGGTAGGGCCATTGGCTCCAGACTTGCTGGCGAATCGGACACAATATATTCGGATACAGTGTTGAAATTGTTTTTTTTTTTATTCACTGACAATTCGGACACTACCAACTATTGAAGCATCTTCGCCATAAGAATAGTCAGCCCTTACAATTTCGCTCATAATATACTCACATCTAAAAAAGCCCTCTGTCAACTATCTGATGCTATTAATCATAAGAGAAATCGCTGAGAGTAAGATATCCAGACCTGTACTTATCGTGAACTTTTCTTTAAACAAACATATTTCTCTATCAATCAATACCGTCAACATTTTATTATAACTCAACTTGTTATGATAATTTGTTATCGATGGAAAATAAAAGTGTTTTTGCAGTGAAATCCGTACGTACATATATCATTCATTACGTAGGTCATAGACAGTTCAAGTTCATGTAAGTTATGGATCTTAAAAGCAATACCATAGAAGGAATCGGGCACATATAATTATTTAACAAATTGCATATATTCTATGCAATTTTCTAGAACTATTTTCTGAAATCGATATTTAAGTATTTAAATAAATAACATCGCGATAAACGCGAATGTTTGTGAGGATGGTTGTTTGTTATAGGTCCTCTTCTACGCATTATCTACAAGACGTATTTTAATGTTTTTTTTTTCTAAGAATATTCTAGAACTTTTTTCTGAAATCGATGTTAAAATGAATAAATAACATCACGTTAAACGCGAAACTTTGTGATAATGTATGGATGTTTGTTATACTCCTTTACGCATAAACTACTGGACTGACTTTAATGTTTTTATTTTTAAAGTTATAGCAACAAAATAAATGTTTTAAAAAGTCAACAAAGGTTTATTCTGATCAGGAAATGAAGTAGACGTATGCAAAATAAAATTACTTAAACAGAAAAATAAAAATTGTTATTATCATGTCCCGTTATGCAGTACTTTGGTGTAATAACAACTTAAAAACTCCTTTTGGACGGATAAATTGCACGTTTCGCACCTAAAATCTCACTTCGTTGACTTTAATGACGTATACCATATTTTATTACTGATCTTAATAACAAATATTAACAACATCAGATAAAATACAGACTTTATAAATTTGACCACTCCAAAGTTGAAATATGAAGTTAATTTAAATTGCGATAAGAGTTTATACAATTAAAAGATTTTATTGTTTAAATTGTCATAAGTGTTCTCTTGTAAAAATGGGACCTTCTTAATTTTATTTTTAAGAGCAGTTTTATGTAGGTATATTGAATAATTTAACACAGATCTATGGTACAACAAATGAAACCGCACTCTACATAGTTATACTTTTAAGGACCCAAATTGAGTTAATTTTTATTTCGTTAAATTTTTGCTATGTTATGAAAGTAACACATGCAGTACTAACCAGACTTGCCACTCCGCGGACTGCCTAGCACCACCACCCTTATACGATTCACAGTCATCTTCATTTGGGCAGCTTTAATTTTTCACTGTTTTCCAATTAAAAATGTTTTAACCGGACATTATGGCAGTAGCGTCCAGCAATCACTTTATTTTTTAAGTCACTTTATTCACGGTGCACCTCGATATCTTAACGATCGATGTGAGTTATCGTAAATATGATCGAGAGATATATTTCACAGAGGCTCACAGACCGATAGCTCGACTGAGCGCCGCGAAGTTTCCCGCGCGACTGCCGGCGTCTCTAGCCGGTGCTTGGATCAAAAGCGCGTGTGCGCAGCCTCCGCTCCAACCTCCGAACTAGCCGGTATCAAGTATGCATACGACGGAATTTGTACTGCGCCCATACATTATATGTGACCATGTATTCATATCTTGGCGCTACGCCAATATTGATTGTCAATATTTCAGGTAGAGACAAAAGTGATACAAAATCGTGAGAATTAATGAAGATGTTTGCCAAGAAATTTATTTATTTTCTTTTCATATAGGTAAGTGATGGTTAAACGTACGAGGAAAACGGTGGAAAGTTGAGGAGTCTGCTCCAGAATAGGTCCGCCTGCGACATGTCAAGGTGAGAGCGAGTCAGACGTTCGCCGCAATAAATTTGTTCGTGCTGAGACATAATTGGATCCGCCCCGCCTACACACCAGCTACCCTGCTTCCTTTATGTCACATAGCTACTCCATTTTGCCGACCAAGCATATAAATAAATGAGCAAGAAACATGATATTTAATTTTATAGTTAGGCGGAGCAGCGTTCAGATATTGTATTGTGAATTTTATTACATAATTTTCAATCGAATTTTTTAAGCGACATAATGTAAATGTGTATTTTATTTTTATTATAAAATAGAACATCTTGTATTTGTTTAAATAGGCATTGTGCCAGTCAGTATGGAAAATTATAAAACTCATGTATTATTTAAATAAACAAACAATAGCGAAAAAATGAAATTGACTAAATTGACTGCCTCGGTGGTCCAGTGGCCGCAGTATGCGCCTGCTGTGCACGAGGTTGTGGGTTCGATTCCCACACAGGACAAAACTTTGTGTGACCTACAAAGAATTGTTCTGAGTCTGGGTGTAATTTGTGTCCGTTAATTGTATGTTTGTAAAGTCCCCCGCGACACAGAGCTTGTTCTCTAGTGCGGGAGTTGTCTTTTTAAAAGAATAAGAATAAAGAATAAGAATAAAGAATAAGAATAAAGAATAAGAATAAAGAATAAGAATAAAGAATAAGAATAAAGAATAAGAATAAAGAATAAGAATAAAGAATAAGAATAAAGAATAAGAATAAAGAATAAGAATAAAGAATAAGAATAAAATAAATTTGTATTAAGCTAGAGAAATTAAATTGTTTACAACTGAAGACTTCTGTTTTCTATATTTAGAAGGGAAATTACCTAAGTATTTAGGACCTTTTTAGAAAATTGGCACACTTGGCATTGGTGCCGGTAGTTAAATGTTAATTGGTAAACAGAGTAAGACTGGTCATACACAGATTTAGCCCTTTTATTGTACCTAGCACGCCTACAGAATGTGCATATTTTCAAAACTGACCATGAGATCATTAGATTGCCCTTTTGCCTACCTTTAACCAATTTGAAAGAAAAAGTGGAAGACTTACAGATAATATGACACTTCCAGGTTAGATTATAAAGAACCTAATCTGTGAATATATTACGAATTTCGTAATCTCAGCAGAAAAACGACCAGCTGGACATAGGCCTCTTCCAAGGATATCTACAGCATTCTCCAACAAGGTGGACCGACAATCTGGTAACGGTTGCTGGCAGCCGACGGAGACAACCTCAGCTCATGATTAATATTACAACAGGTATTTGTATGACAACACAACTAATAGATTACATAGTTATCTTATAATTGTAGGTACTTATAGTATGAATCTACGGCCAAGGACACTAGCTTTTAATCGAATGCAAGAATTACAGTCAGTAGTATTTCACAGTAAATCGACCACCGTTACTTAACTATTCAACCTATATAGCCGTATACATAAAAGTAAAACCCAATGAATCGGTTGTCAGTCTTCATTAGCGATCTCACAATATATTTATACGAGCACATACTTTCGAAAATAGAAGAAAATGCATTTGCATAGAAGTTAGTTCGGTGCGGATTTCTCTGCTCATTAAGGAAGGTTGAGACGTTGAAAAAAAAAGCGCCGCACGTCTACTTAACGCAAATTGATCGTTACTCGGGAACAACTTCCTCAAACATGCTACCTTACCGTATTTATGCAATCGGCGTCATACCACTAACAGCCAACTCTTTAATTTAGATATAGAGATACCATAAAGTTCACTTTAGCACCCGACCTACGCATAATTTATAAATATACTTAGAAACATCCATAAAGTAGTGAAGAAGCTTAGGCCGAAAGATTAATGTTCGACTCGCTTACAGACCCAAATCATCGCACAACATCGTAAATCGATTAGTGTGATATATCAAGATTACTACATTTGCATGAAAATGATTGCCTTTGTTATACCTAAATTCGTTTTGCAATAATAACAATTTGTTCGATGGAACCGCAACAAAGCGTCTCGTCTGGCACCACGCGCAGATCTACAACGCAACGGGCGTATGCGCATATCATAATTCTGATTAATTTGTTACAACAGTACCAACGTATCAAACACAACTTCCATCTCGATATTATTTCCAATATTCAATTAAGCGCGTTCTAATTAAATTACTTATCAGCTGCTTGGGTAACGATGTAAATAAGCATTTATTTATTTAGTCGTGAGCTGGACATTTCGCAAGTCGACTCGCGTGTCAAAACTAGTTTGTTAATGGGCTCAACAATGGCAACACTGTTCAGTTCACACTTGCCTATTAAACGATTCATATCTCTACATCTTTTAACCTCTTTAGAATAGTGTTACAATATTACTAAACACCCTAATGGTTTCATACTAGGTCTAGATGAAAAATATGCTGCTATAGGATTGCTAAACTATATTGAAAAAGTGCTTAGTCTAATTGAATTTAACGTGCTGTTATATAAGAAATACAATAAGTAATGTATGTACGCGATTCATGAGTTCATAGTTCGAGTAGATATCATCAATCACAATAAGGCTATAGTAACTGGAGTATTCAAATCTTTTATCATGAATGGTTCGTTAAAGTGTGAACTTTGCGCCATACTTTATTGTACTGCCTTGCAAGACGTCAGTGAATGATAAAACAAGCAATAAAACAGGCTTCTTCAATGTCTGATCAAAGATGAATAAAATACAAATAGACATAAACGATAGCTACGATGCGACTCACTTTAAAAAATATTTTTTTCTAATATCTGACTGATTCATAATTGCAGAGCCCACTGAGACTACAAACTTAAACTTTTGCAGAAAGGTTTGTTCATCAGCATCATTATCATCTCAGGCTGATGACGTCCACTTAAAGGACGGTCAAAAGTTGCTTAAAGGACGTAAATTAGCACTAATTAATAGAAAAATAATTTATTTAGCTATATTTTATAGTAATATTGCAGTTACATTTAATTTAAGAACATATTATGTTTAAAATCACAGTTACCGTAAACATGTTATTATATATATTGAAAACCGTTACAAAACTCCGTCGATGTAACACAAAATTGATAATGTAAAGTTCAGACGGTCGGACGAAGTCGAAGAAGAAGGGCCAACCATACAGCTGTTAAATAAAACCCAATATGTACCGACACCCGCAGATCGGGTCACTAGATAACTTCTTTGTATTTCGGTTCTTGAACCACTAATTAAAATTTGACTGTGACTTCGCGGCTTCGCGGAATTCAAGAGCTTAATTCTATATTAGACCCACTAATTTATAGGAAGGCATAGACGGTAAAATAGCTCAATTTGAGTCAAATAATATTGATGTAAGAAATGCCTATTCTATTGACAATCGCCTTGTCCTCTTGTTCTAAATTTAAACCGAACGATGTGCGAGCCATCATTGTATTGTTAATGTTATGTTATTAGTTGTTTAGCTGCAATAAAAATACACACAATATCTGTAAAAAAAATCTACCAATTGCGGTTCTTGAGATACAGCCCGCTGAACAATAGTAATAAGGTCTCTTTTGCACCTTTTGGATACGGAACCCTAGGCTATTTTTAAACTTGACCTTCGTGGCCCATATTTTTTAAACTAATTACTTACTTGTAAATGTTGGACGATCATGATATATAATGCAGGGTAACAACACTAAAATTACTGTCAACAAACGCAATCGTGTGCTCATAATTCACAGCAGAAGGACCAAAAACTTGATATATGTGTTGGCTTTCGCCTTACAAAGATGCTCATAAAGTTTAATAAACAAAATCTTGTGGCTTGCGTGTACGATCCAATTAATTTTATTAATAGTTTTGTTCATGGCGCCGAGTAATCATTGTCATATTATACCAGAGCGGGAATAATAAAGACATCGATAAATACAAATATATCGCTCTCAAAGTTTTGAAACCGTCATTTCGTCGAGTTAACGATGGCGGTCGACCGAGTTCGCCAAAATTTACTATATTTCGTTATCGACTTACGAAGTTATATAAAACTGAGATGTATGTAATGTAATGATATATGAATAATATTATTGTTATATTCGTTTATTTGTTGATAAAGACGTTAAAAATTGGGCACGTCGACACCTTGTGTGTGGTGAGCATGCCGCTACGTCCTTGCATTGACAGACCACAATCTCATAGCCGCCATGCATCTCGACGCGGATTTCACCTTCCAAGCGCCGCACTTATGTAATATTGTCAATATAATAATAAACATTAAATAATGTAACGTCGGTTGCTCCACACATTCTCGTACACAAAGAATGTATGTCATTAATAAATAATCCGCTGTCTCACAACTAAGATAAAATTCCAACGCAGTTCGCTGAATTATGAAAATAACGTGTCGCGGCATTTAGAATACACACTGTAATCAGTCTGGTATTTCACACTGGGGTTAAATTATGCGTTCTTGATACAACAATGAAATTTTTCATGAATGACATCAATATGAACAAAGAATATAATATCGATGTACCTATTCCCAAATAAGAACCGTTATTTGTAACAACATTAGTGGGTTGTATGGTTACGTACGAGTAACAGTTTTTGCCGGTAAATGAATACAGAAGCCCAGGGAAGATCAATTAACAGTGTAACTGTTCTATTTACGTCTAGTGGGTCGTTGTAGACGATGGTTCGTGAAGTTGCAACCGGGCCGGTGATGTCCAGACAACAGAGAAAGCATGAATCGTAGTAATTAATGGAAGCAATAAATACTCGATCTAAATAAATACAGACAAAGATCGTGCGATAATTTGCGAAACGATGCGAAACCAGCAATAAATCGACAAACACGAATTCTGTAGCATCAACAACATACTAATTCAGAAAACAGGATATTTAACAAAAAAATAAATATTTGTGAAACACACATTTGATTTGTATCGCAATAACAAAAGTTACCACAAAGAACACCTTATTGTACAATTTATTAGTTCCTGTTCACCAGTACGTTTAGTATCAACTTAAATGCCTTTCAATCTTCAAAGTTCTTTGTGTTAAAAAATTAAGAATTCCTCCTATAGTACTATAGACCAATGTAGTATACTAATGACCAACATAAAACGCTAAACAAAACTATTTTATAAGCAATAAAATCTAAAAATTTTACGCGATTGACGCCGAGCTGTCTGGTTGATTAACTCTTCGGAACAAAAACAGGTATATTGGTCTATCGGTCTATCATTAAAATGATTATAGTATTCAATTCGAGCACGTTTATTACACGTAATTTGGACGCTGCAATTGGTCTTGATTGAAAAGAGAATAGATCGGCACTTAATTTAATTTTCATTTTATATCTAATGGATAACAAGCCTGAGATTATGGTTCCTTCAAGCATCTTCTTGTTAGTTCGGGATTTATAAGTTTATCTACTGTTGAATTATGTGAACAAGATAACGTGGATGTAGGTCTGTGTGTCAAAAGACAGCTGTTACATGATTTAGCCAATGCCAACAAGAAAACTAAGTGAATTTAAAAAATATACGAAGAAACATCGTCATCTTATTTGGAACACAAATAATAAAAATAAATGAATTCCGGACTTCAGTATGAGTTTTCTCCACATTACAGACGACGGCAATTCATAAAGATAACGTATTGAAATGCGATTAACAGTTAATGTAATGCCTTTTGACGATGTAAAAACTTACGAGTCTTTTCAATAATAAAACATTATTTACAGTTTAATAAATAAACGAACATCTAAATGATAAATTAATTGTGAGGGTAGTGTAAAATTGTGGTTTATTTGTGGAGCTTTTAGCATCAACAAAAGGCTTTAGTACGGTGTAACAGTTAGGTAAATAAATACGTTTAACCCCAAACCGTCAGCGCGGGCACGGAACGGCTCGCAAACTGATGGCCCGTGGATATATTGTCCCGCTCTTTAACAATTTCACTAGCCAATGATCCATTTAAGCTCCCCGTGGACCCGACAACAGCAACTAACTGTTTATCTTAAGATGGACAGATCGCGACCACATACTTCCCTACAAGTCTAATACGAGACGTTACTTTTTATAATGACTGTAACTGTAGTTTTGTCGTTTTCTTAGAATTTAACATCTAATGTATATGCGTTTTATTTAATAAAACTAGTAGTTGCATTAAAAACATTTAATAAATACTTTTAGCATCTATTCCAAGTAAGAATTTTGTGATCTACAATTTGAAAAATGTTGAGAGGATTTTGTGTAAGAAGTAAATTAATAAATAAACGTCCGGACAATATTTCCTCTGCATAGTAAATAATAACTAAGTACCAACCTAGTGATGAGTATCACAGGTAAATGAATACTACTTTAAGTAGTCAGCAGATGCCTACAAACAGTGACTTTAATAACTGGTAGAGAATCAGTGTGACGTAAAAGACCGTTGTTGTTTATAGGGATATGTAGGTTTATTATTTATTTATTTTATTTTAAGAAGGCTTACCTACACACTATCCTAAAAATGTCGTATCGCTAATAACAAGTGTCCATAGTTATTAAAGCCGATATTTTTGTGCCATTTCTAATTTAATGAAACCTGCGCCCATCCCTCTATCTATACTAATATTATAAAGCTGAAAAGTTTGTTTTTTTGTTTGGTTGAACGCGCTAATCTCAGAAAGTACTGGTTCGATTAGAAAAATATTCTTTGTTGAATAGTGCATTTATCTAGGAAGGCTATAGGCTATATAACATCATGCTATGATTATTAGGAGCGGAGCAGTAGTGATATATGTTGCAAAATCGGGGAAAATATTCTATAATTATATACTTAGTATTGATAAATCAGTTAATGACAATGCTATTTTTTTAAACTAATTTGATTAGAAGTTGTCTAGCTGTTAATATCAAATATAATGTAAGTAGGTTGTGAATACAAAATAAGTCTTATCTAAGTTTATAATGAAAATTATAAACCTTATAGAAACTGTGTAAGCAGGCAACTGGTCCTTTTATTCTTCAAGGGTCAACAAATAACCCTCAAACAAATTCTTGAAAACCATAAACTTAACTATATTTTAGTGATGTCAGTTGTTCTTAGAATATGTCGGTAACAATTTGTTGTGGATAAACAATGAGTCGTGAGACGACACACCCTCCCGCCTCCGATAGCGGGATCCGGAGGGAATAGGTACCCGATTTATAACCTAACTGTGATCTTTACTGTATTTATTTGTCAAACTGAACCAGATAGAGAGACTGGACCTACTATCGACTATTGAAAGGTAAATTTGTCAAAGTAAAAGGCGAAGACTTTCCTGCTGCCAGTAGAATGTTTCTCTAAGGAACTCTAAAAACCCTACTTAACAGCAAAAACACAACACTACTAAGGCAGTGTTTTTAATAGCTGCAGTCTTATGTTCGATAGAGGCACGTCCCCAGTCTGACTGCTCCAGTTTGCAATTTTTTTATTTTTTTTTTATTTTTTGCATTTTTGATGTTCATACTCATCATCAGCCTATCGCAGTCCATTGTTGGACATATGCCTCTCCAATTGCCACTTAGTACGACCCTCGGCTCCTTACTTTTGATGTTGCTTTTTCTAAAATACATTCCTCTAAACAAAACAATTCCTTTTTTGCTCATTACGCTTTGTCATACCGACTAGCAGACAGGCGCAGATTTAATCCATTTTTGACAATGCGCGATATAAAAAGTGTTATAGATTATGTGAACAATGTAAACTATCGCTCACTACAAAATAATGCAGTATAACAAACAAAAGGAAACACCTGCAAAGACCGAGGACGATCTGTGTACACATTCACCTGCCATGATTTATATAGCAGTACCGCCATTGTCCTGTCGCGGTCGAAGCCCGCTAGCGGAAACTTATGAACATCTAACCTCAAATGTCTTTTCAAATAACGAATCACTACCACATGTGCATAAACTAACATTTATTAAGTTTTTAATTAAAACTATGGTTATTCATGAATACACTACAAGTACAGTACTTGAACGTTTATGTTTATTATTAAAAGAACATTTTAAGCTACCATTGACTTACACTAACAACAACATAATGACATAAGAGGTAGGTAAGTAGGTAGGTACCTACTTACCTACCTACATATGTACAATATTTGTAAAAAGTACCCACTTTTTACAAGTATTGTACATATGTAGGTAGTGTGTAAAAAGTATTTTTTAAAGTACCTATGCTGTAGAAAAAACTAAAGTGGACGTTGGTTAAAAACATACGCGTTCGTGTTTGAAATAGGAATTCTAAGCTCAGCTAAAAAAATAGGGAACGACAACGAAGCGAGCGACGCGATGCCTCAACCACTTTAAGCTTACCGTGATGTAATGTAGCTTAGTCGTATGTCCATCTAAGCAATTACTGCGATATGTAATTAGGTAAAAATAATTGGTTTTTCATACGAGTACAAGTATAAGCTCGCAATTTGTTTCTCATCAATTTCAGTTAATCACTAATATACAAGTGAACGTACCCGTTTCACAGCGTAATAAAAAGCATTCGCTTGTCTATGATCACGTAACGGTAAGTCATAGATAATCCTTTAAGCTCACATAATAACTGATCGCTCAATTTATTTCTTTGACGTGGAGTCTAATATTAGATTACCTACGTTCATAAGGCTGTTTATATTTTAAAAGGGAACCATTATTACTTTGACTTGATTTTTCACTAATTGAAGAGATTGTGCAGTTTAACAACAGCTTTTCTGATAAGCACGACAAACAAACACAAGGGTAATTAATCTTTATACAGAAGCTCCTTGAAAAGGTTAAGCTTTAATGAAGGTACCTACTAAGCCAGCTGCCTTTTAATCAATTAGAAAGACGAGTTAAATTGAGAGCGTTAAATATAGCAATGCTCTCATTTCAACAAAACCCACAACAAATTCGCATAAAAGTATTGACATGCACACAAAGAGAAATGCAAATTATTTTTAATTGCCTTCCGGTAGAAAGTGGGTGAACCTGAACACGGAACGGGCTGGGCGAATCAGTTTGATTCTTGTCGAAATAATGACAAAGCGACGACGACAACTGGTGTCGAATTCGCACTGAGTCCGATAACAAGCCACTTCCTACGAGTCCTGACAGCTATATTAATCATAGCCTACTTTGACTTCATAACTATTATACGAATTCAACACAGCTGGCCATTTGGAAAATTACTTTTTGATCTCAAATATTTTAGAGCCCTAACACGAAAATCTAGTACTTACTTGTTTATATTAGCAGTTCAGATGAAAAAGCGTTGAATGAAATGAAACAAACAGATTTCTTAGTTATCAGGTTGAGAATATGTTTAAAGTTCTTTTTTAGTTGTACTTGGGTGGGCGCCTGATGTTAAGCAGTTACCATACCCTATGGACGCTTGCAATACCAGATCACTAGCGGTATCGCTAGCGTATTGCTGACCCATTTTTTACACGAGGGCTTAAAGATAGAGTATCCCTGGGATAAGAAACCATTTCTTTCAAAACGCAACCCTAAATAAGCGCTGGAGACCTACTCACACACAGGAACACAACTACAACTTTTTAAAATTAAATTAAATTAAAATTCATTTATTTCAGATACAATTATGTGCACCAAATAATAAATATAATATAATCGATACAATTTCCAATAAAATAAAATTATAATTAATTAATATAAAAAAAATAAAAAATGAGTAAGTACATAATAGCTCGCCTTTGTACATGATATTAATACCTATGTAACACTATCTGTATTTCTTTTGTGTACATTAAAGAATTAAAGAATAATAAATAATAATAATAAAATGTCACAAAAATACAATTAAAATTAATACAAATAAATAATTAAAGTTTAAGGCCTACTTGACGTAGTATGTCTGGCACGACAATGTCTTACATACATACAGTCAACGCGTCCTGCAATTATTGCCAGGACAGTATTAGTGCTGGTCCGCACCCTGCGCACCAAGGACGCGCACCGCTGTGACAACGCTGTATGTATCTAGTTATTCGGCTATGGTCTTCTGTAGGGTGAAGGTCCTTCTCCAGTCGGGCTCTCTCTCTAGTATGGTGCCCTGCCTCTCTAAAAATATGATGATGATGAGCAACATAAGGTAGGCAAATATCGTGTACAGTCGATCTAAAACTTTTGTCAACTTTTAAAGCTGAAAAATAGTAGACATCCCTACTGGATAGTAGAGATGTCCACCACTAGATGTAACTGCGATCACGACTCTCACTGGATGATCACGCAAGAAACAGTTACCTACTTAGATACTTATTTATAAATTTTGTATAATATTTAAAGAAATTTCGCACTAGAGAACAAGCCCTGTATCGCGGAGGACTTCACAAACATACAATTAACGGACATTAAATACATCCAGACTCGGGACAACCTTTTATGGATCACACAATTTTTTGTCTCGTGTGGGGATCGAACCTACAACACGCCATGCACTGAACAACTGTAAAGTCGAACATTATGCGAAAGAAAAAAAGTTGAAAAGCTGTTGTTACTAAATAAGTTACAGTACAGATGTGCAAGTTACTTCACCGTCCCAAAAATACTAAACAGAGTCATTCGTCTTTGTAATAATCCACAATCAATAACTAATAATGTGTTCCGCGTATGTGGGCGGGACCTGACAAGTTCCCATTTGTTTTACTTAAACGTTAATGCTCTTATGCAGCGGTCGGCAACGTGTGGCCCGCGGACCAGTCATGTGGCCTTCGGCCCTCCTTGCGGCCCACAACTATTTTGTAAATTAGAATCACCCAGGTATGTAGATAGTACCTTTATGAAAATTATGAATAAGTGTGGCCCGGCCTGCCTTTGCCGTCAGCGCTTATTTTGCCACTATGTTCTTTTTTTAGTTTTATTTTTGAAAAGACAACTCCCGCTCCCTAGAGCGGGTGTGAGTCATATATATATATAGCCCTAGCCTAGGGCCCAATTCACGGTCACAAATTACACCCAGACTCATTTCACTCAATATATGACTCACTTTGTGTGATTCACACATCTATGAATTACACATTTTTTCTCCCCATTTTTAGCAGCCAGGACCACTAACCACTAGAACAACATGCGAACCATGCGGCCCTTATCTACCAAAAGGTTGCCGACCACTGCTCTTATGCATTGGTGGCGGACGGCGCGGTGCGCGAGCGCATCCACTCACGGTGATCGACGGATCACATTGTTTAACGGTGATCCTTTCCCGGATTTTTATCAAGGCTTAGCGTGTGGGCGTTGTTTTATAAATATAATAACTGAACTTGAGGGTCATTTAAGCCGATGCGATAATGTATTATTATGTTATTCATTGTAGGTACCTACCTATATCAGTCCCTAGTAAACCTGAATGATCGTTTCATGATAAAAATCCTTTTGGGATTTGTATCGGTCGAGGATAAGCAGTGATCATAAAATGGTCATTGATAATAAAAAATGGTTAGGTATATGAATCAGTATTATTTTATATATAGGTACTACAAAGGTGGCAAACAAGCATACGGCCCGCCTGATGGTAAGCTTTTACCGTAGCCTATGGACGCTTACAATACCGGAGGTAGGTATAACTTGTTACTTGCACACGTATTAGATATTTATAGGTACAAAAAGTGGTTTTTTGTTTGGCAGTTTATGGCCTAAATAAAATTCTGACAAAGATAACGTAATTTTTTTGGCAATGGCTAGAGGCCAAACTGGTTGACGACGATAGGCCAATGACGATGATATTAAGGAATTATTCATTACTAGCTGTTGTCCGCGGCTGCGCCTGCGTGGATGTCGGTTATCGCTGCAAAAAGTAGCCTATGTGTTATTCCAGACCATAATCTATCTCTGTACAAAATTTCATCCAAATCCGTTCAGTAGTTTTTACGTGAAAGAGTAACAAACATCCATCCTTTCATCTAACCACCCATCCATCCATTCTCATAAACTTTTACATTTATAATATTAGTAAGGATATATATAATTTGTTTAAAATTATCTGACTAATCTACGAGTTATATAACATATTTATTCATAGTGCAAACTGTACCTAATTAATTACTTTAGACGTTGCACTCATCTCACATCAGTAAGTACATACATCACATCATCACGTGGCGTTACTTAAATGTCAAATGCATCTGGTTTCTAAACAACCTTACAATCAGCAGTAGTAGGTAGCTGTTATAAGTGGGTTAGCACCTTAATTTCGTCACTCAATGAATGTAAAATACATAGTAATTAATAAACGTCAACCACACAAGTTGTGAGGTCGCCGATCGCAGCGACGCGTTCACAGAAGCGTGTGTGGCGGTTCATTGTAACGGTACTTCTTCTTTAATTAGTAGCTATCAGCTACTAATTAAAGAAGAAGTACCTCATCACCTTGTGCCATAGTTGATCTAACTAACTGAAGGTCTAGAATCCTCTATAGCAATAGACGGCTGGAATTGCTGTTCTATATCTCCTAAAGCATGACCCACTTTAATTGCTTACATCTGCTAGTACCTACATAATAACTTCATAAGTCAGAGAAAGACGACAGAAATTCGTAAATTTATAGGTACTAATATGACTGCACGGTTGCTTCAGTAGCTTAGCTAAGAGGTTACCTCGCCATTTACCACTGCGCGGCGAGTTGTGGGTTCGATCCCAACACGCGATAAAAAATTGTGTGATCCATAAATAGTTGTCAAGAGTCTGGGTGTGCTTTGTGTCCGTTACTTGTTTCTTTCTAATGTCCCCCGCGACACAGGGCTGGTTTCCTAGTGCGGTACCTAGTTGTCTTTAAAAACAAACAATGCAAACTGCAAACATTTTTCAAATTTGACAGACAGGTAGGATTGTTCAAAATATATTTTACTAATCGAAAGCTTCCCTCGTACCATTGGCTTCTTGTTATAATGGAATGTAATAAAACATCATTCTATCAACGCACCTCCCGCCACCGACAGGGAGTTCACATCCTCACATCCTTGCACCCCAAACATGCCGTACCGTTGTTACCACGTACGATTAGGTTGTGGAATGAGCTCCCTGCCGAAGTTTTCCCAAGAGACTAGGGTATAGCATGGGGTTCTTGAAGAAAGGAGTTAAAAGGTTTTTAAACGGTCGGCAACGCGTGAGTGACACCCCTGGTGTTGCAAACGTCCATAAGCTAAGGTAACTGCTTACCATCAGATGGACCGTATGCTTGTTTGCCACCTTGGTAGTATAAAAAAAACATCTAAAAAGTAATAGGTACCCAAATACTCTAACCATACTCTATTGTGATTCAGTTTAGAGGTCATTGGCTAGTGTAATGAATGCTTCCTACGTGAGGTTTATGTGACTTAGATGAAATCTCGCAGCCTAGAAAGACTAGTCAATTCATTTTCTTTCCACCAACCATCTGGGTTACCTGGCTGGGTAGCCGTGACCCGACGATCAATGTCACAGACAATATGTGCCTAATATACCTACTTACCTATACCTACTTTATTATCTATATATTAAAATAAGGTGTGTAGTCCCAGTTACTTATAATATACTTAAAAATAATTACCCATAATTTATCACATGTGAAATAGAAGTGAAAGACAAGAATATTATCAGGTTTTGGTAGCTATTAATTCTATGCCTACTAAGATCACTCATCCAAAGACAGGTCGCAGAAAGATTGCTTAACACGAGCAGTAGGTAAGTGCAAACACCCAAGAACATCTCGAACCTATCCACCACTTTAATTTCTACGATCCATATCATTAACTAGCTGTTGCCCGCAGCTCCGTCCGCGTGGATGTCGGTTGTCGATGCAAAAAGTATCAGATCCGTTTAGTAGTTTTTACGTGAAAGAGTAACAAACATCCATCCATCCATCCATTCTCACACTTTAACATTTATAATATTAGTAAGGATAGTAAGGATTGGTTTCACTATAATATAAAGAAACTAAGCGGCGGAAGTTTACTGTATAAGGCGTCGCATTTATCTACCTATTGATGTGGTCCTACATAAGTAGGTACTTAACCTGGGCCCCAATTCTGCTAATTAACGGTTGGCTCAATTGAATCTAAATTGATTCTCAATTCAATCGAAGTAGCATTTTTAGTATTCTGCTAATAGATTTAAGACCAATACTTGGAAAA
The DNA here is from genome assembly GCA_947095525.1 of Trisateles emortualis. NCBI lineage: Eukaryota > Metazoa > Arthropoda > Insecta > Lepidoptera > Erebidae > Trisateles > Trisateles emortualis. The sequence goes on along the minus strand of OX352735.1, from coordinate 7,792,391 downwards.
CCATTGGTCTTAAATTATTATAATTTTTGGTATTACATTATTGGTTTCCTACTGAATAATTTAAGACCAATGGTGTTCTAATTATTGGTCTTATATTAATTTGCAGAATACCAAGAATGCTATTAAGATTCAATTAAGTATCAACTTAGATTCAATTCATCCAACCGTAAATTAGCAGAATTGGGGCCCTGCACTTTAAGCGTGCTAGTCCGACTAGAGAACTCCACCTTATATAAGACCACAGCCAAATAACTACACTCATCGGTGTTGTTGTGTTTCTGTGCGTGAGTGCAGGTTTCTAGTGCTCATTTAGGGATGCGTATGACAGGGAACATACCTGTAACGATATCCCATCACAAAAGCCTGAAGTTTCAATTATCATATTTTCAACACGGTTTTACTTTGGTGGCAGACAAGCATACGCCTTGATCTTAAGTTATAGACGCTTGCAATACCATAGGTATCACTTGCATATTGCCTACCCTTTATTTACACGAGGGCTTAATTTTAAGATGGAGTATCCTGGGGATAGTAAACCGTTTCTTTCAAAGTATGTGTGTAGTCATTTGGCTGTAGTCTACTGACAGAATAGCAAATAAAAAATGTGATAGGAATAATAAAAAAAAAATGTTTAGAACTTTTATTAAAATTTAAATGTGCCATATAAAATACTTGGGCATCTGTGTCAAATTTATTAGGTAGTACTTAGCTAGTACTTAAACAATAAAAAGAACTTTGATTTTATATATTTTATTCATTTTATTGATCAATTCGCCGGTTCCAGTCATGTTATTTATTTTATGCTTACACAAAAATCCCACATATCAGGCTTCACCGTCCAAGTTTTGAAAAAAATATTTTTCACTTTTATCCATTGCTGTGCATACCTTTTTGATTTTCTTTTCATCACATTATAAGGTACACTTTCAATATCATCTTCACCACACAATTTACTTTTTAAAGATAAATTGCTATTTAATATATATATAAACTGCCTATATATATTATATTTACTTATACATAAAGCACTACTAGGCAGAACAGCCTTTTTCTTGGTAACCCCCAATTTCTTGCCTTGCACTGCTACTTCAGATGCTCTGTAATAAAAGTACAAAAGGAGTAAATTTTTGTATGAAGGATATAATCTGTTAGCAGAAAAAATATTTTTAATCCACAAAGGTGGCTATGGCCCGGCTGAACAGTATTGACATTTGCACACCAGCAGAACTTAACAATGATATTGCTTGTAAAAACCTGTTTTATACATTTTTGTTGAAAGGTAAGGCACCAAGCAAGCCTGACTGGTGATGGACTTCCACCTCACAGAAGAAAAGACCTCACAGAGACCAAAGGCAAAGGTATTTTTTTCAATAGACAACTACTCTGTGTAACAATCTGTGTATTGGGGGACTATACAAAAATACAATTCATGGACACAAATTACACCCTGACAAGAGACAAAAATTTATAAATCACAAAAAGTTTTGTCCCATGTCGAAATCAAATGAACAATAATCAATAACCTCCGTCTTAGCAATCAGGGTCACTACCCACTATAGCAACAGACTAGTTATAATGGGTGTTTTTAAAGATTCAATTCCAATTCCAGGTCAAGCAGGACAGCTCAAAGGAAGTGGAAACATGTAAGTTACAGTTGTTTGCCATTTTATTGAAATGAAATAAATTAACTTACTGAACATTAGACTTGACCCACACTATGCTTCCAGCAGTGGGACGAATATTATTTTCATTTCTTATACTCGGAAATACTAATGAAGTCTGATGAAATTCTGGCACAACATTTAAGTTCATAGAGCATTCCGTGTCTCTATTCAATAGAGATCTTTGTAATGAATGTTCTGAATATGGAACACCTGCACCAAATATAAAATACTTAACATAGATTGGCTCACAAATAATATTAATAAGACTGCCTTGCACTCCCAAATGTATCCATCTTGCTATTTTGTCACTGCAAGAAACAGATAAAGTTCTATCACCTCTACCAGGCTTTATTCTCACTTGACCAAGGAGATGGTAATTACTTCCTGCCGCTTTAGAGTCTTGTTCACAATGAGGTAGACATTTGGCACCTGTTCTATGAATATCATTGTCTATCTTTTGTTTTTTAATTTCAATGTCGGTAACTTCTTGCTCTGCTGCTCGCTTCTTTGGGATTAAAACATCTCCATAGTGTTCCTGTTCCCCACTTTTAGGTATAATAGATGCATCACCACAAGGCAACTGTGATGAGTAAAATATAAACTCTAAGTTGTCGTTTAATTTTATTTGTTCATTATTAGTATTGAATATTGAAGTCTCGCCTTTTAAGGCTTTAGATATATTTTCATATAAGTATATTAAAAAGCCTCGTCGTGCAATGACCTCCGCGTGACTATCATTCAATACATCGCCTTTAGAAGACATTTTAGTGGCGCCAATGCATTTCGATCCAGTTCCTAAAGAAACGACTTCAGTGCTTTCATTAGATCTATCATATTTTATAAAACAAGATAACACAGTCCACTCTTTCTCTATTGGCTTGCCAGATTTAGGTAACTGAATATAGAGATCGAAACAATTTTGGACTACTTCGTCGACAAAACTTTTGTTGAGGTTAGACATCTTGAACTCATTTTTATAAGTTATTTATGTGATTATGGACACCGTATAAGTATTGGTTATGTTGGTATGGTATTATAGGTAACTAAGGCTGAATCAATTGTGTTTTTCTATGAAATATTTGTATAAAACTTTGATATTGAATTTACTTTGTTTACCAAGTCAACTTCAACCTGCCCGTGTCAGTCAGATGTCAGATCAGAATTCGGATGACAGTGACAGCAGAATGCAGATGGGATGACACTTATTGTCAAATGGTAAAATCCATTTTAAGCAGTATTTCTAAACTTTTTTCTATTGCGTTGTGTAAAAAAAAATAATAATCTAATAAATAATAAGAACCAGAACAGAAATAAGAACGCAATCTCTCGTAACTGCTTTGGAAAAAAATATTTTATAAAAAATTATGAAAGTACTTTTGGACTGGACGTAGGAACCTACTTAACGGCTTAAAGTATTCTGTGTTATCGGCTAATATAATAAATAATGCGAAATAGCTAAACTTGTTTTGTTATCTTGCAATGTAAATAGATTGGACAATTAGGTAGATACCTACTTACCTAAGTATTTTTCAACTGTTTTGTGGATAGATACCTACTTACCTATACCTACTTCTTGTGACGGGGCTGTCCAGCGACCAGCGCACTTCGACCCTTGGGGTCTTTTGTGCAAATAAATATACTTACTTAACTATTTTGAATGTTGTATGAGTTTAGATACTTATTTATGACTCTAATAAGATATGAACTTTGTATTATTAATTAACTTTAAAGTAGACATTTGAATTTTGATGAAGATTAAAAATAAATCGCTCTATGGACGTTATATCCTGTTCTTCTGACTTAATTTAACAACTCATAAACAATAACATTTAAAAAGTATTAGTCATTTTATACATGATGTAATAAATGACCCTCCACAATTACTGTGGCTTTAACGTGTAGCTGTTTAATATAATTTGAGAGACACAGAAAAGGGTTCATCAATCACACTGGCATTGGAGCGGTTGAGTAACGGGAACAGGAGATTATAACAACGGCACATCATACCATATCATATCCCATGTCGCGTCATACCTACTCATCATTTAATTTATTCATGAAAGTACCTAAGTAGCTATGCACAAAATTTCTGTAAGTATATATTTTTTTATACTTAACAAATTAAAAACAATAACTCAAAAAGTTAAGTTAAGCAAAAAATGGGTCGGCAACACGCAAATGAGGTTTATTTCCGTTCAGTAAAACACAGATATGTATGTGACTCATTAGGATTTTTTTAGAGAGGTAGGGCACCATACTAGCGAGCAAGCCTTACTAGGGAAGGACAACAAAATGCATCCCTAAATGAGCACTGGAGACCTGTACTCACACACAGAAACACAACTACACTGTGTGTGTAGTCATTTGGCTGTGGTCTTCTGTAAGGTGTCCTTAAACGTATTCCTATCCCAGGTATACTCCCATCATAGAGCCCTGATGTAAAAAAAGGGTTGGCAACACGCAAGTGATACTTCTGGTATTGCAAGCGTCTATATAGCCTATGGTCGCTTGCAATACCAGAAGTATCACGGTAACTGCTTAACATCAGGCGGGCCGTATGCTTATTTGCCACCCAAGTAGTTTAAAAAAGTACCTAACTATACCACCTAGTTTTACATAATTATACCTACTTTTAAATAATTCAAAAAAAAATATTTCATTTTAATTTACCTATTCAAATATACTCATTTCATCATCATCATCCTCATCTTAGCCAAAAGACGTCCACTGCTGGACGTAGGCCTCCCTCAAGCATTTCCACAACTCTCGATCCTGAGCTGACCTTGTCAATCGGTTGCCCGCAACCTTTACCGGGTCGTTGGTCCACCTTATTGGAGCTTCGTCTTGCAGTTCGTGGTCACCACTCTAGAACCTTTCTACATTTATTATGTAATATGCAGGTACCTATCGACCTAACTTTTTTGAGATGTTGTTTACAGAAAAAGGTGATTTAAAAAAAGGTTGTTCAGATACCTATCTATATTTTTATTTGTTCTCTACATTACAGTATTTCACCTTTTAGTACCCCATACTAGCGACCTACAATAGATTTATTTTTATTTGATAAATAACGCTCAGTCACGAATACTGGCCGTCTAATCGAATACGCATGAAGATCGTGGGAAATCCTTCAAAACATAAAAACTGCACAATAGAGTGGGTTACAATATCATCTGCATTTATTATAAGTTGCCGGATACGGATGTTAACGTGCCCGGTGTTCGTTATATTGACCATTAGTGGGCGGTGATGAAAGAGGGTAGTTTGTCATTCCACGCCTCATTATGGAACGAGATAACACGTCTGATTGCTGTAGCAATTTGAATATCAAAGCGCTCCCTTCGACGCCTTAGATTAAATAAAAACGCCACATAAAGATGACTTTCAATAATCGACTCTTTAGCGATCAATTTAATCGATATTGTCTGACATAAAAAAATCACTTTGCATAATACTTACAGGATGTTTACGTAAATAAGAAAGAAAGCTATTTTGGAGAAAAACCGAATAAATGTGCAATTAACAATAAAACATTATGCCAAGACGGATTTACGTCAAAGAATAAATGTTCGAAGTTGTTCAAGAATTTAAAATATAACAGATCAACTAGGTGGACCAACGGTGACGACCTAAAGAAGATAGCTGGGAAAGGCCTATATAACTAGCAGAAGACGGCCATAGGCTAAATAAAAAAAGAATGAAAGTAATAGTCACAATACATAATTTCATTGGAAAAGGAATATACCTAGGTACTTTACTTTCTAGAAAGTAAATTTCACTTTTTCACATAAAACTTGTACTTATGAAATCATGATTGACTTTTATAAATTGAACAGAAAACGTAACGTGATACTTAAAATCAACCTGTACTGAGATATTAAGTTTTAAACGAATTCATATTCGACTAAATGATACAGGAATAAACATTAACAATAATATGCAAAGGAAATGCAGTGTAAACGAAGGTAAATGATAATATTACGAGTAATTGGCCCCGACAAAGTACTTTGACTCTGTGACAATTGATGTATCAGCGAGCTTTAAAACGAACCATTACTTTAAATCTCTTTATCATAAAGTTCAGTAATAAAGACAATATACTTACCTTAAATAAGTAATTTATTTTTATTGTTATTATGATAGCTATCCAGTCTAATATTATTCGAACCAGATCAACTATAGTAGGTAATGTATTATGGGATTTAGTTTCGATAATATAAATAAAATAAATTTAAAAATCGTAAAATAAGAACTATATTACTCAGCTTTAAGTTCATCATTGTTCGAAATTCAATATAGAATCGAATCGTGGTACGGCTTCAGTAACAAATTGTAAGTTCCAAGTTGTTGCAAGGTAGGGTTTTAAATCGGTTGTGTATTAAAAGTGGCCAGTGGTTACAAAGGCTACATTAGGGCTCATTACCGAGTCCTCAAACACAGGTCTGGTCAAATTACAAGTTAAGCTTCCTGTTATCGCTTTGAAACCCGGAATACAAAATGATCTTGTGAACAACGCCGTTATGCCGATTGTAAAAAATCGACGAATATTATTTTATTACTTTGATTTAGAACTTAAACGTCAATTAGGTAGGTACTTTAGAGATTAATATTTGTAGGAACCAAAAAAAATTAAGGCAAACAATTCGAAATCCAAAGTCTAATATGACCAAATTATGGCTTGCGCCTGGACGCATCAGAACCAGAAAGCTTCAATAAAAACGTAGATAGATGCCAAGGCACTAACATAATTTAATCTTGAAACAGTTTGCAATTCTGCAAATAAATAAGTTTTATACAAAAAAGGTGTTAAAATCAAAACAGCCGCAAGCTGTGAACAGTGAAAGGGAAGGAAACAAAGTAAGGTACTGAAATGATCATTTCCTAGAGATTTCTATACGCGTTGTTGTTTATTTGTTATATTACCCAATCTGTTGTTTCCTTATTTGTGATTTACCTAATAAAGATCGCTTTTAAAGACGAAATGCAAGGTTTAAAATTGAACGACAATTTTGACGACTGGAAACGTAACCTGGGATCAATTTTGTGTAGATCGTTTCTAATGTTGACCTATGGCGTAATCGACTGATTTATTCGCTTACCTGATCTTTTTATACAAAGGTTCATAATATCTTCTTCCTCTGCACCTGTCCGCGTAGACAACACGGTCTTGCTAGTCCAATCTTGTTGATATTTTAAAATAAATGGCTATAAGTTGGTTGAACTAGAAGACGCAGGTCGTGGCAGGACGTGGGCAGGCCTCCAACAAGGTGGACCGACGACCTGGTAAAGGTCGCGGGTAACCGATGGACAAGGTCAGCTCACGAATGAACGATGTGGAAAACCGGAGAGGGTTGGGGAGGCCTATGACCAGCAGTGGACGTCGTATGGCTGAGATGGAAGTTGCTTGGTTGCATCTGAGCTATCGAAAAGACATTTTGTTAAAGTAAGAACAAATAACAACTTTAGACTACCTACCCAGTAAGTAGAACTTATCTATTGATTTTATTTATTGAAGAAAGTAATTGAAAGCAGACAAATTTATTTGTATACTTATTAAGTATTGCTTAGGTTTGAAGTCACCTACGGTGTGTTATTATTTTTTTACCCAACTCTGCTAATCTATTTTGCAAGATCTTCTATATTTCTGTCATATATTTGTTGAATAGTTCTAACTTTCTAAGCAATTAAAGGGAACCAAAAATATCGTGCCAAAACATAAGGTCGTGGGTGATCTATAAAAGATAAACAGCAAGGCAACACCAAAACATTGATTGCAAACTGCACTACAAGGTCGTACAACTGATTGCGCAATATTTGGGAAGTTTTATCTAACTCTAACATCTTCAATGTTATTCGTAGTCGTCATTCAAACGTTACATGAATTATTTAGTTCCCAAAAATTATGCAATAGCTCGAATTGAAATCGTTTTTGTACAACAGTGACCCCCGCTGAGAGCTCGCGGTTCTCCCTGCTATAAAAACGTTAAAATATTTTATAACGAATCCAATATTGGTTGATAAGTTTCGTAACAAAGTACCTACTTATACGAAAACAACTATAATTGTATAGGTAGGTACACGTACGGTGTAAGTGAGTCGTTAAAATATTTCAAAACATAAAATGCAAATGACAAGCTCTACAGAAATCCATGACATCGAAAATAAATTAAAACTCTTTCGTTATTTATTGAAGGGAGAGGCGAAGGGTCTGCTCGATATCAAAACAAACGAAGAAAATAACTGGATATTGAGTAACATTAGCGCCTTGAAAATTTCATAATTGGCAAATGATGCGTGTAAAATTACAAACCATGGCGCACGTTTCTTTCAAGCTTTTTACTAAATAGGTAGAGATAATTATTATTATAATAACTAATTTCAACCTTACAATGTGCTTTATAAGCAAAGGAAAGGCAGTCGCTACATTTTGGCTTTTTATTGCATGTATTTTCTGAAGAGGCGCTGGATGTTGGTAAAGCATCTCCAATTTTCTCTGCGAAAAATACAGCATGAATTTTGACAATTTAGTTTGCAAAATTTCGTGCTAATGACCCTACGTATACCAGCTACAACTTATGAAAAGAGCGTTAATAATGCCTACCCATTGATTAATTAGGAGGTACTGAACTGAACCAAGTGCCTGAATTGGGCGAAACCCAGTTACGTTTTAACCATAAGAGCACTGAGGGTCCAAGGCTGTCGGCCTAATTGAGGGCCCTGACAGTTTAAATCCCCGATCTGGGCTTTCTAAAAGGACCTTAAGGAGAAAGGACCTCAAACCTTATTAAACCAAAGAACCTAAGTATTTACGAATACTGATCAATCTTCAATCTTCGCAGTAGCCTTCAGACTCAAGTCACGAGTTCAATCCATTGAAAAGCGATATTATGTTGTATAAAATCGATAAACTATAATCGATTGATGCCAATGGCGTTGTCCGATTAATCGATACCGCATTGACAATGACATTGATAACAATGATGACAAAGAACTTCGTGATCCGGGTAATGCAGGGAAGCTCAAGTGAGGTCAATTGGTGGGATGGTTGTACAGCCATGCTAAAAAATAATGGTACAGAAGACGATCGTCGAAATAAATGTAAGTTCCAAAAGCGTCAGACTCTGTATGAGTATAAGGTTTCTGGGTAAGTGGACTCTGTACATTCTATTATACTTAATGCATATTGCAAGATATTCTTTTCTCTCTTCTGCATCCCGGTATGCCTTTTCAATTTCTGCTCAGGTTTTTTGTCCACCTATAATTTTGTGATTGGTACCTACCCCGTATTTCACACATTTAATGGACAGCTGCGCTCTGGATGTACAGAATTTATACAAATTCAAGGACAGAAACAAATTTAATATATTTACACCTGTGGCTGAGTCTAATTTTTAAATGGCTATTGACCCCTTAAGCAAAGCTTGAGTGCATCATCATCATCTCAGCCTGATGATGTGCACTGTTGAAAGTAGGCCTCACTAATAATGTTTTCACAATAGCCGATCTTGAGCTGCCTGCATCCAGTTCTTGAGTACAACATAATATATTCCTTTCATACCTATTGCATGAAATATATCTAAATAGTTAATTTATCTAAGAACTAAGTACTTATATAGGTGTCAGTCGCAATAATCAAGCCGTTAATCTTAAGACAAATTATATAAAAGCACTTGTAGCGTCTAGCCGAGGTAGGTACGTTTCGGTTTCAATACGGCGGATAACAAATCAGAATCGTGCCGGGTCCACATTAGCACGCGGCACGTTCCGGACCGCACGGCATCTGATAGGTAATACACCAGCCCGAGCCCGTAATGCGCTCCTCGGTACACTATTTCAAATGTTATTACAGTTGGCTTGTTGTTCCTGCCGCGTAGACAGCTCATATCGTACGGAATAATCGCAAACTGCGCCCTACCCCATCCGATATAGACCAAACGATTCCTTGAAGCAAGTATTGCGTGAGACGGAAGCGCAATACATTGTTTAAACTACTGTAGCATTATACCTTTAAACCAAGTTTCTGTAATTTTGATGAAGTATTCCATATTGGGCACCCGTTTTAATGGCACCTGAGTGAATGGCACCTAAGGTATTCCACATTGGGCACCTACCGATATTTTTCGCAGGTGTTGTTCCACTAATGGCACCTGCGATAAATATCGGTAGGTGCCCAATGTGGAATACCTTAGGTGCCATTCACTCAGGTGCCATTAAAACGGGTGCCCAATATGGAATACTTCAATTTGATTACAATAAACACGAAATCAAGGAAATGAAACATTATACGACAAACATTAACCGAACATAATGGCATTACGTACAGCTCAATTTCTTAGTCCATAATGTCTTAATGCAAAACCAACATTTTGTAAGCCGATTTGTATATAAATTAAGCGCCACTTAATATGACAATTTACGACCATGGCTAACACGGCTTCATGTCTTGAGTCTGCAAATCTAGTGGCGTAGACCTAGCCGACCGGTGATCAATTAATTCTACTCCTAGTAAGGACATCTTTATGTGTCCACCACGGACTTTTAACGGTTCTTGGTAATAAGCATAGAACTTCACGACTCGTATGTCAGCCTGGTATTAACGGTTTTTAACTTAGATAAAGTAGGTAAGTATCTAAGTATAATGTTTTTAAATTATGCGCGCGATTACACGATAGAATCCGAATTCTAAATAGAATTAATTCAATCCAACCATATTTGCCATTTGCTTTTACAACTGGTTCATTCTATTTCATATAGATACATAGGTTTTTTACCGAAGTGAGTACTTACCTCACTTAATAATAAAAATGTTTAATAATAATAATAATGTTTATTTCAATAACAAAAGTACAATATAACAACAGGGCCATGAAGTCACCTTTTAAGCAAAACTCATCACTTTAGCTATAAAACATATCTATTAAATTAAAAGTTATGTTTTTACCTAACTAGGTAAGAACATAACTTTTATGATAATCACAAATCTTTATCTATGCAAATATTTAATTTGACTCTGTTAATGTCTCTCTATCTTTCGCATCACATATATGTCAAAACGAACATGTAGGTAGGTTTAATCTAATAGTAACGGTCAGAAATCAACTCATGCGGTATTAGACAAAAGAAAATACAGTTTTAATCAACAACAGCTGTTGTAAATAATTTATAGCCATTATGCATTAGATGGTATCACAAGCATAATGTGTTAGACGCATTACAATGAGCAGCAATTTCTTCAACTAGTATAATGTGAACAATCAACGCGGCAAAGCAGTTGTCTGTGTTTGTGCTACACTTGTAATGAACTTGGGTGGTCTTATAATTGTAATACAGACCACTTATATTGCGTCAACGCGAAAAGGAAAATAACACTAATACCTAACTAACCCATAGTGCTATACTTAAAAAAACGGTTCTAACCCAATTTTATAGATAGGTAGGTAGGGCACCATAGTAACAGGGCATGTTCGAACAAGCCCGAATGAGGAAGGACCTCTTCCATCTTACGGAAGACCACGACCAAATATCTACACACAGCGGTGTAGTTGTATTCCTGTGTGTGAGTACAGCGCTCATTTAGGGATGCGCTTTGAAAAAAACACTTTCCTATCCGAGGTATACTCCATCTTAAAGCCCTGGTGCAAAAAAATAGGTCAACAAGCAAGTGATACCTCTGGTATTGCAAGGGTCCATAGGCTAAGTTAACTGCTTACCATCAAGCGGGCCATATGCTTGTTTGCCACCCAAGTAGTATAAAAAAAAATATAACTGCAGTTGGAGCTGTCAAAATCGTTGGGCTGGGATGATTGAATTGGGTCAACTCTGCTGCATATCGCAAATCGAGTGGTGCGTTGGTAAAAGATGATGACTGCACCAGGTCAAAAGTTCCTCAAAGCATTCTTCGAGGCACAGACGAAAGAACACGAATAGGAAGCCAAACCTACTCCGCAACTCTAACGTCTTCATTCTGTCCATGAGATTGGGATCATAGACCTTATAAATAGGCATAATAATAAAACAGCTATCTGTAATCCATTCACCGTACAATGTATTTGATTTACCCAGTCACTATGAATAGATAGGTAGATAGAATATTGCAGAATTTTCATTAAACAAGATATTAATAAAACATAAGGTACCTACCTATAGAGTAAAAATCTTTAATCTTCAACGTGGCATTCCTCACGGTCGTTTCTCATTCGGAGGCAACCGCAAAAGTAGATATAATATAGGTACCTTCGCAGACAATAATATAAACTCATCTTGAGGCTTTGTTGTTGTATTTTAGTCCTTCTAGGGTTGTTGTATGGCAATGAAATAGGAAGGGCTCGTAATAGCCGCTATTACACCGCGTAAATTCCTATAATAGCGAGGCAATTTACCGGCCGCCTGCTCGATGACGCTCGACCAAGTAATTCGCCATCAACATGGAAGATAGGTTTTTTGCTTTATTATTTATTTTGTGAAAGTAATTTTGTTTTAAAAAAAGCAGTGGTTGCCGAGTGGGTAAGTAACACTTGACTTGATTTGCACGCAAGAGGTGCGAGTTCGATCACGGGTGGCAGTACCAATGTGAATTTCACTTTGTAGAGTTTATATTATATGTACCTACTTAGTAATCAAATGATTCACCATCCGCTAACGGTGAAGGAAAACATCGTGAGGCAACCCATATTTCTTAAAATAAATTCTAAAGACAAGTCTAATTCACCAACCAATTAGGGCCTACACCTCTCTCTCTTGATAGAGGAGAGGAGACCCGAGCCCAGCAGTGAGACATAGATGGGTTGCTATTATTAAGCAGAAAGAAGCAGGTAGAAATAAAGTTGGAATACAGGAGTAAAAGTGGACGTAGTTACACAAAAAGGATCCAAGCCACAAAATGTGATTTTTGAGATATTGAAGTTTAATTTCTATTTGCACATTGATTTACTATTATACCGTTTTTGTTCCTTCGGGTGAGTAATATGTGTATATACATTTATATTCATTTTATAGTCAGAAGAATTATTTAGTATAAGCTTATATTTTTTGAAATATTTAAATAAACAGAGGATTGGATCCTTTTTGCTAAATGTCATTTTTAATTTTTTAATTAATGTATATGTTCATCTTTTAATTTCACAAAAACGATCCAATATAGGATATTGTTGTGAGATAATTGTATTTTTTAATTACACATATATATATATTGTATTGACTGCCTTGGTGGTCCAGTGGCCGCAGTATGCGCATGCTGTGCACGAGGTTGTGGGTTCGATTCCCACACAGGACAAAACTTTGTGTGACCCATAAAGAAGTGTTCTGAGTCTGGGTGTAATTTGTGTCCGTTAGTTGTATGTTTGTAAAGTCCCCCGCGACACAGAGCTTGTTCTCTAGTGTGGGAGTTGTCTTTTTAAAGAAAAAAAATATATATATACAAAATAATTATATATTGATATTGTTAATTAATAAAACAAGTATTTTAAGAAATTATTTATTTATGTATCCTGAATTAACATTAATTGTACTCATACTCCTGCCTTCTATTAATCAAACAATCAGTGTTTTAAGAGATGTTCTAAATCAAATTTTATTCATCCTTTCAACATTGAAATCTGGGGCACCTCCAAACTCATCAATGTTATCTAGATTAGCATTACCTCTAAGCGACTTGTAAAAATTTAAACAATCCTTAGGGATAAGGTCAAACATAGATTCTATATCATCTAATTTTGTCTGGGGATTTCTTTTCCATTAGGCCAATGGAAAAGAAATGAAATCATCTTTTCAAATTTCCAAAGTTTTCCCTTTAGTCTTATTTTCAATATTTAGTTCCTGGAACTGTTGTTCATTTGTTTTCATAAAAATTGAATATTGGCTTTCCTTTTTTAGTAAAATTTGTTTCGTTTGCAACCAGTTAACCTTTGTCTAATCACTAAAAGTTTTCCTATTTACTTTGTTTTTTTAAAATGAAAACTTCTTTTACCTACACATATTTTTAGATGAGATAAAATCTCTGTATTCGCGACACGGTTACGAGACGCAACTTGACATATCCGAAAAATCTTTTTTCGACTGTCATACGTTATTAAAGCATAGACGCAATATATGCATGTACATATAGCAGACCGCGAACGCGTCAAGATAAATAAAAAAAACATTTATTGCTATAAAATGTATAACAACTGTTTTGCCTAGTGTTTTCACTTCTGTCGGCACTCCCGAAGTGCATTTTTTTTAATGCTTAATAAGTCTACCTTCTCCATTCTTGAAACCTGCAGAGGATTCTTTTTCTTGACACTTTTTATAACATTAATGTAGTCATCTGCTGTATAAAGCCTTTCATGAAACTTTAGTTAAGTTCAAATTTTTGAAAATTCGGTGTCATTAGGTAAAAACGTGTGACCTGACTCAAGATCTTTGTGTTTTTCTAAATAGAGCTCAATTTTTTTACTGACAGTGGTGCTTATTTTAAGTACCTACTGAAAGCCACTGGTTTTCCCTTTCCTGTAATGAGGCTCATATTTCGATAATGAATTAATAACGCCTTTAACGAATTCAATTTCTTACGCGTCAGTTTTATTCCAGCCACCCACAGACAGTCCTCTTTGGTCATTAAGGATTTTACCCTCACGTATCCTGCGTAAACACAAGTCCACTTTTTGGATGTAATTTGAAAATTGTTCACATACATATCTTTACAAACTTCAGTAGAACCAATGGTATAGGTTATCGAGCACTGCTTAGGCTTAATTTTGCCAGTCTTATTATTCGCGACAACAGTATAAGATCTACCACAGGACCACTGGGCACCCTTATTGTTTACCTCGATTCGCTACATGTTGAGGACGTTCGACAGTACCTACCTTTCCACTTGTCCATTCTAGCGATGCATATCGGGTGAAATAAAATGATTGGAACTGCCAAGCTCAGCCAACCACTCCCGAAATGACACGCTTTCAAACATCCTGCCTCGATCACAGACAATAGTTGATGGGGTACCGAATAACGACGAAGCGTTGGTAAATATACGCTTTAATTTTGAACTATCTTGTCTGTATCGCATATAGAAGGCAATACTTAGAAAACGCGTCTACAATGAGGAAAATGTACTTGAAGCCATTTGATTCAGTCAAGGGACCAAGGACATCTGTGCGGATTATAGAAAAAGGAACATCCGGCTTGGTCCATGATTCTTGATTGGTACATAGGTACAATGCAATGACCTATATTTTTCTTAATAAAAGGCCTTAACCCGGGAACAAAAAATGGCGCAACAAGAGATCAGTGTTCTTGTCGATTCCAATATGACCGTGATCGTCATGAAAGACTCTTAACAAACTGAGTCTGTGTCCTTTTGGAATGAAACAAGAAACGAGAGTCTTCGCCGGTCGACCTACACTTATAATACAACATATCGTTTTTAATTACAAATCTAGTAGACCGTCTCTCAGTTTTTTCATTAAGCTGAGAGTTTCTGAGTCAGCCGTCTGAGCAACTTACGCCCAATTTCGCGGATTTTGAATTTGAAGTTTTTTCAGAGAATTACTATCTATACTAATATTATAAAGCTGAAGAGTTTGTTTGTTTGTTTGGTTGAACGCGCAATCTCAGAAAGTACTGGTTCGATTAAAAAAAACTTTTTTTTGTTGAATAGTGCATTTATCCAGGAAGGCTATAGGCTATATAACATCACGCTATGATCAATAGGAGCCGAGCAGTTGTATTTTAAGTATCACGTTTTTGTCCTATATTTAATAAAGACGATATAATATATTATGTCGTCGTATATAATTATATATTATATATATATATATAAGTGCTTTTGGTCCGGGCTGGTGATTAACATTAAGACTGGTGACTATAGCCCACAATGAGGACTAAAGTAACCTTCTTCGAAAATAGCACCGCCTTGCATTGGCCAAAGCTACCCGAATATGTTTACACGAATTTGCTATTATTCAAATAGGTGGCTTTGGCTCATGACGACTTCGGTCCTCATTATAGATTGATAGTTCATATTAAAATAATAGATGAATATAAATAAAAATGATTTTTTAGAAAATTATTATAAAGTTATTGAAGTAACAGTTTACTCGTTTCTTGAGCAGAAACTTCAATAGCTTAATTATATCGAACTGTTTAGAACAAATTAATCATCATCGGTAAGCGTAAGGTAGGGTGGCCCCCAGCCAGGTGGACCGACGACCTTAAATAAATTCGCTGGGAGTGGGTTCGCACTGGATGTGGAAGGCGAAGGACCGTGTGCTATGGCGCGTGTTGGGAGAGGCCTATGTCCAGCACTGCTTGATTGATTGATTGAATCATATAATTACTGCCTTGGGGGTCTAGAGGGCGCAGTATGCGCTTGCCGTGCACGAGGTCGTGGGTTCGATTCCCACACAGGACAAACTTTGTGTGACCCACAAAGATTTGTTCTGAGTCTGGGTGTAATTTGTGTCTGTTAATTGTATGTTTGTAAAGTCCCCCGCGATACAATACTTGTTCTCTAGTGCAGAAGTTAACAGAAGAATGAAGCTATAACGAGCAACTTCATCTCCGCAACCAATTTCTCTATCACTTTAAGTTAATAATTAATCTCGAAATCAACATTTGACATTTAAATAAGTTTATATTAAAAAAAAATGTTAATATAAGCGTTTATCACAGATTACTTAATAGTATATTAATACTACCTTTATAGTGTACGTTTATAATTTATGGGTGTTTATGCATTAGGTACGATCGAACCAACTGAATCATGACCCACCATAAGCTCATTTTGCTAAACCCCTTAAATGCAAGTAGGTCGAAATTAGCTTGAAGATTTATTTCCTTGGTAACGAACTTGTTATCATTTGATTAGACACTGACATTTACTGAGTGCAATGTTAAATAAATCGGACAGTATCGACTAAGTAATGGTGCCACTTCACTTAGCCGTATTATATTTGCTCAACTATTACTCGCATTTATTTCTCTAGAATATAAAACCAAAAATAATGCAGTCATGTTTGGGCAAATATGGCCAAGTGAAGTACCAGCACAAACTTTAGATTAATTCATTAACAGGTTTCAATCACGTCATTCCTTTAAGGACAGAAACATGCCATTGTTGGTCTTTCAAGCTATATAAGTAAAAAGTGTAATAAAATTTGTGAAATGAAGAAAAGCTTTATTTAATCTTTAACAGAACTAATTTCAATTATAAGATTCAGTATCTAAAACCTAGTGTATGCACCCTCGTTATCGATGACGGCTTGTAATCGGTCACGCATTGACCCTATTAGACGACTGCAAATGTCGCTCTCTCTCAAGTAATCCCAAATTTCGTTACAATGTTGCTCAATTGCTTCCTTTGTTCTCTCGTTTCTGTTATCCCACATTTGGACCATCAAACCCCACAAATTTTCTATTGGGTTGAGGTCTGGGGATCTACTCGGCCATGGAATGACAGTAACTTCATCATTATGCAGATCAAACCAATTTGAGACTACCCTGGCAGTATGCACTCGGCAGTTGTCATGAACGTAGGAAAATACTGGCACATCTTCACGCGGGTAAACTGTTCGCACTGTCGGTAACATAGATTCTTCTAATAGATCGACATACTTCATTGCGTTTTGCCGAGAAGAAATATGGACAAGCTCACCTACTCCTCCGATACCCATCCAGGCCCACATATTCGCTGAAATTCGACCGGATAACTGATTAGGCACGACGTGATCTTCTGTGTACCGCGTGTTATCGTAACGCCACAAAGTTAAGCGACCGTGTTGAGAAGATCGAAATGTTTTTTCGTCTGTAAATATAGTGTTAGTCCAGTCGTAGTCTAAATAAGCGTTTGCAAAATTCCGTCTCGCTGTTTTATGATCATCCGTTAAGGCTACTTTCTCAGCATAATGTCTGTAATGCAGTTGCCGTGCAAATAATTTCTAATAGTTTGTAGACAGACGTCATGTTGTGCCGCAAAATATCGGGTGGGAGTAAAAGGATGTTCTTCGTAATGGTGTTGCATGTCCACTCTTTGTTCGTTCGTGAGTCGGCGAACGCCGTGGTTATGACGTCGTCTGTCCTCGAGGATGCCCTCTCCGGCGTGCCGTCTGATCCAGGTCCTCACTGTATTCCGAGAAATATTTAATTCGCGTGATATTTCCCGTATGCCATAGCCTTCCTCACTTCAGACTACAATCCGAGCTCTTTGTTCTTCTAAATTAGCCATTATTAAAAAAAAACAATTTTTTCACATTGACTGACAACTTGACATAATATGACACACTTGTAGAACACCCCATTTTTTAAATATATTTTTTCCATCATCAAAAAGTTTAGGTTAAATAAGCGAGAACTAGCTCGAGATTCAAACAATGACTGTATATGTGTGAAATGTGGTTTTATGGCAATGATAACAAAGGTTAAAATTGCATAGGTCTGCGACCTGTATTGACGTAATTTTATTAGTACCTAAAACGTCGTAAGTGCATTATACGCGATAGATCTTACAAGTTTGAAAGATTTAAACGAATTATCAGGCAAGTGGGTCATGATTCAGTTGGTTCGATCGTACATAATATATTTTTAAAAGAGCCCTAATGCTGCGTGCACACCGTGCCAAAGAACGCCAACGAATGGCTTCGTTGAACCTGTGTGGACGGCTGAGCGAACGCCCACGATCGTTCGTTCGCGTGTGCCGGCGCGGCGGCGATCCGAAGCATGGCCGCCGCATGACGTGTAAAAGACCAAAGAGTAGACGTCTAGACGCTTTGCTTTTTTTTCTTTCAGCGTACGTTCGTTGACCTTTGGCGTCATTCTGAGAATCTCACCTCACATTATTTAAATATTTTCCGCAATACATAAGGCGTGCACGTTTATTTTGGTAGTAGTACATTTAGTTTATAAGAGAGGTAGGGCACCAATACTAGCGAGCAAGCAAGACTGAGGAAGAACCACCACCTTACAGAAGACCACAGCTAAATAACTACACACTGTGGTGTAGGTGTATCCCTGTTGTAAGTACAGGCTCAGCTCTCCAGCTCTCATTTAGGGATGCGTTTTGAAAGAAACATATTCTTATCCTGGGATAGGAATATGTTTCTTTCAAAATCCCTAGGGATACTCCTACCTTAACTTTGATTGCCTTTGTGGTCCAGTGGCCGCAGTATGGGCCTGCTGTACACGAGGTTCGATTCCCACACAGGGACAAACCTTTGTGGGACCCACAAAGAGTTGTCCTGAGTCTGGGTGTAATTTGAGTCCATTAATTGTATGTTTGTAAAGTCCCCCGCGACACAGAGCTTGTTCTCTAGTGCGGGTGTGTCTTTAAAAAGAAGAAAGGAAAAAGAAAGCCCTGGTGTAAACAAATGGGTTGGCAACAAGCAAGTGATTCCTCTGGTTTTGCAAGCTTCCATAGGCTACGGTAACTGCTTAACATCAGGCGGACCGCGTGCTTGTTTACTTTTATTATGGAGCAAAACAAAAATCGATGCCTAATATAAATTATAATTATTTTGTCATTGTCTATGATCAAATTAGAAATGCAAGCCGGAATCGGTGCTAACGAACGTTTGCTCGACCATAGAGTGCACTGAGTAACTAATCACTACGTATAGAGTGTGTTTTGACTAGAGGACTCTCAACTCTGGCTTGCCTTAATTGGCTGAACAGAGAGAGGTTGCAAGAGCTATATGCCTGGGGGTGGATGTATCATTTTCAAGGGCATAACTACGGAGAAACCCGCTCTCGGGTCTCAGTCAGACTCCCCCGATGGAAAACCGGCGTCGCACCGCTCGACACCCCTAGAACACCTTAGTGCGCGGCGCACTATGGTGTTGCCTTGTTACCTGTGGGCTGTTGTCCATGTCGGTTGTTTCAAGGAGGCCATCTAGTGTAAAGGCGAGTCACCGTCTGCCTATTTTTCGTTTAAGAGTATATCCCAACAAATGATGGCAGGCGACGTTTTATCCTATAAGTCAGTCCACCGAACACCCATTCCCATAACTCAAAATTGTTTGATTTCACATGTTACAATCTTACAATAGCTTTACACTTACCATAGGCAGATCATGCCTGTACTGCAATAGTGCAGCTGTGCTATGACTATGGTAAGCGTCTCATCCCATTTTAAATTAAATTTCTCGAAGAACCTCTGTGTGTTGGGCATATGTCCCCGCGTTAGCCTTCCAAAGGCCCAGATATCCTCCTTAAATGATAGAAAAATAGCCGTGATAAAGATAGACATAAAAATAACGATTAAAATAGGTACAGAGTTATAATACTACTTTAGTACCTACCTATCGAATATTGATACTTTTTTACTGATCTCTTCGCGGCCCGTAGCCCTCTAATAGGACTTAATAGTGCAGTTTAAGTGTATAATCTATAACCAAGTGATTAGTTCAAGGAACTTATACCCATAAGATCCTTGGATTAGTTACTCTCACAGAGTAACTAATCACTACGTTTTAGTTACTCTGTGCTATGGCCTAGCGACTCCTGACACTTGACAGTGACAGTATAATACTTTTCATTTACGTAAAATATAACAAAAAGTAGGGAATTTAATCCATTTTTATAAAGTCACCTCTTGTTCAATTAATACCTGCGAATAAAATGGGAAACTGGAAGCTAGAAGTCGGCAGAATGGCCATGTACACATGTTTTCCCGTGGGTCTTTTTTTCTTTTTCAACCAGCCTACTTATTTTGAAGAATGGGTCACAAATACTAAGCGACAAATTTTTCCACCGGAAAATATCCACGACAAACAAGCCATACAACAGCTGATCATGGATATGAGGAAGAAACAAATGGCATCTATGGAAAATGAATAATTTTTTAACTTTGATCACAAATTGGAATCAACTGTCATTATAGGTTATGAATATTATGATAATGAATATAGTTTTGTAAATAAACAGTGTTTTTATGTGTATGCAACCATATGTAAGTGGCTTTAGTTTAGTAATATTTGTACAAAAGAGATAGTTAGCAATAATTTGAATTTGTTTTAGTGAACTTATTAGATATTTCCCCTCAAATGACAACAGAATATACATGAAATAATGTTAAGGTGAACAAATAATAAAAACACCATATTTAAAAACAGGTATTTATTGAAAAAGAGTAAATATTTTCTATAAACTCAATCCCCTTTTAATTTTCTTCTATGTCTATAACTAAGCAAAACTCCAAGGAGTGTTGAGCACATTGAGGCATATATTACGTATGATACTCCAATATATTGTGCAATTATTCCTGTTACCATTGGGGCTACAACGCCAGCTAAAGACCGGACACTATTAGAAGCACCAATTAATGCCCCCTTGTGATCACCAGGACTCTTCTTTAATATCATTTCTAATGTTACTAACCTACCGATTGCATTACCAATAGATAATGGAATCAACCAAAAAGCATAAACAAACACATTAAACGATAAAGTTAAGCCTAATAATGCAGTACTTAGAAGTAAAAATACATGTAAATTACGTAAACTGTAATCTTTGTCATGAATATAAAAACTATTTATAAAACCTATAAAGAAACTTGATAATGAGCCTATAACTCCTTGGAATGATATTATGTAACCTATATATTTAGGGGATAAATCGTATTGAGTTTTCAGGTACAATGCATAATTTGAATAATAAACTCCCATAGCAAAGCCTACTAAAGCTTTAAACATAAATATGTCCCAATACTTTGACCATTTTATAAGATACAACTCAACAAATGATTGACGCACACTCATAAATAATATAATAAGGATATTTGTTTCCTCTTCATCTGTAGCCTTTTTTCTCATGGATTTCCTTGTATTTGGAAGGAAATATACCAGACCTAAAACAAGTAATAGTATGTGTCATGTAAAAAAAGCAGTTTTGATAAATCTAATTAAAAAATAAATTAATTTATTGTTGTAAAAATATTCAGAAAAATAACTGTTTACTTACAAGAATTCAGGGCAAAAATAAGACCAACAATAATGGCAATAAAGCCAAGTTCAGAATGAACTTCAGCTATATGACCACCAATAACTGGACCCAATGTAATGCCTACTCCAGATATAGCTGCCATTTTGCCATAAATAGCGGCCTGTTTACTTTCATTCTTTTCATAATCAGGTACTAGAGCTTTTGTCAACACCTGGGTTTGCTTAAAAACACCTGAAATATTATTAATTGGAATAGGTAATGAGAAGAAAACCAGCCCAAAAATATAATTGTTCACAATTTTCAACCTTTACAGCGGCACATGTGCAGTCATTGAAACATAAAACCTAAATTACACAATCAGTATCTGCTGATTAGCTCCTTGTTACAGCATAAAATATAGACACTGTTGTATTTATGTATTTCAAATAGTATCACATCGGTCAAGTCACTACAAATTCAACTTCATATCATGCGCATAAGGTTGAATTAGTAAAAATATGTTTTTATAATTACTATAAACTATTGGTGACTATTTTGATTGTTTATTTTGAGAATGTATATCTTGGGTTTTTGTATATAAATGTGTACAGTCAATGAATGAATAGTATCTATTACATGCTTATGTTGTAGTTTTGAGCATAATGCATCACTCAAGACAATTGTTAAGTGAACATAAAATTTGTGTGGTGTATTTTAGTTACCAACCTAATACACCTCTCATTGCCAGAATGACAAATATAGAATTGGTCATTCCAAGACATACATACGATATACTGCATACCATCAAAGTCATTGCCATAATTGGTTTCCGACCCTTTAAGTCACTTAAACTACCCTGAAAACATAATAATATTGTAATTTGTTTGCTCAAAATCCACACTAGCTAACAAAAAATATATCTGACATTACTATTAAGTCACAAGCTTTTCCTTATGTATTTTTTGTAATTAGCATAATGTAACATCATAAACCAGTTTAGTTCACTTATTTAAATATATTATTATCTTACTATAAGTGGCCCAGACACTAACTGGCATCCCGCATATATTGATCCTAGTAGGCCCACATATATTTCATTACCACCTAATTTTCGTAAATGATTAGGCACTAAAGGTACTATTAGGCCGACAGCCAACAGATCCTGAAATGGGTAATTTATTAGTTTACAGTAAAATATTTGTTGTATTGTATACAGAAAATAGGAAAATATCGAACCAAAAAGGCGACGGATTGAAGAAGGTAAATTGTAAAAGACATGTTTAGTTAATTAGAATAAAATAAAACTAAACTACTTCCACGCAAGATAGGTATAGGTACCAAAAGTCCAAAACATATTATTTATTTGACACTATTGACATTTGACATGTAGCACTCTCCATATAACCTATTTCTGTCAGCAGTTGCTGTCACTTGTCATTTCGTTGTTTCTACAAAATTTAAACAAATAGCACTAAGTTGATAATAGAAACATATCCTCATTGACCATTAATTTAAACTGACTATTCAAGTTTGATTTACATGCTGAATTATTATTATTCATTAAATTAGCCAATTGGTTAGAGATTGATTCAATCACACAAGCGCAAAATATTCGAATCGGCACAACAAGAGTCCAGTTCCATTGAATATTTATAAAAATAGTAATGAATACTGACTTTGACGTTATCCATCGGTTGCCCACAACCTTTAGGCACTTGTCACACCACCTACGATAAACGAGAGGCGAGTAGAGCTAGTAGAAAAACGAGTTGGCGAGCGGTGGGAATATTCAATAGTTTTGTCTTTGCTTTGCTTAGTCTATAATTGAATATTAACTGGTCATTATCCAACTTTTCATGATCGCTGAACGAGTATTATCTTTTTAGCTCTTGACATTCAGTGACAAACTAGTTGAGCGAGTCCTCTTAGACAGTGTAAACTGTAAACAACCAGCCATCGACTATTTAATATATGTACTACTAGCTGTTGCCCGCGGCTCCGCCCGCGTGGATGTCAGTTATCGCTGCAAAAAGTAGCCTATGTGTTATTCCAGACCATAATCTATCTGTGTGCCAAATTTCATCCAGATCCGTTCAGTAGTTTTTACGTGAAGAGAGTAACAAACATCCATCCATCCATTCTTAACTACTAACTACTTAATTTTCACATTAATTATAATATTAGTAAGGATTATTATAACAGTTGGAATAGTAACATTATATTTTTTTTTTTAGTTTTATTATAAGTTTATTTTTGTCCTTTTTTTATCATTTTAAAACAATATATATAATACAAGTAATTTACAACTAAAACTATATTTACACAAATTAGAAATAAAAAATAAAAAAAACACAAAAAGGGGAGGGGGGGACTGCTTAATAGGCGTCGTAAAATTCCTCCGCATCGACGTCTACTGAAAACGTGCCCAGGAGACTGGCAGCATGCCACGCTGAATGGCAATGCTTACTTTGAGCCAAATATAAGCCAGTCTTCTGGTCACGTGAAGCGTCGACTAAACGCTTGAACAAATCTTTAAAAAGACCGCGAGCACTAGCACCCCACGGCCCAAGCGTTTCGACTCCAAACGGCTCAAAAACATAATCCCCGAGGATTATTATTGTTATAGAACTATCTCCTTTCCTTATTACACCAAAACCCTTCCACTTTTCTTTATATTTATCTTTCTTTTCTGTCATCCTAAGGTGGCCTTTAAGAAATTGATTTACATAACTAAGTATAAATAATGTTTTTATCAAAATGTGATTGGTGTACAATAAAGAGTTTTGTATTCTATTCTATTTTTTGTTTACACGAGATGTACGTTTCTTAAGCGTAAATAGCTGTATATTTATATTTAGTCGCTTCCTCGCTAGTGGTGGTACAATTACCTTACTAGTTCAAGCCTTGTTAAAGTTAAACGTCTTTCACCAGGGATGATTGATTTGATAGAACCTCGAAATTTAAAACTTCGAAAGGAACGTAATATAGGTCTATGGTCACTTGCCAATGTCAACCTGTCCTGTTAGGCTGTCAATCTCACAGAGTATGAGTAATAGCGGTGGTAAATTTCGGCTCCGACGAGTGATTTGATTCACTTACTCCTACTCCTATTCACTCCTTTGACTCCGACGCACCGTTAAAATCATTTGCTCACTATAATTCCGTAAATCCTTTTATTCATTCTGTACTCTGAATCATTTGACATATTTGTAACAGTAGGCCGTGATTACATTCAAATAATATCGAAACCTGAAAATTATTAATTATACAATGAATATACATAAAGGCGATATTAAAACAGTGGTAACGTAAAATGACTCCACTGCCGCGCGATACCGCGGTATCGCTATCAATAAGAATAGTGAGGAGTAGATACGGCTATATAGTTCGCGCTTGGATTCTACTCTTTTTAATCAGTTACTCCGGAGTTACCCACCGCTACTGAGAGTAACTAAATAATCACTACGATTAGTACGATTAAGTCAATCTGTGTCTCAGAACAATATGAGATCTGTGTACAGACACTTCATCTGTCAACTGTCAGTGTCAATTGATAATAATAGTGATTTTATCCGTCTATCGTAGAAAAAGAAAAGAGTAGAGGAGACTAGGAGAGGACCATCTAATCTACGAATAGCTAAAAGTTACAATGTTATCAGAAAGTAATTGAGTATTTTAAAGAACATTTACTATCTTTTGTCAATTGAAAACAATGGGTTCTACTAGATCATTAGTAAGTACTAGTACAATCCTCACTAATTTCTGATTTGGTATTATTTTCTTTGTAAAAAAACAACTCATGCACTAGGGCACAAATATACTATTTTTACCCTGATCCTGCTGCTTTTGCGATCAGGATATGGATCTGGTTCAACAATTGGTTAGGTACCTTTTGTCCATGTCGAAGACATAAGTAATATGATACGCAAAAGCTATCCTATAGTATTATAACTTAATACAAATCCCTAAAGACTTCTGTGTATTGTTGTTGTGTTAGTTATCTTACTCTAAAATTATTTCAGGTTCTACAATGCTTTAAAAAATTACATCGAACTAGATTAAAGGTATTTGCTGAAGATGAAAGGGCATTAACAGCTGGCAGATTAAAAATTAATGATGAATTTAAGAAAAATAAACATGTTACCAATGAGGATTCAATCAAAACTGTAAGTTAAATAATACTAATCATATAATCTAGAAACAAGCTTATAATTCTGTGCATAGGCATTGGTAGATTATTTTTAGGGAGGTGCATCTAGATTTATACCTTCTTTCATAACTCAATGCTTAACTATTTTATATAGAAGTATAACTTCTTGGAACATAAAACTTCCTAACCGATGGACAAGGTCAGCTCAGGACCAAACAATGTGCGAAACCTTGGAGGAGGCCTATGTCCCACAGTGGACATCTTATGGCTGAGATAGATAGATGATAGGATCTTTTTTTTTTTTTTTTGATCTGAAAATACTTTATAATTGACGATTTACAAGTAATTTACAACTAAAACTATATTTACACAAATTAGAAATAAAAAATAAAAAAAACAAATATGGGAGGGGGGGACTGCTTAATAGGCGTCGTAAAATTCCTCCGCATCGACGTCTACTGAAAACGTGCCCAGGAGACTGGCAGCATTGCCACGCTGAATGGCAATGCTTATTCTTCTGATAAGATCTTGATAAGTACACTGTGAATTTGCACAGATGCTTTAACTTTTATCATTTTCTGAGTTTTTTTTTAAAGAGAGAGGTGCAACTGTACCTCGTTGCTCCTGCTTCTAAGCCAGACAAGCATAAGATATTGCAGTTAAAACATCAATAATTAAAATAAATATAAATTGTAACTTTCAGATGGTCAAGTTTGCAAATGATGTTGATACAGAACTAAGAACACATGTTATACAGGCTCGGGAAGTAAAACCTGGTGTTTTTGGTAAGTTCTACTGCTTCTTTTAAATTCGATATTCTAATTAAGATAAAAATATCCCTTGGATAGACAAATGTTACGTAAATAATGCATTACTAAAACAATGCTGGAAACCTGTATCCACACAAGAACAAAACTAGGCAGTGGCCTACCGGCACACAGCGGTGTGTAGTCATTTGGCTGTGGTCTTTTGTAAATTTAAGGTCCTTCCACTACTTCTACCATAGAAGTAGTGGAAGGACCTTAAATTTACCTACCTCTAAATTATATTGATACTGACACAGTATCATCCCTGCAGTCATGGATTTTGGAGGCCAATTTTGTTATGGAACAAATCCTACATATCTAAGTGAAAATTATAATCATAATTTCTTAACTTTTTCAGTGGCCAGAATAAGAGATGAGACTACTAAACTTGAAAATGTACCATACAATGACAATGCAGTATTAGAAGATGGAACTGTTAACAAACCATGCTGTCAAGGAGAAGGTCAAAATAAATAAGGAATCAAAGGAAATAAAATGTTTTTAATTAAGTAGTATTGTAGGCAGATCATATTAATGTTATTGTTTGTTAACTTATTTTTAAATAGTAATGAATAGTTAATAAATGAATTCTTAAGTTATTTTAATTATTTTAAACATAAAAGTTTTTTTTTTTTTTTTTTTATACTACTTGGGTGGCAAACAAGCATACGGCCCACCTGATGTTAAGCAGTATCCGTAGCCTATAGACGCTTGCATTACCAGAGGTATCACTTGCGTGTTGCCAACCCATTTTTTTACACCAGGGCTTTAAGATGGAAGTAACACTGGGATAGGAATACGTATCTTTCAAAATGCATTCCTAAATGAGCGCTGGAGACCTGTACTCACACACAGGAACACAACTACACCGCTGTGTGTAGTCATTTGGCTGTGGTCTTCTGTAAGGTGGAGGTCCTTCCCTAGTCGGGCTTGCTCGCTAGTGTGGAGCCCTACCTCTCCAAAAGTATGTATTACTATAGCCCTATCAATATTGGCCAAGTAAAATAGAAATATTCAATTAACTTTGCATTACTTGCAAATTCAATTGATTATTCCTATTCTGATGATTTCTGAGCAGTAAACTGTAATAGCAATGTAATAGATAAAAATATATATTTGATAAGTTTGCCCGTGAGCGCGACAACTTACTATATAGTTACTAGCTATAGTATAGCTACTATACTTCTTACTAGCTGGACTGGACTACGTATTAAGCATGTACCTATATAATCTAGGATTATTGACTACAAAGACAAATATTGCTATGATTGCTCCTTGATTAGCTACTATATAATATATATAACTATACAACGCTGAGTAGGATTTTATAAACTCTTAAAATTTAATTTCGTAATTTAACCTGCCTAACTGTGTGTTAGGTATATAGACATTCTGTTAATCTGATATTGAGTTGTAACTATATCCTTACTAATATAATAAATGTGAAGGTTGGTGAGTATGGATGTTTGTTACTCTTTCACGCAAAAACTACTGAACAGATGCAATTTGGCACAGAGATAGATTATAGTCTGGAATAGCATAAAGGCTACTTTTTATCGCGATAACCGACATCAACGCGGGTGGAGCCGCGGGCAACAAGTAGTATTATTATAAAATTTAAAGTTTATTGCACAATCTGCCGAATTGTATTTTTATTGTATATTAGAGGTCAGATCAGAGTGAAGCGCTAAAAATATGCTTTTTTTGAAAATTTAAAGTTGCCATTAAAATTAAATATATTATATATTTCATTGCGTTGCGTATCACATTATTTATATTTAAAGCATATCTTTTTAAGAAGATTAATCCATTTAAATAGCCAATCGCAGTTTATCCCAATTTTTATAAGTTGTTTGATGGAGCTGTCCAAATTGATTTACAATGGAGACATCGTGGCAATATTTTGACTTCAGCATAGTTTGAAAAAATCGGGTTATACTCTGCTAAACATAGACCTCTCCAAGTGGAGCAGCTTACGTTATATTAAAATATTGGAGTTACACATCAGCGAATTATAAAGTAATATTGTTTTGGTTGTTTGTTTCACTATTATTTTCCTATAATTTTAAGGAGCATATCCAGGAATTTCAAGGATTTACTTAGGGCCATGGGTCCAACATATAGTGGCCTTTAGAGAATTTTAATAATTGACAATCTATTTACTGACTGACTACAATATCGAAGATGGTTTTTCGGAAGATAGTCGAAACATTTATTTAATTTTGATACACAGCGTTATAAATTACTACGTTTAATTTTGATTGGCAATTCAGAATAGCAATCTTTCGTCATGTAAACAGAAACAGACAACAATATTATTGATATTTCTTATGCAATAAATCTGAAAATGTTTGCCCTGGAACTTCGCAAAAAAAAATATTTTTTTTATTACAAAGAAGAAATAATACAAAGTCGCTTCTGTCAAAAATATATTTGCCTGAATTTTTCGAATTCAAATTTAATTCTAAATAGCATAAAATGTTATCTAGAACTTTGATTACAAGAGCTATACTTCTTCGAAGTCTTAAAAATGGTGCTGAACATCTGAAACAGGCTAAAAGAAATGCAGGCCATGGGTACGTGTTGTTATGTCACTTCTGGTTAAGACAAAATATTTTTTTACCTACTAAAATATATATTTACAATTAAAACATACAACAGTATGTATTTAGACTGCTTGTTATTAATACAGTGTGATAATATGCGATACATAATAAATACTTTATATCCTCCGACTTCACAGCTTCCTTCTAAGCATAACCTGCAGAATTTGGTAAAAATGTATCCTGGTATTAATTAACTCGTAACTAGGTACACTAGGAACTATTTATGTTGAGTGTTAGTGGATAACATACTATAAAAGTTAATTGCCATTCTATTACTAAAATTCTACTTTTTTATAAAAATAAAATTAAAATCGTTTTTTTTGTAGTTTGTTATTATCAATACCCATACAATTTTGTATAATTTCAGTATAGATTAATAAGATAGAAATAATTAAAAGCTAATAGGGGACTCTCCTAATAGCTTCCCTTGGGGGAGGCCTAAGTCCAGCAATGGACATCTTTGGCTAAGATGATAAAGATGAATTAAAAGCTAGAATTGGCTGTCTAAATGATGTGAAAATTAGGAAGGCCTATTGTCCAGCAGTACGTCGTACGTCTATGGCTTTTGCCTGAGATGGTAATATTAAGCTAGGCTGTTTGGACTTAAAGTTTAAAAATAAAGCAGAATTTCTTATACCAATTCAATCATTATTGTTTTTTTTTCAGAGTCTGGACTTACAGAGTGCCACCTCCTATGCCTTCTAAGAGAGCAATAACGTTAGCTAATGTTCTTGGAGGTTTAGCTTGGTGGTGGATCCTGTACCACATGATTACAGAGCCTGACCATGTATTTGTATGTTATCATTTTTTATAATACACTTTTCATTTTATTGAAATAAAATATTAAACTAGGCATGCAGTCCAGTACTCCTAGAACTTTATGCTGTAGTTGTAGTCAATTACTATGATTAAATATTTTAGTATTTTTGCTATGCATTTAGGTCAAATTTATTGGTTGGTTGGTTATTCAAAGTGGTGGTTGATTGTAGCTGATGCCACTCATAAAAAAGCAGTGGTTAAATTAGAATTCAGGAGTAGAGGCTTGGGTTGCAATTGGTAGTGTGCAGCGCCGGAACCCTCAGGCTCATATTCAAATCCTGCTCCAGGCTCGACTCTTTCGACATTGCTTTAAATATTTAAATATATTATGTTTATCTTGTCAAAGTGACAACATAAACGGCAAAATGGAAAATGATGAAACTGAAGAACTCATACTGTAAAGTTTTCATTGTGTTTAATTCAGATATAAGGCTAGTTACAAATGAATAAAAGAATGAATAAATTATTTCATTTGATAAAAAAACTATTAAAAAATTATATTACGGGTATAGAAGTGTGCTTGTTTAGTAGATGTGTATTGATCACATGTCACTGGTGCAGCATACTATGCAATAAAGACTGGTGTCAAACATGGGGTACTTGGCATAGTGTGTGGCAGAGAGAGGCTTTGTAAACAGTAGAATAATAATAATAATATTTGTGGGACAACTAACACACCGCCTTCTGATCCCAAACTAGGCAGAGACTACTCTTAAATTGTGCATAAAACAAAAATGCAATAGTAGGTAAAATATAAGAGTTTGAAATATAGATAGCTGTACAATGGGCTGTCGTATCTCACATAGCATGGGCACTGTGCCATTTGATATTTGACAATGTAAATGAATAAAAAATATGATTGATTTAATCTCCAACCAATTGGCTAATGAAATGATTGAAAGCCTATTCAATCGATAGGTTTTAATTTAATTTTTCATATATACATATTATATCATTGAACTTCAAAAGCCACTATAAGAGCATTCTAGAGAGACAAAAAATACCTTTCTATTGTACATTAGATGTAATAAAATTATTTATACTTAATTGAACTTATTAGTTTTTAAGTTGACTTTATTTTTAACTGAAATTATAACTATATTCAATTTCAGGGTGAATTCCCCTACATTGACCCCATCACTTACACAAATGCAGAACTTGGTATCCCCCCTGACTCTGCTGGACCATTGAAGAAGAACTAAATTATAGTATCAATAGCACAAAATTGTAGCTTCTTGTAAATTATGTTGATGTTAAATAAATAATATTAAATTATAGTAGAATCCCTTTTCCCTGTTTTTCTATCGGATAAAATAAAAAAATATATACTATATAAGTTAGCTGAGACCTGCCTAGAAAGGGTGATTTGCTGGTTCTTCCATTACATTGTGTAGTTTTACCACCAGTTTTCGTTAACTTGTTGCAACAAAATTACTATGTATAAATGAATTACCTACCTACTACTACAAAAATGAGTTCCCTGTTAAAATGTTAAGTTGCGAGCGAGTAGTC
The DNA here is from genome assembly GCA_947095525.1 of Trisateles emortualis. Lineage (NCBI taxonomy): Eukaryota > Metazoa > Arthropoda > Insecta > Lepidoptera > Erebidae > Trisateles > Trisateles emortualis. The sequence continues at coordinate 7,760,944 of OX352735.1, read as the reverse complement.
ATTGCTAGTGCGATTCTAAATAAATAATAATATTTTGGGACAACACACACACCGCCATCTGATCCCACACTAGGCAGAGCCTGTACTATGGTAACCAGACAACTGATAAACATACTTATATATTTCTAAATACATACATATTATAGATAAATAACACCCAGACAGAACAAACACTTGGGCTCATCACACAAAGATTTGTCCTGGGTGGGAATCGAACCCTTACCACTGGACCAACAGGCCAGGTTAAATAATAAAATAATTACAAACATGAGTGAAAGCCCTCTGGACACCTGGTTCGATCGCATAGTTCGATCAGGTGGACTACATGAACTTTTTTTAGGTACTGCCCAGTTGTGTACCTCCAAAACGAAATCCTAGATGGCGTTGCATAACATTTTGATAGAAGAAGAAATTAAACAATATTTCGATAAAAAATATTTATACAATGAAATATAAAAAATGTATTGAAATTTGTGTTTAATTTCATTTAAAAAAAGTTATTGTTCTCATGATATGTACAGCATTAGATTTTTAATTAAAAATAAGTAATTCACAGATAAAAACTAAGCGTTTTTCGAAGGACTCATGAATTAAATCAATTTAAATTTTCATGCGACCATTAATATGAAAGAATATTTAATATGAAAGAGTTAAGAGTTCTTTACACTGTGATAATAATATTAAGTTATCCCGTGTCGGACTTTCTCACTTCAACACCAAAGCGTATTTTGTACAAAATGACTAGTATCCAAAAGCATGTAACAACACAGTGTCGAAAAAAAAGTTTGACGTAAATCAAAAACAGTGAAATAAATTTCTCTTCTGCACGCTTGCTTGTCCTAATTTTATAAAATATTATGGTTTTTGTGACAATTTAAATAAAAGTGTGTACTAGTTTGTTCAATTGAGAGTGTTCCTGTGATAATGTGATGTGTTTATAACAATAGAAATGGAGACAAATGCTAATCAGAAGGGTAAGTACATCGCCACTCAGAAAGGTCTAACTCTTGTTTGTGTATGAATAACTGTATCTTGCAAGACTTGCGAAATTTATTTGGCTGACGTATATGTCGACCTAAGTTATATTTACAGTGCATGCACAATTATATTGCATACATTTTACGATTAGTTAGCAAAACTATTTTAGTATGTTTCGGGCGTCATACGACAAGAAATGGGCTTATCATGTTTTTGACGAGTTCCTTATCGCTATAAATTTGGCGTGAAGGTGGATTGAAACAAGTAAATCAGTAAGTACTTGTGATAAATACAACTGTTGCCTGTCTACTTATGCCAATGTTAGTGTATGACTCACATTATTGGCATTGTGATGTCATGTGCATGTTAAATATTAATAAGTTAAAGTACGACGTGCCTCTATGCTAGGAAAATAACATGTTGGATTAGAATCTTTATTTTTTTTCATGACAAATTATTCATGCATTAACAAAACATGTATTTTTAATACATATTTTAAATATTACAATTTTTTAATGTAGGTTATGTTTTGATATGAAACAATAGGTACTTATCTTATCAATATTGTTTCTTTCAATCAATTGAGTATAGTAATAATAGTACTTTTATTACCAAAAAGTATATTATAAAACTTAAAAGAAACAAAAATAGTATAGTCTAAACTCAGTTTAAAATGTTATAATAGTTATAGTATAAGTATTGTGTTCCTATGTTATTTACTTCCAAAAAGAAAATAATATATTTATATTTAATGAAAATCTATTAAAATTTGTCAATAATTTTTTATATAATTATTCAATTATACCTGCTATATCATAATTCATTGCTTACTAATATTGCTGTGTACAATTTACTTCGTCAATATAGTTTTTATGACTTATAGAGCCATAAAAAGAACCTAATTAAGCTCTGGTGTAGTTCACTGGTTTTTAAAATGTTGGTAACACTTTGGGTTAACCTAATAATATGCTATTAGCTAATTAACCAATAATATGTTAAATTTAAGGTCTATGACTCAAAATAGATAACAAAATTATAAAGTAAAAGTAATCAGAGAGTGGTTAGGTAGAATCTACATTACTGTATAGTTACTTTAATACAATTAAAGCAGATTAATTACAAAATTAGTATTATTTATCTACTTATTTGAATCTTTTAAATAGATATATATATGTATATAATGAAGGGCATAATACATTTAAGCAAAAGATGAATGACTTATAAAAATATTTATACAATATGCAAACATGAGTGAAAATGTTGGTTGTAGCCAACCTAGGCAAACATATCCACCAAGTAGGTGATGAGTTAAAAATGGGCCAAATTAAAAGTATTCAGAACTGACTGGTGTAGTGATTTTTTTTGTGGCATATAGTTGGTTTTTTCAAACACAAATACTAATTGCATACCAGCTGAGGGCAAAAGTAATGATACAGTTACAAAATAAGAGGGTAAAACTGAGCTTGCCACCTAAAGAAGGGATTGGCAAAAGAAAGGATATCATAGAAAAAAGAAGGGGAGGCCTTTGCCCTGCAGTAGGACAGTTTACAGGCTTTTTAGTAGTAATTGTTTTTTTTTTTTAAAAAGTCAGGTTGTGTGGGTCAAATTTATATACAGCAATTTTAAGAAATACTTATTCATAAATTTTGAAATTGTAATATTGTTGTATTATTAAATTAATTTACCTTTTTTTTGTCGTTGGTAGGTATCTAGGAATAACTCACATACCTTGAGCTGCTCCCAAACTAGACTGAGCTATAGGAGCTATGAGAACCAGCAAATATACTTTAAAATATATTCCTGAATACATACATTACCTAGTCACAGAGCAAACAATCATGCCCATCACACAGATTTATTGTGTCTTAAAACTTCATACACAAAACATGTAATGGTGGACTTAATGCATATGAATTTATTTACCAGTCTACCATCATGGAAGCCTATTTTAGAAGTGATTTAATATAGACTAGCCTGTTATCTACTGGCTAGTATCTGGCTGCTAAGACAGAGGTTGTGGGTTTGATTTCCGCGAAGGCAAAATCTGGTTGTAATCTATATTAATAATATAAAGAATTTGTGCCAATTATGTGTGTGTGCATGTATGGGCACAGATTACTTAATAGTTACTACGTAACAGATACATCACTCCCATACAAAACCGAAAATACCTACGCCATAATAGCCTACAAATTCTTAATAATAATACCTGCTGTTCGCAGCGAAAAGAAATGTACCATAAGTACGCGAACAAAGAGTCGAGATTGTGTTGCCCGCCGTGCGACTCACGTGCAAGCTCGTCATCGCACGAATGCGGTAGGGTTGTCTTTCTAACTTTCTCGTAGATTTTTAAGAAAGAGTACCTACACGCAAGATGCATTTTAAAATTACTAGGTACTACTAACTGAAGCCAGCTGAAATGCGTACCTACTTTCAAATAACGTAACGTACCTTTCTTCATCTTTCGGCAATGAAAAAAAGACATTTTTTTATTTTTCTTTTGACTATGACATCCAACGACTTCACAATAATTAACCATCGTGTCGTTAGTCAAAACTTAATAATATTAACTTAATATACGTAGTGTACGTAAATATCGTATGCGTTTTGAGCGGGAAACGTGCTGTGTGCGCTCTGTGTCGCATGCGGCAGCCCCACTGGCGATCGGCTCGGTTACGAGCTACATAGCGGTAGCAGTGTTGCCAGATGGTCGTCTTGAATTCCCTCCAAATCTTTTCCGAAATCCCCCCAAAACTCAGGTTTTAACAACAAAACCCCCCAAAAAAAAATTACATATATATATATACGTGTAATTTTATAAATACGTATTTGTTAGAAAAATGAACTGAATTAAATTAGTTTTGTTTACTTATTGAAACATGACTTTACATTACAACAAAAGTTACGTGACAGGTTTGAAATATATTTTAAATTTTCAGATATGAAACAAAATAAATAGCAGTAATCTTTAAAATATATTTTCAAAAACTGTCAAGTAGCCAATTATGGAATTACAGTACTAACCTTTCGACTTTACCATTTGATTTCTTCAATGGGGTACCATTTTCATGAGAAACATTTAGACTTTTTTATAGTCGCTTAACAGCCATAATCGATAATATCTTATCATCATCCGGAAAATACATATCATTGAGAAGTTCCGGTGGCCACCTGTGGTCTTCATTATCAGTTTTACTTCAATTAATGTTACTTTTTGAATGTGTTTGATTTGTTGCGGAAAATACTAATTCATTTTCATTTCAATATAAAAAAAAAAAAATTGGTTCATAAATGACAGAGTTCTGCGGTTAAGAACATAAAAACACATGATTTTTAAGAACAATCAACACTTATATCATTTCAGCAATTGCTTCCATTACTGGATCAATGTCTTCACAGGCGTCATCTGTCTCGTACATTTTTTCTGAACAAAATTTCTTTAGCATCTTTAAACTTGGTTTAAAATTGATGCACCCGCCTACTAAAGCATACCTGATTCTTAATATAGATTCGGCAGTGCAGATGGCCAATCTGTTTCTGAGTTTATCCTTAATTATACCCACTTGGGAAAATGCTCTCTCCACAACTGCATTCGAAAAAGGTAAAGACAAAATGCCTATTGCCAATTTGCTGACATTTTCATAAGTTCTATGTCCAACTGCATTTTTGAAATTATAAACTTCAATCCAGAATTCTTCTGGGTTTTGTGTGGAGTTCCAGCTTGTGCGATGCAAAGCATTCCATTGTTGAACTACCGAATCGATATCAATGCAGACAGTCTTAAAAGATTGAGCTAAATTAGTGATATCAGGTTTTATTTGAGATGTAGCATTTTTTGGGCTCAACATGTTAAAATTTTGTAATATTTTTATGTTTATTGGTAGTCGCCTCTGTATTTGTTTACAGATTTCTATGAGGAAATCTTTGCAGCGAATCTTCACCTCCCTCAATTCTTGGTCCGGTACACCTTCACACGTTTGATTAAAAGAATATCCAAAATTCATGTACGACGAGCTCATTATATATTGTTCAAAATTATAAGTCGATAAACTATTTTTATCCGCTTTTTCCAGCTGTAGTGGAGGTATTAAAATTGCTAAATAGGTCAATAATAAATTATTAATTTCTTCAAGCAACTTTAATGGGTCTGCGTCAGTGGCTTGAAACATTTTATTTGCCGTAGTGATAGGTTTGAGATAAGTGCCAAGAAAAGTCATATACACCAAGTTTGTTTTATTTTTGAGCATGGCGCTTAATTGTTCCGCAGTGTAACAGCGTTCCCTAGACTTGGCCATCTCAAAATGAAATTTTAATCCATCCCATTGTTGTAAAATTTTAGTGAGAGCCTCGTACCTGGATAACCACCTGGTGCCAGCCAGTTTGTTTATTTTTAATGGAGATTTTCCTTCATATAGTAACATGTATGTTTGCTTGTAGTCAACCTGTCTTTTCGTACTGTTTGCAAACCAGTTGTGGCATTCTTTAATTAGAAAATCCAAATATCGTGGTAGAGTTTTGAATGCATATTCAGCTGCTAAATGTAATGAATGACAAACGCACTTTATTGTTACCAGTTCAGGATTTCCTTCTTTCAAAATAGAGGAAAAGGAGTGGTGTTCACCAACCATGACATTAGCACCATCAACACCTATACCCAGAAGTTTGTCTATGTTGAGGCCATCAGCAGTAAGCTGCGCTTTAAACACATCTACCAATGAAGTTGCATCTGCAGATTGTACTTCTATTAATCTGTAGAACTGAGTGATAATTTTATTCTGTTTTTCACTAAAAAATCTTAAAATCATACACATTACTTTTTTGATGTCAATAGTAGTGGTTTCATCGATAATGATAGAATAATGGCTCTCTCCAACTTCTTCCAATAAGTCTTCCAAAAAACAAGGAGAAATAACATTTCTAATTAAAGCAGTGCATTTCGACCTGTGTAACTTCAGATCTTTTAAAACTGTAGAAGCTGGGTCTAAATCTTTTATTAATAGTCCTAGATGATCCACAGATTTAATGCTCGAATGTTCAGCAACGTATGCAGCAATTTTTAATTCTGCAACCTTTCGTGGTTCTCCTACAGGTTTATCAAAGAAATCTATCATTTTACTCGACTGACCTACGATATTCGATCGTTTTATAGATTGATCATGTTTTTTGGTTTTGGAATGTTCAATCAAATCCTTTTTGTGGGAGGTCAACGGGCACTTACAGGCCTTGCACCACGCTTTTGTATTGTCACCAAGACAAGCTGTCAACCACCCTAAAAATGGGGAAAATATATAAAATGGCAAAAATGTTTATAATGGCAACACAAATATAACCTTTAAAAAAACACATTGAACATTCAAATTGTGCATCAACCGATCACATTACCCAAGCTATGAGTTGAACACAAGACCAATACATACCAAAAACAGCATCCATTAAAGATATAAATAAAAAAACCCAAAGAGTTTTAAAAGTATTTAGGTACTTAGGTATACCCAAGTGAAATATGAAGTTTTAAAGTGTTGCATCGTATATTAAATTTTTTTATTTATTTTAAAAATTTTAAATCCACATCATTATCCATTTTTCACTTGATATCAATAGTAATAACCAAACCAACCGAAGTAAACAAAGAGTTATAGAGTAGCAAAGCAAATCCATGCAATTTAATGTCAAAATTTCTAGTTTGTTAGCACCATGATATTAATTAATAATATTGCGATATGACTGACACAAGTGATTTTATTTGTATCGAAAAGCTAAGTGTTGCATTCCTATAAGAAAAACAAAAGACGCTCAGGCATGCATATGCTAATAGTCTTATGTAGTAAGTACGTAGCCCGTTGGCCGTTTGCGCGGTAATTGCTCATTTAGTACCAAACCAAACCCAAATAAATTTATCAAAACACGTACTTAATAAGTATCCCTTATCTCATTGAGACAATGTGGTCCAAGTAGTACCTTATTGAGAGCTACAAATATAAAAAAACACTTTTGTAAGACATGATTTCATGTAGGGAAACTACAATTACTTTACATTACATACACTGAATTTACATACCTTTAAATATTGGGTCACTTTCCCACTCCTTTCTATATCTCCTCGTATATTTTTGTTTCGATGCCATCTTTGTATACCTATACTATAAATCACAACTTAATTGTATTTTTCTTTAAGCTTATTCTTTATATTATATTGAATTACTATATATCAGCAAGGAGCTTATATCAAACAATATCGGCAATTGGCGGTAAAATAAAAAAACACATTCACATTTATTTGTCAAATGTCAACCCAATAGACAATAGACTCTGGATGGAACCAATCAGCTGTGAGCAGTGAGCAGCATTATGCTTTATGCTTCCGTTGTGGTGTATGATGAAAGTTCCACAGATTATTAAAGTAATATTATTATAGTCAGTAAGTTTGATCGCCTTATGCCAATATTTTTAACTTTTCTTATCATGACTTTTCTCAGATTTCAGATTTATGGTAATAAAACCTCCATTTTCCTCCAAACCCAGTTTCTTCCCTCCAAAAATCCCCCCACAAATATTTTCCCCCCAATTATCCCCCCATCACTTAAAAAAACCCCCAAATTTGGAGGGATTCCCCCCCATCTGGCATCACTGAGCGGTAGGCACATAGCGCGTAACCTTGAGCGAGTGACGGAGGCCTGGTATGGGGAGGATAAAACTTTTTTAAATTGTTACTTTTGTTTTTAAAGCCTTTAGGGCCATAGAGCCAGATTTGCAAACACTGGTTGATACAAACATTTATAATCTTTTCTCTTTATAATTATACTTTTTTTATCATGCATTAAACTTAATATATTAGGACTATTTATTTACTTTATTTTGGTAAAGGACTATGCTATATATATACACAAGAATAATAATAAAACTTATTCAAAGTAACTAAACCCAAATATGAAAAACAAATTCATTAAAACATTTAAGTATATAAATATTTATATAATACATTTACATTTAATTGGTAATTACGTTTTTGATCCATTTGGGGTCAAGACAGTTGGTTCATGGGGTCCAAGCGCTTGCTTCCTTTTTAGAGGAATAGTGAAGCGACTGATTGACGCTTCGCATGACCAGAAGGCCGGCCTGTTTCTTGCACAGAGAATCAGCATGGCCATTCAACAAGGCAATGCCACCAGCCTTTTGGGCACTTTTCCAGTTGACAGTGATGCGGAGGAATGTTATGAGGCCTAAAAGTTTCCGTATTTAGGTTTAGTTAGTTTAAATAGGTTCCTTTACTGAAATAAAAATTATTAGGTAACTTAACTTTTTAAAATAATTAATAAGAAGAAATATTAAACCTCTATACATTTACATAAATATTTATATAATTAAAACAATACAACGCAAAAGTTTGTAAGAATGTATGGATGTATGTTTGTTACTCTTTTAATTTAAAACTACTGAATGGATCTGGATTAAATTTGGCATAGCTCAGAGATAGATTGAATAGTCTGGAATAACACATAGGCCACTTTTTTTCCGAAAAACACGTACGCGCGGTACGCATGGGCGGAGTCGCGTGCAGAAGCTACTTAATACATTTGTATAAATTTGGTCAATATAATTGTATATTTTCTAGTAACTCTGAACATAAAATAAATTTATTCTAATTAGAATTAGTTTTAAATATATTTTTATTTTCCTAAAGCTGTAAATTATTTAGATAAACTTTTGGTTAGTGCAATATTGTCGTCTTTTATATTTGGACGGTTGCAAAATTAAATTAAATTAAATATATTAAATAGTTTTATTACCGGAAGTAGATTGGTACATCGTCTATGATTTGGTGTTGTCAAAAAGTTTTTTGAGAATCGGTAATCGTATTTTCGTGTCAGTTTCGTGTAAAATAAAGAACTACGATGTTACACTGCTCATTTTATAGTCGCGATTCGCTCTGATTTCTCATAATATTAGTCACACAATTTATCATTATGATTCTAAGTATTGTTTGACAATAGTTTATTACTATCTGTCTGTGCCACAGATTATTTACCATGTCTTTCAAACCCAGGATTTTACGTAATAGTGTGATACATGTTAGTAACCTTCTTTGCATATAATAAATACATTGCATATAGATACCTACTACTGGGTTACTATTTGTTGTTAGAATTTCTAAAAGGTCTTAATTTTATTGAATATATTTTGGGACCCAATTTTCTGGAGTTTTACCCTCCTCTGTTAAGGTGTTTGTTTGTTGTAGTTATTTGGGTTAGCTATCATGCCACACCCAAATAAATACAGTGTGATTTACTGGTCTAATTAGTTTTCCTGTGTGTGAGAACTGGTGTCCACTGATGAGCACAGGATGCTCATTTAGAGATGCGTTTTTTCAATCCTATCATAAAACTAATGTTTCTGCAAGCATCCATAGGCTCCTTAAACTGATCAAATGTAGAAACCAGTAGGTATCCAAGAGTGTCTTAAAAAAAATAATAGGTTGCATTGCTGGTATGTAGACTTGGTTAATATGACTTTGTACTTAATATGGTTTTTTTTAATGAAGCAAGGAGATTGTATCAAAATAAAACTATTTAGTTTACATTTGAAAACAAGACAAGTACCAAGAATCATTTGTAAACCAAGTCATGTGTGATGACTAACTGATTACATATTCAAGGTGGTTTGTTTCATGTAGTGTTTTGTTTTAGTGTCCTGTATGGTGAACTTCGCGTACGACGCGTCTGAGTCTGACGAGTTGACGATCAGGCCGGGTGATGTAATACGGGACGTGGAGAGACTATCAGGGGGTTGGTGGCGAGGGGAACTGCGTGGACGCCGCGGTATGTTCCCTGATAACTTCGTGACGGTGCTTGAACATGCTAATTCTAGGTGAGTTTTGTCATTGTTTAAGTACATTATGAAGGACTAATATTGTGTTAGGTTAAAAATATGCGCATTTTATGTGTACAACAGTATTCAGTCTTTAAACTCGAACTGTAAATGGGTGTAATCGAAGATAAATTTAATATCTACAGTTTCGATTCTGTTCTAATTAAACTGAACGATTTATTATACTACTAAGAGAATAAAGAAGCATAATGAATGACCTGGTGATGGCAGAGCTACCGATTTGTACATGTTACTCTGAGAAAAATAAAAAGGAGTACTCTGCCTTAAATATAAAGCCAGCCTCCAAAAGCGAGCTGCAGTCTTTGGAGGGAAGGAGTTGGTATCATTACCAAACCCATTCGTGACACCTGCTGAAAATCTTCCACCTGGACATATATTGCCATGGCCAGTCTGGAACTCTTTAAATAGACTCCGGACTCAGGTCGGCCGGAGCGAGGAAAACATGTTCAGGTGGGGTTTTACAGACGGTAGAGATTTGGACTGTTCATGCGGTGTAATCCAAAACAATGTCCCACGTTACATCATGTTCTGATGACTTGACTGCCTCCGACAATGCAGTTATTGTAGCTGAATTTTGGGACGCAATAATATAAATTAAATTATATTTGCCATCGCGACACTAAGAACAAAAAGAATATAAAGCAATGGTCTTCTGTAAAGTAAAGATCTTCCTCAGACTGCTCAATTTCCAATTATATTATAGTAAGAAAGACGTATTGTGGATATCGCATTAGCGTGCTAAAACTGTTGCCGTCAAAAGAAGCTAAGTTATATAGCTAAGTTACATTTTATCTATATCTATCTCTTTCTGTATCGTTAAGTTTCTTATTACCTTCGCATTTATATTTGAAATCTATAAGCAACTACACACTAAAACATTGGAACATAACTGAACGCCACTCAGTATGAAGGTAGCTTATCTTTCTTTGTAGGTAATATTCATATTGTCAACTTCACTCGAAGAGATCATCTATGAAAGAGGACTTTTTAAAACTTTTTTATCAAGCCGCGAATTGCCTATAACGCTTTGGCAGCATCTATTTTTAATTTTATGTTTATTTTACCGACTCAGGTTAATAGTTTGTATACAGGGTAAGGTGTCGTTGCTTATGAGTGTGTACGATAAAATCGTGACCACTGGGGCGGGGCTTAGTTGTCCTCGTTACGTGTAGGGTAGTATCAGGAAACATTAATATTCATATTTTATAACAAAAAACCTAGAAAAATACTTCGGAAAGCTTTTTGTTTATGTAAATCACATGCCTCCGTATTTGTTTACTTCGTACATAATTGGATGTGTAACATAAAATCCAATTTAGCTATATATCGCGTGTGTTGCTCAGACGAAATTCAACTAATATGCTAAAATTGTGGAGGCTTCTCGTGTGTCCGATTTGCTAATACCGGTTCTGTGTTCAGTGAAGACAGTAGTTTAATTTAATGGTCTTCCTGTCTTTGGCGGTTTTCTTTTCGTTACTTTCGCTGCACATCTGTGTTCTGTAGGTATACTCATTTATTTGTATTTATAATTTAATAAATATATACGTATGTCACGCTGTACCTACAATATTATCAAGGTTCAGAAACCTTGATAATATTGTAGGTACAGCGTGACACAGAAAATAATTGTGAATGTCATTTTTTACCTGTAATGTAAATTCGTTCCTCCTAATGCCATAAATTAACTTCTCTTTTTCGAATCTAAAAATAATACATATTCAAAGCTTTAATGTCTTCATTGTGTCGAATTCCAATAACCTTTTTCACATCGAGTGTGTGACAAGCTACAGCGATGTCAGCTGTTCTTTTGATAGGGTCCGGACATGTCGTTCCGCGGCCTATAGAGATTATTAATTAAGTAACATAGTGATTACAAATCCAACGAATTATTCAATAATTTTACTTGTTTACTCATAATAGTTTATGGTAACCACTAAATAAAATCAATGAACGGTTAAAGGTACATTAATTAAGAGTATTTCAGTGCGTCAAAATTAGGTAACTACCTTGTCGAATCTATTAATAGGGCGTACCCCTGCAGCCTTCATACAATCATGGTACCTATTTAAACCAAACAATTTGCGATTGAAAGCGAACTTGAAAGTTTCTAAGGTTTATAAAAAGCTTAAAATTCCGCAGGCTTGCCACTACTGGACTGTGCTTCCTTATTAATTCTACGAATAGCAGTCTCGGTATCAATCAATAAATAGCTTTTTATATGATAACAATAATTTTGATTAGATTTTCGAGCCTTACTTTTGCAATCATTAGATTGACCTACATTTGGTATTTGCTCTACAAAATTTGAAGAAAAACTGGATTCCATTACCACCTTAGGTACCTATTTTAAACTTTTTCGTTATCTTCGTTCACTCTTTGTCTTTAAAATAGATTATAAATAGTTTTCTAGTTCGGCCTCCGAATTGCCCTATCAGAATGCATGTCAAAGTTCAAAACCAGTAAGAGAGATATGAGAGAACCAGTGAGAGAGAGTATGCTAAGGTCGTCGTTGTGTTTACTGTTAGGATGATTCTACATTGCGCGATATGTTGATCTAGGCGTACAGTTCTTACGGAACTGGTTTCTGTACAGATATAAAATTACCATGTGTGTCTGTTGTTTAGTTCACTGACATACATATTAACATTTTTGCTTTAATTAGCGTAACTGGTTTGTTTTTATAATCTTTTTAATATAATCTCGACTTCAGCTATTTCGTAATTTGTTTCTTTTGTTTTATTTTATATTTTACTAATGAGTAACTTTGTGGGTTACACACTTTTTTAATAGTAAATATTTTTAAAGGATTTTTAACTTAAAATATAAGTGAGTTGAGATACAATGTCAATGCTCCATTTTCTATATTGATGAGTCCCCGTAGCAAAGAGGTTACTCAACGATCATAATTATAGTTTAAGGGGTACCCATACATGCAAACTGGCGACAAATATTTCGATTATAATTTCAATTACTGAACGTGAATTTTATAGTCACAATATTAAGTGCATGTTGACTGTTTCCTTTCATGTTATCTTTTATGTTGAAGTACCGCATCAAATGATAAATCCTTATTAAAATAATCAAGCTTTAGTAAGACATTATTCATGCCGACGCGGCGCGCGGCGTCGTCATATTATGATATTACATAGCAATTACTCAGTCGAACATTTCAGAAACGTGACATTAAGAAACGGTGTTAGGTAGGTAGGTACTGTGCCATTCAAACGCCTATAAAACCACTTTTATACGTTTACTAGCTTTCATTACTAGATTTAGGGAGCGTTTCCGTGAGATATGCGTGGTTGATAGAATCGCTTCATACGCAGCTGCGTTAAGTGAGTCTAGTTATATGAAGCGATTCTTTTGGTTCATAACTAACACATATCTGGTGGAAACCGACCCTAATCCTGTAGAAAACATGACCTAATAAGAGACAGTGGTGCTATCAGCGGGTTATGCAACCAAAGGCACTGTAACCCTATAGATAGGGTGACCGCATAGTGGTATTTCGTCTGAGCGTCTCTTTGCTTCAGAGGGCACTTTAAAAGTCGGTCCCGACTGTAAACAGTCGTTAGATCACGACAGTGGCCTAAATATGGCCGATTTAAATAACTCTGTCACCAGGTTGACCACTAACCAAAGAGAAGAATTTCTAAGAAGAAGAAGAAGTGGTGCTAATGCGGGCTATGTTAATAAAGCAAATGTATTTCGGGGTAAAAATAGTCTCACCGTCGCCGTCGTAAATCATGTGCCATGTATATCGGGAATTTATGTGCATGCGTGCGAACTGTCGCCATGATTTCCCCGTGACATAATCATTTTGTCATGATTTATTGGCATTTATGTAACTGGAAAAAGAAGTTAAATGGCATATATAAATTGCCCCTTTTCAACTTAAAAAAGAAGAAAATAATTTTGTTTTTTTAATATTAGAATTGTTGACTAAAGATTTTTCAATTTATGGCGAGTTTTACACGCACGAAGTTATTCGTTTTAGTCATACATTTGCTAACACAATCAATGATGTCATTCTGGTAAAGTATGATTATATTACAAAATGCATATCCAGTGGAGTTTTAAGCTTTATTGAAGATGCTAGATTTTATTTCTTCAACCTGTTAATAATTTTGTTCGAAATGACATCCGTTCGAGTTACTCTCGAGTCTCGGCGAAAGTTGTTCAGTAACCGCGATATTTTGTTAAATGATTTGCCCCGGCCTTTTAAATTATATTTTTCGATTAGTAGAATAATGATTGCGCATGGTATCTAATCAGTTCGGATAACGCGATAAGACGGGCGGTCCGCTAGTCAGTGTTTGTTGTGTGGCCCTTAGCGATGTATTTTTATTTCTTAAGTGTATGTGATAATTTATAATCAGGATTGGTGCTGTCACGAGTAAATTCAGAAGGTGGGTGGTAAATTGACTGGTCCCTGTTTAAATTATACTTAGAATTGACTGGATTTTCCATAGAAGTGAAAATACGTAACAGGAATGTGCTTAGAACAATGTTGAATAACCATTGTGGTCCGAATGTTTCCATCAAAAGCAATCGTGTATTGCTGTAACTGTAACTACAGTTACAGCACTACAGGCCTTTTTAGTGCTATGATTCCCAGAGGACACTACATGAAGTTCTTGACCTCTTTTCCTGTTTCTCTCTCTCTCTCTCTCTCTCTCTCTCTTTTTTTAATATCTATAAACTACGCGCAGTTTATATCTACCTACATGAAGTCGCAAACTAGAAATAGGAAATGAAATTTGACATATTATTATTTCTTCCTTAACGTAATATAATCTTCGAGTTTCAGCCCAGTTCGTTTATAATAAAATATGTATTATAATAAATAAAAGCTGCACTTGTGGTTAGACTTGGCCACTGACTACTAACACAAAAAAAACTTTTTTTTTCATGTTCTCACATCTAGAATTCTAGATTTACCAACTTACTTATTAGTTAATAGTTTGAAGAACTAATTCAAAAAACGTTAAGAAATATAACATTGGCTATAAACTAAGCGGGTTAATGTTTAACGTTATTTAGTAGCTGATAATATCGGGTTAAAGGTTCTAATCGTAATAAGATTAGTCGGTCATGTTAATGAGGCCGTGCTTGCTTTTGTTGCAATAAATAATTTACCCCTAAAATCATTAGTCAAAGTAGACGAGACTAGACGAATAGAGAGAGACCTTCACCTTACAGAAGACCACAGCTAAATAACTGTTACTGTGAGTTATGCAGATCTCCAGTCTCCAGTGTTAATTTAAGGGAAACCATTTAAAAAAAAAAAATCCTTGCCTAAAATCCCAAAATGCCCAGGCATATTCATAGGCACAAGTCGCTGGTGTTACAAAATGTAGGGGGTGTTAGTTTAAAAATGTTACAACTTTAAGTAGAATATTGTGTACATAATATTCTAATATAAATAAACATTTTATACATCATAATACTCAGAATATATGCATGCATAATATAATAATTACATGTATATTTTAACACAATCTTAAACAGAAGCGTCATATTCCTCAGCTGTTTCTAAATTATGTTTTTAAATTCATAGCATTTTTTAAAATATGTATTTCTTATATGTTATATATTATAATATTATAAAGCTGAAAAGTTTGTTTGCTTGGTTGATCGCGCTAATCTCAGAAAGTACTGGTTCGATTTGAAAAAATATTTTTTTGTTGTATAGTGCATTTATCCAGGAAGGCTATAGGTTATATAACATCACGCTATGATCAATAAGAGTGGAGCAGTAGTGAGATATGTTGCAGAATCGGGGAAAATATTCCAAATTACCACGCGGACGAAGTCTCGGGCGACCCCTAGTATACATATTATATAATCTTTTTACGGATTATTTTTGTGTGGGGATTCTAAATTTTGCTGATTTGTAAGAAATTGGATTTCAAGCATTTCCCATGAGCCATTTTGTTCCTTTTTATCTATTATCTCTTTTTTATTATGGTAAAGGGTGGATACATAGATAGAATATTCTTTATTCTACACCACATAAGTAGTCAAACTAATTACATCACTTCCAGACAGGGTTAGTTTTCAAATCATAGGAAAATATTTAAAAGAAAATCTTAACGCGTTAAACGTGGCAAAATTGTAATTCGAACGACTACATTATTTTCCAGATGCCGTAAAATTGCATGATATCGCCGTAAAAAACGTGCTTTCTTTATATTTTAGTCTGTATCAGTTTGGTAATAGTGTTGCAAATCCATTATTTATCTACTTCGATAACAATTATATCTTTATTGTAGTTATATTGACCGATGACGTGCCTGATTATTTGTAAATACAATCATTGTTATTGTGCCTTACTTCCTGCCCCTTTAGTTAGTCGAGATCTATTGACATATTGTGTGGCGTTTATAATGTACTAGCTGTTGCCCGCGGCTCCGCCCGCGTGGATGTCGGTTATCGCTGCAAAAAGTATGTGTTATTCCAGACCATAATCCATCTCTGTGCCAAATTTCATCCAAATCCGTTCAGTAGTTTTTACGTGAAAGAGTAACAAACATCTATCCATCCATCCATTCTTACAAACTTTCACATTTATAATATTAGTAAGAATATTATGCGGACAGTACCTATTTCTAATTATTTCTGCCTAGATGGTGCAATAGTACTTAATGCAAACTGCAAACGTTCCCGATTAGATCCTCATAGGGTGGGCATTCCGACGTAAGCCCAGATTCTGGAATCGCTGGCAAAATGTAGGTGTCTCTCCGTTAAAGAGTGATGATTATGTGATGTAGTACATTTCTAATACTATTTGTTAGTTACTCCACATGTCGTGCTTTTAATATCCTATATCTATAGGTACTTAAGTATTGTAGATTCGGTTAGCTAGTGTACTGCCAGCTGAGGGTTTCTCTTATATTTTTGTACAAAATTTAAAGTAAAATTGTAGTAACAAAGCCTCATCCAATATTAACACTGAAAGTTACAAAGTAGTACCTAAGTGCATTTGATATGCACTTTGGTTTTACTTTACTATACTGGGTAAATATACAAACCAAATAGTTAGAGAAAACTTCTAATAACAGTTACTTTAAGCAGTGTATTCCTTTATAGTTAGACATTTTCTATATACAAAAACATAAATCATCTCAATTTTACGGTTTTTCTAGTATGAATAATTTTTACATTTTATTAATTAATTCGATTAGACACAGAGTACTGAATAATTGCCATGCTCGTTACTGTTAATCATACAACGATTTATTCTTGAAAAGTGGTTACGGCTATGGGCTCTGCATTGATTTTCTCGCTTAGGATGTCCCCGGTATTACAGCTTACTTTATTGTAGGCAGCGGCTTGACTGCGTCTGCCTGCCTGGCGTTGCGGTTTTCGTAACCGACGGTTTCCACTTTTTTTCACAGTTTTTTCTTCGGTCGTACGGTACGGTACGGTCTTGGAATTGATTTTGACAGTCAAAATCAATACCAATATAAAAATAATATAAAAATGCCGTTAGACCGTTAGAAGATTTGTTTGCTTTTTTACTTAAACGATTATAACAACAAAGGAATTATTACCCTCCTTTTAGACTGTTCTTTTCATTTCGTTGATGTAATATGTCTTGTTAATAAATGACAATAATTTGCGTTTCTAACTGGCTACTTGCTATGTTTAAGCATGTATGTATGTCAAATAAGTATGTATGATTTAGATTTATTACCAGTATGGTAAAGCTCTATTCAGGAAAGGTTTACTAGAGCACGGTCAGCTAATGATTGTGTTTGGGCTAACTTCGATACCGTATAATAATATGTATTATTCTAGAATTTCAAAAGTAGAGACAGTTCTCTTTCGTTTTACTACATCTGACAAAATAAGGTAAGGCTTTGCGTACGGCTGTTATATTCCTGCATTGGCATACTGAGTCTTGGCTTTGGATTCGCTGAACATGGAGATTTAGGTAAATCACGCTTGCATGCGCAAGTAAGCGCCTTTCCATTATTGCACGCAGGCGTGGGTGAAAATTGCTCCGTGGGTCCTCAGTCATAAAAGTTAAAATTGTGATGCAAAAAGGATAAGGATAGGAAAAGATATTCATAAAAGTTAGGTAAATAACCAAATCTTTCAAAAACTTAAACGATATATATATTACGTAAAATAGATGCATATTTAGGAACATAATTGTAGAGTCGTTTAGAGTGCAATATGCTGAAGCGCAAAAATAATGATGTATCATGACTTATTCATTACCTACTAAAATGTCTTCATTTTAGTTGTTAGCGGAATTGTAGTATTGGTTCTAAATGTGTACTCACGTTTGTTTAGATCGACGGGCGTGCAGGGCCGCTGTCGAGCGGTGTTCAGCTACCAGCCGGCGAACCCGGACGAGTTACCGCTCTCCGTCGGCGACGTCCTCGAAGTACTCGGAGAGGTAAATGAACTAATATTTATTTGCATATAAGTTTAAGGCCACCTACACACAGGGCATTGGCCATTGTCTCCGTTGTATTAGCTACTTCTAACTTCACTTAGTGGGGGTGAATTAAAGTTTTTATAAAGATGTTTTCCAGTCTTATTCGATATATTCTATTGACTTATTTTTACTGGACGTCTTGAAATAAAGGATTATTATCATCATATTATGGCTTCAAGCTTGCTAGTATTGATGGTACGTCCAACCGTGGACATCTTTCGGCTGAAATGATGAAGATTGCCATGAATTAACAAAAATGGTTACTTTCAAGACTATTGCAAGAGCCAGTATGTCGTAAAAACTAGAAAAGAGGCGGCGTTCATTGCGGCTATTTCAAAGTGCCGTCTAAGTATAAGACAATTTCCTCGTAATAATAAAATTGTCGTCTACATTTAATGCGACGAAAGTTGTCCAATAGAGAATGGTGACGGCTAGCTGGGAACAGACTTTATAATAATAATAGCAACCCATATATGTTCCACTGCAAGGCACGATTTTCTATGAAGAGAGCAGAGGGGGTTTATATAAGTCCTAATTCACCCACGCTGGCTCAAGGCGGGTTGGTGAAACCGACTTTATTTTAGCAAATAGTCTGACGCAGCTGGTAATCACGTAACCTAAGAAACCAGGTATGGCTACTTAACATGAAGAGATCTTGAATATAAATACGTGACATAAATACACCCACAGTATAATGTCATTACTCACATGTTTTGGCGAGTAACGGTTGTTTTACCTTGTAACTAAATATATTATTTGTATGCTAAACACAATGAGGCATCACGTTAATTATTCATTACAAACATCGATCACCTAACATCCATTGAAATATAATAATTAGTTAATGCGTTAGCTAGATGATGTTGCGACCACCATGCCACAAATTATATCGTAGTACTGATCAAGTTATTTGTAGTGGAGATGACTCATTGTCATCATCCGTTATCGTATTCTTATTTGTATCACTAGTTGCTTTAAATCTTTCGAACAAAACAGACGCTTGTTGAATTTGTGATTGAATAAGACGGAACTATTTGTTTATTTTTTATGGAGTGTTACCTAATGTGTGCTTCTATTATTTGTCATTTATGAACATAATCCGTGACTAGAAATATGAAAAGTGTTATGTGAAGTGAATTTTCATCATAAATAGTGTTCTTCTTTTGATTCCAAGTGTTGTGTGACAAACTTTCTTCATTCTTAGTAATAAAACTAAGATTCTTTCCTTGGTTTTTTATTTGGAGTCATCTACAAACAGGTGCTAGATTATTCTGTTTATTTGTGTAGGTTATCTGGACATACGAAAGTGTGTTAAGTCAAGTTCGGCAAAAAGGCGAGGCATCTCATGTGTAACTATTTCCACAGACCTGTTTTGGGGCTTGCCATTATTATGTTTATTGGTATTTATTGTTTCTCGTATATTAATGAGTTTAGAGAATAATATGGATTTGGCACACAATGCCACATTCCCAAAATGACATACTGACGCAAAATGACACAGCAAAATGTGTTTTCTCAAAATGTCACATTAGCAGAATGCCACACTAGCAAAATGACACATTCGCAAATTGTCTTTTCACAAAATGCCAAACTAGCAAATGCCACATTATCAAAATGTCATATACCTATGTAAAGGTTTTTTTTTATTTAAAGAGTAATAACGACCCATAAATGTGCCATAAAAGCCGTAGTCCACTCGCGCCGGCCTAATACTACCGGTACCTCTCACTCCTCAAGTATTTCAAGTCGGTTATTTTCCCAGTTGGCTACCACTGCTTAATAAAAGCAGAAAACCTGTAATCCCTAATAATCTTATACTGGACTTTATATAAGTGTTTGTCTTGGGTGATAATAAGCAGTGCTTGTCCCTTTAGGTTGAAGAGGGTTGGTGGCAAGGTCGCCGCCAGAACCGTGTCGGCGTGTTCCCTTCAAACTTCGTCGTGATGCTGGATCCACCGCAGCCGGCGCCGCCCTACGAACCTGCGCCTGCTCTTCCGCCTAAACCTGGTGAGTGTATCAACATTTATTATTTCAGATTAGACACTCTAGCAATTAGTTGGTCAGAATTACAGTGTCTCTAGAATAAATTATACAATTGTTTGAAATAAAGAGATCCGTTCGATAAATAAGACCAAAGTGATCGACGTGGTTCAAAGGATTGTCTCAATTATGTGGCAATGGTCAGGGCACATAATTCGCAGAACCGATTGCCGCCGGGGCAGAAAGGTTTTGGAGTAGCAACTACGAACTAGATGATGTTGACAATTACATGTTTTCCCGCAGCAACTCTCGATTGTGCTACCTTATTGTACCGCAGTTTCCGCCCTATATCCCCGGGAGTCTCTACAATGTAGTAGTTTTAATTAAGTTACTATCTGGTTATGCCCACCATCAACAAAGTGTCTGAAGCTACCTTAGTTCGTAATAATATGGGAATAGAATAGAAAATAGTCATTCCTGGACCGTCACAAACGTGGATAACGCTTTACCTATTGCATTTAATTCATGTGCAAGTGCATATTGCAAATATCGGCACTGCATGCGTTAGTAAAGTAAATAAAATGCAAGAATGTTATGTAGTTCAAATCGCGCTCATAAAACGAATGTCCTTCAATTATTCATGGACTACAATGTACTATATTACCACGCATATATAGGCACCTACTTAACACTGTTTGATAATTCTCACACGAACGTGATTCATATTAATATAAGTTTATGTATTTGTACAAAGCTGTTCGTCATGCAGTCTCCTTGTGGACGTTATTTGCTTTAATTGAATCAATGAGATCAGACCGCAGGGGACGAAGCGCTTATCATTGTTGTGTACAGCTTCCGTCAATGTAAAGCCGGTCGCTTTAATATTTGCGTGTGAATAAAATTGTATTATTATCAGACTTTCTACTGAACCATGTGTAACTAAACAACCTGAACAAATTAAAGGTAGAAATTCTTTGTTGCGTATAAACGCTGCGTGTGTATAACATGGGCAGATGCATTTTTTATTTTAAGTGCATTTTTTTATTATATTAATAAAACCCTTCGGGATATAACTTTTTTATACAAGTATTACATAGTTATATTGTTCGGTGCGTTCGTTTTTGCGTCAACACACGATTGTTGGTATTGTGATATCGTAATTATATAAACAACTAGCGGGCCGCCTCGACTTAAACCCTCGGATTAAACTATTTTCAGCGCAACTTTCTTATTTTTTTCTAAAAACATAAAAACCTTCTCCTCACAATAACAAACACAACAAAAACAGAATAAGCGAAATCAGTTCAGCTGTTCTCGAGATTTGCGCTTAGCAACACATTCAGCGATTCATTTTATAGAAAGAAGATTTGTAATACCTAATAACTTCTGTCATTTAATATTTTTAACTTCTACTTATCAAAAAAACTGTTTTCTTTTTAGTATTGTCAATACTTAATATAAATACTTTTTAGCAAAATTATACTCTAAGACAGCCGTTTCGCTTCTCAAACCCGTCAAAGTCGCTAAATTACACCTAGTTCAAGTAAATGCAGATAACTTTAGAATACCGATTTATTATTTAAAGTATGCTTTCCGTTCTTATACATAAGCCATTGTAATATTTGCTATGTATATAATACGCGCAATGGAACCTCGACCTTTAGACAAAATATCATTTTTTTCTCTGTACAACTGAAATTCAACGTAAAGTCAGAATATAGTTAAAAAACTAAAACTCGTTCATTATATGTCAATTCTACGAAATTATCAAAATGTTTTAGTTTCAGAAGTAATACCTGTACTATTAAGTATTCTGTGGTTTTACTGTATTTACAACAAAGGTTTTACTGTATTTAAGATAAGCGAGTTCCAGTATTATACAATGCTTCATTGAGTCCAAAAATTCGGTGTAACAAAGCATAAAGGAAACTTATGTTAACTATAATGATAAACCCGAACCTTAAAAAATATTCATAGATATGAACTTCACACTGAACATACGACATGGTTGTTTTGTGAGTACAGAGTCAAGTAATTAACAACTTGCTAGCTAAATCGACTGGCCTGTTGGTTAGTGATTCTGACTGCTGAACCATAGATTCAATTCGGACTAAATGTTTGTGAGATGAGCAAGATTATTTGTTTATTTTTATGTCTGGGTGTAATTTATCTATAAGTAATATGTATTTACGAAAATACAAATATATTCATCAATTGTCTCGTTGCCACAGTACAGGCTCTCTTGTTTAAGGCCATGTGTGTTATCCCAATATATTATTATTTAACTATATTTGACTTTAGCTGTAAACAATAATGGTATCTATTTCTATACAGTAAAGGAGCTGTGTCGCGTGCTATTCCCGTACTCGGCAGTGAACGAAGACGAGTTGACGTTAGCCGAAGGGGAAATTGTAACGATCGTCTCTAAGGATGCTCCTGATCGCGGTTGGTGGCGTGGGGAGCTTCACGGAAGAGTTGGTCTCTTCCCAGACAACTTTGTACAACTGCTGCCAGCTGGTAAGTACCTATTTGTAAAGATTTTAAGGTTCCGTTTTCTAGGACATACATACATAAAGATCAGTTTTTGTACATTCGTAGCTATTTTTTAAAATCCGATTTAAATGAAATTTTGCGCGTGTTTGAGTCAGTCCCTGGATGGTTTAGATTCTCAGTTGGACTCCGGAGGTGGCGCTGCAGGGCGTCTGTTGGGTCCGCTAGATTTATATATTTACAATTTATATTGACAATCGTCAAGGAATCGTAAAGATAAATAATGCGCGATCGCGGTAATACCCGAACATTGATAATTTTTGTAGTTGATTACAAAAATTGTCAATATAGTTCGGGTATTACCTTATATTTAATCAATGTCTTTAACTGAACTCTAAGAGTTCATATTCGCACGTATTTGTGTTTTATTTTTAACTCTCTAATGTTGAAAGGTTTTAATATGTCGCGTTGTTGATGTCAAACGGATTTTAAAGAAAGTTTGTTTGAAAGATCAAGGTTTCACGCATTCTATTCTACTAATTTCAAATTGATGTCCTTTTTCGTCAAACATGTAAGATACATATTTGTAGTGCTTGTGTTGTCTTTTTTATACTACCATGGTGACAAAACATTTTACCTTATATGAGTACAGGAGACCTGTACTCAGTAATTTCGCTGCGGTCTTCTGTAAGGTAGCCTTGTCTAGTCGGGCTTGCTCGCCTGTATGGTATCCTACCTTTCTTTTTTTTAATAACTTGTTAATGTCATCACTTAATGGCCAATACATGTTACTGGCAACCTACATGAGGTTTAAAAACAAGTTTTTTTTCTCTCTATTATTAATATCAGTTCAGTGAAGCCTTAAATTAGAAGTTGAATAAAGGTACTGAAATTAAAATTATATTATTCAAGCAGATGTTATGTTAATTAAAAAGTACAGCTGCAGACTGTATTCAAAGTAATATTAGGTCTTTTTAAACCTTCGCGAGTTATACCTACCTGATGGCCTACAGTGAGATTCCTTGTTTTGGAATATCTTGTTACTAGCTTCCGCCCGCGGCTTCGCCCAAGCATGCATTCCCTAGGAAACAGAGTTTTTTTCCGGGATAAAAAGTGACCATGTGTTATTTCAGACTATAATCTATCTCTATGCCAAATTTAATCCAGATCCGTTAAATAGTTTTTGCGTGAAAGAGTAACAAACATCCATACATTCTTACAAACTTTCACGTTTATAATATTAATACAGTTTAGTATAGATTTAGACAAAAGAAAAATGTGGGTTGGCGGATGAAAAAAGGGTTTAGAAATGCGAAGGTGGCTAACAAGTATACGTAAGAAGTTACCAAAACTTATGAATGATTGCTAGAACTGTAGCACCAATGTGTGTGAGTGATGCCGATTGAAAGAAATAAACTCGATAGGGTTTTGTGATGGAATACGTTTATTTAAAAATGTATCCCTAAATGAGCAATGAAGACCTGTATACTCACGTACAGAAACACAACCGTGTTCTTCTCCGGTGAATGCAGAGATAGATATTTATACTCATGAGTATTTACATATTCATGAGTATACATATAAATACTCATGAGTATTTCCACAACTCCAGATCCTGAGGCGACCTTGTCCATCGATTGCCCGCAACCTTTACCAGGTCGTCGGTCCACCTTGTTGGAGGTCTGCCCTCGTTTCGTCTTCCAGTTCTTTTTTTAATATTACACAATAATTTTAAAACCCGCAAAACTACAAATACTTATGATGTATTGTTACCGTCATACTGAGTACGTTTATCTACTTATAGAAACAATACCGTGCTATTGATGCGCAAATTCATGTTCAACTCCGTATGGACATGATGTAATGAGCTATTTTTGTACTAAACCTTCTATATATATAAACCAGTACATATAAGTTTATTGTATAAGCGAAGGAAATCAAAGGTAGATACCGTGACTAATCATACCATGATAAAATAGTACATAAGCTTTCAGACGCGAAAATCCTACTTCTTACTAATATTATAAACGCGAAAGTTTGTGAGAACTTATGTACCTATGTATGTTTGTTACTCTTTCAGGCAAAAACTACTGAACGGATCTGGATAAAATTTGTCATAGAGATAGATTATAAGTCTGGAATAACACAAAAATCTCTGTTCCCGAGAGATTGAAGCTAGTATTACATAAAGGATGGTCAAATAAAAGCTAATGGTGCTCCCACGGTCGAGGCTATAACGTACTAGCTGCCGTCTGCGGTTTCACTTGCGTGGCCTATAGCACTTAAGAATAGTGTAGCTTCCTATATATGATAGAACTTTTGGCATCGGATAAGTAGTTTCAGAGAATTCCTTACACCCAAATTCACATCGGAAATGAATTCGGTTGACTCAGTTACTTCCCACTTACCACTGAGCGGCGAGATGAAACCCAAAATTTGTGTGATCCACAAATATTCTCATTGTGAGTGTACAATATGTCTGCGAATTGTTTACTTTTCTTTAAAAATACAACTCCCGCACTAGGAAACAAGCCCTGACTCGCGGGGGATTTTAGAAACATAATTCACAGGTACAAATTTGAATTAATGAATATATTCTGTATCTATGTACCTCAACACAGGGTTTTTACGTGTGTTGTAAAAAGAAAATGTAATATAATATGCAACTTATTATGGGGCACGGCTCCTTTTCTCTATCAACAGAGCGAGAGAGAGAGAGTTTAAGCATTTATCTACACCCGCTGCCCTAATGCGAGTTAAAGAAAATAATAACCAATGCTCTATAAATTCCCCAAATCAGGGCACCACACTTACGATCAAGGAGAGAACTATCGCTATACTATAAATACCTACTTCAAAACGTTAGTAGTTTTATTTTATTCCTGTGAAACAGAACGTACGGAAAGAGTATTCCCAAAGGGTAAATATATGACGGATTTAGGTCGCTTTGTGACTGGGGTCGGATTCTTGTTCATTTATTTGTTGCCAGTTTTAGCGACCGACGGATGTTTCAATATACAAAGCTCGAGTGCCCTTTTCTAGACTAGAAAGCCTTTTGAATATTCGGCCTAAATAATATCGACCGTTCTAAAACATTGCGTAATATTCGAATTGAATGACGTATTAGTTAGTTAGTACCTACTTTAATGTTAAGTACCGTAATACTTTGTTTTAGTAAATGTAGTCCACTCTAATATCATAAAAGATAAAATGTTGTCAAATGAAAATTTACTAGAACATAATAAATTGGTGTAATACAATACTTATGACAACTGCAATTCTTAATGAGAAATAACTAGCTGTTTTTGGTTTTTGTAATATATTTGTAATTATGCTGCTAAACTGGTAAATAGGCACCAGTAAATACTTAATGGCTTGAGCAGTGACTACAGTTTACGTTTTTTTAACGTAGTCAAAAAAGTTATAATTTAGTGGTTCTGTGTTTATTTTATGTGAAATAGGCCCATAATTTTAACAACTTATGATCTTTCTTTATGATTTAGAACGGTATATTATATAAAAAATACCTTGTCCATCTTTATAGCTATGGCTATCTGCGAATCTGGCTATCTCGCAAGCGTAGGCGTAGCTTCAATCAATATTTAAATGTTGACATTATTGTGAGACACTATCCATTCGTTGATCACGTATTTAATTAACATTCGTAGTTACTCAAACGTGTAAATCTTGCTGCAAAATTGCTTAACTATAAGACGAAAATACGCGATTTATTTCGTACTAATAAATTTGCATAGTTCAAATGCAGAATTTCATAACTTGTGACACATTTTAATATAGTCATAGATCATTAATAAAGCGTTAAATAAAGTATATTAGGTGCCGAAGTTAATTTTGCCTCGATTAGATTTTGCCGTGGGAAGCGAAAACGCGTTTTTTTTATTCGGGTCTCGCGGCATTTGGACGTCTCGCGCTACTTTTCACTCGTGTTACGAATTGTTGACATATATAAATAGCTTTACAGGGGTAATTCCCTTGGGGCATCATGTTTATTTAGTTGTATAGCAACTCCAGGAGCATTATTGGCCTGTTGTCGACCCCTACATCTTGTACCACTAGAGTTTTGTATTATGGGTAACCCTAAGATAAGAAACAGACCACTGTGTATTTTTATTTGACTGTGGTCTGCTGTAAGGCGATGGCCCTTCCCCCACCAGATTTGTTCATTAAAAAATGTAGACAACGCAAATAGTTAGGTGAATAGGTAGTAAAACATAAGCTATCTAGCACTTATCTCAACAAGGTAGTAGCAGTCCAATGACAAACATCTGATGTAATGCCCACACCTTCTTTGCGTTTATTTATGGTATAGTACTCTTCTAAACAATAATGACATGATGCTTAACTTAAAACCTGTTTTCAAATTTATCATCGATAATGTGTTGCCATACTAAATATAACGAATGGTGTTTTACGGTGTTTGTTTAATTTGAGTAGGTAGGTACATATTTGTTGCTTGACTTGTGTTGTTTTAGTATACTATCGGATTTCTGATTTTATGATAGAACCTTTTACTGCTCCATGGTTAAAAAATGTGAGTTCGTGTAAATTTATAAATCGATGCCTCCTAAGTATACTGAGTCAACTAACAAATTTTGAGAATTGCACTTTTAGTATATTATACAACAATTAAATAATTTCCTATTTACCTGTAAAAAATAAAATTCATATCTCCATAAATAACATTTAATTTACTTTGATTAGTTATTTTTTCTTGGTTGTATTAACAATTTTATATAACTTTTCGCTCTTCTCATCGGCTTCCTGTAAAGTTATTAGAAGTATAGTTGACTCAGTATACTTAGGAGCCGTCGAAATATTGTTTTTATGTAATGCTCTGTGTAATTTTTGTTGGTTAGGTATGCTTTATGTTATAGGTAATTAGGTAACAATACTATTGCAACTTAGTTACCTGTCGATCTTCTTCGTACCATTTGGTTAGTGGCCAACTTGGCGACAGAATTAGTTTAGATCGTCTATATTTAGGCCTCTGTCGTGATCTAACGACCTGTCGATGACTGAGCCGCTTTCGTATTTGATGTTTTTAAAAACCCAAAGTAGGTACCTACGTAATACAATTGACTTTCTAATTAAGCGTGTTATTATTCCATTCCGTGTTATAATACACTCCCTAAAATTAGCAAGGTTAAATTAATAATACCAGTGTATGTATACAAGCGGCACGCACCGACTTGGCTCTGGTTGAACTATTTTGATTAGGGATTGAGTTTCCAAAAATCCTTAGTGGATTCTTCGAGATGTAAAATGAACCTATTTTTCATATTTCAACTTTTAAGACTTAGTAGGTAGGTTTTGGCTGCGCTTTGACCGTCAATCAACACAAACGATTTTATATATGTATACGATTAAAATAGGTACAATAATATGTGATGACGTAAACTGCGTAACTTGTGCAAATGCAATCGTTCTGCACGACACGCAACGTTAACATGTCGTCATGCCTATTTAAACTAGAGTATGTAATCGTATGAATCTGTGATTCTTTACCACGCGATCTGTTAAATCTAATACATATTCTCTGTTGTCTATAGGTATGTCGCTTTTCACTACTAAACTGCTGATCCGATCATCATGAAATTTGACAAAGAAATAGTGGTCTTGGGGCCTTCCCTCATACCATCTATCTCTTTGTCAAATTTCGTAAAACGTACCTACCATATTTCCTTAAATATGGTACGTTTTATCGCTCTCAATCCCATATGCACGTGGGCGGAGCCGGAAGAAACGGCCAGTCTTATATAAATAATAAGTGTACTAAAATTTCACTATAAATTTGGACACTACATATAGTTAGTTATTTGTCACAAGATTATTAAATTTAGAATGGCAATTTTGCTTCACGACGAAGGAGAGGTCACGATCCTATTAACCACTCCCAAGAGTTTGTCCATGAATCTATTTACATTTGCTACATTATGATTATCTTTAGATAAGTGCTAGGTATCAGCTGATTTTGCAAAATAAGGTAAACTAATTTTCCTTAATATTATCTTGTTATAAGATCAAAGTAGGGAGCCCATATTTACTGGTTTTCATCATCCCAATTGGTTCCCTCTTGGTTTTCTTCAGACTCCTTGGGCATTTCGAGTAACTATATTTTCCAATTTTAATATTTATGTTATAAGTCCTTCAGTTTATTTTAGAATAGAAAAGCAGTGGAAAATATATTTCCTAAGTACATTACTAAAATTCTGAAGTTTTACTACTATAAAATCACATGAATAAGCGAAACTTTAGAACAAATCACTTTACAATGTAAAAAACACGTACTATAGAACTCAAGTGTCAAATGTTCTTCACATGACAAATGGCCAGTGGAGCTAAAACAATAATAACAATGTTGGTACGTTAGCACGAGTATCGCACGATTACCGCACAGGCACAAACACATATGTACACTACACAGCCTGTTAGTAAACACCGCCCACTCTAGTTTAGTATTCGATGTTCTGCTATTGACATTTCTCATGAAGGTTGCGGACCAAGTCGTGATTTTGCGTAACTTGCCTCAGCACGGTTGTCTCGACACTGTCTTTTTATAACTAGTTGCCTCACTATAAGCGTTGGTGTAACACCAATGTTGCTTGTTCCATTCATTTTATCGATATAAATGATTTTCTAAAAATGGTTTTTGAAAGTGAGTTGTTTTAAAGTTAATGTGGATTTTTTAAAACCTTTTTTTTCGACTTTCATCAAGTTTCACATTGAATTATGTTTGTTATCAAAGTTCAAAATATTAATTGTGTTAAAGATTTGTGTTGATGGTATCTTAATGACATCATGTTTTAAAATCCTATTATCGTTATTAAATTGTTGTGAAAATTAATTACAAAAAGAGGATACGTAGTGCTGAGTTATAAGTGATACAGGAAATGTTTAGTTTTTATATTTGCAATTTTTTTTTGTTTTTTTTTCCTTAGTCTTCGAAACCTAAATCAATTTGTAGCTGTCTAGGCAATCTTTAGTAAGTTAAGAACCTAAGTTCGGTTTCCGGATCGGCGCTATTGTTATTAAGTTTTGTGTTATGTTTCCTAAGTCTAAAAATATGAGTTTATAGTTCTTCTTCTTAAAAAGACAAACACCCGCACTAGAGAACAAGCTCTGTGTTGCGGGGGACTTTACAAACATACAATTAACGGACACAAATTACACCCAGACTCAGAACAACTCTTTGTGGGTCACACAAAGTTTTGTCCTTGTGTGGGAATCGAACTCACAAGCTCGTGCGCTGCAGGCACATACTGTACCCCCTGGACCACCAAGGCAGTCCAAGTTGAACACAGGAACCTTAATTCTTTTTAGTCGATATAAGTCATTTATAGTATCTAATACTGTGCATATATAAACATAAGCTTTAATATAAATATAGCGCACCCACACAAAGATAAGATACGGCATTTTTTGTCTTATTATTAACCAACACAAGGTATAAAATTGCCTAATAGCATATCTCCTTTTACGTCATTGTTCTACTGTAGAAGGTGTGATATATAAGCAGTATGTATACATGGAAATGTAAACTATACCTACTGTTTACTAACATCATATATTTGACCATGACAAGTAGATACTTTTGTTAAGCGTGACATAATTATGCTAATAACCTCCCTTTATTGTTCATTGAGTTATGTATGAGCTTTTGGGGCCCTCTTCATATTGTGTTTTAAATCTTTGCTGGAATAATTAAGTAACGCGTGAGCATTGAGTGTTGACCGTGATGACTGTGTATTTCTAATATATTTTTTTCTAAACACAAGTAGCTAGGGAACTATGCAAACAATTCACATACATACAGCCAGTATTGAAATAAATATTTATGGATTATAAAAAAAATGTCGTGATCTCACAATACTGCGCCGCTTTGGTAAGAAGGTGACCATTTAATCACTAGACCATTCGTGCAGTCAAATTTATTACGTGTTTGTAAATTACGTATTACGTATTATAATTTTTATATTTAATTTTTATGTGTAAATGTATGCCTATGGGACTTGTACCTGACAATAAACATTTATTATTATTATAAATTACTTTTAGGGAGCAACTCGAATGTATCAAACATTCCAACAAAATATTTCCGCGCGGAAAACCTAAAACTGATTGTCAGTATCTTTAAATATAATATATAGCTGGATATTAAGCAGTTTACCTAGTCACGTACTGGTTACGTGACTAGGTAACTACAACTTAAAAATTCTGCCAATAAATTTTATTAGCCTACACTATGTATAAAAAAAAACCACACAAATACTCTAGTAGTTGGATACCAGGCCATTTTCAAAATTCTGACAATAACTTAGCCTACACTATTTATAAAAAAAAACAGATAAAAGAAAATCTTTCCTTTTTCAGGAGCAGCAGATGTCGAGGAGAAGAAGCCCGATCGGCCGCCAGCCAAAACCGCTACCAACGCCATTTACCCTATCCTGAATAAGTACTCGGAAAAAACTTCATCTGTTAAAGAACTAACCACATCTAAAATAAGGTACTTGCCTATGTTATATTTTATACCACTTGAGTCGCAAGTAAGCGTTAGCCCCGCCTATTTATTTGACTGTGGTCTTCTGTAAAGTGGAAGACATTCCCCGGTTGGTTTTTCTTGCTTGAATGGTGCTATCCCTCTTTTCTGCTTTCGGGGATAGTGCTTACGCCACAAAAGTTAATCTATCTTATTACCCATAGCAAAATACAACCAATGGCAATCTTAGTAGTATTCGTTATATTAACGATAATATGGCACCTGAAAACTGTTTTAACATAGCCAGCTTATCTATATTTCTAAAAGATTATGAAGTCATTTACTTAAGTCTTAATCATGACCTTGGATAACGTAATATTGATGAAGATATTTGTACGAAACTCGTTTCTGGTCCCCTTCTCTTAATTTTATATAATGCAGTTTTGTTGACGACACTTGAAATGATGCAAAGTGCTTTTTTGAGCTATTGGGCGTTAAAGTGGGTTTTATTATGTTTTCTTTATTTATTCATCTTCTTTCTTTTTAAAAACCTAGCCCTGTGCTGTGGGAGAATTTACGCTCAAACTTTTTAAGGATCACACAAAGTTGGGAATGGAACCCGTTGTTGTGTCGCTCCAAGTACTAGTCGCGAGTAATAGGTATCCCGCTGTATCAGTAGTGTGTTAACCACCTTAACTTTAGCCTACGCTTGTTAGTCATACGTTGCCAATTTTTGTAAGATTTCTACTTACTGTAGTGACTGTAGCAAGGCTTGCGTCAGTAAATTTGATCGGCTTTCAAAATGACAGCTAGTGCCCATTTCGTACTGTATTGCAATAATTTAGTAAGTATCAAACTAATCACTACTGTAAAATAAATGCACGCCTGATTTTGCTTCATGATGATCCAATCTTGTGTCATAGATTTCAATCTTTGATCCAGTCTTGTGTCATAGATTTCAATCTTTGTATAACCCTAATATTTCGTAGAACGGGAGTTGTATTTTGAGAAAACTACGAACATTCGATTGGCATGTTGGTCCAGCGGTTAGTGACCCTGACTGCGTAGCCGGAGGTTGTGGGTTCAATTCGCACATAGGTAAAAACTTTGTGTGATTCATAAAATGTTTGTTTCGAGTCTAGTTTTAATTTGTGTGACATAAAAACGCGTCTCCCGCGACACAGAGCTAGTGTGCGAGATGCCTTAAAAGAAAAAAAAATACAATTCTTCTAAACACGTGTGATCAATCATGAATGTAATCAGATACCTACCTACCAAATGAGAATCAATTTTTTACACCTCTTTCTCGCCCGTAGTTGTGAATTTGTAATGAACTTAATATCCAGTTTGAAATCTGTATGATGTTATTAAATGAACAAGCCCATTGAGTTTTTTTGTTAATTGAGAAAGCAACATTTTAGATGGATACTTGTTTAGAGTTGACACGGCCGGCTAACGGGTTTATCTTGTTGATGTCTCTTTAATAATAACATATAGCCTATGTCCTATTCCAATGTGTCAGGTGATGAGTGAGAGTTAAACCTTTTTCTGACAGATAACAAACACGAAAAAAAAAACTGCCAAATCCAAGAGCCGTTCTGAAGTGATGCTCTGTCATACATGTGGCAATTGGTTTTTTAATTAAGAAAAATAACACTGTAAATTTTCATTAAAATCTGTTCGAGATTGAGCAATAAACATATTCACAAACTATCGCATTTTTCATATTAGTTGAGGTTGGGCACCATACTAGCGAGCAAGCCCAACTGGGGAAGTACCTCCACTTTACAGAAAAACACAGTCATAGTTGTTTGGCTGTGTACACACAATATCTACACAGCGGTGTAGTTGTGTTCCTGTTTGTGAGTACAGGTCTTCAGCGCTCATTTAGTGATGCGTTTTGTAAGAAACGTATTCCTATCCCAGGGATACTCCATCTTAAAGCCCTGATGTAGAAAAAGGGTTGGCTACACGCAAGTATACCTCTGGTATTTTAAGCGTCCATTGGCTACGGTAACTGCTTGACTTTAGGTGGGACGTATGCTTGTTTGCCACCCAAGTGGTATAAAAAGTAGGATTTAGTGTTTCATGTTACATTTTACATAATTTATATGTTTCTGTTTCAGTGTGCACAAAGAAAATACGTCAAGTAAGGAGACAAGCACACAAAGTACAGTCACGCACACAAATAAGAACGAGTCGGAGAAAATAATACACAATGAGACTCTTAACGATGGATCTTTGGAACAAGTAAGTATTGTTTCTGCCCGCGGCTTTTCTCGAGTGGTATGTCGAAATAAAGTATATATATAGCCTATAGCACTCGGGGATAGTGAAGCTTTGTATTAGTGAAAGACAAAACTGGATGAGATATAGTAATATAGATATTAGGTTCTCAGATTACTTGCTACATCTAAACGTTACCTTATTATAATATAGCTGTTGCCTGCGGCTCTGCCCGCGTGGATGTCGGTTATCGCTGTAAAATGTAGCCTATGTGTTATTCCAGACCATAATCTATATCTGTGTCAAATTTTATCCAGATCCGTTCAGTAGATTTTACGTGAAAGAGTAACAAAAATCCATCCATCCATTCTTACAAACTTTCGCATTGATATATATTTCCCGATGTGTTTTGTTTTTAAGGATGGACATTTGTGGGTTGCCATTTGTGTAAATAATAACTGCTGACGTAATCACGATATCAACCCCCCCCACCCACCATGTCATCAAAAATAAGCAAAGCAAAGCCCCCCCCGTGCAGGCTTACTATTATGATTGAGCAGCAATTAAAGAGTATTTAAAGAATACTACGCGGCCCGTCCCGCCTCCCCAAACAATAGATTTTCCATCGTTTGCAAGACTTACTATCTCTTTCTTACTTATTTAAATTTCTTTCGAAAAAGACCAACGTCACGTTTCTATATACTTACGTAATACTTACTCAAAATTAATGTATTTAATAAGGTTATGTACATCAAGTAACAAGTAAAATGAAAAGGTGTTATGAGCCAATTTTCTTGATCAGTTTGCTGTCAAGAGCCATGAGAACTGTGGTCGATATCGATATTGCTCACACAGCAAATTCAAACACCTACATACGTAGACATAGACGTGAGGTGATATCATATTTGATCAATTTGATTTAACTTGAATAACGGGGTTGCCAGCACTCGGATACTAATAATATGATTAATGATAAAAAAATTGTTTAATCTGTATTGTTTCAAATATTATGTAGATCTTAATGTATTTGATTTGATGACCCAAGCTCATCTAATTCTAATAAATTACCAATTACTTGTCATAAGTCGTTAATTAATTCATAGCCCAAGGCTTTCTTTGCATAGATCTAATATATTGCCAATATATTAAAATATAATTTCCATAACTAATTAAATTCTATGTTTGTTTAAACCATATCGCCACTTAACAACTGCATTATCTCTGTTATCTATTGATAAAATGATATTAATAAGTACTTCCATTGCAGGTTAAAAAACCCCCAGTGCCATTGAAGAAAAGTCCAACGCCGACGTCGGGCGTGGGCGGCCTATTCAGTGGGCTGAAAAACAAAATGTTGTCTACAGACAAGTGAGTATATGTTTATTATTTTGAAGGTAGTTGTATATAAATGACCGCTGACGGAGCGTTCGATCTTCCGCATAGTGTGCCTGTTATTGGAACGAAGTTCCTTATCGCGCGTTGTGAAAGGGCTAGACGGAAAAAAATCTTACGAAAAGTTGTCACGATACTTTTTGCTATAGTAAGCTGTGCGGCGTGCGCATGTTTCTCTGTCTGTCTCTCTCTCTTATAGAAAGCAAGCCAGATAACATTATAATAATATATTTATATTAAAATATTAATATTATTAATTAAATTATAATTTAATTATTTATTTAACATAATAAAAAATAAAATAAAAATATGTGTGTTATGTGGAACTTCGTTCCATCCGGGTGTCCCTTGACACCTCTCAAGTTTTTTAGTTATTTTATTTCGTTCAATTAAGTGTCATACAGGTCTTCATCGCTCATCGAAACTTTTTCCTATCCCAGGGATAATATATACCATCTTAAAGCCTTGGTGTAAAAAAATGGGTCGACAACAAGCAAGTGATACCTCTGCAAGCGTTCACAGGTTACGGTTACTGCTTAACATTAGGCGGGCCGTATGCTTGTTTGTCACCCTAGTAGTATAGTAATTTAGTTGTGGTGTTCTTTAAAATTTGTTCCCTGTGAAAACTTGTAGTTGGCCATATTCTGCTTTAATGTCATTATTTTTGTCATAAAACCTATAAAATAGTTAAATACAATTAATGAATATAATTTGAATGTAATTTCTAGAGAGAAATCATCATCGACGACAGTATCGAGTAGCGGCAGCAGCAGTGGCGGCGAGTGGGACCGGCCCGACGGTGGCGCGGGGAGCAAGCCCGCGCACCCCGCGCCGCCGGGACACCCGCCGCCCCCCGCCGCCAACAATAACAATACCTTCGATCATATAGAGCGCAATTCTATACTCAATGATCCTAGGGCAGGCCGGTATGTATTTAACTTTCATTGCGGGAAACTTTACAATCAATTCACGGACACGAAGTACGTCCAGCCTCTAAACAATTTTTTTGCGGGATACAGATTGTTGTTTCCAAATCTGGGAGTACTATGACTCTATGAAATGTAGTTAGTCTTTACACCGGTCTTATTACTTAGTGCAGAAAAGATATTTATCGTATCCTACTTACATTATAAACGCGAAATTTTATGAGAATGCAAAATCTAGTTAAATGATGATTTTTATGATATAGTATTGTTTCCTTATGTTGCCTTATACATAAAAATAGCAAATAAGGTTATATTTAATTTTCAAAACTAGCACAGACGCTGCACGCCAGCGGTGTTGTGTCATTTGAAAAGTCAAGCAGCATTGGTATTGTATAAAGTATTGTTTTATTTTTCAGAGTAAAAGCACCAAGACGACGACCACCTAGCCAAACACTTCGCGATGACATCCCACTACAAATAGGGCTAAGCAATGGGCACGAAGGTAAGACATGTTCCTTATAACAATATACAATTAAGGTAAGGTTTATAAAGAGTCGGCAATGCACGAGTGATGCCCCTGGTGTGTTGCAAGCGACCATAGGGTAACTGCTTACCATCAGGCGGCCCGTATGCTTGTTTGCCTCCTTGGTAGTTTAAAAAAAAACTGGAAGACACTGTTTTCCCTTGTGGCATTTATTACGATATTAGCACTCCGTCCAGTCTTCTAATGGGTGGAGATTTATTTAGTTTTATATTTATCAAATAAAATATAGCTAGCATAAGCTATATTTTATTAAAATACGGAACCCTAAATAATCCCTATTCGATAATTAAATGGCATATCCATTCTACTAGTGAATTTTTTTTAATTGGTCCAGTAATTTTAGGGTTAATTTATTACAAACATACAAATCTTTTCTATTTATAATATGGGGTCGTTCAAGTATTACGTAAGCGCTTAAGGGGGCCGGGGGGGGGGGGGGCTTTGCTTTGCTTATTTTTGATGACATGGTGGGTGGGGGGGGTTGATATCGTGATTACGTCAGCAGTTATTATTTACACAAATGGCGACCCACAAATTGTCTATCCATGAAAACAAAACACACCGGGGATTCCCACAAATAATGAATACGTTATAGGTACTCGCTTAGAAGCAAGTGAGGTAATTACCGCGCGCTACTCACTTGTCACTTGTCTAAATTTCTTTCGTCAATCTATTGTTTCGTTTCGAATGACGTTTTGACGTATTGTAAGCAAATCAAAGCACGTTAATAATAATAAATATTTCTTTATTGTACACCACATAAATCTTACAAAAATGAGGAAGAAGAAAAACAGTAAAATAACCTTAACGTATGTACAATGGGCGGTCTTATCGCTAAAGCGATCTCTGCCAGACAACCTTTGGATGGACTTGCGGATAGGAAAAGCGGCTGTTGATGGTATACAGACATATACAATAAATATACTACATAAATACATACCTATGCAAACTAACTATATAAACTTATTTAATATATATACCTACATTCTAGCAATTTAATAAAATGAGCATTACTAAAACGAAATAATTAAATTTTATAATCCTACTAATATTATAAATGCGAAAGTTTGTAAGAATGGATGGATGAATGTTTGTTACTCTTTCACGTAAAAACTACTGATTTTAAACAAAACAAACAATCCGTTGTGTAGTCCTTTTATCACCAGTCCACACATTTGTTTACTATTTAGATTATTAATGCTTGACCTTATGAGTTTATTAACCTAAGATAAGTTATTTTATAACTATAATAATTGTAGCCATTGCACGGTTACCTAACAGATCATTTTTAGAAACCGATGACTAATACTAATAAAAACATAAATGATTTATAGCACCGAACTAGGATCATACCATGACATCCTTAGAGATATTATTTTTTTTTAAATTCGTAAGATGTCAAATTTATTAGCAAACTTTATGGGTTGTTAAAAATTCAAATGGGAGATATTATGTGTGCAAAGTCCGATGGGACGGCAAGCCAACACGACGCAGATATATATCGGCTAAAAGCCCAACGGCGGCTTTTGTGTTTTCTGAGGCACGGGGTGTAATTTCCGCAAATTTCCAAATCCATTGTAATTTTTATGACAGAATAATACAATATCTATTCATATTATATCCTGGACATCGAACCCGGGACCTTGCAAAGCAGTATTCTATAACTACTTGTAATTACCGGGTCGGGCCAGTATGTGTATTGGGTTTTCTGTTAAGAAATTCACAATATTATGTGAATTTCTTAGAAATCACAAAATGCATGGTAGATGAATTTTGGATGCTTTTATGGTCATATTATGAATGTGTGTTTTAATGTCATTAGCAAATGTTGCTTGTGAAATGGTAATTATTTGCTAATAAAATTTGTGTAACATTGAATCGAGTATTTCGCGTGATTCCGTACATTTAGCACGCCTATCATGCGAGTATTTCAGTAGCCGACCTTGTTATGTCGACTAGTTAACAGCTAAGACTAGGTCGATTATATAATAAGTCGTTATGGTTTATTATTGAAATGTAGAAATGCATGATCAACTGCTGATACTGGGGCTAAATCATGACGATCTTAATAGAAGATTCATTAAAAGGCAATTTTATTTCTTAAAGCTAAGAAATAAAATTTCCTTTTAATGAATCTTCTTTTCATTGAAAGGCAATTTTATTTCTAAAGTTTTCATTTTTCGGAATTAAGGTCGAAAATAAATCGCTATATGGATGTCATAGTACGGTCCATGAAGCTAATCAAATTGTAGCATATTTTCATTTACTTTGGATGCCTTTAGCTTATGAAAGAAACTAAAAAAAATACACTACTGCGTACAGAGAAAAAAAAGGCTTTTCTTTAGTTCCGCGTCAATTTCTTATTTCAAGGTCATGACCGCCTTTTGTGTACACACGACACATGTATAATACAAAATCGCAACTCTATTCAGTTTCCCCATCTGACTCACGTTTGAACGCTTACTCATAGACGACCTACTTTCATTTTCAGCCGAAAAACCACCAGAAAAGGCGGAACGGACAGAAAGACCGCCGGAGATAACAACCAGGCAAGAAGAGATCAAACCGCGCGCGCGAGAGTGGGAGAAACATAAAGCGCCCTGGATGGAGGAACTCAAGTTGAATCAAGCTAAGAAGACCAGCTTCATAGCAGACGGTAAAGTGAGGTCTGTGTCCGTCACTTCGGAGGGTGGAGTAGCGAGTAAAGCGGGTGGCGGTAGTACTGACAGGTATGTTGTTTTTTGTATTCTCTGTAGGATTTAGAATAATAATAATAAATTCTTTATTTTCAGACATAGTACATCCATTTTGTTGTAAAAAAAACCTTATAACTAGTGTTGTAATAGTAACGTGTTTAAAAAATTAATAGACTCTCCGTGACACACTTTCAATCAGATTTGATAGGGTTTAGTTTCTTGGTTGGGGTTTGTTCAATTATGTACGATCGATCTAAGTTGACGCTCGCTTTTGTCATTTTAATCTTTTGACCTTAATAGACGGATTGTTTACTAGGCTGCACGCGCGAGCTGCAGCTCTGTCAAATTGATGACCACTGTCAAATTTTGTCGTTTGTTTTTCGAAATCGCCATGCTAAAGCGCTCGCTCAACTGTCGTTTGACTATGTATGCGCGCATTTACATTTCTCAGGAATGTTGTTATAATTTTTCCTTGTTCTATTTTCAGAATCCTAGACTGCGGTCTGGAAGAAAAAAGATCAACTCATTCTATGGAAATGTCTAAAAGTACATCGTCGATCAGTAGTCGAATGTCTGTACTAGAGAGTTTTGAAGAGGTTAGTAACATTTGCTAATATTTTTTTACGTTTACAGTATTGAATATTTTTATTAATATTGTGATTTTTAATAGTGCTCGTATTTTCTATGACAAAGGAGTTTTCGTAATCGAATTACGCGTAATATTTTTTTAAGTAATCTTTAAAAAAGACAAAATATTTCAACAGGCACACATCTCGTAAGTCTGACCAGAAGAACACAATTGCTGTCAAAAGTGTAATTGACCTTCGCCTCATTAATTCCAAGAAGTGCAGTTGTTAGTTGGTTCACAATGTAATTAATCACATGTGATAAATGGACCATTATTTATACCGATTTTATTTTATATAGGAAAGTATTGGATACATAGTTTAGTTGGACGTATGAGTACGCATCATTGATATCTTTTCATATACATGATTCACAATGATTTGTTAATATTTGTAGACGACGAAGGTGCGTCACTCGTTGGACTCGAAGAAAGACGCAACGCCTGCTCCCCGCGACGCTGAGCACATCGCCAAACCGATACAGTCACCGACGGCGGCAGGTATGTAACACTAATATAACATTTATTATTTAAAAAAATATATTCTTATGAAGCATTTCATAACCATATCAAATGTATTAATTATTATTTGAGTATTGCAAAGGATGATAAATTAATATTATAAAAACTTTTTTCAAAGAAAAATACTCTGTATCAGTCCAGAACCTGAAGTTGTGCGCGGTATAATAGACTGGGAGAGAATGTTGAAAGAAAGAAAAAGATTTTGCTTTTACAACAACACTTAAAATTATTTAATAAAAACAAAGCAAATAAGGTTTCTGTATCAGCTCTAATGTTGTGGCCTTTCTAAAATGCTGGTATTCTCGCAGGACCTTTATTGTAGCATTGAGTGCGTTAATGTACCTATTTGCATAAAGTGTAATAAATTAATAATATGATAACAGGGTTGCCTCTTGGACCGGATCTAACATAATTGGTGAAACATGGGTGTCATGTTTTGGAGAATCAGCCGTGATGCTATGTTATGTTATACATACAAATTTGATGCAATTATTGTTTTATGAGCAGTTAATTTGTGATAATAAATTCAAATTGCTTTATTGAGGATCATATATTACACAATTTATTGATTGCAAAAACATGACATTATGATGATAAAATTAACATAGTAAAACATTTCTTGCAGGTCGAACAATGCTGTCAATGCTTGATGAAATAAAGAAACCTCAAGCCCCACCACCACCGGTAACACCCCTCATGGCCACTATACCGACCGGCATTACCACCACATCAGTCACCATCGACAAGTCACCCAACGCTAAAATAGAGAAAGCACCCACACCAGAGAAACCACTCGAAATGAATGCTATCAGAATGTCGAGCAGTATCTTTGAAAAGTCAAGCACTATTGAAAGAATAGAAAAGTCTGAAGATAAACAAGCCATGAATTCGTTAGAGAGGCCAAGTTCAGGGACGTTGGAGAGGCGACTGCATGCGGCCAAACCGGAGAAGGTGGACAGTAATGACGCGCTTATTGCGCAGCTCAATAGTAGGGTGAGTCATTGTTTTAGAAAGTTGCTTCTTTAGGAAATACGCGATGACAAATCATTTCAGACGATTTAGGTTATTGTTACTTTTATGTTTCTGTTTTACTTTTATTTGTGAATTCTTCACAAATACATGAATTTACCTATACTGTCCTGCTGCAGGGCGAAGGCCTCTCTTACCTTTTGCCAATTGAAGCCAGTCCCTTTTATTAAACACCACCGTAGCGCATCATTATTCAATATCTGTATAATTTGTAATTTTAGAACTTGCATGCAACACATCATGCACTAATGCACAATAGTGGGCAATGTTTATCTCTGTATCAGCAGACAAACATAGTAGGTACAATATACCCAAAACAGAATATGTTTAAATAAATAATAAATACAATTTCATAAAGAAATCCATATTATTGTGTTGTGATGATTCTACAAGATAATTTGTTCTCTATAAAATAATAACTTTATATATTTTTATAAACAGATATCTAACCTGGAGAAGCTCATAGAAGTACAAAACTCTGTGTTCAACGCGACTATCGAA
The DNA here is from genome assembly GCA_947095525.1 of Trisateles emortualis. Lineage (NCBI taxonomy): Eukaryota > Metazoa > Arthropoda > Insecta > Lepidoptera > Erebidae > Trisateles > Trisateles emortualis. The sequence continues at coordinate 7,719,200 of OX352735.1, read as the reverse complement.
GAGCTGACGGGCAAGCTGAAGCAGGAGGCTGACAAGCGGCAGGCGCTGCAGGCCGAGGTGGACAAGCTGGCGCACTGTGTCACGCAGGTGTAGCGGCCGGCCGCCCGCCTGCCGGGCGCCCCCCGACAGTACGTCGGGCGTCGGTCGTAGCTACGTGCACTTCTAAACAACATTTACGCTTTAATAGTGCCGTGTTGTGATTACGCCCGTAGTGACAGACTATCGATACAGACTAGCGTTACGACTTGCAGATTCGAATAGCTAAAGTTGACTTTACGTGTAATAAAAAGTGTAAGTTTAAACGTTTGCTCCCAAGCTTGCGCATGGTTTATCTTGATTATTTATCTGCAAGTGCTAGTGGTTGTTAGTCAATTGTTGAACTTCTACAAAAATATATTCTTATTGTGATCAGCAGATCTATTACGTGCCTGATAATTGAGGGATGAAGGCGGTATATAGCGGTCTGTGAGCGAGCAGTTTTATCGTTCAGATATAGAATTATTTTTTTGTAAGTAAATTTTATATGCTTTTACAAAATATTTATTCAAAATGGTGTATAATTTTTTAATGATTATGACTGGCGAGCGATGTATGTTCCCTTAGTGATCGAGGTACTTATGTCAATAGACAATTTTTTGTTGTTTTCTTCTGATTTATTTTCTTTAACGGTCACTATTGTAATATCTTAAGAATTATTTTTATATCGTGTATATCATGTCTAGAGGACAACTACTTGTACCTAATTGTTCAATCCGTATTCTATTATTAATTTGTTTCTTCATTGCTTGTGTGTAATAAATAACATTTATAATAACAACATAGCTGGATATGTAAAGAATTATTTTGTTAATATTTTTTTGTGTTTATTATAAAAACGTGTACTTCGTTATGTGCTACAAAGGCGTAGTTATAGTTGCGTCGTGTACGTTAACAAACATTTTGTGCCATTTTTATGTGAACGATGCACTTTGTATAAAGCAAATTTATTTTATTGTGTGTAATACAAAAACAGTAATTGTGATGCGATTGAATAACGTCAGCCTAACATTTGTGATGAACACATTCCATACATAATAGTATGTACGTATCATTCGATCTGTTGTTAATAGTATTAACCAAAGCTTGATTTGGAACTGCATCAACCAGGCACGTATCTAGAATTTTAATTTGGGTGGGAAATTCGTTAAAACTAACGTCGTTGTTCGAAGCGCTCCTACCTGGCCTTTCAAAACGTTTCACGCAAACAGGGCGAGTACCTAGTGAGGGTAACTCGCCTGCCAAATTAGAATTAGTCCCGTCCTGTGTGTCCCAACTATCCCTCCCTCTGGGTACGCGCTTGGCATTAACAGTGAAATTAAAGTACGTATTATATTTTATCGAGATCAATATTTTTATCTATAACAGTTAATATATTTTTGTACATGTACAGAGATTGTTTACGTTTTATTTAGAAAACACCGCGTGTACCTTTTCGTAAGACATATCTCGATATTGATTTCTGAATTTATTATATAAATTTTGGAACATTATTGTAAATTATTGATGGTATATAATCATGATTTGTTAACATTACAATCAGGTTGTGTTTTGCCATCCATTGTATACCCCATTTTGGCAACTAAATTAATCGAAATTTATATAAATTAATACAATTTAATTAAAATAACTGATTGATATAGGTGTTAATTAATAAGTAAAGCCAGGCCTGGTTCACTCCGCTGTTTAGGTATGAATCTACAAGTACCCGGCCGCAACATTTCCAGGGGTATTATTTAGTCGAGTGTCGCGCGCCGCGCCGGTCGCGTCGTCGGTTCGACGTAAGTTTACCTACGAAACGCACACGAAGCCGTAATTCGTCACCGATTCGTTTTCGCTTTTAAATATTTTAAAGAAAATAAAGGCATAAAAATATTCCACAGTATTCGGCTGCTTAAATAGTGATAAGGATCCTAACCTCTCGTTTTTCAATATTCCAAAGGATATTGCAAAGTAAAGAAACACGTTATCATTTAGAAAAACATAATTGGTAGGTACCTATTTGTAGCAAGATTTTGATATGCAGACTATAGGTACAGCACAGTTTTTGTAGAGACGTATTATTTATTTGTCCAACCAATTAAGTAGGTACTTATTTAATTGGGAAAATATATTATAACCGCCTATCACTCAATAGTTTTAAATTTCAACTGGACAAATGGCTCCAAACAAACCAATGACAAACTCTAATACCTATTTTTAATTTAATCAAAAACATAATCATGGGCGGAGCCGCGGGCAACAGCTAGTACCCATTATTATAATTTGTTCTTTAGTGGTTTGACCAGTCCTGTGATGTGGACACACACTGCTCGTTCTTATAATTTAATTACTAAGTACCTACCTATATTGAATATGTCCCCACATGTCCAGATTTATTTAAAAAGTCACTCGTTTACAAAAGTATAGTAAGTACCTACCTAAACCTAACAGGTACTTCAGATCATAATTGATCTCTAAGTGACAACCATAATGTCCAGAAATGCGCAATACAAAGGGAGCCAATTTGTAGGTAAATAAACGAGTAGGTAAGTTTAATTCTGGGGAGCTGAATTGCGCTCTATTGTGTGCGAGCAAAGTTGATAGTTGTTTAAATGATTCAGCGAAGTGAACCTTCTGTACCTGTACTATTAAGTATTCTGTGGTAAAGCTTAGTATTATTCTAGCGGTTGTAGTTTTAGGTTACTATGTGATAGATGTTGCCTAACTAACGGTAATTTTCAAACTAACTTTGTAATACGTTCCAATGGCTTTAATCATGCACAAATTATGTCACACAAAATTTTCGTAGAATTTTCCTATTACCTTTTAATATTCCGTTAGTGTCATATTATGTTAACAAGTTATCAAGCTACGTATATCAATGCATATGAGTTATTATTAAACGTACCTGCGTCTGAAGTGCAGCTCTACTCGTAGTACAATAGAGCCGCTGTGCGGTGGCGTAACGGTAGCTTGAATGTGCGATTCGTATTGTATTATTTTTACAGGGTTGTACCTGAAAATGTTCATAGACAGCAGATGTGTATTACGTAATATTATCGCACTATTGAAGATATATCGATTCAATCGCATACGCGCTCGTTTCGGACAAGCGCGCATACGATTCGTTAAACATTTGAAAGCGCCATTTATGCCATGCAAGTGTATTACATTTCCATCCCATCTCTTCTTCTTCACGAGTAAGAAAATTACAAGGCCTTTAAGTAGGTAGCTATTTACACATTATCTAAGTTTTAAAAAGGCAATATTTCATTTTTTTTACACGCTGAGAAAAATAGATGACACGGACAAAAATATTGTATGGGGTAAACAGCTCTTAAAATTGAGTATCTACTAAAATAGCTACATTGCAAACGTAAGTAGTTAAATAAAACTAAATTTTGTGTCTTTTTTTATAGTAGATACTCTGGTTGTAGATTTAAATAATATAGGTCGGAGGAAGGTGTACTTACCTAAAAATGAAATGAGATTTAGAAGTTAAATTTGACTTTTTCGTATGGTGTGTAGGTTGTGTGGCGTGAAGGGTCCTAATTCTGAATTTGAAACAGGATGTCGCTTGTGATATCTATCCACTTTTCGCTTTTTGAAAATCACCAAGCTAAAATTTTCTATATTTTGGCAACAATTTATCGAGCCAATAGCAATTGCATTTACTTCGTTATGTAAATAAATATAAATACATTAACTATTAGGTCTTTTAAAGTATTGTATATAAGAGCTTGGTGAAAAGTACATAAAATAATTATAAAGGTTTATAAGATAAACCATAGGTAACATTGTATGATATAGGACAATTTTTGATGTAATATTTTAGTACTTAATTTATTTTTATGTATGCTGTACTTCCGACGATGCATTCCTACGATTTAAACAATTCAAAATATTCATATGATTAATGAAATTAAATAATAAACTATGTTTATGGATAAACCACTTACTTGTTTAATTTATTTCGGTCCTCTTTACAGTTTAGATAACTTTATTTTGTTTTATACCTACATATAATATCCTCATTTGCGCGCTGGGAAGATAAGCCATGTAAGCTGAGGTTAGTATTTTCATAAAAATAAAGTATTAGTTAAAAATACAATATTTACTTTTTCTTCTAATTCAAAAGCCCATCGACTACCCATCTAAAGAAATTGACATAGTTATCAAAAACAAAACCAAATAAATTTGTTTCAACAACACTTTATGACTACAAAAATATAAGTACATAATAAAAAAAATATACAAAACCAACTTAAATAATTTATATGCAAGGTTAATAATTAGAACATTAAGTTTGTATGCTTACTATTATTTTATTATATTGACCTGTAATAGCACCAAAAAGAAACGCTAACCATTTCTTAATCGATGTACGATGAAAATAAATTGGCGCTGGATCAAAATAATTTGGCTAAAGCAAGCGCTAATTTTGACGATGGAACATTACTATGTTCCATTGTCAAAATTAGCGCTTGCTCAGTATTTTTTTATAACTACCTACGGGGTTATAAAATATACTGAATTTTAATTACATATTGCACGGCAAGAAGATAACTGCAACGTAAGCCAGTATAATACTAAATCAATAATATTAATTTAATTTTTTTTAAAAGAGTACTTTAATTCAATTGTAATAGACATTTCTGCAGCCTCCCAAATTGTAAAATTGATTCACCTATGGGTTTCTATTTAGCTTGTTTTATCGCTATTTACAATTATGGATAATAGGATTTCGTTCTTCAAAGAACTGGCACCATATAAAAAATATAATTAAAAAATAACTTACATAAAACAAACATTTACACTGCTTAGAAGTAGACAATTTGTTATTTACTTTAACACATTTTACCAACTTAAGTCCTTATTAATATGGTCATAAGTCACTGTTCACTATAAATCTGTTACCCTCAGAGTGTTTGCCTGTGTACTTATAGTTGCATCTTCCGTAGGCACCTGTAATAGAAGAATATAGTTATTTTGAGCTCCTATTATATGGGATTTAAAATGACTGGCGAAACGTGGTTGCAAAAGCAACCTCTACTTCTTAAAAATATGAATGAGACAACAATTTTGTGTTCAGATTATAAATGCATTCTATTGTTAATGGAGAATATACCAAGTCTTCTTTAAAAATAAGTGCAAATTATGCCTATAATTTTATTTTTGACTGCGCTGTTTCTTTTGTGTTTGGAATTTGGATGTAATATAATATATTTGGATATATTAAGCACGTTTACCAGTTGTCTAGTCACCATAGGCTCTACCTAATTTGGGGATTATGGCCGATTGTAAGTTGCCCTAAGATATCTAAAGATTTCACGATTTTCACAAACGATAAAGTACTTATTTTTTAAAATGTTTAACAAGTTAAAGCGAGTCTTTATTAATTAATCAATCAAGCTTTATTGAATGTTAGATTCTCATTAAAACTTTTTCTTATTAACAAGAATAATTAAATTTACATTTCAATGAATCTTTCCTTAGAAACAGAGTCGTATTTCAAGAGAAAGGCAATCGTTTGTACACTGTTCCTGTTAAAATTCGCAATTTTTCTAATTTTCTCGACAACTTTACCTAATTGGTTCAACATTTCTTTTGTTAAAAAGTTTTGATTTCACATGCCTAAAGCATCAAAAATAGTTTTTAAATAAATATTTTTTTAGATTGCAATTATGTTGTAATAATAAAATGAATATTAAACTTATACTACGAAGTTATATAGTTATATTATAAAGTTTATAATACGAGTATCTAGGAAGCCTGTTCAGTAACAGGCTTCCTAGATACTCGTATTATAAACTTTTTTCGAGTTTGTGTTTTATATTTATTTTTAAAAAGACAACTTCCGCATATGGGAAAACGCTTTGTTGCGGAGGACTTTACGAAGATACAAATTACTCAGAATAGAAACAACTATCTGTGAGTCTCACAAATATTTGTCCCGCGTGGCAATCGAATCCAAAACACTTAGCGCGGTGATATCCGTAATCACTAGACCACATTATGTAAACTACATATATACCAGATCAATTTGACAAATTCTTTACCTACCTAACCTATACGATTTCCCAGTACCTACCTGACAAACATTTATTTTTACCAGTGGACTGTTTAAAGTGTAGAGGCGAGCAATTATATTTTCATTTTCACAAAGCTTTGAAAACCTCAAAGTTACGAAACTACTAATTGTTAACTTACTAATTGATCAAACAACAACTCTTTGAGACTGGTATTCAGTTATTTGTTTTAAGAAACATTTATATTTATTTGTACCTAAAGAATTTTAGATAAAACGCGCGATTTAGATAGATATCTTGACTGTACGTCTGTCATGGGCGTAGTATATAAGGGAGGGGAGGAGGTTAAGGGGTTTTAGTCCAGCCTCCCCTTAGCATATGTACATACATGGAAAATAAAAATCGCTGAATATATATTATATATAAATAATTATGTTTGTGTAATTTCTACATGAAAAAGACTGTCGTTAAATCTATATTTACACGTGAAGAAAAAACTTTGTAGTGTGAGATTTGGCATAGTTAAAGTTCATGTGGAGAAAGACTACAGAGAGCACAATCGATCGATCGATTTTCAACTACCGGGCGACCTCTAGTTAGATACTACAGGTCGCCCGGTAGTTGAAAATCGACCGTAATTGATTGATAAATCAAAACTCGCTAGAATACACAATTGCTCTCTGTAAGCAAGATAGTATCATACCTCTGTGTTTGCCCAACGCAGCGAAGTCCACAGGCAGCGGACGTAAAGGTGATCCTCGACCTTCTAAAGTGGGTGAGGCTGTTGAATCTGTGATGTCGGACGGCGGTCTGCGCACACGCATAAACTCGCCGCGCATGGACGCCTCACGACGCTCCTCTGATGATACTCGACGAGAGTCCAGAAACTTCAAACTCGGCAGCATGTATATCACAAAATATCTGTTAAAAGTAAAAAATATATATATATATATATATAAATATAAAAAAGAGCCTAACCATAAAAAGAATGCTGAGTAATAAAAAACTTGACGCTTATTGAAGCTACTTCAATAGGCGTCATAAAATTCCTCCGCATCAGTGTCTACTAGAAACGTGCCTAGAAGACTGTCAGCACGGTTACAGAGATTATATTGCTTTTAGAGTCTAAGGTATTCAATACCTTGCAGAACAGGTAGGCAAGAAAGGCCAAACCCATAAGATGGGATAAGCTTTAGAAAAGAAAAAGAAAACTGTCTGCAATTGTTTCACTTGTTCAGGTAGAAATGCGTAAAAGCAAATGCTATTATTAATAACTTCTCGTCTATTCCTCTAGATCTCGACTCCCAGTTCAGTTTGACTACTTTTGGATAATAATAATAAATAATCATTTATTTGAGTTATATTTTATAATTATTTTACCATGAATTTATATATATCTGCTATTGTCCAGAATCCCCTTAACCTTTGATAGGTGATGGGAATTGGAACACGAATAGTTGCGTAAAGTATTGCGGGATGCAGCAACTTATTAGGTTTGCACAGCATAACGCTCTTGGTACTGCAACCGTTCATAGACTACGATTACTGCTGACTCTCAGACTTGCCATATGCTAGTGATTACAAAAGTAAAGAGAATACGACCCCTGCGCATAGTCAGTGTAATGTCTGAGCCAAGTGTACGCCAGACATGACATACACGTTTACTAATATTTACGTTTGACCAGGTATTTCGAGATCTGGCCTAATAATATGTAGTAGGTACCTATTAAATGTATAATGTTGATTTCTACATTATTTATTCTGCCGTCATTTGTTGCAATGAAATTTGTGACCTCACCCAACTTGAGTAAGAATGGTCAGGTTATTCTTCCAAAGGCACTGGGTGAAGTTAGCATAATTAAAGGGTTAAAATTAATAACTTATTTTATATTAATTACTAATAATCTTCTATATACGAGTATATATATATGTATATTATTACATATATAAAAATCAATTGCTGTTCGTTAGTCTCGCTAAAACTCGAGAACGGCTGGACTGATTTGGCTTATTTTGGTTTTAAATTATTTTTGGAAGTCCAGGGAAGGTTTTAAGGTAAACAAATATGAAAAAAATGCTTGGAATATAGTAAAAACAACAATTTCGCTTTCCCTTAGAAGCTATTCCTACCTGTTGGTATTATGGAGAAAAACTTTGCCAGCAAAGTGTTGCAAGCGAGCAAGCTTAGTGACCTGCGTGACATTCAAAGTCATAAAGAAAACTGGACACACAAACTCTAATGTAACAATTATGTCGTAGATATGGTCGACAACTCACATTGCAATTGTCAAGGCTAAAATATCTGCTTGTTTGTCACCATGGATATAGCTATAAAAAGTTAAAATGTGAAACTCACCTATATCTCTGGTAGTCAGACTCATCTTTATCGATGTCCGATAGTTGATTAGGACAAGCTTTATTACTTAGTAGACTCAAATACGTTAGTGACGGAAAATTTTTGCTTATTTTGTTCACTAGTTCTTCCAAATCAACTATCTGAAAAAAATGTTTATTAGTTTTTAGAAGGTAAAAAATAGATACTTATTAAGTTTTGTCTATGTAAATTAGAGATACACATTGTCCTGTCTTCTAGCAAAGATGTATGTTAGTTAGACAGAGAAAATTCGGGATGCAGTAGGTAAATAGGTAGGTAATTTTCTTTCTTTTTAAACGACTCAATACCTATCTCGCAGAAGGTTTTACAGGCATTGAAATCATGACATCTAGACTAGAAAAAAATTTGGAGAATAACACAATTTTTTGTTTGATTTTAGGTTCATACCCAGAGTACACCGCAAAGATATGAACATGTAACAGACGAAGCAGATTTCTGTAAAGTATAAAATGAGATCTCTTGCGGCGCGTCTTTCTTCCTAGGTGTTGATTTGAATTGAATATTCTTAGAATATTAAAGGTTTTAACAACAAAAGGTAAAGACTATGTGGTTGAATGAGGTCCAACTAATCAGGCAGTGGGACCGATTAACTCTGATTGATCAATGTCCAGAAGTTGATATTTTCATTGTCTTTTTTATGTTTATTTAATACTTTATTGTAAATTAAAAATGTATTACTTGATTGTATGGTTCACTGCTCTGCACTTGTTAAGTTCCTCGGTGCAATGATCAGTTGAAATATATTAAATATCCTAGTCCTAAATTTAATAGCCTAGGAATATTTAAGATTAAAATTTATGTTTTTTTCTTTACAATTTTGATCATTTTACTCTCCTCTCGGAACGCTCATGTACCTACAGGTCAAGTCAGGTCAGGGTCGTTAGTATCAGTAAATATAAATTGGATATTAAAAAGTCGTTTTTTTACGTGTCGCGTTAAAGCATACTTAAATATACTGTAATAAAAACAGGGTGGAATTTTATTGTCAAGGTGATTTGTTTGTCATTGAATTAGCAAACGTGTCTTATGAACAAGTGGGTACCTACCTATAGAGTTTATAGACATGTAGCGACAATTGTTAATGAGTTTATTGCGAATAATCGCTTTTATTAGCAGTTTTATGTCCCAGCATATAAATCAAAGAATTTTCACAACTGCGTCAAATAGCCCACAAAATCAGCACAGAATTAGCATTTTCAGTCGGGCGTACCGCTACCAGAGGACTTCAGGTGCATCTCTATCAAAGACGTATTAGCATACACACGGAAGAGATTCTAAGGGGTCTAGATGAATATTCGCAAAATGGAACAGGAATGAACAAAAAAATCCCAAAGGGTCTAAATGCTATCCACAAGGACAGCCACAACATGATAAGATAATGAATAACGCCTTGAATGTGTATGCCCTTTCATTGGCTAGACTTTCTTTGCCTAATTGGCAACATTTTTAATATATAAGGCCTTTTATTTAATATAATTTCCACAAATTCTAAAGAGAAATTACCTGATATTTTTTCGCAGCTTGTCTGTTACTTCCATAACTAATGACCTTTACATGTGTGTTATTGTGTAACCTAATGATTTAGTCATTTAGGTTACAATTTAGAGCAGTAGACGGCCCTTCAAAAGGGCTACTTTTTAACGCTAAGGGCTACATAGCGGCAAAATGAGACGCAGGCCCATGTTCATAATTTTGATAATAGGTAGGTAAATAAAGAATAAAACTTTCATTTTTAAAAAGCCGCAAGTAGGACGGCCAAGTGTTAGCGATCAATAATTAAAGTGGTAAACATAATTTCAATAACACACAAAATATTTGGATTAAAACAATTCAACTTTCGGATAGATAGATAATATCGTGGATACTAACAGTATTTTTTGAGGTCAGCTAGCTGACAAGCGGCGCGGCCAGTCAATTTTGTGTGGTCGTCATAATGTTATTTTCAAGGTGTTCAAGTTTTTTCAAATTATGTAAATAGTTATTTATGTACAGTATCTTAACAGGTTAGGTAAAACATAACGGCTGTGTTTGTATGTGTAGATTTTTTTTCAAATAACTAGCTTCCATTCGCGAATTCGAACGCGTGATTTTTGATTAATTTCATTCGGAAATTTTAAGAAAACCTTACTTCGCGGCAAATGCCAATATACGAGTATGTAGGTAATATCGACAAAGTTAACCACTCATTAATATATTTTAACACGTATTTTATGGTGTAAAAAATAATAGAATAAAAAATAAATATAATCCTATCTACTAATATTATAAACGCGAAAGTTTGTGAGTATAGATGGATGGATGGATGTTTGTTACTCTTTCACGTAAAAACTAATAAACGGATCTGGATGAAATTTGCCACAGAGATAGATTATGGTCTGGAATAACACATAGGCTCCACGGGGGCGGACCCGCGGGCACCGGCTAGTATTAAATAAACACAATAATTATGGTGTTTTTCTATAACCTTTAGTTACGATTATTTTGTCACTCACCTCATTATTGTTTAACGAAAGTGTTCTTAATGTAGACAGATAAGGGAAGGTTATAACATCGCTCAATTTGTTGTTGTCCAATATAAGCTCTTCTAATCTTGAGAACTGGTCAAGACCTTTCAATGTCTCGATGCTGTTATAGCTGTAAGCAGACGATGACTTTACAACGTACTCGCATATTTATATGTAGATAAATAGGACGCCAAATAACTACATAGTCATTTGGCTGTAAATAATGGAGGACCTTCCCTAGTCGGGTTTAAAAAAGAGAATTCTTTCTCTACAAAATTAAATTTAAAAAAAAATTGATGGAACAAAAAACTAAATGGTCATTCTAGTTTTAATATATTTCTGAAAATACATACCTTAAATCTAAACATTTCACTTTAGAACCATACATTTTCTGTAGAGCTGGTGGTATTCTTTTACAATCCTGACCGCAATAGCTCAACTAAAACAACAAAATATTGAAGAAATGAAATCAACAAAAAAAGATTGAAATGGTTTATCACAAGATAAAAGATTAGTAGATAACTATTAGGGTTTCGAATTTATTCCTGGGATAGGAAAATGTCTCTATAGAAACGCATCTCTTAAAGTATAAACAGACGATCGAACTTGGTTCGGGCCGAACCACGAACACGGTGCGCTCCGAACCATATTCGCTCGTGTGGTGCACGGTCCACCGAACATTATTATTATGCTGTTGTTCCAGACCATAATCTATCTCTGTGCCAAATTTCATCCAGATCCGTTCAGTAGATTTTACGTGAAAGAGTAACAAACATCCATACATCCATACTCACACTTTCACATTAATAACATTAGTAAGGATATCATTAGAATATGGTTCGGAGCGCACCATGTTCGTGGGTCGGCCCGAACCAAGCTCGATCGTCTGTTTATACTTTTAAAGAGCACCGAAGACCTGGGGACCATCTAGTAGTTCGAGCGAGAAAGAGGGAGTTAGGGTGTATAGCTCCGTCCTTCATAATACCACAGATTACTTAATAGTTACTACGTAACAGATACATCACTCCCATACAAAACCGAAAATACCTACGCCATAATAGCCTACAAATTCTTAATAATAATACCTGCTGTTCGCAGCGAAAAGAAATGTACCATAAGTACGCGAACAAAGAGTCGAGATTGTGTTGCCCGCCGTGCGACTCACGTGCAAGCTCGTCATCGCACGAATGCGGTAGGGTTGTCTTTCTAACTTTCTCGTAGATTTTTAAGAAAGAGTACCTACACACAAGATGCATTTTAAAATTACTAGGTACTACTAACTGAAGCCAGCTGAAATGCGTACCTACTTTCAAATAACGTACGTAACGTACCTTTCTTCATCTTTCGGCAATGAAAAAAAGACAATTTTTTAATTTTCTTTTGACTATGACATCCAACGACTTCACAATAATTGACTATCGTGTCGTTAGTCAAAACTTAATAATATTAACTTAATATACGTAGTGTACGTAAATATCCTATGCGTTTTTAGCGGGAAACGTGCTGTGTGCGCTCTGTGTCGCGTGCGGCAGCCCCACTGGCGATCGGCTCGGTTACGAGCTACATTATAGCGGTAGGCACATAACGCGTAACCTTGAGCGAGTGACGGAGGCCTGATAATACGTCATGGTACGGTCCTGTACTAACTTATGCACAGTAACAATTTCTACACCACTTTGTGTTTACATTTGGCTGTGCATCTTCGTCAAACTTGCTCGCTTGCCCTATCTCTCTTGAAAGTCTTAGGTTTGTGTTAATATTTTATAAAATTTTATATAATCGTTAAAATAAAATGAGCCTTTTTCGAGATAATTTATTTTTATTTGATAAAGTGAGGTCACTTCAAAAAATAATTTAAAATAAATTTCGCAGCGCTTAAAAGCATTTAATTGTGCTACTTGGCTTAGCTGTCGGATTATAAAAAACTTTTTTGTAAACACTTGATGCCTGGGCGATATAGTTAAGCAAAAAAAAAAAATGACAATATACAAACTTTTATCTATAAATAAAGGCTAAGCGAAACGTTTACCACCTGCTAACTGCTAAGCTGGGGTTCGTGACTTCGATTCCCACCCAGATAAGTCTTTTTGTAATGAACACGACTATTTGTTCTGTATTTTTTCGTGAATATGTATTTACTCAGAATTTTTTCATTATGTTTACCAGTTGACTGATTCCCATAGTTATAGGCTCTGCCTAATTTGGGTTCAAGTGGCCGCGTTTGTCCTAAGATAATACGTATTATTATCATCAATAAATCGATGAAAATCTTTAGGCCTGATAATAATATTATTTAACGAGAGACGCGGAATCATATATTTAAATATTATTATATTTGTTTTATATGCACTAATTTCAATTTATAGCTTTTGCGCTTTGATTTTAAATTCTATTTATATTTTTTATTTACATATTACAAAATTTTATTATTATTGTAAAATAAGAAAACTTTTATACTTTGACCGTGTGACATCCCGTTAACGATGTACTTATAGTTTTAAGGTGCTTACATCTGTTTACAGAAAGCTTTAAGTTGAACTTAGAACTGCAACTATGGACAAACTGCACGAACAGACTCTACGTCATGATGCAGACTTTCGCGACTCAGCGAGCATGTGACGCACGGGCAACCTATTCTGTATTGGAACCCTGGAGAAAACTCTAACAATATGTAAGTATACGGCAAAAAAATTATAAATTGATTCAGAAGTACGGTCGGCAACGTAGTTTGCTGCACAGGGCCGCTATATGAATAAATAAATAAATAATAAACTTTATTGACAACAAAATAATAATTGTAGTAGGTGTAGTTCTGTACTCCTATCTAGGTTATAAAATAACCTGTGTTAAGGAGTAACAGTTCACTGTTACCAAATTCCACAGAAATATATATACTTAATGGTTTTCTTAAAAAACGAATCTTCATATACCGGCCCTGTACATCTAACTCCATTGCTGTGTCTACTAGGTATTGTACGACCAAGTCTTTAATATATTTTTTTATTAATTAAAATGACTTGGCTACCTGATGATAATATACCTATTATGTATAGGTAGCAAACAAGAGCGCTGTAACGTGGTATTTCATCTGAGCGTCTCCGTGCTTCGGAGGGCATGTTTAAAGTCGGTCCAGACTGTAAAATATGGGCGATCTAAATAAATCTGTCACCAGGTTGGCCACTAACCAAACGATAAGAAGAAGGAGAGTAGAGATCTAGGTTCTAATGGACCAAAGTCAAATGCATCATGTATCTTTGTATAATGTTTGTTTCTAAATATGATTTTCATCAGACCACCGACCTTTATTACAGATAGTAGGTATAATATATTAAAAAGGTTTTTAGTAGGGACAATTCGCGAATTCCAAGTCTGTAGACTTAATAGTAATTCTTTCTTCTAAAAAAGATACAGCCTTGGAGAAAATAAATCTACCCAATTTATGTAAACCTTTAACAGATTTTGGTGTAAAATGTTTATAGCGGTAATGCGTAACATGACCAAAAGATAACTAACTATTACCGCGTAAGTGGAGCGTGTTACATGAACTTAGTCTAGCGTATAATTAGATTGGCTAGCCAGCCTACTAAACGCTCTGGTAAAAGTATCACATAAAAAGTTTACTTCATACAGGCCCTATGTTATATTACGTTACACTAGCCAAACCCCGCGGTTTACATGTATACGGATTTTGTTTTAGTTTTATATGTGCGTAAATCCATTTTTTTATAATCTTAAAGTAGTCTAGGATACTTTACTAAGATACAACATCAGCTATCCGCCTGTAAAAGTCATGTAAAAATCAGTCCCGCCGCGCCGTTTCTGAGATTCATCATCATCAGCCTATCGAATCTATGAGATTTGCCGAAACAAACAGACAATAAATTGAAATGTTACTTTTGTTACTTTTACCACCATCATCATCATCATCAGCCCATATACGTCCCACTGCTGGGCACGGGTCTTCTCCAAATATTTGGAAGGATATAGGGTTTTGTTTCAAGTTTTCGATTTCTTGCAGTACATATAATCTGCCTAACTTACTCCCTATGCATTTAGTAAAAAGCTTATATTTTTACATAACAAACAGACACTTCAATAATACTTTTTTGATGATAGGTAAAGTAACATTCTTGAAGTTTATTGCAGACACTGTTACAGTTTTTATTGCACGTATTGTACTCACGTTATCTTTATTACGGGTCATTTTATTAGCATCATAACAACCTATTTATTGCTATCATGTTACCAGATGCTTGTGTTCGAAATTCGTGAATTACTGTTATTTTTTTGTCGTCCGAGGTCAAAGTTTGGTTTTCAAAATTTGACTGAATTTTATATAGGGTACTGAATAAGCTATTTTGTTGAAACTTGTCCTGCTAAATTAATTTTTCTTCGTCGGAATCCCGCTATGTCTGAAAATCAAGGCTAACTAATGTGTCTTGCCTATCCTCACGTCCGCTGCTGAAAAATGGACCCAGACAAAAGAGAACATGTACCAGATCCAAGTGGCATAACTAGCCATGCTCAGTATCTCGCTTATGAATCGGTAAAGGATACCCAACATAGAAATGACGACATAAAACGAAGGTCGAATATGAGGGTAGAAAGTTAACTTGTCTTAAGTGGAGATGGTCACCTACCCAGCGGGAATACGACAGACCAAAAAAGCCAGAGAATGGTGGCCACGAAACGAAAGGAGATTGCCGGGCAGACCACCGGGCGGCCCGGCTCGTGGTTGGACGCCATAAAAATAAAATCTGGAAAGCAATGGATGAACTCGGCCCAAGACCGAAACAGATGGCGTGCAAAACAAAAGAGCTATACCCAGCAGTGGGTGGATAAGGTTGATAAAAAATAAGAAGAACCGAATTTTAGTCACAGTGACTAGTCTCAACTAAGATAGTCTCCGCTAAGATTAGTCGTTGTGACCAAAATTCGGTTCCAATATCAGTTATCTGCGCATTAGATATTATAGTGCACAAGTATGTGTGCAAACACAGGCGCACTCTTTATTCCCTCACTCTTATAGTCCGATGGGACGACGATTCTACACGACCGGAGAGAGATCAGGCATAGGACCAACAGTTTTATTAAGATAAAACTAGATTAGCAATAAACTTAATTGGAGTAAACATTCCACATACATATAACTAACAGATATTTGAGACTGCTTTGTGCTAGTTGGACTCGCCCGTCGTTGTTTTCTTACTTTTGACTTTTACTTTAAAAGTGTAAGAGACGAAGAGGAAAGTAAAAAAAAGTAATTTGTCTTATGACTTATAGAACCGCCGAGTGGTTGAATTAATCACCGATTTTTTTTTACACTACCAAGGTGGCGAACAAGCGTACGGCCCGCCTGATGGTAAGCAGTTACCGTAGCCTATGGACGATTGCAACACCAGGGGTGTCACTCACGCGTTGCTGACCTTTTAAAAACCTTATAACTCCTTTCTTGAAGAACCCCATGCTATAGTCTCCATATCCGTATTTTACTAATGCAGCAGGCCTAATTCAATATGGAAAAAAATACTATTTTTTTGTGAGCTTTTAAAGCTCCGTCTAGTTGTATGTCACCTATGACGACATGCGGATGTCGTCAGACTACTCTGCTAGACATGTTTGTGTCGTATTACCATTCTAACGGTAATCGTTCTCTTTTATAAGGTCATGTGGCTTGTGGGTTGCAAAGCGCGTGCCTTACAGACATTGATCTCGATTGGAAATATTGATGTATAGTGCAGTCAACAGTAAAGATACGAGCCATCCTACAACGTATAAGTTCTGGAATGTAAGCGAGACTAATGGCTGAAGTGCACTGATAAGACTAGGGTTAATATTGCAATCTATAGGTACCTACTTAGATGTTTTATACAAGAGTGACAATTACTACATGATAGGACATTATAATAAGTCATTTATATTATATAATTACACATAGATTTATATCACAGCAACCTATTCAAATATTGAAAATATATGAAGATGTTTCAAAAAGATTTATTTTACATGATCAAAGATCTTCTATTCTTTCTATATCTTAAGTGTTTCTCATAAATAATTAATAAACTATTGTTTTTTTTTCCAATACGTACCTACGGTATTGGGAAATTGGCAGTCTTTACACTGTGGTTACACTAACTACTAACGACCAACAAGTCATTCACTTACTGACTTAATATCAAACTCAAAACAATAACACAATAGATTATAAGTACAATGCTTACCTGAATACTTTTATCCTCTATCAACATATTAACATAAGAGGTCTGTTCTGCTGTTTCATAGCCAGGCAACAAACTGCCACTAGTTATCAATTGCAATTTATACCTATAACATTTTTTCAACACTTTCTTTGTTGTATTTCTTCTAAATACACTGTTAGTATTCCCATACTTTATAATGACTATAATCCACTTAATAATGGCAAATGGTATTAAATAAGATTCCAAAAAAGTAAGTACAAACATGCCTAGATTAAGCACACAGCCTAAATTTCTATACAAAATTGATGATATATTCTGAATTTGAGAAGGCATTTGTTTTGCTAACAATTTCATCTATTTTAAGAGTCTATTTAACATTTCTGTACTTGAACACCAAACACATATATGAAACACTTCTGAAGAGAATCAAAACGACAAGGTAGAGTATCAAGAACATATTTATGAAGCACTCTTCACTGTTTCGATAAAATACTAAAGTAGCAACAAAATAATAGCTCAGACATGTTATTTACATTACGTTTTTGTTTATAAATATGTTATTGTTTTATTCAAATGTATTTTAATGATGGACAAACAATGAGGTGTCTTCTTTGTTGCATTCTATATTTATATTTAGTTATAATTAAATTAGTGCAGTCTTAAAGGTACCTATGTCTTGGCTATCTTTGTAAGTGTGTCAAAGATGTATCTACACCTTTATAAATAATACCTATTGTATATAAAGTATTGTGTGATTAGAAAAAGAAGTTTTATTGTACTAATATTATAAAGAGGTAAAGTTTGTGAGTTTGTGAGGCTATAGGAGGTAAACTCTGGATCTACTGAACTGATTTTGAAAATTATTTTACCAATAGAAAGTCACATTATTTGTAAGTGTCATAAGCTATATATAAAAATCCTAACGAAGTGGGCACAGGTCAGCTAGTATAAAAATAATATAAAACTTTTCTAAAGGGAATTGATTCCCTTTAGAAAAGTTTTATATTATTTTATACAGGTAGGTAGAGTTTTAACTCTACTGGCCAGCGTGGTATAGTAGGCTAATATCCCTCCAAGTGTATGGAGGAGACCTGTGCCGAGCAGTGGGACGTTTATGGGTTGAGATGAGAGGTAGAGTTCTAAGACTGTGCTTGTATCAACTAGAGCAATGAAAAATATGAAGCAATCTATACTAATATTATTAAGCTAAAGAGTTTGGTTGAACGCGCTAATCTTAGAAAGGACTGGTTTGATTAGACAAAAACTAGTAGTTTAACTACTAGTGAGATATGTTGCAAAATCGGGGAAAAGTCTGTATAATGTATGTTCCAAATTACCACGCAGACGAAGTAGCAGGCAGCCCCTAGTGAGAATTATATGACAGGTAGGGCACAATACAAAAGAGCAAGGCCACTGAAGGACATCCACCTTATGGAAAACCATGGATAAATAATTACAAAGGTGGTGTTGCTTTGTTCCCATTCATAAGTAGAAACATTTTCCTATCCAAGGGATACTTCATCACCATAGTATTACAATTATAAAATTGGTGTATTTCAGGGTCAACAACACATTAGTTAAGCTTATGTCCAGCAGTGGACTGCGATAGGCTGATTGATTGATTGCAACTATAGGTTACAGGCTAAAGTAACTGTTTACCATTGTGCGTACAAACTTGTTAGCCACCCAAGTATGTAAAAAAAGTACCAAGTAATAACTGAGGACTTGACAGTCCTCAGTTATTACTTGGTGAAAGATTGTTGTACAATATTCCTCCTTACAGCTTACATTAAATGAAAGGCCACAAAATAAAACCAAACTTTACCAATTGTTAAACAATTTTTTACCTATTTAAGAGAGAAATTTAAAAAAAAGATTTCAGAAGACCTACCAATTCCCTTTATGGAATCTACCTGCCAAATTTTAAGTTTGGAGCATTTATTCTTTCTGAGATTTATTCCACGTTGGAATCAAACCCACAATACTCAATGTGGTGCTAATGGTGAGGTGGCCACCTTATCGAGTAGACCACTCATCAATAAATACATTTGTTAAAGGGTAGGCAGTATTAAGAAGATCTTAAATTAGATAAGTAAGTACTTTTCAAGACGGCTAAGAATAAATGCTCCAAACTTAAAATTTGGTGGGTAGATTCCGTAAAGGGAATAGGTAGGTTTTCTAAAATCTTTTTTTTTAATTTCTCTCTTAAATAGGTAAAAAATTGGTTAACAATTGGTAAAGGTTGGGTTTATTTTGTGTCCTTTCATTTTATGTAAGCCGTAAGGAGGAATATTGTACAACACTTTTTCACCAAGTAATAACTGAGGACTTGACAACAAAATTAGAATAGCATTTTAGAATATTTGAAAAGAAACTTTATTTATAATATTTCCACTTTTTACACACTGTTGAAATGGAATAGGTACACTTAGAGAGGCATTATGTCAAAAATGCGTGTCAAACAGTGCAGCATCTAGTATTTAACAAATAATCTATAAACTTTCCGGGTTACACCAAAAGTTTTAGCCAAAGTTTCATGTGTACTTTTAATATAATCTTAAGATGTTGTATAACGATTATAAATTATTTCCGTCTTGTTAAAAATTCCAAATCCTTTTAAACAAATAAAGTTTGTAAAAAGTATTTTTACAAACTTTATTTGTTTCAATTTTTCGACATATTGTACTAAACTAAACTTCTTATGATAATACAAATACATAAAATATTAATGCCCGAGAATTACAATTTAATATTAGTTTCAATGTTTGTTATAATAAGGTAGATTAATTTAAAAATAAAATTCAAGTAGTACTTACACGATTATTTTCAAAGTATAGTGCTGAGTGATTTACATGGTTTTCCTCCATTTTTCAGCAACGTGCCTAAATTTAACTTTCAAAAACAATTGAATGTTTCGAGTATAAAATAAAGTTTGTTTTTAAAAACACAATTGACAATTTCGTCCGTGAAGTCGTGACCCAAAAAAACAAATCACAGATGACATGACAAATGACAGAGACAGCAAAGCAACGACAGATAGTGCTGCCAACCTTAAGCCTAATAAATAAGAAAAACAATGAAATTTAAGTAAAGTGCTTAGAAAACGTAATTTTAGAATAATTAATTTAAAGATAAGCTTTTGAATTAATAAACAAAAGAATTTGAATTAGAACAAATCTTGATTTTAGCTTCAGATGAAGCTAAAGTAACAAATTAGACGAAATGGCGACTTCGTGCACCAACCTGATTAAAATAGTACCTACCCCGATTTTTTACATTCGTACCAATAAAGTGTCTGTCTTTGCAGTTCAATGTAGGTAGGTAGTTAAATTAATTTCAATGGAGTATACTCGTATAAAATCTGTAACTATTTGTCTATTATAGTAAAGGCAGTAAGTAAAGGTATATAAAATAGCTAACGTGATCAATCATGGCAATAAACTTCGTAACTTTATTTATCTTATATTTTAAAAAGTCAACTTCCGTCCGCATGGAACTTTACTAACATACAAGTATAACGGATACTAAGTACGTGTGGGTGTACTTAAAACTACTGTACTGTACTGGTATTAGTAAAATACCATTAGATTTACACATTTTTATTAGACACACGCTATTAATTAGGTATCTACCTATTTCGATAATGGGATTAGGTCCTATGCCATCGAAACGCTAAGAAGAAGTCCTCCCTGCGTCAACGCGCGATCGCCTGCGAGCATTTACAAATGGGCCCCAGGGTTACGTAGTAACTATTTAGTAATCTGTGCCCAGGGGGCCATGCCTACAGGGTCATGGTCATGGTCATCTATCTATAGGGTCACCGCGCTCTTGGTTGCTTATCCCACTGCTCGTTTACCTGTTTAGCTCATTCCTTTACATAAAGTTGGCAGTGGCGGATTTACCAATAGGCTGAGTAGGCTGGAGCCTAGGGCGGCAGATTTTAGGAGGCGGCAAATTTGGCTTCTAATTTTTTTTATATCTTTCAGAAATAAAAAAAAGCCTTATTATAAACACAAAAAAACGAATGACAAATATTTTAGTAATGCACAGTCTACTGACACAGTATACAAACACTCTTATATCCGTAATCCGTATATAAAAGATTACTGAACGCACTATTAAATATACATATGTAGGTACTTATGCGATAATGAATTTTTAAAATATTACGTTTCAATTTAATTATATTTAAATTTTGTAACTTTTTTTTTAAATGATATTTTTTTTTAGTTTAGACTCGACAATTTACTACAGGTCCAAATTGATCAAGAAATACTATGGTGAAACGATTGTGTTCAAGAGGCCTTGCTTTCAGAGGCAAAAATGAAAACTTCGGTGGATCACCGAAGTTTTCATTTTACATAACGTGAATTACTGTATGATTTTGGAACTGTAAGCAGAATTCGATCCCTTTTTAGCTAGTCATATTGAACAATTTGGGAATCAAGGATCAGGCAGTACCAATTACTTATCAAAGTCCGTTTAGGATGAGTTTATTCTCTTGATGGGTCATAAAGTCTTCAAACAGATTGGAGGCGAGATAAGAAGAGCGAAATATTATTATCTCTAATTATCGATTCAACAACAGATATAGCACATGTAGATCAATTTACCCTTGTCATTAGATACGTTTTGGAATCAGGCGAACCGTATGAAAGATTTACATTTCTAAAGAAATGGTTTCAGTCATAAACACTGGGTGTTTACACGACAGTCTTCAATATTTATATATTGAAGACTGTCGTGGACAGTCAAACATATCTGGCATGTACAAAAATTCGAAACCAAGCACTGTTTGCATTTTACGTGCCTTGTTCTGCCCATTCTTTGATTTAATGGCAACTGCGGCTGCTGAATCCTGCACAGAAGCTTGTCGCTTTTTCATGATTTTTTATAAGCTCGACACAACGCTGGCTTAAATTAATGAGTGAAATCGGGAAAGGCAAAACTCTAAAGAGATTGAATTTGTCACATTGGTCAACAAGAGAGGACGAGTGTAATAGTTTGAGAGATTCTTGGCACGAAGTTCTTAAGACTTTGAAATCAATCAAAGACGATTGTACTGAAAGGCCTGTAACGCGACAAGAAGGGGCGGGAATACTTTTGAATTTGAAGAAACTGGAAACGGCGGTAATGGTTGTTGTGTGGATTGTTTTTTTGGAAAGAAAAACAAAGTGAATGTTCAAATTCAGGCTTCCATCGTAGATTTGATCACCGTTACCGATCTTTACGAATCACTTAGTGATTCGTAAAGATCGGTTTTCGTAGCTGAACGAAAGAATTTCAAGTACGAGTATTTCAAAGAAAAGGCGATAGAATTAAGCGTATCGAAGCAATATACAACTGAGATCGAAAAAAGACAACCGAAAAGAAAAAAAAGATTTGATGAAACATCTGAAGAAGTTATTACAATGACTGCGAGTGAAACTTTTAGAGTTAACACGTTTCTCTTCCTCATAGATAGACTCGTGTCCGAGTTAGAGAAACGGCAAAGGCCTACAACGGATTTAACGAGAAGTTTTCATTTTTAACCAAAATGAGTGAGTTGTTATCATCGACCCTAACGGAAATAGCCATTTCGTTGGAAAAAATGTTTATCCTAATGATTTAGAAAGTGATTTAGTTCAGGAATGCGTACACTATCAATGCCGTCTTTCTTCTCAAAGAAATTTGATAAAACCAGATTCTGGATTATTAAAAAGTCTATCTTTGTTCCTGCGAAAACTGAATTTGGAGAACATTTACCCATACTTGGATATAGCACTTCGCATGGCTCTATTTACACCATGAACATGTCGTGCCGTAAGATTCCAGAGGAATTTCTTACCACGTACGATTAGGCTGTGGAATGAGCTCCTTGCCGAGGTTTTCCCAAGAGAATGTAGCATGGGGTATAAAAGAAAGGAGTTATAAGGTTTTTCAAGTGTCGGCAACGCGTGAGTGACACCCCTGGTGTTGCAAACGTCCATAGGCTACGGTAACTGCTTACCATCAGGCGGGCGATATGCTTGTTTGCCACCTTGGTAGTATAAAAAAAAAGTAGGGGCGGCAAAAAATTTATAGCCTACTAGCGGCAAATTTGTAAATCCGCCACTGAAAGTTGGAGATACGAAAGTACAATAGATTATAACTAATTAAATCAATTTAACTTCTTGACCTAACAAAGTCTTAAGACAAACTTATTCACCTGTACGTACCTAAGTTTGTCTTTCCACAAGTTTGTTGACTCGCCCAATATTCAAAGTTACCTACTCTGGCTGTTGGCAGAGTAGATACACTAGCTACCTATTATGAAATTAACAAACCTCGTGCACGCTGCTTATTAGTTCTTCGGCAGCCAATTTGACAAAAACGAATAGTGTAACCTATAAACCATAAACAATTGGTGAGAATACGGAAACTATAATAATTATATTTTAAAAAAGGGTACGGGTAGGGTTTTAAATGTAAGTAACATTTAAAAACAATACCCTCGCGGACGCGTTGCGTCGCGCAGCCGGGAAAAAATGAAACTGACTACTTAGTTAATTGATTTATTATTAACGCAAAGCAAAAGCTACTATAATAATAATAATAATCATTTATTCACAAGTAACTTAGACTCATAGGTACATTCAATATAATAACAACTCTTCTGGCAGCAGCCAAGTCTCTTGTGGTGCTATTAAGGTGATACATTGAAAATAATAAGGATATTATAATAAGTGTAATTCGCTAAGCATTTAAAATAGGAAGTTAAAACTTTAGCATACATTTTTTGATTCTATGATCTACCATATGGTAAGAGGAAAACGTGATTGGAAGAAATATCCTCGATAGAAAACAGCTGCGAAGTCCATTCTATTTTTTTCCCTTTTTCTGTATTATGTAATAAAACTTAAGATTTATTCAACGGGGTTTACTTTAAAACATAGAGGACAATCGTATCAAAGTTTTGCAAAGATTTTTTTTTTGATTTAATAATGTATTTTAGTAAAAAGTAGAAAATTCAATTTGGCACATACGTTATTTTATTCTGAGCGCATGCATCATTATAGCTCTCTCTTCTTTTGCCTTACAAAAGTATTTGCATCACTCTCACTCGCCACACTTTTAGTCGGCCGGTAGGCCTCACCAACGACGGACGTATGCTACTTTTTTGCAGATCGGTTCTCTCAGATTTTTGTAGTTTTAAATGTTATAATTTATTAAACAGGTCATTAACCAAATTAGTTATTCAATTCATCACAAATTCGTATTGAATGTACTACATTATAGTATATTTTTAAGACTTACTTTATAAAGTAAATGATAGCAAGAGATGCCCAATGTGTTTATGCCTGGCGGGCAAAATAATAAAACCCGATAATACCGACATTATATATTTTTGGTTCAGAATCAATTCCTAATTATCATCAGCTTTTGCATTCCTCTGCTGAACATAGAACTTCTCCAAGTTCACGCCACGATCACAGGGCAAAAATTAAATCGTGACTTTATGCCTTTGCGCATCCTTCGTTTCATTTCCCTTCATTGCGTTATTCACAAAGAATAACTAACAATAAGTGTCGAATGCGTCTCAAAGTGCAACTGAGCACATGGTATAACATAGAAACTTACATAGAATTTCTTCGGGCATTTATAGACATTCTGCCAAATTTGCCTAAAATGCTCAGGCATTTTCCCAACTCTAGTGGAACTATTACCGAAAGTGACAGACTAATAACAAAAAGAGGGATGGAGTAGCACTTCAACTTTTGTATTTAAAAAAACTGTAAATTTTCGAGATTATTTTTAGTATTTTTTGATGATATCCGTAAGGTTCTATTAGTATAGTAGGTAGTAAAATATGATTAAGTACCTATGTCCTAATCAAAAATATTTTTAAGATTGGATTATAAAAATCCAATCTTAAACATATTTCTGATTAGTTTCCTTCAATGTAATAATAAATAAAATAATTTTAATAATAAGAAAAAATAAAAGTATTATAGATTTTCGTTTCACTTTTTTTTTATCATATTGTCATTTCATAGAATATTCAATACACGGAATATTTACTCTAAACAAATTCAACTCAAAATTTTTGTTAAAAATTACTTTTTATTTTTCGATATTCTCATAGAAAATCAAATTAAATATTCTTTATCCTCATATTGTTTAGTTCATATAAAAGTTATTTCCGAGAAAACGAGTTTACAATCTTTTTTTACATACAAAGAGTATTTAAAAAAAGATAGAGAGATAAAGGGTTGCAAATTTCACTTCAGTCAAATATTTTACAGGTAAAGTATAATTTTGAATTAAAATAATAATGTTATATTTAAATAATAATGTTAATTATATATTCTCAGGCTGCGGTAAGTTTTATTTATTTATGTAAAATTGTTTCTAGCAGGTCGCAGTTTTAACCTAACCTACTTGCTATTGTCATTTCTGGTATTAACAAAATTCTATGAATTTTCTGTCTGCGAATGATGGGAACGCCGTTTTTTTATAATGAAGGGAACGCCCTTCATTCACAGACAGAAATTTCATCGAATTTTGTTTCGCAGAAAATGTTTCATATAATATTTAAGCTACAGGGCCCAAATATTATATGAAACATTTTCTGCGAAACAGTATTTATATTTCGAATATTATTGTTTCAATGAACTTTAAAATGTCCATATTTCGAATATAATGGTTTCAATGGACAATTGACTTCAATTAAACATATTTGACATTGCAGAAACTTAATGAATTTAAAAATATTTGTTTTTATTTAACAAAATAATCAAACAGTAGAATTTTTAACGCATGCTGTTTGATCGGTATATTTTTCCATGGTATTTTATTTCAATAAATATGTAGAAATAGATACATTACGTAGATATACATAGATTTTATTAATTATTAACATTCTATGAAATTTCTGTCTTCAAATGAAGGAACACCATATTCAGTCAGAATAATTAAGCAGTATAATTGGAAATATTAGATTAAAACACCTAAATTAATTTGCTAACTGTAAAATACGTTAGACTAAGTTAGAAATAGCTACTAGAAAATTAGGTTAGGTTGCAAACTGCGACTCCGTCAGATACGACTTGTTACCAGAAATGAAAATAGTTGGTTAGGTTATAACTGCGGAGCCGTCAGAAACAACTTGTTACAAGAAAATTAAAAAGAAATCACCTCAGCCTGAGTAATTTTAAGAAAGATAGGGCACCAGACTAGCAAGCAAGCCCGACTGGCGAAGGACCTCCACCTTACATAAGACCACAGCCAAATAACTACACACAGCGGTGTAGTTGTGTTCCTGTGTGTGAGTACAGGTATTCAGCGCTCATATTGTGTTTTAAATAAACGTATTCGTATCCTAGGGATACTCGCATCTTAAGCGCTGGTGTAAAAAAAATGGGTTGGCAACACGCAAGTGATACCTCTGGTATTGCAAGCGTCCATAGGCTACGGTACCTGCTTAACATCAGGCGAGCTGTATACTTGTTTGCCAACCAAGTATTATAAAATATATATATATATATATTTATTAGCGGACCTGGCAGACGTCGTCCTACCCGGACATTTTCCGGGTAGGACGACGTCTGCCAGGTCCGATATACCGACAGCAGCGCCACCGGGTCCAATTGTAAATCTGAACTATCCGTGACCCTACAAAATTTCATTAAAATCGATCCTGCCGTTTAGGAGTTCAGCGACATACACACATACAGAAGAATTATAGATATTTATTTATTTACTTATAGTTGATTAAACACAATAACACAATCGTAGTTATATTATATAATAGTTATTACCAAGAAAAATATTTTATCGAGTGATATTTTCTGAACTTTTTAATTAAATATATATATATTTATTAATATGTATCTATGTATTTTGCCAATGGTAAACATTTAATTTTATAATTAATTGTTCTATTTTTGTCTACTCCATGCCTCCTGTGCTAAAATTCCTAAAAACTCAATAAAAAATTTCTAATCACTTATTTGACAACGTCACACGGACGAAGGCGACGCGTAGCGGCCAGCCGTGGAAGCTAAGCCACGCCCACAAAACCACAATTTATTTTCGAGGTATCGCCTTAAGACACACTCGTCACATAAGCGCTGTATATCGCTAATAGCACTCTTCACATTTTTACAGTTGTAACTTGCAAATTTGTAGGTTGTATTATCCATGGGGACAAGGTAATGGGCCGATGGCAGCGGGCTCTTTGCCCTCTCGACGATACTTATAGTGTACAAACCTTCTAAAGATAATTCCTTCAGGCCATATTTTTTCATCTAAAAACATCGATAACTTAGATTCAGACACAAAGAATTTGTAGGCTTTGTGATCTAACACCTTTTTTGTGTTCACCTTTTCTAAAAACACACGCTCCTTTGTTTTCATATTTATATAATCTACAATGTCAGACTCCTATGTATCATTATGCACATTCGTTATAAAAATTGGTATTTTCTTATTAGCAGCTTTAAAAGAGGATACCAACTCTTCCGCTTTTCCTATTTCTCCCAAATACCTATACTTTACTTTTCTTTGTTTGTTCACAGTTTGCCAGGGACTATTATCTTCCTCTTCGTTACTTATTTGTGTAATTGTCTCTTGTACTTGCAGAGTAATTGGCGCCATATTATCATCCTTGTACTTCTGGTGCTTTGTTTGTTCGGAGGTACTTATGCTAGCTATCGGAGAAATATAGCCAGAAATCTAAACTTTTATGTCAGGCGACAATTTTTTTTTTGGGTCGGCAACATGCGATTAAAGCCACAGGTATTGCAAGCGTTCATGCTCATGTTTACTGCTTACCACCAGACACAGACGGTCCGTATGCTTGTTTGCTATCTAGTTAGTATAAGAAAAAAAACAATCATTTAGGTACATTACTCTTAATGAGGTAAAATTAAGAGTAATGTACCTACCTAAATGATTGTTTTTTTTCTACTTAGAAGGTATGTAACAATTTTATTTCTCTTTATGCGGATGGTAATTAAACATATGTTTGTTACCGCTCACCTTATATGTAAGGAAAAGCCTTTTTTTGTCAAACTCAAATTCATTTATTAATTTTCATTTAGGTTACAAAGTAACACTTATGCAGGTCATAAATAAAATTATGAAAAAGCCAGAAAGATCAAACAACAATCTTTTGTAAAATACAAGTATGGTAGTATGGAAGCTGATTCAGTCAAAACACGATAGGTACCTACTTATGTTATTAATAAAAAACTAATAAAAATGCTGAATTGTAGATCGCGTAAATAGCAATTCAATAGAAACCACAAAAATTGCTAATTGTGATGCGGTGCAATCATACATTTATCTGGGGGCCTTAATTACGAACAACGGTGGATGTATCGACGAAGTGAAGAGACGTATGGCAATTACCAGGTCTGCAATGGACAAGTTGAGGAAAATATGGAGGAATCGCAACATATATAGAGCCACAAAAATCCGGCTAGTTCGAGCACTTGTATTCCCCATATTCTTGTACGCCGCAGAAACGTGGACTCTACGGGAAGTAGAGAAGAAAAAGATAAACGCGCTGGAGATGTGGTGCTGGAGGAGAATGCTCGGAGTATCGTGGACTGAATTCCGTACCAACTAATCTATACTTTGTGAACTCGGCATCAAGCAGCGTTTGTCATCTTTGGTACAGTCTCGTATCCTCACCTTTTATGGTCACGTATGCCGCCGAGGGGAGGTGGCTATTGAGTGACTTGTGGTCCAGGGAAAGGTTGAGGGTACCAGGCCACGTGGAAAATCGCTTATGAGATGGACTGACCAAATAAAAGCGGCAGTAAATGGCTCATCATCACTGCATGAATGGATGGATGGATGAACGGATCTGGACGAAATTTGGCACCGAGATAGATTATGGTCTGGAATAACACATAGGCTATTTTTTGCAGCGATAACCGACATCCACGCGGGCGGAGCCGCGGGCAACAGCTAGTATTGCTATAAAGGAACAAGGCAATATGTGAATAGTGACTATTATTATTAGAAAACTAAGCGTTTTACTACTAAATAAATAAACAAAAAAAACAAGTACAGAATTATACCTACTCCCTCTCGAAATCAGGATGTCCACTAACCGAGACACCTTTAGCCTTTAGGTAAGTACGGCAGCTCTATAGCAAATATTTGGCAGAATCATCTCAACGTTTATATTTAATATACCTACTTATATTATTTTTTTAAGAATTGTATTTAATATGTGTATCATGCATATATGTGTATTATTTTATAATATACATACATATGTATGTGTATAATATAACATTTATTTATTACTGTAATATTATTGTTTTTTTTAAATTCTACGGTTTATGCACCTACCTAGTGTTCTCTCTGCATCACCCAAAGGTTGGCTGGTAGAGAATGCCTTTGGCATTAAGTCCGCCTTTGTATACTTATTTTGTGCAAAAGTTTTAAATAAAAATAATACCTATCATTAGAATTCACAATGTGCTTCACGTCACAAATTGGAACTTATGTACCTACTAAACTAATTAATTCTAAATTAAACAATTTAAAACATTAGATATTGAAGCTTATGAGCCGCATCCTCAGGCCGCATCACAGAATAAATACTACATGTATTTATGTAGTATTTATTCTGTGGCCGCATGGTGTTCATAGACAATTTTGTGTTGCTGAATAGTTATAGGATTATAAATATAATGAACACATGATCTTGGTAGAGTTTCAATATTAGTGGTTATAACAGATAAGTGGCGTTAGAGTTAGGGAATAAGTCGCTTTATCAGCGGTTGACTGAAAGCCTAAACCACTAATCTCGGCTTTCCATATCCTATATCCCGCCAATTTGTTTGTATTGGTTGGCTCAACGGGTATCGGATGTGTGAAGACTTCAAATTATATTGACCCTCCTTTATTATTCCCTGTGTTTGTGTTGTTGTGAGGATAGTAACTAAGCTAGATCTGCGTGGTTAAGCAAGTTGACGCGGGTGACCATTCGAAAACATATTGAGAATGTTCCAAACGCTGGAAAGTATGTTTTACAGAGGCTAGGATTCCAAACTTCTCGATTCCTACCAGTTTCCCTATAAATAAATTATTATTAGAAAAAACGAATAAACACAAAACATAAACTTTTTTTCGTGTAGTGTAAAAGTTTACTTAAAAATTGGTTTACATTTATCTTAAGAAATTGTTGTATTCTCATCGACCGATTATTACGTGTGCAATTTTCAGACCATTCAAAAATTCAGACATCTCAAAATGGGTGAAACTTGCATTATAAGATTTTGCTACATACAGAAATACAAGTTAAGCTAATATAAGTTTATATTTTAAAAAATATTTTTAAATACAAGCTTTTATAGTGTATTTATGTAATACATGGGTATGCATTAAATATTCTTAAAAGAGCCCAAACACGACACGGCTGTATTGTTTTGTTGAAAAGTTTCTATGTACCTTTGAACATCATCATCACACACTGAACTCCACCTAAAAATATATTAGCCATGAAGCAATATCATCAAATCCAAAAACGACGCGGCTATCTTGTTTCATTAAAGAGTTCATCAGAGCCATCGTCCGACTTCATCATCACGTCCTAAACATACATCTAGGTATAATACTCATCAAGATAAATCCAAAACACCCAAACACGACACCGCTATCTTGTTTTGATGAAGAGCTGCGCTAGCCGCCTTGCGACTTCATCATTACGTTCTGAACACCCATCTACGAATATAATACTCGACAAGATAAATCCAAAAGACCCAAACACGACACGGCTATCTTGATTCGTTGAAGAGTTACCATGACCACCTTTCGACTTCATCATCACATTCTGAACAACCACCTACGAATATAGTACTCTTCAAGATAAATCCAAAAGACCCAAACACGACACAGCTATCTTGTTTCGTTGAAGAGTTACCATGACCACCTTTCGACTTCATCATCACTTCTTGAACACCCATCTAAGAAAATAGTACATTTTTATATTATTTTTTTCATTTCATTAAAGATTTGCCATGGCCACCTTCCGACTTCATCATCACTTCCTCAACACTCACCTAGGAATATAGTACACGTCAAGATACATTCAAAATACCCAAACACGACACGGATATTTTATTTCGTTGAAGAGTTGCCATGGCCACCTTCCGGCTTCACCATCTTGTCCTGAACACCCATCTTAGAATATAGTTCTCGTCAGGATTAATCCAAAACACCCAAACACGACATGGCTATCTTGTTTCCTTGAAGAGTTGCCATGGCCATCCTCCGACTGCATCTTCAGACCAGCTCCATGGTACCATATTATTGCATTGTCACCGAAGTTACGTAGGTATACCAAATTTCAGCTCCATCAAACACCAGGAAGTACTTCAAATCTAGCTCACAAGATTTGCTAACATACAAACTAACTAACAAACTAACATACATTGCAAGCTAAATAAAAGCTTGTAAAAAGCGTGTTCAACAGGCACAGTTTGTAGAGTCTAGGTACTTTTAATTAAATATAATCACATAACATGTTAGTACAATTTATGGACTCGATGGCTACCACAAAAGATTGAAAACAAATCGAGAAAAAAAACAAAAATTAAACGCCAAAACAAGGTTGTGTAAATTATAAACCTAGTACCTAAGTTCGATTTTGACGCACCCAATCAATACTGGTAAGCTCCATCGCTTGTTTTGTCAGTAGATACTCAAAAAAATCTAAGTAAATATAGGTACTTACTAATATTATAAAGCTGAAAAGCTTGTTTGAACGCACTAATCTCTGTAACTATCAGTCACTTTTGAAAAAATCTTTTCGCACTTTACAGCCGATTAATTGAGAAAGGTTACAGGCTATATATCATTACGCTTCTACCCAAGAGGAGCATAGTAGTAACATTAAACAAATGTAACGCGTGTGAATATGGAAACAACGCTTATATATTTACCAATACGTGCAGAGTATCCCTACCTATAATATGTTACTAGTGCTATATAACATATCCCAGAGGATATGCAAATGAATAGGCTTTTTTCACTTCTACTAGTGAAAAGGGTTTCCGGAGCTCCTTAGGGAAATGCTGAAGCGACTAGATTTTAGGTATGGCGTTATCCTTTGTTTGACAGGGCTGTCGACCTGCAAGTACTTAATGCTTCAGACCGTTGAAACATCGATAACCTAAGCAGACAAATGAGCATACGGCCTGTCTGACGATAAGCAGATACCGTAGCCTATGGACAAAAAATATTTAAGACTATTTTATAGATACTTTTTTGTCAAGTCATTCAGTGGTATAAACACTTTTTTAAATACTTATTTATCTTTAATATTTATTTATAATTATGACGAAAGACTATACGATTAAGTGGCCATGCCATGACATATGTAGATCTCTCCAAGGATTTCTATAGCAAACGGTTTTGAGCTGATCATATCCATTGATTGTCTATAACCTTTATCAGGTTGGTTTACAGAGGCTTAACCTCAACAAATCCTTCATATTATCAATATTAACAGTAAGGGTCAAACTATTAGAGGATTATGCTGAAAACTTGTGCGGTACATGTAAACTAATAACATTTAGGTACCAACATTGCGTAAGACCAAAATCTGTGTAGATATTGCAAACACATACCTACCTAATACAACATTTCTCAAACTTATAGCCCCTTGTTTAGGCTTTGTAAACCACGGCATACCTTAAAAAACTGTTCATCGATAGAACAAAGGTATTTTATAAAGAAAGACATACAAAAGACCAATAGATAAATATGTATAATTTTGGCACTAAATTTTAGTGTGATTCAGCTTGTCTTTTAGTGCAAATGATATCGATTCCCTTTGCTTAATTTCAATCATGCTTGTTACACTATGACGTATTTTTTTTCTGTACCCCAAGTGGTAGGTATGTATACCATACATTGAGAAACGTTGACCTAATAGATACTAATATTAAAGTACTTAGAGCCGGACTTAGCTAAGTTTCGAGCCTTTGGGCTGCTGTATCGGTCTCATAAGTATAATAATAATCTATCTTATTTAGTAGTAACAATAGTAGTGAAACCCGCAGAAAATTAAATGCTGTTAAGTAAAATTGCCACTGTCCATTTTTTTAAAACCTAGTGCAAAGATATTTGCATCCGATATTAAAATATTAGGCGAGGCCTTGACGGACGGTTTTGTTTTTGATTACCTAAATGTTTTTTTTTTATACTACCTAGGTGACAAACAAGCATACGGCCCGCCTGATGGTAAGCAGTTAACGTAGCCTATGGACGTTTGCAACACCAGGGGTGTCACTCACGCGTTGCCGACCCTTTAAAAACCTTATAACTCCTTTCTTGAAGAACCCCATGCTATAGTCTTTTGGGAAAACCTCGGCAGGGAGGGAGCTCATTCCACAGCCTAATCCTAATTTTTAGAAAGATTACGACGGAGACCTATTTGGGCGACCTGAATAACTCTGACACTAGATAAGTAGAAGGACGTATAATGACAGCGGTAGATCAGTAGCTTTACTGGCAGATGTTGTATTTAACGGTTTTGTAAATATATTCAAAGGATTTGGATTGACAGATGGAGCAGCATTTACACATCATACTAATGTCGCATAGATTCTATATCTTTCATAAAATCTTGCTACCTAGGTATTTAGTTTTCTTAAATTTGAAATTAAAGTATAATAAATACAATTTATTTCATAAGATATTTACATGAATAGTTATAAAAATTAAAGTAACCTAACCTAACCTACTTACAAACAATCAGATATTGTATTTAAAGGTATTACCTATAAATAAAATATCTGATTGAGATCGCAGTTCTGAGGAAAGGTGCCCAAAAGACTTCTAAAATAATGAATTATTTTAGAAGCATTTGCATGATTTATAATATTATATATATAACTACTAGCTGTTGCCCGTGGCTTCGCCCGCGAAGATGTCGGTTATCGCAATAAAAAGCCCATTCGCTATTCCAGACTATAATCCATCTTCATGCCAAATTTCATCCAGATCCGTTCAGTTCAGTACCTATTTAAGTGAAAGAGTAACAAACATCGATCCATACATCCATCCATCCTCACAATCTTTCACATTAATTGTAATATTAGTAGGACTGAAAACTTGAGAATATGTCACTTTTTTCACTTTTTTCATTGATTTTTTAAAATTTACTCTCAGCATTAATTTTCTAAGATTTACGTCACGACGTAATACCGTAAATCTAATACCTAGGTTTTTTTATACTATTTGGGTGGCAAACAAGTATACGGCCCGCTTGATGTTAAGGCCCCTTTATAGTTTCATGTCAAACTCATTAATTCATTTGATCTAAACGAATTAATGAGTTTGACTTTGACTTTGCCGTACTCCTAATAAGATTCATTATTCCCTAAGGTCACGTTACCCACTTTTACCATAAGACCCTGTAAACTGTCTTTGTAATTGTCATTTCTCTTTAACTTTAAGTTGGCCCTTGTGCGCCATTGTGTCGATTGGGTGTTATGAATTTTGATTAAGTTCGTTATTTTGTTGCAAAGTTTATACTAATACTAAGTAGTAGTCCGGTCAAATTAAACCAAAAAATAAGAGTTTAGGTACATACATATACAACAAGCTGAAAGTGAGTAAATTTTTTAAAACATTATTAAAATTAACATTTTTAAATTCTTCCGCTACTAGTGCCTAGCCTATACAAGTAGCTATCTATATCTGTAAGAAATAGCTCTTAGCGATAAGGCCCAGTGTAACTTAGCTGTATTTTTTATAAGTAAGACAAATTTAGCTTTGTACTGTACAATAAGTATCTACTGTCAAATAACTACACACACTGTCGTAGGCGTGTTTTTATATGTGGGTACCATAATTTTATGAAGGAACGTTTTTCTGTCCTACGGTTACTTATAAATCAAAACCTTTATGTAAAAACTTTTTGAGTCGGCAAGCGTTTTGATAGAGTTTTGTGCTGAAAATGGAAATAAATATAAATAAAAAAAACGTCTTGGGGTTGAAGTGAATCAATTTTTGGGATTAAGTGGTATAAGCCTTGAAAACTTTACTTTAGTCTGCAGAATATTTTAGTAGTTATCTATGTACGGATATTATATATTATGTAGATGTTACGTTGCGTCGGTCGTTCGGTCTCAATACCCTTCTTGTTCTTACACAGGTTGATAAGGATCCGACAGATGTTGTGTCACGAAACTCATTGCTTATATCGTGAGATAAACAGAAGCTGCATAATATTCAGAACAAGTTTTTACTGACGGCTTCGCTCGCATTGTACATTATACTATGGTAATAAGTATCACATCTCATTGAAGATTGGTACTCTACCTTTCGATCAGTTCTTCTTCTTTTTCGTGTCGATGGTACGATAAATAATTAAATTGCACAAGCCCAGAATTTTGCCACCTCTACGGCGTTATCAGTTGCTGCGCAGAGGTCATTCAGAGTGCAGGTATTAGGGCACAAAGGACAGGACAGGAGGTGAGCCATTGTTTGCGGGTCCGTTTCGCATTCGCATTCGATCAGTTAAAAAACTTTCATATTATCAATTATTCGGATCAGGTTGGATCAACTTTAAAAGAAACTGTACCTTTGTTAATTATTTATCATTTTTTAACACTTTGAAGGACAGTGAACGCCTATAGACGTTATGACAATAAAACATCTATTGTGTCTACGTTACTGTCCGCGAAAGGGGATACCGCCCCGCCGCAATGTCAGTCTTGAATTTGACATCAATGGTTCATTCAGCGTCTGCTCGCGCTACGTGGACTTCGTCACCAGTGACAGCGTCCGGGTGCACCGGGGACGCTGTCCCTTCGAGGAAGGATGCTGGTTATAGTCGCGATGAGAGATCTCTCACCCGCAGCCTCACTATGCATCAGGAGCTCATGTGCGCGCTGATCGGATCAGCAAAGAGACTGTCCCATGAATCATATCTAATACATAACAATAGATTTTCTATTGTGTGTAACTTAGGACAGCAAAAGGGTTTTTTACCTACGACAACATGACAATAAATTTTCCTCTAGATCTATCTCTTCTGCCTTTACTATTTCATTGAATGTGCGATATTTTCTATACGTACAAGTAAGTGGCAAACAAACGTACAGCTTGTCTGTTGGTAAGCAGTTACTATAGCCGTTGGAAGCTTACAATACCAGAAGTATGTTGTGCTCTAATGTGCGAGCTGTACTCGCAAATTGTCGTACATCTTGTAATTTGTAACACTAGAATGATGAAAAAAGACAGACTTTATTTTCAAAACCGTTTCACCTGGCAACCTATACTCATGCACATAACATGCTTAAGTAACTACCTACATCCTTAGTAATATTATAAATGTGAAAGTTTGTTTGAATGGATGTTTGTTACTCTTTCACTTAAAAACTACTGAACGGATTTGGATGAAATTTATACACAGCACAGAGATAGATTATGGTCAGGAATAACACATAGGCTACTTTTTATAGCGATAACCGACATCCACACGGGCGGAGCCGCGGGCAACAGCTAGTACATAATATTTTAACGAGTATTTATAGCGTAATTAGTACAAGTATTCATACAACATGAGTGGATAATTTTAATGTCCTTGGTACATCTGGTCACTTAAATAATAATGAGTTATATTGTGCTCTATCTTAATGATTTTTTAATCTCATCTCTTGAAACTGTATGTATTGTACGGTAATTATTGTATAATAACCCAATTGGTACTACTTAGGTGGTAAACAAGTATACGATCAGCCTAATGGTAAGCAGTTACCTGTAGCCTATGTACGCTTGTAAAATCTAGGACTTTACGCGCGTGTTGCTGATCTAAAATTCAAAGTAAAACTCATTTATTCAATTAGATCAAATGCATGATACCTATGAGCACGGAGTACAATAACCAGCCTATGAGCGTCTTAAAAACAAATGCCAGCATTTTTTTTCCTACTGCTAATTCGCTGACTAGGGTAAGGCCTCGAGAATAAGAGAGATGGAATATGGCTGCATAGTACATAGGCTACTTTTTATCTCGGAAAGTTTACTGTTGCCGTGGGATTGTACGCCCGGGCGGAGCTGCGAGCGGCAACTAGATTTATACATATATATTTTCAAGGTAGTTCAAGGTCGGAAGAGTGATAAGGCTGATTTTTTGACGACGAGATCTAAAAATCGACGCCGATTTATTAATACAAGTTCTTATTGAAGTAAGGTAAAGCTTTTAAATTGTTTTTTTTTCTTTTTTTCTTAAAAAAAAATTAATTGTTGATGAAAGTCGCGAAAAACTTGTGTCTGAAATCAGTAGCACTCTTTCCAGAGTCTCTGATTGGGGACGACTAAATTTAGTCCAATTTAACCCCAGTAAGACACAAGTTTGCGCGTTCACCGCTAAGAAAGCCCCATTTGCTATGGCTCCACAATTCCAAGACACAGCCCTTACAATATCCAAGAGCATTGGGATCCTCGGCGTCGACATCTCTAGTGACGTCCAGTTCCGACATCACTTGGAAGACAAGGCTAAGCTGGCATCTAAAAAGCTAGGTGTGCTCAACAGGGCAAAGTGGTACTTCACCGCGGGCCAAAGACTGCTGCTCTACAAAGCGCAAGTCCGGCACCACATGGAGTACTGCTGCCACCTTTGGGCGGGAGCACCTGGATACCAGCTTGGACCCTTTGATTCTATCCAAAGACGCGCTGTGAGGATTGTTGACGATCCCAAGCTCACAGGCGGTATTGATCCACTAAGTCTAAGGAGAGACTTCGCCTCCTTGTGTGTGTTCTACCGCCTGTACAATGGGCTGTGTTCTGAGGAATTGTTCGAGATGATGCCCACGGCCACCTTTTATCAACGCACCTCTCGCCACCGACAGGGAGTTCATCCTCACATCCTTGCACCTCAAACTTGCCGTACCGTAAGATTCCAGAGGAATTTCTTACCACGTATGATTAGGCTGTGGAATGAGCTCCCTGCCGAGGTTTTTCCAAAAGACTTTAGCATGGGGTTCTTCAAGAAAGGAGTTATAAGGTTTTTAAAGGGTCGGCAACGCGTGAGTGACACCCCTGGTGTTGCAAACGTCCATAGGCTACGGTAACTGCTTACCATCAGGCTGGCCGTATGCTTGTTTGTCACCTTGGTAGTATAAAAAAAAAAAAAAAAAAACTCCAGCACTAGAGAACAAGCTCTGTGTCGCGGGGGACTTTACAAACATACAATTAACGGAGACAAATTACACCCAGACTCAGAACAATTCTTTGTATCAAAAGAAAAAATATTTGGCTATTGGGGTTTATCCCTGCTTTAGAGGGTGCTCTTGACAAATGTTGCTTAAACCGAAAGTAAAACCCTTTCGGTTAAGGGCCATCATATAACCACAGTGGGTTTGTGTCAAAGCAATCTGAGGCCAACAGCTTCGTCAAATAACAAACAACATAATTAGGTAAGTACATGTAATTATAATAAATTAAGCACTGATAATTGCCTAATAGCCGCACTTGGTACTAAGTTAGGTTTGCCATCATTACGAAACGAAATCCAGGACATTGGTAGAGAGTATTTTTAAAATGGCAAAGAAGAACTTAAAATTTTATATATTTCAATTCCAATCTTAATTTTAGTCATACAACATTAATTTTATTACCTGGCTATAGGTATATTACATAAATTATTATGCTGTAGTAAATATAATAAAAATATATAATATATAATAATATGGTTTTCATTGATCGAAATTCAAATTTAGATCGAAAATAAATCGTTACAGGAACGTACGGCTCTTGGCCTCCAGTTACAAAGTAGCAAACGTTTAAGAATACTTGAGCGATCAACAAGGTCAAAATCCCTAAGTATGGATTTTGATGTACATTGAATCTGTTATTGCTCGTAGTACCTACATGTCATTTTTCATTATAACAAGGTAGGACCAGCCTCTTCTGAATGATTGATTACCTCCTTTCATCGCGAATATAAATTATGATTTTTCGTTAAAAGTATACCCATGTGAACTTTCTTACGGACGGATCTATGTCTTACAGTTTTAATCGTTTTCAGAAGATGAGCCCAACTGGGGAAAAGCCTTCAACTTACAGAAGCATCAGTACATTCTGTGTGTGATTATATCGTTTCTACGAAACGTTTTCCATTTAATAAGCGGCCTTATCACTGCGAGCAATTTCTTAGAGGGAACTTTCGGATGGACAAAATATATCTTTTCAAGTTTTTTGTTAGGTACTAGGGCTCTATACCAAAGTTTTAAAGGTCTCCTTGAGTTGTTTTGTACCTAGCTTTTAAGATCGCTAAGTTTACTAGTGAGTAATATTAAGAAAAAGTTACACTAAATGTTGTTAACTTTTATCCCTTAGCACTTATCTTAAAATTCACACAAATTTATTGCGTTTGAAAGATATCGACGAATGTAGTTAGTATATCCAAAGGTATTAAAAAGGACTTATTAAAACTTTTTTCAATATTCTATTATGTAAATATCAAATGTATATATTCCTACAACTTTTTTAACCTTTAATATTATCGAATAATATTTGAATATCTCAAACTTTTTTAATACCTACTTTGAAAAAACATTTGTATATTCCTAAACGTATTTTCTTTCAAATAAAAATAAATATTGAAAAAAAGTTTATAAAATTAGCAGCTACGACTTTGCGTGGGATAAACTATTTTATACCCTGTTTAGGATTGAATTTCCAAAAATTCTTTTTTTGCAAATTTCAGCGAAGTCTAGAAGACTTATTACTTCTGGCTGTGCGTTGATAGTCAATCAATACCAACGATTCTATGAATACGTTTGTCTATATTATCTACCAGCGCTTGGCGAAATATATACTAAAATATAAGTTTATTAGATAATAAGTTAATGTTTGTTAAACGCTGAAATAAAACTTGTTTCATTTTTTTTTCATCAAATCGAACATAATATATTAATATAATGTTCGATTTGATCCTTATATATTCATAGAATCGAAATAATCATCTTTTTTTTTTCGGGACAATTCCACCTGCATTCCCACCGCTGTGACTCCTGTGAGCAACTGATACACCGAGCTTTGACACTCGTGCGTCCCGTGGATAACTAAACCTACTGTCTTGGACCCCGCAACGAATTTAATCAGAAGTATAATTGAAGTTGAAGTAACATTATTGATATATTGAACGAATATTTATTGCATTACGTCTTTTCTCTAAGAGATGGACAGAGGAATATGTCAACCACGGATTAGTCCTACTCATATACCTACCGAGCTAAATTACAGACTACGTGCTCCTACTAAGAAATTTCCAACCGAAAAACTCAATAACAATGCCCATGCTGGAAATCGAACCCAGGAACGGTCAGCCTATTAGAATGAATTTTATAAAAATAAATATAAAAAAGATATAAATGCAGATAATATCAAATATGAAACAAATACACGACTTGTGTATTTTTAGATTTTTCCCGTGCAATACGAAGAGTTCAAAGGTAAGGTTAAGTTACCTAATAAAGCAGGGTAATTTATTGCTTAGCAGCGGTGAGTGGCTTCATTAATTGTGGACTGTGGTATAATACAAAACGGTGTACTTTTTAAACCTGATAGACGTTGTTATATTCCCCTTTTTTTACTATTTATTTGGCAATCAAGCACACGACCCGCTTAGCTGTAAGCAGTTACTGTAGGCTATGGATGCTTGCAATACTTTCGTGTTGCCACCCAAAAAATTGTAATACAAGGGTTTTGTGATGGAGTATCCCTGTGATACGAAATATATTAGGTTCGTTTTTAATCTACGGAAGTGCGATTATGTATCAACTTTTCGTTCCCAGCTGAACTGGTTGCCTATTCGACAGCGTCGCAACGTGCAAACCTTGACTATACTTTTTTCCCTTCTTCATTCTCCAAATGCTCCTTTCTATTTAACACCCAACTTTCAATTCTGTTGCTCCATCCATAGCCGAAACTTACGGTCTTCTAACAATCGTCTCCTTACCTGTACCACTCATAACTCCAGCCTTGTTCATTCTTCCTTCAAAATCAGTTCTTCTGTGGAACTAGCTCCCTCTCGAAATCAGGATGACTGATAACCGGGTGTCGTTTAAAGCCAAAGTGCGTCAGTTTTACAGCAGTTGTTTGTTAACTAAAACTTAATGTAGTCGTATATTTTTTTCTTTGTATGTATTAGTAATCATATGTTATATGGTATATATTATAGGTATATATTATAGGTATATATATAATATATATTTATTTATTATGTAGTTATGTGTAATTATATTTTGTGTTGCATCTTATTCCTTAGTTTCTTTTTTATGTTCTTTTTTATATCACCTGCCATGCTTATCTCTGCATCCCCCAAAGGTTGACTGGCAGAAAATGCCTTAGGCATTAAGTCCGCTTTGTGCAATTTGTTTGCAGGCAGTTTAAATAAATATTAGTTTCGTTAAAAACGAATCTTTAAACGAGCGTTGGTAAGCTGTAACTAGTTACACACGGGAACATAACTACACCTCTGTGGTTTTCTGTAGAGTGGAGATCCTTCACCTTTTTTAACTGACAGTATGTCTATGCTAAAATAATAATAATAATAATGTTCTCCTCCCGGCGTCGGGAAGTGACGACCCCACCGCCCACTGGTGCAGGTATACGTAGTTATTTAACTGCCGGTGCCTGCACTTGTGCAAGCAGTCAACCGAATAATGGCGGTCAAACCATTCCAATATGGCGGAAGCAAATAGTAGACATAGGACGGGCAGCAGCGTCCCTATGTAAAGACTTCCGCCACTGCGATCGCCAACCCGCCTGCCAAGCGTGGCGATTATGGTAAATACCCCCCAAAATGATCCGCACCAATACAAATCGGCCCCTAGTCCCCGGCAGTCCCGCTATTCCTGGCTCAGGTAGCGGCCATGGTAACGGTGGGACGAGGGGTGCTAAGAATCTCCGGCAGAGACCAGGCTACCAAAAACGACGACAGCTGGCCCTGGCAACATATAACACGCGCACACTACGGACCGACGATAAGATTGCCGAACTGGAGGAAGAATTGAGCAAGTTGCGATGGGATGTTATAGGGCTATCTGAAGTCCGTAGAGAGGGGGAGGACTCGATAACGCTAAAATCCGGCAATTTGCTCTACTTCCGGGAGGGCGACCAACAGTCCCAGGGTGGTGTCGGGTTTATCGTCCACAAGTCCCTCGTGAACAACGTGGTCAAGATCGAGAGTGTGTCGACAAGGGTAGTGTACCTTATACTCAGAATCACCAAACGGTATTCGTTGAAGGTCATACAGGTATACGCTCCAACATCGGCGCAACCCGATGATGAGGTCGAAGCTATGTATGAGGATATTTCCAGAGCCATACATAGCACCAAGACCCACTTCACCGTTGTCATGGGGGACTTCAACGCAAAACTGGGCAAACGGAGCGGTGATGAGCTGAAAGTGGGGCAATTTGGGTATGGGCATCGGAATCCCCGGGGCCAGATGCTGTTCGATTTCATGGAGAAGGAGGGACTCTTTATGATGAACTCCTTCTTCAAGAAACACGAACAACGCAAATGGACCTGGGTGAGTCCTGACGGTGCAACCAAAAACGAGATTGACTTCATCATGTCGACGAAGCGGCAGATATTTAATGATGTCTCTGTGATCAATGTGGTGAAAACCGGTAGCGATCACCGATTGGTAAGGGGCACATTAAATATCAATGCCAAGCTGGAAAGATCTCGACTGATGAAGTCAACGCTCCGACCTGCACCTATCCAAACCCAAAACCCCGACAGCTTTCAGCTCGAACTGCTGAACCGCTTCGAGAGCCTAGGTGATTGCGTCGATGTGGACGATTACAACAACAGGTTCGTGGAAACTGTCCGTTCGGCTGGGTCTAACAGTTTTAAAACCCGCCGAACAAAAGAAACGAAAAAGATCTCCGACTCAACCATCAAGCTCATGGAGGAAAGGCGAGAGATGGTTTTGCAGTCCTCAGATGATGCTGGCCGATACCGGCTGCTCAATAGGCAGATCTCTAAGTCTTTGACTCGCGACCTTCGCCAATACAGTACAGACTGTATTAAACAGGCTATAGAGCAGAACAAGGGCTCCAAAGTGTTCGCTAGAGATCTGTCGATCGGGCAGAGCCGACTGACCAAGCTGAAGACTGGGGACGGCAGAATCATATCGTCCAGGCCCGAGCTGGTGGAAGAGATCGAAACGTTTTACAGGCAGCTGTACACGACAACTCGGTCACCTGTAAGCTCTTCGACAGACGACCCAAGAGCTAAGTTGTCCCGACATTATACCGATGACATCACGGTCGTCAGCCTAGACGAGATCAGTATGGCTCTCAAACAGCTAAAGAACAACAAGGCGCCGGGTGAGGACGGAATCACAAGCGAATTGCTAAAGGCTGGTGGAAGGCCGGTGCTAAAGGCACTGCAAAAGCTTTTTGATTCCGTCATACTCGCGGGCAAGACGCCACAGGCATGGCACAGGAGTGTGGTGGTGCTGTTCTTCAAAAAGGGTGATAAAACCCTGCTGAAGAACTACAGACCCATCTCACTCCTGAACCACGTCTACAAGCTGTTTTCGAGAGTCATTACGAATCGTCTCGCGTGCAGGTTTGACGACTTCCAGCCTCCCGAACAAGCCGGTTTCCGAAAAGGGTTTAGTACCATAGACCACATACATACGCTGCGGCAGGTTATACAGAAGACCGAGGAGTATAACCAGCCTCTATGTCTAGCGTTTGTGGACTATGAGAAAGCCTTTGATTCGATCGAGACCTGGGCTGTGCTACAGTCTCTCCAGCGGTGCCAAATTGACACTCGGTACGTCGAAGTGTTGAAGTGCTTGTATGAAAACGCCACCATGTCGGTCCGTTTCCATGATCAGAGCACGAAGCCTATCCAGTTGCAGCGAGGTGTAAGACAGGGAGATGTCATATCCCCGAAACTCTTCACCGCTGCACTGGAAGATGCTTTCAAGCTTCTGGATTGGAATGGACTCGGCATCAACATCAACGGCGAGTACATCACCCACCTTCGATTTGCCGACGATATCGTGGTCATGGCTGAGACCATGGAAGACCTTGGCGCAATGCTCGATGGCCTCAGTAGAGTCTCACTACAAGTGGGTCTTAAAATGAACATGGACAAGACTAAGATTATGGCAAATGTCCATGTCGCACCCACCTCTGTCACAATTGGAGGCTCTACACTCGAAGTTGTTGACGAGTATGTCTACCTGGGACATACAGTCCAGTTAGGTAGGTCCAACTTCGAGAAAGAGGTCACTCGTCGAATCCGACTCGGCTGGGCAGCGTTTGGGAAGCAACGTCATATCTTCTCGTCCCAAATACCGCAGTGTCTCAAGACGAAAGTCT
The DNA here is from genome assembly GCA_947095525.1 of Trisateles emortualis. Lineage (NCBI taxonomy): Eukaryota > Metazoa > Arthropoda > Insecta > Lepidoptera > Erebidae > Trisateles > Trisateles emortualis. The sequence goes on along the minus strand of OX352735.1, from coordinate 7,674,701 downwards.
TTGACCAGTGTGTGTTGCCAGTGATGACATACGGATCTGAGACGTGGTCGTTCACTATGGGCCTCGTGCGAAGGCTCAAAGTCACCCAACGAGCAATGGAGAGAGCTATGCTTGGAGTTTCCCTGCGAGATCGAATCAGAAATGAGGAGATCCGTAGGAGAACCAACGTAACCGACATAGCTCGAAGAATTGCCTCCATTAAGTGGCAATGGGCCGGGCACATAGCTCGCAGAACTGATGGCCGTTGGGGCAGAAAGGTTCTAGAGTGGCGACCACGAACTGGAAGACGAAGCGTGGGCAGGCCTCCAACAAGGTGGACCGACGACCTGGTAAAGGTTGCGGGCAACCGATGGGCGAGGTCGGCTCAGGATCGAGAGTTGTGGAAAACCTTGGGGGAGGCCTATGTCCAGCAGTGGACGTCTTTTGGCTGAGATGATGATGATGATGATGATGAACCGAATTTCGGTCACTAATCTCAACGGAGACTTGCCATCTGCGCGGGAGATATTATAGTGCACAAGTGTTTGCGCGAACACAAGTGCACTCTTTAGTCCCTCACACTCAAAGTCCAACGGGACGGCAATCCGACACGATCGTAGAGAGATCAGGCGTAGGACCAACGCGAACGGCTTTACGTGCTTTCCGAGGCACGGGGGTGTAAGCACCGCCAATTTCCAATCTCCTGGCATGTCAATGCTATATATAATGTATGCGAAAATATAAAGGCGAAGAGATTGTTTTTTTAACGCGATAATCTTTGTAATTTCAAGTCGGATTTCAAAAATTCTTTTCACATTAAAAAACCCAATTCTGAGGAACTTTTTTTACTTTATGCTACGACCCAAGAGGTGCATAGCAGTCATAATAAATAAATCAAAATTAGAGATATTGTTCAATTTCTTTTTTTTAACTTAATTCTGGAACTAGTGCCATTAATTTTCGCAATGATGGTTACCCTATCCTCCGTTCGTTATTCATTATAAATTATTATAGCTGAATACTAAGTGGCCTCTCTCTCTATTGTAAGAAGACTTTGTGAGACATAAATTACTTAATCACTTGAAATTATCTACTAATTTGCATGCCTCGTTGGTCTAAAGATCGTTTAGAGCGGCGAGTTTGATTTCCGGGTCGGCCGAAGATAGAGAAGAATTGGATTTTTATGACAAGAATTTAAAGCTATTAGTCCTTAGACCGTGGCCACAATATTCATTCCACAGATTGTCCAGATATAGTAAGTTATTAAAGGCTTGAACACGGCAATTATACATTCATCATCATCATCATCATCTCAGCCTGATAATGTCCACTGCTGAACGTAGGCCTTCCTCATATGTATCCACAATGGCCGATCTAGATCCAGTATATAATTAATCCAATTATACATTGTTCTATGATAATTAAATTTATAGGTCAAACATACAATAATATTGGTATGTTTGTTTCGTAGAGCCTTTTCCCTTAAGAGTTTAACAAGATATAAATAAACACTGGATTTTTTAAAATCATTCTCCCCTATCAAAATTATACAGTAATCATGCAGGGTACAGTTATTTAATTTTGTGTCCAAGTCACAAAGTAATTGTTCGATGCCACAATGTGTTTGATGTAGTGGCATATAAAAAACTTGTCAGCAAACATCTTTTCAGCACACGGTCGTATCTTATTCTTTGAATTACTACTTACAATTACCAATTTATTTTTTATATATGTATAGTATTTCGTACATTCTATTTCTTTGTCTGATACCATAATTTCTTTATTCATAACATTAATTGCACCATTTTTATTTTTCGTACTATTATTTTTGATACTGGTATCGTCCACTTCTATTGTATTCTCTGGATTTATTGAAAAAAAAAATAGTTTCATTTTCAGTTACCTATGTTTACTTTTGTTCGAGTTCTTTGCCTCTTTACACTTTGTGGTGTCATACAGTCAGTAGAAAAACTAACTATTTTGTACGTCTTGATTGTATTTTTATATTTCTCAATCTGTCCCTTAGGATCTATATTTTGAATAGTTAAATTATCGACTTCCTGATCTGCCGAGTCAAGAAGTAATTCCAAATTTTGGATTTCTTCAGTAAGTTGTACGACTGTATCATCAATTGATTTATCATGCAAACTCGTAGACGCATCTCATATAGAACGATTTGATATATCATGCATAGAGTTTGTTTTCTTTAACTTTCTAATAGTTATATTTTCTGAATTCATCATTTTCTTCATTACATTTTATTCAGAAAATAAAAAAAAAATCAAAACAGTAAAGATCAAAAATAAAAAATAAACTGCAAAAAATATTCCTGATCTCGAGATTTGAACTTGATACTAGGCGACTTAAAGTATTCGTCGTAATCCTATGCAATTGTGTGGTGGTATTATTTTCTCGATTCTATATACTTATCTATACTAATACATATGAAGCTGAAGAGTTTGTTTGGTTGAACGCGCTAATCTCCGAAAGTACTGGTTCGATGTGAAAAACTCTTTTTTTGTTGAATGTGCTTGATTTATCCAGGAAGACTATAGGCTATATAACATCACGCTATCTTTAATAGGAGTGGAGCAGTAGTGAGATATGTTGCAAAATCGGGGAAAATGTACGTGCCAAATTACCACGTGGACGAAGTCGCGGGCGACCCCCGAATTCATTATATTAGGTACTAACCTGATATACTTAATGAATTATTTTTTTTATTATTATTTTTAAAAACAGCTCCCGCACTAGAGAACAAGCTCTGTGTCGCTGGGGACTTTACAAACATACAATTAACGAACACATATTACACCCAGACTCAGAACAACTGTTTGTGGGTCACACAAAGTTTTGTCCTGTGTGGGAATCGAACCCACAACCTCGTGCACAGCAGGCGCATACTGCGGGCACTGGACCACCAAGGCAGTCAAAGTTAATGGATACATGGGTGCTTATTATACCAAGATCATAAATCACGCATTGTGAACCCTACATATTGCAATGCAACACTAAAGTTACGTAGTAAACTTCAAATAAGGTAAACTCTTTCCAAAGAAACTAAATTGCTACATAGCTACAGAATAGATGTACTTTATTCATGTGATAATATAGGAGCTGTTATCTGTTTAGTATACTTATTGACTGATTCTATATAAGCCAAGCGATAATTGTATATCAGCCAGTTATTGTGACATTTTGGACGTGTAGTGACGATGGCACCACAGATCAAATATACTAAGGTAAAACATGTGTTGTATTTTTATTACCGGTTTCTCACGGGTTAAAATTTATTTAGTTTTCGAAGGAGGCCCTTAATTTTTTGAAATAAAATGTATCCTATATTATTTGAGGATAACGTAGCTTTTTATAGGTAAAAGAATACAAAAATCTAAAAAATACTAATCTTTTTTCTTTATAATATTAGTAGCTGATACCCGCGTCTCCACCTTCGTAACTTGAAGCTAATCGCGGTATAAAAATATATTCTATGTCCTTTCTTCAGGATACCATCTATCTCCTTGCATTTATAGTACAAGTAATATTAGTAGGTATAGGTATATAGGTACTCGTATATATATGTATTTGAAGCCAAAAAGGAAAATATTGACGTACTTTCTGTGAAACATTATTCGATTAACCCTTATGTATGACTAGCTGTTGCCCGCGGCTCCGTCTGCGTGGATGTCAGCTATCGCTGCAAAGCCTATGTGTTATTCCGGACCATAATCTATCTCTGTGCCAAATTTCATCCACATCCGTTCAGTAGTTTTTACGTGAAAGAGTAACAAACATCCATCCATCCATCCATTCTCACAAACTTTCATATTTATAATATAACCCTTATGTATGATTAAGAGGTTTTGATGTACTTTATGTGAAAAATGTTAAATTTGGATTTCGTTCCGTGTCACTTTTGTGACTACTGCTCAATAATTTGGCTTTATAGTGCTACAAGAATTTCCAAAATTTACCAAATCGATTTAAATAGAATAGTAAATTTATTTCTTTTCGATTCAGGACGTTCATTTCTTTTCATAAGAAAAAAGAAAGAATTATGACATAATAAAAGAAATAACTAAAAAGGTTATAAAATAAACAATATAGTTAGTACCTAGTTATTATTTTTATATTTATTTTTTTTATTTTTTAATATATAATTAGTATTAGATATTAAAAAATAAAAATATATAATTTAAATTACATAGTCGTAATGTTCGCCCGTATGTTTTCTGCATTCCGATATCGCTCATGCCGTATCGAAACTTGGTTAAAAGTATTATAGTCTACCTTCTTAATGTTTAATTTTATTTTATAGTATTGTATAGTATACCCTACATATTTGAGAACACGATGATGGATCTCAGTGTACGGAAAAATCTAAAATGATTTATGTTACACTGTTAGCTTTAAGATAATATTAAGAAACACTATGTATTTTTTTTATAAATAAAAATAAATAATAGTGTAATAAAAACGAAAAAAAAAACAAATAAAAAGGATTTAACGTATTAAACTTATTTTGTTTATTACACGTTCAAAGAAACATAGAAAGATAGATTCATATTACCTACATGATTTCATTAGATACCTGAGTTCGTCTGCGCTGTTGAGGAATAGTGATATTGCGTTCTCTGTCGAGAGATGCTCAATATGTATCAATTTTCTTTTACAATGCTTCTTTCTTACATTTTCGACATAATGTGCGTGGTTGTACTGATCGCTTATTGGTCTATATATAACACTATGTGTTGCCTATAGCTTCGCTCGCGTGCACAATCGCACGGGAACAGTATTTTTCCGGGATAAAATGAGAGAGGTAGGGCACCATACTAGCGAGCAAGCCCGACTGGGGAAGGACCTCCACCTTACAGATGACCACAGCCAAATGACTACACACAGCGGTGTAGTTGTGTTCCTGTGTGTGAGTACAGGTCTCCAGCGCTCATTTAGAAATGCGTTTTGAAAGATACGTCATCCTATCCCAGGGTTACTGCCATCTTAAAGCCCTGGTGTAAAAAAATGGGTTGGCAACACGCAAGTGATACCTCTGGTAATGCAAGCGTCTATAGGCTACGGATACTGCTTAACATCAGGTGGGCCGTATGCTTGTTTGCCACCCAAGTAGTATAAAAAAAAATGAAAATTAATAATTTTACTTATCTTTTTTTAAAATAATAACATCACATTACATCAATATAAAAGCATGTAAGCATGTAGCATGTTTTTACCTACTGTTTTAGCTAATCTAATCTTATCAAGAATTTCGATCTGTAATAAATTAGGTGCGTACACATTTCTTCATCGATCAATAAAATTTATCTAAGTATGTAGCTACTCAATGATAAAAGAAAGATACCGCTACTTTCGTGCTGAGCGGCATGCACTTTGGTATCCGTGTTTTAGTGCATACTTATAGATTTCAAGTATAAATGCGATAGAAAATATGGAACGTGATGATACAGAAAGAGAAAGTGATAGATGAAATCAGGCTTGGTTGATTGGTTTCCGTCCGTTTTTGTTAATACTAATATTGTAACTCATACCACAGATAATATAATAGCTCATACCAAATTGTAAATGCTATACTCTGGCGATTAAAAAAGGTGGCCCGAGTTTCTTGCCAATTCTTCTCGAGGCCAAACTAGTCAGCGAATTGGCCGTAGGAAAAAAGTATGCTGGCATTTGTTTTTATGACTTTCATAAGTATCATGTACTTGATCTAAATGAGTTTGACTTTGACTTTGACTATTCAGCTACAGTTAACGGCAACAGTATCCGCGTGGCTGTGCGATATCTACGTATTTCTGTAGTACTTTGACAGATAGTTAAAGCAACGACGAAAAGTTTCTCTCTTGTAGATTATGTAGGTAAACCGTCATAAGCTCGAACCTCCTGATGGTTTGCGGGACGCGGGTGATTTCCTCGGCTATACACAATACGATGCGATGACTCAATATCTTGATTTCTTCTAGTCTTAAGATTAAATTTATTACTTTTTTTATGGAATGTTTTTATTCTTGTTCTTACGTTTGATTAACGTTAACGCAAACTATTAGGAGGGTCAAGCTTACGACGGTTTAATTTAATTTTGTCCCCCGTGACACAAAATGGAAAATCTGTTGTTAGGGTAACCTGTCGTTTTAAGACTTAAATCTAGGAACACATTATAACATCAGATAAAAGCAGGATATATATCAGTTATATTTTGTTACAGTTGTTCATCGACAACGAATGGGTGGATTCGCAAAGCGGTAAAACATTCGACACATACAATCCTCACGATGGCTCTGTTATTGCTTCAGTTGCCGAAGGAGATAAGGTGAGATAACATTAGTGAATATTGTGCTAAAATAGTATAATTCATATCCACAAATTAATAGTGTGGATATAAAATAAAATTGTAGTAGTCAAATCCATATCATACACATATATGTTTTGAAAGAAACGTTTTCCTATCCGACAGACAAACGATTGGGTCGGCAACACGCAAGTCTTGCCGACCTCTGGTATTGCAAACGTACATTAACATTGGCTACGGTAACTGCCGGGCCGTATGCTTGTTTGCCATCTAAGTAATATTAAAAAAAAACTCCAAGTCGTATTTCGGCTACAGCTACCAGTTTCGAACGATGACTAGACAACTACGCAGGACATTTAGTTCAGTACCTATCTATATGTGCATATCATTTTCTGAAGTCTTATGGGACGGTAATCTGACACAACACGTTATGCCAAGTCATGAGGGTGTAACTCCGCTAACTTTTAAAGTCCTTGCTGCTACTGATATTTTTGTCAGAAAACCTACTAACATTTTCCCGAGACAGAAATCAATAAAGGAACTTCGCGGTCAACAGTAAATAAAAATATGAAAAAGCGTAAATGTGTGCCTTTATGTAATACTAGCTTTCGCCCGCGGCTTCGCCCGTGCGTACAATCCCTCGGGAACAGATATTTATTTCGGGATAAAAATAGTTATGCCAGACTATCATCTATCTATATGAAAATTTAATCTAGATCCGTTTAGTAGTTTTTGCGTGAAAGAGTATTCTAACAAACATACATCCATTAATTCTTACAAACGTCCGCGTTTATAATATTAGTACGGGTAGAATTAAAACTACAGCAAATAAAAATGCTGTGAAATTATTCAAGCTAAACTGTTATACGTTTTAGATAGTATAAACACAGCCAAGTAGATACTTTTTTTTTTGTTTTTTTTTTATAAAAGACAACTCCCGCACTAGAGAACAAGCTCTGTATCGCGGTGGACTTTACAAACATACAATTAACGGATACAAATTACACCCAGACTCTTCTTCTTCTTTGTGGGTCACACAAAGTTTTGTCCTGTGTGGGAATCGAACCCACAACCTCGTGCACAGCAGTCCCATACTGCGACCACTGGACCACCGAGGCAGTCGCAATATACAATGTTATATGTGTAGTATAACACTATTTAGTAATCTGTGGTATAACATAGATAGGGGTTTGGCCCATCAATCTTCTTCAGTATAATTAATCTATGCATTTTATTACACAGGCTGATGTAGAACTCGCTGTAAGCGCTGCGAAACGTGCTTTCCACCGCAACTCAGAATGGCGCTTGATGGATGCGTCTGCCCGTGGACGGATCCTGACCAAGTTTGCTGATTTGGTAGAGAGAGATATTCAGTACATCGCAGACTTGGAGTCGCTGAACAATGGCATGGTGCTTTCCACAGCACATAGATTTTTAGGAGGCTGTAGTAACAATATTCGGTATATAGCCAGCTTAGCTGATAAAATTCAAGGAGACACCATACCTACCGGTAAGCCAATTTTGAAGCAGTATTTGTTAAAGATTTTCTATGTAGGTATGGCCATTAATCCGAACTGCTCAAAACAGATTTGTATCGCATTATTTGATTCCACTCCGACTTTGGCCGATATTGTAATGAATTGTATACATTGATAACCATAAACCATTAAGTAATAATAAGGACCTTCCTAAAAGTTGACTGCCTTGGTGGTCCAGTGGTAGCAGTATGCGCCTGCTGTGTCGTGCACAGCGTTGTGGGTTCGATTCCCGCACAGGACAAAACTGAGTTTTACATACATTATTTTGTTAATTAAACATTGCGATCGAATGTATTCTAGCCCTGTATTATTATTATATACTAGGGGCACATCCCGGCTTTGCATGAGTGGACATTTATTAAGTTTAGTATCCCGTTTTTTTTTGAGTTAAATCGTAACAAATAAACAAACAAAAAAATCAAATCTATCCTCTTTATACAACTAGTTTAGATAGAGCGTTGGTTACTCCGCTGTTAATCCTGGCTCACAGGAGTCACAGCGGTGGGCATGTGGGTGGGATTGCCTGATATAGCCTGTTAATCTTTTATCTGTTCAGACGGTGAAGTGTTTTCGTATACACTGAAACAACCTGTTGGCGTGTGTGGACTAATTCTTCCTTGGAACGTACCTGTTTTGATGTTCGCCAGTAAAGTCACTACTGCATTGGCAGCTGGTAAGTAACTTAACGCTTAGAACTCCTTTGAAATGTAAAGTAAGTCACGTTGACACTCAAAACTTTATAAAATATAAAATCTTTTTCTTTTTATCATTTGGTTAGTGGCCAACTTGGTAACATACTTATTTGGATCGCCCATATTTAGGCCTTTGTCATGATCTAACGACTGTTACCCGTCGGGACTGAGTTTTAACGTGTCCTCCGAAGCACGGACACGCTTAGACGATATAAAACTATGCAGTCATCCACCTATTGGGTTACCGCGCGCTTGGTAGATTACCCCGTTGACTCGCTTTTTGGTAAATGATTTACCAAAAAGCGAGTCATCATCATCATCATCTCAACCAAAATGCGTCCTCGGCTGGACATAGGCCTCCCCCAAAAATTTCCACAATTCTCGATCCTGAGCCGACCTTGTCCATCGGTTGCCCGTAACCTTTACTACGAGTAAGTCGTCGGTCCAGAGAGCGAGTGCAGAGTATGAAATCTGACAGTATGAAATCGAGAATACTAGATAGAAAATCAAAGGCATTGTCCTAAACATGCTTAATCCGTCTGATGGTTAGCAGTTCGTGCCAGACGTACCTGGCACGAACTGCTTAAATGAGGCATCAAACAAAAGAGAAAATGATTATTACTTACATTAAAAGATACGTACCTACAACACGCAGATTTCGTTACTCTTCTTACCTTCTTCTACTAGGTCAGGCAGGTACAGACATTAATTATGGCAACAAATTTTATCAAAAATATGAATAAAAAGCAAGTCTTAGACGCAGAGTCCCTTCCGCTGTCGCTTGTTTAAGGACTGAAACAAATGAAGAGAAAGAAAAAATAATATTGGGCTAAGTCACTTTGCTGCATTTTGTCAAAACATTTTTTAAACTTACAGGTTGTACAGTTGTTGTGAAACCAGCGGAACAGACACCATTAACTGCATTATATTTGAGCGCTCTCCTGGTCGAGGCTGGTCTACCTAAGGGCGTCATTAATGTAATCAATGGTTATGGTGAAACTGCTGGTGTAGCTATTACACACCACTCTGATGTTGCGAAAATATCATTTACTGGATCTGCTGAGGTGAGACAAGATGTGTTAAATTAAAATTATTAGTAGAAATATCTATTAGCCTTCATCATTATAAGGTTCGTGATATGAACTTTACAAGATGAATTCAGCAGCCAGGAACTGGCATCATCTTTTATATCATAGTCAATAACTTTACTGGTAAAAAAACTGAGGTAGTTCACCTAGAGCATTCGTACAGATGGCACTTGTACGAATGGTAACTAGCCTAGTCCACGAAGGGCAATTATCAATATAGTCTATTATATTATTGACCAAAAATAATAGCCTCATCTTTCAAACCGAGTTATTACATCACTGTAAAAGTCCCACGGGACGGCAATTCGACACTACCAGAGAAAGATCAGACGGTTCTGGGCTGACACAATTTAGATTGCCATCGACACGCTTAGTAGAAGAAGAGAAAGATCAGACGTCTGACCAACGGCGTTACGTACTTTTCAAGGCACGAGGTGTAATCACACTATACACCCCCAATTTAGAAACGTTGGGCATCTACTCGTACTGTAAATTTCGATACAGAAAAACCCTCAATCACACTCAACGACCAACAAGCCAGTTATTAACCAATAATACACTACTCAACTAGATACTACGCTTTGAAATACGGATTCAATAGGTAATGAGGTGTGGGCTCGATCACAGGTGGCAGTACCAATCTGAATTTCACTTACTTTGCGAAATTTATACGTAGTAATCACATGATTTAACATCTGCTAACGGTGAAGGACATGAAATAATCATTTATCCTTACTATAAATGTGAAAGTTTGTAAGAATGGATGGATGGATGGATGTTTGTTACTCTTTCATGTAAAAACTACTGAACGGATCTGGATGAAATTTGGCACACAGATAGATTATGGTCTGGAATAACACATAGGCTTTTTGCAGCGATAACCGACATCCACGCGGCCGGAGCCACGGGCAACAGCTAGTACCAAATAAAGCTTGGCGCAGTGACTAACAGCCGGTGGCCTGGTAGCATATTATGCTGCATAATATTCTTATTGCAACACTGATTTTCAGCAGCAGCCTTGGCAGCTAGTTATTTTTTTTGTTTGTTATTCTAATTTCAAATTTATTTATGCAGGTCGGCAAATTAATTCAACAGGCAGCTGGAAAAAATAATCTTAAACGAGTCACACTGGAACTCGGCGGCAAAAGCCCTCTCATTATTATGGATGACGCAGATTGTAAGTTGGTGTCATTATGTGTTTTTTTTGGTATAAGTATTACTTGTATTGTTATACCACGTTACCGTCGCTTTTTATGACTAAAACAACGCACATATGTTTTAAATAGAATAGATATTCTTTGCGTTTATTGAAAAGCAATTGAAAAATTAATAGGTACTGCCGTTTAGTAACTAAGTATAAGTTAGTTCTTCTGGCGCTGTTGCTGCAGCTGCTGAAGCCCTTAAGCGGCCCAAATATGCAATTTAATTGATAATTACGTTTTTAAGCCGTTTGGATTCTAGACAATTGGTTCATGGGGTCCGAGCGCTGACGCTTTGCGTGACCAGAAGGCCGCGCGGCCGGCCTGTTTCTCGCACAGAGAATTTTATTATTTAATAAGGTTTCCGTATTTCGGTTTAGTTAGTTTTAATAAGACATATAGCATAGTCATAATGATTTAATAAATACAAAAACACTGATAATATTATGAATATGAAAGTTAAAAAGTATAAGTTTATATTAAAAACATATATCGGCGCGACTACAACAGTTCGTCTAAAAATGACAAAGATAAAGAAGATGTTTTAAACATTCCGTTTGAGTTTTCATTAATTTCAATTCTTAATTGCAGTGAACCTAGCAGTACCCATCGCTGCTATGGGTGTGTTCACACATCAAGGTCAGATCTGTATTGCTGCATCACGGTTATATGTTCACACTAAGATTTATGACAAGTTCATCGAAGCTGCAGTAAAGCATGCAAAAAGTATTAAAGTGGGCCACCCCAACGATCCTACTACTCAACAGGGACCTCAAGTAAGTCTGTCCATATTTACTTACATTATAGGAAATGTATTTTTTTCTTTTTTTAATAAACAACTGCCGCATTAGGAAACACGCCCTTTGTCGCGGGTACCTTTACAAACATACAATTAACTGACACAAAGTTCACCTAGACTAAGGACAATCATTATAATATGGATCTCACAAATTTTTGTCCCGTGAGGGGATCGAACCCACAACACACCGCGCCACAAATGGCGAGGTTTTGTAGGCAATGGTTGAGGTAAGCATATGACCCAATGATATTAAGTATAGTAAATAGTAAGAAGACGTAGATAACACAGTAGAGCGCGGAAATTGTTGCCGTCAACAGTAGTTAAATATCTTAATTTCATCTATTACTATCTCTTACTGTATCATTACGTTTCATATTATCTATCGCATTCACACTTAAAATCTATAAGCAAATAATACCAAAACATGGTAACCAAAACTAAACGCCGCTCAGTATGAAGGTAGCGTTATCTTTCTTTATTATATCGTTTATATGACCGGAACAAATAACTCGTAAAAGTGGAGACCTATGGTCCGAGATCCTTTCTTGCGAGTTACTCCTAATAAACCAGATTTATATACCAGATATATGGGTGGATAAAGGTTTAGGATGAAGATGATAAGAAAATAAATGTAAGTTAATCTATTGCATTAAGGACATAGGCTTGCCCGCCCACGTCACACTTTTTGTAGGACAGATCGAGCTGATTTGAGACATGTACTTGATATTTCTGACCGATTTTTTTGTAGGACGTGTAAATTCACCACTCATCGATTATCGTACGTGGACTATCTACTCCTTATAACTAATAATTTTTGGGTTGAAACCGGAAAAAATAGTCGTGGGATGAAAAACGTAGGATGAAAACGGACACACCCGAAAAAAGACGTGATTTAAAAAAAAAAGGGGCAGCTGTTATTTATCAAAAATGTGTAATTAAAAAAGCCTACGGTCAAAAATAAATAACGAAACAAACACAGACACTGAATGGATTTATTCTGTCGCGATGATGAAACAAATTAATCATGCCATTTGTGAGAGAACATTAATTAACCTTTTCATATAGCTATTTTGAGCTCCCTCTACATATTGGCCAAACATATGCCAATATGGACCACAGTATACACATTGCATAACAATATTTTAACATTGTGCAAAATGATAGTAGTTTAATGTTCCAGTGATAGTCTTGTACATATATTATGTACATTGGCCTATGTTAGCCCAACGTGTGGCTTAACAAACATTAGTTTTGTAAATTAACAAAATATTGTATTGAAAGAATTAAAAAATGATATTATTAATTTATCTTCTACACGTACCTATAATAAAAAGTCGCGTCTGTACATTCTATTTTTTTTTCAAAATAACATTTTATATAATATGTCATACCTATTTATGTAAACGCCAAAAATAATATATAGTTTTTAGAATTTTGTCGTAGCATTTGGTGTTTGTTTTATTCCAGTCGGTCTACGAGTAAAAAAGGCTAGATCATTTTTATATTACTTGGTTGGCAAACAAGCATACAGGCATACAGCAGGCCCGTCTGATGTTTAGTAAATACCGTAGCCTTGTTACCTTTTTTACACTAGGGCTTTAAGATGGAGTATCCCTGGGATAGAAAAACATTTCTTTCAAAACTCATCCCTAAATGAGCGCTGGTGATCTGTACTCACACACAGGAACACAACTACACAGATGTTTGAAGTTATTTGGCTGTGGTCTTCTGTAAGGTGGAAGTCCTTCCCCAGTCGGGCTTGCACGCTTGTATGGTGCCATACCTCTCTTAATCGCTGATAATCGAGCCACGAGTAACAGCTAGTTAATTATATAAATGTATTATCATAAATTTCATAATTAACGTCAGTACTCTTATCATTTGTAGATTGACGAGACTATGATGGAGAAAGTACTGGGGTACATCGAGAAGGGTAAAAAAGAAGGTGCCAAATTGTTGACGGGTGGAAATCGTATCGGTACTACTGGATACTACATAGAGCCTACTGTTTTCGTCGATGTTAAGGATGACATGACCATTGCTAAAGAAGAGGTAAGTAATTTGAATTGCATCACACATTTTTATAAAAAGCCTTAGATGTAAGTAGGTAAATTGTAAAGTTGATTAATTTATTTCTGTTCAATGGCATACATAAAAAAAAAACATCTAGAATTTTTTATGCATTTCTTAGTCAGTTAAAATATTATCCTGCTACATAGTTCTTTATATGAGATTGGGGTACATAGGAGTTTAGTAGTGGTTTCCATCACAGAACTATCGGTTGACCCATTTATTTTGAGTGATAGTCATTGCATGGTCTACAAACTTCTTTAACATAATTGCTGGTGGCTCCAAGAAGCTGTATTGTGCACAGTGGCCGTACCCCGGTAAACCACGTCAATCCGTGGGCCAAATCCAGCAAAGGGCTGGTTCATCTGAGTCCTAATCAGTTTATCCCCTGATAGAGCACATAAAGTCCTCATCGGCAAGAAAGGCGAGTACCTTCGATAGATAATTACTTACGGCTTTCATGGCGATGAGGCAAGGCACGTGTGATATGTCTCAAAGGGCGTATGTTGGGATACTTTAGCAACATACGGTCATTCACTGCACTCTTGTGTCTCCTGCCGGTCGTACCGGCCATCCGGTCCATCGGCGTCAGGAGGATAAGAGCGAGAGAGTGGATCTGTACCAGCGCAAGTGCTTATCCACTTTAATATATTCACGCGTAAATGACTTCGGCAACATATTTTTGGACTCGAAATAACCATAAGTCCTGCGGCGATGGAGCTCTGATGGTGGGGTAAGGGTATGGTGTGCCTAAGCCTTAGTTGGTGCTCTGCACGTAGGCGGCTAGGTGAGAGTGGTCGCTCCAGGACTCGACTGAGACAGGAGGACTGGTTCGGCAGCACACCTAGTGATAAAGCAGCCCTATTTAGGATCGCTCTGCTTTCCTCAATCAGGGGAGGGGCCTAGAAAAGGTGGCCTAAAAATAGTCTGTCTCTATCCTGTACGGTTGGCAAACCGCGGTCACCCGTTCACCATTTAAACGCGGTCGAAAGAAGCAAAAAGAAATTAAAAAACATCTAATCATAGGAACATGGAACGTCCGCACTTTGCGAGACGATGATAATAATTTGTGTCCTGAAAGAAAAACAGCTTTGATCGCTAGGGAGTTGCAAAAATACAACATCGATATTGCTGCCATCAGTGAGACTCATCTCAGTGATACCGGTGAGCTGTGTGAACAACTTGGTGGTTACACCTTCTACTGGAGTGGGAAACCATCTGGAGAGAGGGCATCAAGCGGAGTGGGCTTTGTTGTGCGTAATCAGTTAGCTAAGAACTTACTAGAACATCCGAAAGGAATAAGTGATAGAATAATCACGTTACGCTTTGAACTTTCCTTTAAAAAGTACATACACTTTATCAGTATTTACGCACCTACATTGCCATCCTCTGATGAAGATAAGGCCAGGTTCTATGAAGAACTTCGTACAGTACTTTTAACGATTCCATCGACGGACAAAGTACTCCTCTTGGGTGACTTTAACGCTCGTGTTGGGACAGAGCATAGTGTATGGAGTGGGGTCCTGGGACGTCATGGGGTGGGAAACTGTAACGCCAATGGCCTAGATCTTCTAACTTTGTGTGCCGAATTTGACCTCTTTATCACCAACACTTGCTTCCGTTTACCAAATAAATACAAGACAACGTGGATGCATCCAAGGTCTGGGCACTGGCACCTCCTAGATTATGTGATTGTACGTAAGAGAGATCTCAGTGAAGTATTGATCACTCGTGTGATGAGAGGTGCTCAGGGTTGGACAGACCATCAACTAGTCAGATCTAAACTGTGCCTAAAAGTTAAAACCCCACGTCGAGCGTCGCACAAGATACCAGTCAGACTGTCCTGTGAAAAACTAGTTCAAATTAAAGAGCTAAGAAAGGAACTAGATGACTGTTTTGGTGCCAAAACATCGGCCATACAGGAAACGGAACCAGTCGATAAGAGTTGGCGATCTTATGCAGATAAGCTCCTTGAAAGTGCTCTTCAAGTAATTGGAAGACCAGACCGAAAACACCAAGATTGGTTTGATGCCAACGACCCAGCTATAACAAAACTTATTAAAGACCATAAAAATTCACTACGGTCATCGAATATAAATACACGTAAATGCTGTCATCAAGAACTAAAACTCAAAATACGAGCGCTGAAGGACGGATGGTGGGTAAAAAAGGCGTCTGAAATGCAATTTTATGCAGATTCTAAACAACAAGGCAAATTTTTTGAATGTCTGCAAACTATTTTTGGCCCAAGAGTCAAGAAAGTAGCCCCTATCTGTAGCAGGGACAGGCGTAGTAGGTTTACTGAGAAAAGGGATGTTTTAGCTCGATGGGCGGAACATTTCGACGATGTCCTAAACCCTAAAACTCAGACCACTGACTTGTCTTATGTAGAAGGTCTCGATAATGCTCCATTAATACAAAATCTAGCCGAACCTCCTTCACTCGAAGAATACACCTCAGCATTGAAGAAACTTAAGAACTCCAAGACACCTGGGATGGATAACTTGCCGTCTGAAGTATACAAATATGGTGGGCCAAACATTAACAACCAAATGTTTTCACTAATTTTAAAAATATGGGAGAGCGAAATAATTCCACAAGATTGGAAAGATGCCTCCATTTGCAAGTTATATAAAGGCAAAGGTGAAATATCTGACTGTAATTCTTACAGGGGCATCTCCCTCCTTTCTTCTGCTGGGAAAATCTTAGCACACATCTTAAATGCTAGGCTATCTGATCTTGCTGAAACCCTACTACCAGAAACGCAATGTGGTTTTCGACCTAGTAGAGGCACGGTAGATGCAATCTTTGTTATAAAACAAATCCAAGAGAAGAGTCTGGAACAATATCGTCCTCTCTACATGTGCTTTGTCGACCTCGAAAAGGCTTTTGACCGGGTACCACGTAAAGCTCTCTGGTTAGTTCTTGAGAAATGTGGATGTCCTGTGAAGTTCGTTAATTTAATACGTCAATTTCATGATAACATGATGGCGAGAGTTCGACATGAAAACGACCACACAGATGAATTTCACGTTACGAGCGGCGTGAAGCAGGGTTGTGTCTTGGCTCCTACTCTGTTTTCTATGTATTTTGCTGTTGTAATGCAGTGTGCAGTGAAATCTTGCAATGGCCTCCTAAAAATGAATACGAGGTCTGATAAGAGCATATTTGACATATCACGCTTCAGAGCAAAAAATAAAGTCACACCTTTCTCCGTGATGGAAATTTTATACGCTGATGACGTATGTTTATTGGCTGACTCTATCGAACACCTTCAAACCTATGTCGACTCTCTTAACGCCATGTGCTGTAAATTTGGTCTGGTTATTAGTGTCACCAAAACACAAATTCTTAAACAGCCCGCTAGGGGATGCCAGTTGGACAACGCCAGAGTTAAGTTGGATAATAAGGTTCTGGGTGAAGTGTCACATTTTAAATACCTAGGCACCCAAATTAGAAGTGACAACAGTCTGGCGTCAGAGATTCCTAATCGCATTGCAAACGCCGCTGCAGCTTTCGGCAGACTGAACAGTCGGGTATGGAGCTCACATCATTTGAAACTCGCTACCAAGTTAATGGTTTATAAGGCCATAGTAATACCTACCCTTCTTTACGCTGCAGAATCCTGGTGCTGCTACAAGGCAGACATCAAAAAGCTCGACAGCTTTCATTTGCGCTGTCTAAGAAATATTATGGGCATAAAATGGCAAGATCGTGTACCCAACACAGAGGTTCTGCGGCGCGCCGAGATGCCTGGTATTGAGGCGATCATTATGAAACACCAGTTGAGATGGAGCGGCCACGTTGTGCGCATGGACGACAGCAGATTGCCTAAGTCCGTTTTCTATTCGGAGCTCTCGTGTGGAAAGCGTAGGCAAGGTGGACAATACCTACGGTTTAAAGATGTGCTCAAACGTCATCTGAGTGCTAGCAACATTCCAAGCAATCAGTGGGAGAGGCTTGCTTTACAGAGACCTGAATGGCGCTCTACTGTTGACAGAAGCGTTAAAGTTTTTGAAACTAGCCGCCTAGACGAACTGGATGCAAAGCGTCAAATCAGAAAAACTCGGCCCGAGCCCTCCTACAATTACACATATGACACTTCTGGACAACTTTTCTGCCATGCATGTGATCGCTCTTTTAAAAATAAATTTGGTTTTGCAAGCCACATTCGGGCCTATCATAATTTGGACACAAATTATTTTTCATTTAATTAATTAGCATTTAAGATATCATTAGGTTTCTGATAAGTTTAATTTTAAATTACTACTTAGTTGTCGTTGTCGCCATAGCCGAATACGGCCAGGAGGACTTATATATATGAAAATATTTCATTGAACCGTAGGCACATCTCTCAACCAAAAATACTTTTGGATATCCTATACAGTTTAGGGTAAATATAAAAAACTGTACAACTAAGTTTTATATCCTACAAAATTCATCATGGTTTCACACAGACATGACCAGTTTGATGCCAATATGTTTTATTTGTCTAGATATTTGGGCCGGTGCAAAACATTCTGAAATTCGACACGTTGGATGAAGTGATTGACCGCGCTAATGAGACTAGCTACGGTCTTGCAGCTGGAATATTCACTACTAATGTTAACAATGCACTGCAGTTCAGCAAACACGTTGAATCTGGAGTTGTCTGGTAATAACGCTTCATATACCTATTATAGATAGGTGTCCGCTATCCAGATCTGTTCCACGAGCTTCAGCGAGGACGACATAGCTGCGGCCAAACTGCTTGTGTTCAGGTTGCTAAACAAAAGTGATCAGATGGTGTCCCGCAGGCGTGACGGGACAAAGAAGAGCTTGCAGGATATTATCACGCTGCTGAAAGAGACCGACCCTGACGACGTGCCGACGTTTGTGGCGAAAAACTTGCACAAGTTACCACCCGTCACTTTCGACCACGTCGACGTCACAAGCCTGCTGAAGGACATCGTTCTGTTGAAGGCAAGTTTAGCGGATGTGCAACAGAAGTTGGAGACATCCCAGAATAACGTCACAGATTTGCGCAAGGAACTCGACGAGTTGCGCAATACTGTGACCTTAACTGCGTCATCGACTGCGTGCAGTAATGTGAACATGCGCCGAGGAGCCTGCCGACTCGACACATCGGTCGCAAGTGTCGCAAGCTTCGCGTCAGCAGTTTTGTCGCCGCGGAATGCAGCGTCGGCTGTATGCGCTGCGCCTGAGCCTCACTGCATTCCCCCCGTCCCCGCGGCTACCCTCCGACTCGCCGCGCGATCAGCTGACCGACCGGTCACGCAGAGCACTCCAATTGCTCGACCCGCCAAGCCTGTACCTGAAAAGGTATCGAACCAGGCTGAAGAGGATGGTTTCGTGACGGTGCAACGGAGGAAGCGCCGTCATCGTCCTGTCAAGAACTGCTGCGGTACGGCTCCAGCGCAGCCTGGTATGCGTGCCGCTGCACCCAACACTGCGGTGTATATTTCTCGTCTGCACTACACCACGAAGACAGAAGACATCGCAGATTACGTACGCAAAAAGACCAAGTACTTGCCGAGAGTGCAGCTGTTGGAGTCGCGACGCAACGTCAATTTTAGGGCTTTTGTGGTGCGAGTACCAACAGTCTGCCTAAATCTCGTCTTGGAAGAGAGTTTTTGGCCGACAGGTGTAGTGTTCCGTCGCTTCCGCGGACAAGTGCCACACGAACGCACTGCGACATAGTGCAAGTGAAGTGTACTAACATAGTTTTAAGTTTTTTAATACTAACACAGGATTATATTAATATGTACGTTAGTCTGTAAGGTATATATCTATGCGTTTATGCGACGCGATAATAAAATGATTTATTATTATTATTATTATTATTATTATTTACTCACTCAACTGCCTCGGTGATTCAGTGGCCGATTAGTGTGACTGCTGGTCACAAGGTCACGGGTTCGATTCCCGGGTCCTCGTGATCAGCAGGCACACCATAAATTTATATTAGACCAAAATTGATATTGGGTTTTTCTGTCACGGAATTCACAATTGATGCCCGGAGTTTGAAAATTGGCGGTGTTTACACCCCCGTGCCTCGGAAAGCACGTTAAGCCGTTGGTTGATAGCATAAATTCGATATGACAAAGACATAACTGTCTTTGACATATCGAATTTATGCTATCGCACAAATTCAAATTGCTCAAATTAATTACTTGCAACGACAAGCTCGGTGTTGCATTCCATATAAATCGCTGGGGCATATGACCAGGGTCTTACTTTGTTATCATTTTAGAAGATCTAGCGTACAGGGCACCGACAGCGGGAAACGACTTTGTTTTATGTAAAGATAAAGATAAGTGTAAGTTGCGTAAGAAAACTTTAGTTTTTCATCGTGACGATCATTTCATGTCCTCTGCATTAATATGACTAATAATAAAAAGTGATTTCGATAAATATACTGCATGTTCATTATAATTTTCTGCTCTGTGTTCGCAAGATAAAATGTTGTTGTTTTTCATTTAAAATTTAATTATTTGAAACCTATGTTAATTAATAGATAAGAAACTGGACGTGTGCATAATATGTGTATTATTATTTAATCCTTACTAATATTATAAATGTGAAAGTTTGTAAGAGTGGATGGATGGATGGCTGTTTGTTACTGTTTCACGTAAAAACTACTGAACGGATCTTGATGAAATTTGGCACACAGATAGATTATGGTCTGGAATAACACATAGGCTACATTTTGCAGCGATAACCGACATCCACGCGGGCGGAGCCGCGGGCAACAGCTAGTATGTACATATATACATAGTGGGGTTATTTTGAGGCAGTGAGAGTTGAGACAACATTACTTTCAAGGATGTCTATAAGAGCTTTTAGAAACAAGACCGCCCATTGCATAGTTTAGTTTATATCTTCTGATTATTTTTTTATATTTTGGTAATTCTAAATGGTATATTTCTTTAGGGTTAACACATACTTGGCGATGGGTGTACAAGCGCCTTTTGGAGGTTTCAAGGAATCTGGATTGGGCCGTGAGGGGTGAGTATTGTTGAACCATTCTTTATCAATTCATTCGATTATTTTAGTCGTAGTATTATAATTAGTGTCCCGTTCTGCCCCAAGGGTGTCGTAAGAGTCGAATAAGGGAGTAAGTCGAGAGGAAAACTCGAAATAAAACCCTATGCGAATCCCTCTGACCAGCGTGGTATAGTAGCTAATATCCGTGTGATGATCAGTGTGACGTTTATGGGTTGAGATGATGATGATGATTATAAATAGCCGATTGGCTTTTGATATGATTCGATGATTCGAGATTTTTGGCTTGCATCAGTTAGGTATTTTAACAATAATTAACATAAATAACATGCAAACTGGTGCGGTTTGCATGTTAATTATTTCTACACAACATAAAAAGTGAGGTTGCGTACCTAACTGGATTTCACGAAAATGATACGCTGCATACCATTAAACACATTCAATATACACGTACGTATGTAATGCAATAATTATAATTATTAACTTTTATTTCAGTGGTTTTGACTGCGTGAACGCCTACTTGGAAGTGAAGACAGTCACTGTGGCTCTACCAAAGAAATTGTAATTTAAGCGTTATTAAATTAACGGAGACAGCTACACAGGGCCTATATGAAGATTAGTTTTTTAGGAAAACCGATGTATGAATTTGTGTAAATTTATTTTTATCTGTAGGTTTAGTCTAATTGTACACTGTTTCCAAATTCCACAGAAATATACAATAGTTTTCTTAAAAAAATAATCTTCAGAGAGCGGCCTTGTACAGCTATTTTCTTTGCCTGTGTGTACCTAAGTATTCATTGTTTAATAAATTATAATAACCGAGTTTTGTTTTTGTCCTTTTTACGATAAACCATTATAAATATTATGGAGGGAGAGCCAGTGACCTTTTTACTTTAGTCATTTTATAAGTCATGAAAATTGGCACACTAACTCTCCTTAACCTGTAGAATAATGAACTGCTGTTCTGGCAACCCTCCGCGGCCGGAGTGTTTAACCCTAACATGACAAAGATGGTAAGAAATAAAGTTCAATTTAGTTATAGTATCAGTCCTAAAAATTTTAGTATATGATATTGGCACTATTCTCTATATAGAAAAATGATTGCCAGAACATTTCTGACCCTCCTACTGGCCGCCAGAACGCTGTAAATATGTATAAAAATAAAGTACAATTTTGTCATTTCATCAGTGTTGATTTTTTTACAGAATTATTGGAAATATATGTAGGATATATAATTTTAAACGCCAGAACAAAATTCCATCACCAACTATTTGCCAGAACAAAAAATGTTTTCACCATGTGAAAACATTTTTTGTTTGTTTGTTTGTGGTTTGATATAAATAATAGGGTCTAAAGTATAAACTTGCTGTTTTATTGTAATAGGTACTTTGAATTGACCTAGAACCTTCATGGTTTGAGATCTTTGAGTGAAACTTTTTTCAAATGGATGGTATGTCTTTACCGCCATGGAAGACGGGTAGGCCTACATTTATTAAGTTTTATACCTAATTCTCTACCTACGTCTCACACTTCTACTTCACAACCTAAGTCTCGTGGTTAGTGACTCTGACTGCTAAGCTAGAGGTGGTGGATTGTATCCCGACACGGGACAGAACTTTGTGTAGTCCATAAATGGTTGTCTTCTCTGGACATTAGTCTGGGTGTAGTTTGTGTCCGTGAATTGTATGTTTGTATACTTAGTTCCCCGTGACACAGGGCTTATTCACTAGTGCGGGACTTGTCTTTAAAAAAAAAAGAATTGCTTGATATTCCTTTAAAACTGTCCTGAGACATGTACGAAAAATGTTTCCATCTGGAAACATTTTTTGTTCTGGCAAATAGTTGGTGATTGAATTTTGTTCTGGCGTTTGAAATTATATATCCTTCATTATATTTCCAATAATTCTGTAAAAAAATCAACACTGATGAAATGACAAAATTATACTTTATTTTTATACATATTTACAGCGTTCTGGCGGCCAGTAGGAGGGTCAGAAATGTTCTGGCACTCATTTTTCTATATAGAGAATAGTGCCAATATCATATACTAACATTTTTAGGACTGATACTATAACTAAATTGAACTTTATTTCTTACCATCTTTGTCATGTTAGGGTTAAATACTCCAGCCGCGGAGGGTTGCCAGAACAGCAGTTCATTATTCTACAGGTTAAGGAGAGTTAGTGTGCCAATTTTCATGACTTATAAAATGACTAAAGTAAAAAGGTCACTGGCTCTTGGGCCATTATCACAAAAAGCTGAAAGAAATAGTATTTTGTTGGATGCTACTATGCAACGTAAATACATATTTGTTTAAAATAGCATCTTTAACAAATCAAGCCAGATAACTGTATCTGGCTTGATTTGTTAAAGCCTCAAACAAAAATCCTTCCTACAAACTCAAAAAAAAAACGACTCGTTGCTATAATGGAATATTGACAGAAGTGAGCACAGAATATGCGACTGTTTTCAAACTACCAAGCGCGTCCTTATATATAGTACGCAGGGTGCGAGCCAGCTCTAATATTGTCGTAGCGATGATTGGACTGACCATTAAAAAAACATTCAGTGATAAAACTGTACGACTCTTTCTCGAAGTTGAACTGGACTGTATGTCCCTGGTAAACATACTCGTCAACAACTTCGAGTATAGGTAGAGCCTCCAATTGTGACAGAGGTGGGTGCGACATGGACCATGGCCATAATCTTGGTCTTGTCCATGTTCATTTTACAAAGAATAACCATATTTTAAGGAAAAATCTTCTACTTTATAATCAGGAGACTGTCGCATTATGTCAAAACAAACCTTTGACGACGCTCAGGGCGCTCGCGCACCGACGGTTTTTGAACTTAGAACGCCACGCTACGTTGCCAGCCCGTACTTATATACCGACTGAATCGGTTTCAAACGGTAGGTATTTATTTTGACAGATTTAGTCAGTGTGTTCACTATAGAGAGAGATTCTTACTTATACTATGGCACGACTACAGACTATACATAGTATACATATAGTCCAGTATTATTGGGCAAAATTATCCCTAGGATGCCCTGATAAACTACATAATAAGAACAGAGTAATAAGGAGCGTCGCATTTTCAAGGAAATACTCATTGTTGCTTCTTGGAAAGTCATTTTTGCTTTGTCGTTTAAATCGCAATATTGAACTGTTGTATGCAAAATAAAACAATATTAAATAAGTAAGAATGAATTTGTTGAAGTTCCTTCTGGTTTTTTTATAAGAATTCGATATAGTTATTTTTAATTTAAAAAATAATTATATTGTTTGTTTGCATTATTTTATTAATAGACAATTCACGCACTAGGGACCAAGCCCTGTGTCGCGCGGGACTTTACACAAAGTACACCCAGACTCGGGACAACCCTTTATGGATCATACAAATGTTTCGTCCCGTGCGGGGATCGAACCCACAATACCTCACGCAGTGGTAAATGGCGAGGTAACCACTTAAGCCACTGAATCATCCGTGCACGTTGTTTTATAATAACTATGCTAGCACCGGTAGGTAACATTACCGTTATAAAATAATGGTATCTAATAAGTAATATCTCGCGGCGGTATATCTTATAAACTTATAACGGAAATAAGCAAATTGCACATGACATAATTATTACAGTGTAAAAGTGAGTACGCAATCATAGGTACTCTCTAATCCGGTACTTATAATCCGATGGGACGGCAATCTGACACGACCGGGGAGAGATTCTTTCGGGACAATCCCACCCACATGCCCACCGCTG
This sequence comes from Trisateles emortualis, assembly GCA_947095525.1. Lineage (NCBI taxonomy): Eukaryota > Metazoa > Arthropoda > Insecta > Lepidoptera > Erebidae > Trisateles > Trisateles emortualis. The sequence goes on along the minus strand of OX352735.1, from coordinate 7,650,270 downwards.
TGACTCCTGTGAGACAAGATTGAAGAAGACCGAGTTTTGAAACTCGTGCGTCCCGTGGAAAACTAAACCTAGTGTCTTGGACCCCGCAACGAATTAAATCAGAAGTAAATAGGAGGAGTTAAAAAGAAATATTTCCACTTCAAAATAAGAGGGGCTTCACAATACGATAGTTTAACGTGATTATTTGCACAGGCATCATTGAAATTTTAGTGTGTAGACTTGGCCTATTCTTTTGCAAGTCAAGGTGACAAATTCTAGTGCTTTCGACTTATAGGTTGATTCTTGCATGTATACTTACAATCATTCTACTGCTCGAAATAAATTGCGTGCATAGCTCATGATGATATAATATCCAAACTGATATCTATCTTATCTACACTCTAATAAAACGTCGCTTCTTAAGTCCATTGTGTAGATTAGAGAACGGTAAATAAGGCAAGCGATTATTGTTAAGTCAGTTGTTGTAAGTCGGTAATGTACAGAAGCAATGGCACCGCAAATTAAATATACGAAGGTACAAATTTATTTATTTTTAAGTTTTATGTCAGGGCCTTTTTATAGCAATTCATTTTTGATTTTAATTTGAAAATCGTATCGATATCAACTTAATATAAGATGTGAAGATAAATCTCCATTTGGATGTCCAGTACGAGCACAGTTTTAAATATTATCTTGTCACATTAGTGGAGTGTTAAAATTGAGCATTTACCATTTATTGTTTTAATTATTTTATGGTGGGTTAGTACAATGCTTTTATTTTTTTGGGAAATTGGGACCTATCTATGTATTCTTATACCTAGTGTATCTAAAGTTAATGATCATCATCGAAAAGAATTACGAATATATTTTTAATGTACATTATATAATACAAATAATGTCATTTTACATTTTTTATTATAAATTTTATTGGTTAACAATCGAAAGGGTAAATGAACCTAATAACGTCAGACAATAGCCGACTTGATTAAGATTTTTTTCCGCAGTTGTTTATCGACAACGAATGGGTGGATTCGCAAAGCGGTAAAACATTTGACGCTTACAATCCTCATGATGGCTCTGTTATTACTTCAGTCGCCGAAGGAGACAAGGTAAGACACCAGAATGCTCACCACATGTATTTTATCAATGTATGTTTGTCGTGAGTTATTATGCGTACGCAAAGGTTTTTTTTAACAAAAAATATGAGTAAAACGTGTAAAGCTGCTTGTTAATAAAATGAAATAATAACTTTCTGAATAATACTGTAAGTAAAATATTTTTTTAATTAAATTACGCAGGCTGATGTAGACTTGGCTGTAAGCGCTGCAAAACGTGCCTTCCATCGCAATTCAGAATGGCGTTTGATGGACGCGTCCGCCCGTGGACGGATCCTTACCAAGTTTGCTGAACTGGTAGACAGAGATCTTCAGTACATCGCAGAGTTGGAGTCTCTTAACAATGGCATGGTACTTACCTCGGCGCTTAGAGCAATTGGAGGCTGTAGTAAAACTATTCGGTACATTGCCAGCTTAACTGATAAAATTCAAGGATCTACTATTCCTGCTGGTAAGTGATATTTAAGACTACTTTGTGTTGAAATTACTTAAATTTATGTTAATCAAGAACATCAAGTGGCGATGAAGATCTATTACTTTAATGTGATACAATATTATGATTGTTTTTATGTTATAAACGATTGGTTCAGTGGCTTAAGTGGTTACCTCGCCATTTACTACAGCGCGGCGTGTTGTGGGTTCGATCCCCACACGGGACAAAAATTTGTGTAATCCACAAATGGTTGTCCCGAGTCTGGGTATACTTTGTGTCCGTTAATTGCATGTTTGTAAAGTCCCCCGCCACACAGGGCTTATTCCCTAGTGCGGGAGTTATCTTTTTAAAGAAATAAATAAAAAAATAATTAAATAAAAGACTTAATACATATTGATACAAGATTAAACAACAAAAAGGAGACCTAACACTAGACAGAATAATACAATTCATAAAGAACCGTTCGTTGATATATTACATGAATATTTTTTATTCCTAAAAACTGCTTTAAAATATTTTTTATCTGTACAGATGGTGATGTATTTTCTTATACACTGAAACAACCTGTTGGCGTGTGTGGACTTATTCTTCCTTGGAACGTACCTGTTTTGATGTTCGTCAGTAAAGTCACTACTGCATTGGCAGCTGGTAAGTAACTTACGAATTACAGTCAATGCAAGTAAGATAAAATTAAACGCTAACTCTTCGTCTTTTTGCTGCTCTTAGTGCTTCTTCAAGGAGTTTCGTGGACCAGTTGTGTCCTTCCGATACATCTCCGCTGTTTTGAGGTCTAAAGTAAAATCAAATTCGATTTTATTTATTTTAAAAATTGTCTCAATTGAAAACCAGCGCTTCCACAATGCTTAATGCATTGTGGTAGCAAATAGCTGAATGGGTGGTCATTTATTTCTTTATTTGTATTTTAAAATTGTACCTCAGAATATTATATGTATTGTATAATGTAAGAAATAAATATTTCTTTCTCTCTCTCTCAAATATCTATAAACACTCTATGCCTAAGTTAGTTGCGGTTTCTGTAGGTCTAAGTCACTTCTTAAGTGAAGCTGCTTCAGAAAATATATAAGAACTTTGATACAGGTTGTACAGTTGTTGTGAAACCAGCGGAACAGACACCATTAACTGCGTTATATTTGAGCGCTCTCCTGGTCGAGGCTGGTCTACCTAAGGGCGTCATTAATGTAATCAATGGTTATGGTGAAACTGCTGGTGTAGCTATTACACACCACTCTGATGTTGCTAAGATATCATTTACTGGATCTGCTGAGGTAGGGGCTTACACTTAAATTTGGATTTTATCCCCTATCACATTATTGTTACCAGACATGTTCCCCTTAAGTCGTAGCGTGATGGTTTATAGTCTATAACTTTAAAAAAAATGGGTTATTAAATGCTTAAAGAATTTTACTTTTAGATTTTAGCGCATGTTAACATAAAATGAACACGTAAACTCTTTCGCTTTTATTTAGAACATATAGATACATAGTCGCAGAATATACAAAACATAACTGAAAAAGGAGATAGGTACTACTAAAGTGTAGCGTTGTGGCGTGCAATTTAAAAGATAACTACCGCACTAGTGACTTACGCCACTAAAGCAACCATGCAGTCTTCATGTGAATTATTGTATTTGTACATATAGATATTACTCTATAACCAATTGCTAGTAAAGAAAATTATTCCAATATTCTTGCGTTTCCCTAGGATGTTTTTCTTCACCGTTACACCATTCACATATGAAAAGTGGCTTCACATTCGTAATACACATCGGATTTTTTTTGCATCGATCGCAATTGATTAATTTCTCATAATCAAAAAACATATTATTAAGAAAGGTAGGGCACCATACTAGCGGGCAAGCGCGACTGGGGAAGGACCTCCACCTTACAGAAGACTACAGCCAAATAACTACACACATCGGTGTAGTTGTGTTCCTGTGTGTGAGTACAGGTTTTCAGAGCTCATTTAGGGATGACGGACGGACGGACGTTTTGAAAGAAATATATTCCTATCCCAGGGATACTCCATCCTAAAGCTCTGGTGTAAAAAAATGGGTAGGCAACACGTAAGTAATACCTCTGGTATTGCAAGTGTCCATAGGCTACGGTAACTGCTTAATATCACCACCTGTTGCCACCCAAGTAGTATACAAAAAAATATCTTAACTTACTTAAGTTCGTTCTAGTTTATCTCTCTATTTTTCGGTTTTATATTCGTAGGTCGGCAAGTTGATTCAACAAGCAGCTGGGGCAAATAATCTGAAACGGGTCACGCTTGAACTCGGAGGAAAAAGCCCTCTCGTTATTATGGATGACGCAGATTGTAAGTTAACTTTATATTTTAATATTAGATTGTGCTTCAATATATAGCTCATGACAATGATTTAAAATTTCTACGAAACTTCTAGTTTTTACCAAGTACAGGATATAATATACAAATACACACATCTATACTTATACTAATAATTAATATATATATATATACATTATATTATATGTATATTTATATTATTATTAATATTATAAAGATTTGTATATTTGTTTGTTTGTTTGTTTGTAATGGATAAACTTAAAGGCGACTGGACCGATTTTAAAAATTCTTTCACCATTAAAAAGCTACATTATCTGCGAGTAACATAGGCTATATTTTATTTTAGAAAAAATAGGGGTAAATAATGCCAAGACCTCAGACAATCACTGACTAAATCAGTAACGCCTAATCAACGCCTATAAAATGAATGCTATTTCATTTTTTGTAGGCGCTAACATTTAACAATACTTTAATTTAGGTAATCAGGAAAGCAGCAGAGAAAAGAAAACACTCCACCGAATCTGTCTGGTCACGATAAACTCAATAACTACCAAATAAAATTTCATAAGATTTTCACCAGTTGATGGCGTGATTCTTCCATTACAGTTTTGTGAGTGTGAATTAGCTGAAGTATTACGATGATAGTTAAACGACTCGGCAAAATCCTGCCGTTGGAGGAGGTTATTCCTAAATAGATCTAAAAAAAGTCCATGATACTATGTGTCTATCTGCGACCACAAAAATTACTCACAGCGAAACGCGTGATCGGCCTCTGTCTCATCGGAATACTTAACTGATATATATTTTTAACAGACTTTTAAAAGATGAGGTTCCCTAAAATAATTGCATTGTTTTTTTTATCCCTAAACATCGTCATTTAAGGGCCGATTTGTAATATTCTTTTTTAAGTGATCGACAAAGCTCGAAAAATTGCCTCAATTAAGTGGCAATGGGTAGGGCATATAGCTCGCAGAACCAATGGCCGTTGGGGCAGAAAGGTTCTAGATTGGCGACCACGAACTGGAAGACGCAGCGTGGGCAGGCCTCCAACAAGGTGGACCGAAGACCTGATAAAGGTTGCAGACAACCGATGGACAAGGTCAACTCAGGACCGACTGATGTGGAAAACCTTGCGGGAAGCCTATGTCAAGCCGTGGATGTCTTATGGCTGAGATAGAACTACTTTTGTGGCAAACAAGCATACGGCCCAGCTGATGTTAAGCAGTTACCGTAGCCTATAGACGCTTGCAGTACCAAAGGTATCACTTGCGTGTTACCAACCCATTTTTTACACCAGGGCCATAAGATGGGAGCAGAGTATCCATGGGATAGGAATACGTTTCTTTCAAAATTGATCCCTAAGTGAGCGTTGGAGTCCAATACTCACACACAGGAACACAACTACACCGCTGTGTATAGTTATTTGGCTGTCGTCTTCTGTAAGGTGGAATTCATCCCCTATCTTAAAAATTTCTCTTAAAAGTCATTTTGCAATTGAATGGATAGTCTTTCATATTGTTCTCATAAAAAAACAGTTCTGGTGATCGGATCCGTAGGGAATTGAGAAACCTCCTCAAATACTATCTAGGCATAATGCAATGTATCAAATAAATGCATACAGGAAGCATCAATTCGTTAGTGAAACTAATAAAGAATACTGCAGATGGCCAACTTCTCAATGATAAATAATTAGCCGATGGAGATCAGACATAATGTGTAATTAAATGACTGTAACTAATCACATTCAATGAGCAAATTAAAATGGTACAATTGAACTAATATGATTATACAGCTGGATATAGGCGCCGAAACTTCGTAATTAAACAATGTACAAAGAAAAAATGCATGGTTTCGGAGATATACATAATTATAGATATATATATATATATCGAATTCACGTTGAACTCTCACCAATATGGTCGACTATATTAAATAGGGTTCAGTTTACTGGTTTTTTATTCAGTTTTGTTCCGGGAGCTTATGTAGAGTACTATATCTCTATTAATAGAATGATGGATCAAAAGAAATCTAATAACTATGCAGTTCAATTTCTGAAATCCTTGAGCACTGCGGTGGACCATTATGCCCTTTAGGAATTTAATAAATTTTTAGCCCACCCAAACTGTGTAACAGTATCTATCAGGTTCATTCAATCAACCCATAAATGTCCCACTGCTGGGCACGGGTCTCCCCCATACACTTGGAGGGATATTAGCCTACTACACCACGCTGGCCGGACGGATTGGTATAGGGTTTTATTTAGAATTTTCCTTCTCTTGCAGTGGATATTGTCTGCCTCACTTACGCCTTTAGTCGACTCTTAGGACACCCTTGGGATAGATAGGGGTGGTGACATTTTGTATTCTTAATCCGTCACCACACGGAAACCTATCAGGTTAGAAGTGACCAATTTAAAACGAAATGTATGGATGCAGAAATTTCTACAGGGCATGGCACAGATAAGCTAGGCGATAGGCCATAAGATTGTTCACGTTTGCGCTAAGACAATTTGAAGAGCAGAACTATCGTACAAACATGGAATATTTTCTTATGAAGTTTATTAATTGCAGAACCTTAATGTTTAAAAGAAAAACTTAACTGACAAATCAACAAACGCACAGTTTAAATTACTAGACACTCAGATAGCTATTACGATATAGGCATCCGCTAAGAAAGGTTTTTTAAAATGTAACCGCTAAAGATGACAATCAGCCGATGAAAGTTAGTAGTTTTCAGATTTACAGTAAAAGACTGAACACGCGAACGAAGTCGCGGTTACAGCTAGTATATATATATATATATATATATATATATATATATATATATATATATATAATATATAAGAGAACAAGCTCAGAATCGCGGAGGACTTTACAAACATATAATTAACGGACACAAATTACACCCAGAGTCAGAACATCTCTTTGCGGGTCACACAAAGTTTTGTTCTGTGTGGGAATCGAACCCACAACCTCGTGCACAGCAGGCGCATACTGCGGCAAAATATATACCTACACATATATTTTGGCCACCTCTGACAGTATGGTAAATGTGGCTGTATATTGGGCCGCAACAATATAAATCACAATGAATTTAGCCGTCAACACTCTTAGAAGAAGAATGCCGATTTATATCGAACCTGAACATATAAATATTCTTAAATATTCTTTTGAATTTTTTGATCAATAGCTTCTTTCTTATTGTGTCTATTTTTTTGTATTTTATCTGTTGTCTTGTGTATGTTCGAATAAACGCTTTTCTTTTTTTCTTCTCAAAGCTGGTTTTACTTTATGTCGCGGCTATTTTTTAATCCAATTTATAGTTTTTACTCTGAATTATTGGGTTCTTTTCGTTTGCAGTGAACATAGCAGTGCCGTACGCAGCTATAGGAGTGTTCACACATCAAGGACAGATATGTGTTGCTGCATCACGACTGTTTGTTCACTCTAAGATTTATGACAAATTTATCGAAGCCGCAGTTCAGTATGCAAAGAAAATTAAAGTGGGTCACCCTAACGATCCTACTACCCAACAAGGACCCCAGGTATCCAAATTCTTATTTACATTATAGTAAATTTTAATTAATTTGTTATAGTAAGGACTTTTTGGATAATTACTCGAGCAGTATAATTACGCTTTGCAAAGAAGAAGTAGCAATCCCATTAATTAAGCCTCAAATTTTGGAGATTGTATAGCAAAATGTTGTAATAAATATTATCAAAGCCTGTGGGCACAGATAAATAAAGAATTACGTCCTCTGAACTGTGGCTGTATAGAATTTAAAATGAATCAATCCATTCATATCACTGAAACACATTCATTCACTGAATTTTAACAGAATCTAAACGTTTCTGTTAGATTGAATGGAAATCGTACAAAGATGAAATACATAAAATCTGTCTATTTTAGAACTACGAGGTTTATTAGTTCTATGGTAAAATATCAGAATTACCAACATTTTTAAAGGTTTATGCTAATCAAAACCTAAGTTTTAGAATTATAGCCTACTGTCATCAGTAGACTACATTTTTAAAATCTAAATTGATGTTTTACGAAGTTGTTTTAATCATCATCTTAACCCAAAACCGTCCCACTGCTGGGCACGGGTCTCCTCCAAACTCTTGGCCTACTATGCCACGCTGGCCAGACGGGTTGGTATAGGGTTTTGTTTCGAGTTTTCCCTCTCTTGCAGTGGATATTGTCTGCCTGACTTACTCCGTTAGTCGACTCTTACTACACCCTCGGGATGGAACGGGGTGGTGACATACATATTTTGTATTCTTTATCCGTCACCACACGGACGTTGTTTTAATCATTATCATTATTATTAAGTATATCAAACGTTGTTATGTGTTTTTGTCACTGTAGATTGACGAGACAATGATGGAGAAAGTACTAGGGTACATTGAGAAGGGTAAAAAAGAAGGTGCCAAATTGTTGACGGGTGGAAATCGTATCGGTACTACTGGATACTACATAGAGCCTACTGTTTTCGTCGATGTTAAGGATGACATGACTATTGCTAAAGAAGAGGTAAGTAATTTGAAAGGCATCAAACATTTTAATATAGGTACTGATATAAGTATACAGTCGATCCAATTTTGGCTCTCTCCAGTCTTATATTGATTTTGATGACAGATGACAGATCAATCTTAATTATTGTTTTATAGTCTTTTTAATGTGACAGATAAATTAATAATAATAATAATATAATAATAATATTTATTTATTTTCTCTCTCAAAAGGTAGTACAGTAGTGCTTTAAGATATGATTGTAACAGATATTTTCGAGTGCTTTTGAGAGAGCTGGAGTCTGTACTAGGTTCTAGACCTGTATGACAAATCTCCAGGGTCACTCTTCCAAGGATTGTATTAATATTTATTTGTTACAAAGTAACGGTTACGGTGGCAAACTTCGTTATAACAAGTATTCGAGAGATACAGATAATGCAGCATTTAAATAAGAAAGGATAAAATAAAATAAAATTGTGAATATGTTTGCCTGCATGCGTGTGTGTGTATGTGTGTGTGTGTGTGTGTGTGTGTGTGTGTGTGTGTGTGTGTGTGTGTGTGTTGTGTGTGTGTGTGTGTGTGTGTGTGTTCTCATAGCTATTATATCATAATTGTTCTCATAGCACTACGTTTAGTCGATTCGTACCACACTGTGTGGTGCGTGGCGACGGAACAAAAACACTGAGAGTTGAAACTGAAAAGACAACTCCCGCACTAGAGAACAAGCTCTGTGTCGCGGGGGACTTTACAAACATACAATTAACGGACACAAATTACACCCAGACTCAGAACAAATCTTTGTGGGTCACACAAAGTTTTGTCCTGTGTAGGAATCGAACCCACAACCTCGTGCACAGCAGGCGCATACTGCGACCACTGGACCACCAAGGCAGAGTGAATGCGTTTTCGTTGTATTGAAATACGCTTGCTTTCAATACAAAGAGAGATACTTTCAAGCAACGTAAGAACAAGAGCCCGCACCCTGCAGCGTGGTGCGGGGCAGTGTGTCTAGCGCCTTATGCAAAGTCTGAACATAAAAAACGTTCGGTGACGATGACGCGAGTTCCATAATTTTTGTTCACCCAAAAAGTGCTGAACGCGTCTAAAGAAGTTTTCTCTTCAATAATTCGGAAAATATTTTCTAGCTTACTTTAATTTTATTTATTTACTTATTATATTAATGATTGTTTTACCGTCCGCAGTGTTATACTAAGTAACACAATTAAGATATTAATATGACATTAGAAACTACAAGATAATGTAAGAGTTGTTTATAACTAATTACTTATTAAAACATTTGCAATGAAACATTATTTTTTAGTACTATTACTTAATTAAGTAAGTAAGTAATAACGGTACAAAGTGGTAAAAGAAGATTGTATTCAGAAATACAATTTCTCTGAGTGAAAATTACGTAAAAGTATCTTAGCAAAGACTCACTAAAGAGTATTTGGTGCTTTGGGTTTTCTGGGCCGCGCCGGCCGTACCATGACATATTTCTATTATTATATATTTTTATTTTATTCTATTATTATATTTATATTTGAAAGTGAATTGCTATGAGGACGTCTTGATATGTCTCCTGCCTTGTTTGAGAAATGGATGAAAGGCTGTAGAAGTAAGGAATACTACAATATTCTTGTTTTTCTGTCCGCGCTAAGACGAGACAACGGCAGTGCAGGGCACTTACCTACATTTTTTCGAAGCGTTTTGTCGTATTTTTGTACCCTTATAGATTCGGTCTGCTTATTCGCAAACACGGGTACTGTGGCGTTTGACATTCGGAGATAAAAATCAATACAAATAATATTAATTGATCATTTAGTTAACTAAATGGGTAGAGATTTATTTATTATTACAAAGACTTACAATTTTATTTGTCCTTACACCTAATACGACAATGAAGTCACTTTGATGACAACTGATGCAATTGATTGATTCAATAATTTACATTCATCTTCAAATGACTGCCTTGGTGGTCCTGAGTCTGGGTGTCATTTGTGTCCGTTAATTGTATGTTTGTAAAGTACCCCGCAACACACATCTTGTTCTCTAAGTGCGGGAGTTGTTTTTTTAAAATCAGAAAAAATATGTCAAACGTCACAGTACTCGTGCGTAAATTTTTTATCGTAGATTACATTCAATACATTCATTCATTTTGTTTGTAGATATTCGGACCGGTGCAGAATATTCTGAAATTCGATACTTTGGAGGAAGTGATCGACCGCGCTAACCAGACCAACTACGGTCTTGCTTCTGGCATATTCACTACTAACGTCAATACGGCATTGCAGTTCAGTAAACATGTTGAATCTGGAGTCGTCTGGTAAGGTTTTATTTCATTTGACTTCACAGTAAGATACACATAGGGATGTGTATCTTAGTGTGAATTTACTATAACATTTATAATATACGAGTACGTAGGGACGTATTATATATTATAAACTAGCTGTTGCCGCGGCTCCGCCCGCGTGGATGTCGGTTATCGCTGCAAAAAGTAGCCTATGTGTTATTCCAGACCATAATCTATCTCTGTGCCATCACACCAGACCATAATCATTTCATCCAGATCCGTTCAGTAGTTTTTTCGTGAAAGAGTAACAAACATCCATCCATCCATCCATTCTTACAAACTTTCACATTTATAATATAAGTAAGGATGTTATAGTAACTTTGTCTGTCTGTCACGGCTAAAGATGCTTAATAAAATATGGCAAGAATAGGTGGTATCCTGGGAAAAATGGGGTACTTTTTATCCGACATCCACGTGGCCGCGAGCAATATATTTTTCTTTTTTTATTGCCAATGGCATGTGCGCCAGAGGCCCACCTGATCGTACGTGGTAACGGGAAAGGAAAATGAGCTCTCTATAACATCCAGTAAAAATATACATTCGCCTAACAACTAATTGCATTATGATCTTGACATACTTATTTACACTCATAACATACTTCATTCGTACTCGTCGCTCTAGGGTAATCTTGACCTGCCTGAAGAGAGTATTATTGTTAACTAATAGCTAATTAAAGTGATACGAATTAGTTAATGAAAAATATTTAAAGTCCTCCTAACCAAATTTCGGTCACGGCTTTTTTAAGATCTGTATACTTCAACCGTACATAGACTTAACCAGTTATAATTATATTATTTTTTCAATCTACGAGTATATCAGTTATAATTTGAGTTAAAACCTTGAGAAGCTTCACCATGACAAGCAAATTGTGTTCTTTGAAAAAACGACTTGAATCAACATTGGTAGGTATATGACGATTCACACTGTGTATCAAAAAATACATACTTAAGTAGGTATTTTGATAAACCAATTTGCATGTCATACTAAATTGCTATTATATTCACGAAGTAAATTGTTATTGTTTTTTAGCTCAAGGTATAAAACTTGATACTTATCTTCGCGCGTTGATTAGGTAATAGATAAGATACGAGTAAATTATGCAATCACTTATTTATTTTATACTAGCTATTGCCCGCGGCTCCGCCCGCGTGGATGTCGGTTATCGCTGCAAAAATCGCAGACCATAATCTATCTGTGTGCCAAATTTCATCCAGATCCGTTTAGTAGTTTTTACGTGAAAGAGTAACAAACATCCTCCATCCATCCATCCATTCTTACAAACTTTCACTCACACACTGATAGATACGCTAAAATAAATAAGTAGTTACATAAGTTGTCTAATATCTTCACAATATAGGTACACATAGTACAGTTTTATTTAGGATTAATAGTATACCTAAGTATATGTATTTTTAAAATGATTAACAAGTCCAGACGTCATTATAGCGGTTTATTTTCGATCTATGACAACCTTACAAGGCTTGTTAATTAAGATGACATCAATATGAGGACGTGATAGTATGGTTTCTGCGTTGCGTCATGGCTTAACGATCACATAATTCACGAAAAAGCTACACCCAGTCTTCGAGTTTCTTTTCTCCTTTCTCAAGTTTGTCGTGAGTTCGTGACGCTTAAAACTTTGGTGCACCTCTTTCTCTCTTTAAAGAGAGAACTAACTTCTCGGTAGGGTGCAGCTTGGTTGTGTTTTTGAAATTGCTGAAGTCCAAAAGCGGTGGTTACCACTTACTATCAGGTGGGCAGTTGGCTTGACTGCAGCCATTGACAATAAAACAAGCCGTGTGGTGATTTTTATTCTCTTTTTTGTTTTAGGGTAAATAACTATTTGGGAACGGGTGTACAGGCACCGTTTGGAGGTTTTAAGGAATCTGGGTTGGGTCGTGAAAAGTGAGTATCAAACCCTTTTTTTATTATTATGTTGATTTAATATTTTAAGTAAAGAATATATATTGTTGTTCTTTTTTCTGCAAAAATACGGTGTCATATGAGTGTGACGTTCACTTTTCAAGTGTTTTGTTTTTTTTTAATTCAGTTTAAATTATAGCCCCATGTTCTATTATATCAGTCCATCCAAAGATATTGGCTATCTTGTCCTAGTTATGCCTCTACTGTCAGGGCAGGCATGCCTAGTGTGGGGTTAAGTGTATTTTTTTAAATATTTTTGGCAATAATGTTTTTTACAAAATTTAAATTATTTTTACAAAAAAATTGTCCACATGTATATTTAAATTATAATCATTATCATCTCAGCCAAAAGGCGTCCATTGCTGGACAATAATATTATTTTATTATTTATGGTTTTTAGTTCAATATAGAGGCCTTTTTTTAGTACCTATGTATTTTACACAGTAGGTAATATCATATCAAATCAGTAAGAATTATCAATTTCTGTTTCAGTGGTTTTAACTGCGTCGACGCCTACTTAGAAGTGAAGACGGTCACGATGGCTCTACCGAAGAAATTGTAATTGTTTATTTTTTATTTTCTATTGCAATAATTACATTTAAAAAAAACCTAAGACATCTATGTCGAGGCATTATTAACTAATTGCTGCTTTTTTAATAAAATATAATTAAATAATTACCAGAGTCTTGTCTTCATTGTCTACTTACAATTTGATCAATTGTTGGTAGGTACTTATCCTTACTAATATTATAAATGTGAAAATTTGTAAGAATGGATGGATGGATGTTTGTTACTCTTTCACGTAAAAACTACTGAACGGATCTGGATGAAATTTAGCACAGAGATAGATTATGGTCTTGAATAACACATAGGCTACTTTTTGTAGCGATAACCGACATACACGCGGGCGGAGCCGCGGGCAACAGCTAGTATTTAATAAAGTTTTGTCCCACGTAAAAAAAACCGTATTCGTCCTACATTTTGTTTCAAAGGAATAAAATGTAGGACGAATACGGTTTTGTTCACGTTTACCCCACGTAAAAAACCGTATTCTTTATTCATTTTATTCCGTTTTAGCCCTAAAAATATTACATTTGAGGCTAAAATGGAACAAAATATTCAAGATTCCAAATTATATTGAAATAGAAAACCAACGAACAAAGTTAGCCAGACGAGTACGAATTTACAGGAGTTTTAATATGGTTAAATAATAAGGCAGTAGCAGTCTCCACAGATTTCTTGTGACAGTTAAATAATCAAGCTACGCCATTGTAGTTAACAGATTTGACATACTTAGTATTGTTTGGTTCAGAGAAAAACTAATTTAATGTTTCTTCTGGCCTGACAGGTATATTTAGTGTGGCTTATCTGAAGCTAACTAATGATTCGTATCATTGAAAACCTAAGCATTGTAGGTATACGGGGTGAAAAGAATACGCTTTTAACAAAGAATACATGTTCACATCAAATCGCTCGGTACAAATAATAATTAGGTCATGTAAATATTTAAACACGCAGTCAGTTATTTGATGGAATTTGTGAATAAACATCATTAAATTTTAATTTTAGTATGTATACCTACCCTAGAATATGTTCGTTTATTTAGAAAACTGAATGGCTCAATATTGATTGACTCATATCATTTAATAACGAAATTTCATGTTGGCTAATGCATTATTTTTAAATTATTTACCTTTTGTTTTTCATTTTCTCAATTATGCACCTAAGTATTTTTGTAGAATTACGACTAATAAGTTTGCTACACTGCTGACTTTCACTGGCAGATAGCTAATTTAATACCTCAGGCCATTTTATTAAAAAAAAACTAGGTGTTTTATTAAAAAAAAAAACCCTTGGTGAAATCCAATTATAACGCAGATCAAATCGCGGGGAACAGATAGTAAAAAAAATCAACACGATTAAGTTTGGCAAACCTTTTTTTTTCAGTAATTGGGTTCTGAAATTCTCGGAAAACTTCGTTTTGTGTGTGACACTTTTATGTACACTAAACATGTAAGAAAATAATATTTTAATTCTGCGAAATTTATCATGGTCTGTATTGTTTGCCATAACCAAGTTTAGCACGAAAAATTGGCAATCCATGTAAGGCAGTATTCCACTATACTTGTTTGGATATTACGACAGCTCAGTTCTTAACGGAGCTGACAAAATAAGAAAGTATGTTTAAGTGTGACTCGTGCTTTAATACCAGTCAACGAGTACGAGAGAGGAGCACTACATTGCGAATAATAGAGGTGGATGATCTAGACGATCCTGCACAGGCGAGTATGGCAAAAATAATAGAAACGATACTAAAGTGCAAGTCATGACCATTCAAATAGGCCCAAACACGCCTAGATCTCATTGTATATTTATGGAGTTCAGTTGCCGACCTTCCGGCTATATCATTCAGTTCAGTTCAACCATACCATTTTCATTTGCTTTGCATTACAGTTGTCTAGTAATAGTTGCTTAAGAACTATAATCGAGACTTATCTAATCGCCATCTGGGAAATACTTATCATTGAGACTTCTCAATGTTCAGATGGCAGTCCGTGGTCTTCTTCATCTGTTTCACTTTACCAAATTACATTTTCTAAATGTAAATGTTTGATTTGTTGTAATTAATATTGAAATTGCCGTCATGCGGAAAAGATCTGCATAATTACTGCATCGTGTGCGTGACAGTGGCAGCGGTATCCTAAGTATAATTGCCAGTAAAACTGAAGGCCATTTAATGACCCGACTGTATTCTAATAGTACTGTTGCCATGTACTATGAGAATGTTTTAATAATTAAGTAAATTATGTTTATTAACTAACATAGGTTTAAGTCTTTCCTAACAATCCATCATCAGAACTTTCTTTTGTTAGAAATGGGATCAAACTGAAAATATGTCCTATCAGACTTTTTTTTGTCGACGAGTGGGATGTGGATTTTGCTGTCATTGTACCGATCGATAGTCGTTACAGTTAATGGTTTAATAGCCAAGCGTTCGACGTAGCAGTCACAGTCACTAACCACTAGACCAACAGGCCAGTCAGTATAGTTGTAGCACGTGGCTCTGCCCGCGTGGATGTCGGTTATCGTGGTAACAAGTATATACCCTTCCCCAGGATATCGTGTATCTCCTTGCCAAATTTCTTTAAGATCCGTTAAGCCGTTTAGTCTAACAGAGTTTTTCTTAGTCAGTAAAAACGCGCTTCGACATGTTGGAATCAATAAAACAGATACGTAAAATATAAAATATTTTATTATAATAATTTGAATTTTAGACAACATATGTACTTATATTTAATTTTTCAAACATATTTACAATTTCTTTGGTAGAGCCACAGCAACAGTCTTAACTTCCATATACGCAAGTAGTGAGTCTATGCCACTGAAAAAAAAAACATATATTAGTACCAATCCTAACTAATATTATTAATAATATAATATAATAATCGTGGTAATAAATTATAATAACATATTATATTTACATTGTGATGTTTGCAACTTCACCCAGAAAACAGGTAAAAAGATTTACTATATCCACCACTTTGTTAAGTATATGCAGAGTGCGCGTTATAGGAGCAATTAATTCAATACTTACTTTTCTCGACCAATGCCGGACTCCTTGAATCCTCCGAAAGGCAATTGCGGGCTCATACTTAAGTAAGTGTTTACCCTGTGAAAAAAGAAGTCGCATAAATAATTTTTATTGCTATAAGTAAATTAGCCTATGGCAATTTTTTAAAATTTAATTTCTTTTTAAATAGTTAACTGCATTAGGGAACAGAATTGTGTTACAGGAAACTTTACAAACATACAATTAACAGATACAAGATACACTCAGGACAATCAATTATGGATCACAAAAATATTTCTCCCGTGTAGGAATCGAATGAATGGCGAGGTAACCATGACCAACCGTCCAGACACTAGGTCAGTACCTAGGTACTTATAAATCCACAAAGCTAGGTAACAAACCTTGTGTTGAGGAAGAATATACAAAGGAATTTTAAAGTAATAGAGCCTTACCAAACAGTGCCTGCTTCAACATGTTTACTGAACTGCAAGGCAGTGTTGACGTTGGTTGTGAATATTCCAGCCGCCAAGCCGTATGTGGTATTGTTGGCGCGGTCTAATACTTCTTCGAGTGTCTCAAATTTTAATATACTTTGAACGGGACCAAAGATCTGTAGGCAAATAAAAACATTACATTTTGACGTATTTAGATTAATGAGTATGTAATCCTAAAGACGAAGTAGCTGCTATAAAAAAAAAGTTATAAGGTTTTTAAAGGGTCGGCAACTCGTGAGTGACACCCCTGGTGTTGTAAACGTCCATAGGCTACGATAACTGCTTACCATCAGGCGGGCCGTATGCTTGTTTGCCACCTTGGTAGTCTAAAAAAAAGCTCTTGAGGGGTTCCCTAATCGTCTTCCGTCTCCACCATCAGATTACTTTAGGTCTCGTCTATTATATTATCATTAAAAAATTCTATGTGTGCCAAATTTCAATTCAATCATCGAACATATGAAAACCAACTTTTCCATATTTTCTATCCTAAGAGGTGAGTTTTCAAATTATTAACCTTTTGATAAAAAAAAAACGATTGTGACAACCAGTTAAAAAGGCTATATATTATAAGAAGCCGCACAGTACTCTTTTATAGTGCTTTTATTTATTTTCAAGTTCTGTATAACAAAACCATCGTACTAATTAGATATTGATAAAGAGATAGATATTGATAGAAATAAAGTTTGTGACATTTTATTGGGGTAATCTCTGGGTCTACTGAGCCAATTTAGAAAATTCTTTTTCCAATAGAAAGCCTCGTTATTTGTGGGTGTCATAGGCCATATTTTATTGTCAAAACATTAAGGGACCCCGGGAAATTCCACCCGTGCAAAGCCAGGGCGGGTAGCTAGTATACTATAATTACCTCTTCCTTTGCAATGACCATGTCATCTTTGACGTCGACAAACACCGTTGGTTCGATGTAGTATCCCGTGGTACCGACCCTCTTACCGCCTGTCAAACATCTGGCACCTTCCTGCTTACCCTTCTCGATATAACCCAACACCTTGTTGAACATTATGTCGTCCACCTATAACAATTTAATATTATTATTGACTGCCTTGGTGGTCCAGTGGCCGCAGTATGCTGTGCACGAGGTTGTGGGTTAGATTCCCACACAGGACAAAACATTGTGTGACCCGCAAAGAATTGTTCTGAGTCGGGGTGTAATTTGTGACCGTTAAATGTATGTCTGTAAAGTGCCCCCCGCGACAGAGAGCTTGTTCTCTGGTGCGGGAGTTGTCTTTTTAAAATAAAATAAAAAAAGAATAACACGATAATGAAATCCACAAATATCGTTATCAAATATCCTTACTATAGAATTCTATCTATTTACCTATCTTAATGTCAGATCCGTGACGTGGAAAGGCAACAAACAGACAATTTCTATCTAATATAAGTAGGCATTGGCTTGCGTTACACTAGGGTTTTTCAATGTGGAGTACGCGTATCACTTGGGGTACACCAGAAAATCGTCGTGGATACGTAACAAAATTTACGTAATAGCGGCAGCTAAGCTGATTCGCAATATTTCTTCAAAAATCGATACCATTTGCGCTGAAATGAAGCTCACCCATCATCAGTAATGTGAGGTATAAAGTTTCGAAAGGAAATGTTTATTATAGTAGGGGAGGCCACGATGCTAAATTTTGGGGATTTACTCGAGCGAGACCTATTGAGTTGCGAAACTAAGATGATAAAAAGAAAAAAAAATGTATCCTTTTCATCGGTAGGGAAAGCAGCTATATAAAAAAAACGGTTGCTACGCGTCAGATATTGATAGCATCCATGCCGAATGTAGTGTGGGAATCGAACCCACAACCTCATGCACAGCAGGTGCATACTGCAGCCACTGGACCACCAAGGCAGTAAAATTCAGTTTCTGCATGTTATTCCCTGCATCCTCTGTTGTAATTCTCTTCTCAAATGTAATCCTTTACCGTGTTTTGTTATTGCAGAATATTACCACTATCATTGTACCCATTTATAAAAGAAATATTTGCATTCCGCTCGTTTGGTTTAAGTATACGAAGGTCGCTCTTCTATTGAACCTCCGTTGTAGATAATATTGAAATTGGGTTTGCCTCATTTTATTATTTTCATTAAATTTAATGTTCTAAGTAGCAATATGGCCGTGACTATGATGTGTATTTTCGTTTATGGACTGAGATAATCTTCACATCTTGTGTGCGAAATATTATATTTACTGTTGTTATGCATGTCCTTGAATTTGTTTGATTAAGCTTCAAAAATATAGATATGAATAAGATCAAACATTAAATAAAGAGAGGTAGTGCACCATACAAGAGAGCAAGCCCGACTGGAGAAGGACCCCTCATTTAACTACATACAGTTGTGTAGTTGTACAGATCTCTAGTGCTCATTTCCCATCTCAGCCATAAGACGTCCACTGTTGGACATAGGCCTCTCCTAAGGGTTTCCGTATCATTCGATCCTGAGCTGACCTTGTCCATCAGTTGCCCGTGACCTTTGGTGCCCACGTGCTTTGGTGCTGCGTCTTCCAGTGCTCATTTAAGGACAAGTTATCTATCGTATGATGCGAGTAATCTCCTAGGTATTGTTAGCGTCGATAGGCTATGGTAACTGCTTACCATCAGGCTGATCGCAAGCTTGTTGCCACCTTAGTAGTATAAAAATATTACCTGTGGTCCATGCTGTGTGGTAGGTTCTGCTGGATTACCAATTTTGATAGACTTCGCGTGTTTCACAGCTGCCTCTACGAATTTGTCGTAGATACCAGACTGGACGAACAAACGGGAGGCTGCTATACACATTTGTCCTTGATGTCCAAAAACTGCTTGTGCAGCATAAGGAACCGCAACGTTCACTGTAATATTACTTAATGATGAGATGATGGCAATATGAAGACGAAGTGGGCTGGCCTCCAACATGGTGGACTTACGACCTGGTTAAGGTCGCGGGTAGCCAATGGATAAGGTAAGCTCAAGACCGAATGCTGTGAAAATCTTTGGGGAAGGCCTATGTCCAGCAGTGCACGTCTTTTGGCTTAGATGATGATGATAATGTTTAACAACTTCACAACAAAAACTTCTTTAAATAGTTGATAACCGGCAGAATATGCTCGAAAATTTCCCGGGGAATTACAATACTGGCGAAGATATAAAGGAAGAAAAAATAGGGTAACAAGCATTAGACCAATAAAATAATCTGACATTTGAAAGAAAAACATTTAGATAAATTAAAACATCTAGTCTAATGTTTAAAAGAATCTTCATCCCGGAGAGTAAACTTTGAACAGTCCTTATTACAATAATTAACACTTTTCTACCAATAACTTATTATTATCAACGGAAATAAAAAAATGCCGGATATGATATGATTCATATTAGGTTGACATTAAAGTAAGTATAAGTAGGCAACACGCAAGTGATATCTCTGGTACTCCAAGCGTCCATAGGCTACAGCAACTGCCGGTATGCTTGTTTGCCTAGCCTGCCTTGTTAGCATATCACATTGATACACAATGCCAAAAACAGTACGTGATATAACTATAAAATTATTTTAGTTTGTTACGATGGAACTACCAACTTACAATCAGCATCATTCATAATGACGAGAGGACTCTTGCCGCCAAGCTCCAGAGAAATTCGCTTCAAATTATTCGCTCCGGCCGCCTGCTGAATTAGTTTACCGACCTGTAAGAAAAACATCCTTTATTGTTTTTGTTTCATAACTTTCTATATTAAGTTCGTGATAACTCTTTTTTGGAAAAGAACCTAGTAAGTATTCTCAAGTCTCCAATAGTTTATTTAATTCATAATTCTTCTTATTGTAATGTTATTAACTGGCCTGTTGGTCTAGTAGTTAAGAACCCTTACTGCTAAGCCGGAGGTCGTGGGTTCGACTCTCACCCAGGACAAATCTTTGTGTGATAAGCAAAATTATTTGTTCTGTGTCTGGGTGTAATTGTCTGGATTCTATAGTACAGGCTCTGCCAAGTTTGGAATCAGCTGGCCATGTGTGAGATTATATTCAAGATACTATTATAATTAAAAGAATAGATAGACTTACTTCGCAAGATCCAGTGAAAGATATCTTGGCAACATCAGAGTGATGTGTTAGAGCCACTCCAGCTGTTTCTCCATATCCATTGACAACGTTCACCACACCCTTAGGGAAACCAGCCTCTGCCATTAAGGCTGCTAATACTAAAGCTGTTAGTGGAGTTTGTTCTGCAGGTTTCACTACTACAGTACAACCTAAAAACAAGACAATATTTTATATACATAAAGAAAGAAAGAAAACAACTTTATTCCAGACAATGAAATGCTGAGAATATATTAAACTTATAGATAATATTTTAAGCATGAGTGGTAATAACAACAAATGAAAGAAATATTAATTTATCAG
This sequence comes from Trisateles emortualis, assembly GCA_947095525.1. NCBI lineage: Eukaryota > Metazoa > Arthropoda > Insecta > Lepidoptera > Erebidae > Trisateles > Trisateles emortualis. Next base: position 7,629,170 of record OX352735.1, on the reverse strand, counting down.
ACTAAGTAGTCATAACTGCTAGCTAACGTTTAGTATGATTGTATACACAGCACGTTCCTATGAGACCAAAAGGATCATTCATAGTCTCGAATGTTCGATAAATTTTATCCTTTGTAAAATCTGCAGAGATCCACAATAATGGTAAATATTATCTACTATTTTACAAAGAAACTACTCCACTACTCGCCTATTTAATTCTCTTATTGTATAATAATATAGCGGCACGGTTTTGCACGGGTGGTCATTTATTAAGTTTTCGTAGGGGTCCCGTATTTTTTTTAGTAAAATATAGCCTATGTTAAAATGTAATCCGACTCGGCTGGGCAGCGTTTGGGAAGCTAAACCATATCTTCTCGTCCCAAATACCGCAGTGTCTCAAGACGAAAGTCTTTGACCAGTGTGTGTTGCCAGTGATAACCTATGGATCCGAGACGTGGTCGTTCACTATGGGCCTCGTGCGAAGGCTCAAAGTCACCCAAGCAATGGAGAGAGCTATGCTTGGAGTTTCCCTGCGAGATCGAATTAGGAACGAGGAATCGATGGACAAGGTCAGCTTAGGACCGAATGATGTGGAAAACCTTGGCTCCCCCAAGGTTTTCCACATCATTCGGCCTACGTCCAGCAGTGGACGTCTTATGGCTGAGATGGATAGCCTGTGTTACTCGCTGATAATGTAGTTTCATTCAAAGAATTTTTATTAGTCACAAACAAAAAATCAAATCTAAATTATAATTTTAGGTTTAAGATGAAAAGAAGAGTTATTTTTGGAAGTTTATTATAAGTGATTGGCCATAGGCGGTTTAGTGACTCATTACTTAATTAATGGTCTAGATATTTGAAGGACAGACATATTATTCAAGTAACTAACAAAGATAAGAAATAAGTTCAATTTCAACTTCGACTTAGTTTATTTTAGTAATTTAAATGGATAAACTCCAAACAAATTGGTTTTGCTTTATTTATTTTTTATTTAAAAACTTTTGCACAAAAAAAAAGTGTACAAAGGCGGACTTAATGCCCTAGGCATTCTCTACCAGTCAATCTTTGGGTGATGCAGAGAGAATACTAGGTAGATGCATAAACCGTAGAACTAAACAAAACAATAATATTACAATAATAAATGTCATATTATACACATATAATATAAAATAATAGACATACATACATGATACACATATATTATATAACAATACAATACTTAAAATAAATAATATAAGTATATTATGAATGTTGTGATGATTCTGCCAAATATTTGCTATAGAGCTGCCGTACTCTAGCCTTAAAGGTGTCTCGGTTAGTTGACATCCTGATTTCGAGAGGGAGTGCATTTCAAAGAAGAATAGATTGAATATAGAAGGAAGAATGAACTAGACTTGAGTTATGAGCAGGACAAAGAAGAAGGAGATTGTTAGACGAACGCAAGTTTTTGTTATGAGTACTACAAAGATATTGGAAATGGGGAGTCAAGTAAGTAGGAGCATTAGGGGAATTCAGTAGAGAGTAGAGCATAGATAATGCACGCCAGCTACGCCGCTGACGTATAGGGAGCCATTGCAGCTGGCTGCGGTATGTCGACACATGATCATACTTACGTAGATTGAAAATGAATTTAATGCAATTGTTGAGAAGGCGGTCAAGTTTATCGAGTAGATCTGCATTTAGGTCGAGGTAGCACACGTCACCATAATCGATAACAGGGAATATTAAAGTTTGCACCAGCATCGTTTTGGTCTCAGGTGGGAGGAAGTTCTTTAAGCGGTAGAGAGCTCGCAGTGTATTGGTCACATTTCGGCTAATGTTCGCTGTCTGAGTCTTCCAATCAAGGTTGGCGTCAAGGTGCAACCCAAGATCTTTTACAGTAGGACTGTAAGGAATAACGCAACCATTAAATATAACTGGTGGAAGGTTTGTCATATCGACTCTGGCCATCATCCGAGGACTCCCCATGATAATGGCTTGGCATTTCGACGGATTCACTGCCAAACCGAACCGTTCAGACCATTTCAATAGAGTGTTCAAGTCTTTGTTCACCTCATCGATGGCCGCACCCAGATCACCAATTCTTGCCTGGGTGTAGAGCTGCAGATCATCAGCGTACAGATGATACGCATTGTGAAGTTCATGAGTTAAAAGATTGATAAACAATGAGAAAAGAAGAGGAGAAAGTATACCGCCTTGAGGAACACCAGAGTCTAGATTGTACCAAGTCGAAGTATTATCATCAACCCGAACAGACTGCTGACGTCCTCGAAGATAAGATGAGAACCATTCCAGCGCCTTAGGAGAGATCATAAGATGGGACAGGATAGATATAAGGATATCGTGACTGACGGTATTGAAGGCGTTTGAGAAATCTACCAAAACCAACACAGTGATCTTGGCGTCCTCCACGCTCGCCCTAACATCGCCAGTCACTTTGAGTAATGTGGTTACAGTGCTGTGTCCAGGTCTGAAACCAGATTGGAATGGAGAGAGGATGTTATTACAAGAAACAAACCCGGACAGCTGTCTGTGTGCACAAGCTTCGAGCACTTTGGAGAGGAAGGGAAGGATAGATATTGGCCGAAAATGAGAAGGAAGGGAAGGATTGGATATCTTGGGCAAAGGACGAACGTAAGCTTTACGCCATAGGAGAGGAAATTGACCTGATTCTAGGGAAAAGTTGATAATAAGGGTAATAGGAAGGAGAAGTTGGTCCAAGATAACTATGATCATGTGACGACTAATGTCATCACAGCCCACAGCTTTGGATTTAAAGGAAAGGATTATTTTCTTGATCTCACTTAGTGCGACTGGAGAAAATTTAAATTGATTAATGTCAAGACGGGGTAACCCATCTATATAATCAATTGTTTGACTCTGGGCAGATAAATCCAGTGAGTCACAGGTGACAAAGTGACGATTTATGTCATCCAAACCAATCGTCCTTGGAAAATCCACATAACGAGACCTACCGATACCGAGGGTACCAAGAAACCTCCAAATGTGGGTAGGAGACGAATCAGTGATGTTGTTAAGAATATATCGGCGTTTTGCATTGCGTATCATCTGGTTACATCGATTTCTGGCAGTCTTGAAATAAGCCCAGTTCTCGTCACAGCGATCTCTCCGAAATTTCCTAAAAGCACGATCCCTACGTCTACACTTTAAGGCGCCAATAATTGCTAAAATAGTCTTACTTTAAAGATCTTTCAGCTACATCTGTTTCATTTATCACCATAAAAAAATTATGTATGTCATTCTTTACAATATTTACGATAGTATAAATGTCTCCGAAATAATATATTTAAAAAATATACGTTAAAATAATGCCCAAGTTACCCCTTAAAATATATTTAATGAAAAAAAAAAACTCGTATTTAATTTTCGCGGGATAGTAGAGATATTAGCTGATTTAAAAATATTGCCATTTTATATTTTCAATGATGCCACTGGAACGTCACTAGAACTCTATATGGGTTCCAGTTACACTTTTCATTATTAGATAATATTAATCTAATGTAGTTTTAATTTTAATTTATATCGATTTAATTTATTTAAATTTTAATATAATATTATTTAAATACATTATTTGTTATGATACTACTAACATAGTCATAAGTGCACTAACAAACTATGGGTTGTATAAATCGAAATTAAATGAATAATAATAAAAAAGAGCCAGGAAAAGTCGCGGCGGGTCGCTAGGAGCTCAATAAAATTGCAAATAAGCAAATTATAAAACATATATCTACAAAACATAGCAAAAAAATGGTTGTCTTTTAACTTATGATCATATAGTAAAAACTTACCTGCGGCCAAAGCAGTGCAGACTTTGTTAAGGAATATAAAAATAGGACCATTCCACGGTAGAATTAATGCAGCTACTCCAACAGGCTGCTTCAAAGTATATGCAAACAGGTCTCCATCTGAAAATAGTACTCTATTTGTATACACTGCACATCCATCGCACTCATTATTGGTAGGTTATATTGTAAGTGAGGTACGGCACATACAAGCGTGCATACCCGACTTCGGAAGGACAGAGATGCTTCCCCAGTCTTACCAGACAAAAGCCAAATACACAACAGTGTAGTTGTGTGCTTGTGTGTGAGTAGGTTTTCAGCGCTCATTTTTTTCGCGCGTTTTCTAACTAAACGTTTTCTTTTCCAGGGATACCTACTCTATCATGAATCTATGGTGTCAATTTTTAGGTCAGCAACACGCAGATACCTCTGGGGTTTCAAGAGACTTTGGATACGCTATTTATTTTCAGGTAGGTCGTAATCTTATTTACCAGTACTTCACACAACAACGGAGAGGGCCGCTATATGAAGATTTGTTTTTTAGGAAAGCCATTGTATATATTTTTGTGGAATTTGGTAACAGTGTACAATTAGACTAAACCTACAGATAAAAATATATTTTACACAAATTCATAAATTGGTTTTCCTAAAAAACTAATCCTTATATAGAGGCTCTGTGCAGCTATCTCCGTTGCCGTGTGTACATAAAAAGTTAATTTACCTGCAGGAACAGTATCACCCTGAATTTTATCAGCACAACTGGCCAAGTACCGTATGGTTTTCACCGCAGCCCCAATAAAATGCTTCATGAAATTGAGGACCATGCCATTGTTGTACGACTCTAATTCGCATAGGTATTCACTGTCTCTGATTATCAGATCAGCGAACTTGTTTAGGAGTACTCCTCGTTGTGATGCATCTAGAAGACGCCATTCTGAATTGCGGTGAAAAGCTCGCTTCGCTGCAGCTACTGCTAGGTCTATATCAGCCTAAATGTAAAGAAATGTAAAAATTAAGAGACGTAGGGCACCATACTACTGAGCAAGCCCGACTGGGACAGGACCTCCACCTTACAGAAGACCACAGCCAAATAACTACACACAGCGGTGTAGTTGTGTTCCTGTGTGTAAGTATAGGTCTCCAGCGCTCATATAAGGATGCGTTTTAAAATATCCCAGGGATACTCCCATCTTAAGGCCTTGGTGTAAAAATATGGGTTGGTAAAACGCAAGTGATACCTCTGGTATTGCAAGTTTCCATAGGCTACGGTAACAGCTTAACATTAGGCGGGCCGTATGCTTGTTTGCCACCTAAGAAGTATTAAAAAAAAGCGATGCATGCGGTAGCCTGACCTTGGACACTCGGCTGCTCGAGCTATGCGGTAATCCGATTGCGTTACCCGAGCTAATATCTACTATTGCTCTACTAGGTAGCTCTAACGACCTATTTATTACAAGCAGCCCGCCCTGGCTTTTGTAATTAATTTTAAGGGTTAAACCCCGATGTACCCTAAATTTCTAACCACCAGCAAGTATATAAAATTTCATAAAAATAAAATACTTAGAAAATGTCGGACTTCCATACAACCGGCTAAACCTTATTTCAGCCCTGTATGGTTAAATTTCGAAAAACTCCGAAGTAAGTGTACATTATTTTTAACCAGAAGCAAACAACCATGCATCCCTTATTTTAACCTCTTCGGAGTGAAACTTCCAAAAATCCCAAACAAGGAAACGACCCACCTTAAGCAGTTACCGGAGCCTATGGACGCTTGCAATACCAGGGGTATCACTTGCGTGTTGCCAACCCATTGTTTTACACCAGGGCTTTATGATGAGAGTATCTCTGGGATAGGAATACATTTCTTTCAAAACGCATCCTTAAATAAGCGCTGGACATGTTTTAACGAAACCGTTTGCATAATTTCAAGTTTCTAGTACCAGTAGGCTCTGCGTTGATGAATTAATAAGTCAATCAGGCAGTCGCCAAGTCGAGACAAGCAATTATATTATATGTATAGATTACTCTAGCGATATGAGTCAATGTAGTGAATGTGCGATCGGCGGCGTTAGGAATGTCATTAGGATTTCCGAATAGGGATGTGAATAGGATTATCATATTTTCTCATTTTTATAAACTACACTTTTCCAAGCAAAGAAATAATTAATTCACGAGTCCATCCTCCTCAATTAATTATTTATTTACGTAAGTATTAGAATAAAGAACTGGTTTTATTCTTAAAGCTACGTGCAACACATAATAATGTCTGTGATACTGGTATTAGAATCAAACGATACGATATCCATAATATCATTGACAATGGGCTTAAAACCGGCTAAGTGCGTCGGGTCATGCACAATGTAGGGTTCCAAAATTGCCATTCCCAATAATGCGGACTAAGAATAAGGAATCTATGGTTTCAGCATTCATGACTTCTCAAAACATAGGACAATGGCAACAATTTTGGTAAAGCCTTGAAACGGGGGCGGAGAGTCACTCCGTCCAGTGGTTTTTTTATAATGAATGTTGAAATTTTAAGTACCTAATGTTTTTTTCTTGTTCGTATGTACATATACCATAATATTAGATTCTAGCATGGCGTGGGGTCACAGTTGTAACCTAACCTTACCTACTGTTTATTTTAATATGGTCAGGTACTTCAACTCCTACATCTATTACAGATTACGAAAATAACAAATCATCCGACTCATTTCCACTATTCGTTATTTATGTTTAAGAAAAAAAAAACCGGGAAATAATAATTTTATAGAAAGGCTTGAGACAAAAACTCACAGTTACAGATTTCTATAAATTCAAGAGACTTGATTCAAGCCCCTATCTAATTTTAACTTATCTAATAACATTTTATAGGTTAATCGGCTATTACTCGTAAACTTGTAAAGTCTACTTAGCTGTGATAGTTTTCCTTTTAATTTCGTTATATATATACTACTACTGTGATTTTTTTCACATTTCCAAATACCAACATTTGGCTGGCAGGGGGGAGGGCGGACACATTTGACTATAACAAAAATTAGCACTTAAAAGCCTAATATTTCACAAACGAATCTCTCAATCAAAAAACTGTCTGTACAAACCTACATTAATTTTAAAAGACCTATTGAACGATACCTAACACCATGGGTAGTAGAGAATAAAAATAAACATTCCCACTTTACATGTATAAGAGATACTTTTTAAGAATTTATTTCACCACTTTGTCGGCATGACTAATATGTATATTCGTACCAAATTACAGCTTTCTAGGACTAAGGGTCTCTGAGCTAAGCTGCGGACAGAAGACGAAGGCCGGACGGACGGACATAGCAAAACAGTAAGGGTTCCTTGTTTACTTTGGAACCCTAAAAAGCCAAAGATAGACAAAGATAGAGTATTCAAAACATTGTTATTAATCTTTTTACGTGACAGGCATAGGGCCCATCTGATGGTAAGCGGTTACCGTAGTCTATGACCACTTGCACGGGCATTACTACTGCCTTGTCGACTCTAAATTTTATCTGACGCAACTGGTTACGGACCCCATGAGTTTGAGACCAGTAAAACTACTACGTTACATATCAACCCATAAACGTCCGTCGGCTGGGCACAGGTCTCCTCCATTAATATGAAGGGATATTAGCCTACTATACCACGCTGGCCAGACGGGTTGGTATAGGGTTTGTTTCGAGTTTTCCTTCGCTTGCAGTGGATATTGTCTGCCTGACTTACTCCCTTAGTCGACTCTTACGACACCCACGGGATGGAAAGGAGTGGTGACATTTGTATTTTTAATCCGTCACCACACGGACTAACGTTACCGACAGATTAAATGGCCAAATTCGGACATCTAATGGTTAGATAACTAACCAAAATAGATTGGTTAAAAAGATATTGGTTAACCAGATATAGGTGGTATGTATAATAATCTAACCAATCCATTTTGTAAATCCAAGCAAGACGTTAAGTTTGCTTATGTAATATTCTTGCTATAAACTACTTGTAAGTAATTATTTTTTCCCGTATATAATTTGAATTGAATAACAATGTTTTCCTGTTTACGGAAACTTGTGTCTAGAAACTAGAAAAGGAAAATGAACTTGTGACTATAAAAGGCATGCACGTGTAATAGTTACCTACCTATATACTCGTAATTGATTTAATGAAACACACGTCTAATATGTTTTAAGAGACAATAAAAACTTGTAACTTAGGGTCAAGGTCGGTCTGTCTGAGAACTCTGGCCTTGCTCTTCACATGACACATAAAATCGTACATTTTATTTATAATGTAATTCTCGAATTTTGGTCATGGTGCCGGTAGTTGATCTCGAAGGAGACTAGCCATTTTTTTTCATACTACTTAATTGGTAAACAGGCATACGGCCCGTAGCCTATGGACGCTTGCAAAACCAGAGTTATCACTTGCGTGTTTGCCGACCCATTGTTTTGCACCAAGTCTTTAAGATGGAATATCCCCGAAATAGGAAAACGTTACTTTCAAAACGCATCCCTTAATGAGAGCTGGAGACCTGTAATTACACACAGGAACACAACTACACCGTTGTGTTTAGTTATTTAGCTGTGGTCTTCTGTAGGTGGAGTTCCTTTCCCAGGCGGTGGAATTTGCGGGGAAAAGTGTGTGTGCAAACACAGGTGTACTCTTTATACCATCACTTTCAAGTTTCATAATTTGATGGGTTTGCAATGCGACACGATGGAGAGAAATCAGACGTGAAACCCGCTGTTATACGTTCCTTTTTAAACTTCGGGCATCAGTTGTGGAAATCTTAACAAGTATTTATTTTTGGCCACGGCCCGGGAATGAAATATCATGTGAGCAGCAGTTAGTTGATTTTAATAACCACTAGACCAACAAAGCACTGAAACCGTAAATGGATCTCGAATACGTGAAATGCTCATCATGTTAACACTAGTAACAAACATTGATACACCTATCATTAAGCATTTCTTTTATACTACTGACAGATATATCATAAACAGTCTTATCAGTATTGGGTGCGTCAATGTCGAATTCACTATTATAGGTAATCGCCCGGCGAACTCGATTGCGTGACTTATGGGTATAATGACATTGACTAACCTTATTATTGACTTTAGGATTTCCATCTTTTTAAAATACGGGGTACCATACAAACGAGAAAGCCCAACTGATCAAGGCCTTCACCTTAGAGGACGCAACAGCAAAATAACTTCAGAAAGTGATGTAGGTTTGTTTCTGTGTGTGATTACAGGTCTCTAGTGCTTATTTGGAGACGCGTTTTTATAATTGAATCGTTTTCCTAAACTAGGTTTTAGAATCATCATCAAGATACCATAAGACTCCTATTGCTGGGAATAGAGCCCTCAGTCCTGAGCCGACCTTGTCCATCAGTTACCCGCAACCTATACATATATAGGTCGATGGCCATCTTAGGTTTAAACCTTCTACTGAAAGTTTTGAAGTCTGCACTCGTGATGTCACAGGTATTGTAAGCATCCCTAGGCTATGGTAACTGCTTATCGTCAGGCGGGCCGTATACTTATTTGCCGCCTAGGTGGTATATAAATTTAATTTCATATAACGACCTTAGGAATTTATCTATGGACTCGGGGTGTGCGGTCTGTATGTCAATCAAGTGTTCATAAAAATGTCCAGAAGTACAAATTCGCACTGGGGCTCATAGGAGAGTGCACTTGTTGATCGGTTCACAATTATCGAGTTAAGCTATCAAGTTTGTGGTTTTCTTTCTGAATGGGTGACTGCATAGTGGCATTTCATCTGAGGGTTTCCGTGCCGAGGCCTTCTGAACAATTCTGTCACCAGGTTGATCACGGTTAGTGATCAACCTGGTGACAGAATTGTTCAGAAAAATATTGGCTAGCCTAGATATGGCCTATTATAAAGTATTGGTATGATCATTTCTAAAAATATTTTTTATATAAATTCGAAATAGGTGGCAACACTGGCAATCATCCATACGGCTCGCCTGGTGGTAAGCTGTTACCGTGGCCTAAGGCCACTTGCAATACTAGAGGTATAACCAGGAATAACTAAATTAGAACATTAGGATTTTTTGAAAAAACATTTTGTTAAAAACGCATTCCTAAATGAGCGCTGTAAACCTGTATTATCAAATTGCATGTCCAAAAAGTATCCATATATTAGCATAGACATAATTTTGGGATATTTAGACAATTATAATGACGGTGATGATTGCGACCTTCACTATCATTCAATTCAAATGATAATAACAATACAGGTTTAGAACAAGTTATTACGTACCTATGATGTTTGTTAATCATAATTTATTTCAAGTAAAATCTACTGTAGATAATTCAAATTAATTATGATTACATTCAATTATATTTTATTATTATAAAATGTTATTTAATTATGGTAGAATGTGATGGACTATTCATATTAATTTACTTTATTTATAATATCATTGATTAAATCAGATGAAATTAAATCAAATATACAAAATTAAAGAGAGGTAGGGCATCAGGAACACAGTGAACTAGGGACTAGGGAAGGACCTCCACCTTACAGAAGACCACAACAACGTTATATGTACCACTTAAGCTACCGGGGCTTGAGTGCGACACATTTTTTCCAAATTCAAATTCTGTACTTCATAACAAAACCTTGGAGTTAGGATTTTTGAGTTGGCAACGCGCAATTTATACATCTAGTATTGCAAACGTCCATAGGCTACTGTAACAGCTTATTATCAGGCGGGCCGTATGATTGTTTGCCACAGTGTAGTAGTATAAAAAAAACATTTAATTATTCAGCCCTCATCAGTCTCTTGGCACTCACTTGGCAGTAAAAGATCTTAAAAAGTGGTTAGAAGCAGCTGAAAGCGAGTACCCCCTAGGGTTCTCGCTTTCAGCTGCTTCTTGCCAAATGGCATTCATATTAATTTATCCTCAATACTTGTTGTTTTAACACATACCTTGTCTCCTTCAGAAACTTTTCCGATGACAGATCCATCATGAGGGGTACGTGTTTCAAATGTTTTTCCGCTTTTAGAGTCGACCCACTCGTTGTCGATGAACAGCTGGAAGATAAATTATGCGTTCATTAGGAATTATTGTTATCTTTTTCTTTTAAACGAGAACTTGAGAATGATGTTTATTTATGTGGTTCTTAAAGAAACAGATAAACTCGTAAATCTTTTATAACAACTATAAATTACAAGTAAAATGTAATAAAAATATAGGTGTAGGGAAAGTAATAGGTACATATGTATTACTGAAATGGTAATGGAATAAAAGTAATATAAATACTTTAATATTTATTATATAGTATGTCTATCTGTGTATATTTATTATATAGTATGTCCGTGGTATCATAGCTCCCAGACAAGTGAACGGATTTCGCGTTTTTTTTATTCCATCCATCCATATTGGGCAAAAGTTTGTTCTGTGTAGGAATCAAACTCACAATACTTGGCGCGGTGCTGGTGGCGAGGTGACTGCCTTAACCACTGTACCTAATTGCACTGCAGTCTAATTTTCTTATCTTAGTTATTATTATTCTTAGTGGCAATGCTGTCAGTCAGCCTTTTGATTTTTATTAAATTGAATACTCCCAATAGGTACAAAGCTTGATTATTTTATTATAGTTTTTTTTTGGTTATTTTATTATAGTTATTAATCATTTTGAAAACTTTGTATTTCAAATTTATACATTTAAAATGTATTTGTAAATTTATTAAAATTATTTACTCAAAACATATACCTATTTTAAGCTAAATTAGGGACACGCAAATAGCCCCAAACCTATTAGTTATTTGTTAATTTTGAAATAATATCTACTTGTACAATACTTTGAATATTATTATACTATGCTTTATTATATGGGTCAACTACCTACATATATAGTAATAATTATGTTCTAGTAATTATTACTATATACATAATATATGTAGTATGTTCATACATTTTTAAATCAGTCAAAAACTTGTTAGGAAAAATGCTCGTAAAAAATCATTAGACTACACAAACAACTACTTAAAGCGGTTTTAAATAACAAAGTTATATTTAAATAAAGATACAATTTTATAATTTAATTTAATTTACTTAAATAAACTATATTTGAAAGGTTTTTGAAAAAACAAAAGCGGCCTTAACTTGAAAAATATCATATGACTGCTTCTAGACCCATAATTCCTAAATTATACAAATTTAAAGTAAATAAATTAGCCCTTAGTTTAAAAAAATACCTTAAAAATATTATTCAATCATTAATCTTACCTTAGTATATTTTATTTGTGGAGCCATGTTATTAAAATTCAACTGAATCACACACTAGGTAACGCGCGTACACAACTCAGAAACACAACTGAGTATACTGAGTATTTTATATACAGCCGTATCATAGAGATATGTATACATACCTACATGTATACACACACATGCATACGTTGTCTACATATACATCTTCAATTAAATAATACATGACACTCACATGGATAATATTATGACATGACAAATATTATTTTTGGTACAATCTATATTTATACTAATACTATAAAGAGGTTAAGTTTGAACGTTCGTGAAGTTGTATGGGGTAATTTCTGAATCTACTGATCCGGTTTTGAAAATTCTTTTACCAAAAAAAAGCCACGTTATTGTGGGGCTATATATCAACCCGAAAATGAGAAGACTTTTTCCTGGTAGTCGGATATTCAATAATTAGATAAAATACGGCGGGTCCCTGTGGATAAATAAATCAACACAGTAGCCCGAGAGCCAATTTGGTTGATCGCACATTACTATAAATTGATCTTTAACACTTTGAAGGACAGTGAACGCCTATAGACGTCATGACAATAAAACATCTATTGTGTCTACGTTACTGTCCGCGAAAGTGTTAACGCTAGTTATTATATAATAATTTGGTGTACAATATACACCAAGTTAAGAGTAAGATATCTATCTACCAGTATGTTTTTTTTTGCATTTGATAGCCTAATTCTTCAGGTTATATAAGATGACCTAACGGTAGCATGGCACTATGGCAGTAGCAACAAACGTGAAACGAAATCCAAATTCAACGCAGATAAAACAACAGAAATCAGCTTGTTAAATAGTATAATACACAACACTCGCACATAGGCAGATGTTATGACATCACATGTTTTTTTCGTACAATACGAGATAACATTCGGTATAGTCTACGTGTCGAATGAAGTTGTTTTCGAGTTGTTCGCTTTTTAAATAGGAAGAGGATTTTATTACTTGCAGATATTGTAGGACCGAGTGCTTTTGGCAAAAGTTGTGACGTCATCTCTACACACTATATTTGTGTGATTTAATATACTGACCTGATGGCCACAGAAACTGCATCAAATTAGAGTTGAAATTTTAAACTCAGTCTGTATCAGGCACATCTCCTAGAGCGATGAGCAGATAAAGGTTAACAAGATAAATATTTTAATTTAAAAGTAATTTTAGTGCTACCATATTCTGTGGTGCTACTGACTAATTCTATTCACGGGTGGAGCCTGGCCCTGGTGATCTGTAACACAAGTTTTCTTTAAAATACAATAACAGGCAGCCAGTTCAGTTCAGAAGAAGAAAATTGTCGAGAGAAAACAAATGTTTTTTTTATTACTGACATATTTTATTATATTGTATTTTGATGCAGTTATTATTATTATTTTATTTTAATTACCAATCACATAAAACATTACAATCATACATAAAAGTACCACTTAAGCTTCTGGAGCTTGTGTGTCAGCCAGTGTACTAGTGTACTAACGGTGTATTATATTAGAAGTATATTTAATTTGTAGTTGTTATGATTGAGAATACAATATTGGTGATAGGCCGTATACTATACTTGTAGGCCACATTATTCTAAACTAATATTTAAAAAAAAAGTAACGTATATTTTTGTTCATGAATAAGCTCAAGAACAACTGAACTGAATGATAAAATATAATGCTATAAATTCAAGATTGCATTTAGGTATTTGCGTGTTTTTTTACTTTTTACTTGCCACTGCTGGGCACGTGTCTCCTCTCCTCTATCATATCTATAAGAGAGAGAGAGAGAGAGAGAGACAGGGTTTTAGGCCTTAACACATGTTGGCCTATTGCGGGTTGGTGAATCAGACATTTAGATTTTTTTTCTAAGACATGTAGTTTCCTCACGATGTTTTCCTTTACCGTTAGCAGATGGCGAATCATCTGATTGGTACATTTAAACTCTACAAAGTGAAATTCACATTGGTACTGCCACCCGGGATCGAGCTCGCGCCTCTTGCATGCCAGTTCATATATTATATTTGAGTAGGTATTGTGAATGGTAGAAAAAAAGATTAAGATCGAAAAGTAAATGTCATGGTAGGGCCCCTGACTCTCTAGACAAGTGGCATAAATAGTAGTCAAATCGAAACGACGTTGACGTAAGTTTACGACATTATATCGTAGACTTACGTCAAATCCCATACATTTGTTTTTTTGACTTTTGAATTCGACTACCGTTTATGCCACTTGTCTAGAGGCGCTGGTTTGTATTCTCCCAGCACACCGGTCATAGCCCGCTGTCCGGCACTCGCTCCGCTGACACTGTGTCTGTGTTCATCATACTAAATAACACAAAATGAGTCATACAAACGACGAGAGGCGCAGAATGCATATCACGTAATCCCTTGCGTATTATATATTTGGGAGACAGAAACAGATTAAAGAAATAAAAATGGCGCCACTTGAACTGAGGCATGATTATTTATGTCCTTCGTTTTTATCAAATACAAGGGGTAGGTACTGCCATATGCCTTGTTATAATCTATGGTTTGTAAAAGAAAAAAGGAAAATTTATTTTATTATTTAAAAAGTAGATAAGTCTTACATGCCACATTGGATCTAGAAGTCATCAAATAAATCCAGAAACCCCTACTATCCCCTATTTCTAGTGTTCCACGATTAACTTTTTGTATCTCTTTGATTTTTACAAAAGAGAATTATGAACTGTTAAATTTTTGCTAACTAAATAATCATCATCATCTCAACCCATAAACGTTTCCCTACTGGGCCCGGGTCTCCTCTACTCCAGCCTACCACGCTGGTCAGACGGGTTGGTATAGGGTTATTTGTTTAGGCGAACTGGACGGCGTCGGCGCGCTTACGAGCGTCTGATGCCGCCATAGTGAGGGTGCGGGGAGACTGGGGCAGCAGAGTCTCACCCGCACCCTTTCGCGGTGGGACAGTGTTCCCGGTGCACCCGGACGCTGTCACTGGGGATGGAGCCCGCGCAAAGCGGGCAGCCGCTGGGTGGACCACTGACGTCATATCAGGTTCCAGTGGTCCACCCGTGAAAGCGGGTGTTGGTGCACAGGGGGGTTTTAGTCGGTATGCCGGTCGCCTACCATCTTTGAGCCGGAGAGTCCGACATAACCGCCTCGTTACCCCAGACGGGGCGGTATGCGTAAAGCATTTCCCCTCTACAAAAAAAAAAAAAAAAAAAAAAAAAAGGGTTATTTGTTTAGAGTTTTCCCTCTTTTGCAGTGGGTTATTGTATGCCTGACTTACTCCCTTAGTCGAGTCTTACGACACCCTCGGGATCGGTGACATTTTCTATTCTTAATTCGTGAACACACGGATAAAACTAAATAATACTAAGAACAAATTAAGTAAACCGGTATTGTAATTAAAATAAGTATAAACTATTTTCATATTAACCCTAATTTAATGCTATAAAATTTAATAGCATATTAATATAAATATTAATTGTTTGGTAACACTACCAAACAATTAATATTGTGTTGCTGCTCCACGGAGCCACGGAGCGAGATGACCATCTTCACCACTAGGCCACACGGTCATGTGGTGAAGATGGTTAGCTCGCCACCAACACCGCGCCGTGTGTGTGTGTGTGTGGTTTGATTTCCTTTGAATTTGTAGTTTATGTATTGTATTTGTACGTATACATACAATAATTTTATAATCAACATATATTATTAGTCTTAGTTCAATACTACATCTTATTCTTGCACCTACTTCGTATATCTCTCCATCACCAAGCCAACTAAGTTGGCTGGTAGAGAATGCCTTTGCCATTAAACTTTATGCGCTGAATGTACAATGGAAGGCCCATTGTACATTCAGCGCATAAAGTTCTAAATAAATAAATAATTGCAGAATGTTCGACAGGTACGTAGGTATAATTTCTAAAGGAAAGCGAAGCTTTTGTTTTAACTATATTCTAAGCATTTTTTTCACATTTACTCACCTTTTAAACATTCCCTGGACTTCACAAATAATTCAAAACCTAAATTAGCCAAATCAGTCCAGCCGTTCTCTAGGTTTTAGCGAGACTAACGAACAGCAATTGATTTTTATATCTTTTTTTTTTTACAACTCCTGCACTAGAGAACAAGCCCTGTGTCGCGGGGGACTTTACAATTAACGGACACAAATTACACCCAGACTCAGAACAATTCTTTGTAGGTCACACAAAGTTTTGTCCTGTGTATCGAACCCACAACGTCGTGCACTGCAGGCGCATACTGCGGCCACTGGACCACCGAGGCAGTCATATATACTACTCAAAACAAAATAAGGGCCACTAGTTTCTTTACATTTAACTGCACTTTAGTAAACTGAAAGTAACTGATAAGTAGCATTATATTGATATTACGAACTCTTTGATGTTCGATCTCTTTTATGCTGGTGTTCGTGTTCCTAATTTGAAAAGTATTGGCCATCATTTTAAGAAAAAAAATAATTGGATGTTATTCTTATGTTTTTATTCGATTGTCTTCCTAACTTGTTTCGGTTATTTTACGAAAAAAGTTTTACTTTTTCAATTATTACCGGCAGTGTTGCCAGAAGACCCGGTTCAGGTAGAGTTCGTGTTAAAACGGCGCATGAGGATCGGTACGTCCAACTAAGTGCTCGTCATGAACGTACAGTACCGGCCCGTAAGTAATGTCTTTATTGTTTTCATGGTACAGCAAAAAATCTTAGTGGCCCTTATTTTGTTTTGAGTGGTATATATACATAGATTTATATGTTTCACTAGATAAGCAATAACCGCGAAAACACACTACCACCTAACACATGCCCCGGGGCATGTGTCCGACTGTCTTTTATTTTGTCATGTCATGATGTCATGTCATGAGCATGGCGTTCGAATGGCGCGAAACAAGAAAATGAGTAAATGTATAGTGAAATTTTGCGATTTCGAAACGCACGTTTCGCAAAAGTGTAACAAGGCAAACGAAATTACTTTTCACATGTGAGATAAATGTGTTTTCAATTAATTATTGTTGTAAATCATAAAAAAAACTAATTAAAAATATTGGCGGCTAACACATAGTTCAGGGTTGTCAGTTAAAATCACGTTCGGTTTCCCTGTGTTTATGGGAGGTTTTTGTATTGAATGAAATATATTTAAATTTAAATGAAATTTTAAAACAGATTTGTTTCATTTTTATTAAATTTAAAATTAGTTAAAAAAATGATTTAAATAATTTAAAAAAATATACCAATTATTAAATTAGTTAAATCAAATATTTAATAATATTAAATAAGAAAATAATTAAAATTATATTGTCAAATAAAAAACAAACAAAATAACAAAAAAGCTACTTTAACAAAATTTTCCTGCTGACCTCCATAATATGTAGGTTGAAAATTATAACATTCAATGTAATTAATCTAATTGAATATGTTCCAATTTCAATAATACAATTATTTCAAAAATTAAATTACATCTGATCAAAAAATTTAATTAAATTAAGGGATTTTTTTTATAGAGTGTGCAACACCGAGCTTGTCGATGCGAGTGAAAAGCTGTCTTCAATATTTTGACATAAACTGTATGGAATTGCATCTCTTTATGTTTACCTCAATGTATATATAGATAAATAGATTGGGACAAAATATACTTAACATGGTTTAAAAAAATTGTACTCGAATCTATTACTAATTCTGAATAAACTACTTTCAGTTTTCTAGTTGTCTATATCGAAAATGAATTGCATGTATAATCGATTTTTTTACGCAATATAATTCGGAAAATTTTGCTCTAAACCATGCCAAATTTAAAGTCTTTTATCAATTTTGACTGAGATATAAAATCAGCTGTGACAGACACACAGAGAATGACAGGATTTGTTCCTATTTCGTCTCACATTCTTAAAAATTCTTGTTTCGCCTCGTGTTTAGTTTTATTCCTGTTTCGGGCCACTTTATAAAATGTTAATAAGTATACGAGAGTCAGAAAAAACATCTAGTCGTCTTTGCGGACTGTCGATAGACGTTAAAACTAAGTAACTTGTGAATTGTATCGTCGCTCGAGCTATTAGATTTATTATTGGTTTGTCTCATGGAAAGCGTTCGGTGACGATGACCTGGAGTCATTTTTGTTTACCCAAAAAGTGCTTAATGCGCCTAAAGAAGATTTCACTTCAATAATGTAAATTACAACAATCAATGTTGCCCGCGGCTCCGCCCGCGTGGATGTCGGTTATCGCTGCAAAAAGTAGCCTATGTGTTATTCCAGACCATAATCTATCTCTGTGCCAATTTCATCCAGATCCGTTCAGTAGTTTTACGTGAAACAGTTACAAATATCCATCTATCCATCCATCCATCCAATCTCACAAACTTTCACATTTATAATATTAGTATGGATATATAAGAACGATAGCTTACCCGAGGCTAAACGATGGAATTAAAGGGGTTAATAAACCTATTAAAGGATATGGTCCTTTCGATTACGGCACAGCTAATTTAGGCTGTCTCAAAAGTAGAACGATAACAC
The DNA here is from genome assembly GCA_947095525.1 of Trisateles emortualis. Taxonomy (NCBI): domain Eukaryota; kingdom Metazoa; phylum Arthropoda; class Insecta; order Lepidoptera; family Erebidae; genus Trisateles; species Trisateles emortualis. Next base: position 7,610,605 of record OX352735.1, on the reverse strand, counting down.
TGTCCTTGGGAAACATACCGTAAACGGACCAAGTAGTGAAATTACCTATTTACGGATGACGTCACATCTTAATAGGACTGTGTCATGTCAGCTAAGTAAAGGTATCTACAATCCCTCGGGAACAGTACATACAACATATGAAGTATTTAGAGATACTGCAATCTAAAAGTCATTATGAAATGTTGATAATAAAGATTAAAATGTACTATCGACAAAGTTGGTGCTTGAATAATCATAGCATTTGAACACAATTTGTCCTTAAAAGCCGAAATCGCGTAACTTAAAAACCTTTCGAGTAGTTTTTTTTGTTGATGGAGTTTCCCTGGGATAGGAGAACATTTCTTTGAAAACGCATCCCTAAATGAGCGCTGGAGACCAGTACTCATACACAGGAACACAACTACACCACTGTATGTTATTTGGCTGTGGTCTACTGTAATGTGGAGAGGTCCTTCCCCATTCGGGCTTGCTCGCTAGTATGGTGCCCTACGTCTCTTAAAATTAGAATAATTGAGTCTCTTCATTTACTTATGATGCGTAAACTTGCGTAATTATAAGTACTATCACAGAATACTTAAAGTATAAAAAGACGGTCGAACTTGGTTCGGGCGGAACCACGAACATGGTGCGCTCCGAACCATATTATAATGATATTAATAATAATAATAATGTCCGGCGGACCGTGCATCACACGAGCGAATATGGTTCGGAGCGCACCATGTTCGTGGTTCGGCCCGAACCAAGCTTGATCTTCTGTTTATACTTTAATAGCTACCTACTACATACATATATAGTTATAATGTCTTACCTACAATACCTGCACTATAGGGAATAAGCCCTCTGCCGCGGAGGACTTTACAAACATACAAGTACAACTAGACTCGAAACAAATACAACATTTTACACAAAAAAAATACCGTGTGTGGAAACCGAGGCGCGTATATGACGCGAACGCGCACAGTAATAAAGACACAATAGATGTTTTATTGTCATGACGTATATAGACGTACTGTGTTTAATAAAATAGTGTTTCAATTTAAACACGTTATAAATGGTCTAGCACCAATTTAGTCGATAGTACATTATCATAACCTGATAAAGCAACAAATTGTTTATGTCATTATCGGACAACTTTCTATCTTTCAAGTAGTTGGTAGCTAAATAATTAATTGTAAATTGATAATTAAATAATTATAACTAGTTATCTACTACTATAATAACTAGAGATGGAATATTCTAGAACACTAAGAGGTAATTTATTGAAGGCCATCGCAGAATTGTCTCGTCACGGTTACAAACAAATTCTTTTTTTCTAGATACGCGAATAACAACCTATTGAATACAATGATAAAGACTACACAACTTTGTTATATTTTGTGCAATATTGTGCAATTTGTTTATCTTTTTTCATCTAACAGTGATCACGTAGGAACGCGATATACTAATCTTTAATTCATTTGATAGAGCTGTTTATTTTTTTTTTATAATAGCACAGTGACAAGCATAATTATGGTGCGTCTGGTGCTAATTATTCGAAAATGTATTCTGGGTGGGAATCGAACCCGCAAACTCCGGCTTAGCAGCCAAGGTCAACCACGAGACCAATAATTATAATTATAATAGGTAATATGTTTCTGCTATATTTACTTTCAATCTTTATTGTTTACAGCTTACACCCGCGGCTTTGCCCGCGCGTACAATACATCGGGAACAGAGTCTTTTTCCGGGATAAAAAGCACAAGTACTTATACAGAATTATCGGACCGCCTCACACCACGCTGCCGTCAAACGGATAAATATTTTTATAGCTTTGAAACTGCTCAAGCTATTAAATTAACGAGTATATACCCGTGCCCAGCAGTGGGAGGTTTATGGGTTGATATGATGATGATGATACTATTCACCTATAAATTCGTTTAAACAAAAACAGATAGAATTATTGGCTCCAAAGTATAAAAACATTTTTTGTAACATATAATATTTTAGTGTAATGATTTTGAAAGACAGTGTATTTTAAGGAATTTAAAAGTATTTTTGCTTATTTTTCAGAGTGTGATTCAGATGCCACATTTCCGATCATTAGGCGACAAAGAGGAGGTAGAGTTCTAGTGCAAGGAGTCAAAGGAAGGAAGGCTTAGAATTCCCTCTTCCGTGGACTGCCAAGGATCGCATCTCACTCTAAAAAAACGGTTCAGAAAGATACGGTAAACTTGTACTAGGCGTAAAGAAAGTGTCGATGATAAACAACATATTTCTTGGGATAAATTCATATTTATTATATAAAACGCGACAATGTACTTATGACCCTATGGACATATTTCATTGAACACTTTATAAACAAATAGTGAAGAATGTAGGCCGATTTACAGCTACAGATATTATATAAGAATATAAAATAACTAAAAGCTCAAAATGTGCATAGAATTGTAGTAGGTAGTTCATTTTATAATATATTATTTATTTATTTTATACTACCAAGGTGGCAAACAAGCATACGACAGGCCTGATGGTAAGCAGTTACCGTAGCCTATGGACGTTTGCAACACCAAGGGTGTCACTCACGCGTTGCCGACCCTTTAAAAACCTTATAACTCCTTTCTTAAAGAACCCCATGCTATAGGCTCTTGGGAAAACCTCGGCAGGTATATTGTTGAAATATTGAAAGAACACTAATAAGAGTAGTCAATGTTGCCGATGGATTGTTGCAATGAGATGCTATTAATTTGTCTGCGATATATGACTGGAGCCGTAATGGCAGGCTCGAGTTTCCAAGTCGATAAATGAATCGTTTCATTATCTTTGGTTGTAGGACCACACACTGTGAAATGAGTATGTTTTTAGTAACTTTATCAAATACGATTAAACGCACATTTATAACGCTTTGCAATACTTGTTTGTCTGCATGTTTTGCTGAACCGTTTTCCATGTAACACTTGCAAAATGATAAGTGACTCTTTAGTTTTAATAACATTTTACATCACAGTTACTTCATAAACTAGCCGCATGAATATACTTAACTATGAATTTCTAAATTTATACCACTTGAGCTTGTTGTCTAAAAGTACTAAAATTGTGAAAACTAAATATTTCTCAGCTATTTATTTTGAAAATAAAATAGGAAGCAATGTTGTAAAATAACAATCAAAGCATAACTCATTGAATTTAGTCTATGTGTTATTTCAGACAATAATCTATCTCTATGCCAAATTTAATCCAGGTCCGTTCAGTAGTTTTTGCGTGAAAGAGTAACAAATATACATCCATACATTCTTACAAACTTTCGTGTTTATAATATTAGTAGGAAGTAGGATGATCGCATTTCATTTCAGATATAGGTATTTTACAGACAGATTTTTAACAAGTTGGCCGTTTTTATTTCCATACTATTATAACGATTCCCTGTTCGTACTACTAAAGTTCATCTGAAGTTATAACGAATCTACAGTGAGCAAAACTTGCAGATCATTTTTTTTGCTTGTTATAAATAATAAAAAATCTATATTCAGTTTTTAGTTTGACATAAAAAGATCGACATTTAAATAATGAAAAAAAATCTCAATAAAAAGAATGCTTTTTGGAGAATTACAGCCTTACAAATAAAAATTTGTTATATCACATTTATCTCATTCTTATACGAGGTATAGTTATACCAGTTATAAATTAAGAATAAGTCAAAAATATTTTTTAACAAATAAAGGAGGTATATCTTTGGTATAACTATTCATCCGTTATGTCAAATTTCACGATTTGGCAACAGCACCACCAAAGAAAAACTTCATAAAAAACGTATTTTGTCTATGACAACTGAATCTATTTGGCAACAAAACTTTTTTCGACAGTTTTTAATTTTTAAATCTCATTGAAATTTTCCATAACATGAAGATGTTCGTTTATAGTATGAGGCATGTAAATGTCATCGATTTTTTTCTTTATTATAGACTGCTAAGTCAAACCGTGAATGTCCACAGCATCTTCTTGCACTTGAAGGAACAAGAAACGAGTAGGTAGTTAAATTTGTGAAACTGATAGAACAGATTTAGTTACATGTGTAAATATCCAAATGTTCTTACCTGATTACGTCCCCAGTATAAAAGCAATTATCAATTATAGAATAGAAGGTAATCCGGGTGGATTACCTTCTATTCTCCATATTGAGATGTCTACCAAATAATATATCCAAAAACATAATACCACTTTTAGAAAAACCGACATTTTATTTGACTTTTCTTGCAGCCTGTATTAAAACAATTACGTTATTAACTTGTTCTAATTCTTCTATTGCTTTTAAATCCATTTTTTGAAAATATAAACACGTAAACAAGCCTGAATCGTGGTATTTTTATGATTATACTAGGTATATACTAGGGTATGGGCGCGTATAACTTCAGAATAACGATTGTATGAACAGAAATGTCAGCGCTATACTTGGTATAAGTTATTCTTTGTTTATTTGTAGTCATTTTGCAAATTCTCTGTTTATTCTCGAGTATAACTGTTATACCACGTTTATTTGTAAGGCTGTTAATGTTTTATGCCTAGAAGGAATTATTCAAGCTTCATCTGAGGCTTTGGCTTTTTTACGGATCTCTTCATTTCTAATTCGATCCTGAAGTGAAATTTCCAAGCATAGCGCTCTTCATTGCTTCATGACTTAGCCTTCGTATGAGACCCATAGTGAGCTATCACGTCTCAGCTCCATCCGCTATCTATATAGTGGTAGCATTCTACCACTCTTACTTTGAGACATTGCAGTATTTGGGACGACAAGATATGGCTACTCAGCCTTCCAAAACTGCCCACATAAATCAGATTAAGATGAGTGACCTTTTTCTCGACCTTTTGCCATATTTTTAGGCCCACTTATTGTGAGACACAACTAAGGCCATTAAGCATTACGTCGATCATTATATTGTCGGCGAATCAAAGGCGGATGATATACTTACCCAACGTTTACGATAACAAGTTTATTCCAACCTAAATGCTTGAATAAATTTTAAATCATCGCGAACAGTTTCGGAGATATATGTGATATCCCTTTGTCTCACAATTGCAGAGGTTTCAAACATTAATCATGGAAATGGAACGTCAGTCATGGTGTTGTTTTCGTACAAGCGTACTTCAACGCATCAAGTGGAAATTTGACACCGCTGCGCTGGAGGGAGGCTGTAGTGCAGTGTAGTGTAGTTCAAGTCTCGATATAATCAAAGCATATATGCTTTGATTATATCGAGACGACGTTTAGCGCTTGTGGACTTATAAGTCCACAAGCGCTAAACGTCTATAGAGGCTAATTATACCTACTCTTCGGTATTTTGTAGGTCTAAGCTGCTGCCGCGTATCTCTATGTGTTCTATAGTATTCAGGCTTTTGCGGAAACTTTTTGTTGTCTTCCAACCTACATGCGAGGTGATTCGTAATAAATGACTCTAAACAGCTTGTAGACTTTGAAAAACTGTTTTGTAAATAAGTATTCGTTCTTTGGTTGTCTAAAAACATTTTTGCTATTTCTTATTCAACACTATTATCTATCTATATAAATAAAAATGAAACCTCCCAAATGTATGAACGCGCATAACTGCAAATCGACTTCACCAATTTTTTTTGTGTTTGCTCAATAGCAAACACAAAAAAATCAGGACCAGGTTTGTATAGAAGAAAATTAAAAGATAAATATATATGGCGGTACGAAGCTTGCCGGGTCAGCTTGTTTGCAATAATTATGTAAACAAAGCTTTTTACAGGTACAGATAAAAACATCAATAATGAAATAACTATGCCTTAGATTAACAAGAGCGCCTATAGTAACAAACTCCGCAATCGCATTAAAGTGGTAAGTAATACGAAGAACCTATGTTTAAAAAGATTACATTTGATATTGTTTTAACCTAATGCGATATATACACAGTCCCTAAACCATATTATAAACTCCTAACAAAAACAAAATAATATAATTAAAATTTGCTTTGGCGATGTGTACGTGCTTAGATAGTTAAACAAAGAAGTTAGGTATAATATCATAAGGAGAGCAGTGACTGGGTTCGTATAAGTAGATTAGTGTACTTATGTTAACTTTAACATTATATTAGTTTGCGTGCGTTTGTGTTTATTATGAAATTACTACTTTTTTTTTCAGTTATTCGATTTTGAAATCGGACGTGAAAATTGGGTATTTGACAACAACATTAAATATTAAATTAAAACATCAGTGTTTACCTCGCCATTTACGAATGCATGTGTTGTAAAATCGATTCCCACACGAGACAAAAAAAACTAAAAAAAACTTTGTTTTGAGTCTGCGTATTTTTTTATCCCTTATTTTTAGTTTGTAAAGTATCTTATATAATAATATATTTCGATACTAATTAAAATCATTAAAGAAAATTGTGTAAATTTATGAAAAATTGGTACTTGATATCTACTTACTTACCTATTATTTATTTAGATAAATACCTACTTAGTATGTATATGATAACTAAATATTACTAAACTCTTACCTACTAAGACACTTCAACGTATATTCCCAAATATAAACAGAATTAAAAATTATAAGTAATTATTTTAAGCATTTATTTAGTTATATAAATATTTAGATGAGTAAATACTTAGCTCAAATATATTTTTTATAGCAAATTATGTTGAAAAAGTCAAGCCCGAATTAAAAACTCAGTTTACCTTTGCAGAAAGTTTATTTTCACCAAAGTGGACAACTTTTAAAAGCCAGTATATTTTTAGGCTTCTAAAACTCGTAGCTTTATTTTCTAAATGTTATCAGGTGAGTAATTAGGTACCTACCTACAAATATTTAAATAATGTTACCGTGATGTTTTAAACGCCTGCAAAAATAACTTTATTGCTTTTGTCGAAGCAAATCTTGTACCCTATTTATGAGTCATAATCTATGAGTGGACGAATATTTTACTAAAGGCCAAAGTTACCCTCATTTGCATAGTATAATTTTATTATTTGGTGTTGCTGACAATTTTATTATAGAAATAATATTTTGCCCAAAAGCTGCCGCGCTGTTGAAAGTTATAATCCTATTTAAACATGAACAGCAAAATATTGTAATAGTACATATTAATATTATAGCAACAGGCGAAAATATATACTTTCAGCTAGCCCAACGGGAAAAGGACCTTCACATTACAGAATACCACCAGCCAAATAACTACACACAGTAGTGCAAATATTACATTTATTAAAGGTTTTCATCCTTTTTGATACGTCGGGTAAAAGGTATGAACACCTTCAAAATATTACACGAGTGACCCGTTAATGTCCATCTATACTAATATTATAAAGCCGAAGAGTTTGTTTGTTTGGTTGAACGCGCTAATCTCAGAAAGTACTGGTACGATTAGAAAAAATCTTTATTTGTTGAATAGTGCATTTATCCAGGAAGGCTATAATAGGCTATATAACATCACGCTATGATCAATGGGAGCGGAGCAGTAGTGAGATATGTTGCAAAATCGGGAGAAATATTCGCGGGCGACCTCTAGTTATAGTATACTTAATAATATGAAACAAATCGAAATCAAACAAATAGTGTAAGTTGAAAAGAATTTAGTGTAGTTCCTGTACGTGAGTAAAGGTCTCCAGTGCTAATCTAAGGAAAACTTATTATAACAAAGTTTTTTTTATACTTAGTAGGATTACCCATAACACCAAGTCGTAGGGTTGACAACGCGCGAGTTATTCATTGGTTGCGGTAACTACTTACCGTTCGCTTATTTGTCACAATAGTAATGAGTATATAAAAAACCTACCGTTAACGCGTAGTAATAAAACCTATAGATATCTTTCCGTGTGGTGACGGATTAAGAATACAAATGTCACCATCCCTTTCCATCCCGAGGGTGTCGTAACAGTCGACTAAGGGAGTAATTCAGGCAGACAATATCCACTGCAAGAGAGGGAAAACTCGAAACAAAACCCTATACCAACCCATCTGGCCAGCGTGGTACAGTACGCTTATATCCTTCTTTGAATAGAGTAGACCCATGCCCAGCAGTGGGACGTTTATGGTTGAGATGATGATAGATATCTAATACCTTTAAACGAGCAATACTTTTAAATATGTATATACTAGCTTTTACCCGCGACTTCGTCCGCATAAGTTTTTTGTTTTCTCCCGGCTGTAAGTCCCCCTGCAACAATGTCCCACTATCGTGTTCCAGTCCTCAACTTCACATCAAAATTTGTTCAAAAGCAACCTAAGCTACATAATGGATAGCTCCAATTGTTTCCTTAGTAAATATAAAAAGTAAATAATGTAAATCGGTTTAAAATACTACTAACTACCTACCTGCCAACCCCCGATGTTAGACAGTGTGACATCCGCAACATCGTCTGCGTAGGAAGTACTAACTTAATGTAAGTAGTATAATAATGTAGGAAGCTAAAAATAAGAGGCCTTATTACTGTAGTACATTTTTGTAAACTATGTTTTTTGTTTTTCCCTCTCTGGCCAACACATGGAGATTCTGTGGACTTGAAACACGTGAGCAAGCCACGTATAATTGTCCGTGAGAAAAACAACTCTTTTCTAAATTAATGCCGGCTACTTTTAATGTCTGCCCCTGAGCTTTATTTATCGTCATAGCGAATGCGATTTTCAGCGGAAACTGTAATCTTTTAAACTGGAATGGCAAATCTGTCGGAATTATGGGTATATGGGGGATTAAAACGTTCTCTCCTTTTGCCATTCCAGTCATAATGATTGCTTTTACAATATTGCGACCGAGGTGTGTTACTTGCAACCGTGTGCCATTACACAGTCTTGGTGCATCTAAATTCCGCATCAAAAGGACAGGAACGCCTACTTTCAGCCTCAGTTTGTGTGAAGGTACTCCTGACAGTTCTAAAGAATTAAGAAATTCTACAGGGTATGACATAGACACTGTAATGGATACAGAACAAGTAACAACTTGTTCTGTATCCATTACAGTGTCTACAGAGAGAAACTCAACCATATCACCTTCTACGCGTGACATAATTTGCTCGTTTATCTGTCCCACCATTTCATTCGTCGGCGCTAAAATTGCTCTTTCACATAACCATTCTCTATTCCTCATATTAGTTAGCAGTTCGCTATAGACGAAGTTATTTAGATCATCTGGATTATGCACACCATTGCAGAATTCACGATCCAATGTAATCATGCCATTACCATCCTTTGCCATACGATCTTCTCCAATTTTAAGAAGAGCAGCAGCATATTGTCCAGATTGTACATCATTGTGTAGTTGCACTCTCATATTTGTAGACTGACTAAACGTTTTTACGTGCACCCATAACGTTGACGCTTTTAAACACGCATTTATTTCATCTGCAGGGGTGCCTTTAGTGATAACCGGCAAAGTCTGTCTAAAATCGCCCGCTAAAAGTACCACCACCCCCCCCATGATATTTGGATTACTCTTGATGTCTTTCAAAGTCCGATCTAGAGCTTCAATTGCTCTTTTATGGGACATAGTACACTCATCCCAAACTAATAATTTACATTGCTGCAACATACGTCTACGCTCGCTGTTTTTACTTATATTACAGACTGGCATTTCTTCATGGGCTAAGTTTAATGGCAGTTTAAGCACCGAATGTGCCGTTCGACCACCATTGAGCAGAGTGGTGGCTATTCCGGAAGAGGCAACTGCTACAGCAATTCCTTTATCTTTTCGGATTTGCGCTAAAAGCAAGTTTAAAAGAAAGGTTTTTCCCGTGCCTCCGGAAGCATCCAACAATTTCTACTACAATCAGATCAATAGTTTTGGCGTAATGTGATTCTAGACAGAGTTTTAATGTTGTAGATAGGTAGCTGTGTATAGGTTCCTGTGGGAATGAGATATTTTCCCGAAGTAAAAAGTAGTCTGAATTTTGGTACCTTCCTACCCTATAAGTTAAGTAGTGTAATGGAATGTCGCTAAGTTCCGATCCAAGTAAAACTGTTAAATAAAGACAGTTGCATCAACATTTTATCATAAATTCCCTAAATTATGGCGCCTACCGACCCTCTAAGTTAGAAAAGTGATCAAATACTAACTTGAAGTCTTGGTAACACTCAGTTAAAAAAAAAACATCAAAATCATTTCAGTAGCTATGGCGACATGCGCTTCTTGACACGATCACGCTAGATTTCCGCAGAAATGAGGTATTTTCCCGCCGTAAAAAGTAGCCTGTGTCCGTGCCTAGGATCCTATCTTTATATTAACCAAGTCTTATAAAAATCCGTTCAGACGTTAAGGCGTGAATGAGGTAAACTTTTAAAACAAACGATTAAAAATCACTAACTTAATTAGTTTTCTGCCTACTGCCTACGCCTTAAGTACGATGACGTGATCATTTTGATCTTATATCCTTTTCTAGGTTACTATCTATCACCTAACTAAATTTCATCAAAATCCGTTCAGCCGTTTAGGCATGATATAGCAAAACTCCCAGCAAAAACCATTAAAAAATCACTAACTCAATTCAGTTTTCTGCCTACTGCCTACGCCTTAAGTACGATGACGTGATCATTTTGATCTTATATCCGTTTTTAGGTAACCATCTATTACCTTACTAAATTTCATCAAAATCTGTTCAGCCGTTTAGACGTGAAAGAGCAAAAGTCCCAACAAAAACGACAAAAAATCACTAACTCAATTTAGTTATCTGCCTACTGCCTACCCCCTAAGAACGATGGCGTGATTATTTATAGCCTATGACCATTTCTAGGTTATTATCTATCACCATACCAAATTTCATCAAAATCCGTTCAGCCATTTAGGCGTGAAAGAGTAACAGACAGACAGACAGACAGACAGACAGAGTTACTTTCGCATTTATAATATTAAGTATGGATATTTATATATATAATCTGAATCTCGGAAACGGCTCTAACGATGTTCATGAAATTTAGTATGCAGGTGGTTTCGGGAGCGATTAATCGATCTAGCTAGGTTTCATTTTTAGAAAACGATAATTTCAAAAAATATATTCTACTACTAACTACTACTAAGCTCGGTCATCCAGGTGCTAAATATTATATTGATCATTGTTTGTCACACAGAGCAAAACTTAATGGCGTTTTTATTTCTATTTGATCAAGGTAGTAGCAATAATAAAACGGTATTTTATCTCCGAAGTTATGACGGGATCAACAATTTATTAATGATAATACATCACGCAACTTGCACCTACCATTTGGGATAATAATTATTATAGGAGGTAGGTATAATTTTTACATATTCGAAATCAGTAAAAAGAATTAAGAATACAAAGTCCATGTGGTGACGGATTAAGAATACAAATGTCACCACCCCGTTCAAATCCCTAGGGTGTCGTAAGAGTCGATTCAGGCAGTATCCACTTCAAGAGAGAGAAAACTAGAAACAAAACCCTATACCAACCCGTCTGGCCAACGTGGTATAGTAGGCAAATAATCCTCCAAGTGTATGAAGGAGACCCGTGCCCAGCAGTGGTACGTTTGGCCCCAACACTATGGGGTAGTTGAGAAAAAAAATAAACATTCCTACTTTACATTTACAGGAGATACCCTAAAAATAAATATTTTTCAAGATTTTATTTCACCACCTTGTAGGTATGACTAATATGTAGGTATATTCGTGCAAGTTACAGCTTTCTAGGACTGAGCTAAGCTGCGGACAGATGGACGGACATAACGAAACTATAAGGATTCCATGTTTACTTTGGAACCCTAAAAAGCGATGAATTTCAAGTTTGTTGAATTTTAATCTGGGCGGTAGCGAAATGCGCTTAATAAATCAACATAGTTCAAAGAAAAACGTCGTGTTTTAAAAGTGTTGATGTGCGAATAAATAGAAATTCATTTGTTCCAATTCAACGCTTATTTTAACTGTCGCTTTTAGTTCGAACGAGGGGGTCTTGTTTTTTTTATTCATTGAACAGGTTTTACTTCTTCTTTACCTATAATCAGAAGTATCTTCGAGAGTCGAGAATAATTTTATTTTAAATCTGACTGGTCTACAAAAATTAGCGCGTTTAAACAAACGAACTCTTCTTAGTTGAAATAGAAATGTCACCAGAAAGAGTAACAAACATCCATACTTACATACATCCATTTATCCTCACAAACTTTCACATTTATAATATTAGTAGGATAGGATGGTGCATTTGGCAAAGCAAAGCTTGGTTATAGTGTTTCCTCGTAAGCTTAACCAGCAAGTTTGACCAGCATCTAAGTTGGAGTGCTTAGTACAAACATTCTGAACTAAATTACGTGTAGTGTGTGGTACATACTATATATATACCTACTTATTGTTTTATTTGATTCTAGTCTTTGCAAACGTCTTCGCTCGGACGGATTTTGTTTAGTGTACCAAAAACCGCTTTTATTGAAGTACGTAGATACCAACCAAACAAAAGGTGAGGTAGGGTACCAGAAAAGTGAGCAAGTCCAACTGGGATCGAACCTCCATCAAGAGCTCATTTGGGGTGGATTTTTAAAGAAACGTTTCCTTTGTGTGACAAAATTTCGGATTAGGGTTATGTTGTATGTCCAACGAGTTTTTTTAAATATTTTTTTATACTACAAACGTAGCAAACAAGCATACGGCCCGCCTGATGGTAAGCCGTTACCGTAGCCTATGGACGTTTGCAACACCAGGGGTGTCACTAATGCGTTGCCGACCCTTTAAGAACCTTATAACTCCTTTCTTGAAGAACCCCATGCTAAAGTCTCTCATTCCACAGCCTAATCGTACGTGGTAAAAAAATCCTTTGGAATATTACGGTACGGCATGTTTGAGGTGCAAGGATGTGAGGATGAACTCCCTGTCGGTGGCGCATGGGCATCATCTCGAACAATTCCTTAGAACACAGTCCATTGTACAGGCGGTGGAACACACACAAGGAGGCGAAGTCTCTCCTTAGACTTAGTGGATCAATACCGCCTGTGAGCTCGGGATCGTCAACAATCCTCACATCGCGTCTTTGGGATCGTGAATAAATCAGGTTATTAGATAAAATAAAAAGCATTATCGTTAGGTTTTATTTATTCTTCGCCATAATCATTAAACGACTAGTATAATTTATTAAAATCTTATGAGTACTTAATATTACTTATAATTCGAGAATTCGTTGATACTTACTATTAATATAATATTGTACAAATAATGGGTAGGTCTAATTATAATATACACCTAGAGCCGTACCATGACGCCCATTCTACGATGTAACATTATATTATATTAACGATTTATTTACGATCTTAATATAAAATGCAAGATCTTAACGGTTGTCACTGTCCGGAATTTTTAAACTAAGATCGGAAATAAACCGCTTTATTGACGTACATACCTAGTTATATGAAAATGATACCACATAATGCCTATCTACATAAATTAAACCAATAGTATTCAAACTAAGTTAATATCATTTTCCCGGAGCTCATTTTAGTTACACGTTACGTGACATTAATTGGAATAATAACTTATAATTAAACCTCAAAGTTGGTGTGCAAATAGTACACTGACATAATAACCCGTTAAATACGTTTAAGAACATTATGTGAGTATCTAGTCCACAAAGCCCATGCAGAGGTTGTATCACATAAATAGGTCAGCATTCTCCGTTTTTTTAGGAAGAATACAAGTTTTTAGTTATTTTGTATTTTTACATTAATTTGTATTCTTCTTCTTAAGACGAATACAAGTTTTTAGTTATTTTGTATTTTTACATTAATTTGTTCTCTTCTTCTTAAGAAGAATACAAATAAAAGGCAAATTACATTCTTTGTACCGTAAACACAGTAGTTGAACAGTTTTATGATAAGTGTGTCCGCATAGACACGGCTCTAGCAGGCGGCAAGGATGCAGTCGGTGGACCCAAAAGCTTCAGTTGTTGAAGAGACGTGCAAGTGGCGCATTTGATACCACTCGTCGTAGATTTCCGCGACACTCGGCATATGCACCCGGTGACACGTCGTCCGTTCGAATCCAGATCTGTGGGCAAAATTATTGTGTGAGTTTAAAAAAGTAAGGTATGGCACTAAGCGGGCAAATTAATTAAATTAAATTAGGGAGAGCGGGGAGCAAGTGAAATGAGCATCTTAGCTCAATTCACTTGCTTCATCATCTTCATCATCATATCAACCCATAAATGTCCCACTGCTGGGCACGGGTCTCCCCCATACACTTGGAAGGATATTAGCCTACTACACCACGCTGGCCAGACGGATTGATATAGGGTTTTATTTCGAATTTTCCTTCTCTTGCAGTGGATATTGTCTGCCTGACTTACTCCTGTAGTCGACTCTTACGACACCCTTGGGATAGAAAGGTTTGGTGACATTTTGTATTCTCAATCCGTCACCACACGGAAATATATTCACTTGCTTAGTCTTCCAGAAAAGTGATTGCACCCATTGCCTGGATCCACTAGATCCGCACCTGGCCAGAACGATAGTGATTCCTCAAGTATTGCAAGCGTCCATAGGCCAGGGTAGTTGCTTTTTATCAAATGGGCTGTAAACGCTGCGCTGTTAACTAATTGTGTATACTAATTTGCGAATCTTCGTATCTTAGGTTTTTTTTTATACTACTTAAGTGGCAAACAAACAGCCTGATGTTAAGCAGTTACCGTAGCCAATGGACGCTAGCAATACCAGAAGTATCGCTTGCGTGTTGCTAACCCATTTTTTTACACCAGGGCTTTATGATGGGACTATCCCTGGGATAGGAATACGTTTCTTTCAAAACGCATCCCTAAATGAGCGCTGGAGACCTGTACTCACACACAGGAACACAACTTCGCCACTGTGTGTAGTTATTTGGCTGTGGTCTTCTAATCTGTAAGGTGGAGGTCCTTCCTCAGTCGGGCTTGCTCGCTAGTACGGTGCTCTACCTCTCTTAGAATGCTTATAATTAATGCTGACTAAATTCAATTATTTGTTAATGCGAACTAGGACGTCTTCAAGTGTGCGTCTATAGTGTACCTACTGAGAAGTTATTTAATTAACGTTAGAATTATCGAGACATCGATGTTAACAGGAATATAATCAATTTCCAATAATTAGGCGTCCACAACTAATTTTTAGTTAGGTCCCGTAAATTACAAATGCCACTCAAATTATCTTTTGACATCGGATGATTATAATTGAATTTTATGTTATCAACAGCCTAATATCTTGTATGTTTTATTCTTACTGTAATAAGTTTTAGTACAAATTAGTACTTATATGGCGTACAATAAAGAATATTCTATTTGTCTCATTTTACTGTTGTCGTGCCTTACTGTTACATATTATGTGTATAAAATTTCCTTGAGTAAAAAAATAACTTTTTTTTCTCGACTGTACTCTGTCCAGTTGCGAATTTGTCCAGTTGCTACGGAGGGCTTTAATCATACTAGTTAAACACGGCCTCGTTCCACTGTGGTTATTCTTTCTTTATTTTCTCTTTAAAAAGACAACTCCCGTACAAGAAGACAAACTCTGTGTCGCGGAGGACTTTACAAACATACGTTTATAATATAAATTAACGGACACAAATTACATCCAGACTCAGAACAATTCTTTGTGGGTCACACAAAGTTTTGTCCTGTGTGGGAATCGAACCCACAATCTCGTGCACAGCAGGCGCATACCGTGGCCACTGGACCACCAAGGCAGTCAAAATTAAATGTTTTCTAATTCCCTTGGAAATATAGGGTTAAAAAAAAGGATACAAAAACACTTTAGATCGCCTCAAAATTATTAGTCTGACTAACAGCGTACAACACTAAATATAATATGATCAGTATTTTTTTTAAAGTTTCGAGCAAGGAATGATTGAATTATTTTTTATTTATTTTTAAAAAGACAACATACAATTCGCGGACACAAATAAAACACCAACACAGAACAAACATTTATAGATCACATAAAGATTCGTTCCATTTGGGAATCGAACCCTCGACTTCGGGCGTAATAGTCAGGGTCACTAACCATAAGACCAACAGGCCTTGTTATAATTGTCCTTCTTTAACGAGGTTTAAAAGAGCATTAACTTCTCGGTAGGCAGTCGGTTTTTCATACTACCAAGATAACAAGCATTCGGCCCGCCTGATGGTAAGCAGTAACCGTAGCCTATGGAAGCTGTCAACACCAGTAAGAAGTATAACTCACGCGATGGTGATTCTGTAGTTAGTTGTAAAACAAATACTCATTTCTTAAAAACGCTATGCATGTATTATGCTGTAGAGGAAATCTTGACAGATAAGCTAAGACAAGTGGTTTAAACGGGGATGTTTGCCGAAGCTCGCGTCGACTGTTTTTATACAACAATGAGGCAACGATGCGCTTCCCTGGTGCGCCGGGTGCGGGCCAGCCCCAACATTATCCTGTGCTGTATAGCGAGTAGACTCGACTGTCTGTATGTGAGTCACTGCTGCAAGCTATCCACCTAGGTGCTGAGCAAGTGGCAGTGATTCACAAACAAATAAGCATTTGTTATTAGGTTAAGTGTTTAGAATAAGAAAACTAACATAGAAGTTCATCTTGTTACTAACACACTGACTGAGTCTTGTTACTTGTTGAATTAATTATTATTATTATAAACGGTAGTCGAATCGAATAGAATAGAAAGCAAATGTATGGGTTTTGACATAAGTTTACGTTATAATGTCGTTATAATACCTTCTACTAAGAAGGCAAACAAGCATACGAGCCGTCCATTTGAAAACAGATACATACCGAAAACTTGGAACACCTCTAGGGGTCCTCTTAAATTAAGTAAATTCCTTCGAAACCGCACAGTACGGGACGATAGGTTGATTGATCGTGTTATGGGATCCAGTTCAAAAGCCAAACTAGTTAGGAATTTGGAATTGTGACATTGGAAAATTCAGCTTATTGGTTCTATTAATATGCCAGGATGAAGTGCTTATCGGTGGCAGGAGGTGGGTTGATAAAACGTGGCGCGATATCATTTTTTTTTCTAGTATAATTATATAATTTCCGTTATATATTTATGATTGTTAGAACACACACGAGCTGGTTAATTGATACCTACCTATATGCTAATTATTTTATGTGGTGTACCATCGGTCAGAAACTATTATTTAACTGCACGGTTGGCGCGGCGTGTTGTGGGTTCAATCCCCACACGGGACAAAAAATTGTAAGATCCATAAATGATTGGTCCGAGTCTAAGTGTACTTTGTATCCGTTAATTGCATGTTTGTTAAGTCCCCGCGACGCAGGGCTTGTTCCCTAATGCAGAAGAAAAATATGTAATACCTACACTTTTGGGATCATCACAATGTGAACATTATTTAGGCCACGATAACCGTCTAAACAAGATCAAAAGATCACGCTCTGCGGACAAAATGTACGCCTAAAGATGTCTGGTCTAATTTCGCCAGCGGCTTCATCTACATAATTATATTTCTAAACTCGTTACTCACTATGTCACTACATACTCTAATAAATAAGATCAAATACATTTAAAATTAATAGTTATGATATAAGACTGTTATTGGTGGCTGGATATAAACATTAATAGGTTAATAAAGTACCTATAACATCTGGAGGAGTTATTTTAAAATGCTATTAGGATTTTTGTGGGTGCCTCTGAATGGCAAGTGACATCGCGGTAAACCCAGGCGGAGATGGCACGATGAGTTGGTCTTATTTAACGAAAAACTGGTCCTCAGCGGCTTTAGACAGAGAGAAGTGGAAGAAGAGTGGGAAGAACTTTGCCCTGCAGTGGGACAATACAGGCTTATCTATACTAATATAATAAAGCTGAAGAGTTTGTTTGTTTGTTTGGTTGAACGCGCTAATCTTAGAAAGTACTGGTTCGATTAGAAAAAAACTTTTTTTGTTGAATAGTGCATTTATCCAGGCTATATAACATCACGCTATGATCAATAGGAGCGGAGCAGTAGTGAGATATGTTGCAAAATCGGGGAAAATTTTATTAAAATTTTTATTTACTGATGTTTTTATGGTAATCAAACAATATGTTAATGGCTTTACTTTCTAATAACTATAATATCATCTTTGAATAACTCACAAATCGACCCAAACTAGGCAGTAGCCTGTACTATGTCAACCAGATAACTGGTAAACATATTTAATATACCTACTTAATTCTAAATACAGGTGACTATAATGTATGCGGTTGACTGTCCAGTTGGTCTAGTAGTTTGAGACGCTGATTGCTAAGCTGGAGATCGTGGGTTCGATTCCCATATGGGACAAAACTTTGTGTGATCCATAAATGCTTGTTCTGAGTCTGGGTGTAATTTGTGTCCGTGAATTGTTTGTAAAGTCCCCGCGACATAGGGCATGTTCCCGTAGTGCGGAAGTTTTCTGTAAAGGTAGATAGGAAAAATATATAAAAATGAATCCCTATTTCCCTTGTTCACGCCTTTACTTGACGACTTTACAGATTCATTCAATTTTTTTATAAGTTCACAAATACATTGTACCTAGGTTCTTACGGAAGAAGTAAACAAGAAAATTGCGCAGTATTTAGTTTATCCCGGGCGAACTCGAGGCGGGCCGCTAGTCTATACTATAATATTATAAAGCTGAAGAGTTTGTTTGTTTGAACACGTTAATCTCAGAAAGACTGATTAGATTAGAAAAAATCTTTATTCTATTTTTTTGTTGAATAGTGCATTTATCCAGGAAGGCGGGAATCGGGGAAAATATTCCAAATCACTACGCGGATGAAGTCGCGGGCGACCCCTAGTTATAGATAAATTACATTCAGACACAAAACAAATAATCGTGCCTATCACGCAGAGATTCATTGTTCTTGATGAGAAGCGAACCCACACGATCATTAACTACTTGACCTATAGGCCAATAGTCTGTGTGTTAAATTCGTATACGTATTTATATATGTAACTAGTAGAAAGATTTGAACCATTGGTCTTGGTATTTATGTGTTATGTGTATAGGCCGACTGATTGACAATCACTTACAGGTAATTTTTATTATTTTTCTGGAGTAAAATAATGGAATAAAGAAAAAGCTGAGTCAAACATATTTCTAAAATAATTTAATCTTTCATTCCTAGACAACTTATTAGGTTATTTACTTTTTACAGTATTTGTTCAATTTTCATTTAAATCTAATGAACTCAAAAACATTAGAAATTCCAATTATTCTATTATTGGATCTAGTTTTTTATCAATTAAATAATCTTCAAGTTTTAACTCAGTTACGTTGTTTTTTGTTATAAGAGACACAAGGCTTCCATTTGGCGGTCTATCATTACCCTTCATCCATTTCAAGAACGTCTGGGCGACAAAACTTAGAGGTGTCCATGAAGCGAAATCGGCCTTAGGCATCCATTTTCTATTCATTGGTGTATCCAGTGTCGTAGGAAGGATAGCTACAGCAAGTGACCGTTCTGGCAAAACAAAGCCTTTTGAAGCAACAGACTTTGTGAGCTGGTGAACTGCAGCTTTAGACATGCCATAACCAAGCATGCCTGGAGTAGCGTCTAATGCAGCTTTAGCACCGGTCAGAGCTAGCATACCTCCTGGTAGGAGGTATTTAGAAGCAATGATGGCTGAAATAGAAGAAGACAATACTGACTGCCTCCACATTAGGTCCACTTGCTTGCTAAGACTGGGAGCCTGTCCACCTGTCCAGCCGCCGGCGACACAAATCACTGCATGGACTTTATGAGACCCTAAAACTTTTGCGAGCTCTTTCATGACGACTTGCTCTTGTTGGACACATGAATCGTCATTGGATACAACAATATTAAAATCAGCTTGGTTGTTCTCACGCACATCAATACTCGCAACCCATGAGTTGGCTAACTTGAAGTGGTTGACACATGATTGTCCGAGGGCACCTTGTCCTCCAGATACAATAACTCTTTTGCTAGCTGTCCTTAAGCTAAAGGCAGCCATTTTGTACCTACCAACTAATGAAAATTATTAGTTCTGTACAATACGAATTTCCAACGTAACAATTTAGACTTATTTGTTCAAAAAGTAAAATGTTGACTGAAATGTCATGTTAAGAAAATTACCAAAGAGAATATAAACCCATGGATAAAGATAAAATTAGTCCGTAATATTAGCGCATTGTCAGAGCATATCAAAAAGTTTTGATGAGTTTTGTTGCAAACGATTAATACCTAGAAAGTTTAAAATAAATATAATAGGCGGACCTGATGGTAAGTGGTAGCTGCCTCCTATGGACTCCGGCAATTTCAGCCAAGCCTATCGTGAAAGTGAAAAGAAATTATATAGCACTCAGAAAACACCGCAGCATGTAGAAAACAGATTTCAACCGAACCACTTAAAAATGTCGAAAAATTTCGTCCAGTACGGTTTGTTTTTGACGTAAATTTTATTTTGATGACCACCGTAATAGCTAGCGCCCACGAGCAACGTTGTCTCCGCAACTTATTTGTCTTAACGAAAGTGCCATGTAGCGACGCGACAGTCTTTTTTGTCCGCTGGTGAACCAGGCTGGTGACCCAACTGTCGCCCGTCTAATTGCTATGCAAGTACACTCACGGTGACTGCGACAGATACATAATATTTGCCGTGCCGTAGGCGTGCTTTAGTTTTGGCTCTGAAATGTACTGTACCTCTTTGTAATATTAATAAATATATGTTGATAAGATTTTGTTAGTACGCATTGTAATAACATACAACATTATCAAATTAATATTCTAGGTACCAATTCAAAAACTAAGTATTATATATCTCAAAAGCGTCATGTGAGCACATTAACACATTTGAATACCTTTGTGTTTGGGTACTGGCGAAAATAAAGTGGCAATTTATATGATTACATAACTTTCGTTGCTAGGATGATTCTATTTTCGTAAATGTTGTCCATTATGTCCAGCAGTGGAGTGTTGTAGGCTGTTTTCGCCTCCATCAATCTCATCTATCATCAATAAAACAATATCAATAACCTAAGAATTTAACTAAAACTATGTATAGTATAATTTTAAATGGGATATTCACAATAGTTTTCTCTGCTTTGATAAAGGATCAGAAAGAATGCCTAAAATTCATTCAAACAATTAAACTCATCTAACTTAAATTGTTTCCTTTAAACCTTATTTCGTGCGCACTCAATTCATTCATCATTCAGTTGTTTACTCAAAGCAGTAGCTAAAATTTATTCTATTCAGCTTTCACGTAGCATAGATCATTTTAATTAAAGTTAGCACGTAGATATTTTGAGTTTTAGAGTTATGAAGCGTTTTGAAATTTGATGAAACTAGCTTTCGCTTCCAAAATCTATGTTACTTGCAATCCATCTGTATAATATCCATCTGTATAGAATACCTAGGGCATCCAGGCAATATGTATTTTACTAGCTTTCGACCACAGCTTCGCCCGCGCGTACAAGTGAGCAGTGAGTTTTTTGGAATAAATGGTAGCCTATGTCATATCGTTTAATCTGTGCCTATGTGCTGTTTCAGATTTTTTTTTATTTATTGATTTATTCAGAAAACAAACGGTCATCATCATCATCATCATCTCAGCCAAAAGACGTCCACTGCTGGACATAGGCCTCCCCCAAGGTTTTCCACAACTCTCGATCCTAAACGGTCATACAAATATAAATGTTGAGAAATATGAATACAAAAAAACCAATAGTTTCATTAATTTAAACACAATCAATGTAAAATAAAACATCGAAACATTTGGTAAGGTATATAGCACTATTGTAGTAGCATATTTTTATACAAGAATTAATAATATAAGTACAAGTGTACATACTTAATGTGTACATAGTTTGTTGTTTAGGTTAAGTTACTTTAATTTTAATAAATATTCTTCTAAATATCTTATGAATATAATAAAAACACATAGATATAATATTATATATATATATATATACACTCATAAACAATTAAAGTGATTTTAACACAAAAATTGCACGCTATTGCTAAATATGAAAAATGAATATTATAAAAAAAATAAAAGAGGTTATGATAATATATTTATTTATTTATTTAAACTTCTTGCAAACAAATTGCAAAAGGCGGACTTAATGCCTAAGGCATTTTCTGCCAGTCAACCTTTGGGGGATGCAGAGATAAGCATGGCAGGTGATAATAATAATAAAGAACATAAAAAAGAAACTAAGGAATAAGATGCAACACAAAACATACACACAATATACTTAAATAAATAATTGGAACTTAGAAACTAAATGCATATTAAGTGAGATAATTGAACAACAGAAAATGTCTACATTAACCAATTAAAATTCATGTTCGTTATAAAGTCAACCGGCACGATTCAAAAACAAATTCCTAGAATAACAAGTCCTACTTCTGGGGATATAAAATAAATCCTTTTGACGACAGCGGCGTTCACAAGCACGGAGAACTCTATTATAAATATTATGCATCAGTGAGGAGACATTGCAAATGCCATGAATTATTTTGCTGAGTGTAACAGAATCTACGCAATTACCACGTAACTCCAGGAATTTCACTTTATGATGCTTTAGAGAATCTTCATAACTAGAACAAATGTGTCTAGTTCTATAATTTCACTAAATAATAATACTTTTAATAAATTATTATCTATCTCTGTTCCAAATTTCATCTATATCCGTTCAGCTGTTTTGGTGTGATTAAGTAACAAACATCCATCCATTCAAACTTTCGCATTTATATCTGCTAACATTATAAATGCTAAATCTATAGATTATGAATTATATATTAGATTATTGCCCATTACATAGAAGCATACATACAGCCCACCTGACGGTAAGCAGGTATCTTAGTCTATGGACACATCACTAGCGAGTTGTTGTTCTAGTGTTAGAGTATCCAAACGCAACCCTAAATGAGCACTAGAGACCTGTATTTACAGGAACGCAACTACACCACTGCTGTGTGTAGTTATTTTGCTGTGTCGTTCTATATAGATATAGTGCGGATGGTTTAGATTCATAATTGGACCCGGTAGGTGGCGCTGTTGTCGGTATATCAGCTTTTCCAGGTAAGACAACGTCTGCCAGGTCCGCTAGTATATATATAAATTGTTATTTATAGCTTTAGGGAAATTGAAAATTAACTTTGGAGTTCAACACACGCATGAATTTTAATATTAATAAATAACATGTACTTATCATAAATAATAAACATAATTATGTATGTCTGTGTAAAATTCATAAACGGACTTGTAATTCGTATGTTGTCAGCTTTGTAACTTTAAAATTACTTTTAAAGGTGACATGATGTTTATGAATTTTAAAAGCTATCTACTAATTGAAAAATGCTATAATGGCTGTATCATAATTCATGATGTCCCTGTGATGTGTTTTCGATTTGAATTTAAATTAAGATCAATATAAAGTCAAAGTACTTTATGTGACAAAAAATGAAAAGGTAAAAAGATATACAATTATTTAGTTACAATTGGCCTGAACTAGGCTATGCCTGAATTTTGTTCGGCTATGATGTTTCAAATGTGTAGGTAATAACAGTACATCGTTGATGCATACAACAAGTATAATCAATAGAAATATATAATAGATATTTAATAAAAATCCTCTCTCTCTTTTGATAGAGAAGGAGACCCGTGTCCAGCAGTGGCTTGCTATTATTATCCTACTAATATTTTAACGCGAAAGTTTGTAAGGATGGATGGATGGATGTTTGTTACTTTTTCACGTAAAATCTACTGAACGGATCTGAATGAAATTTGGCACAGAGATAGATTTTGGTCTGGAATAACACATTGGCTACAGCTTTTTACAGCGATAACCAAAATCCACGCGGGCGGAGCCGCGGGCAACAGCTAGTTATTTAATAATTATGAATTCTGACAAACAATGATTTTAATTTATGTAAGAAATAAACCTTAAAGCTAGGCAATAAAGTTGACATTTACATAGCTCTTCCTTTCTTCGAAGAGAGCACTATATAACTTCTCGATACGCTGTCGCTTGGCTGTGTTCTTGGTATTGCTGAAGTCCATGAGCGGCGGTTACCACTTACCATCAAAAGGGCTGTTGGGCTCATCTACCGCCATTGCCAATAAAAAAAAACACTAAGCAACAATTGCCGATATACGAAATACATTTCAGTATAACTCTTCTCCTCTATTTGTCTCAAACGACTTTCACTTTACCTCTAATATTTCAGGACTGGGGACTCGTAACACTTCGTGTTAAAATATGACAACCTATAAAAAAGGTCGTCTTGTCTTCATAGTACAAGAAAGATATACATTTAAATGCAAATGGTTGCATGAGAAGAAATCAATAGTGAACTGATTTCCAAAAGAGGTGTGGCAACATACTAGCGACACACCCGACTGAGGAAGGACCTCCAACTCACAGAAGACTAAATAAAGTTCCTTTTCCTACTCTCTCTCATCATACATTTATCTGTTTGCTTTAGTACTTAGGCTAAATGGTAGAGAACTCAAGATTGAATTAAGTTAGCCTTTGTACATGTCTGCTTCGTAATGTAATTTTGTTTACTATGTGCTAAAAAGCTTTCTATACATAAACTCAATCTTAAAATTCTTTTGCATAAAGTTTAGATACGTATTCACATTAAGATAATAACTTCTTCTTCTTCTTATCGTGTGATTAGTGGCCAATCTGGTAACAGAGTTAATTAGATCGCCTATATAGGCCTCTGTCATGACCTAACAACTGTTTATAGTCGAGACCGACTTTTAACGTGCCCTCCGAAGTATGGAGACGCTCAGATGAAATACCACTATGCGGTCACCCATCTCGAGGGTTACCGCGCCCTTGGTAGCTTAACCCGCTGATCGTTTACCGATCAGCGAGTGCACCTGGCTATGAACGAAGATAATAACTGAAATTTTGGTAACGATGGCTAAAACTAGTGTGTATGACTAAACTCCTCCTAAACGGCTACACCGATTTTAATGATTTTTTGTGTGTCTTCAAGTGGATTCGAGAATGGTTATTTCCTACCGTACTTTCCTAAGACATATTTTTTTTTATTCGTAGGCCCGAAAGACTACTAAAAATAAATTATTAAATTTAAAAGTGGCATTGGGGCCCGCGGGCCCGGGTCCGTAAGCCACCCTACCCTTCTTAATATCGGTGCCTCTGCTGTACTGTCTTCATTTTTTTATTTTACTTTATACTACTTACGTGGCAAACATGCATACGGCCCGCCTGATGTTAAGCAGTTACTGTTTTATGATGGAAGTATCCCTGGGATAGGAATACGTTTCTTTCTTTTTAATTTTGGTGTAATAAAAATTACAGTTAAGTAATTAATTATTTAATAAACTTTATATTAAGGTGGTATTACTAGTGGCCAGTGCTCGAATTTCGTCAACTGGTTTCTAGTATTATTACTAAATAACCATACATTTATGAGTATTTATACATACATTATCTTCACGCCCGTCTCCCATTGGGATAGGCAGAGACTATAGTACGCCAATTGCTTCGATCCAGGCATACTTCTTTCGCTTCCTCTTCATTCATCAACCTCTTCATGCATGAACGTCGATTCTGGGTATTTTTTTAGCAAATCATCTACTTGGTCGCTGTATGTCCGCCTAAGGCGACCCCTACCGTTCATTCTCACACGATATACCTCTTTTGGTGTTCTTTCTGCATCCATTCTTTCTAAATGTTTAAACCATCTTAACATACTATTTTCAACTATTTATATTAAATCATATTAATCGATAAATAGGATCCCTTACATAAATACGCGTATGATTGAAGGGCACGTTTCTGCCCTCTATCAAAAGAGCTGGGAAGGTCGAAATACAGATATTTAACAATATCGTAAAGCTCTTCGTATCGATGTTTCGACATAACGCTTCACGCAACGTAACTCGCATTAGGTACTTTAATAAAAAATTGTAGCTACATTTACCTGATAACGGTACACCCTCGCAAATACTGGAACGCTGGAATGTCGTGTTCTCCTTCTTCATTTTTAAGCACGATAAACCGCTGAGAATCTGTTGATGTAAAAAACAAAATTATTATACCTACTGTAGAATATTTTCCTAGCGCTGCTAGAAAATGTAGTAAGCAAAAATGTGTTTGCATAACTAAATAATTTTGCGAATGTGTCTTATACTGTGGACACGGCTATAAACATGAGTACGTTTCGGACGGGGTTGTTGTACAGTCGGCATCAGAGTTCAATCTTCATATAACGAATCTTCATATTGTAGCCCATATGTACAGCTAACTCCGTTGCTGTGTGTATATTCGTCACAAAGTATATGTTACTATAGTGTTGATGTATAGTACCAGTATTGTGAGAATTAGTCTATCAATACTTTGATTTTTGACTGCCTCGGTGGTCCAGTGGCCGCAGTATGCGCCTGGTGTGCACGAGGTTGTGGGTTCGATTCCCACACAGGATAAAACTTTGTGTGACCCACAAAGCATTGTTCTGAGTCTGGGTGTTATTTGTGTCCGTAAATTGTATGTTTGTAAAGACCCCGCGACACAGAGTTGTGTGTGTGGTTCTCTAGTTTAAAAAAAAAAACTGATGGTTGAATTACTAACTTTTATTTTTTTTATCTAAAGCAAAGGTGGATTTCGCTCTGTAGAGATTGGCGCCACAGCCAGTCGCACAGTGGGTAATAGCGAGATAACTGTGGCCACTAAACCAATCGCATATTAATTCCATAAAACCTGAAGATTCCACTCAATCTACTGAATTATTGGTAGATATTTTGCGTTGTTTTACGAAAATAACACATCTGAATTTCAAATGAATGAGGTCACGACTAGATATTCATCAATTTCGCTCCCTCTGGGGGACATATAATTCATTGTGATGGTACGAAATTTGAGAGCTTTTTTACTAATTTTCACTGATATATATTTTTAGAGATTTTCTCTAAAAATATACATATATTAGTTGAAAATAGGTAAAAAAATTGTCACACTATGACTAAGCCCTGCGTCGTGTGGGGCTTAACAAACATTCAATTAACGGACACAAGTAACACCCTGAATCAGGACAAATATTTATGAATCAAACGTTTTATATCGTGTAGGCATAGTCCAGTTTAGTCAGGACAGGGTCACTAACCACTAAACCAATAGGCTTAGAACAAAATTTGTATAAAAAACCATAAACATAACTGTAAATGCCTTGCCTTG
This sequence comes from Trisateles emortualis, assembly GCA_947095525.1. Taxonomy (NCBI): domain Eukaryota; kingdom Metazoa; phylum Arthropoda; class Insecta; order Lepidoptera; family Erebidae; genus Trisateles; species Trisateles emortualis. Next base: position 7,583,520 of record OX352735.1, on the reverse strand, counting down.
AGACATGTATATTGGTGCAAAATAAATACAGGTATTATATTCACGACGGCATAAATTAATCTACAAGTAGTTAACAAAGTTTCATCACATTCATTTGATAAAATAACAAACCATTCAAAACATCGCACCTACCTATATTTTAAAATTAAATGTCCGATGGAATTTAGGTTCATATTTTCGGTATTTTAGTTATTCCAGTACCTACTATAGGTATGTATGGAATTTCATCGGAATTTGAAAAAATAACTAATTTAATAAAATTAACAGAGGCACACGACACGCGGCGAAGATCGATGCTTCGTTGTTAACTAGGTGTTTCAAAGGCATTCCTTACTGAATAGATGTACCTACTTGCGATAAGGTTATAACAAGCTGAATACCAAAAATACTCTGAGAGTCGAAAGCGTAGAAGCAGTCGTTTGTAGTGCGGGGTTCTACACACTACAAGGTTTAGGGAATTTTCTGAGGGTACTTTAAACTTTACTTTTTTGGCCGAAACGTGTCGTATCGTTGTTACTATAGAAACATCAGACCCCGGGAACTAATCTCGTTTAGGCTAACAACGAATTAATTGACAAAATTAATTGACTAAGCTGACTAATTGATTGATCGATGATATCAATCAATTAATTTTAGTTAGGTATGCTAAACACGGTTTTTATTAATCTATATATGTACCTATATATAAAAGTAGACTAACTGACTGAACGATCAACGTACAGCTGAAACCGCTGGGTCTAGAACCATAAAATTTTATACAAATATACCTTAAGTGAGGTATGTGTGCACTAAGAAAGGATTTATATCGAAATCGTGTTAACCTCTTTGATGTCTGATTTCGACTATCACGCGGACGAAGTAAAATCTGACTGCCTTGGTGGTCCAATGGCCGCAGTATACGCCTGCTGTGTACCAGGTTGTGAGTTCGATTACCACACAGGACAAAACTTTGTGTGACCCGCAAAGAGTTGTTCTGAGTCTGGGTGTAATTTGTGTTCGTTAAAATTGTATGCTTGTAAAGTCCCTCGCGACACAGAGCTTGATCTCTAGTGCGGGAGTTGTCTTTTAATACAAAAAAAGAAGTCGCGGTCAAAAGCTAGTATGTAATATGTATTATTTCAATTATGGAAACAATTTTGGATGATTTTCTATTTATATTATTTTTGTAAACAATATCGTTTTGAATCCATTTGCTTCGCAAAAATACTGAATTACCCGCGGCACGGCGTGTTACCAAATTCCATTTTTATTCTTTTACGATATCAATCTATCAACGTGATATATTTTCCTTGCAACATTAGCTACTTCATTACATCTTAAGATAAAGTGATTTTGTAATTCTGTGAAACAGGTATCTAGTTATTTACTTTGAGGTACCCGTCAAAATGTTGAAATATGGTATTCCTTCTCAGTAAACCTTAAACAAATATTTCTGTACAGGGTTTCAAGCAAATACTACTATGGAATAAGATTTTTATTTACGCGAATTTCTTGTGTAATTTGGTTTTCTTTGCAAACTTGTTACCTATATAAGAAGTTTATTTCAAACTTCATGACGTTGTAAACAACGCGAAAGCACGCGAAAGGCTCTCCGTGAAGATACTAAAGTATATTTATGTTTACGGAGAGCCTACTGACAGCCGTCTGCTAACAACTACAATAACCCAAAAAAACATGGCGGTAAATTGAAAAAGGTACGTTATAGTTTTTTGTGCTTGCCTAAATTTATCCCACATACATACATATATTTACAAGGCTTATACACTGAAGTACAAAAATAGAAAGCTAAATATAAGTAATTATGATCTCAATAAGTTTGCCAAAATAAATCAATTCTTACCTGTTTAAAAGCACTTCTGTATTTAGTATTCATGTAGCCGTATATGATGGGGTTATAACAGGAATGTGACATTGCAAGCCAGTGGCTCGCGAACCAGACATAGGGCCAGCCCTGCCAGGCTCCCCACTGAGCGTCATCCCCATAGACAGTCCACGCCACCTGCATCACAAAATCTATTACTTATAAAAATATTTATTCAGTTCTAATACTAATAACTAACACCACTGGTATTGTTTTCAAATCATATTTATTTTCTACTAGCTTCTGCTCGCTACTTCGTACTGTTACCATTCCCAAATGTACCCAAATTACCTGACTCCATTCCAAAAACCTTCTGTACCGCATAATGCCCCTCTCTCGCATAGAAGTTAAAGTTTAGGCCCGAATGGAAAATTTGTGGAGACATGAGGCCAGGGAGGCATATATGGAGACATTTAACAGCCGATGTTCTCAGGCTGAGACGATGAAGTAAAATAAATGTCTAACCGTGCAAAATTGGGACGGTCAGCTAGTGTGAAATAAAATGTTTATGTTTTGCTTTTAGTTACAAATTCAAATGATTTTGTTTCAGTAAAAGGGTGATTTGAATTTGTTACAAACTCAAATCACCCTATTAATGAAACAAAAACAAAACATGAAATGATGTACTATTCCTAATTGACTTCACTCAGTTAAGTGCTAATTGTAGCGTAAGGAGAATTCTATTGTTTACTAAAATGTTTTTATCAATTTCTGAGGGCCAAAGCAGAAATTGTTTATACGCAATTTAGCAAATAAACATAAAATAAATGTTATCCTTTTCAACAAATAAACTATGAAATACAAAAGTTGCCCGAGTAAGATAATGTGTTTTGTCATTTTTTTTAAAGACTACTCCCGTACTAGGAGACCAGCCGGATGATTCATAGTCACGGGGGATTTGACAAACATACAATTCACGGAAACCAATCACACCCACACTCTGAACAAACATTTATAAACCACACAAAGTTTTGTCCAGTGTGGCAATCGAACCTCCGATTTAGGGATGACTATTTTTTGGGCAAAAAACGTTTCCCAAAGTATCACATGCCAAAGTATGTTTCCCAAATTTTCATTTGACAAAAAAACATTTGGCAAAAAAACTTTTCGCAATTTATTGTTTACCAAATAATTACATGGCAATGTTTCATTTTACCAAGTATTATGTAGTCAAATAAGGTTTGGCATAACATGCTCTTCCCAAAATATTACATATCATATGATTTACTTAAGAGTCTAAATTCACTGCATTATACAAATCAATTCCCAACTCTGTTGGGGGGGTCACAGTTCTAACCTAACCCACTTTTTTTGGAATATATTTTTTTACAAAATAAAGCATTTGCTCAATGTATATTTGACTTAATAAAACTTGAGCAAATAAAAAGTTGCCAAATTAATATTTGACCAAGTGATTAAAATGCAAAATATAAGTTTGCCAAAGATTCTTTTGGGAAATGAAACTAGTGCGATAAGTTTTTAAAATTTGACGAAAAATATTTTGCCAAACGGAAGGATACCCCGACTTTGCAATCAGGGTCACGATTCACTAACTATATACTAGACCAACAGGGCAATCAGGCCAGTGGTATTATATTGATCATCATCTCAGCCGAAAGTTCTGTCCACTGCTGGATATATTTACCTTCCCCAAGGATTTCCACTGCATAAATTTGCATTTTACTTGGAGTTTCTCTGCGAGATCTTTAAATTTCAATTTCCGTATTAAATCAGTTCGGGTATTTTGACACCATCATGCATTATTTACCTTGAGATTGCTAGTCAGTTTATGACCACGGTCGATGTAATGATAAATCTTTTTAAAAATATTCTAAACATTAATTATTATAGTAAGAAAGACGTAGATATCGCACACACGTTGCCATCAACAGTAGCTCTGAAGCTTTATTTCATTTATCACTATCTCTTTCTGTATCATTACGTTCCGTATTATCTATCGTATTCATACATACAATCTATAAGCACGTACACTTAAAACATGGTAACAAAACTGAACGCCGCTCAGTATGAAGGTAGAATATTTTTTTGTTTATAATTTTTATGGATCCTAAAAGTAAAAATGCATGATCGTGTGCTGACCCTGGCCGGTGAACGTTAATGTGATGCCTGAAGTTTATAGACTACGATAACTGCTAACCATCAGGCGGATCGTATGCTTGTTTACTGCCTAAATACATAGTATATAATAAAACTTACAATAAAAACGTTGAGCGGCAACCAACATATTGTGAACACGAAGACAACTGTCACCATCATTTTGATCATCTGCGGAAAGAAAATATTATTATATTACCTACATCTGATTTTAAAGACAATAATTTTATAGAATTTCGTTTCACATTTTTTTTTCTCATAATTATCATTTCATAGAATTAACAATACACAGAATACTCACTTTAAAGAAATTCAACTCAAAGATTTTTGTTACAATAATATTCTAATCATAGAAACATCAAATATTCTTATCCTCATATTGTTTACGTAATATAAAAATTATGGGTGTACTACGCCAAATCGAATGCCAAATAATCGAATATCAATTGATCGACAACTATAAATCGAACGTTATGAACGTTCGATTAATTATTAAAATATGTATAATATCGTCTGTTCAAAATATCGAATGTTTGTTTGATCGATGGTTCGAAATCTCGATCGTATCATAGTTATAACCTGATTTACCTTTCTTTTACACTTTCAATAAAATAAAATACAATGGAAAAAAAACGAACAAACAACATTCGTTAAAAAAGAATTCTTCTGTTTGATTATTTTGTTAAATAATAAATAAATTTCAAAATTCATTCAATAGTGTTTCCGTAAAATATGATTGATGTCAATAGTGTCGTTGAAACAAAAATGTGTGAAATATAAATACAAGGACCAAATAATAAAATGAAACATTTTCTGCAAAACGAAATTCTATAAAATTGGTGTGTACGAATGAATGTTCGTAGTTTAGTTTAATACATATATATATATATAATTATTTATTAATTTCAAGTGACCAGTATTCATTGTTGTTAGTAATACATATATCTTAATCTATGTTAGTAAAGACATTCAATACATTATTTAAATATTATTTACAATTCAGTGTGTAGGCACACTGTCATCACCGCCTCACCAATGTACCTAGAATCCAGCCTGTTAGAACTATCCCGCACCCTGCGCACCAGGGATGCACATCGTTTGCGCATAGTAGTGCAAAAGCAGTCGACTCGCGACTCGGCAATTAATATATTATTCAATTTATTTTTAAGAGAGGTAGCGCGCCATACTAGCAAGTAGGTAAGGCCGACCGGTCAAATACTACATCAGTGTGTGTCTCATATTCATTATAGAAAGAAAGAAAGAAAAAACATGTAACGATTATGAGTATGAGTTTCAAAGAAAATCAAAAGTTTTCCTATTTTGCAGCAAAAACATTATGTGAGTGATGCTTCACAAGCATCCTGACAAACTTTTGCATTTATAATATTAATAGGATAATCGAAAAGAGTTCTTTCTTTTTGCTTCTTCTTCTTCGTGTCTATGGTACGATAAATAATTACGAGTACATTCATACAAGCCCAGAATTTTGCCACCTCTACGGCGTTATCTTTGACTGCCTTGATGGTCCAGTGGAAGCTGTTTGCGCCTGCTGTGCACGAGATTGTGGGTTCGATTCCCAGACAGGAAAAAACTTTGTGTGACCCACAAAGAGTTGTTCTGAGTCTGGGTGTAATTTGTCCGTTAATTGTATGTTTGTAAAGGCTCCCGCGACACAGAGCTTGTTCTCTAATGCGGGCGTTGTCTTTTTTAATAAATAAAATAAAATTATTCTGATATGATACAGTGCTCTGTTATATATACAACAAGTATAAAAAAGTAAAAATTATAGATTAATAATTATCATAATTACTTTTCGTTTCGAGTGTTGCATTCGTAAATCCCGTACATTTTGCGCTTCTCCAGGAGGTCGTCCGCCCCACACGACATGTGCAATGCGGGCATATGTGCACACAAGTGCACTCAAGGGAAGTGCGAACTGCAGTACAAGCAACGCAATCGTATATTGCCCGCTTTGTTCAGGAGTTCCCCACTGTTCACCGCAGAAGTCTCTGTTGGGTAACAGTTAATAAGATAATCCTTTATAGTGCTCTATCTAGAGAGGTTGAGGTTAATATTTGAAGCTAGGAACTGAGAAGGTGTTGGCAAAAATGGCAATTTAAAAAAAAAATGGAATCATCGGGAACAATCATAATATAAATCAAGTATTTTACAAGGCTCAAGTTCAAGAAAAGTAACCAACTCGTATTACAATGTGTTATTTACTTTGTTGAACTGATTAAGTACTAATCAAATGATATACCTTCTGCTAAGATTGAAGGAAAACATCGTGAAAAAACCGTTAAAACACATTAGGTGATATTCTAAGTGCATCCACCAACACGAATTAGGCAAACTCAATGGCCTAAACTATAGTATAATAAGTAGGCTAAACCCTGTTTACATTAATTTCAGCTTTGTTGATAGAGCAGATAAGACCCGTGCCCCGCAGCAGGACATAATAATATTTGCTAATATTATCAATAAATTAACTTCTGAGAATTTCTAGTAAAGTTGATACTCTTCATGCATGAAGAGGTTAATGAATGTAAAGAAAGCGAAATAAGTATATTTGGATAATAGCAAGTGGCGTACTGTAGTCCCTGCTTGGTCCCCAATGGGAGCCGGGCGTGATGTGTTTGATGTTAATACTCACACTTTACATATTTGGTGCCAAGACGAGGGTCTCTGCAACTGTGACACAATTGGTATAGGCGCTGCAGTAATTAACGCTCCAACCCATACAGCTGCCACTACCAGCTTTGCCGCCGTTTTGCCTAGCCGGGGCTTCAATGGATGCATTATAACAATATATCTGTCTATTGATATAGCAAGTAATGTGTACGCACTAACGAGGACCGAAACAGCCTGTGAATAGTTCACACCTTTACACATAGTATCTCCAAATGGCCAATACCTTAGCACTAATTGTGACACAAATGAAAATGGTACACAGAACACAGTCATTAAAATATCACCTACAGCTAAATTCACAATAAAATAGTTTGTAACTGTTTTCATACGTGGTGTTGTATTGACCACGAAACAAACTAAACCATTACCTAGTAAAGCAACTACGAACACAGCACTGTACATTATAAAAACACATATTTGAAAGATATTTGTGAAAATGTCCTCGGCGCCTTCAAGCGCGCACACAAAGTCTTGTTCCTCCCAACTTTCATTCGCGTAAGTTTGATTATTATTAAAGTATGTGATATTTGTACAGTTTGAGCAACCATGGGTATAATTGATTTGAAAGACATTGTCTGTTGACGTGTCACTTGTGTAGAACATTTTCATTAATTAAGTATTCCCATCTTCACTCTGGACTTTTAACTATTCAATAACCTGAAACAAAGAAAGTTTCTGGTAAAGGACGAGGTAAGAAAGTACCTTAAATAAATTAAAGAGTTGTTAAAATGCTCAGGTGAGAAACAAGCTTAAGTAGTTACCGCCTTTAGACGCTAGCAAAAGCGTGTTCCCTACTTAAAAAACTGTCCTAGGGTTAAGTGATGCGGATAAGAAAATGTTTCAATAAAAGTGCTATATGAATTGGAGACAAAAGCCCCAATTCTGCTAATTTAAGGATGGCTTAATCAAATATCAATTGAATCTCAGTAGCAGTTTTAACCATTTTGGTATTCTGCTAATAATTTAAGACCAATGATTTTCTATTAAAAGTCTATTGAACTTCCATCATAATATTTGCTAGTCTACTCTTCAATCGTGTCGCAATCGTAAATTGATTGTATAAGATAACGGTATTCTACTTTTTTTGACGTACAAACGCCATAATCGAATATATCGAAACTAAAATGGTTAAAACTGCTACTGAGATTCAATTGAGCCATCCGTAATTTAGCAGAATTGTGGCCTGTACTAATGCATCAGAATTGAACTACACCGCTCTGTGTATTTATTTGGCTGTACCAAATTTTCTGTACGGTGCAGGTCGCTCCTCAGTCAAACTTGTTCGCTTGTATGATCAGAACCGTGTCTTATCACGTTTTTATCGAAATAGATCTTACTATCAGTATAATTTGGTTTTCTTTAGCTAAATTTGATACATCCATAAAATAAAAGGCCTTGCTTTAAAATATCGTGAAGCTCGGTTTCTAAATATTTGTTTTGAGAAATATTTATTCTATAGTTTGACTCTCTTTATATAATGATATTGATATTCTGAATATTATCCATCCAATCCATTCAATATCAAAAACAATACCTCTGCATTTGCCATAGTCATGTCTGTATGTAGTGTAGGCTGAGTCATGGCTACGGCAATCGTCTTAGCCCATTTTGCATTAACATTGTATAAGGTCCATTGTTGTACCCATATCCTCACGTAAGCTTCCAAAGGTCCGGGTATTATCCTCAACTAAAAGGAAAATACCCGTGGCAAAGAGACAAATTATATCTTATTTACAGTTCATTTTGGCTTTTCTGCTAAACGCATTTTTGTCGTGACAAAATGTTTTAGATTTTTAATAGTATGGAAATTGTTCCTTTTTTATACTACTTGGGTGGCAAACAAGCATACGGCCTGCCTGATGTTAAGCAGTTACTGTATTCTATGGACGCTTGCAATACTAGAAGTATCACTTTCGTGATGCCAATTATTTTTTTTACACCAGGGCTTTAAGATGGGAGTATATGGATGGGGGGATAGGAATTTAAATTGAAAAACAGTCTTTACGGTAGATTATACAATATTCCTCAGTGTTGGGTTTTATTTAAACTAAGAGAGGTAGGGCACCCTACTAGCGAGTAAGCCCGACTGAGGAAGGACCTCCACCTTACAAAAGACCACAGCCAAATAACTACACAAAGCGGTGTAGCTGTGTGTGTTTAAGTAGCTACAGGTCTCCAGCGCTCATTTAGGGATGCGTTTTGAAAGAAACATATTCCTATCCGAGGAATACTCCCATCTTAGGACCCTGGTGTAAAAAAATGGGTTGGCAACATGCATGTCATACCTCTGGTATTGCAAGCGTCCATAGGCTACGGTAACTGCTTAATATCTGGCGGGCTGTATGCTTGTTTGCCACCCAAGTAGTATACAAAACAATTGTGACTAACCAATTGGAAATTTGTCAGACATGCTACCAGTGGCTACAATATTTTTATTTCAATTGACTGTTTTATTCTGTAAAAAGTGTGTTTGGCAATGCTTAAAAGCTATCTAAGTAAACCATTACGATCCTAAGTAAATCAACATTTAATTCATACAATTGTTAGCAATTTAAAGTTAAAGTAACGGTCGCCGGTCGCTGACAAAAGCAGCCGCTTAGCAAACACTAAGTAAAGGAGGTTTATTCATTAAAACTTTTTAACAGACGCAGTTATAGATATGTATTAAAAGATATATGGTAAAACTCTTTAGTAAAAAAAATAGTTAAGTGGTTGGGTACCACAGAGTTATATTGAAATCTTTGTTGGGTACTTTTTGGCTATACATAATATAATATGTTCTTTAGGCAACGAGGCGTTGCCTAAAGAAAATATTTTTATAGGCTTTGCCCAGGTAAAACATTTTTTTCAAACTCAAATTTTATTTATTCATTTAGGTTACAAAGTAATACTTATGAAGGTCATAAATTATGAATAAGCCAGAAAGATGATGTCAGCAAAATTTTCCTACGGCTAGTTCGCTGACGTGGAGCTTTGAGAAGAACTAGCAAGAAACTCAGGCCACTCTTTTTAATCGCCAGATAATTACAATCTTTTGTAAAATACAAGTATGATAGCATGCAAGCTGATGGAGTCAAACACGATACTTACTTTATTAATAAAAAATAAGGTAATCGTACTTAGTACGGGACGAGCGAGAAAAAAAAAGTATGGTGTTAAAGTGTAGTGTAATCGTGTTCCTCTTTTTAACCTACATCAAAAAGAGGAGGTTATCAATTCGTGTGTATTTTTGTTATTGTTTGCTGGAGACCTGTACTCACACACAGGAACACAACTACACCGCTGCGTGTAGTTATTTGGCTGTGGTCTTCTGTAAGGTGGAGGTCCTTCTCCAGTCGGGCCTGCTCGCTAGTATGGTGCCCTACCTCTCTTGTATATTAGTATATTATTATGATCTCTCTCCGGTCGTGTCGGATTGCCGTCCCCCCGGACTATGAGAGTGAAGGAATTGAGAGTGCACTTGTGTTTGCGCACGCACTTGTGCACTTTAATATGTCCTGCGCAGTTGGCTAATCTCCGTTGAGATTGGCCACTGTGATCGAAATTCGATCAGGACGATAACTCAGACTAAGTACTAAGTAGGATAAAAAGAAGTTGTTAAGCTTTCAACAGTACGTATATTAAATATGGTAATAGATACAGGTATGACGACATACCTTAAAATAACAACTGCATTCACAAAATTGATAAGAGTGGGATGAATTGCATAATGTAATCATTTGGAAGGTTGAATCGAGAATAATACAAATATTATTTGGGTATTTCGTCAACTCGCTGAACACAATCTCATGGAGTATGGCGATGGCACTTTTAAATTTTATTTATTTATAAAGTACAATCAAGCCCAAAGTAAGTGTCGATAGTGGTTGGTATATATATATCAAGTCGCAATGTCCAGTTGATAAAATTACAAAATTTAACAATTATTTTTTTAATAAGTGGCTGAGTACAATTTTTTTTTGAGAAGTGGTGGAGAGCTGGTATGCTATTTTATAATGATAGCAACCCATATAATTATGTCCCACAACTGGGCACGGATCTCCTCTTTATCAATAGAGACAGAGAGAGGGTTTAGGCCTTAATTCAAACACGCTGGCCTTATGCGGGTTAGTGAATCAGACATGTTTTTAGAATTTCTTCTAAGATATGTGGGTTTCCTTACGATGTTTTCCTTCACCGATCTTCATAAGGTGAATGGGAATAACTGGATGAGAGTGTCTGAGCTCCGTGTCAAGTAGCGTACTCTTGGAGAGGTCTATGTCCGAAAACGGACTGCGATAGGCTAATGAAGATGAATATTTAATTGAATAAACTAATTTTAATAAATTAAATAAAAAGCTTAAGTTAAAATTCAATATCTTTGTATATATTGATTCAACTTTTCATACAAATCAATATAAGTAAATATTTCTACTGACTTACAAATTGTGTATTAAAGAAACCATTTGATCTGTGATTTTTTTTTAAATTAAGAAGTACAAAATGGTAATGTAACACATTACCATTTTGTACTTCTTAATTTAAAAAAAAAGGATAATATATAAAACACTAGCGCCCGCGCGGGTGTCGGTTATCGCGATAAAAAACTTTTTTACTGCTAGATACGTTTAAAAGTTTTTCCCTGAAAGAGTCAAATTCACATTTATAATATTAGAAAAGGTATAAAGAGGTATTTACACTGTGATATCAGTATGGCTTTAATACCTGTTTATTTGTTAATTACTTTCAATATTTTTTAACATATTTTGTTCTATTTCGAAGTCATATCTTTATTGTGGTTGACTGTACCTATATTATCTGTGACTGTACAAAATCTTCATACATTTTTATAGTTTCGCGAGTTGACAACAACAAAAATAGGTAAAATGTGCTGACTCACCTAAATTAGCGAGTTTTTCTTCAGCGAGTTGACGTATTTCCCTTTTAATTTTAGATTAATGTATCAAGTATTGAGGCAAGTGTAATAAGACAATTGGACGATTTAAGAGCAGTAGCCCGCCTGATGGTAAGCAGTTACCGTAGCCTATGGACGCTTGCAATACCAGCCCCTCTAGACAAGTGGCATTAACGGTAGGCGAATCGAAAAGTCAAAAAGGCATATGTATGGGCTTTGACGTAAGTTAACGATTTAATGTCGTAAACTTACGTCAAATCCCATACATTTGCTTTTCTGATGTTTCGATTCGACTGCCGCCTTTGCCATTTGTCTAGAGGGGCAGGAGTTTCACTCGCGCTTTGCCGACTCTTTATAAACCTTTATTACTTAAAAGTAAATATTATGACATGTATGAACGGGACTATTATTGCTTTGACTTTTTTACTGCTTTTGTGGTTCAGTGGTCGCAGTATGCACCTGCTGTGCACGAGGTTGTGGGTTCAATTCTTACCACAGGTCAACTTTGCGTGACCCATAAAGAGTTGTTCAGAGTCTGGGTATAATTTGTGTCCGTTAATTGTATGTTTGTAAAGTCTCCCGCGACACAGAGCTTGTTTTCTAGTGCGGGTGTTGCCCTTTAAAAAAGAAAGGCAAACAAGCATACGGCCGCCTGATGGTAGCAGTTACCGTAGCCTATGGACGCTTACAATACCAGGAGTGTCACTCACGCTTTGCCGACTCTTTAAAAAACCTTTACCAAAAGAATATGACATGTATGAACGAGACTATTAAGGAAAACCTTTGGAAATCAGGCGTGAGAATATATAACAGACACCTACATAATAATAAAATATATTTTATCCTTCCTATTTGAAATAAGCTCGGATTATTTTCATCACGTAACGCTAAATCGTCCTCAACTCGCGGCCATTGTTCTTATTTCTCAAGTAAGCAAAGATTTTCCAAATTGCTTGTTTTGATGTTCCTGTGTGTCGTATTGTGTAGACAATATGCGAGGGAAATACGCCTGACGTAAGCACCTTGTTATTTAACAATGTAGAAGCAGTTTTAGGTATTAAATCGTAGCTAAATTATCTTAGTAAGTTTACTTCACTCACTTCACGGGCAAAGACGACTAGATATATACCACGAGAAATGCTTTAGGCATATCTTTGTACCCTTCGGTGCAGAAGAATGCTGTAGTGAAGGTACTGTAAAGCCCCAGCTCATTCACTTACTTGTGTGTCTGTGTGGGCTCTCTTTTTTTATACTGCTTGGGTGGCAAACAAGCACACGGCCCGCCTACTCTTAAGCAGTTACCGTAGCCTATAGACGCTTGCAATACCAGAGGTATCACTTACGTGTTGCCAATCCATTTTTTTTACACCAGGGCTTTAAGATGGGGTATCCTTGGAATAGGAAAACGTTTCTTTCCAAACGCATCCCTAAATGAGCGTTGGAGACCTGTACTCAAAGACAGGAACACAACTACACAGCTGTGTGTAGTTATTTGACTGTGGTCTTCAGTAAGGTAGAGGTCTTTCCCCAGTCGGGCTTGCTCGCTAGTATGGTGCCCTACCTCTTTTTGCTTTTTGCTTTAATTTCCGCTAAGTTAATTTGAATGGGGACATACATCCGACACCACTAATAAATATTTTAACGTCATATCATAGAATATATATTAATGATATTTACTGCTTAGTAATAGGTAATATAATTACAAAGTATTTTTTTATGTATGTCAGCTATGAAGCTGACATACATAAAAAAAATATTTTGTAATTATTATTAGAGCACAGACCAGGTGCAGTCAAATGACACGGTGTAACTATCTCTTTTAAAAACCTTCATAGGTTTTCAAAAGAGATAGTTACACCGTGTCATCTGACTGCACCTGGTCTGTGCTCGAAAGAAGAATAAAATTTGCTGGTGGTTCACCGTAACACCATCTGCAGTGTTGTAAATCGAGCGATGCCTGATGCCGATGCGATGTTAACAAAACCGCGGTAAACTCGCTCGTACTCGTACGCATCGATTAACCTGTACCACAGAATACTTAATAGAACTACGCGCTTGCGAAGCCTCGGGCGGATAGGTACTAGTACGATAAAAGCTTGTGGAAAAAACACTTTTTAAATTGTAAAACTTATTTTTGGTCCGAAAAAGGTCTACTTAAGTATTACTAACACGTACGTAATATCGCTTATGGATGGAAACAGTGGCAAATTGAAAATCTCTACAGATACCTACTTCTTCCTCATCCTTTTATCTGAGTCAGTTAAGTCAGTTTCTCTTTATTGGCCAAAAAAAATCTTTAAAATACCGAGTGCAGAGCCGGCTTCAGTACTTACATCAATACAACGTGGCAACAATGCCATATTAAGTATTCTATGGCAATGCTCTAAATTCTTTTGTGTGAAATTTATATGTAGTAGGTAGGTATGTAGTCGTATATACGAATCAGATGTATATTACTTAAAGTAAAATATACGTTAACATGATAAAAACATACATCAGGTAAAAACATTACCTACTGTCTCACCGCCACCGACAACTTTTTTCCTTAAAAGCAAAATTACCCCATGTTTACGAAGTTTTGCCAGAATTGTGTGCAAGGAAAATAAAATAGGCCATTTTCAACTTAATTGTACTTTACTGCAAATTCTTTAACTTTATCTTTTGTACTATGTTGATAACAAATAAAAATAAAAAATAACAAAACTTACAGCGGAGTCATCTAAAACACCACAAAGATCTTCTAAAAAACCATTCGTTGGTCCTAAAAGTTTTTGAAATAGCATTAAAATACTGCTCAGCTTCACCGTAGATATTTTTTGTTTACGCTAGTTTTGCCTGTGTGTGTAATTTTTACCTTACATTTTGAACACTTTAAATGCGATACGTGATATTGAGTACCTATGTATACTACTCGATATTGCGATTATCGATAACCAAATCCTGAATAGAAAATAATTAGTGTCTACAGTAGCAGTACACAGTAGTTAGATTTACTCATAAAAAATATTAATTAAAATATTATGGTTGGTTGAATTCAGCTGCAAACTACCACACATACGGGGATTTTATTTATCGTTTTTACTAAAGGTTTAATATATTTTACAACTTTATGAAAATCAAACTACATTAACACAATTTAAAAAAAAACAAAAAGAGCTTGATAGTGGTGAAATAAAAAAAGACTGCTTCAATAGGCGTCATAAAATTCCTACGCGTCACTGTCTATTGGAAACGTGCACAGAAGACGGGAAGCATTGCCACATTGGATGGCAATGCTTATTCTCTGAGCTAAATTAAACCAGCCTTTTTAGGTCACGTAAAGGCGATTAATATCTATTATCTATTACTAGCAGCCCGCCCCGATTTGAACCGGGTTGAAACAATTTTTTACCTTTAGGGGTTGAATTCCAAAAAAATGTTTCTTAACAGATGCGTGAGATTACGTTACAAAATATACTAATGTTTCAAATTTTTGACTGACCTGTTTGTCCAGTGGTTAGTAACCCTGACTTCTAACCTGGAGGTACTGGCCCACGACCTCCGGAATCGAACCCACGCCACGACGGGTGAGTTTGAGTCACACGGGACAAAACTTTGCGTGATTCATTAATGTTTGGCCAGAGTCTGGGTGTAATTTGTGTCCGTGAATTGTATGTTTGTAAAGCTCCTCGTGACATAGGACTTGTGCCCTAGTGCGGGAGTTGTCATTTTTAGAAAAAAATTAAACGTCTTTCTAGACCCACTTGTTTTGACTGTACGTTGACTGATCTAAGTCAGGGCAAACGATTTTATATGTACGACTAGGAGTCGCCCACGACTTTGTCCGCGTGGTAATTTGGAATATTTTCCCCGATTTTGCAACATATCTCACTACTGCTTCGCTCCTATTGATCATAGCGTGATGTTATATAGCCTATAGTCTTCCTGCACTATTCAACAAAAAAAGTTTTTTTCTAATAGAACCAGTACTTTCTGAGATTAGCGCGTTTATCCAACCAAACAAACAAACTCTTCAGCTTTATAATATTAGTATAGATATGAGAGATTTATAGAAACCAAATATTCATATATCCACGTTTTAAATCGAGACGATAGTAGCTGTACTATTAAGTATTCTGTGACGATAGATGAATTCTACTCTGCACTGTGATTACCGTGAAGCACAGATGCGTGAATACAGCCTCGTTGCGACGTAATTCGGATACCTACCTAGGTACTGCTACATTGGGCCAGCGTGTGTGTATTAAGGTTTATTACAGTCTGTTTATATCTATTACTAGCTTTAGCCCGCAAATTCGTCCGCGTGACAGTCGAAATCAGACATCTAAGAGGTTAAAACGAATAAAAGGAGTTTCAATACCAATTTCGAATTAAACCTGATAAAAAATATTTTGTAACCCCCTTTTGTTATTTTGTTAGCTTTAAATTTTTAAAAAACAATGAAACACGGGTTAATTTTTTTTTTCAAGAATACAAAGGTCGAGTTTGAAGTTGATGAGACCACTTCTCTCAGACTCCTTTTCACATCGCGCTCTTAGGGGTTGAATTTTCAAAAATCCTTTCTTAATGCACATCTACGTCATATTTGTTTCAAATTTAATGGTTCTAGATCCAGCGGTTTCAGCTGTGCGTTGATCGACCAGTCAGTCTGTTTCTGCTCATATTTTTCATTTTTTTATTTATCAAACTTTATGCACATAGGCACATAGGCGGACTTAATGCTATAAGCATTCTCTACCAGTCTACCACAGGCGATGCAGAGATAATCGAATTAGGTGCAATCAATGAAGTAAGAAAGACAAGTTTAACATAATTACCAAATAAAACATAGCAGTAAATACTAAGCTACATAGATAAATATACAAATATGTATAAATACATATAGGTACTTATACAGTTATAAATATATAAAATAATAATATAATAAATATTTAACGAGATAATTCCAACAATTTCTCCAGAAGGAGAGCCTTCACTTTCAGTTTGAATGCAAAACGGTTAATGGCCATCCTGACCTCAAGAGGCAGTTTATTCCAGAGATGAATAGCCTGGGCTACAAACGAGGAATTAATAAATCCCGTTTTATGGGAGTAACAGATAAGGAGAAGGTTCTTTGACGAGCGAAGGTTTCTGTCGTGAATAGAGCACAAATATTAAAAGTATGGTGTTAAATATGAAGGGGGAGAAGGAGAATTGAGAATAGAATATATAGAATAGTGAGGGCACGCAAACTACAGCGTTGACGAATAGGTAACCATTGTTTTACATGTATATAAAATACTAGCTTATGCTCGTGACTGCGGCCGTGTGGATTATTTCACAGCTGGACATAAGCTTGTCCAAGTGCACGCCAACTAGCATGGCAAATGCCGATAAAAGAATGCAATAGCTTTTACGAAACGGAATAGTAAATATGGACACAAAGATATTACAAGCTAAACGATTACAATTTGTTCTGGAATCTTGATAAATAATACTAATATTAGTTCAAGTAAAAGGCTTATTGTTAATCTACTCATAAATTATGAGATTTATAGGAAACAAGGAAGCTAATTTGTATCGCGGCCATTTGTAGTTATTATCTGAAAAACAAACGCGTCTTTGCAAAGATTTGAATAGTTTAGCACCGTGCGGATCCTATTACGGAACGCATGGAGTCAGCGTAGTGTGGCACCAAATAAACGTATCTTTAAGAAGATGCAAGGATAGGGATAAGTCGATTTGATCCGATCGAATCCTAGTAATGCTAAGTTTAGATCGCATAGGGTCGGCAACGCGTGAGTGACACCCCTGGAGTTGCAAACGTCCATAGGCTACGGTAACTGCTTACCATCAGGCGGGCCGTATGCTTGTTTGCCACCTTGGTAGTATAAAATAAAATAATAAGATGTAAGGATAGTGATGCGCGGAATCGATCCAATCGAAACCATGCCATCCGAACTGCGGATCGATTCAACACAGAATGCGTAATGTATTATTGGGCAGACAATCAAATAAAGTTAAAAGTAGGTTCAAACGTACCATTAGGTTTTCCGGAAAGATAACATGAAATAAAGTAGATTTTGAATTTTAACCTTTTTCGGTAGTGTACAGTTTATTATGATTAGCTTTTTTATTTTTGCAAACATACATTTAAGCAGTTACCGTAGCCTATGGAAAATTTAATGTTTTTTGGTATCTCAATGACTGTAGGTATATCTACCCTAAATAATTTAAAATTAGAACTTTTTAATTAATATTTGCGCGTGCCTCATCAACAGGTACCGGGTGGACAAGGAGAAATTGCTTTTTTTTTTGTTTTTTCCTACATTCTTCCTCTTGGGTAGGTACCTTTATAATTAATATAATTAATAATTGCTTGTGCAATAGCGATCTCTTATTATTTATACTGCGCTAAAATATTATTTTTGTAATTGTCCTATTGTCATTTTTATAAAGTTAGGATGGATGTATGTATGGATGTTTGTTACTCTTTCACGTAAAAACTACTGAACGGATCTGGATAAAATTTGGCATAGAGATAGATTATAGTCTGGAATAACGAATAGGCTACTAGGCTTTTTATTGCGATAACCGACAAACACGCGGCGGAGCCACAGGCAACAGCCAGTAAAAATGATATGAGTAATAATGAATAATATGAATGGTCACAATTGAGGACATAAATAAAAAAAAAATTAAGTATAAAATCCTACAAATTTATATATTAAACCGTTTGTGTTACATTGTAAAGTTTCTAAAACAATACTAGAAATGCCATCTTTTACCATAAATTGGCTTTATGTCCTACTTATACTCTCTTACCCATAATTTTCGAGAAAAAAATAATTCAGGTCTGAAAGCGATATTTTACTATCTGGAAAGTTTACGATAAAACCGTTCATTGTACACTTTGTCATTGTCACACCTAAAGCTTATCTGCCACGGCTGTGCCGTAATTATGGCTTTTTACCTCATTTGGTTTTAAAATACCACCAGGAGGCGCAGTGTTTTATAGTTAAAGGTCCCCGTGACACAGGGTTTGTTCCCTAGTTTCTTATATAAGATAAAAAGAATATAACAATTATATATTTGTCCATGTTGAAACAACAAGCAAAGTACGATGATCTTTATCCAATTAACCTACTTCCCAAGATTAATAAACTTTGGTTTCTAATAAATATAATGTGGGTTAGAAACTAAGATATCAGGAATTAAAACAAAATAGATCTTATAATACAAGTTATCTCGGATATAAATAGGGTTTATTGGGGGTTTAAGCTTCTTGAGGTTTCTTAGTATGCTTTAAATGATACATAGTCGACAAAAAATAAGAAGCCCGTTTTGAAATTTGTCAGGCAATATCACTAGAGATGTTATCAAAAAAAAAATAGTTTGGTAATTGGCCATTCTAAAGTCTATAGACTATAGAACAAACTAGATTACCACTAAAAATAATTCTAAACATTTTCAACATTTCTCTGCGGAACTTCAAGTTGGATCAGCCGGTAAAAATATCAAAACAAGCTTTTTTATTTTGGGACGACATTGATGTATTTCGCATGCAAAATAAATCATTTGACCAAAATTTATGGTCATTGACAACTTTTCTGCCATCAACAACATTGCGGCCATCTGTAAGCTGTGTCCTGGTCGTTGTCAATTGAGGCAATCCTCGTCGTCATCGTCGATTATGACTCGAAAGTCATGTCGGTCATAGTACGTATCTCCTTGTTTCTAATTCGATCAAATCAGAAACAAGGAGATCTGTAAAGAATTCGTAAGGAAGAACTAGCTATTATATATTAGTTCTCTCTATCGGCGCTTCTTCTTAGATTACATACATAATATATTCAAATCTAACATCTTTATCACCATTTTATCAAGCACCTTGCCCTATATATAAACGTATTTACCTGCGCCGAGATTCGTAAAGGGTATTTTATTAGGTATTTTTCCTACTGAAGGACACTTTTTTATGGCGCCCCTGAGATTATTATAATGAATAGTTCTTATAGAGTGTTATTAGTTTAGTTATATAAATATAACGTTGTAGTATTGTGACGTAACCGTATCTAATAATATTATTATACGACTACCAAAAAAAAGGGGGCAGATTTCATTCTCTTTGGTAGATAGGTAGGTACCTACATCTATAGGTAGATATATGAGATATACCACGAAATTTCTATAACGTCCTGCCTATTGCCACATGAAACACCACATAATACAAACATTCTCTATTCGTATTTATTTATATAATTTTATTGCTTTATCTGTTCTAAACGCCACCCACTCGTAAACATTCAAAATTCGTTCTAAAACAGTACATCACTTGTGTTATACTCGTAGGTACATTCCCTGTTCATATTGCGTCGAAGAATTTCGCTAATGAAGTTCCGAACGAATACGTACATACATTGGTTTATGAATTCACAGGCTAAAAATAAAAGTTAATATTGAGCTATTAATAAAACTTTTATTAGATAAATCATTTTTATTTTAAACCAGTTATTGGTTTATTTTTATTTGACTAGTCTATCCGTCACTCGAACGAGAAAGAGGACGGTGCTTAAGATACTTTATAGCTCTATTCCTCTTTTTCGCTCGTACAACACTTATTTAACACGTTATGATAAGCCCCCACATTTTGCTTTGGCACACTATGATATATTTAGAAATACCCGTTTCCGTAGGAAACTCTAATCTTAAACTGTCACAAAGTCGAGTACTTAATATGTAAATAATACGAAATGCAAAACAAGCAATTTGTACCAAAGTCAAAGTGTCACAAAAACATGTGTAATTGCTGTGGAAATCCACCACTACCACTGTTTATAGGTAGTTGGTTGGTTTGGCTTTTTTCTCTAAACCTAATCTCAACGGAGATTATCTATCAAACAAACAAAACTAACTAAAACGCTTGTTGTCTAGCGAGTTTAAACAAAATTGATTGAAGCTTTTACGAACTAATATTGAAATTAAACAAAAAACTACACTAGTTGATTTTTAATCAAAGCATTTTATTAAAATATGCTTTGCAATATGCAATAATATCTCAATTGCAAACAATAAACTTAATAATGCTTCAGTAAAATAATCTTTAAGTGTTTAATTTCCGATAATAAAATTAAAATGAGAACGAATATTTTATTGTATAAAAAATATATTATAAGAAAATACTATGTTTATTAATCTTCAGTTTATTTTAAAGATTGATGAACAAATTTAATGACAATTGAGTTTTTGTTTTTTGGTCACTTCGCCACCAACACCGCGCTTAGTCTTCGTTTCCCAGTTCCCACACGGGGCAAAACTTTGTGTGATCCATAAATCTTCGTTTGCAGGGGTATGTGTTGATATATAGTATTTTTACAAAGTTACCCCCGACATAGGGCTTGTTCCCTAGTGAAGCAGTATACTAAGTTAAAAAAAGATCCCAGTGTTTTGGTTGCCAAACAAAGTCGGTGCCAAACTCACAATCGGCCAAACTCAAAGTAGACAGAACAGCCATAGTACAGCTGTTCTGTCTAGTTTGAATTTGGCTGATTGTGAGATGTGCCAATATATTCTTTAAAGACAGTTCCCGCACTAGGGAACAAGCCCTGTATCGCGGGGGACTTTACAAACATACAATTAACGGACACAAAGTAGTTTGGAACAACCATTTATCTCAATTTTTTGTTCCGAGTGAGGATCAAACCTACAACACCTATAACCTATAAACACAACACCAAACCTATAAATATATATTAAATCGGTTACTAGCTACGCTCAAGACTGCTGCTTCTATCTTGTTTGTATTGTTACATACACATCATCACGCCCGTCTCCCGATGGGATAGGCAGAGACGGTACTTAAATTACTTCGATTCAGACTATTTTTCCGCATCCTCTACAATTGTTTCGTTAATTATTTTAATATCGGCTAGTCATATCTTGATTACACGAGGGACCCGCACGCATTAGACTCAGAGTTACGGAAATCAAACCACTATAATAACAGAGTCGAATCCAACAAAACTCCAACTATCCTCAGACCTAGCGTCAAAGGTCAAGGAAAACGTTAGATTTCGTCAAGATATCTAAATGTAATTCGTTCGTATTCGAATCCGCAAGGGAGGTAAATTATATGTCGCTGTGTCAAATGGATTTGTCAAGATTGTCCATCTAAAAAATTGAAGCAAAATAATAATATACATACATATAAACAGCTGAATAAGAAAATACGAAATAAGACTTGTAGTATCTCGACTGCCTCGGTGGTCCAGTGGCCGCAGTATGCGCCTGCTGTGCACGAGGTTGTGGGTTCGATTCCCACACAGGATAAAACTTTGTGTGACCCACAAAGAATTGTTCTGAGTTTGGGTGTAATTTGTGTCCGTTAATTGTATGTTTGTAAAGTCCCCCGCGACACAGAGCTTGTTCTCTAGTGCGGGAGTTGTCTTTTAAAAAAAAAAAAAAAAAAAAAAAGTATCTACCTATGCCCTTCGGCCCCATACGAGAAACCTACTGTCAAATCAACAACAGAATTTTATTTTCGACGGCACAAATTGTAGAAAAATTGGCTGTTATTTGCAGTTACTTTATGAAATTTATACATAAATAAACCTTAATGATGTAATTAATGTATTATCCGCATTAAATACTAAACTTTTTACCCATTTTTTTGCCGAACACATTTTTTTTTAAATTTTTAAATTTTACACTTGATAGATACCTAAATATAATTATATAACGCCAGTGACATTTTAGAAGCTGATGCTACATTCAAATCCATTATGTAAAACCGGCCGGCTGATTCTCTAAGAAACAGCGTTGGCAAACTGACAGTTGTGATTGCTCGGTGACGGCACAATCTATTGACTAAACGTCAAAAGGCTCGGTTTTTGCTCTTACGGATACCGATTTTCAATCTGACAGCCAGATTTTGCTCGGTTTTTGCGAATACCCCTGCGGGTTCCGAGGTTTTTACATTTTTATGTGTAATGCCACTTCACTAAATTGTCTAGGAAGCAAATTGTAAGGGCATTACTGATCCACCAACCCGCATTTTTATTTGGTACTGTGCTGACATTAGACATTGTATTAAGAAAAGTAAATGTCACATCTATGCTAACGATTATATATATTATTTCTTCTTAATCTAAATATTATTTCAGTGCTTTGTCGCAACTAAGACACCACATAGTGCCTTATTCTTTCATATCAATACCACAGATTACTAAAGAGTTATCAATACGTAAATTGAAGCAGACTGTACATCGTACTATTATTTTTGTCTCGCACGACCAGTTTACGATTAAGTAGTATGTTATGAGTAAAGTAAGTATTGTGATTTCTGCATCAGTTTGCATGCAACCTATTATAATAATAATTGTAATTTACAAAATATTGTAAATTAAATAAGTATCCGGCGATCAAAAAGAGTGGCCTAAGTTTCTTGGTAGTCCTTTCTCATCGCTCTACCGTCAGCGAACTAGCCGTATAGGTAAATTTGCTGACACAATCTTTCTGGCTTATTCATAATTTATGACCTTCATAAGTATCACTTTATAACCTAAAATAATATTTTTTTAGTTTGAATATGATCTTTGTAGAATAACACGTTCGGCGGGCAATGGGTTGGTGCGAATAAGCAGTGCCAGCAATGCTCAGCGTGACTTTGATGGAGAGATCGGTTAGTCAAGTTAATGAGATGCGTAATAAAAAATAAGTTATGGGTACAGAGCTGAGGTAGGAATGACATGTCATTGTGGCCGAGTCAGTGCGTTACTTTTTCTACAGATTCAAAATTCTGTATAAAATTAGGTCTCATTTATCAGCCTAATACAGTTCAGAGACACATTGTATATGGGCACGAAAATATTTTTTAAATTGTGTGTTTTTTTCAGCAAAATAAACTTTTCTTTCTTTCTTTCATCCGCTTGTATGAATGAAGGAACCCTCTTAGCTCCTTTGAAGTGAAATATACTTAGGCCTGTGGCCCATAGTGCGACATAACGTTGCTATTCATATTCACTAACGATAGTCAATTATAATCGCTATCAGCAATGTCAACAGTAGGTATTATCAGTTGTAATTCGGAAACAAATGGCCTAGAGACTATAGAATTGGCATTTCGTACCTTACGTAAGCCAATGAGTAAAAAGTTTGAAAACAAATTTCTAATTTAAATAAATAAAAGCAAAGTTTCGTTGAAAAATCGACGCTCCCTTGGTAGGTAATTATCGAAAGCCATTTTTGCAAATTTTCACCAGAGTCATTTATAGATTGTTTGTGGCATAGATATCTTTTGAAAGGAAATTACAAAAAAAGTATTAAGTATGTCCGTATTTACTAACAGATATCGTTATTAGAAACATTTTTAGATCATAATATATTATGGATTTAACGAATATTGAGTTTCGAAAGTTTTTATCATAATAAGAATAACGGTTTATAGCAAAGCTGCCACTTTTGATTATCTTCGTCGCATATTTTGGGTTTTTTAACGTAACTGGTAGATCCAGTCATTCGTTATTCTTATTAACTTTCACTACTAATAATAATAATAAAAAGCTTCACGACCAAATTCAAACAAATTAACTTTGGTATAACTCTCTTCAAGACATTTACCACATTCGTAACTATCAAAATACTTGGACAAACAGGACAAACATTTCGAGAGGTAGGGCACCATACTAGCGAGCAAGCCCGACTGGGAAAGGACCTCCACACAGCAAAATAACTAAACACAGCGGTGTAGTTGTGCTCCTGTGTGTGAGTACAGGTCTCTAGCGCTCATTTAGGGATGCGTTTTGAAAGAAACGTATTCCTATCCCAGGGATACTCCATCCCTGGTGTAAAAAAATGGGTTGGCAACACGCAAGTGATACCACTGGTATTGCAAGCGTTCAGGGGTACGGTAACTGTTTAACATCAGGCGGGCCGTATGTTTGTTAGCCATCCAAGTAGTATGAATATGACTAAAGTAAAAATAAAAGTAATATGTATATTAACAATACATCAATATGTTAACCTAGCCTTTTACAATAACACGCTACGACTTTCTGCATACAAAATATTATATTTTACTTTTGTAATAAGTATAAACTACTGTATAATTATCTAATATGTATATAAAATTCTCGTGTCACGGTGTACGTTATTGAACTCCTCCGAAACGGCTCGACCGATTTTCGTGAAATTTTGTGTGCATATTGGGTAGGTCTAAGAATTGGACAACATCTATTTTTCATCCCCCTAAATTTTAAGGGTTGATCGTAGAGGGATGAAAATTAAGGGTTGTATGTATTTTTTAATGCTGAATCACAAAAAAATTAAAACAAAAAATTTTGTCTAAAAAATTTAATAAAAAAATTAGGGGTGGGAGTTCAAAGTTGAACACTATGACACGAGAATTTTATATATTAGATATATTATTAT
Organism: Trisateles emortualis; assembly: GCA_947095525.1. Taxonomy (NCBI): domain Eukaryota; kingdom Metazoa; phylum Arthropoda; class Insecta; order Lepidoptera; family Erebidae; genus Trisateles; species Trisateles emortualis. Next base: position 7,558,552 of record OX352735.1, on the reverse strand, counting down.
AATATATACCAAGGCAGACGTTGTCCTGCCCGGAAAAGTTGACAAACCGACAGCAGCGCCACCTACCGGGTCCAATTTTAAATCTAAACCATTCTCGAATCTACCTGAAGACACACAAATCTCATTAGAATTGGTCCAGCTGTTTAGAAGGAGTTCAATAACATACGCACGCACTGAAGATTTTATAAAGATAAATGTATAATTATATTTTTACCTGTTGTCTGGCTCTACCTACATAGTTTGAGATCACATGGCTGTGTGCATGTCTCTCTTCTACACGGCTATTTTCCTAATTCAAATAAGAACAATACCTGGGCCTTTGGAGCTTACATGAGGATAAGAGCCCAACACGCAATGGCCCTTAGAGAAATTCAAATTTAAATGGATTGGGATTATTTTGATTAATATTAATATACAGAACATCAAAAAAAATTTTTTAATTACATAATATACATTCGATCACTTACCGAAAGTAAACATTCCAGTATTTTTGCTTAAATTATATTTTTGTTCAGTTTCTCAAACTCCTTAACACATACACACTAATTAATCACAAAAATCACCATCAATGATTATAAAAGAAAATATATGTCTTTATTTTTAAGTAACACTTTTAATGTGAAAAGTTTACCCGTTTTTTTCACAGTACTCGTATAAGTTGAAAATATCGTGAATCCGCGAGCTTGGGCAACGTTCGCGCGCGTCCCTCAATGATTGGGAAGTTTGTGAGTTGCCGCTGGAGTGCGAACTGAGACTCGTGGGAGGGCGCATGCTCATTCGTCATACCATAGTCTTTACCATGTTCTCGTCTGTAGATTTGTTTTTGTGGAATATTTATAGTAAAGTAGCCTAGAAGTATGTAGTATGTATGTAAATAGCCTAGCTTCTATATCATTTAAGAACAGAATAACTTTTTTTTATACACTACTTAGGTGGCAAACAAGAATACGGCCCATACTTTCTTTCTTTAAAAAAAAAGACAACTCCCGCACTAGAGAACAAGCCCTGTGTCGCGGGGGACTTTACAAACATACAATTAACAGACACAAAGTATACCCAGACTCGGGACAACCATTTATGGATCTCACAAATGTTTGTCCCAAGTGGGATCGAACCCACAACACGCCGCGCAGTAGTAAATGGCGAACTGAATCAACCGTGCAGTCAAGATTATAGAATTAGAAATTTGACGTTAATTTATTATTTGCGTTATTGAAGTACGAGAGCGTAGCGAGATACGAGTAGGTACATAGTTCTCTAGGGTTTTCGTGAAATTACTACGCTACGAATCAGTCATCGTGTGAAGCGATGCGAAAATCGAATAATCGCATGAAGGCATTATACGATTATTCGATTTTCGCAGAACACCACGTATTTTAGAGCATAGGAGGATTACATTATACAAGTTAGAAATACCTAACGAGTGTTTTGGTTAAAACCAAAGCGAAAATTTATGAAAACACTAGTGACTTAAAACCTTATAACTCCTTATTTATTTGTAGTTATTTTGCTATGGTCTTCTGTAAAGTGGAGGTCTTTCCCCAGTTTTCTCACTAGTGTGGTGCCCTACGACTATTGAAACTTGAAACATGAGACTGGCAGCATTGCCCCGCTTAATGGCAATGCTTATTCAGTATGCATGATACAGTGAACTTCTGTTGGCTTATGCTGATGAGCATCTAAGCCAAAAGACGTCCACTGCTGCACATAGGCCTCCCCACAGATATAGATTGTGTATCTATATCTGTGGGCCTCCCCAAGGAGTTTCACAACACTCGATCCTGAGCCGACCTTATCCATCGGTTGCTCGCAACTCTTACCAGCTCCTCGATCCACCTTATTGGAGGCCTGCCTACGCTTCGTTTTAAAGTTCGTGGTAGCCATTATAGAACTTTTTAAAATCTAACGGCCATCAGTTCAATGAGCTATGTGCCTGGTTCATTGCCACTTAATTGAGGAGAATTGCTTATTCATTGAGTCATTGCCTTTTCACGTGAAGTGTCGATTAATCACTTTGAAAACAATTTTATTTTAATATGCTCTTTATTTGCGTAATTTTCGCGGCTATGTCCATATCTGAAGTAACAGAGGTTTTAATCACACAAAACCGCATTTAAAATGAGAAAAATATCTACGTATTCAGCGTTTTGAGTTAATTAGGCAAACAGTTGTTTCAAAAAAGGCTTTTTACATTTACATTTGAAGTAATTTTTAACCCCCGACCTAAAAAGAGGGGTGTAGTTTAGCGTGAGTTGTAAGTGTCTATCTGTGTATCTGTCCGTGGCATCATAACTCCCAGACGAATGAACGGATTTTTTGTTTGGCTGTTAGAAACAAAAAGTATCATTTAGTGAAGTAAAACTGATGAAAAAAACCACAGATGGTCACTGAAATCACCGGTTTCAATTATAAGTATTTCACAGATGGCGATTAGATAGTCCCGATGAAGGTTGTTAAGTGACTAAATATAGAACCTCTTTTTAGAAGTTGGTTTCAAAGAGCATCGACCCAAAAACCACAGATGAAAGCTTGCACGTATAAGGAGTTCTAATTAATACCTTTGATAAGGTATTACTTAGAACTCATTATAAGCAGCCCGCCATAAACTCCCCCTGGTTACATTTTTTCTGTAAGAACGTTCTACAAAGTTATAGAAAACTTTTTTAAAAAGAAAAAGTTCTCAAGTTATGGCGTGACCAAATACTTAATACCAAAAAAAAAAAATGTTGGGGCGGGCCGCTAGTTTAATATAAAATACGATCCGACGACATCTAACTGTCAAATTTATCTTTGCAGCTACAATCTACCGACTACATCGATCCGACGACAGCTTCATGTCGTCGGATCGTATTGTTAAAACAATTCAGTAAGGTTTTTGTTCCTCAATTCAAAATTCAAATATTAATAAAAATATACAGTGACATCTGTATATTATAAATAGCTTAAAAATAATATGTTTCAACGTGTTATTGTTTTTACGGAATAATCTCTAGAACTACTGAACCGATTAAATAAAACTTTAGCACTGTATTTGTTAAGCAAGAGATAAAATAATCTCTAGATAGATTCTAGATCTTTCTTCTAGATTCTTTGCCATTAATAATAGGTACCAATTGTACATTTTATTTAACTGTTTATTTTTTATCTTAAAATATTGTCTACCTAACCGAATTTCGTCATGGCTGATAATCTCAATGGAGATTGGCTATCTGCGCGGGAGATACTATAGCGCACAAATGTGTGTGCAAACACTGGTGTACTCTTCCTCACTCTCATAGTCCGATGGAACGGCAATCCGAGGCATGGGGATGTAAACACCGCCAATTTCTAAGCTTCGGGCATCCATTGTGAATTTCTTGACAAAAAATTTATTTATTTCCTAACTATTATAGCATAGCATGAGGTTTTTAAAGAAAGGAGTTATAAAGTTTCTAAAAGGTCGGCAACGCGCGATTGATACGCTGGTATTGCAAGCGTCCATAGGCTACGGTAGTTACCGTAGCCTATGTCATAGTTTTTTTGAATACTAGGGTGCCACCTTTATACCAGCTTTTATTTCCCGACACTTTGGTGGAATTGTACCCGCATGTATCAACCAATCACGAGTGAACTACCCGTGATTGGTTGATACATGCGGGTGAGCGGCAAGATATTCAAAATATTACACGATTTAAAGCCATTATCCATAATATAAATATGTATGTACAAATCATGAACGTATAAATAAAACGTAAAGATGTACCTATCTATAGAACAGTCCAGCTAGAAACTTAACTAGCTTTTCAAGAAAATATTGATCAGAATTCTTGGAACTAGTTACTTAAACTTTTTCAATTTCGTTTTAATCTAATGGAAACTAATGGACAACAATAAAGAGATTTTTTTTACACTATAGTGTATCTAAGAAAAAATCTAAATGGGCAAGTTGTTAGTTGATTGTCAACGACTAATAGGTTATACTTCTTTTAAAAGCACTATCGCGTTTCATCACTCTGACACTTGTTGCGCGAAGACCTGTGCCTTCACCCTCATTCTTAACAGTCGGGCTGCTCCTTTCAAATCCGAGAAGAAAGCCAATGAATCAGTTTAATTGCTATTTTTTTAAACAACATTTGCACTAGGAAACATGTCCCGTGTCGCGGGATACGTTACAAACATATTATAACTTATAATGTACACGTCTCCAGCGCTGACTTAGGGATGCGTTTTGAAAGAAACGTACCTAATCGTACATACAAAAACGCATAGATAGTATAGAAAAAACCACTACCTATAGACATAGATATACTATGTCTATGAATAAAAACTGTGTATACATAAAATTCTTTCATAATATAAGAATCAATAGCTACCCATTTCAGGTGTTGCAACAGTTTTTTTACCCGATTTCAAAAACGGAGGAGGTTCTTAATTCGTCGGAATCTTTTTTAAATGTATGGTCACCGATTATTCGAGGACGCCTGAACTGATTTGGAAAATTCTTTTTTTGTTTCAAAGGGTATGTCCAGATTTAAATTTTATCAATATCAGTGAAAGGGTTTTTGAAAAACAAACAAAAGTCAAAAAATTGGTCATCAATGATATTTTATTGAAATCGGTTTCATTTTAAAATAAAAAGATTTGTTTTCTCAATAATGTATTTTATATGTGTGTATAATTGAACAGTAAACTTATTACCTAATCTTACTCATGATTGTACCAAAAAAGATGTCTTATCCAGCATTTTGCGGGCATAATACGACTATGTAACGACATCTTGCTTTTGAAAACATATTTTCCCAAATTATTTCTTAACCTTTGTATCTTCCCGCATCGAATAATTCCCGTTGATTATATGATCTAACAGTGTTATTACAAGTAATCATTTCAGCAAATTATATCTATTGTGTAGAAAAACAATTTTATGAGGCAAACAAATAACTTTTTCCTGATAGTCGAAAATGCCTAAAACAGTAGGTAGGCATAGTATTAATAAGTAAGTAGTTAAGAAACAGATATATAAAAAGTCCAAGTAAGTACCTAACGCGTCCAAGTACGGGCTGGTAACGTTGCAAAGGACCGCGCCGGCGCGGCGGCGCCGCGGCGCGGCGCGGCGTGCATACTTTCAGCATTATTTCATTTCATTTATTCAGAAACAATAGAAAATTGTACATATATGAATGTAAAAATAACCAAAACTAAATTAAATTATTAATGACGTCGCATCGTTTTATCGTAACTTGTATTGGTATATTTCGATACCTCCCACGTAAGTTATTGTAACCCACAATTTTGACATTTTGCTTTTTTTAGCTATATCGCCTTTTTATACCTATATTTACCTACTAAAAATTAAAAAAGTTGAAAAATAGCCATATTTAGGGTACTTTTCAGACGTATACAGTTGTATCATTATTATGACCACAGCTGCGTATAACATTGCATCAGGTCGATGCAACTGTTTACGCGGGTCGGGGCCGGGGATCGTTGAGCGCTCGCGCCGTGTATGTGTGACATACAATAGTATTGCCCGGGGGCGCTCGATCGGGTGAATGCCGCACTGGTTGCGATAAATATCGAACGTTTTTAATGTTTTAACATTATAATTATTTAGCTATTTTTGAAAACAATTGAGCGTAAACAAAAAATACAAAGTAGAGGCCGAAAACTCTGTGATATGGTAAATAATACTGAGAAACCCACCGAAAGTTGCTTGGAAAAATCAATAGAAAACCAGAATATGTCCTTAAACCAAATAACTAAATAATAAATCCGAAAGTTTTTGTAATTCAAGTCTCCAAAATGTAACAGTATCATTTAATTTTCTTTATTTTATTTCATTTTTTATTTTATTTTGACAAAGCCAGTCTAAACTGTTGTATAGATTACTTACAATAACTTACGTCGCTAAGAATAACCTAAAACAATATTGTATAATCACATACAACAATTTACGTTGCGGAATTATAACAAATTAAGTGTTATGTAATACATACAATATTTTACGTGGGGATTGGTTACCAAAAATTATATTGTATGTTGACATAGCATATTTTACGTTGCTATGATTTTTATTTTTATTTACATACAATAGAGTTTGCCTAAAATTCTTACATTTTCTGCCACTGCTATCATAATTTATGCATCAGCTATTTCTATGGTTCAGCTCATGGGATTCTACCACTTCCATTTCATTAAGAATTGATGAAATGACTGCTTAACATTACATAATATTCCTTTTTAAAATTGGGAGGGGTTGGGTAAATACTTCACCACGCTAGTCAATTGTAGATGGTGGGAGTAGGCTTGTGGTCCACCTACTGATTGTCAAGCCGTCTAGGATTTCTCTACCTAGCTTAATTATTACAATCGTAGTCACCGGGATCTTTACAATTACTTTACGTACCTGCCGAAGCCCAGAAACTCTCGAGTTAGATATACCACAAGACGATTATCGACTTTGAGTTGTTTTTTTTTATTTAGCTTAGACAATAAAGATGGATACTTCTAAAATTCGAGTGATTTTTGAATACGAGTTCCAACGCGGAACTAACACGCGGCAGAAACAGCTTGCAATATCAATGTTGCGTTTGGAGAGAGGACTGCTAATGAACGCACCGTGTGATTTTAGTTTTAACGCGTTTGTGATGGAAACTTTGTTTTTTTTTTTTATACTACCAAGGTGACAAACAAGCATACGGCCCGCCTGATGGTAAGCAGTTACCGTAGCCTATGGACGTTTGCAACACCAGGGGTGTCACTCACGCGTTGCCGACCCTTTAAAAACCTTATAACTCCTTTCTTGAAGAACGAACCACGGTGGAAGACCGCCCACAAAGGTGAATAACAATGAATTTAAAGAGATGGTGGAAGCCGATCCGAGCCAACTATCCAGGAACTAGCGGCATGGTTTAACGTTGCTTTACCAACAATATTGACTCATTTGCGACAAATCAATAAAATAAAAAATGGGAGCCTCATGATTGTAGAAAGAAACACGTATTGAAACTTGTGCTGCCTTGTTGAATCGATACAGAAATGAAGGAATATTGTATCGAATTGTGACATGCGATAAAAAGTAGATTCTTTACGATAACCGTAAGCGAGAAATGCAATGACTGGTCGCAGGTCAAACGCCGCAACAGTGTCCTAAAGCAAAGCTTACCAATAAAAAGGTAATAGTAACTGTTTGGTGGTCTCAGCGTGGTGTTATTCGCTATAGTTTTCTCCGATCTGGTTAAGCAATAACGGCAGATGTCTACTGTGCCGAACTCCGAACAATGATAGCAAAACTAGCAGTGAAACAACCTCGACTCATGAATCGATCTTCACCATTATTGCTCCATGATAACGCGAGACTTCATACAGCACGAGAAACCAATTTAACTCTACAGGAACTGCAATTAGAAACCATTCGTCAACACCGTATTCCACCTCCGTACCTTGCTCCTACGGACTATATTACAATACATATTGAGTTCTATCGCAATGGCAGGCTTCCTATCAGATTTTTTTGGATACTGACATTCAGATAACTTAAAAAAGAATGAAGTTAACGTTATAAACCTTGATTGTAAGCTGATCTCAGAGATAGACATTTGTTTAATTACTAGTAATGTAAATTTATTGATGAAGAATTTTTGTTACAGTTTTTATTATTTATCCATACAACTGTACAAGAAAGTAGGGAGCAAATTATTATTGATTGAAAGCAACACACATTATTTTGATTATATTTTTTATACTTGACTTGAGTGCCTTGGTGGTCCAGTGGTCGCAATATGCGACTGCTGTGCACGAGGTTGTGGGTTCGGTTTCCACACAGGACAAAACTTTGTGTGGCCCACAAATATTTGTTCTGAGTCTGGGTGTAATTTGTGTCCGTTAATTGTATGTTTGTAAAGTCCCCGCGACACAGAGCTGGTTCTCTAGTGCGGAAGTTGTCTTTAAAAAAAATAGATAAAAAAGGAAGAAAGATACTTTCTGTATGAAACATTGTATTTACATTATTATGTTTGTATTCCTTTGATCTCTTTTGTTATTATTCGTTAGAATTCTAGAACAAGTTCCTAGATGAAAAACTCTACAAGTATCATCATCATCATCTCAGCCATAAGACGTCCACTGCTGGACATAGGCCTCCCCCAAGGTTTTCCACATCGTTCGTTCGTTCTACAAGTATGTTTTGTCCCTATTTGAAATATTTTTAAGTTTATTTTCATTAATAAAAGTCGATTTTCTTAACATACAATACTGCATATATTTAGTTTCTCCCAACGTACACTATAGTATCTAACACATACAATAAAATACAACCATTATTTTCCAGTGTAAACGATTGTAAGTATCACATACAACTTTTTTTTAAGATACACATCGCTGTAAAATATTGTATGAGCAAAATCTCAAAAAGTACCAATATTTTCATAATTTTTCTTGCCTTATAATTGAAAGTACTCAAAATTATATATTCATACCAAATTTCACAAAAATACTACAAAAAATGACGATTATATTTAAATTTATAACTTTAAAACGCTCTACTGTAAAATCTTGTTTTTGGGGTTACAATAACTTACGTGGGAGGTATCGATTTATTTTAATATAATTTTATGTAATGACAATAATAGTAGGTACTTAAATCAATTAAAGTAAGTATTTTATTACTATAATACTATTATTGGGCTGTGACGACCTTATGTTTTACGACGTGGCTTGCGGAGTAAAACGCTCTCTAGGTATTTATTTGTCGGCTTTTGCACAAGTATAATAAGGAAATTCTCTACTACTTACCGACTCATTTTGCTATGGTACATACGAATGAGTTTATTGTAGAGGCCTATACAAAGAAATCATTCTGTAATGATCCCTTGATTTTCGCTAGAATCCAATCTAGCGTTCTTTATTAGTCCGTCACAGATGTTTTAATCTCACGGTTGTCTATGTCACAATAGATAGATCAATCTCAAGGTTGATTTACAATAAAGCCATACAACCTCGTCTGGAGAAGGACCTGCAGAAAAACATAGTCTAATTACTAAACATATAATTAGAAAAAGACCGAGCTGATGGTCTTCAAAGCTGCGAATAAATGTCCGACGGAAGTCCGGCCGGTCAAGCTTTGCGGCGTACCTTTGAAGCGGGTTCTTAGTTTTAAATATCCAGGTCATATTGTCACGCCTGACGGCCTGACCTGAAAGATGACGTGGATATTGAGCGCGAAAGGAGGGCGCTGTCGGTGAGACCGAACATGATAGCCCGCAGGTTTGTTCGTTGTTCCAAGAATGTAAAAATTACCGTGTTTCAAGCTTACTGCACCTCCTTTTACACGAGCGGCTTGTGGGTGTCTTAATTGCAGAGAGCCTACAGCGCCCTCCGCGTTCAATATAACAACGCGCTGCCTCCAGTGCCGTAAATAGGACGGTGCCACCGGTGCCCAGGCACAGGGCGTAGAGTCTGGGGGGCGCAAGAATGGCCAGACCAGGCAGGACTATTATTTTTTCGGTTTGCTCGTGATAAGTGCCCACTGCGCCCCTGATGCTCGATTCCAACACATATGTACGTACCTACATGCCAGTATCATCAATAACGTCTATTAAATTAGACCAAACATCGCGCATTTTTTGGCAGCGCAAGAGCGAATTTGTATACTAAAAAAAACATGCCGCTGATTTGAGTATCAAGTAGTTAGCAGAAACTCATGCTACTGAATTTTGGGCTGAATTAGACACTTTAAAGAGTCAAGTTTAAACGATATTATTTGATAAATGTGACCGTAGTTCAAGTCTGGGTTTTCTTTAAGCTGTAGTCGAACTAGATTTAAAAGAGGTGTTTCCCAATGTAGTAGTCACTATAAAGACTTTTTTAACAACGCCAGTGACTGTTACTTCCTGCGAACGATTATTCAGTAAGCTCAAATTAATAAAAACTTCCTTGCGCTTGACGATTGGCCAAGAAAGGTTGACCGGCCTAGCGATTTTGTCGATTGAACGCGACATAGGACGGTGCCTGTCTTATGAAAAGCTTATCAACGATTTCGCAATTTAGTCTAGTCGACAAGTTGTAAATGGTACAAAATAGAGATACTTACTGCTGTTAAAATTATGTGCGATAGCTCATTGAATCCGGAATGACGCCTAGAAAAATGTGCCAGAAGCGTGTATTAGCACATAAAAAATTGCAAAAATTATAAACAATTAAAAAGATGAAAAAATGGTATTTCGTTTTTTGCCCATATTTCATAAACTATTGATATTTAAGAAATTTCAAAAAAAGATTCTGATAGAAGAGGACATTTCCAATAAAAAACTACAAACTCTCGGATCTCTATCTCCATTATATATAATTTTAATTTAACGCTGAAAATGCGCGCGACATTTTTAGGTTGCACGCGTGGCGTCAAAAGCGAGTACGGCACATTATAATAATTAATTTATTTAAGTAATTGATTTTTTTTTATTTGAAAAAAATATGGTGTGTTCTGAACACTATAAATAATTTATTCCCGTTAGAAATTTTACTTAAAGTTAATTTTTCAAAAGATAAGCAATTGTTAACTAACAACATTTTCTCGAACTTGTCATAATAAATTACAGTTACATACATGTCTTAATTGTACGTGAATTTTTTTTTTAAATAATGGTAATCATTCCGGATCCAATGAGCTATCGCACATAATTTTAAGAGCAGTATCTCTATTTTGTACCATTTTCAACTTGTCGACTAGACTAATAAAGAAAGCGCGAAAAGTAAATATTTAAAAAGTTTAAGGCTCGCTTTAATAAATCTTTACTAAGTATCTGTGGTGTCATTCATTTGTGGTGTCATTCATTTGTGTATTGTGTAGTTGTGAATAATCTTGAAAATATTTTCGAATAAACGTTTTTTCACCAATTCATACTTAAACGCAATTTATATTATGCTACCTTCCTCATTCAAAACTCCACCATACCACAGAATACTTAATAGTACCTACAGGTAACCATACTAAGTACTTAAAAGTAAATAAATTTACAGTTTACTGAAACTTTGCAGGGTGTTATTTTATTATAGAAGAATGAAGACCTTTATTTATATTGACATGAATTTTTGGGCCACTGTCCCAAAAATTAAATCTAGCAAAGCATCAGGGTGGGCAACGCATTTGCACTAGTGAACTTGCGTTTGAGTTTTAGTGAGCGAGACACAGTGGGTGGTATAATAGGTGAAGAGTCCACTTAACATCAGGTGGCTCGTCTGCTAGTTTGCCCACATCAGTTCTTTAAAAAAGATGATTTTTCTTCCAAAATATTAGATAATTGGTCCACCATCACCAAGTTCCTTTTGCTTTATTTTATCACTCTGAATGAAATAAAGTAGGCCTATACATAGCATTGCTCTAGGGTACCTATAATATCTAAAAAAAACAAGGGTGCAGTTATAGAAGCCCGCACAGGGCGCAAAAAAGGCTATTTATGGCACTGGCTGCCTCATTTCTGCAGCGCATCGGGTATGTTTGCGGTGGTGCACGTGGATTATTTCTTCACCACGATGCGTAAGAGGGCGACATCGATAGCGAGTAGAGTGCGGGGCAGCGGTAACAGTCTCCTCGCGGTCGTCGCTGACAGGCAGACATTTTTTATTCTTTAATATTAGTATTATTATTTCATTATTATATATTATAATTGTATAGCAATCTTTGTAATTGTTATGAAATCATATGGAGTGAATTGTTTGAAATAAATGTTTTATTATTATGTTTATCTTTATCATGGGTATTTTCCCATTATTCAAGGAGAATACCCGGGCCTTTGGAAGGCTTACGCGTGGACATAGGTCCAACACGCAGAGGCCCTTAGAGAATTTTAATTTGAAATGGGATGAGACGCTTACCGTAGTCATTCCACAGCTGCACTATTGCAGTACAGATATGATCTGCCTACGGCAAGTGTTGTAACATGTGAAATCGAATTATTATTATTATCATAATACCTAGTGTACTTGATCCAGTGATTTTTAAAGAGACGTTTTCAATTTCCGGAATATACCATCATTAGATAGATATATAGATGGAAAACTTTTTATTGTACACCAATTAAATTTATGATACAGATATTACTCGTAGTTTACTCAGTACAATGGGCGGCATCGTCACCGAACGTTTTCCATGAGACAAACCAAAAATAATTCAAAAATAGACGTGAAAACTTCTTCAGCATTTTATCGTCAAAACGTTAGTAATGTCCTCTTTCATGTGCTCTGTGGCTCCAAATATTACAAACGTACGAGAAATTATTCTTTTTATATGTAAAAGAAAAATGATCTTAAGGTAATCATTGCACGGCACGAGTTATTCATCAACCCCCCCTCAATAAACTCGCCCGATCGGGGGAGACAGCACATTTTTGAATTTACCTATTCTTATATTCGTCAACTCGCATGCCGGTGTAAAGTACAGTCAAATAAAAAATATATTTCACACAGAATAGTTGCAATGCAGAATGGTTGACTGTTCCAAATCAGCAATGACTTTAAGTGTCGTGCGAGTTGACGACAAGAAAAATAAATTAAATTATTTTGTGCCATCTCCCCCGATCGGGCGAGATTTGGTAAGTGAGATGACGAATAACTCCTCGGCACCAGCTTTACAAAACATGTGTTGTTAGTTGCAAGAATAGAGAGCATTATATTAAATCGAAAACAGATCAAACAATAGGTACGAATGACTGATACCTACTTAATTATTGTGACTTAGTTTTATGAGATCGTTTGAATGGAATAAAAATCTTTTATGGGACTATAAAGACGGTGTTTTCTGTATAATTGATATTTATGAGGTTCTTGTCTGTAATATACACGACTGACAAAAAGTCGAGAAATTTTGGAGAATAAATATTAAATTCTTGTTGTCAAGTATTTCGATGAATAATAATAATAAATGGATAGGAGATGTAGTCTCTTTTTCTTCTTTTGTTTCGTTGAGAAGTTTCTACGACTACCTTCCGACTACATTATCTTACCCTGGACAGTACTTATCTAGGTATAAAGTAGGTACCTATTCTTAAAGACAATAGACAAATTTAACAAGGAAAAATATATGTAATAAAAAATTGGAAAAAACACAGGTATCTCATACTATTGATTCGTCCCAGCTTAGCCCGGGCTGAACTGCATATTTTCACTCTATCTTTAAAAATGACGGACATTCATTCAAATTCTTACCCCTTTCCAACCTTAGGTGTTGAATTTCCAAATATCCTTTTTAGTGCTCTCCTACAGTATAAATGAAATTGGCATACAAACTTTCACCGGTTTTGGCTGTGACGTGAAACGACAGTCAGTCTTGTTCTTTATTTATATAAAAAACATAATAGCTGTAGTAGCAGTTTCACCAAAAAAAATGTGTCATAACATCCCTTCCTGGTTATTAATATAAATATACATATAAATGTATTTTACTTTTCAAATATCTACTCAAATATTATTCGTTTTAGTATTTATTTTTATTGTTTTTTTATTGGCGTTCTATTTCCTCTTTTTTCGCTATATTTGTAAATTCTATCTCAGATTAACTTATTTCTTTCTGCCACCTTTATGCAGATGATTTTCAAATATACTCCCAAACATTGCTAGAAAAATTACCAAAGGCAATCAAAACATCAACAAAGATTTGGTGAGCCTAAGTGATTGGAGAAGATCCTATCGACTTAAATTGAATCCGTCGAAATCACAGGTCATTATTGTCGGTAGCTCCATGATGGTCTCTAGAATAAACTGGTCACAACTGCCTCAAGTTTCTGAATGATGCCGCTGTACCTTTCGCCAAGAAAGTCAAAGACTTTGGCTTATTTGTTGATGCTGACTTATTTTGGGGCCTTCAGTTGCAAGAAGTTAGTTGCAAGATCTTCGCAGCCGCTGGTTCATTAAGAAGACTGCGTAACTTGCTTCTAGAAGGGAATTTGTGGTAGTAGCACCAAAATTGCGCTTGCAAATTCCCTTCTACTTTCTATTCTTGACTATGCCGACGCCACCTATCCTGATCTCTCCAAGAACCAATTAGATAAGCTTGAGCGACTCCAGAATGTCTGCATACGATTTATATTTGGTCTACGTATGTAAGTACAATCATGTTTCAGAATTTCGTAAAAAGCTCAAATGGTTATCAATACAACTTCGCTGGAATGCTCATATCCTTTTAATGTTATACAGTATAATATTTAACCATTCATCACCTTCCTGTCTTAAGGGACGTTTTAAGTTCCTTTGTGACACACATGTGAGATTCTTACAATCATCGGAAAACCTGAAGTAAAAAATTCCGACGCATTCCACGTCATTTTATATAATTACTTCACAGTTGTTGCTATTCGCCTGTGGAATGCATTGCCGCTGCAAATAAGACGCTCTCAATCTCTGACTTGCATTTGAACATATGGTTAAAGAGTATTATTTGCTACTAAAATAATGCTGCTTATATACTGTTAATATATGTATTGTTTAGTATTTATATAGTGAGTACACCACAGACTACCTTACCTTACTCTTCAAAATCCATCCAAGGTTGTCTGGAAGAGATCGCTTTTAGTGATAACACCTACATGTACAGCTAACTATATATATGTATATATCAAATTGTTATTTCATACTGTTGTATTTTTGCTTGGTGTACAATAAAGAATATTCTATCTATTCTATTTATCTATCGTTTTAATCACCGAATCTCATTCAACATTTTGAATTAGGTACGTGCCTAATCAAAGGCTTTGTATTTTGGTCCTAACAAACACATTGAATCTTGTTGTTGTACGATACACGATCTGATTTATTTGATCTGTTTTTGTTACCACCCGGTAACAAAAACATATCAAATAAATCAATTCGTTCGTTATCCGGTTAGTTTTATCTCGCCGTTCGGTAAACGATCAGCGGGTTAAGCTACCAAGTGCGCGGTAAGCCTATAGATGAGTGACCAAATAGTATTATTTCGTATGAGCGTCTCCATGGTTTGGAGGGCACGTTAAAAGTCGGTTCCGACTGTTAACGTTGGTGGCTCCGCCACCGCATCCCGCGCAGCCTCGTCGCCACTTCGCGGCGGCGGTGCCGGTCGGCGCAGAGGTGAACTTACGTCAAATCCCATACATTTACTTTTTATTCTATTTCATTCGACTACCGCATGCATGCCAACTATTCCTAAAGTCTGAGCATGACAATTGGTTGGCCACTAACCAAAAGATATAAAAAATATGAGGTTAATATGGCTCAATTTGACTCAATTTGACTGCCTCGGTGGCCCAGTGGCCGCAGTATGTGCCTGCTGTGCACGAGGTTGTGGGTTCGATTCCCACACAGTACAAAATGTGTGACCCACAAAGACTTTTTAGTTTGTTCTGAGTCTGGGTGTAATTTGTGTCCGTTAATTGTATGTTTGTAAAGTCCCCCGCGACACAGAGATTGTACTCTAGTGCGGGAGTTGTCTTTTTATATATAAAAAAAAAAAAAAATTATGTCAATAAACACACGGACTACGTCTAAGGAATAATCATCTCTGTCGAAAGACATACTCCTTACCCAAGGATTTCCACAGCATTTGATCTTGACCTGACCTTGTCCACTGGCTGCCTGCAAACTTTATCAGGTCATCGGTGCATCTTGTTTGAGGCCTGTCCTCACGCTGCGTCTTCGCGAATGTTTTAGGATTTTTCTATTCTGATACTATTTTGATATTATACTTAAATCTGAAATAAGATGCATCACGTATGCATCTTATTTCAGATTGAAGTAGGACAAAATATGTTCCACTTGCAGGGACTTGGAAAATATTTATATGAAATAGAAAATCTATTATTTGTGACCTTGAGGTTCTTATATAGGCATATACAATAACATAATTATCTTTTTTTATTCTAATGACATATAGGTCTATATCTGAAGAAACGAATTTTATAATTCAAACTTTTATAACTTCAACGGGGCTGTTTAAATAAATCTTTTATTATACATCCAAAAGAAACAAAGTCAATAAGCCTAACCTTTTAAATTAACCTGTATTTTTCTACCGGCAAAGTTCGCCAGCCAGTTTGGAAATAGGTAGCCTGAACAATACAGCCCATACAAAAGAATAAATATCGACGCTTGAAAGGCTAATTGAGTTAAGCAACATTTTTTTAAATGTTCAGGAGAGAGCTTTCAAGGTTTTATTTTCGAAAAAAAAAACAATAAAACAAAACCACTGGGGATTTTCATAAAATTAATACATGGAATTTTTCAATAGAATACGCTGTATTCTGAAATGGTTTCAAAAATATACGAGCTTTATTTTCCCAAATAAATGTCGCTTAAATCAAAATGCATCAAAGATATTCGATGTGTTTTGATCTAAACAACATTTGTGTTCTTTTAGGGAAGAAAATCAATGTTGCTCAACTACCTAAATATATGTAACAGCTCAATGTACACGTACGCCCATGATACTGCCTTGATACTTCATGACACGTCGTGGGAACATGTTTTTAAGGCTGCCCAGCTAGGTTTAAATCGTGTTACGAACTGGCTTACCCGAAACGTACTCATCTTAAATGCCGATAAGACCTATTACCTTACTTTTTCACTCTTTTCATCTAGCAAACCACCTTCTTCTCTGTACTCTTTAATTGCACACTCATGTGCTACACCCCAAGCAGCATGCAACTGCCACAACCTTAATATTACCAACTGTATCAAATAATTAGGCATACAAATTGATGACACACTCTCCTTTCACCACCATTGATACACTTTCGCCCAGAATACGGAAACTCATCTTCATATTTAGGAATCTGCGACATGTCGCTGATACTAAGGTACTAAAACTCGTTTACCTCGTTTACCTACACTGTCGCAGTCCCTAATTCAGTATTGCATTGTTGCCTGGCACAGATAAAACTAATCTTTTAAAACTGGAACGCGCCCAGCGAGCAATTCTGAAGGTAGGCTGGCATTTGCCTTACCGGTTTCCAACTACCGAACTATATAAAATTTGTGACGTTCTTTCTGTTCGTAAGCTTTTCATCCTGAAGCTCCTCTTAACCACTCACACTCAAACCCCTTACGACTCAACTAGATGTAGTAATGTGCGACGTAAACACGTTGTTTGCCCTGTAAACGCCGTAAATACCAGTCTTGCACAACGCTTCTTTTTCTTTCTAGGCCCTATCTAAAAAGACGAAAAAATCTTTTTCCCAAAAGACTATAGCATGGGGTTCTTCAAGAAAGGAGTTATAAGGTTTTTAAAGGGTCGGCGACGCGTGAGTGACACCCCTGGTGTTGCAAACGTCCATAGGCTACGGTAACTGCTTACCATCAGGCGGGCCGTATGCTTGTTTGTCACCTTGGTAGTATAAAAAAAAAAAAAAAATATCAATATAATAAAGTAAATAAAAATCAGTCAGTCAGACCAGCTATATAGCAATTTCAGCTCACTCCTGTGTGTCCAGAAGTGAATTAAAATCTTATTCGCAATAAAACAAATAAACTTGCTAAGTAACACACATAGCAAGTAAAATAAAACCATGTAAAAAATTTGCAAGTATCTAAAGTCAAGTAAAATTTTATGGAACAAGAGTCGCCATCTATGTGGTTATCTACGAACAAAGCGGTGTCGCTGAGTACAAAGAATTGTCGGTCGCAAGCGAGAAGCTTAATTTGTTATTAAGTTCATCGCTAGGGTGCTTAAAATACTCAGTAAAATTTTCAAAAATAAAAAATTGTTTTATTTAATTTTACTCATTAACATTTGAAAAGCAGTAGGTATACGATTTGTCTAAGTCTTTTAATGTTGAGAAAGTACCTAAGTAAGTACTTTTTGTTTTTAAACTACTTGTGGTGGCAAACAAGTATACGGCCTGCCTGATATTAAGCAGTTACCGTAGCCTATGGATGTTCGCAATACCAGAAGAATCACTTGCGTACTTATCGCCAAACCATTTTTTTACACCATACACCAGGGCTTTAAGACGGAGTATCCCTAAGATAGGAATACGTTTCTTTCAAATCAACAGCTACACCGCTGTATAAAGTAATTTGGCTGTTGTCTTCTGTAAGGTAAAGGTCCTTCCCCAGTAGGACTTGCTGGCTAGTATGGTGCCCTACCTCTCTTAATTTTTTATTGCTGTTAGAAAACTCAGTTTCCAGTTAAGTTTGCCTTTGTAGGTAGTAGGTACATCAGATCTAATTGTTATTATCTATACAAATATCATAAAGCTGAAGAGTTTATTTGTTTGTTTGGTTGAACGCGCTAATCTCAGAAAGTACTGGTTCGATTTGTTTTTTGTTGTTGAATAGTACTTTTTTTTTTTATTTATTTATTGAATAGAACGGTACAATGTCCACTTACACTATTCACAATATTTGACAAGTTTATATTAGGTATATAATGTAAAAAAAAAGTTATAAAAAAAGAACCACTTATACATCTCTCTCGCAGAACTTCAAACATTCTGACAAAATCTTTCTTCTAACACAAGCAAACACATCACTCTCAGGGTTGGTGTCCAGGAATCGGTTTAATACATGAAGAGTGCGGGGCAAGGGAGAATTTGCTCTAGCCACTGTTCTGCATGATGGTATATAAAAACAGCAGTGCTTCCGATTTCGAGAATAGTAAACTGGCGCAAAAATACAAGAAACCTCGTTATGCAGATCTATTGCATCTATCTCGTTATGAATAATTTTATATATTACAATAATTTGTTGCATTGCTCGCCTAACTTGCAAGGAATTGTACCCTAGACACCCTAATAAAAACAAAGTTGGGTACAGGTATGGGTAGTAGCCATACCTGCGTTTGTATAAGTTTCTAAGAAACGCCTTTTGCACTTTTTCTACAAGAAGTACGTATGAGCTTTCATGGGGATTCCAGACCGCAGCACTAGATTCAAGTTTGCTACGAACTAATGTATTATACAAAAGTTTAATTACATGTAGGTTGTGAAAATCGTAGGTGTTCCTTAGAACAAAACCTAACCTACGAAATGATTCTTTGGCCACAGACATTATGTGGTCATGGAAAGTAAGTTTGTGGTCAAATGTCACACCTAGATCTTTTACTCCTATTGATCTGGAAATGACAGTGTCACCCAGTTTATAATTGAAATAAATTGGATGCCGGATCCGTCCAAAAGTCATTATTTGGCACTTCGTGATATTAAATTCCATTTTATTCTCTTCACTCCATTTATCCAATGTCTTTCTGTATTTCGATACAATCGGCTTCAGATCTTATTTCAGAATATATTTTCAAGTCATCTGCATATAAAAGACATTTTGAGTGCTGAAGGTAGATCGTTGATCATTAATAGGAAGAGTAAAGGCCTTAGTATAGATCCTTGACTCACTCCTGAACGTGTTTTATATGGTACTGATTCATAAATACCTAGTCTTATAAATTGTTGACGATCACGGAGGTAGTCGGCAATCAGTCTTAACAGTTTTGGCGCAAAACCTAAGGAACTGAGCTTATTTAATAAAATATCATTGTTGATTCTATCAAACGCCTTTTTAAGATCAAAATATAATACGTCAACCTGGCAGCGACGATCGAGACTAGCAGAAATAAAATCTACGAGCGTAAGGAGATTGGTATCTACAGATCTCTTGTCTCTGAAACCGTGTTGTTCATTAGACAAACTTGTTTCGACTTGCTTGTAAATATATTTGTGCAAAATACTCTCGAAGACTTTAGCTGGGGTTGACAAAATGGCGATAGGGCGATATTCCTCAACATTAGTCTTATTATGGCCTTTAGGTATAGGCATGACTCTGGAAAGCTTCCATTGTTGAGGGTATTCACCCTTTTCTAGAGCAATATTAAAAATATGAAGTAGTGGATTTAGCAAGATATCTTTTAAGTATTTTAGGACAAAAGGTGGTATATTGTCTGGGCCGATTGAGCTGTTGGGTTTAAGTTTTTTGATTCCGTAAATAACATCCTCCGGAGTAAAACGAAATATATTAACGTAAGAACTACTATTGCTGAAGTCATTACAATGAATAGTATCAGTATTCAGGCTAGGAACCTCCTTAAGAAAGACGCTTGAGAAATAATTTGCAAATGCTTCTGCTGCAGCAATCCCAGTGACCATTTCACCCTGAAAGGTAAGATTCGGTTCGAATCCACCCTTGGAACGTAAACTAGAGATATAATGCCAAAATTCACGTGGGTTACATTTAATGTTTTGTTCAATGCGGTTCAAGTAAGAGTGATATGCATTAGAAATCTGTACTTTCAGGTTCGCTCTATGCCTGGTAAAAAGCTCGTAATCATGTGAGGACGTGGCACTACGTTTCCACGTTGTATGTAACTTTTGCTTAACTTTCAAATCCTGTATTATCTTAGCCGTAAACCAAACGGGGTACCGTCTACTTTTATTTTTAAACCGCCGTTTTTTGGGCATGCAAATATCAAATATACGGTATAGATTGTTATAAAAGCAATTGGCAGTAAATTGAGCGTCAGTTGAGGTTAGAACATTATCCCATGAAAACTCAGAACATAAAGAAAACAGTTGATCAAAATCACACTTACCGAAATTCCAATCACGGTCAGGGTCAATGTTGCTAGGTCCTGGAAGGCCAAAGCATCTTATTGGAACTACCTCTGTTACAATATTTAAGGCTGGATGATAGGCATCAAGAGGTACAATTCCATCAGTCTCGGTAACATGTGTATTATTAATAATTCCGTCTTCCTGGACAAGTACCACATCTATCACACCTTCATACATATTTCGCACTTCATTCTTCTCGACCAGACCACAATATGATAGGAAATAGCAATAAGAATTATTTACATTTACTGAGGCACTATTTAAGTTTAGGTCACCAATAATAATAACATTTATACTGAGTTTATGTATAAAACCTTCAATTTGTTGAAACCAGCACATATAATCAGAGTCGCTAGAACTTGGTTTCATGTAAATAACACAAACATAAAAAGTGTGCCCGCCAGATGATACACTAACCCACAAATCCTCTCCAAGCGCAGTTTCAAAATCATAGCATCTGCTTAGAGCAAGAGGAGATCGCGCAGCCAATAGTACTCCTCCACATGGTGTTTTTCTATCACGTCGTAGTATATTCCATCCATCGCTAGTAAGTTCCAAATCTTGTACAGAGTCATCTAGGAATGTTTCACAGGTTACAGCTATCAGATTATGTTCTAGTGTATATAAATTGTTTCGCCATGTACTTAGCTTGGTCTTCAGTCCTCGAACATTCTTGTAGAAAATACTCATATTGCTAGTGTTTTTAGTGGGAACTTGTGGGATGACGAAAGGGCTGACTCGGAAGAAGAGTGGTTGAGATATTTTTCAGCAGCGGCCTTCTATGCGCGATCCAAGGTTTAATCCTAGCATTTAGTGGCCATATATTGGGGGAATAGTATTTGTCGTAGTGAGTTATCCAGGAAGGCTATAGAGTATAGGCTATATTTTCATAACATCACGCTATGATCAATAGGAGCGGAGCAGTAGTGAGATATGTTGCAAAAACGGGGAAAATATTCCAAATTACCACGCCGACAAAGTCGCGGGCGACCCCTAGTGTATGATATATGTGTTATCGTTTGTTTGGAATGCAATAAAGAATTAGAAAATACCATGGGTTGACTGGTAGAGAAAGCCTCAGGCATTAAGTCCGCCTTTATACGTCATATTTTTTGTGTAAGTATAATAAAGTTTAAATAAATAGGTTATTAATTAACTCGATACTCTTTACATTTCAATCCTTTTATTATTCCAACTGTTTACGGTAAATTGCAATTACACCGAAAGGTTTCTCAGAAACGAACACACGGCGGCGGCGCACAGTGGGTTGCTTTGTATGGGAGGGTGGCAAATATTAATTATTGGTTTGATATGTGACCAGATGTTTATGTTTTCTTAATATTCTTGTATGTTGTTGCATATTCTTGTAGTATAATTGTAATATATACACACTAAACCTATTTTAGGTATTTACACAAGGGGTTTTAAGGAAATAAAATTGGTACATTTTTTTTTTTTAAATATACTGTTTAATAAACCACTTATTAAACAGTTTATTAACAAAAAAAATCTTATATTATTAACTAAGACACATTAGGATATTTTACATTTTAAAGCTTCGATTCATTTCTCCAGGTCTGTATTACAAGATAACGCATGAATGCTAACTAGTATTAAATTACTAATTATCCTAAATGCGGTTTTCTAAGTATTTGAATAATATAAAACATCTAAATTACTCAATACCAAAAATAGTTATATGTTATAACCATGCTGTAATACGTTCTTATAGGTGTTTTTATTATGATAAAATATTAAAAATATACTTTTTTCCGCCCGCAACCCACAGTGCAGCGGCACCACGCGGCCACGTGAGGCTTCCAACATAAATATATGTATAGGTAAGGGGTGGGAAATCTAGTGGGATATTTACAGTCGCTTAAGAAACAGTTTATACCTAGTGCTCAAAACTGTTAACGAACATGGATGTACTACGCCAAATCGAATGCAAAATAATCGAATATCAAATTGATCGACCACTATAAATCGAATTGAATTTAATATCGAAAGGCTCATAAATCGAATGTTCAATATTATAATATTGTATTCTCAATAGGTACATCGACTTTTTAAAACATCGAATGATAAACTTTTTTATTCATCATTTGTTAAAATTATAGATCAATTTCATTACGTTTGCAACATTGATAAATTACAAATAAGATTAGGTACATTAAATTTATAATAAATAAAAATAAATATTACAATTACAAAATTAAATTATAAATTACACAATTAAATAACAAAATAAATTAAATACATTAAAAAATTCACATTACACATTATTGTTTTGTATTTAAATTACCCTCTGTCAGTTCTTCGACAGAGTAGAACGCCTCCCGATCCCGACAGACCCAATATTTAAGTTTTGACTGAAAACTTGATCTTGTCAAAGCCGTTGTGATTGTTAGTGGTAAACTATTAAATATCTTTGGTCCTATAACGTGCGTAACCTTACTAGACTTGGGTAGTCGATGTGGTACCAGAGCTAGCATATCCCTGTCACGCGTCTGGTAATGTTTCTTTGATCGATGGTTAACGCGAAAGATTTAACTAAAGAAGCGACCCATTCCAGTAACGTACTTATAGTATGTTACTGGAATGGCTAGCTCCTTTTTATTACTAGCTTTTATTTAGCTTGCAATGTATGTAAGTTAGTTTGTTTAGGTAAAATCTTGTAAGCGAGATTTACAGCACTTTCTAGTGTTTGATTGAGCTGAAATTTTGTATACCGACGTAACCTCGGTGACAATGCAATAATATGTTACAATAGAGCTGGTCTGATGATGCAGTCGGAAGGTGGCCATAGGAACTCTTCAACGGAACAAGACAGCCGCGTCGTGTCCTTGGGCTCTTTTAATAGTATACAATGCATAAATCCATAAATTACACTATAAAAGTTACTATTTATAAAGGTTTTAAAAAAAATAAAAACTTATTTTCACCCTATTTATACATAACCGCACCCACAGTATAAAACAAACGCGACTTCATTCGCAAAAAATATCATTTTGATAATAAGAATAAGATTTTAATTGTCTTATCCTATTGTTTACGTTACGTCTTTTTGCCACTGGGCAAACCATAATATGTTAAACATACCGACCCTCAGGGTACATAGTAAGTATAAAATTCATTAAGTATCACAAATATAAAATTATGATAATATTATTCTGGTATTTGATTATGCTAAAGTACCCCTTTGATATAGCACGAGATGGATCATAACATTTCATTTTTGTTTGCTCTTTGATTCATAATATATCATCAAAGATGTGAAGTTTATTCTTATAACTTTTATTGTACTATATTTTTTTTATATCTAAGACAGTGACAAATAAGCATACGGCTCGCCTGATGGTAAACAATTGCCGTAGTTTGAGCACGCATGTAATAAGTATATTTTTATACTACCACTCTTAGTAGTACAAAACATCTACTAATTAACGCCTGGCAAACAAGCATATAGGTACGTGTGCTGATGGTAAGCTGTTACCGTAGCCTTAGCACATATTTTTACAGTTGATAGAAGTAGACCTATATCTGACAGATATAGGTCTACTTCTACCTTATCGATATACCTGGAATTGATAGCAAATACAAAAGTTGATGGAATACGAGCAAAGCAAATATCACAATAACTTAAGACAAACATTTCTTCTCGTAATGCCATAGTCGTTTTGCTTGTCAAAGCCCAGCCCGAAACTTTCTTGAAATCTATTTGTTTTATACTATTCATCATCAGCTAAGCCGAAAGATGTCCTGGACTTCTTTCTTCTTTTCACTTGATGGTAAGTAGTAACACCAGAGCCTCTAGACAAGTGGCATAAGCGATAGTCGAATCGAAAAGTCAAAAAAGAAAATGTATGAGATTTGACGTAAGTTTACGACATGATATCGTAGACTCACGTCAAATTCCATACATTTTATTTTTTGGCTTTTCGATTCGACTATCGCTCATGCCACTTGTCTAGAGGCTCAGGGCTTTATATAGTATAATGCTTGAGATGTGGAGGCTCCGACCTCCACTTGCCTGCTCGTTCGCGACACTATATAAGGAGCACCGGGGGCCGCCCAGCCCTTTTTTTCCATCTGCGAGCTGCCGTGCTCGTTAAGTGTGATAATCACTTTCGCTTAACGAACTTTGTGCCGAAGGAATACCTGAGTCTAGATTATAATAATACAACTTTTTTTTATATTGTGATTGTTAATCCGTAGGTGTTTCTTTTTTTTGTTAGATAACAAAAAAGAACAAATTGCACAGGTCGAAAAAAAAGAGGGCTACGTGACGTCCATACGTTTATACACGGATGATGAATTAGTCCACGCGGTCAAAACTAATTAACCATGTTACATGCTACCTTTCTTCTATTACATACTATAATAATAATATTTCAACTACTTTAGCTATGAGTACCAAATATTAGAATAGGCCAAGTGAAAACGGAATGTACCATCTACCTTTGTACGTAAGGTACCATCCTTTTAACGAGCTGTCATACGCAGTTTAATGAAAGGGTTTACTTATTATAATTATTGGGTAGGTATTGTATTTCGTAATTCGGTCGTTTATTTTATCTATATATTATATACTAAGAGTCGCCCGCGAATTCGTAACGCACATTTCCCCGATTTTGTAACATATCTCACTACTGTTCCGCTCCTATTCATGATAGCGTGATGTTATATAGCCTATAGCCTTCCTTGATAAATGCACTATTCAACAAAAAATATTTTTTCTAATCGAACCAGTACTTTCTGTGATTAGCGCGTTCAATCAAACAAACAAAGTCTTCAGCTTTATAATATTAGTATAGCTAACAGTGGTTACCATTATTTCTAAATACATACATTTGTTGTACACAAGCGGCCCTGACTTGACTCTGGTTTAAACATTTTTTTTCCATAAGAACCTTGTTATATATTTAGAAAACTCTTTAAAAAATTCGAATGAAATCGGTCCAGTCCTTCTCAAGTTACGGAGGATTTGCGTAACCAAGGGAAATAGGGATTTATTTTCATATGTAAGGAGATAAGTGTAGTAATATGGACTCCTGGTGAAAGATTTTTTTAAATTCAGTGGTTTTTGATTGATTGAAAAATAAAAATCTTTTCTGTTTATTATTATACATACATAATGTTATGATTTTCATGAGTATTTATGATTTTTATATTACAATTTCCGTATAAATGTAGTGATACTTGGAAATATGCAGCATATTTATACTGCGTCACTTTCCTTAAACCCCTCTCAATTTCAATGTGGAGCTTTCAGCGGACTCATGCCCGAGTTTAATCAAGCGATAATCACGTGAAAAGGTTGCATTATACATACGATACGTAGATATATATGTATATAAGGATTGATTAAAGAACCCAGAATCGAGGAACATGCATGGGGTTGGTGAATGTAGAGAAAGCGAATGAAGTATGTCTGGATCGAAGTAATTGGCGTACCAGTGTCTGCTGTGCAGGTCCTGGATTCGAATATTGAGTATGGCCAAAATTGATTATTGAGCTTTGACAACTTTAGGATAGGCCTGAAGTTTGGAAATTGACGATGTTTATATAACTACGGTGCCTTGAATAGCATATAAAACCGTTGGTTTTAAGCCTGACCTCTCTTCGAGGGTGAAGGAAGAACTTGCACTATACAATCTCCTGCGCAGATGATTGGACTCAGTCGAGGTTAACTGCCGTGACCGAAATTCGGATATGAGGACTTTATCCTACTACTAAATGTTATAAATGCGGAGGTTTAGGTGAATGTGTATTTGTTATTCAATCGATGAAATTTGGCGCATAAATAGTTTATGGTCTGGATTATCATCATCATCTCAACCCATAAACGTCCCACTGCTGAGCACGGGTCTCCTCCATAAATTTGGAGGGATATTAGCCTACTATACCACGCTGGCCAGACGGGTTGGTAAAGGGTTTTGTTTCGAGTTTTCCCTCTCTTGCAGTGGATATTGTCTGCCTGACTTACTCCCTTAGTCGACGGCGTCGACGTCGGTGTCTTACGACACCCACGGGATGCAATGGGGTGGTGACATTTTTATTCTAAATCCGTCACCACACGGACGTCTGGAATATAACATAGGCTAAATACTTATAATATTATCCCGAAAAAAACAACAATTGTACACGCGCTAAAGTCGCTACTCGTTATGGTATAACATGTAATTAGGTAAAAAGTATAACTTGAATACAGAAATGTAAATCTAGTTAAAACGGCTAAAATTCTTTTATACATTTTCTACAATTTTCTATAGCAAAGTGAAGTAAACTTCAAACAGAAATAGTGCGTGTAAAAATATCTGGTAATGATCCATCATTCGTTGAGAATTTATAAAATGTACGGCTTCACTATTTTACTCAAAGCATATCATTCAATGGAACACGTCATGTTTATTTATTTGATATCTGCAGTCGACCGTGTTTTATTAACAGGCCTGTTAGTTGTTTATAGAAACGTACCTATTTCAAAACAGAGGCGTTCTTCTAACTTATTTTTAAGACAGTCATTTATTTTACTAGACATAGGCATAGTGAAAGGAAGACTCTATATAGTAGGGACACTGCCCCATTATATCAAAATAAATACCTACCGCACAGGGCTATCGTGACCGCGGCTACTACGTTGCCAGCTCGTACTTGATTGCTAGCCGAATCGTGCCTTACTGTCCAGCCAAGACAAGTGACATTAACGGTAGTCCTAAACGATTTGACATAAGTTTACGACATTATATCGTAAACATATATCAAATCCCACATATTTGCTTCCTATTCTATTTGATTCTATTACCGTTTATGCCACTTGTGTAGAGGAGCTAAGCGTAGATGTCTATATAAACAGTTTATACACATAAACACACACGGTATCCTCGTAGTTCCAAGAAGAACAAAGTTTATAAAACCTCATTAGCCACTGTGGAGCTTGGAAATTTGTATTTTCAATTAAGTAGGTATGTTGTGTATTTTGACATAATGCTGCAGTGTCCTCACTGTATAGAGTTTTCCTTACACTATGGTATTTACCTAGGAGATTTCATCACCCAAATCATTAAATCTTTATTGATTGAATTCCCAAAAATGTCTTCTTCATCACTTGCGTTATTTAAGGAACCTTTGTGCAAAATTCCAAGATTGTAGTCGTAGCAATTCAGGGTCTTCGGTGATGGATCAGTCAGTACAAATAATTAAATATGTATTACTTAATATTAATTGTCATTTCACCAACCAAGAAGGTAATAATTTATGTGCAGATAATTAGTAATAATTTAGAGCACTCTGTATAAGTGCTTTGCAACACCTAAGTACATTTACATATCTATTAATGCTTATAATAGTCACCCAGCCCGATTTCGGTCACGGCGGCCAATTTCAACGGAGATTAGCCGACTGCGCAGGACACACTGTAGTACCTACACTAGTGCACTCCCTTATACCACTCACAATATTCTAAGGACACTTTCATCAGCACCTTGGTATGATCGTAACTAGGAATTCCATGAATATCTGGATACTCAGCCAACTATAGGGACCGCCTGACAAACAACCCAAATCCGTTATAAAGTATGCTCATGCAGCCTAACCCGATTAGAAGACTTTAGAAAGCTGATGTGCTGATTTTATGAGGGGAGAAAGAGCAGTGGCTCTACCTCGCCAAACCCCAACCTCTTTCAACTCACCTAATTATAGGTTAGACGACTGATCGCAGGTCATAAGTTATAAAAAACAAGTGCACGCACTATTCCTTCACTCTTCACTCTCGTAGTCCGATGGGACGACAATCCGACACGACTTGAGAGAGATCAGGCGCAGGACCAACTAGCTTTACGTCCTTTCCAAGGCAAGGAGGGTTCTTGCTGTGTTTAAAGAAAATGGTCACCCATAGACAGACCGACCGCGATAAGCCTGCTTAACCTTGCCGATCTATAGCATAATTACACTTACACTTAGCTACGAGCCCTTCATACTCATGCTAGTACTTAAAATAACACTGTAATAATGCAATGGATACCATTAGGTGATGTGTTAGAAGCCAATAAAATGATGGGCCAATCAGCTAATGGAGCTGTAATATATGGTGAATTTGTTTGCTGTAAACCCGATGTTGCAGATTTTCTTTGTTGCACGCAATGTTTGTTTGAACTAGAAGAAAACAATTTAACAAAATCCATCCACAATTCTTTTTTTGAAGATGCTTTATTGTAATAATAAACTAATCTTCAAAACAATACTAAATTAGCATAATTAGCTTGGAACCTGATTATTTTGTGCTTAGGTTTATCTATAGTATATCTACGAGTATATTCGCATTTAGGTTGATGTGTTTGACTACATGGTCGGTACTGCGCGGAGTGCTGTGGGATCGATTCCCACACGGAACATTTTTTTTATACAACCAAGGAGGCAAATACGCCTGATGTTAAGCAGTTACCGTAGCTTATGGCGGCTTGCAACACCAGGGCCGACGCCCGTTGCCGACCCTGTAAAAACCATATAACTCCTTTCTTAAAGAACCCCATGTTATCTCTCTATATCTCTGGGAAGAACGTGGCCGTAGGCATTATATTGAACAATTCCTCGGAACACAGCCTATTGTACAGCCTATTGTTTGATGCATAAATGGTTGTCCCGAGTCTGGGTGTACTTTATGTCCGTTAATTGCATGTTTGTTAAGTATGTACGTGTGTATGTCACTGAACACCTAAACTACTCGGCTGATTTTAATGAAATTTTGGGTGTGTATTCGGGTAGGGCCCCGGGTGGTTTAGATTCAGAATTGGACCCGGTAGGTGGCACTGCTGTCGGTATGTCAGCTATTCCTGGCAGTACGATTATGATAGATAGATATATAATATCATTATATATATACGGCCTATGTCCAGCAGTGGTCTTTTTTGGCTGAGTTGATGATATATAATATATAATTATATTGCCATTAACGAAATTGTAAACCTATGCTAAATCCTCGCTTATTGGTAAACAGTTACCGAGAAAATATTTTGTACTCTTTTGACCCTTGTTTACCCCTATAACTTGCACTATTTTATGAATATTACTTTTGTAAGGGCATAACCCAAGCAACGAGTTATAGTTTAATATGTTAAAAGCAGAGGATTGTCGGATATCCTATTAAAATGACTTTGATCCGTTTGGCCGCCACAGCGCCGCTCCGTGTTTCCCTAAATCCTTTGATTTAGGCGACTTTAATTAACTTGTCTTTACTATTAAATGGCTGTAATCACATTAATGCTGTTCATATTTTGCATGGAAAAGTTTGTAATCTTATTAATAAATACTATTTTTCTAATAAAAATTATATCCTCTCTATATTATCCTCTCATGGCTCTTTTTAAGTCAAAATATTTTATTAATGTCCTACCATTCACAGTGGAACGCAAATACCTAAATAAATTTATTGGCAAATGCCAGTCCAAGTGACGTGTACAAGGCAAAATATTTTATGATGTCATACAGAATTACCGTCTTGCATCATTTAGAGTGGTAAATGAATTTTTCCGGTCTTTTCTTTTAAATTATATTGACAGAGTTGTTCAAATAGCCCAAAGATATAGTGTTCCTAAGCCTTTGTCGCGATCTAACGACTCCGACTTATAACGTGCCTTCCAAAGCACAGACAAGCTCAAATGAACTACTATGCGAAACTGATGATTATAGATAATTGCATGATCTACAATTTTGTATGACCTAATTTTATGATGAAACTTACAGTTTGGCAGAAAAACGCAAAAAAAAAACCATTCGCGAACTTTGACCTTGAACATTTTTATAATAGTGTTATAAATTAAACGTAAAATCCCAAACATTCGTACTAATTTTCAGCCGTATTCGATTAATGTAACCTTACTTACCAACTTAATTTGAGATAACTTGACCGACCTAATAATAATAATATATGCATATTATAGTAGTCGTGGCATATACTAGTCTAGTGTGGGTAATAAAACTATATTATGTCTTCATGAAAAATAAATAGCGATATTACAAGAATATCTGCCCCTCTAGACAAGTGGCATAAACGGTAGTCGAATCAAAAAGTCAAAAAAACAAATGTATGGGATTTGTCTGAACAACTTATCTATAACTAACGGAGCCTAGTAACTATCGCGAAACAAAGACTCTTTTTGCGAAAAGTTTCCATGATTTTCATAACAACGATTGTGCTAAGTTAGAATTATCGAACCCGGATACTTTATATGATTTAGGCTCGCATAAATATTTTATAACGGTTTATGCTCGGCCGACCTCCACATTTGTTAACATGTACAAGTTATGAATTTCGTCCGAAAGAATTCCAATATACCAGGTACAGGATAATATTAAATCAGAGTTTTGTCTATCCTTCTAATTTGTCACGCCTCGGTATAATTTTGGACTACTGGATATAAATCGTTTATCATCTTGTTTTCAATCATCTTGATAAGTCAGGGAAGTTTACTGCTAAAATATAAGGTAGAGCAAAGAAGCAAGCTCGACTGGAAAGGGACACAGTGTGGTTTTCAGTAAAATGGGGGTCCTTCTGCTGGTAGCTGCTGCGTTGTATATCTTCTTGCATATAATTAGATTTAATTTCCAGAACTTTCCATTTATTCAGCCGAAAGAAAACAATACATACTTACGCGTATCACAAAGATTTCCACAGGATTTTGTTCCGAGCTACCCTCATCCATCGCCTGTCTGCAACCTTCCTTATTTATATACATTTTTATAGAAATAAAACAACGTCTTATAAATAAATCATTTTAATAGATTTTCTTGGTAATTATTTAATGAATATCCTCTGAATTACAAATAGTCTATTTTAGATTTAAGTAGGCCGCAGTCACTATGGGGTACTAAAGAACCCCATTTTTCTCCATCAGAGGTAACTATAACCTCTTAACCATTCTTAACATGTTAGAGCAATACACAACTCTGTATATAAAATTCAAAGACTAGAATACTGATCCCGATAGGGTTTTAAAAACCCCTCTAGTAATGTCATCATTATACTGGCCTATCGCAGTCCACTGCTGGACTGCCTCTCCGATGTTCGGCTTCTGGCATCCCACTGTTCCCAGCCACTAGTTGAAGTTTGTTCGCATAGAAACAGCGCGGACAGGGGCAGCAGGAGTGTAGGTCCTCGTGGTGAGCACGCCACGTCTTATCGACGCGCATGACGAGCAGGTAGGCGCCCTGTGTAATCTACTGAAGCAGCTACTATTCGTGCCACGGCGAGTGATCCCGTTAACTCCCACCATTTCTGTAACAATAAATAAATGTTTTTTTCATATTTTTTTTTACCTATGACATAATATTATTAAGCTGAAGAGTTTGTTTGGTTGAACGCGCTAATCTCAGAAAGTACTGGTTTGATTAGGAAAATTCTTTTTTTATTGAATAGTGCATTTATCCAGGAAGGCTATAGGCTATATAACATCACGCTATGATCATTAGGAAAGGAGCAGTAGTGAGATATGTTGCAAAATCGGGGAAAATATTCTAAATTACCACGCGGACGCAGTCGCGGGCGACCCGTAGTGATATCATAGTTTTAAAACAATATGTCCGAAGTATTAATGAACGCCTACATGAAGAACAATTTGGCATATTTTCCATTAAATAAATAATACCGAAAGAAAATTTATTTTTAGAAGGCCATTTATAATATGCTAGAAATGGCATCACAATTGGTGCGCAGATGTTTTGTGCTCTAACAAGAACGAAAATCAATTTATTTCTGATTGACATAATTAATATTAGTCTAAGAGGGCTCGTAGATAAATAATAGTCTCGCGGATCGAAAGATCTACAAATTTGCCACGGTCAGCACGTACTTGGGTGACAAACAATACGGCCCGCCTGATTTTAAGCAGTTACCGTAGCCTATGGACGCTTGCAACACCAAAGGTATCATTTACGTGTTGCTTACCCATTTTTTACACTAGGGTTTTAAGATAAAGTATTCTTAGGATAGGAAAACGTTTCATTCAAAACGCATCAACTTTGTGGAATTGATATAAATACCTTATAGCCTTTAATCGGAGCACGATAATTATGTATTTGCGACCAAAATAGGGATAACAATAATCATCATCTCAACCCATAAACGTCCCACTGCTGGGCACGGGTCTCCTCCAAACATTTGGAGGGATATTAGCCTACTATACCACGCTGGCCAAGGTTGGAATAGGGTTTTATTTCGAGTTTAGTTTGGTATAGCAAACGTCCATAGGCTACGGTAACTTCTTAACAAAATGTGGGCCGTATACTTGTTTGCCACCCAAGTAGTATAAAAAAAATGTACCTGGTCTTAATTGAAGAATTTCTCAGAGTATTTTTTTCAAAGGTCAACTTTAACATTTTATTACAAAAGTTTAGCAAGATGGAACTTTGTTAGTCAAGTTTTTCGACTACCGGTTCTGTCTAATTTGCCGTTGTTTTGCATTTTATTTAACGTCAATAATAAGGTACCTTTAGTCAAAGAAGGTATTATAGACGGCGTTTTGAAAGATACGTCATCCTATCCCAGGGTTACTGCCATCTTAAAGCCCTGGTGTAAAAAAATGGGTTGGCAACACGCAAGTGATACCTCTGGTAATGCAAGCGTCTATAGGCTACGGATACTGCTTAACATCAGGGGGGCCGTATGCTTGTTTGCCACCAAAGTAGTATTAAAAAAAAAAAAAAAAAAAAAACGTAAAAACTACTGAACGGATTTGAATGATATTTGGCACAGAGATAGATTATGGTCTGAAATAACACATATGCTACTTTTTACAGCGATAACCGACATCAACAACAACCACAGCTAGTTTTAAATAAACTAGCTAACCCGCGAACTTCATGCCACCATTATTTTTTCCTTTTCATTTTCTTCTATACAAACCTTGTCCTGACAATAACAAACACAAAAAAAGAATTATCTAATTTGGTGCTCTCAATCGGAAGTTATGCGCGTAAATACATTTGGAGGGTTTCATTTTCATTTACATACTCGTAGATGCCGAAGTAACTCGGTTTGTATGTAGGTATGTGTGTTTATTTGTTACTTTCTTCACGACTAATTGTCGAAACGGATCTTAATGAAATTTGGCAAGGAGATAAATGGTGTCCTGAGGAAGGATTTTAATCGCTATATACACATGTACGCGAGCAACAGCTAAGAAAGAAAAAAAAAAGATGTAAGATGTCAAATTACCTAGCTTTAGTCAAAGCTTTAGTCAAAATCAAACTCATTTATTAATTTAGATCAAATACATGATACTTAGGCTGCGGTTCCACTGAGGCGGTGCGGACCGCGATTCACCAATCGGAGGGGGGGCTGACCTGTGAAAAGAGGTAGGTGTGTGGATTTTAAGCCTTAAGTCGATTTGAATCGCTCCGCCTCGCCGCTCCGCCTCGCCGCTCCGCCTCAGTGGAACCGCAGCCTTATAAACGTCATAAAAACAAATGCCATCATACTTTTAAGTTAAGTTTATCATAGTCATTATCATCTTATTAAATCGCTATGAATACGTCATAATACCGTAATAGGATTCTAAGATAGGGTCTATAACCTTAAGAACGCATCCTTAAATGTACAACAGGGACCTGATTTTTATAAAAAGCTGTTCTAGTCATTTTAATAAGGTTCTAAGTTGTTAACTGGCATTCTTATTTTACTTCACTTATCGATTCTATCCTGATATATATATGTATATAAAGAAATAAAGCTAGACACGTGTTTCATCTCAAGTTCTCAACACGACCCGTTGAAGGGTCGGAAGCGAATGAAAAATGAGTGACATTAAACCATGCTCAGTTATTCTTGGTACACCTTTTTACATATATTCAAATGTATTATAGGAATAAATAAGATGAGTTTATAGATATTGTATTTTTATAAACTTGTTCAGGTGGGGTTTCACAGACGATACGGATCTGGGCTGTTCATGCGCTGTAACCCAAACAATGTCCCACCACACATAATTTCCTGCATGCCCTAACACCTGAATGCAAGAGGACTTGATGGCTGCCTCCGCCAAAGCAGTTATTGTAGCTGAATTTTGGGCCGCAATAATATAAATCTATACTAATATTATAAAGCTGAAGAGTTTGTTTGGTAACGCCCTAATCTCAGAAAGTACTGGTTCGATTAGAAACAATCTTTTTTTGTTGAATATTGCATTTATCCAGGAAGGCTATAGGCTATATAACGTCACGCTATGAACAATAGGAGCGGAGCAGTAGTGAGATATGTTGCAAAATCGGAGAAATATTCCTAATTACCACGCGGCCGAAGTCGCGGGCGACCCCTGAAGAAGATAGTTATTTTATACAAGTTACAGTAGAGTATATGCTTGTGTTTAGTTAATTTTGAAAATGTTATGCAATGTTTCGCATTGCTTGCTTATAAGTCATGTAGATTTATTTCATTTAGATGTAGATTATTTTGCTTAGAAGTCATGTAGATTTTGATCAGAAAACATATCATAAAAATGTTGATCTTTTCTGTATTTAGCTTGTATAGTCGAATCAAATATAAAAGAAAGCAAATCCCATATATTTGCTTTCTATTCTATTCGTTTCGACTACAGTTTATACTATTTATCTAGAGGGAGAGGTGAGCCGTACCTATGCATGTTTTCCCCTTATTGGTACTCGTATTAATAATACAGTTAACTATCTATCAGACTAATAGAAATTTATGCAAAATCACAAAGAACATGATTTGTGTTTAATGAAATAAATTTTGAATATACATATATTATGTGGTAGGTGTTTTATTTAATCTTGGAATATCATATAATATCCTGAATTTCGGTCACGGCAGCGAATATCAACGGAGACTAGCCATCTGTGCGGGAGATATTATAATGCACAAGTGTGTGTGTGTGTGTGAGTGTGCGCAAACACAAGTGCACTCTTTGTTCCTTCACTCTCCTAGTCCGATAGGACGACAAACCGACACGACCAGAGACAGATCAGGCGTCGGACCAAGGGCTTTACGTGCTTACCAATGCACGGGGGTGTAAGCACCGCCAACTTCCAAACTCCGAGCATCTATAGTGAATTTCAAGACAGAAATACCCAATATCAATTTAAGGCATGACCCGGGAATCGAACCCGCAGTCACACACATCGACCACGGAGCCACCGAGGCAGTTATTCCTTTCATCCTTATTAATATTATAAATGTGAAAGTTTGTAAGAATGGATGGATGGATGGATGTTTGTTACTCTTTCACGTAAAAAATACTGAACGGATCTGGATGAAATTTGGCACAGAGATAGAATATGGTCTGGAATAACACATAGGCTTTTTACAGCGATAACTGACATCCACGCGGGCGGAGCCGCGGGCAACAGCTAGTATATAATATGTCTATCAACTCTTATTCGCCGTCTCAAGTATCGGCCTTAAACAGTATATTTTGTGTAACATCTACTTACGCATATTCTGTTAGCGTTAACGTTGATCCTTAATAATGCCTGTGAAAATATTTGCTCATGTTCTTTAAGCCTTAACGTTTATCTAACTTTTCAGAATTACCTTTTTTCGAGACATAAAATAAGGTAAGTAAACATTTTGTAAAAGACTACAAAGTTGCT
Organism: Trisateles emortualis; assembly: GCA_947095525.1. Classification (NCBI taxonomy): domain Eukaryota; kingdom Metazoa; phylum Arthropoda; class Insecta; order Lepidoptera; family Erebidae; genus Trisateles; species Trisateles emortualis. The sequence goes on along the minus strand of OX352735.1, from coordinate 7,522,406 downwards.
TTTTTTTATATAACTAACAAGCATACGGCCCACCTGATGTTAAGCAGTTACCGTAGCCTATGAATGCTTGTAATACCAGAGGTATCACATGCGTATTGCAAACTCATTTTTTACATCAGCGCTTTAAGATGAGAGTATCCCTCGGTTAGGAACACGTTTCTATCAAAACGCATCCCTGAATGAGCGCTGGAGACCTGTTAAGCAGTTACTGTAGCCCAAGATGGTTGCAATACCAGGGGTATCACTTCCGTTTTGCGGACCCAAACATTTTGACTCACTGGAGATAAGTCGTGAGTAAAGGAATACGAGTTAGTGTATTCCTTTACTCACGACTTATCTCCAGTGTGTTATCTCCAGAGTAGGAGTCGCCACCCGTCAGTTTCTCTAATTGGTCATTTTTCCTAACTCGTCAGTTTCCATATTCGTCAGTTTTTAGATTTCGTTAAGTGGCACTGTGTGTGTGGTGTTCTGTAACCAACCAATCAAAATCAAAGTCAAATGCCAAATAATATAATATATATTTTTAAATTCCAATATTCTTATTTGATTATACCTCTAGGGCAAGTTACCTAATCACTATTGTGTGATTTTTCAACAAAAGCGAAATCAAAGCGCTGGTGGCCGAGTGGGAAAGTAATCAACTTGCACGCAAGAGGTGTGAGTTCGATCCCGGGTGGCAGTACCAATGTGAATTTCACTTTGTGGAGTTTATATGTTCTTATCAAATGATTAGTCATCTGCTAGCTATGAAGGAAAACACATGTCTTAGAAGAAATTCTAAAGACATGTCTGATTCACCAACCCGCATTAGGCTAGCGTGTGTGAATTACGGCCTAAACCCTCTCTCTTGATAGAGGAGAGGAGACTCGTGCTGTAGGACATATGTGGTTTGCTATAATTATTATTATAACAACAAAATAAGCTCAATGAGGTAAATGAAGTTAATGAGCTGAACCAGGCTGATTAACTCATTGATATCAAAATGTATAATAAAAAATGAACAGTTCTCAAAACTTCATCAAACAATTACAAAAACAACATTAACATTGTATTTTCTTATATTCCTTTTTCGCACACCTACTGTTCAAAATTGAAATTCATATCTCAGTGAATACATTCTCAAATTAATTAAAGGCATTATCTTTACTAATATTATAAAGCTGAAGAGTTTGTTTGTTTGGTTGAACGAGCTAATTTCAAAAAGTACTGGTTCGATTAGAAAAAAAACTTTTTTTGTTGAATAGTGCATTTATCTAGGAAGGCTATAGGCTATATAACATTACGCTATGATCAATAGGAGCGGAGCAGTAGTGAGATATGTTGCAAGATCGGGGAAAATATTCCAAATTATCACGCTTACGAAGTCGCGGGCGACCCCTAGTAATATTATAAAGCTGAAGAGTTTGTTTGTTTGGTTGAACGCGCTAATCTCAGAAAGTAATGGTTCTATTAAAAAAAAATTGCAAAATCGGGGAAATTTACGTTCCAAATTACCCCCCTGGTGTTTAAATAAATTAATTATGCATAACATAATACATGTAATAGATACCAGCAGCTTTCCTTAAAGTAACGAAAATTTGGAGCGCGTTTGAAACTGAGTTGCAATTTATAGTTAGTTATAAATATATGTAGTTTTCATAATTACTTTGTGAATCTATTCAAACTAAAGGTTGAACATTCATAGAAATAGACATTTATTTGCAGGAGCATGTTCTACAAAGCTCTTAATAAAAAATAATGTAAATGTTACTGATTGAAAATAACTAAGAAGAAACCCCGGTTGATAAACTAAGAAGAAAAAGGTTCACCAGGGTGTTGCTGATCCAAACGTTTATAAACACCTAGAGGTCGTACTTTGACGTCTCAATAGTGATTTATATTTCGATGGTCTAGAAGACAAGTGTGCTTATTACAAAATTTTGATAATTTAATATTTTAATGCCAAATGTATTAAATAAGCATGCTTATTGTTTGGCATTAAAATATTAAATTATCAAAATTTTGTAATTAGCACATTTGTCTTCTAGACCATCGATTTTATCTTAATTAAAATTTGTAAGTCGAAAGATAAAGTTCATTATTAGGATAAAGATTTTTTTTTCTTAAATAGATTTACATTTCACTTTCCTAGTTTAAAAAACGCTATTAAGATGTCCTGGTTCCCTGGACGATCACAAGCGGTTCACCAAAATACCACTTAAAATAAACCCATAAAAATCAATTGACAAGAGATGCTTATAATGAATTTATTAGCAAAGCCTGATTACAGCAACGGCGCGATACTTTACTACCAAAATAGAATATCGACCGATCATTAAATTACCATCATATCAAGTGCAACACCCACTGAACAGACTACGTAAATGACTGACAAAATTCAACCAGAGGATAATTTATTAAACCACCAATACAATAGAGCACACAAAAGAAAGATCATGTTATACTGGGTATTACTACAAATGACGCAAGCAAACAGTTTGAGATGAGCCCCATTACCACGTAAATGAGCGGAATGATTGATATAGTCCAAATAAGAATTCTATTGAAAAGGCCAAAGTGAAAATGTATTGTTCAGTTTCGTATCTTTGTTATAACTAGCGTTAAGCACGAAAATGTTAAATTAATCTGTTTGTTAAGCACCTACCTAATGACACTTATTTATAATGATATTTTTTTAATAAGAAATATCCTACTAATATTATAAATGCGAAAGTTTGTAAGAATGGATGGATGGATGGATGGATGTTTGTTATTCTTTCACGTAAAAACTACTGAACGGATCTGGATGAAATTTGGTTTTTACAGCGATAACCGACATCCACGCGGGCGGAGCCGCGGGCAACAGCTAGTAATAAAATAAAATAATAGTGAGCAAGTCCGACTGGAGAATGACCTCCACAGTGCAGAAGATCACAGCCAAATGACTACACACAGCGGTGTAGTTGTGATCCTGTGTGTACAGATTTCCAGTGCGTGCGTTTTATACAAAACATTTTCCTATCCCAGGGAAATTCCATCATAAAACCCTGGTGTTTATTTTTGGATCGGCAACACACAAGTGATACCTCTGGTATTGCAAGCGTAGCGTAGTGCTTACCATCAGCGGGCCGTATGCTTGTTTGCTACCTAAGTAGTAAAAAAATGGGGCAGGTCTATGTCCAGCAGTGGACATCTTTTGGCTGTGATGACATCTTCGATCGGAACTAAAATCGGAATTAATTTTAATTTAAGATCATCATAAATAGTTAGTATTATACTTTTTGCGCCAAAGGTAAAGATAGAAGTGCCCACGCGAATATACTTATTCTTGTTCGCCACGCTACATGAACATTCCATACGTATTAGTAAAACATTGATTTTTCCAAATGAATAACTTCTTATAAATCAACACAATATATTTCTCGTTTCATTGCGTATCATGGACAGACTTTTTCCTTCACGCCGATTACAAATGATATGTTGAAATCTACACAGTACTCTGTTTCCATTAGGCGAAATCATTCAGATATTCCGGGAATAGGTAACATCAAAGAGTACAGTTAAATAAAACGATTGACTCCGATGGAAATCAATCTGTCGCCCTTAGAAACGGTAATCGAATAGATATACAATCAGAAATTTTGTATTGTCTGCATTTTATATCGATATTGTTTTGATATTCGATATCTATAAGAGAGGTAGGCCACCATACTAGCGAGCAAGCTGGGGAAGGACCTCCACCTTACAGAAGACCACAGCCAAATAAGTATACCTACACAGCGGTGTAGTTGTGTTCCTGTGTATGAGTACAGGTCTTTAGCGCTCATTTAGGGATGCGTTTTGAAAGAAACTTATTCCTATCCCAGGGATACTCTCATCACAAAGCCCTGGTGTAAAACAATGGGTTGGCAACACGCAAGTGATACCTCTGGTATTGCAAGCATGTACTACTAACTACTTAATATCAGGTAGGCCGTATGCTTGTTTGCCACCCAAGTAGTATAAAAAAACTAAGGAATAAACTGATTGCATAATGCTGTAGATAGGTAAAGATGAATCGATATACATATATAGGTAGTAAGCGATGGCTGGCAAGCGAGATTGCGGTAGACCCAGACAGAGTCTACGGCAGCATTGAGTTGGACTCATTTAACGAAGATAAAAAGGGAAAAAGGAGGTATTTAGTGGGACAATACGGGCTTACAATACAAATAAATAAAAATAAAGGTTTCTAAGGGGTCAGCAACGCGCGACTGACACCCCAAGTGGTGTTGCAAACGTCTATAGCTATTAGCGCAACGAGGGAAACTATAATGTCTAGCAATCGTATCAACAGATTTTAATCATAATTAAAGTGCTATCCATTCGAAGTAGGGCTGGTCGCTAGTCATCTATCTATGACGTAAATTCACAGCATAACTTTCATTTTATTCACGTATAATCTAGATATTTTCATAAGCAAGCTTATGAAAAAATGTTTCTGCGTCATCCACCCTCTTTAAATTTTGATTCAATGAGGCAATTGCCACGACCTACAACACCGACGTTTTGACCTTTTTTTATGTAAAATAAACCAGATTAAATTATTCCCAGGGACTTTTTTTTTGTACGGAATAATGATGATCACAGCGGTAGCCGAGTGGAGAAGTACCTGACCGACCGAAAGTTCTAATGAGAACTTTTCAGCAACAAAATTCGTTGCGCAGTTAAGAAGATTTATGCGGACATAGGGACAAACAATGGGAAGCAACTTTGTTTTATACAATACTACTACCTTTTTCCCGTGGTTTCACCTGCGTTAAATTTGAATTTCGTCACATTTTATGTTACTGATGCCATACTCCCTTTTAGTCGTTAATAAATAGTCTTTCTCAATAATTGGGCTATCGAATTCATATTTATTTTTATCAAATCAGACTGGTCGTTGCAGAGATCAACGCGTTGAAACAAATAAAGAAACTGCCTATCTATAATATACGAGTAAGTATAGATTTAAAACGGTGATGATCACATAAACTATGTTTGATTCAAAGAAGTATGTAATACGAAGCCATTTTTAACACCAAAATGAATCACCAATCACGTAATAATAAACGCAAAGAGTATTTCATCGAGATCAATATCAATGCGGTACGATTGCTATTCATCTTCGAATGTTTACAAACTCACTAGATTATTTTTGCTGGCAGAAGGCCAGGTTAAGAATGCCTTGAGGGCGTTATATGACGACTAATAGCGATTGAATTCATCATTCATCATTGATCAAACAATCAAACTTAAAATTTGTTAAAATTTCACGATTTTTTTTACACTAATAGGGTGGCAAACAAGCATACGGCCGCCTGATGTACAGCAGTTACTGTAGCCTTTGGATGGTTGCAATACCAGAGGTATCACTTGCGTGTTGTGGACCCAAACATTTTAACATCAGAGTTATGGACTAGAGTATTCTTGAAATAGGAAAACGTTAATTTAAAACGCTTTCATCGATAAATGAGTACTGGAGGTATGTCGTGAGTACAGGAATACAACTACATCACTGTGTGAGTGGTGTTCTGTAAGATCAGGGATTAATCGGAAAAAGTTTTTTTATTTTTATTGATAACCCAAAAAGCTTGTAATTAGATACAAAATAAGAATATAATTTGACAAACAGAGGAGAATACTTAATTGTTTAATCTTTTGTTATCTTTATATACTCATCTAAATAATTTAAATTAAAAAAAAAACCTTTGCCGTATTGAAGAAGAATCAATACAGCAAGTTGTAGAATTTTCAAAAACACTAAAATCTTCGTTCGTAAATCACGGAGTTCTGCGGTAACAAACATTTTAAAAAAATACACACTAATTTATAATCTCTACTATTTTGAAGTCGGTTAATAAATAAAAATCAATTGCCACTTATATGACGGATCATCACTTGAGAACGGCTCGACCCATTTGACTGATTGTTTTTCATTGTGTTCATAATTGCCGGGACAAGGTTTGTATGAAATTATTTAATTGAAAAATTCAAGAGAACAGAACATTAGAAAGGTATTTTTCTATGAAAATCACAATTGAAAAATACAACTGGTAATGTGACCAGCCTTTTAGGCACTTTTGCCCAGAGCTGCGGCTTCAATAAGATATTTATAGATGAATTCTTTTAAAGACAATAGCTGATTGGTTGTAAGTAGCTTAAAATAAGCTTTTATTTTAATAATTATGTTGGCCCTGGTACATTTATCTATAAGATTAAATTGGGAAACCATAACACAGACTTCTATATTAATAATCGCTTAATGATCTCCAAGATCTCCTTTTCATCTTACGTCATACTTATTTAAGGCACTTACCAGACATTTGAACTCCTTCGCAGACACTAGACCGATGTCGCGACGGGGTGTCAAGTCGGATCCGAAATAAGCACGCAAAGGCCTAAAATAAAAAAGGCGTCATTACATAAATATGTAGAACAAGACAATGAGAAAATCATAATTTATAGAAATCGAACGGTTGGTGACTAGGCAAGCAAGCATCTTACAAAATCCGCAGCCAAATATGACACACAGTGGTATAGTCGTATTTCTAAGCATGAGTTTTAATACGAGTAGGTCTTCAGCGCTCTTTTAAGGGAAACGATTTATTATCCATAACATAAAAGTCTGCTGTTAGACCTAGGGTCGGCCACGCGCGAGTAGTATCTAGGTTCTAGGGGCTTACACGGAGTTATACACTTTATATAGTTCTCCCTCTTCCTCGCTCAAACAAGTCACGTTTTAACACATAAGCCTTCTGGTATTCAAGTTTCATAGGCTACGGTAACTTACTACCATCAGGCGGGCCGTAAGTTTATATAATATAATGTCTCAGCAGTGTCTTTATACATTTATTTGTCACAGAATGTCTCTCAAATGCATTACACTATCATTCAGTACCTTGTTGACGCGATCGAAATACGAGGTATCATAGCAGTGTGATATGTTTAACAAACTAAATAAAAGCATGAATGTAAAAAGTCAAAAGAAAGTGGAACAAGCGGTGAACTTGAAAATGTATGACTTTTTTATAAGTTCACTAGTTCAACAACCTAGTTCAAAAATATGAAAGGTAAGAAAGTAAGTTTTAAGTGCTTGAGGGAATCAAAGTTTTTCTTTAATATGCTTTGTCAATTTTTTGTTGCTATTTCTTCAAACCTATTTTTTTTCCAAAACCGTGTTTATTCTAGAGCTAAATTACTTTTAATTTTCTTTTTTGTAATTGTCTGTTATCAGGTCCATTTTTGCGAATCAGTTCGACATTTGTCAGTAATTTGTAACTTTAGTTGACTACCTTCAAACTTCGGTATCTTATTGGTATATTACTTTAGAGTCTATTTAAATTTAATGTCTTTATTTTATAAGTATTGTTAAATTTATTAGTAAGCGTGCTATGAAGATTTATGTAGGTAGTTACGCGCATTTTAAATAACTTTGTCACCCTGTCTGTCGTTAATATAGATTAGCAGAAGATGGAGTACTGAAAATATTGCAGATAACTTCGATTTCTAATTAGATAAATTAATTATCATTATCATCTTCTAGCACTTTTACCAGTTATTTATATTTAATTCTGGTATAACAAGTGCCTAAAGGCTACGGTAACTAAAGAAAGAAAGGAAAGAATTTTGTTTACCACTGTTTTCCGAGAGACAATAGCATGGGGTTCTTCAAGAAAGGAGTTATAAGGTTTCTAAAGGGTCGGCAACGCGCGAGTAACTGCTTATCATCAGGCGGGCCGTATGCTTGTTTGCCTCCTTGGTAGTATAAAAAAAAGTAAAATATCAAAAAAAGTTTCGAGTTTGAGTTGAGTTTGGACGGCAATCCTACACGATTATTAATCCTATATTATTAGGCAGTCACCATCACCTATGTATATGTTGACGCTTGCAATACCACAGGTATCATTTGTGTGTTGCCGAGCTCAAAATTTGAATAATAGGGTTTTATGAAGTAGTATTCCTGGGATTGGAAAACCTTTTGTTAAAATCACGTTCGTTAATAATATAAAGGAAACCTGTAAAGTTGTGTTAAAATTAAGTTTATCTTGCTTCATCACCTTCTCAAATAATAGGGGTTCAATTAATAGGAGAAATGTAATTAAATGCTTTTAGCTTTAATGACGTACATGTAATTATCAGGTTGTGATTAAAGCTAGCGTCAACGTTGGTTTGGCAAATTTCCTGTTAGAGTCAATACTTAACTATGTCACTTTGTTCAGCACTACGTTGATATTAACATTTTTTGAATCTATTCAAATCAAATCTCTTTATTTGTGAAACATTGGTTGGAGGTGTAACATTAGTGATAGTAGGTACTCTATGCTTTGCCATCAAGGCATACAAATAATAGCAAATTAGGTACTATAAAATACTTAAAACTAATCCATTACTCGTATAGCATAACATCCAGTCTTAAATTGATTTATCTTTTAGAAATTAATCCACCCTATAGTAACATTTCTCAAGCAAGAACTAATGAAGTGCCTTTTTAAATTTAAGGAGAGCATTGAATTAATGATTTGAAGGTGGAGCCTGTTCAAATCAAATCAATATTGGTTTGCGAATATGGGTACAATACTCGTAGTATAATTAGGTCTTACAATGTGTTAGGTTTCTCCTTTAGGCATGCAAATATTTTTGGAATACAGAAGATTAGTCAGCTCATTGTACCTACATGTTAAAAATATAAAATTTAGGAAAATTTTATAGGTACACAGACATTACATAGATTCAGACGACACAGCGATACATTTTGTTCATTTATAATTCATTTAAATTCAAAATTCAATACAATTCAGATGCAATAATTAATCGTTTATTCTCATTATCCGATGGGACGGCAATCCGAGACAACCGGAATGAGACTTCACGTGCTTTCCGTGGCAAGGAAGAACACATCATTATGAGCTAGCAGCCCAACTGAAAAAAGATTTTTAGATGACCACTCGGCCTAACTAAACAATAAAAAACCGGTGTAGGTATGCTCGGGTGCATGAGTACCTATAAATATGTCCTTGCAGCGCTCATTCATGTACATGTTTTAAATAACATTACATAGCATTTTTTTCAAACGAGTATACAGAGTTTCGCTATGTCAAATTCCATGTACCTACATAAGATCTTTTTTTTTATTTTCTTTTTATAGGCATCAAGCCCTTAGTCGCAAATGACTTTACAAACATACAATTAACGGATACAAAGTACATCCAGTTTCGAGAAAACCATTTTCCAACCATGGATTTCATATGTTTTTGTACTGTGTACAACTCGCAGCGAAGTAGTAAATGGCGGGGTAACCACTTTAGCCACTGAACCAACCGTGCAGTCAAATTTATATATTATATCTATAGCAATTGTCATACACCTGATACCCAGACAACATGCTGGTATTGAGAATTCATTCGCTCTATATACTACCACTATGCCACAGAAGTCATTAAATTTCCAGGAACAGTTGATAATTACTGTTTGAAGCTGTGAATTTTCAACCTGTTTATTCATAGAGCAATTGAAAGTGTAAACCTCTAAATACCGACCGAAACTAGTGATCTTAAAGCGGTTCTCGGATGAAATTCGTCTGAACACAAAAACGAACTCGAATGCGAGAGTCGCATGCACCACTCTCACTTGCCATATCTCCATTTTTCCCGTGATCTGTAAACACAATTACTATTCCAATGCTCAAAATTTTAATACATCTATTATACCTTTGAGTACAATTTTGAACTTAACAAATTAAGCTTGACCCCTTATATTTACATACGTAACTATCTAAATATTTAAATAAAACGGTCGGTTAAAATTAATCACACCAGTTATCAAGTTTGTACCGCACTACACACACAGTATTTATTTAGTTAAAAATAATGGCTTACTATAATAAAAAGTTAGTAGTAGTAAAGGTTCACTGGCTCATAGCCAGGTGCATTCGCTGTTCGGTAAACGATCAGCGGGTTAAGCAACGAAAGGTGCGGTAACCCTATAGATGGGTGACCGCATAGTGGTATTCCATCTGAGCGTCTCCGTGCTTCGGAGGGCACGTTAAAAGTCAGTCCCGACTGTTAACATTCGTTAGATCATGACGGAGGCCTAAATATGGGCGATCTAAATAACTCTGTCACCAGGTTGACCATTAATAAAAATACAGTACTGAAACCTTTACAGTAGTAAAGGTTTCAGTACTGTATTTTTTTTATACTACCAACTATGCAAACAAGTATACGGCTCGCCTGATGGTAATTAATTGATTCGCCTGGGTTAAACAATTTTTTACCCTTTTAGGGATCAAATTTTCAAAAATCCTTTCTTAGCGGATGCATAGGTTATACAATATTGCTATATTCGAAATGTTTGCTTTCTAGACTTAGTAGTATTGTCTGTGTGTACAAACAATTTTACATACCTATTTATGATTATGATATTAATAAAAGATAGCATCTGAGTACCTACTCCTATTGTCTGTTATATCATAATTCGTTTCGGTGTCAATAATATCTGTAACCGTCAACTTTTCTAATGATTTTGCTTTTAATGGCTTTTATCGTAGGACGTCGTAGGTACCTTACATAAGTTATGTTAAATTTACATGCAGTACGAGTAGACTGCAGACTGAATTAGCTATTTCTGAGCGCAGAACACATTTGAAAGATCAACATTCTGAGAACAGAACCATTAGACGCTAATGGTTATTTTATCGCAATCTGTATCTTATGAAAAAGTCTCATGTTGTAACTGGAAATGAGTTTTATAGTTGCCGTCTCTACAACGTTCTTTAAAGACTCTAGGGCGTTCTCAGAAGTAAGATTCGTACATAAATCACTTTTCAGAGAATAAGGTCAAAAGAGCGAAATGACAAATGATCGCAAATAGTCAAAAGAGCAGAATATCAGAAGCGCAGAACATCAAAAGCGCACAATGCCTAAATCGCATAATGTCAAAAATTCTACTTAAACGGGCTAACTGCTCGGAAATATCGATTGTTACTTCCGAGCAGTTGTTACTTTTTCAAGTGTACCCTAGAAATTATGTCTGTTATCCTCGTAGGCGGTCACAGTTCTAACATAACCTAACGCAATAAAATATACACAACACCTAACATTACCCAACCAATGCTGGGTAAACTATAGAGAGTTTTAAACGTAACACAATTTGAAAATATCAATTTATACCTGTACGATGCTTGCTTTATAAAAAATCTTAAAAAGCATTAGTAGACGTACATATTATTATACATCTACATCGAGAGATCTGGAAGGCCATTTCAGTTTAAGTGAATTTAATAACGCCAATGACGTTTGCCTGCGCAAACACGGTCAAGTAATGTTTTCAAGGAGCGGGCACTAGGACGTGACCAGGTTACTTACTTATATTATTAAGTACATGGTCAAACATTACAGCTCCCAATGTTACTTTTACAGAAATAATGAGAATTAGGTATATAAATATATATCATCACGCCCGTCTTATATGTGGGTAGTCAGAGGCTATATATAGGCCAATTGCTTCGGTCCACACATACATTCACTGGCCAACAGGTCTAGTTGGTAGTTGTTAGTGACCTATCGCTATGGCTACGCCAGAGGTCGTGGGTTCGCTTTCCACATGGGACAAAACTTTGTGTGATCCATAAATGTTTGGTCCGAGTCTGGGTGTAATTTGTTTCCATGAGTTGTATATTTGTAAAGTTCCCACGCGATACAGGGCTTGTTCCCTAGTGCAGGAGTTGTCTTTTGTCTTTTTAAATACCTACTTCTTTCGTTTCCTCTACATTCATCAAATCTTCATACATGAACGTCGGTTCTGGGTACTTTTATCTTGGCCCTTTTCAGCACATCACCTACTTGGTAGATGCAGTTCTCCAAATTACTATTTTTTTATTACTATCTCTTGAGAAATGGCCAGTTTCTATTACAGGCTTAAATTGTTGTGTCTGGTACTCATTTAGGGACGCGGTTTTTGAAGAAACCTGTTTTCTATTCCAGGGATGCTAGCTGTACACAGACACAGGCCTAATTAGAGACCAAAAAAAGTATTTAATTTTAATAGGTTAAAGTTGAATATTACCTGTTTAAAGCCTCTTCTGTATCTGGCATTCATATAGCAGTATATAATAGGATTGTAGCAAGAGTGTGACATTGCCAGCCAGTGGCTCGCGAACCACACGTATGGCATGCCAGGCCACATGCCCCAGCTCTCATCGTGCTCGTGTATCGTCCATAACACCTGAATTAAAAATAAATACATTAATTCATTTAATAACAGAAGTAGGCCACCAAGCAAGTCCAACTGGAGGAGGACCTCCATCTTACAGAAGACCACAGACAAATAAATACACACTTCCAGCGCTCATTGAAGGATGCGTTTTTAATAAAACATCTTTCTATCCCAGTGATACCCCACAACAACCCTGGTGTAAATTTTTTTGGATCGGAAAAACGCAAATGATACTTCTGGTATTGCGTATTTAGACTACGGTATCTGCTTATCATCAGGCGGGCCTAGGCTTTTGTCATCTAAATAGTGTAAGAAAAGAGATAGTTGTTTAGAACTGTCTTTGTCAGATGACAATGAACAAAAGGACTGGGATAACTAACATCAGAAATATTATATTTTCTTGGATAATTTGTTTTTCTTTTACCTTTTATCTCTATCTCCAAACGATTAATAAACAATACCAAAATTATTACTCCATGATTGCTTATCGAATGAGAAGTTAATGCATTGTCCGAGTTGACCAAAAATATATAATAAATTCTGACGTACTATGATCATAGTGAAACTAAAATAAAAGAGCCTTAGCAACTGAACGAATCCCTTACCTATTGTGCAAAGAAAGTAAATAAAAAAACTCCTGAAAAATGAGTAGGTGAATGAATAACAAATGAGTAAATAAGTGAGTACAACTATGTACGCTTGGATGTCGGATCGTGGGATCAAAAACTTATCAAATGATATGGGTTGGGTTGTTATGGGGCAACTGGCCTCCGGTACGCGGCCAACGAAATAAGAACAGCATTGGCAAAGTGAGCCGAATGCGTGGCCCAGAATACTTAATATAGAGAGTCCAGAACGAAATGACTTCTTATGGGTACTAAATAATACGATATAGTATTAGGAACTAGTTGTCAGCCGCGGCTCCGCCCGTGTGAATGTCAGTTATCGCAATAAAAATAAGCCTATGTGCTAATCCAGACTATAATCTATATCTATGCCAAATTTCATCCAGATCCATTCAGTAGTTTTTTTATGTAAAAGGGTAACAAACATCCATACATCCATACTCACAAACTTTCACATTTTTATAATATTAGTAGGATGAGTACTTGCAATGAACATGTTGAGAGGCAGCCAACATATCGTGAATACTGTCACCACGATCACCATCATTTTGATCATCTGAAAAAAAAATTACATTATTTTATTCTGCACTAGCGACCCGCCCTTGCTTCGCTTCAGTTTTTTTTTACTTATCTATTATAATACGAATGTATTATACATATAAACCATCCTCGTAAATCGCTCTATCCATTAAAACAAAACCTCATTATTATCCGTTGCGTAGTTTTAAAGATCTAAGCATACATTAGGACAGACAGACAGCGGGAAGCGACTTTGATTATACTACGAGTATGTAGTGATTAATTGCCACCTAGTAAATAATATTTTAGCTTTCAAAATCCTATTTCTGTAAGTATCTGTAATTGGCATTGGCAACCTAATTGAACGATGCCAATTAAGAAATCTATTCAAAGCCTCTTACATCTACAAGTTTTAGACATTGATACTAAGCTTATTATAATATAGGCCTATAAACTAAATTAACAAAGATTATAAGGCTTTAGAATAACATTTCAAAACTTTCATTGTTCTATATTACTAAAGAAACATTTAATATTAATAAACATAGGAGTTTGAAACTGCTGACGGATAACTAAAGGAATCCAAACTACAACGAACTCATCTACTCTATCTTAAACTGTACACAACTTCTTGACATCTGTAATTTGGAGGTTCTTCCCCAGTCGGACTTGCTTGCTAATATGGGGCAATCCTCTCTTATCTGAACTCACACATAATTTTTATGCGCATATATAATTTGGATGCTTATCTACTTGTTAGTTTAATATATTAATGGCAGTTCCATACATAATTAATTATATTTAAATTTCGCAAAGCCTTCTGTTTTTACAGTCGTTTGTTTTAACCCCACATTTTACAAATGTGTTTATTCAGATTTCGGTTCAGAACATGTGATAATAATTTAATTATACGTGTAGAACAATACATACTAATTATCATGTATTCTGTATAATCTTTAACACTACAGAAGACTTCTGCTGGTGTTTAGGGTTCTCAGTGCATCTCGATTGATATTTTTCTGATGACTGATATAGAGAATCAAAGTGCAGTTCATGGAATAAGCGTTCATACGCTATGGTAGATGCATACCTACTAGATTTTGTCGGGATTTTTTTAAAGAGGTACTGCACCAAGCAAGCGAGCAAGCAGCCAAATAACGACAAATAGCGACGTAGATACCTCCATAAAGAAACGTTTTTCAATCCCAGGGATAATCCATCTCAAAACCTTATTTTTTTTAAAATAAGCAACACGCAAGTGATGTAGAGAGCGTCCATAGGCTACGGTAACTGCTTACAATCTGTCGAGCTGTATGCTTGTTTGCCATCTAATTAGTAATAAAAAAACTATGCAATTGTTGTTAAACCAGCACTGACCTTTCTTTTAGAGCGTTGTAACCGCGTATCTCGAGCATCCTGCGCCTCTCCTGGTGGCCGACCACCCCATACTGCACAGGCAATGCGTGCGTAAGTTGCAATGAGAGCAGACAGTGGCAGTGCAAATTGCAGCACCAGCAAAGCACATGTGTATTGAGCACTCTGTCCTGCATGCTCCCACTGTTCGAGGCAAATATCTCTGTAAACATTCCGCATTGAATCTTTAAATAGATAAAATACATATTAAACTATTTTATATTAATGCTTCTAGTGTTTACCTCCTCACTTCATCATCAGACCCTGGTGAACCTATCATAATATTGTATTAGCACGGGATCTTAATGCCTGTGCAAAGTTTCATAGCAATCGGTTTAGTAGAAGTGGTTAAAGAAGGACCGTGGCACCTCGTGTCCGAGGCACAAGGGAATGAATATTGGAATCTATGTTGAAATTGTTGATAAATAACTTAATATCTATTTTTGACCCAACCCGGAATATGAACCGGATCTTCGTAATCAGTAAGAAGTCGCACTCGACCAACGAGGAAATAATAATTTATAGAGTAATATTATAATCTTTGGTCGGTAGCTGAACATTGTTTTGATCGTTTTAACAACCGTATCTGTTCCTAATTAAGCTTATTCCATCCTTTCAAAAGTTTCTAAACTAAGTCCAGGTATAAGTTCAACAAGATAGCCTCTGGAGTAAGTTCTAACTAGAACTTCTTGATAAATATGTATCTGACATTTATACAGCTTTGTAGTTATACATGTACAATTAAAATGGACCTAGAATTGAGCCTTGGGGGATACGCATTGCTATACGAATTACGAAGACTTATTTCCATGTATATTTTCATATTATAGAACTCCATCACAAGCATAGGCAATGTTATCAACTATCATTATTAGTTAAAAAGCTGGACATAGGAACCCACAAAGATTTTCACAGCATTCGGTCTTGAGCTGACCTTGTATATCAGCTGCCCGCAACCTTTACTAGGTCCACCTTTTTGGAAGCTTGCGTCTTTCACGTCGTGGTCGTGTTGACCAAAAACTGGAAGACGCCATCCATATTTGTGCGGTTAAAGCAATTGTGTCTGTGTTTAAAGCACCCTATCACGGCACACCTATAATATACGACACTATAAATAGAAGGCAAACAAAGGGCCCTCTTTAGCTCAGAGACCGTATCATGTGGTCAATTTAGAAGCGTTTTTTTAGATCTTAATTTGAATCTAGCTAGGTAATAAATTTGTCATTTTACGAATTTATCAAATTAGCTTGAAATAAATCGGTATAAAGACGTTTTGGTACGGTCCCTGGTTAAATATTTTGATGACTCTTAGTTACTTACGCTTGACAAAATTGATGCCACGCTGTTGGTCTCTCAAGATTTGACACTATAGAGATTGGTGCTGCTGTTGCCATGGCGCCTCCCCATACTGCTGCTACTACAGTCTTAGCTGCCGCTTTACCCAATCGGGGCTTTAAAGGCCGCATGATAGCCATATACCTATCTATAGATATAGCTAGCAATGTGTACGCACTAACAAGTACTGATACTGCTTGCGAATAGTTCACTATCTTACACATTATTAATCCAAATGGCCAGTATCTTAGCACCAACATTGAAACAAATGAAAATGGAACACAAAACAGTGTCATTAAAATATCACCTACAGCTAAATTCATTATAAAGTAGTTCGTCACTGTCTTCATGCGCGGAGAAGTTTTTACCACAAAACACACTAATCCGTTTCCTACTAATGCAACTAAAAACACAGTTGAATACATAAAGTAGATACAACTTTGAAAAAACGGAGACATCAAAAAGTCCTCTGATGAAGCACTTGGATAACAGACATTGTAATCTGGCCATGTTGTGTTTGTGAATGTTGCATTAACATGTTGTTCTTCCTGTCTATTCGTGGGTATTTCAAGAGCGTCGTAAAGAGTACTAGTTTCATATTCCGCCTTATTTGTATCTAACATGATGGGCCAGCCAGTTTTATTTCCACATCTTCAAAGAAGTCTTGTTCCAGTGCCAAAATACATCTGTAAAGAAACAAACTCAGTTGTTTATTGTTGTATGTGTTTTAATCATTTTTATGGCTTTAGGCGGTATTCTTTATTTTCATTGAGTTTCTAACTAGACTCTAAATCTTGGGTGGATATTACTCACTGTGAACAAATATTGAAATAATTAAACTAGTAGTGGAAAACCTCTGTCTTCTGTGTATTGTTTGTTTGTTTTGTCTCCGGGTTCATTTAGGGATGCGTTTTAAAAAAACATTTCATATCCCAAGGATATTCTTGGTGTTACGAATTGTTGGGTTATCAACACGTGAGTGATGCTCCAGGAATGGCAATCGTCCATAAGCTACTTGTAACTACTTATCATCAGACGGGTGGTATACTTGTTTACCACATGCAGTATAAAAACACAATGATTAGTGTCATTCAATTTCATAACTGAATATTTCGTTTCTAAAGTATTAAAAAAAAATATATTAAATATTTTTTTGCAATAAATTGAAATGATTCTTTCAATAAATTGAACCAGAAAAATATTCCCCAAGATAATCCATCAAAAAAGCCGGTATGAAACATATTTGATCCATTAGAAAGGTTAGATTTAACGTTCGTGTACTCAGACTCTGTCAAAAGAAGAAAAATATTTTGAGGTCAGAATTACCAACCTTAAGCCACTGTACAGTATACATAAAAAATATACGTAGCCATTTGATCTTTAAAGGTAAAAACAGACCGACGCAAAGAACGGGATTTTAAAGTCTAATCAAAATCTTATTTGAAAAAGTTATGTCAAAGAATATCGAAATATTATACGTTTGTATATAAAATATAAAGTAGATAAAGGAATACACAAATAGAGATTGCGTTGGACATGAATTTTGTATTACAAAGTCTAATTGAAGTACCATTACAAATGAGCAAGCCCGGCTAGGAAAGGACCTCAAAAAAGGGTTTTACAGAAGACGATAGTGAAATAACTACACTCATCGGTGTTCCTGAGCCTGAGTACAAGCATAGCATAAGGAAGACTCTTTCTCTATTTTAGGACAATGCCGCATTATATCAAAATATATATATGTATATTAACCTACTGTTCACTACACAGTCTTCCATTATATAACATCGTTTGTCTGTCTTGTACTAATTTTAGAACACAGAAATCATATATATAAAAAATAATCCCTTTTTTCCTTTGTCACGGCATCACGCGTGAGCGGCTGGACCGATTTCGGTAATTCTTTTTTTGTTGTGTCAAGAAAGGTTCTTAGGTAAAGAAAAAGAAAGTTGCGCTGAAATAGTTTAACCCGGACGAAGTCAGGGCGGGCCGCTAGTTTAAAATATATTTTGATTTTATAATGCAAGCCGATAAATCTTTATCGGTTTGCGTTATAAAATCAAAATATATTTGCTTGCGTTATGCGGATTGCGTTTTGAAATTCAATCCCTAAACAGGTAATAAGAAGTTTAACCTGGGCGAAGTCGCAGCTGGTTGCTACTTATATGTATATATGCCAGGATAAAGAATGGATTATGTGAGCCAATTGGTTTATGTCTAGTAGTAGACTACAAAAAGCTGATTGATTGGATTGACCTTATAATAAAATGTCGTTCTTCAATAGATATACATTATGGCAACAGCCATAACTAATATTGTAAAACGTGTGAACGTGTAAATACATTAATATGGCAAAGTGCTGTCACTGCACATTACTCACGTTCATCGTTTAATCCCTTCCAACTCATAATTGTATTTTCCTTTGTTATGTTTTAATATAAATAGATTAAGATTAAGAATAAAGTCCAGTCGATTACAAGCAAAAATCATCGTCTTATTTTACTCCTCAAAACGAATATAGCAATACGCTATAATTGGTGACCCCGACTGGCTACCGCTTCTCTAGTGCTGATATAATACCGGGACGACCGGAACCCAAATTGGTTTTCAGCATCAAATCTAGAAAGTGATAGAAAACAAACAAGACACCATGGCTCCACCAGCGACTCCAGCGAAAGGCGACGCCAGCACTGATAGTATTGCAGCGATATCAGTTACCGAGAAACTGCCTCAATTTTGGACTGACTCACCAAGATTGTGGTTCGCGCAGTTCGAAGCAATCATGGCTCCCCAGAAACAAGGAGAGGAATATAAGTACAACATGGTAATTGCCAAATTGCCAAAGGAGGTGATCCATCAAGTAAGCGACATCCTGACACATCCTCCAGACGAGCAAAAATATACGGCTATTAAAGATCGCCTTATAAGCTGTTACGAGGAGAGCGAGCACAGAAAATTTCAAAAGCTATTATCAGAGATGGACCTCGGTGACCAGAAACCTTCCCAGCTATTACGAAAAATGCGGGAAGCAGGCAGCGGGAAGATGAACGACGATACGATACGTCTCCTGTGGTTCCGACAACTCCCAGCCACCATTACATCTATCATTGCAGTATCCGAAGACTTGACATTGGAAAAACTGAGCGAAATAGCCGACAAAATTCACGAGAATCTAACGTATACACGAACGAGCGCCATATCGTCGACAGCTGACATCAGTTTAATAACAAACCTGACGTCACAAATTGCAGCGATGCAAATTGAAATAAACGAGCTTCGCAACAATCGTCTGTCTCGAACGCGACAACGCAGCAGTTTCCGGTCACGTAATGATTCACGCTCACGGTCAATGTCGCACTATCGAAAGCCGCAGAATGGCATTTGTTATTATCATAACAAATTCAAGCAAAATGCAATAAAATGCCGGCAGCCGTGTACATGGAAGAAAAATACGAATGCGATGTCGGAAAACTACTAATAGCACAGAAAGCGACGGATCTCTGTGCTATGCACCCCGCTAACCGTCTAACTATAACCGACTTAAACAGTAGTTATAGATTTTTAGTCGACACCGGTGCAAACATTTCCGTTTTAAATCGCACGGAACATGATAGCGACGCATGCAAATACCAAGTATACGCCGCCAACGGAACCCCAATTAACACATATGGAGAACGCACGCTAACACTGAATTTCGGACTCCGTAGAGAATTCAAATGGTGTTTTACCATCGCCGACGTGAAAATGCCGATTCTAGGAGCCGATTTCCTCGAGCATTTCCAGCTGTTAGTGGATATACACGGACGAAAATTGATCGACAAAGAAACGGGATTAGAAACGCCTGCACGAATAATAGTAGCAAATATTTCATCAATACGAACAATTAACTCGAACTTACCAGATTCGATCAGGTGCTTGTTAGAAAAGTATGAAGATATTACAAAGCCTGGATCGATGAAGAACCCTCCGAAACACAATGTTAAGCATGAGATTATAACAAAAGGGTTCCCAGTTGCTACACGGGCACGTCCTCTTCCTCCAGACAAATACAAAATCGCAAAGCAAGAGTTCAAGGAGATGATGCATATGGGAATTTGCAGACCCTCAAGCAGTGAGTGGGCATCCCCACTTCATATGGTCAAGAAGAAAAATGGCGAATGGAGAGCATGCGGTGACTACCGCGCACTCAACAAAATTACCGTACCGGATAGATACCCATTGCCACGACTGTTAGATTTTACGTATATCGCAAGCGGAAAAACCATTTTCAGTAAAATCGATATAAAGAAAGCATTCTATTCGATTGCTGTCGCTGAACCAGAGAAAACAGCGATAATAACGCCGTTCGGACTTTTCGAATTTACAAGACTTCCGTTCGGTTTAAAGAACGCCGGACAGTCATTTCAAAAGTGGATGGACTCTATATTTAGAGATTTAGACTACGTATATGTTTTCGTTGATGACATTTTAATTGCTGACTCAGAAACCGACGTCCACTACAAACACTTAGAAGAAATATTCAAACGCCTGCAAGAAAACGGCATTACAATTAACACAAACAAGTGTGAATTTGCAAAATCGGAGATTGATTTTCTTGGTTATCATATAACGAGCCAAGGATTGACGCCTACAACGGAAAAAGTTCAAGCAATTAACGAATATCCGAAACCAAATACAGTGAAAGAACTACGTCGTTTCTTAGGCATGTTAAACTTCTACCGAAGCAGCATACCGTACGCAGCGAAGCATCAAGCGCCTCTAAATAGATACTTGAGAAATTCGAAGAAAAATGATAAAACAATCATTCAGTGGAATAAAGAAGCGGACCACGCTTTCGAGCGCTGCAAACAGGATATACGACAAATAACGTCAATAGCCTGCCCAGACAGCCAAACCCAACTAGCAATGATGACTGACGCAAGCTTAAAATGCGTAGGCGCCGTCCTACAGCAACGACAAAAAGGAAAGTGGGAACCGATAGCTTTCTTTTCAAAAGTACTAAGCGAAGCTCAAACGAAATACTCTACTTACGACAGAGAGTTACTGGGAATTTACATGGCAATTAAACATTTTAGAAGACTCATCGAGGGCCGAGAATTCACCGTCTACACGGATCATAAGCCATTGATTCAGGCATTCGATAAGAAGCCATCATTGAATGACACACCGAGGCGGATTCGATACCTGGACTACATATCGCAATTCAGCACTAATATAACACATATTAGCGGCAAGGAAAACACAGTTGCAGACGCCTTGTCTCGAGTTGTTGAAACGATATCATTACCATCCAATATAGACTGGAAGGAGGTAGCAAATTGTCAACAAAACAATGACGAACTCGAACGATTGAAATCAAATAAATCATTACGGTTCGAAACGGTACATTTTCACGAGAAAGGAATCAAGATATTCTGCGACTTATCAACCAGGAAACAACGACCATTTCTTCCCCTTAAATTCAGAAGAGACATTTTCGAGAGTTTCCACAATATAAGCCATCCCGGAAAAAACACTACGAGGAAGTTAATTGCAGCGAACTACATTTGGGAAAACATGAACACGGACATCAACAAGATGACTGAAGCATGTTTACAGTGTCAACGTTCAAAAATACATCGGCACACCAAATCACCACTTGGAAAATTCATGCCAGCAGAAAGATTCTCTCATCTACACGTCGACATTGTCGGACCCCTCACAACATCCCAGAATAAACGATACATCATAACAATGATTGACCGATGTACGTCATGGCCAGAAGCTTTCGCAGCGTCAGACATCACTGCAGAGTCAATTGCAAGAGTGATATACGAAGGGTGGATAACCCGATTTGGATGTCCTGAATACATAACTTCAGATCAGGGAGCTCAATTCGAATCAAGAATATTCAGAAGTTTGGCAAAACTCATGGGAATAAATAAAATACGGACAACTCCGTATCACCCACAGTCAAACTCGAAAGTCGAACGATTACACAGAACTATGAAAGCAGCATTAATGGCAAGAGGGAACACTACAAACTGGACAAAGGAACTAGCCACAATATTACTCGGTATCCGTACCAGCTTACGGCAGGATACTGGATTTTCGGCAGCCGAACTAGTATATGGAACAACAATAACGTTACCTGGAGCATTTTTCGAGACAAGAAGCCTAACAACCTACACTGAAATGGTAGAAGAGTTGAAGAAAAACATCGAACGAATAACTTCCGTGCCACAGAGAGAGCGCACAAATGACAAAATATTTGTACATCCAAAATTAGCAGAATGCACGCACGTATTCTTACGATGCGATAGATTGCGGCCGAGCTTGACGCCGCCATACGACGGACCTTATCTCGTAATTAGACGGAGCGATAAATTATTCACGATATTGATAAACGGAAGACACAGTACCGTATCTATCGACAGGATAAAACCCGCCTTCGTAATAAACGATAAGGAGATAAGAAATCGCACATCAGTAGATAAGAAAATAGTTGTAGAAACGCAAGATAATCTAGCAAATAAAAAAACACGTGCAGGGCGAATCTCACGCCCAACGGTTTGATTCCAGCTATGATATATAAAGCTATACAAACGATCTACAATCACCACTCACGACAAAAAGTTTTCACACGCAACATGGGATCCAACACAAGTACTCATGAGAAAGAACAAGTCAACATGGTGCAAAACAACGCGCCAGCCATTCCGGAAGAGTTACTGCAGATACACTCTAGGCTCGCTGAGGACCTACAGAGCATACGAGGTTGGATCACAATAACGATTATCGCAGTGATAATAATAATATGCATCATCAGTGTCTACATGTTGTTCCGAGCGATCGGAACAAAAATCGAGAAGAGATTTATGCGTGTGATACGAGAAACCAACGTGGTGTAGGGTAATAAGTTTAATCGTAAATATTTTTTTTTTTAAGGAGGGAGTATCTATGGCAACAGCCATAACTAATATTGTAAAACGTGTGAACGTGTAAATACATTAATATGGCAAAGTGCTGTCACTGCACATTACTCACGTTCATCGTTTAATCCCTTCCAACTCATAATTGTATTTTCCTTTGTTATGTTTTAATATAAATAGATTAAGATTAAGAATAAAGTCCAGTCGATTACAAGCAAAAATCATCGTCTTATTTTACTCCTCAAAACGAATATAGCAATACGCTATATACATTGCCGTCGTCCGATATGTCCGATTTTATATTTGTGTAAAAAAACTTTGTTCATCAGTTTGTTCTTGCTCAAGTTATTGCTACATTCGATTGAACGTGAGGTGGTTACTTTGCCATTTTCCACTGCAAGGCTTGTTAGAGGTTTCTACAGCTTTTACTTTTGGTGTATATGAACTTAGTGTATAAGCAGTCCAGGGATTATTACTAAGTGCAGGCGTCGTTTTATTAAAAAAGAACAATAAGAACATCATATCTACGTAAATATATATTTATGAGTAATACAGATAAGGTACCTACTTTAGAAGACAACCTACTTTAAAAAACTGTCAAAGACAAAACAATGCAGTCTCCTGTGCTGCCTAGATATTTTCTTTTTTTAATTTAATAGCATTTTATTTAATTTAGTAGCTATTATCGAATTTCAGTGATATCAACAACACAAATTTTGGTTATAGTTACTTACAATCATGTTATAAAGAAAGATAAGCTTCCTTCATACTGAGCAGCGTTCAATATTGGTCCCATATTTTAGCGCGTGCTTGCTTATAGATTTTAAGTGTGAATACTATAGATACATAAAGAGATAGTGATGGCTGAAATAAAGCTACTGCTAAGGCAATAGTTTTCGCGCGCTAGTGCTATAACGTCTTTCGTACTATAATATAATTGGCTAGGTAGGTACTTAATGCTTTCCTCTACCTTTGATTGAATTAATCATGCGTTAGTTAGGGCAAGTAGGTCGGTATATTATATCTGAAACATCACGAGACATTTGCATTTACGTAAAAAAGCCAACAACGATAATAATACCCGGCAGTAAATTTATTCAAAGAAACATTTTTTCGTTGCCGAATGTGTGCTTTCACGTAAACTATGCCAGTCAAACTACTCGTAACTTGCAATAGTTTATGAGATTGAACGTAAAGGTTGGTGGTATTTTACCTACGCGTCTTGTTATTGGTAGCAACATGATTCGGATGGTATATAATAAAATAGGTATTAGATACTAAATTAGAACACTAACTAGCAGGATATTTTAGAGAGAAATGATGTGAAACATGAACTGACTACAACTTGTAAATGCTTTCGAAAACTACAGCTTCTGTAGAGACGTAGCTATTTAGTTTTGAAATTAATTACACGATGTACAAAACTCACGATGTTATAAGCCACGAAGCACACCTACGAATATGACTCGCATAGTGCGGGAACTAAAAAATAAAAATATCGACGGAAATAAATATTTATGACTAGCTGTTGCCCGCGGCTTCATCCGCGTGGATGTCGGTTATCGCTGTAAAAAGTAGCCTATGTGTTATTCCAGACCATAATCTTTTTTTTTTATACTACCAAGGTGGCAAACAAGCATACGGCCGCCTGATGGTAAGCAGTTAAGATGGTAAGCTCATTCCACAACCTTATCGTACGTGGTAAGAAATTTCTCTGGAATCTTACGGTACGGCATGTTTCAGGTGCAAGGATGTGAGGATGAACTCACTGTCGGTGGCGAGAGGTACGTTGATAAAATGTGGCCGTGGGCATCATCTCGAACAATAGCTCAGAACACAGCCCATTGTACAGGCGGTAGAACACACACAAGGAGGCGAAGTCTCTCCTGATAATCTATCTTTGTGCCAAATTTCATTCAGATGTGTTCAGTAGTTTTTACGTGAAAGAGTAACAAACATCCATCCATCCATCCATCCATACTCCCAAACTTTCACATTTATAATATTAGTAAGGATATAAATCCTTACTAATATTATAAATGTGAAAGTAAAATACTAGGACCAATTTTTTTTCTGACATCAATTATTTACTTTACTGTAATGTAATCCAATACAATCCAATTACTGTAATGTAATAATTTTAAATAGTAAATTTAAAATCATAGGTTATTTTATAATTTTGTTACTTTTATATTATAAAAATGACAAGTATTGGATTTTTATTGGTTGCATGGAAAATAATAAGAATAGTATCTTATAGAAACTGTTAGAAACATCGTTTATAAATTTTGCTATATCTTGTTAAGTGTATGTGGCCATTACGTGCTACACATAATAATTTATTGTTGTGAGTCAGAACAACTTTAACGGGACTAACCAGGATTGATCGCTTACAAACTCTAGGACACTCGGGAGACTCCGGAGATGTTAAACCTACAGAATCTGTGGTTTAGCAATAGTAGAGTTTGGTTTCGCATAAAAATAAAACAACTCACAAACCGTGCAAGTCTTGAATACTAACATTGTTTCAAAATATAACAGATAATAAATTTTCTCAACGGTGTAGTTGTGTTCCTGTAAGTGAGAGAGAGAGAGTGTTTATAGTACCCAAGCAAACAAGCATACGGCCCGCCAGACGGTAAGCAGTTACCGTAGCCTATAGACGCTTGTAACACCAGAACCCCACGCTATAGTCTCTCGGTAAAACTTCGGCAGGGAGCTCAGTCCACAACTTAATAATACGTGGGAGGAAATTCCTCTGAAATCGTACAGTGCGGCACGATAGAGGTTCTAAAATGAACTCTCTGTCGGCATCACCAGTAGAGCGACTATGGCGGAAGCCATATTTGCGGTCACTGATTAAATCGTGATCTTCTAGGTATCCCAGGAGCCGTCTGTTTATAATTCACACCATCACCTTTGAGAGAAGGGAGGTTATAGCGATAGGCGATAGCGATAGCGATCTGATCTATCGCCCTTTTTGGGCACATTGGCGGTCTTCCACGAAGACGGAACTCGTCTACTGGCAAACGAAAGTGCGAATAGACGCTTTAACACGGCTCATTTAGGGCTGCGTTTTTAATTAAACGTTTTCCTATCCCAGAGATACTCTATCACTAACTAAAATTTTAGGTCGGAAAAATGAGGGCATTACTTGCATTTTACCGGCCTATATTAGACGTTTGCAATACCTAGGGAGGCATTGCAAACGTCTATGATAGGCTACGGTAAAACGAAGAAACTTAAGCTTAATGTTATAGGGTTTTTTATCCTGACATTATTCCTTATTTAGCTGCTTTACAATTATTTTCTATAGTACCATTTTCATCTTAAAGATAGAACATTTTCTTGGAGCATTACTTAAGGCTCTCGCCGTTTGAAAAAGAAACTGTTTATCTTTATTCCTTAGCCCTTCAGCTTGATGAACTAAACAAGAAATTCTTGACTACGTTATCGTGCAAGAATACTTTGCAACTACCTTTAAAAGGTTATGCAAAGGAAGTTTAATTTACTTCTGTATGTAATTCATTTATAATCTTTTATATTAATATGGAAAGAAAAATCTTTTTACTTAAACACATTGCGGTGGAGTGTGACATTTAAAAAATTTGGAGTTCGTACGGAGAAGGATTGCAGAAAGCAATGACCTTCAGTCGAATTTTGACCACCAGGCGACCTTTGAATATTATCTATATATTATAAACAGGCAAAAACAAATATCCGTACTGCAATCTATTTTAGATTTTAATTTTAAATTCGTGAGATGTTATTGTTAGCTTCAATATTGTCATTCATCAAAATTCAAATATACATAGATCGAAAATAAATCGCTTTAACGACATCATGGTGCAGTTCCTGTAAGACCGTTAATTACCCTACTTTAGAAGTTACTAAAGTAGCACGGAAATAGTTTTTAATTAATTACCAACAAGCGAACTCTAAGACTAGTTATCTTAATTAGGTCTAACGGCGACTTTCCTTTTTCCTTAGGCGGTCTAAACGATTAGGGGAATAAATTAAATTATTATCTAAGTTAAAAAAAACTAACTTAGTAAGAAATAAAGTATATAGGTTCCATGGCTCCTTTAGAGATGCATTTTTTACGAAACGTTTTCTTTTCCTAGGGATTCTCCAACTTACAATATGAATGAATTACAATGTAATTTTTTTTGGGTCGGCAAGCGCAAGCGTCCGTAGGCCACGGTAACTGCTTACTATCAAGCGGGCCGCATTCTTGTTTGCCACCAAAGTATAAATTAAATATATATCATCCATGGAAATTGACAGCTACAAATTATGGTAGTGACATGAACCTTTCAGAGCTCTAGTGTGCTGTACTGGTAATTAGATCGCCAATGGCCTTTATTGAAGATCTAATTGCCAGTACAGCACACTGCCTCTGCCAGGATATAACAACTGATAACAGTCGGGACTGACTTTAAACGTGCTCTATTAAGTACAGTGACCCTCAGATGAAACACCACCAGTCCATAGGGTAACCACGCCCTCGTTAGCTTTACTTCTGTGAGTGCACTAGGCTACGAGCGTCTCGACTCACCATATTTTTAAGATTTATGTTATGTTACTGATTTAATATTAGGCGACAATGCTCTCATCTAACCCGCGGATATTTTCCGCAATATTTTCGTATCTCCCATGATCGAATACAGAATACTTATATAACAGTAATTTATCAGACGAATGATTTGGCAGAATTAACATGATCTGACGCATAAACATTCATAATCCTACCCATCTTTTTTATCTTTTAAAACAAAAAGTATATATTTATTTCATAAGATATTTACAAGAATAATTATTAAAATAAAAATAACTTAACCTAAACCACTTACAAGCAAACAGTATTGTAAACATCTATTGTATTATAAATAAAATATCTGATTAAGGTCGCAGTTCTGAGGAAAGGTGCCCAAAAGACTGGCCACATTGCCACGCTGGATCGCAAGGCTAATGCGTTGACCCAAGTAAAACCAGCCTTAGTATCGATAGATAACTCGACTAAAAGTTTGTCTTATAAAAAAGACTTGCAATTTTACTTTTTCTTCGCCGTTGTTAAACATTTATAGTCGTTTAGGGACTAAATTTCGCGTTATCCCTTTTCAGTGCTCAATTATGACGTTTAAGGAACTTTTGTGCACAATTTTAAAGTTTGTTGCTCCAACAGTTCAGGCTCTGCGTTGATAAATTATTAATGACGTTTAAAAGATCGAAGTGTTCAGACAGTGGCAGCGATTTGTTTAATACTATGTAAATATATATAATATTGTTGTGATTTTCTATATTTTAGATGCAAACCAGTAAAAGACTAAGTTTATCCTACTAATATTATTAAAGCGAAAGTTTGTAAGAATGTATGTTTGTTACTCTTTCACGCAAAAACTACTCAACGGATTTGGATGAAATTTAATTTAGAGATAGATTATAATCTGAACTAGCATATAGGGTACTTTTTATCCGGGCGGAGCTGCGGGCAACAGCTAGTATTATATTATTATATAGCAGCACATCCCGGCTTTGCACGGCTGGACATTTATTTAGTTTCGTAGGAAACCCGTTTTTTTTTTCAATAAAATATAGCCTATTAGCTCATAATATAGCTTAAAAATGGTTAAAGAATGGTTAAAATCGGTCAAGCAGTTTTTGAGATAAATTGTAACAAACAAACAAAAACATTTTTTTTCTCTTTTTATTATTTTTTGACGTATTTAGTTTAAATAAATAAATAAATCCGTCAGA
Organism: Trisateles emortualis; assembly: GCA_947095525.1. Classification (NCBI taxonomy): domain Eukaryota; kingdom Metazoa; phylum Arthropoda; class Insecta; order Lepidoptera; family Erebidae; genus Trisateles; species Trisateles emortualis. The sequence continues at coordinate 7,493,629 of OX352735.1, read as the reverse complement.
CACATAGATATTTGGTTCAATGTGTTTAATTCTTCAACTAAGTCAAGTAGTTATGTGTATAAGAAAGCCTTTTTTTTTTTTTTTTTGTAGAGGGGAAATGCTTTACGCATACCGCCCCGCCTGGGGTAACGAGGCGGTTATGTCGGACTCTCCGGCTCAAAGATGGTAAAGCCTCCCACTACTTTCGTTTTATTATATTTAACTATCTTTTTTGTCCATTCAAAGGTTGTCTGAATGAAATTGCTTTTAGCGATAAGGCCGTCCATTGTACATAACTGTGGACTTTTTGTATCAAAAATGTGTACAATAAGTTTTCTATCATTCAGACCGATTTCGGCCACGGCAAAAACAGGTGCATTCGCTATTTATTCTCTCTCATAGTCTGATGAGAGAGAATAAATAGATGTATGGCAATCTGACACGACCGGAGAAAGGTCAGGGGCAGAACCGACTGCTTTGCGTGCTATTCGATGCACGGAAGGTCATGCTGTATTTTTGAAAAATGGTCAGCTATATTCGGACCGACGACCACAGCAAGCTTTTTTAAACTTGTCTTGTAAAAGATCTATCGATCCGCGCTCACACATAGCTAACCTACCTGTTTTCTTTTTATGCTAATTAAGTATGTGCAAGTACCCCAGTAACATTAATTTTAATGACAAGTTCATTACTAGAATCACCTTCGCCATGACCACAGAAATGAGGATTTTTACTTACTTAATAATAATTTGAATTTTCACACATATAGGTGAACCCTGAAAGTAGTTTGTTTAAAATCAGGAATAGATTCTAGTACAATAATTTTTAAATGATTTTATATTTTGTCGTAATAATATAATGAAAATTGTTTTAAGTCTCACATCCATATTTTAATTTTACAAATGTACAATACATCGAAATGGTTACTGAAAATTTGTAATCTAGTACGAGCGGCACTTACCGCTAGGTGACCATAATATAGCAAGAAAACCTACACAGTGAAATCAGCTTATAATCGTGAGTTTTTTTTCTGTTTTTTTCTTACTCTCCAATTTGGGGTGTGTTGGTATTTTACTTACCAAGAACAGCATCGTTTAAATGTGTATATATCGTCACTGTAAGACACAGTGATATGACCCTAATTCCTAAAGTTTTATGGGTGAATAATCCTTGACATGGGTAGACATCTAAATAAGACTATCCTTCCTTACTTGTTCCATTTAATAATGACCTTTTTTACTTTGATGTATTTTAAATAAAAGATACGTATGTCGTATGTAGGTGACAGTAATAGATGATCGGGAAAATGCGAGGTTTCCATGAGCGGGAGATAGCGGTCGGATTTAGACAGCATATAAGTTAGATAAAGGAGGTAGGCGAGGACAAACCTTTGGTATTATTTAGAAGGAAGTTACGTATGTGAACAAAGTGAATTATGTAGGATAGTGGCTTTTAATAGGGTAAAGTTTAAAGATCTTTATTTACTCAAGAACAAGTATAAAAAGTGCTTTGAAATTACTTTAGTAAAATGTCTGGAGATTAACCAAGAAATGAGGGCGAGCCAAGGAAATGTGCAACAGATTTCGGTTCCATCCTACTAATATTATAAACGCGAAAGTTTGTAAGAATGGATGGATGGATGGATGGATGTATGTTACTCTTTCACGTAAAAACTACTGAACGGATCTGGATGAAATTTGGCACAGAAATAGATTATGGTCTGAAATAACACATAGGTTTTTACAGCGATAATCAACAACCCGCGGGCGGAGCCACGGGCAACAGCTAGTCTGAAATATATATATAAAGTATCGTAAATATTGTGAAGACCAACATACGTATATAATTTTAATTGTGTTAAATAAAACAGATTTTGCAAAAAATGTGTTAAGTTAGGCTATTTTGCTGTTATCAGCAATCTGGGCTTATGTTATCTTATCTTGAGACGGGGCAGTCCTTTTGGCCAGCCCACTTCGATCCTTAGAGTCTTTTGTGCATGCCCCTTCCTTACCGCTCACCCTACATCCTGGTTCCTGAATATCTTCTGCTGAATATCCCCATCCTTGATGGGGGGCACGCCTGTAGTCCTCTGATTCGGGGTATGACAGTCCCAGGAGGCTTATTTTTCTTGGGGCTAATGCCTGGTACGTGCATAGCAGGTGGCGCATTGACTCCTCTTCTTCACCACAGGTCCTGCATGTCGGGCTATTTGAAAGGCCCATTTTATGGAGAAGCTTGTTTGTAAGGTAGTGACCCGTGAACGCACAGGTCGCTGCTCTCATTTGTGTTCTATTGTACTTCAATAGTTTGTTCGTCCAACCTTTTTCTCTCTTTTTACCTTCTCTCTTTTTTCTGTCTACTTCTGTCCAGCAATCTGGGCTAGTGCCCAGGTTGCCTTGATTTAAAGTGTGTACTCGCCTTATGGAAACATGCAATGCATTTCACAAAAGAGCATTCTACAGTCAACTGTAAATTATTTACAGTTGACTGTAGAATGCATTGGTATTACCATTTGTCCTCAGGGATCTCACATGTGTGTAATTTATGATATTAAAAACGTACATTTAAAGGAGGAAGTGGTAGGATTAAACAGAATGTATAATATTCTGTAAGTAATAAATACGATTATATTATAAGCTCAGTTTACATTACGTATCAGGTTTATATTAAACTAGTTGCCGCCCGCGGCTTTGCCTGCACGTGAAACTTTTACCTATTGTTTCAATGTTTATATGTATTATGATTATATTAGTAGCAAATGTCGATGAACATTAAAATTTTTTAATGTAATATAATCGTATTTATTACTTACAGAATATTATACATTCTGTTTAATCCTACCACTTCCTCCTTTAAATGAACGTTTTTAATATCATAAATTACACACATGTGAGATCCCTGAGGACAAATGGTAATACCAATGCATTCTACAGTCAACTGTAAATAATTTACAGTTGACTGTAGAATGCTCTTTTGTGAAATGCATTGCATGTTTCCATAAGGCGAGTACACACTTTAAATCAAGGCAATCTGGGCACTAGCCCAGATTGCTGGACAGAAGTAGACAGAAAAAAGAGAGAAGGTAAAAAGAGAGAAAAACATATTGGGGCAGAAGTTCTTAAAGTGGCGAAAGATAACCAAGTTTATCTATTTACTTTCCCAGCTCATTGCACACATTTATTGCAGCCACTGGATGTTGGACTATTTAAACCACTTAAGAGTTACTGGCGCGATAGCATGAATCGATACATGAGCAATAACCCTACTGATGCTCCAAATCGCAGCAACTTCCATTCGATTATGAATCCAGCATTCATAAGCGCCTTTACTAAAAAGAACATTGAAAATGCTTTCAAAAAAACGGGGATATGCCCGTTAAATGGAGATATTATTTCAGAAGAAGCATTACGACCTTCCGCTTTAACGGACACGACTCCCAATGCGGAGACTCCCAATGCGGATCTTATTTTTTTACCTTTGGTTAATGCAGTATCTCAAGGGTCGACTTCTGATCTCAATGTAAATGAGATACTAAAAATACCAAAAGCTTCAAAACGCCCAGAGAGACCGCGAAAAACGGACTCTAGCGCAAAATGCTTAACACCGATAAATGAAAATGTAACACAAAAAGATCTTCAGCCAAAGCCCTCAACATCCGGCAAATCTAATGCTAAAAAATGTAAGATAGAAGATGATTGGGAGTGTGGCTTATGTGAAGCCTTGTATTCATCAGATGTAAAAAAAAGAAATGGTGCCAAATGGATCCAGTGCTCATATTGTCTGACACCATATCATGAGATTTGCGTGTCTGTCGACGATACTGACCCTGAGGAACAGTTATATTACAGATGTGATCGTTGTATGGAATAAATTTTTAAAAAAATCTAAATATATTTTTCATTTTCATATCATCACCAAATTACCAAACCACTATCACCAATATACCGAACTATGTCACCAACTTACCTAAGACTATTCGAATATTTTATATGACTTTTATGACATATACAATATGTTTTTTGTTAATTTAACTCTCGTGCATATTTACCTCAAATAATAAGTAATGTAATAAGACAAAAGTGACTTATTGCTTTGTTGTCGAATGTATCTATAATTAGCATTTTTTATTTTTATCACCAATATACCTTTCCTTACCCTATTATTATTTGTTTTTGTTGATCTCATGAATGTTGATTAAATTATTTTTGCTAGGAATGTTGATTATTTTATTTTGACATTTTTATTTTCGTCTTTTATTTTTCAATTTGATATCAGTTTTATTTAATAATTATTACTTTCAGTAATAGTACGTTTTTTGATTCTGATAATTATTATGTACTTATACGTTACGTAGTAGTAGATGATGTCATTATGAACATTAAAAATATTATTCTTTCATTTTGATCATAAAGTTGATTCATTTTGAAAATAAATGGTTTTCCAAAAAATATTCACGTTTTATTTATATTGTTCTTATTAGGGAGTGACAATTCACCAAAATTAAGTTATTTATCATCATGGCAGCTAATAAGCGATACAACAGATTTTTTTTACCATTCTGCGCTTTTATAATTTTGCTCCTTTTACATTTTGCTCTTTTACCATTTTACCAGTGCTTACCATTTTGCGCTTTGAACATTATGCACCCAAAGGATCCCAAGGATACTCTATCACAAAACCCTCATCTTAAAATGTAAGTGCAATCATTTTAAAATTGATAATTAGACAGAGATGACACTACTGTTTTGTGACGTCATATTCCCGTAACGCCTACTATCTGTTTTAACAGCAATATGCTGACCAGTAAAATCTGAATCCTTAGAACTTCTTTATTAATCTACCTTCTTTGTTATTTTAATTATTTTTTATCTTATTTTGAGGACGTGCGTAATCCCTACTAATTTAATATTATCCGTCCGTCTGTTGCTTTTCACAACTAAACGGCTAGGTGGATCTTAATGAAATATGGTAAGGAGATAGATGATGTCCTGGGAAAGGACATAGGTATTATCGTGACCTTCTAATAACCTGACCAAAGACCACGCGGGTGCAGCCGCGGGCAACATAAAGTAAGTACATATTGCCTTTTGTTGTCATATATTTACCCTAGTATAGGTATGATACACTTCTGCCTAGACTCTCGGGGAGAAAGGTATGACTGGCCTCAATGCTCAATATTGCCTCGCAAAATTTATGTGATCCTAAAATAACAATCTCTCTATTGTTTGGCTAATTTAAACAATGTTTTAATTTCCTCTTTTAAAATCTGTAAATATAAAATGAATTGTGATTAAGCAATCAACCCTTTCACAGCCTTAAAATACAAATTCTTAATTAATAAGAATCATGTATACACAATAATTGTAAAAGTTTGTTTGCTTTCATTTCTTTTTGAATTTAATAATACTTTTATTGAAAGAGCGAGCGAAGGTTTCTGAGTCCACTGCAATGCAGCGTTTGTATGGACCCGTATCTTCTTCTTTATAATTGAATTAGCTGTTGCCCGCGGCTCCGCCCGCGCGATGGATGTTATTAATTACGATAAAAAGTATTTTCCTCCCCAGGATACCATCTATCTTCTTGCTCAATTTCATTAAGATTCGTTGAGCCGTTTAGTCGTGAAAGCGTAACGAACAAAAAACTCACTTTTGCATTTATAATACAAATACAGTTATACAGCTTATTACCCAAAAATAACATATTATTGAAATAACTTTGAAAATCAGAGAACTTTCATACTAACATAGCACCCCCTTTCACCCCCTTAAAAATATTTAAACGTGTTTCATGACTTTCAATAAAAAGCTTTTGTACTGAATTTCACTAGAATACCTTCAAAAATGGCAAGGTTTATACTAACTTTGCACTCCCGTTTTACCCCTTTAGGGTGTAAATTTTTAAAAATCCTTTCTTTGAGCTTCCCTACGTTATAAAAGGAACTCCTGTGCAATATTTCAACTTTCTAACCCTTATAGTTTAGGCCCTGCATTGATATGTCAGTCAGTCAGCTTATTCTTTAATATACAAACCTATATAGAAGATAAATTAATAAGTAAAGAAAAAGTTGGTAGCACTTTTGAAGCACATTGCGCGCATGGAAGTGTATGAGATTTGGTATAGATAAAGTTCATACAGCTCCTCCGTCTGAACTTAACCGGACCGGGCGACCCAGATGACGCCCGGTGGACCGCAACATAATTTCTTTACGTATACTAGAGTATATACAATATTATTTTTGTTATAGTAAAATACCAAAACATCCCAAATTTGTTTTTATTTGAAGATTTGTTTTTAGTAATAATAAAAAAATGAAAAAACAATGTTATAAGCTGATTACATTGTGTAGTTTTTGCTTCACGATTATGGTACGTAATAAAAAAGCGAAATGTGCCGCTAGGGCCGTGTGTACGAGAGTACAAACCACTATAATGTATTGAGCATTTGGGTGTACCATTTTAAATAACTTTCATTTAATATTGGGACCGAATTTATGAGTTCGAGTTTGTTAAGTTGAGCCAAGTCGGTCAAGAAACCCTTCCGCGGAGGGACAGTGTTCCCGGTGCACCCGGACGCTGTCACTGGGGATGGAGCCCGCGCAAAGCGGGCAGCCGCTGGGTGGACCACTGACGTCATATCAGGTTCCAGTGGTCCACCCGTGAAAGCGGGTGTTGGTGCACAGGGGGGTTTTAGTCGGTATGCCGGTCGCCTACCATCTTTGAGCCGGAGAGTCCGACATAACCGCCTCGTTACCCCAGGCGGGGCGGTATGCGTAAAGCATTTCCCCTCTACAAAAAAAAAAAAAAAAAAAAAGTCGGTCAAGAAAGGGATGCGAGTTCGCAGTTATAGGCAAACCATTAGTTAAATTGACATTAAGTAGATCAATGACAACAAAAAGGGACTCGTACCTCGTAGTTTTTTATTTACATATTTAAAACTTTTACACAAAAAAAGTGTACAAAGGCGGACTTAATGCCAAAGGCATTCTCTACCAGTCAACATTTGGGTGATGCAGAGAGAATACTAGGTAGGTGCATAAACCGTAGAACTAAACAAAACAATATCGTAGTTGATCACCGTTTTTTAATTACTCGTACTTCCTCTAAACACTAAGAGCGACATACGGTATTACGAACTCTTCGAGGCACAGAAGATTTACATCCCCAACATCTTGACTCGGGCTCGTGCTGTTACAGATTGCTTTTATTAAGCTCAATAACATAAAAGTCTAATAACACTTTGTCCAACCTGGGGCAGAAAACACGAACATATTCGCAAATTAATGCCAGAATAACAAGGCAGTGATTTATCACTAAGTTAGTAAACATTGCTGATATGAAACTTATTTTTGTATGATCTCAACTTTTCTCACGTAGTATGAATGCCTCAAGGCACGTGTCTGACTCTGGTTAAGTTCAGAAGTTTGTTCATAAATAAAATAGAAAATAAACAGTGAAGTTATACTCGCCAGAATTTTCGTTCGGTTTTCTATAAGTTCATTTGAACTACTTAGTGCGAACTTTGAACAAATAAATAAGAATAATTGCACCTACCATTATTTTATCTCTGCACCCTTAAAAGTTGACTGGTAGAAAATGCCTTAAGCATTAAGGCCACCGTTGCACAATTTTATTATGTGCAAAAGTTTAAATTGATAAATAAATTAAGTTTGTTGAATAATAGGCAGAGAGTGCAGTTACCCGAGTCGCATCGCAACGTCCACTTCAATAAGTTCGTGGTGCGAGAGCGCACCTCTTCATGAAGGAGACATTGCTGTGCAAGTGAAGGGTTACTAACAAGCTTTTTATTAATAATAATATAACTAAAGCTTAAAGTTATAATTATTTATGTTAGTCTGTAAGGTATTTGTATGTATGGATTTTTGTATCTGAAAATTAATAGATTATTATTTATTGGTTAATAAACGTGTCAAAAAGTTTATAGAATTATAATTTAAATATTTTGTTTCATGGTCTGTATGTGTCCATTTTTTCTTGTATTTTTAATATCTGTAATAACTTTTTGTGAAACAAATTTTAATAAATCCTACTAATATTATAAACGCGAAAGTTTGTAAGTATGGATGGATGGATGGATGTTTGTTACTCTTTCACCTAAAAACTTCTGAACCGATCTGGATGAAATTTGGCACAGAGATAGATTATGTTACTTTTTACAGCAACCGACATTTTTTTGAACGACACCCATGCGGGCGGAGCCGCGGGCAACAGCTAGTACTTAAATATTGAAAACAAGCTGTTTCCCGCGGGTCCGTCCGCGTAGTTGTCGGTTATCATTATAATATCATTTCATCATTATCATTTATCATTCCAAACTGTCAAAATCTGTCTCTATGCCAAATTTCATCTGAGATCGTTCAGTAGTTTTTACGTGAAAGGCCAACAAATATATACATTTATAATATTAGTAGGACAGTATTGGCCCCTGAGGTCAAGTTCGCAAGAACGTGAGCCTTATCTTTTACACTGTTCAACTAAAGCTTGTAATTACGTAACAAGCCACAATATTAAATCGAGACCTTTCGTAACTAGGAACCATCCTGTTTACTTGGAAATTTAACTTGTTAGAAAGTAAAGGCAAAGGTACGACGTTTTACGCATCACTAAAAGGTCGTGACGAAAACTTTTACCATTCGTTTAGTCTATTATTTATGGGCAAGCTTTTAGGCTACCTGGCTATTTAAACGTAATGCTATTTGCCTGTAAGGTGACAAAGATAATATATTTATTGAATTTGGTTTTATCTACGAAGGTGAAAATTGGATATATAAAATAGCAAGCTTTATAGATGATTTCAGACGGTTTAGGCCTTAATCCTAATAATACTGGCCTAATTCGGGTTGGCGGATCAGACATGCTTTTAGAATTACTTGTAAGACATATAGGTTTTAGTAACAATGTTTTCTTTTAGTCACATTAATTTGTCTACCATTTACTAATATTCTTCTTCTTTTTTAAAAGACAACTCCCGCACTAGAAAGCAAGCTCTGTGTCGCGGGGGACTTTACAAACATACAATTAACGGACACAAATTACACCCAGACTCAGAACAAAGAAAGAGTAACAAACATCAATCCATCCATCCATCCATCTATTCTCACAAACTTTCACATTTATAACATTAGTAAGGATAAACGAAGCTTGAGAATCTACCTAAAGCCTTATAAAAACAACCGTAATAAAAATCTCTATCTATCGCATTTCTTAATCTTTACTATTATTATAAATACAAGGCTTCCGACAACTGCCTAAGTCAAAGTCAACCTCATTTATTCATTTCGATCAAATGCATGATACTTATGAACGTCATAAAATAAATTCCATATTTTTTTTCCTATGGCAAATTCGCTGAGCAAGATTAGGGCCTCGAGAAGAATTGGCTAGAAATTCGGGCCACTCTTTTAAATCGCTAGAGCATAACATTTACAATTTGGTATGAGTTATAATATTTGTGGTAACAAAAAGGGACTTGGACCGCAGTCCCAGTCGCCCAATAGTATTTGTTGAATATAAAGTACTTTTAATTTAGATTTGTCATCTGGCCTCGGGCAACAAGTAGCGGTTTGATAAACTTAATTTAAAGAGAACTGGTGCATTGCAATATCAAGACACAAGGGTGACATAAAAATATATATAACTCTTCATTCATAAATAAAGAACTATGTTATTATAAAGTTTAAATGAACTAGCTAACTCCGACATTCATTCACGTATATACTCGTTGATATATCTTATAGGTACCTAAAATGTATTTTTATGGTGTACAATAAAGCATTTAATAAATAAATAAATAGGTACTCGTAGGTACTATCGACAAAATTGGCGCTCGACCAATCATAACACATTTTGGACACTAATTTTTAATCCTAATTTTTTACCCGTCTACGGTGAAGCGAAAAGAATAGGATAGAATGATCATGAATGATTTTAGCAGCCTATATATGTATATATGTCCATGTAGTGATGGATTAAAAATACAAGTGTGACTAGCCCGTTCCATCCCGAGGGTATCGTAAGAGTCGACTAAAGGAGTCAGGCCGACCATATCCAGTGCAAGAGAAGAAAAACTCGAAACAAAACTCTGTACCAACCAGTCTGGCCACCGTGCCCAGCAGTGGGACGTTTATGGTTTGAGATGATGATACTGTAGAGGATAGCCGTGATCCTATGCCTGCTTTTGCATAACCATACTTAGGGAAAGTTGGGATTCGACCACGGCTATCCTTTATATTTAAAGTTTCCTTGTTTCATACGTTTCAGAGCTTAGTTTTTAAATTTTGTTTTTATTTTTGGTTTGGACTTAGTTAATTGTATTTAACTAGCGGTTCGCCCCGAACTATGAACTCTATGATATTCAATCATAAATTTGCCTTTCATTTCACTAATTTCACAACATTTTGATTGGCCATAGGTGTTTTAGTTATCGTTGAACAATCAGTAATACATACAAACCCTGGATTGTCGCAGTAGACTCGGAAGCCTTCGCTCACTCGTATAATAAATGATTAAACATTCTACGAGCGTCGAACGGCGGCGCCCGGTCGAATGCCAACTTTCTAAATAGTACCTACACACAACGGAGATCATAAAAATTTCATCTTAGTTATCAAACAAATTTTAATTACATAAACATCAACACAGAGTCGGGTATATTTGATTCACAGTTTATATAACCTAATAAACTTGCCACCTGCTGTTATAACATACATCAACGATATTACATATTTATAGACTCAATAATTACTGTGGAATATATGAAAGGACCGACGACCTGGTAAAGGTTGCGGGCAACCGATGGACAAGGTCAGCTCAGGACCGGATGATGTGGAAGACCTTGGGGGCCTATGTCCAGCAGTGGACGTCTTATTGCTGAGATGGATGGATGGATATGGAAGGAATCATTAGCTTTTGTCCGCGGTTTTGCTCGCGTGTTTATTCTAAATGATCACTATATTAAATAAAATAAAAATATGCCCATTTGTTATTCTGCTATAAAAGCTACTAGCTTCTGCCTGCGGCTTCGCCCATGTGTACATGGAATTTGCGTTTCCTGAGATAAAAATAGTCTGAAATAGCCTATGCGCTATTTCAGACTATTTTTATTTCTTTGTGCCAAATTTTATTCAGATCAATTTAGCCATATTTAGCAGAAACAATAAACCTCACACAGAAGAAACCCAAATATAACGCAGGTGAAACTGCGGGAAACAGCTCGCTATTGTACCTATATTTGTATATTGGTAAAGTCCATTTTCGACACTTGACTTGTTCCCTATAGCTTCTTCTTCTTCGTGTCGATCGTACGTTGAGTAATTAAATTATACAAGTCCAGAATTTTGACACCTCTATGGCGTTACAGTTTTTTTTGTTGACGTAGCTTTTGGCCAAGTTGCCTTTACGACTACGACTTTAAGCTAACTTAAAAACTAGGCTACATTTGCCCAAGGGCACCCACTAAAGGGGTACGAACCTCGGCTTGGGGCGTTGCGTCTACCTTCCTAAAGGTGGGTGACTAGAGTGACCCACCTGAGTAAACTGAGCTGTGGCGTTATCAGTGGGACCACGGAAGGTTATAGACCCCGCGGGAAGATGTTCTTTCGGGTGTAAATAGTTTGAGTGAGGGGGAAGTGTTTGTGTATAATTTGCGGGTTAAAAAACATGTTTATTCATTCATAATGTTATACATCATATTTATTTATTAAACTTCATGCACATAGTTACATAGGCAGACTTATATATAAGCATTCTCTACCAGTCTATCACAGGTGATAATATATAGTAAAAAGATTTATCTCAAAAAAGGTCACCATATTTTTTGCCGGGATTACACTAAGCCCTTATTATCTTATCGAATGTTTTCAAGTAAAAGTTTATGGCCGAATAGAAACCATTTATTAGAAAGTAATAAAACAAACCAATGAATAGCTAAAAGATAACGAATCCTTATCATTGCCCAAGTACCTTTTTTATTAATAAACGAATGAATATTAAACCAGAATAAATGTAAACATTATTAATACTTACACATTCGTATAAGTATGTTTATTTTGTTTTGAAGAAAAAAGAAAGGAATATATTTTAAACATATATTTGGGCCTCGGGGTAAGCGTTTGCGGTCTTCTCAAAGACATATCAAAGCTATTCATCGACGCTTTACATTACCATAAAGCCGACTTATTTCTGGCTCATACATAGAATTAGCATTGCCATCCAACGTGGCAATACTGCCAGTTCAGGCACATTTCCAGAATACAATGCGGAGGAATTTTATGATGCCTATTAAAGACGTATTTTCTTTTTATTTCTCTAATCGTAGGGCTCCTTTTTACAAATAGTGTACAATAGTTTCATTATAGTTAAGTTGTTTATTTTACCTACTTTAATTATTGTCGAAAGGCGTCCACTTAAGAAAATAAAATATATACCTAATATATTATTTCACATACCTAGTAGTAAATCAAAAGCCATGCGAATATATGTTTTGAAGCAAATGTCATAAATAAAGTCCCTTCTATGAAATACTGGTTCCTGTTGCCTTGTCCAAACATATTTTTTATATCTAACGACAATTTTATGGAGACCAATGAATCTTTAAAAAAATGATAGCAATTCGCTACGAGCGAAGAGAGAGAGAGAGATCAGGCGTACCATGACGCGCTTGTACGCGATTTATTTTCAATCTTTTTTAGAGATTTGTAAAATGTCACCTTCAACGTCATGGTACAGCTTCAGCAGGACAAAAAACCCAAAATCATGTGGCCTACGAACTGGCCACGGCATGCTTGCATACCCTAGCAAATCTCTCGGTCTATTCGCTATTTCTTTGCTTCCTTAAAAAAATAAACAGTTGAATCAACGTTTCCTTTGCATTCATAATTTTATTTCTAAACATTCCATTTAATTACATCAAAGGAAACGATTTTCACTACGTTCTACACGATTTGCATTTAGACAGACATATCCGGTCTAGTTTTTACTGTTTATTGGCATACTTTCTTTTCATTTTATTTGCCATTCCGCTTGAGTTTTATTTTCTCGTGCTACCGACTTGTACTAATCAAATAATTACCATCTGCTAACAGCGAAAAAAAACCGAAAGAATTTGTCACACCGGCGGCCGGCTGATTGTCTAAGAAATAGCGATGGCAAACTGGCAGTTGTGATCGCAAACTGACAGTTGTGATTGCTCGATTGACAGTTGTGATGACGGCATAATCTATAGACTAAACGTCAAAAACGCTCGGTTTTTGCTCTTACGGAATACCGATTTTCAATCTCACAGCCAAATTTTGCTCGGTTTATGCGGTGGCTCGGTTTTTGCTCTTACGGAATACACCTGCCGGTCAATATGCAATATTAAGTTCTTTCTCATAAATGAATAATAATATCTAATAATATTTTGGAACTTCTCACACACCGCCATCTGATCCCAAACTAGGCAGAGTCTGTATATGGCAACCAGACAACTGATAAACATACTTATTTATTTCAGAATACATACGTATTACAGATAAATTCACCCAGACATAGAATAAACAATAGTGCTCATGACAGAAATATTTGTTATATTTGGGTATCGAACCCACGACCTCCGGCGTACCAGTCGACCAACTAACCACTAGACCAACAGGCCATTCAATAATATTCTCTAAGTCGTAGATATTTTTATACAATTATACTAAACCTTGTAATAATGTCAAATATCAGCAAATGATTTATTTACGCTTCTATTGTACGATCTCTTCAAGCCCTGTGATGTACCTACGTAGATACGTAATCTTTCACAAATACTTCATTAGTAATTCACTCATTCTAAAAGCTTAATGTTTCTAAATGTCTTTATGTTCGTGATTGAGTTCGGTGTTAAATATCTTCTTACTTTATGTTCGTCCTGTCTTTCATTCGTAATACTATTAAATCACTTCTAGTTAAAATTATTAATTCGTTTTTAATAGCAACCGTTTAAAAGTCCCACTGTTGTCACGGGAATTTTTCCTTCTACCTATAAGAGCTAAGAGGCATTGATTCTCACAACTCAGGGCAGGTTTCAGGATTAGTCATGTCTTTAGAATGTCTTTAGACATGCAGAGATATTATCTTTCATTATTACCATAATCACTTTAAGGCCGATGAAATTACCAAAGTTATTAAGGCAATGTCCAAGGGCAAATCTCCCGGCCATGACGGTCTCAGTATTGAGCATCTCCGGTTCTTAACTTAACTTAACTCTTAACTCCGGTAACTTCTTTATTCATTCTGTATGGCGCATAGCTATATGCCTACGGATATGTTGCGTACTGTGTGGTTGTGTCTGTAGTTAAAAATAAAACACGCGACCTCGCCGACATTTCTAACTATAGGCCTATATCATTAGTCACGGTAATTTCGAAGGTGTTCGATGGCATGCTTAATACACAGTTGAATAAATACATCCATCTCCACGATAACCAATTCGGTTTTCGGTCGGGCTTATCAACGGAAAGTGCTATACTGTGTCTTAAGCATGCCGTCAATTACTATACAAAACGCAAAACTTCTGTGTATTGCTGCTTTCTCGATCTTTCTAAGGCGTTCGATTTAGTATCGTACGACATCCTATGGAAGAAGTTGGTAAAATGTGAGTTACCAGCTCCGATAATAAATATTTTGAAATATTGGTATGGGAAAACAGTTAATAGTGTGCGTTGGGCGGGCACATTGTCGCAGCCGTATGGGTTGGAATGCGGGGTGAGGCAAGGGGGTTTGACGTCACCGACGCTTTTCAACCTTTACATAAATGAGCTGATCGGTCAGCTCAGTAGCGCCAGAGTCGGATGTCATATTGATGACATTTGTATAAATAATATCAGTTATGCAGATGACATGGCGCTACTGAGTGCATCGCCATGTGGCTTGCAAAAGCTCGTTAACATATGTGGGAAGTATGCTGAAAGCCATGGCCTGATATACAATGTCAACAAAAGCGAGATCATGTCAAAGTCAAAGTCAAACTCATTTATTCATATAGATCAAATACATGATACTTATGAACGTCATAAAAACAAATGCCAGCATACTTTTTTTCCTACGGCCAATTCGCTGACTAGGGTTGGGCCTCGAGAAGAATTGGCAAGAAACTCGGGCCACTCTTTTTAATTGCCAGAGTATAACATTTACAATTTGGTATGAGTTACAATATTAGTGTTAACAAAAAGGGACGGAACCCAATATTCCATACAAAATTAAATTTAAGTAAAAAAAAAAAATTTTAATAAGGAAACAATGAAGGGAAAAAATGAATTTAGCTTTCCACTGTATGGCAATGAGGGATCCTTTCCTTTTGTATGTATAAGATAGAAACGTGTCGAGATCACATTGCGTTCTTAATAAGAATCTAAAAACTATATCTTTATTATTTAAAAATAAATCATGCCAAGATTGACCAGCCACCCCAAGTAGCACCCGTTCACGAGCATGACGCACGGACCAGCCATCATTTCCTTCGCCATATTAGAGGGAAGGAAATGACCCGGCCAATACGACACCACAAGCAATGGCATTTCAGTGAGCATGACAATCCAGGACATAATAATAAAAAAAAAACTAAATAGAAAGTCAATAATGATCACAAAACGTCTCCTTACAAATTTGTAGTTATTATTCTTATATAATTCTGTATCAAAATTAGCAACTAACCCCATGACTTTTTATCATTTAGAAAGTCATTAATAGTGTAATAACCCTTGCTTAAAAGATGATTTTTTACCCCTAGTTTAAATTTGTGTAAGGGTAGGTTCATAACTTCAAGAGGTAGTTTGTTATAAAAACGTACCCCGAGTCCCACAAATGAATTGTGGACTTTATGTAGGCGGTGATATGTACCAACAAGTTTGTGTTTGTTCCTTGTGTTTATTGAATGAATATCACTGTTTTTACAAAACAGGTGTAAATTTTGTTTAACGAACATGATGTTGGCTAAAATGTACTGAGATGCAACTGTCAGAATGCCTATTTCTTTAAACCTTTCTCTAAGTGAAACTCGTGCTCCTAAATTGTAAATAGAGCGTACTGCTCTTTTCTGGAGTATAAATATAGTTTCAATATCAGCAGCTTTTCCCCATAGTAGTATTCCATAAGACATAACGCTATGAAAATAACTAAAATAAACAAGCCTAGCTGTTTCTATGTCTGTAAACTGCCTTACTTTTCTTACTGCGAAAGCTGCGGAACTAAGTTTCCCTGCAAGACACGATATATGAGCACCCCACTGAAGCTTGCGATCTAAAGTCAAACCCAAAAACACTGTAGATTCAACGAAATTTAATGATTCACCGTTCAAAATTATATTACTTAATGTAAGATTTCTAGTATTGGGCATGGTAAACTTAACACACTTAGTTTTTTTTGAGTTTAACAGTAGATTGTTTGCATTAAACCAGTCCAGAACTTTCGCAAGTGAACCATTCACAGTCTCAAGATTTGATTCTTTACGGTCTACCTGAAATATAAGTGACGTGTCATCTGCGAATAGTACAATGTCGCAAAAATCCTGTACATGGAAAGGCAAATCATTAATATAAACTAAAAACAGAAAAGGACCAAGAATTGAGCCCTGTGGGACACCCATACCTACAGATAATCCTGAAGATCTACTTCCGCTAATATCAACGAATTGAACTCTATCACTAAGGTAGGTGGCAACTAGGTTGAGTGCAGCATCTCTTATACCATAATGCCTGAGTTTTCTCAGGAGCGTAATGTGTTCAACACAATCAAAGGCTTTTGACAGGTCACAGAAAACACCGATAGCATCCATTGAATTTTCCCAGGCTCTAAAAATGTGCTTTAACAATTTAACACCTGCATCTACTGTAGAACGACCCTTTCTAAAACCATATTGCTCATTATGTAATAAATTATTTATATTAAAGTGACTCTCTAATTGCAATAACATAATTTTCTCAAAAATTTTGCTAATAGCAGGCAATATGGATATTGGTCTAAAGTTATTCGGGTCATTTTTAGATCCGTTTTTAAACAAAGGTATTACTTTACTGTGTTTCATTAGATCAGGAAATACGCCTGTATCAACACATCTGTTAAATATTGCTGCAAGATGTGGAGCTATATTCAAAATTATATTGTGAACTAGTTTTACAGAAATACCCCATAAGTCAGCAGTTCTTTTTGAATTCAATGTCTTGAACGCTTTTAATATATCATTCGGGTCAATATACTTAAAACAGAATAAAACGCTACACTCTCCCACGCTTCCTTTTACCAAGTTCTCGGCTTTAACTGGGCAAGAATCTAAGGAGCTAGTTGTGTTGATTGGTATGTTTGTAAAGAAATTATTAAACATATGCGCTACATCTAAATTATTTGAGACCACTTTATCATCATGCTTAAGTTGAAAGTTGTCATCGCGCAATTTGATTCTACCAGTTTCATTATTGATAATATTCCAAGTTGCTTTTACTTTATTATCTGACTGCTTAATCTTATTACTTAAATATAGAGACTTAGCTATAGAACAAGCCCTTTTAAAAGTTTTTGAATAATTTTTAACATAAAGGAGGAATGCTGGATTAGTATTGTATTGCTTCATACCATATAGCTCATATAGCCTAGCCCTACTTTTATAGATGCCGTTCGTTGCCCAGTCACAGAAATTAACTTTGATGTTTTTAAAGAAAGTTTTAGGCTTAAAAATATTTTCATATTCTAATTTAATTATATTAAACAAAGACTCGTAAAGCACATCTGGATCATCCAGAGTAATGTCTATATTGATGACTTTGGTGGCTATACTATCACTGAAGTGTTCTAGGCGTCCACAGGTCATTGGCCTACATGTGATCTTAGTAACTTTAGGTATTGTGTTTGTTTGAATTATAACCTTTTGGCCACAGTGATCAGATGTCAAATCATTTAATATAGATTTTCCTAAATACTGACAATTACAAAAAATATTATCTAAGCATGTAGCTGAATGCGAGGTGATCCTGGTTGGTTCAAAAAATAAATGATGTAAATCAAAAGACCTAAACAAGCTAATCAATCTACTGCAAATAGCTGACTCTTCAAGTAAGTTGACATTAAAGTCACCACAAACTACTACATACTTACTGCCAACACAAAGACGTTTTAATAAATCTTCCATTACTGTTTCAAATGTACTAAAGTCACCCTGCGGTGGTCGGTAAACACAAACTACGATATGTTGCTCAAGCTCAACACAGGATATTTCAATAGTGCGCTCGATAGAAAGTTTTGCTATATCTTTACGTTCCTTACATTTAATACTATTACAAACATATATTAGAGAGCCACCATGAATAGCTTTCTTTCTTACGAATGCACTACCTATAGTATAATACTCATTATTTATTAACTTAAGGTCACTCTTTAGCCAATGCTCAGTGACACAAAGAATGTGAATGCTGTGTTCCTTCAAAAATAATTCTACTTCTAACATCTTGCCGGATAAGCCCTGAATATTTTGGTGAAATAAGTTTAGGCTACATGACTGCTTACCCTTTGTCGCATCTAGTAGTTTAAACTACAAGATGTATCAAAATTGCTAATAGTACTACATACTATACTACTACTAATACTATGATTAACTAAGTCCTTTAATACTTTACAAGTACCTGTGTCAGTAAATAAGCTAAATGCTAATAATTTAGCAACCTGTCGTTTGTCAAATAATATAATTAGTAATTATTTATTAACTGAAGATACTATGTATCTTCATAGTATCTTCAGTTAATAAATAATTACTAATAAATATATTAGTGTCGAAAAATAAAATGAAGTCGCTATGGCGACATGTAATATTATAAATTAATAAATTCAGTTTTTCAATATGCCTATTTTGTTTTTCAGTTAAGGCATATGAATATGGCAAGGCACAGGAAATAAATCTACAACCTAAGCTATTGTGAAGTGTTGTCATTACCTCAGTTAACTGCAAAATATCTTTTTTAGTGACATTTAAGCTGTCACCAAATAAAATAATCCCTATAGATTGCTCATTAAAGCTAGCAGACTTTAAATTATTAATAACATTGCTAAACTTAGCTCCAGGTAAACAAATATTTGTTATTGAGTACTCGGTATAACAATTAATTAAATTACCTAAATCTCTACCTATCTGGTCAGAAAGCATGATAACATTATTTGTAGCAGAGGTCTTGACTGTATGACTTGTCTTATGGTTTTTGAGGCGGGTGGTAGGAGTACCAGGGATATGCCGCAGGTACTTTTGAATGGACAAGCTCTAAAAAGAGTATTTAAATTTAAATATTTGGGGCATATTTTGAATCCTGGCCTCAAAGATGATGAAGACGTGGAAAGGGAACGGAGGGCGTTGTCGGTGAGAGCGAACATGCTGGCCCGCAGGTTTGCACATTGCTCCGTAAATGTAAAAATCACACTCTTTAGAGCCTACTGCACATCTTTTTATACATGCAGCCTGTGGGCTAGATATACTCGAAAAGCTTACGACTCCCTCCGTATACAATACAACAATGCATTTAGAATGCTGTTGGGGCTACCCCGCTTTTGTAGTGCATCCGGGATGTTTGCCGAGTCGCGAGTCGACTGCTTTTACACTACTATGCGCAAACGATGTGCATCCCTGGTGCGCAGGGTGCGGGATAGTTCCAACAGCGTTCTGGCCATGATTGCTGAGAGGCTGGATTGCAGGTACATTGGTCATTGCTGTGCCATTTCTCACGGAGTAGTGAGGCGGTGATGACAGTGTGCCTGCACACCGTAATGTAAACAAACATTTAATTAATGTATTGTATGTCTTTACTAACATAGCTTAAGATATATGTATTACTAACAACAATGAGTACTGGTCACTTGAAATAAAAAAATAATATAAAATATTAAATATATATAATATATAATAATAAAGTTAGATTTTTTTTAAAGCAGAACTTATAAATCAACTGCACTTGTTGGTTCAGTGGCTGAAGTGGTTACCTCGCCATTTACCTCTGCGCGGCGTGTGGTGGGTTTGATCCCCAATTCCCCATACGGGACAAAGTTTGTGTGATCCTAATTCTCCCGTATCTGGGTTAACTTTGTGCCTGGTAATTCGTTAGTAATTAGTTAGTATGTCTGTACAGTCCCCCGCAACGCAGAGCTTGGTTTTTTTTTACGAAGCTTACTAGTTTTCTCCCGCAGCGTCACCTGGGCGTATCTTTCTGGTTAAAAAGTAATCTATATGTATTCCAGATTATACTTTATCTTTGTGCCAAATATCATCCAGATCCGTTCAGCCATTTTGGTGTGATTAACTAGCAAACATCTATAAATCCAATCATCAAAACTTTCGCATTTATAATATTAGTATAGGTACGTACTACATATAAATTAATGTGAAGTGAAAATAAGACAGCAACCTTAGTTAATTTATTTTATTTATTTATTAAAACTTCATATACATAAAGTACATAGGCGGACTTAATGCCGAAGGCATTCTCTACCAGTCTACCTGTAAGGGTGATGCAGAGAAATACAAAGTAGGTGCAATTGATGTAAGAAAAAAAAATTAAGAGATTTAAAAAAATAAAATCTAAGTTCTTATAACACAAAAGATACATAAATAATTATACTAAAATATACTAAATAATAATAAATCCTACCTAAATAAACATACATCCAATTTAGAAAGTTGTTAGTTATAATATAATAAATACTCAAAAGTTATATAATTTACTAGCTGTTGCTCGCGGCTCCGCCCGCGTGAATGTCGGTTATCGCTGCAAAAAGTACCTTATGTATTATTCCAGACCATAATCTATCTGTGTGTCAAATTTCATCCAGATCCATTCAGTAGTTTTTACGTGAGAGAGTAACAAACATCCATCCATCCATCCATTCTTACAAACTTTCACATTTATAATATTAGTAAGGATTGTTAGATCGATCTAATAATAAATTTATTACTCACCGTGCAGTCAACACTCGAATGTTGACTGGACGGTTATGTACGAGTAGTTCAGCGGCTTACTTACCGCACCATTTTATCACTGCGTGCGCAATAACCAGAATGGACAGAATCAAACTGTTGGTCAAGTGATTAGTAACCCTGACTGCTAAGCCAGGGGTAGTTGGTTCAATTCCCATTCAGAAAAATACGTATAAAATATGTAATTTCATAGCAGTAGACGTCTTTTGGCCGAGATAATGATGATAGAGGCATAGCTAGAAATCAAAAAGATATTTTAAAAATATTCTATATTTATTAAATTTACAGCTTCAAATATTTAAACCCGCAAAAATGTCTAAACAATTTTGATAAACACAGCAGTCTGCATTTCATTACAATATTTTAACTAAATATTTATGATAATAATAATTTAAGTCAATGTATACCACAAGAAACAATGTAAGTAGTTTGCACATTTTACAAATACATAGATCAGGTGGTAATATTCAAAATGTATTCATCAAATCTGGTAATGCATTCTGGACATTGAAATAATACCATATTTTATCATAATAGTGAATTTAGTAACCATCAATTCACAGCTTTACGCAACAATAATAAAGCATTGTACAGACTACACTGAATTATGATCTGGGCGGCTAATCTCTATGAAGACTTTGTGCCTCCCACCCGTATGCGACGGTGTGCGAAATCTCAGGAGCACCCTTTATTCCTTTTACTCTTATGAATGGGACGGCACGCGGCAACCTGACGAGACAGGAGAGAGATCATACTTGCAACGCACAAAGGATTTCCTCGTCAAGACAACTTTGTGCGGCTAGACAGCACACAAAGATGTTTTGACGAGGAAATTCTCTCGTAAAATAAATTGATGATAGCAAAAACCACGAGTACGACTGGCCTGTTGGTGTAGTGGTTAGTGACTCTGACTGCTACGCTGGAGGTCGTGGGTTCGATTCCCACCCAGGACAAATTTTTGTGTGATGAGCACGAATGTTTGTTCTGTGTCTGGGTGTAATTTATCTATAATATTTACGTATTTAAAAATATATAAGTATGTTTATCAGTCGTCTGGTTACCATAGTACAGGCTCTGCCTAGTTTGGGATCAGATAGCGATGTGTGAGCAAAATGTTGCATGTGTTTCTACAAGCATTTAAGTATTCTGTGCTAGCATTCAACTATGAAAATTTTACAAAACAACTTTATAAGTTGTGCTTTACTTCGTTTTTTTTCATTTTAATTTAAGATTCTTATGATGTCAACTGTATTAATATAGACATCATGGTATGGGCTCTGATCTAAAAAGTGTAACTTTTCGTGAATAACCCTTTTTCCATCGTAAAGACGTTCGTTGAACCCAAAGTTGAAAGGAATTTATATTACCTTAGCAGAATCGAGTGAATGTCAAAATCCTTGAACTTGAGATTTATTAACTTTGCGTTCTATTATTGTGAAGACTTAATAATGTTATTTGATAGAGTTTCTATAGAAAAAACCGTTCTCTGTATTTGCGTCTAAAATTAGATATTAGGTTCGTTTAAATCGTATATTCCGAAATGTGCTACGATTTTTGTTCAGCTGATAGAACTACTCGGGTCGGTATCTGTGGCAAACAAAGATACTTTCGTCGAAATCGGAATAACTGTGGAAATAGCATATTTTTCAATGGGATATATTGTTGACTCAGCTAGGCCAACGAGGCAGTTTTTTTTATGCCTACTTCTTGGGTGGCAAACAAACATACGGCCCGCCTGATGTTAAGCAGTTACCGTAGCCTATGGACGCTTGCAATACCAGAGGCATA
Organism: Trisateles emortualis; assembly: GCA_947095525.1. NCBI lineage: Eukaryota > Metazoa > Arthropoda > Insecta > Lepidoptera > Erebidae > Trisateles > Trisateles emortualis. The sequence goes on along the minus strand of OX352735.1, from coordinate 7,470,880 downwards.
ACTTATATTATATACCAACCCATTTTTTTAAAGATGGGAGTATCCCTGGGATAGGAATACGTTTATTTCAAAACTCATCCCTAAATAAGACGGAGACCCGTACTCACACACAGGAATACAACTACACCGCTGTGTGTAGTTATTTGGCTGTGATCTTCTGTAAGGTGGAGGTCCTTCCCCAGTCGGGCTTGCTCACTAGTATGATGCCCTACCTCTCTAAAGTTAAAGTTATGTAAGTTCTTCTGGTATCACCAATAAGTCACATGTTATGTGTAAAGGATGGCATTTATATATTTTAAAATACCACTCGTATTATGATAATCTGCTTGCAAAGTACATGAAGAACACAATTCATAGTAACATAGTACCTAGACCGCAGAAACTTAATAGTACAGCTTAGACTTAGGCAACCAAAATGGTTGTTCCTAATTTAGGAATCTAATTTGTGTAATCACAAAGTCTAGTTAGTTGTTTTAGTGGTCGCAGATTCTATTTTACCTAAACCAGGACAATTTTTGTGTCATGAACACCATTTATCTAGAAATAATCATATTAAAAGAGAGGGAAAACTCAAAACAAAACCCTATACCAACCAGTCTGGCCAGCGTGGTATAGTAGGCTAATATCCCTCCAAGTATATGGAGGAGACCCGTGACCAGCTGTGGGACATTTATGGGTTGAGATGATGATGATGATGAATCATATTAATGCAATACCTGCCTACACTATGTGCTTAGTTTAGAATCAGATGGTTGTATGTGAGTTATCCCAAGTTATTTATATAAATATTTTATAACTCTTAAAACAAAAAATCGAAATATCAAAAACTTATTTCGCCTGGGAATTTCTTTATATCAAAGTTGGAATGTATATAAAAATATATTAGATATCATGTCTTACCGTAGTATCCCTTAGGACCATAATAATATATGAAACAATAAAAAATGGGTAAGAATCAACAAGCGGTAAGCTACTTATCAGTCACTGGCTGACACTCAGACTCCCTCAATGTTACCCCTTAAGGACCACGACCCACAGGTAGAAAAGCACTATCAGATACAGTATCTTAAGTGTTTTCCGTTCGATCACGTTCTCACTCAATTACTCATATAATTCTTTAAGAAAAAAAGCATCAAGAAAATATGATTAATGTATCAAACTTATTTTATAACTCTCTCGTGATATAAGAGCGAGATCATTTTCTTTTTATAGTACTTAGGCGGCAAACAAGCTTGCCACCCCACCCGCAACATGAGCTCGGTCCTAGTGCGAAAGCTGTCTTCAATATATCAAAGTAAAAGAAACTTTACTTTTCCTTTTGTTTGACTGTACCTATACGTTGTCTGTCGTATAGTAGTTAGTACTGCCACATCTGTACTGTCACAACAGACCCTCTAGACAAGTGGCATAAATAGAAGTCGAATCGAAAAGTCAAAAAAGAAAATGTATGGGATTTGACGTAAGTTTACGACATTAAATCGTAGACGCACGTCAAATTCCATAGATTTTATTTTTTGACTTTTCGATTCGACTATCGCTTATGCCACTTGTCTAGAGGCTCAGTGGGTTCGATTTTCAGGCAGGACAATAACAGTGTGACTCAAAATTATTGCAAGCGTCCATCGGCTACCGGTAACTGCTTTACGTCAGTTGGTCGTAGTAAATGAGCATTGGAGACCTGTACTCACACACAGGAATACAACTACGATGGTCTGGGTGAAGTATTTGGCTGTGGTCTTCCCCCAGCACCGGTGGGCTTACTCACAATTTTTTTTATATATTACCAAGGAGACAAACAAGCATACGGCCTGCCTGAAGTCAAGCAATTATGCTTGCAACACCAGGGGTATAACACGCGCGTTGCCGACCGTTTATAAACCTTATAACTCCTTTCTTGAAGAACCCCAATCTCCATATATCTTACTAAAATTACAATCGAATGATCGAGTTATAAGCCCCTTTGAACATACAAGCATACATTGTCGATAAACACGTGATAAACATAGTTTTGTTTCATTGGAAACATTTCCTAGTTTAACTGTTGTTAATTGGTTCGGACGGTCGGACGGTCAGTAAACTCATTTCAGTGTGAAGATAATTTAAACTAGAATAAATCAACTCAATTTAAAGTCAAAATTAAAATAAATTAAGGGAGACGGGACTGTTAGTGTCTTAACTCTTAATTTTTAATTAAAACTTGTATATCTTTCCAGCTAGACGGTGGGCTGATGGTATCATGCCAAAAACGGGGCAAGATGGATGACGTGCAATTTGGAGGATGTGTTCTTTGTGAAGAGAAGGTATCGAGTAAGAAAAGGTTTTTCGAAATTTGAAATGTGAAATAGGAATGTGAATATTCTGTCAAACTTTTTATTCCCAGAGTCGATTGACTGCCTGCTTCACCTGCGCATACTATTCAAGCTTAATAGTGAGTAAAAAGTAGTCTCCAGACTATATGCTATCTTTATGCTAAACTTCATCTAGATCTGTTCAGTCGTTTTGGCGTGATTGAGTAACAAACATCCAACCATCCCAACTTTAGCATTTACTTTAATTGTAATTATTAATAGCCGTAATACTTGACACAACAAAAGCTATTCTATTATTAAAAGGTATATAGGTATATACCACCGTCCAAGAGTTTATTTATAAGGTAAGTAACCAGTACTAATAGAATGAAGTGCTTTTATCTCAAGCACCATTTGTTTTACTGTACAGAAATAAATGAAACTCCCGAGATTAATTTTCTCCAATAACTTTCCATGAAATCTCGATTAGACTGTAGTTATTGAAAAGATGTTAAAGTTAAAGCTTTTATTAACGTGAATAATAATATAAATTTCCGTTACGTGGGCAATATTGTTTTCATTATGATACAACTTGATGAATTATGCGAATTAAGAATTGACTTTGTGAGTTTGTGACGTTGTAGGGGGTAATCTCTGGATCTACTGAACCGATTTTAGTAATTATTTTACCAATAGAAAGCCATGTTATTTGTGAGGGTAAAAACTTATTGACTTAATGCCAAAGTAGGTATCAAATTACAAGTACTAATATCGAACAGAAGCAACCTTTGGTGTTGCAAACGTCCATAGGCTACGGTAACTGCTTACCATCAGGCGGGCCGTATGCTTGTTTGCCACCTTGGTAGTATAAAAAAAAACTATAAGAAGAGAGTTTTTTTTTTTCGTTTTTTTTATTACTAAATATTTGCTTTGAAAACATCATAAGTTGTTTATGGTTCAATGCAAATAAACCGTTGTCCCTTTATATATTGTTTTTACTATTTACATTTATACTTAAATATATAAAATAGCTACCTTTTTCCGACCCATGTAACTTTCATAATTGTAATTATCGATTTGACCTCCGCTATAAAGAGGTTTTTGCTTCATTAAAACTTGGAATAAAGAAATACAGAGCGTATAGCGGGGAGTGTAGCGGAGCGTTTTTGGGTGTACTAACGATAAAATTGGTACGCAACCACTTATAGAACGGTGGGCTGGCTTGTATACTAATAAGACAAATTTAAAAACGTGTACTGCGATTCAATACAATAAGTACGTGTCTGAATGTTTAATTATGTTCAGTAAAGCAGTAAGCAGAAAACGTACACTCCGCTACACGCCCCGCTAGCGCCACTCGCTTCGCCTCGTAGCAAGTTTGTAGCCTTAGATATAATTTGTTTAGCCTTATAACATAGTCTTTGTAAGGTAGTCTTTGTTGGGAGAATATCGTCATGTCCTATAAAGTAAAATTAATTTAATACCACACCCGCTCGGAAATCTTGTTCATAATTATTCAAACTCGAAGTAGAAATACGTCACTACTTTCTTTCTTCACTATTATTTATGTGTTATTTTGTATATTTTTGAATAATATTTAAAGATTTTTCAACTTACTTAAGGCTCAAACGAGCATACGAAACCGCCTGATGGTAAGGAGTCACCACGGCCTGTGAATGCTTGCAACACCAGGGGTATCACTTAAGTATTGCCAACGGCAAACACTGTAAAAACTTATACTCTTTGAAGAACCCCCTGCTATTGCTTTTTCTATAAATTGCCTCTGCCCTGCTGTGGGAATAATAAGTACCAGCGCACGGCGGCAAAACCAATATTCATCGATCCCCAAAAAGGTTCTCTATCAACAGTTGGTCAAAGGCCTTCGATAATTACATTTCACCATCTTCGTTTATTCAATTTTACGGTTTCGATGAAGCCGGATTCGATTCACTGTGTTCATTAAAAATGCTATTCGCTCTTATTTATATGTGAACCTAAATAAGTAGAGATCGCATTTTCCCAATGCTGCAGAAAGTTGACTTGTATACACAGGTAGGTACTGTACAGGTAACAGCCTTCTTTCTGGTGTTAGGTAGCCAGTTACTGTAGTTTATGTACTCTTGTAAATATGTGGGGTATTTCTCGCGTGTTGTCGACCCAAAAAAAATTAACGCCTGGTGTTACAATTTTTTGAAAAGACAACACATGAAAATTTATAGTGATGGTGTAGTTAGATAGGAAAACGTTTATTTAAAATCGCTAACAACAACCTTAAATGAGGTGTTACGTTAAACTGTAAATTACTACTACTACTACATCACTACGTGATTATTTGGCTATGGAGGTGAAGGTTTGTGTCAGGTTATTAACCCTTGATAATATGATCCATTGTTCGTGTAAGTAATATTAGGTACGCTCTTCTCACAATATATATTATTTAGTTTAATTTAAAAGTAAAGGAGAGAAAATACATACAATGTTTGCTACAGCAATATTTACCCAAATTAAACATTTAATATATGAAACATACTTTTCAAAAACAAAATTAAATAAATAAAAAACTAATAACTATTTTGTGTTGACTGTACACAGTATAAGTTTTGTTCAAGTACAGTTTTGACAATATTGAAAATTAAATATGATACATTGTTGACGCGAAAATAGAAATTTTGTGCCAATCATCGTTTAATCCACGCGGTAGTTTCTTTTTGCGTAATTTATCAAATAAAAATTATATAACGTTTGCTTTAGCTTTCAAAATGAAGAGGCAACAAACATAATAATATATTCGGATATAAGTGAGGTATAGCACCATACAAGAAAACCCGTCTGGGGAAAGGCCGTGCCGCCTTACAGAAGACCACTCAAGTTTAGCCAGGTAGCGGCACTGTATTAGTACCAATGTGAGTTACTTCGTGAAAGACATAAAGTCTTTATCAAATTCATTTACGGACGTGATTTCAAAGAAACGTTCTCCTATCCCAGGGATACTGCATTAGAGCCCTGAAAAAAACAAAGTCAGCAACACGCATGTGATACCTCTGGTATTGCAAGCGTGTAGGCTACGGTAACTGCTTAACATCCAGCATATTATGCTAACAGTAAAGGAATACATCATGACGAATCACATTAATGTAAAATAAAAAAAAAGAGTATAGTTGAATTGACGAAAGTAAGACGAAAGTAACCATAAACAGCTATGCAAGGTGATATATTCTGCTCTACTAAGGATTGAAAGCATAACCGCATATCGAAAGCTACGGGAAAATGCATCTTAGATATCTAACTTTAGAAGCATTTATCCCTTAACTTGTATCATGTATTTGTGTCGTTTTTCGTAAGCAGAACATTATTACTTACCTATTTTATTGGCCAATGCATACTATAAATATCTACAATATAAATATCAAATAAATCAATTCCTGCATAAACATTTTCAGTTACAATGTTTATATAAAATTTGATTTATTTGATGTTATAATATTATATCAATAATAAACGTATCTATTAACAAGTTTTAAATCCATATTGTACTAATATTTATTCTGATTTTCATTTCTGTCTATTGTACTGCTTTTTCATTACCTCTTATGCTGTGGCTTGCCATTCTCAAAACAGGATAGCCAATTGCGCGGATTATATTATGTACACGAGTGTGTGCGCAAACACAAGTGCACATATTATTCCTTTACTCTCATAGTCCGAGTGGACAACACTATTAAAGAGAGATCAAGCGCAGGACCATCGGATTCACGTGCTTCCGAGCTACAGAGGCCATAGCAAGCTCGGTTGACTTTTCAAGTCATAAAGATGTCATTACAAAAAACAATTATTGATTGGACTAGGAAATGACGATTTTTTTATTCATCATAGATATTTATTAATATATTTTTGTTTGCTTGCTTGTTGCTGGCAAAAGATGGTATAAACATGGTATGGTGATGGTATATATATATATATCGTCGATACTTATTTATATTTATTGAAAAATATTAAGTCTAGTTTTCTACTATGTTTTTGACAGATTAATTGTCCTTATTACGACTCGCAAAGATTGCAACATAATAAAGCAAATTGTTTTATAACCAGTTGTATTAAGAAATCATAAGTAACTTATGTTAGTAAACTTCATATAGCGCTTCTATTTGTTTATAGTAACCAAATATATTTACGGTCAATGCCAAAACATTGAACCGTAAACCTTTGATAGTAGCCATACTTAAGCCTTCTATCAAAGGTTTACTGTTTTAAAACTGACCGTAAATTTATAACAACAACACTGCATGTAACATGCTTCACACACAAAGGCACATGAAAGCCTACAAACAACCTTGTGCATTAACCAACACTTGGTCACGTGTATATTATTGTTATTGTGCTTATGGATTATGTTTATGTAATGTCAAAGGTTGTCCGTGTGGTGACGGATTAAGAATACAAATGTCACCACCCCGGGCTATCCCGAGAGTGTCGTAACAGTCGACTAACGCAGTAAGTCAGGCAGACAATATCCACTGCAATGGAGGGAAAACTTGAAACAAAACCCTTTTTTTTTGGGGAGGGGAAATGCTTTACGCATATCGCCCCGCCTCCAGGCGCACCGATACCAATCTGTCTGACCTGCGTGGTATAATAGGCTAATATCCCTTCAAGTACATGTAGGAGACCCATGCCCAGCAGTGGGATGTTTATGGGTTAAGATGAAATTTTAAATAAATAGGACTCAGCTGGGCAGCATATTTATCTTCTTGTCCCAAATACTTACACAATACTGCAGTGTCTTAAGACGAAAGTCTTTGACCAGTGTGTATTATTAACCTACTAGTGTTGACATAATTGAGCTAAAAAATCACTGTATGGCTCATAAGTCATCCAAAAAGCAATGGAAAGTATGCTTGGAGTTTACCTGCAAGATCGAATCTGAAACGAGGCGATTCGTACAAAAATAAAAGTGGCTGATATATTATATAGCTCAATTAACATAATCTAAACGACGAAGTAGTTAGTTAAATGGCTTACGATTAGAGATGGGCGTCTACCCGGTAAATTTTCGACCTTCGGGAAAATTTCCATTTATACCCATTTTTACCCACCCATTTTTAATTTTTACCGGGTATTAATTAAAATGAAGAACTTTCCATGTAATTATATAACATGCTGATAATGTTCATAAAAAATATTCAAGATAGAAAAGAAAGAAAGAAAGAAAAATAAATATTTTAAACGTAAACTAATTTCAGTACCTAAAAGAGACACGTTTGTATCTACTTTATACCTACAATAATTTTCTATTCATGATCTGATTTTTCGGATTCATAAACTATAAAATTAAATACGCAATGCAATAAATTTGTGTTAAATAATAAATAAGTTTATCTCGACGGTCCCTACGTACAAAGCGGCATGTCGAAAAAGCCATTTTTTATTGCATAAATTGATTCAGGTTATCACATATTGCTTTTTTAAATCTATGAAATAGTTTACTAGATACTATAAACGTAAATTATGACTTGTGTAGTAAATTAAAAGAATTAGTGTCGTAGATGAGGACATAAATGTTCTAAAAAGCGCGCTACTCTGCGTAAATGCGTGTATGTCACATATGACATAGTTTATTTTCTCTTAGGTAATTCATCGACATTCACGTTCACGCGTTGTAAAAAAATGTTAATAGGTTACCTACTTAGTCTATTTAGTGCTATTTTCTTAAATTTTAACACAATAAAATGATTTTGAATCATATATTGATATTAATCTCTTGTGTAAAAGCTGACATGTCAGACGTGACTGAGTAAAGAATATTAAATTTCAGCTCACAAACGGTCATCTCTGAATTTTAAATAAAAAGATATCATTTTTGCAATGAGATCTTTCTATATTATATCACTAGGGGTCGCCCGCGACTTCGTCCGCGTGGTAATTTGGAATATTTTCCCCGATTTTGCAACATATCTCACAACTGCTCCGCTCCTATTGATCACAGCGTGATGTTATATGGCCTATAGCCTGCCTGCACTATTCAACAAAACTATTTTTTCTAATCGAACCAGTACTTTCTGAGATTAGCGCGTTCAACCAAACAAACAAACTCTTCAACTTTATAATATTAGCATAGATTACAGAGGAGATCCAAGCATCATATTAAAATGAAAATGATATTACAAAATAACTCATGTTTTTTTCTGCAATTATATAAATCATTATTTTAATCTCGTACGTAGAGACCGACGATATTTAAAAAAAGAATACAAGCTTTAATAGTGTATTTATTTAATTTATTTTTGTGAAAATGTATTAAATATTCTTAAAAAGATCTCAAACACGACGCAGCTGTCTTGTTTCGTTGAAAAGTTCCTATGACTATCTTTGAACATGATCATCACACGCTAAACACCTCCTGGAATTATATTAGCCGTCTAGATAAATCAACAAATCGTAAAACAACGCGGCTATCTTGTTTCGTTGAAGAGTTACCATGGCCACCTTCCGACTTTATGGTCACGTCCTAAACACCCACCTACGAATATAGTACTCTTCAAATTCTAAATCCAAAATACTCAAACACGACACGGCTATCTTATTTCGTTGAAAAGTTGCCATGGCCATCTTTCAACTTTATCATCAATCCTGAACACCCATCTAGGTATATGGTACTCGTCAAGATAAATCCAAATCATCCAAACACGAAATGACTATCTTGTTTCGTTGAAGAGTTGCCATGGCCACCTTCCGACTTCATCATCATGTCCTGAACCTAGGAATATAGTACTCGTCAAGATTAATCCAAAACACCCAAACACGACACGGATATCTTGTTTCGTGAAAGAGTTGCTATGGCTACCTTTCGACTTCATTATCAATCCTGAACGCCCATCTAGGAATATAGTACTCGTCAAGATAAATCCAAAACACCGAAACACGACACGGGTGTCTTGTTTCGTTGAAGAGTTGCCATGGCCACTTTCCGACTTCATTATCTCGTCATGAACACCCATCTAGGAATATAGTACTCGTCAAGATAAATCCAAAACACCGAAACACGACACGGGTGTCTTGTTTCATTGAAGAGTTGCCATGGCCACTTTCCGACTTCATCATCACGTCATGAACACCCATCTAGGAATATAGTACTCGTCAAGATAAATCTAAAACACCCGAACACGACACGGCTATCTTGTTTCGTTGAAGAGTTGCCATGGCCACTTTCCGACATTATCATCAATCCTGAACAGGAACATAGTACTCGTCAAGAAAAAACCAAAATACCCAAACACGACACGGCTATCTTGTTTCGTTGAAGAGTTACCATGGCCACTTTCCGACATTATCATCAATCCTGAACAGGAATATAGTACTCGTCAAAAAAAAACCAATACTCTAAAATACGATATGACTATCTTGTTTCGTTGAAGAGTTGCCATGGCCACCTTCTGACTTCATCATCAATCCTGAGCACCCACCTAGGAATTATGAATATGTCGTATTTTGAATTTATTTTGACGAGTACTATAAGTACAAGTCAAAATAAATCCAAAATACGACATATCTATCTTGTTTCGTTGAAGAGTTGCCATGGCCACCTTCCAACTTCATCAACACGTCATAAACACCCATCTCGGAATATAGTACTCGTCAAGATAAATACAAAAAGGTATTTTACAGTCTTTTTAATATTAAAATTAACCAAATTACATACTGAATTAATTTATACCCGGTATTTTTAATACATACCGGGTAAAAATGGGTAAAAATCAATTTTTACCCATTTTTACCTTTCCTTCCCATTTTTACCCACCCGATTTTTAGCCACCCGCCCATCTCTACTTACGATAGCTTCTACCGGTTGTTTGTTACTTTTTACGCAAAACCTACAAAACGGAACTGAATGAAATCTGGCACAGAGGTAAATTATATTCTGGAATAGCACAAAAGCCACTGATCTGGAATAGCCCAAGTCAGTGATCTAACTAAGACAACTAGTGAATAGTTTATCCATCTGAGAGATGAGAGAAGTTTTTTTGGCTAAATTATTCTCTGCTAATTTTCTTTCAAGAATAAAACCTTATTTCTAAGGAAGTTCATCAAGTCTATTGTTATTTATGCGCACTCTACGAATAAATTGTACGGTATAGTGACGTCACTTGTTTACCCACCCCCCGAGATCCACACGCAACTTATAGCCCTCTAATGAATAGGAAACTTTTACTGCTTTTATGGCGTGTTGTTGGTTCGATCCTGACATGAAGCAAAATTTTTGTTCCTGATATGTTTTACTGAGGCCTGGTCTAATAAAAGTCCTGGTTTAATGAATATACCTTTTTATTTTTCTTATCCTTCACTGGGTAACGGCTAGAATAGAACATATAGGCCTGTGTCGCTAAAAGCTATTCACCTACAACCAACTATACAATTAATGGATACAAATTACACCCAGACTCGGAACAACTATCTATTAATCACATAAATATTTATCATACGTGGGAATGGTACCAACAATACGCGTTTACACATTTTATTTATATTATACTAGCTGTTACTCGCGGCCCCGCCCGCGTGGATGTCGGTTATCGCTGCAAAATATATAGCCTATGTGTTATTCCAGACCATAATCTATATGTGTGCCAAATTTCATCCAGATTCGTTCAGTAGATTTTACGTGAAAGAGTAACAAACATCCATCCATCCATCCGTCCATTAATTCTAACAAACTTTCTCATTTATAATATTAGTAAGGATTAGTATCTAAAACGTCACAAACAATCTGGTTATTGTACTCCGTGCAAAAAATAAATTAAAAGAGGCCGTTTCATTTAATTTTTTTGTAATAGCGCCAATAATTATTTCACACGTTGTGAAAATTTCATATATTTCTACCTATTAGATTTCATTGAAGTCGCTGACAGACAGACAGTAAGACCCTTTTGAGAACGGTACCCTAAAAAAACCTTCAAACATTACTACGACAATTTTATTTGAAAGTGATTGCTTCCTAGAAAAGTTCTTATACAAGGAAAATCCAAACGACCCACGCCTAAGTTTTTTAATACATTGTTAGCTAGGTGTATCTAACTTATGTTTAATATTTCGTCGAAAAGTTTGCGAATCCTCCATAAATATGTACTTGATATAAATATTTCGCAGTTTAATTAGTTTTATGTAAATACTGCGACAAGGGCAGCTTAATACCGAGTATATACTGTGTGATTGCCTTCCTTGCGGACTATGACAGTGGTGGAATAAAAAGGGTACTTGTATTTGCGCACATACTTATTCACTACTAGGGGTCCCCCGCGACTTCGACCGCGTGGTAATTTGGAATATTTTCACCGATTTTGCAACGTATCTCACTACTGCTCCTATTGATCATAGCGTGATGTTATATAGCCTATAGCCTTCCTGGATAAATGCACTATTCAACAAAAAAAGATTTTTTATAATCGAACGAGTACTTTCTGATATTAGCGCGTTCAACCAAACAAACAAACAAACTCTTCAGCTTTATAATATTAGTATAGATAATTATCTCCCGTGCAGATGACTAGTCTCACATTATTACACATACATAGCACGCCCGTCAGCCGACACGACATAGACACACGACAGCACGACAGATTATGGTACGCCAATTGCTTCGTTCCAGACATACTTGTATCGCTTCCTCTACATACATCAACCTCTTCATGCATAAACGTCGGTTCTAGCTATTTTTAATTTGGCCCTTTTTAGCAAATCACCTACTTTGTCGACGTTTGTTCGCCTAGGGCGGCCATCGACATCTCCATGCATTCTCGCACGATATATTGTATCTCTTGTATAGTATCATTATTAAATTTAATACAACTGTAATAAGAACAAAGTCTAATTGGTTCCATTACTACAAGTACAAAGGAGCTACGCTTAGAATAACCTGACACGTAGGTATACGTGAAAACTAATGTATCTAATTTATTTTGTGTTTGGATTTAGATTTTCTCAGACACACCGGTGTTATGTATATGGATAAAAACTAAGATAAAACCTTATGTATATCTAGTCATATTATTACATTTATTCAGGTCAAGAATTTAAGGATATTTTTATACTAATAAGGTGGCAAACAAGCATAAGACTTTAGCATAAAGATGCCTGGGGCATCAATTCAATGTACCTACTCGAAAATATTGACACCCTGGTTATGTGAGGGAGTATCCCAGGGATATGAAATCGTTTCTTTAAAACCGCATCCCTAAATAATCACTGAAGCCCTGTACGTACACACCAGAACAAAATGACACTACTTTATTGTTATTTGGCTTGTGTGTTGTTTGTGGTTTTTTATAAAATCCTTCATCAGTCCGACTGGCTTATAATGCCAACGTTCATACCGCATATGACAGTCGATAACCTTGCTCCTTGAATCAGAAGTCACTAGCACTATCACCAGTTTTCGTTATCGAGTGCGAATTCCTTCCACCCAATATAAGTATAGTATAATAATAATAATAATATAATGTCCTCCTAACCGAATTTCGGTCACGGCGGCTAATCTCAACGGAGACTCGCCATCTGCGCGGAAGATATTATAGTGCACAAGTGTGTGCGCAAACACAAGTGCACTCTTTATTCCCTCACTCTCATAGTCCGATGGGACGGCAAATCCGACACGACCGGAGAGAGATCAGGCGTAGGACCAACGGCTTTACGTGCTTTCCGAGGCACGGAGGTGAAAACACCGCCAATTTCCAAACTCCGGGCATCTATTGTGAATTTCTCAACAGAAAAACCCAATATCGATTTTTGGCCCGACCCGGGAATCGAACCCGGGACCTCGTGATCAGCAGTCTCACACATCGACCACTGAGCCACGGAGGCAGTTGTATATATACTGTATAGTATAAATATAGTAAGCAACAGACTGGCCTTAAAACTTTGATGTCTTGATTGATCGATCGAACTTTGGTCCTACATTGATGAAATGAGATAAAACCTTTGTTTTGAGTTTTAAATTTGTTAGACAGAAAGAAAATTGCTTACACAGTTAATCTTGTAACAAAAGTTAGTAATCCCATTAAATAACGATGTTGTAGCATGTAAATTAGTTTTGTGAAAAGTAAGTACAACCTTTGTCATGAAACTTTATTAAACATGGCTTTCTCGCTTGCCAAGCCAACTAGACACTCGAATGGGAAAGCCATCTTCTCACCCAAGTGTCTTGATAAGTTGGTCGTATTGTACACGTTTGTAAACACAACTTACTTACCTCAAGTTCCTACATCAAAGACATTTACATGTTTTTTTTTCTTTTATAACTTTGTCATAATAAATTACCTGGCTAAATATTTCTTTGTTTTATTAAGGCTATCATTTCATTCAGCGTATTATGTTACCTGTCACCTGTCGAGCTCTACTAATATTCACTCCGTTTGTATGTGTTATTTCGATATCTTAGATTAGTTAGTTTACTTGGAAATGAGGCCATATTTTTGCTCATTACGCTGAGGTTACGGAGACGTAAAAACTTTATTCGGGCTAATACAACAATAAATGTACACATAGATTAATTCTTCTTATATTTAGTATTGACATTTAGCTAGGCGGGAAGATGGAAGGTCGACCAAAGCAGTCACGGATTGGTGGCCGCGAAACAGAAGGAGACTGCCTGGACTGACTGGTGGTCAGACGACATAAGAAGGACGCGGAAAAACCATTGGATGAGCTTGGCTCAGGTATGGAACAGAAAGCGCACAAAAGAGAAGACCTATACCGAGCAGTGGGTGAATAAGGGTTGACAAGGAAGAAGATATTATTGACGCGCAAGTTTGTAAAGATATTATGGATGTTACTCCATGCAAAAACTGAATGTTATAACTACCTACATACATAGGAATAGCACTTAAACTACATAATATATTTTATTAAAAAAACAACATCAACGCGAGCGAAGTTGCAGGCAAAAGCTAATTCATAATACATAAACCAAAAAGTATAATTAGAAATACAAAAAAATGTCTTTGTAGAATATCATCACAATAGCCGCGTAGATTATAAAAATGATTGCCAAATTCAAAGGGACCCCCAGGCAAGAAGGGATTATTTTCTGAAAAAAATGTTATTAACATTATATTATAGGCGGAAAGGAATAAGATGATTAAAATTGTCGAATAATTATCATTTCAGCCGTCTTAAAAATTAATACACAAAAAGATTTTAATTTAACAATCATAATAGCGTGTTCTTTTACGAAATTTGTTTTTGTTTTTCATTCGTTTTAAAATTTAATGTAGTTTCTATAAAATACATTTTATACGTATATAAAGAAAATATTTTAAAATTATGTCTTTAATTCAAATCATCATAATGCAAATGCGTAAATAGTATGCATTTTCCACTGCTGTAAGGCACTAAAGACCCTAGTATAAATGCCAATCATTCGCACTCTACTGTCGATATCATATCAGACTATTTAAATTATTTTAGAGGCCTTTATGAAGACAATATAATCTCTTTATTAGTAGAGATGATCTGTGTATAAAAGAAATGTCTTTCTGTAATACGGTTTGAAATGTTTCACAACCCAAATCATTGCCAATAAGTCTCATTCTATTACGCTGTATCAATTTCCAGTGTCGTTTTTTGTTCCCTTGGGATAATACCGCGCCAAATGATTTTCCTAACGGATCAAGTAAAAAGAAATGAAAATATGCGCATTTTTTCATTCTTAGAGACATTAAAGTATTAATAATCTATTCATTTTTGCTGATAAAAGACCGGTCTACGGAATACCGTAAGAGCGAAAACCGAGCGACCGCGAAAACGGAGCAAAATCTGGCTGTCAGATTGAAAATCGGTATTCCTTTTTGACGTTTAGAAAGAAAGAAAGAAACGTTTATTGCTACAATAAGAGACATTTAACATGTGAAAGCATAGGAAATATTATACATAATATATAAACTAAAAAATTAAGAAACTATCCTAAACTAAACATAAAACAAAGTTTAGCAATCGTGTGTGCCGTCACCGAGCAATCACAACTGTCAGTTGGCGACGCTGCTCTTAGAGAATCAGCCGGTGGGTACTGCCGGATTGCACGTTCAATTATACCTACCTAAGGTATCTCCTTAGTACCTACCTTAGGTAGGTATATTTGAACGTGCAATCCGGGGTTTGTATGGTTTAAATGTATATATGTTCGACAATAACTTGAGTACCTATCGTTGATCGGAAAGTCTAAAAATTGGTAAACGAATTAATGAGACAAAAAGAATAGTTAAATCAGAAGATGAGGTCAAATCGGTCGAAGATGAGTACACAGATGGGGGCAAACCACTAGTAAAAAAAGTAAGTAGTAAATGAGTCTCCGTTGCGAAGCGAAGCGAAGTTCTCCAATAAGAACTCGAACTTCTTCAAGTCCACTGGAATAATCAAAACTATTGATCTACAGACATGGTAAATATAATGAGGCATATAAAATAGCCACCCGGCCCTGCTTCGGCGGTTTCGGGAGAAAAATAATACACGTCTGTTTATAATAATAATAATAATAGCAACCCATATATGTCCCACTGCTGGCCACGGGTCTCCTCTCCTCTATCAAGAGAGAGAGGGGCCTTAATTTACACACGCTGGCCTAATGCGGGTTGGTGAATCAGAAATGTCTTTAGAATTTCTTGACATGTGGGTTTCCTCACAATGTTTTCCTTCACCGTTACACGTCTGTTTACTTGTACTGATATATATTGACAGCTTATACACACGTCATAAATGTTAGTTCTGTGTCTGACTGTTATCGCTGCAAAAAGTAGCCTATGTGTTATTCCAGACCATAATCTATCTCTGTGCCAAATTTCATCCAGATCCGTTCAGTAGTTATTATAAATGTCCAGCAGTGGACGTCTTATGGCTGAGGTGATGATGATGATGATACACACGTTACATACCCCACTGCAATATTATAAAATATAGCCTATGACACTCACAAATAACGTGGCTTTCTATTGCTAAAAAAAATTCCAAAATCGGTTCAGTAGATCTAGAGATGACCCCTACAACGTCACAAACTCACAAACTTTACCTCTCTTTAAATTACATACAATATTTATAAATACGTCAACAGGTGATTTATTGTAAAACATTTGATATTATTAAACTCTGCAGACACACCAACAGCTGCAATAAAAATAGCTCATTTATACATTACATTTCTTGAATTATTGCTACTCCATTTTGAACCTTACCAACTTGTTATAGAACAGATAATTAGCTTTTGATTATTTATTTGCATATTTTATCATTGCAGTCGTAATTTGATATACATACATATAAAACTGCTAAATAGATTCATAAATCTCTGTAATCTGTTTATAACGTACACGCAGCAACGGAGATATGTATACAGGGCCGCTATATGAAGATTAGTTTTTTAGGAAATAAATCTATGAATTTGTGTGAAATATATAGCCTAAGAGCCAGTGAACGGATACCTGTATGTATTTGACCAGACCTGGGTTTTTGTGCATTGAGGCCCCTATACCTACCGTACATGAGATGGGGACTCACTAAGCCCAAAGTGGTGGACGCGGCGAGTGCGCAGGTAAGACAGGTATCGATTTTTGGCTATTTATATAAATGCATTTGACCACGTCTGCCATTTTAATATTTGAAAATATATTATTATTATTAATGGAAAATAACAATGGCAGACCATTATTACGCGTTTAACATAGCGGCAGACAATTTTGAAAATGTTAAAAAAAAATTTTTTTTTAATCAATTGACCAGATCTGCCATCAATATATTTTATTTATTATAGTCTTAAAAACTTATATTGATAACGGCAGACGTATTTATTGCGTATAAACATCAGCAGATAAAAATATCTCAGATACTACCCGGTTAGATGTCTATATATTACGATAGCAGTTTTACATTAGTATAATTTTCTTAATCACCGTATTTAATGAAATTAATATTTTACATGCAGTCTATATACTAAACTTTTAAAGTTAAACGATAAAGAAGGAGATACATTACAAAAAAAATCTTAAATATTAAAGTATGCTGCTAAGAAAAAAAAAAACAATTGTATTTTATTTTTTACATTTTTTTATTGAATACAAATATTAAACGTCAGATAAATAAAAAACAATCATGAATGCATTACTAAATCAATATATATATATATATATATATATATATATGTATATATATTTATTGATTTTGATCTTCATTCATCATCATCATCATCATCATCATCCGAGCCATGGTTATTATCATTGAACTCGTCTTCATCATCCATTGAATCGGATTCGGAAAATATAGTCCGTTGGAGCAAGGTCTGGCGAATATGGAGGGTGACAAATGGTTTCTAATTGCTGTTTCTGTAGAGTTAAATTGGTTTCTCGTGCTGTATGAGGTCTCGCGTTACCATGGAGCAATAATGGTGAAGATCGATTCATGAGTCGGGGCTGTTTCACTGCTAGTTTTGCTATCATTGTTCGGAGTTCGGCACAGTAGATATCTGCCGTTATTGCTTGACCAGATCGAAAGCTATAGTGAATAACACCATGCTGAGACCACCAAACAGTTACCTTTTTATTGGTTGCGGCGTTTGACCTGGGGTCAGCCATTGCATTTCTCGCATTCAAAATTCACTCGAATTTTAGAAGTATCCATCTTTCTTGTCTAAGCTGAATAAAAAAACAACTGAAAGTCGATAATCGTCTAGTGGCATATCTAACTCGAGGGTTTCTGGGCTTCGGCATTCACGTAAAGTAATTGTAAAGATCCCATAATCGTTAAGCTAGGTGGAGAAATCAGTCAATCAACCAGTAGGTGGACCACTAGGTCCACCTACTGGTTGTCAAGCTGTCCAGGAGAGCTGGCCAGGCTGCTGTTAGATGGTGGGAGTAGGCTAGTGCCTATTCCCACCATCTACAATTGACTAGTGTGGTGTATTTACCCAACCCCTCCCAATTTTAAAAAGGAATGTTATGTAATGTTAAGCAGTCATATCATCAATTCTTAATGAAATGGAAGTGGTAGAATCCCATGATCTGAATCATAGAAATAGCTGATGCATAAATTATGATAGCAGTGGCAGAAAATGTAAGAATTTTAGGCACACTCTATTGTATGTAAATTTAAAAAAAAATTCATAGCAACGTAAAATATGCCATGTCGACATACAATATAATTTTTAGTAACCAATCCCCACGTAAAATATTGTATGTATTACATAACACTTAATTTGTTATAACTCCGCAACGTAAATTGTTGTATGTGATTATACAATATTGTTTTAGGTTATTCTTAGCGACGTTAGTTATTGTAAGTAATCTATACAACAGTTTAGGCTGGCTTTATCAAAATAAAAAAAATAAAAATTAAATGATACTGTTACATTTTTAAAATTTTAGCAGGTAAATATAGGTATAAAAAGGCGATATAGCTAAAAAAAGCAAAATGTCAATTTTGTGGGTTACAATAACTTACGTGGGAGGTATCGATATAGTTTTAGCTGTAGTTCCGAAGGCAAAGTTAAGCAGATGGAAATGAAAGAGTTTGTTTAGCACAAGACAGTCACTATATTGTTCACAAGCACAGAAGATATACAGTTACACATGAAGGAGAAAGCACAGAATAGAAATAGCTAGCTTAGACTTAACAAGGCAGAGATTACATAGAACATAATATACTTATTATATTATACGGAACACGCGGTTGATTATTATTACTATCGGTAGACGCGCGCGCAGCCTCTCGGCGTCGATGGCGGAACGAGACTGGCGAGATTCAGATTTTTTTATCTGCTGATGTTTATACGCAATAAATACGTCTGCCGTTATCAATATAAGTTTTTAAGACTATAATAAATAAAATATATTGATGGCAGATCTGGTCAATTGATTTAAAAAAAAAAAAAATTTTTACATTTTCAAAATTGTCTGCCACAATGTCAAACGCGTGATAATGGTCTGCCATTGTTATTTTCCATTAATAACAATAATATATTTTCAAATATTAAAATGGCAGACGTGGTCAAATGCATTTATAAATAGCCAAAAATCGATACCTGTCTTACCTGCGCACTCGCCGCGTCCACCACTTTGGGCTTAGTGAGTCCCCATCTCATGTACGGTAGGTATAGGGGCCTCAATGCACAAAAACCCAGGTCTGGTCAAATACATACAGGTATCCGTTCACTGGCTCTTAGGCTAATATTTTTAAGAATAACTCACACACCGCCATCTGATCCCAAACTAGGCAAAGCCAGGTACTATGGCAACCAGACAACTGATAAACATACTTATATATTTCTATATACATACATATCCTTACTAATATTATAAATGCGAAAGTTTGTGAGTATGGATGGATGTTTCAGGTAAAAACTACTGAACGGATCGGGATGAAATTTGGCACAGATAGATTATGGTCTGGAATAACACATAGGCTACTTTTTGCAGCGATAACACTCAGACACAGAACAAACATTTATGCTCTATAAAGATTTGTTCTGGGCGGGAATCGAACCCTCGACCTCCGGCGTACCAGTCAGAGTCACTAACCACTAGACCAACAGGCCAGTATATCTGTAGGTTAAGTCTAATAGTATACTGTTATCAAATTCCACAGAAAAATATACAATGGTTTTCTTATAAATGAATCTTCATATAGCGACCCTGTATACAGGTCTCCGTTACGTGTATACTATGGCCAAGACCTTGTCCCAGCAGCGTCTCGTACAAGTAGATTTATTTATTTATAAAAAAATACAACTCCCGCACTAGGAAACAAGGCCTGTGTCAATGTGTCCTGTACAATTAACGGACACAAATTACACCTAGACTCGGAACAAACATTTATGGACACAACACGCCATGCAGTGATAAATGGTGAGGTAACAACTTAAGCCACTGAACCAACCGTGCAGTGATTTTAAAAGAATTTTGGTCATGGCGTCTAATCTCGACAGCGACTAGTGCACAAGTGTGTGCGCACATACAGGTGTTTCTTTTAACTTTGGCACTCATTTATCATTTTCATAGTCTGATTATGCGGCCATTCGACACGCACGACTAAGAAAGTTCAAACGTCGGACCAACGGTTTTGCTTTTTGAGACAAGGGGGTGTAAATACCGCTAATTACTCAAAATTTTCTATTGTGAAATATTATTGGCGAGAGTCGGGAATCGAACTCGTAACTAACGAGGTATTCACAATCAATAAACATAATTTATACATAAAATATGCAATATATAATAACAAAGCACCATTCCAATATCCTCAACAACAAAAAGAAAACAATATTGATTAATGAACAACACTAACTAGTTAAAAAGTGCACATCTGGCTTATAAACTGACCTACGAAGTTTGCAATCTCAAGACGCTAAAGCCCCTTTCATACTTATAATAAACGAGCCAGCGGTTTTAGCCGGAGACGAAACTTCCTCCCTATTTCCGAATCGACATAGAATCAAGCAAGCATTTTCTACTATTTCTGGTCGTCTAAATTGTCAGGCCAGATTGTTCTTTTCTTATTTAGAAATAACAAAACATTTTATTATAAGTGTGGTCTAATGGTGGTGGATTCGATACCTACACGAGACACGACTCTGCAATCTATACTTTAATATTATAAAGCTGAAAAGTTTGTTTGTTTGGTTGAATGCGCTAATCTCAGAAAGTACTGGTTCGATTAGAAAAAATATTTTTTTGTTGAATAGTGCATTTCTACAGGAAGGCTATATAACATTGCGCTATGATCAATAGGAGCGGAGCAGTAGTGAGATATGTTGCAAAATCGGGGAAAATATTCCAAATTACCACGCGGATGAAGTCGCCGGCGACCCCTAGTCTATTAATAATTGTACGAGGTCTGGATGTAGGAACTGTGTGTTCGTGAATTGTATGTTTGTAAATATCCGCGACGCAAAGCTTGTTTGATTAAAAATAAAAATTAAATACCATAGCTTCACGGTTTGTTCCATAAAGTTATAAGCAGAGGTGCATAGGCATAGTGTAAGAAGAATCTTTCTCTATATATTAAGGACACTGCTGCAATATGCCAAATACATAGATACCTACTGTTTAGGACCGGTTCAGTTGGCCTACAGGTACAGGCTGGCGAAGCGGGCGGGGCAGTCTTTGGGGACTGCCGATGAAAGTGAAAACTAAGTATGTATACTTGTGAATTGTATCGTCGAGCTATTAGCTTAATATTTTTGAATATGGAAAATATTAACGATGACGCGAGTTCCATGATTAAGGGCACCATACTAGCGAGCAAGCCCGAATTGGGAAGGACCTCCACCTTACAGATGACCACCGCCAAATAACTACACACAGCTGTGTAGTTGTGTTTCTGTGTGTGAATACAAGTAAGTAATACCAGCGCTCATTTAGGGATGCGTTTTGAAAGAAACGTATTCCTATCCCAGGGATACTCCCTCCGATCTTAAAGCGCTGGTGTAAAAAAGTGGGTAGGCAACACGCAAGTGATACCTCTGGTACTGCAAGCGTCTATAGGCTACGGTGACTGCTTAACATCAGGCAGGTCGTATGCTTGTTTGCCACCCAAGTAGTATAAAATAAAAGTTTGAATATGGAAAGCGTTCGGTGACGATGACGCGAGTTCCATGTTTTAATTCACCCAAAAAGTGCTCAATTTAATATAAAGAAGTTTTTACTTTAGAAAACAAGAGTTTTATACCATCGTTGTACAATAAATATTCTTGACATACTTTTATACTTTTACGCAACAGAGGCATAAAATGGAACCAAGATTTATTGGTAACAGTAAGGTGTAGAATATGGGTCTGTCTCCGGTAGGAATAAACCACTCTAACAGGATGGGGTAAGCGATAACGGTAATAGTATCTACCTACCTATTATTTCTGGTATATCTGTAATACTGTCAGCGACAGAATATGAACATAAAACTCGTAGTGATATATATTTATCGTACCTATATAAAAGAAAGTTTCAAGAGAGGTAGGGCTCTATACTAGCGAGAAAGCTTCACTCGAAAGGATCTGCATAATTCTGTTTGATGCTGATCCAACAAAACAACAGCAATACTTCTATGTACTTTTATTTTATCTGTTTCTTTATTTTATCTTTTAACTTTTATTTTGTAAAGTGTCTTTATTGTGCCAAATAAACATTTCTTTCTTTAATATCATTTAGGGCACTTTTATTTAAACGATTTAGAAACACAATTCCTGTACATTAAGTACACCTAGAATACATTTTTGCCTCGTGTTGAAATCGAAACTACGATAGGCTGCACTGCTACAGGCGAGGCAGTCAATTATAAATTTTCATTTAAATTATTGCTACATAATTTACGTTTTCATTTCTAGTAGGTCCATTGCCGCATATATAATGTTGCAGGCACAACGAGCGTAGAATACGATAATGAACGCGTCCTTTTCGAGTAACCAGTTTCAAATTGTAAGCCTACCCTAACAATGATTAAATCAATCACTGGAATATTAATTTGAAAGTTTTGTAACTGTATACATGATTTGTTTGATGTTCATTACGTTTGAAACTATCAGAAAAGGACATCTAGAGGGTTAAAGTGGTTTTATTCAATTAACCGCAAAACTATGTTAGCCGAAAGCTAAAAATTAATGGAATTTAGATTCAGATATTAGTACTAACTTTACCCTGTTAAGTTTATAGAAGTTAGAAAGGAAGGGCAACATACAAGCGCGCTAGCCCGACTGGAGAAAGACCGGCAGGGATATTCCGTCAGAGCAAAAACCGAGCCACCGCAAAAACCGAGCAAAATTTGGCTGTCAGATTAAAAACCGGTGTTCCGTAAGAGTAAAACCGAGCCTTTTTGACGTTTAGTTAACAGATTGTACCGTCACCGAGCAATCACAACTGTCAGTTTGCCATCGCAGTTTCTTAGAGAATCAGCCGGCTGTACAGATGACCACAGCTCAATAACTAAACACAGTGGTTAAGTTGTGTTCCTATGCGAAAGTACGACCTGTACTTTCGCATAGGAACACAACTTAACCACTTTCCAGTTTTCTTTTAGGAATATGTTTTCCTATCCCTTTCGTTCTATTTTCATATCTTAAGAGAGTGCACTGTGTTCTTGTCTAATCAAAATCATTAACAACGATACAGTTAATATGCCCTCGTGTTCAGGGTCGTTAGACATTCCTTATTACTTGAAATGTAATGAGAAAATTGGAAGGTAGCTCGGAACACACACACACCTGTCACGGACGAAAAGATTTAAATCCATACATAAAAATGTATTCCAACTACTATTCCTAGTCCCTTTTTGAAACACAGATGAAGCTCTGATTTGTAAATATCAGGACGTCTTTATAATGAAGGTACTTACTTACATACTAGCGACTTCACTTGGACTTTACGTCAAGAACGATTTATTACCGTTTTTTTCATTCAATTTCTAAAAATCCCTACTTAGTGCTCATTTACTTCATTAAGGGGGAACCTTTGTGCAAAATTTTAATTTTGCAGAAGCAGCTGTTTAGGCTCTGCGTTGATGAATCAATTATTCAGTAAGTCGGGACAAATAATTAATTAAATGTATGAGCTGTATGCCATGCCACCCACGTTTGCCATCTTTACCTACTCAATAATTAATAAAGCTTTGTCAAATAAACTTTGAAGCTGAGAAGTAAAGCTGAAGTCCGACACAATTACTCTCTTCTATTGAAAAGTTTGTACGTAACATGACACCGAGGTAATTTAATAAAAGAAGCGATTGAAAAAGTTGCAAGCAATTCACTATTTGCACGCGCGTAGCAGAAAATGAAATGCAACTGAGAAAATATACTATAATATATAAATATATATTGTGAAAAAAATCAAGCTGAGGCGCTTACCGGCCCCTTGGATGACAGAGGGAGTTCGAATGGCGATGAGACGTAGGGATCGTGCTTTCCGGAAATTTCGGAAAGATCGCTGTGACGTGACCTGGGCTCATTACAAAACTGCCAGTAATCGGTGTAACCAGATTATACGCAATGCTAAACGCCGATATATCTTCAACAATATCACTAATTCATCTTCTGTCCACATTTAGAGGTTCCTCGGTACCCTTGGTATCGGTAGGTCTTGATATGTGGATTTTCCAAAGACAATCGGTTTAGATGACATTAATCGTCACTTTGCCACTACCGACTCATTGGATGCAACTGCTCAGAGTCAAACGATTAATTACATAGACGGGTTATCTCGTCTTGACATTAATCAGTTTCAGTTTTCTCCAGTCGCACCAAGCGAGATCAAAAAGATAATCCTTTCCATTAAGTCCAAAGCTGTGGGGTGTGATGACATTAGTCGTCACATGATCACTATTATCCTAGACCAACTTCTCCTTCCTATTACCCATATCCTGAATGTTTCCCTTAAAACAAGTCAATTTCCCCATTTGTGGCGAAAAGCTTACGTTCGACCTTTACCCAAAATTTCCTATCCTTCTCTCATTTCCGGCCGATATCCATCCTTCCTTTCCTATCGAAAGTGTTAGAGGCATGTGCTCATAGCCAACTGTCCAGGTTTGTCCTCCGTAACAACATCCTCTCTCCACACCAATCTGGATTCAGACCTGGACACAGCACGGTAACTGCTTTACCCAAAGTGACTGGCGATGTTAGGGCGGGCGTGGAGAACACCAAGACTACTGTCTTGGTTTTGGTAGATTTCTCCGATGCCTTCAACACCGTCAGTCACGACATCCTTCTATCCATCCTGTCCCATCTTATGATCTCTGCTGAGGCGCTGGATTGGTTCTCATCTTATCTTTGAGGTCGTCAGCAGTCAGTTCGGGTAGAAGATAATACTTCGACCTGGCATAACCTAGACTCTGGTGTTCCTCAAGGCGGTATACTTTCTCCTCTTCTGTTCTCATTGTTTATCAATATTTTAACTCACGAACTTCGCAATGCGTATCACCTATACGCCGACGATCTGCAGATTTACACCCAGGCAGGAATTGATGATTTGAGTGTTGCTATCGACGGGGTTAATCAAGACTTGATCTCTTTACAGAAGTGGTCTGAACGGTTTGGCTTGGCTGTAAATCCATCCAAATGTCAGGCCATCATTATAGGGAGTCCTAGGATTATGGCTCGAATGGACATCACAAAATTACCATCTGTGATGTTTAATGGAAGCGTGATACCAATCAGTACCAGTGTCAAAGATCTTGGATACACCTCGACACTAAACTTGAATGGAGAGCTCAGATAGCGAATAGCAAGTGGATTGCCAGCTTTTTGTCCAGCAGGAGCATAAGAACCGTCGTTGATGGTTGTTGCTCGGATCGCCTGGACATCAATGCTGGCGTTCCACAAGGCTCTGTGCTGTCCCCGACACTGTTTCTGCTGCATATTAATGATATGTTATCCATTGATAGCATTCATTGTTATGCGGACGACAGCACCGGGGACACTTTTTACATGGGCCGCGCAAACATCCCTCGTTCCGTTGTAGACGAAAGTCGCGAAAAACTTGTGTCTGAAATCAGCAGCACTCTGTCCAGAGTCTCTGATTGGGGTCGACTAAATTTAGTCCATTTCAACCCCACTAAGACACAAGTTTGCGCGTTCACCGCTAAAAAAGCCCCATTTGTTATGGCTCCACAGTTCCTGGACACAGCCCTTAAGATATCCGAGAGCATTGGGATTCTTGGCGTTGACATATCCTGCGAGGTCCAGTTTCGTCACCACTTGGAGGACAAGGCCAAGCTGGCATCTAGGAAGCTCGGTGTGCTCAACAGAGCAAAGCGGTACTTCACTGCGGGCCAAAGATCGCTGCTTTACAAAGCGCAAATTCGGCCCCACATGGAGTACTGCTGCCACCTTTGGGCGGGAGCACCTGGATACCAGCTTGGACCTTTTGACTCGATCCAAAGGCGCGCTGTGAGGATTGTTGACGATCCCAAGTTCACAGGCGGTATTGATCCACTTAGTTTAAGGAGAGACTTTGCCTCCTTGTGTGTGTTCTACCGCCTGTACAACGGGCTGTGTTCCGAGGAATTGTTTGATATGATGCCCACGGCCACATTTTATCAACGCACCTCCCGCCACCGACAGGGAGTTCATCCACACATTTTAGAACCTTTATCGTGCCGCACTGTGCGGTTTCAGAGGAATTTCCTCCCACGTACGATTAAGTTGTGGAATGAGCTTCCTGCCGAGGTTTTCCCGAAAGACTATAGCATGGGGTTCTTCAAGAAAGGAGTTATAAGGTTTCTAAAGGGTCGGCAACGCGCGAGTAATACCCCTGGTGTTGCAAGCGTCCATAGGCTACGGTAACTGCTTGCCATCGGGCGGGCCGTATGCTTGTTTGCCTACTTGGTAGTATAAAACAAAAAAAAAAAAAAAAAAAAAAACAGCCGAAATGTTACTAATGTTCTACGATCACTCTTCCGCATGAAGAACTTCCTCCCATCCAAGACTAAAACTATGCTGGTGCAGACTTTAATATTTCCTGTTATCGACTATGGTGGCGTGTGCTACCTCGACCTAAATGCAGATCTACTTGATAAACTTGACCGCCTTCTCAACAATTGCATTAGATTCGTTTTCAATTTACGTAAGTTTGATCATGTGTCGACATACCGCGCCCAGCTGCAGTGGTTGCCTATTCGTCAGCGACGTAGCTGGCGTGCGTTATCAATGCTCTACTCTCTTCTTAACTCTCCCAATGCCCCTTCGTATTTAACTCCCCATTTTCAATATCTTTGTACCACTCATAACAAAAACTTGCGTTCTTCCAACAATCTCCTTCTCTTTTGTCCTCCTCATAATTCAAGTCTTGTTCACTCTTCTTTCCATATTCAGTCTATTCTTTTTTGGAATGCACTCCCTCTGGAAATCAGGATGTCCACTAACCGTAATACTTTTAAGGCTAGAGTACGGCAGCTTTATAACAAATATTTAGCAGAATCATCACAACATTTATAATATATTATGTATTTATTTAAGTATTGTATTAATCTATATATATCTTAATATATATATTTCTTGTGTGCGTGTGTATGTGACTGAACTCCTCCTAGACGGGTGGACCGATTTTGATGAAATTTTGTGTGTGTGTTCGGGTAGGACCCTGGATGGTTTAGATTCACAATTGGACCCGGTAGGTGGCGCTGCTGTCGGTATTTCAGCTTTTTCCGGCAGGACGACGTCTGCCAGGTCCACTAGTATATATATATATATATTTTATACTTAAATTTCATATGTATGTCTATGTTATTATAATATATGTGTAATATGATAATTTAGTTATATTATTTTGTCTCATCAATTTTTCTACGCTTTAATGCACCTACCATGTTTTCTCTCTGCATCACCCAAAGGTTGACTGGTAGAGAATGCCTTTGGCATTAAGTCCGCCTTGTACACATTTTTTGTGCAAAAGTTTTTAAATAAATAAATAAAATATAAGTTTTTTTTATTTCTTTGCTTAAACCTAAAGATAGGTACGGCATTACCAGCGCGCAAACCCGACTGCTGAAGTACCTACACTTAAAGAAGACCACAGCCTATTAAGTTTAGTCAATAACCTATAGTTGTTTAGCTACACACAATCTATTGTACACCTATAGGTAAGTAAGTACGCGTAATAATAACGCAACAAAACTCGGCGTTCAGTTTTGTTGCGTTATTTTTACGTCGCTAAGTACGACGGTACCTTATTTTTCTTGTAATATTTGTATAATTCAGTCATAATATATGTAAAACTATCAACATATTGGAAACAAATTTAATATGTGACGTATCTGTGCATATAATATATATTTTTATACACGTGGATCCCTTTATCTCGTGGCAGAGAGATCCACGTGTATCAACCTCGTTGTATTTGAAGCTAATTGAGTTTCAACGGGCTTTTGATATTAGACCTACATAAATAGTAAGTAGTATGAACCGTCTACCTACTACCGTTTATATTGCGTGCCTTCCATTTGCGAAAGAGGGTTGTTGCAATAATATTAGTTAATTAAATCGTAACATATCATCATGCCTTATCACTGAAGGGGTAGGCAGAGGTTGTATACTTTCGGCTATGTTAGGTTCAATGTACCTAATACGAAGGCAGCCTTTTGGGGTTTTTCGGAAAATTCTATTAGAAACCTAGAGCTTGATGTTCAGTCGCAAACATTGGCC
This sequence comes from Trisateles emortualis, assembly GCA_947095525.1. Lineage (NCBI taxonomy): Eukaryota > Metazoa > Arthropoda > Insecta > Lepidoptera > Erebidae > Trisateles > Trisateles emortualis. The sequence goes on along the minus strand of OX352735.1, from coordinate 7,442,443 downwards.
ACTGAACTTTTTAAAATTATAATCTAGTGTCCATCGTTTCTTTCTAAAAGAATTGGAAAAAACATTGTGTGTTACCCTAGGATAAGGAAAATATTATTTTATAAACCATTTTCCTAAAATGAGCACTGTAGATCTATAGATACGACACGAAATGATAAAAATATATTCAAAAATGAACAGTCAATAAATTTAGTCCAAGCGAATTACTCGAACTATGAAAAACAATATTTTCGGAGCCAACATATTTTATCTCTTGTAAATAATTAATTGTTATGAAAAACAAAAGAGTGTTATGTTAACAAAGAACTGCATCTTTGTTTCGAAAGAGGGGCACCATACTTGTGAGCAAGTCCGACTGGGGAAGGACCTCCACCCTACAGAAGACCACAGCCAAATGATTACACACAACGGTGTAGCTGTATACTGTGTGTGAGTATTGCGACACACGTTATTTTGAAAATCTTGCGGTTGGTGCGAATTTAATTTTAATTAATGCGAAATATGTCCGTGTGGTGACGGATTAAGAATACAAATGTCACCACCCCCTTCTATCCTGAGGGTGTCGTAAGAATCGACTAAGGGAGTAAGTCTAACAGACAATATCCACCGGAAGAGAGGAAAAACTCGAAACAAAACCCTATACCAATCCGTTTGGCCAGCGTGGTATAGTAGGCTAATATCCCTCCAAATGTTTGGAGGAGACCCGTGCCCAGCAGTGGGACGTTTATGGGTTGAGATGATGATGATGATGAATGCGAAATTAAAAAGTTAATGCTATTCCCAACGTGCGTCGCAATAACGTCATTCGATATAGAGTTTTTCGACTTAATGTGTTTTCAAAATACCCTACCAGTCGCGTACGTCGCAATAATGTCATTGGAGACTTCATATCACTCCCGTTTTTTTAAATCTAAAATTATGAAGTACTAATACTCAAGTTGACTGAAACGAACAAAACTAAAATATAGAGAAATATAAGCAGAAATACTACAATTTCCTGTGACAAGTGAACTCTGGATTTATGTTTCCATCTAATGTGCATCCATGAATATTGTTGGTACGAAAATTGACTTAAATTCAGAAGCTTTAGAATCATTTCTGCTTAAAGGCAATCGTGCTGGTGACTTTTGTACATCATGACAAAAAATTATAACTAAATTGTTTTGCCATCTTAAGCGTGGCAAGCCGTTAGCCTTCTGTGCGTGTTTTCAGCGATGTGACATTTTATCGTTTTCGATGCAGTCCTACAACGCCATTTGTTTTTGTAGACCTGAAATTTTTATTGTGTGACAGTTATTCAGTGTGTCCATACAAAGAATCCAATGAAATTGTAATAGAATTTTTGAAAGTGAAAAAGGCTCTTTCAAAGACTGTCTGTTTTTATTTACACGTATTATTATTACACATAAATGGAGATTTTTTTAAAGTTTACGTAAGTTATTATCAAACATAAATATGTTCCTTTCTTTCTTTTCTTTCTTTCATACACTCTCCCCCAATTCATTATATTAAAAAACCTATTTATTAGTAGTTTAGGAACTCTTTGTTCCTAAACATTCACCCCCACACATATTGATATATTCGGTGTGTCTGTATAGGTAGGTACCTAATAATAACTTAACAATACATAGCAAAAATTGTTTTGAAAGTAAATTACTAAATGTCAATCTATCAGCTGTAATTCTATTATGATAATTTCCTGCTACCGGTGGAAATTAACTTTATTTTGTGAGTCACGATAAAATGAAAATTATAAAAAGAACTAAGTATGTATTCATTGTGTAAAATAAAATTATCATGAAATTATTCACATTAAATTTACATAAAAGAATGAAAATAGGATCATGCTATTTACCCTGAAGGCGTAGGCAGAAACGTATTACAGCTTAATTTTGACAGTAATACCTAGGTCTTATGAAATAATTAAATAGAATAGAGTTTATTATTTCCAGTATGACAGCTTAATAGGTAATACAATTACCTAACTGTTTTACTTGCGGACCGCCCGTGTAATAGGAGTTGAATTGCTAAAAATCCCTTTAAAAAATTTAAGTTTGTAGCTCAGGTGGTTAGGCTCTGCGTTAGTGAATTAGTTATTTAGGACAAGTAATTCTATATGTGTAGGTAAGAGCCAACAAACAACTCAATCCGCGACTTGTGTATAAAAATACTATAATATATTATTACGTAGTTTACGTACATCTCTCCAGCGCTCATTTATGTAAAAACGCATCCCGTTTTTAAGTAAACGCGGCTATACACAATTGATAGGTACTTCTGGTTTTGCAAATGTGGATAGACTACTTAAACTGCTTACCATCAGGCGGGTTGCATGCTTGTTTGTCACCTAAGTCTATAGTTAAGCATTTAATTCAACAAGTTTGATTACAAAAAAAAAATGTTTTACTGTTAGGTATCCCGGGATATAAAGACATAACAATTGCAAAGAAATCAAAGCTAGATTTTCGTATGGACCTTACTAAAGAAAACCCTTAAGCCTCCGTCGATACATGTGCCGCTAAAATGTTTCGGTAAAGGTCGACCTTTTGTCTTTATTGTAAAAGGTCCCTAAAATCAGCTTAACTATATTAAACCAACAATTAAAAGATCTAAGAAAACTGGCGACATTTCAAGTTTTTCTAAAAAGAAAAACTATTAATAAGTATTATTAGTGTAGGTAGTAAAAGTTGCAGCTGAAAATCAACGGTAAGTGTTTTTTTACTTCGCATTATGCTGAGCTGTTAACCATACTGATACTAGCACAAATAAACTTGTGATACAATAATAACTTCGTGTATTAACACGATCATGCTTTACTTACCTTTAGATTGCTTGACGTTTCGACCAGGTTGCACCGGCCGTGGTCACAAGCTGACTGATAAGCTTGTAATATTATTTATATTTTACTTTTTAAGTATTTACATGTAAGTATTCACGTTCCATTTAAAAATGTTTCCTTCTTACTTTCCAATTAGGTACTTTTTTTGAAAACGTTTTGGTTTTGATTCCCATACGAGAAAACTTTGTGTGATCCGTAAATGTATTTTCCCAGTCTGTGTGTACTTTGTGACCGTAAATCCTATACTTGTAAAGACCCCCGCAACACAGGACTTGTTCCCTAGTGTTGTAGTTGTATAAAATAATAAAAATAAAACAGCTACTTACATCTACGCTACAGTACTACGGCAAAGCTAACGAACGATTGATGTGAAAAGCTTTTATTGTGACCTTTGACCCGCGTAACATTTAGAGCAACATATGTATCGATGAAGAGTTTTTGATTTTGTTTTGAACTGCAAAAGGAATACTCACATGAAAATCTAGTTTTCATTTATAGACAAATAGATATAAAACTCTTTATTGTACACCAATTCAAAGAACAATTCATTACGTTTGTTTTACAGATATTATTATACCTAGATATTATATACCGACATAAAATAAGTGTCAGAAAAGTTCTGGAGTGGCGACCATGTTCTGGAAGACGCAGCGTGAGTAGGCCTCCAACAAGCTGGACTGACGACCTGGTAAAGGTCTCGGGTAGTCGATGCATAAGGTCAGCTCTGGACCGAATGCTATGAAAATATTCGGGGAAGGCCTATGTCCAGCTGTGGACGTCTTTTGGCTGAGATGATGATGATGCATAAAATCTTTTAAACTTGATGATAATGATTCAGGGATACTAACCACTAAACCAAAGGCCTCTTAAGTTTAAAGTCAATTTTAAAATATAATGGGTAAAAGTATCTAGTTCATAAAATTGATATAAGCTATTCAGAATATTAAATTCCAATGTAAAATTCCTCTCATGTTAATAGTCGACAAGACCGATTTATCTTTCATTTTATGACTTAGGTCATCTTTAGCGAATATTCATCTAAAACATTATTTTCTTTTGTATAATAAAGAATGTTGTGGGTTTTTATTACTTTATTTATATCCAAAGCAAATTAGGTCAAGTCAAAATGTAATTGTGTAGCTTACACGACGACCGACGTATAAAGGCATTAAGTTGACTGCTGGTTGGTTTGGTTACCTTACCATTTACTGCGCGGGGTGTTGTAGGTTCGATCCGCACACGGGACAAAAAAATGGGGTTCATTGTGGGTCTAGGTGTACTTCATCTCTATATAATATATCTCTATGTATATCTTCTATATCTTTTAATTTATATTGTAGCTCAATAATCATTGGCATACTCACACACATACACACACACCAAGGTATTGTGGTTTACTCGACATCCGGACGTTTATCTAGGGGTTCAGCAGAATACCAGCGCTAGGTCCAAATAACGTAGCACATGCTGAGCTGGACCCATTTGGTGTGACAGTGCACACACAGGAACCGGCTTATATTTTATTTGCTACTTTTGCTTTGTTTTTTCTTTCTTTCTTTCTTACTTTGTGTTCGTTGATTATATGTTTATAAAGCCCCCAGCGATACATGGCTTGTACCCCAGTGCGGGAGTTGTTTTAAAAATATAAATAGAATTTTTATCTGCAGTAATACGTGGGAATGACGTATTACTGAAAGATTTGTAGAAAAAGAAAATAACACGTAGTGACTTTATAGTACTTTATGGCGTATATAGTACTATGAAGACACCGCGTGTTATTTTCTTTTCAAAAACCGTATATTTAAGTCATACTGTATTTTGTAGTCAACCGTATTTTGAACTTTGAAATATGCAAAAGAGACACACTATCTCTCTTTCGACTCTCGTCATCTACTAGTCTGTTGATCCAGTGGTTAGTGACCCTGACTGCTAACTCGGAGGACGAACTCTGTGTTAGCAGTCAGATATAGGTTCGATTTTCTGTAACAATTTTTCGGTAACTGCTTATCATCACGGGTCGTATTCTAGTTTGCCACCTCATTGCTAAAAATAAAATAAAAATTGCGATCGGCTGTCAGGATTGAGAGATTTTCATATAATATGAGCTGAGCTTTTGTTGTCTGACAATATACCTACATATATCATCTCAACCCATAGACGTCCCACTGCTGGGCACGGGCCAAACATTTGGAGGGATGTTAGCCTACTATACCACGCTGGCCAGACTGGTTGGTATAGGGTTTTGTTTCGAGTTTACCCTCTCTTGCGGTGGATATTGTCTGCTAGACTTACTCCTTTAGTCGACTCTTACGACACCCTCGGGATGGAAGGAAATGGTGACATTTGTATTCTTAATCCGTCACCACACGGACAACCTACATATATGTATTACCATAATACGAGTTACTGAACTCTTTACAAATTAACAACATCACATTTTTAACATGCATACCAAAGGATCTTGTTAAGAACTAGATAGAAAATAAAAGAACACCTTATTTTTGCTTTTTCTTAAATATTAAAATTTTCATTCAGATTTTAACTTTAAAAATGTTTTGACTTAAAAACTCGTACCACGTGCACGAAACCGCAGCGTGGGATGACCTTCTACTAAGTGGATAGATAACATCATCAGAGTTTGATTGAAAGCTCTTTTTTTAACTACTTGGGTAGCAAACAAGCATACGGCCCAACCTGATGTTAAGCAGTTACCGTAGCCTATGGACGCTTGCAATACCAGAGTTATCCCTAGCGTGCCTGTGTTGTCAAACTATTTTTTTTCTATTATAACGCATGCCTAAATAAGCGCTGGAGACAGTCAAGATTAGCCATTATGGAACCATATGAGAAAGGCCTACGTTGAATAATGGACGCTATCCGGCTGAGATGATGATGATGATGATGAAGTTTAAATGACATCATTGGAATGGTTAATTGAATGTTTTGTTAAACTTCTGTTTGATATTACCAAATACCTATTGTTGTTCTTACTCTGTGGTCTTCCGTAAATCTTCTTCCCCAGCTAGCTTGTTTGGCCCATCATATTTACTGAGTGTATTCATTCCCTCGCTCACATCAAAACATTACCCTCCTTTAGGCTCTACCGCAGTTGGATAATAATGATCTCATAAGTGGATAGCGGTGAGAGTAATCTCAATCTATTTGTAAACATCCTAGACAAAATTACCCGTGTTTTATATCCACAAACATTTGTCTATTTTTAGATACTTATTTTTAGCTTGTTTTCTTCAAAATGAAAATAAATTACGTTAAGGAAATGAAAGAAACCTTTTTTATAGCCGTTATTATATTTAGATGTTTCCGTACCCAATCCTAATGAAAAATCCCAAAACTAATGAAGTTAAATTGTCATTCTCGAATAAAATATTTTAAGCAAAAACGAACCAAAGATTTATTAAATTGATTATTTGACGCTTCACGTGACCAACATTGTTATCTGGCAGCTGGCATATTTATATCTGGCACAACTGCCTTGTTGGTCTAGTGGTTGTTGAGCGCAACTCCCAAGATACCGGGTTCGATTCTCGCGCTGCTCCAAAGATATATATATCGATTTTTTCTGTAAATAAATCCACAATAGAGATGGCCAGTCTCCGTCTGAAGTTTTCCATTGTCGATCCAAAAACTTTTCAAAGACTGCGGGAATTGCTTGCCTTTGGGTGGGCCGTATGATTTTTGGTCACCGTACTGTCACAGATTACTAAAGAGTTACTACGTGTACTGTTTATATCATAGTTTTAACATAATTCGCATCCATAATAGAAAACTGGCGTAACTTGAAGAATGTCACTGGGCAATTTTGAACTTTAGCTATTAAGAATAAGATATAAATTGCAAAACAAATACGCTTCGACTTAAGTCATTTTTCCACTGTGGGTGCAATATATTTGAAACCATCTATGAATTTTATGTATCTTTAGTATAGAAGAGAACTTTGTGTAACTTACAAACGGGCTGTTTTGAAGCATCTCTCTTGAGGCGTTGTCAAAGTTACAAATTCTTACTAAGCTTCACAAAACTTTGTATGAAACTAATAACTTCTCGAACTATAATATTATGAGTGATAAATGTCTGTGTTTACAACCACTAACGATCGGTATAATAATAAAATTTTCGTCACCTACTTTTAGATTATTATCAACTAGCTGTTGGCCGCGGCTCTACCCGCGTGGATGTCGATTATCGCATAAAAAATACCGAGTGTGCCAAATTTCGTTATAATCCAGTAGTCGTTTACTTGCAAAAATATTATAAATATTAAAAATACCTTTTCACGGCTAGGTAGATGGTGTCCTAGCGAAGAATACGAGTTCTTTTATATATTTCGATAACCTAAATCTACGCGGGTGGAGCCACGTCTAACAACTAGTTTATAATATAAATAGGGATTGTCTTATGATGATTTTTCGTTAGCTGTTTGTGCTCGTATAACAGCAGATTTGATTCAAAGTGTTTTGTTGTTCTCCTAAATGTTGACAAGATTGTTTTGAATTCGTAAAATTAATACGAACTCATTATTGTTAATTGGAATTTCAATCTAATTAAAATTGTTTACGAAATAAACAGAGTTCAATAAATTATTGTTGCTTTAAATAATGAGAGTTCTAATACATCGTGATAATTACGGCTCTTGGTAGGCATGTACCACTTATCGATGTTTATTTTCAGGTAGGTAATTAATATCTATCCTTAGTAATATGACTTATATTATGAAGCGTAAAGATTTGTATTTTTGTTTGTAATGAATTAACTCACAAACTACTGCATTTTTTAAAAACAATATTTTCTCAATAAACTTATAGAATATTATCCCTGAGGAACAGAGACTATGTTTTTTTTAAATAATTTAAACGAAAAAAACCGACTTGAGTACGGCAAGTTGTAAAATTTTCAAATACCTTCAAACCCCTAGTCTAACATAGGTAAGTATTAAAACAGGATGAATTTCATGCTAACTCTTATCTCACTTTGCCTCCCTTAAAGAATGTTCTTTTTAATCTGATAATTTACAGCTAAAGTGCAAGACCATTCAAATAAGCCCAACACGGCTAGATTACCTACATTGTTTAATTATGAAGTTCCGTTGCCTAGCTTCCGGCTTCATCATCAGTTCAATTTAAATGTACCAGTTTTCATTAGCTACATTACATTTGCTTATTAATAGTTGTTTAGCAACCATAATCGAAACTTATCTAATCGCCATATGTAAAATACTTATTATTAAGAAGTTCAGATGGCCATCTGTGGTCTTCTTCATCAGTTTTACTTCACCAAATTATACTTTCTGAATGCAAATGTTTGATTTGTTGTTAAAAATATTGAAATTGCTATATGTGTGCCTATAACTTTTAAGGACTTCCCTTAATTCCTCATGGATCACATCATCAGAGATTTTTCTTTTGATGAAAATGGGACCAAACTGGAAATATGTCCTCTCAGACAAAATCAGTCCATAAATGACGATCTTGTTCTGCGGTAACAAACATTAAAAAAATACGCACGAATTGATAACCTCCTCGTTTTTGAAGTCTGTTTAAAATGATGTACCCATGAAAGCTGGATAAAAGTCCACACGTCCGAAGCCGGGGCGGACAAGTAGTATCCTGTTTATTTAGCAATTAATATTCAGGCAGATACTTATTTAATTAGATACAGAGTTTGAATAACATAATTACACTACAAAAGCTATCAGCGAGCATTCTTCATCGAATTACAAGAGCAAGTCCTCAAGTTTGACTTCCGACATCGATCAAATAGTTTAAGATATTGTTTAAATTGTAACAACTCAAATTGTTTAACTTATTAAGTAGGTACTTCTAATATCTACCTTTCCAACAACAAATCTTTTAATATTTAATATGAATTTAATATGTAAGCTATATGGTTTTGTAATAATTTTTGTACAAGCTCTGTATCGCGGGGAACTTTACAAATATACAATTTACAGACACAAATTACACCTGACTCTATTATTTATGGATCACGCAAAGATGTGTCCCGGTTGGGCATCAAACACATGAGCTCCTGCGTTGCAGGTCAGTTACTTCGAAATCAACAGGCCAGTCTAAAAATATTTCTATGAAGCGTATTGAATCGGGTACAAAACCATAAAAAAGAACAACTGTAACATAAAAATATGGGAATCCAAAACTTGAGCGAAACTTCTTCATTGTTTATTCAAAATCTACTGAATTCAGTAACGCAAAACCCTTTTTTTGAATAACTTAAACAATCATCAAAAAAAATTCAAGTAAAACAAAAAGTTGGAGAACAAACAGGCAGCTTTGTTTTAACTTTGTTTTTTCACTTTTGGCTTATGGAAGTATTAAAGCAATTCTCATTTTTTTTAAAATTAATTTTTCGTATACATTACAATTGAAAGTGTCAAGTAGCACGGATATCGCTTGCCTGCAACCTTCAACAGGTCATCGGTCCACCTTATTGAAGGCATGTCCACGCTGCGTCTTCTAGTTCTTGGTCGTCACTCCAGAAACTTTCCCTAACACATCAAAAAATGTCTAAATCTCGAATAATTGTTGTACTTTGTGTTCGTGATTTCGATGTTTGCACCTTGAGATTTAGGGTTATTTTATACTTCTTAGCTGATTTATTTTAATAAGGATACGACCCGTCTGATGGTTGCTTCGGGAATTTCTCGCGACTACACACAGTTTTACCCAAGGGGTCGTTCAAGACGGCCTTATTAGATTTATTTTCGGTCTTGATTAGTGATGGGTTTCTGTCCGGGGGTTTTGGACGTAAATCCGTATTTTCCCGATAAATTTCTAAAACACCCGGACAGAAATCCATCACTAGTCTTGATATACTTATTTAACGTTACAGGTACGATTGCTTTACAGATTTCTTAAATGAAAGGAATTCCAATACAACTCACCAGTTTCTGCAATTGCTGGAGATTCTACTAGAATTACTTCCACTAATTGCAACACATGTCGAGTTCAAGGAATGTTGAGAACATTAATGAGTTTTACACGCAAACTGATCAGAAATAGAATCAATACACGCGGTAATGCCCAAGAGATTATTTAACAGCATATGCATGAAATCGGCCGCCTGCTGGCTTTTTGGAGGTATTTGGGCTGGATGGAATAGCCACAAGGAATTCACGCACAAAGGCCCACCTGAGTGGCCTAATGCGGAAAACACCTCGAAAAACTAACTATGCATAAAACGAAATTTACTCTACTAGGTACTATCGACCAAGTTCCGGCGCCTCGTGTAATCATAGAACATTTTAGTACATTTGTTCTCACCGCTGTTCGTGGTACTATGTCGATGGTATCTCAAATGATGGTACATCAATTTGTAGATCCCGAGAGAAATATAGCCAATATTTCTCTCGGGGTTTACAAATTGATTTAAACTTTTATATTTGCTCTCAAATAACTGGTGTTCATTGAATCGTTAATAAAGATTTTTAAAGCATTTCACAAAATGTTAAGGGGTGTTTAATAGTTTGAAAATTTATGTGTAATTGTGTGCCTTTTAATGAATGTAATTGACTGCCTTGGTGGTCCAGTGGGTGCAATATGCGCCTGCTGTGCACGAGGTTGTGGGTTCGATTCCCGCTCAGGGATAAAACTTTGTGTCCCACAAAGAGTTGTTTTGAGTCTGGATGTAATTTGTTTGTAAAGTCCCCCGCAACACAGAGCTTGTTCTCTAGTGCGGGAGTTGTTTTTTTTAAAGTAATATAAAAAAAATGAGTTGGTTATATGTCTTCTAAAGAGTACTGCAATGAGTAAGCTTTCAATTCTAATAGCTTATCCCGGCTACGCTTCACTATAGCTGATTTACTTGATATTACCCGTTGCTGTATTTGTTTAACAACTTCATGGGCTTTCATGTTTATAATGCGGAACCCTAGATTTTCTAAAATAAAAGTACCTTATGTTACTCTTCATAACATCAGCTCTACGATCTACCAGTAAAAGTTTCGTAATCATTAGTGTAGCCGTTGCGGAGAATACATGAACAAACAGACAGAGAATCAAACAAACATTTTCAAATGGTATAGAAAGCTTTTGTTTTGGTATATTACAAACAGATACTTTAGATTGACAAAATTGTCGCTCATCAGCCATAAGTCTCAAAAAAATTAGTTTATAGCGAGCTATAAACTTATTTTTTTGCTTATTTTCAAACGGTTACCGTAGCCCGCAATTTTTCAACACTCAAATATTTGTTCTTTAAAATGTCATACGCATAAAAAAATAATTAGGCGCAGTAAGTACATAAATCCGCTTTTATGTAATGTTTTTTGTTTGCTTTTTGTTGGTGGCAAAAAAAGATACGGTCCGCCTGAGTGTAAGCAGTCACTGTGGCTTGTGGACGCTTGCAAATACATTCATCACTTGCGTGTTGACGATGATGGAGTATTATTTCTGAGATAGGAAAACCGATATTAAAAACACATCCCTAAATTAACATTAGAGACATGTATCTACCGTTGGACAGGAACACGACTATAGCGCTGTGTGTAGTTATTGAGCTGTGGTCTTCTGAAAAGTGCAGGTTCTTTCCTAGTCGTAGCTTTCTGGCTTGTACGATGCCCTCTTTCTTTCTTCGTTAGGAATTTCAGCTAAGTAACGCCTGATCATAATATAGCTATAGTAGAACTATTGTCGCTAATTTAACTTTCAAATAAACAATTCATTTACACAATAAAACTATATTCTCAGACCTATAAAGTCTATAAATCCCTTTAGTTTTTGTGAGACAGCAAACACATTACCCAAATGAAATAGGTAGACGTAAGGTAGAATGGTACCAACGCTACCTTACTCGAAAATTTGTAAAAGGTTTTCTATCTAAGCTTCAATGAAATATATTATGAGAAAAAGATAAAGACAGCCATGATGGAACTTGGAATTTAGACAGTCAAGTTTATAATAACATTACGCTTTGAATATTAAGTATTAACATAATATTTACTTAGTTAAACGGCTTACAAACATAATTCATTACTTAATTAAATACTTATAGATATGGAAAATAATGAACAGGGCAGAATTGAGCATTGCGAAGTGCCGAAATTCCTATTTTTATTAAAAAAAAAAATACTATACTATATTATCATTTTAGTCTTTTATTTGATCTTTTGCCTAACTACTTAAATTAGTTGAGTTGGAGGGTAGCTATGTGTGAACATTCGTTTTTGACTTTCAATATGCATTTCAAACAATCTGTTAATTTTTAATTATAAATTATAACACAATAATTATACACTCTACTGCGTAGCATCACCAGTCCTCTCATTATTTATTAAATATTTGTGCCTAATATTGCTATTGAGTAAGAACTTATACTTGATTTGGTAAATTAGAGCATAATAACTTAATAAAATCACTCATTATTTATCATTCTCACAAGAATACTTAGAACAACCAAAATGATTGGTAGACAGATTCTTTCAAATTTCGCTTACAATGGTAATGTTATTATATCAGAGGCTTATAGCAGACGCTTTTCATTAAAATCAATCACTGGCTGATATTTCTTGGTCAAATTTACATTTACAATAGGTTAGCACAGAGTGCGTTTTGTAAAGAATAAAGATTCTTAAAGTCAATCAGTTATGGAGAGGGAATCAAACAATTTATATAAACTTTCACAATATAAGCGCTGGTGGTCAAGTGGGAAAGTAGCCGACTTGCACGCAAGAGCTGCGAGTTCGATCCCGGTGGCAGTACCAACGAGAATTCCACTTTGTGAAGTTTATATATTATGTACTAATCAAATGATTCACCACTTGAAGCCACTAACCAGAGGCACACAGAGCAGAGAACCAAGTAAAGAAAAACATCGTGAGGAAACCCACATGTCTTAGAAAAGATTCTAAAGACACGTCTGATTCACCAACCCGCATTAGGCCAGCGCGTGTGAATTAAGGCCTAAACTCTCTCTCTCTCTTGATAGACGACAGGAGACCTGTGCCCAGCAGTAGTATATAATAAATGGGTTGCTATTATTATCACAATAGATTGGTAGGGCACCATACACACGAGCAAGCGTAAACTCAGTTCTACACACAGTGGAGTAATTGTGTTCTTGTGCGTGGTGCAGGTTTCCAGTTCCATTTGGTGTTGCGTTTATAAAGAAACGTTTTACTGTCCCAGGAATACCTCATTATATTGCTGTTATATACTAAAGATGGCATACAAATATAGCCTATAGACGCTTGCAATACCAAAGACATCACTTGCGTGTTGCCGACCCATTTTTTTTTTTTACACCAAGTCTTTAAGGTGGAGTGTCCGTGGAATAGAAAAACGCTTCTTTCAAAACGCTTCCCTGAATGAACGCTGGAGACCTGTATTCACACATAGGAACATAACTACGCCTCTGTGTGTAATTTATTTGTAAGGTTGAGGTTCTTTTCCAGTCGGGCGTAAGATCTATTTTTTATATTTTATTATTTTTGTCGTGGATTTAGTTTTTTGTAAATTTATGTTAATACTGGCGGCCCGCCCCGACTTCGTCCGGGTTAAACAATTTTCAGCGCAACTTTTTTTTTACATAAGAACCTTCTCCTGACAATAACAAACACAACAAAAAAATAATTACCGAAGTCGGTCTACAACAAGAATTAAAATTGCCGTTCACGCGTGATGCCGTGACAAAGGGAAACAGGGATTCATTTTTTATATATAAGATGTTTTATATCATAATATATTTAAAAGTATAACGACTACACTCTATTTCAGTTTCCTTTTAAGTCTACAAAATTTAGGTTTACAACTTCAGGTGAATCAGGGAATTAATTGTCTTAAAACTTTTCTTTGTGTATTTTGGATGGGCTGCTGTAATTAATACACTGTGCTGTAATTAATACAGACGTGTTTAATGCTGACTAAAATCTTATTAATGAAAGAAAGCCTTCTGGGCACGTTTTCAGTAGACAGTGATGTTGAGGAATATTTCGACGCTCAAACAACAGTCTTCGTTTGTATTTTGTTTTTCTTTTTATGTATTTAAGCTTAAATTAGTTTTATGTACGAGTATATAGGACATAGGTAGTTTTAAAATGTACGAGTATATATATGAAATTGATTCATTTAAGAAATGTTGTAATGATAGATAGGATAGACTGGATGCGGAAGGCGGAACCTGGGTGATGTGGTGCGAATATTAATAGATAACTATGTTCCAGTCCTGCAGTGGATTGACTTGATTAGTTTAGTTAATGTTGCCTTATTTTAAGGGGCTCGTAGCTAAGTGTTAGCGCTCTAACAATCTAGGACAAAAAAGTTTTCGCCCTAAAATATATATTTTTTTTTATTCCTCCTTCGCCCTATTGTATATTCCCTCTACGACCCATTTCTTTTTGTATAAGCTAAACTTCTTCTTTTGTACAATCAGCAAAACAGAGTTGCGTAATGTAAAACAAGATTTTGCCCTTGATTTCGTATGCATGGAATTTTATCTATTTTTCTTCTAAATGTTGTGTCTATTGTACGAATTAAATCGACCAATGCAACGTTAATGCTCTTAAGATTTATTATAAATTATATCCTACAAATCCTTATGAATAATCGACTTCATCTCTCTTGGGAGATGAGGCGATTTTTCATAACAATTCAAGTAAGGGCTTAAAATATATATTGTTTTAGAATTTAGGTACAATAACAAATTAAATTGAATTTATAGACTTCTCAATATTAAAAGATGGAACTGATTTTTACTGATTATTTCATGCCTTCATATCAGTCTGTCACCGAAATTGGCAATAAATTTCAGTTGTATTTTGTAGTTTTTTTACTCTTTGCCATTAAAGATACCTTATAACAAGATTAAATGATAAAATATTTTATTTCAAACCTGAATTTACTCAAGTCAAAAAATCATTTTCTTTCGATAAATAAATAAACCCGTGCCATACATAAATTTACGGACACCATTCTTTTCTTGTATAGATGGATCTGTTCATACTTTAACAACAGGACTCAGTTGATTGCATCAAAGAGTTTTGTCTCCTCACCTACATACTTACTTATCTACTACAATAACATCTGGGTATCTTAAGGTTCCAATTTATTACCTCTTTTCTTTGTCGTTTTTATTAATGAATTAATTCAGCAACTATTAGCAAATTTATTTTATATGTTGACGATCTAAAGGTTTTTACAATAATAATAATCTAAACCTTGAATCTTGGCCCTTCAACAGGATATAAATAACATAACTGAGTGGTGTAGTGCTAATCCAAGAATTTAAATTACAAAAAATAAATTGCATCGTTTAATCCTACAACAAACGGACCTACAATATAATAATATATAGTAAGCTAATAATGATGGTATAGCAAGCTGCCACAGGCGGTGGCTATGCTATAATATATATTTTGCCCTCAATAAGCTAATTTCAGACTACGCTATACTATTGTCCTATATAGTATAGCCACAGTAAACAAACAGTAGGTTATCTAAGGCCGCCCGCCGAGTTATTAGCCTACTCTTGCGTTGATACCCAGGGTTGTTCATACGATAGGTAAGCGAAACAAAAACAAGTGTCAAGTGGCCGACCCGAACGCCGGCCAAAAAAATGCGATGTACACACAAGTATATAAGTCGATCGTCAGACTACCGGAACCATATTTGGATTGAACAACACATCAGACAATAGAAAAAATAATAATTTCAAAAGTAATTAATTTGCAATATTAATTATTGTGAAATTGCCCTTATTACAACTATACCTACGCGAAAAATATGTTTACCTAAACGATGTTTCGTACTCAATCCTCTATTTTATAGTAAAACTAGACTTCTTAAAATAAACTTTAGCTCTAAACATAGTATTCAGAAAAATGCGACTCGGCTACGCTCTTAATAAAGCAAATAAACTGTGAAATAAACAATACAATACCATATTTTCTAATAATATTTAAGTATAAGTAGGTACTTATATTTCTGGTTGAGTAGGAAGTATGATAAGTCCGGGTTTGCGAAATCATTATTGAGGCACCCGAAAACACTACAATATTTTTTTCCCCTTTTTGAAGTCATGATACTCGTAATTTACGACAAGTGTCCGCCGCCCGCGCCGCCGCGCCGGCGAGAGTTGACGAACGCAAGCGGTCATGTAGCGTACGCGCGTGCTCACAGTCGCGCAGCGCGCTGCACAGCCCGCACTGCGGCCACGTTATTCCTACCTTATATTATGCTAGCGTGTGCGTGAAATCGCGTGCCGACATGGCGCGCGGCGCGCACGCACACATTCAAACCGAGAGCGGCACGTTTGTATGAAGATGTTTTACTGTTTGTTTACTGTGGTATAGCGAAGAGAGAATTACTATTTACTACTTATAGCGTACAGTAAGTCAATAATATTTAATACAGTACAGTGTGTTATCCGTGTGGTGACGGATTAAGAATACAAATGTCACCACCCCTATTCATCCTGTGGGTGTCGTAAGAGTCGACTAAGGGAGTAAGTCAGGCAGACAATATCCACTGCAAAAGAAGGAAAACTCGAAGCAAAACCCTATACAAACCCGTCTAGCCAGCGTGGTATAGTAGGCTAATAACCCTCCAAATTTATGGAGGAGACCTGTGCCCAGCAGTGGGACGTTTATGGGTTAAGATGATGAGTGTGAACATGTCCATAACGATCTATGGTGCGCGATATTGTTGTGCTATGAGCTATATACCTACTATATTCTATTATATTATAGCGTAGTCTAAAAGCCGCTTTAGCTCTGCGGCCGAAATATACATCGTGTTATATCTGTCAACATATTTTGGTGATGTAATAAAAATATACGTTATAGCTGCGTCTATTGACACTCGCCAATTACTATAAAACACATACCTACCTTGATATACCTTGCTATGATTCCTATTAAGATAATATATACAATAAATACTGGCAGCACAGTAGGTAAGTATGCTATGTAGGTACGCGCTGATATATTTGTAAATAAAACTAAATTTATGTTTCCACAGATAATTTTAAAACAAATGAATTATGATCTAAACATAAGCAAGACCAGAGTTTAAAGAAATTAATTATTTTAGTCTTAAATTATTCCAGTCAACAATATTAGCATTAATATTATGCTAATATTGTAGACTGGAATAATTTGTTGATGTGTTGATGTAAACACTCAAATTGAAACACTAACAGTCTCTAATTATGTGTAGATA
This sequence comes from Trisateles emortualis, assembly GCA_947095525.1. Classification (NCBI taxonomy): domain Eukaryota; kingdom Metazoa; phylum Arthropoda; class Insecta; order Lepidoptera; family Erebidae; genus Trisateles; species Trisateles emortualis. The sequence goes on along the minus strand of OX352735.1, from coordinate 7,425,418 downwards.
TGTACATTCCTTGGGTGAGATGAACAATGGACGTATTTTAGCGGAGATAATGATGATGATGATAATGATGATACCTTTACATTAATAAGTTGAACTATACTTCACTAATATAAGACTGTTCTAACGCGGAATCTTTTAGCTTATTTTTAAAAGACAACCACACAATTAACTTACACAAAGTGAAACCATAATACTAATTGACTGCCTTGGTGGTCCAGTGGCCGCGTTATGCGCCTGCTGTGCACGAGGTTGTGGGTTCGATTCCCACACAGGACAAAACTTTGTGTGACCCACAAAAAATTGTTCTGAGTCTGGGTGTAATTTGTGTCCGTTAATTTGTGTGTTTGTAAAATCCCCAGCGACACAGAGCTTGTTCTCTAGTGCGGGAGTTGTCTTTAAAAAAAAAAATACGCCGCAGTAACGTATGCTACGCCTTCCCATACGGAACAAAACTTTGTGTGATCCATAAATGTTTGTTCCGAGTCTGAGTGTGACACAGAGCTTATTCCATATTGCGAGAGGTGCCTTTAAAAAAATAAAAAACTGACTTTAACTTGGAATTCCCGTGTAGACTTCAAAGATCGACGTTGAAAATTGTAAATCTTTTATAAGTATGACATTATTGCTTAGGAGTTGTGGTATTTCAATTATATCCTTTCAAATAGTCTCTTAGTATGTTTTTTTATACTACTTATGTGGCAAACAAGCTACAGCGTGTAATCTAAAAAAAAATCTAAAATGCTGACTAAATGCTTTTGGCGCTGCCGAGATTTAAAAAAAAATACATGAGAGTTGCAAAAAATAGCAATATCGCCACCAGCGATCGTCTTTTTAAATTTTATATTCTACCTTTCAAATAATATTCACTCTTTGTACAATTTTCCAATTTGTTGCAGCTGGTTGTACATGTGAATGCGGTCTGACAACGGATGATGACCCCTGTCACCACTGGGTTCGTTCCCTTATCTACCTATGTACTTTTAACTGCCTCGGTTGCTCAGTGGTCGATGTGTGTGACTGCTGATCACGAGGTCCCGGGTTCAATTCCCGGGTCGGTCCAAAAATTGATATTAGGTTTTTCGTCTAGAAATTCACAATAGGTGCCCAGAGTTTGGTAATTGGCGGTGTTTACACCATCGTGCCCCGGAAAGCCGTTGGTCCTAAGCCTGATCTCTTTCTGGTCATGTCGGATTGCCATCCCATCGGACTATGAAAGTGAGGGAGGGAATAAAGAGCGCACTTGTGTTTGCGCACACACTTGTGCACTATTATATCCTCCATGCAGATGGCTAGTCTCCGTTGAGATTAGCCGCCGTGACCGAAATTCAGTTAGGAGAACATATATGTACTTTTATTTGTACCAGGATATATTTTTAACCTCAATAGAAGAAAGATAAAATTAAATGTTCATAATTTAACACGGTCAATTAACTAACGACCCGCCTTTTACGACCCGCTTTGCACGGGTTTTATTGGCTTTTTTATTGAAATTTACCAAAAAATAGTGATCGTGAATCTCAACTACACACGTACTAGGTGAGGTGTGCCTACTGCTACTGCGGTGTAAGAAAAATGTCAAAGCAACTAATATGCTGAAGATTACTAATTTATTTCAATAGCTAAAGTAAATGTGGTTCATCTTGCAGCCACGTCCGGTGCAACCTGGTTGCAATGTAACGTCAAGCAATCTAAAGATAAATATTGGATGATCGTCAAGTCAAGTCAAGCTCATTTGTTCATTTAAACTCAAACTCAAATTCATTTATTCTATTATAATATTGTTACGAACTACCGCTGACACTAATTGTTATGATCGATGACGACAACAATAGTAGCTTGTCAGGATAGGGTTCGATTAAAATGCCAGGTTACGCGATAACGAGTATATTAGCACTTCAACACAAAACACACAATGACACTTACAATACACCGTAAACACAATTACACACTATAACAGTTCACTCACTAAACTCTTCACTATAACACAAAACACTTCACCAAAGTCTTCCAATATCGTCCCGATATATCGCCTGTATCGCTGGCTTCTTCTCAGTGAAGACTCGTTGACTTCTCAACGAAGACTCAACTAAGACTCTTCAACCAAGACTGACTGTCCGCCGCACGTCGGCCCCTTATATATCACTCGCCACGGAATCGAGAATATACGCGAGGATCGTAGTAAGTTATAGTACCGTCTTTACGAAGAAACCTGTTACTCGAACGTTCATTCATGATGTAAACAAGTCACCGTGCTAAGTGCCATAAACCTTGCGCCTAAACGCTAAGGTTCATATTCGCACGTTCCGTTCGACTGCTATTCACCCTTTGTTCTCTTTATGATGTTTTTTTCTGTATTGTTCGAGACACTTTATGAATAGCTATTGTTTTCAGATAGCGGTAGTTTTTAGGGCCAACCTGTGCGTCGTAACACTGCCCCCCTCTTAAACTTGCTCGTCCCGAGCAACATCTCCATATAGGTATGGTCTGTCACTCGGCATGTCTGCACGGCACCCGCACGATTCCTGTCGCGGGTCTGCAGAGTATTCCTTCAACTTCATACGCACACGGGGCTTGACTTCTTCTTCTACGCATAGCCATCTTCTCTTAGGCGGTGGGTCACGATCCTGTTCACCAAAAGTTCTATACATAAATACACAGTTATGTTTTCTTCGTGCTAATCCAGCACGTTCAATAATGCGGAACCCGTCGCGTCCGCCGTAGCCACCAATATCCTCACGTCCGCTATATTTCTTCAGTGCCTTCACAAAATCTTCTTTCTTCCAGGATTTATTCAACTCTCGAATGTTTAAAATCTTCACATTACTCTCTTCCACCTGAGTCGTAAGTTGTTCTTCTTCCTTCTGCATGTCCACCGGTTCGGGGCCCGGTTCTAATACCGCTGCCTCGCTACAACCCACCTTTCTCGTAGAAAATTTGACTTCGTCCTCCGTAGCATACCGCTGGCAATCCTTGACGTCCTCCATAACGTGCCTCTGAAGATCCCTGACGTCCTTCATAACTTCACGTTGGCAATCCTTAACGTCCTCCATAGCCTCTCCATAGCTATCCTTTACGTCCTTTATAACTTCACTATAGCTATCCTTGACGTCCTCTATAGCTTCACCATAGCTATCCTTGACGTCCCCCATAGCTTCACCACAGCTATCCTGGACGTCCTCCATAGCTTTACCATAGCTAACCTTGACGTCCCCCATAGCTTCACCACAGCTATCCTGGACGTCCCCCATAGCTTCACCATAGTTAACCTTGACGTCCTCCATAGCTTCACCGTAGTTATCCTTGACGTTCTCCATAGCTTGTCCTTGGCTATCCATTACGTTCTCCATATCTTGCCTCTGAAGATGAACATCCTTGACGTCCTCCGTACCTTCACGTTGGCTGTTCTTGACGTCTTCCATAGCTTGAAGTGTGCTAGGCTGAAGCTTTATGGAGTCGCAGATCCGCATTAGCTCTTGCACATTTCGGCGCTGAGCCTTCCTATGAACTTGTACACTCTGCATAATTCTTTCCTGAGCTTGGCGTTGTCGGCTTAGGCTCTCTTCATATCGACGTTGGAAGTCTTGCATAGTGGCCAAGAGGATCGACAAATCAACCACATTAGAAGGACTTGTCGCTGTCGGACCCGCTGAGGTATCCGCAGAAGTCGATGGTGTGCTAATATTTTCCTCGGCCCCAGTGGTGACCAGATGAGTTAGCGGCGGACTGCTGTCTTCCTCAGCTGCAGTTGCAGGTTCACAAGACTCCAAAACAGCCTGTTGACGAGTGCATGCCCCCTTCTCACCGTCGCTCGGTCTGACAGGCATTTGCACTTCTGTCGTCAACTGTTGCATGTAAACTCCCTCGTCTCCGTCGCGTAGTGTGACTGACATTCCGCTTCTGACACCAATGTTACGAACTACCGCTGACACTAATTGTTATGATCGATGACGACAACAATAGTAGCTTGTCAGGATAGGGTTCGATTAAAATGCCAGGTTACGCGATAACGAGTATATTAGCACTTCAACACAAAACACACAATGACACTTACAATACACCGTAAACACAATTACACACTATAACAGTTCACTCACTAAACTCTTCACTATAACACAAAACACTTCACCAAAGTCTTCCAATATCGTCCCGATATATCGCCTGTATCGCTGGCTTCTTCTCAGTGAAGACTCGTTGACTTCTCAACGAAGACTCAACTAAGACTCTTCAACCAAGACTGACTGTCCGCCGCACGTCGGCCCCTTATATATCACTCGCCACGGAATCGAGAATATACGCGAGGATCGTAGTAAGTTATAGTAACGTCTTTACGAAGAAACCTGTTACTCGAACGTTCATTCATGATGTAAACAAGTCACCGTGCTAAGTGCCATAAACCTTGCGCCTAAACGCTAAGGTTCATATTCGCACGTTCCGTTCGACTGCTATTCACCCTTTGTTCTCTTTATGATGTTTTTTTCTGTATTGTTCGAGACACTTTATGAATAGCTATTGTTTTCAGATAGCGGTAGTTTTTAGGGCCAACCTGTGCGTCGTAACAATATTTAGGCTACAAAGTAATACTTATGAAGGTCATAAATTATAAATAAGCCAGAAAGGTGACTAGTTGATTTCGATCAAAAACAAATTCTTGCGTTTTTTCGTATGGCCGGTTTCCTCGTAAGATTGTATATCACATAACGTGATTGTTTCAATGTTAGTAGATACAAAAAATCTGTTAAAAATATTCCAATCTTTATATAATAAAACAATTCCTTAATTTTAGTTTAATTTAATTTAATTTTATATGCATTACACCACTAATTGTCGTCGAATGATTTATTTTTTGATAGGGCTTACGGTCATGGCTGCGCGTCACCTATAGAGTGCAGGCACCTTTCTGAGTACCTAAGATCCATCGCGGTTAGTGACCTCGCGCTTTCTTTCAGGTATTACTGGCTACTTAAACGACTTTTATTGTATTAATATGCAATACTAACTAGTTCATTTTATATTTTTTATGAAAATTTCTTTCACCCTTTATCATTGAAATTACTGAATAAAAACTTATCTATTTGTATCTGAACTTCGAAGAACTATAAGAATTATAATTATAGTAGGTATATATATAATATAGATGCTATTTTGTGTAGTCTCTGACCCTGTGCTTGGTGATGATAATGTCTGTGTTACAAGAGTTCTTAGATGATGTATTTTTATGACCTTTATTACAATACAGAAATAATGAAACTTAAACGTGCTGTAAGTTTGTCTACCCTACTGGGAGACGGGCAAATAATCAGTTGAAAATAATAAGTTTATTATATATATCTGCGTGACACAACAGTTTTTACTAAGACCAAAGCTCTAAAGAAAATAGGGAATCCTTTTTATTAATTCGTTAAAATTATTTATCAACTAATGTTTCTAATCTTAAAAAAAATATAATGAACGACGTCCTGATAATGAAAAAACAATTAAGACATTCTAAGAACACTTAAACGAAAGCACTTGAATAAATTGACAAAATTAATCAAGTCAGGGAAAAACGAATTTTTAGATAGACACGCGGTAGATATTTTAAGAGTCGTAAGACGTCTTATTTATAAGTTCAAGAGGACTGTATTGTAACAGTTTTGTTTAAAGTTATTAGACACATTTTTACACTTAAAGTTTTGTAAAATAATCTGTATTATTAGTCAGCGAAACCTAATTTGCCTACTGCCAAATTAGCTGACTTCTCATTTGGCATTTTTCATTGACCTGCACAAGTCTGTGACACTTGTGCAGGTCAATGAAAAATGCCAATTTCTGTGATCTATACGAATAAATTATTTACAATTTGAATTTGAATTAAATTTTCGAGAAGATTTTTTTTATACTACTTGGGTGGAAAACAAGCATACGACCCGCCTGACGTTAAGCAGTTACCGTAGCCTATGAACGCTTGCAAAACCTTAGGTATCAATTGAGTGTTGCAGATCTATTTTTTTACACCAGAGCTTAAAGAGCGAGAAGCACTGGGATAGGAAAACGTATCTTTCAAAACGCACCCCTAACTAGAGAAAGCCGGAGACTTGAACACACACACAGGAACACAACTACGCCGCTGGGAGTAGTTATTTGATTGTTGTCCTTCCCCAGTCGGGCTTGCTCGCTAGTATAGTGCCCTACCTCTCTAAGGTAGAGGTCAATTCTCAGTAGGGCTTACTCGCTTGTTTCAAGCCCTATATTTTTTTAGTTACGAAAAAAAACAGTAAGACATACAATGTGAAGTCTCCATTCGTATCTCAATAAATTATCTATCCATGAATTATTCAGATCAAAGTTTTCCATGCCACTTCCAAAAACTTTTGAGTACTTCATTCTTTTATTAGCATCGGCAACTAAAAGCCATCACTCGGAAAAGTCTTTTCAAACTTCAACGCAAATATCCATGACTCGTCACTCTTTTCGAGACGAAAAATCTGCTTCCACTGTTTTATTTGATGACGGTTTGTCGTGAAGTTTTTATTTGCCTTTTCATAAGCAGTTTTTAGGCAAGTTATGACGCACATTTTTTGTTACTAAGAATAGTGATTGTTAAAATTGTTCTTAACTCAAAAGCGATCACAATACAACATTTTGCTTCGCTAGTAAGTACCAGAGACGCTACAGCATCGTTTACATCCCGTCCCGCATTTTCACCATCACTGCATCGCGTTTTGATCTGTTTTGATAATTACTAACATAAAAGTAAGTATAAATAGTATCTATATTATTTCTAAAGGGAAAAGCAAAATATAAATATAAAATACTTATTTAAATTTAACGGTTTTAAAACTTCCTACTCCATCATCAGACCCTCGTGAATCTATTGATTTATGGAAAACGAACAGCTTATTCTAACTTAAAATATAATTAGTATAGCAACAGAGAGCCAATTATTCACGTTAAGTGACAAAAAAGGTACCTATATAACTGAGGGACAAGCAATTATAACATTATACTATGACGGAATCTAAATGTGTGCAAAGTTTCACAAAAATCGGGCAAGTAGAAGTAGTTGAAAGAGTTATCAGAAGATACAATAATATTGTCTATTATTTGAGACATTTAATTCCATACACTGTGTTAGTAACAGAAACTTATAAACTATGTTAGTACGTGTAACTGACCTATGTAGTACAAAATAGGACAATCCCACCCACATGCCCACCGCTGTGACTCCTGTGATCAAGGATTAGCGGAGTAACCAACTGCTACACCGAGCTTTGACACTCGTGCGTCCCGTGAACAACTAAATATACTGTCTTGGACTCCGCAACGAATTTGATCAGAAGTAAATAGGGATAAGTTAGAAAGAAAAGTTTCCACTTCCATTTACAAAATAGGCCAGTCTAGATTGTTAGAAATGACGTTCAGGACTTCAGGAGACTGTTAGGGCTGGTTCTCACTCTTTCCAATAATGACGAAGCACGTTTGCGTCTAATCGCCGCAAAGCCATCTGTACAAGTCTCGACAAACATAGCTGACGCGCTGAAGAAACGTGGCAGTTCCAGCAGCATCCTGAACGCATTGACGGATTTCAATTTACAGCTAGACCAGGCTACAGGACGTGTAAAAAACTTGAAAGAAAGCTAAATATATTAAATCCTTTAAACGTGACATTCAGTTAAGCCGTTTTTTAACCGACTTCAAAAACGAGGAGGTTATCAATTCGTGTATATATTTTTATTTTTTGTTATGTTTGTTTAAGGGAGGAAAACTGTTTCAATACCTACGTTAGACTAGGGGGTTTAAAGGTTTTTGAAAATTCTGCAACTTGCCGTACTGAAGTCGTAAAACGAATTTGCTGCTTAATTTAGAGTGGAGAACAAGGAATAATTTACGCATACCCGTTATACCATAATTTTGGCCGTTGGAATATTTAAAACACGTACACGTTTGCGATATCTCGAAACCTATTTCAACGTTTTTACCAGTAAATCTAATATTCTAATTAAGTTAAAGGTATTGTTAGGTACAGTTAAATCGTGCTCAAATCTAATTATTCTCAGTTCGTCTATAAATTTATTCAAAAACTTTAAGTTAATTAATTAAGTAGATAAGTAATTCGATTTTAAGTGTTTATAAATGAGTTCTCAAATTGTTTTATTTGAAAGGTGTAACATAGTACATTAATTTATTAATATTTAAATACCTATTAACATATACATAAGCCTTCTACCCGCTAAATATACTTACTAAAGGGTATACCGTAAGAGCAAAAACCGTGCGAACGCGAAAACTGAGCAAAATCTGGCTGTCAGATTGAAAATCGGTTTTTAAGAGTAGTAAGAGCGAAAAGTCTCTCTAGACAAGTGGCAGAAACAGTAGTCGAATCAAAAAGTCAAAAAAACAAATGTATAGGATCTGATGTAAGTCTACGATATAATGTCGTAAACTTACGTCAAATCCCATACATTTGCTTTTTTGACTTTTCGATACGACTATCGCTTATGCCACTTGTCTAGAGGGGCAGATCTCCACACAACTGGTGCTTCCGATGGAGACGAATTAATTATATTATTGTTAAATAAGCGAGGGAGTTCACGATCCTCCGTAGTTATTTATTAAAATCTTTAACTTTCACAATATAATTAATGTACAAAAGTGCCAGCGACATTCCCTACCAGTCATTCGATGTAGAGAGAAAACTAGGTAGGCATTTGGAGGACTGCATTTGAATGAAAATTGGAATCTATACGTTTTTAATACCTATCGATAGGTGAACACATATTTTTTTATAAGTAACAGACAAAAATAATAAACAGATCTGAATATTAAAGCAATGTGGAATAAGTCGAACCCGGAGTCAGATTCGAACGTGCGCTTCTCGGGTTCCTGGCTCAACTTTTCCACATTGCTTTAATATTTAGGTACCTATATTTGAGCTAATTGCAAAGCAAAAATGCTAAAAATATTTAATAAACAGATTCGAAATCAATAAATATAGATGAACATTGCAATGATGTCTGCTAATAGCTACTAAGGGAGCAATTGAGAAGAAAACGCGACGATAAGTACAAGAACATTGTATTGCGATTCAATGGACCCTAAAAGTAGATTAAATAAATAAATAGACTGTTCAGTGTATTTATTTATTTATTACCAACTTACATTAACAGTATACACCACACATGTAAGTTATTGGTAGATACATACATAAAACAATTTAGAGAAAACAATTTTGTACAAAAGATAAATAGATGCAATTATATTATTATTAACCTAATAACAAAATAAGATAATATGAGACGGAACTTAAAATAATATAAAATAAAACAGGAGAAACATTGGTGACAATATCTAAGAGCAGATTGTACTTGGAGTTGAAATAGTACGTATTTTCACACTACATAAATTCCCGTGCGATCTCGTCGGAATGTTACCGTAAAGACCTCAGTAGATTTGGAAAAATGGTGTAAAGTCTATATATACTACCTGATAAAGTCCATACCTAATATATATTTATTACAGGCACTTATATAAGTTTATAGAGGTATCTATTAGGGATCCTCTACCTACACAATCAGCCATGATGTGTGGTCACATAATAAAATGATTGCAATCGTTTGAGACCCACATGATTGTCTGTTACCATTTATCTATAGGTACAAATGAATAAAATTGGAGTGTCGGTTTCTAATATTAAAATAACCTCTTTTTACTAAATGCATATGGATGTATGTATTTGGTATATGTACCGTGTATATTACACGGTACATATACCAAAAGATAATTTTTCAAATTTTTGTTCCAGCTAATGTCTGAAACGGCTGGACCGATTTTGACGGGACTTTCACTGGCAAATAGCTAATGTAATAAAAAGTAATTAAGGCTACATTTATTTTAGAAATTTCATTTATTTTTATTAATTTACGATATTCACGCGGGTGGAGACGCGGGCAACTCAAGTCGAAACGATTGGGATAATGGAATAGCCGAGTGAAGTCTAAACGATTGGAATAATCTAAGAATTCTAAAAATCTCTATTTAAGGCTTGTGATATTGCCAACGACCTTGAGCATTTGGGCGAAGCAAACACGACCTAATTCTCTAGGCGTTAACAAACAGTTGTACTCTTTGAAAGGACGTCTTTTTAATTTTTAATAAATTAAAATAAAATTTAAACTTATTCTAAATATAACATTACCAAATTTTAGGTGTATGTTTTCTTCAAATATTGTTTTTTTTCGTATTATTATAGTCATAAAGTGGTTACATCTCAATAATTTGGTGCTAATTCGATGATTTTTTTTAACAACTATTTAAAATTACTATATACTTTATGACAAAACCATATTATGAAACACATCTTGTAGATTAATACTGTATTTTTTGGCAGTAATTTGTCTATAAATGCCAACAAAAAATGGTTTCATTTACACCTCTTTCTACTCATGTTTTGAGAAGAATTGTTAAGGCCCTTGACTTTTGCTCTAAAAACAACATAATTACACGTTACAACAAGTAAAATACTACATTTGGATACGGTAGTCATTTATATTATAGGTTACAAGGTTCTACCTAGGGAATACAATATTTTCAGAAGTCTATATACAAGCCGCTCCTCCAGTAAGTTCAGTGAAAAAACATTTAGTACTTCCATTACTCCTTCTTCAAACGAACGCCTATTAAAGCAGTATTTTTTGTATTTTCTCGTAGAGCTACTTTTCTTCTTTTTACATGTGTTAATAGTTTTGCTAGTAACCGTATAAATGTAACGTAAAAAAATAATATATATGTGTAGGTAAGGTAATATATATTTATAATATATAATATATATTTTATGTAGGTAAATCGGTAAGGGCTCTAACGATTTGAATCAAAAAAAAATTTAATTAGGCTTTGTTTATTAACTTTGCCTATAGGCATAGGTACATGTCCTCCTGCGCGATTAAAAAATTAAACGTTATTAAAAAAAACTTGGATATAATGCTTAGTTTAATAATCACAACAAATTGGCGTTTGTAAAATCCCCCGCGACACGGCTTGTTTCCTAATGCGGGAATTGTGTTCAAAAAGAAAAACCGAGACATTTCTTAAATTCTTATCTGAATTATAATGTTACATATTTGGAGACATTTTTGACATATTAGTAAATTAAGTTTATAATACTTAATTTACAATATATTTAATTATGTCTTAGAAATAAATAATAATTCTAATATTCTAAAGACATGTCCGAATCACCAACCCGCATTAGGCCAGCGTGTGTTAATTAAGGCCCTCTTTCTTGATAGAGCAGAGGAGACCCGTGCCCAGTAGTGGGACATATATGGGTTGCTATTATTATTATATTTATTATGTAAACACATTTTACATTATACATACGAATAGTAAGGACTCGTCAAGATAAATCCAACAAATACAAATATGGCGGGACTCCAAGGTACTAGCATTGTCACTGAAATTACAGTAGGTGTGCCAAATCCAGCTCAATCGGTAAACCAACAAGTAGCTGGTCCTTTCCTTAGGCTCTAACCGTGTCTTTTCAATCAGCGAACCCGTCAGTAGGCAAATTAGCTGACGTCACATTTGGCATTTTTCATTGACCTGTATAAGTGTCACGATGTGATCTATATGAATAAATGATTTTGAATTTGAATAAAGTTATCAAAAAATGGTTTGCAAATTATGAAGAGAGCGACTTACATATATTTACATACATATGTACCGACAGTCCCTTTGACAAAATAATACCTACAGTGTCAGTAATAAACGACAAAAACAAAAACATTTTCGAATCACAACTCAACTCAAACTCGGGGTATAAAGTAACTATAAATTAAACTACAAAAGTATTTGCTTCACAAATATTTGGTACGGACTTTAATCGAGCTCTCCACGAGGCGTATTAACAGACTATGACGTCATAGCGCGTATTAGTATATGACGTATACGTTGGTGACAGTGATCCTATCGGTACGTTTGATAATACGCCTACATGAATACGTCGTGTCGTGTGAATGGATACAGTGGACAATGAAATGCACCAGGGCCGCAGATTCTCTCTTTGACAAAGTTAATCGAAATGGATTGACGTATCTATGTCTAGCTATTGACACTAAAATTGATATGAGACAAACTTCACCGCGGGCCAAAGACTGCTGCTCTACAAAGCGCAAGTCCGGCCCCACATGGAGTACTGCTGCCACCTTTGGGCGGGAGCACCTGGGTACCAGCTTGGACCCTTTGAATCTATCCAAAGACGCGCTGTTAGGATTGTTGACGATCCCAAGCTCACAGGGGGTATTGAACCACTAAGTCTCAGGAGAGACTTCGCCTCCTTGTGTGTGTTCTACCGCCTGTACAATGGGCTGTGTTCTGAGGAATTGTTCGAGATGATGCCCACGGCCACATTTTATCAACGCACCTCTCGCCACCGACAGGGAGTTCATCCTCACATCCTTGCACCTCAAACATGCCGTACCGTAAGATTCCAGAGGAATTTCTTACCACGTACGATAAGGTTGTGGAATGAGCTCCCTGCCCAGGTTTTCCCAAGAGACTATAGCATGGGGTTCTTCAAGAAAGGAGTTATAAGGTTTTTAAAGGGTCGGCAACGCGTGAGTGACACCCCTGGTGTTGCAAACGTCCATAGGCTACGGTAACTGCTTACCATCAGGCGGGCCGTATGCTTGTATGCCACCTTGGTAGTATAAAAAAAAAAAAAAAAAAAACTTTAGAACTACTATTTTATTATTATTAAAACAAAAAGATATTTGTATACCCAATACTATTTGGTATAGGCGAAACCTAAAAGCAGTTTGACAGTTTCGAGTACCTACAATCATTTTTAAAACATGTTAATTTTATATATGTCATGTTATAATGTAACAAACAAACAACAAAACAAACAAAACAAACAACAAAACAAAAAAAAAACAAAATTGTTTATTCAGTAACTTACTTAATAATAATAACGTTTATTTATTCATAAGTGATTTACAGTTTTTGTATACGCTATCACTTAAACTAGGGTGGCCCTGTGCTGTAAGTAACAGGTCGAGTTCGGTGTATAATGAATAATTATTAAAAGTTAAAAACCTATATTTTAACGAGCATAATTTAATTTAACATTATGCACAATTACACAGTGAAATCAGCTTATAACATCGCGAGTTCTCATTTTTGTTTTTCTTATTTTTATTCTTACTGATTTAATAAAAACAAATTTGGAGTGTTTCGGTATTTTACTATACCAAGAACAGCATTTTATGTATTGGAGATAGGTTTCTGTTTAGCGACAATCTATCAACACCAGGGTTTTGTGATTGGGTATCCCTGGGACAACGGTTCTATTAAGATGCATCCCTAACTGAGCAGTGTACTCACACACAGAAAAACAACTACACCGCTGTGTGTTGTTATTTATATAGCGATGGTCTTGGTGAAGATGAAGGTCCTTTCCAGACGGGCCTGTTCCCTTGAATAGTGCCCTACCTCTTTTCATACAAAAGCCATCTCTGTATAATTAGTTAGAACAAAAGTAAGATGAAAATAAATAAAGACGACTTTAAGAACAAGACAAAGACTTTTACAATCATCAAAACTTACCTGAAACGTAGAAGAGCTTTCTTCAATCAAAGTTTGTTAGTAATTGTATGTGGTATGTGTTGTTTAATGATATTATTTTAATGGCGACAAAGTTTTAGCTTTAAGCAATATGTCAACCTCAAAGTACTTAGAAAGTTTATGTTTCTAAATTGGCCTTAATAAACATACATTCAGTTGTGTTCACAAAGAAAACTTTGTAAATATATTATCCTAGCTTTGAATCGTAGCTTAGGGTGGTTATCATCCCTTTCTTTCGTTGTGTCAGCCTTTACTGTCCCACTCATGTGTACAGGCCACCCTTCAACCCTTCTACTTCCCACGACCGCACAAATTTTCAGAGATAGGGGACAACGTTTCTCTGTAATTTTCATAAATTCATATAATTTTCAAATAAACTTTATTTTCGTTTTAAGGTGGAATTTCTAAAAAGCCTATCCTATGAAGTATTATTTGCAGTTTTTTGCTTGTATTGCTGATTATGAGTGTTTTGCTTTGGTGAAAGACTGTGCCTACTTGACTGATAATTGGCCATCAGCAACTTAGCTTACCTTCAGGCGTACTGTACCTACGCGTGTTTGCTACCTTAGTGATATAAAGAAGAAAAACGTAAGTGCACTTTAATAATGTTGTAATAGATACAAAAGGAAACCTCTAACCAAATCTACAGAATCAATCAAGAAAATCGGTTGATCTGTTTCAATAAAGCCCTAGTATAAAAAAATGGTATTGCAAGGTAATGGTATTTTATATCTCTGGTATTGCAAGCATCCATAGGCTACGGTAACTGTTTAACATCAGGCGGGCCGTATGCTTATTTGCCACCCAAGTAGTATAAAAAAGATATGAAGAATAAGCTGGGTAAACAAACACATAGCTGCTTTAATAATACCTATTTGTTAATGTCCGCGGCTCCGCCTGCATGGATGTCGATGTACCGCAAAATAAAAATGAGATTTACTAAATACCGAATGTCCCCAGGAGTAGGTATCAGGATATTATCTCTTTGCCAAATTTCATTAATATCCATTAGGCAGTTTAACCGTGAAAAAATAACAAAAACAAACAGAGTTACTTTCATATTGATAATATTGGTACGGATAATACTAACTTTATTAAAACTTTGAATTAGGTATTTAATGTCCCAGATTTCTCAAGTTACCTAAAATTAATTGTTTTGACTAATATTTACGCAAAGCTGTTTCAACACTTTCCAGTTTATGAACTTAATAAATCTTTCAACATGAAATAACAACATCTTTATTTTTTATTAGTGGCTTGCCCTGACTTCGGGTTAAACTATTTTCAGCTCAACTTTCTTTTTTTTTTACATTAGAACCTTTTCTTGATAATAACGAATATAGCAAAAAAAGAATTAGCGATATCGGTTCAGCTGTTCTTGAGATTTGCGCTTAGCAACACATAGCCATTCATTTTATATATAATAGCAACCCATATATGTCCCACTGCTGGGCACGGGTCTCCTCTCCTCTATCAAGAGAGAGAGAGGGTTTAGGCCATTATTCACACACGCTGGCCTAATGCGGGTTGGTGAATCAGACGTGTCTTTAGAATCTGCGCCCCAGAAATAGAACTATTTCTTCAATAAAACCACTAAAAGCAGCTATTTTTAATAAAACGTGTATCGGTGGAATGCGTAGGACGCTGTCAAACTACTAGGAGCGACGATCTACTCAAAGCGGCTGGTAGCAGCTGGTTGCGAGGAGCCAAGCATCGGGTTAAGTGGTGTGTAGTGCACATGAAGAGGCCTACTTATGTCCAGCAGTGGTTTTTTCTAAAGATTTATGAACGTTATCAAAGAACCATTACATGCAACCTTAACCTATAAAATCATCCTAAAATACATTCTTCCAGCACGAATTGTCAATAAACACAATTTACCTATGTTCATTTTACGACCGATATATTTTTATGGCTGGTATCATTTTTTATACATTTACTTTAATAGCGTCTCTTATCGCCAGTAAAGCTGTATCCACGCTACATCTACTTAAGATGGCCGGATGCCACTTACTGTGAACCACAAGTCCACGTGTAGACTTCGCGTTGCACACCTACTGAATATCGTGATATTCACTAGATGTATGTGTTTTTATGTTTAACTGCGTGTACTCTGCCTGAATGAGGTGTGCGGTATTGCAACGGAGGGTAAACTAAACTCAGAACAGAAGTTGAAGATCAGCACTTTATGTCGAAAAGTGGCGAATAATACATCGCATTTAGCAGTGCAATACCAATCGCTAAAGACCAGAATCGTTCGTGCCCAATGTACCATCAATGCCTTGCAAGATGAACAAAACTTGTCCCAACGACTACAGGATCTTCAGCTGACCATCAATGAGTCATCAAAACCTGTCGCAGTACCTTCCTTCGCCGACGCAGTAAAAACGGGATCGAACCGTTTCATTCAGCCGTCAAACATAAGCCAAGTTGCCATTTATCCCAAAGACCGGCAGAAGACCAGTGAGGAGACCAAATGCCTTGTCCAAAAAATCATCCGCCCCGACCAAATGAAGCTGCAAGTTAGAGGTCTCCGTAAAACGAGAAATGGCGGTGTGATCATAAGTACAGACACAAAGGACGACATTGATAAACTTCGTCAATCAGAACAAATCACGACGTCCGGCCTAGTGATCGATGAGCCATTCAAACGCAAGCCCAGGGTAATTATCATAGGTGTTCCCACGTCTATGGAAGACAAAGAAGTATTTACCTGTATTTTCCAGCAAAACTTAGCCGATAAACTTCAAGGAACAAATCTTGACTCATTTTTGACCTCTATTAAGTTGAGCCACAAATCAGGAAAAAAGGACGCGACTACTTGTAACTTTATCATTGAAGTACCTGGACTTATTCGGAAAGCGCTTATAACAAGAGAAAGGGTGTTCGTTAACTGGTCTTCGTGTCCTGTGAGGGACTTTACTTTGGTCACAAGATGTTTCAAATGCCAGCAGTATGGACATGCGGCCAAATCGTGTCGAGAAACTACCTTCACCTGTGGACACTGTGGTGATAATGGCCACTCAATTAAGGAATGCCCAAAGAAGGCAGAGGCACCTAAATGCGCTACCTGCCTGCACTATAAAAAACCATGCAATCATACTACAGGCGCTGCGGACTGTCCGGCAAAAATTATGGCAGAAAAAAGGTACATTAATTCCATAAACTATGAGGACGCCTAAGAGCGTCGTTTATTATTTTATATTTTTTAGCACTAACTAGATATTAAGTTTATAGTTTTATTAATTGTAATTAATGGCCAACGAACTTATTTCTGAAATAGATAATACAATTATTTACGAGTCGAAACTGTGCGATACAGAAAATTGCAAACAATACATTTCCAACTATAATAACCTTTTTACTGTTCTAACACAAAACATCCGTAGTATTAACAAGAACATAGACGGCTTTAATGTTTTTCTACAAAGGCTAAATATTGAGTGTGACGTGATTATACTTACCGAATGTTGGCTTGCTAATAGTAAGAATAATCTCCCTACTCTACCTGGGTATATTTGTCATTATAGCTCTATATCCTTAAACCAAAACGACGGTGTAGTGATATATACGAAAAAATCACTACTACTTACCGTCGAACAACCTGTTGCTGATGAGTTTAATTGCTTAATCATCAAAATTAATTGCGAAATAGCAATCATTGCCATTTATAGACCTCCCTCTTTTAGAAACTTGGACAAATTTAATACAAATTTAAATATTTTACTGCAAACACTTTCTGCTTTTAAAACTATAATCCTTACTGGAGATCTGAATATAAACATAAACTCTGAAAATAATGGTTACACCCAAGATTATCTCAATATATGTGCATCTCATGGACTTTTACCCTCCCATACTTTGCCAACACATCAGAGTGGTTCTTGCTTGGATCATGTCATGCTCAAAACCAAATTTACATCCTTAACGCTTGTTACGAATTCCACCGTGACTGATCACTGCCCTGTCCTACTTTCAATAAATTTATCGCTATCTAAGTATTATATGCAACCTAAAATAAAACATAAAATAAATATGAATAGCCTCGAACGTGAATTATGCAATATTGACTTTAACCCAGTTTATAATTCTGCTGACGCTAATACTTCTATGTCATACATCATTAATAAAGTGCAACAAGCAATCTTATGCAATACTACTATTACTAAATTAAGCCGTAGAAATTATAATATAAAACCTTGGATTTCCCCCGGGCTTATCCGCTGTATTCGTTTTAGAGATAAACTGCATAAAAAATCTAAACTGCACCCTAATAACCTTATTTTACAACTATCCTATAAAAGATACAGAAATTTTTGTAATAACCTTTTGAAAAAACTTAAAATTGAATATGAAAAATCACAACTTCAGCAAGCAGGAAACAACAGTAAACTGCTATGGAATGTTGTTAAGAATGTTACCTATCTGTCTAACCAGCATAATTCAGATTCGAGTCTATTGCACTCACACTCCACTCCGCTTTCTTCTGCTAACAACGCAAATAACTTTTTTGCAAATATAGGTAGGAAATATGCAGAAAAGATTCAAAGCTTTCCTAGCAGTATTTCTAACTATATTCCGCCACTAAACACACGAGAATTGTATAATTACAAATCCTTTGTCATGTTAGACGTGGACGAAAGGGAAGTTGAAGGGATCATTTTGGGACTGAAAAACAACTCTGCAGTGGGCTGTGACAACATCAGTAATAACATTTTGAAGATATTTAAGCACATACTTGTTCCTCCTTTGACTCATACTTTTCAAATCTGCCTCAGTAATGGCATCTTCCCAAAAGATCTTAAAAAGGCCGTTGTCATTCCTATACACAAAGGTGGGGATAAATATAATGTTTCCAACTACAGACCTATTTCTTTATTACCCTCAATATCAAAAATTTTAGAAAAAATAGTTAATAAAAGACTAATGTCGTATCTTTTGAGCAATTCCTTTCTTTCCCCTATGCAATTTGGTTTCAGACCCAAACTCTCTACAGCGGATGCCGTACACTGTCTAACTGATTATGTCACTGAAGAAATCGGAAAGGGCAATCAAGTCACGGGAATTTTTCTTGATCTTGCCAAAGCGTTTGATACTGTCTCCGTTTCAATACTTCTGTCAAAACTAGAGGCCTTGGGAATTAGAGGCAATCAACTGAATTTTTTCAAGGACTATTTACAAGACAGATATCAATGTGTAAAAATCGGCGACGTCATTAGTTCTTATACGAAAATCCCCGCTTACGGTATTCCCCAGGGAAGTATTTTAGGCCCTACCCTTTTCCTGGTTTACATTAATGATCTCTGTAACTTAAATATTGATCATGGCAAAATCATATCATACGCTGATGACACTGCACTCATCTTTTCTGCAAACACATGCACACAAGCAATGAATTATGCACAAAACGGTTTTAATGTTGTAATTAACTGGCTTAGTCATAACCTACTAACACTTAATGCTGATAAGACTATTTTTTTGAACTTTAACATGCGTAAGCGAGACAGACCCTTTTTAAATAATAATTTATTTGCACATAACTGTACTGCACTAGTTCAAAATTCATGCAATTGTCCTAAGATTAAAAATACGAGCAGCATCAAATACTTAGGTGTCTTTATCGATGACACTCTCTCATTTAAAGACCATATTACCTACTTAGTCAAACGTCTACGAAAATTAATATTTGTATTTAAAACACTACGTCATATTGCAGACCAAAAACTAATTAAACAGGTTTATCTAGCCCTGTGTCAGTCTATTATACACTATTGTATCACCTCCTGGGGAGGTGCGCCAAAAACTGTAATTATGGCTATTGAAAGAGTCCAGAGAGCTATTCTCAAAGTATCTACGTTTCGCCCTTACCGTTTCCCAACGCGCCAGCTTTATGAACATTGTAAAGTATTAACAGTCCGCCAAATCTTTATCATGTCCACAATACTCAAACAGCACTCAATCCTTAAGTACAACCCACAAACTACTAACACCAAAAGAAGGAAAGATATTGTCTGCAACACAGTCTCAGAATCGAGATTTGTTTTCACAAACAAATATTACCCATTTCTAGGTCCCTTTCTTTATAATAAATTAAATAAGGCCTTATCCATATTCCATCTTAATCATTATACCTGTAAGTTACTTTTATTTAATTATATACACAATTTGTCCTATGAACAAACCGAAGATATGTTAATTATACTTAAATAAGTCATGTAAAGTTACGTTAAATATAGTCTAATTATTTGTTTAGTTTCTTAATAATTTTAGCGAGTATTTATATTTTACCTAAACTCATTTATGAGTAAATATAAATAGCTACATGCACTGTAACCGTCTGTGGCACAGGTTTTATTACCTAGTACAGGCACTAAAAAAAAAATTATATATACCTTAAGTTATATTTAAGAACGATATTGTATCAAAATTCCTTATTATCTGAATAAATATTTATTATTATTATTATTATTATTATTATTATAGTTAAACATAAAAACAACCAACACAGATTGACGAATAGTCTGTAAGGGAATCTTAAACGAGCGAGCGACGTTTTCCTAGTCTACTGGCACAATCCGACGTTTGTATGTAAAAAAAAAATATTCGACGATAACTCGAGTATCGTTGATCGGAAGTCAGAACTTCTTGAAAGTAGTCGGCGAATTAATGAGACAAGAGGTCTAAAGGTTGCAGAAATATAGAGTGATGTAAAATGAGTATATCACGGGTTTACAGTTCGTTAGGTTTACACAATGACATATAATTCTTCGTAGACATATTGCTTGATGAAAAATATAAAAGAAAACTACTTTCTACTCGCGAGCACTGGGTTGTCTCAATGATTCACTCGCCGTGAAGTCTGCGCGTAGACAGCTTACGAATACGGCGATCCCGTTACGGAGTTAAAACTGCTACGCTCTGTGCTATGTGACTAAGTAGAGCTGATATATTTTAAACAACTACTCAGTTACTCGCGCAAGTAAAAGTCATACCTAACTAGCGTTAACTTAAAACTTGATGTCCTCAATTTGATGCCAACTTATATATGAGTTAACTGTTTATAAGACGGTGTAATATGACTCCAGCTTTAGAAAAATGACGTTAAATGACGTACAAGCTTAGACACCTATTAATACCAATCTTACTTTATGTGTATCCCAAGTCGTTTTATCAGAGACCGATTAAAATACTCTTATATAGCCCATCTCATTTTTGTTGTTACAACTTCCGCGAATATAATTTTATCGAGATTGTAATCATAACCAAGAAAACCATTACGATAGGTGATGTTAAAGTTTGTATGTAAGTCGATGGGTAGCCTAAGAAAAAACAATGCGGGTCAATCTTTGGGGAAAACTAAGTACCTTGTGAATGATATCGTCGTCGTCGAGTTATTAGATTATAATTTTTGAATATCGAAAGCGTTCGGTGACTATGACGCGAGTCATGATTTTTGTTCATTATTGAATATGGAAGGCGTCCGATGACGATTACGCGAGTTCTATGATTTTTGTTCACTTTTGAATATAGAAAGCGTTCGGTGAAGATGACGCGAGTTCCATGATTTTTGTTCATTTTTGAATATGGAAAGCGTTCGGTGAAGATGACGCGAGTTCCATGATTCTTGTTCACCGCGCAATGTGAAAAAGAGAGGTCGCAGAGTTACAAACGCATGGCGACGAGTCACACAAGCATTGGATGTTTCACATCATATTTAAAAGAAGAATACAGCATTAATTGGCTGATGATGAAGCATAATTGTGTTATGCCATTTTTTTCATGCGCTAGACGTACACCACAAACAATATTAGTGTTTTTTGCTTTGGATCATTTTATTTTATTTCTTTTTCATCCATATTACTATTTTCTCTTATAGATGTAATTTGTTTAAATGTGTGTTTGTATGTTGTGCATCATTAGTGTGTAAAAATAAATTAGTTTTCTTTATTCTAATTGTGCTCGAGACCGAGTATTAGCTACAACGGCCAGTTTCAACTTAGGCAGGCTAACTTTTGTCCTTTTTTTTGTGAGGGTGTACTTAGTACGTATTTAGCCGCAGTCGGCTTTTACAACTTTACGCTGACTGTCGGCGAGCAGAAGATTCTTAACCGTAACAAGCAACAACTACGTAGTACATATTACTTACAATGCACACATACCTATTACTTTATTAGTAGATTTTATTTTTATTTTTGATTTTATGATTGTTATTATAAATGAATTTTCTCTCTATAAGTGAAGGATTTCCACTTATCTAATCTAATATTATAAAATAATTTTTAAAATCGGTTTGGTAGTTTTTGAGTTAAATAACTCAAAAACTACTAAACTGACATTAAAAAAATATTTTATTATTAGCTAAATTATCAGCGGGTAATATAGGCTATATATATTACAGTATCCCTACGAAAAACTAATTATTAATAAAAAAATAATTCCTTATCCTCTGAAGGTTTCGACCATGATCAGTCGGTGCAATTCATCCGTAACGTCAGGTTAAAAATCTAAAAGGTCTTCACTTAAGTCTCTTTTTCAGTGAAGGTGAGAATATGTGTGCGCAGACACTCTATTCCCGCACTCTCATAGTCTGATTGGACGGCAATTTATACGTATCACATGCAAGGCCCGGAAATGTGACCCAATAGACTCCGTGCTGCTATTGAGAATTTCTATCAAACAAAATAACACTGCCCTACACGAAAATCGAAACCACAACATTCCAATCAACCGCAAATAAGCGTCCCTACTTATGCCGTAAGAGCAATGAGGTAGTCAAATAAGTGCCATAGAACTGCCAGAAAACTCGTTGGATATTTTCGTCCTTTGACAAACTTTACAATTGTTGCTTCTATAAATACTACGAGTAAATAAAACTTTACCAATATAAGTAGGTAACCGTTTATGTATCAAAGAATTTCATTAAATCCTTTTAGGAAATCGACTATACCAATAAGAATTATATACGAGCCGCCTGTTCCGGCTTCAGAAGGGTAGTTCACATTTATATAGTTTTCAATTTTTTTTCAATTTTGTATGCATCTTGAGAGGTGGGAATATGAGACCACACAGTGGGTCTCTAGATGGGAATAGGAATATAATAAATGGGAATAGAAAACGCTGGCGTAACACCTAGATGCATACGAGAAAGATTGGTGGAACAAGGTGTTGGACAGACGGGAATCGGACAGTTCATGGGGAAAGCCTTTGCTCAGCAGCAGCTGCTGCAGCAGTGGGACGATACAGGCTAATAAATTTCAGTTAGGGATATTTTTACTACTTGGGTAGCAAACAATCATACCGAATAGGTAACCGAGGCCTATGGACGCCTATTTTTTTACTCCTAGATTTTTGATTCCTTTTTTTTGATTGATTTTGAAAATAAAAAAATATAGCCTATACCTACTCAATGAAAATCACAGAACACATGGTGTTCTGTGGTGATTTAAGCTTTTTACTGTTAAAAGTTTTTTTTACCAGTCTTTTTACGCAGTGGCCCTAGTGATAGAGTTGTTTAAATCGCCAATATACTTAGACACCCACCATGACCTAATAGAACAATTGTTAAACCTTTAGAGCCATAAATAAACTTGAAATTGAATTGGTGTAATTTGATTATATAATCTCCCATTCTATCATAATTTGACATTCAAAAGAAGAGGTGTATGGTGTAGGTACGTATTCTATCACTAAACCAAGTTTATTAATAAAGCAGATAGAAATGACAATAGGTACTTACGTAACAAAAGAAATGTTGTTCGTTTTCTAATGTTTGGGTCAAATTTATTATTCTTATCCATCTTTTTTTTCTTTTTTTTTTAAGACAACTCCCGCACTAGAGAACAAGCTCTGTGTCGCGTGTTATTAAAACTTTGAATTAGGTATTTAATGTCCCAGATTTCTCAAGTTACCTAAAATTAATTGTTTTGACTAATATTTACGCAAAGCTGTTTCAACACTTTCCAGTTTATGAACTTAATAAATCTTTCAACATGAAATAACAACATCTTTATTTTTTATTAGTGGCTTGCCCTGACTTCGGGTTAAACTATTTTCAGCTCAACTTTCTTTTTTTTTTACATTAGAACCTTTTCTTGATAATAACGAATATAGCAAAAAAAGAATTAGCGATATCGGTTCAGCTGTTCTTGAGATTTGCGCTTAGCAACACATAGCCATTCATTTTATATATAATAGCAACCCATATATGTCCCACTGCTGGGCACGGGTCTCCTCTCCTCTATCAAGAGAGAGAGAGGGTTTAGGCCATTATTCACACACGCTGGCCTAATGCGGGTTGGTGAATCAGACGTGTCTTTAGAATCTGCGCCCCAGAAATAGAACTATTTCTTCAATAAAACCACTAAAAGCAGCTATTTTTAATAAAACGTGTATCGGTGGAATGCGTAGGACGCTGTCAAACTACTAGGAGCGACGATCTACTCAAAGCGGCTGGTAGCAGCTGGTTGCGAGGAGCCAAGCATCGGGTTAAGTGGTGTGTAGTGCACATGAAGAGGCCTACTTATGTCCAGCAGTGGTTTTTTCTAAAGATTTATGAACGTTATCAAAGAACCATTACATGCAACCTTAACCTATAAAATCATCCTAAAATACATTCTTCCAGCACGAATTGTCAATAAACACAATTTACCTATGTTCATTTTACGACCGATATATTTTTATGGCTGGTATCATTTTTTATACATTTACTTTAATAGCGTCTCTTATCGCCAGTAAAGCTGTATCCACGCTACATCTACTTAAGATGGCCGGATGCCACTTACTGTGAACCACAAGTCCACGTGTAGACTTCGCGTTGCACACCTACTGAATATCGTGATATTCACTAGATGTATGTGTTTTTATGTTTAACTGCGTGTAGTTAAACATAAAAACAACCAACACAGATTGACGAATAGTCTGTAAGGGAATCTTAAACGAGCGAGCGACGTTTTCCTAGTCTACTGGCACAATCCGACGTTTGTATGTAAAAAAAAAATATTCGACGATAACTCGAGTATCGTTGATCGGAAGTCAGAACTTCTTGAAAGTAGTCGGCGAATTAATGAGACAAGAGGTCTAAAGGTTGCAGAAATATAGAGTGATGTAAAATGAGTATATCACGGGTTTACAGTTCGTTAGGTTTACACAATGACATATAATTCTTCGTAGACATATTGCTTGATGAAAAATATAAAAGAAAACTACTTTCTACTCGCGAGCACTGGGTTGTCTCAATGATTCACTCGCCGTGAAGTCTGCGCGTAGACAGCTTACGAATACGGCGATCCCGTTACGGAGTTAAAACTGCTACGCTCTGTGCTATGTGACTAAGTAGAGCTGATATATTTTAAACAACTACTCAGTTACTCGCGCAAGTAAAAGTCATACCTAACTAGCGTTAACTTAAAACTTGATGTCCTCAATTTGATGCCAACTTATATATGAGTTAACTGTTTATAAGACGGTGTAATATGACTCCAGCTTTAGAAAAATGACGTTAAATGACGTACAAGCTTAGACACCTATTAATACCAATCTTACTTTATGTGTATCCCAAGTCGTTTTATCAGAGACCGATTAAAATACTCTTATATAGCCCATCTCATTTTTGTTGTTACAACTTCCGCGAATATAATTTTATCGAGATTGTAATCATAACCAAGAAAACCATTACGATAGGTGATGTTAAAGTTTGTATGTAAGTCGATGGGTAGCCTAAGAAAAAACAATGCGGGTCAATCTTTGGGGAAAACTAAGTACCTTGTGAATGATATCGTCGTCGTCGAGTTATTAGATTATAATTTTTGAATATCGAAAGCGTTCGGTGACTATGACGCGAGTCATGATTTTTGTTCATTATTGAATATGGAAGGCGTCCGATGACGATTACGCGAGTTCTATGATTTTTGTTCACTTTTGAATATAGAAAGCGTTCGGTGAAGATGACGCGAGTTCCATGATTTTTGTTCATTTTTGAATATGGAAAGCGTTCGGTGAAGATGACGCGAGTTCCATGATTCTTGTTCACCGCGCAATGTGAAAAAGAGAGGTCGCAGAGTTACAAACGCATGGCGACGAGTCACACAAGCATTGGATGTTTCACATCATATTTAAAAGAAGAATACAGCATTAATTGGCTGATGATGAAGCATAATTGTGTTATGCCATTTTTTTCATGCGCTAGACGTACACCACAAACAATATTAGTGTTTTTTGCTTTGGATCATTTTATTTTATTTCTTTTTCATCCATATTACTATTTTCTCTTATAGATGTAATTTGTTTAAATGTGTGTTTGTATGTTGTGCATCATTAGTGTGTAAAAATAAATTAGTTTTCTTTATTCTAATTGTGCTCGAGACCGAGTATTAGCTACAACGGCCAGTTTCAACTTAGGCAGGCTAACTTTTGTCCTTTTTTTTGTGAGGGTGTACTTAGTACGTATTTAGCCGCAGTCGGCTTTTACAACTTTACGCTGACTGTCGGCGAGCAGAAGATTCTTAACCGTAACAAGCAACAACTACGTAGTACATATTACTTACAATGCACACATACCTATTACTTTATTAGTAGATTTTATTTTTATTTTTGATTTTATGATTGTTATTATAAATGAATTTTCTCTCTATAAGTGAAGGATTTCCACTTATCTAATCTAATATTATAAAATAATTTTTAAAATCGGTTTGGTAGTTTTTGAGTTAAATAACTCAAAAACTACTAAACTGACATTAAAAAAATATTTTATTATTAGCTAAATTATCAGCGGGTAATATAGGCTATATATATTACAGTATCCCTACGAAAAACTAATTATTAATAAAAAAATAATTCCTTATCCTCTGAAGGTTTCGACCATGATCAGTCGGTGCAATTCATCCGTAACGTCAGGTTAAAAATCTAAAAGGTCTTCACTTAAGTCTCTTTTTCAGTGAAGGTGAGAATATGTGTGCGCAGACACTCTATTCCCGCACTCTCATAGTCTGATTGGACGGCAATTTATACGTATCACATGCAAGGCCCGGAAATGTGACCCAATAGACTCCGTGCTGCTATTGAGAATTTCTATCAAACAAAATAACACTGCCCTACACGAAAATCGAAACCACAACATTCCAATCAACCGCAAATAAGCGTCCCTACTTATGCCGTAAGAGCAATGAGGTAGTCAAATAAGTGCCATAGAACTGCCAGAAAACTCGTTGGATATTTTCGTCCTTTGACAAACTTTACAATTGTTGCTTCTATAAATACTACGAGTAAATAAAACTTTACCAATATAAGTAGGTAACCGTTTATGTATCAAAGAATTTCATTAAATCCTTTTAGGAAATCGACTATACCAATAAGAATTATATACGAGCCGCCTGTTCCGGCTTCAGAAGGGTAGTTCACATTTATATAGTTTTCAATTTTTTTTCAATTTTGTATGCATCTTGAGAGGTGGGAATATGAGACCACACAGTGGGTCTCTAGATGGGAATAGGAATATAATAAATGGGAATAGAAAACGCTGGCGTAACACCTAGATGCATACGAGAAAGATTGGTGGAACAAGGTGTTGGACAGACGGGAATCGGACAGTTCATGGGGAAAGCCTTTGCTCAGCAGCAGCTGCTGCAGCAGTGGGACGATACAGGCTAATAAATTTCAGTTAGGGATATTTTTACTACTTGGGTAGCAAACAATCATACCGAATAGGTAACCGAGGCCTATGGACGCCTATTTTTTTACTCCTAGATTTTTGATTCCTTTTTTTTGATTGATTTTGAAAATAAAAAAATATAGCCTATACCTACTCAATGAAAATCACAGAACACATGGTGTTCTGTGGTGATTTAAGCTTTTTACTGTTAAAAGTTTTTTTTACCAGTCTTTTTACGCAGTGGCCCTAGTGATAGAGTTGTTTAAATCGCCAATATACTTAGACACCCACCATGACCTAATAGAACAATTGTTAAACCTTTAGAGCCATAAATAAACTTGAAATTGAATTGGTGTAATTTGATTATATAATCTCCCATTCTATCATAATTTGACATTCAAAAGAAGAGGTGTATGGTGTAGGTACGTATTCTATCACTAAACCAAGTTTATTAATAAAGCAGATAGAAATGACAATAGGTACTTACGTAACAAAAGAAATGTTGTTCGTTTTCTAATGTTTGGGTCAAATTTATTATTCTTATCCATCTTTTTTTTCTTTTTTTTTTAAGACAACTCCCGCACTAGAGAACAAGCTCTGTGTCGCGTGTTATTAAAACTTTGAATTAGGTATTTAATGTCCCAGATTTCTCAAGTTACCTAAAATTAATTGTTTTGACTAATATTTACGCAAAGCTGTTTCAACACTTTCCAGTTTATGAACTTAATAAATCTTTCAACATGAAATAACAACATCTTTATTTTTTATTAGTGGCTTGCCCTGACTTCGGGTTAAACTATTTTCAGCTCAACTTTCTTTTTTTTTTACATTAGAACCTTTTCTTGATAATAACGAATATAGCAAAAAAAGAATTAGCGATATCGGTTCAGCTGTTCTTGAGATTTGCGCTTAGCAACACATAGCCATTCATTTTATATATAATAGCAACCCATATATGTCCCACTGCTGGGCACGGGTCTCCTCTCCTCTATCAAGAGAGAGAGAGGGTTTAGGCCATTATTCACACACGCTGGCCTAATGCGGGTTGGTGAATCAGACGTGTCTTTAGAATCTGCGCCCCAGAAATAGAACTATTTCTTCAATAAAACCACTAAAAGCAGCTATTTTTAATAAAACGTGTATCGGTGGAATGCGTAGGACGCTGTCAAACTACTAGGAGCGACGATCTACTCAAAGCGGCTGGTAGCAGCTGGTTGCGAGGAGCCAAGCATCGGGTTAAGTGGTGTGTAGTGCACATGAAGAGGCCTACTTATGTCCAGCAGTGGTTTTTTCTAAAGATTTATGAACGTTATCAAAGAACCATTACATGCAACCTTAACCTATAAAATCATCCTAAAATACATTCTTCCAGCACGAATTGTCAATAAACACAATTTACCTATGTTCATTTTACGACCGATATATTTTTATGGCTGGTATCATTTTTTATACATTTACTTTAATAGCGTCTCTTATCGCCAGTAAAGCTGTATCCACGCTACATCTACTTAAGATGGCCGGATGCCACTTACTGTGAACCACAAGTCCACGTGTAGACTTCGCGTTGCACACCTACTGAATATCGTGATATTCACTAGATGTATGTGTTTTTATGTTTAACTGCGTGTAGTTAAACATAAAAACAACCAACACAGATTGACGAATAGTCTGTAAGGGAATCTTAAACGAGCGAGCGACGTTTTCCTAGTCTACTGGCACAATCCGACGTTTGTATGTAAAAAAAAAATATTCGACGATAACTCGAGTATCGTTGATCGGAAGTCAGAACTTCTTGAAAGTAGTCGGCGAATTAATGAGACAAGAGGTCTAAAGGTTGCAGAAATATAGAGTGATGTAAAATGAGTATATCACGGGTTTACAGTTCGTTAGGTTTACACAATGACATATAATTCTTCGTAGACATATTGCTTGATGAAAAATATAAAAGAAAACTACTTTCTACTCGCGAGCACTGGGTTGTCTCAATGATTCACTCGCCGTGAAGTCTGCGCGTAGACAGCTTACGAATACGGCGATCCCGTTACGGAGTTAAAACTGCTACGCTCTGTGCTATGTGACTAAGTAGAGCTGATATATTTTAAACAACTACTCAGTTACTCGCGCAAGTAAAAGTCATACCTAACTAGCGTTAACTTAAAACTTGATGTCCTCAATTTGATGCCAACTTATATATGAGTTAACTGTTTATAAGACGGTGTAATATGACTCCAGCTTTAGAAAAATGACGTTAAATGACGTACAAGCTTAGACACCTATTAATACCAATCTTACTTTATGTGTATCCCAAGTCGTTTTATCAGAGACCGATTAAAATACTCTTATATAGCCCATCTCATTTTTGTTGTTACAACTTCCGCGAATATAATTTTATCGAGATTGTAATCATAACCAAGAAAACCATTACGATAGGTGATGTTAAAGTTTGTATGTAAGTCGATGGGTAGCCTAAGAAAAAACAATGCGGGTCAATCTTTGGGGAAAACTAAGTACCTTGTGAATGATATCGTCGTCGTCGAGTTATTAGATTATAATTTTTGAATATCGAAAGCGTTCGGTGACTATGACGCGAGTCATGATTTTTGTTCATTATTGAATATGGAAGGCGTCCGATGACGATTACGCGAGTTCTATGATTTTTGTTCACTTTTGAATATAGAAAGCGTTCGGTGAAGATGACGCGAGTTCCATGATTTTTGTTCATTTTTGAATATGGAAAGCGTTCGGTGAAGATGACGCGAGTTCCATGATTCTTGTTCACCGCGCAATGTGAAAAAGAGAGGTCGCAGAGTTACAAACGCATGGCGACGAGTCACACAAGCATTGGATGTTTCACATCATATTTAAAAGAAGAATACAGCATTAATTGGCTGATGATGAAGCATAATTGTGTTATGCCATTTTTTTCATGCGCTAGACGTACACCACAAACAATATTAGTGTTTTTTGCTTTGGATCATTTTATTTTATTTCTTTTTCATCCATATTACTATTTTCTCTTATAGATGTAATTTGTTTAAATGTGTGTTTGTATGTTGTGCATCATTAGTGTGTAAAAATAAATTAGTTTTCTTTATTCTAATTGTGCTCGAGACCGAGTATTAGCTACAACGGCCAGTTTCAACTTAGGCAGGCTAACTTTTGTCCTTTTTTTTGTGAGGGTGTACTTAGTACGTATTTAGCCGCAGTCGGCTTTTACAACTTTACGCTGACTGTCGGCGAGCAGAAGATTCTTAACCGTAACAAGCAACAACTACGTAGTACATATTACTTACAATGCACACATACCTATTACTTTATTAGTAGATTTTATTTTTATTTTTGATTTTATGATTGTTATTATAAATGAATTTTCTCTCTATAAGTGAAGGATTTCCACTTATCTAATCTAATATTATAAAATAATTTTTAAAATCGGTTTGGTAGTTTTTGAGTTAAATAACTCAAAAACTACTAAACTGACATTAAAAAAATATTTTATTATTAGCTAAATTATCAGCGGGTAATATAGGCTATATATATTACAGTATCCCTACGAAAAACTAATTATTAATAAAAAAATAATTCCTTATCCTCTGAAGGTTTCGACCATGATCAGTCGGTGCAATTCATCCGTAACGTCAGGTTAAAAATCTAAAAGGTCTTCACTTAAGTCTCTTTTTCAGTGAAGGTGAGAATATGTGTGCGCAGACACTCTATTCCCGCACTCTCATAGTCTGATTGGACGGCAATTTATACGTATCACATGCAAGGCCCGGAAATGTGACCCAATAGACTCCGTGCTGCTATTGAGAATTTCTATCAAACAAAATAACACTGCCCTACACGAAAATCGAAACCACAACATTCCAATCAACCGCAAATAAGCGTCCCTACTTATGCCGTAAGAGCAATGAGGTAGTCAAATAAGTGCCATAGAACTGCCAGAAAACTCGTTGGATATTTTCGTCCTTTGACAAACTTTACAATTGTTGCTTCTATAAATACTACGAGTAAATAAAACTTTACCAATATAAGTAGGTAACCGTTTATGTATCAAAGAATTTCATTAAATCCTTTTAGGAAATCGACTATACCAATAAGAATTATATACGAGCCGCCTGTTCCGGCTTCAGAAGGGTAGTTCACATTTATATAGTTTTCAATTTTTTTTCAATTTTGTATGCATCTTGAGAGGTGGGAATATGAGACCACACAGTGGGTCTCTAGATGGGAATAGGAATATAATAAATGGGAATAGAAAACGCTGGCGTAACACCTAGATGCATACGAGAAAGATTGGTGGAACAAGGTGTTGGACAGACGGGAATCGGACAGTTCATGGGGAAAGCCTTTGCTCAGCAGCAGCTGCTGCAGCAGTGGGACGATACAGGCTAATAAATTTCAGTTAGGGATATTTTTACTACTTGGGTAGCAAACAATCATACCGAATAGGTAACCGAGGCCTATGGACGCCTATTTTTTTACTCCTAGATTTTTGATTCCTTTTTTTTGATTGATTTTGAAAATAAAAAAATATAGCCTATACCTACTCAATGAAAATCACAGAACACATGGTGTTCTGTGGTGATTTAAGCTTTTTACTGTTAAAAGTTTTTTTTACCAGTCTTTTTACGCAGTGGCCCTAGTGATAGAGTTGTTTAAATCGCCAATATACTTAGACACCCACCATGACCTAATAGAACAATTGTTAAACCTTTAGAGCCATAAATAAACTTGAAATTGAATTGGTGTAATTTGATTATATAATCTCCCATTCTATCATAATTTGACATTCAAAAGAAGAGGTGTATGGTGTAGGTACGTATTCTATCACTAAACCAAGTTTATTAATAAAGCAGATAGAAATGACAATAGGTACTTACGTAACAAAAGAAATGTTGTTCGTTTTCTAATGTTTGGGTCAAATTTATTATTCTTATCCATCTTTTTTTTCTTTTTTTTTTAAGACAACTCCCGCACTAGAGAACAAGCTCTGTGTCGCGTGTTATTAAAACTTTGAATTAGGTATTTAATGTCCCAGATTTCTCAAGTTACCTAAAATTAATTGTTTTGACTAATATTTACGCAAAGCTGTTTCAACACTTTCCAGTTTATGAACTTAATAAATCTTTCAACATGAAATAACAACATCTTTATTTTTTATTAGTGGCTTGCCCTGACTTCGGGTTAAACTATTTTCAGCTCAACTTTCTTTTTTTTTTACATTAGAACCTTTTCTTGATAATAACGAATATAGCAAAAAAAGAATTAGCGATATCGGTTCAGCTGTTCTTGAGATTTGCGCTTAGCAACACATAGCCATTCATTTTATATATAATAGCAACCCATATATGTCCCACTGCTGGGCACGGGTCTCCTCTCCTCTATCAAGAGAGAGAGAGGGTTTAGGCCATTATTCACACACGCTGGCCTAATGCGGGTTGGTGAATCAGACGTGTCTTTAGAATCTGCGCCCCAGAAATAGAACTATTTCTTCAATAAAACCACTAAAAGCAGCTATTTTTAATAAAACGTGTATCGGTGGAATGCGTAGGACGCTGTCAAACTACTAGGAGCGACGATCTACTCAAAGCGGCTGGTAGCAGCTGGTTGCGAGGAGCCAAGCATCGGGTTAAGTGGTGTGTAGTGCACATGAAGAGGCCTACTTATGTCCAGCAGTGGTTTTTTCTAAAGATTTATGAACGTTATCAA
Organism: Trisateles emortualis; assembly: GCA_947095525.1. Lineage (NCBI taxonomy): Eukaryota > Metazoa > Arthropoda > Insecta > Lepidoptera > Erebidae > Trisateles > Trisateles emortualis. The sequence goes on along the minus strand of OX352735.1, from coordinate 7,392,462 downwards.
AGAACCATTACATGCAACCTTAACCTATAAAATCATCCTAAAATACATTCTTCCAGCACGAATTGTCAATAAACACAATTTACCTATGTTCATTTTACGACCGATATATTTTTATGGCTGGTATCATTTTTTATACATTTACTTTAATAGCGTCTCTTATCGCCAGTAAAGCTGTATCCACGCTACATCTACTTAAGATGGCCGGATGCCACTTACTGTGAACCACAAGTCCACGTGTAGACTTCGCGTTGCACACCTACTGAATATCGTGATATTCACTAGATGTATGTGTTTTTATGTTTAACTGCGTGTAGTTAAACATAAAAACAACCAACACAGATTGACGAATAGTCTGTAAGGGAATCTTAAACGAGCGAGCGACGTTTTCCTAGTCTACTGGCACAATCCGACGTTTGTATGTAAAAAAAAAATATTCGACGATAACTCGAGTATCGTTGATCGGAAGTCAGAACTTCTTGAAAGTAGTCGGCGAATTAATGAGACAAGAGGTCTAAAGGTTGCAGAAATATAGAGTGATGTAAAATGAGTATATCACGGGTTTACAGTTCGTTAGGTTTACACAATGACATATAATTCTTCGTAGACATATTGCTTGATGAAAAATATAAAAGAAAACTACTTTCTACTCGCGAGCACTGGGTTGTCTCAATGATTCACTCGCCGTGAAGTCTGCGCGTAGACAGCTTACGAATACGGCGATCCCGTTACGGAGTTAAAACTGCTACGCTCTGTGCTATGTGACTAAGTAGAGCTGATATATTTTAAACAACTACTCAGTTACTCGCGCAAGTAAAAGTCATACCTAACTAGCGTTAACTTAAAACTTGATGTCCTCAATTTGATGCCAACTTATATATGAGTTAACTGTTTATAAGACGGTGTAATATGACTCCAGCTTTAGAAAAATGACGTTAAATGACGTACAAGCTTAGACACCTATTAATACCAATCTTACTTTATGTGTATCCCAAGTCGTTTTATCAGAGACCGATTAAAATACTCTTATATAGCCCATCTCATTTTTGTTGTTACAACTTCCGCGAATATAATTTTATCGAGATTGTAATCATAACCAAGAAAACCATTACGATAGGTGATGTTAAAGTTTGTATGTAAGTCGATGGGTAGCCTAAGAAAAAACAATGCGGGTCAATCTTTGGGGAAAACTAAGTACCTTGTGAATGATATCGTCGTCGTCGAGTTATTAGATTATAATTTTTGAATATCGAAAGCGTTCGGTGACTATGACGCGAGTCATGATTTTTGTTCATTATTGAATATGGAAGGCGTCCGATGACGATTACGCGAGTTCTATGATTTTTGTTCACTTTTGAATATAGAAAGCGTTCGGTGAAGATGACGCGAGTTCCATGATTTTTGTTCATTTTTGAATATGGAAAGCGTTCGGTGAAGATGACGCGAGTTCCATGATTCTTGTTCACCGCGCAATGTGAAAAAGAGAGGTCGCAGAGTTACAAACGCATGGCGACGAGTCACACAAGCATTGGATGTTTCACATCATATTTAAAAGAAGAATACAGCATTAATTGGCTGATGATGAAGCATAATTGTGTTATGCCATTTTTTTCATGCGCTAGACGTACACCACAAACAATATTAGTGTTTTTTGCTTTGGATCATTTTATTTTATTTCTTTTTCATCCATATTACTATTTTCTCTTATAGATGTAATTTGTTTAAATGTGTGTTTGTATGTTGTGCATCATTAGTGTGTAAAAATAAATTAGTTTTCTTTATTCTAATTGTGCTCGAGACCGAGTATTAGCTACAACGGCCAGTTTCAACTTAGGCAGGCTAACTTTTGTCCTTTTTTTTGTGAGGGTGTACTTAGTACGTATTTAGCCGCAGTCGGCTTTTACAACTTTACGCTGACTGTCGGCGAGCAGAAGATTCTTAACCGTAACAAGCAACAACTACGTAGTACATATTACTTACAATGCACACATACCTATTACTTTATTAGTAGATTTTATTTTTATTTTTGATTTTATGATTGTTATTATAAATGAATTTTCTCTCTATAAGTGAAGGATTTCCACTTATCTAATCTAATATTATAAAATAATTTTTAAAATCGGTTTGGTAGTTTTTGAGTTAAATAACTCAAAAACTACTAAACTGACATTAAAAAAATATTTTATTATTAGCTAAATTATCAGCGGGTAATATAGGCTATATATATTACAGTATCCCTACGAAAAACTAATTATTAATAAAAAAATAATTCCTTATCCTCTGAAGGTTTCGACCATGATCAGTCGGTGCAATTCATCCGTAACGTCAGGTTAAAAATCTAAAAGGTCTTCACTTAAGTCTCTTTTTCAGTGAAGGTGAGAATATGTGTGCGCAGACACTCTATTCCCGCACTCTCATAGTCTGATTGGACGGCAATTTATACGTATCACATGCAAGGCCCGGAAATGTGACCCAATAGACTCCGTGCTGCTATTGAGAATTTCTATCAAACAAAATAACACTGCCCTACACGAAAATCGAAACCACAACATTCCAATCAACCGCAAATAAGCGTCCCTACTTATGCCGTAAGAGCAATGAGGTAGTCAAATAAGTGCCATAGAACTGCCAGAAAACTCGTTGGATATTTTCGTCCTTTGACAAACTTTACAATTGTTGCTTCTATAAATACTACGAGTAAATAAAACTTTACCAATATAAGTAGGTAACCGTTTATGTATCAAAGAATTTCATTAAATCCTTTTAGGAAAACGACTATACCAATAAGAATTATATACGAGCCGCCTGTTCCGGCTTCAGAAGGGTAGTTCACATTTATATAGTTTTCAATTTTTTTTCAATTTTGTATGCATCTTGAGAGGTGGGAATATGAGACCACACAGTGGGTCTCTAGATGGGAATAGGAATATAATAAATGGGAATAGAAAACGCTGGCGTAACACCTAGATGCATACGAGAAAGATTGGTGGAACAAGGTGTTGGACAGACGGGAATCGGACAGTTCATGGGGAAAGCCTTTGCTCAGCAGCAGCTGCTGCAGCAGTGGGACGATACAGGCTAATAAATTTCAGTTAGGGATATTTTTACTACTTGGGTAGCAAACAATCATACCGAATAGGTAACCGAGGCCTATGGACGCCTATTTTTTTACTCCTAGATTTTTGATTCCTTTTTTTTGATTGATTTTGAAAATAAAAAAATATAGCCTATACCTACTCAATGAAAATCACAGAACACATGGTGTTCTGTGGTGATTTAAGCTTTTTACTGTTAAAAGTTTTTTTTACCAGTCTTTTTACGCAGTGGCCCTAGTGATAGAGTTGTTTAAATCGCCAATATACTTAGACACCCACCATGACCTAATAGAACAATTGTTAAACCTTTAGAGCCATAAATAAACTTGAAATTGAATTGGTGTAATTTGATTATATAATCTCCCATTCTATCATAATTTGACATTCAAAAGAAGAGGTGTATGGTGTAGGTACGTATTCTATCACTAAACCAAGTTTATTAATAAAGCAGATAGAAATGACAATAGGTACTTACGTAACAAAAGAAATGTTGTTCGTTTTCTAATGTTTGGGTCAAATTTATTATTCTTATCTATCTTTTTTTTTCTTTTTTTTTTAAGACAACTCCCGCACTAGAGAACAAGCTCTGTGTCGCGGGGGACTTTACAAACATACATTAACGGACACAAATTACACCCAGACTCAGAACAATTCTTTGTGGGTCACACAAAGTTTTGTCCTGCGTGGGAATCGAACCCACAACCTCTTGCATAGCAGGCGCATACTGCGACCACTGGACCACCGAGGCAGTCAAAATCTATAGTCAATACTTATCGTTCGTCCGAACTGTGATCTTGCAACCCCTCCTCTAGACTGACTTGGAGACTCGGAGACATTCGCTCGATAATTCAATTATTATTAACACAATAAACCAATACAGTGGTCTTAAGACGGTTGTCAACAAAGGTCATGACTCAGGTTGAAATATATAAAAATTCCCAGTGGCATTTACTTTAATAAAGCTTCGTAAAAGTTCGTTAACGAGCTTATACATATAAATGTCCGTAGATTTGACGGGCATCATAATTTTGGATTTCTTAGTATTCTATTTATTTATACTTATGACCTTAATAAGAAAGAAAAAAATCGTTTATTCGAACATACACAGGACTTTACAAAGGAAAAATAAATAGGTACCAAATAGGTATTAAATAAAGGAAGTTATTAAATAAAGGCTTAAACTTAAATGAATAAATGTAATGATTGAGTCACAAACAAGCGTACAGTCCAACTAATGGTAAGCAGTTACTGTAGCCAATAGAGGCTTGCAATACTAGGAGGATTATTTGCGAGAGAGAAAAAAGCCAAAAAAACTTTAAAAATGTTGTTCGTAACGTTCTTATTTGCCAGGAGAGAAAAATACTACTACATTAACGTAGCATGGCATTTTTAAGTACAGTGCCGGCTTTGGGGAGGGGGGAGGGCCGGTACGGCGACGGCCCTAGGGCGCAAGGCAGGAAGGGCGCCTCTTACGATCAAGACAAACTTAAGCAAATCTACCAATACCTTTTAGACTGCCTCGGTGATCCAGTGGCCGCAGTATGCGCCTGCTGTGCACGAGGTTGTGGGTTCGATTCCCACACAGGACAAAACTTTGTGTGACCCACAAAGAGTTGTTCTGAGTCTGGGTGTAATTTGTGTCCGTTAATTGTATGTTTGTAAAGTCCCCCGCCACACAGAGCTTGTTCTCTAGTGCGGGAGTTGTCTTTTTAAAAACTAAAAAAAAAAAAAAAAAATTCGGGTGTGGGGAGGATTGACCACTTCGCCTAAGGTGTAGTGTCCCAGGGTTACTCCATCACACAAACCTTTCTTTTGAGCTGGCAAAACACATGTGATACTTCTGGTATTGCAAGCGTCTATAGGCTACGGTAACTAGTTACTATCAGGTGACCCAGGTGAAATAAGCTAACTTTAAGCATATTCAAAAGGTTAAACTAAATTTACCCCTAAGCTATTTGCTTCTAGAATGTTCTGAATTTAACATTCAAAAACTTTTAGTAAGTATACGTTAAACTCGGTTTATATTATGATATACTAGCTGTTGTCCGCGGCTCCGCCCGCGTGGATGTCGGTTATCACTGTCTTCTTCTTTAAAAAAAAAATGTGTTATTCCAGACCATAATCTATCACTGTGCCAAATTTCATCCAGATCCGTTTAGTAGTTTTTACGTGAAAGAGTAAGAAACATCCATCAATCCATTCTTACAAACTTTCACATTTATTAGTAAGGATATATATACAATGTTATACATGGTATAATAGGCGAAACCTGAAAGTACTTTGTTGAAAATTAGTAATAGATTCCAGTTCGTTGTGTGAATGGATGCGAATGATGCGATGGACGTTGAAATGCACTAAGGCCGCAAATTCTCTCTACGACAAAATTAATCGAAATGGAGTTAACGTATCTACATATGTCTAGCTATTCACACTAACATTGATATGAGACAAATGTTAGAACTACTATTTTTTAAACTACTACAACATTAAAACAAATAGGTATTTATATATACAACTATCGGCTCACCCCGACTTCGCCCGGGCTAAACTATTTTCAGCGCAACTTCCTTATTTTTTTCTTACGTAATAACCTTCTCCTGACAATAACTAACACAACAAAAAAAGAATTAGCGAAATCGGTTCGGCTGTTTTTGAGATATGCGCTTAGCAACACATTCATCGATTCATTTTTATATTATAGATGATATTCTTGGTATAGACGAAACCTAAAAATAGTTTGTTCAAAATCAGTAATACATTCGATTACAATATTTTATAAACCATGTTACATTTTGTACCTATAATATATTAAAAATGTTTACAGTTACACCCATATTTTAACGGGACATATTTCTTTTCTTTCTTTTTCTTTTTTTAAAGACAACTCCCGCACTAGAGAACAAGCTCTGTGTCACGGGGACTTTACAAACATACAATTAACGGACACAAATTACACTCAGACTCAAAACAACACTCTGTGAGTCACACAAAGTTTTGTCCTGTGTGGGAATCGAACCCACAACCTAGTGCACAGCAGGCGCATACTGCGGCCATTGGACCACCAAGGCAGTCCTTTGTTAATTTTTACAAATACACCGAAATCGTTTGTACTCTGCAACGCACTTTCCATTAGGTGATCATAATTTTGTAGAAATCAGCTTATAACATCGTAAGGTTTTATTAAATATTTTTATTCATAGTCTTCTACAAAAATCATTTTTTTGTTTTGGTATTTTACTATATTAAGTAAGCAATGTATATAGAAATGATTATCACTATTTACCTTTGTCACGTGGTTTTCTTGTTGGGAAAATTCTAGGCTGGGCATAGACTTAAATTTTTCGGTTAAAAAAATTCTTAGTGCTCAGATATCAGAAAGAAATAGAGACGAGTAATGATCCATTTATTGCAAGTGTTCATAGGCTCCGGTAACTGCTTACCATCAGGCGGGCCGTACACTTCACAGTGGCAGTATAAAACTAAAAGAAAAAGAAAACATAATATCATGAATTACGATCAGATTTGCCTAATGGCATCTAATAGAATATTAGGGTCTGTCTCAACAACAAATTGGGTAGGTTAAAGTTATTTCGTGACACTTTTACTAGTTTTGGCTTTCAAGAGTGTTTATTTTTCACCCAGTAGAGTGTAGCAGTATTCAGCAACGTTCGTTTATATAGGAACGACAGTATTCGAATTCGTTAAAGGCAAAGGAATTTTAATGAAGCCCCTGAATTTCATATCCACTGACTTTGAATTTCATATCGAATGTTTTAAAGTTGATTTCAAACTCTTGAAGCTTTTACACATTCTCACCTAAAATTGGTAGATAGTTTAAAGTACGAAAATAGTCTCTTCTCCCCTATCAAATTAGCAGGGAAAGGTCTTAATTTTTTCTAGGTACTTAGGTGGCAAACAAACATACACATACTATTTATATAGGTACAGATAGAAAAAGAGAAACAGTCAAAACGTAAAATCATTGAAGGAAATCGAACATAGTTCCACGTATTCCATTTGAAGCCCGCTTTGACCACTTTGATTTGTTCAAAGTAAAATCGTCGGGTCACCTCGACACTCAAAGAGCACTGCGATAGGATTCTGACAAGTCAAAAGTAAAACCATTTCTGAATTTGCCGGAACACAGTATAAAGATATTTTTAGGTTATTTTGCAACTATTTGAACTTCACTTGTTGTCATTAGACTATACGCATCCTTAGTAGAAAACTGGCGTAAATTGAGAAATGTCACTTTGCAATTTAAAACCTTAGATGTTGAGAATAAGATGTAAATTGCAAAACAAACACTTCAACTTAAGTCATTTTTCTACTGACACCATAGTAGTGTATCCCTACCCAAATGGGAGACGTCAAATTTTGGTAGGTAGAGTCTATGGTACGCCAATTGGTTTGATCCTTCCATACTTCTTTCGCTTCCTCTACATTAATCAACCTCTTCATGCATAACCGTCAGTTCTGGTCACTTTTAATTCGTTCAACAAATGGTATTAATAACTTTTCAGTAATAAAGAGTGACATTGAGAGACCCCAGTTTCTGCATATTGTATATTTACATCATCATCATAAGGATCATAATTATTATTTATTCTACTTATTATTATACTAGCTGTACCCGCGACTTCGTTCGCGTGTTCAGTTTTTTACTGTACATCTGAAAACTACAAACTTTCATCGGCTGATTGTCATCTTTAGCGGTTACATTTTAAAAAACCTTTCTTAGCGGATGCCTATATCGTAATAGCTATCTGAGTGTCTAGTGATTTAAACTGTGCGTTTGTTGATTTGTCAATTACGTTTTTCTTTTGAACATTAAGGTTCTGCAATTATAAAACTTCATAAATAAATATTTCTTATTTGTACGATTGTTCTGCTCTTCAAAGTAACCGTAGCCTATGGATGCTTGCAATACCAGTAGGTACAACAATTGCGTGTTGCCAACCCATTTTTTTACACCAGGGCTTCAGTATCCCTGAGATACACTCACAGGAACACAACTACACCGCTGTGAGTAGTTATTTGGCTGTGGTCTTCTATAAGGTGGAGGTCCTTCCCCAGTCGGGCTTGCTCGCTAGTATGGTACCCTACCTCTCTTCTTTCCGTGGATACCATCTATATCATTGCCTAATATCACAAAGATCTGTCGCCATTTAGGCACATATTTTTGCATTTTAATATCTCCCGCACAGATGGCTAGTCTCCGTTGAGATTAGCCGCCGAGTCCGAAATTGGGTTAGGAGGTCATTATTATTAGTACTGAAAAAAAAATTTTACCCCTACATAAAAAGTTTTGTTTTAATGACATCTACTCCGAAAGTCGTTAATTTGGAATTTTATTGTTGTAGCAATAAAATGTCTGTTGCATTTTCTTTATTTTAAATTAATACTTTTTCTATAACAATGACATTTTGTTTATTTTTTATACTTCCCGCAACATTTCAATTTGCGTAGAAATAAGGCGGAATATTTTTGTTGCAGATGTTGTGATTGCTACGTTGGTTCAGTAGCATAAGCTTGTGGTTATGTTTATGGTCCTGAGTTTGATTCCCGGGTCGGTATTTTTTATATAACTTAAGTGGTAAATAAGTAAAGATAGATATGGTCCTATCCGTGTGGTGACGGATTAAGAATACAAATGTCACCACCCCTTTCATCCCGAGGGTGTCGTAAGAGTCGACTAAGGGAGTAAGTGTTATCGACGGCAAGAGAGGGAAAACTCGAAACAAAACCCTATACCAACCCGTCTGGCCAGCGTGGTATAGTAGGCTAATATCCCTCTATGTTTGGAGGAGACCCGTGCCCAGCAGTGGGACGTTTATGGGTTGAGATGTAAGTAGGTAGGGAGTTAACTAGAGTAGACTAGACTAGAGTTAACACTGCAATACTCGAGACATTACTCACGTATATGTACGTGAACAGTATATAAAGAGAGGTACCACCTTACAGAAGACCACAATCAAATAACAACGGTGTAGTTGTGTCTGTGCGTGAGTACAGGTCTCCAGCGCTCATCTAGAAATACGTTTTGAAAGTTACGTTTTCCTATCCCAGGGATAGCGCTGTGTCAAAAATAGGGGAGGCAATACGCAAGTAATACCTCAGGTATTGCAAGAGTTTATAGGCCACGGTAACTGCTTTGAGTTTGAGTTAAAAAAACCGTATATGACACGTTGTCCGTTCTAATTATTCTGGCAACATAAAAGTAATATAAGGTTCACTCACGTGAGTTCACTCAATTAGTTCACTCAATTAATTACTGGCTAATGACGCGTAATTAATCTAATTAACAATTTTCATATTATTATCTTCCACTCTCTTGTGAAGGCTTACAAGGGAAGCCTACATTCGACAGTGGACGTCATCAGACTGAGATAATGATGATGACTAACTTCGGATACTGTATAACTGAATTATTAGCAATACTAGTCTATACTATTGAAACGTCTATGTATTATTAAGAAGGGGTAAAGTTTGTGAGTTTGTTACGTAGTAGGGGGTAATCTTTGGATCTACTGAACCAGTTTTTTTGACTGCCTCGGTGGTCCAGTGGCCGCAGTATGCGCCTGCTGCGCACGAGGTTGTGGGTTCGATTCCCACACAGGACAAAACTTTGTGTGATCCACAAAGAATTGTTCTGAGTCTGGGTGTAATTTGTGTCAGTTAATTGTATGTTTGTAAAGTCCCCCGCGACACAGAGCTTGTTCTCTAGTGCGGGAGTTGTCTTTTTAAAGAAAAAAGAAAAAAAAAAAAGTTTTGAAAATTATTTTACCAATAAAAAGTTATGTTATTTGTGAGTGTCATAGGCTATATATATAGCTATGTCCAGCAGTGGACGTCTTATGGCTGAGATGGATATCCCGAAAAATAAAAAAGTAACCCTCCTTTTGGCAGTCAGGAAATAAATCATAGCACTCAGTACAAACCGAACCACACTCATAATATCATCTGAAGTTTACCGCCCAACGAAATAGGCAAGGGTCAGCTAGTATGGTATAAAACAAAGTCGCTTTCCGCGTCTGTCTATTTATCCGCTAACCACGCAACTAATTTTGATGTTGTTTTTACTATTATTCAGATAATTTATCTGAATGGGTTTATATTTTTGATTTACAGAAAATAAAAATAAAACCTTTAGGGTTAGTTTATTTAAGTCAATTTATACACACGGTGGAGCAATTTGAGTTGTTGAGGAGTTTCTATGATAGTATCTATGGTATATTATTGCATTCAACTGCCCTTTTGGTCAAGTGGTTAGTGACCTGGACTGCTAATCCAGAGGCCGTGGGTTTGATTCCCACACGGTGTGTGATTCATAAATGTTTGTTCTGAGTCTGGGTGTAATTTGCGTCCGTGAATAGTATGTTTGTAAAGTCTCCCGCGACATAGGGCTTATTTCTTAGTGTGGGAAAAAACACAATTCTTTTTAAGAAAAGAACACAACAGTTCTTTTCTTAAAAAGAATTGTGTTTTTTCCTATTATCAACGAAGGTTGATTGATTTAGATTTGATTTAGTAATCAAATCCTGTAAACAAGGTTTGACTTCTCGGTATTAGATAGATCTGAAGTTTAGTATACCGACGTAACAGCCCGTCTACGAATTGTCCACTACAGCGGCAGTGGTGAGCTGCGGCAAGCGGTAAGAACAAATACGAACTGCCGCTGAGGTGACGGAATACTAAATTTAACTACTAAATTTCAGAGCCTCTAGACAAGTGGCGATAAAATAAAAATAAAATGTATGGAATTTGACGTGAGTCACCGATATAATCTCGTAAACTTACGTCAAATCCCATACATTTACTTTTTTGACTTTTCGATTCGACTATCGCTTATGCCACTTGTCTAGAGGCTCAGATCTATCTAATACCGAGAAGTCAAATCTTGTTCACAAGATTTTACTAAAACAAACTAAATCAATCAACCTGTTTCAATCTCCACTGCTTGACACAGGACTCTCATAATTCACGAAACAATACCCGGTCCTACGCCTTCCGCATCCAGTCTATCCCCGCAAATCTTCTTAAGGAAATTAAATAAAAGCTTGCAATGAAAGACATTATATTAAATACTAGCTGTACCCGCGACTTCGTTCGCGTGTTCAGTCTTTTACTGTAAATCTGAAAACTATAGTTATCCCCTTACAAATTTTCAACGGCTGATTTTCATCTTTAGCGGTTACATTTTAAAATACTTATTTTACAATGAAGGAAGTATGTTTGAATCGAAGCAAGTGGCGTACCATAGTCTCTGCCTACCCCACTGGAACACAGGCGTGATGATATGTATGTATGTATGTATACTTATTTTAGCGGATGCCTATATCATATCAATACCTATCTGAGTGTCTAGTGATTTAAACTGTGCGTTTGTTGATTAGTCAGTCACGTTTTTCTTTTAAACATTTAGATTCTGCAATTAATAAACTTCATGAAGAAATATTCCTTGTTTGTATGATTGTTCTGCTCTTCAAATTGTCTTAGCGCAAACGTGAATAACCTTAATTGGCCCATCGCCTAGCTAATAGTTTGAATTTATGTATTGTTATGTATTATCTGTGCCATACCCTGTGGAAATCTCTACATCTATTACATTTTGTTTTAAATTGGTCACTTCTAACCTGATAGGTACTGTTACACAGTTTATGTGGGCTAAAAATTTATTAAATTCTTAAAGGGCATAATGGTCCGTCGTAGTGCTCAAGGATTTCAGAAATTGAACTTTCCTTTTAATCCATTATTCTTTTAATACAGTTATAGTACTTTCGGAACAAAACTGAATGAAAAACCAGTAAGTTGAACCCTATTTAATATTGTCGACCATATTAGTGAGAGTTCAACGTAAATTCGGTATACCTATAGGTATCTGTTAATTATTATCTTTATTTCCGAAACGATGCATTTTTTACTTTGTACATTGTTTAATTACGAAGTTTCGGTGCCTATATCCGGCTGTATCATAATATTAGTTCAATTGTAACATTTTAATTTGCTCATTGAATGTGATTAGTTACTGTCATTTAATTACCATAATTGAGATACATTATGTCTGATCTCCATCGGAAAAATATTTATCATTGAGAAGTTGGTCATCTGCAGTATTCTTTATTAGTTTCACTAACGAATTGATGCATTGCAGCATGCCTATAGTATTTGAGGAGGTTACTCACTTCCCTACGGAACCCATCACCAGAACTGGATTTCCTAAAAACTGAGAACAATAATATGAAAGATTATCCATCCAATTACAAAAAGATTTTTAAGAGATTTTTTAAAGAGAGGGAAGGACCTCCACTTTACAGAAGACCACAGCCAAATAACTACATACAGCGGTGTAGTTGTGTTCCTGTGTGTAAGTATAGGTCTCCAACGCTCACTTAGGCATTCGTTTTGAAAGAAACGTATTTCTATCCCAGGGATACTCCCATCTAAGCCCTGGTGTAAAAAATGGGTTGGTAACACGCAAGTGATACCTTTGGTATTGCAAGCGTCTATAGGCTACGGTAACTGCTTAACATCAGGTGGGCCATATGTTTGTTTGCCACAAAAGTAGTTCCATCTTTTAGCCATAAGACGTCCACTGCTCGACAGAGGCCTCCTGCAAGGTTTTCCACATCATTCGGTCCTGAGCTGACCTTGTCCATCGGTTGACCACCAGTCAGCTGATCTCTATTTAATATGGTCGCCGATATTGATGAGAGTTCAATTTAAATTGGTGATGGCTATATCTCCGAAACCTCGCATTATTTTTTAAATTTATTTTCATATAAACTTCAAATGTGGTTTTACAAACTAAATTTAAAAAAGTTTCAGCTAAATAAATCGAAGCGTGTTTCTTGTATAGCACGTGTGTTATTAAAGTGACCATAACTTTTTTATTTGTGAACCGATTTGAATAAAATAAAGCCTATATGTTATGGGAAGGTTGCCACAATATATAAGTGAAAACCGCATTCAAATCGGTTGCGTGGTTGCTGAGTTTATCGCGCACAAACGCGGCCACAAACAGACAAACAGACACACAGACAAACAGACAAAAATTTTAAAAACCACATTTTTGGCCTCAGTAACATAAATACAACGTATATAATTTGTTTTTTCGAAAAAAAATTCAATGTACAGACGCGACTTGGTTACGATTTTATTATATGTATAGACTACTAGCTGCACAGGCTTGGAGTTAGAACCTAATATAATAAAAATATAATAATAGCAACCCATATATGTCCCACTGCTGGGCACGGGTCTCCTCTCTTCTATCAAGAAAGAGAGAGGGTTTTGGTCTTAATTCACACACGCTGGCCTAATGCGGGAATCAGACAATCCTTAAAAATTCTTCTAAGACAATTTGTAATAAAAAGTTTATGATTATTCAATATAAATCAATATGATTAATATTAGAAAAAACTTTATTTAAGTAAACAAAAACTAAACCCTACATTTAGATTTAAGTTAAGTTAGCAGTGTTACTCAACGAGAAAAAAGTGACGTTGTATAACAGTGTAACTGGGAATATATTTATATTCCCTATGAGTAACAGTGTGTCTGAACAAGAAAATTCTTGTTCAGACACACTGTTACTTATTGGCATTATTTGGTATGACTTATTAAGAAACAAAAGTCGCAGTATGTCACAGTGTTACTCAATGGGAATTTATTTCCTAATGAGCCACACTGTTACATATCTGGGTGTTACTCATCGGGAATAAACCTTAGTATATAATATAATATATTAAAACTGATTAAAAGTAAAGCCGATGGCAAGAAAACTTAACGATAAAACTGTCATGAACAATGTGCAATGTGTATTGAAAGTTAATATAATTAGTGCAACGGCAACTGTATATTAAAATGGTTTTTTTTTATACTAATTGGATGGCAAACAAGCATACGGCCGGCCTGATGGTAAGCAGTTACCGTAGCATATGGACGCTGGCAATGCCAGAGGTTTCACTTGCGTGTTCCCGACCCATTTTTTTTTTGCACCAATGCTTTGAGATGGAGTATCCCTGGAATTTTAAAGTTACATAAATGCGTATATTTATTACATAATAAATAGCAGTCCACTGCTGGACAAATGTTTCGCACAGTTTTAAAAGAGATAAGGACAAAGGTCCTTAATGACTTAAATGGACACGAAGGGCTAAACAATGAAGTGTTAAAACGTGAATCGTTCGAGCAAGAAAAGGAGACGGAGCTACATATATCTCTTTGTCGCTCGAACAACTCAAGTTTAATACGTCATGGTACGACCTCAGTCCAGTAGTTTTTGAGTTTATCTAAACTAATATATAAAAGAGGATAATTTTACTTTTCCATTGTTTGTTACGATTTAACTAAAAAACTACTGGACCGTTTTTAAAAGAGAGTAACATAGGCTACATTTTATTGAAAATCAAAATGGGATTTAACTAAAAAACTACAAGGCCGATTTTAAAAGCGAGTAACATAGACTACATTTTATTGAAAAACAAAACGGGATTTATAACTAAAAAACTACTGGACCGTTTTTAAAAGCGAGTAACATAGGCTACATTTTATTGAAAAACAAAACGGGATTTAACTAAAAAACTACTAGACCGATTTTAAAAGCGAGTAACATAGGCTACATTTTATTGAAAAACAAAACGGGATTTAACTAAAAAACTACTAGACCGATTTTAAAAGCGAGTAACATAGGCTACATTTTATTGAAAAACAAAACGGGATTTAACTAAAAAACTACTAGACCGATTTTAAAAGCGAGTAACATAGGCTACATTTTATTGAAAAACAAAACGGGATTTAACTAAAATAACTACTGGACTGATTTTAAAAGCGAGTAACATAGTCTGCATTTTATTAAAAAACAAAACGAGATTTAACTAAAAAACTACTAGACCGATTTTAAAAGCGAGTAACATAGGCTACATTTTATTGAAAAACAAAACGGGATTTACCTAAAAAACTACTGGTCCGATTATAAAAGCGAGTAACATAGGCTACATTTTATTGAAAAACAAAACGGGATTTAACTAAAAAACTACTAGACCGATTTTAAGAGCGAGTAACACAGACTACATTTTATTGTAAAAAAACGGGATCCTTTAAAAACTTAATAAATGTCCACTCGTGCGAAGCCGGGACGTGCCGCTTTTCATTACAAGCATAAAATACAAATCTTTTCTCATTTTAATCTTAGTACCTATAGATAGTATCATCATGTAAACCCATAAACGTCTCACTGATGAGCACGAGTCTCCTCTATACATTTGGAGGGATATTAGCCTATTATATGACTATTATTATTATATGACTATGACTGCCTCGGTGGTCCAGTGGGTGCAGTATGCGCCTGCTGTGCATGAGGTTGTGGGTTCGATTCCCACACAGGGACAAAACTTTGTGTGACCCACAAAGAGTTATTCTGAGTCTGGGTGTAATTTGTGTCCGTTAATTGTATGTTTGTAAAGTCCCCCGCGACACAGAGCTTGTTCTCTAGTGCGGGAGTTGTCTTTAAAAAGAAAAAAACGAAAAAAAATATACCACGCTGGCCAGACGGGTTGGAATAGGGTTTTGTTTCCCTCTCTTGTAGTGGATATTGTCTGCCTGACTTAGTTCCTTAGTCGACTCTTACGACACCCTCGGATGGAACGGGGTGGTGACATTTGTATTCTTAATCCGTCACTAAATGGACATAGATAGATAGATATCCTACTAATATGATAAACGCGAATGTTATATGTAAGTATGGATGGATGGATGGATGAATGGATGTTTGTTACTCTTTCACGTAAACTACTGAACGGATCTGGATGAAATTTGGCACAGAGTTAGATTATGGTCTGGAATAACACATACGCTTTACTTACTTTTCACAGCGATAACCGATCTCCACGCGGGCGAAGCCGCGTGCAACAGCTAGTATACATTATTTATATTCCTTCTTTATTTCAAATTTCAAATTTTCAAATTATTTATTTCACAGATAATTACAATCCTTTATAAAACCGCAGAGCAGCTTGTGGCGGGCTGAATGTTAGTGGCGACACTGCGGTCTCGAATGCCCCAGAGAAATGGTCAGGGCCTCGTCTCCGGCTTGCCTTTATTGGCTGTCCGGAGTGGACTGACAAGAGCGCCCGCAGGACTCTCAGCTCTGCCTTGCCTTAATTGGCTGATCAGAGAGGGGTCGCCAGAGCTATATGCTCGGGGGTAGAAGTGTCATTTTCAAGGGCATAACTACGGGGAATCCCGCTCTCGGGTCTCAGACCCCCGATGGTGAAACCGGCGCCGCACCGCTCGATACCCCTAGCCGCGCACTATGGTGTTGCCCTTATGCCTGTGGGCTGTTGCCCATGTCGGTTATTTCAAGGGGCCCATCTAATGTATAGGCGAGTCACCGTCTGCCTATTTTATATTTAGAGTATATCCCAACTTTTAAATGATGGCAGGCGACGTTTCATCCCATAATCATTGTAAATCAGTCCATCGAACACCCAATCCCATAGCCCAAAATTATTTGATTTCTCATGTTGCAATAGCTCTACACTTTATAAAGGCATGTCAAGGCTGTACTGCAATAGTGCAGCTGTGGCATGACTATGGTAAGCGTCTCATCCCATTTTAAATTAAAATTCTCTAAGGGCCTCTGCGTGTTGGATCTATGTCCCCGCGTAAGCCTTCCAAAGGCCCGGGTATTCTACTTGAATGATGGTAAAATACCCGTGATAAAGAGAGACATAATAATAATAACAAAATTAGGTAGATATATTGTTTGTACGTATGGCGGGGATAAGGATATTACCACTTAGCACTAAGTGTAAGTGTTGTGGATTTGATCCTTACCCCGGATAGATATTTGTGTGACCTACAAATGTTATTTCAAGTCTCGCTATAAGTACTTTGTGTCCGTGAATTGTATGTTCTAAAAGCAAGAGATGTTTTACAAAAACCATTTTATCAAAACATCCATTATACATTTTTGTAAGTAAAAACTTATTTAGGCGCGTTGAGCACTTTTTGGGTGAACAAAAATCATGGAACTCGCGTCATCGTCACCGAACGCTTTCCATATTCAAAAATAATAATTTAATAGCTCAACGATACAATTCGCAAGTTACTTAGTTTTCACTTTTATCGGTAGTCCCTAAAGACCTCCGCATATTTTTTTTTGCACCAGGGCTTTAAGATGTAGTCTCCCGGGGATAGGAAAACGTGAACATCGTAAATGAACGCTGGTGACCTGTTCTTATGTGGATGTGGACTTCTGTAAGGTGGAGATCCTTCCTCATTCAGGCTTGCTTGCTAGTATGGTGCCCTATCTCTCTTTGATGGTGGACATATACATAGTACCTATGGATGTAACCTTGCCCTCTTATGAAGAATAAATCATTTTCATTTTTCTTACAAAGAAACATTTTGGAAACCAGAGAGCTTTGTAATATATACAATTTTAAATGACTTTGACATCAAATTACATTAAATACTGGCGACAGGCCCTTGCTTCGGTTTATTTTTTCTTATTTCCCTATATTATGATTTGCATATATTATACATGTAAACCTTCCCCTTGAATCAATCTATCTATTACTGAAAACTGCTATAAAATCCGTTGCGTAGTTTAAATGATCTAAGTGTACACACGACGGAAGCGACATTGTTAAATGCTATGTAAAGATATATATTATGAACTAATTCATTTTCTAAGTTATCCCATCATTTACTTTGTAATACCGTCCAAATAATCGAATATTTACGAATAATTGATTAAATTTGTCCACCTCAAATTCAATAAGTTTTTCAATAAAAGATTCAAAGCATTCCCTAATAGAAATTGCAAATTGAAGAAGGGAAACCCAATTTAATACCTCTAAGCAAACATCAGAAAATTTCCGGCGCCATTAAATAAATTATAAAAGTTTTTCGATAGAAATTATCGGCCCGATAATGAATTTACAAACACAAATTATTATTATATCATGCCCAAACAAAAGAAAATACCAGGACATTTATTCAGATCATTAATGTACTTAAATACATACCTGGTTTACTTTCAGAAACTATTGTTGTTATTGGTTGGTGAATTCAAAAACTTAATCACTTTTACAATTCAAATAAATTATTTGAATTTTATCCACAACAAATTTCACAACACACCGAAAGTTTTATTCTAATAACTTTCACACTGAACTGTTAAAAAAGTAACTGAATATTTTAACAAAGATTTGAGTATAGAGAGGTATTTGAATAAATAATCACTTTTTGATGTAAACTTATTTGAGATAATATTAGCGTATTGTTGTTCGCGCGTCGGGAAATTCTGAAACGAGGCAACAGGAGCGAGGCGGGCGGTCGACTCGCTGGGTATTCGAATCTGTCGAGTGAAAACGCGAAAGCTGAAGGCGGGCGCGCGCTGTAGTGTGGGCCTATTCATCCCGCTGGAAAATTGCCCACTAAATGTTACAATGCTTCTAAAATATTTACTTTTATTCAACTTTGTCACAAACCCATTCATTTATTTATTCTAATAATAATTTGTAGAGCTGAAATTGTTCATTTGTAAAAGTTTATTTACTGTGACTCGTTAAAGGAACTGATACTAGTATTCAGTGAATATTTTAGCGTAACAATGAAATTATACGACGCAGAAGTTAAATAAAGACCTGTTTTGAAAAATAGCAATTTACGGCAAACGAATTAAGTTTAAGAATAGTTTAGGAGACAGAACTTAAGTTTTTGTTTATAGAAACAAATCTGAGAAAGTATTGTTAATAAAAATCAATAATTTGGCTTTTGTTTTCTTAAACCACACGTCTTTTTTATGACGTCAAATACAAAAATAAAACAACCATTTTTGGCTTTAAGCAGTTTAATGATAACGCCTCTGTTTTCGTTTACGTAACAATAAATCTAGGTTTAAAAAAATTAAAAGCTTGATTCTGGGATGTAATAAAAAACAAGTAGGAAAATATATTTATGTCACTGTAAAATTGTGGGGACCGATTGTTAAATTGTGTCCACAATTATTTGACCGTTTAACAATCCGTCTAGATTTATTATAAATAAACTTTCACAATTATTATACTGTTCACAATTATTCAACAGCTTGCTATCTGTTTATATTTATTAAAATATTTATACGTTATCAGTTACCATCTATCTAGATTTATTATAAACCAACTGTATTTATAATACTTATACAAACTAAGTTTACAAATAAGCTCACTAAAATTTTAACTTGGGTAAAATAAGATTATTTTCAAGGCTAGAGATGATATGCCATATCGAATTACATTGAAAATTTCCTTATCTGATTAAGGCTTGATTTTATTTTCAAATCATGATATTTTGCCGTTATGTTGGCACCATCAACCCTTATTACTGCTATCTTGTTACTTTATGTGCTCTTACACTAATAAGGTTTTTGATAACCTAAGTATGTAATAATATTATACTCAAACATGGCCGCTCCTTCTTTGAGTATATGCAGTGGAGTTGGAGTTGGAAAGTAACCGTCTTATAACATGAGTTGTGAGTTCTATCCCGCCGGCTGATTCTCTTAGAAACAGCGATGGCAAACTGACAGTTGAGATCGCAAACTGACAGTTGTGATTGCTCGGTGACGGCTATTGACTAAAAGTCAAAAAGGGCTCTTACCATATACCGATTTTCAATCTGACAGCCAGATTTTGCTCGATTTTTGCTTTTACGGAATACCCGCCGGTCGGTAATACAAATTTGAATTTGAGTGATTTTGAGTTTCTGTTCTCATTGGTAAACTCTAACTGTAGTTGTACTTGGATCTTCATATTGACACACAAAGTGATCTAAAAGATTGAGAAGAATAATTTACTACACTACCGCTCTAATCAACCGGGTCGCTTATATGGGTTGCTATATAATATCCCATTGCTGGGCACCGGTATCTTGAGGAGGTACCCCTCTGGAGACGTAACCTAGCTTGGTTCCTGTACCTCATACCGATGGTGCTCCTTTTTATATTTAAATATGTAATTGTGTAAAAAAAATTAAATAAAGAAAATAAGTTTTTATTATATTCACCAAATTTCGAAATGCACCTACTAATTGCCATCTCTGCACCACCTTAGGTCTACTGTTAGAGAATGCATTGAGTGATATACGTTTAACGTATATTTTGACGTTAACTCTATCGTCTTCTTAATAATGCATTCGATTTATTTTTAATCTTCGTAAGTGCTGATCATTGTGTCTACTTACCGTTCACAATTGAAGGCGCTACCTATTCAACGCCGTATTCTTCGCACTTTCTCTGCACTATATTCATCCTTATATGTATCTCCAAGGCTTTTTATACCTTTTTATATTGGATTAAGATGCCTATTTGTAATTATTCAAATTTTACCCTGCATAAATCTAATCTTATTATAGGCTTAGATGTTCTGTTACTTAGTCTGAAAAATGATCTAAGTCATTTGCAGAACTTTGAATAATTTATTTTTCGTTAAAGTATTTTCACGAAGAGAGCTTTCATTAAGGGCGTGTACATAATAGACTTATTTTATTACTCTTGTGATACACGTTACATTATAAATACACTAGATGTCGCCCGATTGTCGAAATACACTTTTCTATATGGACTTTTTTTTAAAAGACAATTCCCGCACCAAGGAACAAGCTCTGTGTCGTGGGTGATTTTACAAACATACAATTAACGGACACAAGTTACACCCAGACTCAGAACAACTCTTTCTGGGTCACACAAAGTATTGTCCTGTGTGGGAATCGAACCCACAACCTCGTGAACAGCAGGCGCATGTTCTATCTCACACTCCTCCGTGCGCTTAATGTACTTCGAAAGGGGAACAAATTACGTCACGTATTAATTAACAGTTTGCATTAACGCTGAGTATTCTACTCCCACATGCATATTTCTACTTACCTACATAGTCACATAGGTACTCAATCTATGTTGATATAATTGCATGAAACGAAACCTTCGGTTCGTCGTCGGTAAGAATATTTTATAGAGATGTGTAAGATTCAATGCTGCCTATCGCAGTCCACAGCTGGACGTAAGCCTCTCCTAACACTAAGGCATAGTTAAAATTAATACTGAGAAGGAGTGCTTTGAGCTAAAATGAATCTATAAATCATACTAATATTATAAACGCGAAAGTTTGTAAGAATGTGTGGATGTATGTTTATAGAGAGATACCTCATAGAGATAGATTATAGTCTGGAATAACACATAGGCTTTTTCACTTTCATTTTTTATCCCGGAATAAAGATCTGTTCCCGAGGGATTGTACTAGGCGGGCGAAGCCGCGGACGGAACTAGTACCTAATATTGTTTTTAATTTTGCGTTTATTTCTATAGCAGTCTATTACGGTCAATGTGTAAAGGCCCTATAACTGTTACCTGCGGCAATAAATCCTTAATTATATTTATCCTTATAATTTGTTACGTGTTATGCATGTAAAGCCTGCTTCAAAAGGAAGCTGGAAATCGTCTTCTTATAATCACAGCTATATACATAATAATATAAATTGCTTAAAATGTAGTAGTATATTTCGAAATAATTTGATGAGTTTGTGAAGGAATATGCCAAAGTCAATCAGTGTTTAAAGAACATTATTAGATACAATTGTGGAGTATAATTTCATTAGTGGCATTAGTGATTTTTTACATAATTTTAACAAAAAAAAACCGACTTCAGTACGGCAAGTTGTAAAATTTTCAAATATTTGTTTGTTACAATCGAATAAAATCGACTGAGCGTCGGGCTGAACACAGGTTAAGTAGGTATTAAAAGCAATATTTAATCTGTGCAATCCGCGCTCAATTCATTCACGTCATTATTTCTTATTAATAGTTGCTTAGCAACAATAACCGAAACTTATCTAATCGCCATCGGTAAAATACTTATTATTGAAAAGTTCAGATGGCCATCTGTGGTCTTCTTCATCAGTTTTACTTCACCAAATTACACTTTCTGAATGCAAATGATTGATTAGTTGTTAAAAATATTGAAATTGCTATATGTGTGCCTATAACTTTTGAGGAGTTCCCTCAATTCCTCATGGATCCCATCATCAGAACTTTCTTCTGATGATAATGGGACCAAACTGGAAGTATGCCCAGTCAGACAAAAAAATAATTTTTCAAATCGGTCCGTAAATGACGGAGTTATGCGGTAACAAACATAAAAAAAAAAAAAAAAAAAACACGAATTGATAACCTCCTCTTTTTGAAGTCGGTTAAAAAAGAAGGAAAGAAAATAGTATTAATTGACGTAATATTAGGTATACAAGGTACCGTGGTTTCACTAAAGCCTGATCAAAAAATTAGCGCCGCAGCACAGAGCTGGCACAGGATAGTTTTTGTGTTCTTATTATGTCTATTTTTTGTAATAGTAGTATATATATAATACATTAAAAATTCACGTCGTATCTTCGGTCCAACCCCACCCACATGCTCATCGCTGTGACTGCTGTGAGCCAGGATTAACAGCGGAGTAACCAACTGATACACCGAGCTTTGACACTCGTGCGTCCCGTGAACAACTAAACCTACTGCCTTGGAACCCGCAACGAATTCACGTCGTATCTACAAGGTCACTACATCTTAATGCTATGTTGTATTAGAACACGGCGCTGATTTTCATTTTTCTTCGTTCGTTTGGTAAGTGGCCAACCTGGTGACAGGGTTATTCAGATCGCTCATATTTAGGCATTTTCATTGGAATCCCTAGTGACGAACTAATCAATCAAGATACACAGTATAGACACGCTGGCCTATTGCGTGTTGCCTAACAATATTGTCCTTCACCGTTAGCAGATGGTGAATCTTGATTAGATATAAACTCCACAAAGTAAAATTCACATTGGTAGGTACTGCCACTCGAGATCGAACTCGCACCTCTTGCGTGCAAATCGGTTACTTTCCCTTTCGGCCACCACCGCTTTATGTGTTATACATACATACTACTTTCACATGATATTTATTTATTTATTCATCATTACTTACAACTATTTTAACAGGTGCACACCCAATGCAATAGTGAAGCCTTATTATCTATAACATATTACATATAATGCTGTCCTTGTGAATTGACTCAGTGTGCAGGCAAAAATGTCAGTCTTCTCTGCTACAAGGTTAAGAGTGAGAAGTGCTTGGGTCACGGGCGCCTCACTCAACAGATTAGTGCGGCCACGAGGTACAGCCAGCAACTGAGGCCGACGTCGCCGCCATACGTCTCTGTCCGGCACCCACAAACACACTAACTCTAATACATATGTTGGCGTTATGTATCTTGCCTCTAATTACTTTAAATAAATATGAGACAAGTGCGAACTCACGCCTAACTCTTAGCTCGTTGTATCCAACCATAAACTAGCGGCCCGCGCCGCCTTTGCCCGGGTTAAATTAAAGGTCCTTATTGAGATATAAACAATCCTATCTTTTAAATTAAATAAAACTGCACACAGTGTGCAAAATTTTATTAAAATTGGTTCATTAGTTTAGGAGTCCATAGCGGAAAAACAACGTGACACGTAATACATATACATCTATTAATATAATTATAATCAAGATAATGTTAATAGATATAACATCTATCATCATATTCGTCACATAAGGAGATATAACCTAGTAGCTATTGGGCGTCAAACTTTGGTGACTTTTCTAATATTACTCGTACAATTGAACAAGTTTTATACAGCTGTTACCAGCTTATGAACAAAAGATTTATTTTGGGAAAAAACCTCCATTTGAAAAAATCTAGCCAAAATACTACAGTGTAACAAAAGTAATAACTATTACCTATTAATATATTTATTTTACTTATTTCTTTGAACACTCTAATATCTGAAACTCCTAATCGAAAAATCTTTTCCAGAAAATGTCCAATGACATCGTGTTAGGCTCAGACTTAGATGGCGAGACGAGCTTAATGCGAACAATAGTTCTGGTCTATTTAGCACAAGATTGGGGTTGAATGGAAAAAGGAAATGGAGGCCTTTATCCTGCAGTGGGACAATACAGGCTGAAAAAATCTCGTAAGCGAAGCAAGGGCCGATCGCTATTATATTACAAAATACAAAAATTATAATAATAATAGTGACCCATATATGTCTCACTGCTGGGCACAGGTCTCATCTTGTCTATCAAGAGAGAGAAAGAGAGAGGGAGGGTTTAGGCCTTAATTCACACACGCTGGCTTTATGCGGGTTGGTGAATCAGACATGTATTTTAACGTGTGGGTTTCCTTGCGATGTCTTCTTTCACCGTTAGTTCACAAATTAAAAGCCTCGTTAAAAGTCTCGTATAGAAAACCTAAGTATTTAAAGTAGATGATATTAATCTGCCCCATAATGAGTAAATTGCCCAATGTCGGTTTTATGGGTATTTACTGCCTGCAAAATACTGTAATCAAGCTACTCAAAAACTGTCTGTGTGCGACATTAACGTCCGTATCTTTAGATTGACTTGACTTATTTTTGGATTTTGTCATTATTTTGAACTTGATAACTTTTTTTATACAACTTGGGTGGCTAAATCTGGATAAAATTTTGTGGATCTAGGTGAAATTTTTCATGGAGATAGATTATAGTCTGAAATAGCATATAGGCTATTCCAGATATTCTCCCGGGAAAACACTTTTCCCGTTGGCATATACGCGCGGGCGAAGCCACCGGTGGAAACTAGTACCTAAGTAATAATATATAGACAATACTCAACTAAATAACTAATGATGAGCGCCATTTTGATTAAATTACATTTGCTAAGTGAAGCTTTAATCTGCTTGACTCGCAATTATCAACATCCAACGAACATTAATCAGGAGTTCAATATAAATTACTGCGTTTCTATAGCTAATGTCTCAATCTTGTTCGGTTAAACAATCAAGTTGGTTTATATAAATTAGATTATTTGTACGTGTTAATTCTGTTCAAATTACATCGACGTAGACCTCACGATGCTAAAAACTTATTAGTATCACTTAATTGGGCTTGGAATTTAATAATGTAGAATAGTAGGCGCTTTTGAATTGGGGTATTAAACAAGTAGGTGGTCTACATTGAAAGTAGGTAGTTTACTATTGTCCATTTGTTCTTCTGAACAACGAATATTAGCCGACTGCGTAACACAATATAGTGCACAAGTTTTTGCGCAAACAGAAGTTACATCCTTACTAATATTATAAATGCGAAAGTTTGTTTTTTACTCTTTCACGTAAAAACTACTAAACGGATCTAGATGAAATTTGGCACAGAGATAGATTATAGTCTGGAATAGCCTATAGGCTACCTTTTATCGCGATAACCGACATCTACGCGGGCGGAGCCGCGGGCAACAACTAATACTCTATATTTTAGAAATGTATCGAATAGACTGTTCAGCTGTATTTGTTTATCATATGTTTCTACGTGTCCGATGGGACGGCAATTCGTCACAAATGAAAAGAGGCTAACCTCTTTCTATTCGTGACGAATTGCCGTGCCAAAAGGAAAGCTGAACAGAGGTAGGGCACCATACTAGCGAGCAAGCCCGACTGGGGAAGAACCTCTACCTTACAGAAGACCACAGCCAAATAACTACACACAGCGGTGTAGTTGTGTTCCTGTGTGTGAGTACAGGTCTCCAGCGCTCATTTAGGGACGTGCATTGAAAGTAAACAAATGGGTTGGCAACACGCAAGTGATAGTGGCATTGCAAGCGGGCCGTATGCTTGCTTGCCACCCAAATAATAAAAAAACAAAGCTCTTGGCCTTTTCTAGGCACAGGCGGGTCTCAAAGTTTACAGAAAAGTAGACGCTCATATTAGAATTGACTACGGCATGTTTCCTTATCAGATCTAAAGATATATTTAGCTTCAAGGCTTTCTTAATGCTTGCAATACCATCTGCCATCAGTGAAAAGGTCAACATTGTACCGCCAAATTGTCTAGTTTCTGTACTCGATTTTGTAGCTTACACGAATTACTAACTATTACCTTCTAACAAGCGTTCGTGTATTTATAGAAGCCCTATGTCTACTTGAGAGGCTAGTGGTGCCGGCAGGGGTGCGTAAATCTTCACCCAAGAGCGCCAGTAGTGCTAAAGCCTAACCATATGATAAGAAGCACTGAGCATGACTATAAAACTAGCAAGGTACGGTACGAAACCTGAGTTACTTCTTCAGAAACTGCAAAGAATTATGACCCTTATTCACATGTCAATTGATGTATGTTTCGATACATTTTATTTATAAAGATCTCGTCTCATTAATTTATGTGAGATAACCGTATATTTTAATATTCAAAGGTTACGCCTTGTTTCACATCATTATAACTGAAATAAGAGATTATTGAAAACATTTAAATTTAATATATCGTTTATTTATATGAACAAACCCATGTTGTAATACATTTTTTGAGAAAAGCTTTTGTGGTAAATAGTAAATACTGCCTTTGTTAACCAAACCGCACGGGCAAGGAATAGACCTACGCCGTAGAGGCGTAGTACGCCTACTACCGGCCTAAAGGCTAATATCTATGACGCGTACCTACTACTAATATGAATGATTTTATACCAGCTTTTGCCTGCAGCTTCATTTTTCTGTTATTCATATATCGTTTCTTATATCGTAATATCGCATAAATTTGCTCTTGTCTCGGTGCTGTGCTAGACATATCCAGTTACGCAATTTGCAACACGAATGATATCGTCGATATATCGCAACGAGCGCCACCACCCAGTCGTACTAGGTTTTTCTTTCTTGTCAGCAAAAAAATATCGTGCTAGACCCGTACATGACGCGACGGAGAAAGAATATTGTGTAAAATTCTAGAAAATATTTGAGGTGTTGCAAGGGTAATTACTTCACGGTAACTGATTAACATGAAGCGAAAGAAAGAATGCCTGTTTGCCACCTTAGTCGAATAAAAATAAAATTTTCCCTAAAAACATAGGCTGTGATGTGTCACATCTACATTTCCTAATCTGGCATGCCAATTGATATACTCGAAACTTGAGAAACAATTAAGCATTTAGCACAAATAACAGCTCGAGTACTGAGCTGAAGAACATAGGTACTTGACCCTTGCACGAACGACCTCCTAGTATCCAGGAGCTCAACCACAGTAGATATTGAAGAGCCCGCCGCTGCCAACCTTTCTTGATTCCTCTTGATTTATGGTACTCGATGGCTGCGAGAGGATCTTTATATCGCAGCGTCTGTTGCTCCAGCTATAACTTTTCCTCCACAAATGAAACCACGTTAGGACTTTTATTTTTATATTTACTTCAAACTTTTCCTGTTTATAACTATTATTACAGATGCGAGTATCAAAATCGACCACAATTTAAGGAAAACAGGGCATGACTCATCACGTCAACCGACCAAGTCTCATCTTGTCATTTCTTACTTCAACATTTAAATATTTGAAAACATTAGTTTTTCTAAATGCCAGAGGTTTTACTATGGTCACACGACCAGCGAGTGACCACCAATGAACCTCTACAGTACTTACTACTACTACGCTGCCATGCGTTACTTAATTATAATAAAAATAATAATATTTTGAGACAATTCACACATCGCTCAAACTACACAAAACTGTGCTAACTGATAAACCAACTTAAGTATAATATTAATTAATATTATACTTAAGTTAATATTAATTAATATTATTAATATTTCTACATACATATTAATAGATAAATTACACCCAGATACAGAACAAACAATCTGCTCATCACACAATTTGTCTTGGGTGACTTAGCAGTTAAAGCTAACCACTAGACCAACAGGCAAGTCCAAAACTATTATTTTTTACTTTATTCTCTTTCTTTATAGTTACTTTAGTCCATCCGTTTTGTTATACCAATGATTATGCCAACATCAAGGTGGAGAGAGAAAGAAGGATGGTTGACCGGTTTGTAAAAGGACAATACAAGTGTTAGTAGACAAATTAATTTACAGGAGTACAAATAACAGGAAGTTAACAAATAAGAAAATAAAATTAAGAAAAGCTAGAAGGACATAGAGGAGGTTAGGTAAGTAGGAGGAGAATAAATAGATACGTATTATTATTTTATTTGGAATAATAATCAATTACATAATAGTGGGTAGGTACATAATATGATTATTTAACTTAAAAGCAATACAGCAATACAACTAATAAAACAATTCTTCATTCCATTTTTTCTCCATTTCCAACCATTCTTCTCTAACGCGCCATGCGTTAGAGAAGAATAGGATTACTACTAAAAGCAAATAAGCATACGGCCCGCCTGATGGTAGGCAGTTACCGTAGCCTATAGACGCTTACAACACTAGTGGTATCAATTACACGTTGCCGACCCTTTAAAAACCAACTCTTCTCTTGAAGAACCCCATGTTAATTTAAAAAGAATAAAGATACAACACATGTTAAAGTAATGGTTGATTTTAATCTTCAACATTTATTGTACGTTGACTCTTTGCTAATAAATCTATCTAGCTATCTCAAAAGAGTCCTCGCGGGATACTTGACACAAAATTATTCATTTTTGTTACTCACGTCCTCAAGGGAAACTTCGTATTATTTTTTTAAATTACTTCAATTTCTCGGAGGCAGCTTCCATAAAATTGGTGCCAACTATAAGAGTCAATTGAAGCATAAGAAGGTACTCGTATAATAAGGTTATGATTGATTATGACATGGATAATCCTTACTAATATTAGAAATGTGAAAGTTTGTAAGAATGGATGGATGGATGGATGTTTGTTACTCTTTCACGTAAAAACTACTAAACGGATCTAGATGACATTTGGCACAGAGAGATTATAGTCTGGAATAGCACATAGGCTACTTTTTATCGCGATAACCGACATCTACGCGGGCAACAGCTAGTATAATATAAGAGAGCCCCGTGGCAATCAAACCACTGGCTAAATTACCATTTATCTTTGTAAAATACAAGCTCTGACTAGTAACAGACCAATAAGCGTTACACTTTACACGCTATTTTGCATCCTTCGATGAAAGTCAAGCTTTTTATACTACCAAAGTGGCAAACAAGCATACGGCCCGCCTGAACACAATTCGGCATAATTGCCGCACTAAGAAACAAGCCCTGTAGCCCTGTATCGCGAGGGGCTTTACAAACATACCATATCACTCCGCACGGTGTAGGTTACAGCCACCTTTACAACTAGACCAATCGTGTAGTCAAAAGCCACTACGACACTTAAAGTCACTTTGGTACTGGTCACTTTATACTTATATAAAGTAAACATTTTCTCAAGAGACTAAACATTAAACTGTCAACTCCCACTATTTGTGTAAATGCACTCAGTTTTACTACAAATTTAATCTCGGTTATACACAAAATACTTTAGGGACCTCTTTTGTTATGATATTGAACTGTCATAGAGACACTATCTTACACTTACTAGTGCTAGAAAGTGTAATCCCAAGTGGCCCTTACTCGTATTTACCACGTTAGGGTAAATATGGATTATAATAAATTATTTTTAATGCACTGCGTTAAAAACAAATTTTAAAAGAAGTAAGGCTACATAAGATACACTAAGAAAGGTAGAACTTACAGAAGACCACAGAGAAATAACTACACACAGCGGTATAGTTGTGTTCCTGTATGTGAGAACAGGTCTCCAGCGCTTATTTAGGGATGCGTTTTGAAAGAAACTTAAAGCCCTGGTATAAAACAAAATGGGTCAGCAAACACGCAAGTCAATCACTGTTATTGCAAGCGTCCATAGGCTGCGGTAACTACCTAACATCAGGCAGGCCGTATGCTTGTTTGCCACCCAAGTAGCATAAAAAATAACAAAAAAAAGCCATAGACAGCATGACCGACTGGGGAATGGGTATATAAGTGTTAGCTAATCGTATGTGGTGTTAACTACTCAAATTACTTCAATAAAACCCAATAACCTATAATGGGAATGGGAACAACACGCCACGCGTGAAGACCGTACGTGTAGTCACAATTTATTGTTATTGTTAATATAAACATCTAGTCGTATATTGCAAATGTTATATTCTGGCCATTAAAAAGAGTGACCCGAGTTTCTTGCCAATTCTTCTCGAGGCCCTACCATAGTCAGCAAATTGGCGGTAAGAAAAAAGTATGCTGGCATTTGTTTTTATGACGTTCATAAGCATCATGTATTTGATCTAAATGATGATTTTGACTTTGACTAGATAAATCCTGGATAAATGCCCTATTCAACAAAAAAAGTTTTTTTCCAATAGAACCAGTACTTTCTGAGATAAGCGCGTTCAACCAAATAAATTCTTCAGCTTTATAATACTACTATAGATTTCCCCGTGTGGTGACGGACTAAGAATACAAATGTCACCACCCCATGGGTGTGACATTTGTATTCTTAGTCCGTCCCACCCCTTCCATCCCATGGGGATCGTAAAAGTCGACTAAGGGATAAAGTCAAGCAGATAATACCCACTGCGAAAGAAGGAAAACTCGAAACAAAACCCGTCTGGCCAGCGTGGTATAGTAGGCTAATATACCTCTAACTGTAAGGAGGAGACTCGTGCCCAGCAGTGGGACGTTTATGGGTTGAGATGATGACAATTTTATAAAATAATTACAGTATGGCAATATCGAGTGATAAAATTTGATTAGGGTAGCCAGAAATAAAATCTGATTTGGAAAAGGTTATTGATCTAGATGCAACGTATCGCTTCTGAGGGTTTAATCTGATTAAATTGTTTTGCTGTAGTTTGCTCAGCTGTTGCCCAGTATAAAAGTTATTGATTTGCATTTACCTCTTGCGAATAGAAGAGCAGGTTATTAACTCGAAACCTACTGTTATATAACCTTTAGTAGAAGTATAATATGATTCAAAAAGTTAACGTCTGTAAAGTTTTTATTTACGAGTTACTATGCGACGCGATTTTTTAAGAAAAAGCTTTGTACCTCTTGGCACAGTTACATTAAATTGAAGAAGAACCGCAGAAAGAAATTACGATCGAATTTCGACCACCAGGCAACTTCTAGTATTTATTTTTGTTCACCAATCAAAAATACAACAGTATTAAATAACAACAGTTTGAAACATAAATACTATTAATAATAATATTTTCGGGACAACTCACACATCGCTATCTGATCCCAAACTAGTCAGAACCTGTACTATGGTAACCAGACAACTGATAAACATACATATATATTTCTAAATAAATACATATTAAAGAAAAAATACACCCAGACACAGAACAAACATTCGTGCTCATAGCACAAAGATTTTGCCTGGGTGGGAATCGAACCCACGACTACCGGTGTATCAGAGAGTCAGATTCACCAACCACTAGACCAACAGGCCTGTAATATGAAGTCTTACCAGTCTCATTATTATAAAAGCGATTTATTTTAGACTTTAAGTATTTTCGTATACATTACATTTAATAAAGTAATCAAATGAATTTCAATTCGAAAAAAATGTTGAGAGCTGCGTTACTCGAATGACGTTTCGGTGAAATGTATCTATTATAAAATATCTTGTTCGCAAACAAATTTCATTGAAAAATGGATACAATATCAAAATATCAACATTTATTCCACATTTTTCTGTCAGCATAATGAAAATGTTTTTTCATTGTCAATGATGACAAACAAGCCTATCTGATGGTAAGTGGTCCGAGTCTCAGAGCGAAAATTCATGACAACGACTACAACCAAATAGTGACTGATATACATACCTTGTCTAGGAACCATAGTTTAGGCTCTGCCTTATTTAAAAAAGACCAATCGTGAGTAGTCCCAAGAAAACATACTTAGGCTCGTATTTATGAACGCATCTCAGGCATTGAGTACGCGCACTTGACACCCTGTCTCTTTCTAACTAGGCTCCGGAGACCGTAGTTAGAAAGAGACGGTACGTAAAGTACGCGTACTCAATACCTGAGATGCGTTTATAAATACGAGCCCTAGATTATTAAAGACCTCTCCACCTTACAGAAGACGACAGCCAAATAACTACACAGAGTTGTGTTCCTGTGTGTGAATAAAGGTCTCCAGCGCTCATTTAGGAATGCGTTTTGAAAAAAACGTTTTCCTATCCCAGGGATACTCCATCTTAAAGCAATGGTGTAAAGAAAAATGGGTCAGCAATACGCGAGTGATACCTCTGGTATTGCAAGCGTTCATTGAGTACGGTAGCTGCTTAACATCAGGCAGGCCGTATGCTTGTTTGCCACCAAAGTAGTATAAAGAAATCTAAGATTATATTAATGACATGCCCGCATGAGACTTTGATTACATTTTTTTACACACACACATTCTACACAATCCCTACGATTTGTGTGTTTATGTAACAAATGTAAGGAAATAAGTAAGATTAGTTAGTAGCCCGAGAGCTACTGTATATCTTATTAGCCCACAGTTACAATGAGGGATGTAGTCATAAATTAAACCCACACACTCATGATTTAGTGAACATATTTATTGTCCAATTAGAGAACAGAAAAGGCTATAAAAATAAAATAAAAACAATTAAATTATAGGGTGTTTAACTATCAACGGGTTAAGCTACAGAGGGCACGGTTAGCCCCAACATTGCACATGCTGCATTGCAGACAAACTCGACGGGGTGTATGTAAGTCTCAGCTGCAAGCTTTTCGCCTCAGTGATGTTCAGAGCTCGGGTGAATATGTAAAATAAACTTTGAAGTAATATTTTGTTCAATGTGAGATATCAACAACAATAAGTAGGTACTTTTCAACCAACTTAAAATACGAGGAGGTTATCAATTCGTGTTTTTTTTTAAATGTTTGTTACCGCAGAACTCCGTCATTTATGGACCGATGTGAATTTTTTTTTTGTCAGAGAGTATAAAAATGGTACAATTGAACTGAATTGATAATGAAGCCGGAAGGTAGACAACGGAACTCCATAATTAAACAATGCAATCTAGCCGTGTTTGGGCTTATTTGAATAATCACGAGATGCACTTTAGCTGTAAATGATCTGATTAAAAAAACCGTCTTTGAGGAAGAAAAAGTGAGATTAGAGTTTTGTATGAAATATTTTTTGTTACTTTTTTACGTAAAAACTGCTAAACGGATCTGGATAAAATTTGGCACAGGATATATTATAGTCTGGAATAGCACATAGGCGTAATTTTTATCGCGATAACAGACATCCACGCGGGCGTATCCACTGGCAACAGGTATTTTCATATACCTATGAACCTAGAACTATGAAGTTACTTTCCGAGTAGATTTAGTAAACAACATTGTAGGTACAGAACAGAATACACTATAATTACGCCTTACTCAAGTGTCCACTTGATTGAGTCAGAGTAAGGTAGGTAATAGGTGTTAGTTATAGTTATCCAGAAGCGAGTAAACCGTCGACCGTCACATAATACGTACGTGAGAATGGAGAAAGCTTATTGTCACAGTATCAGATGATAACTTCTTCTTCTTTGCGTTTCGATGGCAAACATCGTTAAATTTATATTATTGTGGCCCAAAATTCAGCTACATTGACTGCATTGTCAGAGGTAGCCATCAAGTCTTCTTGCGTGCAGGTGTTAGGGCATGCAGGACATGATGTGAGGTGGGATATTGTTTGGATTACACCACATGAACAAGCCAGATCTGTATCATCTGTGAACCTGAACAAGTTTTCCTTGCAACGTGATAACTGATCCTTCTTAAACAGAGTACTGTATTATATTGCCTCATTTTCTCCTATTTCCTTATATCATGCGTGATCATCGCTTGCTTGTGGCATTCTATGTTTTCTTGTGATCGTATATCAATTTATATGGGGCGTATTGATAGGGATTTTCTTCGTGTAGAACAGTTGGAGGTATAGAATATAATTATATATCAATACTTATATGATAAAGCTGTAGAGTTTGCTTTGTTTGTTAGAACGTGTTAGTCACTGAAACTAGGTACCCACCAGTCAAATTTGAAAATAATTTTCTTAATACATACTACTTGGATGGCAAACAAGCATATGGCCCGCCTGATGTTAAGCAGTTACCGTAGCCTATGGACTCTTGCAATATGGAAGGCTTCATGATGGAAGTATCTCTAGGATACGAATACGTTTCTTTCAAAAAGCATCCCTAAATGAGCGCTGGAAACCTGTACTCACAAACAGGAACACAACTCAAACTCAATGTCATATTCATTTACAAAAAATAAACAAAAGTCAGCATATTTTTTTCCTACAGCCAATTCGCTGACATGGGTAGGGTCTAGAGAAGAATTGGAAAGAAAATAAAATAAACAAGGTATCGAATTACCTACACAATCACTATTTAGTATCTATCAGTATGGTAATGAGGCATCGTCTCTTTGTGTAGGTTTCAAAGCATAAGCGGATCACATTATACACTAAGTAAAAATAGATAAAGTATATTTTAAATTTGAAAGAGAATCATGCCAAGATTGACATGAAATCAACAAAAGAAACAAAATAGAAAGTCAACTATTATCACAAAACACCTCTATTGACATTGATTACTTAAATTTAATAATTACAATATGAATCCTACAATCAATTAGTAACTTTTTCCCATGACGTTTTATCGCTTAAGAATTCATTAATAGTATAGTATCCTTTTCCTAAAAAAATACTCTTGGCAGTTTGTTTAAATTTCTGTAAAGGTAAATTCATTATTTCAATGGCAGGCAGGTTGTTATAAAAACGTACCCCGAGCCCCGCAAACGAGTTATGGACTTTATGTAAACGATGATACGTACCAACTAACTTATGTTTATTTCTAGTATTTATAGCATGAATATCGCTGTTTTTCGAATAGAGATGTATATTTTGTTTAATGAACAGTATATTTGCAAATATATATTGAGATGCAACTGTTAGAATACTTATTTTTTGAACCGTATCTCAGGGAAACACGTGAACCTAAATTATAAATTGTGCGTACAGCTCGCTTCTGAATAATATATGGTTTCAATGTCAGCAGCCTTACTCCACAGCAATATGCCATAGGACATGACGCTGTGAAAATTACTAAAATAAACAAGTCTTGCGGTTTTCACATCAGTAAGTTACCTAACCTTACTAACAGCAAAAGCGGCAGAACTGAGTTTTCCCGCGAGGTACGATATTTGGGCTCCCTACTGTAGTTTACGATCTTAAGCCCAAGAAAACTGTTGATTCAACAAGCGAAAGTGTTTCATTATTAAGAATAAGATTTACGCTAATACCTCTTACGTTTGGCATTGTAAATTTAATGCATTTAGTTTTCTTTGAATTTAGCAATATGTTGTTCGTAGTATACTAGTCCAGGACTTCCGCGAGCGGACCATTTACAGCACCAAAGTTAGTTTCTTTACGGTCTACTTTAAATATTAGAGAGGTATCGTCTGCAAATAGCAGTATGTCGCAGAAATCCTGTGTATGTACAGGATGTGGAGTATGTGCAGGACACCGCTGTGTAGTTATTTGACTGTCCCCAGTCGGGCTTGCTCGCTAGTATGGTGCCCCACCTCTTTTCATATTTAAATTATATATTTTTAAATGCTAGGTTTTTCGTGAATGTTTATAATTTATGCAATTATGCGCATCAAAATTCGGTACAAATGAAGAACAAATCAATATTTATACAAGGTGACACCGTGCGCAGAACAGCTCGTAGAACCCGTACACATCATATTGTGAGGTATTGGGAGTAATTCCCGAGTCAAGCAAATTGTTATATTTGGTTTTCTGATAGAAAATCTTAGTACGTTTTTATACTACCAAGTACCTAAAAGCTTTTGAATACTTATAACACTAAGGATTAGATGAGTAATAGTTGAATACCTAGCTAGAATATAAAAAAATGACCCATGAAGACCTGCACTCACACAAGAAACAAAACAACATCGCTGTGTGTAGTTTTTGTGTGGTGCTTCCCAAGCTATGCTTGCTCGCTTGTATGGTGCTCTACCTTTATTAAACCTATATTCAGAATGAGCAAAGTATGCCGCGTTGCTCTAATTTCATCTAAAATCTCATCCCTAAAACAATGTTCATACGAACTTAAATCTTAATACGATTGGCATAAACAAAGGCTACGGGAATTGTTAGAAGAAGGATTTGCTCGTTCCTACGTTACGCTCTAAAACCAACACGGATTTAGGTAGTAGGTAGACAAGCAAATCCTTTTACGACATTTCAGTAAACAAAACAATTAATTATGGGTAAGTGTATGTTCTAGTTTAAACTAGAAATTACAGTACCTCATGTAGAAATTCGCTGTATGATCCCATCATATGGGACAAGTCTTACGTCGCGGGCGACTTTACGAACATAGAAACAATTCATGGCTTTGCTACTATCCGATGCGCTAGAATGATCTAGATGTCTAATTATAATAACGTTAGCATTATAATTATAACATGACATGTTTAAGGTGACATTTTGTATTCTGTATTATAATTTTTTTATTGATTTATTTATTGTATTGAATTTGAACTAGATATTTGACATTATTATTTGCGTAAATGACATGTTTTTTCTCTGACCATGTAATTTTTGTAATTAAACTTTCATTTAATTATTCAATAGTACCTAATCGTAATGGCTTTTATCAATAATAATGATGTATTAACATATATGACGCAAATAAATGAATTTGAATTTAGAAAGAGACAAGACGTGTCAAGTTTGATATTTGCAGTATAATTTAGTCACAGATTATTATGTATTAGGCCCTGAGTAAGCCGAGGAGACTTCTTATGTGCGAGTGCTCAATAATATGTAGGAATGATGCGTGTGTCATCGCATTGATCTCTGGTAAGTAACGACTGAGTTTAATATACATAGAGCTACTTCGCTCTTTTCAGACGCTTTGCAAGAAACAAAGAGAGGTAGGGCACCATACTAGCGAGCAAGCCCGACTGGGGAAGGACCTCCACCTTACAGAAGACCACAGCCAAATGACTACACACAGCGGTGTAGTTGTGTTCCTGTGTGTGAGTACAGGTCTCCAGCGCTCATTTAGGAATGCGTTTTGAAAGAAACGTATTCCTATCCCAGGGTTACTTCCATCTTAAAGCCCTGGTGTAAAAAATGGGTTGGCAACACGCAAGTGATACCTCTGGTAATGCAAGCGTCTATAGGCTACGGATACTGCTTAACATCAGGCGGGCCGTATGCTTGTTTGCCACCCAAGTACCTAGTATAAAAAAAAAAAAAAAAACAAAACATTATTTTGTTTTATAAAAACTATCAAAACTTGTACTAAGGATACAAAACACGATGACTTAGATATTTTCGACATTACAAGCTAGTTCTATCAAATATTGCTGCCGCCGAAGTTTGGTCACTAGACAGGAACATTAGTTTGTACCAAATGACGTCATAGGTCTTAGTAGAAATGTAGAATCATGTCTTTATTATCGCCTTCTCTCGTGACAATGCTAAGGCTAAAGGATATAAATGTCCTTCACACCGATTTCGGTCAGGGTCAGGCCCATTTTCAACGAAGACTAGCCAACTGCCCGGGAAATATTTTAGTGCCCAAGTGTGTGGCACACAAATGTGTAACTCAAGCGCACTCGCTATTCTTTACTATCATCCGATGGGATCAGACATAGCCGGGGATAGAACATTAGCAAGACCATCGATTTATGATACATGTAGACGTCTTGGTGTTAAAGAAAATGGATACCTATCTTCGTACTGCTCGCTCGTATGATATCAAAACCAACAGTATCATTAACTAACCAAAAGACTGGTCTATTTTAGTTCAGGATTGTGTTGAGTAAAAAAATTAAAGAAGCCGAACGGTGTTGGTCCAACACAGGCTGAAAATAAATTTAAATAAATTAGAAAAAAAATTAAACCGACTTCAAGAAGCTAAAATAACCGAATATAGATTGAAGTCGGTGCTAGGTTTATCCTGTCACCTAATATTCAGCTTGGCACCGATTTAAAAAAAAAATATTTTTCTATTTTTAGTGACGAAATAAAAGTTAAAATATGTACTTATGAAAAACATTGTTAATATCAACAATATATTTGAGGGTTGCCTTCGATTGCCCTGAGATTCCATCATCAGATCCTGATTTGATGCCACCAACCATACTGTACCACCTCAAGAGTATACTCTTTCAAATAAAAAAATAATTTTGAAATTCGGTCTACGAATGGGGGAGATACCGGTGAACATACTTAAAAAAAATACATACAGTCGAACATGGAACCTCCCCCTTTTTTGAAGTCGGTTAATAAAGACTCTCTATTTTATAGAATTTTTGCATATCATGGGTAATGTGACGATTAAATTATATCGATTGAATACTCTAGGCTCTTGATCATTCAATCAGGCAATTGACTAGAAATTCATTCATTCATTTTATTTATCTTTATACACATGCTATGTTCACATACACTATAATTTATTATTGGATACAAAATATTACGTAAGTACCTACATATTTTATTATCATCTCAACCCATATGTCCCACTGCTGGGCCATACCTACGTATTTAGTATTTAAAAATCATTTAATAATCTACTGGAACAAATCCACATTCATATTAAATTATGAAATATTTTCAAGCAAACTAATGAAAATTCGTCGGTCTGACATTTATTAATGCTCAACGTCAACCACAGAAATAGTTAATTAATAAATCTGTCTCAGACTAATAGAATAAGATAGACGGAGCGTGTAGAACTCGCGCGTGAAGCCGCCAAAAGTCATACTAAATAGCAATGTCATACGTTTTCGTTTTCGCGCGCAGTCGATTTGAGCCGCTCTGAAGTATTTTTACAACGTTTTACTACACAATACAGCATTATAATAATATTTTGTCAAAACGTGTTTAGAGTGCGTACTCGCTAGCGGCTCAAATCGACTGCGCGCGAAAACGAAAACGTATGACATTGCTATTTAGTATGACTTTTGGCGGCTTCACGCGCGAGTTCTACACGCTCCGTCTATCTTATTCTATTAGTCTGAGAAATCTGTATTAATTGAGAACACTGCATCAAACTAAGATAAAGTATTCAAATTAATATTTTGACAATGGTATAACATCATCCCTTAAGACGTGCTCCCTTCATATTAATTAGAATAACTAGTCCTAACTTCTTAGAACCTCTATCGTGCCGTACGATTAAGTTGTGGAATGAGCTGCCCTGCCGAGATTTTCCCAAGAGACTATGAAGAGCATGGGGTTCTTCAAGAAAGGAGGGTTTGAAATTAAATTAGAAAATTTTAAAGGGTCGCGGCAACGCGCGAGTGATATCCCTGATGTTGCAAGCGTCCATAGGCTGCGGTATCTGCTTACCATTAGGCGGGCCATAAGCTTGTTTTCTAGACTTAAGAAGTGACAGTGTACTTACAATAGATTCTAATAAAGACATTAAGCCCATTTGGTGTGTTTTCTTCAATACATAACATACTTACTCGTATTATTTTCTTGAATACCTTTTCTGAGCAACGAGTTTATCCATCTTGCATTACAAATAACAGTTCGCTCCAAAGAGCTTATTTCCTCAGGTACGTTTTTGATCGAACGTCAGAAATCTTGACATTCAATATGCCTAATAATATCTTCTCCTTTTGCTGAGAGAATACATTATATAACAAATTTACATTTGTTAGGTAATTTAATTCTTGTTTTCACAACCATAAAGTTAAAAATTGCGTGTGGTATTATTCATATCTTATTATTTAGGTTGCGATATGTCTATTGCCGTGTTTTTTGACAGGTGGGCCCTTTCATAGCAGCTTACATAATGCTTCTAATGCTATAAATGTTTGTTTGTCCTTATTTGACGTCACAACGGTGCTATAGAGCTAGGTTTAATTATGCACCGATATAGTTGATATGCCGAAGCGTTATTTTGGCAACTTTAAGGATTAGTAAATGCCCGAGATTTGAAGTCCATTAGTATGCTGCAAAGGGCGAAATTCCAAATATCATACTTACTTCATGACTTGTAAAATATGAAATGGTTAAAGCTAGATACATACCTTACAGAGAGAGGGCTGATGATCACGATGTTGCCATACCAGCGTGTGAATCGTCAAAAAAAATTGTTTTCATTCGTGTGGTAAGAGAATTATCCGATTATCTTGTATTGTCGTTATGTAAAGTGAGGCACTCATAGCATAGCTAGGTGCACTCGCTGTTCGGTAAACGATCAGCGGGTTAAACTACCAAGGGTGTGGTAACCCTATAGATGGGTGACCAGATAGTGGTATTTCATCTGAGCGTCTCCGAGCTTCGGAGGGCACGTTAAAAGTCGGTCCTGACTATTATCAGTCGTTAGATCACGACAGAGGCCTAAATATGGGAGATCTTAATAATCTGTCACCAGGTTGGCCACTAACCAAACGATAAGAAGAAGAAGTCATATAAAGTTTGAGTCATACGTAGACACAATACACCCCGACACAATAGTAAATAAGTAATGTTTTTAGCTTCAGAGTTTGTAGTATTCTAAAAGAGTTTCAGATATTATCCTAACGTTATACACCAGACCGAGTGTAACGACTTGTTAAAAATAATTATTACGGGCCATAGTTCGTAGAAACTGAGGGTAATAGCCAACGTAAACATCATAACATATTTTTTTATGTATTCTTACATCATTACCGTTAGCAACAT
The DNA here is from genome assembly GCA_947095525.1 of Trisateles emortualis. Classification (NCBI taxonomy): domain Eukaryota; kingdom Metazoa; phylum Arthropoda; class Insecta; order Lepidoptera; family Erebidae; genus Trisateles; species Trisateles emortualis. The sequence goes on along the minus strand of OX352735.1, from coordinate 7,351,789 downwards.
CTAAGTATATTGTGTACAATTTACAAAAATTGTGTCATCCTTATACATATCATAGATATTTCATTATACTTACTTACATTTTTATGGTGACAAACAGTACCTATTCCTTCCTTAATCAAATTAGAACTTTTTGATCTCTAAGGACTTTTGGTAGGTTAAATTTTAGTGAAGTGTACAGTAAAAATATGTAATTTAAAGAATTACTTAGAAAACAGGACTACTGAAAAGTTTAAATTTATACACGAGTCGCCGTTAGGACCTGATCGATTATTATATCAAAAAAATATTAAACGACAATAATAGACATCAAATTTTATAGCTTGTGTTTACTTGATTAAAATATATGGTTATTTATACCACTTGCAGTCTCTAGCTTGCTTTGGACTCATCTTGTATAGGTAAATCAAGCACTCCAGCTTGCGCAGTACCTCTTCTTGAGAATCCCAACCCTGCTTTTATTACGGAGATACCAGCTTCTATGGTTCGCTTCCTATCACTCTCATTACCAATTGCCGGGTTGATTTCAACCATATCTATAGCTCGAAGACGACCAGTTGCATGGACTATTTCCATCAGTTTGATAGCTTCGCGTAGAGTTAGTCCTCCTCGAACAGCAGTACCAGTGCTGGGAGCTTCAATTGAATCAAGGGAATCAATATCAAAGCTCACATGTATCGGCCGGCTGTTAGTAGGATCCAGTGTAGACAGCACATGATTAATTGAATTTTTAATCCCATGTTCTTCAATATCCTCCATAGCAAAACACGGAACATTATACTTTTCTATAGCAAGCCTCTCGTAGTTGTCTACAGAACGAAGTCCAATATATCCTAAACTTTTTATAGAGAAGTTTAGCTGTTGCCATTCCCAAGAAGGTAAATGTGGCCAATAATGTGCAAATTCTTTGACTAGCAATGCAATTGGCATCCCGTGCACTGAACCAGATCCTGAAGTTTTGTTAGTGTTAATATCTGCATGAGCATCTACCCAGATGAGGATCATATCCTTGTTTACATTGTAGTGACCGTCTACTGTGCCAACTCCAATAGAATGATCCCCGCCAATAGTAACAGCAATTCTACCATCATTCAATACTTCTGAAACTTGTTTTGATACATTCTTATTACATTCAGACACTAAAGATAAGTAATTCATATTCTTCACCTTATGAGTCTGTTCTTTACCGGTTGTCTCTATGTCTCCATAGTCTTTGATATCGAGATCAGCAATTTCCTGAAGAGCTTCTATAAGTCCTGCGTGCCTCAAAGCTGCTGGTGCCACGCTAACTCCATACTTCTTCTGCCCTTTCTCAAAAGGTACACCGATGATTCCGACCTTTTTTAACGCCTCCCATTTTTTTCCATCACTCATATTTCTCACAAAAGTCCGACAAATATTCATTATTATGTTATATTTAATTCACTAATATCACGAGATCGTTCGCGTTTGACGCTGTGAGATAACTGGTTGAATAATACAATGCTTTATCATTGGGGTACTGATGTCAAAGGTGAAGTAAGATAATATACTATCAAAACGTTTGTTAAATATTAAGTTACAAGGTTTTTAATTGTAGTTACAGCTTTGCTCTTACAGTATGCTAATCAGGCTTATCTCATTTTATACACCTTTTTAACGTGTCCCAGAAAAAAGGTTTTTTCTCTATTCTAATTTGTAGCGTTCAGTCGAGTCATGTCATGATCCTAAGGCTATAAATACCTTTAAACACTTTATATACTATGACTTTTAACCGACTTCAAAAAAGGAGGTGGTTCTATGTTCAACTGAAGGTTTTTTTTAAAATGTATATTCATTGATATCTCTTCAATTTGTGGAACGATTCTAAAAAATATTTTTTATTTGAAAGACTTGAAGTGATTCTATTGGCACCAAGTCAGGATCTGACGATAATTATCCCAGGGCAATCAGGGCAACCCTCAAATGTTATAGGTATTAACAATGTTTTTTATAAGTATATTTTTTACTTTTATTTAATAATTTAAAAAAGAAAAAAAATTAAACCGACTTCAAAAAGCTAAAAGTAACCGAATACAAATTGAAGTCGGTTCTAGGTCTGTCACCTAATATTCAGCTTGGCACAAACTACTTTTCTGTAAGTAAGTAGTTTAGGTTAAGTTACTTTTATTTTAATAACTATTCATTATTTGTTTTACCATAATAATATTTCGATGATGAGGACTTATTTATCTATTAGTTTAGTGTTTCTTTTATTTTCTATTTTAAGGTGCATCATTTTATGTATCTTAGGTTTTTTTTCTATTCTATCAGTATATACATTCTGGTCCTGATCCTTTCTGATTATATCTGATCACTAGACAACATAAAAATCTTGTAGATCTTTGATTCAGTTACAGTACTTTAGTCTTTTTATAACATTCTTCAATTTTCAAGCTAACACTTTTCCAATATAAATAAACTCCAAGCAGCAAATTTAAATAGCGAAAACTACAATTTTCTAATAAATTGAATTCTTGATTGAAACTTCGATTCAGTTTACAACTACTTATGTAAGTATTCGTAAACTTGATTTTCAAATGTTAATTGTTTAAAAATGGTAAAGTTTTAACTGAAGCTGTTTTTAGATATTATATCACGGTTAACTATTTTTACAAGCTTTTATTTAGCTTGCAATGTATGTTAGTTTGTTAGTTAGTTTGTATGTTAGCAAATCTTGTGAGCTAGATTTGAAGTACTTCCCGGTGTTTGATGGAGCTGAAATTTGGTATACCTACGTAACTTCGGTGACAATGCAATAATATGGTACCATGGAGCTGGTCTGATGATGCAGTCGGAAGATGGTCATAGGAACTCTTCAACGAAACAAGATAGCCGCGTCGGGTTTGAGTGTTTTGGATTTTTCTTGACGAGAACTATATTATTAGATGGGTATTCAGAACGTGATGATGAAGCCGGAAGGTGGCCATGGCAACTCTTCAAGAAAACAAGATAGCCATGTCGTGTTTGGATGTTTTGGATTAATCCTGACGAGAACTATATTCTAAGATGGGTGTTCAGGACAAGATGGTGAAGATGGTGGCCATGGCAACTCTTCAACGAAATAAGATAGCTGTGTCGTGTTTGGGTGTTTTGAATTTATATTGACGAGTACTATTTTCTTAGATGGGTGTTTAGGACGTGATGACGTGATGATGAAGTCGAAAGGTGGTCATGGCAACTCTTTAACGAAACAAGATATCCGTGTCGTGTTTGGGTCTTTTGGATTTATCTTGACGAGTACTATATTCCTAGGTGAGTGTTGAGGACGTAATGATGAAGTCGGAAGGTGGCCATGGCAAATCTTTAATAAAACAAGATAGCCGTGTCGTGTTTGAGTATTTTTTTTATTTATCTTGACAAGTACTATTTTCTTAGATGGGTGTTCAAGAAGTGATGATGAAGTCGAAAGGTGGTCATGGTAACTCTTCAACGAAACAAGATAGCCGTGTCGTGTTTGGGTCTTTTGGATTTATCTTGTCGAGTACTATATTCGTAGGTGGGTGTTCAGAACGTAATGATGAAGTCGCAAGGTGGTTACGGCAGCTCTTCAAAAAAACAACATAGCGGTGTCGTGTTTGGGTGTTTTGGATTTATCTTGATGAGTATTATACCTAGATCTATGTTTAGGACGTGATGATGAAGTCGGACGATGGCTCTGATGAACTGTTTAATGAAACAAGATAGCCGCGTCGTTTTTGGATTTGATGATATAGCTTCATGGCTAATATATTTTTAGGTGGAGTTCAGTGTGTGATGATGATTTTCAAAGGTACATAGAAACTTTTCAACAAAACAATACAGCCGTGTCGTGTTTGGGCTCTTTTAAGAATATTTAATGCATAAACACCCATGTATTACATAAATACACTATAAAAGCTTGTATTTAAAAATATTTTTTAAAATATAAACTTATTATATATTATATAGTCCGTTAGGACGCAATCCGATAATATAACCGAGGGGAGTTCAGACGTAAGACCAACGGGTTTGCGTGCTTTCCGAAGCTGGTCCAAACTTCGGGGACATATTGCGAATTTCTTGACAAGAAATCTATATAACTATTTTTCCCGCTATCGAACCTCTTGATTAGCCCCTTGAATAATTGTTGAATAGGTAAAAATACAGAAAATCTACTTTAATATTATAAAAAAAATAGTGTATTTTTGTTTGTAATGTAACTCAAATACCTACTACTGAACTAAAATTAAGAAAAAAAAACAGCTATAGAAAGCCGCATTGTCAGCGAGTAAGACAGGCTATATTTTTATTTTTAAAATTAAGGGACCTCCACGAAAATGAAATTGAATATCCACTCGTGCTAATCCGGGACATGCCGTAGGGTAGGTTAACTTAAAAACCTAGTTGGCATACATTGACAGCTTCCCTATAGTAGACAGAATCCCTATGTTGATATACAGAGGCATCAACATAGAGATTCTGTACCCTCAATCCTAACGAGTAATCAATACTCAACCCTCTAACTCAAAACCAGGTACGATAATGGCTTGGACGGGGCAACGCGGAGACCTTGGCGTTGCTATAGGGGTGGCGGGCGGCTTTTCGCTCTCTTCTGTAGTGCTTGCCATGGTCGAGGGCGAGACTGCCTGGGACTCCGTCGCCTCCTTTTGCGAAGAGGTGATGCTCGCCAAGGAGCTGGCGGAAAGGGAGACGGAAGCAACAGCTATCCTCCCCTCCCGCAGACGACGCAACGGGCGTCGGAGGGCGCAAGACCTCCGACCACCGTGAGCGATGGCCGGCGGGTGGCGACCTTGGGCAGTCGTCACTTAGCAGGCCCGAGAGGAAGGCGGCTCGTGTTCCGCGCGCGCCTCTCGTGAGGAAGGGCTAGGCCCTCCAAATCAGAGGGGGCTCGCCAGGGTCGGCGAGCCATGACCTGCGGGGGATGCGGATGAATGCGCAAGCGTACTCGTGTCCCCTGCAATAGGTCGTCTGAGGGAACACCGTGGAATGTTTAGTCGGTAGGACGGTCTCCGAGACCGGGGAGTCCGACATAACCACCCACCGACGCTCAGGTGGGTGGTATGCGTAAATGCATTTAAACCACGTAGAAAAAAAAAAAAGGTACGATAATGGCTACTACCAACCACAACAAATTAAAATGAAATAATTTTATGAATTTCTGACATCAGTCGAGCAGTGAAAAGGCAATAACTTTGTAGTTAACACTCAAACCAATTAACCATGCATATTAAACGTTAGTAAAATTATTACATCATATACCTGATGCTATGATATTTGCCTACTTTCATTTTAATTACTTTTTAATAACCTGGATATACTTTACTTTACAAGATCTGGTGTGAGTAGTATTTATTTAGAATATAAATGAGTTAATTAGTTTAGTAGTAGTTTACCTTCTCGTATAGGTATTATTTTATGCTTAAAAGGAGACCTCAACTAGAAGGTTGAACCATACATTGCTTATGCAAATAAAGTTTCTTTTAAAGCTCTTGATTCTAGGCCGATGAAGGTAAACGCGCTCAAGGCAAAATGCCAGTGAAATGGCCAGACTTAATTAACAAGGCGGTCGGAGGAAGCATGTACCGTAGTAACTCTTTAGTAATCTGTGGTACCGTACGCGTACGGTTCACAATTCGCCAAGACCACATAGCTTGGAGACGCGTCATATGTTGTCGCGATCCTCAGCATTTAGGGCACGACAATGATGATGATTCTGACTATAAAAAATACTGTAGGACCCAATGATATTAAAAATAAAGATGAGCTACCTTCGTTCAGTTTTGTTCCCATGTTTAGCATACTTGCTTTTTTTAACAGCTAAGAAGGCAAAGAATCATACGGCCCGCCTGATGGTTTACTGATACTTAGATTTCAAATCCTTACTAATATTATAAATGTGAAAGTTTGTGTTATGGATGTATGGATGTTTGTTACTCTTTCACACAAAAACTACTGAACGTATCTGGATAAAATTTGGCACAGAGATAGATTATAGTCTGGAATAGCATATAGGCTATCACGATAACCGACATCTACGCGGGCGAAGCCGCGGGCAATAACTAGTATAAAACAAATGCGATACATAATACAGAACGTAATGATATTATGATACAGGGAGAGATAGTGATAGATTAAATGAAACTTCCTAGCAACAGTTGACGGCAACAATTTCCGCGCGCTAGGGCGATATCTGCGTCTTTCTTACTAAAACATCATTGGTAGCACCTATTTCTTTTTTATAAGCTTTCATTGAATGTATGTACTTATTCAATAATTCAACTTGAATGTAAGTAAATTAGCTAGTTTCGTAGTTTGCTTAAGTCAAATCTTGCAAGCTAGATTTGAATAACTTCTCGGTTTCGGATTGAACTGAAATTTGCATTGAATTAAAAAATATATTAACTATACCTACTGCAATAACAATACAATTTTATCCTACATTGGAGCTGGAGGCTTACCATGACCGTCAGTCATTTCAGCGAGAAGAGAAGTGAGTGGGACGGAGCAGCCCTACACGCTATATAGCTCTGTCCCTCTCTTCCTCGCTCGAACGACTCACGTCAAGCCCGCAGGTCTGCTCCTCTAGACAAGTGGCTTAAACGGTAGTCGAATCGAAGGGTCAAAAAAGCAAATGACTGCCTCGGTGGTCCAGTGGTCGCAGTATGCGCCTGCTGTGCACGAGGTAGTGGGTTCGATTCCCACTCAGGACAAAACTTTGTGTGACCCACAAAGAGTTGTTCTGAGTCTGGGTGTAATTTGTGTCCGTTAATTGTATGTTTGTAAAGTCCCCCGCGACACAGAGCTTGTTCTCTAGTGCGGGAGTTGTCGTTAAAAAAAAAAAACTAATCCCATACATTTGGTTTTTTGACTTTTCGATTGCTGCTGATACAGACAGGAAGGTGGCCAAGGGAACTTCGTGACGATTTAATAGATACGATTTTATTTTTAATAATTATTTTCATATCTAATTTTATAAAACAAGAAAATATATATACTGAAAGTAAATCGCTTTAAGGGCGTTAAGATGTCCTTAACCCCATTTTTTGGGTAAATAAAAACATAAAATGAATGCCGACGAGGATCAGACACTTTTACGAAATGGTTGAAGGAGAGGTACATACTCAATCAATAAACATGGACACGGATTCACTGGGACAAAGTTGATATGGGTTGTTTACTTATCGTTCACATTCGATTTGATAGGTACCATCGACAAAGTAGGTAGACAATCAACCACTCATAACATTATAACCAACGGAATTTGATCTTAACGGACAAAATTCTCGCATAATATTATAAATGCGAAAGTAACTCTGTGTTTATTACCTTTTCACGACAAACAGCTGAACGAATCTTAATAAAATTTGGCAAAGAAATAGATGGTATGCTGGGGAAGTACATAAGGTTCTTTTTACCGAGATAAGGGACATCTACACGCCAAGGGCAATAGATTAAGATTTGTATGAGAGAAGTGATAGTAGGTATCACTCCCTTCATACAAATCTTAATCTGTTTTTATTACAAGTCGTAACGGCAAACATAATGTAACCCAAGATAAGTTGTGTTTGCTTGGTATATTCTGTTGTCGTTATATCTTCAAGCTTCAACAGACTTCGTTAAGCTGCATAAGTAAATTGCTCTTACATAGAGGTTTCATAACCCCTTTCATTTCACGCTCAGCAGTTTACATTGGAGTGAAACCCATGTATAAGGTCGTATATCGAAATTTTGTTACTTCAAATTTTGTTAAATTTAAATTTATACTATGTAGTTTATATCTGCGGCTTCGCCTGCGCATATAATAGCACAAGAATTGTGATTTTTCAGGGATAAATAATAAATAAATAATGTTTTCCTGACCGAATTTCAGTCACGGCGGCCAATCTTTACGGAATCTGCGCGGGTGATATTATAGTGCAAAAGTGTGTGCGCAAACTCAAGTGCAATCTTTATTCCCTCACTCGCATAGTCCGATAGGATCCGCGGCTTCGCCTGCGTATATAATTCCACGAGAATTGTGATTTTTCGGGGATAAATAATAAATAAATAATGTTCTCCTGACCGAATTTCAGTCACGGCGGCCAATCTTGACGGAATCTGCGCGGGTGATATTATAGTGCAAAAGTGTGTGCACAAACTCAAGTGCACTCTTTATTCCCTCACTCGCATAGTCCGATGGGACGGCAATCCGACACGACCGGAGAGAGATCAGGCGTAGGGCCAACGGCTTTACGTGCTTTCCGAGTGAAGAGGGTATAAACACCGCCAATTTCCAAACTCCGGGCATCTTATTTTGAATTTCTTGACAGAAAAAATTTTTAAACTGACCTAGGAATCGAATCTGGGACCTCGTGATTAGCACATATCGACCACTGAGCCACGGAGGCAGTATGAAATATATCTGAGATAAAAAGTAGTCTACGTCTCCTCCCAGAATATAATTTATGTTTTAGCGTGATTGAGTAACCACATTCATTCGACCGTGGCTTTCTGCAGTATACTCGTAACATAATTTTACAAAAAAAACCGACTCAGTACGGCAAGTTGTAAAATTTTCAAATACCTTTAAACTTTGTTCAGTTCAAATGTACCAGTTTTCATTTGCTGCATTACATTTGAAAGACAGAAAGAAAAGCATTTATTCGAATTTCAATAGACACACAATAACAAAAAAAAAAATTATCCTGTGTGGTGTCAGCAAGGGTCGTAATCTCAGCTCTGTGCTGTGGCATTTAAAACTGCAGCGCTGATATTCTGATCAGGCCTTAGTGAAGTCACGGTTAGTTATATAGGTATGTAATTGATTTGATAGAAAACTTTTTATTGTACACCACACATTTATGATACAGAATATACCTAATATACCTTTAAAAACGTGTTTGAGAATATTAGAAAAAAATTAAGAGAATAAATATGTTTAAATAAAGAAATAAAGAAAACACAGGTCAAGTAGGTATTAAAAGCAATATTTAATCTGTGCAATCCGCGCTCAATTCATTCACGTCATTATTTCTTATTAATAGTTGCTTAGCAACAATAATCGAAACTTATCTAATCGCCATCAGTAAAATACTTATTATTGAGAAGTTCAGATGGCCATCTGTGGTCTTCTTCATCAGTTTTACTTCACCAAATTACACTTTTTGAATGCAAATGATTGATTAGTTGTTAAAAATATTGAAATTGCTATATGTGTGCCTATAACTTTTGAGGAGTTCCCTCAATTCCTCATGGATCCCATCATCAGAACTTTCTTTTGATGATAATGGGAACAAACTGGAAGTATGTCCTCTCAGACAAAAAAATATTTTTTCAAATCGGTCAATAAATGACGGAGTTATGCGGTGACAAACATAAAAAAAAAACAGACACACGAATTGATAACCTCCTCTTTTTGAAGTCGGTTAAAAACTCACACTATTCGGTGCGCGCAATGTGCTTAAAAAGGGGTTACAAAGGGCTCTTCGTCCCAGTTTAAAAAAACATTATTTTAACTATTTAGGATTTGACTCTTTTTAGTGCTCACTTACATCATATAAGTACAAGTACATAATATAATGCAATTATATTGTTTTGAAGGCCATTAAAAGTCAAGTACTTAATAACTATTTTTATACTACTTTATTTTATACTCTCTCTCTCTCTTTTGCCTAGCCTTGTCCCTTTATTTGGGGTCGGCTCTCCTCGTACCGCGGCTCGGCGCCAGGACGCTCGGTCCCGGGTTGTCTGTTTATCTAGTTGTCCCCGCTTGGTGTCCCTATTTACGGTTCACCGATACTACTTTATTTTATACTACTTGGGTGGCAAGTAAGCATATGACGCGCCTGATGTTAAGCAAGTTACCGTAGCCTATGGATGCATTACAAAGGTGAAGTTGGTGTTGCCGATCCATTTTTGTCACACCAGCGCTTTATGATGGAGTATTCCTGGGATAGGAAAACGTTTATTCCAAAACGCATTCCTAAATGAGCACTGGAGACCTGTTAATATTATGTTACATTAATTAAAAAGTCACAACACTATTAGGTACATTTTCCATCCAAACTCTATTATAAATTACATAAGCAATGTTATCTGCGTAAATCCCTTTGAAAAAAGGTCATGACAAACCTCGGCTTGTTAAACTTTATGTCAAAGCCATTTCCAATGCACTCCCACATAAAATATATACGTGCTTATTGCTACATCTGACCTTGTACCTATAAAACATAGTGACTTTTATTTATTTTAAGGTAGGCGAACCCATTTCCCAGGTTAGTATCTTATTTACAAGACATGCCTATAAATCCTACTATCGTAAAGATATTATAAACAGTTTAATTGTAAGGATGAATGTTTGTTCCTCTTTCACGCAAAAACTACTAGACGGATTATGATAAGACTTTACAATTATATAATACCAATAATAATACATAGTTCATTTCCAAATAATATTACAATCTACATTATTATTACGTTATATATATGAAAACTATATAGGTACTATTATATATTGAATTCAATTCTGATTATAAACATTTTGTAATCATAACAATTGAAATAGAATACATTATTATTTATTATATTATATTATATTATATTATATTATATTATATTATATTATATTATATTATATTATATTATATTATATTATATTATATTATATTATATTATATTATATTATATTATATTATATTATATTATATTATATTATATTATATTATATTATATTATATTATATTATATTATATTATATTATATTATATTATATTATATTATATTATATTATATTATATTATATTATATTATATTATATTATATTATATTATATTATATTATATTATATTATATTATATTATATTATATTATATTATATTATATTATATTATATTATATTATATTATATTATATTATATTATATTATATTATATTATATTATATTATATTATATTATATTATATTATATTATATTATATTATAAAAAAACACATATTTAAGTTCCTTATATTTTAATAAAGGGATTTGTTAAAAAATTTACGCAGGCAATGCCACGAGAAAATGCTAGTATTATAAATGCGAAGTAACACTGCCTGTCTGTTGCCTTTTCACGACTAAAAGGCTCTTGATGAAATTTGACAACCAGATCTGAAGAAAGACAGGAGACTTTTTGTCCCAATAACCGATACCCACGCGAAAAATGTCACGGGCAACAGCTAGTATAAGCTATTTATAAATGAATAGAGAATACAAATTTTACAAAAACCGACTTCAGTACGGCAAGTTGTAAAATTTTCGAAAACCTTCAAACCCCTAGTCTAACATAGGTTATTAAAACAGGATGAACTTTCATGTAAACTCTTATCTCATTTTTCCTCCCTTTAAGAAGATCTTTTTAATCTGATAATTTATAGCTAAAGTGCATCTCATGACCATTCAAATAAGCCCAAACACGGCTTGATTACATTGTTTAATAATGAAGTTCCGTTGCCTAGCTTCCAGCTTCATCATCAGTTCAGTTCAAATGTACCAGTTTTCATTTGCTACATTACATTTGAGAGAAAGAAAGAAAAGCATTTATTCGAACATACACAGGATAACAGATATAAACAAAAACAATAGACACACAATAACAAAACAAAAAAATATCCTGTGTGATGTCAGAAAGGGTCCTAATCTCAGCTCTGTGCTGTGGCATTTTGTAACTGCAGCGCTGATATTTTGATGAGGATCAGGCATTGCCACGTTGGATACCAATGCTTAGTATGTACCTATCTATATACTGAAACTGCTGAAGCACCAGAATGGTACTTAGGTTCCTTTGGGGAGTGAAGTTTTTGTTTTACATTTTCTAAAAAAACAAAGCTTTAACTTTAAGGTTCATTTTCTAAAAGTAATTTTGGCGCTATAGCAGTTTTACTTTCTTTAAGAAAAATACATATCAACAGTAAAAATGTCAAATTTACTAACTTCATTATGTCATTTAAATATAAAAAAGGAAATCTTAAAGCATCACTGACCCACAACAAGCTATCTAACTAAGATGAAATGACATTTTCCCTACAAAGAAAAAGTAAAACGCACTGAAGTTCTCACCCCGTTGCCTTCACTATAATTATGCAGCAATTTCCATTCTAATGTGTTCTATCTCTCCCTTACAAACGGCAATTTGCTTGCAGATTTTTTTGAGAATGGGAAAAGGTATAATGACGTCACTGTGTAGTGTTGAAAGGGTGATAGTGAATAGTAATAAATCATTTGTTGGATGACGACACATTCTAGAGACGCAAATCTGTTTTTAGTGTTTCGGAAGATATTTAATTTCATTCGTGTTTTTCTTATTTTACCGAGGTAGCAAACAAATATACGGCTGTTGGTAAGCAGTTAGTGTACCCTATGGACTTGTAATATGTGGGGCATGTGTTCTTACTGTTCATCTAGTAAATATTAGTAGAGATATAATATGGTATAGCGGATTGTTTGTAGCAACTCCAATAGGCATGATTACTAATTATGAAAATCTATACTACACGACATCTACGTAGCTACTATTACTAAAATTAATCGTATTTTTACATAAAATAAACGTTTAATAGCACAACCACAACTTTACATTTTAAAAACAAAATTCAAATTTCTTGTCACAACATTGTTAGGTGTCATGGCGTCACCCATTATACAATTTCTGATACAAATCCATGTTAATAATAATAATAATAATATAATAATATTTTTATTTCGGATCAATAATATGTACCCATTTTGTTAGTAACGTTATTAAAACCTACACAACTATGTTAGTAACTAAATTAATTTAATAAATTATTTTATAAAAAATAATTTCCTATAGAGAGGAGGCCTTGAGCACCGGGTAACAATATGAACCTTTCATCATCTCAACCCATACCTAAACGTCCCACTGCTGGGCACGGGTCTCTTCCATATATTTGGAGGGATATTAGCCTACTATACTACGCTGGCTAGACCTATATATGAACCTTTACCCAGTGCTTAATAAAAGGATTGTCCATTTTCATTGTTAATGTGCAGTATATACTTTTTACTGATTCGAGACGCCATTTTTCAGTAATGGCGTTTTACGCAACATGGCGGATAGCTATATTTATGTATTTTATTTTATCAATAATCAAGAAGCTCTCGTAGTTATTATTAAGTGTGGTTCTTCTCAAGGCGTATGTTGCAAAGCAAAGAAGGGGAAAAACCACAGCTAAAAATTAAACACAGTGTAGGTGTGTTCCAGTGCGTGAATACGGACCTCCAGCGCCGCAGTACTTATTTATTGATGCGTTTTTAAAGAAGCATCCTATCCCAGTATTCATCATCTCAACCCATAAACGTTCAACTGCTGGCACGGGTCTCCTCCATACATTTGGAGGGATATTAGCCTCTATACCACGCTGACCAAACGGGTTGATTTCGAGTTTTCTATCTCTTGCAGTGGATGTTGTCTGCCTGACTTACTCCATTAGTCGAATAGAACGGGGTGGTGACATTTGTATTCTTAATCCGTCACCTATCCCAGGGTTACCCCATCATTAAACCCTAGTTTTAGCCGCCAAAACGTGGTTGATAATCCATAGGCTACGAAAACTGCTTACTGACAGGTGGGCCGTATGCTTTTTTGCCACCTAAGTAACTAGTATAAAAAAGCAAGAGTTATGTTGTTTACCACCTTAACTAAAAAATATGTGTCATATCTCGTTCTGAAATAACTGTTGTTGATCTAGACAAAAGTAAATTTACTTTTAAATTTTCAACAAAATATGCAGCGTCGCGTCCTTGCAGCAATCATAACTCATTATTATTTCAGCATGTTGTTATAAAATAACTTTTACCAACATCTAGGAATTACCTCGTTAAACTAGCTTAGTTACTTATCTCTCCCTCTCTTTCTCTCTTTCAGTAATAAAAAGAAGACGAAAACAAGTCATATCAGTAACGATTACCCTACTCCACTTTAAAATAATGCATCCCTAAAAGAGCACTGCAGACCTGCGTTTTAAAGAAACATTTTCCTATCCTAGAGATATCCCATCACAAAACACTGATATATTTAGAAAAAAATGGCTCATAGGCTACGGTAACTGTATGTTTATTCTTTTTTTTGGGATTTACAAGAAAAGTCAGCATAAAAAATAGCTTCCATTTTTGAATTGAACGGATTCACATTGGGTCTACGAGCTGAGATTGAACTCTCACTATCCAGGCTTAGGTTTGTGATTTACTTCTAGTTTCAAACTATTTTCTGACGACAAATTTTCAAATTATATTCTAGAACGTTTTGTTTTTTTTATACTACTACGCGCTGACTAATGAGACGTGTACGGCCGCTTTTTGATTACCGCTGCCCATGGACAATAAATTGGAATACCAGAATACTGCTTTCCTACCTGCAATTATCGCCAGTTGTTGACCCTACACCAAAGCTTTATATTATGGGTTAAGAAAAACGTTATTTTGAAACAGTACCTATTCCTAAAAGTAGCACTGGAAACTCATTCTGGTAGAACTTGTTACACGAATCAATTTACATAACAAGGTCTCCAATAACCCAGCTAATTTTATTCGTGCCCAATTAGATAGTGTCCCGATGATACCTACTATTCAAGTTAAATTAACAAATGGATTCGAAGCATCTACATACTTTGCAGTAAGAGCAACCTGTTGGTCGAGTGGTGAGTGACCCTTACTGTTGTCGGTTTGTTGGTGTTGTTGCCGGAGGTTATGGGTTTGATTCCTATAATAGACAAAACTTTTTGTAAAGTCATCCGTGCACTGAGCTTGTTCCCTAGTGCGGGAGTTGCCTTTTTAAATAATAATAATAAAAGCTACTAAAAAAAAATACGTCTAACTGCTGGGCACGAGTCTCCTCTATCAAGAGTGAAAGTTTAGGTATAGTATTGAAAGATTTTCTACACTATGGTTTAGGTCTTAATTCACACCCTGGCCTAATGCGGGTTAGTGAATCACACATGTCTTTAGAATTTCTTCTAAATAAAAGAAAAAGAAGTACTATTGTGTGTGTATGTAAGTATTTAGAAATACCATAGTATAGGTACAGAATACTTAATAGTACAGTACAGGCTCTGCTTAGTTTATTTTTTTATTAGCTCTACCACATCATACGTATTTAATACATTCATTGTGACATTTTTATGGTTTCCTGAGACATAATTACTATGATAATTAAGGTGTACATTTACGTTATGTATACTTATATAGCGTAGCTTATATAATAGACTAGAATAAATATATTTTTTACTACTTTTCTAATTGACGATTAATATCATAATATTAATCGTCAATTAGAAAAGTAAAGTAGTAAAGTAATTAATTAGTTTTCCGTTTTTATTTAACTTACTAAACCTAAATAAGTTTAGTTAGTTTATATAAGATTTTAATATTATTCTTGTATATCCTACTTGCTTTGGCCTTTTCAGTCCTTTTCTTCAATACATATCTAATAATTTAAATTTTATTAGGTACCTAAAAAAATGTAATGTTCGTTATTTAGTTTATCATAGGATAGGTCAGATTGCCGTGTGTGAGTTGTGATAAGATAATTGGAATATAATTAATCCGCAGCCTGTAGATCTGCGCTAGCAATATCTGGCGTATCACTAGCATGTTGCTGAAAAAAAAAACTCCAAAGTGTTGTGATGGAGAATATAATTGTAATAATCATCCTTATTGAGCCAAGAGCCTGTTTAGAAAACTAAACAGCTAAACATCTAATCTAAATGAACTATAATCAATATAAACCATAATGATTATAGTTCACTTGGATTAAGGTCATATATTTGAGTTACTCTTTACATGCATATTAAGTTCAAAGGATGAACACGCTTATCGGATGAATAAGCCGACCCCAAAAAGTTTTTTGGCCGATTCAAAAATTCTAAATACAAAATTCTGTGTAGGGATTTAATAAGAAGGTCTTAAATGAATTATGGCAGTTCTGAATTCGTATTTTGATACAGATGCTCATTCTTGTAGAGGGAAAAGAAGGATATACTTTTTTAATAATAAGTACTTAGGTTATAAACAAAATAAAGGCTTGCCTGCTGACAAGCAGTTACCGCAGCCTGTAGATCTGCGCTAGTAATATCTGGCGTATCACTAGCATGTTGCTGAAGAAAAATACTTCAAAGTGTTGTGATGGAGACTTTGGGAAAGAAAATGTCTCTTTAAAAACCGCAACCTGGAATGAGTTCCACATACAGGAAGACAATTGTTGACTGCCTTGGTGGTCCAGGGGCCGCTGTATGCGCCTGCAGTGCACGAGGTTGTGGGTTGGATTCCCACACAGGACAAAACTTTGTGTGACCCACAAAGTGTTGTTCTGAGTCTGGGTGTAATTTGTGTCCATTATTGTATGTTTGTAAAGTCCCCCGCGACACAGAGCTTGTTCTCTAGTGCGGGAGTTGTTTTTTTAAACCAAACCAAACCAACCAATTACACCACGATGTGAGGTTATTTGGCTGTGGATTTTTTAAGGTTCATTTTTGCGCCCGCACCAGGGAAAAAGTCCTGTGGAGTGTGTGACTTTACAAACATACTATTTACAGACACAAATGACACCAGACATGAAATAAACAATTACGAATCACACAAGTGGAAGCGGTGGTGGCCGAGTGGGAAAGTAACCGACTTGCACGCACGAGATGCGAGTTCGATCCCGGGCAGTACCAATGTGAATTGCACTTTGTGGAGTTTATATGTGTTCACCGTTAGCAGATGGTGAAGGAAAACATCGTGAGGAGACATGTCTGATTCACCAACCCGCATTTGGCCAGCGTGTGTGAATTAAGACCTAAACCCTCTCTCTCTCTTGATAGAGGAGAGGAGACCCGTGCCCAGCATTGGGACATATAACGGGATGCTATTATTATTTATTATAATCACACAAAGTTTTGCTCCGTATGGGAATCAAAACTAACTACTAGACTAACAGGCCCGTTAACTTGTATTATGCACTATCTCTTAATATTACGAGTATCATGCCAAGCTCAACGTAATAACTACAGAATTAATTTAGTTCTGGACATGACCTCACATTGAAGCAACTTTAGCGAACATTAATCTTCATTGACGTTAGCAATTTGTGCTATTTATAGCTCAGTGACACTCCGTCCATTCTCGTTGTGTACTTTACATTGTTATCTGTGACCTGGGCAGGCCCGGATCTAGGGCAGGCGCGAGGGGGCAGTTGCCCCGGGCGGCAAAGACTGAGGGGGGCGGCAGTCCGGCAAGAAGGCGGTCTAGTGACTGCCACATTTATTTATTTTTTTGTCAAAAAAGAAAACAAATGTCAACAAATAATGACAACAATGTACTTAAATATTATTTGTTAGCTAAATTTGCCTAGGGGGCGGCAAACTCGCTGTCTGCCCCCTATTTAAAAACCTAGATCGGACACTGGACTAGGGTTGCCAGATCTAAAAGTTAAAATACCCGACTAAAGTCTGATTTTTATAATGATACATTTTTGTGTTTTCGCACATGACTTAATAGTATTACATGACATAACTCTGTGACAACATGGTGCACCTTTGTATTGAGAGATTTTTTTTTATACTACTAATAAGGCAAACAAAAATAGGGCTGATGGTAAGCAGTATAGTCGCTAGCAATTATGGACGCTTGCAACACCAGGGGTATCACTCGCGCATTGCCGATCCTTCAAAAACCTTATAACTCCTTTCTTAAAGAACCTCATGCTATAGTCTCTCGGAGAAATCTCATTTTATCTCTTTACCTATTTGTGTTATGTGTTTGACTGCTACATTGTTTTTTTTTGTATTCTCTTTCAGCCGAAAGACGGCCAATATATGGTCCTGCGCTGTCCTTGTCTGCTGCCCGCAGCCGGCTCCAAGTCGTCGGTCCATCTTATTGCCTATCTACGCTGCGTTTGCCACTTCGTGATCGTTATGCCACATCGGTTCCTCGAGCTATATGCTAAAGGCTATTAACTAAAGGAACCCATGCCATTAAACTAAAGGAACCCTGCGGGCTATATCAGTCGCTTTGGTAGTCCTACGGATCTCCTCGTTTCTAATTCGAATTGGCACGGAACTTTAAGCAAAGTACGCTCCATTCCTCATACGAAATAGTGATGTGTTTTGAGGAACAACGAAGAGACCTAAATTGCTGCATTGCGTGATTATGTTCGAGGCAAGCTCTGAACTACTTCCTACATTTGCTTGTAAAATAAATACCTATACAAACATTTTTTCACCTGATGGTAAATTATGCAAAACTCTTAGCAAGCTGACGAAATTGGGTCCTTAAAGCTTATCCAGATCAAAATGATTTTTTCAGTTTATGCTGAAATGCATCAATAAAAAGTTACTGCACTTTTGACAGCTCTACTGCCGTCATCCAAAACGTAAAAATCGTTTATAAACGGTTAGCTGTGACCTCGTAACACGTTTATTTTCTCATTATTCTTTTTTTTTTTTTTTTTTATTTATACTACCAAGGTGACAAACAAGCATACGGCCCGCCTGATGGTAAGCAGTTACCGTAGCCTATGGACGTTTGCAACACCAGGGGTGTCACTCACGCGTCGCCGACCCTTTAAAAACCTTATAACTCCTTTCATGAAGAACCCCATGCTATAGTCTTTTGGGAAAACCTCGACAGGGAGGTCATTCCACAGCCTAATCGTACGTGGTAAGAAATTCCTCTGGAATCTTACGGTACGGCAAGTTTGAGGTGCAAGGATGTGAGGATGAACTCCCTGTCGGTGGCGAGAGGTGCGTTGATAAAATGTGGCCGTGGGCATCATCTCGAACAATTCCTCAGAACACAGCCCATTGTACAGGCGGTAGAACACACACAAGGAGGCGAAGTCTCTCCTTAGACTTAGTGGATCAATACCGCCTGTGAGCTTGGGATCGTCAACAATCCTCACAGCGCGTCTTTGGATAGAATCAAAGGGTCCAAGCTGGTATCCAGGTGCTCCCGCCCAAAGGTGGCAGCAGTACTCCATGTGGGGCCGAACTTGCGCTTTGTAGAGCAGCAGTCTTTGGCCCGCGGTGAAGTACCACTTTGCCCTGTTGAGCACACCTAGCTTTCTAGATGCCAGCTTAGCCTTGTCTTCCAAGTGAAGTCGGAACTGGACGTCACTGGAGATGTCGACGCCGAGGATACCAATGCTCTTGGATATTGTAAGGGCTGTGTCTTGGAATTGTGGAGCCATAGCAAATGGGGCTTTCTTAGCGGTGAACGCGCAAACTTGTGTCTTACTGGGGTTAAATTGGACTAAATTTAGTCGTCCCCAATCAGAGACTCTGGAAAGAGTGCTACTGATTTCAGACACAAGTTTTTCGCGACTTTCATCAACAATGGAACGAGGGATATTTGCGCGGCCTGTGTAAAAAGTGTCCCCGGTGCTGTCATCCGCATAACAATGAATGTTGTCGGTAGACAACATATCATTTATATGCAGAAGAAACAACGTCGGAGACAGCACAGAGCCTTGCGGTACGCCAGCATTGATGTCCAGGCGATCCGAGCAACAACCGTCAACGACAGTTTGTATGCTCTGCTCTGTTCTGCTGGACAAAAAGCTGGCAATCCATTCGCATAATCCCTCGGGGAGTCCGTATGATGGCAGCTTCGACAGAAGACTCCGGTGCCAGACCCGATCGAACGCCTTAGCTATATCTAGGCTAACCGCCAACGCCTCACCTTGACTCTCGATGGCTAGAGCCCAGCGGTGCGTGAGATACACCAGAAGATCACCCGTCGAGCGACTGTGGCGAAAGCCGTATTGTCGGTCGCTGATTAACTCGTGATCCTCTAGGTATCCCAGGAGCCGCCGGTTTATAATTCGCTCCATCACCTTCGAGAGTAGGGAGGTTATAGCTATAGGCCTGTAATTCGTTGGGTCTGATCTATCGCCCTTTTTGGGCACCGGATGCACATTGGCGGTCTTCCACGAAGACGGAACTCGCCTTCTGTTGTACGAGAGTCCGAAAAGACGCGTTAATACAGGACATAACTCAGGGGCACACTGCTTTAGCACCACTGCCGGTATGCCGTCTGGCCCACTCGACTTATGAACGTCAAGAGATAGCAACTCCCGCCGGACCTCACGCTGTGTTATGCTGATTTCCGGCATGGCGATACCACACCACGGAATCGTGGGCGGTACGGCTTCTCTGTCGTTCAAAGTCGAGTTAGAGGCAAAGAGAGCACCCAAAAGATCGGCTTTCTCCTTTGCACTATAGGCCAAATTATTGTCCGGCTTCCGTAGTGGGGGCAAGGACGACCGACAAAAGTTTCCCTCGGCAGCCTTCGCAAGCGACCAGAAAGCACGACTCCCAGAGGGATGGCTTGCTAGCCGTTCACCAATTCTGCCGACGAATTCGAATTTGGCCCTGGCAATTACTCTTTTACTGGCCCTCGAGGCAGCATTTAGTTTGCGTTTCACATCAGAGATGTTGGGGTCCTTTTGAACTCGAGCCGCAGTCCAAGCCTTGTAGGCAGCTTGCTTAAGAAGACTAGCTTCTCTACAAGGCCGATTAAACCACGGTCGTTTCTTAACCCCTGTAACTGGCACGACCAGGTTTGGAATGTAGCATTCCATACCCATAAGTATCGTGTCAGTTACAGCAGTTGTGCAGGACTCAACATCTTCTGATGCGAAGCAAAGCTGTCTCCACGGGTACGACGCGTAAAACTCACGCAGTCCATCCCAATCTGCTGACTTATAACGCCATACGCGGCGCCATTCCGTTGCCCGGGGCGGGTCAGGCAGCGCACAGGCCACAGAGGTCCGGATGAGGCAGTGGTCCGATGTGCCCAGGGGCGCATCCACTGTGATGGTATATCCATCCGGACGTGTAGTCAGCAGAAGGTCCAGTAAAGAGCTTGTATGGTCCTCAACGTCGGGTATCCTTGTCGGACAATCGACGAGTTGAGAGAATCCATAAGCCAGGGCAAATTCGTAAGCAGACCTCCCCGCAGAGTCAGTGGACCGGGAATTGAGCCACTCAACGTGGTGAGCGTTAAAGTCTCCCAAAATCACTAACTCCGCGGAGGGGTACTGCTCGATAACTCTGTCGGTTGTCAGTTGCAGGTGCTCAAAAAGCCTGATCATGTCCTGCTCACCGCTATGAGACCTGTAAAGGCACGCGTAGATGTAGGTGTGGCCGCCATAGTCCACGCGTACCCAAATAATGGACAGGTCTCTGTCTTCAAGGCCATGTAGACGACGACAGCAAATATCCTCCCGGACGTACATACATACCCCGGCACGACGCACAAATACGTGCTCGAGCTTGTACCCGGGGTAGAGTTGGTAGGATGTATCGGCCGGGCAAGATATTTGCGTCTCCGTTAGGAATAACAAGGTCGGCTGTGCTGTTTCGAGGTGGTGGTGGACTGCATTAAGGTTTGAGTGTAAACTCCTGATGTTACAAAAGTCCACTTTTATCGTGGACGTGGGTGCCGCTGAAGAACGATTCTTGTTTTTTCTTTTGGCCATAAAAAAGGGGGTTATGGTAGTTTTAGAGAGTCGCTGTATGGACAGTGCATGGAACAATGCGCAGTGCCTATCGCCTCCCGACAGTGCAGGTTGTGCAGTTTGTGGGCACGGCGCACGGAAGGGCCCCTAGTCCCCCCCCAAAGCAGCAGCCGGGTCCACCCCGGTCTCCTATTCCGGCACGACCACTACTTCGGGGACTTTACACGGGCGGCGATTCAGCCTCCCGGGGCGGAGATTAAGTAATCCCCGGGTTCGGGAATCCAACAACCCGCGGGCGGTCAGCGGGCAACCGTTTCACTAGGTCTCCCTGACCGCCGCGCCCACACTCCGCGCCTACACCGTCCGAAGGCGACTCGACACTAGCTGGTCCCCCCACTGTCACTACAGCAACCCTCCCTAGATGAGCTCTGGAAACCTTACTCACTCGCAGGAACACAACATGATGCTGCTTTACTGCGGTATTCTGTAAGGTGGAGGTCCCTCCCCAGTCGAGCCGCTCAATTCGGGCGAGAAATCTCGCTGTGCCCTACCTCTCTTTAAACTGACATAAAGAAAACACGCTTCCAATAACATGAAATCTATAATTTCATTATTTTGCAAATATCACCCACTTCGAGGAATGATAAAACGCGAGTGGGTTTATATTGTCTACCATTTCTGATTATTTCAATTACTGTAAGAAAACATTACAGTAATTGAGAGAGAAAAGGAGAACGGATAAATCAATATTTTGTTTTAATAAAGTGTGTTTATTTCAGAATTTAGAAGCTAATATTGGTTAATATTGTAGGAATTGTTCTTTACGTTTACGGTACGGTTTTGTGGACATTATTCAAAATAGGTTCACATTAGGAATTTTCATACTTCTTAAACTTCTCCATCGTGTAAAAAGTTTATCTACAATTTTATGATATAAATATTCACCACGTTAAATGTATAAATAAATCCAGTAGTATAATGAGAATATAATAATATTGTTATCTAACAAAATATAAAGATCTTTGTTCCACGAAGTAACTTTGTAGTTGTTTAATTTAAGTGCTAGCATGAGAGCGTAGATTTCAATAGAAGTCATTTACATAAATGTAATTTTCCTAGGTTTTATAAGTTGATCTAGAATCCAATTTATTTTGAAATTACTGTTGGATACCAAGAATTTAGATTGATTGGTTAAGAAGTAGTAGATTAAAATTTGTATTATGGCAAATAGTGATTGCCAACATTTTCCGCCTCTACAGTTTAAAGGCGGAAACTTAGATACCAGTATCAGCGAGTGTCAACCACTCTTAACATTTTAATCTAGTGATTATGATTTATGTTTCTGATCTGTATAATTTAATATATCCTTAGACAATATTAAATCTTGCGTAGATATACCATATTATTGTGTTTAATAAATTAAATAAACGTTCAATGAGTGGTCGAATGGCAACTTAGCGGATCGTACTATTTTGACCAAAAAGTTTAGTAGACCAACTTTAAAAGTGCAGCTGCGGATAGTAACAGAAGTATTGGCAGGAATAACCACTTTCACAAAATGAGCCTATCAAATAGCCCAACATGAAAGAGTACCTACAATGTACCCCATGTATTACAATTTATATCCACTTTTTGTTTCTTTATGCTGATGATTAAATGCAAACAATAATTAAATTATTCTTCTAATTATTTTTTGAAAATTCAAAAAAATATTTCTAACTAGCTGGCCCGGCGAACTTCGTATCGCCATATATTTTCTTTTCATTTTCTTATATACAAACCTTGTCCTGACAACACAAAAAAAAGAATTCTCTCTATTTCTAAATACATTTTACATACATTAAGTAAGTAATTTGTAATCGTAGCGCGGACTACAGCTGGGGACGCGTTGCGACTAGCCACAGCCGTGGAGACTTAGCCACGCCTACAAAACCACAATTTATTTTTGAGGTAGTGCCTTCACTGATTTTTACCAAATATTGTTTAAAACATTGCAATAGTAAACGTTAATGTTTTTCGTTATCGAAGCATTTTTGTGATGAGCGAGTGTTATGTAATTGCAATGGCATAAAGCCTTTTCAGTTAACCTAAGCGTTTTCAGTGACGTTGTTAAAATTAAAATTGGTACTGCTGTATATTTTCTTGAAATTGCAGTGTATATACTTACTATAGATTTAAAAGAGTTAGGGCACCATACCTGCGAGTAAGCCCAACTGAGGAAGGACCTCTACCTTACAGAAGACTACAGCCAAATAATTACACATAGCATAGTTATGTTTCTGTGTCTGAAGTACGGGTCTCCAGCGCTCATTTAGGGATGATGGTTTTTAAAAGGAACGTATTCCTATCCCAGGGATACTCCATCTTAAAGCCCTGGTGTAAAAAACCAAGTGAAATCTCTGTTATTTCAAGCGTTCATAGGCTACTGTTTTAAATTTTTGAGTTGGCACCATGACATTTATGCTTCTGAACAGTGCCGGCCTTAGAGGGGGGGGGGCATGGTAGGGCGATGGCCCTAGAGGCCCTGGCATAAAGGCATTCATGCCTATTGCCTCTTTAAGTTTGGTCAAGACCAAGAACAAAAAACGATCAAGACAAACTAAATCGAGTCTGCCAAATTCTATGGCGCCCGCCATACAATTTGCCAGACTCGATTTAGTGCATTCAATTTTGGGAAAGGAGGAATGGGAAAGGGGCCATAGGTCTTCGCCCATTGGCACCGGTAGTGCTAAAGCCGGCCCTGCTCCTGATATTGCAGTCATCCATAGGCTGCGGTAACTGCTTGTCATCAGGCTGTATACTTGTTTGCCACCTAAGAAGTATAAAATATGTATGTATAACTGTACCTTTCCGTAACACCTTACAATATAGGGGACGTTGCTCGTAAATTTATTTTTTATGATGAAAGGCCCTGATAATTATGGCGACAACTTGCTTTTTATGTACCCATGCTACTAAAAATCTCGAATATACTTTGCGCCAAGCCCAAAAACACTGTCGTAAAATACTGATCTACGTCACCATTAGACACTTTTATTTACATTTTACCTTTGTGTTATGTTCAATAAATTTCGGTTTTTTATTCTTATTGGGTGGCAAACAAGCATACGGCCCGCATGATGTTACACAACTACACCGCTGTGTGTTTGTTATTTGGCTGTGGTCTTCTGTTAGTTTGAGGTCCTTCCCCAGTCCGGCTTGCTCGCTACTATGGTGTCATACCTTTTTAAAATAAACATAAATAAATCGACAACACGCAAGTGATACCTCTGGTAATGCAAGTGTCTACAGTACCTACTTTTAGGCCACCTAAGTAGTAAAACTTGTTGAAGTAGAGTGGGCTTCCAACAAGGGACTACCTGATTTATTTTGTCTCCCGCTTTGCTATGGAGTGGAGTGGAAACTTTTCTTTCTAACTCCTTCTGATTAAATTCGTTGCGGAGTCCAAGACAGTAGGTTTAGTTGTCCACGGGACGCACGAGTGTCAAAGCTCGGTGTATCAGTTGGTTACTCCGCTGTTAATCCTGTGGGTGGGATTGTCCCGATTAAAAAAAAGGGACTACCTGGTGAAGGTTGCAAGTAGCCGATGGATGATGGCCGCTCAGGACAGAATGCTGTAAAAATCTTTGGGGGAGGCCTATATAGCTTTCGGCTGATAAGATAGATAGATTATACCATCCCACTAATTCCTTAAAAACAAAGGAACAATAAAAAAGTTTAGAGATCGAATTTTTTAAAATTCTATCTCAAAAAAATCGTTTCGTAGTCGGGGCGAACCGCTAGTTAATAATATTTCTCCTTTAGTATCTATAAAAGTATTAGTCTAGAGGGCAATTTATAAAGTGTAATTATTACTGGCAACAACTGTTCTTTATTAATACCGAGTATACCTAAACTTAGTTCATTTAAACCTATAATCTAACTAAAGCATAGCTTTGTCGACGTAACTCCTAAATAATTGGATAAAACTATTTTCATTACGAATTTTGATCTGCTAACTTTTAGTATCAGTAGAAGTTTAAGCGACCCTTTCAACACTTTGATTTGTGAATATCAGGACATTTTGATTGATTGGGTAAAAAAGCGATCGTAACCAAGTGGGAAAGTAACCGACTTGCACCTATGGTGTAAGATTCATCTTAGGTGGCAACACCAATGTGAAATTCACTTTGTGGAATTTTTACGAGCTAATCTGTTTACGATGAAGGATTAAAGATAAAGACATAATTTTAACAAAATAATCCTAAAACGTTTATATTTTAAGTTCCATGACAATCAAATTTATCAACTAAAATACATCAAAATAAACAAAAACAATACAACATAGGATGATTCACTAAAATTGATTGAAGATGATGAACAGTAACATTTTCTAATAGCTGAATCCGGATAGAGCATCAATAAATCATCTATTAAATCATTCACTAATTTATTAGGACGCCCTTCAAAAAACGCTGTATTCCACTTCACTTCAGGTTCACGAGGCTTTGTATCATAATCAATATCAATTACAATATTTTCTTTATAACCTTTAGACTTTTTCTTATTTTTTTTTGTGACTGGCTTTTTATATTTATCGTAGTCCTCATCATCGCTGTCATCATCTGATTCGGATTCTATTTCTGTATCATCATCATAGGCTTCTTGGGTAACTTTCTTATTGTCATCTTTAATTATATACGGTGGTTGATACATATAAGGGTCGTAAGGTATATAAAAAGGCATTAGTGTATACGATACAGAAGTTTTGTAGCACCCCCCGCATTTATTAAGTGCTTTGCTTGCAAATGGATGGCCGAACCTATCGTAACCTGGAGCCCAATTAGAATTTATAAGGCTTCTAGTGCAACTACAGTGATTACTACTCGGTTTTTGACGGAGAACATTCTTATTCAATGGTGCATGACTTGTCAAGCTCCTTAAATCGAAATTTTTATCTTTGGATTTATTTTGTGGTTCCTCAAAGTTATCGATATTTATTACTGTGTGCTCTGGTTGGTAACTTTGCCCTTCATTTGAACTTTCGGAATTTTCGGTACCCGAAGGTACGTTATCGTTTTCCTGAGGAAATAGATGTCTAAAGTCAAAATCATCAACGTTATGTTCATTTTCCTCAATTTCATCTGGCTTAGAAAGAAGATCTACAGCTGGCCATTTCTCATGAATGTCTATTGTAGGAGTACCAATATTATTTTTAGTACTTTTAAATTTTGCAGGATTATCTTCACCATAGATACTTTGTTTAAGTGAAAACATTTCATCTGACAGTCTTTGGTCAAAAATATTTACTTTTAAGTTTGAACTTCTTGTATTTGTTCGATTTTCTGAAAATTAGAATAATTTGAAAGTTAAGCAATAACAAAACGTGGATTAATTTAAACAAATAGCGTCACTCCTTATCTTATCGATAATTTTGCACCGTAGACGACGTTATACCGTTGAAATCTTATAGCCGAAAACAACATAATTTCAGAAGATATGAGTTTAATCGAGCAAGAAGTAACTTAAAGTAAGAAAACCCAAGTGTAAGGATTTCCTTACAATGGGTTTTCTTTAATGGGTTTGCACATGATCTACCAATTCATATCGAATCACTTTGTTTAGAATAAAACCTGTCAGGTCTAATAAAAGAATAGAATGAACTCTTGTCTAGTAATGCGACTTAAACAGTTGGAACCAGGCCTGTCGGTCAAGGGGTTAATGAGCCTAAAGATAAGCTTTAACTTAATTCCATTTATAACCAGGACAAATATTTGTGTGATGACCACGATTTTTTGTGTAATTTATCTATGTATAATATGGGTTTAGAAATATATAAGTACGTTTGCCAGTTGATTGATTGGCACAGTTCAGGCTCTGTCTAGTTAAGGGTCAGGTGACCGAATGTGAATTGTCCTTCGAGAGTAGTCTCAAAATATTAAGTACTCTTGTCTGACAATAAGATATAACTAAACAAAATAGTTTTTACCTTGTAAAATTACATGATCATCGTTAGATTTAAAAATTCCATCTTCGCCCGAATTTACCCTTTTTAAAACATAGTTACTTGAGTAGGAAAGACAATTTATTAATATTAAAATATAAAACATAAAACACATAACCAATAGATACAAAATAGTACATTGTAGCCTACGTACTCGTACTGTTCAACTGATTAAACCGTGGCTTTATAGATGTTAGGCCATGATTGTCATTGTTAAATAATTGTTGATATATATTTATTTTTGTATTGTTGACTTGAAATGCATTATGTTAATTGTTAAATTTATTGTATTGTTTGGATGTATCAGTGTTTTGAGTGCGCTACAAACGTATTATTGTGAAATATGCTCCAATCACACGCTCTGTCGATACAAAGTAATATTTTTGTACGCAATATTTAGTTCAATATGGATTCCTGTTATTATTATAGATACAGCTGGAGGCTAGTCTCCTCTTCTTTGTCAAAGAGAGCAAAGGATTTAGGCCCTAATCCACTTAAGCTGGCCTAATACGGCCGATGGCATAAGCGATGAGGGTTTGGATTTTTTCCTCCACCGTTAACAGATAGTTAATCATTGAATTAGTACGTATTAATTCCACAAAGTTAAATTCACATTGGTACTGCCACCTGGAATCAAACTCACACATCATGTGTACATTTTAGATTTATTTTATAATCAGGCAAAAATGTGCGAATTTCGCTATAATTCGAAAATATTAATATAACAACATTTATGTTGAGGTCTCAGGTCAATTTCCTAGTCGGATAAAGACTAATGATTGTGCTTATCTAGTGATTCTCAGAAAGCGCAGCCAAGATCTCGCACGTCTTTTAATCATTTGTGACATCTTTCGGTTTCAGATACCAGGTCCTAGTGCAGCATGTAATTCTTATGACAGTGCAGCGTTACTATCTAGTCAAGAAGTTAAGGAACTCGTAGTCAAAATCAATGAAAGAAGAAACTATATAGCTACAGGCCAGTCTAAAATGCTTCCACAAGCAGCTAATATGAAAAAAATTGTAAGCACACCAACACTAAAAGTATTAATATGCACTATTAATGGAAGTTAAAACTGCGAATGCATTCGACAATTAATGATAATTCCTTTATATATATTATATATAAAGTAAAATTTTCATTCTTACAGCGCTGGTCAACTGAATTAGCGAGTATAGCTCAACGATGGGCAGACCAATGTGATTCTTCTTTACGTCCTGATAGAGAAGACGATTGTAGAGATTTGGGCAAGTAATCATGTTTAGATAAAGCTTGGAATCTTACTTCATAAGAAAAAATAATTAATATAGTAGATATAATAATACCTAATAATATAGTGTATTGACATAAATAAGTTACAATTTGTTGGTATCCGATGGCCAACACTAGACAAGCTGGCTTTTATTACAATGTCAAATTCAAATTGTTGGTGTGTCTGCCTTCGAATTACCGAGGAATTCATTTGTTTAACTTCTTAGGCACTTCGTATTTTAGAACGTGTACTCAAGACGCTAGATCTATCTTAATTGACAACTGTATTTCTTGTTATTTAAATTACTAACTAACGACACGTTGCTGGCAACTGCTGGATGCAAGAAACCAAGGACTGCGCTAAGTGCACTTGGAAAGGCCTATGTCATGTGTGATGATGATGAATGCTATAACGACGCACCCAGAGGGAAAGACTTAAAATAGAACAGGCTTCCCTTAGGTAATGTAAGTACCTACCCGTGCGATAACAGATTTTCCCATGGGAAATTGAGAAAATTCCTCACAGGTGAAGTTGCAAAGTATGTTAATTGATATTACATAAAGTTAAAGTATGCTCTTTGAAGTCGGTAGCGTACCGTCAAACGCTTCTAGCTCCAGAGCCGTGCCGCTAATATCGGCGGCTAAGGGCACGACTTTGAAATTAAAAATCTACTACTACGACACAATACACTAGTGACTTTACTTAAGAAAGTTTTTCTTGCATAATACAAAATACTTTTATAAATATAATAAGACTATATCTAAACACACAAAATATCAAGATAGGAGTTACTTATAAGGTTTATAAAAGGGGTGTTGCAAGCATCCATAGGCTACGGTAACTTCTTGCCATCAAGCGGGCCGTAAGGTTCTTTGCCTATTTAATAGTATAAGTCTTATTTGTGCTATCTACTTGTACCTAGCTTATAGAGGCATCAGAAAAATCCTCTTGGTCGCTATCCACTGGTAACTTGCCCAGAAAACTTACTGGCAGGACTGCCAATTTGAATAGCAATGTCTATTCTTTGACCATAAACTAAGCCAGCTTTCTAAACTATTGAATTCTAATTTGTATTTTAGTGAATGCTCAAGTAGGTCAAAATATTGCAAGTGTCGTGGGTCCGTCGCCTGGACTGAACGTGAAGAGTTTTGTCGAGATGTGGTTTATACAAATATTAGACTATGCCGGTACTGTCACTTATTATAACCAGTAAGTATAACTAACTCTAAAGCTACTCCAAATAAAGACATAGGTAAGCGTAGATACCTACTAGAACCTGCCTTAATTCGTATTACTCAATAAATCTATAAAATATTCAGTAAATAAAAATCTACCTTGTTTAAAAATAGCCCAAGTCTTTATAGGACACAAATAAAATCTAGACTCGAAACAAACTTTATGGTTTGTTTAAACCTTTATTTGTCCTGTTTGGGAATCGATGCCAGTCAATCGAGAGTGGTTCTATATTTTTGATTAAAAATGAGTTACCCTATACTTTCTCATTCATGTTCGATTAAAGATTTTTATCTAGTCAGCGTCTGATGGGCAGAATAGGCATTGTTTAAAAGGCTTCAAAATATAATTATAGGTAAAACACACCAAACTAGTGATATAAGAGGGGATTAAATCAATCAATTCCATTTTACAAGACCGGTCTCTAAAATGAAGACTCAAAGCATGAGGTTTTATTAAGGTTTTAGAGTAGCTCGAGTTTTTTAAACAGGTCGGTGCACCTGAATCTTGTCCACGACTTAAGTTAAAATTTGGTGTCGTTACTTATTTTAAACGTAGCTTTAAACAAGTCGTTAACAGAAAAAACACAGAGACAGACCGTCTTGTAAAAACTAATTTATTTAAATTTTCAGGTCTCGAGATTACAATACAAACTATTTTACACAACTGATATGGGCTGAAACAGAGTTTGTCGGATGTGGCAAAGTGAAATTCTATGTATGATATATTATTTCTAGTATGTAAACCTTCAATGTAGTCCTCCTCCTCTGCTGCTAAATTAAGACGCCGAATTTGTTGTCGGTTGTGTCGCGGCAGTACGGTAGCAGTCCGACAAGAAACGCCTATAGCATATCTGACTGCCGTGCGTTTGTATGCCAGTGATGTGACATCAGTCAAGCCATGGACTCTGAGGAACAAGCATTACTGTTATGTTAGTGCTCACGTGGTGTTAGTGACGTTGCCGTTCTGTTGTCGAATTTTCGCGGCACCGGCGCGCAGCGCCGTGCTATTGTCGCATCGCGCGCTTTGTATAAAAAAATACAGTTGTCCGTGCGCGCCGCAGCAACAGGACGAAAACAAACCACTAAATTTAAAGAGCCCTAAATCTTTAGAACAGATTCGATAAGTTAGATACATAATAATTTTCAGAGAGGCAGGGCACTTTACTAGCGAGCAAGCGACTGGGGAAGGTGGAGGGCCTTAGAGAAGACCACAGCTAAGTAACTACACACAGCGGTGTAGTTGTGTACCTGTGTGTGAGTACAGGTCTCCAGCGCTCATTTAGGGATTCGTTTCGAAAGAAACGTATTCCTATCTCAGGAATACTCTCTTCTTAAAGCCAAAAAAAACACGCAAGTCATGTCAAGTTTGCCGCCCAAGTATTATAATAAAATACCAAAATAACATAGGTGCCTATATGAATGGACTTTTAAATATCGGCCTGTTTTTAGTCCATACATACATACTTGTATAACCTGTTTTCTACAGCGGTGGGCAGAGACAACAAAAACTCATTCTATACTTGAGGAGACCCATATTATTCCTAAGAAGAAATTTTAAAGACATGTTTGATACCAATCCCCATTTAGCCAGCGTGTGTGGATTAAGCCCTAAACCCTCTGCTCTCTTGCTAGAGAAGAAGACAGCCATGACCAACAGTAGGACATATATAGCTTATATTATTATTCTGTACCTATTTTGATGCAGTTTAGGTGTCCTTCAAAGTATATTCTAATGTTTCAGATATACGATAAAAAAGTAATGATAGAGAGACTCGTATGTAACTTTGCACCTAAAGGCAATATTCACAGCAAGTCAGTTTACACTATAGGATATGCTGGAACGCAGTGCGTCAATAATATGGAAGCTGATGACGAATATAAAGGACTATGTTATTATAAAGATCCAGAACTGTGTATGTTATATCACTTATATATAAAATTCTCGTGTCACGGTGTTTGTAATTAAACTCCTCCGAAATGGCTCGACCAATTTTGGTGTAATTTTGTGTGCATATCGGTTAGGTCTGCGAATCGGACAACATCTATTTTTCATCCTCCTAAATGTTAAGGGTGATCTGCCCCTATTTTTTTATTTTTTAGACAACATTTTTTGTTTTTATTTTATTTAGCATTAAAAAATACATACAACCCTTAATTTTCAACCATCTACGATCACCCCCTACTTTTTAATAGCGATATTACTAATTTAGTAGCAAATCAACTTTTGCTAGGTGAGCTGCAGCTAGTTTATTTATAGATTTCTAGCGTTCATTTAAGAGAAACTGTCGTTAAAATAATGGTTTCCTTATCCTAACGTTAATGACAATACAAAACTCTGGTGTTACAAGCCTCGTGGCATAGTCAAATCGAATAGAATAGAAAGCAAATGTATGGGATTTGACGTAAGTTTACGACATTATATCGTAAACTTATATCAAATCCCATACATAAGGGGCCTGATGGACAAGGGACAACGTGCAAGTAATGCCCAGGGGGCTTACTATGACGTGTTAAAGGTGAGTCGTTCAAGCGGGAAAAAGGGATGGCGCTATACACTCTATATAGCACCATCCCTCTCTCTCGCTCGAACGACTCGCGTTTTAAAACGTACTCTGGTATTGCAAGCGTCCATAGGCTTCGTTTCTTTGTCACTTTGTACATGGCACTAAGTAGACAAAAATGTGCAAAAATAATATACCTATTACAAGGAATCATTTAAATTTTGAAGAGAGGTAGGGCACCATACTAGCGAGCAAGCAAGACCAGCTTACAGAAGACCACAGCCAAATAACTACACACAGCGGTGTAGTTATATGCCGGTGTGTGAGTACAGGTCTCCGGCGCCTATACCTTTGGTATTGCAAGCGTCCAAAGGCTACGGTAACTGCTTAACATTAGGCGAGTCGTATGCTTGTTTATAGTATAGAAATACCATTAGTAGTCTGTAAAACAAGCATGTCTATACAAGGTTTAAAATAGTTTAAGGCCTCCTTGACTACACATAAAATAACTTTCTTTAGATGAAATTTTATTTTTGAATTTTAACAGAATCATTACATAGTTAATTTTTCATTTACAATTTAATTTTGCAGTAAATACTTCATTTTTGATTTACTAAATTGCTTTTTAAAGTACTGACTTATATTTCAATTTTCATGAAATTTATAATAATACATTTACCTACATTGTATAAGCTTAGTCTCTTGCTAAGCTAAAACTAATTATCCTAGATTAACTTTAAAAATCATTGATACCATTTCATTTTATTTATTAAAAAAAAATACAATTGTATATAAATGATATTATTACTAAACCACTTTATTCTTAGAACAATTTTTTTTTACACATCTGTACCTACTCTACTACTACTATGTAAAATATTATGTTTTGCCCGAAAAACAGATAGGAATCGCAGTTACAAGCATAACTTTTGGATAATTCGGAATTAGTTTGTGATTTAAAAACTTTATTGGCCTTCGTTTAATGTAGGAATCACGATATAATACGGTGTAATAAACACACTATGCCAAAAGTACGCGACCGAAGTTCGGCAAGATTAGGCCTGCAATGCTATTTGAATTATGCCGAAATTACGTTGCGTTATAGCGTAAAGAATAAATTTCGGTGGGGCGTAAGTTCAGCGGCAACTTATTCTGTAGAGCACACATTATACGTGACTACGTGACTGAAGTTCGGTTCGATTGTCGATCATCCGGGGGCGCAGCGGGAGGCAGTAATGCAAAAGTTGCGCAACCAATTTCTCCCGCGTAAGTTCGGCACTTAAGGTGTGTCATATCAGCCGAATACGTCGGAACGTAAAATTAGCCGCGGAACTTCGGTCAAGTACCTTCGGCATAGTGTGTATAGTGGAATAAAAAAGTAAAACAAAAAATGAGAAAAGAATCGTGTCTCATTCACATTAAAGCAACAGAAATTGGTAAAATGGTAGCTTACAGTGTGACCAAGCTAATGAAAACGTATTGACACTGCAATACGTAGTTCTGCTTTTGAAATAACTTTTAACAAAATTAGAGTTTTTAATACACAGTGCAGTAGTGTAGAGCGCGAGTCCGTCCAGTTAGGTGCACTCGCTCTTCAGTAAACGATCAGCGGGTTAAGCTTCCAAGGGCGCGGTAACCCTATAGATGGGTGACCTATAGTGGTATTTTATCTGAGCGTTTCCGTGCGTCGGAGGGCACTACTAACAATAACTCTGTCACCAGCATGGCCACTATAAGAAGAATTGAGGGATGCGTTTTTAAAGAAAAACAAACATTTTCTGAGCCCAGGGATACTCCATCACTAAACCATGGTGTAACAAAATTTTCGGTTGTCAAGATCGAATAATATTGCAAACGTCTATAGGTTACGCTAACTGCTTAGTATTAAGCGGATCATATGCTTGTTTGCCAACAAGTTGTATAACAAACATCTAGCAAAATATTGTAACCAGCCTCATACAAACAATGGAACATCCATCATCAACATCAACATGATTAATCACATTGTTTGTTTACAGTTAGAAAATTAACTACTCAAAGACCTCCAGTGAGCAGTTTACTCAGGATCCTTAATCTATCAAACGACTCAGTAAGGCACGAAATAGACCCTATACGTAATAACTTTAGACTAACAAACTTCAAAAGGAAAAGGCAAAGAAATCAAAAAACTAGACACGTTTTGACAAGCAATAGCTACGGTAAGCATCCGATTTTTTTATAATCAGAAGAATTGCCTCCTATATATTATTAAGTGGTGGAATGAGCTCCCTGTAGAGGGTTTTCTTTTCTCTTGAGGAAGAAGGAGTTAAAGGTTTTATAACAGGCTTGACAAGTGTTGCAAGGGTCCATAGGCTACGGAACCTGATTACTAACTTACATTGGCCTTTCATTAGTAGTATGATACAAAAATCTAATAAAGAAAAACTACTGTTTATGTTACAGATGCTGCCAGACGTACACCAATACGCAAACAGAATATGAGAAAAAGCCTTATTCACAATATGTCAAGAAATATGAATGACGACGATCACCATTATCAGCATGAGCGAGGACATTCGCGTTTATATCACGGAATCGAAGAGCCTGCTAGAAACGACCCACCTCCTAGACCTATCCCAACAACAAATTATTTTGAAGGAAATAATAACGAGGAGTTCAGAAGATATGACTATACCACTGCGCCAGTTTATTTAATTTCCAGTCCTAATTACAGAAAATATCAACAAGATCAAGAGTGTAGCCGCAAAACAGGTCGTACATCCAGTTATTGTTGCAACAATTACCAATGCACTAGAGGTCATTATCACTGTTGCCAATCTGCAAAATGTCAAAGTGAAATTATTACAAATCCAACAGTTTCTGATAACTCATGCCCATGTAGTACAACATGTCCAACTACATGCCCAACTACATGTACACCTCAATTCCCTAAAATCGATAACTGTAATAATAATTGTAAGTGTATGCCTAATGATGCATCAGGTAATATTCAGTCTTATAAAAATATTCCAAATATGGTACGAAGTGGTAATCATAAGACGACACAAGAAATTTCGTCTCCAAAAATTGATTCCGAGCAATTTTATGATGAAAAAGTGAGTAAAACATTTAAAATAATACATGAAAAAGACAAAAACGATCAATTTCATGAACAGGAAGACGATGAAATTAATTCAAAATATAATTTTCAAGATCGCGACTATTTATATCGTTCCTTTGATTCAAGTATAATAAGAAAAAGACGACAACCTAAAGATGAAATTACCTTAAAACCTTTTTGGAAAATGAATGAATTAAATTATAAAAAGACACCGGAATTAAAATACACGACTCTGACAAATAGAAGAATCCGAAAAACCAGAAGGAACATGCAACCAATTTTTCGATCAATTGCCACAGAACCTATTACACTAAGAAAAGAAGATTATTCTGATGATGAGGGGGAACATGAGGAACAAACAACAGAAAAATACTTATCTTTTGATGAATTAATGTATCTACGAAAATTTAGTGATCATTACATGGATTTAAGTGGCAGAAGAAAAAAAGACAAAGATAAAGATAAAGACAAAGAAAAAGACAAAGAAAAAGACAAAGATAAAAGCAAAGATAAAGACAAAGATAAAAGTAAAGATAAAGATAAAAGCAAAGATAAAGACAAAGATAAAAGCAAAGATAAACACAAAGATAAAGATAAAAGTAAAGACAAAGACAAAGATAAAGACAAAGATAAAGATAAAGACAAAGACAAAGACAAAGATAAAGATAAAGACAAAGATAAAGACAAGGATAAAGAAAAAGCAACTACCAAATCTACCAAAGCTACAACAACTACATCTAAAACGACAACGAAAACTGCGGCTAAAACATCCACTACAGAATATACAGCAAATACTCCCTTTGAAAGAAAAAAACACTGCACTCGTAAACTAACATGTACATGGACAGCATTCACTGGAACGGCTGAAGATGGAGTTCAACTCGGACCTATTGATTTTGGTTCTCGAACTCCGCCTGGATATGTAGATGGATGTACTCGAACTTCAACCTGTACTCGTGATTTTATGGATAGAAATAAAATGGGTACATCATCAGCTGATAATGGTGGAAGTGGTGGAGAGGGCGGTGGAGGCGGTGATGACGAAGGAAGTGAAGGGAAAGGAGAAGATGAAGATTATTGTGAAAAACGATCTCTTAATGTTCATAGGCGGAATGCGGATTATAAAACAGACAACGAAACTTCTACGACCAACAGCTATTATCAAGCACATACAGAAATACAAAATTCTGCGAAAATTAGCGTAACTGAAAGTCTTCCCAGAGTAGATGACTGTAATTGTAACGACAATTTAAGAGTAAAAAGGCAAGAAAAAACATCGCCTACAGACGACTCAAAAGTTATGTCTTATTCTGATCTTTATTATTTGGTTTTAAACAAAATACTTAAATCCAATCAAGTAAAAATTACTAAAAAGTGTCCATGTAATTATGCCACTAAAAATTTCAGCTTTTTATTTATTATGTTGTATATCATCCTTCATTTAAAAGTATACTTTACAATCTAGTGCAAATAAAAGTACAAAATAATTTCATCTGTTTTTTTATTTATATTTATTAATAAAGCAATAACCATACAAAAAACAGTAACGTTGATTTAAACAATATTTTTACAGATCTATTTCGAGGACAATAAAATATTTTATTTAATTTTAATTTTCTCAAGTCAGCTGCAATTTTTTGCAACAAGAGCGTGTAACTCAAATATCTTTTATTTATTTTATTCTTACCACAATAATTTGAACTACAACTCTTGGGCATTTGGTTCAATTCAGTATTCTCTAACTTGCTTCTGAGTCGTCCGTCTCTACGACTTCTCTTCAAGGGTGCGTCTAAATATTTTCTGTCTATATTATTTGTATACATACCAGTATTGAAAGAAGTGTTATATATTTCTGAAATAATAACGAACAATACTGTTAAAAATAATATAAAGCATAATAAGATAGTTTATATTGAAAGTGACTATTTTATATCAGACTCAAAAACAACTTGTTACTCGTCACTTTGTGATTTATGAGATTTTTCCTTTATGGAGTTTAAAAAATTTTTCATGACTCTGTATCCGTTTTTGTATAATTTTATATGATCCGGTGATAATGTATTGAGTGTGCTCGTACTTTCTCCAGCTGTATCAGATTCAAAAATATCATCCAAAAAATCTCTCGTAATCGAACTCATTTTTAAATGTTCTATTTCCATTTCCACATCAGACTGTGCGAAATTCGTGTTATCATAATACACATCGGTAGTTTCAGCGGTGCTTTCATCTTCCTCTTCTGGGAAAAAATAATGCCCACCAAATTCTCTATTTTGTTTCACTTCGGCTAGCTCAGCTTGGACCTTGACTGGTTTCACTACAGGTATAGTTTGAGTATCCTGCCTATATATCTCAGTAGTAGCAATTTTATCTGAAATATAAATAACGCTCCATCACAAATCAATATAATTAAATCATCATCATAATTAAATAAACTACATAATTTAATACCACTATTCCTGAAAATTACAGCTTCAATCAAATCAACTAGTAGTGTAGAATTGACATAATCTCTTGGAGTTGTCATAATTGTAGTAGAAAGCCCTTTTTTACTGTAAATTCGACTAATAAATGCTGCTACATTCTCATCATTAAAAGCAATTTCTGATGGTCCAGTATTACCCGGTGTTGTAGTTAGTAACATATCTTTAATAGCAGGATCACTGTTTAATTTTTTCTTCAACAACTCAATGAATTCATTAAGTAATGCCTCTTTATCGGTAAAGTCTTTGGTTTTAGGAGTAATACCTTCTCTTGGGATCTTAGGATCATATAAGTGAGGAAAGTAATCAAATGTTAAAGATTCCTTGTCAGAAGTAATGTCTAATATAGGTGAAGATATAGCATCAAATATTGTATCAACTACTGCGACGGGCATGTTCTTAGTTGTGTTTTCTACTGTGGAAGATGTTTGGCCTGGAATAGCCTCATCATATACGTCTTTTTCGGTATACTCTTCATTAACAGTTGGTTTGTGTTCTGAAAATCAGGCATACATTATCATTAAAAGAGTACCTACTACTGAACGAATTTCTCGCAAGAAATTATTAATACTCTAAATGACTGGTAATCTGAGTATCATTATTATATGATACGCAGGGGGAAACATGGCATATAAATTTTAGTCACTTTTTCTTATCGTTTGGTTAGTGGCCAACCTGGTGACAGAATTATTTAGATCGCCCATATTTAGGCCTCTGTCGTGATCTAACGACTGATTACAGTCGGAACCGACTTTTAACGTGCCCTCCGAAGCACGGAGACGCTCAGATGAAATACCACTATGCACCGTCATCCATCTATAGGGTTACCGCACCGCACCCTTGGTAGCTTAACCCGCTGATCGTTTACCGAACAGCGAGTGCACCTAGCTATGAGCGCCTCTGTTATTTTCTTATTGATTTAGTCACTGGGACTGGTACGTGATATCGCTTAATTTTAAAACTAAAAACAAAAATACAGACCACATAAGGCTCGATAGTCATGATCACAAACGTCATCTGGACAAGCAGAACAAGGTGACCCGCATGAATATACAGTTTTATTTCGACGATTACCAGCAGGAGCGAAGTTGCATACCAATCTATATATAGTTCTGTATTTTTCAACATCCAAGCGTTCCTGCAAAAAGTAAACTTCCTATTAATATGAATCAATTTTCTAGAATGTACTGTAATATAACGTAAGCATGAATCTCGTCCAGAAGATCCAAAGATATCTATTGCATTGACCCATTATATAGATATCACACATTTTCGTTATTTACATAGAAGGTGGCCATCGCTTTCAGTCTCCAGTTTCTTAGGCAGATCTTCTACTGTTCCAATAAGAAATCGTACTTTTTGCACAATTTCTTGTATTTCTTCCATTGATTTTTTCTTTTTAAACCCTTAAGATGTTTTAACTGAAAACTAAACCTTGGATTGGAAAACAAATACATATGACTATGACATATTTTACTTTAAATTTGACCCCTCCACATCCGACTTCCCTTGACTCTTCCCAAACAAGTTGTGTAAAGTAATCGTAATGAGATTCACCAGCCTCGGATGATCTGAAATAAATATATATCAGTGACTTTTGTGAACTCATTGCAAACGATTAGCGATCCTACTTTGCAAACGTCAATCACGAATACAAAATTCAATGAGAGCGTAAATGAACTTTGAAATACAAATTACAAACATTCGTCAAATTATTCGAAACTTCCTAATTCCTCTGTAATACTTTTGTTATTGAGTTTTGACATTGGCGTGATTTGCACTACCGTGCCTCAGCAAGCCCATGCATCTGTTGGCTATCCACCTGATCCCTCTCCGGTCATTTCAGATTGCCATCCCACTGGACTGTGAGAGTGAGGAAATACCTGCACCTGTCTTTTCCTAGCACTGCTGAATTATAATATCTCTTGCGGGGGCCAAAATTCGGTTAGAAAGACATTTAATTTATAATGCACGTACTTACTAGTAGCACGTAGTACTTACGGTACATATCGAGATATCACTGAAGAATTGAGCTTCAGTAATTCCATATACCATACGTCAACTAAGGCTAGAGGAGTCAAGCCTGGTGAATCTCCTTGTACTGTAGCGATATTTTGACCCACGGATATATCAACTGTAAAAAAGTATAAGTTATAATTTCATTTCTAGTATGTAAATACCTACTATGAAAATCTTTTAATTTTTATTGTATTTCCCCAGGATATTATCTGTCTCCTTGCCAAATTTCACTAAAATCTGTTTAGACGTTTAGTCGTAAATAAGTAACAAACAGTCTGAGAAAAAAAGTTACTTTCACATTTATAATAGACTAGTTATTGCCCGCGGCTCCACCGCTGTAAAAAGTAGCCTATGTGTTATTCCAGACCATAATCTACCTCTGTGCCAAATTTCATCCAGATCCATTCAGTAGTTTTTACGTGAAAGAGTAACAAACATCCATCCATCCATCCATTCTTACAAACTTTCGCATTTATAATATTAGTAAGATATTAGTAGGGATTTTAACTCACTCAAATCTCGACAGGTGTCTTTTAAATCCGGTACACGATGTTTTATACACTGATCGGCCCAACGTTGTGCTGACATTTCCAATTCTGAATTCCATTCCTAGAAATAGGAAAGCCAAAAATTTACTATTACTGTCAAAAGATTTGGATGCAACTATTACTGATCTATCATACCTACATATCTTGACTTGACTGCCTTGGTGGTCCAGTGGCCGCAGTGACAAAACTTTGTGTGACCCACAAAGAGTTGTTCTGAGTCTGGGTGTAATTTGTGTCCGTTAATTGTATGTTTGTAAAGTCCCCCGCGACACAGAGCTTGTACTCCAGTACGGAAGTTGTTTAAAAAAAAAAAAACAATGACACCTTTTCCCCGAAGAGCACGTTAGGTGCCATGTTATATCATGCTCAATGTGGAGCCTACTGACATTTATACCGGGCACAATCCCATTATCAGGCTGATACATGTGTGTGTGCAACGAGGGACCAATCCGGGGATTTGGAAAATAACTTACTAAGGATTTAGTAGTAGTCTTAAAATAATTGTAGAACGAATTTTGGAATTTGTAAAGAAATACATTAAAAACTACAGCCCTTAAAGTGCGGTCCCTCAGTTCTCACACTCATTGCAAACATTTCAAATATATAATATAGGCATTACAAATTCTTTATTAAATGTTTGTTATCTTCTTTTATAAGATACTTACCGGGATCGAGATAACATAAGAAAGAAAGAAAGAAAGAATATTATTTACATAGTGTGAGAACTGAAGAATCGCACTTTAAGGGCTGTAGTTTTTAATGTATTTCTTAACAAATTCAAAAATTCGTTCTACAATTGTTTTAAATCAAATCCCCGGTATGGTCTCTCGGTGCACTACCAATGGATCTTGTAGCACTTAATCCATTGCAAACCTGAATAGGTACCTACTCCTGATTATATTGAATAGGTAGTAGGTATGCTCGGTTTTATGCGTTCGCGCCAATGATAAACTCAAAACTTAACTCAACGTCTTTCTATTATTCCAATGATAAAAGAAAGACTTTTGTTCGCGCCGTCTATAATATTCAAGCTTAGTCTCATAACTAGGGATCGGATATTCGATATTCGAACGCATTTATACCAAAAGTTTACATGTTGGTTATTATGGAAAGCACTTCGTTATCTTATTAGTTAGGCAAGCCTAGAATTAGTTTTTAATGATAATATTTTTAGAAGCGGGTTCCATAATATGTTAGCCGAAAATTAACTTTAGGTAAATATGCATCTGAGTATCAGATCTCTACTCATAACAGTATGAAAGAATTACCAATTTCCTCATGCCTGCGGCTGGTGGTAATGATCTGATTTCGCCAGCAGCTACCTTGTTACGACGACTATTTAATTTATCCAAAAGTTGTCGTTTATCCATATTATTAAAAATTGTTCGTTCAAAAGACACGCAATTAGTACCAGGATCTTCAGACTGTAAGATACAAAGAGTATGACTAAATTTAAGGCAGACAAAAGTCTTTACGTATCTACCTTCCGACGTACTATGTTTCGGAAACAGTTTAATATGGCTTTCACCAGCTAGTACATTGGTGGTTTAAAAAGTAGTAATAAAATAGATACAAAAACAAATTTAACAAAGTAGGTATTAACAATATTTGTCTACAGACTTTTCTTCGAAAAGGGATTTATTTAAAATCTGGCAAGTTTAGTTGTTCAACTACGTCTCAGCAAATTGATGATTGAGTCTAGGTCTTCTCTAACTGCATCAAAGTAAAGATGTACATCAAACTATCAGCCATTGCATCAATTAATCAGCCTGTGTCGGTCTATATATAAATAGGACAACCTGCAGAAACTCATGCCTGTTTTTCAGAGGTATTGGATAAACATTTTTATTTTTTGAAAGTTATTCTATATCTGTATATATCCGTAATTATGTAAGTGTATTTTATTTAATTTTCTATAGACTTGCCAAATTGTCCTAAGTTGGAGACTATGGACACTAAGGATAACTATTTAAAACTATGTTTGCACTTCTTTCCAGGACTGTCAGACATAAACTTTGGCTTACCGGATATTTGCACAATGTATGTTGTTTACTACTATTACAAAAATGAGCACTACAGTAATCTTTTGTTCTACATTGTGTTAAAAATTGTAAAAAGAGCGTGGTAAATAATATTATTTTAATTAACGTCAACATTGATATTTAGAAAGTTTCAGTTATTTATCAAAATTACATG
This sequence comes from Trisateles emortualis, assembly GCA_947095525.1. Lineage (NCBI taxonomy): Eukaryota > Metazoa > Arthropoda > Insecta > Lepidoptera > Erebidae > Trisateles > Trisateles emortualis. The sequence goes on along the minus strand of OX352735.1, from coordinate 7,309,008 downwards.
ATGTAAGGCACTCTAGATGGCCTAGTAATACAACCAATTTATTGACCCTTAGGCACAGCTACGGTATATTTTTGTGAATGAAATGAAAACATAATTCCATTTAAAAGTGACTAAGTATGGGTTTACCATAAGTCCTGCGGTGGTAGACGAAAGGGAAAGTAAAGTGGCAGTGCCAATGTAAATATTTGAAAAATATAAAATGAAATTTATCATCTGCTAACGGTGAAGGAAAACATCGTGAGAGAGGAGAGAAGGTCCGTCCCCAATGGGACATATCAATCAATCAATGCATGCATATCACGAATTTGACGCGGAGTTGTAGAAACCAGACCGATATACCAATAGGTACTTAAATAATTTCAATTCGGCTGTTGAAATTCTCCAACAATTAAGATTCAGACTTTTGTAAAGCAACTATTTTAACACTTTTCTAAAGCTTTTCGATTTTGAGTTTGATATTTTTTTTTTTTTCACAAAACCTTGTTTCCAAACATAATCTGTTAGTTTGACAAGTTTTTATGACAAACTGACAAGTGCCTGACGACTGCCGATGACAGACATTTGACATAACTTGAGTCGTAAATGCTAAAAACTTCAAGTTTTAGTTCAACAACAATAATCGAATTTCAGTCTTACTACTTTTGTTTACGGTATAACTTTAATTGTATCAAGTTATTTATATCGCGCCAGAAACTGATAAGTGAACTGATAACCTCTATCACCTTCATCGGTTTCTAAGTGTAAATTAAGTAAATAAATAGGTACATAAACTTGTTAGAATAATTCATATTTCTAATTTAGATTTTGAGTAGTTTGTACTGCCAAATCAGCAAAATGGAACATCGTTTACAAGCAATGATTGGTCCTTCAATTTTGAACTCTGATTTATCGAGATTATACGAAGAATCACAAAAGCTACTAGATAATGGTGCCGATTATTTGCATTTAGATGTTATGGACGGACATTTCGTACCTAATTTAACATTAGGTCACCCTGTAGTCAAGTGCCTTCGTAATAAAATTAAAGACGTATTTTTTGAGACCCACATGATGGTGTCAAAACCAGAACAGGTTAGTGCTTTTATTAATATCCTTTAAGATTTGATTCAAATTGTTGTTTCACTTCGCTCTCTCTCTCCCTCCCTCTCTTCCTGACTATTTATCCCACATGGTGGTGGGGTCAGCCCTTTTCGTTGTTCTTCTTCCACTTCGCCCTGTCGGTGACGTCGTCTTCCAAAACATTGCATGCCCTTACATCTCTGCGTACTACATTGTCCATGTAGTTTTAGGTCTTCCCCTCGGTTTCGTTCCAGGTACAGACTTTTAGTACTCTATTATATTACTGATGTAATCGGATGGTCTCCTCCTGACATGTCCATACCATCTCATTCAGTTCACTATACTTACAATTTAAAATATATATTTACAGCTAGTTATGGTACCTACCTATTTATTAGGTACTTAAGTATAATAACATTAAACAAATTACTGACAAGTTTTTATTACAACTATCTCACAGAAACATCTAATATGACTGTGAGAATTTATTTGGCTGTGGACATTCTTCCCCAGACAGGCTTAGTCGCTTGTATGTTGTGTTAAAAATTTTAACTTAGACACATTCTTGCTTGATACTGCTTACATAGTTCATTAAAATTTCTACTTGAACTCCAGATCTGTTTAGTACTTTTTATGTGAAAAAGTAACTAACATCCAACACACAAACTTTCACATTTATAATATTAGTAGGATTGGTGGTACAAAATATATTGTTTTGCCGTTTATTGATTATACCTATTTGTTTTCCAGTGGATTGCACCCATGGCTGATGCAGGAGTCAACCAGTATACATTTCATATTGAACCGGTTGATAATGTAGCTGATGTATGCAGAAAAATTAAGGAAAATGGAATGAAGGTACACTAGGAAATACTTTTATTACAATCTTTACTATAACCTTTCAACAATGTTGCCATAATAAATATAAGGATCCTTTTGTGCTCATGGTCACTCTATTGTTTGAGTGACCCATGACACTGAGTTGGAGTTTATCCTTAAGCTAAGCGTGCCTGCAATTCCATTCAGCCTAACATTTTCTTTTTCCATAACAGGTGGGTCTTGCAATCAAACCAGGAACACCAGTGTCGGATGTAGAAAAATACATATCAATGTCAGACATGGTACTTATAATGACTGTGGAGCCTGGTTTTGGTGGACAAAAGTTCATGGAGAACCAAATGACTAAAGTACAATATTTAAGAGAAAATTATCCGTTATTGAATATTGAGGTTGACGGTGGAGTTGGACCTTCTACTATTGACTGCTGTGCTAACGTAAGTATTATTATTTTGAATCCTACTTTATATGCTACTAAAAATAATATTATAAATGTGGAAGTTTGTGAGGATGTATGGATGTTTGTTACTCTTTCACATAAAAACTACTGAACAGTTCTGAATAAAATTAGGCATAGAGATTTATTATAGTCTGGAATAGCAAATTGGCTTACTGTTTATTGCGATAACCGACACATCCACGCGGGCAACAGCTAGTTATCTTCTTATATATAAAAATGAATCCCTATTACCCTTTGTCTTGTTTTTGTTCTTTTTTTGTTGTGTTTGTTATTGTCAGGAGGTTCTTATGTAATGAAAATAGTTTAACCTGGACGAAATTGGAGCGGGCCGCTAGTAAATAAATAAGAATAGCACATGAGTAAAGACCTGTACTCATGTACACAAATAAAACTTTACCAATGTGTTATTCTGTAGGATGGAGGTCTTTCCCTTGTTGATTTTGCTTGTTTTTATGCCTTACTTGGTAGTTGGTAATCACTTTTACTGTACATTCTAAATTGATGTCAATATTTTTGTTATTACAGGCCGGAGCCAACATGATAGTATCAGGTACAGCAGTTATTGGTGCTGCAGATCAAGCAGCCACCATCCAATTACTGCGAAACACAGTACAAAAAGCTATTGACAGACGATAAATCATTCCTAAACAAGACAAATGTCTTCCATTAAATTTAAGCATATATTTTTTGATCTGTTTTAAATGTTTCAAAATAAAATTTTGAACTGTTCTTTTTATAAGTTACTAATCTTTTGCCCTATGCTTCACCCTCGTACATGTCATTTCTCTGCAAAGTTTTATCACAATTAGATAAATGATTTAAGAATACATGGAGAAGAAACATAACTACATTTATTTTTATTTACATAGTTTTATTAGTCAAATCTGCTTAAATCTAGGCTTTTTTCAACTGTAGAATTGTTTTCTACTTTAGCTGTTGGGAATGATGAACTAACTGCAATACCAGTGCCTGAAAAGACTTTAGGTTTATTGGTAGCCTGTAGTTTGTTCTGGAGACTGGATAACGCTATTAGTACTGCTTCTTCAGTTCTTATTGTCCTTGATCCTTGGTTCGGTAAAACATTTACATAGTGATTAAAGAGTAAGCTAGCCTCGTCAGCTTGTATTTGCTCGTCACTTTCTAAGGCAGCTTCAATACCGTGTAGGCCTCCAAAAACGATGAGTGCATGATTGTATTTCAGTTCTTTATCTGGCAAGTCATTAATTGGTGTTCCTCTGTCTGATGTGCCAATAGTTAAATCGTACCTAAAAATAAAAATGTGTATTACTAGATCAAACCCAGTAGAGGCAGTAGTAAAATATCAAGGTAACTACTTAAGCCACTGAACCAAATGTACAGTCTAGCTATTGGACATCTTTGAAATAGAATAACAGTATGTTATGCTACCTAAAATTAATTCAGTATATCTTCTTGGTGTCACCTATATGTGACAAATAAGATATAATTCTACAGGACTAAAAAATATAATCTGCAAAATATTAATTATAACATAAAATTCACTAACATGTACTTAATTTTTTTTATGACAACTCCCGACCTAGCTACAGAGAGCCCTGTGTCATGGGGGACTTTACAAACATACATTTATCAGACACAAAGTATAATATACAGTATTAATGAATTTTAAATACTCCATCATCTCAACCCATAAACGTCCCACTGCTGGGCACGGGTCTCCTCCAAACATTTGGAGGGATATTAGCCTACTATACCACGCTGGCCAGACGGGTTGGAATAGGGTTTTATTTCGAGTTTTCCCTCTCTTTTAAATACTTAGTCATGTATTAATATAGACATTGGCACACATAGTAAGCTCTCATTCAATCTGCTTTTATCTTTGCATCTAAAACTAATATTCCCATTTCTGTACGTTATGAACATAAAATTTACAATAGAACTGGAATTCTACTTGAAATTTTAAAAATAATTAAACATACCCATCTTTATAAGGACTCTGTGTAAAGATCTGACTCAGATTATTTGCAATTCTGACAGTATAACCCCAGTAGACTCCAGTTTCAGCTCTTGGTGTAGTCAGGCTGACTATCTTCCCTTTAAATTTTTTACTACCTTCCTGTGTAGGTAGCATTCTCACTGTAACTCTTAAGCCAGGGTTTAAGAGTTTATCTGTTGATACATCTTGTAGAAGACCTACATTAACTTGAGAACCTTTACCGGGCTTCACTTTCTTGTTCATTGTTATGCCTTCTCTGAAAATAGATAAATAGTAATCACTCAACTACAATATAATAATAATAATTATTTAAAAAAAGCATGGTTCAGTCTTTTACAATAATACAGAAATGAATATATTCATCCTTACTAATATTATAAATGTAAAAGTTTGTAAGAATGGATGGATGGATGGATGATTGTTACTCTTTCACGAAAAAACTACTGAACGGATCTGGATGAAATTTGGCACACAGATAGATTATGGTCTGGAATAACACATAGGCTACTTTTTGCAGCGATAACCGACATCCGCGCGGGCAACAGCTAGTGTAATATAATCTGTAGATCTAGTTAGTCTTCTTGGTTACTTAGTAACCTGTGTTTGGTTAGCCAGCCCTTATTCACAACAAAAGGATAGAAAATATTTATAATATAGACTGCTTAGGAAAGTAAGGTGCGAAATATGTTTATTGTCCTAAGTGTGTAGTATCAGTAAGTGTTTGAATATAGCAAAATATGAATTTAGTTGTGTGTTATGCTTTTAATGTAACTATGTATAACAATATCAACATTTTTCAAAATTACCTGACCCTTACCTATACTGAAAATCATTTGACATCCTTAAATGGTGCGGTGCATCTAAAGGATTCAGTAATCCAGCAAATTCCAAATCTTTATGCAACGGAAAGAAGTGCTTTCTTAAATACTGCGGACACTCCAAATATTGCAATATACGCGCCAACTGAACACAACTTTTACGGGCCACTTTAACACCGTCTGCGTCTTCTAATTTTGATTTCTTCGTGTTCTGTGTATCACCGACATCGTCGAAAACAACTACTTCATCCACGCAAAATACACATGCAGCTCTCGCTATCTGTCCCGCTAAATAAGTACGCAGTTCGGCCGATTGAGCATTCTCTAATATAGAACCTGGGATTGCTATACTAACAGTAGAAATCTCAGCATATTTCTTTTCCCGTTCGACCTCCTCTTTCTCTTTAACTTCTGCTTCTCGTTCAAGTGCAACCCTTTTCTCTCGCTTAACTATTTTCTCTTCATTTCGTTGACGTTTTAGTGCTTTTCTTTCTTGATTTATTTCTCGCCAGCTTTTTCCTGGAGGCTTTGGTGCCTCTGTTTGCGACATATTTTATAAATTATTGTATTCTCTCAACTATAATAAACATAACATAACCAAACTTTCGTCCATACTCCATGTGTCACGAACTGTCATGTGTCATTATTATTATGTCAACATGACGCTAAAGCTTGACAAAGTATTAATCGACTAAATAATTTTTATTTTAACTTGTTACTTAGTTGTACTTGTTAGTTACTTTAATCAAAATTTTAAAAAAAATACACTAACTGGGCCTAACAGTACACTGCAAGACAGCCTTATTGTAGCAGTACTAGCTACAATAAGGCTGTCTTGCAGTGTACTGTTAGGTGGGAAATATTTTCGTATTTAATTTGCTTAACCATAGCTGAATATGCTAATTACTTTATTTTACGGTTCAATGGTTAATAAAAAAAAAACCTTCTCGTTTCTATATAATTATAGACCTGCACATTACAGGCTAAATACAGTAGTGTGTAGGGCTCAATGCTCTTATTTATTTTTGTACTATCCTTTTTTTGCATGAACCAAATTTAACTTAGCTTGACTTTTAAAGACTTAAATTCGAATACAAAAATACAGATAGAAACAAATAGTGAAACGAAAAGGGGTTTTATATTAACCATTGAACCGTAAAATAAATTAACTAACATGATTGTGCTAATTTTGGTATTAACAAAAGTTAGCACAATCATGTTAGCAGTATACAATATTTACCTACGAAAAGTCAATAAAATTATAATTAAATATATTATCAGTGTCTTCAACTTCTAACCGAATTTTATGTGATAGTTGATTTTGAATAGTTTTGGAATATAATGTAATTAAATTCTAAAACTATTCAAAATCGACTAAACGAAATAAACTTATTTATATTATTATGTAAGCATACATGGACAGGACATCACTTCCTTTGTTGTCTTTTTCATATTTGATATTTTTCCTTCAATCCGAAGGCTTTTTGAATACTTTTAAACGTTATTGAATAAATTAATACAATATAGACTTATTAAGTTCTGCAGTGTTAGGTGCATATTTAAGGTAACTATTCATTTTATGAGAAATAACAATAAAGCAATAGGTATATAAAACATGTAGGTACTCAAGAATATACATAATAATATAACCTAACGAAAACACTAATCTGTATATTATAAAATGTAGAATATATGTAAATTGTAATGTATTATAGCTTTCATCGATAAGGTAAATTTCATTATTTCTTTTGCGATTCAGTGTAATTATAGAAGTTTGACAAAAATATTTTTCGAGCATGCGGTAAGCGCGTAGGTACGTAAATAAGCGGTTCAAAGGTACCAATCCGTCCGGTTGGATTTATGTAGAAATCTCTGATAGGTAGGTATAGTACCTATATCATTAAGTATAAAGATGGTCACCTCGCCACAAATGCCGTACCGAATGTTGTGGGTTCGATTCCCACACGGAGCAAAATTTTGTATGATCCATAAATGTTTGTTCGAGCGTGCATTATTCTGTTCGTCGGCTGCAATCCTTATAACAGTGGAAGCTGTCTTTTAAAATTAAAACTATATCTTTATACCTGGTCTATCTATGTAAGTAGGTACCTAAAGATTGTCTTAGAATCTTATTGGAAAAATTTATTTCTTGTCATGCGTCACGGTTGTTTACTTAATTACCTACTTACACAAATAACCTACCTACTTATTGGTTATTGAAGCTGATAAAATTCAGGTCATAGTTTGGTTCTTGTTCAACACAAAGCATAGAAAATAAAATCATTCTTATGCCTAATCACATTATGAATTTAAAATAGGTATTAGGAACCTACAGGGCTGAATTTAACCACTGCGCCGCCGCGCCGCCCCTGGGCACTGTAAAAATAAACTTTCTTATGCCCAATAACATTACGAATTTGCACTAAGTATTAGGTACCTACAGGGCCGGATTTAACCTCTGCGCCGCCCCTGGGCACTGTAAATATGCCACCCCTGTGGTCATTGCAAGAATGTCGGCCCCGAGCACTGTAAAAATGCCGGGCAACCGAAGTTTTCACCACGATGGCAGGGGAGGCAAAATACAAAGCTTAAGAGAAAACATCGTTATCGAAAATAAATTAAAGCGTTTACCTATTTGTTCTCTTACGCTCCGAATTTCGCCGTCCTTGAAAATTATATTACCTATAGATAATATTAATATTAGCACATACCTGCCTAGGTATGTACCTAAATGCCGTCCTTTACTGCACTCGCAACATTCAGATACCTACGTGGCTTTCCACCTGTACCTTCCTATTTATTCCATAAAACTTATAATTAAAGTATCTACCTATAGGTATACATTGCATATTAATAAGTAGGTATCAAAGGTAACAGAAATACCTACGTACTAAAGCTCCCTTATTCATATTTCATCCCTGTGGGCGATGATGATGACGTCCAAAAAGCAATTTGTTGTTGATCTAAAATTAAATTCGTAAGATGTCAAGTAGGGACCCGGATTCGGTCCATATCTTCGCCGTCATTTGTAATTCAGTTATTTTTCACATTTTTAAGGGAGTTAAATTGGTTAAATTAAATGAATTGATTGTTACATGAATCGAGGCAACAGAACTTATGTAACCTGCCTATAATATAGTAGTCGTTAACCGCAAATAACCTTGGCCCTGAATAGTCAATTCACATCACTCAGTCGAGATTGAGCGTAGGCATTTATAGTCTGAGGCATTTATCTACTCACAGTCACAAATATGGTAGACATTTTTTACACTATAATGTCCTAACCGAATTTCGGTCACGGCGGCTAATCTCAACGGAAACTTGCCATCTGCGCGGGAGATATTATAGTGTGTGCGCTAACACAAGTGCACTCTTTATTCCCTCACTCTCATAGTCCGATGGGACGGCAAATCTGACACGACCGGCGAGAGATCAGGCGTAGGACCAACGGCTTTACGTGCTTTCCGAGGCACGGGGGTGTAAACACCGCCAATTTCCAAACTCCGGGCCTATATTGTGAATTTCTTAACTGAAAAATCCAAGCTAGATTACCACACAGGACAAAACTTTGTGTGACCCGCAAAGAGTTGTTCTGAGTCTGGGTGTAATTTGTGTGCAACACAGAGCTTGTTTTCTAGTGCGGGAGTTGTCTTTTTAAAAATAAAGAATGATCGTGCGCTCATCTGTGTCGACACTGTCTTCCATTTCGGTATATTGTATACAAAAACTATACCAAGCGACCCGGGTCACAACCCCATGTAGTGTTGGCAAAAACTTAATTTATTATAATGTAGTGACTTGAAGTATATACTTAACCATCTTAGACCTTGTCACATGTTTGCGAAAAGGAAATGTAATCCAAGATGTGCAAGTGGCGTTACCGATTAACATGCATAGCAGGTAGTCGGTTCTGGGCATATTATGGTCTAGCTAGTGGTTCCACAACTAGGTACTAGAAGTATCAATATTTGCTTTGTTAAAGAACCCCCATTTTACGAGTATAGTGTCTAGAGATAACCTCGGCAGAGAGCTCATTCAACAACAATCGTGTTGAAACTCGTTTCAGAGTTTTAATAATAATAATAATATAATAATAATAATAATATATTTATTTTCAAAAAGGTACACTTACCACTTAATATACTTTTATATTAACAAATCATTATGATATAACATTACAGTGGTTTGTGACTCTGTTAGCCAAGGTAAGATTAAACTTGTGTTATGGCTAACAGGTCTCTCACACTTGTAGCAAAACAGTTATTTGAGCGTATAGTGGAGCGTGTTTATAGGGTACAATTTATAATATTATTATTTACTAACAAAACTTAACTTTAGTTTACATTATATGTATGTATAGTTATTATAGTGTGTAAGTGTGTGTGTGTGTGTGTTTGTGTGTGTGTGTGTGTTTTTTACAAAATTGACAAGAGAATTATTTTTTCGGTTTCATCATAGTTCAGAGTGCGAAGCCACTCATAGACTTTAGTTTTACACAAATACTTAGAAAGATGGTATATATTACAAATTTTATTAACTTTGTTATAAAGGAAATTGCCGAGAATATAATAATGACGCTGAGCAGTAGTTGTTTTTGATTGATGTGTGGGACAAACTTTAAAGAGCCGACGACCTTTAGCAGCATTGGCATCATACCGAAGACTGGTATGTTTTCTTAAAATGGTATGAAGCACAAAGAGCTGTCTCACTGTCAGAACCTTACATTGTGTGTATAGCAGAGCAGTAGGAAAACGGAAAGGTCTGAAAGACATTACTTTGAGAACAGCTCTTTGTGCCCGTTCCAATTTTATAAAATGTGTCTTTGGCGCCCCGCCCCATACTGTAATACAATACGTGAGCACACATTGACATAAAGCATAGTAAACAGTATTTAGTGTACTCGGGTCTGCTGAGTGCCTTAACTTTTTAAAGATAAAAATGAGCTTCCGTACTCGAGAGGCGACGTTGTCCAGATGTGTCTTCCAATTTAACGAGGGATCAATTGCGATGCCTAGATAAACTCAATCAATAATAGTTTTAACGAGCAAATATACATTTGGTCACAATTGCTATTTGGTCTTGATCAAATTTGGCCGTCTTCGCCATTTCTTCCCCTAAAGCCGGCACTGCCTCGTAGTCAGCAGTCAGCACTTAGAACGTCCATAAAAAAACATTCCTAATGACTACGTCAAACCGTCTCGGAGGTCAATGTAAGACGTTATCATATATTTCATAATAGACTTCATTTGTTTGTTCAATTTTAAGTTGTGCTGTCAGAGAGCAATAACTGTGCTATTTACATCACGATACGAATATCGTTAATGGTTAGGGTTGTCACTACACACATCAATCAATTTTTTATTTGACGAGTGGTTTGAAAAAAAGATTTTGGTAAAGTGTAAAAGTGCAGTCAAGTATTCGCAGAGGGCTGCTATCTAAACAGGGCGTCCCACGGCTATGCCACGTGGAAGGAAAGTACATTGAATATTGTAGATAGAACATTTTACTGAAATAAGACATTATTTGAATTTAAAAAAGAATTTAAACTGCATTCATAGATATTTAAATAATTACATGGTTGAACTGGGAATCGAACCCGATACACGAGAAAAATAATTAACTGTAGCTTTATCATACCGATCGAAAGGCTTCATCATAAATAAGGATTATTTTTTGCTAAATAACTTAGTGTCAGAAATAACGACACGACACTAAAATACTCTGCAGTTTTTTGTGACAACCCTTATACAGTGGTAAACAAGATTGTTATTGTTATCAGGAACCCCTGCATAAGGTCAAGAGTAAGAAGTAAATATAAGCTCGGAGGGGAACAATCGTCTTTTGTACTCATTATATTATAGCAATTCAAACGGACAACATGGCAGCCAATGGAAAATTAGGTAAGTGACGTCATGAAATTTAACCAGAAGTTTTAGGTCATATTTAGAGCTTTGTAATAATTAACTAATAGTTAGATTTTTTCCCTCAGAGTAGCTATAATAAGCTTATATGTAGGTAAAGATTTTCCTCGGTGGCGCAGTGGTGGCAGCGTAGGTACGACTGCCGTAAAGAGGTCCCGGGTTCGATTCCCGCGTATTAAACTTTTTTTGATGAAAAGTGCTCAGTATCAGCCTGGAGTCAGGAATTGTACTCGGTATATGGAAAAAGACTTTCCCCCTTTAAAGGGACTTAACATTGACAAAGCTTTCGAAACGTGGATGTAACATTTCTGCCTACCCCTTCTGGGCAAAAGTTGTGATGCTTGCTTGCTTTTCTTCGCACCCGCGGTGAGAGCCGTCGTAACGCGACGCACGACGGCTGCGTTCTACAAGTAACTGCTGCTCAACTCTCTGTGGTGCTCAAAGCTACATTCGGACACGAATCAGGCACTGTGCCTACTCGCTCTTTTAGCTCATCTTACCATGAAAGGTTCAGATCTTCAGTCTGACATGCACCGCGGTAAAAACCCGCATAAACTTGATTCATATACTTACAAATATTATATACTTCGGATATTAACACGATGACGCTTTATTCACTTCTTCTTCTTAGCGTGTCGATGGCAATCTAAATTGTGTCAGCCCAGAACCTAGCTACGAGTTTTGCATTTTCAGTAGCGTCCATAAGCTCTTCTAAGGTGCAGGTATCAGGGCATGCGGGACATGATATCAAGTGCCCCATGGTTTGTGGCTCAGCACCACATTTACACTCCAGGTTGGAATCGTCTATAAATCCCCACCTGAGCAGGTTTTCTTTGCTTCGACCAACCTGAGTCCGAAGTCGGTTTAAAGACTTCCAGGTCAGCCAAGGTGTCTCATGTCCAGGTGGGAGATTTTCGGAGGGTGGGACAAATGGGGTAGGTAGAGAAGCACTTTCTCGCCACAACCTAATTCTTTATTCACTTATAGATTGCTTGACGTTCCGATCAGGTTACACCGGCCGTTGACACAAGCGGATTGGTAAATCTAATTCAGATTGTCATTGTCAATAATGCATGATCGCATCTATTTCCAAAGTATATATCGTATGTAAGCGGTAAGATTGAGTCTTCTGTCAGAAAGAAGTCTGTACTAAAAATACATTTTTTATACTAGGTACTTAGGTGGCAAACAAGCATACGGCCCGCCTAATGTTAAGTAGTTACCGTAGCCTATGGATGCTTGCAATACCAAAGATATCACTTGCGTGTTGCCGTCCCATTTTTTTACACTACGGCTTTAAGACAAGGTATCCCTAGAATAGGAAGACGTTTCTTTCAAAACGCATCCCTAAATGAGCGCTGGAGACCTGTATTCACACACAGGAATACAACTCCGCTGTGTGTAGTTATTTGCGAATATATTGAATTAAAAATAATTGTACTATATAATTCGTTTACAGCTCTTCTCAGCGTATCAGACAAGGCAGGACTCCTGCCCTTAGCCAAATGTTTGTCAGAGATTGGTCTCGGCTTGGTTGCCAGTGGAGGTACGTCCACTGCCCTGCGCAATGCTGGCTTCAATGTCACAGAAGTATCGGACATCACCAAGGCTCCTGAAATGCTCGGTGGACGCGTGAAGACCTTGCATCCAGCTGTACATGCTGGAATATTGTCTAGGTTTGTGCATATTAATAAAGTAGGTAAATATTTACCACAGCAAGGTAATTTTATTTGCCTTGTTGGTTCTGCGGCATAAGTGTCAGGTTATGTTTAAGGCTGATCGTGATGTCTTGAGTTGAGTATGATTTCCAGGTTGTACAAAGTGTTACCTATTGGGTTTTTTTTTAGAAAATTCTTAGTGCCCTATTACTTAACACAAAAAATCCTGCGTAGTTAGCTTAACTCCGTTGACACTGGCTGTAGGCGAAATCCAGTAAGGAGCACACAAAGATTACCAATCTGACTTTTAACTCGTTAATCGTTATGTCCTACTGCTGAGCAAAGGTCTCCCTCATGGTCTTCCACACCTGTATCGGATTAATGGAAGGAAATTATATTGCAGTACCGTTTCGTAAAACAGACATTAGTTCGGCAAAGCTCAACTACTAAGTCGTTACGGGTGTGTGACGTCACAAATCATTAGTGTTTCCTCTAATTGACAATATTAGTTTATTAATATTAGAATGTTTGTAACTTCGTACATTTTCAAGCACCTAGAATTTTTTTGTTTTCATTTTTCGACATAAATTGGCATGTAACTTCGTACATTTTCAAAAAGGTCATATACGGTACCTATTACACAGTTATAATAATAACAACCCATATAATGCTGGGCACAGGTCTCCACTCCTCTATCAAGAGAGCAAAGAGGTTTACACAGTTAAACATTAAATATTCCTTTGCAGAGTCACGGATTCTGACCAGGAAGACATGAAACGCCAGAAGTTCGATATGATCAGCGTTGTTGTATGTAATCTGTACCCGTTCGTCCAAACTGTGTCTAAACCCGGTGTCACCATTGCTGATGCCGTCGAAAACATTGACATTGGAGGCGTGACGTTGTTAAGGGCTGCTGCTAAGAACCACGACAGAGTCACTGTTATCTGTGACCCTAATGATTACGATAAAGTTATTGAAGAACTTAAGCAGACTAAAGACCATCAGACTTCTTTGGAAACTAGGTAAGTAATAACAATTAGAAGCCATGCAGCACTGTCCTTATAGCGGTTCATTTTCGATGTTGATTTCAAATTCGTTAGATGTCAACTTTACTACTTCACTGTAGGGTTGTCTGCTTGAAATTCAAATTAGCACAGGGTGAATTTGTTACTTGGGTTACAAAAAATATTGTTCATGTCTATGTTAGATAGCAATGAATTAAGGCATATTATAAGCGAGCAAGCCTATTTGGGGAAGGACCTCAACATTAGTTCGTCCAGAAAAAACACAGTGGTGTAGCTGTGTTTCTAATTTCCTATTCGGAGTACAGCCTATTCGGAGTACAATTCTCTAGAGCACATTTATTTGGATCAGCAACACGCAAGTGATACCCCTGATATTGCAAACTAGTGTCCTTAGACTGCGGTAACTGCTTACCGTCAGGTGGGTCGTACGCTTTTGCATCGGCTTCGTTTGCCACCTAAGTTTTAAAAAAGGGGCAATTAGAAATACCTAAGTAGTAGGTAATTAAAAAATAAAAGTTTTGATTTTACATTTTATTGACAACCCTGATGTTTTGTCCGTTTAGAATACTTTTGTTGTGTCTATAGATAACATTCTTTTATTCAAACTCACATTTACTCAGTATGCAATATTTATTAACAGGTCTTGCTCTATTCAACATAATTGGAAATTGTCTCAGGTAAAATAAATCTTTTAATGGATTCTCGTTGTCTGTATTATTTTGTAGATGTGTTTATTTAATATGTAATACTTTGATTTAGCTCCTACCCGTGGCTTCGCTCGCATAGTATAGCATACAAGGACATACCTAGTTTTATTTTCTTTTAATTAGTTGGGCTTTGGCTTGTTCCTTAGTGTGGGAGTTGTCTTTAAATTATTTGGGACATTAAACATTTATTATACATAAGGTACATTGTTACATACATATCATCACGCCTGTTCCCAGTGGGGTAGGCAGAGACTACAGGTAGGTACATTGTTACTTAAAGGTAAAATAGTTATATAAGTACACACAGTAACGGAGTTGGCTGTACAGGGCCAATTAGTTTTTTAAGAAAACCATTGTTTATATTTCTGTGGAATTTGGTAAGGGTGTACAATTAGACTAAATCTACAAATAAAAATACATTTCACACAAATGCATACATTGATTTTCCTAAAAAAAATAATCTTCAAATACTTGGAGCCCTGTACAGCCATCTCCATTGCCCACCGTACATAATATGTGTGTACAATTGATCAAAAAGCCATGGGCGTGGTAAGAAAATTAAAATATTTAACTAATTATGTAGCTTTTAGTTCTAAGTCATAAAAGAACAAAATCCTTTATTTTTATTTTTTTTATGAATGATGATGAATGAAAATGAATTGACAATAATTAGAATCTCAAGATTTTTTTGTAACCAAACAAACAAAAAGATTTGTGGTAATACATTTGTTGTATTTTTAGAAAGAGGCTGGCATTGAAGGCTTTCACACACACATCAGAGTATGATCTCGCCATCTCAGACTATTTCCGCAGACAGTATTCAGCTGGAGAAGCTCAGCTTACACTTAGATATGGTAAGTTATTTTTTTTTTAAACAACAAAGAAGGCAAACAAGCATATGGCCCGCCTGATAGAAAGCAGTTACAGGCTAGATTCCACAACCTAATCGTACCTATGTGGAAGGAAATTTCTCTGAAACCCAGTTTTACTATACAGCACGACAAAGGTTCTAAGATGTAAGGATTTCTTATTTTATTGTTTGGTCTAATGATTAGTGGTGCACAAACGTTTGGTTGATACAAAAAAAACAATGTTTTATGATTATGATTAAGTATTATGATTTCATTGTGTACTTTTTCCTGCAAAATTAAAATATGGGTCGTTTAAATATCCAACTTTAAACAATTTTCATGCATTATTAGGACTAGAAATAACATAGTTTAAAAATACCCGAATCTGTTACTGATTATGAACGAACTACTTTCAAGTTTCGCCTATACCATAAAAAAGGCTGTATATATAGGTACACTATTTTATTGATGTCTATCAACAATTTAAATCCAACTAGATAGTATAATAAATCCATACTAATATTGAAAGTTATATATAAGACAATAACAATAAACTTTTTCTCATTTAAGTTAATCGTTATTGTCTTATTGCGACGGAATTAAGGACACTAGCCTCTACGACACAGGGAATCAATCAATCAGTCAGTCAAATCCACAGAAATAGATCGAGATAGAACGGCGAAGTAGGCGTGGAACGCGTGCCACTACCTAGTACTAATGTGCACACTTCACATATATTTCACATCGAGCATCCTCATTACGCCGTGCGACTCTTATAACTGCGTTCGGGACGTACAAAATTATTAAAATCTACAAAAATATGCCGTATTGCTCCGTCGCAAATTGTAAAAATCGAAGTAGTAAAGTAAACACGAAGAAAGCAGGCATTTCATTTCATCGGTAAGTGTTTAAATATAACTAAAAACTAAGTTTTACGAGAATCAAAATTATTATTTCACCTTTACCATGTTTGACAAGGACGATCATAAATTATTTACTTTTCGTTAAGCTTAATATCCATTACTTTCGCTGTACAATGTTCTTACTCATAACCATTAATTGAGCGCGCAACGAACATCGAAACAAATGAGATTTACAATATTTCTAAATCGGTAATGAGACGGCAGTCCTTTGCTGTGATTGGTTGGTCGTTTGGTTGGTCGTCGCATCGAATGCGCTAGAGATTGAAGCAACGTGTCGTCACAGTCGTTGTATTTATCGATAAACAAATTATTTATACAAAGAACACATGATCTTAGCTCATCTGTTTATTTATTATATTACGTAACATTTTAAATGAAATTGGTTTTAAGCATGTATTACATCGATTTTCAATAATAAAGTTATTTTATGACGAAAAACTATAAATTTACTTTATAGTTTTTCGTCATAAAATAACTTTAGGCAACTTTAGTTTAAAATTAAAATCCTTTTAATTTTGACAACGTAAATTAAAGTAGGTATATATACCTACTATAGATACCTGTTTGCCATAGAAACATAACGTAAAAGCGCCCATACTTTTTTGGCATAGTCATCATATTAAGGAACTTTTAAAAATTGTTATTTAAAAAAATGAATTGGTAATGTAACTTATCTAAAATATGTAGTTATATTTGTTACTTATCTAAAACATTCAGTTATATTTACGTTTTAATTAAAGTAATGAGTTTTACTTTTATATCATTATACCTTAATAAAATTTAAGTAATAACACGTAATTAATTGTTTTCATTTATGTATGACAAAAAATACAATTTATTAAGTAAAAATAAATAGGTACTTCAACACCCCACGTTGCATAGATGGCTGTCGATAATTGGGTAAATGTGTCTCTTCACTACGTCGGGCTCGCTTAAACTGGTTGACCCGCAAAGTGGGTGCGGCTTGTTGAAATAGTGGCACGCGCGAAATATATGCAGAAATGTGTTTATCACCATTCTATCTCGATCTATTTCTGTGGTCAAATCAATCTTGTGTTGTGGACTAGGGAACCTAACTTATAAATTGTGACTTTTTAAAGACAATAAATAAATAAATTATAAACATGCCGTAACATAAGATTCCAGAGGAAATTCTTACCACGTACGATTGGCTGTGGAATGAGCTCCTTGCCGAGGTTTTCCCAAGAGACTATAGCATAGGGTTCTTCAAGAAAGGAGTGATACGGTTTTTGAAGGGTCGGCAACGCGTGAGTGACACCCCTGGTGTTGTACGTCCATAGGCTACAGTAACTGCTTACCATCAGGCGGGCCGTATACTTTTTTGCCACCTTGGTAGAATATAAAAAAAGTAACTGTTTGTTTTTCTCTGTATTTTAAGGTATGAACCCACACCAGAAACCAGCTCAAGTGTTCACAACCCGCGACCGCTTGCCGCTCACAACACTGAACGGTTCCCCTGGGTTCATCAACCTGTGTGACGCGCTTAATGCTTGGCAACTAGTTAAGGAGCTGAAAGAGGCCCTCGGTCTGCCAGCTGCTACCAGCTTCAAGCATGTGTCACCTGCTGGGGCGGCTGTAGGAATACCCTTGACTGAGGAAGAGGTAAAATCTTTTTAATAATTCGATCAACTTAAAATTGATTATTTTATGATTTTGTACATGTTATTCAATGAAATTATAGTAAGAAAGACGTAGATGTTGAACTAAAGCGCAAATTTTTTGCCTACAAACGGCGCTAATTGTAGTTATTTGAGTTAAATCAGCTAATAGCTACCTCTTCCTGTATTCATGATCCGTACCTATTATACGTTTATGATCCGTATTATCTATCGCATTCATACTTGATTTTTTAACACCGTCCTATGAGAGTACGCGTAATAATAACGCAACATAACAATACGCCACGCCGCGCCGCTTAAAATGAAAATAGCTTATCTTTCTTTAAATATCATTGATAACATTTCTTATTATAGACAAAAAAAAACATTTTGTTACAATTTTTGTCAATTATATTACCAAATGTTTTATGTATTATTCTCGTCGACTTTTGTCAATCAAGGCAGTCTTAAAAATACATTTTGTTTGCGCAGGCATCTGTATGCATGGTAGCAGATTTACTACCGCAGCTGACCCCAGTGGCGTGCGCGTACGCAAGAGCACGTGGTGCGGACCGCATGAGTTCGTTCGGTGACTTCGTGGCCGTGTCAGACGTTTGTGACGCCATCACCGCCAGGATCATATCTCGCGAGGTGTCTGATGGCATCGTCGCCCCTGGGTACACACCTGAAGCTTTGGAACTGCTCAAGAAAAAGAAGGGAGGCAGCTATTGCGTTTTGCAGGTAAAAGATGATCGTCATCTCAGCTGAAAAATGTTCCACTGCTGGAAATAGGCCTACCCCAACGATTTTAAAGCATTCGGATCTGAGCTGCCCTTATGCGTCCACTGCCTGCAGCCTTGAACAGGTCATCGGTCCTCCATGTTGGAAACCTGGGACTCCACCATGATGTCGATTTTGATTTGAAATTGGTCATGTTAACTCTATTACCTAGTCATAAGGTTGTCTTTGTTCGTTATTCTAATTAAGATCGAGAATAAATAGCTACAATAACGTTATGATACAGCCCCTGCTCACGCTGCGACTTCCAATTCATTGTCACCAAAACCTTTCTGCCATACCAGCCATAGAATGAAAACTAATAAATCCATAAAATTCTAGATGGATGCCAGTTATGAACCGGACCTTATGGAACAGAAGACGATCTTCGGTCTCACTCTTGAACAAAGAAGGAACGACGCTAAGATTACAGCAGACTTGTTCAAGAGTGTAGTTACAAATAAGAAGGAATTGCCGGCGAATGCCGTGAGAGATCTGATCGTGGCCACTATTGCGCTCAAGTACACTCAGAGTAACTCTGTATGTTACGCACGTGATGGACAGGTGAGAATTTGTTTTACTTATATACTACTTGGGTGGCAAACAACATACGGCCCGCCTGATGCTAAGCAGTTACCGTAGTCTATGGACGCTTGCAAAACCAGAGGTATCACTTGCGTGTTGCCGACCCATATTATTACACCAAGGCTTTATCCCTGAGATAAGAATACGTTCATTTCAAAACGCATCCCTAAATGAGCGCTGGAGTTTTGTACTCACACACAGGAACACGGCTACACCGCTGTGTGTAGTTATTTGGCTGTGGTCTTCTGTAAGGCTTGCTCACTAGTATGGTGCCCCACCTCTCTTAAACTTTTTTTAGGATACTATATCTTGCCAACACGCAAGTGATACCTTTGGTATTGCAGGCGTCCATAGGCTACGGTAACTGTTAGCCATCAGGTGATTCATATGCATGTTTGCTGCGTAAGTAGTTAAAAAAAGTAACTGTAGTAAAATCATCGGGTTTGACCGAAGTATTAAATATTTACCAAATATCTATAAATATCTTCCAGGTGGTAGGTATCGGCGCAGGTCAACAGTCCCGTATCCACTGCACGCGGCTGGCGGGCGGGAAGGCCGCGTTGTGGTGGATGCGGCGACACCCTAGAGTGCTCGCCTTCCGCTTCCGACAGGGGGTCACCAGGGCTGTGCAATCTAATGCTATCGATAACTACGTCAATGGCACTGTCGGTCAGTATACTATACCTACACTTCCATCTCAGCCGTAAGAAGTCCACTGCTGGACATTTAATACAAGAAAGTCAGCTCTAATGTTGTGGCCTGAAGTCTGGACCACAACGCTGGTATTCTCGCAGGTCCTTTAATCTAGACGAACTACACACAGCTGCAATGCTGTGTAGCCTTCTATCGCATGGGATGGTTCGCTGGGACCTCTGTCGCACGTATTCACTCGCAGCAAAATTTCACTTTTTAAAACTCGGCAACCGGAATTCTGGACTGATTTTTCGCAGGCAACCCTATACCACAGTGTTCGTAATGGAATAATCTTTATTTTAATTTAACTTTAATTCATTAACCAGACCGGTGCAAGTTACTATTTTCGATATACCTGTTTATACCTGGCAACCCAGTGTTGTGACGGGAAAATGATAGGCAACCTAACGTTTTCATATTCTATGGGCTTCATACTTTTGATTGGTGTGGAATTTGTCTATTAACCACACCGGTGAAATTTAAAAAAGAAAAAAAATTGTTAATTAATCATATTCTGGACTGAAAATCTTTAGGCAACCCATTTGCCATATATTTATAGACATATTGAATATAAAATACTTCTCATCCATTAACCAGCTCGGTGAAGGTCGTTCTATAGAGGGATCCTGTAATATAATAAAGGTCGCTGGGCCGGACTGGATGCGAAAGGCGGAGGACCGTGTGCTGTGGTCCGTGTTGGGAGAGGCCTATCTCCAGCAGTGGACTGCGAAAGGCTGATTTAGTGACTGTTTAATTGATGTAGGTATATACTAGCACCATACTAGCAGCCAAAAATCGATTAAGAGGACATTATTACACGGAACACACATGAATGCATACCACACAAGGTTTAGTTTAATAGTAACTAAGTTGCCCACAAAACCATACGTGCGGTGAAACTTGCTCGAAACTTCTATCCATGTACACACGGCAACGGAGATAACTGTACAGGGCCGGTATATGAAGATTAGTTTTTTAAGAAAACAAATGACTGCCTAGGTGGCCCAGTGACCGCAGTATCTGCTGTGCATGAGGTTGTGGGCTCGATTCCTACTCTACAGAGGACAAAACTTTGAGTGACCCACAAAGAGTTGTTCTGAGTCTTGTTGTAATTTGTGTCCGTTAATTGTATGTTTGTAAAGTCCCCCGTAACACAGAGCTTGTTCTCTAGTGCGGGAATTGTCTTTTGAAATAAGAAAAAAAAAAGTATATATTTCTGTGGAATTGGGTATCAGTGTATAATAAGACTAAACCTCAGACTAATAGAATAAGATAGACGGAGCGTGTAGAACAAATCTTTGAAGCCACAAAGCGCTGTCAATGTCGTGTGACGTGGAAAACGATGTTGCCAGCAAATGAAATACTCCCAACAAAAGTTGAAACAAAACTGTTAACTCGTGATAATAATATGCAATATCAATATTAAAAATTATACTTCAAATTGTTTGTTTAAATAATGTTATTATTTATAATTATTTTACATTAATATTTCAAAATAAATAGGTAACAATAAACACTAACTACATGCTTTAATTTCAGACGAATAAAATAAATCTTTTTAAATATAACATCATACATCTTAGCATTATGTTACATTAAAAAAAGGTTTCTGTTAACAAACATATCAAGACAAAATACAATATTATATTAAAAAAACAAACATAAAATACAAAACATATTACTCGTAAAACAAAACTGGCAAAAATTGTATCTAAAAAAATGTATATATATGGTGTATGCTTGTTTACTATCCAAGTAGTATAAAAAAAATTAAATATTTAGCGGCAAGCGGTAAGAACAAATTTTGTTCATACCGCTCGCCGCCGCCGCTCACAGCCGTGGTTAGGATGTAAATACTTTTTTTTAAATAAATCATAAACCTAACATATCTACTTATTTTATGAATTTAAATGATCAATTATATTATTATTATATTAATATTAATTGATCATCATCTGAATAACATAGAAAAACATTATCTAAGTACCTACCTAGGTACCTCTTAAAATCACTACAAAAATACGGAATTACTCGCTAAATGCAAACAACAATTTCTTTTTTTTTTCGCGTGGATCTCCAACTATCATTCAGATTTATTTTAAATAGTATATCGATAGACTGATTAATATTGTTTTATATTCCCACTAACACGTTGCAAAATATTTTAGGGAAAAAGATATGCTAAGAATGGCAACACTGTAGAACATGGTAGAGGTTTTGTGTTCCTAGTTTGTGTAACTAAAATATTTACGAAAACAATAAGAAATCTATAATGTTAAAATTATTTACCTATGGAACGATACTCCAGAACTCTTTTTGAGATTTGCTGAAGTATTTTTACAAAGTTTTACTACACAATACGGCATTATAATAATATTTTGTCAGAACGTGTTTAGACGTGCGTACTCACTAGCGGCTCAAATCGACTGCGCGCGAAAACGTATGACATTGCTATTTAGTATTGCTTTTGGCGGCTTCACGCGCGAGTTCTACACGCTCCGTCTATCTTATTCTATTAGTCTGAGGACTAAACCTACAGATAATATTTTACACACAAATTCGTACATTGGTTTTTCTAAAAAACTAATCTTCATATAGCAGCCCTGTACAGCTATCTCCGGTGCCCATTGTACTAATATAAAATAAAATAAAAAAGCCTTTATTTTCCTTATCCAATATGTAACTTACAAATTAAATGTTGTTAGTAGTTATTTTACTGTTAGTACTTTGCTTAAATATCTAGATGTTAGTACGGGTTAATTCTTCTTGGATATGGACCCCTCCTCGGGTGAAGGCCTCCCCCAGTTTCTTCCATTTTTCCCTGCTTTTGCCAATATATTGCCAGTCATTTCCTACTATTTCAATCATGTCGTCAGCCCACCTTCGTTTCGGTCTACCTACTCTTCTTTTCCCAGATGGACCTTTCCATCCTGTAGTTTTAATTGTCCATCTGCTGTCTGTGTATCGTGATACATGGCCAGCCCATTGCCATTTCAATTTTAGGGCTTGTGTGAGGGCATCCGTTATCTTTGTTTTCTGTCTGATGACTTCACTTCTGACCTTGTGTATTTTTCTTATATTTAATAAACTTCTCTCCATGGCTCTTTGTGTTGTTGTGATCTTTTGCTTAGCTTTCTTAGTGAATACCCAGGTTTGACAACCATACAACAGGCACGGTAATATGCAGGTGTCTAATATCATTTTCTTTAGGTTTATCGAGTAGTCTCCTTTTAGGATTTCTTTGAGTGACCAAAATTTCTTCCATGTTATATTTGTTCTCCTTTCAACTTCGTCTTCGTTGTGTGTTTTGATAAACGATACCTGTTTGCCTAAGTAGATGTAGTTATTAACATATTCTATTATATTTTCTTTTACATTGATGGCCTTTTTAATGCTGTTTGTCATTATTTTGGTTTTTACAGCATTCATTTCTAATCCAATTTTAGAGCTTGCTTGATCAAGGGTGCAGAGCATGTCTTGTAGGTCTCTTGCTGTTTCAGACAAAATAACTATGTCATCAGCAAACCTGAGATGGCTTAAATAGCAGCTGCCTATTTTTATGCCTCTAGTTTCCCAGTCTATAGATTTGAAAATATTTTCTAACACAGCAATAAACAGTTTAGGTGACAGAGGGTCGCCTTGTCTGACTCCTCTTTCAATATTTATTGCTTCGCCTCTGGATTCTAGTTTAACATTACTTATGCTGTTGTTGTAAATGTATTTTATGATGTTTATGTATTTTGAGTTTATATTTAGGGTTTTTAGTGATTTCCAAATAGAACTGTGGCTTATGCTGATTGTACTATCATGATTTAAATAATACTTTTTATGTTAAACAGGCTCAGATCTGCCGTTAGACCAGTTTAACTCACTATTTGATGGAGCTGCACCCGCCTTGCTCACCGAGAAGGAGCGTGAAGAATGGATCAGTAAGATGGATCGCGTAGCTCTCGCTTCTGACGCTTTCTTCCCATTCAGGGATAACATCGACAGAGCTGTACAGGTCAGTGAACCGAAGAACTAATTAACTTATTTTGCAGCTGGTACAGATAGATACGTAATATTGTTACAAAGAAATAATGCAATGTGTGATTATTATTATCATTCGAAAATTTACGGTTGTCATTAATATTCTCATAAAATATTATTAGAAACCAAAAATGGTGGTAGTGTGCTGACAAAGGACTCAATTTTAGCTTTTTCGCTAATATCTCAAAAATGGTGCGTTTTAGCAAAAAAATGTTTTAAGATGAAATAAAAGCTTATAAAATTCTCTATAACTTTGATAATGTATACTTTTCCATATTTTTATTTGAAATACCCCCTCCTGTAAAGTCCTGACGCCTATGAGGCGAGGTGGAGGACCTCGCCTCATAGGCGTCAGGACTTTTAGTATGTTTTCTCTCTAAATATTCTGAATAAGTTTCTGAAGAAATCGCTTAGGTTCCCGCTCACGCACTCTACAACTACTTTATTGATTGGACTATACGTCACGATGGCGTGATTCTCCAGACTTGATTATTTCTAACAATATTATTAATAAAAAATATTATTAATAAAAAATATATATATATATATTTCAGGGAAAGTTTTTATTTCACATTCTAAATTCGCTTTTTCTTCCGTTATGTCCACAGTGTGGTGTGGAATACATCGGTAGTCCATCTGGTTCCAACAACGACCAAGAAGTGATTGAAGCTTGCAACGAACACAACATCATTCTGTCTCACACCAATCTCCGGCTCTTCCACCATTAGACTCCACGCAACGCAGACTTTAATCGGCCGATAGTTTAGTCTGCTGTCACATTAGTATGAAGAATAAATTGTAACAATGTGCGCACTTGCTCTATATCTTTGTACTGATTAGGAACCTGATGAAAATATCGACTGATAGCAAGTCTACAGTCTTAATGTCTGCCTTTAAGAATCAATTGTCAGTAATCTCCTTAGATGCTACTTATTTTATTCCTACATAAGTAAATTTGTGCTATTATAGTATAAGTACAATAGTGGAAATATTCGGGCTAAGGTGATTTAAATAAAAAGTAAGTACATCTCTGATCTGAATATTATTTTTTAATTTAAAAATTAAAATATATATTGATGCATTAAAAATGTACAATTTTTATAAAAGTTATGCAGAAGTATTTTTTATTAAAAGAAACAAAACAAAACAAAAGTTTGTTATATCAAATAATCAGTAGTTTCTTTGTAATGCGTTTTGCTTCATCAATGCACTTGCGCTTATATTTGAGGTCTATTGATATATTATTATAATTCATCTTGTCATAAAATCAATGCAATGGAAGTGTCAGATACAAACATTCGCCAATAAAGAGGTTAAAGATGCGTCTGAAAGTACACTCACGCACAACTCGTGGGTTATGCATAGTATAAATCGTTAGTAGTAGAGTAACTCCTTTATATTTCCCGACAAATAAATACCTAGATCGCGTCTTACCCCGCAAAACAAATATTCACACGGTTGTCACAGCAATAGTATAATAATTGTAATAGAAGACCATTTAATAGTTAATATGAGATAGGTGATACCTTTGATTTTTTGCCAGCCAAGTAGTATAAAAAAAATCCTTACTAATATTATAAATGTGAAAGTTTGTGAGAATGGATGGATAGATGGATGGGTGTTTGTTACTCTTTCACGTAAAAACTACTGAACGGATCTGGATGAAATTTGGCACAGAGATAGATTATGGTCTGGAATAGGCTACTTTTCACAGCGATAACCGACATCCACGCGGGCGGAGCCGCGGGCAACAGCTACTAGTATAATAATTGTAATAGAAGACCATTTAATTGTTAATATGAGATAGGTGATACCTTTGATATTTTGCCAGCGAAGTAGTATAAAAAAAAGATTATATTGAAATAGATGTACCAATACAAGATGCGATCAACCGATGCGACGCTGATTAAATCAGCGCTGAGCGGTAGGTATTTAGTTTACCATTTTTGCTCAGTTTCTTTACTACTTACCTATTTGTATTTACTGTGGTTCATGCGCATACGCAGGTGTTACACCATAGTGATATAATCATTCCATATTATAGTCTACTAAGTATGACAAGTTATATTCTCGAATCATTTTTTATAGATTTTATGTTAATCATAATAATAAAAAATTATGTTAAGAATAAAATTATATTAAGATAACTGTTTTTTTTATTATACCATCTCCATAACTGACTGCCTCGGTGGTCCAGTGGCCGCAGTATGCGCCTGCTGTGCACGAGGTTGTGGGTTCGATTCCCACACAGGGACAAAACTTTGTGTGACCCACGAAGAATTGTTCTGAGTCTGGGTGTAATTTGTGTCCGTTAATTGTATGTTTGTAAAGTCCCCCGCGACACAGAGCTTGTTCTCTAGTGCGGGAGTTGTCTTTTTTTTAAAGAAGAAAAAAGAAGATATTAATAACTACCACCACCCGCTTATGGCAAAAAAATTACACTTTTAACGTCAGGTTGACCAAGATTTTTTAAGGTTTGGGCTTTTGAACAATTTTATTCCTGACACCGAATAATAATTCCTACCTTGTTAAATAATAATAATGTTTATTGACACCAATTAGTTATATTTTTACATTCTTAGAACAATTTCAAAGAGGCTGATACACAATAGTTGTATAAAACTGTACCTATCCTAAACTAGGCTGAATTGTAAATAGACTGTATTTTGGGAGGCAGTGTTCGAGTCGTGTATATTGGATTCCCATATATTTATTTTATAGTAATGTAAACCTTGCTAAATGATTTTATTTCATAATAAATCTTGATTAAATCCAAGAACTGTGGTGCCAGCAAATTACGAATTACCCTCTCGCAACTGCTCCGATTTTCACACGGGACAAAACTTCATGTAATTCAAAAATGTTTGATATGACTTACCCGAGTCTGTGTGTAGGTACTTTGTGTCAGTAAATTGTACATATGTTTATAATGTCCCGCCTAACAAGGCATAATTATACCATAGAGTGGAAGTTGTCTATAAAATAATCTGTTGGGCAGCATTTTTTATTTTATTTTATGACTAGCGGCTCGTCTCGCCGTCACGCATTTATCTTTCATAGATTTAAGTAATTTATTTATTTATTTAGGACAACCAACAAGGTATACACCATACAGCTCCTTAGGGCTAGTACTTATATCTAGTGTTTGGTGCGTCGCCACGGCATGCACTTAGTTAGAAGCTATAAATTTTAACAGGGTAGGTTATAAATATTATAGAATAACAAGTTTTAAATATATTTTTCAATTATGTATGGAAGACAGATAAATTAGGTTTTGTAGTGCAGCAGGTAATACATCAATTTATTAAGCTGTGTCAAGAAGTATAACTTTAAATTCTGTTTTGCTCTGTCCGAAAATATCTATATTATTTTTAATTTTTTAAGACGGTGTTGTACTGTGATAGCATCCTATTAATCGGTGAGTAAAGATTGCTTTTTGCTTTCTTTGGGACAAACACTGAGTAGGTATCTGGATCCACGGGGCAATTTTAAAGGTGTGTTAAATGTGATCTGTTTTAAGAGTTGAGGACAATCTAAGGTGCCATTTACTAGCCTAAATAGAAACAGTTGGTCAAGATATAAGAGTAATACCTATTAATTTAAAAAAATTAATCGTTACTCGCTGATATTCAAACTTCCTATGTGAAAGAATTTTTAAAATAGGTAGGTACATTAGTTTTTGGGTTTATTCAGTACAAACAAAAATACAAATCCTTTTTTAGTATTAGCGTAAAAATAAACCCTCCTGCTTTTTACACGTAAACAACTTTGTATAGTAATAAAGTTTGTAATTGAGTCGCATATTGCATAAAATTAATAAAGATCACGTATTCTAAGAAAAGAATTAGTCTTCTTTTCCTTGTCTGTTTTACATTACCTAAATATTGGACGTTTGAATCACTAAAGAATTAAATTGAAACATCGTTTCACATCTGTTTGAGAACGCTGCTCGTCACTGCTCGAACAACTCGACCGGTAGTTTTTTTTTTGTTGTATTCGTCGTTAAATTAATTATTCTCAGGGCATAACAACAATTTTTGTATGAAATATATTTATTGAAAAGCAACGAAAAAGTTGAAAGTTTGGACGAAAACAATGAAATAGAATGCCTAAAATAAGTGTAGGTACGTAATGAGGATTATTGAACAGGGTGTTCAAAGAAGCCTATGTTTTACTACACACTCGGAACAGGTAATTGAGGTCACAAAAATATTTGCCACGTGAGAAAATCAAATCTAGCGCAGAGTCAAAGCATCTACTTATCTAGAACTTAACATAGCAAATTCACCCTTATCTCCACAAAGTAATGCACATATTCCTTCTGAGATAAAAAAAAGAAGACGCTTCGACCGAATTCGTGCGTTTGATTTCAACCAACTTTCGATAAATAATATTTTTAGTTTAGTTTATTTTTGAATGTGTTAGCCCCCAAAAATAATATTTTTAGTTTAGTTTATTTTTGAATGTGTTATCTACCTATAATAATCGTTTTCATTATCATATGACTTGTACTTTCATGTGGTAAGTCCCGATTAGGTTGTGTTGAAATATCGTATTATTTACCTACTACCTTATGTAGGTAAGTACTAAGTACATCAAGGCCTTGTTATGGACTCCTATAATGAATCTTTATGCAGTTGGTTTAAACGATACGTATCTATCGATGTATCATTCTATAACTATATCTATACGAAATGTTCGGTCGGTAAAAGAGTTAGCTGTACAGGGCCGCAGTGCCGGATTAAGCCAGCGCGGGGCCTGTAGCAAATTCTGTCAAGGGGCCCTTGGTTTACTTTAGGTTCTTAAGGATCAAGTTTGTGGTATTAAATAAAACAAAACAGTTGCAAATAAACTTTTCTGGATTTAATATGGGCCAATTTAGAAATAACACTTTCATTATTGACTTTTTTAAGCAAATCATACTCTATATTCATCAAAATGATAAAGTTCATTTTTAACCTACTTCAAAAACGAAGAAGTTATAAATTCGTGTGTTATGTTTGTTACTTCGTCATTTATGAACCGATTTTAAAAATATATTTTATAGACGTGTTTGGGCTTATTTGAATGGTCATGATATGCACTTTAGCTGTTTAGATCAGATCAGATCTGATCAGATTTAAAAAAAGGAAAAGTGAGTTTAGAGTGTATGTATAAAAATTATTCCTGTTTTTTTTTAATTTCTATAACTTGCCGGTTTTTTTTTGTTTAAATTATTTATACGTTTTACGTAAATGCGTAAGGCAATTTCTACGTTTGGGAAACAACCGCTATGTCCCTGCATTTTAAATCTGTAATATCTTTGAAAATATTCATTAAAATTACATGCTGTAAAGCCATAAGGTCATATTTAATAATAATATAATAATAAATTTGTTTATTTCTCACCACACCATATTGATCTATATTAAATGCACAATGTATATATACTTAATTGGATAAGGATTAATGCTGTATTGCTTAAAACCGCTTCGTAAACAAGCCATTATTTCTCGTTAAAAGTAACGTATAAAAATGGTTATTTCGGGTTGTCCCTAAGAGATAGACATACTTATTTATTTATTTAAACTTTATTATACACATACATGTGATGTATAAATGTGGACTTAATGCCTGAGGCATTGTCTACCAGTCAACCTAAGGTGGTGCAGAGATAAGTCAAAGTAGGTGCATACAGATAAATTTAGAATTGGAAGAAAAATAATTAAGGTTATTAATACATAGATCCTATAAAAATACATATAAACATAAACAAAACAATATATATTAGTATAGCAAGATATATAAACATAAATAAATATCTATATATTAAATATAATATAAATAAATATATATAGAAATATAAATAAATAAAGATTATTGTCGAGAGGTTTTAATAGGTGGGAGCATTAGGGAACATAATAATGGAATAGAAGGTAGAAAGTGCGCGCATACTACGGCGATGGCGAATAGGAAGCCAATTCAGTTGTAAGCGATAAGCAGACACATGGTCATACTTCCGCAGATTGAAAATGAATCGAATGCAGTTATTGAGAAGACGATCGAGTTTGTTGAAAAGATCTGCATTCAGGTCAAAATAACACACATCACCATAGTCGATCTGGGGAAAAATTAATGTCTGCACAAGCATTGTTATAGTCTTACATGGGAGAAAGTTCTTTAGCCGATGAAGAGTGCGCAGGGTACCGGTAACCCTTTGGCTGACTAGCGTGACTTGGGCGCTCCAATTTAAATGAGAGTCGATGAGCAACCCTAGAACTTTAACAGCAGGGCACAGATCTATTGCAATACCAATAAAGATTACCTGAGGACGAGTTAATGGGTCTAATCTATTCATCAAGCGTTGACTGCCAATTTTATAATCAAGGCTTGACACTTGGTCGGATTCACGGTCAATCCAAATCTATCGGACCATTTCTGAATGTGCTGTAAATCTCTGTTAACCATATCTACCGCAGAGTAGACACAGTCAAAACTTGCCTGAGAATAAATCTGCAAGTCATCAGCGTACAGATGATACGCACACTGAAGATTCGGAGTTATGAGATTAATAAATATTGAAAATAACAATGGAGATAAAATGCCGCGCGAGTCATTATCACGCCATGGGCGATGAATCTTCGAAGCGGACAGACTGCTGGCGACCCCGAAGATAAATTGAGAACCATTCCAGAGCCTCAGACGAGACCATAAAGTAGGAGAGGATAGACAGAAGGATGCCGTGGCTGACGGTATTAAAGGCATTAGAGAAATTAACCAAAGCCAACACAGTGACTTTGGTATCCTCCATTCTATCGCTAATCCCTTAAAGGAGCGCAGAGAGGGTGCTATGGCCGGGTTTAAAACCTGATTGCAGAGAGCTTAATAGGCTATTTTGGTAAATAAACCGGGAGAGCTGCTTATGCACACAAGCCTCAAGCACCTTGGATATGAAGGGACGGATGGACATGGGGCGGAAGTGATTTGGGAGAGAAGGATTTTGAATCTTGGCTAGGGGTATGATATGGGCTTTACTCCATAAGAATGGAAAGGTTCTTAAAATAAGGGAGAAATTTAAGATGTGAGAAATTCACAACATTTTCCTTTCCTTTTCATAGCATTTGATTTGATGGACAGGATAACTTTTTGATCTCATCCGTTGCTACTGGAGAAAAGTGAAAAGCTTCAATGTTGGGACGAGGTAATCCAGCGTCCAGCTGTCCAGGTAAACGACAGTTTGACACTTGATTTGGTGATCCAACGGGGTTATAGAAGAGAAATGACGATTAATGTCATCCAAATCAAGTGTCCCGTGCAAAGCAGTACAGCACTGTTTGCCGATACCTAATGTCCCAAGGCACTTCCAAATATTAGCGGGGCTTGAAGCAATTATGTTATTATGAATGAAACATATACCATCGCGGACTTTTTTGTAGACCTTTTTAAGGTGTACAATGATGATGATGATGATACATATAAACCTTCCTCTTGAATTACTCTATTAAAAACCGCATCAAAATCCGTTGCGTAGTTTTAAAGATCTATGCATACATAGGAACAAACAGTAAGCGGGAAGCGACTTTGTTTTATACTATGTATTGATCAACTACAGTAGATGGGATCGTGACTGAGTTAATAAAATTTTAGTTCCTTTTACTCGAAATATAATTGATTTAAAAAGTATAATCTCGGCTATGTAAACTTGCAAAATCAATGTACTACTATGTATATAAAAAAATAAAAATCTCGCCGCTTGAAGAGTAGAGATGTGCTAAAGAGGCTAGTCTAAATATATCCATTATAATTAAACCGAAAAATAATGAATCGCAATTTTCAAAAGGCATTTGCTCAAAAGTATTACCAAAAAAAAAAGCAAAAATAAGAATGATTTATCGGGAATTGTAGTGTTTCCAAAGCCATAAACATTAGGACATTAACGTTAAAAAGTTAGTTAAACACATTTTACGATTGTTTTTAAATTTTCAGGTGCGAGTGAAGCATTGCCTTAGCGCTTCACGTTAAGGCATGCAAGATATTTTACGCTCCCATCATTTCTTTTTACGGTTAGTCAGACAGGAGCGCGGGGCCCCCCAGTGC
This sequence comes from Trisateles emortualis, assembly GCA_947095525.1. Lineage (NCBI taxonomy): Eukaryota > Metazoa > Arthropoda > Insecta > Lepidoptera > Erebidae > Trisateles > Trisateles emortualis. The sequence goes on along the minus strand of OX352735.1, from coordinate 7,276,995 downwards.
GCGGGGCCCGTAGCATTTGCTACTCTTGCTACGTGGCTAATCCGGCACTGCAGGGCCGCTATATGATGATTATATAGTTTTTTAGGAACACCAATGCATGAATTTGTGTGAAATATACACTGTATTGTACACTGTTACCAAATTCCACAGAAATATATAAGTACAATAGTTTTCTTAAAAAACAAATCTTCATATAGCGGCCCTGTACAGCTAACTCCGTTGCCGTGTGTACCTATCTACCATTTTTTTTTAAATGGCTTCTGCATTGAGGAATATGCCCTGAGTCACTGTCGCGAATACAAGTACCTACAGCCAAGTTAGGAATCGCACTCCCACGTGGGAATCAAACACAACACTTGGCTCGCTGTTGGTGGTGACCACCACTAGCTTGTTTCTTTACCTAGTTACTAAATTCTTATGACTACTACAACCAATCGCACATTGTCTGCAAATATTTACACAAGGTTGAAGGTCGCTATCGAAATTCTTAACCACGCCAAGTGGCCGACTTCCTGTATAAATAAATAAGTATTTACATAGCTAAAAATGCTTAGTAGGATAAATCGTCTTATATCTTTATCAACTCGGATACTCTAACAGTCTAACACCTACATGCCGGATGTATAATCAAAAAGGTTTAATAAATGAGCGGTCTTTATTATATGGAACAATAAATTTACGCACACTGCCACCTCTTGGGTACTATACGTATTATATGTAATCTACATTCGTTGTAAACATGTAAGTATGTAAGGTCGCGGGGATTTTTGTGACTCACTCCACTGGTTCTTCCCCGCTTTGCTCATGATAACGTCAGATTTAAAGTGATACTATATCTGGAAAATTACCCAGATTCTAGGGAAATATTAATAGCATTAGCATAGCACTGATAAATGTTTTTTTTTGTATTTTATATTATATGAAATATTGATGTTATTAAACAATTACTTTATATAACAATTACTTACGGCTCCTCATCCGGCACATACAAATTTGATTACAGCTAATTCATCTCATGTATAAGCAATAACATGAGATGAATTATCTGTAGTCAAATTTACAAATTACGTTGAGAAAGCCCTACTTGTCATTACTTTCGCTTTTCTGCCTTGCTGTACCATATGAAAGTGGATCTATAAGGAATATAAGCGATCTTTTTTAAAAAATGTATCTAAGTTGAAGGTGTAGGTACCTAGGGGAATAATTTTTTTTTTTATTAATATATTTTGAAATTAACTTGTTAAATTTATTTTGTAAGTAGTTAATTTTAAGTGAAATTTTATTTATTAGGTAGATACCTAATAAATATAATTTCACGGGAATTCCGTATTTGGAAGGCATAGGATGATAGGTTATTATTATAAGGCATTTTATTTTAAAAGAAAAAATACCTAATAATTATTATTATCGTGCCCGGAGCAAAATATATTTAAAGGCGTTGAGTATGTACACTCAACGCCTTTAAATATATTTTGCTCCAAACAAACGGTAGATAGAAAATGCTTGAAGCTGGCAGATGAAAAATATTACCAAACATATTTTTCTTTTGTTCATTTCCTTGTAATATAATTTAGGATTATTGTAACCCTTAAGGTGGCAACACTATATTGCTGTCACATTGATAGAACAACAACCTGCTAAACATTGCGTGTTTCTCTTTCTTGATCAGTGTTCGTCTTGAAAGTGTTCTCCGACGTTATTTTACAATATAAAAGTGTAAATTTTCCTATGAGACAGTTTATAAACTTATAGTTTTGGTGTAGATTGCGTATAGAAGTTATTGGAATAGAGGAAAAGCGATAACATTCCAATATGTCTTCCAGTCCCAGTGACCACGATATGAGCGATTCTTCGAGTTCTGGAGCGTCTTATATGAGATATTCTCCTTATAATTCGCCATCTCAACAAGTGCCACAGTTAACTACAGAGCTAACTGAGCTCACTTGCGCCGACAACAAAATAAAATTCCTACAACATGGTAAGTACAAAGCGCTTATTTTTGTCATGGCTCGCCGCCGGCCGCTGCGTAGTGATAAGAGGATTTCTTGGAATAGGCAATTGGTATAATCTGCAGTGCTATTTCAGGTTACATAAGTAGATATGTAGTTATAGTAGGTATACTATAAAAATGCTTTGTAATGTGAATTATAGAATATATTATGGTTATTCTATTGTGTATGATTTATAGTTGTCACTTAAAATAGTGTTATTGCACTTTTAAGGACAGAGGCTGCATCCAATTCTACTTTTTGATATTCACAATAAAAACGTCTATTGTTGCTATACATATATTTTTAAAATCATTTTTCTATAAAGATATTTCTTTTCAGACAATGTTATTTGTTTACAATACTTACCTATTTAGTAATTAGACCAAATGTCGTTTTTAAATATAGATTTTTAATATTTGACCATTTCTAAATCAATCATACATATATTAAACCTGTTATAGTGTAAATAATCAACTTATGATGGCTATTATCACTTAAAATAGTTGATGGGCTAACTCAGTGGCATTACAGGCAAAATGCCACAGGTCCTGGGCTGACGGGCCCAAGGTCCGAGGGTAGCTGTGAGCACAGAAGGATTCTAATATTTATTATTACAACAATCCAGTACTTTGCAGATGCAGTACTGGATTGTTGGTTGTTATTTTAGTGACAGATAAACAAATCTAATTATTACAAATGGCACATTAGTAATAATTGTCTATTTAATTAAAATATCTTCCAAACAAATTGATTTTAGAGTAAGCAAGCAAGAAGACTGTGAAGGGCCAATGATGATAAAGCAATTAATTTCCTGAAATTTTGAATAATAATAAAACGCAGTGTTAAATGGGTGCGTTGCCATCAAAGCACAATATATGTTATGAATAAATGATCCTGAAAATAATATTGTACAAATAGAACATATTGTAACTTGCGGTAATCTTTAGAAATTGGTGCGGACATCAACCATGATGTCATGCATGTTTCATTATGACACACTGCGGATATCTATTGAATTAGGTTTTAACAACCATCACGTGAGCAGTTGTTTTTTTAAAATGTTTCGCAATGTTAAAGCCGCTTATAAAATACATCCGTAGTGATAATTTGTACTATAAATAATTTTTTGTCTCGCTCACCCTTTCGTTTTTAACATGTGTGAGAGTGATAGGAGACATAGACATCAGACATGACACATCAAGTAGGTAATTTACTTGGAAATTTCGCAAGTCCGAGCTGATAAATAAAGCTTATTTTTACTACTGAAAAATAAGTTGCGTAAACCAATAAGATAAGACAACTGAGTTAGATGTGCCTTATAGTAGAAATGAAAACCTTTTCTACTAATTATACTTTAAAACAGTTATAGTAGCCAAGTAAGAATATACATGAGGTATGATCCCATGTGGCAATACCAATGTTAATTTGACTTTGATTTTGTACATATACTAATCTAAAGTGAGTGTAGCTACAGATACAGGCAAACCAATCTTTACTAGCTTTCTCTGTCCATCTCGACATTGACATAATCATTGGTTTAACAAAACGGATGGATATACATATGTATAACAAAAATAACTAAGAAGAAATTCAAAAGGCATGTTTGATCTACCAACCTGAATAAGGCTATATTGGCAACGTAAAACTCTTTCAACTCCCTTCAACAAATAGGGGAACATATTATGGTTTTTTTAATTGAAAATAAGTATAAAACAATTTCAAGCTCATTTTAGTTTCATCTTAGTAATATAAGTAAGAACAGTGATAACATATTATATTATGTAAATATACTAAAGGTACTAAGAGGAATATAATTTAATTTTAAAGTATTTATTACATATTATATTATATGTCCTCTTATCATATTATATGAAACATGTATAAGATGATGCGTCATGTGAAATACCCAATAGTTGAATAATACTGAATTGTTTATTTGTAGCATTCAATAATAATTGTTATGAATATTATTTCCTATTGACTAGTAACAATACTGATTATTTAGATAAAGTATTACCATGCATAAAAATGCCATTACCACAGAAATGAGTACAGTACATCTTAACTTATCTTACTAATATTAAAAATGCGAAAGTTATGATGGATAGAAAATGGATGGATGTTTGTAACTCAATCACGACACTGAGTGGATCTAGATGAAACTTGTACCCAAAAAATGCATGGTTATAGATTTGTTCTTTTTTATTGTGGGTGAAGCGCGAGCATGCGAGTATGTTATAACCATATGGGTATAATTCTAACCATTGTCATTTAATTGTACACAGCGAACAAACCATTTATGCAGATCATTGAGCAGCCACAAAACCATTTTCGGTTTAGGTATGTCAGCGAAATGATTGGCACTCATGGATGCCTGCTTGGCAAGTCGTATGGCACTAATAAAACAAAAACACATCCAACAGTCGAGGTAAGATTTTTTATAACTTTTAATTTTTTTAGACCGTATTTGATAATTAAATAAATGTTTATTTAGTGCGCATGTTCTTAAATTATAATGAAGTATTAAAATAGCTAAATAACTAGACAAAATGGTTACGGCATTACGTGATTGTGACGTCATAAAACAACAGTCTTATCTCTGTCTATGTATTAATTTAAAATATGTCTTAAAATGGTTATAATTTCGTAGTTTTTTAAGTGATTCTTTTTTGGTTATAATGCATCTATTTTAATTTTATTTAACCTTCGGCATACAAGGTGGAAAAAACTCCTCACCTATACAACGTGGGGTTAAACTAACCCCTCTAGAGATTGTCTCTACTTTGTGTGTGCATCATGTGCAATAAGTTAGAATTGGTTTTTCTGTTACGTACATTAATAAGCTAATGAATAAAATACAAAAAGTATCAAATTAAACATTTATTATAAAAAAAACTTAAAAATCACGTAACCTTTCCGTGAATTCAACAAAATGTTATTAAATCGAAATAAAAAAATCAACAAAAATATTTCTTCTTTTTTAACTGAATTATTTTACTTCTTATATAAAATTAGACATATTTGGCTTTATAAAAAAATCACAATTGGCTCTTTATGACTATTTGAGCGAGATCATTCGTTATCTAAAATAGTACAATTTTGACACATCAAATTCGCATGTTCCTTACATATGGCGGCGTTACATTTGAAACATCCGTTCAGAGTCTTCCTATCTTTGTGTCTTGGACAGAAAGAACATCGCTGAGACCTTCTTGGTTGCTTTTGTGGTGGTCCTGGAACTGCATCTTTACACCCAGGCAAATGCGTAATTAGATTTTCGGCCCTTGTCCGAACATTGGTTCGCGGTGGCAATTTATACCACTTTGTTCTTTCATCTTTTCCGAGACAAAATGGTTGAGGTGTTGATGCCGTGTCATCTGAATATGGTTCAATGTTGATTTCGGCTTCTTCCGCGTCCGTATCACTTGGAACTTCAGAAGCCACGCTGATGTGATCTGATTCGTCGTCACTATATGGCACAAAGTTTTCGTCGTCCGACGAAGTTTCATTTTCTTCCAATAAGGCCGCCGCAATACGATCATCCTGCAGATTATTATTCATATTGACTATCTGTACCTACAATAAAAATAAAAAAGTATAAATAAAACACTAATTGTAGCAGTAAATAACAAAAAAACTCAGAAGTAGGTACAAACTTTTTTGACAACGTCCCATACAACGTGGGGTAAAAAACGCCCGGGAACCACTTTGCGCACGTGCTCACACGACGCTGGCGCGCGCAGTACTGATTCAACGTTGTGATTCGACGCGGTAATATTTAAACTTCAGCTACTGTGAAAAATAAGTTATTTGGTTGCATTTTAATATAAAATCAACGCAATTTAAAAGTGTTGGTGTTAAAATTTTACACCACAATTTCCCACCTTGTATGCCGAAGGTTAATAAAAAAAAGTCAAATAGGCTGTTTTATAGTGTCATAGTAGTAACAGATTTACCACACTTCAAATATGTTATGTGTAAAAGAGACAGCAATAGCCATTTTCGCTAATTTTAAAGCTTTATCGCGTATCTTTTTTTATTAATTTAATTATTTTGTCTACTTCTCTTTCTATTTGTATTATTTTTACATTTTAACTTAAGAACAACCTTTATCTTGGCTTTAAAAGATATAATTTTTAAAAGAATGCTGATAATACATAGATACTTCTTAATTTATATGAGTTATAGCTCTGAGGAACAAAGCTTGCGCAGCTGTATTATTTGTAACATATTGTTGTATTTCAAAACAAATAAAAAAAGACTAAACAAGTTAAAAATTCTATTGTATTGTATAAGTAGCTTTCTCATTTTCTAACTCGGTATTTGTTATTGCACATGTGCATTTTAGAACAAAGGGGTTTAAGAGATTTATGGCACCACACGATAGAAAAAACTCGACTGGTAAGGACTGAATGACATTAGACTCTACTTACAAAAGACCAGCCAAATAACTACACACGGTGGTGTAGTTTTATTCCCTTGCATTGACTTCACGGCTGGTTAAGTGGTTACCTTACTTGCTATTTACTATTGCGCGGCGTGTTGTGGGTTCGATCCCCACACAGGACAAAAATTAGTGTCATCCACAAATGGCTGCCCCAAGTCTGGGTGTACTTTACCCCGTTAAAAAAGAAAAGAAAGAAGAAGGATGATTACAAGTGCTCATTTAAATATGTGTTTTTTTAAAACCTTTTTTTATCCCTAAAATACCATCAGGGATACCATACTCCATTACAAAATCGTGGTGTAAAAAACATTTTGAGACAAAACTCGCGACTGCTGCACCAGTTATTGCAAGCGTGCATAGGTTACGGTAACTGCTTACCATCTGATAGACCGTATGCTTATTTGCTACCTAAGTAGTATTTTTTTTTTACTATAGAATAAATAAAAAGTCCCGTAGTTTTCATAACTTGTTTGTATGACGTATCTGTTTATTATTAATTTCTTGGAACGGCTATAAGTACTGGGAAAGTCCTTTTGACAAAAATATCGATTCATTTATTTGCACCAGGGTTTTAAGAAGCAGGTATCCCTGGGATAGGAGACCTGTACTCCCATACAGGAACACAACTACACTGCTGTGTGTTGTTATTTGGCTGTGGTCTTCTGTAAGGAGGTCCTTCACCAGTCGGGCTTGCTAATATGGTGCCCTACCTCTCTTCAGATTAAATATTATTTGTAAACATATGGTCATTGTGTAAACATACGTTTTGGCTGTGATGAAGATTATGATCTTTTTTTCTAGCTGGTAAACTACCAGGGACAAGCTTTAATTAGGTGTCACCTGGCACAACACAACAATTCTGAGGAACATCCACACAAGCTCCTTGAAGATGAGCAGGACAGAGATGTTAGCCAGCTGGTACCTGAACAAGGCAGCTATAAAGTTGCGTGAGTACTGAATTATTTATTTACTTGAATCAGGTTTTTTTGTTACTGAGTAGGAAAGTAATCCATCCATCAAGCGTGATTCGATCCTGAGCTGTTATACTAATGTAAATTTCCATTTGTTGAATTTATGCTAATCAATTAATTTACCAGTTACCTGTCCGTGTGGTGACGGATTAAGAATACAAATGTCACCACCCCTTTCCATCCTGAGAGTATCGTAAGAGTCGAGTAAGTCAGGCAGACAATATCCACTGCAAGAGAGGGAAAACTCAAAACAAATCCCTATACCAACCCGTCTGGCCAGCGTGGTATAGTAGGCTAATAGCCGTCCAAGTATATGGAGGAGACCCGTGCCCAGCAGTGAGATGTTTATGGGTTGCGATGATGAATTAATTTACCACACCTGTTTAGTTTCCTAAGGCGAGTTTTCTTTTTGAAAAAAAAAAGAATAATGCTTATTATAGAATTGTTATTTTTTTCGGAGTGGGGAATTAATTCCACAACGTGGCTCAGCTTCACAGCCAGGGTCAATTACTCCTGGTCCAACAAACCAGCCAAGATTTTACCTACTCTTGATATATAATTTTATAAGTTTTTGGCCACGCAGGTGATTTGCTTGACTAAAAACTTATGAAATAATTTGCATTTTGACAAACTTATAATAAAAGTGCATAAATTTACCCAGATTTGGCGGAATCGGTATTATCCATACAGCGAAGAAAGACGTGCCGGGACTTCTTTTCAAGAAGTTTATTGAACGAAACAGAAAGCCAGCCAATATTAAGGATGTAAGTCGTTTTTTTATTTATTTTGATATTATATTAGTCGCACTTAAAACTACAAACTTTAATCAGCCCGTTCACTCGGTTGCCAAATTAGTATGAAGAATTATATATTTGTTGTTTTTTTTTGTCCTACTAAGGATGCAAACAAGCATAAGGCTCGCCTGATGGTTAGCAGTTACCGCACTTGCTTACATCTTCATACTGATTAAGAACTTGATCAAGCTATAGGCCAAAAATAAGTCTGCAGTCTGCGGGGGTTCTAAATGCGATTTGCCTAAAGAAGCACCAGTCGTATTGAGTACCCCGACATACCTAAATACTAGCTCCATCTCGTTCTATCTTCCTTCGCGCCGTTGTGCGGAAGCAAGATAGAACGAGACGTGAATCTTCGTTTTCGTTTACACTTCATCGAATAAAATAATCTTATTATTCTAGTCATGTAAATTTATTGAAAAATGAAGGCAATTCTCAGAAATCCATTTTAGAATGATGCTAATTTTATGCATATTTTATACATAGCATCACGCCTTTGTCACCGAAAGGTAGGCAGGATTATAAGACACCCATATTTCAAGGCCTATTATGTTACACAAATTTTTAGACCTCGTTTGCAGTAACTGGGTGGCGGTGATGAGAAACAGGGAAGCATATCCATAAACAACGTTACGACCTTCCTGGTTGTTTTTGTGCGTACCTACTTGCTTAAGATTTAGAGTATGAATGCAATAGATAATACGGAACGTAATGATAAAGAAAGAGATAGTATATACATGAAGCTTTTTAAGAGTTGTGTAGTTGTGTTTCTGCTCCAGCGCCCATTTAAGGATGCGTTTTAAGAGAAACTTATTATTCCTTTCCCAGGGATACTCCCATCACAAAGCCCTGGTGTAAAAAAATGGGTTGGCATCACGCAATTTAAGTGATACTTCTGGTATTGCAAGCGTCCATAGGCTACGGTAACTGCTTAACATCAGGTGGGCCGTATGCTTGTTTGCCACCTAAGTAGTACAAAAAAAACCTTAGTTAATGCGATATCTACTTCTTACTATAGTAAGTACAGCTTAATTTAGCACCACAGTAAATATATTTGGACATCCTCAACGACGCATATGTTTGGGTTATAATAAGGCATTGTTATTAAAGCGTAGCCTTCCTGTAATAAGCCCATTGTTTACAGTTTAAATTATGTGTATACTACTATAAATAAACATTTATGCTGTGACGATGGCCATTTTTTAAGGATCTTATTCATAATACCGCATTAAGAATTAAGAGAGGTAGGGCACCATACTAGTGAGTAAGCCCGATTTGGGAAGGATCTCTTCCTTACAGAAGACCTCAGCCTAGCTCAGCGGTGTAGTTGTGTTCCTGTGTGTGAGTACAGGACCCCAGAGCTCATTTAGAGATGCGTTTTGAAACAATCGTTTTCCTATCCTATCTTAAAGCCTTTGTGTAAAAAAAAAATGTGTGGCCAACACACAAGTAATACCTCTGTTATTGCAAGTTTCCATAGGCTACATTAACTGCTTAACATCAGACGGGACATCCGTTATCTTGTTTGCTATCGACAATCAAACAATTCTTTGTTTTAACCTTTTTTTATAGTACCATGGTGATAATAATTAAGCGTACGACCGCCGCGTACCCCCCTGGTAGTAAGTAAGCAGTTACCGTAGTACCTATATCTTGTAACAATTTTTTGTTATGGGTAACCCAGGGATAAGGACAACGCTATCCTTACTGATATTATAAATGTGATAGTTCGTAAGAATGGATGGATGGATGTTTGTTACTCTTTCACGTAAAAACTACTGAACGGATCTGGATGAAATTTGGCACAGAGATAGATTATGGTCTGGAATAACACATAGGCTTCTTTTACAGCGATAACCGACATCCACGCGGGCGGAGCCGCGGACAACAGCTAGTTTTAAATAATAATACTACAATATTTTTTATTAAAAAATCATCTATATTTTTTTAGTACACGCTTATGACTAGTAGTAAACATTATGGTGGCCTATCTCATAAATATGCCTGTAACATTACACTTTGCTCTCAGGAAGGTCGTAGCGGCCCAAAAAATGTGTAATGTAATACACCTTGAAATATTAATGGGTATTTTACAATTCTGCTTACCCTTTAGGTAAAAAGACTATGTACATATATATGCATAAAATAAGTATCATTCTTAAATTGATTTCTGTGAATGTTATTTGGCCTTGACAGGAATTACGTCCACATTACACTTCTGTAAGGTGGACGTTATTCCTTGTTGCTCGCTTGTGTCGTGCACAAAAGAACAGTTATTTTTATTGTCAAACATCTGTATGCCAGTTAAAAAAGCAATAAAATTATACGCAGTGAAAACTTCTTTAGGCGCGTGTAGCTTTTTTAGGTGAACAAAAATCATGGAACTCGCGACATCGTCACCGAACGCTTTCCATATTCAAACTTTTTGGATGAACAACAATCATGGAACTAGCGTCATCGTCACCGAACGCTTTCCATATTCAAAAATAATAATCTAATAACTCGATACAATTCACAAGTTACTTAGTTTTCATTTCTATCGGCAGTCCCCAAAGACTGCCCCGCATGTCTTTTGTTTTATTTCCTTTAGTTAAATGCAGCCTATTTATCTTGCCTACACTAAAACCGTAAGAGCTCACGTACTGGTGCTTTGGCAGGCGGCAAAAATTATAAAGTACTCTGTGGACGGCAGTTACGCGATAGAGCTGCGCACGATTAGTCATGCGTAAGCGCGCTTCAACACCCTATTTTTGTCTCATCCAACGAAACAACCGATAATAATTCATTTCGATTATTAATAAGTTTTATAATAATGTACTATTGTTCAGATTGCGGTAAGTATATTTAATGTAATTATATTTAATTTTCTAGGTACAAACACGATGTGAAAATATGGCTAAAACAATAAATTTAAATATTGTACGGCTGAAATTTAGCGCTCATGATATACACACTGGTGAAGAGATTTGTGATCCTGTGTTCTCTGAACCTATCCATAACATGAGTAAGTGGAATTGTTATTAATTTTCTGCGTGCGTGTTTATTTTGTGAAGCTGAGGACTGTGTTAAGTGGCATGAACTAGGAGAGGCATATGTACAGTTGTGGACTGCGATAGGCTGATAATGATGTTGTTCATTGGTTTCGTGAAGGAACTTAATGTGATTTTCAGCCTGTGTAGCGTAAAAAAATTACGTGCTCTTCGAAGTACGGAGACGCACAGATGAAATACCACTATGCGGTCACCAATTAATACGAATACCACGAACTTGGTGCTTTATTCTTTGATCGTTAAGCGATTATGCTAAGCTATGAGCGCCTCATCATTTTAAGTTTTAGTTCTAGTGGTTTAAGCTGTGTGTTAATATTGATCAGTTTTTCTTTTTATATTATACAAAGCTTACTTAACCCGGCCGCGCTTCGCTTTGGGTATATTATACTTAGGATTTCTTATTCCCATGGGAATATAGGTATAAAAACTATGCAAAATAAGAATGTTTTTGTATGAAATGCAACGTTGTATACAAAATTTAAGTGATTTTTTTTGTATACAACGTTGCATTTGTATAGGCAAAAATATAGGTGAGAATATATACAAGAACATTCTTATTTTGCATAGTTTGTATACGTAATTCCGTCAAATACTTTTGAGACACAAACATACGGAAGCTATATTTATCTCTAAATAAGATAGATAAGTAATACTGTACATATGATTGCAGTGTAAATCATTCTGTTTACAGAAAGTGCTGCTACCAACGATTTGAAAATATGCCGCATAAGTCGTTCATCTGGAAGTGCCTCAGGTGGCGAAGACGTCTTCATATTGGTGGAGAAAGTTAATAAAAGTAAGTCTTCCTCAGTTAGCTAAACGGTGTCAAATCACCTGAATGCATCTAACATGACTTAACGACCTGATACTGGGCCAATTATAAAACATTTTACTATCTATAGTTTTTAAAAGTTTCGTATATTTAAAAAAATAAGGTCCATGTTCTATTCGGATGTACCTAACTTTACCATTCTGAAGTTTCATCTGTATATAATGTTAGATAGCTTCTTGAATTTGAATTGCTTTGATGTCTACTATAACTAAAACTGTAGCCCTATTAAAGGGTGCGGGATATAGATGATTCGTTTACAAGTTTTCAACAGTGTCCTAATGAAATAGACATTTTTCTACACCTAATAATAAAACCACTTCAAGAGCCGAATTCTTATCAGAAGAGCGCTTAAAGGCGCTTATTAATAAAAACAAGAATAATCTCCATCATGTCACTCAAGCTTTGTAGTAGTAAAAAAAACCCACTTCAAAAAGGATAGCCGTGAAAGAAGTGTTGTTTTTCTTTGCCCTCACATGAATGTTTGAGAAATTCGCTGTGATGGGCGAACACCCAATTCGTTTGACACTTACAAAATAACTCGACTTGTATTTAACATTAACTATATCACAGAACAGAATCACTCTCAAATAAAAGTATTATGCAAACATTTCCCGCAGGGAAAAACTGTCCATGCCTACCTTAGTCACTTTGTGGTATGTGCGTGCCGCGGCGGGAGGGGTGCGACAATGAACCAATCACAGGATTGAAGGATTCGCGTCATTGGTTAATACTATCGAACTATGCACCTTGCAATATTGAACTAAGTATAAGATATACGCAAACTCCGCCGACTATTGATCAAGATCTTAACCGAGCACTATATATATTGAAAACTTTAGCTTATCTAGCTTCATCGACTTCTTAAACAATATTTTTAATTTAATACAAATTTAGTTCTTTTCTATTTGTCAAAGATTGATTTATGTGCAAATACAGCCGTTGTTCGTCCACCTCTAAACCTCTACAGACAAAATTGGGGCCTACTCTAAGTCGACGAATTGGCTGCAAAAACAAATGCTGCGTTTGTTTTGTACGACATTCATAAGTTTCATGCGTTTGATTTAAATGAGTTTGACTTTGACAATAGCAAGAAAGAAAAGAAAGAAAGAAAAAATGTTTATTTGGCACAATAAAGACACGTTAAAAAATAAAAATTGAAAGAAAAATCAAAGAAACATAAAAAAATACATCGTATGTGTTTCACAGTGCCAAAATAGGATCTAGCTCAGCATATGCTAGACTATTGTCTAGCATATGGGGCTAGCTGAAAACCAGCGCTAGATATTTCTAGCGCTGGTTTTCAGCTAGCCCCTTAAATAAATATATGTATTTTGTAAACATATACTTATATATATAATAGTAGATAATGTAAGTATAAATAGGTATATATGCGTATGCGTATGTAAAATATGTAATGCGATAGACTTATTACGCTACTTTATAAAATAAGATTAAATTACAATAGGTACTTATAATTATGCAGAATTATTTTTGGATCTGTTAATGGTTAATCTTATCGCATCCTGTTAGTAGAAATTATGTAGAATATTATAGTACCGTATAAAAATGTGCATATTATAAATCAGTAAGATAAGGACAATCACCATACACTAGCACTAACTAGACTACACTGATGTCCTCCAGTCTCCTGACCAGACCTCCAGAGACCTGGTGGTAGCTTCGTCATTCCATACATATTTGTTCCGAGTGTTACGCAACCAATATATTATCTAAAAATACGCAATCAAAACATGCATGAAACAACATTTGCCTTCTGTTTGAAAATAAACTAACATATAAGATACATACTCTGCCTAATATAGACGTTAGCTCATTACTCACTTACGGTACACACGGCAACAGAAATAGTTGTACAGGGCCGCTATATGAAGATTAGTAGAAAACCATTGTATATATGTCTGTGGAGTACACATTACACTAAACCTACAGATAAAAATATATTTCTCACAAATTCATAAATTGGTTGGTTGGTTTGGTTTTTATGTAGCGGCCCTATACAGCTATCTCCGTTGCCGACTGTACTTATTTATAAACATTGACATTCTTACTGTATTTTCTTGTTTAATGTTTGATACTTATATTTAGTATTCTATTTCAGAGAACATAATGGTCCGCTTTTTCGAACTGGATGAAAACGAGGAGAGGTGCTGGACTGGTATTGGTCAGTTTATGCAAAGTGATGTGCATCACCAGTACGCCATTGTGTTCAGGTAGGCTATGTTACATTCTCTCTCTCTCTCTCTTCCTCCTTCCCTCCCATTCACTCACTTACTCATATACTCACTCACCTACTCAATGATTTATTAGCATAAACGCATATGCGTCAGCTCATACTTATTTTTATGCAATGCTGTTCTTGGTACAGTAAAATACCGAAATACCCCAAATTTGTTTTTGTTAGAAGAATAAAAAAAATTGATTTCACTGTATAGTTTTTCCTGCACAATTATGGTACTCTACCGCGCATGTCAGAGTACGAATATTAATCATTGCGGTGTATTGTGCATTTGTTTAATTAATTAAATAAATAAATTATGGCCCGTTACAATATATATAGGTGTCCTGTAATTTTAAACAATTTCCATGCAATGTTGAGACAAAATATTACATGGTTTAACTACTTTCAGGTTTCGCCTACACTAAGAATAGCATTGTATATGTTGGTAAACTTAAACCTTTTGGCTTATCTTCCTGCCGAGTCCCAATCCTTACTAATATTATAAATGTGAAAGTTTGTAAGAATGGATGGATGGATGGATGTTTGTTACTCTTTCACGTAAAAACTACTGAACGGATCTGGATGAAATTTGGCACACAGATAGATTATGGTCTGGAATAACACATAGGCTATTTTTTGCAGCGGTAACCGACATACACGCGGGCGGAGCCGCGGGCAACAGCTAGTATATAATATAGCAGCTCGGCCCGGCTTCTCACCGGTGGACATATATTAAGTTTTCGTAGGGATCCCGTATTTTTTTTTCAATTAAATATAGCCTATGTTGCCCGTTGATAGTGTAGCTTTCCAATGGTGAAAGTATTTAAAATCGGCACAGTAGTTTTATCAGTTTTATCGTAACTAAGAAACAAACAAAAAAATCAAATCGTTTTTTAAAGACAGCTTCCGCACTAGAGAACAAGTTCTGTGTCGCGGGGAACTTTACAAACATAGAATTACACTCAGACTTAGAACAACTCTTTGTGTGTCACACAAAGTTCTGTTCTGTGTGGGAATCAAACTCACAATCTCGTCCACAGCACGCGCATACTGCGGCCACTGGACCACCAAGGCTAACTGCCGTGGTGGTCAAGTGGCTACAGTATTCTTCTTTATAAGATTTTAATTATAAGTTTAGATTATGTTCTTAACTGTGTATTGCTGTTTGTGATCTTCTGTGAGGTGGAAGTCCTCTATCTTGTATAATACCCTAGATCTCTTAAACATACCACTTTGATACACATTTTTTTACATCTGTCTCCCATTAGGGTTAGAAGAGACTCATGCATGACTGTCGTTCTCAGGTATTTTTTATTGGGCCCTTTTTTAGCATATTGTATTATTTACATTTGTATTTTTTAAACAGGACTCCTCCATACAAGGATCGAAAGACTCCAGTAGACGTGAAAGTGTATATCGAGCTGGTGCGACCTTCTGATGGACGAACCAGTGAACCGAAAGAGTTCAAATATAAAGCTGAACAAGCATACAAACAGATTAAGAAGAGGAAAGTGAACTCGTCCTATTGTTCTATCGGCAGTTCTTCTAGTAAGTGTCCAAATTATCAAAAACTTTTGAAGTGAAAACTTCTTTTAGTGCGTTGAGGACTTTTTGGGTGAACAAAAATCATGGCACTCGCGTCGTTGTCACCGAACGCTTTCCATATTAAACCTTTTTTGGGTGAACAAAAATCATGGAACTCGCGTCATCGTCGACAAATCCTTTCCATATGCAAAAATAATACTAATCTAATAGCTCGACGATACAATTCTATCGCTGGTCCCCAAAGACTGCCCCGCATGTTTTTTTACATAAATATCTAGGGCACTAGCAGCTATACCACTATGTGTACTTATTTTGCTATGGTCTACTGTAAGATGGACGTTTTTTCTCTCTTTGTCCTAAGTCCTGGTGTGTTACAATTTCTATTGTCATCGACACACAATAAAAAAACAATGATTAAATTTAAAATATTTGATTTCAGGTGGATCATTAAAGAGTAACTGTGACATTCCTATTACTGTGGTTAATGTAAGTATTTATATAACATTCTTGGTACTTTTATCAAAAGAAACGTTTTAGAAATAATTGTCATAAACTATTTATTTATATTGACAGCAACAAGATGAGCTCGTGGAACGTGATATGTCTGCTGCCGTCCCTGCGCCCTTCTCTATGTACTCCATGAATCAGGTTAGCAATTGTCAATTTTTGTATTAAAGAGAACTCCCGCACTAGGGACAAACCCTGTGTCTCGGGGGACTTTACAATCATACAATTTACTGACACAAATTATGTCCACACTCGAAACAAACATTTATGGATCAATTCCCGGGTGGAAATCGAACCCACGACCTCCGGCGTGGCAGTCAGGGTCACTAACCACTAGACCAATAGGCCAGTCATAAAAGTGAACATGTATGTATCATAAGAGCTAAATGTTAAATCAACCATGAGCTTCTATCGGATAGAAAATTAAAATAAAAGCAATCTAAAGGCAAATAATACATTGACGGTGTTCAACTGATCATATCTGAAGTATATAAAGATTGTATGAAAGTATGAGCTTTCATACAATCTTGTCAAGTCAGTTTGATTAGATTCAGTTCTACCTTTCGGTTGGTGATGACCCATTTGGGTTATTGAAACTTGTGAATTGTATCTTATATACTTTGTGACCGTGAATATTTGTAAACTAGTAAACCCAGTGTAGCAGTTTATAAACTTAATTTAATAAGCGGAACAAACAGACGGACAAAAAATCAATTTATGCATCAAAAAGGAAGCTGTTATTTAAATATTACAAACAATTGACTGGTCTAATGGTCTAGTGGTTAGTCACTCTGACTGCTACGCTGGATCGTGGGTTCAATTCCCACCCAGGACAAATCTTTGTGTGATGAGTATAAATGTTTGTTCTGTGTCTAGGTGTTATTTATCTATAATATGTAAGTATGTTTATCAGTTGTCAGGTACCTATAGTACAGACTCTGCCTAGTTTGGGATCAGAGGTGGTGTGTGAGTTGCCTAAAATATTATTATTATGAATGAATGTATACATTTTAGCTCCCATACCCTACATCGCCTAACGATTGTGACTTGGCGAGTGCCTTGGCCGGCTCAGAGTCGAGTCAGTCGCCGGTGTCCAGTCCTATGTGGTGCCAGCCCAACAGTGTGCTCCCCGCCACCGAGGCGCCCATCACTGACTTGCAGCTCAACTCCGCAGACTTCGAGCTAAATGATGACATACAAAATGTTGAGTCTCAGACACGGATATTATCTGAAGGCATGACTCAATTCTTTAGTGGTGAGTTTCTATTTTTTTACTTCTATCTTACTAGTGACACGTCCTCGCCTTGGAGCTTTATTTAGAAAACTTTTTTCTAAGGTTAGCATGCATGTATCATACATATAAACCATCCGTAAGAAATGATCTAAATAATAGTGAAAACTGCATCAAATACCATTGCGTAGTTTAGAAGATCTAAGCGTACATTGGGACAGACAGTTTGAAACGACTTTGTTTTATACAGATGTGGCAAAACTACCCAGATGTTACTGAAACTATTTTTTATTCCTGATCTTATCAATTTTTGATAATAATATAATCTTAAAATGGGTCAAAAACTAGTTTTTTTTAAGTGTAGCGTTCTGGAATAACCAGGCAAAGGTGACCTTTTAAATGGTCTGCCGATAATGGGGTTATACTGCCCCGTAGGTGTAGTGGTCGTTGAAAGCGATTCATGTTTAGGATGCTTTGATGCCCGGGCCAGGCCAAAAATTAATATCGGGTTTTCTGTCAAAAAATTCACACACGAGGATGTAAACACCCCAATTTCCAAACTTAAGGCATAAGTTTTGAAATTGTCGGTGTTTACACCCCCGTGTCTTTCATATTCAGTGTATCCCACCAATCGTCTGTCAATTAATAATAATAATAAACATTTATTTTCAGAATAAATTCTATAATTGTTAGTAACAATAAACTTATGAACTAGTGCTAGTAACATTTGTTAATTAATTATAAGTTACGTGAGGCACGCCGGTCCTGGGGAAAGTCTACTTAACTGCATGTGTAAATTAAGCCGGCGGGCTTCCTACTTTACGTTTTTCTTAATTAATTTTGTTTATAATTTTCAGTATATCTGAAGAGTTATAATGAAGAGTTTCCAGGAGAAGTAAGTAAATGTTATAAATTTGAAACACTAACCGCTACCAATACATTTAAAGGCGTCATCTAAAAATATTTTTTTTGTTAACAGAAAACCTTAGAGAGCCTGGACTTTCGCCCATCGGCAAAGATAGTGGCGGACTCAGGTCGACCAATTCGCATCAAATTAGAGGTGGGTGGAAAAAAAAAAGTACTAGCTGTCCGCCCACGTGGATGTCGGTTCATATCAACCCATAAATTTCCCACTGCTGGGCACGGGTCTCCTCCAAACATTTGGAGGGATATTAGCCTACTATACCACGCTGGCCAGACGGGTTGGTATAGGGTTTTGTTTCGAGTTTTCCCTCTCTTGCAGAGGATTTTGTCTGCTAGACTTACACCTTTAGTCGACTCTTACGACACCCTCGGGATGGAAGGGGTTGGTGACATTTGTATTCTTAATCCGTCACGGATGTCGGTTATTGCGATAAAAAGTATCATCGACGCAACGGCTCAAAAAGTACATTTTCAATAATATTTATTTCAGAATCAATCGGCTGAGTCGGACACGCCTGGGTTGCAAGAGAAGGCCATGTTCCAAAATTCTTTAAAGGATATCAAGCCAGTTGATAATATTAAATCTGAATATAACGCCTTTTATAAGTCGGAGGATGGCATGGAAGTCAAAAAGGTAATATCTGAATACATTTTTAACGTTTGTATTAACTCAGGCATCACTAGCACGTTGACAACCCAGCAATTACAAAAACGGATAGAAAAAAGACTTTTTAAAAAGTGTATCCCTAAATGAGCATGCCTGTATTCACGCACAGGAATACAACTACGTCACTGAGTGTAGTTATTTGGCTGTGGTTTTAAGTAAGGTTCTTCCCCAGTCGGATCAAATTGCTCACTTGTACTTGTACAAATTTTCTTCAATTTAATATGGAATACGTTTTTAATTGCAGCTGGTCAAAGATTTATGCGAGATTATTAGAGATAAAAAGGGATACAAGAAGCCTGAAGTCAGAAGTCGCTTGGAAAGATTGTTTAATATAAGATTATCTAACGGGGATACGTAAGTATTAAAATTAAGTCAACATTACATTTTAAACTTTGACTTTCTCATACTGCGTGGAATGTTATGGGTTCGGTAACCACACGGGAGACAAGTCTATGTCCTTATATATTTGTTCCGAGTGGATGTACTTAGCGTCCCATATTTGTACGGTTCATGAAATACTGTCTGCTGACACGCGGACGGACAACGAAACCAAGTAATAGGGTCCCGTTGGCACCCTTTTGGGTATGGAACCCTAAAAACAACACACATGAATTATTTTATTATTTTGAAATTCGTCGTTTATTTAAAAAAGCGTTGAATAGCTTCTCCAGCCTCTTCGACCATACTTATACATTAAAATATTGTAGGTTCCTCCACATGTCGCTGTGTTCTGGCCAACCCAGCCTGGGTTACATCGTGAAGATAATTCACAACGTGAAAGCAACGCACCTCCTTGACTGTGTAAACGATAGGCAGCAAACAATTCTACACCTTGCTATCCTTCATGATTTGCCTAAAACTGTGGTTCTGCTCATTTCTAAAGGTATGTATCTTTGTACTGTTTTCAAACTACTTATGACAAAAAAGCATCTTTGTACTGTTTTTAAACACACACAGACATCCACACACTCACGTTTAATTGTAAGAGATTTTTTGTTATCTTAAGCTAAGCAAATTTATGATATGGAAGAGCGGAATCCTCTTACACAAGCACTGCTTTGCCTAAAAGAGCACTCCGAGTACTAATTTTAAATGTACTTTTATAAAAACAATAAATAAATAAATACATAATGATTAGGTTCAGCTCTGTCCGTGTGGTGACGGATTAAGAATACAAATGTCACCACCCCAATCCATCCCGTGGGTGTCGTAAGAGTCGACTAAGGGAGTTAGTCTGGCAGACAATATCCACTGCAAGAGAGGGAAAACTCGAAACAAAACCCTATACCAACCCGTCTGGCCAGCGTGGTATAGTAGGCTAATATCCTTCCAAATTTATGGAGGAGACCCGTGCCCAGCAGTGGGACGTTTATGGGTTGAGATGTATGTAGGTTCAGTGTCTCTTTGTCCTCTATTTCTCAACGAACTTCTATTAAATTTATATTCAATTGATAAAAAACAAAAATTGGAATCCTCTTTTTTTCACCAATAAATCCATTTAATGAATTACTCTATGCTAAGGATTATACGCTTTACACAAAACTATTGTGTCAGCAATCTATCCTTATACTTACTTACATTGTTTCACTACATCGTAGGTGCCAATCCAATGTTGAAGGACGCTGATGACTTGAATGCGATACACTACGCCGTCAAATACAAGAGCTGCTTGGAGCCCTTGTTGCAAGCCATCAAGAAAAGCGAAGTGGTATGCAATTTGGATGAGTACAATGGTGGTAAGTTAAATAAATCTTATTTACATAATTTTAGCAAAGACTTGCCTAAATTAAATGACAGTAGACAGAAGCCGTACCATGACGTATTAAACGTAAGTCATTCGAGCGAGAAAGAGGGATAGAGCTATACACGCTATAAGCTCCGTCCCTCTTTCTCGCTTGAATGTCTTACGTTTTATTACGTTATGGTACGGCCCCAGGGCACACAACTTGCGTAACCGATGGCCGCTAAGGCAGTAAGGTTTTGGAGTATCAACCATGAACTGAAAAACGCAGCTTGGACAGACTAATAAAGTGGACCGAATGCTGGGTAAATCCTTGCAGAAGGCCCATGCCCAGCGGTGGACATGAGCCAGACTTTCAATTTAGATGATGATGATACAATTATTTAGTTTATTAAAACATACAAATGAAAGTAACCTCTTTCTCAGCTCTTTAGATTGAGAAGAGGGTGCCTAGTAATTTAGGTGGATTTTATGAAATATCTTATGGCTATATTCATGGCCCAGGCAGTAGGTAAACAGTCGGGACCTAATTTTAACGTGCCCTCAAAAGCACGGAGAAGCTCAAATAAAATACCATCAAATCGTTTACTGTACAAGTGGACTAGGCTATGAGCGCTCTGAACGACTGTTATATTTAAATATTTATTTATCTATGTAGTGAAACAATCAGCATTGCACATGGCAGTAATAGAAGGATCAGAGGATAGTGCTCGGCTGCTATTACGTCACGGTGCCAGTAACAACGTGCAAGACGAATACGGACGTACACCTTTACACCTCGCAGCGTACGACGACCGCCTTGACGTCACTAAAATTCTGCTCGACTATATACCACCGGTTAGTTTATTATCTTATTCTAGGCATGTAAGTAGGTAAGCTGTTTGTATCAAAATTTGCGAAACAGTTTTACGATTTCATATAGAATTTGTCATACTGGCCGAGTGGGAAAGTAAAAGGACTTGCACGCAAGAAGAGCGCGTTCGATCACGGTTGGCAGAACCAATGTGAATTTTACTTTGTGGAGTTTATACGTACTAATCAAATGATTCGCTATCTGCTAACGGTGAAGAAAACATCATGAGGAAATCCACATGTCTTAGAAGAAATTCTAAAGACATGTCTGATTCACCAACCCTCATAGGGCCAGCGTGTGTGAATTAAGGCCTAAACCCCCCCTTTCTCTCTCTCACGATAAAGGAGGAGGAGACCCGTTCCCAGCAGTGGGACATATGACTTGCTATTATTATTATTATGTAACTTCAGTGACAATGCTATAATATAGTTCCAAGAAGCTGATCTGATGATGTAGTCTAAAGGTAGCGATAGAAACTCCGCAACGAAACACGATAGCGCCGCCGGGTTTGGTCTCGTTGGATTTGTCTCGACGACTACTATATCCCTAGGCATAAAAGCTGGTTTCAAAATATATATTTCAACTAGTTTTCGCCCGCGGCTTCGCCCGCGCGTACACTCCCACAGAAGCAAGGTTTTTTCCAGGATAAAAGTAGCCTCTGTGCTATTATTCCAGACTATAATTTATCTCTATTCCATATCCGATAAGCCGTTTTGGCGTGATTAAGTAACAAACATATATTCATCCATCCAAACTAATATTAAGTCTAGATTAAAAACTCATTTCTTATTGTCCATAGAGCGAAATCGACCATATGGACGATTCTGGTAATACAGCGTTGCAAATTGTTTGTGGCAGTACCGTCAGGGATAACACTATTGCCATTGCCAGACTTTTGCTCGAGAAAAAGGTAAGTACATAACATAGTGGTTCTAATAAATATGTAACTTAGAATGTAGGAGTTGTAGTGTTAGATATATCTATTTTTCTGAAATATTAAATATGTGTTTTTGCTGACTAAACATTTACATATATATATGTTTTGAACATTGTTTTTTATTTACCACTGTTCGACGTGTTGTAGGTTCGATCCCTACACGAGTCATAACTAAGGTGTTAAACAAGCATACGGCTCACTCGATGGTAAGCAGTTACCGCAGCTCATAGGCACTTATTACACACTTGTACGGTGGATGTTTATTGGGTATATTTTGTGTGATTTTTTTTATACTACAACCATACGGCTCGTCTGATGGTTAGCAGTTACCGTAGCCTATTGCCATTTGCAACACCAAGGAAGTCACATGTCATTGCAATATTTATAAAAAACTCGCAAAATACAGGGATTATTCCCTAGTGTGGGAAATATTTTATAAATAGAAAATAATTAAAGACGACCTTGTAAAGGTTGCGAGCAACCGATGGACAAGGTCAGCTTAGAATCGAATGCTGTGGAAATATTCGTGGGAGGCCTATGTCTAGCAGTGGGCATCTTTTGGGCTTCGATGATAAGGATAATAAACATCCATACAGTACTGTGCTGGTTAAAAATGGTCAGAAAACATTGTTTAAAACATGTATTTATGTAAATGTTTTGTCAATGAAAACACATATTTAGTGTTTCGCAAAGATATATAAATCTAAAGTATAATAGAAATAATGTAGATAATAATCAATTAACAATTGCATATAGGCGTAAAATTGTTAAATAGTTATTTATACAATTATGGAAAAATTCTATTTTTGAAGTGGAATTCGAAGTTACGCCTTTTTGCATACCGTCTCAACGCACTGACAACTGTGTTATTTGGAATACTACGAAGTGCGAATTTCTTAACTTACTACGTCTGTCTGTCCGCTAACGTCTCCTAAACCACGCAACAGATTTTAATGCGGTTTTCACTATCACTTAGGTATTTTTTCACGGAAGGTTTTAATGTATGATACAAGTATAAAAAAACAAAGTAAATCGAGAGAATCAATTACAGTTTGTCATACAGAGAATTAACGCCAACACATCCCAATATCAACAGAATTAATTAAATCCTCAAGAGATATTATCGACTGTATTTGTGGCTACAACGCAGCCTATTGTGGGTTCGATCCCCATATTTTATGTTATCCATATGTTAAATTTCCGAGTCTGGGTGTACTTTGTCTCTGTGATTGCAGTTTAGAGCCTGCTAAATAGGAATCATTCCCTAATGCAGGAGTAGCGATCAATGAACTGAGTACAAGGAGAGGAAGAGAGAAAGAGGATAACGGATACACAGTGTGGATAAAAGATTGTGATGATGTTGAATTTGATAATCTGTATGGCTAGCGGTACCTTTAATTATATAACATTTTCTTACATGTCGTAGCAAGCAGTAAAGAAATTCTAACTTTGAAGTGTAGACTGCATGGTTAGTTCTGCCATTGACCTATCTGCGCGGTTTGTTGTGGGTTCGATCCCCACACGGGACAAAAATTTGCGTGACCTCAAAAATGGTTGTTTGAAAAGTCCCTAGCGACACTGAACTGAGACGGCATCCCGAAAGACGTGTTCAAATCCTACTTCAAGATAGAATTTTCCCACAATTGTCTAAATATTTATTTAAGAATGCAGGTAGATGTAAGACACATAGATATGTTTAGGCCAATCCTATGAAAAAAGAGGGTTGCAACGAATCAGCGTGGCGACTTGTACGAGATAAGCCTGAGTTGAAGGAGTTATTGTGGCAGTACGTCACTTCAGATCTTATGGACGAGGATGACATCAAATCTGAACCTGAAGATGATTTTGAATCTGCTGACGAAGGCGTGAGTACTATATTGAATATGTCATACAACCTGGTAGGAGCATTGCAATATTACAGTGTAAATGATACAGGCTAACTTAAACTTCCAAACTGAATGACGACAAATCGTTCTACGACAAGACTTTACTTCGACAACATGGAACTCCGCCACGACAATTCAAAATATCTTCTATTCTTAAAGCTTGATATGTAAAATCCAAAAAAAATAAGGAACCCCTACAAAAACTGAATAAATGTCCACCTTTGCGAAGCTGAAAGATACCGCGCTAGTATTAAATAAAAGAATTAACTCGTGTCAATATGTTCGTTCACACTAATCTCCGAAACCACTTAGTCGGTGTTTAAGACTTTTTAAACATGTGCCTTGCTTGGTTTAACATCAACCCATATCATACATATATAAAATCGTTTGTCCTGACCGACAATCAACGCACAGCCATGAAATTTGGAACATAGATTTATTTTATAACGCACTGCTAAGTGCTAAGAAAGCATTTTTGGATATTCACCTAAACAGGTAATTAAATTGAAAATAAAAATTTTACCCGGGCGAAGCCAGGGGTGGGCTGCTGGTATTGTCTTGTAATTGTACACTTACCTCACCTTACTCTTTAAAATCCATCCAAAGGTTGTCTGGAAGAGATCGCTTTTAGTGATAAGACCGCCCATTATACAGTTAACTATTACATCAAACTGTTATTATTATTTTTTTTTTTATACTACC
Source organism: Trisateles emortualis (assembly GCA_947095525.1). Taxonomy (NCBI): domain Eukaryota; kingdom Metazoa; phylum Arthropoda; class Insecta; order Lepidoptera; family Erebidae; genus Trisateles; species Trisateles emortualis. Next base: position 7,251,678 of record OX352735.1, on the reverse strand, counting down.
AAGGTGGCAAACAAGCATACGGCCCGCCTGATGGTAAGCAGTTACCGTAGCCTATGGACGTTTTCAACACCAGGGGTGTCACTCACGCGTTGCCGACCTTTTAAAAACCTTATAACTCCTCTCTTGAAGAACCCCATGCTATAGTCTCTTGGGAAAACCTCGGCAGTATTATTGTTGTATTTTTGCTCGGTGTACAATAAAGAATATTCTATCTATCTATTTTAGCGCCAGTACTTCTAGAAAATTTGCTTTAGATAACTAAATTTAAATCTTACTTCTCAAAAGTGCCATTTTGGCGCATAAGGACCTTTTCACTGACGATACATACTTTTAAATAAAAATGTTCAAGAAACTAACAATATACTTTTTTTATATTAAGCTACAGAAATATACATTTTATCCTGTAATGTTAACATTATAATGCTGTAGTGCCCTTGCCATGGCGGTATGATATTATTGAATGTATGACTGGCCTGTTGGGTTAGCTGTTAGTGACCCTGACTGCTAAGCCGAAGGTCGTGGGTTCGATTCCCACCCAGGACAAATCTTTGTGTGATGAACACGATTCCTTGTTCTGTGTCTGGGTGTAATTTATGTGTAATATGTACATTTTCCATCTAAAATGCAATCCTTTCATCGCAAAAAGTTGTGAGATGTCATGTCTGGCGATGAAAGGATTGCATTTTTAGATGGAAAATGTACATATTACAATTTTTAGAACACGTTTTCCCCATATGGCAAAGATATTAGAATGGATATAGACATAATTAAAAATAATAGTCTTGTTGTATAAGTTTGCAGCTTATGTTCACGACCGATCTTGGGTTCAATTCCCGGATAGGTTATTGGAATTCTCATTAGCAAAACTTCGTTGGTGGGGTCTCTTCCTCTACCTCTGCCTGATCGGTAAAAGGCTTGATGTTATGTTATTTTATGACTGTTTGAAAAAATAAAAAGTAATTTACTAAAAGTAGAGCTGGCGTGGGCAGGCCTTCTAACGAGGTGGTTCGATGACCTAGTAAAGGACTGATGGACAAGGACAGCTCAGCACTGAGTGCTGAAAAGAACTTTGGGGGAGGATTATGTCCAGCAGTAGACGTGTTTTGGCTTTTAGAGAAAGAGCATGGTGAAGCCGTAGATTGCACTAAGTAGTGGGCTTCGATAACCTGATGATGATAATGGAGTAACTTACTCAACGTCATGCTGTACTTTATAATATTTATTTTTTATTTTATAATCTGTTATTTGAAATGGTTTCAATATAGATTCTGGTAACACTGTCGAATAGAACAACAGGGATTATGTTATTTACTGTGTGATTAAACACTGCTGTCGAAGAAACTTTCTAGAAAGCCAGAAATAGCTAGAAACAAAAAATCACAAAGGTCTTTGTAATTTTTTAGTGCTGTCATTATGTAGTTAGGTCAAATATTGCGGTTGTAGCGTACGCATAGTCAAAATTTCCCCTATCCACAGGGGAAATTTTGTCTATGCATTGTCCTCGGTTATGGTTACAATTTCTCCTGTCCACTGTATTGTCCCCTATACCATTGGATAATACTTGATGTAAGCTATTTTTGATAGAGCTGTGCGCGAATACTATGCTATACATATTTTGCATTTTTTAAATCCAATACTAATTTTTAAACTATCGCGTTGCATCGCTTTCCAAGTCAGCTAGTGACATCGGCCCGTGTAACCTGGTCGATACGCCAAACAATCTAAAAGAGGTAAATAATGCATGTTCGTGTATAGCCGAAGTATATAATATTGTGTATCTGTCACCGGAAAATAACAAGAATCGTAAGTTGATCAATTTCCTAGGTAGTTGATCAACTCGGACGAAGGCGAGGTGTGCGTTGATTGGTTGAACGACTCACGTACTTTTACATCGCTCTAAAAAGTGAAAAATCTAAAATGTTATTAAAATGATAGATAAATAGGATCTTGCTAAAATTTTAGGTTATGTTAGGCTATTTTTCTCTATCTCTAAAATATCAGTATTAAAATAACATATCTAAGTGTTTGTTAACTCTATGAATAAACACTTGTAATTACTGCCGTCGACCAATCAGAGAACAGTGCATTAAATGACGGGTAATTGTGTACCGTCGTTAAATAGTACACTGAGCAACGATTGGGTCATTTGTGGATGATTTACTTGTAGCAAAAAAAGGGAATTATTAAATTACTGCCAGTAACTGCAGTACTACTGTAAATTGATCAATTTACTAAAATAGTATTATTTAACGCATTGAGCGTTAAATAATACATTTCAACTACCGTTTGTTATATTCCGAAGTTTGATAAACTTCCTCGAAAATTGATCAACTTACGATTCTTGTTATTTTACATATCTTTTATTAGTATTATTTTTCTTTAAAGTAAATTATTTTTTAACTGAAGTTTTTGCTATCTTTATTACATGTCCATCTTGATCCATACAGGGTATATTTGTGTAGTAGTTGTTCTTAGTTTAACCTATACGTAAACCCTACCAGAAAACCTTTTATAAATAGTTCAGTCAAATTAGCGTTTCACCTCGGAATTTGAGATAATAAGCTGACAACTCGTATATACCTTTCTTATGGCGTTGTAATGGTTGTCTTAAAATTCTCATGGAATCTTGCGTCTGCGTCGTCAGTTATTCAAGGTCAAAGTGCCCAAATATGAGTTTATTGCGTTGATCTAGGTTTCTATATTATTATAATGATGTTATTGTCTGTTCTACAATTGTAGTGCATACAATTTATGACAAGTTTTGTTCTATAATTATTTTATATGCGCTCAACCGTTTCTAGTTAGAGGGAGGAAAGCGCGCTGCGCTCAGCCACATAGTTTGTACTGTAATGTAATCAACTAGTGAGGTTAATACCTAGAATTAATGACTGTTTCTACCAGAATAAATGAACAAAAAAAAAACTGACAGCGCAACAGCACTCTTCTCCCTCCATCTCAAAAACGGTTAAGCGTATACAAGAAACATGACAAAACATGTCGCAGCATATTGTATGCTCTACAATTGTATAATAGATGATAACATCATTGGACCTATAGAAACCTAGATCAATGGAAAAATCCATATCAGGCACTTTGGCCTTGAATAACTGACGACGCAGACACGTGATTTTATGAGACTTTTGAGACAATTACAACGCCATGGTATATATGAGTTTCCATCATATTATCTCAAATTCCGAGGTTGGCCCTTTTTTATTGCTTATTTGACTAGGCTAAAATAGAGGCTAGATTTTATTAGTCTAGGAAAATCTGTAAATTAAAAAAATGCTGAGATGTCTTAGTTTTTTTTTGCAATTGCGATGTTATATGTCCCGACCAGTCCATGTTAAATAATGTATATTTTGGTTGTGGGTACAACAGGAGTTCTCGGAGTTGGGTCTGCATGAGATGAGCGTGTACGGGCGCGAAGTATCCGTGCTGTTGGACTCAGCGGGCGCGTGGCGTGCACTAGCGCGCCGCCTGCGGCTTGACGCGCTGTTGGACTGGTACGGCACACAACCCAGCCCCACGCTCACTCTGCTCAATCACCTCAGGGTAAGTGCAGCCACATACATTTATACGCTGCATGTTTGCCACTTAGGGCCTTATCATACTAACGGATTGCGAGCATCCTCAAAGCGGAGCGGGCACGCAACGAACACGCCGCGCATGCGCAGTGAATTCACAAGAGAACAAACAAGATCGCCGCGAATATTTTGTTATGTCGTTAACTCGCTACAAACACGCGACGAAAACGTAGCGTATTTGCGTTCCTTCCTGTGCACCCGCGGTGTGTTCGCGGCGTATTCGCTGCGCGGCCGCCCCGCCTCGCAGCCGCTAGTATGATAAGGCCCTTAAGTAGTAAAAATCAAAATTTATTATTATTCAACAAAGCTAAACTTTATACTGCACTTTCATAATTTTCTTCCGTCTATCTAATTTTATGAGATAATGTTATTATTCCGAGGCACACTAACTATTATAGTGACCACGGTACACTGGTGTACTGTGGGACACACACTTTGCAGAACACTACCATAGGCTGCATAGACTGTAAATGCTTGCCTGCTTGCCATCAAGCGGGCCGTATGCCTGTTTTTCACATAAGTAGTATTTAATAAACAATTTAAATATCTCGTTGGTCTAGGAGGTCCTGGTCTCACGAGGCCCTGGGTTCAATGCCCGAGTTGGGCCAAAAATACATTTGTCAAAAAAATCACAACAGGTGCCCGAAGTTTGGAAATTAGTGTTTACAACCCCGTGCCTCGGAAAGCACGTAAAACAGTTAGTCCTACGGCCTGGAAGATCGAGTCGATGAGAGTAAGAGAGTAAAGAGTGCATCTGCGTGCATGCGCACACACTTATGCACTATAATATTTCTCTCGTGCAGATAGCTAGTCTCCGCCGAGATTAACGCTGCGCTAGAACCGATATTCGGTTAGGAGGACATTCTAATAAGAATAAAAAAAAATTTAGAAGAAATATTGTACTAATAGTTTTGTATATTTAGGACTCGAGAGACGACATCACATCGAAATCATTGGCACTTATATTAGAAGATTTGGGACAAACTAATGCAGCCAGTGTTATAAGGAAGTACATTGAATGAAAACATAACCATAAGAACGTATTATTGCATAAGAATACACATAATATAGAATTAAAATACTTAAGAGATAAAAAAAACGTAATAGTTTTATATGAATTAGTCTGATTTCGGCACTAGAAATGAGATGAGCTATTTCGTGTCATAGAACCCAAAAGTTGAAGTTAGTATGGACATGCCCATGAAGCCCCAAATCATATGATATATTGCGTAAGATTTGAAATATTATTATTATTATAGATTTGATGAGCTATTTTAAGTTACAAAATAGTGGCCTAATTACAAAAAATATTATTATATTTCATGTTATTGATAGTACTTACTGATTTATAGATATAAAAAAAGTTGTAAAATACTAATGATCTGCTCAGAATGGTGGCAGCCTTCCTGCACTGCAGATCCTGGGTTCAATATCAGATGAGCAAAAAAAAGGTTGTTTGTATTTTTTTGTTCATTGTATTTTACAATCCTATAAATTCCGGACGCATATATTCATATTATTAAAGGATATGAAAAGCTGACATCATTTCGATCACTGCTTATGACACATATTTATAAGGTTTAAAATGCATTGGCTTACCAGCCTTTGGGGTTTATAGATTTAAAAAAAACCCTGTGCAAAAGAAAGATTAGTTAGTGTTGTAAGTTAAGAATGTGTGTATGTTTGTATATTGCTTCATGGCTCCTAAATAGATAATCTGATTCCAGAGTATTTTTGTACTTTAGAAGATAGTTAGCATGACAGAAATCGGTTTGATCGATTTTAAAACAATTTTTCCACACAGCGACGGCTAAAGGAAGGTCTTTCCGATTGCCGAAAGATGCCGTTTCATTTAGTTTACTGTTGAATTCGTTTTTTTTAATATCTTAGGGAGGCTATTTAAATTATAAAATGAAAAATATAAATATTTGTGTTCATGGTTTTTTTGGTTCAAGAAATTGGAAAACATAAAAAATATGACGTTTTGATTTTACTTTAAAATAAAAAAATAAGTGCTTGAAAAAGTACAAAGTGTCGAGACTCCTTATTGACAAACTTTGGTAGCTTAGAACTTAATTATTAATCAACCATTTTGTTTACTTTATTTGCTATTTGAATTCTTATTTAATCTTTATAAGTATTTCCTTTGTTGTCAAATAGCATTTTAATTAGTTTTGACAAAATTGGAAGCCATCGATGTCAAAATTTTAAAAAAAGTATAAATCTATATACAGCCTTGAAAAAGCTGCCTTAATTAAACTCAGTAGAATAAGTGTTAATGAAATTAACGATGGTGAGATTAGGTTAATGCCTATACAAGGGATTGGCTTCAACTGGGCATGACAATTATCGAGCTAATAATAATAAGTGATAATAAATATGGTTTATGTTTCTAAGCTTTACCAAAGTGCTTTAGAAGCAAAACGAATTATGCGTTTGAACTCTACAGTCGATACGTAAATGTATCTATGCATTTATATAACTATATGTAAGCTGAAAAGTTTGTTTGTTTGTTTGTTGCCTACAAGGCCGATTTGGTAATTTTTTTTTTGTACTTTATTAGCCTATTTATTGAAGGATCTTTTAGGCTAGCAATGTCACGCTATGACAGAATGACGTTCATATTAAAATATATGTTTCATTATTGGTGTGTATTACTCCAGTCGTCAGATAATTCTGTTGTAATAAATGTGCTATATTAGATACCATTTTATATACTAGGTGTCCCTGAAAGATATTTCATAACGATAGTTATAATATTGATTACATTAATTAAATTTACTATATAAATAAACTCAAACAACATGTCTATCCAAAGGTTGGTAGAAATCGCTCTTAGCGATAAGGCCGCCCATTGTACGAACCTATTTATAAGCAGTTTTTTGTAAAAATATTTTAAACGGTGTACAATAAAGTAAATCTCTGGATCTACTGAACCGATTAAAAAAAAATTACCAATAGAAAGTCACGTTATTTGTTATTATTGTGATATATATTTTATTAACAAATCACGGGTCCCCGTGAAATACTCGTGCGATGCCGGGAGGATAGTAAATAAAATAATTACTTATCCCAACTGATACATCCACGCAGAGCCTCAACCGATGGGATAGCCTCTACAAGCTTGAAATTTTGCTCAAAGGTCCATCTAAGTGAGCTCTAAAAAGATTTTTGGAAATTCAGGATGAAGTCAGGGTGGAATAAAGACATAGTTGGACTTAAATATTAACTAGCTAATGGTATGTTATATCGTTTCTGGGACAATATAATGATAAGTTTGTAAGTAAATATAAGTGTTTTATGAATTTTATTGTTTTGACATTATTATTAATTTTGTTTGACTGGTAACCGAATAAGGAATGGAGCATAAAGGTGGGGTATACATAGTAACCGTTATTATAGTATTTGTTAGAGAACGATTAGCGAAAAAACTGTTCACAACAGGATGTGGTAACTGTAAAACATAGGTTATGGCTATCATGCTATTTGACTGTGGTCTGTGTGATTTCTTGACCGTTTTTGCCACAACGCATCACAATGCGTTGTGGCAAAAACGGTCAAGAAATATTGCATGCGTCAGACGCATACAATATTACTCTTACTACCTACTAATTGACTCCCAATACTTGAGAGTAAGAAAAAATTAAATGTGAATCTAATCAGTGGCGTAACTACACCTTTTGAGGCCCATGGCAATGTTGTAATAATCAATGCCAGACCTAGGTTTTCAAAAAAAGGGGGGACTGGTAAAGACTGCGAGTTTGCCGAAACAGCTAGGCTAGCTAGGTCTAGTGACTACCGCCCCCCAGTCTTTGCCGCCCGGGCGACTGCCCCCACCCGCCGGCCCTCTTGTTCCGGGCCTGGTAATAATAAATATTAGGATCCTTGCTCACGGCCACTCTTGGGCCGTAAGCTTGGGGAGGCTGTGGCATTTGCACATAATGCCACCCTATTGTTACGCCAATGAAGCTGATGAGTATTGCTATCATACTTACTGTTCTTTTCTCTTCTAACAATAGGTACTTACTAGTTGAGTAAATACTTCACCTTTTACCACAGTTGTGATATTAAATTTAATATTTTTGGCTTGTATTAGAGATGTAAAGTAAAAAAAAACTAAATTTTTAATTCAATGTAACAAGAATGTTTGGAATGATTCGGTACATCAAATCAAATGATTCATGTTTGGCAGACACAGTGTATAGGTGAATTATCATTTGTAGCACAGATTGTAAAGGTAATACTTTTGTAGTAACTACAGTATCTAGGATTACCTAATTATATAAGACGATCATTTTTCATATTTTGTTAAGTTTTAAATAATTTGAATAAAATAAATATTATAAGAGTTAATATTATTTCAAATAAATCTATTTTAGCTATTGGTTTGTGTTTTTTTTCTAACACTAAAATGGCAAATAAACAGCCCCAGCTGAATGGCTAGTGCCTATCACACCAAAACCCTTCCACTTTTCTTTATTATATTTAACTTATTTTTCTGTCTATCCAAAGGTTGCCTATAAGAAATTGTTTTTAGCGATAAGACCGCCCATTGTACATCATCTCAACCCATAAACGTCCCACTGCTGGGCACGCGTCTCCTCCAAACATTTGGAGGGATATTAGCCTGCTACCACGCTGGCCAGACGGGTTGAAATAGGGTTTTGTTTCGAGTTTTCCCTCTCTTCCGGTGGATATTGTCTGCTAGACTTACTCCCTTAGTCGACTCTTACGACACCCTCGGGATAGAAGGGGGTGGTGACATTTGTATTCTTAATTCATCACCACACGGATCAAATAATGTCGGTATCAAAATTGGTGTACAATAAAGAGTTTTCTATCTATGTATCTATGGACGGATAATGCTAAACTTATAACTTGCGCGTTGCAAAACGTAGTGAGACATGGGCGTTATTGGGTTTATTCGATAACCGTTGGATAGCCGTTATTTGGTTTTAATACCGATATCAATAACCGTTGCTTAATATCGGTATCCAAGTCTTGGTTAGTTCAGTAGCTACAAACTGGATTAGTTGCGAATAACGTAACGTACAATACAGCTTTGTGGCTCAAACGGAACGTAATCTTATCTGCATATATTTAAAGTTCATTTTACAAAACTCAACACGATATAATGCCAACCAAACAACCGCCACTCGCGCAACGATAACCGCCTCGTCTCTTTTACGCACATAAGCATATGTTTAGTTAGAGAGAGAAGGCATAATTATCTTAGTTGCCAACTTAGTTATTACTTACTAACGCTGCCATTTCGCTACATCAATGTTGATATTTTGATACCGGTTAGTGAGTTTTTAGATATCGATGCGTTTAGTTATTAGGTTGGTAACCGTTTTCAGTTACGCTACGTGATATCGGACACATGTCTAGTAGTGAGTGAGTGATTAGTTCCTAAGTGTCTGTAGCCTGTTTACATAAATATAAAAAGAGCGAAATACATAAGTTTTATAATAATAAAATATCTTTTTCAGCGATCCTTTAGACGACTTGAGTAGCAGCTAGCATGAATTTATTGTTATACCTATGTTTTGGTAAACAAATTATGTCTCTCATGCTGTCACCAGCTAAAGCAAATCCCAATGAGTTCTAGAAACCCTACTTGCTAGAGCGAAGGTACTTCTCCAGTTGGGCTTTTAAGATATTTATTAAAATCTTAAATTCCTTTTTTAGTATTTAGGTTTAGTTAGTTTTAATAAGTTTTTCATATTATTCTTGTATATTTAAAGCATATATCTATATTGTTTGTAACAATTAGGTGATTAGCCTAAAGGTAGTGCAAAAAAACATATTATGTTCCTTTTTTATTTCTTCCTTAAGGTTGGCTTCGTCGTCGAAAATGGTGTCGCCTGTCTTGCGTCTGTCGTCCGTTAAACATGCTAAATAAAAATACATTTTAACGTGTTTTAAGTTACAATGTTAATTTATTAGCAATTTATAGTAAACTATGTAATTTGTGTGATTAACTAATAAAAATCATAATAATTACAAACTACTTATACAATTTTCACGTTACTAAACGAAATGTCAAATACTCTCATGTCAAAAACAGCTGATGATAGTGAATTACTACTTTACTTCAGTACTTCCAATTTACGTAATAAAATAAAATGATCAACAATATGAGATTATTCAATAAAATAAACATAACAGTATACGGTGTAGCGTACTTTTCGCTATTTTCAAAGCCAGCGGCGTCTGAAGTTTTAACAGCATATCTAACGCAATGCAATGAACCTCCCTGGACCTCATACTTTGTTAAGGTAAAGTATCCTCTATTGAAGAAAATACTAATTAGATTTAAATATTCTGAAAACATTTGAATGATTGTGGAATGAGCTCCCTGCTGAGGTTTTCCTGAGAGGCTATAGGCATGGGGTTCTTCAAGAAAGGAGTTATAAAGTTTTTAAAAGGTCGGCAACGCGCGAGTTATACCCTGGTGTTACAAACGTCTTCTTACCATCAAGCGGGCCGTATGCTTGATACTATAAAAAGAAAACTAAAAATAGGTATTACATTTTTGTTTAATCCATCAGAATATAACTTCTAAGCACATTGATTCAAAATCAAACTAGGTACAGAGTTTGTACAACATGCCCTTTTCAACGACTTGCCTTTCTCACCGAAATTTGTGAGTCTGTTAGTTCCACAGAGAAACTAAAAGAACAAGCTTAACTACTTTTTTTATACTACTTAGGTGGCAAACAAGCATACAGCCCATCTGATGTTAAGCAGTTACTGTAGTCTATGGACTTACTTGTACTGTTGGATCTCCCAAATAAGCCATTATAATAAAGGCAATTTGGTAAAAAGGTCTACAAGCATTTAGTTCTGAGCTTGAACCTGTAACGCTCATCAGGTCATAGGTCTATTTTGCTGAAAACCTTTTTAAGAGAGGTAGGGCACCATACTAGCGAGCAAGCCCGACTGAGGAAGGACCTCCACCTTACAGAATACCGCAGCCAAATGACTACACACAGCGGTGTAGTTGTGTTCCTGTGTGTGAGTACAGGTCTCCAGCGCTCATTTAGGAATGCATTTTGAAAGAAACGTATTCCTATCCCAGGGTTACTTCCATCTTAAAGCCCTGGTGTAAAAAAATGGGTTGGCAACACGCAAGTGATACCTCTGGTAATGCAAGCGTCTATAGGCTACGGATACTGCTTAACATCAGGCGCGGGCCGTATGCTTGTTTGCCACCCAAGTAGTATAAAAAAAAAACCTACTCATGCGGCATCTTCCAGCTTCATGGTCAACCCTCTAGAACCATTTTTCGATTGATTGCTTGTACTTTCTATAGTTAACTTAAATTTGTCCCCTTCAAACTATGTTGGTAAATAATCACTTTATAAGAAAATCCATAGGTGATACAAATGTATCACCTATGGATTTTCTTATAAAGTGATTATTTCCATAAACTTAGGGTACCTAGGTGACTAAAATTTCGTATTTGCTTTTTTCTAGTATAGTAGTGTAAAAAATGATCAGTTTGGCATGTCAAACTTTAACTGGAAAGTTGGAAAATCAAATTATCAAATATTAAGAACTGGCTGCTTTCCTTATATAAAATACCATTGCTCTAGAAAAAAAGAAGAATATTTGGGTACATCTGACAAATTAATGAGAGCTATAAAAATGGCAAATTTAGGTAAGTTTTTTAATTATAAACAAGTATTATGTCATTTTTCAATAGGCAACTGGCAAAATACTCTGTAAAGCAGATAGACTATGTTGTGAAAAAGTGTCTTAACATTAAATATAACTGGAGAAGAAGGGGAAGATCACAAATTACAGGGCTGATGAAGGTCCAAAAAAAAGTACATGAGGGAGATGGAGCTAACAAACAATGATGCACAAGACCATAATATATGGTTTTGCATGATTGGGAAAGACAACCCCACATAACGGAAAAAAGGCGAGGACAAAGAAAGATAGGACTGGCAAGCAGACAGAAAAAATTTTGTTCATCACACAAATATTTGTTCTGAATGGGAATTGAACTATTTGTGTGCTACACATACCAGTATGTGTACATATTTGGCTGTGGGCATCCATAAGTTCCAGGTTCTTCTCCAGTCAGGCTTTTTCACTTGTATGGGGCACCACCTCATGAATATTTTTGCCAATACTTTTGTATTTTTTTCTCTTTAATTGATGATGTTTTTAACATTTACAGGTATACCATGTTTATTGTATGGACTGGCAGCAACTCAACTGATAAGGCATACGGAAATAGTGCATACATCTAAAGGAGATGTCACAATATATTTCTTGTTAATTGAGCATAAAGGATCATTATATTAAAACCAATAATTGATATTGTGTTTTTCTGTCAAGAAACTCAGAATAGATGCCTGGAGTTTGAAAATTGGCGGTGTTTACACCCCGTGCCTCGGAAAGCACTTAAAGCCATTGGTCCTACACCTGTTATCTCTCCGGTCGTGTCGGATTGCCGTTATATCTGGCTATGAGAGTAAGTGAATCAAGAGTGCACTTGTGTTTGCACATTCTCCGTCGAGATTAGCCGCCGTGACTGAAATTCGGTTTTATATTGTGTACTTCAGAAGCTTACTGTTAGAAAATAATAGTGTTTATCAGTTACCAACCACAGTCGCCGCAAACGACGAAGCACCTTGGCAGTCCAAGTACAGTGTTATACGCCCAAAAGCTTAGCCTTTGCAGACGGCAAGTATTTGCTAGTAATCTTTTGTGTAAGTAACAATCATAAAATTACAACAGTAATACATTTGTAATATGTAGATATTAACAAAAATAATTAAAGTGGAAAATATGTAAATAAAACATAAAAAAAAGTGTCCGAGTCAGAGAAAATCAATGTTGAGTTAAGTTCGTCCATGTATTTTATTAAGTATTTTGTATTGTTATTTTTATGTGTACAATATGAATTTATAATGAATTTATATGATTGTGCGCTGACATACCTTGTTCTGTTTTTAACCCCCGACGCAAAAACGACGTGGTGTTATACGTTTGACGTGTCTGCCTGTGGAATCATAGCTCCCGAACGAATAAATGGATTTTGATGCGGTTTTTTTTGTTTGAAAGTCGGCATCATGCAATTTTTAAACTATCGCGTTGCAAGACGATTAGATTGTTTGACGATTCGACCAAATCAGCTTGTGACCACGGCCGGTGCAACCTGGTCGAAACGTCAAGCAATCCAAAGGTAAATAAAGCATGATCGTGTTGATACCTGAAGTACCTAAATATTATTGTATGGCATCATGCCAGCTTTCAAACAGAGATGGTTCTTAGCTATAATTTTTGAAGATCTGTCCAGGAGTTTGAAGACTATCAGCAATGATGAAGGGATTTTACTAACTTCCACAAGTTCAATTGATTTACTGTTACCTACTTCGATGGTATTTCCATGACATTGTAACCTTGGGCTGATGCTGCAGCATCAAGTAGTCTGCGGGATACCCAACTCCTCACCAATTTACAGCAGATATAGCGTGTTTGGGCTCATAAGAGTGACTCAATAAATAGTCGCGCGCTATACAAATAATAATTGGGTAATAACCAGCCTTATTACTTAAGGGCTTGTTATTTCGGGTGCCGTACCTACTCATTATAGAAAAATATTTCAACTATAAACATTTCTATAACGCCACATCACCGAAAAGGTATTTAACCGACAGTTTATTTGATAGATGGGCCCATTACACCAAAAAACTGAATGTTCGAAATCCCATTTTACCGATAGTAGGTAGCCAGATACATTTGTTCTAGTGGCATAGATCGAAGATAAAACAAAACTTTTCTTCAAATCAACGAGTTTAATTTATATGATTATTTTTAATATTTTAAGTTAAATCAAAATATTAACGTTAAAATCAGTAGAAAGAGGCGGTTACAATGAGTCTGATTTGCTGTATTGACGCAGCATGGTGAAGTAAGAATAAGCCTTGGACATCAGCTGTAAAAAAAAAACACCAAGTTATAATACTGGCCTGTTAGTCTAGGGGTTAGTGAACCTGACTGGTAAGCCGGAGGTCGTTGGTTCGATTCCCACACGGGATAAAACTAAAACTTTGTGTGATTTATAAATGTATGTTCCGAGCACCCGAGTCTAGATGTAGGTACCTACTTTGTGTCAGTGAATTGCATGTTTGTAAAGTCCCGCCGCGATAGCGGGCTTGATCTCTACTGCGGAAGTTGTTTAAAAGAATACTAACCATATCTTTGTTTACGTATTGTGTATCATCAACTAAGTATCCTTTTTTATCGTAACTCCCGGGAGCAAGCTGTGTGCGAGGGAGTTTTTCAAACATTACAACTTTTCGAATCACTGTCTCAAAAACGGTGGCTCTTAGGAAAAAACAAATTATGATAAAACTTACCGATTTTCAGAAAATCGCGAAAATCCCGTTTCTTTGACTTTTCAATCCGAGTAATATTTTTTCCAGGTGTCGGATCTTTTTAGATTTCATGAGTTTTGAACAATCCTACCAATTTTCAGCTGAATTTTTGAAACTTCACTCCTATTTTTTACACAAATTTATGTAGGCGGATTTAATGCCAGAGCAGGCATTATCTACCAGTCAACCCAGGGTGTTGCAGAGATGAAAAAAGTAGGCGCATATAAGAAGTCCGGATGAAATAGGTATTACTAATTAAAATAGAAATAAATACAAAACATTAAACAAACAATAAAATTAATATAGGTACCTACTATTATATACATATAAAAATATTAAATACATAAACAAAATATAGCATAAGTATACTAAGTATAAGTAGCAATAAAATATAGTTACTTAAATGATAATAAAATATGTATAATGAGTGTTATTATGATAAGTGCGCCAGTCTATCCAGTTAACAATAGGTCGCGAACTTTAACATTAACGCGTGACGGTTGGTGGACGTCCTGATTTCGAGAGGAAAAGCATTCCAAAGTAGAATAGATTGGACAGGAAGCGCAGAGTGAGAGGGACAAGATAGGAGGAGATTATGGGAAGAACGAAGGTTTAAATATATCCCGGCTTTAATTTTTTAGTCGTCTTCATTTTAAAAAAAGGCACCTCCCATACTAGGGAACAAGCCTTAAGTTGCGGGGGACTTCACAAACTTACAATTCATGCACACAAATTACACCGAGACTGATCATTGATGACAAAGTTTTCCAGTGTGGAATTCGAACCCACGACTTCCATCTTAGCAGTCAGGGTCACTTAGGTACATAAAGGTATGTTAAATAAAAACAATATACTTACTCCAGAAAACGTCTCCAGTGTAACATTTGGTAATCCTGTGTATTTGATACTGACAGGCTGTTGAGCTCTCATGACAAACATGAGGATGTCTTGCCGCAGCAGCAAGCCCAGAGATGAGAGGTGCCATCCGCAATCCAAACATGCATCTCCTACTGCGAAAGCCTAAAAACAAAAGTCATCAAAGGAAGTTTGACAGTAGGTACCTTTTTATATCACTTAGGTGGCAAACGAGCATAAGCACGGTTCGCCAGATGGAGTATTCCTTTTGGGGTATGGTTTGAGCCACTATACTCCCGCCAGATAGTAAGCAGTTACGCTTATAAAATAGTTTAACCAAAAAAAACCCCGGGCAATAAGTCTAAACTAATAAGTATTATAAAGAGGAAAGATTTGATTTCTTTTATTTGTTTATTACGATCTAAGTCAATAACTACATTAACAACCAATTAAAAACCATTAGACAGCTACAGTATCAGCGAATAACGTTTGATTAAAAAAAAGTGACCCCCTACAAAAAATAAATGTCCGCGCCGGTTTCGCACGGTATAATATAAAATGTACCTATATGTAAACAATCGAATTAAAGGATTATCAACTATTACCTACCTTGTTTTTTATCAGAGTGCCAAGGTAACATGGTATCCAAATTTGCGCAACAGTGGCAGAGCCCAACATAAAAAATAAAACGTGGAAGCTGCCTTCGTCCAATTTCTAAAAAAATCGTAAAAGACATTTTTGAAGTAAACGATTGTATTTTAATTCTTCCAATTCTACCTCCTGACCCCAATATGTGTAGGTAGGTAAGTTTCGTAACAATCGGTTTAGTAGCAGATATAAAAAACTTTCCCATGATATGAATATACCTATATATACATATATATATATATATATACCGGCGACGCTACGAGACCGCGTCAACAGAAAAGTAACTTTAGCGATGCGCCGCGGCTATGCTTGCGTAACACCATCTACATTGTAACTAAACAAATATTGTGAATTCTAGTGCTAATTCTGTACTTGCTTTTTTTAGTACTAACTAAATAAATAAACAAAAAAAAGCAAGTAAGCAAAACGTTTAGTTTTCTAATAATAATTGTCACTATTCACATATTGCCTTATTCCTTTATAGCAACATGTAAATTGAAGCAGACTGAACACCATACATTTTTTTTATTTTGTTTTTTTTGCTGACATCATCTTTTTGGCTTATTCTTAATTTATGAGCTTCATAAGTGTTACTGTGTTACCTAAATGAATAAATGTATTTTGAGTTTATTGAGTTTAAGTTTGAATAAATAAAATGGCGAATAGGCAGAGCGAAGGAATGAGTCCCCGAATCTTTTCGCATCGCGAGTGAGTTACCGATTATGATACGATAATATGAAATTATGAGATCCTTTGAGTCTTGTCCCTATGTTTTGAAGTACAAAATATAGGTACCTACCATAGAACATACACGCATGATGTCAGTAAAATATTAATTTTATTTTGAAGTTTTCATTATTTTAAACAGGATTACTTAAAAATACGTTGATTGTGTTTGTGAATGAATTGTTTATTAGTTTAGATTCATTGGGTTTCATAAAAATGCTGTTCTACGGGTCAAATACCAAAATAAACAAATAAAATCTGTTTATTTTGTTAATTCAAATGAAACATGGGAGAGTTACGTTTTCAGAGATTGTCAAATGTGTCACAAATATTTCCTATGTGAAACGTACTATAACGTCTCATCGGCGTAACAGAATACGCCTAGCCTTAGGGGAAGAACACCGCGCAGGACCCAATCGTAGGCGATGTGCTACAGGAGAGGGCCAAGGACGGACCCCTGCGGAACACCACCGGAAATGGCACTGCGCCCGACACCGCCTACTCAGTCCACGTACAGGACACACCTCCTCCCTATGTAGTCTGCCACTAGCAGCCTCAGATATTCGGGCACTTCATGAACCGGAGCCTTACTGATGCTGCCGATGTCCAAGGACACCGCCAACAGCACCTCGCCATTGAGTACGGCTTCTTCGGTCACGGTCCTAAGCGCCATCATGGCTACGACCGTAGAACAACACCTAGCTCGAAAGCCATATCGGATACCTAGGTATCCGATAGGTCGGGACCGACCTCGCTTAGGTGGTCGCAGTTCTAATCTAACCTAACCTTCTAGCTATTTTCTTTTGGTAGCAAGTCTTTTCAGACGGTTTCGCAATTTTAACCTTAACAAACCTACTATTGTCTTTTCTGGTAGCAAGTCGTTTCTGACGGTTTCGCACTAACCTTACCTAACCTAATATTGTCTTTTATTGTATTTTTTTGTCAAAGGTAGTTTCTTACGGAATCGCAATTCTAACCTAACCTACTTTTATTTTACATTTTCATTGAAATAAAATACAATGGAAAAATACACCAGACAAACAACATTCGTTTAAAATTATTGTACTGTTTGATTATTTTGTTTAATAAAAATATGATTTTTTTTTATAATTCATTGAATCTCCAAATCAATGCAAAATATTTATCAGAAAAACATTCTGATAAATATTTTGCATTTATTTGGAGTCAATAGTCGTTGAAACAATAATATTCGAAATATAAATAGTACAGGAACCAAATATTATAGGATACATTTTCTGGGAAACAAAATTCTATGTTTCTTTCTGCGAATAAAGGGAACATCCTAATAAATAGATTTCAAGTTGATTATGAATGCGATAGAAAATACGGGACGTATATCTATCTATCACAGTCAACCGTACAATGTAACCTCTTAATAATTGGTAAAGCAATGAGAAACTCACCTCTGCTATTTGAAATACCATCAGACATAAAGCGACTGAGCTAAACATTATCTGGTAAACTATTATAGGTCCATATACTGAAGATAATGATTTTATCATCCTGAAAAAAATGATTGATGTAATATATTTTTTTTAATACTTAGTAGGTACCTACTTAGGTGGCAAACAAGCATACGGCCCGCCTGATGTTAAGCAGTTGCCGTAGCTTATGGACGCTTGTAATATTAGAAGTATCACATGCATGTAGCAGACCCAATTTTTCGCACCGGGGCTTTCAGATTCAGAGTATCCTTGGTATAGGAAAACGATTCTTTCAAAACGCAACGCACGTACTGACACATAGGAACACAACTACAACCCTGTGTGTAGTAATTTGGCTGTGGTCTTTTGTAAGGTGGAGGCCCTTCCCCAGTCGTGTTTGCTTGCTAGTATTGTTTTTTTTTTTCAAGTGTAAGGTAACAAAGTTAAACAATATATATTCTTACTGAAACACGGAGCTGTGCATATTAACAATATTCGCCATCCTGCTGTTAAGTATTTCTTGGGTATCCATTCTACGTTGGTCGTAACGCGACAGCAATGCCACACTCTCGTCCAAACCATCAAATATTACTTCAAAATGCAATATCATCATATCCATTATGATATCATAGTGTAGTAAAATATGGAACAGAGTGTAGATGTAAACTGCAAAAAAAAACAACTTTACGGCAAATGTGCAGTAGGTACCTATTGACATCATATTGCAAGAGTCAAGTTTTAAATGTGCTCCCACTACAAAGTGTCAAAGGTCACTCTAAATGTCACTCTAAAGTAACCGCATTTAAAGTGACCTTTTACCGCAAACTTGTGACTAGTTCACTCACACACACTATTACTACATAAAGTTATGTAGGTAAGTGCGGCAAATTCGGCACATATAAATAAAAACTTGTCTGAAGCCAAATAAGGTAAATCTATAAAATACTTACCTCCAAAAGCGTGCGTTACACAAATAATTATGTACGATTGCATAAATAAAAATACTTCGTAATTAGGTGTTCTGTAGGGGTCGTCATGCGGCAGCCACATAGGAAACACCAGAGGTCTAATGGTGTGTTCGTCTTGGGTTACGAAAAGAGACTGGTACAACAAGCTAACTATTGGCATCATTAAGTAATTGACACCGACAGTTAAGCAAAAGTAAATCCATACATGGCAGAACTGCCATATTTGTAGCTGTCGCTTCAAGAACTTTTCCCTAAAAATAAAAAATAAAGCTGAGAACATATTTTAGGAACGAAACAGTTAAGATTTGAATAAAGGTAAGGTAAATATTTAAAAAGACACCTTCAGTAAGGTGAAGTTAGAGAACTTTACCTAGTCGGGCATGATCAAGATAAGTGTACACGCTCATAATGCTCATGGTGACCATGTTAGCCTTCGTAGGCTAACTGCATGGTGACTATCAGGCGGGCACGCATATCAAAATTCGTAGTAGGGGTAGCTGCATGAACTATATTTATTTGTGAGTTGGTTAAAGCGATGCTAGCGATGCATACCTTGAAACAGACTTTGAATGTTGGAATTTATTTGTTAACAAGACGGAATTATGTATTTAAAAAAAACCTAGTGGTGTCGCGGGACCTGACAAAGTTTCTCATTAAAAAAATATTAGTTTCAAGTTCTATTCGAGGTATAAAGAAAATATTCCGGGTATAATTTTTTTTATTATATTTTTTTATTGATAAAAATAAAAAACTTCTTTACAGAATTACATCTACACAAATTTATTTTATTCTCAATGATTCATAAAAATGTATAATAAAAATTATTACTTGAAATAATTACTTAAGACTTCATATGAATATACCTATTATATACTAGTGATCGCCCGTGGTCGAAGTTCAACCACAATTCATTAAATTGTAAGCTACTATTTGACCTTCAATTTATTTTTTACTAACTTAACTCTTAGATCAAAAATCTCCTAATACAATTTATGACAAAACCACATTATGAAACACAATGTATTTTTGGCAGTCATTTGAATGAAAAAATGGTTTCATTTAGGTACACCCCCTTTTCATTTTTTTTTTGAGAAAGGGCCTTAATGTCGCACGAATATTAAGCCACCTATATTTCATTGACAAATAATATATAATATAATATATAACAATCAAATACACAGAACAAAGCAAAAATAAAAATATTAGAACTTAAATAAGCTTACTGCCAAGATGAGTGCAAATTTGTGTCTGTATGCGTGTGTGTTTGCGCGCGCGTTGGTGTGTAGACGCTTTCTGCCATCATTGCTAAATGTTGTCGATGGTGTCATTTTATTTTTTTGGATAAATATATAATAAAATTTTCTTATAATTCTATTTAAAACCATAATTTACTTATTTTGAATCGTTGTCGATCCAAATTATGTAAATATGGTAACTGCTTGAAACTTCTTACTTACCAACCATAAAAAACTATTCTATTTTATTGCTGTATTGGAAAAGTAGGTATTTTTCAAAGCAATTGAAATTTTGTTCTTAATAATCGAAATCATTTTGCGTTACAATTTAAAATCTTAAATAATATTAGAAAGATTTGATTTTTTATTTGTTTGTTTGTTACGATTTAACTCAAAAACAAATATACCCATTTTAAAAATTCTTTCACCATTAGAAAGCTACATTGTCAGCGGCTAACATGGTGATATTTTAAAGAAAATAAAATACGAAAACGAAATAAATGTTATAATAAATTTTATAACCCGTGCGAAGCTAGGACGAGCTTGCTAATAATAAATAAATGAACAAAAATGAAGTCAAATATCATAGTCATAATAGTAGTATTAACTATATTTGTTTCTTACCTGTATCTAGATTCTAGATTGCGAAAAAATATAAAGTCATAGTTCATTCTTTTAATAATAGAATAAATTTGGTCGTCATTTAACAAAGAGATGACGTACATTATCAGAGTAGATGCAAATATTGCTACTACGTAACAGAAACATTCTGTGGCAATTGCGTAGTCTTTCACAGCGACGAAATGTGTAAAAGATACTAGTTGCAAGCCCACCCCCGCTATAGAGGTGCACATGGAAAGTAAAGGCCATATTAACCTGCAATAAAGAAAGCGCAGATCAACTTTACAGTGTCTGGGGCCGTACCATGACGTCCTTATAGCGATTAATTTTCGAATTCGTAAAATGTCAAATTTATCGTCTAGCTTTTCATCATCATCATATCATTATTCATCTGAGCCTAAAGACGTCCACTGCTGGACAAAAGATTACTGTGGTAATCTTTTGTCCAGCAGTGGTTGTCTTTGGATAAGGTCAGCTCAGGACCGAATGCTGTGGCATTCGGTCCTGAGCTGACCTTATCCATCGGCTACCCGCGCCCCTTACAAGGTCGTCGGTCCACTTTGTTGAAGACCTGCCCATGCTGCGTCAGTTCAGTTTTAGTTTGTGGTCGCCACTCCAGAACCTTTCTGCCGCAACGGCCATCAGTTCCACGAGCTATGTGTCCTGCCGATTGCCACTTAATTTAGGCTATTCTAGAATAGTCTAGCTTGTAGATTATCGAAATTCAAATAAAATAAAACGCTATAAGGGCGTCATGGTACGTTCATTACTTATTTATATTTTACCAAATCGTTAGAGCTTGTTTCTGTAATACACGAAATAAACCCAGAAATACGATTATGTAAGGTAAGTATAATAACAGTAAAAAGGCGACCAACTCTCCCCTAAACTTTTTACTAGCCTGCTCGAGTTATTTAAGAAACTGGTAGACTCAAGGACGAATAAAGGCGTCAAAACTGGAAGCAAAACGCGTACCGACCTTCGTTTTGCTGACGATGTTGTATTGTTTGCTACAACTGCAATAGTTCTGCAAGAAATGTTTAACGAACTGAGCATAGTAAGCCTTGATGTGAGTAATGATGAATCGATCGAAGACAAAAGTTATGACTATTTGCACTAAATGTAGGGTAGCGGTAGATGGGCAGAAAATACAGTAGGTCGATAAGTATATCTACGTGAGCCTCCTTCGATAACAGGTAAGACAAGAACATCGACCAAGCAACGCGTCAAAAACGCCTGGAATAGCTACTGGTCTATGAAAAAGCTGATGAAGGTAACCTTCCTATGTCGCTTAAGCGTAAACTCATTGACATGTATACACATGTTGATGAGTTTACGCTTGAGCTTGCTTAATTTTGAGCACCGTAGGTTCGGACGGAAATAATACTTTTTCCGTGCTAACCTACGGTGCTCAAACTTGGTCTTTGACCGAGGCTCAAAAGTCAATACTGAAGGTATGCCGAAGGGCAATAGTGCGTAGTGTGTTAGGTGTGAAGCTCATCGACCACATACCTAACACAGTTATACGCAAAAGAACCGGTATCGCTTACGTGGGTTCGAATTCTGCCAAGTTGAAATGGGAATGGGCGAGGCACACCTACAGAATGCATCCCGACAGATGGACAAAGACACAGTGGGTGCCCTAGGACAGACGACGTCGTCGTGGCAGACCCCGAAAACGCTGGCGTGATGAGCTGGACACGCTTGCGGAGAATTGGATAGATTTGGCATTTCGAATAGAGAGGTGTGGAAGATTATGGGGGAGACCTTTGCTTAGCAGTGGGACATAACGGGTAAAAAACTTACATTACGAGGGGCTCGTAGTATAAATATATTATATAAATCGAGTACCTGAAAATAGATTTCCTTTTATTAAAGAATATTCCACTTGAAGCTAGGAAAATCGCTAATTGTGGATGGAAATTAAAGATATCAATATCGGGTCTGCTATAATCGAAGTTTTTAACAAGGAGTTTTTCAACTACTGCTTTGTAAATATTCATTTTATAACGGTGTCTTGAACAGGTTGAAAATAACTAGATTTTACTGCAGAGAGATGGGTACTAATGCTGTGAAATATCGTCTTAGTCATTTCAATTATAGGCTGTTATTAGACATGATTATGCTGATTGCAGCTAAAAGAAACTAGGAATTAAATGCATTAACTAGATAATTAAGTAAGTATAGGATTATGAAAATTATTCCGTCGTAGAACTATAAATAATGTACAAAGATTTTCACATGTTTTTTTTATACTAGCTTTTGTCCGGGACTTCGGCGGTGTATTTTTTTTTGTTTATTTAATGTGATTATGTGCTATTCCAATGTACCAGTATACCTAATAATACCTACTTGACAGATACGCGAAAAATAATATTATTATGCAACTACTTGGGTGGCAAACAAGCATATGGCCTGTCTGATGTATAAATGCATATTATGTGTGTGTCTACCTCGGTCCTCGGTGGCCCGTGGTTGATGTGTGTTATTTCTGCTCACATTTTTTTTTTATTACAAGCTTTTATTTAGCTTGCAATGTATGTTAGTTAGTTTGTATGTTAGCAAATCTTGTGAGCTAGATTTTTATTACAAGCTTTTATTTAGCTTGCAATGTATGTTAGTTTGTATGTTAGCAAAGCTTGTGAGCTAGATTTGAAGTACTTCCCGGTGTTTGATGAAGCTAAAATTTGGTATACCTACGTAACTTCGGTGACAACGCAATAATATGATACCATGGAGCTGGTCTGATGATGCAGTCGGAGGATGACCATAGGAACTATTCAACGAAACAAGAGTTTCGGGTTTGAGTGTTTTGGCTTTATCTTGACGAGAACTATATTATTAGATGGGTACTCAGAACGTGGTGATGAAGCCGGAAGGTGGCCATGGCAGCTCTTCAAGGAAACAAGATAGCCATGTCGTGTTTGGGTGTTTGGGATGAATCTTGACGAGAACTATATTCTTAGATGGGTGTTCAGGACAAGATGGTGAAGCTGAAAGGTGGCCATGCCAACTCTTCAACGAAACAAGATAGCCGTGTCGTGTTTGGGTGTTTTGAATTTATATTGACGAGTACTATTTTGTTAGATGGGTGTTTAGGACGTGATGATGAAGTCGGAAGGTGGTAATGGCATCTCTTTAACGAAACAAGATATCCGTGTCGTGTTTGGGTCTTTTGAATTTATCTTGACGAGTACTATATTCCTAGGTGAGTGTTGAGGACGTGATGATAAAGTCGGAAGGTGGCCATAGCAAATCTTTAATGAAACAAGATAGCCGTGTCGTGTTTGAGTATTTTTTTTTATTTATCTTGACAAGTACTATTTTTTTAGATGGGTGTTCAAGAAGTGATGATAAAGTCGAAAGGTGGTCATGGTAACTCTTCAACGAAACAAGATAGCCGTGTCGTGTTTGAGTCTTTTGGATTTATCTTGACGAATAGATACTATATTTGTAGGTGGGTGTTCTGAACGTGATGGTGAAGTCGCAAGGTGGCTACGGCAACTCTTCAACAAAACAAGATAGCGGTGTCGTGTTTGGGTGTTTTGGATTTATCTTGATGAGTATTATATACCTAGATGGATGTTTAGGACGTGATGATGAAGTCGGAAGATGGCTCTGATGAACTCTTTAATGAAACAAGATAGCCGCGTCGTTTTTGGATTTGTTGATATAGCTCATGGCTAATATATTTTTAGGTTGAGTTCAGTGTGTGATGATGATGTTCAAAGGTCAACGAAACAATACAGCCGTGTCGTGTTTGGGCTCTTTTAAGAATATTTAATGCATAAACACCCATGTATTACATAAATGCACTATAAAAGCTTGTATTTAAAAAAAAAATTTAAATATAAACTTATTGTGTTTTTTTATTTATTTATTTAAAACTTTATGCACAATCGCACACAGGCGGACTTAATGCCATAGGCATTCTCTACCAGTCGACCTTGGGTGATACAGAGATGAACAAAGTAGGTGCACTCAACAACAAAAAAGTTTTGATAAAACAAAGAAACAAATTAGATAGTAAGGATCTATAAAAAAAATACAATGAATATATATGCTGTGGTATATATAATATATAAAATAAATATACATACTTACATAAATAAAATATATAAATATAAACAAAATTGTTATGAAAGTGTTAGACGTACTAATTCCGACGATTCATCAGCGAGGAGAGCCCGAACCTTCACCTTAAACGCATAGCAATTTGTAGCCATCCTGATATCAAGAGGGAGTACATTCCAGAGAAGGATAACTTGGACAACAAAAGAAGAGTGTACAAAGTCAGAGGAATGGGAGGGACACGCAAGGAGGAGGTTATTAGAAGACCGAAGATTTCTATCATGAATAGAACATCGATACTTAAAGGAAGATGATAAATAGGTAGGTGGAGAAGGGGAGTTAAGAATGGAATAGAGAGTATTGAGAGCACGCAAGCTTCGGCGTTGACGAATAGGCAACCAGTTTAGAGTGGAGCGATAAATAGACACATGGTCATACTTACGAAGATTGAAAATGAATCGAATGCAGTTATTAAGAAGACGGTCATACTTATTGATCAGGTCATAATAGCACACATCACCATAGTTGATCAAAGGAAAGATTAAGGACTGCACAAGCATTGTTTTGGTCTTGGATGGCAGAAAGTTTTTAAGCCGATACAATGCCCGGAGGCTACCAGTAACCCTCTGACATACGCTTGTAGTATGTGACTGCCAATTTAGGGTTGAATCAATGTATAGGCCAAGGTTCTTAACTGTGGCACTATAAGGTATGGCTAAGTAATTAAAAACGAGTGGTGACAGAGTGGCAATGTCCAACCTGCTCAACATGACGCGACTACCCACGACAATGGCTTGGCACTTGGCCGGGTTTACAGTTAAACCAAACCTGTCACACCAAATCTTGATTGCGTCAAGGTCCCTGTTTAAGGCAGAAATGGCCACTGACACATTAGTAACGTTCGCCTGAGAATACAGCTGCAAGTCATCGGCATAAAGATGATACGAACATTGAAGGTTTTGGGTCAAGAGATTGATAAAAATAGAAAATAATAATGGAGAGAGAATGCCCCCTTGAGGAACGCCAGAGTCAAGATTTCGCCAGCTCGATGAGGATTCATCATAGCGTACCGACTGCTGACGTCCCTGAAGATACGTCGAGAACCATTCCAGTGCATCAGGAGAGATCTTGATATGGGAAAGGATGGATAGTAGGATATCGTGACTGACGGTATTGAAGGCGTTCGAGAAATCGACCAAAGCCATCAGTGTGACTTTGGTGTCCTCCATGCCCGCCGTAATATCGCCAGTCACTTTGAGGAGTGCAGAGGTAGTGCTGTGTCCAGGTCGAAAGCCAGATTGAAGTGGACTAAGAAGGTTGTTCTCGTACACGAAACGAGAGAACTGCTTGTAGACACATGCCTCTAGCACTTTGGAAAGGAAAGGGAGAATGGAAATTGGACGAAAATAGTTAGGGAGAGAAGGATTAGCTACTTTAGGTAGCGGAATAATAAAAGCCTTTCGCCACGAAGATGGAAAGTAATTAGTGAAAAGAGAGAAATTAATAACATGTGATATGGCTGGGATAAGATAATCGAGGATAAGGATAATCATACGGCGGCTAATGCAATCGCCACCCACCGCATTGGACTTGATGGAAAGGATTATCTTCTTGATCTCCCCTGGTGTGACTGGAGAAAAATTAAAAGGATCGATGTTAGGATGGGAAAGACCAGCCACGTAATCCATAGTTTGACACTTGGTTTGGTGATCCAATTTGTTGTTAGAGGAGAAATAGCGATTAATATCATCCAAACCAACTGTCAACTGATGGTCAACACGCTGCTGTTTGCCAATACCCAGTGTTCCAAGAAACTTCCAGATATTGGCGGGAGAAGAGGAATTTATACTATCAAGAATATGGCGGCGTTTAGCGTTACGTATCATTTGATTACACCGATTCCTTGCAGCTTTAAAAAGATCCCAGTTGACATCACATCGTTCTCTTCGGAATCTACGAAATGCCCGATCCCGACGCCTCATTGCCATCCGAACTCCTATTGACATCCAAGGAGCGGGAGGGCGTTTTAATTTGACCGCTCTAACGGGAGCATGTTTATCGTAGAGGTTTGTGATGACACTGTTGAGAACCCGAACCTTCTCGTCCACTGTTGAGGCCTCCATCAGAGGATCCCAACATATTTCTGAGGCATCCCTACGTAGATTATCATTGTTTATTCTACCAAAACAACGCATGTGCAGAACTCTAGGACGAGGTTTAGGACATTTCAGTTTGTAGGAGAGGTAAATTAGGTCATGATGGGAAAAGCCAGAAGCTGGATGTTGACCATGGAAATGGATTAGGGATGGGGAAGAGGTGAGGATTAAGTTAAGCCAGGTATCAAGTCCAACGATATTGTGGTGAGTGGCTAGTAGGGGAAGGACATGAAGACTCGCTGACTCAATGATCTGGAGGAGTTTAGAGGAACGAGGAGTATTGCGGACTAGGAGATCGGTGTTTAAATCACCCATGATGATATGATGTGCATATTCTGACCCTAAAGATTCCAGAACCGAATCGAGACTGGAGAAGTAATCGACAGTGGGAGGACAGTAGACAACACCAAGAACGGTCTTGACACCACGGTTTTTCTGTCAAAAAAATCACAATAGATGCCCGGAGTTTAGAAATGGGCGGTGTTTACATCCCGTGCCTCGGAAAACACTGATCTCTCTCCGGTCGTGTCGGATTGCCGTCCCATCCCATGAGAGTGAGGGAATGAAGAGTGCACTTATGTATGCGCCCGCACTTGTGCACTATAATATCTCCTGCGTAGATGAGACTGATTATTTACAGCGAAAGTGCATCTCATGACCATTCAAATAAGCCCAAACACGGCTAGTTTGCATTGTTTAATTATGGAGTTCAATTACCTTCTGGCTTCATCATCAGTCAGTTCAATTGTACCATTTTCATTTGCTACATTATAGTTGCTTAACAACCTTATTCGAGGCTTACCTAATCGCCATATTCGCCATCCGTAAAATTCTTATCATTGCGAAGTTCAGGTGGCCATCTGTGGTCTTCTTCATCAGTTTCACTTCACTAAATTACACTTTCTGAATACAAGTGTTTGTTGTAAATAATTTGAAATTGCTATACTTATGCGTGCCTATAATTTTGAGGAGTTCCTTCAATTCCTCATGGATCCCATCACCAGAACTGGCTTTTTATAAAAATGAGACTAAACTGGAAGTATTTCCTTTCAGACAAAAAAAGAGTAAGTAATTGATAACTGATTCACCAACCCGCATTAGGCCAGCGTGTGTGAATTAAGGCCTAAAACCCTCTCTCTCTATTGATAGAGGAGCCGTGCCCAGCAGTGGGACATA
Source organism: Trisateles emortualis (assembly GCA_947095525.1). Lineage (NCBI taxonomy): Eukaryota > Metazoa > Arthropoda > Insecta > Lepidoptera > Erebidae > Trisateles > Trisateles emortualis. The sequence goes on along the minus strand of OX352735.1, from coordinate 7,223,790 downwards.
CATGGGTTGCCATTATAATTGATAACTTTCTCTCTCAGAGGAAAAGTCGGTTAAAAATGATTATAATTATCATTGAAATTTTGTTTCAATGCAACCAAAATGGCAAAATGTTGACAATGACAGCTGCACAGTTAGAAAATTTGGATTATAACAACAAGTGTCTCCTGACTTATTGGAGCTTGAGCGTGGAGATGCGTAGAACAGGCTGATTACCATACCATACCTATCAGGTACTTGTCAACTCTTTGAGAAAAACAAATATGGCATGAGAATAGGGAATTGGAAAACAAACAAAATAGGTATAATACTTACGTATTAAATAAATGAAGTTGTTGAATGTTTTCCCTTTTCCTCATAATAAATATCTTTATTATATTTACGCACAAATTTAAATATATTTATGCATACAAGGCTAGACTCAGCGTTTTCACTGCGTTGTACTGAACAGTGTTATACTCGTACTATAACTCTTAAAAGCTTTACAGATGGCATGGATTTTTTTTTTTTTTTTTTTTTAATTCTAATTTTTTTAAGGCTTTTTTCACAATGAAATGCCAGCTTTATCGTAACTTATACTAGCTTACAAACAAAACTGAGATTGGACATTATTGATGGCTAAATAAATCTAAAAGTAAATCTACTATTTCTGAAGTAGGTTGTGACAATATATGTAAGTAGGGAGCAATATCATATTTACTAGTCTTAATTTTAGCCATCAATGACTCTCTCTCCTTCTTATTTCTAGTACACTCCATAAGTAAATGGTAAACATCCTCAACAGTTCCACATGTTAGACAATTTGGAGAATCTACTTTCTTCATCAAGAAACCAAACTTCCTAGATGGGTAATGACCAGAGCGCAATCTATGAATTAAAGTAATTTGCGATCTGTTCATATTAGATCGAGTAAACCATGGAATTTGAGGAGGCTGACATTTTATTGTTCTGTACCAAATACCTTTTTCTTTACTCCGTTCGTCAAAATATTCTTTAAATTTATTGTAACACAAGGTTTTGTATTTACTCAAATGTTCTGAATAATTAGGCTTTATATCAAATTCTATACCTTCAAAAATTGCTAATTTTGCTAACCTGTCAGCCTCCTCATTACCTTTAAGACCCACGTGAGATGGAACCCACTGCAATCTCAGCACTACACCATTATTTAAAAGGTCATGAATTTTACCTAATATAGAATAAGCTACCGAAACACCTCTGATACCAGAGGCGCATCGAGCTAAATGCTGCAGACTGCTCTTGCTATCTGTGAATATTGCAATGAACTGATCTCCCGAGCTACAAGCATAATTAATGGCTGCGTCAATCGCAATAAGTTCCATTGACATAATTGAAACACTATTATTTACTTTGTACATTGTTGAATAATGTCGGTTAAAATCATAGAATGCTGCTCCTAATCCATTCTCACATTTCGACCCATCAGTGTAATATCTATTAAAATATGAATACTTATCCTGAATTTCCTTTATAATTTCAAATTTAAGAGTAGCATAGTCCATGGAATATTTAGGACCTGTCACACAATCTAAATTATATTTGATTATCTCATAAAGTTTAATATTTGTAGTCCAAACGTTAAGTGAAAAAATCTCCAATATGTCAGTAGAATATACACAGTGCGATTTACATTTATCAAATGCATCTATAAGTAGTGGTATTTTTTTTGTTTGCCAATATCTAATTTGAATAACGCCATGAAGTTCTTCTAACAACTGAATAGTTACATTATTAGTCCAGGACATGCTCTTTAAGCAGAACTTATAAGAAAGAAACGATCTTCTAACATATAAAGGTGGTAAAGATAGTTCACTTTCCATTACATGAATGGGTGTACTCTTTATAAAACCTCCTATTATCCTTGCCGCTTGATTTTGTATTTTGTCCAGTTTATATAAATGTGCCTTAGCACTACTACCATACAAAAAACATCCATAGTCGAATCTACTTCTGATTAGAGATATATATAACGTACGTAGGTGCTTTGGATTCATTCCCCATTTAGAGCCAGCTAATATTTTTAAAAGCTTTAAGCATTTACAGATACTGCACAATTAGGATTTTCGTATAAATATACGAAAATCCTAATTGTGCGCTAACACACTGTTCTGTTTTAACCCCCGAGGCAAAAACGACGGGGCGTATAAGTTTGACGTGTCTGTGTATGTGTGTCTGTCTGTGGCATCGTAGCATAATCGAGATGGTTCTTAGCTATAATTTTAGAAGATCAGTTCTGGAGTTTGAAGACTATCAGCAATGATGAAGAGATTTAACTAACTTCTATAAGTCCAATTTATTTGAAATAGGTCAACTGTTGCTGCGATGGTATTGTAACCTTGGGCTAATGCTGCAGCACCAAGTAGACTTCGGGATACCCAACTCCTCAGCAGTTTACAGTAAATATAGCGTGTTCTGGCTCATTAAAATAGTCTCAATAAGTGTCGTGCGCTAGGCAAATAATAATTGGGTTAATTAAAAAAAAACTACTGACACAAAAAGCATATATAAAGTGATTTAAGCGTTGTCACGTCGGGGGACCGCTAAATAAATGAAATAATAATGATGATGCTTCAATCACAAAATAGAACAAATTATTTAAATTTCATATGCTTTTTGTGTCAGTAGTTTTTTTATATTTTTTATTTTATGTTTTCGTACAGTCTTCTTTACTTCGTGCTGGCTTGTCAAACAAATTCATCATTATTCGCATTCACATTCACATCAATGATTCCGTACGAAAAAATAAGAAATCTAAAATAATTCTGTAAACAAAACTAAAATGTTTTTTTTTCTATACAATCGTACCCCGTCATATGCAATTGCTAAGGAACCAAATGTATACGGCGGCTCTAAGTTTTTATTTTTACAGTCATCATTCGAAAAATCACGTTCTTAATTCGTAACTTAACCATTAGACTTACCCGCAGAAAAAGGATTTTCTAAATATTGTCAGTGAAAACATTTTTATATTTTTTTATTTTATTTTATTAAAGGAAACAATCAGTTACATAATATTATCATAAATTGTTCTCTACGTTTTTGTGTGTCAGTTTTAGTAGGCAGCGGTTAAGAAGCATTTTCATTTCAGAAGCATTTATTCATTACACAGATTATTGCTAACAATAAAACCATGCACAATACCTAAGTAAGTAATAGGTAGGTAGATGAGATACTGCCAGACTAAAGTTTAGGCTGCCCACTCAAATCCCATAATCGGTGACCGATTGTAGGACCGATAAATCAGGCCTGTTCGACACATAGGTAATTTGTTTGGTTAGACTGACTTTTTTAGAACGTGTGCGTTGCACTATTGCATTAAGTAGGTAGGTACGTTCTATTTTTCATCAATAAAAATCGGTCACCGATTATATCAGACGTGGTCGGGCTGCCTTATGTGTATAGCGCTCCTCGCATCACCTTTTATGACATTAAATAGATAACTAAGACCAAAAGAAATGACGTGCTAATTAGTGTAAAAATGAAATGATATACCTAATGATAATCGACGAATACTTTACAGAATAATATTATTATAGCTATCTACTAACGAGTAGTAAAAAGGCGATACATTTCTTCAAATGACATAAGATCGAAGATGAAACAAATCTTTTTTTTAATCAACGAGTTTAATTTACATGATTATTCTTAATATTTTAAGTTAAATCAAAATATTAACGAGAAGGGTGGCCGCATACTGGCCACAGGCGACAGCCGCAAAACGCCGCCACCGACCTGGGCCTCTAGACAAATGGCATATGCGATAGTCGAATCGAAAAGTCAAAAAAAGCAAATGTATGGGATTTGACGTAAGTTTACGATGTGTAATTTGATGCAACGTATAGAATTGGAAATGTAAAGTCAAATCTTGATACAACCTACTCGATATGCGAAACGGCACTGTCGACAAACGAATTCGCTCATCAAGATGGCGGATATTCGATCAGCTGATATATTTTGTGGAAGTTTTGTTACTGTTTGTTTATGTTTTAAAATATATTATGTTTTAAGAGGTGCATAATGGGCCATTTGCCTTAAAAATCAGATAACTGTAAACCCTTATTTTCACAGTTACATTATTATTAACACTACATTAACATACCATGTTTGTACATTTTGGAGGACAGAGACATTCTCAGTGCTGTATCAACCATAAACTACAGAATGTAAATTTTCATTGTTTATCAATACGATCCACTTCTTTACTTTAGGTATAAGTTAAATAAAATTAACATGGAAACAATCTTTATTTAATTAAGGCCCCTATCTCAAAAAAAAATATAAAAAGAGTGGTGTAAATGAAACCATTTTTGTTGGTATAAATGACTGCCAAAAAATAAATTATATTATATTATTATCAACAAGATGTTTCATAATATGGTTTTGTCATAAATTGTATATAATTTCTAAATAATTTGTAAAAAAATCACCGAATCAGCACCAAATTATTGAGATGTGACCACTTTATGACTTCAATTTTTATCTAATAATACAAAAAAAAACAATATTTAAAGTAAACATACACCTATAATTTGGTTATGTTATATTTAGAATAAGTACGAATTTTAATTTATTATAAATTAATAAGACGTCTAGTCAGAGTATTTTATTTTATTTTTATTTTCTTTATTGGGAAAACAAACAATTGTACAGTATGTACTAGTGGACCTGGCAGACGTCGTCCTGCCGGAAAAAGCTGAAATACCGACAGCAGCGCCACCTACCGGGTCCAATTGTGAATCTAAACCATCCAGGGCCCTACCCGAACACACACACAAAATTTCATCAAAATCGGTCCACCCGTCTAGGAGGAGTTCAGTCACATACACACGCACACAAGAAATATATATATTAAGATAATATATCTTAATTACTAAATGAATGTATTAATGTACAATCCACGACGTTTCCTCAGATTACTAAAATTAAAGATAATACAATAAAACTTATAATACTAAACTAAATTAAAATGTTAACAAGACAAACTTTGCGTAATTTTGTGTTTTGTTAAGAGTAAATATTATTATGTTTGTATCCCCGCACTCGTCTGGAGAATTAGTGCGGGAGTCGTGATCGCTTCGCTCAAATGCTAAGGTCGTTGGCAGTATCCTAACCCTTAAACAATTAAAATTTTAAATACCTAGATAGTACATTTTGGAAGTGTTGCTATTTGTTAAAAAAATATATAATTTTTCTTTAACAAACAACAACCCCTCCACAATGTTAAAACTGTATAACTTTGTAAATATAATAATATAAAAGTATATAATTATTAACACTACATGGTAGTGTTTGTACATTTTGGAGAACAGCAACATTCTTAGTTCTGTGTCAACCACAAGCTACAGAATGTAAATTTTCATCGTTTATCAATACGATCCACTTTTAAACTTCAGGTATAAGTTACATAAAAAATAATAAAAATAAGATGGAACCAAACTTTATTTAATTAACAATTAAAATATCTAGTACATTTTGGCAGTGTTGCTATTTGTCAAAAATATACTTTTTTTTAACAAATAGCAACCTCCAAAATGTTAAAACTGTTTATCTTTGTAAATAAAATATATATATATTTATAAAGATATACAGTAAAAATAATATACACAGACTATGATATGTTCCTCAAGCTCAACACAAGATATTTCAATAGGGCGCTCGATACAAAGATTTGCTATATCTATCTATATATGCCACCACGAATAGCCTTATTTCTTACAAATGCACTAGAAATAGTGTAATGTTCATTATTGAATAATAATAACTGATCACTCTTTAACCAATGTTCAGTAACATAAAGCACATTAATACTATGTTTGTTTAAAAATAAATCTACTTCTAATTCCTTGCCGGATAATCCCTGAATATTCTGGTGCACTATGTTTAGACTATATGTCTGCTGCTTATCCTTTGTCACATCTAGTAGTTTAAATTATTAGATGTATGTAAATTGCTATTGGTAGTGTTCATACTACTGAGTTTTACCAAATCCTGCAATACCCTATGAGTACCTGTGTCGGTAAATAAATGAAATGCTAATAATTTAGCAATTTGTTGCTTATAAAATAAGAAAAGGTACATAGTATCTTCGGTAAAAAAAACTAATAAATATACTATTGTTGAAAAATAAAATGAAGTCTCGAAGGCGACATGTACTATTATAGATTAATAGATTTAGATTTTCTCTATATGCCTGTTTTGTTTATTTAATAAGGCATAAGAATATGGTAAGGCACAAATAATAAATCTACACCCTAAACTATCATGAAGTGATATCATTACTTCAGTTAACTGTAATATCTTTTTTTGTGACAGATAAGCTGTCACCAAGTAAAATAATCCCTGTGGATTGATCATTAAAATGAGCAGACTAGTAAAAAACTAGCAAACTATCTTCCAGGTGAACAAATATTTGTGACGCGGTACTCAGTGTATTTATTTTATTTTATTCGGAAAACAAACAGTATTTCTAACTAAAATAATAATAATAGTATTACTATTAATTAAACTGCCCAAACCCTTGACTAATTGGTCAGAAAATATAATTACATTCTTGCTATAAGATTCTGAATGTGTTATTGAGTCAGTGGAACCACAGTTACAGAATCATTATAAAGTAGTTGTTCACCGTTGAGCGACTGTGACACATCACAAACAACACCTAGCATTAAAGTGTTACATTTTAATGCTAGGTGTTGTTTGTGAACACGTTAAACACATCTTATTATTGGTATTTATTTATTAGGGACAACAAACAACTACAATATAATGTGTTCTTGGGTGACAATAACTAAATAATATTAACAATATTGCAGTCAACCACATTATCCACAGAATAACAAAAAAATATTAATGAAAGCATGCCACTAGGTAACTATTAAACAATATATTCTTTTGGTGATATTTGATCTTAAAGATGACATTTGAGAAACAAAAAAGTATGGGAAATAAGCTCTGATTTTTTTAAATTTAAGCTCATGACTGTATCCTGCTCATACATTAATTTACTGATATGTAACTGTTAGCTACAATTATTAATATCTGAAAGGAATGTCACACGCTCTTTGATTAAATCACAGTTAATTTGTGATAATTTTTAAGGGTTGTTGACCTCTTAAAGTTGAATTCAAGCTTTCTAATTAATTTTCTTAATTTCAAATGTTTCCTTTATTTATTTCTACTATTTACAACAATATTTTTTATATTTTTCAAACAAACAATATTATTATTTTTCAAAACATTTAACACATTTATTTTATCACATAAGAGCTCAGAAACAGGTTTTGAGTTTCACTATTGTTGAGAACCCGAATAGTGTCATCAAGTAAACTATTTTTTAGAAATGCTGTGTTAAGACATTATTTTAACTCTGGAATGCAATGCAAAGAACTTAAATACATATCACTACAACTACTGAAGGACTCCACTTCTTCCTGTAGTTTATCGCGCTGGTCCAATTCTTCTACATATTGATGGTGTAGTGTAGATAGCTCTCCCTTCAACTCAGCAACTCTGTTATTAATTGATTGTAATTCTTCTTTACAGTCACTGCGTTTCTTTAACAGCTGGCTGTTGTCCTCATTGTATTTCTTCAATTCAAGCAGCGTTAGTTCAAGCTTGGTTTCAGTCTCCTAAGCCATTGCTCTACGGGTCTTCGTATAACAAGGCTTTCTGTATCACCAAGTACCTTAAAAGTAAATGAAACAGCTGAGAGATAGAAAGAAAAACAAATGTTGAGATGACAAGAGTGAAAATGTAGGTGTGTAAAGTGGAAAAGGACAGTAATTGTGTTAAAAATTATTGGATATTGAAAAAGAGTGGTACTATGTTTTGAGTAGGTGTGTTAATTAATAATTTCAATCTGTTTTACCAAGAAAAATGACAGTAGCTGAGCGAAAGTGAGTTTATTTAAGTTTATGCTTAGGGCAACAACATTTAACAACTAAGTAATACAGTGTGCATATGTGTTTGCTGTAATGAAGCAAGTTGTTATTCGTCAATCTTGCTTCCACATATTATATTCGTCAAGCAAAACGAGAACGAAACTACCAGTGAGTGCTGCATGTACGTGGATCACATACGTAAATATCTCTATGAGCTCATATAGAATACATACAATATGGGCCACGGGCAGAGTATGTAGGTGTTGTGGGGTGCTAATTATGGTAAATATGTAATATACTCCCTGCGTTTTACACTTAAACACGATGACACTTCAAATAACAATAAACAGCTTAGTCAAATCACTGTTCGGGGCAGTTTCTATAGTACTTATTTATTAACAAACAACCAAACACTGTCTGTGTCAGCAAAGATAATTATTCTATAAATTTCACGTACATATTAAATTGGAATTTAATTGAAATTACACAAATTATTGTAAAAAGGTTAAAATTGAGAGCATTTTTTGTCGTCTGGCGATCACAGTATTGCCAGCCTTCTAAAAATAAAATAAATTCATTACAATGGAATAAATGTTATTACTCAGGCGATAAATATTTATGTGATAAAATAAAATAGGTACTTGCACGCTTAATTGAATGTTTTCTATCATTTAATTTTGTCATGTATTTATAATTATTATAATACAATAAAATTTACATTTTCATTGGTAGGTCCTAATGTAGTTTATAAGCATTAAATATTTATTGATATGTAACATAATATGTACTTACAATAATATGATTTTGACATATAATAAAAACAAAAAAAATCCTACATACTTTACAATAATATTTATTGTAAAGTTAGTTAGCGATTTCATATAGAGTCATATCATATACCTACATTGTAACGTTTTTCCTGCCAGTCTAATGGTCAAAATATGTGGTAATACCCTTAAACCTGTAACAACTTTTATTGTACACCCATATATCGCAAATTATATGAATTAGTTTTTTTTAATGCATAAAAATAAGACTTTTGTGGGCTGCGCATAATGAAAAGATATTACTCAGGAAAGCCAAGAGAATTATTTCTTGTCAATGTTTAAAGCAAATAAGTGTAATGCATGCCGGATTAATTGTTTATAGAGAGATTTACAAATAACGAACGTTATTTATGACGTTGAAACATTTTTATTATTTTTTAATTTTTAGCGACAAAGCCGCTAAAATGGTAACACTAAGCGCACTTCCCAATAAACGCTAACGCCTTTGCAATGTCGCTAACAATTTGGGAGTCATGTAAATAAGAACTCGTCAAACTCTCAGTCTACTTGATTTTACTAGTGAATGTTATTTTGACATTTTGATACGTTTGTGAAGTGCGCTTAGTGTTGCCAATTTGGCGGGTTTTGTTAAGGGTTTACCGTCTCAAAAAACGTAATAACAACTTTTCTAACGACTTTTGGTCTACAAATCAATATACCTACTAAGTATATAATATTTTAATAAATTTAACCAATTAAACAGTAAAAAGTAAAAGTTTATATTTGACCTCTAATAAATTTAATGAATCAATAAATCGAAACAATTCTCAAAATGACTGCTATATAAACACAAGTCAATAGAAAATAATTATGACGAATTAGGGCAGAACCTTCGCTCGATTCTTTTATACTGTGACTAGGTACAGCGCCATCTACTCGCGGTTGTTGAAAGTAATTTGCAGCTTATAATATATATCGTCAATAAATATTTATTTTGCGGCACGTGAGCCATACTTCTTTATTATGCGCAGCCAACAGCAGTCATACTTTATGCATTTTATGAAAAAACAAACAAAGAATTACAGTAAAATTATCACAAAACTTCCACAACATATATCAGCTGATCGATTATCCGCCATTTTTTAGCGTCAACTACAAGGTGTTAGTGTTCGCTAACGTCAGGCTCATTTGCGTAATAAGAAGGGCGAATTCGATTGCCAAAACTGCCACTCGGCTTCAATTTATAAAAAGAATATAATATAAGTCGACTAGTTTCGAAGGTGGCAATCAGAATTTATGACAAATGTTGGTAAAATCTTGACACTTGTCTACGAAATTGGGATCGACATTGTTGAGGCGGTACCGTTTGTAGAAATTTAATCGATTTGGAGCGTATGCCACTTGTCTAGAGGGGCTGAGCCTCTTGACAAGTGGTATAAGCGATAGTCGAATCGAAAAGTCAAAAAAATAAATGTATGGGATTTGACGTAAGTTTATGATATAATGTCGTAAACTTACGTCAAATCCCATACATTTGCTTTTTTGACTTTTCGATTCGACAATCGCTTATGCCACTTGTCTAGAGGGGCTGAGCCTCTAGACAAGTGGCATAACCGATAGTCGAATCGAAAAGTCAAAAAATAGAATGTATGGAATTTGACGTGAGACTACATTATATTTTTGACTTTTACAGTTTTATACATTTTTTTTGTAGTGAGTGACGACCACCGGCGTCAACCGTGTGCGGCGAGTCCATATAAAATGTATGAAAACTACAAGAAATAGCCTACCCTAATTATAATATAATAAGTATTTATTTAAAATCAGTAGAACGGGGCGGTTACAATGAGTCTGATTTGCTGTATTGACGCAGCATGTTGAAGTAAGAATAAGCCTTGGACATCAGCTGTAAAAAAAAAACCACCAAGTTATAATACTGGCCTGTTAGTCTAGTGGTTAGTGACCCTGACTGAAAAGCCGGAGGTCGTTGGTTCGATTCCCATAGTATGTTTGTTCCCTGTCTGGATAAAATTTGTATTGCATGTTTGTAAAGTCCCCCTACGATACTGGGCTTGATCTTTAGTGCGGGAGTTGTTTAAAAAAAACTAACCATACCTTTTCTTACGTATTGTTCAACTAAGTATCCTTTTTTATCGTAACACCCGGGAGCAAGCTCTGTGCGAGGGAGTTTTTCAAACACTACATTTTTTTAAATCGTGATATCTCAAAAACGGTGACTCTTAGGAAAAAAGTATGTAGACAGTTTTATAGATAACTAGCTGTTGCCCGCGGTTCCGCCCGCGTGGATGTCGGTTATCGCTTTAAAAAACCGTAAGTAAAGTAGCCTATGTGTTATTCCAGACCATAATCTATCTCTGTGCCAAATTTCATCCAGATCCGTTTAGTAGTTTTTACGTGAAAGAGTAACAAAAATCCATCCATACTTACAAATTTTCGCATTTATAATATTAGTAGGATTATCTGTCGTAAAATCGCTAAAAACTCGTTTTTTTGACCTTTGAACCCGTGTACCGTGTGAATAAAATCAGTTAAGTGAGAGGGATAGGAGGAGATTATGGGAAAAAGGAAGGTTTAAATGTATTTCAGCTCTTCGTTTTAAAAATAGACACCTTCCATACTAGGGTACAAGCCTTAAGTTGCATGGGACTTCACAAACTTACAATTCACGCACACAAATTACACCGAGACCGAGACTGATATTTTCCAGTGTGGAGTTCGAACCCACGACCTCCATCTTAGCAGTTAGGGTCACTTACATAAAGGTATGTTAAATAAAAACAATATACTTACTTCAGAAAACGTCTCCAGTGTAACATTTGGTAATCCTGTGTATTTGATACTGACAGGCTGTTGAGCTCTCATGACAAACATGAGGATGTCTTGTCGCAGCAGCAAGCCCAGAGATGAGAGGTGCCATCCGCAATCCAAACATGCATCTCCTACTGCGAAAGCCTAAAAACAAAAGTCATCAAAGGAAGTTTGACAGTAGGTTCCTTTTTATACCACTTAGGTGGCAAACGAGCATAGGTACGCTTCGCCAGATGAAGTATTCCTTTTTGGGCATGGTTTGAGCTACTATACTCTCGCCAGATGTTAAGCAATTACCGTTCCCTATTGGCTTTATCACTTGCGTGTTCTGTTAATCACTAAACGGGTATTAAATAGTTTAATTAAAAAAAAACCCCGGGCAATGCATCTAGTCTAAACTAATAGGTATTATAAAGAGGAAAGATTTGTTTTCTTTTGTTTGTTTGTTACGATGTAAGTCAAAAACTACTGAACCGATTTAAAAAAAAACCATTAGACAGCTAGATTATCAGCGAATAACATTTGAGTAAAAAAAAGTTACTCCCTACAAAAAAAAGTCCACCGGGGCGGGCTGCTAGTATAGTATAACATTTATTTACGTACAATTGAATTTAAGGATTATCAACTATTACCTACCTTGTTTCTTATCAGAGTGCCAAGGTAACATGGTATCCATATTTGCGCAATAGCGGCAGAGGCCAACATAAAAAATAAAACGTGGAAGCTCCCTTCGTCCAATTTCTAAAAAAATCGTAAAAGACATTTTTAAAGTAAACGTTTTTATTTCAATTCTTCCAATGTAACCTCCTGAGCTCAATATGTGTAAGTTTCACAACAATCGGTTTAGAGTAAATCTGTTTATTTTGTTAATTCAAATGAAACATGGAGAGTTACGTTCTCAGAGATTGTCAAAAGTGTCAAAAAGACTTCCTATGTCGTAACAGAATACGCCTAGCAGACCGCGCAGGACCCAATCGTAGGCGATGTTCCACAGTACAGGGCCAAGGACGGACCCCTGCGGAACACCTGTATATGGAACAGAGTATAGATGTAGTCTACCACTAGCAGCCTCAGATATTCGGGCACCCCATGGAACCGGAGCGCCTTACTGATGCTGCCGAATGGCAGACTGTTAAAAGCGTTGAGTACGGCTTCAGCACCAGCACCTCGCAGTTGAGTACGGCTTCTTCGGTCACGGTCCTAAGCGCCATCATGGCGACGTAGAACGACCGTAGAACACCCAGCACGAAAGCCATACTGGGTATCCGATAGGTCGGGTCCGATCTCGCTTAGGTAGTCGCAGTTCTAATCTAACCTAACTTTCTAGCTATTTTTTTTTTGGTAGCAAGTCTTTTCTGACGGTTTCGCAATTCTAACCTTAACTAACCTACTATTGTCTTTTCTGGTAGCAAGCCGTTGCCGACCGTGTTCCAGTTCTTACCTAACCTATTAGTGTCTTATATTGTCTTTTTTTGTAGCAGGTAGTTTCTTACGGAATCGCTATTCTAACCTAACCTACTTTTATTTTACATTTTCATTGAAATAAAATATAATGGAAAAATATACCAGACAAAAAACATTCGTTAAAAATTATTCTACTGTTTGATTATTTTGTTAAATAAAATATGAATTTTATACTTAATTCATTGAATTGTTTTTCTAATAAATATTTTGCATTGAATTAGAGTCAATAGTCGTTTAAACAAAAATATTCGAAATATAAATAGTACAGAACCAAATATTATGAGAAACATTTTCTGCGAAACAAAATTCTATGTTTTTTCTGCGAATAAAGGGAACATCATAATAAATAGATTTCAAGTTGATTATGAATGCGATAGAAAATACGGGACGTTTATCTATCTATCACAATCAACCGTACAATGTAAATTCTTAATACTTAATTGGTAAAGCAATGAGAAACTCACCTCTGCTATTTGAAATACCATCAGACATATATTGACTGAGGTAAACATTATCTGGTAAACTATTATAGGTCCATATACTGAAGATATTGATTGTATCATCCTGAAAAATATGATTGATGTAATAACATTATTTAATACTTTTGTTTTGTTTGTTACCTACTTAGGTAGCAAACAAGCATACGGACGGTTTGATGTTAAGCAGTTGCCGTAGCTTATGAACGCTTGCAATACTAGAGGTGTCTCATGCGTGTTGCAAACCCAATTTTTTGCACCGGGGCTTTCAGATGGAGTATTCCTGGTGTAGGAAAACGATTCTTTCAAAACGCAAACGCAACGCATGACTCACACACAGGAACACAACTACATCGCTGTATGTAGGCATTTGGCTGTGGTCTTCTGTAAGGTGGAGGACCTTCCCCAGTCGAGTTTGCTTGCTAGTATTGGTATTTTTTTCTAGTGTAAGGTAACAAAGTTAAATAATATATATTCTTACTGAAACACTGAGCTGTGCATATTAACAATATTCCCCATCCTGCTGTTAAGTATTTCTTGGGTATCCATTCTACGTTGGTCGTAACGCGACAGCAAAGCCACACTCTCGTCTAAACCATCAAATATTACTTCAAAATGCAATATCATCATATCCATTATGATATCATAGTGTAGTAAAATATGGAACAGAGTGTAGATGTAAACTGTAAAATAAACAACTTTACTGCAAATGTGCAGTAGGTACCTATTGACATCATATTGCAAGAGTCAAGTTTTAAATGTGCTCCCACTATAATGTGTCAAAGGTTGCTCTAAATGTCACTCTAAATGAACCGCATTTAAAGTGACCTTTTATCGCAAACTTGTGACTAGTTCACTCACACACACTATTACTACATAAAGTTATGTAGGTAAGTTCGGCAAATTCGGCACATATAAATAAAAACTTGTCTGAAGCCAAATAAGGTAAATCTATAAAATACTTACCTCCAAAAGCGTGCGTTACACAAATAATTATGTACGATTGCATAAATAAAAATACTTCGTAATTAGGTGTTCTGTAGGGGTCGTCATGCGGCAGCCACATAGGAAACACCAGAGGTCTAATGGTGTGTTCGTCTTGGGTCGCGAAAAGAGACTGGTAGCACAAGCTAACTATTGGCATCATTAAGTAACTGCAACCGACAGTTAAGCAAAAGAAAATCCATACATGGCAGAACTGCCATATTTGTAGCTGTCGCTTCAAGAACTTTTCTCTAAAAATAAAAAATAAATAAAGTTGAGAACATATTTTAGGAACGAAACAGTTAAGATTTGAATAAAGGTAGGGCACCATACAAGCGATCATGCCCGACTAGGAAAAGATCTCCAACTTCACCTCACTGAAAGTGTTTTTTAAATAAGGTTTTCGTTCTATGTTATATACATACAAGATAAGTGTACGCGCTCATAATGCTCATGGTCACCATGTTAGCCTCCGTAGTCTAACTGCATGGTGACTATCAGGCGGGCCCGCATATCAAACTTCGTAGTAGGGGTAGCTGCATGAACTATATTTATCTGTGAGTTGGTTAAAGCGGTGCTAGCGATGCATACTATTATGCATATGAATTCTGTCTGTTTGAATTTTGGATTTTTTTGTAAAAATCCTAAATTCAAACAGACAGAATTCATTCAATTCAGGACTTTGAATTTTGGATTTTTTTGTAAACAAGACGGAATTATGTAGTTATTTAAAAAAAACCGAGTGGTGTCGCGAATTTCAAGTTCTATTCGAGGTCTAAAGAAAATATTTCGGGCATAATTTTATCGATATCTTATCTACACAAATTTATTTTACTTTCAATGATTCATAAAAATATATAATAAAAATGAATACCTGAAATAATTACTTAAAGAATTCTTATACTAGTGATCGCCCGTGGTCGAAATTCAACCATAATTCAATAAATTTTAAGCTACTATTTGACCGCTTGCGCTATTTGTCGTAACTCATTTTGATCCTTTCACAAGAGCATATGCCACCGCTCTGCGAACCCCTGGTGGCGCTATTCCTGCTAGTGGATACAACATTTGAACCGGGGTCGGTTTGAGGCAGTAATAATCCGGCACGTTTCATTTAGGGCTATATCCACCAGCTTTACATGGGCTGGCTGAGCTTTACACAGGACATGCGGATTCGCCTACAGAAAAACTGACTGCTATATATAATAAATAAATCAACAAAAAAGAAGCCAAATACCATAGTAATAATAACTATATTCGTTTCTTACCTGTATCTAGATTCTAGATTGCGAAAAAATATGAAATCATAGTTCATTCTTTTAATAATAGAATAAATTTTGTCGTCATTTAACAAAGAGATGACGTACATTATCAGAATAGATGCAAGTATTACTACTACGTAACAGAAACATTCTGTGGCAATTGCGTAGTCTTTCACAGCGACGAAATGTGTAAAAGATACTAGTTGCAAGCCCACCCCCGCTATAGAGGTGCACATGCAAAGTAAAGGCCATATTAACCTGCAATAAAGAAAGCGCAGATGAACTTTACAGTGTCTGGGGCCGTAACATGACGTCCTTATAGCGATTAATTTTCGAATTCGTAAGCTGTCAAATTTATCGTTTAGCTTTTCATCATAATCTGAGCCAAAAGACGTCCACTGCTGAACAAAAGATTTCCACAAGATTCGGTCCTGAGCTGACCTTATCCATCGGCTACCCGCGCCCCTTACAAGGTCGTCGGTCCACTTTGTTGAAGACCTGCCCACGCTGCGTCAGTTCAGTTTCAGTTCGTGGTCGCCACTCCAAAACCTTTCTGCCCCAACGGCCATCAGTTCTACGAGCTATATGTCCTGCCCATTGCCACTTAATTTAGGCTATTCTAGAATAGTCTAGCTTGTAGATTGTCGAAATTTAAATAAAATAAAACGCTATAAGGTCGTCATAGTACGTTCATTACCTACTTATATTTTACCAAATCGTTAGAGCTGGTTTCTGTAATACACAAAATAAATATAGGTACAAGAATTACTCGTTTCAAAGATGACTATGGCACTAAGTCAGTTCCTCAGAACGCTCTCTATGATATAGACGATAGAACAACAACAAAGTTTCTAGTGCTCATTTAGGGATGCGTTTTTAACAAAACGTTTTCCAACCCAGGGTATAGTCCATCACAAAACCCTGGTCAACAATACGCAAGTGACTTGACGACCCAGAAATACGATTATGTTATTATATTTATACTACGAGTTCCTCGTAATATAGGTAAGTATAATAACAGTAAAAAGGCGACCACTCTCCCCTAAACTTTTTACTAGCCTGCTTGAGGAGATATTTAAGAAACTGGTAGACTCATGGACGAATAAAGGCGTCAAAACTGGAAGCAAAACACTTACCAACCTTTGCTGACCATTTTGTACTGTTTTGCTACAACTGCAATAGTTTTGCAAGAAATGCTCCAAGAACTGAGCATAGCAAGCCTTATGTTGGACTAATGATCGATCGAAGACAAAAGTTATGACTAAACGTAGGGTAGCGGTAGATGGGCAGGAAATACAGTATGTCGATGAGTATATCTACATGGGCCTCCTTCGACAACAGGCAAAACAAGGACATCGACCAAAGCGTCAAAAACGCCTGGAAGAGCTACTGGTCCATGAAAGAGCTAATGAAGGGTAACTTTCCTATGTCGCTTAAACGTAAACTCATCGACATGGATCGCGTATTATTTCCGTCCTAACCTACGGTGCTCTAACTTGGTCTTAAACCGAGGCTCAAAATTCAAAACTCAAGGTTTGCCAAAGGGCAGTAGAGCGTAGAGTGTTACGTATGAAGCTCATCGACCACATACCTAACACAGTTATACGCACAAGAACCGGTATCGCTGACGTGGGTTCGAAGTCTGCCAAGTTGAAATAGGGATGAGCAAAGCACACCTACAGAATGCATCCCGGCAGATGGACAAAGATACAGTGGGTGCCCTTGGACGGAAGACGTCGTCGCGGCAGACCCCGAAAACGCTGGCGTGATGAGCTGGACACCCTTGCGGAGAATTGGATAGATTTGGCATTTCGAATAGAGAGGTGTGGAAGATCATGAGGGAGACCTTTGCTTAGCAGTGGGACATAACGGGTAAAAACACTTACATTACGAAGGGCTCGTAGTATAAATATATATAAATCGAGTACCTGAAAATAGTTTTCCTTTTATTAAAGAATATTCCACTTGAAGCTAGGAAAATCGCTAACTGTGGATGGAAATTAAATATATCAATATCGGGTCTGCTATAATCGAAGTTTTTAACCAGGAGTTTTTCAACTACGGCGTTGTAAATATTCATTTTATAACGGTGTCTTGAACAGGTTTAAAATAACTAGATTTTACTGCAGATAGATAGGTGCTGTGAAATATCGTCTTAGTCATTTAAATTATAGGCTGTTATTAGACATGATTATGCTTAATGCAGCTAATGGAAACTAGGAATTAAATGCATTAACTAGATAATTAAGTAAGTATAGGATTATAAAAATTATTGTCCGTCGATAATGTATAAAGATTTTCACATGTTTTTCATACTAGCTTTTGTCCGGGACTTCGGCGGAGTATTCTTTTTGTGTTTACATTAACTAATTAATGTGATTATGTGCTATTCCGATGTACCAGTATACTTAATATTACTTGACAGATACGCGAAAATAATAATATTATGTAACTACTTGGGTGGCAAACAAGCATATAGCCTGTCTGATGATAAGCATAAATGTTTATATGTATAAATGTATATTATAATAGAGGAATGTAGAAATAACCAAAGCGAGGGCGGTTCGCTAGTTTATTACATTGTGTGTTAACTACCTCGGTGGTCGACGTGTGTTATTTCTGATCACAAAAAAAAAAGTGTTTTTCTGTCAAAAAATTCACAATAGATGCCCGGAGTTTGGAAATTGGCGGTGTTTACATCCAGTGCCTCGGAAAGCACTGATTTCTCTCCGGTCGTGTCGGATTGCCGTCCCATCCCATGAGAGTGAGGGAATAAAGAGTGCACTTATGTTTGCGCCCACACTTGTGCACTATAATATCTCCTGCGTAGATGAGACTGTTTATTTACAGCGAAAATGCATCTCATGACCATTAAATTAAGCTCAAACACGGCTAGTTTGCATTGTTTAATTATGGAGTTCAATTACATTCCGGCTTCATCATCAGTCTGTTCAATTGTACCATTTTCATTTGCTACATTCAACCTTATTCGAGACTTACCTAATCGCCATCCGTAAAATACTTATCATTGAGAAGTTCAGGTGGCCATCTGTGGTCTTCTTCTTCAGTTTCACTTGAAAAATTACACTTTCTGAATACCAGTGTTTGATTTGTTGTAAATAATTTGAAACTGCTATTTGCATGCCTATAAATTTTGAGAAGTTCTCTCAATTCCTCATGGATCCCATCATCAGAACTGGCTTTAGTATATCAACAAGTGCCTGCTGGCTACGTATTAAATAAATGAAGTAATAAACAAACTTAGAAAATATCGCTGTTGTTGCTATGTTTTCCCTTTTCCTCATAATAAATATCTTTATTATTCCTACAGTCTTCTTAACTTTGTGCTGGCTTATCAACCACATTCATCAATGATGCGCATTCACATTCACATCAATGATTCCGTACGAAAAAAAAAGAAATCTTAAATAATTCTGTAAAAAAAACGAAAGTGTATTTTTTTCTTTAAGTACATTCGGATCAGTCATGTGAATGCTAGGGAACCAAATGTATGTGGCGGCTCTAAGTTTTTATTTTTACCATCATCAGTCGAAAAATTACGTTCTTAATTCGTAACTTAACTATCAGACCTACCCGCAGAAAAGGGAATTTTTCTAAATATTGTCAGAGAAAACATTTTTATATTTTTTTATTTTATTTTATTAAAGGAAACAATCAGTTACATAATATTATCATAAATTGTTCTCTACGTTTTTGTGTGTCAGTTTTTGTAGGCAGCGGTTTTTTCAGAAGCATTTATTTATTACACAGATTATTGCTAACATTAAAACCATGCACAATACCTAAGTAAGTAATAAGTAAGTAGGTGAGAAACTGCCAGACTAAAGCTTAGGCTGCCCACCCAAGTCCGATAATTGACCGAATGTAGGACCGATAAATCGGGCCTGTTCGACACATGGTAATTTGTATGGTTAGACTGTTTTTTGTAGGACAATAAGTAGGTAGGTACATTCTATTTTTCTTCTACAAAAAATCGGCCTCCGATTATATCGGAAGTGGTCGGTCTGCCTTATGTGTAAAACGCCCCTCGCATCACATTTTATGACATTATAAATATAGATAACTAAGAACAAAAGAAATGACGTGCTTATTAGTGTAAAAATGATATGATATCACTTTGTGTAAAAACTATTAATAATGTTGATCGACGAATACTTTACAGAACAATAATTATAGCTATCTACTAACGAGTAGTACAAAAGGACAGAATAAATTGAATGCCGCCGCTAATTTCGGGCCGCCCTATATCAAATAATTAATTATTTGAGACATTAGGGGCAGTTGGTTATTTCGGGTTTCGTACTCACTATCGAAAGACATTTCAACGATAACCATTTCTATAACGCCATATCACCGAAAAGGTATTTAGCCAATGGTTTATTTGACAGATGGGCCATTTCACCAAAAAACCAAATGTTCGAAATCCCATTCTACCGATAGTAGATAGCTATACATTTCTTCATATGACATAGATTGAAGATGAAACAAAACTTTTTTTAATCAATGAGTTTAATTTACATGATTATTCTTAATATTTTAAGTTCAATCAAAATATTAACGAGAAGGGTGGCCGCATACTGGCCACAGGCGACAGCCGCAGAACGCTGCCACCGACCTGCCCCTCTAGACAAGTGGCATAAGCGATAGTCGAATCTAATAGTCAAAAGAGCAAATGTATGAGATTTGACGTATGCTTTTTTGACTTTTCGATTCGACTACCGTTTATGCCACTTGTCTAGGGGGGCTGTTCTCATACATTTTTTTTGTAGTGAGTGACGATCACTGGCGTCAACAGTGTGCGGCGAGTCCATATAACATGTATGAAAACTACAAGAAATAGCCTGACCTAATTATAATATAATAAGTATTTATTAAAAATCAGTAGAACGGGGCGGTTACAATGAGTCTGATTTGCTGTATTGACGCAGCATGGTGAAGTAAGAATAAGCCTTGGACATCAGCTGTAAAAAAAAAGACACCATGTTATAATACTGGCCTGTTAACCTAGTGGTTAGTGACCCTGACTGGAAAGCCGGAGGTCGAATCGTTGGTTCGATTCCCTCACGGGATAAAACTAAAACTTTGTGTGATTCATATACTCGTATGTTTATTCCCTGTCTGGATAGAATTTGTGTCCGTGAATTGCATGTTTGTAAAGTCCCCCTACGATACTGGGCTTGATTTCTAGTGCGGGAGTTGTTTAAAAAAACTAATCATACCTTTTCTTACGTATTGTTCAACTAAGTATCCTTTTTTATCGTAACTCCCGGAAGCATGCTCTGTGCGAGGGAGTTTTTCAAACATTACAACTTTTTTAAATCGTTATATCTCAAAAATGGTGACTCTCAGGAAAAAAGTATGAAGACATTTTTATAGATAACTAGCTGTTGCCCGCGGCTCCGCCCGCATGGATGTCGGTTATCGCTGTAAAAAAACCGTAAGTAAAGTAGCCTATGTGTTATTCCAGACCATTATCTATCTCTGCGCCAAATTTCATCCAGATCCGTTCAGTAGTTTTTACGTGAAAGAGTAACAAAAATCCATCCATACTTACAAATTTTCGCATTTATAATATTAGTAGGATTATCTACATTTTTTGTCTGGGCTAATTTTATGATAAAACTTACCGTTTTTCAGAAAATCGCGAAAAACTCGTTTTTTTGACCTTTGAACCCGTGTACCGTGTGAATAAAATCAGTTGAGTGAGAGGGACAAGATAGGAGGAGATTATAGGAAGAACGAAGGTTTAAATATATTTCAGCTCTTCGTTTTAAAAATAGACCTCCCATACTAGGGAACAAGCCTTAAGTTGCATGGGACTTCACAAACTTACAATTCACGCACACAAATTACTCCGAGACCGAGACTGATCACTGATGAATCCCACAGTTTTCCAGTGTGGAGTTCGAACCCACGACCTCCATCTTAGCAGTTAGGGTCACTTACTTATAGGTATGTTAAATAAAAACAATATACTTACTCCAGAAAACGTCTCCAGTGTAACATTTGGTAATCCTGTGTATTTGATACTGACAGGCTGTTGAGCTCTCATGACAAACATGAGGATGTCTTGTCGCAGCAGCAAGCCCAGAGATGAGAGGTGCCATCCGCAATCCAAACATGCATCACCTACTGCGAAAGCCTAAAAACAAAAGTCATCAAAGGAAGTTTGACAGTAGGTTCCTTTTTAGGTGGCAAACGAGCATAGCTACGGTTCACCAGATGAAGTATTCATTTTTGGGCATGGTTTGAGCCACTATACTCTCGCCAGATAGTAATCAATTACCGTTCCCTATTGACGCTATCACTTGCGTGTTTTGTTAATCGTTGTGGGTATGAAATAGTTTAACCAAAAAAAAAAAACCCGGGCAATGCATCTAGTCTAAACTAATAGGTATTATAAAGAGGAAAGATTTGTTTTCTTTTGTTTGTTTGTTACGATGTAAGTCAAAAACTACTGAACCGATTTAGAAAAAAAATCATTAGACAGCTACATTATCAGCGAATAACATTTGATTAAAAAAATCCACCGGGGCGGGCCGCTAGAATAGTATAAAATTTATAGGTATACAAACAATCGAATTTAAGGATTATCAACTATTACCTACCTTATTTCTTATCAGAGTGCCAAGGTAACATGGTATCCAAATTTGCGCAACAATGGCAGAGCCCAACATAAAAAATAAAACGTGGAAGCTGCCTTCGTCCAATTTCTAAAAAAATCGTAAAAGACATTTTTAAAGTAAACGTTTGTATTTTAATTCTTCCAATGTTATCTCCTGACCCCGATATGTGTAAGTTTCGTAACAATCGGTTTAGTAGCAGATATAAAAAAACTTTCGCAAGATTTGAATCTATATATATACGTACTTATCTTATGTATCATCAGAGCCTCTAGACAAGTGGCATAAGCGATAGTCGAATCAAAAAGTCAAAAAAGAAAATGTATGGGATTTGACGTAAGTTTACGACATTAAATCGTAGACTCACGTCAAATTCCATACATTTTATTTTTTGACTTTTAGATTCGACTATCGCTTATGCCACTTGTCTAGAGGCTCAGGTCAAATACTCAGGCTGCGGTAATTTTGTTTGTTTGTTTGTGTAATTTTTTTGTAGAGGGGAAATGCTTTACGCATACCGCCCCGCCCGGGGAAGCGAGGCAGTTATGTCGGACTCTTCAGCCTAAAGGTGGTAGGCGGCCGGCATACCTACTAGAACCCCCCGATGCACCTACTTGTGCGCCTTAACGGGTGGACCACTGAAACCTGATATGACATCAGCGGTCCACCCAGCGGCTGCCCGCGCTACGCGAGCTCCATCGCCAGTGACAGCGTCCGGGTGCACCGGCGACGCTAACCCTCTGCGGAAAATGTCTGCGGGTGAGGTTCAATTGCCCCAACCTCCCTGCAACCTCACTATGGCGGCATTAGGCGCTGATGCCGCCGACGGAAGTGCTCGTCGAAGAGCCATCGCCCATCCAACACCAGCACGAGACCGCGTCAGCAGAAAAGTAACTTTAACGATGCGTCGCGGCTAAGCTTGCGTAACACCATCTACATTGTAACTAAACAAATATTGTGAATTCTAGTGATAATTCTTAATTTATTTAGTTACTACTAAATAAATAAACAAAAAAAAGCAAGTAAGCAAAACGTTTAGTTTTCTAATAATAATTGTCACTATTCATATACTGCCTTATTCCTTTATAGCAACATGTAAATTAAAGCAGACTGAACACCATACGTTTTTTTTTAATCTTGCACGACTAGTACTAAGTACGAATAGCTTTTTTATCAATAAAGAGAGTATCGTGTTTTGACTGCATCAGCTTGCATCACAGAAATAGATCAGGATAGAATGGTGATGCATTTTTGCATATATTTCGCGCGTGTCACTATTTCAACAAGCCACACCCACTTTGCGGGTCAACGATTCTTAGCGAGCTCAAAGTAGTGAGGAGACACATTTACCTAATTATCGACAGACAACGTGGAGTGTTGTACCTATTTATTTTTACGAAATAAATTGTATTTTTGTCATACACAAAATAAAACAATTAATTACGTGTTATTACTTGATAGATTCTCTTGGAAACCAGAAATAATAACTGAATGTTTTAGAGAAGTTACGAATATAACTAAATATTTTAAATAAGTCACATTAAGTACTAACTGAAATAACAATTTTAAAAAAAGAACATAATGGTAGTGTAATTTATTTACAATGTAATGTTCCGAATATGATGATTATGCCAAAAAAGTATGGGCGCTTTTACGTTATGTTTCTATGGCAAACAGGTATCTATAATATATATACCTACTTTAATTTACATTGTCAAAATTAAAAGGATTTTCATTCTAAACTAAAGTTGTCTAACATTTACTTTATAGTTTTCCGTCATAAAACAACTTTATTATTGAAAATCGATGTAATGCATGCTTCATTTCATTTAAAATGTTACGTAAATCACAAAGAGAATACAATTAATAAATTGATGAGCTAAGATCATGTGTTCTTTGAATAAATAATTTATTTATCGATAAATACCAAGACAACGGCTGGGACACATTGCGTCAATCTCTAGCGGATTCGATGCGACGACCAACCAATCACAGCAAAGGATTTCATTACCGATTTGAAAATATTGTAAATCTCATTTATTTCGATGTTCGTTGCGCGCTCAATTAATGGTTATGAGTATGAATATTGTACATCGAAAGTAATGGGTATTATGCTTAACGAAAAGTAAATAATTTATGATCATCCTTGTCAAACATGGTAAAGGCGAAATAATAATTTTGATTGTCGTAAAACTTGGTTTTTAGTTATATTTAAAAGCACTTACCGATGAAATAAATTGCCTCCTTCTTCGTGTTGACTTTATTACTTCGATTTTTAGAATTTGCGACGAAGCAATACGGCATATTTTTGTAGATTTTAATAATTTTGTACGTCCCGAACGCAGCTATAAGAGTCGCACGGCGCATATGAGGATGCTCGATGTGAAGTATGCACATTCGTCCTAAGTTGTGGCACGCGTGCCACGCCTATTTCGCCGTTCTATCCTGATCTATTTCTGTGGCTTGCATGCTACAATACTTGTATTTTTCAAAAGATTGTAACTATCTGGCGATTAAAAGAAGTGGCTTGAGTTTCTTGCTAGTTCTTCTCAAGGCCCGACGTCAGCGAACTAGCCGTAGGATTTTTTTGCTGATATCATCTCTTTGGCTTATTCTTAATTTTATGACCTTCATATTAAGTGTTACGTGTTACCTAAATGAATAAATGTATTTTGAGTTTAAGTTTAAATAAATAAAATGGCGGATAGGCAGAGCGAAGGAACGAGTCCCCGAATCTTTTCGCATCGCGAGTGAGTTACCGATTATGATACGACAATATTTATTTATTAATTTAGGTACCACTCGCTGCATCATTCTAACAGTAATTTACCAATTCAATGATGCAGCCTATCTTTACATAAGTCTTAACCAAATTATACATTTTGGTAACAAAGTAAAAACAATGATATTTGTGTGAATTCACGCCAATTGCAACAGAATAGATCTATTTTGCTGGCTACCAAGTTAAGTGTTCTGTACGCAACACTTAACTTGGTGTAAGTGTACTATGAAATTATGAGATCCTTTGAGTCACGTCCCTATGTTTTGAAGTACAAAATATAGGTACCATGGAACATAAACGCATGATGTCGGTAAAATATTAATTTTATTTAGAAGTTTTCATTATTTTAAACAGGATTATTTGAAAATAAGTTGATTGTGTTTGTGAATGAATTGTTTATTAGTTTAGATTGATTGGGTTCCATAAAAATGCTGTTCTACTGGTCAAATACCAAAATAAACAAATCCGTTTATTTTGGTAATTCAAATGAAACATGGGAGAGTTACGTTTTCAGAGATTGACAAATGTGACACAAATATTTCCTATGCGAAACGTACTATAATGTCTCATCGGCGTAACAGAATACGCCTAGCCTTAGGGGAAGAACACCGCGCAGGACCCAATCGTAGGCGATGTGCTACAGGAGAGGGCCAATGACGGACCCCTGCGGAGCACCACCGGAAATGGCACTGCGCCCGACACCGCCTACTCAGTCCTCGTACAGGACACACCTCCTCCCTAGGTAGTCTGCCACTAGCAGCCTCAAATATTCGGGCACTTCATGAACCGGAGCGCCTTACTGATGCTGCCGAATGGCAGATTGTTAAAGGCGTTGGCGATGTCCAAGGACACCGCCAACAGCACCTCGCCATTGAGTACGGCTTCTAAGGTCACGGTCCTAAGCGCTATCATGGCTACGACCGTAGAACACCCAGCACGAAAGCCATAGTGGGAATCCGATAGGTCGGGACCGACCTCGCTTAGGTGGTCGCAGTTCTAATCTAACCTAACCTTCTAGCTATTTTCTTTTGGTAGCAAGTCTTTTCTGACGGTTTCGCAATTTTAACCTTAACAAACCTACTATTGTCTTTTCTGGTAGCAAGTCGTTTCTGACGGTATTGCAGTTCTAACTGAATTTACTATTGTCTTTTGAGAGCCCTAGACAAGTGGCATAAGCGACATTAAATCGTAGACTCACGTCAAATTCCATACATTTTATTTTTTCACATTTCGATTCGACTATCGCTTATGCCACTTGTCTAGAGGGGCTGGTGGCAAGTCGTTTCTGACGGTTTCGCAGTTCTAACCTTACCTAACCTAATATTGTCTTTTCTGGTAGCAAGTCATTGCTGTTCTAACCTAACCTACTATTGTATTTTTTGTAGCAGGTAGTTTCTTACGGAATCGCAATTCTAACCTAACCTACTTTTATTTTACATTTTCATTGAAATAAAATACCATGGAAAAATACACCAGACAAACAACATTCGTTTAAAATTATTCTACTGTTTGATTATTTTGTTTAATAAAAATATGAATTTTATAATTGATTGAATCTCCAAATCAATGCAAAATATTTATCAGAAAAACATTCTGATAAATATTTTGCATTTATTTGGAGTCAATAGTCGTTGAAACAATAATATTCCAAATATAAATAGTACAGGAACCAAATATTATAGGATACATTTTCTGGGAAACAAAATTCTATGTTTCTTTCTGCGAATAAAGGGAACATCCTAATAAATAGATTTCAAGTTGATTATGAATGCGATAGAAAATACGGGACGTTTATCTATCTTTCACAATCAACCGTACAATGTAACCTCTTAATAATTGGTAAAGCAATGAGAAACTCACCTCTGCTATTTGAAATACCATCAGACATAAAGCGACTGAGCTAAACATTATCTGGTAAACTATTATAGGTCCATATACTGAAGATAATGATTTTATCATCCTGAAAAATTTGATTGATGTAATAATTTTTTTTTTAATACTTAGTAGGTACCTACTTAGATGGCAAACAAGCATACGGCCCGCCTGATGTTAAGCAGTTGCCGTAGCTTGTGGACGCTTGTAATATTAGAAGTATCACATGCGTGTAGCAGACCCAATTTTTCGCACCGGGGCTTTCAGATTCAGAGTATCCTTGGTATAGGAAAACGATTCTTTCAAAACGCAACGCACGTACTGACACATAGGAACACAACTACAACCCTGTGTGTAGTAATTTGGCTGTGGTCTTTTGCAAGGTGGAGGACCTTCCCCAGTCGTGTTTGCTTGCTAGTATTGGTTTTTTTTTTCAAGTGTAAGGTAACAAAGTTAAACAATATATATTCTTACTGAAACACGGAGCTGTGCATATTAACAATATTCGCCATCCTGCTGTTAAGTATTTCTTGGGTCTCCATTCTACGTTGGTCGTAACGCGACAGCAATGCCACATTCTCGTCCAAACCATCAAATATTACTTCAAAATGCAATATCATCATATCCATTATGATATCATAGTGTAGTAAAATATGGAACAGAGTGTAGATGTAAACTGTAAAAAAAAACAACTTTACTGCAAATGTGCAGTAGGTACCTATTGACATCATATTGCAAGAGTCAAGTTTTAAATGTGCTCCCACTACAAAGTGTCAAAGGTCACTCTAAATGTCACTCTAAATTTACCGCATTTAAAGTGACCTTTTACCGAAAACTTGTGACTAGTTCACTCACACACACTATTACTACATAAAGTTATGTAGGTAAGTGCGGCAAATTCGGCACATATAAATGAAAACTTGTCTGAAGCCAAATAAGGTAAATCTATAAAATACATACCTCCAAATGCGTGCGCTACACTAATAATTATGTACGATTGCATAAATAAAAATATTTCGTAATTAGGTGTCCTGTAGGGGTCGTCATGCGGCAGCCACATAGGAAACACCAGAGGTCTAATGGTGTGTTCGTCTTGGGTCACGAAAAGAGACTGGTAGCACAAGCTAACTATTGGCATCATTAAGTAACTGCCACCGACAGTTAAGATAAAGAAAATCCATACATGGCAGAACTGCCATATTTGTACCTGTCGCTTCAAGAACTTTTCTCTAAAAATAAAAAATAAAGTTGAGAACATATTTTAGGAAAAATTCGTAGTAGAGGTAGCTGCATGAACTATATTTATCTGTAAGTTGGTTAAAGCGATGCATACCTTGAAACAGACTTTGAATTTTGGAATTTATTTGTTAACAAGACGGAAATATGTATTTTAAAAAAACCTAGTGGTGTCGCGGGACCTGACGAAGTTTCTTATTATAAAAATATTAATTTCAAGTTCTAATCGAGGTAAAGAGAAAATATTCCGGGTATAATTTTTTTTATTATATTTTTTTTATCGATAAAAATAAAAAAACTTCTTTACAGAATTACATCTACACAAATTTATTTTATTCACAATGATTCATAAAAATGTTTAATAAAAAATATTACTTGAAATAATTACTTACGACTTCATATGAATATAGTATATATACTAGTGATCGCCCGTGGTTAAATTTTAAGCTACTATTTGACCTTTAATTTATTTTTTACTTACTTTACTCATAGATCAAAAACCTCACAATACAATTTATGACAAAACCACATTATGAAACACAATGTATATTTGGCAGTCATAAAATGAAAAATGGTTTCATTTAGGTACACCTCATTTTCATATTTTTTTGAGAAAGGGGCCTTTAATGTCTCTCGAATATTAAGCCGCCTATATTTCATTGACAAATAACATATAATTATAATATAAAACAATCAAATACACAGAACAAAGCAAAAATAAAAAAAATAAGAACTTAAATAAGCTTACTGCCAAGATGTGTGCAATTTTGTGTCTGTATGCGTGTGTGTTTGCGCGCGCGTTGGTGTGTAGACGCTTTCTGCCATCATTGCTAAATGTTGTCGATGGTGTCATTTTAGTTTTTTGGATATAAGTACATATAATAAAATTTTCATTTTTCTATTTAAACCATAATTTACTTATTTTGAATCGTTGTCGATTCAAATTATGTAAATATGGTAAATGCTTGAAACTTCTTACTTACCAACCATAAAAAACTATTCTGTTTTATTGCTGTATTGAAAAACTAAGTATTTTTCAAAGCAATTGAAATTTTGTTCTTACTAATCGAAATCATTTTGCGTTACAATTTAAAATCTTTGTTTTTTTATTAGTTTGTTTGTTACGATTTAACTCAAAAACAAATAGGTATACCCATTAAAAAGATTTTTAGAAAAAAAATTACGATAACTAAATAAATGTTATAATAAATTTTATAACCCGTGCGAAGCTAGGACGTGCTTGCTAATAATAAATAAATGAACAAAAAAGAAGTCAAATATCATAGTCATAATAGTAGTATTAAAACTATATTTGTTTCTTATCTGTATCTAGATTCTAGATTGCGAAAAAATATAAAGTCATAGTTCATTCTTTTAATAATAGAATAAATTTGGTCGTCATTTAACAAAGAGATGACGTACATTATCAGAGTAGATGCAAATATTGCTACTACGTAACAGAAACATTCTGTAGCAATTCCGTAGTCTTTCACAGCGACGAAATGTGTAAAAGATACTAGTTGCAAGCCCACCCCCGCTATAGAGGTGCACATGCAAAGTAAAGGCCATATTAACCTGCAATAAAGAAAGCGCAGATGAACTTTACAGTCAAACTCAAACTCAAACTCAAAATTCATTTATTCATTTAGGTTACAAGGTAACACTTATGAAGGTCATAAATTATGAATAAACCAGAAAGATGATGTCAGCAAAATTTTCCTACGGCTAGTTCGCTGACAGTGACAGTGTCTGGGGCCGTAACATGACGTCCTTATAGCGATTAATTTTCGAATTTGTAAGCTGTCAAATTTATCGTTTAGCTTTTCATCATAACCTGAGCCAAAAGACGTCCACTGCTGGACAAAAGATTTCCACAAGTTCGGTCCTGAGCTGACCTTATCCATCGGCTACCCGCGCCCCTTACAAGGTCGTCGGTCCATTTTGTTGAAGACCTGCCCACGCTGCGTCAGTTCAGTTTTAGTTCGTGGTCGCCACTCCAAAACGTTTCTGCCCTAACGGCCATCAGTTCTACGAGCTATATGTCCGGCCCATTGCCACTTAATTTAGGCTATTCTAGAATAGTCTAGCTTGTAGATTGTCGAAATTTAAATAAAATAAAACGCTATAAGGTCGTCATAGTACGTTCATTACCTACTTATATTTTACCAAATCGTTAGAGCTGGTTTCTGTAATACACAAAATAAATATAGGTACAAGAATTACTCGTTTCAAAGATGACTATGGCACTAAGTCAGTTCCTCAGAACGCTCTCTATGAAATAGACTATAAAACAACAACAAAGTTTCTAGCGCTCATTTAGGGATGCGTTTTTAACAAAACGTTTTCCTATCCAGGGTATAGTCCATCACAAAACCCTGGTCAACAATACGCAAGTGACTAGACGACCCAGAAATACCATTATGTTATTATATTTATACTACGAGTTCCTCGTAATATAGGTAAGTATAATAACAGTAAAAAGGCGACCACTCTCCCCTAAACTTTTTACTAGCCTGCTCGAGATATTTAAGAAACTGGTAACTCATGGACGAATAAAGGCGTCAAAACTGGAAGCAAAACACTTACCAACCTTCGTTTTGCTGACCATTTTGTACTGTTTGCTACAACTGCAATAGTTCTGCAAGAAATGCTCCAAGAACTGAGCATAGTAAGCCTTATGTTGGACTAATGATAAATCGATCGAAAACAAAAGTTATGACTAAACGTAGGGTAGCGGTAGATGGGCAGGAAATACAGTATGTCGATGAGTATATCTACATGGGCCTCCTTCGACAACAGGCAAAACAAGGACATCGACCAAAGCGTCAAAAACGCCTGGAAGAGCTACTGGTCCATGAAAGAGCTAATGAAGGGTAACTTTCCTATGTCGCTTAAACGTAAACTCATCGACGTGGGTCGCGTATTATTTCCGTCCTAACCTACGGTGCTCTAACTTGGTCTTAAACCGAGGCTCAAAATTCAAAACTCAAGTTTTGCCAAAGGGCAGTAGAGCGTAGTGTGTTACGTTTGAAGCTCATCGACCACATACCTAACACTGACGTGGGTTCGAAGTCTGCCAAGTTGAAATAGGGATGGGCGAGGCACACCTACAGAATGCATCCCGAGAGATGGACAAAGATACAGTGGGTGCCCTTGGACGGAAGACGTCGTCGCGGCAGACCCCGAAAACGCTGGCGTGATGAGCTGGACACCCTTGCGGAGAATTGGATAGATTTGGCATTTCGAATAGAGAGGTGTGGAAGATCATGAGGGAGACCTTTGCTTAGCAGTGGGACATAACGGGTAAAAACACTTACATTACGAAGGGCTCGTAGTATAAATATATATAAATCGAGTACCTGAAAATAGATTTCCTTTTATTAAAGAATATTCCACTTGCAGCTAGGAAAATCGCTAACTGTGGATGGAAATTAAATATATCAATATCGGGTCTGCTATAATCGAAGTTTTTAACCAGGAGTTTTTCAACTACGGCGTTGTAAATATTCATTTTATAACGGTGTCTTGAACAGGTTTAAAATACCTAGATTTTACTGCAGATAGATAGGTGCTGTGAAATATCGTCTTAGTCATTTCAATTATAGGCTGTTATTAGACATGATTATGCCTAATGCAGCTAATGGAAACTAGGAATTAAATGCATTAACTAGATAATTAAGTAAGTATAGGATTATAAAAATTATTACCTTGTCCGTCGATAATGTATAAAGATTTTCACATGTTTTTCATACTAGCTTTTGTCCGGGACTTCGGCGGAGTATTTTTTTTTGTGTTTACATTAACTAATTAATGTGATTATGTGCTATTCTGATGTACCAGTATACTTAATAATACTTGACAGATACGCGAAAATAATAATATTATGTAACTACTTGGGTGGCAAACAAGCATATGGCCTGTCTGATGATAAGCATAAATGTTTATATGTATAAATGTATATTATAATAGAGGAATGTAGAAATAACCAAAGCGAGGGCGGTTCGCTAGTTTATTACATTGTGTGTTAACTACCTCGGTGGTCGACGTGTGTTATTTCTGGTCACAAAAAAAAATATTGTGTTTTTCTGTCAAAAAATTCACAATAGATGTCCGGAGTTTGGAAATTGGCGGTGTTTACATCCCGTGCCTCGGAAAGCACTGATTTCTCTCCGGTCATGTCGGATTACCGTCCCATCCCATGAGAGTGAGGGAATAAAGAGTGCACTTATGTTTGCGCCCACACTTGTGCACTATAATATCTCCTGCGTAGATGAGACTGTTTATTTACAGCGAAAATGTCCGATTTACGAGACCATTAAAATAAGCCCAAACACGGCTAGTTTGCATTGTTTAATTATGGAGTTCAATTACCTTCCGGCTTCATCATCAATCTGTTCAATTGTACCATTTTCATTTGCTACATTCAACCTTATTCGAGACTTACCTAATCGCCATCCGTAAAATACTTATCATTGAGAAGTTCAGGTGGCCATCTGTGGTCTTCTTCATCAGTTTCACTTGACTAAATTACACTTTCTGAATACCAGTGTTTGATTTGTTGTAAATAATTTGAAACTGCTATTTGCATGCCTATAAATTTTGAGAAGTTCTCTCAATTCCTCATGGATCCCATCATCAGAACTGGCTTTAGTATATCAACAAGTGCCTGCTGGCTACGTATTAAATAAATGAAGTAATAAACAATCTTAGAAAATATCGCTGTTGTTGCTATGTTTTCCCTTTTCCTCATAATAAATATCTTTATTATTCGTACAGTCTTCTTAACTTTGTGCTGGCTTATCAACCACATTCATCAATGATGCGCATTCACATTCACATCAATGATTCCGTACGAAAAAAAAAGAAATCTTAAATAATTCTGTAAAAAAAACGAAAGTGTATTTTTTTCTTTAAGTACATTCGGACCAGTCATGAATGCTAGGGAACCAAATGTATGCGGCGGCTCTAAGTTTTTATTTTTACCATCATCAGTCAAAAAATCACGTTCTTAATTCGTAACTTAACTATCAGACCTACCCGCAGAAAAGGGAATTTCTAAATATTGTCAGTGAAAACATTTTTATATTTTTTTATTTTATTTTATTAAAGGAAACAATCAGTTACATAATATTATCATAAATTGTTCTCTACGTTTTTGTGTGTCAGTTTTTGTAGGCAGCGGTTTTTTCAGAAGCATTTATTTATTACACAGATTATTGCTAACATTAAAACCATGCACAATACCTAAGTAAGTAAGAAGTAGGTAGGTGAGAAACTGCCAGACTAAAGCTTAGGCTGCATGCCCAACCAAGTCCGATAATTGACCGAATGTAGGACCGATAAATCGGGCCTGTTCGACACATGGTAATTTGTATGGTTAGACTGTTTTTTTTGTAGGACAAGCTCGGACAAGCATCGCTCTAGCGATAGTCGAATCTAATAGTCAAAAGAGCAAATGTATGAGATTTGACGTATGCTTTTTTGACTTTTCGATTCGACTACCGTTTATGCCACTTGTCTAGGGGGGCTGTTCTCATACATTTTTTTTGTAGTGAGTGACGACCACCGGCGTCAACCGTGTGCGGCGAGTCCATATAAAATGTATGAAAACTACAAGAAATAGCCTATCCTAATTATAATATAATAAGTATTTATTTAAAATCAGTAGAACGGGGCGGTTACAATGAGTCTGATTTGCTGTATTGACGTAGCATGTTGAAGTAAGAATAAGCCTTGGACATCAGCTGTAACAAAAAAAACCACCTGTTAGTCTAGTGGTTGGTGACCCTTACTGGTAAGCCGGAGGTCGTTGGTTCGATTTCTGCACGGGATAAAATAAAACTTCGTGTGATTCATGAATGTTTGTTCCGAGTCTGGATGTAGGTACTTTGTGTCCGTGAATTGCATTTTGTAAAGTCCTCCCGCGATACCGGGCTTGTTCTCTACGGGAGTTGTTTAAAAAAATACTAACCATATCTTTAATAAACGTATTGTACAAATAAGTTTTCTTTTTTATCGTAACTTCCGGGAACAAGCTCTGTGTGAGGGAGTTTTAAAAACATGCAATTCACGGACACAAATTACATCCCGACTCGGAACAAACATTTATGAATCAAACAAAGTTTAGTATGAATAGTTTTGCCTAATATATGAATAGTCTTGCTAAATTAACTCCACTGAAATTAAATATTATTACTTAATTAAACTTAATAAATGTCCACCCGTGCGTGTAAACATAAAGTATAAAATTATAAATATATTCCAGCTTTCATTTTTAAAAAAGGCACCTATCCACATACTATGAAAAGAGCCATAAGTTGCGAGGGACTTCACACACTTACAATTCATGCATACAAATTACACCGAGACCGAGACTGATTACTGATGAATCACACAAAGTTTTCCAGTGTGGAGTTAGAACCCACTACCTCCATCTTAGCAGTCAGGGTCACTTACATAAAGGTATGTTAAATAAAAAATAAAAATATACTTACTCCAGAAAACGTCTCCAGTGTAACATTTGGTAATCCTGTGTATTTGATACTGACAGGCTGTTGAGCTCTCATGACAAACATGAGGATGTCTTGTCGCAGCAGCAAGCCCAGAGATGAGAGGTGCCATCCGCAATCCAAACATGCATCTCCTACTGCGAAAGCCTAAAAACAAAAGTCATCTAAGGAAGTTTGACAGTAGGTTCCTTTTTATACCACTTAGGTGGCAAACGAGCATAAGCACGGTTCGCCAGATGGAGTATTCCTTTTCGGGCATGGTTTGAGCCACTATACTCTCGCCAGATATTAAGCAGTTACCGTTCCCTATTGATGCTATTACTTGCGTGTTCTGTTAATCTCTAAACGGGTATGAAATTGTTTAACCAAAAAAAAGACCCGCCGTCTGATTTAATAAGAAACAGCGATGACAAACTGACAGTTGTGATCGCAAACTGACAGTTGTGAATTTGTGATTGCTCGGTGACGGCACAATCTATTGACTAAACGTCAAAAAGCCTCGGTTTTTGCTCTTACGGAATACCATTGCCGGACAATGCATCAGGTCTAAACTAATATTATAAATTTGTTTTTTTTTTGTTTGTTTGTTACTATTAGGTAGCTACATTATCTGCGAGTAACATAGGTTATATTTTGTTTTTAAAAAATTAAGGGACCCCTAGAAAGATTAAATAAATGTCCACCCGTGTGAAGCAGGGGCGGATCGCTAGTATAATATTAAATACACATGCATACAATTTAATTTAAGGATTATCAACTATTACCTACTTACCTTGTTTCTTATCACAGTGCCAAGGTAACATGGTATCCATATTTGCACAATAGTAGCAGAGCCCAACATAAAAAATAAAACGTGGAAGCTGCCTTCGTCCAATTTCTAAAAAAATCGTAAAAAACATTTTTAAAGTATTAGTAGTCTTTACTGGTAGCAAGTCTTTTCTGACGGTTTCACAGATCTAAACTTACCTATCTAACCCTACCTATCCTACTAGATATTGTCTTTTCTGGTAGCACGTCGTTGCTGACGGTGTTGCAGTTCTAACCTAACATAACCTACTATTGTCTTTTCTGGTAGCAAGTCTTTTCTGACGGTTTCGCCGTGCTAACTTTACCTAACCTACTATTGTCTTTTCTGGTAGCAAGTCTTTTCTGACGGTGTTGCAGTTCTAACCTAACATAACCTACTAATTTATAAAAATTATGTATCCGTCCACTCATGTAAATATATTATATTTTGTTTTGTCTTTTCTGGTAGCAAGTCTTTTCTGACGGTTTCGCCGTGCTAACTTTACCTAACCTACTATTGTTTTTTCTGGTAGCAAGTCTTTTCTGACGGTGTTGCAGTTCTAACCTAACATAACCTACTAATTTATAAAAATTATGTATCCGTTCACTCATGTAAATATATTATATTTTGTTTTGTCTTTTCTGGTAGCAAGTCTTTTCTGACGGTTTCGCCGTGCTAACTTTACCTAACCTACTATTGTTTTTTCTGGTAGCAAGTCTTTTCTGACGGTGTCGCAGTACTAACTTTTTTTTTTAGAGTGGAGGGGAATTGCAACTATTTTCTTTACCGGTTGCAAGTCGTTTCTGACGGGGTCGCAATTCTAATCTAAGCTACTTTTCTTTTACATTTTCATTGAAATAAAATACCATGGAAAAATACACCGAACAAGCAACATTATATTATTATAAAATGATAATTCTACTGTCTGATTATTTTGTTAAATAAAAATAGTAATTTCAAAATTCATTGAATTGTGTTTCCGTGAAATATTAATTAAGTCAATAATCGTTGAAGCATTAATTATAATAAACAATAATTCGAAATATAAATACAGGGACCAAATATTATGTGAAACAGTTTCTGCGAAACAAAACTCTATGAAATTTCTTTCTGCGAATACAGGGAACACTATACTAAATAGATTTCAAGTTAAGTATAAATACTTAAATAGGGTAGATAATATGAAACGTTTTTCTTCTTTTTACCAAATTTTACCGTAAAATATAGTAATTGGTATAGCAATGAGTAACTCACCTCTGCTATTTGAAATGCTATCAGACATATAGCGACTGAACTAAATATAATCTGATACACTATTATAGGTCCAAACACAGAAGATATTGATTTTATCATCCTGAAAAATATGATTGGTGTTATAATTTTTATATACTAAGTAGGTACTAACTTCGGTTGCAAATAAGCATACGGCTCGCCTCATGTTAAGCAGTTAACGTAGCTTATGGACCTTTGCAATACTAGAGGTTGACACCTATTGCCGACCCATTTTTTTGCACCAGGGCTTTCACATGAGGTATACTATCTCAACCCATTGACGTCCCACTGCTGGGCACGGGTCTCCTCCAAAAATTTGGAGGGATATTAGCCTACTATACCACGCTGGCCAGACGGGTTGGTATAGGGTTTTGTTTCGAGTTTTCCCTCTCTTGCGGTGGATATTGTCTGCTAGACTTACTCCCTTAGTCGACTCTTACGACACCCACGGGATGGAATGGAAGGGGTGGTGACATTTGTATTCTTAATCCGTCACCACACGGATAACACCTCACATGAGGTATCCCTGGTATAAAACGATTCATTTAAGACGCATCCATAAAATGAGCACTGAGACCCGTACTTACAGGAACACAACTACATCGCTGTGTGTAGTCATTTGGCTGTGGTCTTCTGTAATGTGGAGGCCCTTCCCTTGTCGGGCTTGCTCGCTGGTATGGGGTCTTTTGTTTTTCTTTCAAGTGTAAGGTAACAAAGTTAAACAATATATATTCTTACTGAAACACTGAGCTGTGCATATTAACAATATTCGCCATCCTGCTGTTAAGTATTTCTTGGGTATCCATTCTACGTTGGTCGTAACGCGACAGCAATGCCACACTCTCGTCCAAACCATCAAATATTACTTCAAAATGCAATATCATCATATCCATTATGATATCATAGTGTAGTAAAATATGGAACAGAGTGTAGATGTAAACTGTAAAATAAACAACTTAATGAATGCAAAAGTAAATTGAAATTTCGCTGCAAATATGCAATACAATATAACAAGAGTCGAGATTATTTAAATGTCCTTTCCACTACAAAGTGAACACCTTTTAACAAACCTATTTGATTTTCTTTTTAATTGTTAGTATTTCTCATTAACCTGTGCTACATATTTTAAATAATCTATATTTCACAACGGAATGCACCAATTCTTTGGCCTTTCAATAATTTTATACAAGAAAAACAGAATTCTGCAAAACAAACTTTTTTCATTTTCGTTTTTTTTGTTTCATATTGTCATTGTTTATCTTTTACATTATATTTTATGTTCAACAGTTTCGTATTGTTTAAATAATAAACATAGATTACTAATAATATAATAATAAATATTTTTATTTTGTGAATTTGTGTTTGTAATGACAAACCCATTAACGACGTGACCTATATTCAAAATTTCGTCACTAATAGAATGTTAAAAAAAATTTAAATTTCTTTCTTTCTTTCTAATTAAAAAAAACTAATTAGCTTAAATTAATTTAAAAAAAGAGAACTTAATAAAACGAAAAAAATGTTTCCCGATTTTTACACAAACCTATATGATTTTCTTTTTAATTATTAGTATTTTGTCATTATCCTGTGCGATGTCTCTTTAACCTGTGCTACATTTTTTTAAATAATCTATATTTCACAACGGAATGCACAAATTCTTTGGCCTTTTAATAATTCTATACAATAAAAACAGAATTCTGCAAAAAAACTTAACATTTTCATTTTTTTTAAGTGTCACATTTTTGAAAACGAACCTGAATGTACGCACGTAGTTTTCACTGAAAAAGTGCAATACATATACAGCAAAATATTTGGAACGATCGCGGCGGCCATTTGCAAACTAGTAACAAGTTACTGCGTGCGTGCTTTCTACTGAAAAATTGCAATATATTATTATTGTGGCATTCCATTATCACTACAAAATGTTATGTTGTTAAATGTAGAGAAGTGTGCATTCGTGCATTCGGCACACCAAATAAGGTAAATCTATAAAATACTTACCCGCAAAAGCGTGCGTTACACAAATAATTATGTACGCTTGCATAATTAAAAATATTTCGTAATTAGGTGTCCTGTAGGGGTCGTCATGCGGCAGCCACATAGGAAACACCAGTGGTCTAATGGTGTGTTCGTCTTGGGTCACGAAAAGAGACTGGTAGCACAAGCTAACTATTGGCATCATTAAGTAACTGCCACCGACAGTTAAGATAAAGAAAGTCCATACACGGCACAACTGCCATATTTGTAGCTGGCCCTTCAAGAACTTTTCTCTAAAAATAAAAAAATAAATAAAGTTGAGAACATACTTTAGGAACGAACTGCTAAGATGTCTGATGTTTATGTCGTTATCCGTATCACACAGATATATATGTATATATATATATTTTTTTAAATAATAATAATAAAGTATTTATTTCTCTCGATAAGGTACATTGGTCTGTTACTTAACATTAAACAAAGTATACCGCATAAATTCAGACCTTAGCGAGAGCTGGAGTCTGTACTGGGTTCGAAACCC
The DNA here is from genome assembly GCA_947095525.1 of Trisateles emortualis. Lineage (NCBI taxonomy): Eukaryota > Metazoa > Arthropoda > Insecta > Lepidoptera > Erebidae > Trisateles > Trisateles emortualis. The sequence goes on along the minus strand of OX352735.1, from coordinate 7,184,490 downwards.
GTGTTACAAATCTCCAGGTATATAGGTATATACCTAGGATTATACAGACGTAGAGTTTTGTTTTTTTTATTTACTTTACAAATAGTTTTTATACTTATACTGTTACGTAATGATGACACCAATATCTAGTTACTTGTCAGGAAAGGGTCCGATGAAAATGCCAGGTTACGTGATCACAAGTATATTCACCCTTCACTTACAATACACTGTAAAATTATTGAAAACTAAAAAAAATATATACCTATTAATATTCTTAAATATAAGCAATGATATAATAATTAACGACCTCCTAACCGAATTTCGGTCACGGCGGCTAATCTCAACGGAGACTAGCCATCTGCGCGGGAGATATTATAGTGCACAAGTGTGTGCACTTTATTCCCTCACACACGACCGGAGAAAAATCAGGCGTAGGACCAACGGCTGTACGAGGCACAGGGGTGTAAACACCGCCAATTTTCAAACTCCGGGCATCTATTGTGAATTTCTTGACAGAAAAATCCAATATCAATTTTTGACCCGACCTGAATTGAACCCGGGATAAAATAAAATGAGAACATATTTAATTTTTAGGCACGAAATAGTTAAAATTTGAATTAAGGTAGGGCACCATGCAAGCGATCATGCCCGATGCCCGAGTAGGAAAAGATCTCCAACTTCACCTAACAGCCCGTTCACACATGGTCTCCGTTTTACTGGTCCGTTTTATAGGATACGTTTATTTTCATCGATTGCGCATGGAGTTGTATGATTGATACAGTAAAAAAAACTTTCCGGTAAAATTATGACATCATCGAATACTAGATGAACGGAATACGTATTCGTAATGTTTCGGTACAATTTTACCGGATAGTCGCGAGGAGACGACAATTTTGAGTCGTTTCCTCGCAACTGACTCATGAGTATACTTCGCCTTCTGTAGGTCTTAGCGCCAAGAGTGGATGCTGCCAGTAACGTCGATTCATCCTTCTTCACCGGCGTATGTAACAATACAACACGAAAACTTCCATCCTGGTAGACTAGCGGCGGTATACTTCGAATTAGCTTGTGAACATCGTATCCAGTAAATGACGGATACGTTGAACGTTACGGTGCCTATGTGTGAACAAAGCATAATTTAGTGTCATATCCGTTTAAACGGGTACCGTATACACGGAGACTATGTGTGCGCGTGAACGGGCACTTACTGAAACAATTTTTGAAATAAGGATTACGTTCTAATTATGTATAAACATAATTGTACAAGATAAGTGTAGGGTCAAGAACGCGCTCATAATGCTCATGGCATATGCTCCATAGTCACCAACTGGTGACTATCAGGCAGGCACGCATATCAAAATTTGTAGGGATACATATAGATACCTATATTTATCTGTGAGTTGGTTAAAGCAATGTATTTATAAATTTAAAAAATCCAGCCCTCCATTTCCTAAACAATTATTGTGTTTTTAATCCCAGTCGAAGCGCAATCGCGTCTTTCAACTTTCAGTGTCGCTCGCTTTTAGCACAGATAATTATTATAGGTACTAGTACTCTTGGTATACCTTTATTTACACAACACAGACACGATCAACGACATCAATAGATATACTTATTTTTTAAAAAAATGCACGCAATGACTTTGCAATACCTACCGTAAGTTTATAGGTACATCAAGCTCTAACCGCGGGAGGGTCCTAGTGACCTGTGTCACAGGTTTTCTTTAAACCTATTTCAGACACCAGTCTCTTAACAAAGTTATGACCAAATGTTTACCACTAACTGTATCATCCCCTTCCCCTCCTCGCCTCTGACGGCTAGCAGTGGGACGTTGTTTGCTCCGCGTTTAAAATTAATAAACCCGGTAAAAAGTCGTTGTCTCGGCTTGTGTATCTGTTTATGTGTTATTTGTAGTGTTTAGGATTATTATTCGTAAGTGATTTAACGATTGTAAGTGTATTATAGTTTTAATTCTGGATTTATTTCGGTAAGTCATTTCATTTATTTTCTTAACAAAGAGGGTAGCAGGTATATTGTTCTGTCTTTAAATTTTTTATCGTTTATATTTTTAAGTTATTCATTGTAATTAGTTTGTTATCGTTAGTAATACATATAAAAATACGTTATATAGGTTTAATAAGATATGTCGAAATTTATAGGCGATCCTCCCGATAGCGGGGGGCCAATTTTTGCAACTCCAACATCTAAGCGATTATTTAGTGACATGTCACCTACTTTTGTGTCGCCTCAGGGAGCTAAACGTATGCAAACTCATAACCTAAGTAATGAGTCAATTATAAGTGATAAGGACTATTGCTCGCTGGTCACTCAGGCGACGGAATACCTCGCGAAAATCAATGAATTAGTGAACGATCAGGGGTCTCGCATTAATGTAGCCAATAAGACGTCTATAATGGACATGACTCAGCGTCTTACTGGCATTGTCTCGTTATTGGCTATTAAATCTTCATGTAATGAAACTAAGTTAGCAAATATGGAAAGGCAGTTAGATAATGTTCAAAATAATCAACAAACATTATCGTGTGGGCAAAAAACATGTGGGTCAAAACCAACGTATGCGGACCAGTTGAAACTTCGTATACCACCTAAGTCGGCAGCGCCAGTGCAGTCTCGACCACCTCTGCCGTGCGTTGTCGCTTACCCGACAACTGAACGATCAGCTGATTTTGCGTCATCTTCCGCCACTAAACAAGCTTTAATGAAAGCAATAAAACCTAGCGACGACGGTTTTCAGATCGTCGGCATTAAGAAGACAGCAAAGTCAGGTGTCGTGTTACGTGTCGCTAACGAAAAGCAACTGCAAAAACTCCAGTCCGTAGATGCAATCAAATCAGCGGGTCTACGTTTGGAAAAACCAAAGGGCCGCAGACCACGTATTCTTATTAAAGATGTGCCAATTTCTATGGAGGAGTCTACTTTTATGACTGCCTTGTATCGCCAGAATATTAAGGATGAAATACCTATGAAAGAGGAGGATTTCATTAAGAGCACAAAAGTTATCCGCAGACGTAAGCTAGATAATGGGCGTAAATGGATAGGATTAGAAGTTGAACCTGTAGTTAGGAAACATCTGGCGACTACTAAAGATAAAGTATTTATAGATTGGGCAACTTGTAGGTTCATTGATGACGTTGAGGTAGTACGTTGCCTGAAATGTCAACAATTCGGCCATGTACATAAGTTTTGCACTAGTACAACACCTGCATGTGCGAACTGCGCTGGGGAACACGAAACTCGGGCTTGCCCTGATAAGCAATTGAATATTGACATGACACATTACATAACACATTGGCATTCAATATGGCGGCGGTGGTGGCGGCGCTTGCGTTGCGTCATCGGCGTCATGTATTGTTAATGTTGCCAAAATGAACACAACAAATAACTTTCTTTTTTGCTATTTTTATTTATTTTTTTAATTTTATTTTTTTTATAAATATATATATTATTATTTAAGATACCTTATTTAATTGTATTTTTATTTATTTTTCTTTTTACTTTACATTTTTACTCACGCAACACATTGACACGTCGCTCGTCCTGTCCCTAGGGCTCTGCTGAAAATCAGCGCTGTTGTGTGACCCGCAACTATTAGTTGTTGGCGCCGCAGCATTATGCTGAGCAGAGTCCAAATTCCAGCAGATGTGACATACAGTGGGTACAAAAAAAAAAAAAAATGTTTAATGTAATATAATGTAATCTATTTTTTTTTATTCTTTTTTTTATTATTATTTTGTTTGTTTAGTTTTAAGTAAGTATTAAAATCTATTTTTTTTTTGTATTCCCCAGTGTATGTTTTGTTTTCGCTGGAATTAAATGCATTTTCTTTCTTTCTTTCTTTCTTTATAAGCTTACCCCTAATTTCAAACCTACGTGCGTAGCTTGCAAACGCCTAAAGAAACCCAGCGAGCATAGATGTGGCTCTCAACAGTGTCTTTCATACAAGCTTAAGTTAGAACAGCTTATTTTAAACACCTCATATTAACTGATAGGTAGGTCTCTAACTAGGTAGGTAGAGCCACAATGGCTAATTTAGTGTTAGGTCAATTAAATCTCCACAATGATAGGGTTGCTACATCAGAATTAGACCGATTAGTTATAGAACACAAGTTAGATATTATTTTAGTTCAGGAACAGTATCAGAATGCGCACTTTCGTAGGCAGGTAGTACAACACAACAACAGAGCACGAGCTGGGATATACGTCGCGAATTCTAATTTTACAATAACGGCACTTTCCGATCTAATGACGTCACACTGTGCCGTTGCAGAAGTTACATCCTTATCCTTCAGGGTTTATGTCGTGAGCTGTTACTTTCAATATTCCGATCCTGTCACTCCTCATCTTCACCATCTTCGCCACGTCTTGCGGTCTCTCGCAGGCCACAAGATTATCATTGGCGCAGACGTCAATGCTTCTTCAGTTCTTTGGTATGGCAAACATAGGTCCAGTGATAGGGACCGTCGCTGTGCGGTCGAGGATTTCATTGCAGAAATGAACCTCTCTATACATAACACCCCCGATGCACCACCAACTTTTTGCAGCCCAATGGGCGAGTCTTCTATTGACGTCACACTTTCTTGTGGAGACGTTCGCATTGATAGGTGGCGTGTCCTACCGGATGCGTCGTGTAGTGATCATCGTTTAATCGTTTATGGGTTTTCTTCTGGATTTGCACGGGATCCTTATAGTAATGCCGGCAACTTCAGATATAAGAGTAAAGGTGCTAATTGGGAGTTTTTCGGTTTGCTCTTTGCTGCTCATGTCAGAGACTACACTCGCAACGACTTGACCGCCGAAGAAAGTGCTGTTATTTTGTCAGACACTTTCACTTACTGCGCAGATGTGGCTCTTGGTCGGAGATCTCTTACTAGTACTCGTAGATGTGATTGGTGGAGTGATCACCTAGCTGAAGTTCGTAGACGATTTCGTAGAGCGCGTAGGAAATTTAATATTATTAAGAAACGTAATATAATAGGAGAGGCCCATGTTTCGGCCCTTGTTGCTCTTAGGGTTGCCAGATCTCATTACAGAGCTGCTGTTGAGAAATCTAAGGGTAATTTATTGCGTAGAATAGTCGATAAGCTTGATAAAGAGGGTCCATGGTCTCCAGTATATCATCAATTCAAAGCAAACAGGTCAGTTGAACTTGCATACATACATAACATAAAGTTTAACAATGCACATACTGTAGGTTTAGAAGAGACAGCCATTAAGCTACTAGGTTCTCTTGTACCCGATGATCGACAAGATAATGACACGGAATACCACCAACAGATTAGACAATGGGCAGCACAACCGCCTTTATCTTCGATGTCAGATTTACCATCCACTGACGAATTTATCAATATTGTCAGATCTCTACCCATCAATAAAGCTTCAGGTGATGATAAAATTTCAAACAAAATGATTATAGAGGCTTGTAAAATCTCTGGGGAATCAATCTTAAATGTTTATAGGCGCTGTATTATAGAGGGTATTTTTCCTAGTATTTGGCTTTCCGGTAACATAAGGTTAATACCAAAAGGTGGTGATAAACCACTAGATGACCCTAAGTCGTATCGACCTATAACCCTATTACCATCTTTAGGGAAGTTGCTAGAACGCCTTATCGTTCCTCGACTTTTGCAGGGTGGGGTTAAATTTCATGAAAAACAATTTGGTTTCACAATAGGTAGGTCTACTGTAGACGCAGTTATATCCGTTAGGGAAACAGTTACTAGATCAGATTGTCAATATGTACTAGGTATTTTCTTAGATATATCTGGCGCCTTTGACAATGCATGGTGGCGGATGTTACTTGAAAGAAATGTATTCCTATCCCAGGGTAACTTCCATCTTAAAGCCCTGGTGTAAAAAAATGGGTTGGCAACACGCAAGTGATACCTCTGGTAATGCAAGCGTCTATAGGCTACGGATACTGTTTAACATCAGGCGGGCCGTATGCTTGTTTGCCACCCAAGTAGTATAAAAAAAAAAAAAAAAAAAACTTATGAAATTAAAAGCTCGTGGTGAGTGTAGTAATATATACTCACTTATCTATACATATTTTTCACATGGAACAGCTAAGCTTAAACTTGGCCACTATGCAGTGTCGAAGCCGCCAACGATGGGCTGTCCCCAGGGATCAGTATTAGGGCCGTATCTTTGGAATTTAGGTTTTGATGATTTCCTGACACTGCCATTACCATCTGGCTGCACTTTGACCGGTTACGCTGATGACGGTCTTTTACTTATACAATCTAACACCAGGGCTGGACTTGAGAGCTTAGCGGAAAAATGTTTGCGCCTGATCTCTGATTGGGGAGTGCGCAACCGCCTATCGTTCGCGCCTCATAAAACATTTCAGCTACTATTGAAAGGGAATCTAAAATCGCCACCTAGAATTAGATTTAATAATATTACTGTTAGAAATAAGGATTCCGTTTGTTATTTAGGTTTGATTTTAGAAAGGAACTTCACTTTTGTAGATCATATATTACAACGATAGGAGAAAAATCTAAGAATAGTTTTTACGCCTTGACGAGGATATCGACGTCGACATGGGGTCTGTCTTTTAACACCTTAAAAATTATCTATGCAGCAACTTATTTGGGTTGTATGTGTTACGGTGCACCTGTGTGGGCTGATAGGGCAACCATCGGTGCCGCACGACGCAAGTTGCTTCAGAGTCAACGTCTGGCGTTGATATTTTTGTGCAAGGCGTATAGGACAGTTAGCACTGAAGCTTTACCAGTACTGGCAGGTGTTCTTCCTGTCGATCTAGAGGTACAGAGACGAGCGGCGATTTATTACACCACACGTGACAACATCAATTCCAACTTTTTAATGCCACGTGATCGCCTTAAAATCACCCGATTATTTAAAGAACAAACTGAAGTTTATAGAATCCTCATTAATGAATGGCAACAGCGATGGGATACATCAACCAAGGGACGCCACCTCTACCAGTTTTTTCCTTCCGTTACTGATCGGTTGGCAAAGACATGGCTGGAGGTTGATCACAGTGTCGCTCAGTTCCTTACGGGTCACGGTAACTTTCGGAGCAAGTTATACTCATTTAAGCTAGTTGATTCGCCGAACTGTCAATGCTCAACACCTGGCTCCGATCAGGAGCAGTCTGCTCATCACATACTCTGGGAGTGTAGTCTTTGGCATAATGATCGTACTATTATGTTGAACAGCTTACATGTATCATCTGGAGCGGCCTACTAAGGGGATTTAGTCTCATCTAGAGGGAATTTCCGCGCATTTAAACGTTTCTGCCATACATATTATAGCAATCAAACTTAGCTCACTTAGGTCCCGTAGTTTAAGGTCCTCCGTGGTGCTCCTTTTCATAGGTTACAAACCTATACAGATTTATTTTGTCTCCCGCTTTGCTATGGAGGGAAGTGGAAACTTTTCTTTCTAACTCCTCCTATTTACTTCTGATTAAATTCGTTGCGGGGTCCAAGACAGTAGGTTCAGTTGTCCACGGGACGCACGAGTGTCAAAACTCGGTGTATCAGTTGGTTACTCCGCTGTTAATCCTGGCTCACAGGAGTCACAGCGGTGGGCATGTGGGTGGGATTGTCCCGAATAACTGTATCATATACCTAGAATTATGTAACTTTGTGAATTGAAAATAAATGATTATTATTATCTCTATTGTTACGTTAGGTATAAAGATTGGATCACGCGTTAAATTATTGACCTACATTGTTACATACAACAAAGTTAATTTTATCTGCTTTAGTGGTTGGGAAAGGCGTTACTCGTTAGGTCCTATTTTTTGTTTTTTATTGCTAATGGATTGCAGACAGCAGACGTGCCCAATTGATGGTAAGTGGTGACCGTCGCTCATGGACTTCAGCAATGATAATGGTGTGTAAGTTAGTAAGAACTAATATATTGTTACGACACACAGGTCGGCCCTAGAAACTACCGCTACTAGAATACAATACTCATTCAGAAGGCGTCTCGAACGGAACGTGCAAATATGAACTTTAGCGTACGGGCGCAAGGTTTAAGATTCTAAGCACGGTGACTTGTTTACTTCATTGAATGGAGCGTTCGAGTAGTTTGGTTTCTACGGGGGACGTTATCTACTACGTTCGTGGCCGCATATTCTCGAATCAGTGGTGTAAACTGGCGTGTAATATATAATGAGCCGAACGTGCGGCGGACTGTCTCCTAGCCCCGGTCGGACCGCGCTGCTGCATAGCGACGGGACGCCCAGATTTACATAGCACCATGGCATGCGCCGCCACCCGATAGGCGCCGGCTCCCGCGAGACTTACTCGCGGTCGAGCCGACCCACCAAAAAGGAGGGCGTTCGCCCAGGTATTTTGAACCCCAACACCCAGCACCCAGCCTACCATTCTCCTATCTTCCTTCTGACCCCCTCCGCCCTCCCTACCCGTATCCCACTCCACTCGCCACCGGCAGGAGTGCCGGCTGGAGTGAGATACAAAGCTGCTCACATCACATTTTCCCACTGACCCTATCCCGCCGCTACGGCCGCCCCGCAAGCGACACCTGTGCGCATTCTTCCATGCAATGCACCCAGGTCGTGCGAGCGAAGGTGGTCGTGGTGCCGGGATACATTGTTTCAGTATGACGACCACACTAAAATTCCATAGGGGGGCTGACGGCCCAGTAAATCTCCCAGGGACGTTAGTCACCCGGAGTTGGACCTCCTCCGTGATAACGGGGGTCTCATCCGGCTCGAGTAGACCGCCCCTGAGAGTGAAGTGGAAGCCCCACCCCCCTGCATTCCAAACCCCAGAAGAAGGGAATAAAATCCCTAACCCTAATATCGTACCTCCATGGTTGGGGGTAGTGCATTGACACCTGATGCAGGGGGCAACAAGCCTCGACCCACCACGCGCCCACCGACGACGGTGTGATGACCAGAGGGCGGACAGTCAGTCTTGGTTGAGCCGTCAGCGAGTCTTCGTTGAGCAGTCAACGAGTCTACATTGAGAAGAGCAAATGCGTAGTCAGTTGTGAAGACAGCGATACATGCGATATATCGGAAAATTATTGGAAGACTTAAGTGAAGTGTTTTGTGTTATAGTGAAATGTTATAGTGTGTAAATGTGTTTATAGTGTGTTATAAGTGAAATGTGAAAATACTTGTAATCGCGTTACCTGGCATTTTAATCGAACCCTATCCTGACTAGTAACTATTGGTGTCATCATTACCTAACAATATATAAAAACTATTAATAAAGTAAATAAGAAAAAAAAAACATAAAAAAGTACGTCTGTATAATAAGAAAAAAATAAGAGATCCCTATGAAAACTAAATAAATGTGGAAGCTGGGACGTGCCTGCTAGTAATAAATAGATCAACAAAAAAAGAAGTCAAATACCACATTGTGATAGTAATATTAGATAACTATATTTGGTTCTTACCTGTATCTAGATTCTAGATTGCGAAAAAATATGAAATCATAGTTCATTCTTTTAATAATAGAATAAATTTTGTCGTCATTTAACAAAGTAATGAGGTACAGAACTAGAACAGATCCAACTATTAATAAGTAACAGAAACATTCTGTGGCAATTGCGTAGTCTTTCACAGCGACGAAATGTGGAATAAACATTATTTGCATGCCCGCCCCCACCGCAGTGACGCACATGCAAAGTATAGGCCATATTAACCTGCAATTAAGAAAGCGCAGATCAACTTTATAGTATCTGGAGCCGTACCATGATGTCCTTATAGCGACTAATTTTCGAATTCGTACGATGTCAAATTTATCGTATAGCTTTTCATGATCGTCTGAGCCAAAAGACGTCCACTGCTGGACAAAAGATTGCCACAGCATTCGGTGCTGAGATGGCCTTATCCATCGGCTACCCGCGACCCTTACAAGGTCGTCGGTCCACCATGTTGGAGGCCTGCCCATGCTGTGTCTTTCAGTTCGTGGTCGTCACTCCAGAACCTTTCTGCCCCAACGGCCATCAGTTCTACGAGCTATGTGCCCTGCCCATTGCCACTTAATTGAAGCTATTCTAGAATAGTCTAGCTTTTAGATAGTCGAAATTCAAATTAAATAAAACTCTATAAGGGCGTCATGGTACAGCCCTTAGACAACCGAGGTGCGCTCGGCGTTTATTACCTACTTATATTTTACCAAAACGTTAAATATATAGATACAAGAATTACTCGATTCAGAGATGAATATGGCACTAAGTCAAACAGTTCCTCAGAACGCTCTCCATGAAACAGACGATAGAACAATAACAAAGTTTCTAGCGCTCATTAAGGGATGCGTTTTCAACGAAACGTTTTCCTATCCAGGGTATTATAGTCTATCACAAAACCCTGGTCGACAATACGCAAGTGACTAGACGACCCAGAAATACGATTATATTATTAAATTTATACTACAAGGTCCCTCGTAATATTTGTACAATAACAGTAAAAAAAATAAAAATAATCTGCTTAGGTTACTAAACAGTTTTAATTGATAATATTGTCGTCTAGCCGCTGATATAAATGTCTTGCTAGAAACATAAACATGTAAAACTAAATGATAACACACAATGAAGCACAATTATCTAAAAAGATTACTCATAATTTATCAGATGTGACCTAAAATCAATAAATAAAAATAATTACAAGTCGTTTCACAATAATACTTAATATCTAATAATTGCAAACTATACTCGTACATGTCCCACTATTGGCACATGGCTCTCTCTCCTCTTTTATATCAAGAGAGCAGAGGGTTTAGGTTTTGGTTAAATATACAATTGTATATTTGATCAAAGGGTTTGGGCCTTAATCACAAGCTGTCGATGCGAATGGTGGTTTATCTTTATGAATATCTTCTAAGATATGTGGGTTACCTCACGATCGTTTCTCAACATTTGTACAATACTTATTTTTTTTACCTTTACTCTCTCTGGCCTCTGCCGCTTCTGAAATTTTCCGCATAAGACTCAAGTCTACTCAGACAACTGGTACATCCACTACTGTATTATATTCAAAAGTTTCATAACTACATACTTAGACATAGAAAGAAGAATATAAACCGAGTACCTGAAAATTGATTTTCTTTTATTGAAGAATATTCCATTCGAAGCCAGGAAAATCGCTAACTGTGGATGAAAATTAAAGATATTTATGTCGGGTCTACTGTAATCGTAGTTTTTAACAAGAAATTTTTCAACTACTGCGTTGTAAATATTCATTTTATAACGGTGTATCGAACAGGTTTAAAATAACTAGATTTTACTGCAGATAGATAAGTACTAATGCTGTAAAATATGGTATTCGTCATTTCAATAATAGGCTGTTATTAGACATGATTAGCAACTAATGGAATCTAGGAATTAAATGCATTACTAGATAATTAAGTAAGAATAGAATTATGAAAATTATTACCCTGGCCGTCGTAAATAATGAATAAAGATTTTTACATGTTTTTCATACTAGCTTTTGCTCGGGACTTCGGCGGAGTAATTTTTTTATGTTTTCTTAACTATGTGCTATTCCGATGGACCAGTATAAAAATATGCTTTAAATTGTAAAGTTGCATCAAAATCTGTCCAGTATTATTTGCGTGACGTAATAACAAACAGCCATGCATTGTTACTTACAAACTGTTGTGTTTATAATTTTTTTATACTATTAAGAAGGCAAAAATGCATACGGCCCGCCTGATGGTAAGCAGTAATAATAATAATAATATTGGCAGGACTAGTTTCAGACAGCGACATAGGTACCTATGTCCTTATTTAAATTTATTTTAAAAAGAACATTAATTTTACTATACAGGTATCACCGGTAGTTCCGATGTGATTAAAAGCATTTACCACTAGCCATCAGAGCCTCTAGACAAGTGGCATAAGCGATAGTCGAATCGAAAAGTCAAAAAAGAAAATGTATGGGATTTGACGTAAGTTTACGACATTAAATCGTAGACTCACGTCAAATACCATACATTTTATTTCAGATGAGCTCGGATAGCTGCTGTACTTCATGAAGTTACCTACCTCATAATATTTTTTGTTACACGTAGGTATTTCTTTATACGCTAAGTCCGAATGGCGAAGCTACAGCTATTCAGAGTTGCGCATTTGGACATCGGACGCGAAATACTTTTTTTCAACGACTCATTATATCTTATTTAATTTCTTTGATTTTACTGTTGGTTAAATAAAGTAGGTATGTATCTCTATTATATGAGTGTTGTACCTATGTATATTATACAAGAAACGAGGGTGTGATAAACCTCTGCTGACCTTTTACGAGAAAAAGGCGTGATACTATCTTATATAACATTATTATACATACTAATATTATGAATGCGAAAGTAACTAAGCTTGTTAGTATGTTTGTTTGTTACTTTTTCCCGACTAAATCGCCGACAGGATCGTAATGAAATTTGGCAAGAAACTATACTGAGGCCATTCCCAGTTATATATTTTCTTGCCTAATTTCAATTCGATACTTAGGTAGGTACCTACTTATTAGCGCGAAAACCGTCATACATGCGGGCGGAGCCTCGGGCAACAACTAGTTATTTATATTTCAATATTTTTCCTTCAAAATAAGATAGTAACAAGACTTTTGATTTGTTTGGCGCCATAAATTGTAACAATATTAAGACCTCTTCTTGACCTGATATCATGAAACAAGTCATTAAAACGCTGTTTTATCAAATTTAGATACATTTACATTTATTTACATTATGATTTTAATTGGGCATGACAGTGCCTACTGTCATGCCCCCTACCTACATCTAGACGTAGATTAAGTAATTACGAGAATAATATTTCATCCAACTGACGCATGACGTCAAGAATCAGCATGTCTTTGTTTTGGATAGGTTATTATGTAGTAATTAAAATAGGCAAAATGCGTTTCATCGCATTAATAAATAATAATAATTAAAAACAAAATAAATACAGAACATCCTTTCTTATTGCTGTTTAGACTTAATCCGCATCGAATTTCCTTATTTCTCATGTGAATTTTGGGAAATCCTTTATTGGTGGACGTTCTCTGACAATTACTTTAAGAATTTTTACTAGATTTCCAGTTTAACGCGTACTTATAAAATGTATGTCTGAAAATTGACATGAAATCAAACAAAAACCTATTTCAGTCCATTGCTGAACATAGGCCTCGCCTAATGCGTACCATAATATTTGGTCCTTCTGCATCTATTCTACCCAAGCAACCTTCAAAATCTAGGACTCGTCAGCTGCAGCGACCATCGGCAGATATGGTGAAGTCCATTGGTGGTTTATTTTTGAGTTAATTTTTTTGCAAGTGTGTCTGAATCGAAGTAATTGGCGTACCATAGTCTTTGCTTACCCCAAAGGGAGACGGGCGTTATGATATGTACCTGTATGTTCTTTGTACAACATACAGATGCAAAATAAAATTCTGTGATGTATCAAGTAATAGAAGAACATCACTTCAGTTGAACGACCGTGACAGAAACTGACGGGCGCTTATCAGCTAGTAGTCCTCCAGATACTATAGGAGGGAGTAAATTATACGCGCACTATTGCCCTTTGGCCTCAATAGCAAGTATATTGCCGATATCGCTGTGATTGACAGGACCGAGCGGTCATTTTTATCTAGGTACTTAACTTATTCAAGCACGTCGGGCATTTTTGCTTTTTTTCGCAACCGCATCAAAAGCCGTTCGTTTGTTTGCGAGCTATATTGCCATACACAGCCCAACTAGCAAAATTTGGTCTTACATGTATCCTAAGACCACCTTTTCTTTACTCTTATAGTATACTTACAAACGTTTGTAAGTGTGGAATTGGGCGCACTTTATAGGATAATTTGTTCTTATAGTTGTTGTAATATGGTCTTGTTAAGTCACTTTTTACTCTTACAATCATCTTCCTAATGCCGTCCTAAGTGTGATTCTTCTTGTATTCCTCTCTGGGATCTCATTGTAAGTGTATTATTTCAAAAGGCAAAAAAAAAATGTGCAGGTGGATGAAAAATAAAAAAAATGAAGTTATTATAGTTTCTTATGTGTTTTTACTACTAATTTTATCTTAAATGCTTGATTTATTTCTTGACAACCTATCTTGATATTATATTGATGAACAATCTGGCAAAATAGATTTACTGGATAGTTTTATAAATAAATAACAATATATTCACGGGCCCTTTCCGAAATGTGTGTAGAATATTATAAATATACTTAATTATTTGTGAAATATAAATGTGAATCAAATGAACTTTGTGTGAATAATTATAAGTGCAATTGTCCACTTCCAAAGATTATTGTAAGACTGATTTATCTTATTGAACACTTGTTTAGTCAATTACAAGTCTTTTGCTCTTCTTAAACACTAACCTGAGACAATCTTTCTGTCGCCATGTTAATAATTTATAGGGTTCCTTATAAAAGACTGTCTTATGACTCTTATAAGATAACTTGATCTTATAAAAGTCTTGAAATGTGCTTCTGCTCTTTAGAATGACTTAGACAAAACAAATTATACTTAAAGAAGTTTGGTTTTACAGCAGTTATATACAAGGTTTTAGTAAGAGTAAAAGTCTAATGACACACTTATTCCAGATGTCACTAAGAACGAATAGACTTGTAAGATGCTTTACTAAGTGTAAATAATGTAAAGACCAATTAGTCTTTTAAAATGCTCTTGTAAAACCTTCATTCTGACAAATTTTTTATAAAGATTTCTTACAAACGTCTACAAAAGTACTTAATAAGTATGAATGTTCTTTTTTCACAAAATGTCTTCTAACATGCCTTTATAAGATAAGCCTTCTTAGTCAGGATGGATATAAAACTTTTATAATGTCTTAATTCTTATAAAGGACTCTTTATAAAGCAATTTTGCTAGTTGGGAGATAGACACGTTAAACTTATAACACCCCTCTTTTTGGGTCGAGGGTAAAAAAATATGGTTTATTTAATGCTACATAAACTGGTGACAGTTTTGAGTGTTTCTTTTATTCTAGAATTTATGTATCTTGGGTTTTTTTGTGTGACGTGCTCACAGTGTTACCCAACTAGGCTCGCTGTTGCTAGCTCCCTACGGCCCTGATAAAAATAACATAGTAAAGGGTATTCATCGGTCATTTTCTTGTTGTTTAATAACACTCACACTGTAATTATTATCTCTATTATTATATATCTAATAGTCCATGATTTTATGTAAACAGTCAATGTATGTATGCGATACGAATCTACATAACATAGGTTTTATCTATGTTCGGGCTATCTTTTCCTGTTGCAGAGCAATGACCTCCTTTTATAATGAATCGGCAAATTAGCTACAATTTATTACCTTACTGTTGGTAGATATATGATATATAAATAGAAGCTCACTTCTTGACTAAGTAGCATATCCTTACTAATATTATAAATGTGAAAGTTTGTAAGAATGGATGGATGGATGTTTGTTACTCTTTCACGTAAAAACTACTGAACGGATCTGGATGAAATTTGACACACAGATAGATTATGGTCTGGAATAACACATAGGCTTTTTGCAGCGATAACCGACATCCACGCGGGCGAAGCCGCGGGCAACAGCTAGTAATGCATAATTACACGCCTATCGCCGCTCGCCATCAGTAACTGGCAGGCGCCTTCCGGGAGTCACGCTACTCATATACCTATAGATGACTTATAATATAAGTATATATATATAAGTAAATATAATAGCAACCCATATATGTCCCGCTGATGGGCACGGGTCTCCTCTCCTCTATCAAGAGAGAGAGAGGGTTTAGGCCCTAATTCACACACGGTGACCTAATGTGGGATGGCGAATCGGACATGTCTTTAGAATTTCTTCCAAAACATGTGGGTTTCCTCACGATGTTTTCCTGCACCGTTAGCAAATGGCGAATCATTTTATTAGTACATATAAACTCCACAATTATATATATTATAGTCATATTCACATCGGTATTGCCACCCGGGATCGAACTCGCACCTCTTGTGTGCAAGTCTGTTACTTGCCCACTCGGCCTCTCTCCACCGCTTAGATATAAGTACTGGCACTTATTAGTATAGATATAAGAACTGGAAGACGCAGCGTTGGCAGGCCTCCAACAAGGTGGACCGACGACCTGGTAAAGGTCGCGGGCAACCGATGGACAATAGGGACTAGCTCAGGACCGAATGATGAGGAAAACCTTGACAAAGGCCTATGTCCAGCAGTGGACGTCTTATGGCTGAGATGGAGATGTAAATAGACTACATAAAATAGTATCTATATTATGCAATCTGGCAGAAAATGATTTTGTAAACAACTAGCAATATATTTTCAACATTAGTTCATTATTTTGAACTAGATAATATTTACTTTGCAATACATTAAACGATAATGAGGATGTTCTATTGTAACGCTCCTCATTATTCATTAATTTTACAAATTATATCCTACTAGCTGTTGCCCGCGGCTCCGCCCGCGTCTATGTCGGTTATCGCTGCAAAATGTTACGTGAAAGAGTAACAAACATCCATACATCCATCCATCCATCCATTCTTACAAACATTCACATTTATAATATTAGTAAGGATAATATTATAAATGCGAAAGTTTGTTTCACGTAAAAACTACTGAACGGATCTGGATGAAATTTGGCATAGAGATAGATTATGGTCTGGAATAACACATAGGCTACTTTTTACAGCGATAACCGACATCCACGCGGGCGGAGCCGCAGGCAACAGCTAGTATCTAATATTAGTAGTAATTATTAGTTTCTCTAAACTAGGTAAAAAAAAGTCAATTATAAAATTAAATACATCATAGTTTGGTGTTTTTTGCAGTACAAATTTTGAAAAATTTGTAAAGTAAGTACTAGTTTGTCACGGAGATAGATGTACAGGGCCGCTTTATGAAGATTAGTTTTTTAGGAAAACCAATTTTACCAATTATTTTGTGTGAAATATATTTTTATCTCTGAAATATATGTTTAGTCTAATTGTACTGTGTTACCAAATACCACAGAAATATATACCAATGCATCGGTTTTCTTAAAAAAACTCATCTTCATAAAGATGAGTTTTTTAGGAAAACCAATGTATAGGTATATTTCTGTGGAATGTATATGTATTTTATTTTATTTTATATGGACATCCAGTAGTTGTTACACTGTTATTACATAAATAAGATAATGGTGTTAAAATACTTGCTAAATGCACAACATTTTAAGGTGTCACAACATGCATTAAGAGGTAACATAAGTAAGTGAGAAAAATTAAAAGAAAAAAGAAAAAATAAAGTTAAACATTAAATAAAGGAATTAATACAATATAAAGTTTAAAAAGAAACAAAGTAACATTGAAATAAAAGTGAAATACTTAAAAAATAAATAAAATAACAATTACAATTATTACAATAATCATATATATAACATTTATTGGTGTAATCTTAACAACCCTAAAACAAAATTTTTGAATGTGAAAAACTTGTCCGCAAATACATCTACATTCTACTTTCCCGCAAATAGTATTATATGCTTTGGACAACCGGTATATAGGTGAAAATTGTTTTAAATTTGTTCTGGCAAATGGCTGGTGTAATAGTCCTACATTTGTTAGCCCACGTCTAGGCACACGGCGCGGGACACGCAATTTAAATGATTCCAAGATGGATGGACAGTCAATATGACCTCTCAATACTTTATAAAGAAAAGTCATGTCAAGAAGTTGTCTACGACATGTCAGACTGTCCATTCCAAAATGCCGTAACTTGTCGATAGAGGATGGTAACTGTTTATGTAAATTACATGAGAAAGCTAGGTGTCTGAGAAATCGCTTCTGGATTCTTTCTATTCTCAATTGATGTACTTTGTATTGAGGAGACCAAACTACAGAGCAATATTCAAGATGACTGCGTACGTAAGTATTTTATATAGCAATTTTAGTGATAGGATTGCGAAACAGTTTACCATTACGTATGATGAAGCCTAGCATTTTAGATGATTTGTTAATTATGTTGTCGAGATGGGGTATAAAAGTTAATTTGGAGTCAAATAGCACGCCCAAATCTCTTAATGTTGTTTTTTCCTGAAGCATTGTGCCATTGATCTGAAATTGTGTCTTTATTACGTTGTGGTTCCGGGTGAACGTGATGGAAAAGCATTTAGCAATGTTTAATGACATATTGTTCATAGCACACCAATTACTTATTGAGTCAAGGTCTTTTTGTAGTAAATCACAGTCCCGTAAATCTGTAATTGGTTTGAAAATTTTTAAATCATCCGCAAATAGATAAGCACTGCTGGATTTGATGGAGGAAACTATGTCGTTTATAAACAAATTGAACAGCCAGGGGCCTAAATCGGAGCCCTGGGGAACTCCGGAAGTGGATGTGTATGTCTTGGAGTGAAAACCCTTAACCACAACATATTGCATTCTGTCGAATAAGTAAGACTGGAACCATTTTATGTATGACTGCCTCGGTGGTCCAGTGGCCGCAGTATGCGACTGCTGTGCACGAGGTTTTGGGTTCGATTCCCACACAGGGCAAAACTTTGTGTGACCCACAAAGAATTGTTCTGAGTCTGGGTGTAATTTGTGTCCGTTAATTGTATGTCCCCCGCGACACAGAGCTTGTTCTCTAGTGCGGGAGTTGTCTTTTTAAAGAAAGTAACGTAAATAGTTACCTGTACTTAATTTGATTTATATGAACTATTGTAACTATCAAATAAGGTACTAAGTATCAATCTAATTAATAAATTGGTACCTATCTAATTAATAACTATCATATAATTGGTAGTTGCAATCATAGGTTATTATTACCTAATAATAACCTATGATTGCATACTATGATTGCAACTACCAATTATATGATAGTTAAATGTAGTACAAGATGATTAAGTTAATTGCAAGAATTATACATTACTAGCTGTTGCCCGCGGCTCCACCCGCGTGGATAGCTGTTATCGCTGTATAAAGTAGCCTATGTGTTATTCCAGACCATAATCTATCTCTGTGCCAAATTTCATCCAGATCCGATCAGTAGTTTTTACGTGAAAGAGTAACAAACATCCATCCATCCGTCCATCTATCCATCCATCCATTCTCACAAACTTTATATTATAGCATAGCACGCAGGTACTTTACTCATTACCTACTCATTCTAACAGTGTATACTGTATATGGCAATTCGTATTTATAGTAATACCCGATTATTTGAAAGCATTAAGTTATACCTAAAACATTCAAATGTAAGCTCTTCCAATTTCTCCTACAAAAATGTTATTACTCTATGAAAGACTTTCTAAGTGAACGTTTTGACAATTAACACCACAGAACCCTTAATAGACTATAACCACAGAATACTTAATAGTACAGGTACCTATAGATACCCTATAGGTACCTGTACCTATAGGGTATCTATATTTTTATATACCTTTGACATGAATTTTGTTTGACATTAAGATCATTTTGTGCTACCTACTAATAGGTATCTGTACGCTGGAGACAGCAGAATATTTTGGACATTTATATTTTGTAATAACATTGTACAATATTCTCACAAATAAATGCATCCTTATGATGGATATTTAAAAAATCAAAGATAGTAAGCAGGTATGGGCTATAGTTACTTTCGTAGGATTTACTTATTTCATTCGTCTGCGGAGCTGTTACCATAAGTTAGGAATTGTTAGAGGTTTTAAGTGCTCGTACACTGATGGAAAATGTTTACAAACATTTTTTTCCGACGTACGTAGGTACCTAAAGTTAACTACCTACCCATGTTTTTGTACGATTCAAGGATGAATGCGATAGTTAATAATTATGGAACGTAATGATACAGAAAAAGTTAGTGATAGATGAAATGTGTAGCTACTGTTAACGGCAATAATTTTCACGCGCTCTGGTTCGATATTTGCGTATTTCTTACTATAATATCAACTAGGTACCTACATATATTGAACTAATGGGTATCCATGGCTTCAACTTGCCCGTGGCTGGTTAGAAATTTACGCCTGCCCACAGAAATAGATCAGGGCCCTAATTCTGCTAATTTACTGATGGCTATATTGCCTATATTGAATCTGAATTGATTCTCAATTGAAGCTCAGTAGCATTTTTGGTATTCTGCTAATAAATTTAAGATCAATAGTTGGAAAACCAATGGTCTCAAGTTATTAGCATTTTTGGTATTACATTATTAGTATTCTGCTAAATAATTTAAGACCATTGGTTTTCCAACTATTGGTCTTAAATTTATTAGCAGAATACTGAAAATGCTACTGCGATTCAATTGAGAATCAATATAGATTCAATAGAGCCATCCGTAAATTAGCAGAATTGGGGCCCAGGATCTCGATCTATTTCTGTGCGCCTGCCTCTCTCCCGAACGCAGCCAAGTAGGTAGGATTAAAGCCCTGTTATTATCAAGCCGAAGGTTATCGAATAAATAAAACATTTATTCGATAACCTATAATTTTTGCCGAATCATCAAATATCATACATGATAATAACAAAACGCATTAAGCTAATAGGTACATGATTACTCGTTTACTTACAATACCTATTTATTAATGTAAATAGCGGTACCTAGGTAGGTAGGTACCTACTTATACTTATGTCGTATTTTTTATCAATTTTGTCTGTCCCCATACACAAGGAATTGCTGTAGGTATGGATGTAATTTGTGTCCGTAAATTTAATGTTTGTAAAGTCCCTCGTGACACAGAGCTTGTTCTCTAGTGCGGGAGTTGTAAAAAAAAACAAAAAATATATATTAGTCGTGTCATATGAAATATCATAGGCACAGAGGCGGATTTAAGCCCGACAGCGGCCCTAGGCTAGCATCTCAACAGTGCCCCAAACACCCCATATTATAATTGGGTAGGTACCTCCTTTTTTATGTCGCAATGAAATTTAGTAAAAAAAACTCCACACGTGCTCTCTTAGCCCTTTCGCCCATAGGCACGGCTCTAAAATACGCCACTGCAAACAGATATTTTAAATAATTTAGACATTGCTTGCGCTTCCCCGTCAGGCAAAGGGATTTTCTGTTAGCAGTCAGGGTTGCTGCGACCAACAGACCAGTCGATATACATGGAACCTAAACCAGGCCTGGTTCCGCTGTTTAAATATAGAGCTACAAGTACCCGGC
Organism: Trisateles emortualis; assembly: GCA_947095525.1. Taxonomy (NCBI): domain Eukaryota; kingdom Metazoa; phylum Arthropoda; class Insecta; order Lepidoptera; family Erebidae; genus Trisateles; species Trisateles emortualis. Next base: position 7,163,400 of record OX352735.1, on the reverse strand, counting down.
CGGGCCATGTCGTCGGCCTGGCCTATTTAGTTGAGTGTCGCGTCAAATTGGAGATATAATACCTATATATTGTATAGTATTCGGCTGCTTATAGTTATAGACAAAGATCCCAAACTCCTGTTTTCAAGTATTCCAAAGGATATCGAAAAATAAGGAGATACACGTCATTATTTAAAAATAACCTGTAGGTAGTAGTAGCAAAAAATATTGTTAATTATGTAGGTATGTCTGTGCTTACGAAGTCAATCATATTATAAACATTTTACTTAAGTACCTACCATAATATTATTGTAACACTTAATGGAGACCGAGCTTCTCGTATCTTAAGTCCTTATACCTATCTTGTCTAGAGGCTCAGCCTCTCTACAAGTCTACGATACAATGTCATAAACTAACGTCAAATTCCATACATTTGCTTTATTTACTATTAGATTCGACTATCGCTTATGCCACTTGTCTAGAGGGGCTGACCCTCTAGACAAGTGGCATGAACGATAGTCGAATTGAAAAGTCAAAAAAACAAATGCATGGGATTTGACGTAAGTCTACGATATAATGTCGTAAACTTACGTCAAATCCCATACATTTACTTTTTTGACTTTGCGATTCGACTATCGCTTGTGCTATTTGTCTAGAGGGGCTGGGTTCAATACCTACACTGGGACAAAACAAACGTTTATGTGACCCCCAGATTTAAAATTTCTTGATACAATGACAACATTTGAGCTAGGCAATAAAGTTAACTACTTACACATTTCAAGTTAGGATCTGAGACACATCAAAAATAAGAGGACGTCGCCGTCGTCGCCTTCGTGGTGTGGCTTCGGGTGCGATTTTTTTTATTTTACAGACACAAAATACAACCAGTCCGCGATTGGGTATAATTGTTATGTCTGTAAAACTATTGTCTGTAAAGTCCGGACACAGAACTTGGTCGCAAATGTTAGCAAACAAACGGGTCCGTATATGCGGATCCTTTTATTTGTTAACATTTGGGACCAAGACGCTTTTAATTTGCGCTTTTGCGCTCTTAATTTGTAAAAATTAACTAATCGCTTAATTAATAACTTAATTAATCGTTGCCCCCTAGTCGTATCAGTTCAGAATTAGGACACTCTTCATTGTCTACCTACCTATGTCTATGACGCTATTTTAGATATACATATTTAGGTACGATGACTTATTTATCGCATATAATAATATATAAGTTGTAACGCTTTACAATGTTTATTATTATCCTCATTACGTTCTTGTCGCTCGATCTAGACTCATTTAGTGTTTAATTTTGTAATAATAAAAAAGCTCATTATATTTATCAAGTGTCGAGATAAATAATAGTGTCCATAATGATCGCTGCATTGGTCTTCACATTGATTATACCTGTTTTATTAGTTTATTGTTTTAAAAATGCTTATAAAAGACCGAAAAATTTCCCTCCGGGTAAGTGAAATAGATTTTTTAATTCCTTTATATAATATAATTTTTGTAAATAACCTACCTATCTCTTTTCTCGTTTGTGCATTTAAAAAATATTAAATACTGTTGGTAACCGTATCACTCAAGAACGGCTGGACTAATTTGGTTAACTTTTGTTTTATTTATAAATATTTTATGTATAGAGGTACTTATATCTTTCTTGTGTTTCGGGTAGCTTTTGTTTTTTAAGGAAATAAAAAGAGCAAAAGTGGTTAAAAAATGGGCAATACTAAAAGGAAGTTAGGTACAAGTTAGTGAACGAGTTGGAGCTGGGGCTCCACAGAACTGTCTGATTTTTATTGTTTTTTATAATCTTCCTTTTCTTTATCCATTTTTTTTTGTTTTATCCCCTCTCTCAAAAAATTATGAAAAAGAGGTGTGAATGAAACCATTTTTCGTTGGCATTTATAGACAAATGACTGCCAAAAATACAGTTTTAATCAACAAGATGTGTTTCATAATATGGTTTTGGCATAAATTATATAGTTATTCAAAATAGTTTGTAAAAAAATCATCGAATCAGCACCAAATTATTGAGATGTAACCACTTTATGACTTCAATTTTTATCAATTAATACGAAAAAAAAACAATATTTGAAGAAAACATACACTTATAATTTGGTAATGTTATATTTAGAATAAGTTAAAAATTTAATTTATTAAAAATTAAAAAGACGTCCATTCAAAGAGTACATCTGTTTGGCGAGCGCGGTGATACCATGCTCGCCTAGAGAATTAGGTCGTGTTTACTTCGCCCAAATGCTCAAGGTCGTTGGCGATATCGCAAGCCTTAAACGCCAAAGGTTTATAGGTCAGACATCCAGCGAGCGACCACTAACTTGTGCGGATTCCGCTAGGAGTTATAACGATTGCTTTTATACGTCCTATTATGTTTTAAAAATAAGTAGGTAAAAGAAAAATTGAATATAAATAACAATTACGAATTCCAGTGATGTTTTATTGAGTAAAAAGTTCAGCTCAAACCCTATTCATCGCTTGCAAAGTCAAGCGAGACTCTACATACACGCAAGTTACTGTAGAGCTGGGGCTCCACAGTACCTACCTATATTTTGTAATTAAAATAGGTACATTCGAATATTAAAGTAAAACGAATGTAAAAATATAACAAGTAGATAGTAACATGTGCTTATCTACGTCACAATTGAGTGGTAGGTAGGTACCTACTTACGTATCTATAACTGATTGTAAAAATAAACAAATCTTGCATTAGCAAGTAGGTCCTATGACTTTTTAATCTTTTTATCATTTATAAATATTATGCTTTAGTAGTAGATAACCCTTCCTTATGTGATGGTTCTTCTTGGATATTTTAGGTAAAATATTAAGTTATTTTTTATTCTGTTAAATAAGTTTGAATTATTTGAAATTATTTAAAAAACATCCTTGCCACGCAACTTCGCCTGCGCATATAAACCCTCGGGAACAATGATTTTTTATTACCTATTGTTAATTAAGTAAAAAACAGACTAGCGCCCTATATTTTACTAATAGCAATCATTGTAATAATTAGACTTAGCTCCTTATATTTACGAATAACAATCATTGTAAAAAATTTGAATAGCGCCTTATATTTTACTAATAGCAATCATTGTAATAATTAGACTAGCTCCATAATTACGAATAACAATCATTGTAAAAATTTGACTAGCGCCTTATATTTACGAATAGCAATCATTGTGAAAATAGACTAGCGCCTTATATTTTTCGAATAGCAATCATTGTGAAAATTAGACTAACGCCTTATATTTTACGAATAGCAATCATTGTAAAAATTGCCTAGTGCCTCATATTTTACGAATAGCAATCATATACATTGTGGTATAATTATTATGATTGACATTTTGAATATTCTAATTGATTGACATTGATTATATTAGTTATGTATGTATATAAGATAATAATTCGTTTTTATTTCAATAAACGTGAAGTCGTCTGGAAGAGATCGTTCTTAAGAATAAAGTCGCCCATTGTACAACTAGGTACTTTATGATTCGAATTGCAACAAAACGTTTGAATTTTTTATTTGGTGCGCAATAATGAATATTTTATCTATACAGAGCCGAATTTATCCTCATCGCCGCCCTTGGGCACTGTAAAAATACCGCCCCATTTTAATTTTCATAATTTTGCTTTAATATGAAAAAAAAAATTCAAGATGTTTTCACCACGATGGTAGAGGCGGCAAAATTCGGAACGAGAGAGAAAAGAACATTAACGCTATCGAAAATAATTAAAGTGTATTTTTTCTATTATACTCCGAATTTTGCCCCTATAGTAAATCCAGGGCCGTATCTATGTAAACAAATTATTATTAGACTAACGCCAAATATTTTACGAATATTAACCGCTGTAAAAACAACTTATCAAATATGTTGTTGTTTTTCCAGGGCCTCCAAGTCTACCATTATATGGTGCGTACTGGATCATCCTCGCCCATGGATTCAACGACCTCGCTGACGCATTCCGCAAGCTTGGAGACAAGTATCGATCAAAAGTAATAGGATGTACTTTAGGCCCTGTGCAGGCAATCGTCATAAATGATTCTGATATGATTAAGGAGATGCTTAATCGAGAGGAGTTTGATGGACGTATGGATATTATATTATTTAGACTGAGATCGTTTTGGAAAAAACTTGGTAAGTTTATAAATATTACTGCAAATTTTATTTATACTAATATTATAAAGCTGAAGAGTTTGTTTGTTTGATTGAACGCGCTAATCTCAGAAAGTACTGCTTAGTTCGATTTGAAAAAATATTTTTTTATATATATGCTATAGGCTATATAAACTCACGCTATGATCAATAGGAGCGGAGCAGTAGTGAGATATGTTGCAAAATTGGGAATACCTAATATTCCAAATTACCACGCGGACGAAGTCGCGGGCAACCACTAGTGTAAAAATAAGCAGTTCTTTTTAATTTGAATTAATAATTACAAACTTAAAGCTAGATAATAAAGTTGATACTTTGTAAATATTAAATTTACTTAGTTTGAAATATTTCTCTTTATGGACATATCACGACGCATGTCATGCATGGTACGGCTCCAGAAAACCAAAATAAGTAAAATTTTACAGCTGTATCATTTGATTGGCCTTTTGGTCTAGTGGTTAGTGATGCTAACTGCTAAACCGAAGGTGGGTTCGATTCCAACACGGAATAAACTTTGTCTTATTCATAAATGTTTGTTCCAAGTCTGGGTATAATTTGTTTCCGTGAATAAACTACAAACTGGCTTGTCTTTAGTTTGTACCTACCTTAACTATTTACAGGAATATTCTTTACTGACGGATATTTCTGGCATGTTCAAAGAAGATTCAGTTTACGATATCTCAGAGACTATGGCTTCGGCAGACGTGACAATACATTAGAAACAGTGATCGATCATGGAATAAAAGATATGCTGGATATGAGATTAGATGGACCTAAATACCCTGCTGAAAAGGTAAGAACATAATGTTAATCGGGTATCAACATCATGAGGCATGTAGATGCCTTTGCCTCGCGAGCCAATTTACCCAGTATATAAACAACACCATTTTTAAATTTACCTAGCGACTGCTCAGTGTGAGCATCAGATGAGCGGCCTCGTGAGGCAATGTCGAGACCCGCCGGCTGATTCTCTAAGAAACAGCGATGGCAAACTGACAGTTGTGATCGCAAACTGACAGTTGTGTTTGCTCGGTGACGGCACAATCTATTGACTAAACGTCAAAAAGGCTCGGTTTTTGCTCTTATGGAATACCGATTTTGCTCGGTTTTCGCGGTGGCTCGGTTTTTGCTCTTACGGAATACCTCTGCCTGCTTGATGTTACTTTTTTAGTTAGACTATGAGAAATACTTTATAATGTCCTTCTAATGGAATCTCGACGGAGGCTAGCCATCTGCGCGGGAGATTCTGTCATCAGCTTCAGCCACTAACTACTTGATAAAATGATCAAAAAAAATCATCTTACATACATACAATTCATCACGCCCGTTTCCTATTGGGGTAGGTAGAGGCTTTGGTACGCAAATTGCATCGATCCAGACATACTTTTTATGCTATCTCTACATTTATCAACCTCTTCATGCATGAACCTTCTAGTGTATTTTAGCTCTTTTTAACATTATGCATATTTTTAGGATATTGTAAAAGGAGACTTGGCGTATTTGCCAGACTTCTTTACTATACCGTTTGTGAACGGCATGCTGCAAGTGCTTTCACGAAGTACTCTGCCAAGATCTGAATATAAAGACCTCTGGACGCTTTCCCGTGGGACGCTGGTATTTCAAAGAAGTTCCAACGATATGGGTGGGGCGCTCTCGTTGACCCCTTGGATTAAAGACATACTTCCCAACTATAGTGGCTACAACGGACTGGTGAAAGGGAACCAACATCTATTGGATTTCTTTCAAGTAAGTAAGGTAGTCGATCCCGGGTGGCAGTACTAATGTGAATTTCACTTTGTGGAATTTATATGTACTAATCAAATGATTCGCCATATGCTAACGGTGAAGGAACACTTCGTGAGGAAACCCACATGTGTTAGAAGAAATTCTAAAGACATGTCTGATTCACCAACTCACATTAGGCTAGCGTGTGTGAATTAGGGCCAAACCCCCTCTCTCTCTTGATAGAGGAGAAGGGACCCGTAGGTACCCAGCAGTGTGACATAATATATGGGGTGCTATTTTAAATAAAGTAGCGTAGGGCGGCCTTAGGCTCGGTTTATAGGTTATATCTTTGCTAATTGGGACCTGGATACGACAAGCTGAAGACTGTGGACAGGCCTGGCAGATAATAATGAAGTAACAGTAGCTGTTATGAAGCAAACCTTACAGGCTACAAGCCGGATGAGGGAAGGTTCTCTACCTTACAGAAGCCCACAACCAAATAACTACACACAGCAGTGAAAGAAAAAATGACTGTTCCGATTCGTGTATTTTATGTCCGTTAATTGTGTGTTTGTAAAGTCCCCAGTGTCACAGAGCTTGTTCCCTAGTGCGGGAAAACGTACTTTAAAAAATAATGATTGAAGTTTTAGTGATATTTTGTTTATCGATGTAATTCATAATGATTCAACTTATACTTATTCTCAGAAAATAATAAGCGAGGCGATAGATACACACGATGTAACGTATGACCGCCATTTTATAGACATGTATCTGACCAAAATGAAGGAAGAACTAAACGAGAAGGAACGCACAACTTATTCAGGTATTTATAAACTTATTTAAACTTAAAACCTTTAAAAGACTTAAGTATATAAATAATAAAAACTACGTTTGCTACGTGTGTAAATAAATCATAAATTAGGTAATACAAAATTGTATTTCTAATAACTTCCGCATTTCAGTAGTGTGCTCACGCCACTATAATTAAAATTTCTCTGTACGCCACAGATAACATCAGTAAATCTAAGACCCTTTATACACTACGACTTTTTGTATTGACGTAAACGCGATACAGTCGCAATGCAATCGCAATACAGCCTTCTTCTTCTTCAACATAATGCTATTTATGCATACCGCCCCGTCCGGGAAAGCGGGACGGTATTCGCTACCGCCGCCTGCGGTAAAGACGCTAACTATTTCGTTCTAGCCTCGGAACTTCTTACTAAAACTAAACCCTTGTGGTATGTACCCCCAGCGCCAGCGAATACCGTTCAGGTTTGAATAAGCCTTAAAATCCTCCTGTGCACCTACAGCCTTCGCAGATGGACCATCAAAACCTTATATGACATCAGTGGTAGTGTAGGATTCCAATTTATGAACGCTTTTTGTCACGGTCGCAACTTGTCGCATCCATCATCGATTATGAAAGACAAAAGACGTTGTATGTAAAGTTTGACCGCTAGAGACTATCAAGTTTGAATCGAACGCGATGTGAACTAAGTAAATACAGTCTTTTGCAGTCTACCTGTACACATTTTCGCATCTATAAAAACGTTATGCACTAAGTCGTAATGTGTAACCTCCTTTACCGAATACATAATATAAATTATAATACATAGAAAAAACTATACTATCTCAGTAATATAATTATATTCTATTATGTAATAGCTTGTACTAACAATATAATCTACATAAATTGAATCTTGATTTTGAAAGAACAAAGCAATTATACTTAATGTGAGTGAACGTTGGAACATGGTTAACACGATATTAAGATTGTATCTAAACATTTTTTTTATATTTATTAGGTGGCAAACTATACAGGCAGCCTGATGGTAAGCAGCTACCGTAGTCTTTGTACGCTTTCTGGAAGTATCCCTTGGATTAGGCTACCTAAAAGTTTGAACACTTGGTGGTGAATGTGGTGATTGTTTTGTACCAGTTTTACTTTTTTAATACGACATCCACGGAGGAGAAGCCGCGGTCAAAATTTAGTTTACATTAAATAAAAACTTGTTATTTAATTATTATTACGCTTTAGTTCGTAAACACTATCGTCTACTCATATAATCTAAATACATATTATGAATAATTATCTACTTAACCACAACAGATTGTTTTTTTCGATCCGTAATCTACTACGCGTTCTTTTTTATGGGTTAGGCGAATCTAACTGGAAGTCGCATGTTGTCGATATTCGCCCGTCATCCTTTTTTCAAGAAAAAAAAATGATATAAAAGGCCGTAAGTCACTGCAGGGTAGCCTTCCCACTTTCTTTCCACCTCTCTCTACCTACAGCCACTAAAGACCAGTCTTCGTTAAATGTGTCCAACTCATCCCGCCATCTTCGTAGATACGACTCATCAACATCATCATCTCAACCCATAAACGTCCCACTGCTGGGCACGGGTCTCCTCCGTACACTTGGAGGGATAACGGCCTACTTTACCACGCTGGGCAGATGTGGTCTAAGGTTTTGTTTCGAGTCTTGTTTTTTCTCTTGCGGTGCATATTATCTGCCTGACTTACTCCCTTAGTCGACTCTTACGACACCATCGGGAAGGAACGGAATAGTAACATTTGTATTCTTTAATCCGTCCGAACAAGGTATTAACAAAAAAAAATATCTGCATTCCGGGAGTGCCGACAGAAGTGAAAACAGTTGTTGGTGTATAAATTTTATAGCAACATGCATAGGTATATATCACTTCTTTGCTTTATAACGTGACAGTCGAAAAAGGTATTTTGGACATGTCAAGCTGCGTTACGGTATCGCGAATCCAGAGATTTTATCTGATCTAAAAATATGCGTACCGCACTGAAATATTTTTTCACTTAAAAACGCAGTCGAAAACACTGACCGCTGCGCGCTTCAAAAAGTAGGTAGGTAGGTACGTACAGCATTATCGAACTATAAGTAGATGAAAAAGATAATTCTATTCCTGCGTTACGCAAATACTACGCAAAGTTACAGTTGTCACAAGGATGTGGAATATTCTTTATAGCAAACCACATAACTACTATGTATATATATAGGTACATAGGTACCAAAAGTTTAATGGATGGATGCGAAGCGATGCGAAGAGATTGATTAAAAGCGATCTCTTTGCTGTTTTAAGAGATCGGTTTAAAAGTCTATGTAGAAGGATAAACAATTGGGTATGTCAATGTTTTGAGTTTGAGTTTGGTCCTTCCCCAGTCGGGCTTGCTCGCTAGTATGGTGCCCTACCTCTCTTAGTTAATTGAACTGGATGTTACCCGCGACGTGAAAAGGTAATAAATAAACAGAGTTAGTTTCGCATTTATAGTGTTAGTAGGTATGGATTATTTCAAATATTTTTTGTTTAATTTTTGTAGTTCTTACCCTATAGCTGGTTATATAACATGTTTACGTTACCTACGAAGTAATAATAAATCCTTCAAAACATGTATAAATGTCTAAGGACAGGTTTTTAATTGGATAGCTTAATTAACCACACACTTATATGCTAACAAATTATTTATAGAAAAATAATTTTAACCGCTTATTCGCTGTACGACCACAGAATACTTAATAGTACAGGACGACAGATTCTCGACTATAGTGGCATCAGGCATCTGGGACCGCGATCCCAGTTTCACTGTGGTCTCGCAGGGGTATTCCGTAAGAGCAAAAACCGAGTAACCGCAAAAACCGAGCAAAATCTGGCTGTCAGTCAGTTTGAAAATCGGTATTTCGTAAGAGCAAAAACCAAGCCTTTTTGACGTTTAGTCAATAGATTGTGCCGTCACCGAGCAATCACAACTGTCAGTTTGCGATCGCTGTTTCTTAAAGAATCAGCCGGCCGGTCGCCGAAAGCCTCACTATAGAAATGCCGTAGGTTCGTAGGTATTTATTATAAAGAAAGTAATGAAAGCCGGCGTCAAATTTATTTATTATTATTTAAAAAATCAAAATAGCAATAGGTACCAACGTAGATGTCAGTAGATATCTACTTGTAATTATTTCTATAGCTAATTCGCTGACAAGAGCACGGAAGGTTAGAAATTGCGGCCACTCTTTTTAATCGCTAGAGTATAACATTTACAGTTTTGTGTATTACCAAAAATATAAACAAATAAAAAATATTGGAGTGTCTGTTTGTAATATTAAAATAACCTCTTTTTACTCAATGCATATGGATCTATACACGGTACCTACATTACCAAAATATTTTTTTTTACAATTTTTGTCTTGCCGTTTGTTTATTCCGGCTAATCTCTGAATCGGCAGGACTGATTTTCACTGGCAGGCAGCTGATGTAATAAGGAGTAACTTAGGCTAATTTATTTTAGATTTTTTTTTATTTTTAATCGACTTCAAAAAAAGAGGAGGTTTCTCAATTCGACCGTATATTATTATAATATGCTTTTTTCTCAGACTAATAGAATAAGAGCTTTTTTATGTTAGTTCGCGGATAACTTCGTTGTTTATGAACCGATTCTAAAAATTCTTTTTTTATTTGAAAGAGTATACTCTAGAGCACCAAGTCAGGACTGATGATGGAATCCCAGGGATTTCGAGGGCAACCCTCAAATTGTAAAAAAAAACTGAAATCGACTTCCAAAACCTAAAAATAACTGAATACAGATTGAAGTCGGTGACAGGATAACCCTAGCACCGACTTCTATCTGTATTCAGTTATTTTTAGGTTTTTGAAGTCGGTTACAGGTTTATTTTTATTTATTTACGACATCCACGCGAGCGAAACTGTAAGCAACAGCTACATAAGCTGTTTAGCTTCCAGCAGTATTTGAATGAAGGATTGTCTCCTTGTGTAGGTACCTATATAAGGTAGACAACATGGTGTAAGGAAGATTCTCATCGCTTTATAGTCTCCTCTATACCATGTCTGTAGAAGTATGTCGTGTTCGTGATTACTTTACACACTTACTAGAAAATAAAAAAACAACTAAGTACCTGTTTAAATGGTTTTTAATACCTATTTAAAAATAAGTCATGCCAAGTCGTGCCTAATAATTTGAAGTATCTACCTAATATATATAATAAAAAATGAATCGCTGAATGTGTTGCTAAGCGCAAATCTCGAGAACAGCTGAACCGATTTCGCTAATTCTCTATGTTCGTTATTGTTAGGAGAAAGTTAATTAAGAATGTTGAGCTGAGAAAAATATTTTAACCCGGGCGAAGTCGGGGCGCGGCGGGCCACTAGTAAAAAATAAAATACCTACTAGCTATTGTAGCTATCCTCGTAAACAGAAACAGACATATTCAAGTGGATCCGTACATTTTACTGGGATAAAAAGAGATAGGCTATAGTCTATTCGCTATTCAAATTCAAATTCAAATTATTTTATTTGCATTAAAAGAATTGAATTGCAGAATATACTCGTAATCTATCTCTGTGCCAAATTTTATCCAAATCCATTAAGCTGTTCTGGCCTGATTGATTAACAAACATCAATTCATTCAAACTTTCGCAGTTATAATATTAGTACAGAAGTATAATTTTCAATCTTTCTCACTTTCTAGTACTAAACTTAGTCTGAACTTTTTATTTCATACTAAGTAAACAAGCATAATGGCCCGCCTGATTTTAAGCAGTGACCCTAGCCTATAGACGCTTGTCATGCTCACTGGAATTCCATTGCTTGTGGTGTCCTATTGGCCGGGTCATTGCCTTTCCTCTAATATGGCGAAGGAAATGATGGCTGGCCCGTGCGTCACGCTCGTGAACAGGTGCTACTTGGAGTGGCTGGTCAATCTTGGCATGATTTATTTTTAAATAATAAAGTTTATAGATTTTAATACTTAAGATCGCAATGTGATCTCGAAAAGTTTCTATCTTATGCACACAAAAGGAAAGGATCCCTCATTGCTATAAAGTGGATTTTGGAATATCTGAGGTATCACTTGTGAAATAGAGTTAATAGGCCCTAAGATACGAAAAACGTTTCTTTCAAAAATCATCCGTAATGAGTTGAGGAAGACCTGTATTCACACACAGGAATACAACTACACCGCTGTGTTTAGTTATTTGGTTGTGGTTATAGCGTCATCTATCAGGCCGCGTTAACCGTTGGGCCGCGGCCCGCCAGGCACGATCACCTAGCCTGGTCGGAGGATCCTCCCTTTTCGTTGGAGGTGTGTGGACAGCCTCCACATGGTATTCTGTAAGGTCCTTCATAAATCATTATAAATCTCTTTCTTTTACTACAATTTCCAGTGGACCAGCTAATATTGACGTGCACCGACTACATGTTTCCCGCGGCGACGGCTGTGCAGTTCGTGTTGACTATCCTGGTGGAGCGACTACTGCTGCAGCCTGAAATACAGGCGAAGATACACGAGGAGATTGATCGGGTCATCGGAAGAGATCGGTTCCCGAACCTAGATGATAGGCAGAAGTATGTATTACTTTAAATTGGTATTAGTTTAGCGAGCAAGCCTGACTGGGGAAGGACCTCCACCTTATAGAAGACCACATCCAAATAACTACACACAGTGGTGTAGTTGTGTTCCTGTGTGTGAGTACAGGTCTCCAGCGCTCATTTAGGGATGCGTTTTGAAAGAAACGTATTCCTATCCCAGGGATACGCCCACCATAAAGCCCTGGTGTAAAAAAATGGGTTGGCAACGCGCAAGTAATACTTTTGGAATTACAAGCGTCCAAAGGCTACGGTGACTGCTTACATCAGGTGGGCCGTATGCTTGTTTGCCACCTAAGTAGTATAAAAAATTTTTTTTTTTACTTTCTTTAAAAAAGACAACTCCCGCACTAGAGAACAGGCTCTCGGCGCGGGGGACTTTACAAACATACATTTAACGGACACAAATTACACCCAGACTCAGAACAACTCATTGCGGGTCACACAGCTGGCGCATACTGCGGCCACTGGACCACCAAGGCAGTCTTGACGATCTAATCACTCTGTCAACAGGTTGGCCACTAACCAAACGGTAAAAAAATTGTGCGTGGTTTTGCTAAAAAGCGCCATGAAAGTATCGATGCTGTCGCGTTTTGGCTACTCTCTGCGTTCGGTCACGGTATCAGACTGTGTTGAGGTTCCGAAAAGCGCATTTTTAACCTTCGGCATACAAGGTGAAAAAAACTCCTCACCTATACAACGTGGGGTTAAACTAACCCCAACTCGACAACGACTAACGACAACTCCCGCACTAGAGAACAAGCTCTGTGTCACGGAGGACTTAACAAACATATAATTAACGGACAATAATTACACCCAAGCTCAGAACAACTCTTTGTGGGTCACACAAAGTTTTGTCCTGTGTGGGAATCGAACCCACAACCTCGTGCACAGCAGGCGCGTACTGCGACCACTGGACCACCAAGGCAGTAAATAAAAGCATCATGCCTCCTAGCAAACCCGATTGGAAAAGGACACAATTACACATTGGTTTTACTTAATCAGCTGTGCCACCTGTAAGGTGGTGGTCCCTCCCCAGTCAGGCTTGTTCACTTATATAATGCCTTACCCCGCTTAAACCGTGCGTGACGTCAATGCCATTATTTTGATTAGTTATTTTATATGCATAATCATAAATCATTGCAAAAATAAAACTGGTATCAGCTTCTCAACTTTTTTAAACCAGGTCATTGACTCCTATTAGACGTTAAAAAGGCTTACGCCATAAAAATGCAATTTAAAATTTCGCACTTAATTGCTATCTATTTTTTTTCGTATTGCCAGAGCAAGGTAATTAATATTCATAGTTTTTAGGATCGTTAGCTAGCCTGTAAAATAACTATTTGAAGTGATGGTATCTATTTAATTACTTCTTACTAATATTATAATTGCGAAAGTTTGGATGAATATAAATATGGATGTTTGTTACTCAATGACGACAAAACGTCTGATCAAATAAGTTTAGCACAGAAATTGAATATCGTTTGGAATAGCACGTAAGCTTTTTATCTCGAAAAAGAACATTGTTCTCGTGGATATGTACGTGCGGGTGAAACTGCGGGCGGAATCTAGTGAATCATAAACTAAAGAGCAAGGTTATTCCTTGATGTGAAACTCTCCTTTTTTATTTTGCCATCTATATCAGCCAAAAGATATCCACTGCTGGACATAGGTCTCCCCCTAAGTTTTCTACATCACTCGGTCCTGAGCTGACCTTGTCCATCGATTGCCTGCAACCTTTACCAGGACGTCGGTCCACCTCGTTGTTTGCCCGAACACGCTGCGTCTTCCAGTTTGTGACCGCCAGAACTTTTCTGACCCAACTAGTTGTTTCTGCAAGCTATGTGCCCTGGCCATTGCTATTTAATTGAGACAGTCGTTCACGATCTCCTCGTCTTTGATACAATTTCGCAATATCCGACCATAGCTATCTCCATTGTTAGTTGGGTGACATGCAGCCTTCCAAAAATCCTGATCAAAAATTCCGTTTTGAATTAAAAAGTTTTGTCACGTCGGCGTCGTATTTTTTCATCATAAGCTTTATATAAAAGCATTCTAACTAAAACAAGACATACCAGAACACTTATGTCTGATCTTGTTATTATATTCGCTCGCAGCTATATCTGCCTGGATTTTTTTATATTGTGCTGAGGTATGTAAGCAACAAAATTGTAAAGTTCTAAAACTCTTACTTTAAACTTTATAATATTAGTAGTATTCTATCAGCCTTACAAATAAACGTGGTATAACAGTTATACTCGAGAATAAGCAAAATGTCTACAAATAAACAAAGTATAGCTTATACCAAGTATAGCGTTGACACTTCTGTCCATACAATCGTTATGTCGAAGTTATACGCCCCCATATCCTAGTATAAACCTAGTATAATCATAAAAATACCACGTTTCAGGCTTGTTTACGTGTTTTATATTTTTTTTAGTTTCAAGAAATGGATTTAAAAGCAATACCTGGAAGAAGTAGAACAAATAAATAATGTCATTGTTTTAATACAGGCTGCAAGAAAAGTCAAATAAAATATCGGTTTTCTAAAAGTGGTGTGATGTTTTTAGATAAATTATTTGGTAGATATCTCAATATGGAGAATAGAAGGTAATCCACCCGGATTATCTTCTATTCTACTATTGATGATTGCTTTGAGATAATATGGGGTTACGTCCCCGTCAGGTACGATAGATATTCACACATGTAACTAAATCTGTTCTATCAGTTTCACAAATTTAACTACCTACTCGTTCCTTCAAGTGCAAGAAGATGCTGTGGACATTCACGGTTTGACTCAGCAGTCTATATTAAAGTAAATGTCATCGATTTAAAAAAAAACGATGACATTTACATGCCACATACTATAAACGAACATCTTCATGTTATGAAAAATTTCAATGAGATTTAAAAATTAAAAACTGTCGAAAAAAGTTTTGTTGACAAATAGATTCAGTTGTATTTATAGACAAAATATGTTTTTTTATGAAGTTTCTCTTTGGTGGTGCTGTTGCCAAATCGTGCAATTTGACATAACGGATAAATAGTTATACAAAAGTAATACCTGCTTTATTTGTTAAAAAATATTTTTGACTTATTCTTAATTTATAACTCGTATAACTATACCTCGTATGAGATAAATGTGATATAACAGATTTTTATTTGTAAGGCTGTATATGTTTTTGTATCCGTCAAAACTAAAGGTTTATTTATGTGTGCAGACAGTCAGTGCGCAACCGCCTATAAATGTTTAAATTAGGTACCAACTTAAGTTGAGTGACTGAAATATAGGTACTGTGATAATTAGGTACGATTGTGTTTTCAATATCGCAAAAAGTAATTCTGATATGATAAAAACTACCTGCTCATATAAATCCATTCTTTTCTGTCATGATTTCATGAGCCACGCCAAGCCGCATGTCTATCTACTGACTTATGATAAATTACTGAATTATAATAGCTGCTTTGTTTTGTGTTTTTGTTAGAATGCGCTAATCTAGAAACCTATCAGTTGGATTAAAAACTGCTTTGCTGAAGATGTTTTGATTTTATTGTTAGAACGCGCTAATTTAAATAGTTACATCATAGGTAGGTATTTCGGTTTTATCATAAGTTATTTACGCGAGACGAAATTAAAATTTTACGCGAGTAAAACTGCGATGAACAGATAGTTTCGTAGTCTATTAATCAAATCAAATCAATATATTTTTTGCCAAACACGGGTACCTACATTAACTGTAGTTGTTTTACAGAATAAAAGGTTCTTCCATGTTTTACCAAACATTTGGTGTGCAAAATTAATATTTAAACACGACATTATATTTATTACAGTTACATTAGTTTATACAAAAACTACCGTCCCGGTCTCGCTTTGTTTTTGTTTTCAATAATAATAGGCATGTATTTTAATAAATATTATAAACCTTACGAAAAATATTCTCTAAATGATAGTCAAAAGCGTATCAAAATCCGTTGCGTCGTTTTGACGATCGAAGCGTACAGAGTCAGAGATACAGACAGAGAGGTAAACAGTGGCGCGGGCATACCAACAGGGTGGCATTATGGGCAAATGCCACGGGGCCCCGCCGCGTCGGCCCGTGTGTGGCCGTAAGCCCAGAAGGATAATAATATTTATTATTACAACATTGCCACCGGTCTCAAAAGGTATATTAGGCTACTGGCGGGAAGCGATTTTATTTTATACAGCTGTTGCCTGCGGCTCCGCACGCGTGGATGTCGGTTATCGCTGTAAAAAGACTAGACTATGTGGTATTCCAGATATCATAATCGATCTCTGTGCCAAATTTCATCCAGATCCGCTCAGTAGTTTTTACATGAAAGAGTAACAAACAGCCATCCATCTATCCATACTCACAAACTTTCAAATTTATAATATTAGTAAGGACTATGTGAAGATAATATCGAAGACTTCGAACACACTGTATTAATAACGACCACGTGGAAAAGATAAGCAACATAATATATATAGATAATCTAATACATTAGTATAATTAGTAGATATATACCCAGGTTTTACACAATCTACATTACTTCATACTAAATTAACAAATGGTAATAGGTATACATACTTATTGGCAAACTAGATACCTATCAAATTCACATTTATTTTTTTCTGGCAAATAAGTCAAATTGCGCAGAAAGCTTTTTAGGTCTCTTTGGTGGTACGTGCGGGCCGCGGAGGGCGGGGCGTAACAATGAACCAATCACAGGATTGAAACTGTCGAACTATGCGGATGCTTACGTTATAAATTAGACCTATTACAAATTTCAGCTTTCTAAATCGAGTAGTTTTGGCGGACAAACGATTTCAAACATATGATGATATGTAGGTATTTGGATCTCTAACACAGATTAGCACAGTTTTTTTAACTGCTAAGGGTGATCGTATATAAAAGATTTTTGAGTGCCAGTGCCAATGTATCGACCATCGAAACGAGTTCTAATATATAGGTACTTATGTAGCGATTTATTTGCTAATTTCATGTAATGACTTATGTAAGTATGTATGTCACAGTATTAATGACTGGCGGGCTTTGCACGGGTGCCTTAACTTTTTAAAATAAAATATGAAAGAAAGAAATATATGTCCCCCTGCTGGGCACGGGTCTCCTCTCCTCTATCAACAGACAGAGAGAGAGGGCCTTAACACTTCTACAGTTTAGGACTTCACACACGCTGGCCTAATGCGGGTTGGTGAATCAGACATGTCTCTAGAATTTCTTGTAAGACATGTGGATTTACTCACGATGTTTTCCTTCACCGTTAGCAGGTAGTGAATCATTTGATTAGTACATATAAACTCCACAAAGTGAAATTCACATTGTTACTGGCACCCGGAATCGAACTTGCACCTCATGCGTTTAAGTCTGTTACTTTCCCTCTCGGCCACCACCGCTTTCGGCCAAAACAGCAATATCTGTCATTATTAAATTGCTGTAACAATTTACTGGAAAAACGATTGAGTAGATAACAGAACGAAAAAGGCACTAGGTATACCTACGTACTTACGTCTAACGGAATATATACCCGAAATACACGTATAACGGGATTCAAATAACAACAGAAAAAGTTTAACTACCGCGGTAATTCATGGTCGTGCGTGTTATCCCGATAGGTTGGCTACTTCTTTCGATAACGGCATTGTTTTTATAGGCAGCTTTCAATAATAATAATAATAATAATTTATTTTTCACCACTAAGCACATACAATAGGTTCGGTACGGTGTAAACTTACAAGGTAATCACTTATGAATAAAGTTAAAGGTACCTACACAATTATATCGTCACTGGAAAGGCAAAATTACTGAAGTGAAAATAGGTTGTTTCGAGATAAAGCCGATCAAAGTTTTTATTTTTAGAAAAAAAATCATATCTTTTTACACAATCATCCGATTTCAATGAAATAACTTTATAAATAATTCTATTTGTAGCATGCGTTTACTGGAAGTGGTTGAAATTCGTTTTTTTTACTACTTTCCAAGATAAGTGGCGCTTCAGTAATTTTGACCCAATAACTTAGTAAGCCAAATTTTCTTAAACGCCACCAATGTAAACAACGATTGTATTTTAAAAGTACTGAACACAATACTATTAGTAAATTTGAGTAGGATGAAATTTCTTTAGCATAAATTTTAGTGTCGTGTTGGTGTATCAAAATAACTTCAAGGGAAATATTTTATACTCCTCATGTCTAGGATTATGACTCATGAGGCGATAGGATAACTAAGTAACTTTAACTAAAATTACTTAAAATGTTTTTTTTTCGTAATCAGTTAAAATTTCTTTAGCTGAATTTTTATTACATTCAAGGTAGGTAAGCACAAATTACTTAAAGGCCATTCTTTTTTAGGCTACACAAAGGCAATTTTATTCAAGCGCCAAACTTAATATTTAATATTCAGGAAATATTTCTTGAGCGACATGAGTGAAAAATTGGCCAAAAAACGCGTCGCTTCAGTAATTAGGAAAAAAAAGCAGCACCTTTTTTTAGGTTACTTAAACGCCACAAAAATGCTCTGATTGCAATGGTTCCTAGGCAGATCGACGCAGAAAAAATCGCTGATTCCGAATATGTATATAACTCAATTATGCCCACTTTGTATGACAGAAGTAATTTTGCCTTTCCAGTGACGATATACAAAATGTCACATCCTTACATACAGCACCTTAGCTAAGTTGTTGGAGACAACTTGTATTTCAATGATATTTTTGTAAGAAATACTTATAGGCCACGACTTCGCGCGGCAGTGGAAGCGGCGAGCGGCGGTGGCAACAAATGTACTAAAACGACAATCATAATCACATCGTGGCGTCATAGAACGTTTTAGTACATTTGTGCTCACAGCTTGCCGCCGATATTACACTTGCGGGTAGAATTTGTTGCCCCCGAAAGTTGCTTATTTATTGTCATTCGGCTTATTGCTATCTCTTTCAACAATCAATCAACCTCTTTCAATCCAATGCTCGACATAAGCCTCTCCTAATTCACGATACAATACTCGCCTTCCGCCTCTATTCTATCCCAGCTACTTTCTGAGGGTCTTCGGTCGATTTGGCCGGGGGACTTCCCACCTTATGTTTACCAAGTCGCAGTCACTCAAGGAATTCTTGGTTAGACTGATTTTCGGCCACAACTTACAATTATGTCGCAGATTAAGCAATTTTGCAGTACATATTATAAGTGCACCAGTGACTGCGCAAACACAGGTAGGTACACTATCTATTATATATATTACCTTCACTCTTTAGTACGATGGGTCAACATATTCAAGGTGATGGAAGAGAGATAAGGTGCAGGACCAATGTTTTAATGCTTCTTGAGGCAACAAAGGGGTCTCGCTGCGTATTTCGAAATCGGTCACCCATCAATTGACTGACTGTGGCCAGCGTGCTTAACTGTCATTATACCGCACACCAAACTTTATTTTTTTATTTATCTTAAACTAGTGACTCGACCCAGCTTCGAACGAGTTCAAAGTTTGTACTGATGACTTTTAATTATTTTATGTAAGTAAATAAAACACTATCCGGAAGAAATTAATTTGAATGAAAATGAAAACCGCATCAAAATTCACTGCGTATTTTAAAAGCTCAAAGCGTATATAGGGACAAACAACGGAAAGCGACTATGTAATGATGCTTATTGGAAAATTTCTAATATGCAGTCAATAATTTTACCACAAACAACAATGCGTATTCTTGACCTAATTCGTCTCAGTATTTAAGAGCATTTGTCTGTTACCATGATGCAATGACGGCAATGACAATATCCTTCCAAAACGGTTCTTTCTTTTGTTGAAGCCGCTCAAATTGAACACAGCAATTACGGTCTCTTACTGCTAATGCGCATAGAGATGTAAATACAACGCGTAAGTTTTTAAACTACCGCGGGGATCAACTAGCGTACGGCCTGCCTGATGATAAGCAGTTATAGTAGTCTTTAGAGGTTTGAAATACTAGGAGCAATACGAGTAATCGCGCGTCGACGTTGAACATTGTAACAACGGAGTTTTGCGTTATAGGTAATCCGGGATAAGAAGTCGTATTTACTGAAGATCTGCCCTTCTTGGTAGTCGAATCGAATAGGCATTAAATAATAGAAAGCAAAAAAGGGATTTAACGTAAGTAAGATGTAAGATTACGACACTATATCGTAAACTTATGTCAAATCCCGTACAATTGCTTTGTATTCGATTTGACTACCGTTTATGCCTTTTGTTTAGACGGGCGGTACTCACTACTAAACAAGAACACAAATACGTCACTGTGTGTAGTTATTTGGCTGTGGTTTTTTGTCAGGTGGCTTTTAACATGCATGTGGCGTCTGCTCACAAAAACGTTGTTTTTCTTTTATTTTTTCTCTTTATTTGGTATGGTTTGTGTGTGTGTGTAGGCTTTTTTCTCTTAATCTTACTACTTACCTGAATGTTTATTTTTAACACACAAATGACGCGTTGTGCCGTTGTGCGTCATTAGTGTGTTAAAAAATATTTTTTCAATTGTTTTTTTAATTTATTTCATCATCTCAACCCATAAATTTGGAGGGATATTAGCCTACTATACAACGCTGGCCAGACGGGTTAATTTATTTTATTGTAATGATTGTCTTTTTTTATACAACTTGGGTGGCAAACAAGCATACTGCTCGCGTGATGTTAAGCAGTTACCGTAGCCTATGGACGCTTGCAATACCAGAGGTATCACTTACGTGTTACCAAGGCTTTAAGATGGGAGTATCTTTGGGATAGGAATACGTTTATTTCATAACGCATCCCTAAATAAGCGCTGGAGACCTGTACTCAAGAGCACAACTACACCGCTGTGTGTATCACCACAGATTAATAAATAGTTACTACGTGTATCACTACCGGATAGATTTTTAAAAAAATCGGTCGAAAAAAAATTGATGCTCTCATATTAGTTTTACATTTACTATTTACATACAATAGCGATTAGAATTACAGTAATTCGGACCATTGCGTCGTCACTCATAAGTTCATAAAGGTCCTGCGAGAATACCAGTGCTGTGGTCCAGGCCACAACATTAGAGCTGACGCAGGGACCTTATTTGCTTTTTTGGTTTTTTATATTGAATGTAATAATTTAAGTTTAGTTGTAAAAGTATATAAAAACTTTTTCTTTCTTTTGTAGAATCTACTCGAATAATATGATAATTCAATTGTTTTTCAGTTTGCCGTACGTGGAGGCTTGCATCCGAGAGGCCATGAGATACGACACCGTTGTGCCGTTGGGAGTACCACATCGTGCCATGAAAGACACCACGATAGGAGGATATGATATACCAGAGGTACATAACATAATACTAACAGAGCTATAACATTGCGATATATCATTGCATGGTGTCTATGAGTCGGTTAGGAGTCGGCTGAAGACTTTGAACCCAGGGGAAATCTCGACGAAGACTAGTCATCTGTGCGGAAGATATTATAGTGCATAAGGATGTGTCTAAACACATCTGCACTCTTTATTCCATCACACACTTGTGCACTATAATATCTCCTGCGCAGATTACTATAGTCTCCGTTGAAGATTAGCTCCGTTAGAAGGACATAATTTATAAGGTACGTAGGTATCCCTAAATAAGCACTGGAGACCTGTGAAGACGTTAGTCCCATAAAGCTCCATTTATTAGGGGAAATCGTTGCTATATTATGTGTTATATCATCATCATCATCTCAACCCATAAACGTCCCACTGCTGGGCACGGGTCTCCTCCATAAATTTGGAGGGATATTAGCCTACTATACCACGCTGGCCAGACGGGTTGGTATAGGTTAAGTATTTATGTGTGTTATATTATATACATAAATATATTTATTTATTTATTTTGTTTAAAAGACATCTCCCGCACTAGAGAACAAACTCTGTGTTGCGGGGGACTTTACAAACATACAATTAACGGACACAAATTACACCAAGACGTAGAACAACTCTTTGTGGGTCACACAAAGTTTTGTACCAGTGTGGGAATCGAACCCACAACCTCGTGCATAGGTACTGCACCCACTGGACCACCAAGGCAGTCGTATATAAAATAACGGTTTGTTTTCTTCCAGGACACAATGGTTAGCCCGAACCTAACAATGTTGCACATGGACAAATCAATATGGGGTGACCCACAAAACTTCCGACCGGAAAGATTCATCAAGAACGGACGAATTGATCCAGCCAGCGATAAGTCGCTGCCGTTTGGCGCAGGTATGTGTGTAAAGTTACAACATTTCTATCACGTACATGCGCAATTTTCATTTTAAAACTACATAGGTACTTACTCATGCTAAAGCTAAGTCGTTAAGATAACACTAGGAAAGGGAATGTTATACGAAGCAAGCTGATAGTAATCTGAGTCACGACAATGGTCGCATAGCCTAAGTACCTTGTTATTCAAGACCTGTTGCAATTTTGCAAAATGTCACGTATTACACAAATATAAATAGCTACAAAAAATGTATAATGTCTGGCTGCTTTGAAATAAGTGCAGTACACTTTATACCTGACTTCCATGACTGTAAAAACGCTTCAAACGATAAGTCTCTCAAGTCTCACATCTATTTTTATACTACTTAGGTTATACAAGCATACGTCCCGCCTGATATTAAGCAGTTACCGTGGCCTATAGACGCCAATACTAGATAGATCCTTCACTTGCGTGTTGCCGACCCAAAAGGAAACACCAAGGTTTAATGATGAAATTTCCCTGGGATAGGAAAACATTTCTATAAAACGAATTCCTAAATAAACTCTGGAAACCTGTGCTCACACACAGGAAACACAACTACACCCTTGTTCGTAGTCATTTGGTCGTGGTCTCTTTGCCTAGTCAGGCTTGTTAACTATCTCTTATTACACTGCAGGACACATAAACTGCATCAAAGTATAAAACGACTTTCAAATAAAAATATTTACTCAATACAATGCTATTTCTTGGTATAATAAATTACCGAAACACCCCAAATTTATTTTATTAAAAGAGTTAAAATAAAGTAGTTTAAGTTAACGGCTACGTGACCTTTAATATTATAAAGATTATTCTTGTGCGTTACCATTGCAAAGATTATTCTTGTGCGTTACCAGTTACTAGTACCTACTTAGTTAATTATCTCGTCTTATGATGTTTTTATTATTTTGTGAAGAACTGAGTACCTATTCTTAATGAACTGATAAAAATAATCTGAAAAACAATCGCAAAAAGGGTATTTTATTGTGATTGTCGTTTCCTGAGCTCACACGCAAAATTACAATATAAAAAGTATCATTAGCAACCTTGGCTGGTCGATGTTTCTGGATTACGATATTATTCTTACTAGATGATTCTATACTAGATAGTATTCTTATGATTGCTTTAAAATAAAAGAAATCATAAGAATAATATCTAGGGACAAATCACTAAACTCACATACGGCAACCAGACAATTGGAAAACATATTTAAATAAGTACACTGGCGGACTCATAAACTGCATCAAAGTTCAGGATTATTTTTAAAATGATTTTTTAATAAGTATGATAACTTTTTAGATTAAATTATATAAATATGGAAAGACTGGCTCTTAATCTCAAAAAAAAGGAAAATTTAAAAATAGAACTGCAGTAAAACAAATGAATATAGCCGGGAAAAGAAAATTTACTCGTAGTATCAGATTTGCGTGTTATTTATAGCAAAGTTTTAAATTGATTATCATTGATTTTTTATTCTTTTGTCAATTGAATTATTGTTACCAGCAGAATTGTTGGGTTAGTTTTTTAACTCATCGAGAGTTTTTGAACCATAATATGGATACTTCGTCCGAACAAGCGGCTCAAATTGTAGCATTGGTGCGGGAGGGCTTGGATCAACGAACGATTGGTAGAAATTTAAATTTAAACCAGTCTACGGTTTCTAGAATATACAGAAGGTTTGTGGAGACAGATTCTTACAGAAGGAGACGTGGTACAGGCAGGACTCGAGCAACCACCGGTCGTGATGACCGATTTATTGTTACAACTTCCCTGCGAAATCGTTTCCTCACGTCTGTTAACATCAAAACAGAGCTTAATGAAGTGCGTGGAGTAAACGTGAGTGCACGAACAATAAGAAGAAGGTTAAAGGAAGCGGATATCACCCCTTTTAGACCAGCAAATGGTCCAAAGTTGTCTGTAGCTCACAGACAAGCTCGCTTAAGATTTGCGCGTGATCACCTGAATTGGACAGAAGAGCAATGGACCTCCGTATTGTTCACGGACGAGTGTAGGACATGTTTATATGGTGCAGATGGTCGCAGAAGAGTCTATCGTCGACGTGGGGAGCGATATGCTCAAAGTTGCATTGAGGAGCGTGTTCCTTTTGGAGGCGGTTCGTGTATGGTCTGGGGTGGCATATCGATGAACGGGCGAACTGAACTTGTGTTCATAGACATGGTCTGTCAAAACGGTAATAGAGGGGGTTTGACTGCACATCGCTACATAACAGAGATCTTAGAAGATCACGTGGTGCCTTACATGGGATTCATAGGCGAAAATTTTACTTTAATGCAGGATAATGCCCGGCCGCACGCTGCTGCACAAGTTCGACAATATTGCGAAGAGGTTGGGATACGTACAATGAATTGGCCAGCACGCAGCCCGGATCTTAATCCCATTGAGCATGTTTGGAACAATTTAAAAAGAGCTGTATATGCGAGAAACCCTTTGCCCACGACAGTGGCAGCACTAAGAACAGCACTTTCAGAAGAATGGGACAATATTCCGCAAGATCTTTTAATAACCCTAATAAAATCTATGCGGAACAGATTAGACTCCGTAATAAGGGCACGTGGAGGTAATACACCTTATTAAAACATAAATAAACCCTTGCATAAAGTTTGTGTCTATTGTTAAAACCAATTTTTTAATTAAACCAATTTTCCTTAAATTTCTGTTTTTCTTCAAAAAAAGTCTTAAGGTCCTTTCCAGTACACAAACTTAAACTTAAGGATATGACCCTACACTGTTTTAAAGTTCACGAACCAATCTAGAGGTTTCAATTTAAATCTGTATAGAAAGTTTGACTACTTGGTTAAAATATTTATTTCAAAGTCGTCTATTACTTTGATGCAGTTTATGAGTCCGTCAGTGTATTTCCAAATACGTAATTACTACAGATAAATTACACCAGACCGAACAAATAATCGTACTTACCGGTAGGAATATATTAGTAAAGATCAACAGAGCCTCTAGACAAGTGGCATAAGCGATAGTCAAATCGAAAAGTCAAAAAGAAAACGATGCGATTTGACGTAAGTTTACGACATTAAATCGTAGACTCACGTCAAATTCCTTACATTTTATTTTTTGACTTTTCGATTCGACTACCGTTTATGTCACTTGTCTAGAAGGCCAGATCAGTCAATAGAAGCAATAAATCTGAACACTTTTATACGTTTCTGTCCACAGGAAGAAGATTATGCGCGGGCGAAACTTACGCTCGACAATCGATGTTTCAAGTATTCGCTGCATTCATTCAAACGTTCAAAATATCCACAGCAGATGGAAAACCTCTGGTAAAGCCTGCAAGAAGGATTCAAGGAATCATAACAACAATACCCGAATTTTGGGTACGACTTACACCCAGAATATGAATTCCTTAATGTTACTATGCGTTTCTATTAGTGTCCAACTAAATTATTTTTGACCTCAGCATAAATCTTTGGTCAATTAATTTGCCGCAGATACTATTAAGTATACTGACTGTTTTTTTTTGCGTTGCGATCCGAGTGTAGTCCCTAGGAAAGCAACTCGTGTCCGTTCATACAAACTCGACCATTTTTGGTGGCTGATAAAAAACTATAGCTTCTATCAAACGTTCTTTTTTTGTATCCAAGCCCGAAGTGTAGCCAAACGTTATTTTAGACCGAAACTGTAGGTTTAGTCGGACATTAGTCCTGTTGACAAAGCATCGAAGTGCTTTAAATAAGAGCGTTGCCAGCTAATGGAAAAGTTGATATAAATTAAGATTAGGGAATGTAATACATAAACTGTCGATACAATCAAGAGCACATGAAGCTTCAAACTTGTCGTCTTAACTCTACAGAGATTGTAATAAGAAAGGTACATACTCCGAAGAAGCTCGCAAGCATTTGACTCTACAAGCAGGAATGATTAGTTAAGCAAGTCAAGTGAGTTTTCTCCCGTAAGGGTGTGCAGCTGCCCCTCCCTGTCCCTCTTGGCGACTCCCTTGGCTCTAAAGTTCTTTTTTGTACACAATTACATTTAAATATAATACGTGAAAAGGCGAGCTTAAATCATGATTGAGTTTTCTACCAGCAAACTAGTTGCGTGATAGAGGAAAAAGATACAAAATTTGAGTAAGCAAAGTGTACAACCAAAGAGGAATAGTGGACGTTTAGAATAGAGTGAATTATCTTACTAATTTAGTGATAGTAAATGCTTCATCAGTGGAAACGCAAATGCACTGTCAAAGATTGTGTGACTAGATCTATCAAACATCAAAAATTAGTCTGTATATTTTAGACTTTTTATATTTTAAATCGACTTTACTTCTGCACTTCCCTAGGCAGGAGAAAAGTCGATTTAAAATATATGAATAGTAAGCCCTGTATCGCAGCGGATTTTCCAAAAAGCTACGGCCTCAATGTACGGGGTGTACATTGTGTCAGTAGCTTTCATTTTTGCCACATGTTTGCAACGCGCGGTGTGAAATGACACACAGTCACCGAAGAACTTAAACAGTGGCAGTTAAAAATGTATTTTTATAATATTATATTTTTTCAACAATAAAATACATAATAAGTAATTCTTATTTATTTGATTCGAGCGCGTTGGTTAGTGCTAACCAAATTTATCAGGTGGCACTCGCGCTCCAATAATCGCAAGCGTCTATATACGATCGGCCAAGATGGCGTGCGACCACTATCAAAATTGCCTTACTAAAATACATACTTTATAATTTTACTGTGTCACTTTATTTATGCGTAGAATTTGGCCGATCTTTCTTCTATATAAGTAACTACCTAATATAAGAAATACTAAATGCTCTCCGTTATTTTTCTATTAAAGAGTGAAATTATTATGCTGGTTTTATGTTATCCCTTTTCTACAGTAAGCTGTTGATTTTCAATGAATCAATGAAAAAATAAACATGCGTGCGCGTGTCTGCGTGTAAAAATCAAATATAAATTATGTAATCTAATGATTATTTTGGGTTTAACATTTTGGGTTGTTCTACATTCGTCACAAAGTAAATTTGCCATAGAAATAGGTTCCTATCTAAGGTCTGTAATAGTAAACCATAAAATATGGCCTATATTGCGAACAAAATGTTGTGTTGTTTGACATTCGTCACAAAGTATATTTGCCACAGAAAAAAAGTATGTGTAAATTATGTAAATTCGTGACAGTTCTAGCATATTTACACATACATACTTAATTCTGTGGCAAATTTACTTTGTGACGAATGTAAAACAACACAACATTTTGTTCGCAATGTAGGCCATATTTTATGGTTTACTATTACTGACCTTAGATAGGAACCTATTTCTTTGTGATATCAGCGTGAAGAACAAATTGAAATTGAAAGTCATTTTTTCCACGGGGACGACGAAACAAGGTGTGTTATGTTACAAGTTTGACGCATGACGTTTATTAATTAAATATCAGACTGCGGCATTGTAATGGCTGAGCAGAAGATTTAACAGGTTATTTATTTAAAATGGTTTTAGTGATGTTTATCGTTATGAGAGCCAATCAATCTGCTGTTGTTATGAGGAATTTTTAGTAGATAAGGTTGCGGGCAACCGATGGACAAGGTCGACTTAGGATCAAGAGTTGTGGAAATCTTTGAGGAAGGCCGTCCAGCAGTGGACGTCTTTTGGCTTAGATGATGATGATGATGAAGTAGGTAGGTACTTACCTATATGCCAGCGCAGCGGCAATATTTTTTATACTACCAAGGCAAGGAGGCAAACAAATATACGGCTCGCCTGATGGTAAGCAGTTACCTATGGACGCTTGCAACATCAGGGGTATAAATTGCAATTGCAGTGAATTATTTTTTTTATCCTCCAATGTGTAATCTAGGATTTTATGAATTAATCAACATAATTATGTAATACTAACTGTTGCCCGCGGCTCCGCCTGCGTGGATGTCGGTTATCGTTGCAAAAAGTAGCCTATGTGTTATTCCAGACCATAATCTATCTCTGTGCCAAATTAATCCAAATCCGTTCAATAGATTTTACGTGAAAGAGTAAGAAACATCCATCCATCCTCACAAACTTTCACATTTATAATATTAGTAAGGATTAATATTATAATTTAAAAATAAATTTAGTGCTAAGCTGTCTACGGTAGGTATAATTAAACAAATGAGAATCTGGTCAGTCTAATAAACGTTAGATTCAACTCAAAATAAACGAAAATATTTGATTACTTTTAAGCGGATATTTGTTGATTAAGGTAAAAACCGAATTGCTTCATCATTATCTGATCTAGTCGAAAGACGTCCGCCTCAAGGATTTACACAGCATTTGATCTTTATCTGACCTTCTCCGTTAGCTGCCCGCAGCTTTGCCAGGCCGTTGGCCAGGTCGTTGCTAGGTCGTTGTTGGAGGCTCACTCTGCGTCTTCCAGTTTGTAGTCGCCACTGCAGAATCATTCTGCAGGTCTTCTGTAAGGTGAAGGTCGTTCCCCAGTCGGGTTTGTTTGCTTTATGTATTATTATGCTATATCATATTTTTGCTTTATCCAGGGCAAGTCTTTAGACGATGGCACACAACGATTTGTCCTGGGTATGAATTGAACTCTCGATCTGCTTACTCGTAATGGTCATATATTTCACATAGCATGGGTACTGTGACATTTGACATTTGAAGATGAATGAAAATAATATAATCAAGCTCTAACCAAGATCAAGAGTATTTAATCGATATTTTCTCATTGAATTGTCTATCATTTTCATAGATTTTTATCTCCAAATATCAAACGTCATAGGGTACTATGACGTTTGACATTGTTTTCACATGCTATACTATAAAATATACTTTCTTAAATTATTATTTTTAAAAGACAATTCCCGCACTAGCGAACAAGCTCTGTGTCGCGGGGGACTTTACAAACATACAGTTAACGGACACAAAGTCCACCCAGACTCGGGACAACCGCTTATGGATCTCACAATTTTTTGTCCCGTGTGGGGATCGAATCCACAACACCCCACGTAGTAGTAAATAGCGAGGTAACCACTTAAGGGACTGAACCAACCGTGCAGCCAATACTATAGCCACTGGACCAATATGCCGCTCATACTCATAACATAATAACGTGTCAGTATTTCCGGCAGTAGAATTTAATGATAATATAATTAATTTAATGATAAGATTTACACAATTAACCTGTGTAATACTAATCATTTTTTGTATTAATTGTATGTTCTTTTTTTGAGTTCTTTTTGTTTAGTTGTTTTTGCAATTAAAAACACACTCAAAAAAGTAATACTAGATAATTATATTTTTAGTATCGTGTCTTCAGTTTTTGTGTAATGGCTCTTAAGCTCTGTTGATTATAATTTAGTTACCTACCTACTAGGTATTCAAAATTGTATTGACGCACTCAACGACCACTACACCACGAGAGTTGGATTCTCGAGTCGAGTTAAAAATAGATACCTACTTATTGTGTTTTTATGTCAAGAAATTGACCTTGCGTGCTTCAGAAAGCACGTAAAGCCGTTGTTCCTAAACCCGATGCTGTTTCGGATATGTTGGATTGCCTTCCTATCAGAATATATATGAGAAAGTAACAAAAAAGAGTGCACCTGTGTTTGCGCACACACTTGTACACTATAATATTTCCCGAGATGGCTGGTCTCGAAATTTGCCACCGTGACCGAAATTTGGTTAGGATATTATTTTTACAATACAAAAATAAGTAGTTAGGGAAGTGACAACTGAAAACAAACAGGCCATAGTGCGTGAATGACGTAGGTATACCTTTAGTCGGTCAAGGTAGGTACCTAATTGGTTGACATTAAATAAAACCTCATGAATAATTCATGATGTTTTTGTTTATCCACTTAATGGCTATAGTTGTACAAGGAAAATCTTTTTCAGATATTCTACGCACTTATCTTCAATTAAAAATAGTCAAGAAAATAAATTATGTTTTATTAAATTTAGCGATCTCGGCATGGTATAAGTACCTTTAGATAATATTTATTACCGTGATCTCGGTGTCCTTCACCGAACTTTTTATGGGATATAAAAAAACTTACCTGTGTAAAAAGTTTTGCAAAGATCATCATTGTGGTAGGTAAGTACCTACTTATATTATGTATTTACGCATTCATTCAATCATCCTTTGTTTCTATGGAGTCATGACAACGGGAACGCTCTGGCGGGCGCTGCGGCGCTGATGAAAAACAAAACCGAGTTAAAGATTTTGTATTTTATTGAAGCGAAATGTTTATTTTTTAACCGACTCCAAGAACGAGGAGGGATATCAATTCGTGTGTATTTTTTTTACTGTGAGGACATACTTCCAGTTTTGTTCCATTTTTATCAAAAGAAAGATCTAAGGATGGGATCCATGAGGAATTCAGGGAACTCCTCAAAACTTATAGGCACTATAAGTTTTGAGGAGTTCCCTCAATTCCTCATAGATCCCGAACCAATATAGCAATTTCAATATATTTAACAACAAATCAAACATTTGCATTTAGAAAGTATGATATGGTGAAGTAAAACTAAAGAAGACGACCACAGATGGCCATCTGAACTTCTCAATAATAAGTATTTCACGGATAGCAATTAGATAAGTTTCGATTATGGTTGCTAAGCGACTATTGCTAAGCAAATGAAAATGGTACAATTGAACTGAACTGATGATAAAGCCGGTAGCTAGGCAACGGAACTTCATAAATAAACAATAATTACAATCTAGCCGTGTATTACTATAGCTGTAAATTATCATATTATAAAGAACCGTATTTAAGGGAGGAAATGTTTATCTTACTTTTCCTCCCTTAAAGACGGTTTTTTTCGGGTTTGCATAAAAGTTTAAATAGGTACCTAAGTTAGACTAGGGGTTTCAAGGTTTTTGAAAATACTGCAACTTGTCGACCTTATGTATGTTTGACGAGTTTTATTTGAGAAAAAAAAACTTCAGATGGCAATCTGACACAACCGGAGAGAGCTTCAAGTGGTGTAACTAGTTTTTTTAGGTATGGGAGCATAAACAACGCCAATGTTCAAACTTCGGGCATCTATTGTAAATATCTTGACAGAAAAACCCAATACTTACTAGTATTTTTGGCGTGACCAGGGAATCGAAATTCTATGGGGAGGTGGAACCATAGACGGAGATGCATCAGTAGTGCTGAAGCCGGGACTAACGCTTGGCAATAATATCCTAGCTTCACATGAATATTTCTATAATCATTATCCGTAATCTCCGTAATGCATTTTTTTTTCTTTTACAAAATAACTATAAGACGTGTACATTTAATGCTTAAATTAAATACATGCTAGTTTGGCCTATATATGACATACCTGCGTTACTAAGTCGATTTTAGCACGTGCAAATTAAATTTTATATTGTTTTTACAAAGTAAGTACCTATGCCTGATTATGAATGATTTATGATTTGTGATCCCCGGCTCCCGACATCCCGGCGGCCAAAATCCCATAGAGTCACAAATCAAGCGTATTACTTTTGTCTACGCCACCTTGACTAATCTTCACCGTTTCTTTGATCTGTGGCTTCAGCTTTAGGTGAATGACGCACTTAATCACCTATTCAAACTCACTTACTTATTTATTTTTTCACTCAGCCTTTTTTTATGAGTGTCGTGACCGGCAGGGGTATTCTGTAAGAGCAAAAACCGAGCCACAGCAAAAACCGAGCAAAATCCATCTGTCAGATTGAAAATCGGTATTCCGTAAAAGAACTTTTTGACGTTTAGTCAATAGATTGTGCCGTCCCCGAGCAATCACATCTGTCAATTTTGCGATCACAACTGTCAGTTTGTCATCGCTGTTTCTTAGAGAATTAGCCGGCGGGACGCTGCATGCTGCGGCGCTGATGAAAAAGCAAAACAGAGTAACAGATTTTGTATTATTTACTACTAAAAATTCGTAGATTTAAATAAAATAACAGGTGACCTTTGAGTGAGACATTGCATAAAGTCTGATGATAACTTATTTCTTAAGCTTTCAATAAATACTTAATTATGCAGACGTTGCAGATTAAATACCTACTTACATGATTATGTGACTTCTACGAGCTGTATCGACATCGCAATTTAAAAGTGCAGTATATATCAATGTGTCTACAATAATAATACCTATAATAAAATAAAATATCACACGAACCAATTAATGGTGCTTGAAACGTGTATGTAGTTGGTAGAGATGGGCGGGTGGGTAAAAATCGGGTGGGTAAAAATGGGAAGGAAAGGTAAAAATGGGTAAAAATTGATTTTTACCCATTTTTACCCGGTATGTTTTAAAAATACCGGGTATAAATTAATTCAGTATGTAATTTGGTTAATTTTCATATTCAAAAGACTGTAAAATGCCTTTTGTATTTATCTTGACGAGTACTATATTCCGAGATGGGTGTTTAGGACGTGGTGATGAAGTTGGAAGGTGGCCATGGCAACTCTTTAACGAAACAAGATAGATATGTCGTATTTTGGATTTATTTTGACTAGTACTTATAGTAATCGTCAAAATAAATTCAAAATACGACATATTCATAATTCCTAGGTGGGTGCTCAGGATTGATGATGAAGTCGGAAGGTGGCCATGGCAACTCTTCAACGAAACAAGATAGTCATATCGTGTTTGGGTATTTTGGATTTATCTTGTCGAGTACTATGTTCCTGTTCAGGATTGATGATAATGTCGGAAAGTGGCCATGGCAACTCTTCAACGAAACAAGATAGCCGTGTCGTGTTTGGGTATTTTGGATTATCTTGACGAGTACTATGTTCCTGTTCAGGATTGATGATAATGTCGGAAAGTGGCCATGGCAACTCTTCAACGAAACAAGATAGCCGTGTCGTGTTCGGGTGTTTTAGATTTATCTTGACGAGTACTATATTCCTAGATGGGTGTTCATGACGTGATGATGAAGTCGGAAAGTGGCCATGGCAACTCTTCAACGAAACAAGACTCCGTGTCGTGTTTCGGTGTTTTGGATTTATTTTGACGAGTACTATATTCCTAGATGGGCGTTCGAGATTGATGAAGAAATCGCAAGGTAGCCATCGCAACTCTTCCACGAAACAAGATACCCGTGTCGTGTTTGGGTGTTTTGAATTTATCTTGACGAGTACTATATTCCTAGATGGGCGTTTAGGATTGATAATGAAGTCGGAAGGTAGCCATAGCAACTCTTTCACGAAACAAGATACCCGTGTCGTGTTTGGGTGTTTTGGATTAATCTTGACGAGTACCTACTATATTCCTAGGTTAAGGACATGATGATAAAGTCGGAAGGTGGCCATGGCAACTCTTCAACGAAACAAGATAGTCATGTCGTGTTTGGATGATTTGGATTTATCTTGACGAGTACCATATACCTAGATGGGTGTTCAGGATTGATGATAAAGTTGAAAGATGGCCATGGTAACTTTTCAACGAAATAAGATAGCCGTGTCGTGTTTGAGTATTTTGGATTTAGAATTTGAAGAGTACTATATTCGTAGGTGGGTGTTTGGGACGTGACCATAAAGTCGGAAGGTGGCCATGGTAACTCTTCAACGAAACAAGATAGCCGCGTTGTTTTACGATTTGTTGATTTATCTAGACGGCTAATATAATTCCAGGAGGTGTTTAGCGTGTGATGATGATGTTCAAAGATAGTCATAGGAACTTTTCAACGAAACAAGACAGCTGCGTCGTGTTTGAGATCTTTTTAAGAATATTTAATGCATTTACACTCATAAATTAAATAAATACACTGTTAAAGCTTGTATTTTTTTTAAATATCGTCGGTCTCTACGTACGAGATTAAAATAATGATTTATATAATTTCAGAAAAAAACATGAGTTATTTTGTAATATGATTTTCATTTTAATATGATGCTTGGATGATACCCTCTGTAATCTATACTAATATTATAAAGCTGAAGAGTTTGTTTGTTTGGTTGAACGCGCTAAACTCAGAAAATACTGGTTCGATTAGATAAAATAGTTTTGTTGAATAGTGCAGGCAGGCCATATAACATCACGCTGTGATCAATGGGAGCGGAGCAGTTGTGAGATATGTTGCAAAATCGGGGAAAATATTCCAAATTACCACGCGGACGAGGTCGCGGGCGACCCCTAGTGATATAATATAGTAAGATCTCATTGCAAAAATGATATCTTTTTATTTAAAATTCAGAGATGACCGTTTGTACGCTGAAATTTAATATTCTTTACTCAGTCACGTCTGACATGTCATCTTTTACACAAGAGATTAATATCAATACGAGTATATGAATCAAAATCATTTTATTGTGTTAAAATTTAAGAAAATAGCACTAAATATACTAGGTAACCTAATAACATTTTTTTACAACGCGTGAACGTGAATGTCGATGAATTACCTAAGAGAAAATAAACGATGTCATATGTGACATACCCGCATTTACGCAGAGTAGCGCAATTTTTAGAACATTTATGTCCTCATCTACGACTTATAATTCTTTTAATTTACTACACATGTCATAATTTACGTTTATAGTATCTAGTAAACTATTTCATAGATTTAAAAAGCAATATGTGATAACCTGAATCAATTTATGCAATAAAAAAATGGCTTTTTCGACATGCCGCTTTGTACGTAGGGACCGTCGAGATAAACTTATTTATTATTTAACACAAATTTATTGCATTGCGTATTTAATTTTATAGTTTATGAATCCGAAAAATCAGATCATGAATATAAAATTATTGTAGATATAAAGTAGATACAAACGTGTCTCTTTTAGGTACTGAAATTAGTTTACGTTTAAAATATTTATTTTTCTTTCTTTCTTTCTTTTCTATCTTGAATATTTTTTATGAACATTATCAGCATGTTATATAATTACATGGAAAGTTCTTCATTTTAATTAATACCCGGTAAAAATTAAAAATGGGTGGGTAAAAATGGGTATAAATGGAAATTTTCCCGAAGGTCGGAAATTTACCGGGTAGACGCCCATCTCTAGTAGTTGGTAATTTAGTTCAATAATAATATAAATAAATACGATAACAACTACCATACCTAGGTACCCACCTACTAGCTGATTAATCGTCAGTAGTCTTTGTGAATTCGTACACAATGACCTGTACATCATAATAAATTACCCACAGCACATTAAACAAAACAAATTCAAGCAAGACTCTGACCAAGTCCGAGTGCAGCCAAATAAAGAAGTCTATAAATAGCCACGCACGACTTAATTATAGCGCCATATAAATCGTGCAAGCTTTTCTTATACCTACCATCTCTATATTTTTCGGCGAGTAGGACAAGGACGGCATGAAAAATAAAAATATAATTAGTACAAAGTCAGCAATAAGGCAGTAAAATATATATACTTTAATTTATTTTTCCTTAAATACATAAAATATGTTTCTTCGCAGCATTTCTTATAGTGTAAACAGACGATCGAACTTGGTTCGGGCCGAACCACGAACCGTACGGTGCGCTCTACACAACAGACGATCACACCGGACTCCGAACCGTCCAGTCGTAATGTAGCTAGCCTTGCTGCCCCTCTAGACAACCACGAACATGGTGCGCTCCGAACCATATTCGCTCGTGTGGTGCACGGTCCACCGGACATTATTATTATTAATGTCATTATAATATGGTTCGGAGCGCACCATGTTCGTGGTTCGGCCCGAACCAAGTTCAATCGTCTGTTTATACTATTACTTTGCTATTTAGATAGATAGGTAAGCGATAATACCTATCTAACGGTGTATGTTTTACTTAGTATATCTATATTGTGTCGATCAAGTATAGGTACTATAAAAAGTAATGCACACGATTTTAGGTCAATCTAGCCAGCGATAGCACAGGTTTAGACTTAGATAAATCTCGCTATTAGGGTCAAGAGAATGTCGCGAACGGCCGTTAACCTGTAGAGGAAACACAAGCTGATAATAATAAAATATATTCAAAGATATTTTTGTTTTCCCTTGAAGTTTTATCGCAGGAAAATACATTGTTGCATCCGATTGATTGTGAGTGTGACGCCTACATACTCTATGTACCTACCTACTTATCTATATATCAATACCAAGTGAAGCCAAGGAAAACATGCTCAGGTGAGGATTCATATACGATTCCAACTTGCCCTTCTATACAGGTGGTATAACAGAGCCAAAAAAGCAAATGTATGAGATTTGACGTATGTTTACGACATTATATCGTAGACTTACGTCAAATACCATACATTTGTTTTTTTGACTTTTTGATTCGACTATCGCTTATGCCACTTGTCTAGAGGGGCAGGTAGTAGAATCGAAAAAACAATAAGCAAATTTATAGGATTTGACTTAAGTTTACAACATTCAATCGTAAAGTTACGACGAATCATTTGCTCATTGCAATTTTGCATCATGCATTTGCTTTTTCGATTCCACTGCCGTTTATAATGCCTCTTGCCGAGGGGGGCTGGAGTGCATAATGTCGAACTGTGCCGCAAACGACGCATGTCCTGCGTGCCTTTCCTTAACGAGATTGATTGATTTAAGCATTGCGTCTTTTAGTTCTTAGGCGGATGTCCTAAGCATTAGCATACCTATATTAATGCCTATATAAACATACGGGTTATTTTTAACTATTGCATTAATTTATTTATGTTCTTGAAAATATATTTTTTTAAATACTATATTGCGTAAAATTTACTCTGACTCGCACTTGGCTGGATATAACTTATATAGGTAACTATAATACAGAACCACATATTAAAATAATACTAGTACCTACAACTATCATAAAGCGGCTGCCTTGTATAGGCATAAGTAATAGCTGTATAAGATCTCGTTGGTTGCCCTTGGTTTATTATTGTACCATGGTCCTTTCTACGGTCAATGACTGCAGCTCTGCGGGGAGTCATCCCTAAAATTGCTTTGTAACAAGACGTGGTTCAACTGTTTAAAATTATAAATAATACTATCTAATTCTTTGTTAGTTTGGTTACAATAGATCAGCAGATGTGAGTCGTTTGAGCGAGAAATATAAACACGCTATCTCCGTCTCTCTTTCTCACTCTAACGACTCACGTTTAACCACGACATGGTAAGTCTTCTGGCCCTCTAGACAAGTGACATAAACGATAGTCGAATCGAATAGTATATGATAAAGTAAATGTATGGGATTTGACATCATTTACGATATAATGTCGTAAACTCGTGCATCGCTAAATCTGAGCAACATACAGATGTGAAGTAGTAGTAGTAATATACGCTACTAGCTTCCACCCGCGGCTTCGCCCGCGCGTACATTCCCTCGGGAACAGAGTTTTTTTCCGGGATAAAAATTAGCCTATGTGTTATTCCAAACTATAATCTATCTCTATGCCAAATTAAATCCAGATCTGTTTAGTAGTTTTTGCGTGAAAGAGTAACAGACATCTATACATTCTTACAAACTTTCGCGTTTATAATATTATATAGATTTATATCGTAGATCATTACGAAATAAAATAGTCTATAGCTGTAAAATTATAACATATGATTATTATAATTTTACTTGATACTTAATGACGGCTGTAATAAACCAGCTTAGTATGCAAATTATAATAACATTATCTATTTTTATACTTTGACATGTTTTTTATCTAATAGAACTACTCGTTGTGTAACGTACTACTATTTTTTGTTTCAAATGTGCTAAAATTAGTAAGGTAGGTCGCTACATATTACATTTTAGATTTAAAAGCACTGCGTGCAGGGCTGCCTTTTCATTATAGATGTGCAATTTATATACAATAACTAAGTGGAGCGAGACACAAAAGATATGAATAAGATTCGATATTTGGTTATTATAACAAAAAAAAAAACGAATTTAATACGGCAAGATGAAAAATTTACAAATATCCTGAAATCCCAATTCTGAAGTGCTTATTTTATCATCATCATCATCTCAACCCATAAACGTCCCACTGCTAGGCACGGGTCTCCTTATCCGTGTGGTGACGGATTAAGAATACAAAAGTCACCACCCCCTTCTATCCCGAGGGTGTCGTAAGAGTCGACTAAAGGAGTAAGTCTAGCAGATAATATCCAACGGAAGAAAGGGAAAACTCGAAATAAAACCCTATTCCAACCCGTCTGGCCAGCGTGGTATAGTAGGCTAATATCCCAAGTTCTTATTTACAGAGGATAAACTTAAATACAAACTTTAATGCCACTTTCCCCCCTATAAATACGTTTTTTTATCTGTTCATTTACAGCTTAAGTGCATCTCAAACATTCGAATAAGCCCAAACACGGCTACATTACATTGTTTAATTATAGAGTTCCGTTGCTTACCTTCCGGCTTCATCATTAGATCAGTTTGATTGTACTTACCGTTTTCATTTACTACATTCCATTTGCATTGTAAGTAATAGTTGCTTAACAACCTTAATCGAGACTTATCTTTAATCAGTTGCTTTGCTGTTATTTCTCGCTTCGGTGGAAATGCGTATTTATATTTAAACTAGTGGACCTGGCAGACGTCGTCCTGCCGGAAAAAGCTGAAATACCGACAGCAGCGCCACCTACCGGGTCCAATTGTGAATCTAAACCATCCAGGGCCCTACCCGAACACACACACAAAATTTCATCAAAATCGGTCCACCCGTCTAGGAGGAGTTCAGTCACATACACACGCACACAAGAAATATATATATTAAGATTTAGGGACTGTAAGACAGTTGTCTAAACTAGTAAACTATTAGCGATTTGACAGTTGAATAAATTATAATGATGGCGGTGGCCTTCTTACTTGTAGGCACCACAGAATAAATAAAGTACTACGTAGGTACTTCGACTCTAAAGACATTTAACACATTGGTACTAACTGTGCTAAGTGAAAGGCATTAATAATAACTTAAAATAACTTTAGGCTGAAAGCGTAATGCGTTTTCGTTGTATGAATACAAACATAAATGAGGTTTTATATTTAACTATTTACTTACCTACTGTCTATAGACAGATTACGGTATACGAAGTCCCGGGAACCAGTCGGGTTATGAGGACAACTGACACTATAGTGTGAATAAAAGAAATTTAATGACTAAGCAACATGTGTACCGCCATGTTTACCGCTATATCTTCGTAACTCCCACGATGTACAAGATACTTATATCGTAAAACTAGAAGTGTCAACAATGCATTTTGGTATAGCATTTAATCAGAGTTAAGCAAAAGCTACTGTAGGTTGTTCACGTTGAAGATGAGATTTATCTGACATGGTCCGCAGGGCCCGCGGATCATGTCAGATTGAATCTCTATATTATAGTGAGGATACTGTGGCAATGCCAGCCCGTATTTATATGCCAACTGAATAGGTCTTAAATAGTTAGTATTTATTTTGACATATTGTGGCAATTAGGTACCTCCCAATATAGACAAAGATTCTTTCTTGCACTATAGTAGGGCACCGTACAAGGTTTTTAAAGGGTAAGTGATATCCCTGGTGTTGCAAGCGTCCATTGGCTACGGTAACTGCTTACCATCAGGCGGGCCATATGCTTATTTACCACCTTGGTAGTAAAAAAAAGCGAGCGTGTTCACCTACTAGATGAAAGAGACTGAGTCTGGTCCCCACGACGACATTCCCTATGTCCCTATGAGACCAGACTTAGTGTGAACC
The DNA here is from genome assembly GCA_947095525.1 of Trisateles emortualis. Classification (NCBI taxonomy): domain Eukaryota; kingdom Metazoa; phylum Arthropoda; class Insecta; order Lepidoptera; family Erebidae; genus Trisateles; species Trisateles emortualis. The sequence continues at coordinate 7,123,257 of OX352735.1, read as the reverse complement.
TCAGTGTCTATCTGTAACCTAAAATACATATATTGTTTGAGTTTATAACGTATTTTTTATTATTATAGCTCACCCGACTAGGAAATGACGTCCACCTTACAAACGACTACACACAGTGGTATAATTGTGTTCCTGTGCGTGAGTATAGGTCTTCAGTGCTATTTGATGTTAAATTCAAATTGTTTATTGCATTCCATAGGTAGGTACAAGTGTTATATTTAGGTACAGAGTACAATAGTCCCGTATGGACCCTGTCGGGCACAACAATATTGGAAAAATATACAATTAAAACTTGTTGGAGGCCTGACCATGCTTCGTCTTCCAGTTCGTGGTCGCCACTCTAGAACCTTTCTGCCCCAACGGCCATCAGTTCTGCGAGCTATGTGCCCGGCCCATTGCCGCTTAATGGGGGCAATTCTTCCAGCTATGTCGGTTACTTTGGTTCTCCTACGGATCTCCTGGTTTCTGATTCGATCTCGCAGGGAAACTCTAAGCATAGCTCTCTCCATTGCTCGTTGGGTGACTTTGAGCCTTCTTACGAGGCCCATAGTGAACGACCACGTCTCAGATCCGTATGTAATCACTGGCAACACACACTGGTCAAAGACTTTCGTCTTGAGACACTGCGGTATTTGGGACGAGAAGATATGACCGACGACCTGTTAAAGGTTGCGGGCAACCGATGGACATGGTCGGCTCAGGATCGAGAGTTGTGGAAAACCTTGGGGGAGGCCCATGTCCTGCAGTGGACGTCTTTTGGCTAAGATGATGATAAGTACAATTAAAACTTAAAACTAAAAATTGTGAAACATACTTAATATACCTCTATATTTATAAATTATATAAGTACATACTTTGTTTATCTATTTTTCTTTATCTTCTATGAATTCTTGTACTGTGTAATAGCATTTCTTTACAAAAAATATATTATAATAAAAATATATAAGTTACAAAATATAGCGTCAACAACATGGGAGTAATGCTCTTGCTGCGGCTATAGATAATCGCCGTTCTGTCACCGTGGAAGTGTAAAAAAAAGTTATTGCTTTCTTCCACGATTATGTTCACTCAGCGTGAAATATACGGTGTTAAGTAAAGTTTTTTTCATCTGTAGCGATCAGAGCACCAAAACCGTTGTTCAACTTCAATGCCCGTTACCGACAGACAAGACACTAATCTTTTCTATCCTATTATTTTTATCCAATTATGTTTGTATGGAGTTTCTAATTGCATCCTTTTCTGCGGTCACAAATTGTACTTAACACGAATCAATTGTAACTACAAAGTATCTGAGTTTCTTGCCGGCTTTCCTTAGGCTTTACCCCTGTCTGTTTAGTTAGCGAACCAGGCAGTAGGCAAATTAGCTGACATCTCATTTGACATTTTTATTAATCTGCCTTAGTGTCACAGTGTGATCTATAATGAATAAATTATTTTCATATATATAACGACCTGGTAAAGGTTGCGGGCAACCGATGGACAAGGTCAGCTCAGGACCGAACGATGTGGAAAACCTTGGGGGAACCTATATCCAGCAGTGGACGTCTTATGGCTGAGATGGATACAACACCTCCACCTTACAGAAGACAACAGCCAAATAATTACACACAGCAGTATAGTTGTGTTCCTCTGTGTGAGTACAGGTCTCCAGTGCTTATTTTAAAAGAAACGTAAAGAAATGGGTTGGCAACACGCAATTTAAGTGATACCTCTAGTATTGCAAGCGTCCAGGTAGTATTATAGGTCCCAGGTAGTATTGCAGGCTTGTTTTTTGTATGCTTGTTTGCCATCCGTGTAATATTTTTTTTCTGTTCAGAAACATGTCGGCTACCTAGCGATGTATAATAGGAATTGGTGCAGCCGTACTACTATCACACCGAGGCTGAGTCACGTGTGACGTGTGTCCTAGTCCCTGACCACGGACGTAACGTAATCTACTTAGCATTTGACCTTCAACTGAGAGAATTTACTGCCGGTCGAACATTCCTAAGCCCACCTTTTTGATTTAAAATGTGGTCTAGTCGAGAAGGTTGTCCTCTCTTTTGTGTCATCCTTAAATGTATGTACCGAGTCTGGGTGTAGTCTGCATCAGTGTCAGACAGCATTTGTTCTATACTGCGGAAGTTGTCTTGCAAGGAAGTAAATAGAACTACAATATGTCTAAAATCGTGCATGGATTCTTAGTTCATTCATTTAAAAAGACAACTCCGCACTAGAGAAGAAGTCCTGTGTTGCGGGGAACTTTACAAACATACTGACATCATGGACAAAGTATACCCAGATTCATAAATTTTTGTGCCCAAAAAATTTATGAATCACATTTTTTTTGTTCCGTGTGGGGATCGAACCCACAACACGCTGCGCAATGGTTAATGGCAAGGTAGCCACTTTAGTCACTGAACCAACCGTGCAGTCAACATCATCATCATTGCATAACACTTGGGGTTAGTGGTTAAGGTTAACTCGCCATTTACAATTGTGCAATGTATACTTAGTGAGTTCAGTCTTCATGTCATAAGTGTATAATAATAATGCCTAATTGCTGTTTAAATAATAAATCTGAGAATAAATGGCAGGTGACGTCTAATTCTAGTTGTTTTTAATTGGGAAATTATAAAACGAGCGAATAAAAAAAAACTTAGTGACTAAGTAATAAGATACTGTAAATTCTAGCCGTGCGACTAAATTACTAGGTGAGCGACTAGAAATTCATGCATTTGAATATAATTATATATTCATGCATTTGTTACTAAAAACGAGATGCTATCAGACAAGTAGGTTAGGTTAAAAAAAAAAAAAAAAAAAAAAAAAAAAAAAAAAAAAAAAAAAGGTTAGAACTGTGACCCCAACTACGCTAATTTTGATAAATTGTGTTCGCCCTCAGTTTTTCGCTCACTTAGTATTTCTGTACGCCATATACAGTATTTCTGTACGCCATATTTAATTTTGACACCCATAAATTGAATTTCTGTTCGCCCTTAGTTTGTCGCTCACTTAGTATTTCTGTCGCCATATTCAGTAATTTTGACACCCACAAATTGAATTTATATTCGCTCGTTTAAATACTAGCCTTTTTAATACAATTCAAATCAATTAATTCGAATTATTTATTAATGGCAACAGGGCCCAATTTGTGAGTAACAAAGTTCTTATCTCTAATGTTCGTAAAAACATTTATTTATAACTCGCTGTTGCCCGCGGCTCCGCCCGCGTGTATGTCGGTTATCGCTGCAAAAAGTAGCCTATGTGTTATTCCAGACCATAATCTATCTGTGTGCCAAATTTCATCCAGATCCATTTAGTAGTTTTTACGTGAAAGAGTAACAAACATCCATCCATCCAACCATCCATCCATTCTTACAATCTTTCACATTTATAATATTCGTAAGGATTTATAAGATATTTACTTAAATAGTTATGAAAATAAAAGTAACGAAATCTAAACTACTTACAAACAATCAGATATTGTATTTAAATATATTTTATCATCATCATCATCATCTCAGCCAAAAGACGTCCACTGCTGGACATAGGCCTCCCCCAAGGATTTCCACAACTCCTGATCCTGAGCCGACCTTGTCCATCGGTTACCCACAACCTTTACCAGGTCGTCGGTGGCCACATAGCTACACTGGATTGCAAGGCTAATACGTTGACCCAAGTAAAGGCCAATGTTAGTATTGACAATTACAAATTTCACGAACTAAAATTAAAATAATACCATCAATAGTATAACTATATTTTAAACAGTCCACCGAACACCCAACCCCATAGCCCAAAAATTTTAGATTCCATTAATGTTACAATAGCTCTACACCTACCCTAGTCATATCGTGGTTGTACTGCTATAGTGTAGTTAGGGTGTGGTATAGTAAGTGTCTCATCCCATTTCAGAATAAAATTCTTATAGGGCATTTGGAAGTTTTAAAGGCCCGGGTATTATCCCTCAATAATAGGGAAATACCCGTGATGAAAAAGACATAATAATAGCAACTCAAATGTCCCACTGTGGGGTACAGGTCTCCCCTCCTCTATCAAGAGAGAGAGAGGGTCAATCAATATGTCATCTCAACCTATAAATGTCCCACTGCTGTGCACGGGTCTCCTTCATACTCTTGAAGGGATATTAGCCTACTATACCACGCTGGCCAGACGGATTGGCATAGGGTTTTTTTTTCGAGAATTTCTCTCTTGCAGTGGATATTGTCTGTCTGAGTTACTCCCTTAGTCAACTCTTAAGAACACCCTCGGTATGCAACGGAGTGGTGACATTTGTATTCTTAATCAGTCGACACACGGACATCATACGCTAGTACGGTAAATATTAATGGTAATATTACATTGGGCCATTTATCAAAATCTTTAACGGTATTATTTTATAAATATTTTGTAACTAACTGCTAACACATTGATGCTAACCCACTCCAATTAAACTTCCATTCTATTCGTGTAGTACCGCAACATTTTGATTGTAAGTGCGTTATTATAACGGTTTAATTTGACCACGCACATTACCGTCACTTATCTGGCATGTCTCACTTAGAGTCACTTGATAACTTATTAATGTTTTGTCTGACACAGATAAATAAGTACCGATATTATTTATTATTTAGAACTTTATGCACGTAATGTATTCTTAACCAGCCAACCAAGCGATGTAAAGATAAACGAAGTAGGTGCAAGATTCGAGTCATTCGTCAACTCGCTGTACACAATCTCTCATGTATTTATTACTAGCTTTTGCCCGCGGCTCCGCCCGCGTGGATGTCGGTTATCGCTGCAAAAAGCCTATGTGTTATTCCAGACCATAATCTATCTCTGTGCCAAATTTCATCCAGATCCGTTCAGTAGTTTTTACGTGAAAGAGTAACAAACATCCATCCATCCATCCATTCTTCCAAACTTTCACATTTATAATATTAGTAAGGATTATTCGTAATTTAATGTAATTTCATTTTGTGTAAGGTTTATTGTTATGTACCTACTGCCATGCTCTCCTTGGATCGTTGTATGATGATATTTTATTAGACTGGTAATTACAGAGATAGCGTTCATTTAAATAAACTCTTTAGTTTTGGTTCATACAACTATTAAGTATTCTTTGGTTCAGTTTTTAGGGTCAACTACTACTAAGTACTTAACTCAGACTAATTTAGTCTGAGGTACTTAAGTATTATACCTATTACTATGTAGGACAGGTAGGTACTTAATTTAAGTATAGTTATCGTAATTATACATATTGAACGAAAACATTATATTATGATAATATCAGTCACCAAATATGTAAGTTGGATAGCGAATATCTTTCACAATTTTGATTTAAAATAGGTATTTGTCTTTCATCAATCATCGTGAGCTGAAATGATCAGCTCACAATGTTCACAAAGTCTATACACATAGGGTGGAATTAAAGCAATATTTTACAGCTCAAACATACTTTAAAATACATATAATATAAGTACCTTACCTTTTAATTTGTAAGTGAGTAAGTACCTACGTAATACTTTTTCTATAAATCATTACAATGTTGCGTTGCTTATACCTTAGGGGTACAGAGCAAACATGCTTCTCGTACTTTCAGTATCGACGATCTTTGATTTAGTCGCTTTTGAAAGCTAAATGCTGGGTAATTGGATGCAGGCAACTCAAGATCGGCCATTGTGGAGACATATGAGGGAGGCCTACGTTCAGCAGTGGACATTATCAGGCTGAGATGATGATGATGTAGTAAGTAGCATGATATATTGAAAACTCTTTATTATACACCAATCACATTTTGATACATACATAATTTTTACATAGTTTTGTAGCAATTTCTCGTTTTTTTACGAACTGCCTACAGACAAGAACATCTCAAACATGATTAGGTTCGTGCAGATCAAAGAGCAATTTCCCAGTTAAACTAGTGATTAGTTAATCAGGTACACATCGTGGACGTCCTGTTACGTTCATGTTACCATTTGACGAACATTATTATGTGTCTACCTAAAGACATTACAGACATTACATGTAATTTTAATGTACAGTCAGCAAATGAGATAATAACTAGATATACTAAAAGGCCGGCGCGCTCCAAATACCACCATGTCCACCATTATCATAAATAAAAAATTAAATGTCGCAATACAACTATACTTCTGTGTGTAGTTATTTGACTGTGGTCTTCTGCAAGGTCCTTCGCCTTTCTGCAAGACCACAGCCTCCTTTCCTAGTCAGGCTTTCTAGCTTATAAAAAACTATTTTTTAGTAAGCAACACGCAAGCTGCAAAACGGCTAAAACGGAAGCATGTTGTGTGAGGCTACAAATGTAATGGTTCATAGAGGCGATGGCCTTTTGAAATCAAAGGAGCTATATTTGAATTTTACTAAACTGATTATAGTCGTTATCGGCTAATGGCAGTTCAAACCGGGGATTAAATAAAAAACTAGAAAGGTAGAGCACGTTTAGCTAGTACCTAATTTCAATCTGAAAAAGAAGCAACGTTAAAAAGTTAGTTTGAAGGCGCTAAACTTTGTAAATATCAGACAGATTTGAAGAATTCATTTTGAATTTAATAGTAATAATATCCATAAAAAATGTATGGATTTAAATGTGGTCTGAAATAAACTTTTATTATTATTATAATTATAAAGAAATCCTTATTAAATTAAATGCGGATGAAACTGCGGGGAACAGTTACTTAGTAAGAAACATATGGCCTTGAACACTTTACCGATATGTAATTATCATTATTAATTACATATCGGTAAAGTGTGACAGTATCAACGATAATGCATTTAATCTTAAAAGTAATTAACATAGGCTTAAATGTTATTTTGTAAATATTTAAGCAAACCTATGTGCTCATTTACTACTCAATTTGAATTAGTTGCTAATTAATCTTAATTAGGACAATGATTATATCATTTATATATAGATAGATAGATATCAAATAATACGCTGATTAACAAATATGTCATGATAGTAGGTACATAAACGGAAAAACCAAAATATCTTGAAGGATAAGTTACCTTGAATATACATAATTTGAGGACTTTACCGAACAATTCGTAACTCCGTGAGTCCGGATTTTGATCATATTTTTTTAGACAGACTAAGCATCATACGAACAAGCCAGAGTATGAAAGAACTTCCACCTTGCAGAAAATCACTGCCAAATTACTATACACAATGGTGTAGTTGCGTTCCTTTGTGTATATAAGTACCTGTGCTCCAGTGCTAATGATGCGTTTCTAATGGACTGAAGGCGAAGGAAGGAAAGCCGTTGCGTTGGTCCTGCGCCTGATGAGAGTGAAGGAATATTGAGTGTTTCATAAGTTTGCGCACACATTTGTGCTCTATAATATATCCTGCACTATAATATAGTTGGCTAATCTCCGTTGAGATTGGCCGCCATGACCGGAATCGGTCTGGGGGACTATTATTATCCATGACAATATAAATAAGACTCACAGACATAAAGCAGCCTCCTAATATGATGATTTCAATTGGCCCATTAATTGCTTTTGCTGGGCTGGAACCCGCTTGCTTGAAATTTTTAAGTACCTGGATGACCGAGCTTTGCTCGGTATTCTTTTTTGGAAATTTATTTACAAGAATTGCTCGTTTAAAGGTATTAAGTAGATTAGATTACTTTTGTATTTAGCTTTCAATATGCTTGGATTAGAATGTTTTTGATCTAACCATGTTTGAACTACTTATGTGTTATTCAAATATACATAGTATAGCGGTCCTACGAGTTTTGGTTGCAGTGACAGTCTTGGAGACTACTCGTATATTATGTAGGTACGCAAACACAGGTGCACTCTCTATTTACATAACCTCATAGTCCAATGGGGCAGGATAGTAATCCAACAGGGCCGAGGAGAGATTAGACGGAGCACAGTTGCAATACCAATTTTCTGATCTCGAACTGATACTACCTGTACTATTAAGTATTCTGTGCTGATACCGTAAATTTTCTAACCCACATATACCTACAATACTATGAAAATCATGTTTTTATTTGCACGGCATAAAATGTTTATTGTTAATTTAAACACTAAAATTATATTATACTAGTTGTTGCCCGCGGCTCCTCCCGCGTGTATGTCGGTTATAGCTGTAAAAAGTAGCCTATGTGTTATTCCAGACCATAATCTATCGCTGTGACATTTTCATCCAGATCCGTTCAGTAGTTTTTACGTGAAAGAGTAACAAATATCCATCCATCCATCCATGCATAGTTACAAACTTTCGCGTTTATAATATTAGTAGGAAGTAGTAGGTAATAATAATTCAATTAAATACGCAGTGTGTAATCTCATGATGACTAATGTGTATGTAAATGAATGATTAATACAAGATAAATTACGGTGGCTGCAATTTGAATTGCGCATGAGAGTGCCACAGGGAATACTCTTGTGCCATCAGGGCCTATGTATACGCCCTTGTGGGACACCAGTATATAGGTAGGTTTTTTTAAATTTCATATTAAGAATAAGTGTTGTTCTTAAAAAAAATATAAAATGTATTATTATAATATGAAGACCTACAATGTCTATCATATTACCGATTAATAGGTATAAGATTCATACCACCGACGTCGAGTAGGTAAAAATAAAACAAAATAATCATAATATTTTGACTCATTTATTTGTACAAAATTTATTAAAAATCTATAGTTTTGCTTATTTACCATCCACAATCATAAAAGATACAGCATTACACAATCATAATAAGTACTAGTACATTTATAATAAATTAAAATTATAACCATAGAGATTGAGAATACTATTCCCATAATAAATATAATCTATATTTAGAAACAACTTAATAATAATATATATACAATAGGTTTATTTATTTGTTAAAATGTTTATTATATTAAAGCTTATTGATATCTTTTTCATCAGAGCAGAAGAGTAGGTAAGTACTATATAATAATATTTCGAAGGTCTTTGTTATTGATAACTGTACTAGCAAAAATAGGCCTGAGCCTCTAGACAAGTGGCATAAGCGATAGTCTAATCGAAAAGTCAAAAAATAAAATGTATGGGATTTGACGTAAGATTAAGTACGACATTAAATCGTAGACTCACGTCAAATTTCATACATTTTATTTTTTGACTTTTCGATTCGACTATCGCTTATGCCACTTGTCTAGAGGCTCTGGAGTTATTATAGCGATTTAGTTAAAATTAAGATCGCTATAGGAACGCCATGTTACGGCACCTGCCGTATCGAAGAGAATAGAAAGCAGATGTATGAGACTTGACATAAGTTTACGGTATAGTGTCGTAAACTTTACGTCAAATTCCAAATACATTTGCTTTATTATTCTATTCGATTCGACTACCGTTTATGCCACTTGTCTAGCTAGAGGGACTGATCATGCGCATAGATCAATTAGGTATTTATTAGGATTTGCTGCAAATATTATAACAGATAATATAATATACAAAAAATACATATATTTAACAATATGCCCAGGCGCATGTACCTACTTGATAATCATAACAGGTCAAGTGACCTTAACAAAAGTATCACTATTAACATAAGGAACATAATTACTATATGACTCATCTAACACTTAACATCAAATAATAAAAATGTACATATATTCATTTTATCGGTTTAACCAAGTCGCGGGTTTGATTCCCGTTGTTGCCATATTATAGGCTTTGCCAAGTTTGAGATGAAAAATGACCATGTGTGAATTGTCTATGTAGCTAAACCGAACCAGCTTAGACTGAGTCAATGCAATGGAAGAAAAAGGAATCCGAATGGAAATGAATGAATGACGCTGATTTTCTGAGCAGCCCCTCTAGACAAGTGGCATAAACGATAGTCGAATCGAAAAGTCAAAAAAGGATTTTTTTTTCTTTTTTTTTAAAGACAACTCCCGCACTAGAGAACAAGCTCTGTGTCGCGGGGGACTTTACAAACATACAATTAATGGACACAAATTACACCCAAACTCAGAACAACTCTTTGTGGGTCACACAAAGTTTTGTCCTGTGTGGGAATCGAACCTACAATCTCGTGCAGAGCAGGCGCTTATTGCGACCATTGGACCACCAAGGCAGTCACATGTATGGGATTTGACGTAAGTTTACGACATTACATCGTAGACTTACGTCAAATCCCATACATTAGTTTTTTTGACTTTTCGATTCGACTACAGTTTATGCCACTTGTCTAGAGGCTCAGGACGACGTCTGCTGGGTCCGCTAGTATATTATAATTAGTGTTATAACAGCTCCTTATTAGTTCTAGTTGATACCGTTGACACCATTCGACATGCGTATCACTGCAGATAATGGAGAATGCACTAAGTACAAATGCAGTGACAATTCTTTATAGTAGGTAGGTATTAGGCGGGGATCCAGCCCTCAAAAAAGGTTTGTGGGAAAAGCCATCCGAAATTCAGCCAAGTGTGAGTCGGGGAATGAACTCATGATCGATAAAGTGCATTACTAAAATAGAGATAAATATATTCAATGATGTTTACACTACATAATTATTGTCATTAGCCTATCAATTTTCATAGACCGTGAAAATGTGACGTCACAACTCTATTAGGGATGTGGCCGTTGTGGGCATGCCCATCGTGTCCACAACGGTGGATCCGCTTTTGGTAGGTATTGCTAATGTAAATACTTTTGTTTAATTACATAAATAAATTTATCAAAGCGAACAACGTAAACGTCGTTTTAGCTCATTTTTGTATGGATGATTTATGGATGGAAAGTTATAGGTACTTCAAGTACCTATAACTTTTACACGATTTATGTAAACTACTTATTATACACACCGATTTGATATTCACTCACAAACACATGTACAAACGTCGTGATACGTTATCTTCTTATTATGTTTTACAAGGGCAATGTGCCCGCTAAGTATATAAGTGATAATGAATGACTATGAATAAGAACCGATTAACGAAGAATAACAACCATATACTGACATATAATTTTTATTTTCTAGGTCCCAACTAAACCCTGCTACGTTTAGATGTGGTTTATCCGTTTCTGTGGAAACTTCAGGATAAAAATTACAAGTCAAACCATAAGCCTACATTTTGAGGTTAAAGCCTACAGTCGTACAGAAGCTTACCAGCAGACAGGCCGTATACTTCTTTGTTAGTCATATAAAAATATTTATCTACCTAATTGTTAATCTTATAATTTGTCATATTTACCCTGTAAATGTCATACAATGTCATACCTAAACACAGATTCTGTAGACAAGTAATATGAATATGATTTTGTTTAATATCAAATAAAATGGCAGTCGTAATGCGAATAATAATGCTTGACAAAAACAAAAAGTAAACAAGTTTTTATCGCACAATGAACTTGCAACTTAGTGGTCACAAACAGCTAAATAAGTCACAAAGCAATACAAGATTTTTGACACATTAAACGTGAATTTAAAAAAACTAAGTCTATGGAATGTGAAAACGGCACCGACGTTGACGGGTATCGCCGAGATTGCCCATCTACCATACATACGCATGTATGGTAGATGGGCAATCTTGGGCAGATTGCTGAAATACACCCAATCTTCTCGAGCAAATTACCCGTCTTTAACAATGGATTATATGCCTGTCTCTAATTGGGAGTCAATAACTCCTTAGAAAACGTCTTAAATTTGAGTATTTGAGTAGCAAGGCGAGCTCATCTTGCTTGTAGCCAAAAACCAAAACTCACAGCTTTTAGAGAAGAGCAAACCATATAAGAGATTTCTATATAACTTTTTTGAAGGCACGCAGCGGCAATTGATCCCCTCTGTCCTCTCTCCCAGTAAGAGCACAGAATATCTATAAGTATGATACGACCGTACGATTATGATTGGCATAACTCAAATCTTATCTTCGACTACCATACACCTGTTGATAACCCGATTAAAACATAGTTGCAAATAATCTAAAGATACCTACACTATTGAAATAGAATTTTACGTAAGTAGATTTTAATTATGCTTACACCTTACCGTACCTTAGTTATTATTCCCTTTTAATAAAATTATAGATGTCAAACAAAAAAAGCTATATTTGGGTACCTATACAAGGGTCATCATAATCATCATCTCAGCCAAAAGACATCCACTGCTGTTACAGTAGACGTATTTCGTAATAATTTATAATTAAATTAATTAATATAATGTTTGATTAGGTTTGTTGAAGCGAGGCTTTAATCCTTATCAATAATGTCTAATTATGCACGTGGTCTACATATTTTGATAAACTTATCTAGAGCTAATAATTTATTAATAAAAAATCACCTTGCCTATCTCATATTATGTTCTAATCACGGTACCTATACTAAATATAATACAAGAGGGTAAAATGGCTTACTTAAATTCTCTTTTCAATTTAGGCACATAAGGCTCAAACCAATATTTTATATTAACATCTTATTCACAGATACAATGGTATATATTTTTTTGTTTAAAAACCTCATTTATATCAGCTACTTAAGGTATTCATTGATAATATTTCCAATACAATAATCATACATAACGTCAGCAATTTTGTTAAAGAAACGTAACGATGGCCTGCATTATTATATCAACATGTACGTGCACGACAAACGAATACAATGCCTATAAATAATCCAAGATAACGTTTATAGCATGATATTTATGATAAAAGTAGCTGCAATTAAAAATAACATTAGTGTTTAAGTGCATAAAGTCACAATTAACTAAAAACTCGAATATCGGTCAATGTATTTGCGTACAGCTTCGTTAGCAAAGATTATATTTAGCGGAATGGTCAATCGCCATTGCAGCATTGCTAACGCTACACTAGCTTTCAGTCAAGGATTGTCCCGTTGAAATGCGAATTGTTGTTAATTTTAAAGTTGTATGTATTTATTTAGAGAAACGATAGATAGATTGGTTGAAAACGATGGCGAAAAAATCCAATATGCAGTCTTTCTATTTGTTAATAGTGATCCAAACCTTAGGAGTGACAGAGTAAAAAACATTAAAACATCCAACCTTTCATATATCAAAAATTACCTAATATATATTCCTAATAATAGACGACTCCTGTGGTGCAAAATAGTATAGTAATGACTTATATAATACATTCATTGTACTATGTACATATGTCACTATTCATCTATTTTGGTCAACGAGAGTTTTGATTTTTTGTGTGTATGTTTTTTTGTTTGTTACGATTTAATTCAAAACTTACTCGACCGATTTTAAATATTCTTTTACCATTAAAAAGCTACATTATCAGCGGGTAACATAGCCTAAACTAAACTAAATAGACGACGTAATCAACGTGCTGCTAGTAGTAAATAAAATTTAAAAGTTGACCATATATCCCGGATTTACCCTAAAGGATTTAAATAAATTAATTCACGAACAAAAGCACCAACGCCTGCCAACGGTTACTAAGCTAATTATTATGTGCGTAGTAATAGGCAAGTAGTGCATAGCTAATTACGATTTGATCGTCCAAATAGGTTAAAAGGTATATTTAATGAATTGCCAGAGTTATGTGCAGATGCGACCTGTTTAGTTTAGAACGTATTTAATTTTTTTGAATTAAAGTCATCAAAATAATTAAGTAGGTATTTTTTTTTACTTTCTTTTATTATTTTTTTCGTAAATATGACTGGGCTGCTGGGCTCCGACTGCTAACCCGGAGGTTGTAGGTTAGATTTCTATCCAGGACAAATCAGTCAATCAATTCAAATGAGATAACCTTTGTGAGATAAGGAGGTTGCCATAGAACAGGCTGTGCCTAGTTTGGGGTCAGTTGGCCGCTTGTAAGTTGTCCCACAATATTATTAGCTAGTATAAAATGTTTCTTTCGCTAACGGATTATATCCGATACGTACAGACCTATACCTAAGTTTTAAGTAAGTAAGTAGTCTAATTAGTTCATATTATAAACACGACCGTCTTCAATATAAACCAGATCAAATTTTATCGGATGTGATATAACTTGGGTCAAGCGAGTTAGGCCCCGCGCAAACAACTGGTTTTAGGCTGCTATTATTGTATGTTGATTTTGTGTATATTTTGTAAAATCGATAAATAAAAAAATAAATAAATAAACGGGCCACCGACCACAACCACTAGTGGTTTTACTCGCGCCACGTCCTTTGGTAGCACGCAAACAAAGGTGGTTGGTTGGTGGCCGCCACCGTTTGTTTCTCTCTACTGCTGTCAGTCGCGAGTCCATACAAATTGTATGAAAAATCTTGTACTTAAACTGTTTTTTTAGCTACCAGTGGCCGCCACTGGTGGCTCGTTTGCACTGAGCCTTAGATGCAAACGAATATGTTTTATAACCTCCATTCATTTATCTGTCCATTCAGTCCCCTTTTGACCTTGCACTACTCAGAAACAAACGACATCGTAAATTATGAAGATTTGTACTTTACTTACATACTAGCATCTGGCTTCTCATATGTAGGTATATTTTCAAGACAAAAAATGCAATACCTATGTTTAGTACGCTATTTAACTTATTTATCATATTTTTCTTATGGCAGTTACTCACTAAACTTTTTGTTTCATTTTAATATGCTTTGCAGCCTATATGAGTATGTCCTGCACAGGTCTCCTTTTTTCTATCAGGAGAGCAGAGGGATTTTAGGCCTTTATCCTCACTCGCTGGCCCAATGCGGGTTGGTGGATCAGAAATGAGGTATACTTTCCGCCAGCGGCTGCAATCTTACAATCATACGGGAACAGTGTATTTATTTCGTCATTAAAACCGTGATCTCTGTGCCAAATTTCATCTAGATACGTTCAGCCGTTTTGCGTGATTGCGTAACAAACTTTTATTAATCCAAACTTTCCAAATTGTTATATTTTTTTATATAATAGTATAGTTAAACCTATTTATAATATAATATTCGTATTAACATTATTTGTATATTATGTATAATTGAACCTATTGACTGCCTTGACTGGCCCGTAGCACAAACTTCATGATATCTCTCAGTTTGTAGCGGTATTCTGAAGTGGTTCGATCTTTTGTATTGGATCATTATCAGAAATGACTTGATAAATTTTAGGTTTGTACGTAACGGTACTACTTATTACTTACTTAGATTTTTTCTAGTATTATCTACTTACCTAATAGACTTTCATTTACAGTTATTCGGTCGTTTCTGTCTTTTTGCGTCGCGTTGTGTACAATTACTTCACATTCAAAATCCGTAAAATTCTAATCAAGAGATAAACCCGTCCAATTAGAATTTGTGCAATATTGTGCAAAAATTAGTTGTGTCAAGAATTAATTCTTGTTAGAATTTAATTTTAAATACCTGTCAAACTTGGCACTTAAAAAATAATTTAAATATGTAGGCTAACGTAACATTATGAGCAGTTTTGCTGATCATAATCGCGAGAAAGAAACACGTGCCATTTATATCCTACATCCGCTTACATAGCAGTGTAAACAAGTATTGTGATATCATTTCTTCCTCTTATATGTAATCAGCTGTCTCACATACATACGCAATCAGTAGTATCGTGAAAATATTCTAAGTTTAATCTATCTTTATCATCCGTCATCCAATTGCTTTTCATTAGAATCATGCTTTCCGTTCAGTTCTACCATTTCAGCGGTATTTTTAAGTGCTTTTGGTCTATACGCACCAGGTCCAATTAACGAAAGACCTACCGGCAGAAACATTAGTCCATTGAATAGCCCAAACAAAATTACCAATAAAAATATTTTGAAAAACGATTGGAAAGTATACGCTTTGGACATACTTAAAAGGGATAATGAAATAAAAGTTGACCCTCCGCCCAATAATACTGCAGTTCCTATAGACGTCACAGTTTTATAGGCTCTTTCTGAATTGGTTCCTTCTTTTATCGTTAAGAATGTGTGACCGACATGAGCTGCATAGTCCACGCATAAACCTGTAGCGAGCTCTAGACCTATACAACACACTATATCCACTGACATACCCCATCTTTGCATGCATCCTAAAACATTAATTATTGTCAATAGCACACAAAGAAATATCCACAGACACATTTGAAGATTTGTTATCAAAATAACCGTACATGCCATGACACACAATAGTGCCAACTCTATATTCCTTTCTACTTCGACTGAAATTATTTCATCTGTCACCCAATTCGCGAAAACCTTTGACCAGACACTTCGATAGCCATCCCCACTGGTAATGTTTGTAGACTTCACGATATCTCTTACACGATTCATTGCAGGTATGTATTTATTAGGACCACTAAATCTCATGAATTTAAATGACATTGTAGATGCTAATATTTCCGTCGCTGGATTACCACACGTAAAATTCTTTGCAAATTTAAGGTTTACTTGATATCTACCTCCAATCGGGCTGTATAAAAATCTAGATAAATAACTATTGAACTCAGAATCGAGTATCCCTGAGGAGTTTTTAAACAAATCTTTATTAAAATTTTGTAAAACATATTGATGAAAGACTTCAACCCACGAACTTACATCTTTTACATTAACTTCTTTCTTCAAATCCTGTATCATGTCATTTAATTGTACTAGTTCGTTATTGTAATCCATTTTACCCAGAAATACCATAGCCATATTCCCTTCATCGGGATAATAATAATCCTGAGCATTCAAAAAATCTTTATAATATGTATCATCGGGTATAAACCATTTTGGATCAAACCTTTGTTCAAGGTGAAGGATGGCCTGAATACTGAATCCAGTTATAATAAGTGTAAAAAGAATAACTACAGTTTTACCGGGAATAGTAAACACAACATGTTTATAAAAGTTTGCCAATAAATTCTGAAAAATAGTTTTATCTGTAGCCAATTTAATTTCTCTTTTGTGCTTATAACAAAACAATACACCATTTCTGTTATCATTGATTCTTTTAATATCAAGCGTAAATACTGCAACGTAAAATGTGACAGAGTAAATGAATATGAAAAATACGCCTACAGCAGCGTATATACAAAATGATTTCAATGAAGGTAATATCGTTATAGCACCAACAAGTAAGGCCACTATGTCAGTAAACGAAGTAATGACGATAGACACGCCAGCATGTTTTAGCATTAAACCTACTTTCACTGGTAAACTTTTTTGTAATGCTGAATCTGGTAGATTCTCCCAACAGGCACTCATTACGAACATATCATCTATACCAAGACCCATAAGCAGAAACGGTAGTGAAGAATGGACTGGACCAAATGGTATGCCAAGGATAGAACACCATGCTACAGCGCTAGCATACGCTAGCCCTACACACAACAGTCCTACACTGCCTAACGTATACCTAATTTGTAACCAGTTAAATCGCGACAGTGCAAACTGTATGTACACAAACATCAAAGCAATGCCAATGAATAGTTTATCTATGTCATCAAACATTGCTTTACCACTTATATCGGCAAAACTTCTACCAGCTTCATAAAACATTTGAATTCCTGTTAAGTTATGAGATATTGATGACATTATGTTTAAAAATTCATTCTCCCACATGGCTAGCGGAATAGACACCCATTCTTCAGTCCCTACTAAATTACCTATTTCATTTAAATCAACACTACTCATATTCACTTGAGTATACCATGTTAACTGGACTGATCTAGCAGACACTACATGTCCATGTTCATTATATTTAACTTCGCCAAGGAGTTGCAAGTAATCGGCAGGGTGACCAGTAGTTGGATTTGTTTTTACTTTATTGACTTTGTCTATAATTTCCTGTTTAGTTGTTAAACTTATATCTACCAGATTATTCTTCCACAAGTCCAATATGTTATACTGAAGGCACGTAAATTGAAAGCTATCTAAGAAGTCACAGTAAAACTCATCATTAACCCAAAGTGTTGGGTCTGAATAATCACTGGCACTGCTAACACTTTTATTAGAGTTGCTTTTATCACTATTTACAGAATCCAAAGACCGTTTTTTTCTTGAACTATAAAAATTAACCACAGGAACTTTGAAACACAAGTCTTTAAGTGAGTAATCTTCATCTTGATAATTCACTTTTATATTCTTAATTCTGCTACTTATGTTGTGTACTACAAGGAGTATATCTGGGTCCAGTACATTGTCCGCTGTTATTATTACTCTCTGCAGTCTAAAGCCAGTACCAAATTTATCTATGTACCAGTTTGTGTCATGAAAAAAGTCCGAGTCTGGTGGCACCCATAAGTTCATAGGATTCTTCTCTATGTGAAATTTTAATAGTCCCACACAACTCAGTAATACAAAACTGAGAGTTAATACAACAGTCTTCCATGGATGCCTTGCCACAAGCACACCGAGGTTGAAGAAGAATCCTTCAACCAGATGGACAGATTTTGATGATATTGATTCCCATAGGTCTTGGGGAGATTTTACACCTTTATTTTTCGACATGTTTTTGAATAATCACCACAGTCTATCACTGTTATATTTTTTCTTAATTGCTTATCATGGCCGTTGTCAGAAAAATCACTGATAAGTTCACAAATAATGATATCATTGTAAATAAATACAGACGCGTATTATTTAATCGCTGTGATCGCGTTGAGTGAGCTAATCCGGCTGAACACGCGGCGGCCGTCGCTCACGCTCGGCACTCGACTGACTGTCGTCTGATATATTTATCTGCAGCTACGTCGAGATCGAGACGCAATTATTCAATTTTTTCACTTGATAATACATAACTACTACTGGTCACAAAAATGTGGCCTGTACGTAGATACCTACCTAACGAGCATAACGTGGCATTCGAAGTATCTGAACTATACTACTTATATAGTGAAAAAAAAACTTTATAGTCCTAATCGATAAGACCAATAATGCTAGGTTTAAATTAATATTTTGAGACGTTGGTTCTATGGCATTAGCTTGTGCTTAAGTTTACGGTTTTTGTTGCCGATTTGATCGATATCACAGCGTGACTTCTCGCCTAAATGGGTCTGCCCGACTAGGAAACTGCCGACTGCTCGACTTGGTCTGCCCGGCCGCAGCCATAAATGACGCTACCATTTCCGAGTCGGGCTAAGTATTATTAGTATTAATATAGATAAGTGTAACCACAAATAAATAAAACGAGTTAAAGTTACTTACTAAATCACGTCAAAGGAAAGTGATTGACTATGAGGGAGGGTGTAATTCAAAGCCCCAGCTGCAGGCATTTCCGGATTATATAAATACCAGACTAATAGCAATGACACTCATAAATAACATTGCTGTGATAATATGTGTAGGCGTACCCGATGTAGTGTGATGCCTTTGATTTGTAAACTGTATCACGTAGATAAGATTTAATGTTATTTTATTTACCTACCAATAGACTTTTAAAATCTGACATATAAAAAACTAAAGCTTTTTACGCCGTTTAATTACCACCCGCCAACCATCAGCTTGGCGGTGGATTTTGTTTTTCGTTTCATATCGTATTAGTAATACCTACTATTGAATATTTTAGCTTAGCTACTAAATACTACTAAAACACTATAAAATAATAGAGCAAGTTTCATTCGATTTCATGACTTCCCACCCGCCATTCTGACGAACACGATTTTTAGAGATAAATTGCTGTTCAAGTAATGGATTCAATTTTGGGCACTCGACCCAAAAGAACTATTCGAATAGGTTCACATTTTATTTGTTCAAGTTATGGGTGTAGGTAAGTTGAACACTTAAATAATTTTATAACAAAAAGAGTAAAAAAAGAAAGCAGAAGAAATAGTAAGCAGAAAAATTCAACGATAGCAAAAGAAAGCAGAAAAAGCAAATAGTCTTTTAATAATAAATAAAATGTAAACATGACTTCATTTTTATTGTAGGTACCAATGTTAGTTCAACTATTGGGTGCAAAGTGTTCATAAATAAGGTTCATTGTTTAACAATAGGGGAAAACCATTTTTTTTTTGTAAAAAAAGACCAATAAGAAGATTTTGAAATTTATTTTTAAGCTATTGCATAGTTTCTATCGCGGGCCTTGGGCGTGGAAACCGAATCCAGAAATTCCGTAACAAAAATAATAAACAAAACACCCTTCTTTAGTCTTCTTTTATTTAGTACAATCTTGATCTTGATCAAGAAAATTTAGCAAGTGTCAATGTCAATACTTGTATATTAGAAATAAAGCGACTCAAAACACAGTCATGGTTATTGCAATTTCTGCATGATACTTAATCAAAATGGTGTTTCTATAGATCTATGTTAGCTAGTTAGATAGATCTATAAAAACACACCAGAGTAGTTAGACAGATAGTACTGGTGGATGGCATTAAATCTACTAAAGGATAAAAGGAGATAAGGACCCCGAAGAAGATCTAACAAATAGTTTTTTTTCTCTACCACAGGTTTTAAATTGATCTTGCACCGATAGCGGTAGCGAATCAAGTAGGTTCTTTTTGTAGGTGAAACGTGACGTTATTAATTTTTTTTAACCAGCTAGATACAAAAACTTAAGTTTTTCCTTAGTTATTCATTGTATTTACCTATTGTTACAACATTAATTGTTTAAAATTGTTTTCTTTTTATAAGTTTATAAATGCAATACTTATAATAGTCTTGTATTTATTTGTAAACTTGTTTTTGTTAAAACTATTAACTAAAATACCTAATATTAGTTTCGTTATTTGTAGTTCCATAAGTCTGTTTTTTTTAAAGCTTTGCTTGTCTTGTATAATTAAGAGCGCACCTTTTTGTTCCAATGTTATTGTATAATGCATGCCGTGGCAGCCTTTAATTAAGGCAACACTTTATCATGAATCTCCTACCCTGTATTGTTTGAATGTTTATATGCTATGCTTTGTTGATTGTCCTTAAAAAAACAAGATAAAAGAGGGCTATCCACAGATATAGATACACATATCTATCTGTCTCCTTAGTACCTTCTTAAGCCCATAACATTTCACTAATTCACCCATGTGCACTTGCATGTGCTCCACTTCACAGGTAACGAAAGCTGTATTATTATAGTCTATGGTCAGACGTCTTATATATTTTCTGTTTCTGTCGAAATTAGACAGCTAAAAGGGTGCGACGGAATGTCATATCTGTCAAATACTGTCAATTGACGGAAGATGCGTGCTCTGAACAGTTTGTAAACATAATATATTATGTTACTTTGGGATTTATAGTCCTTAGATATCAAATATCATAAGATATTAAAACTTATATGCATATAACAAGTTTATTCATCTGTAAAAATGTGGACTACAAAAACATTTTTGACGAAAACAAAACGCGGCAATATCCTAAAAGTAAGGTTATGCTCAATAAAGTTGATATTATACCTATATAGGAAAATTAAAATCTAAATATATATCTTTGCTCTGCAGGTCGTGAGAGAACATTACCTGCGTGATGATCTGTTGTGTGGGTCTGCTGCTTGTAACGTATGCCTTCAAATAGAAGCTGATATGGTGTTGGATAGTAAAGTGGAGTCTATTTGCGCTTTGTTCGACTATCCTCACTATTTGGTACTTGATACCAATGTAATATTACATCAGATAGATGTATTGGAAGAAGATGCTTTGACCAACGTAATAATACTTCAGACGGTTTTAGAAGAAGTGAAACATCAGAATACTGCAATTTTCCAAAGGCTGTTGGAAATTATTGGCAATAAAAAAAGGAAGTTTTATTCATTTGTCAATGAACATCATAAGTAAGTAATAATAATATTTCGTGATAACTTGCTATTTATGGCTATTTACTCCCAAACTAGACAGAGCCTGTACAATGGCAACCAGACAGCTGGTAAACATCCTACTAATATTATAAATGCGAAAGTTTGTAAGAATGGATGGATGGATGTTTGTTACTCTTTCACGTAAAAACTACTGAACGGATGTGGATAAGTTTAGCACAGAGATAGATTATAGTCTGGAATAACACATAGGCTACTTTTTACAGCGATAACTGACATCGACGCGGGTGGAGCCACGGGCAACAGCTAGTACATACCTGTTGGATTAGGATGATATTTTTGGTTCAGGCTCATGACTAAATTGTGACACTTTAAATTTCTAAACAATTGTGGTTGCAGCTATGTTTATTATTATAAACCGTAATGGTTACCATGGTTATGGTTAATAATAATAGGTCGCTATTAATGTCATATATATATTATGTACCACTGCTGGACACAGGTCTCCGTACCTCTAATTGCACATTTAGGGCTTAATCCACACATGTTAGCTAAATGCGGGTTGTTTGAATAGAGTCTTTAGAATTTCATCTAAGAAGTGTACAGGGCCGGACCTAGGGGTGTCGGGAGGGTGCAGTCGCCCCGGGCAACAAAGACTGGCGGCAGTCACTAGACTCACCTAGCCTAGCTGTTTTTTATTGCGAAAAGAATGACAACAATGTACTTAGTTAGTTAGTTTGACGGGGCGTTATCCGCACTTGGCCGCTCAAGTGGGCCTTTGTACGTGAACAATGTACTTAAATATTATTTGTCAGGTAATTTTGCCTAGGGAACGACAAACTCGCAGTCTGCTTCCCCTTTTTGAAAACCTAGAACTGGCACTGGAAGTGTATAAGTTAAATATAAACACATTCTAATATAAATTACAGGGATACCTATGTAGAAAGAAAGCCTGGTGAAAAACAAAATGATCGTAATGACAGAGCAATTAGGCAAGCAACATCCTGGTACGAGTCTCATCTAGGTATCAACAGTATAGTTGATCAGGCCATCAAGATTGTGCTGCTCACTGATGATGAGAACAATCGGAAACAAGCACAAGAAGAGGGAATTGTCTGTTGCTCAGGTAAAACACCTATCTGCCCTCCGCTAGCTATAGTTGTAATCGTAATATCGTGGGATAACTCACACACGGCCATCTGGTCTGATGATGAGATCTTGTACTATGGTTACCAGACAGCTGGTATACATACTTATATACATCTATGATGATTTGGAAAGTGTTGAACTTCCTCATTCTGCTTTTATCTGGCATTGTTATAATGGCCTGATGAGTGGTTTACTATATCTTTTTTGTTGGTTGTAGCTAGTTGTAGAATATATGTATCTCTAGTTCTCATATAAAAGAAATATTTTTCAGGTTAAATTTATTTTTATACCACAGCACAATTATTACAAGTTTTAGTATTGCTAGCGATCATCGCCTCTAGTGATCATCAGTTATGCCATATGCTTGTTAGATAGATAGAGTCCATTGCGCATGTGGTCTAGTGTTTATAATGGTGGCCTTGCCCTTAACACTGCGCTGAGAGTTGTGGGACAAAACTGTGTCATCCATAAATGTTTGTTCTTAGACTCAGTCTACTTTGTGTCAGTGAGTTTTATATTTCTTAAGAACTCCGCGATACAGGACTTATTCCCTTGGACTTGTGTTGTCTTTTTAATAATATAATGCTATATGTATAAAAACTAGAAGATCCAACAGAGTTGTCCTGCAGAGCCACCTACTGGTCCAATTGTAAATCTAAACTATCCAGGGATGGACTGACAAAATTTCCAGTGACATACATATAGAAGAATAATATATCTATATGGGTGTAAATAAAACATTCAAAGTATTTTTCTTTCCTTTACAGTAAAAGACTACATTGTAAATGTGAATGGCTTTGTTGGCCTTTCTGATAAGTTGTCTAAAAATGTTATACCAGAGAGTTGTTCCAAAGATGCCTTATATCCTGCCCACTTGACTCCAACCCAGGTTCATGCAGGCATCAGAAATGGGAAACTTCATCAAGGTACTTTTCGTGCCAGCCGTGATAATTTTTTGGAAGGCACTACTAATGTTACTGGATATGATAAACCTGTAAGTATTACCATTTATTTATTTAATTAATAAGGGTATAATAATGTGACAAAATCAATACTTATATTACTGTTTTATTTTTATACTGCCAAGGAGGCAAACAAGCATACGGCCCGCCTGATGGTAAGCAGTTACCGTAGCCTATGTACGCTTGCAACACCAGGGGTATCACTCGCGCGTTGCCGACCCTTTAGAAACCAACTCTGATAGTTAGTTTGTTTATTACCCTTTTAGGACTTAACAGTTAAACGCATCTTAATTAAATTTTTAGGAGTTAATTAGTTAGGAGATACAAGGTATCCTGAGTAAGGACATAGGGTACTTTTTACTGCGATAATGCGAGTGTGGCCAGCTCGTTGATATATAAAAATAATAGCTAAAATAATTATTAATATCGTTTTAAGTTTGTAAAAGGAAACATACGAAATTCTGACCTCGATAATTTTACATAGGAACAATCTGGTTGGAGCGCTTTTGTCTCTTTAATTCGGGATTGTTTGAAAGTTTGAACCAGTGATATATGTATAAGGAAAGATAAGCTACCTTCATACTGAGCGGCGTTCAGTTTCGTTACCATGTTTTAGTGTTAGTTGCTTATAGATTTCAAGTATAAATGCATTAGATAATACGAAACGTAATGATACAGACAGAGACAGTGATAGATGAAGAAGTTACGGCTGAGGCAACAGTTTCCGCGCGCTAGTGTGATCTTTGATACTATAATATAATATCATTGGTTTGAACAAGAAGAATGGAAAAAATAAGCATGTGTGGATCTAAGCAGTTGGCATACCATAGTCTCTGCCAACCCCAATGGGAGGCGGGCGTGATGATATGTGTGTATGTGTGAACAGCAATATATTTGTTAAATAACTTTTGTTATTTGTTATAAATCAAGCACCTAAAATCTCGACAGTATATGTGATACACCACTGCTAACCCACTTAAGGAAAAAGCGTGATGATGATCCAAGGTTATACTTATTTTTCATTTAAACAGATTTTGCTACAAGGTCACATTGGTATAAACAGAGCTGTGGATGGCGATCTCGTGGCCATAGAAGTTTTCCCTGAAGAGGAATGGAGAAGACCAAGTGACATAGTTCTAGAAGATAAAGCAGATGATCCCGGTGATCGTCTAGAAGAAGAAGCGGTACTGATTAATTCAGCTAAACCTAGAGATAAGAGTGATGATGAAATCACACCAACAGGCAAAGTTGTTGGGATTATTAGAAGAAAATGGAGACAGTATTGTGGTATACTGTTGCCAAGTAAATTGCCAGGTATAGTTGTAGTCAATTTTGTTATTAATGGTTATAATCGCGTGCATCAGACGTTTGACTTGACAACTCCAGCTTCGTAACTTGGAAAATGGGTGCACGCGATTATCTCCCTATGATTCTCCATCCAGGATAGCCCATCCTGGATGGAGTATCTTGAGAATGAGCACTGGAGACCTGTACTCGCACACAAGAACACAACTACAACGCTGTGTGTACGTATTTGGCTGTGGTCGTCTGTACGGTGAAGGCTCGCTAGTATAGTACCTCCACTTACAAATGAAATAAATATTTCCCTTGCTAACAATTATCCCATGGTATTATTTCTAGGTGCAACCCGCCATTTGTTCACTCCAGCGGAGAAGTGCATCCCACGTGTACGCATAGAGACACGTCAGAGCGACGTGCTCGCGACACAACGTATACTGGTCGCGCTCGACTCCTGGCCTAGGAACAGTCGGTATCCGCTTGGACACTTTGTGAGAGCGCTCGGACGTATAGGTACGTTTATAATACTTGAGTATAAAAGTTAAGGAAAAAAAGATGCACCTGTGTTTGTGCACACAATTGTGCACTATAATATCTTTCACAAAGATGCCTAGTCTTTGTCAAGATTAGCCTCCCAGACTGAAATTCGATTAGGACATTATGGATCCTATAAAACCTAATTTTATGAAGGAAGGAGTAAAGGCAGGAACAACCGATGAAACGCCATGCGTGTTGAGTCAAATCATATCGTTTTTCTATGAGCAGAATTAGGCTGCGTTTCTACCAGAGATAGTAGGTACGAGGTTGCGTAAAGAGAGATGTGTTTGTTAAAAGCCAATAGAATCGGTTCATTAATCTAGCGCTGATTCTACTGGTTCTTAACGCTTCTGGCGTCTCTCCTAGACGTAAAAAGCGACAAATAAATTCAAACTCTGGAGTAGGAGCTCGGACGGCACAATCGGTATCACACTGGGCCGGAACCCGAGAGGCACAAATTCGAACCCTGCTCCGGGCTTAACTATTTCCATATTGCTTTAAATATTTAAATGTATAGCAAAAATGCTAAAAATATTTAAAAAAATCACATCTCTCGCACATGCCTAGTAGAAACGCAGTCTAACACTATTAACACTTCACGCAATGAATTGCACAATTAAATTAACGCGTGACGTCACATTGTGTCGCATCTTGTTTCAACAGTAACTATGTTCGTCTTCACTATAATAATAATTATAATGAACGTTATTGCAGGTGACAAAAACGCTGAAAATGAAGTGATATTGTTAGAGCACGATGTACCTCATGCTCGGTTCAGTGAGGCTGTACTCGCTTGCTTGCCACCTGACGACTGGACTATACCTAAGGAGGTAACACTTGACACCCATTTATATACTGCTAGATTTTATACTACTTAGGTGGCAAAAAAGCATCCGGCCCGCCTGATGGTAAGCAGTTATCGTAGCCTATAAACGCTTAAAATACCAAAGGTATCACTTGCGTGTTGTCTTCTGAAAAATGAACACTCCCTTGTTATAGGCAAGAGGTGTTCATTTTTCGGTAGGCAACACGAAAATAGTGAAATTTCGTGGGTAACACGAAAGTATTCTCTTCTGGGGCACAAACAATCTACTAATATTATAAATGATAATGTTTGGATGTATAAATCTTTTGTCACTGAATCTAGCTAAAACAGCTGAATGAGAGTGTTTGTGGACTCAGGTGGACCTTTGTGCGTGAGTTCCTTATGGTTATTCCATCTAACTGAAGTTCTGCCAGAAAGCCAGCAGGCGGCCAAGGTAGCCGTAGGCTTCTGGTGGTGGTTGCTACAGAGATAAATTATAGTCTAGATAAGTAACTTTTATCTCGAATAAAAAAACTGTTTCCGTGGGATTGTACGGTGGGCAACGGAAATAGCTGTACAGCGCCGCTATATGAAGATTAGTTCTTTAGGAAAACCAACCTATGAATTTGTGTGAAATATATTATTTTCTGTAGGTTTAGTTTAATTGTACACTGTTACCAAATTCCACAGAAATATGTATATACAATGGTTTTCTTAAAAAACTAATCTTTATATTGTGGCCGAATATGTAGGATACTAGTAAACAATACATTAAAGAAAACCATTCAACATCTATAATAAAATTATCCACAGGAAATAAAGAAACGAGTAGATCTACGCACCGAATGTATATGTTCTGTCGACCCCCCTGGCTGTACCGATATCGACGATGCTTTACACGCGAAGCCTATACCGGGCACTACAGAGAATGGACTTAAGAAGTACCAAGTGGGCGTCCATATTGCTGACGTCACATACTTCGTACGACCCAACACTGCTCTCGATAAGGAGGCTGCTAATAGAAGTACTACTGTGTACCTCGTTGATAGAAGAATTGATATGGTGCCAGGTATAGAAAAAAAAACATTTATGTTACTTATAAAGCAACGTTGAAGCGTCGTGTGATTTAGGTTCCGGCCCAGCGCACTGCCAATTATTCTAATCGGGACCCTACTTCTGAGTTTGAATTTGTCCACCATTCGTCATTTAACCGGTAGTCCTTACGGGTCTATAGTATACGTACAACATCTTCCATTACATTATTTTATTAAATTTTTTTAGCATTTTCGTGACCTCTGACCATGTTAGATTGACTAAACTTGTATAAATTTAGCTTTTTTTTTCTGCCCTAATATATTAAATATTGTTAAGTATTTATTATAAGAGTTTGTTTGTTTGGTTGAACGCGCTAATCTCAGAAAGTACTGGTTAGATGAGAAAAAATATTTTTTTGTTGAATAGTGCATTTATCCAGGAAGGCTATATATAGGCTATATAACATCACGCTATGATCAATAGGAGCGGAGCAGTGGTGAAATATGTTGCAAAATCGGGGAATATATTCCAAATTACCACGCGGACGAAGTCGCGGGCGACACCTAGTATATATATATATATATATTTTTAACGCATTTTTCTTTTCAGATCTGCTGAGTTCCAATTTATGTTCATTGCGAGGTGGTGAGGAGCGCTTAGCATTCTCTTGTGTCTGGGAAATTGACGAAAATGCTAATGTGTTGACTACTAAGTTCCACAAGAGCGTTATTAAAGTATGTAGACCAGTCTAATTAATATCCTGAATAATGTAAATCGTGAATCCTGAACTCTAAGGTCCGGCAACACGCAAGTTATATCTATGGTATTGCAAAAGTCCATAGGCTATGGTTACTGCTTACCATCAAGGCGGATCATATACTTGTTTGCCACATAAGTGGTGTAAAAAATTAAGCCTAATTCGTCAAAGCTTTTGTAGCATTACGCGCACGTACACGTGCACGTAGCGCCCTCTACAGTGCGGATAGAAATGAAATAAAATAAAATGAAAAATTATTTATTCTCCATAAGAGGGCAAAGTTACACATTAATTATGTAAATACAATAGGTAAATAACATTACATTTTTACAAAATAGTCTTTACAAAATAGCATTTTTTTTTTACATTTAGTTTTTGTGTATGCAGGTGCCCTCAGGCACGTAATGTATTGAACGAGTAAGTGTCGAAAACTAACGTCAACGCAACACGTGACCATGCAGCGTGCCATGTCTGCGCTACTCAACTGTCAAAAGAACGGATATGCCCGTGTGTTTGAATCGCGGCTTATTAGGTCATTTAAATTACAAAATTTGTGCAGGACAATTTTCTTGCATCTCTATTTGTCTTGGCAAGTTAGACAATGACAGCAAGAGAATCGCCTTTTTTTTGTCCGTTAATTGTATATTAATAAAATTCCACGCGGCACAAAACAATTTTCGTTGTTGATAAACAATGTCTACAACGAAAATTGTTTAAAAGAAATCTGTTGTCAAAATTTGACGGGTTGATTGATAATGCGAATTAACATGTTTTATTCTATATTCATTCAACAGTCAACTGCAGCGATGACTTACGAGGAAGCTCAAATAGCGATAGACGATAGTACACGTGATGACGCAACAGTATCATCCCTACGTATACTCAACATGCTCGCTAAGAAACTGAAGAAGAAACGTATGGACAACGGCGCGCTGCTGCTTGCCTCACCTGAGATTCGGTTTCAAGTAAGTATTGGTTTTTTAAGTAGTGGAAAACTATATTTATTTGTTAAGTAGGCATAGATATCTTGAGTGCTAAGGATACAGATAGCGTATTACCATGTAGTGCATCTATATAAATAAAAATAAAACCCCCCAAATGTATGTACGCGTGTAACTTCTGATCGACTGCACCAAGTTAGATAATACTTTTTTTTGTGTTTCTTATTGTCAGGACAAGGTTTGTATAAAAGAAAATTAAAAGAAAATGGCGGTACGAAGTTCGCCGGGTCAGCTAGTTTTAAATATTTATATAAAAGATAAATAATAAAGGAAGATAAAACACTAGCATAAGTGATGATTCTAATGGGCTGTACTTCCTAGTTTAAACGTCTCATTGTCTTGCGACTGAGCTCGCAATTAGAGTCGACAACATTCGGTATCGAATCAAACAATTCAGTGTAGTCGTTTAAAGCAGTCAGTAACACAATTATTTTTCTTATCGTGTGGTTAGTGGCCAACCTGGAAACAGAGTTATTTAGATCGCCCATATTTAGACCTCTGTCGTGATCTAACGACCGATAACAGACGGGACCGATTTTTAACGTGCCCTCCGAAACACGGAAACGCTCAGATGAAATACCACGATGCGGTCACCCATCTATAGGGTTACCGTGTCCTTGGTAGCTTAACCCGCTGATCGTTTATCGAACAGCGAGTGCACCTAGCTATGAGCGCCGTAAGAAGAAGTAACACAATTGAATATTATACGAATATTATAAAGATATATTAACTAAATGAAAATCTATGTATTTTTAAATGTTCTATTAAACTTGTTTAGCCGTTATTTCTATCTTTATAATTTTCCAGGTAGACTCAGAAACCCACGATCCAATAGAAGTGCAATCGAAGAAGATAATGGACACGAACTCCATGGTGGAGGAGTTCATGTTGTTGGCCAACACGAGCGTGGCGCAGAAGCTCGCGGGGGAGTTCCCGCAGTGCGCCATGCTGCGGAGGCACCCCGCGCCGCCGCCCGCTAACTTCGCGACCTTCCTCAAGGCGGCGAAACAACAGGTGCCTCATTACTACAGTATCAAGCAAATTATAAAAACATTTATTTGAACGGATAAAAACAACAAATAGGCACTAAATTATATGGAACGCAAAAGTTAAAAAGTTATCCTGAGTGTTTCCTGTCAAAATGTTTATTTTTTAAAAGACCACTCCTTCACCAGGGATCAATCTCTATGTCACGGGGGACTTTACAAACATACAATTCATGGACACAAATTACACCCAGACTCGAAACAAACTAACCGGCTTAGCTGTCAAGGTCACTAACCACTAGATCAACAGGCCCAGTCGTCAGAACGGGTTCTAATGTCAGCTTTGTGAACTCACAGTTACGTAAACCTATTAGCATGAATAAAATTGGTCGGCGCCGCAAGCTCGTAGTTCGCTCTATGTCCAGTGTAGCAACGGTGCACCCTCATTCGTCGTGCACATTAGTAAAACTTGCCTTCCAAATTGGAAGGCAAGTTTACTACTTCTATTAAAGTATGCTTTTTGTAAATTCCAGGGTTTCGAATTAGACGTGTCAACGAACAAATCCTTCTCCAAATCTTTAGACGAGGCTGTTATCCCGAACCGTCCGTTCTTCAACACCTTATTACGTATCATGGCAACCAGGTGTATGCAGCAGGCCGTCTACTTCTCCAGTGGGACTAAAACACAAGAGGAGTACTATCATTATGGACTTGCATGTCCTATTTATACGCATTTCACGTCGCCTATTCGACGGTAAGTTTTTTTTTATTTATCTGACGTATTTCTTGATCTAAAGAGTTATATAATTTTTACATAACATGGTGTGACGTTTGATATTTTAAGATATAACCAGGCCTGGTTCACTCCGTTGTTTAGGTATGAATCTACAAGTACCCGACCGGGCCATTTCTAGGTGAGTTATTCAGTTGAGTGTCGCGCGCCGGTCGCGTCGGTTCGCACGAACTAACGTAAGTACCTACCTACGATACGCACTCAAAGCCGTAATTCGATACCAATTCGTTTTCGCTTTTAAATAGTTTGAAGAAAATATTGCACCGTATTTGGCTCTTAAATAATGATAAGGACCCAGTCTCGTTTCTCAATATTCCAAAGGATATTGAAAGGTAAAAAAACACAAAAATATAATTTCTAGTAAACTAGTTGTAGTAGGATTTCGATATATAGACTATACAGCACAGTGCCGGTAGTGACGTATTATGTATTATCCCAATTAAGTAGGTACTTATTTAATTGGGTAAATATATTAGCCGCCTATCACTCAATCGTGTCCGTATAGTATAGTGAATAGTTTTAAATGTCAACTGGACAATTGGCTCTAAACGAACCAATGACAAACTATTATTTTTTCGAAAACATAATCGCGGGCGGAGCCGCGGGCAACAGCTAGTACCAGTAAAAATAATTTGTCCTATAATGGTTTGACCAGTGCTGTGATACGAGTACAGACACACACTGCTCGTCCTTAATTTAATAACTCTACTGTCGTCAGAAGAGAGAAGAGATACTCGATAGAAAGAGAGCCTTGTAGGTGAATAAAAATGTAGGTTGTTAGCGCTGTTGGAGCTGAATTGCGCTCTATTGTGCGCGAGCATAGTGCTTTTTGTTTAAACGATGTTTTGGAGTGAACCTTTTGTACCTGTACTATTAAGTATTCCGTGATATAACTTAATTTTTATAACTGTGCACTTACAACTGTCAAAATTATTAGGTTGGCATGATTGAATTCACCCGCCCCGCAGTTTCGTGCACTTTCGTGTCGTCTGCGCTATTTGAGTATCCATATCCACTCATTGTTATAATCAAAATGATTTTTATTCACCTTATTGTACATACCTATCAATCAAAATGATTATAATTTATCATTGTAATTTTGTGCTAATGCAATCAACATGGCTACATTGGGACATTGACAGCTGCACAGTTAGAAAAATCTGATTATAAAGATAAATGAAAATAATAGAAGATAATAAATGACGATCATTCGATGAGTTAATTAGCTAGAGATGGATCCAATCATTTTCATTTATCTTCAAATGTCAAACGTCTCACTACCCATGCTACCGTCTGTTCCGTTCGAGCAAATAGTAAAAGGTCGGCTCACGCGCGTACTTGTATTATTGTTCCATCGGACGTGATCTGTGACGTCACTTGGTTACTTGCGTTATCTGTTTGCGTTCCTTCCAGCTACGCGGACGTGATCGTGCACCGGCTGCTGGCGGCGTGCGTGGGCTGCGACGTGACGCACGCCGCGCTGCTGGACACGCGCGCCGCCAGCGCGCTCTGCGACAACCTCAACTACCGGCACCGCCAGGCGCAGTACGCGGGCAGGGCCTCCGTCGCGCTCAACACTCACGTATGTACACCTAAACATACCATACCACACATCGTGGTCGTAACCGAGTAACACTCATATTTCGTCACATAAAAAGTGTTATGTATTGAATTTGTCCTAAATCCGCATCATTGTTACTCAAAACTTTCCACCTATTTTACGTGTTTTCTTAGATACGGGGTTGTAAATATCGCATTTTTTTACACTGTTGCCAAAAATTCAGAATAAAAAGATCAGCAGCTGTCAGTCCATGTTTCATTTCACAAAAAAATAATCAATAGTTACAAATTATAGACATATTTTATTTACAGATTCTATTCAAAAATCGTGTTGAAATTGAAAAGGCAGTGGTGCTAGCGGTAAAACGGAACGCATTACAAGTTCTCATACCTAAATATGGGCTAGAGGGACCCCTGTATTTGCCCTCGGAAAAGTTCAGTTATAACGGAGAAGTAAGTAATTTGATGTGTGTGGCGTTCGTGTACGACGCCAAACAATTGTAAATTTATTTAAGTATCTGTGTCGTGCGTAACGAGAGTAGGGCGGAATAAACCTCCTATGACGATGTGCGTCGCTCGTCTTTATACTCGTATAAAGACTTAGTATACTAAGTGAATGTAGGTGCACGTCTACGTACACTGATGCCACCATCTATTTTTTTTTCACAATATTTTTCTGTTACTATGTATTTCTGTCTTATACAAGGTTCAATTTTACTTGCACTTATTTACATAATATGTAGATAATTTTAATAATAGATTGGGGGCTTCAAAATTTACAAGTAATTTTTCGACCAGTTCCTGGTATCCAATTGAAAAGAAATTTATCTTAGGTACTTATATTGGGTAATTTCGGTGACAATGCAATCGTATAGGAGCTGATCTGATAATGCAGTCGGAAGGTAGCCTTAGGAACTTCTCAACGAAACACAATAGCCCAGGCGTGATTGGGCTCGTTGGATTTGTCTTAACGAGTACTTATATTCCTAAGTATGAAAGCATGTGTATAAATTTTTATTTTTTATTTACAGGAACATTCCCAATCCTGCGGTGACGTAACGCTTAGGACATTTGACGAGTTGACAGTCCGTTTGAGTCTTGACAGCTCAAATTTACAGCACCGCAAGCTTGTCTTCCAACTAGTCAAGCCATTTGTTCCTGAATTTAGTTACGCTGTCGAAAATGAAAATAATATGGAGATAGACGAAGTAACTAATGAAACAAAGAAGAGAAAAGAAGAAGCAGTAAGTAAGAGTAGCAAAAAGAAATCGAAAAAGAAGTAGATAATAAAAATTTTGATGTATATTAGTGTAGTTTTATTTTAGAAGTAGTTTGATGGGCTAAGTAGTTATTACGTGGGTTGATAAATCTACTTAAAATTTGTCTACAGATTGGTACCCATTTTATTAAAACTAACACTCTGTGCCTGGAAAAGCATACAGTACGCACGCCTGTCCGGTCGTGTCGGATTGCCGTCAGATCCAACACGTCTGTCTCTCATAGTCCGCTATGAGAATGAAGGCATAGAGTGCACCTATTGTTGCGCACACACTTGTGCACTATAAATATCTCCGTTATGATTGGCCGCCGTGACCGATTTCGGTTAAAATCTGTTATCCTAAACTATGCACGATCTGTACTACAGCAACCAGACAACTGGTGAACGTACTTATATATTTCTTAATACACAAATATTTGCCCCGGGTGGTAATCCAACACAGCTCAAATATATTTAATCAGTACTAGGCTCCCAGTAAAGGAAAGGAGGTTATTCTTTCATGGTTTTCACTATATCTCTGTTATGTCAAGAAGTACTAGGCTAGAAGTAAGTCAAGGAGGTTATTCTTTCATGATTATCACAAAATATAAGTCAGAAGTACTAGGCTAGTAGTAAGTCAAGGAGGTTATTCTTTTATCACAAAATATAAGTCAGATCAAGGAGGTTATTCTTTTATCACAAAATATAAGACAGAAGTACTAGGCTAGTAGTAAGTCAAGGAGGTTATTCTTTCATGGTTTTCACTATATCTCTGTTATGTCAAGAAGTACTAGGCTAGCAGTAAGTCAAGGAGGTTATTCTTTTCTCACTATATATATATTAAGTCAAGAAGTACTAGACTAGCACTAAGTCAAGAAGGTTGTCCTTTTAAGATTGTCACTGCATCTAAAATCTAAACGTTAAGTCAATACGTACTAGGCTAAGAAAAGGAAATGAGGTTATAGTTTCATGGTTCTCACTATACCTAAAATATTTTAAGGTACCAGGCTGGCAGTAAAGGGAAGAGGGCTACTACGAGTATATAGACTAGAAAAAGAGTTTATGATTTCATAGTTCTCCCTAAATTAAAAGAATCATTAAATAAATCAGCACTTTTTTTTGTAACAATAAATTTATTTTTTTATAACACAATCACAGTTTAACATAAACATTCGATAACAACGCATATACGTAATTTGCATTAGGTACATATTGTATGTGTAAAGTAAGTACCTAGGTATATATAGATACAACACTTTTTAATTATAATATTTACTAGGTTTTTAACATCTTGTTCAGTTTTCTATCAAAAGTCGAAACAAGTGTCGTGATTTAAGATATTTTCTGTGGCCGTACCATGGCGTTTTTAGCGATTTGTATTTGATCTTAATTTGAGAATTTGTAACACATTATCAATTTTACTACCTACCATAAAGGTTGTCATTAATAGATCGAGAATAAATTGCATTAGGATTAGGACGTCCTGGTATGGCCTCTGCAATAGTCCGTACAATAATCTTTGGTAAGGCCTACTGTCTTCTAAATACTTTTGCTCAACAGTTTTATTTATCTTATAAATTAACGGCCAGCGCCACTCGGGATGATCCGGATAATAAGTATATATTGTCGGGCCCGATCTTGTTTGCTTTGCAATGTTTGCCTGGCTCGACCGAATGCGGGCCATAAGTGCCGGGCATTCCCGAAAGTCTTGTCACCACCAGCCCGTTACTGATCTACTATTAACATCCAAAATTTATCAGCTAATTATGAGTCATCTGTCTACGTAGTGGCGGTGGGCTGACTGCCGTCGTCGGTGGAGGTCGAAGCATATCTGCATCTACTTCATTATCCTCAACATTTTCTACCTCAGCACTTGAAATTTCTGGAGTAGTGATGATTTGTGGAATAGTTCCTGCAGCTAAATGTGCTTGAGCTGTTATCTTGGCTATTTCCTGGTCTATTTTACTGACCAACTGTTCGATGGCCCTCGGCCATCTGGTCGCTGGGATTGTGTGAAAAGGCACCAAGCGTGCGTCCGCCATGACAGCGAGTCTGACCGTGTCTGCGTACTGGATGACCGTTAATGACATACCTGAAATTAGAAGTATGAAGAGGCTTTATTTTGTTATAATTTTTTAGAGTATTGCGATTTTTCCCAAGTTGCGTTACTCTCAATTTTCTTTTCTTTTTTTTAATATAATACCCTTTCTAGGGAACAAGCTCTGTGTTCCTGTGGATTTTACAAACATAAAATTCAATGATACAAAATATCTACATGAAACCTGTACCTAATGAATATTTATGGATAACACAAAGTTCTGTTTTGTGCATCGATAAATGGTTAGGTAACTAGTCAGGTACTCAAGTAACTTAACCAACCGTGCAGTCATTTTTTTATTTAAAGTTAGTAATTGGTAAGTAAAGACACGCGATGAAGAAAATACTGACTGATATTAGCCTGCGAGGGTCGCCAGTACACGACGGCGTCGACCGTGTCGCCCCACAGCGTGCGGCGCGCGCGCGCGTGCGGCGGCGCGTCCAGCTGCGCGTACGCCAGCGCCACGCGCCGCGACGCCGCGTTCAGCAGCAGGCGCAGCAGCGCCGACGGCAGCGCGCGCGTCACGCCGCCGCCCCGCGCCGCGCACGCGCGCGCCCCGCCGGCCAGCGCGCGCTGCCGCGAGCACGCGCGCGCCACGGCCGCGTGCACGCGCCGCGGGGACGCGCCCAGCGACAGCGGGAGGCACACCATTCCTGACAATTATATTAACATCATTTTCCAATGCACTAAGCAACAGAAATCGGTAAAAAAAGATTTCACTGTATGCAAATCATTATATTTGAATATGAAAAGATTATGAGAAAATTTTAATAAATGCCGGTATAACATGCTCTATTCACTTTACCTCCTATTTGTGATTTCTTATCATTTTTGCCATTTCCTTCCGCAAAAGTGAATAGAAAATCGTCAGGCGCAGTCCTAGCCGTAGTTAGCACATAGTTTGGTGATTCAGTGTTTGATTGTTCGAAGAAAGCTCGCATCGCATCGGTAACTGCGTACAGTGCTATGTCAGTGGAGGACACGGCGAGCGCTCGGGCCGCACGCTCTATGCTGGCTCGAGGGACCGGGCGAGACCATGCTGTCACCTACGAAAGAAACTAACGTCATGTTTTCGAAGTAAGTAAATACTTAGAATCTAAAAATCCATTCGCACGTTTTGTGTCCTGTTCTATTCATATTTTAAATTTAAAGTAGGTACATATATAATAATAATAATAATCATTTATTCACAAGTAACTTAGACTCATAGGTACATTCAATATAATAATAATAGTCATATTCACATTACATTTACATAGATAAACTGTAAAATTTGTCAATAAATTAATTTTTTGATTCACACAAAGGGCCTATAATGCACTCAGAGTGCAATACAATAACATTTTCAGGGCACTGGTGTGGCTTCCCCGTTACTGTAGTGCCTCAGGCATGTTTGCAGATGCTCACATTGATGACTTTTTTAGTATAATGAGGAAAAAGACATTGTCTGTAGTACAAGGTATGCGGGGGAGCCAAAACAGTATCCTGAAAATGATTGCGAGCAGGCTGGACTCCGCTGTGTTTGGTCGCTTCATTGACCTTCATGTGAGAGGTGTGGGTCAATGATTTAATGTTTTATTTTATTTGATAAATTGTAAATGTTATAAATATTATTTAACTTAATTGTACTAACATAGACTATAAGTATTTTGTTACTAACATATGGATTGTAATTATCTGTGAAATAAATAATTTGAATTTGAAATTGAATTTTATTCCACAGGATATCATATGAGACCATATCAAAAGCTTTAGGAAGGTCAAGGAAGCAAGCGTACACAGATGTATTTCTCTTAGTATAATATTTGACAGCACTCTTAAAACACAATATAGCAGTTTCAGTTGACAGTCCCGGCCGAAACCCAAACTGATTATCGTGCAACTTTATGTATTTGTGTATTAAGAATGCTATCAAACACCTTTGCCAGTATTGTTGCCAATGAAATCACATATAATATATGCACATGAATGAATGAAACCATATTATTAAATATTTTTAGCAAATAATTGCTAAAAATATTTAATTCAATAATATTGAGTGGTCTCATTCTAAAACATTATTTCCTCGCAATTGGCTGTAACGGCTAACGTTTGAATGAAGCTGACGTCACTCCAAGACGTAAAAAAGCGATGGACAAATTCGAACTCCGGAGAAGGAGCTCGGATGGCACAGTTGGTAGTGCGCTGGGCCGGAACCCGAGAGGCGCAGGTTCGAATCCTGCTCCGGGCTCGACATTTTCCACATTGCTTATTTAAGTATAAAAAAAATAATATGTTATACTTAGTTAATTCGCAAGAAGCTAATAAATACCTAGCTGTTCTTTCTGTACAAATTACCTTTCGTCCACACAACGACACAGTCTGCAATAGATGTCTCTTGCCGTCATCAGCACCTATAGTATCCGTCCACAGTCGAGCAGGTGCTCGGTTCACCTCCAGGACTCCCCTAGTCGCCTCCCCAAACGCTGCCACACACAATTGAGCTAATTCCGCATACTTCCATGTCAATGTATTCGGGTGCTTGGCATGTCCGTACTTTCGCAACTCGGTTAATGCCGT
Source organism: Trisateles emortualis (assembly GCA_947095525.1). Lineage (NCBI taxonomy): Eukaryota > Metazoa > Arthropoda > Insecta > Lepidoptera > Erebidae > Trisateles > Trisateles emortualis. The sequence goes on along the minus strand of OX352735.1, from coordinate 7,084,867 downwards.
CAGCTCGTTGCTGATATGAATGGGTAGCTTTATGAAAAGGCGAAGTGAAGACAGTGCGGTCCCAAATACTAGTCCTGGCCATTTTCTTGGATCTGCTGTTACTAGTGGCGATAGTGCTATCTGTGGGTGAAATTATAATTTAAAATCAAATAAAATGGCAATATACTATGAAGGTGGGTAGGTGTACCGAAGAGGACGGCTAAAATCATCAAAAATACTATCTAGTATCTTCGCATAAAAAAATAATAAGCAACTATTGATGGACCTGCTTACATGGTAAAAAATTGGCATTAATTTTGTCACCCACGAATACGTAACATGACGCCGAGACTAGACAAAGAAGCGAAGTGAAATTTTAGCGAAGCGTTTCGTACTATTTAGATATTACGGTATTTTGACGTCACAAATAACACCGTTATCCCTTTAGTTTGATACGCTTTACAGTTAAATAAATTGAAAGATGCTGTGACAATTTTTTTGTTACCTACCTTCGATAATGTCAAATTTCTTCTATTACATTCACGCTGTATAGTCGCCATAAAGTTATACGTTGTTACAGAAACGTCTGAAGTACCACCTTTACCATTAGTTCTCTTACTAAGTTCTCTCAGCGCACTCACGGCAGATATCAACACTAAACCAGCTACATGAAAAGCCCCTGGTAAAGTCTTCAGAGCTCTAGGACTTTCTACTGGATCATATTCTGATACGAATTCATTCCATGCATTGGATAAATTTTCGTTAAACTTCCCCCAAAGTTCTGGAATAGCCGACGGTGTTGGAAATAACTGTGTCAGGGGACTCTGTTGTGTGTATTCTGTCTGCGTTGTCATTCTGTCGCTGGGGCTCAGCTGCTCCATTAATAAGAAGTCTCCAATATTCAAAGACTTCTTGCCAGATAGTAAAAGATGATGTACACGAATCAGCACGTAGTATTTAGGTTCGGTTGAGACACAAGGTATCACTATGTACTGCCATGGTGGTTGATCACTTGGAAAGTATTTTGAGATTATTTCGCTGACGAATTCCTGTAAAATTAAATAAATAAAATTGTAAGCATATTAAACATCAAGTCATAAATTCGTCGCAAATTCATTTAAAAGGATTCAAAAAATCTTTTCACGTATGTTCTTGAACGTTTTCCTATCGCAGGGTTATTCTATCCATAATACCCATCGCAAACCTTTGGTTTTACAATTTTTTGGGTCGGCAACACGCAAGAAATCTCCAAGTATTTTAATCTCCCATAAGCTTCAATAACTGCTTACTATCAGGCGAGCCGAGCTGTATTCATCGAGTTTTATTGATATTGTTGGCGTAAACGACATGCTTTTGTGTGACAGTATGGTCCAAAAAGTTCAATAATTTTGTATAATTGTAGTAGTTAAATAGTTTTAAGCAGGTACCTGAATATTATTCTCTCCAACAGGACGCCCCCGATAAACAGCATTTGTGATGATGAAGTGGTTCTCAATTCTAAAGGGTACAGTAGCATCCCAGGCGTAGTTACCCCAGGAGGAGACAAGCAAGTGCCGGACCCTGGGAAACATGAGGTCTCCATTTTTGTCTCGTTTGTTAATCACATGTTCTGTTATATGGTTTTTTAGAAGTTCTGCGTCGAATGTACCTGGAAAGTAGATATGGAATAGGTTAATTTAAAAGATTTGTCTGTGTTAATTTGGTAACAAAAGGGAATAATTCATCAGCCAAAAGACGTCTACTGCGGATACAGGCCTCCCCTAAGAATTTCCACGACATTCGGTCTTGAGCTGACCTTGCACACGACGTGGAGAACCTAGAGGTTGCGGACAATTGCAGGAACCTCTACCATATCGTTGCCTGCAAGGCCTGCCCACGCTACGGTTTCTGCTTCTTCCAGTAAGACGAAGCGTTTCATACGGGAAGGGATAGTTAATATTATAAAGTACAAAAGTGTATTTCCTGGTTTGTTCTTCATTTAGACTTTTAGCCTAGAGGAAGTAGATTCCAATAATGCTATCTTATAGAAATCATATATGGTTGTCATTGTTCGAAATTAAAATTAAGATCGAAAATAAATCGGAATGACGTAATGTTTCTGCCACTCTCAAAAAGATTTCTTTTTTTTAGACAATCTAAGGTGAATATATAAAACATATTATGTTGTACCTTTTATAGAAAGCAATACATTGATGATTCCTTGATTCCTGTGCGTGTCGAGAAGTGATCGCACAGTGTCTGTCCGGATAAATTCTAAGTTTGGATATCTGCTTGATAGCAGCTTCAGCCACAAATATCTACTCGTTCGTACAACTGGAAAAACAAATTAATTTATTAGTGTTATTTTCCTATAGGTACGTAGTGATGTTAGTTTTTAGCCAACAAAAATCTTAACTGTTTACAATCAGGAGGGCCGTTTTGTTTTGAATCGGGACAATCTCTAGAGGACAACTATGTATATATTTTTCTCAAAACATGTTTTACAGTAGGTTTAGGTACTTCCTACTAACATTATAAACGCAAAAGTTTGTAAGAATGTATGGATGTTTATTACTCTTTGACGCAAAAAAATTTAAACGAATCTGGATTTAATTTGGCATAGAGATAGATTATAGTCTGGAATAACACATAGGCTACTTTTTATCCTGGAAAAAATGTTCCTGAAATAATGTACGCGCGGGCGAAGCCGCCCCGGTGGAAGCTTTAAACTATATAAATACATACCAACAAAGGAAAAAGCTAATACGGGCAGCGCTGACACAGCAACACAGAAGGCGCAGTATGTGTAGATCTCGTCGACGACGCGCGAGCGCATGTCTTTGTGCGCCGTGCTCATCGCGCACACGTAGCACCCGCTAGCTGGAAACATATTAACTGAGGTTTAAATATTTACACGCTTTGATTAGATTTGCTTTTAAGATAAACTTTAAAATTCTCTAACTGCTAACCAAGTATTATTTGAGTTCTATTTTTATCACTATACCTAGTCATCATCATCAGCCTATTGCAGGCCATTGCTGGACTATACTTAGAGATGGTAATGTATCTAACCTATTCATAATTAAAAGCAAACAATTCGGTTAACCAATATTGAGACAATTTATGCACAGAATGTAAAAGCAAAATTTATGACACAAAGAAAATGTATGGGAATTGACGTGTGTTCAATTTAAGTGTCGTAAACTTATGTCAAATCCCATACATTTGCTTTCTATTCGATTCGATTACCGTTTATGCCACTTGTCTAGATTACCCGCAACTTCCTCTTTGTTGTTCAATTTGCCGAGTTTATTTTGAGTGGAATCCTAATTCAGCTAAATGGAATATGTACGCATTTGCATGATCTTTTGATCAGACAACTTGAGATTGATCAATTTGATAAACTTGAGTTTGATCAAATGATTAATAGGATTATTTGAGTACACTGAATGTAAGATCACACAGCGTACCTACGTAAACAGCAGCAGAAAGCTTTGACAATGCTATCTTCTTAGCGTGTCGATGGCAATCTAAATTGTGTCCCAAAACTTAGGCGTTAGGCGAAATATTGTTTATGGCATTGCATTGTACAGTGTCTATTGCTATTTCTAAAGTAATTTTGCCAATATTTTTTTTCTACGTATCTGTTTTCATGATTCATTGCGTCTCCTTTATTATACTGAATACATGTACCTTCTGTTTACATTACCTACGGTGTGTGTGTAAAATCTGGGTTTAACTCGTTCTGGTCCAATGATTTTGTTTCTAAACTTTATGATAAGATTTTTGAATGCATTGAATTGTTAATTAAGAATTCTTTGTTTAATGTTTAGAGTGATGATATTTCTCTCAATGCTTATTATTTTCCAGAATTAGGTTTTCCGACGTAAAGTGTCAGTAGGTGAATAGTAATTTAAATTATTTACTCAAACTTTTGAAGGCTGAAGTCAGCTGAAATGCGACAGACAGCAAAGTCGGATCTTTTCTTTTTGATTTTTTTTTTCAACTTCCCCTGTGTCGCGTCACTGGGGACTCACGGCCACAAATTACACTCAGACTTTGAACAAACATTTATGGACGACCTCCAGCTTAGCAGTCCGGGTCATTATACAACTAAACCAACAGGTTGATAGAGTCAAATCTAGATGATTACTGCAATATAGTACCTTTAAGTGTTAACACCCGTTTAATAAATTAAAATGACAAAATATGAGTTTTAATATCCTGTAAACATAGGTACTTAATCTATGTTTCTTAATAAATAGAAAGAGGGAGTTTTGTGAGTTCGTCTAAAATAACATGTGAAGAGTAATTTCCGGAACCACTAGATTTACAAGTACCTATTAATAATAAGCTTTGAGTAGACTTACTGTATAATCTTAATGTAGACTTAACTAAGTATTGCATTCTGTGAGTAGGTATTACGTACTGTGAGTGCATCTGGCCGACCTTTGCCTTGAACCATGATTTCACTGATAACGTACGAAAACAAACCTACAGTGTACGTGGTATGTTTCTACATAAACATCGCGTGTAATCGTATGAAAGCGTTAGCCTGAATCACTCTTACGAAATCACCGGTTTCATGCAAGTTATATACAAGCACTAGTATTTTGTATTAACTAACCAATCTTCGCATTATAGTGAAATATGTATTTAAATATTAAACCTAGGGTTTTAAGTATCGTATAATAACTAGAAAACATTTATATGTCATGATTTAGTGAGCCATGTCGTAACCTGGTATTGGTCCCATTATAACACCCTGTGGGACTCCTGAAATGTAATTATGGATAAGATAAGAAATAGTAAAATAATATATTTGATTATCATACTACGTAAGTGTTAAAGAATGTCGGAAAGGAAAGGTTGAGCTTAGCACATGACCGAAAAAAATAGCGTGCAAAAGAGAAGATCTATACCCAGCAATGGGGGATAAGGGTTGATGAGGACGATAATAAATAAATCTTATAAGTAGAGGTTATTTACGGCACCTTCCTTTTTCATATGAAAATAATTATCCTACCTAATATTTATAAAGTAATTATGCAGAAATATACTGTCTAAAAGTACGCCGAATTTAATATGAATCTATCGTGTCTAGGCATTACAACGGACCAGTAAGCTTTTACCAAAAACAATCGATATTTTTGATAGATTAAATAATAATTTAATCAATGTTAATCTAGTTCCGTTTGATATAAAAAATAAACAAATTCTATTAGAGTTTATCGCAAGCTTACATCGTAATTTAAATAAACTCGAATACCTACGTCAGGTGTCCGCAGCAGTTACAAGATAACTGACAAATGATACCAGTATCACATTTCACAGGCCTCAGCATTCACTTTCACCTTCCACTTATTATGGTGAAAGGTTATATTAATTCATAAATTCGTCTTTAACTTGACTAGTATCTAAATAAATATAAATAAGTGTTTGTATGTTTGTTTTCTATACATACTTTTATCTGATTGCAAAGGTTCCTGGCCCAAAAAATCATGGGTTTGTGAATTACAAGCAGAGAATCTACGGGTGAAAGCTATGTAGTGTATTATAAAACTTGAATTACTTTCATAGCTTCAAATTCATCATTAAGTGCGTCTACGATTTTGTATTTCTTCTAATTTAGTTTAAGAAAGTTTGTTATGGATATATTATTTACTTTTACTATGCATTGTAATCTGGGTGTTAGTATGCGTACCGCTTGCGGATGTTTACAATAGTTTTTTTTTAAATAAATGCCTACATAAATATTATTTGTACATATCTATGTTATCAGTCTGTAATTAAAATAAATGTCAATGACCAAGATAAACTCCAGTATTTTATCCTAATCTTCTATAACGATTAGACTGACATTAGTTTTTTATATCTACTTTTTCTTTCGTTTTATGTTGTAATATTTATCGCTTATGTACCTAGGTAGAACTACTCTCAGTATTTTAATGAAATTGCCTATCTACCCAAACTGTTTTATTTTTTATGAACACTTTAGTTTTTACAGCAACTTGTTTACAATGATTATTTTTATATTCTCAAGTCTTGGCAGTCTTGGATTGATGTTTTGTTTTTATGAAATTATTTGAAAAATGTTTGCAATTATTCTTGGTAATTTATAGGTATGGTATATTCGTAAGTTTTAAAGGGTGTTTTGTGCTGTAATTAAAGTAGAAACCTTTGTTAATTGGATACCTATTTATAATAAAAGAATTTTGTCGATTTCGGTTAAAACTGTTCAAAGCACGAATACAAATGTCTACTGGCTCTATAATATCTTTACTGATGGACTAACGTACAGTATTTACGACCTTTTAAACTTGATGACCTTTCTTCACGGATATACATAGTATTAATCTTATTTCAGCACTCAAAAACAATAAACACGTTAATCGCTTATTTGACTGCTTCAATGTAGCGTTGCTAATGTTCACTGAGTTTACGTAAATATTGTTAAAGGCGGACATCCAGACGTCTTGACTTGACTCTATCTGTTGTGATTGTGACCTTATTGCACTTGATAGTGTACCTACTTATCAACTACTGCCTCATCCTTTGTAATAGGTAGGTACGTCATGCAATGAAAGCATACACATTACACATATTATTTGCATTACGGATGAAAAAATAAACATCACTACCAATATCTACTTTTACATTTTTTTATTATTTTTATATAATGACCAGGTTCAACTGTAGCTTCATACTTCAACTTTCAACTAGCTTGGATGAAATGTGTTGTTCACATAATAACACCGATAACTTTAATAATGTTAAGGTCTTCACTGATTAAGGGAATATGGAACATTAACCCGATGACTGGCAAACTTTCCGGCCGATAGGAATATGATAACCCTATTATTTAACTATGCGATGTTTTATTTTGTTAAGAATAAACAAAATTAATTAGAAAGCTGTTCTATAAACTGGTTTCTCCTAAATATAAACTAGATATGATTTAGAAATAGTAAAGTTCCGACCTTTTATATTTTTCAGCGTCAGGTCATCGAGTGAAGAATCTGCAGCGAACTGATTTTGATTGTTCGAAATTGAAACGTGTTTGGCGGGAACGTCGTATCGGTGCGACGCAGGCGCGAGGTGGCGAGTGACTCCGGCTTGATAGCTGTTGTTTGAACTCGCGACTTGTCGCTTGCATCACAGCACAGCACTAACTTCGCGCCGACGCACGCGACTAGACGTGATTCCTGCGCTTATCGCATACTCGTCCAAGGTCCGAATTTCTACTATCCACTAAGTAGTAATTGTAATGTCAATAAATGATCGAAACAAGGTGACAGTGTCGCGAGTTTTGACGTTTGTTTTGATTAATATTTAAAAGAGAGGTAGTTGATAGTTATATGTAGGTATTTACCAAGTAGTGAGTAGCGACCCAACAATACAATTACCAATAAAATTTCAGACCCTTGCCATGCATACAGGCCATTAAGTGCATTCTCCAAAAAATATTTCATACAATCCTTCTGACAATTAGGTAGGTAGGTACCGCTGAAATCTTTTTTTTCTTATTTACCTATGTATTTTTTTTGTTAGCGTTAGGTAGGTCACTCATCCATCAATCAAAGTTATTCATTATTTTAATGATGGTTGGTAGCTAATATTACTTACCTACCATCAACCTACCTATCAACTTTCGGTAAATTGCTTTTTATTTCGTCGTCTCCATTTATCCATTAATTATACCTATATTGTCACACAGCCTAAATATATTAAGTAAAGCAAAGATCATAACAATTGTTCTTGACAGAAGGATTGCTAATACTGCTAATACATTCTACTAATGTACCTAGATAAATCATTTTATTAGCTTTGTGTTCGTTCACATTTTGACGACGCTGAAACCAGATCTAGGGTACAAAAGGTGAGTTTCTAAAAAAAAAATTAAGATATCTATGAGCTTTTTTTTTATTATTATTTAGTTAAATGTACTTCTAAAGAGTTTTAAATAATAAAATAGGAACAAGTTTTATCGATACGTCTCATTAAATAAAGCGAATATTCTTAGTTTTATGAAAAATAAAGAAGTTCAAAAATACACTTAGATCCAAATGGCAGTTCACAATTTTTTAAAATACATTAATAATGTAAGTGTTAACTTTGATATCTTAAGAATAATCGCAGTTTAGGTAATCATCACCTAAGCAGCAGGCAATAAATTATTATCATCATCTTGTTCCTTCCGATTGCCTCTTCTTCTAGAAATATGTGGTACCTAATTTCAAGTAAAACTGATGATGGATGGGGGAGGAACGAATTTTAGAGGTTTTCTTATATACTTATATATTTTTTGATATGATATTATTCTAGTTTCGGGCCTTTTTCTGTTTATAATTATTTAGGTTAAAAAAAGGTTCTTAGTCCATATAATTTGGTTTCAAATCAACCGTTTTATATCTATCCGTGTTATCATTATTACTCCGATTCCTCATTACTTATATCAGTCTTGCATGCCTCCACTTTGCAAACCGCACCAATTCTATAGTGAGATGTTGTGATCCCCAAGGAAAAAAAGTACTGGGAAGCACTTAGATCAGCGTGTTTAGAATTATAAATGTTTGCCATTAGTGGTAATGGGTTTGTTACACAATGGTGTCACTGTGGTCACTTAGATCACTCTGGTTCCAGCATCGTCAGTTACAATATTCCTAATTTAAAAAAAATAACTATTATCTATGTTCCTCTTATTTAATTTATGAGATTGCTTTAAGAGCTGTTAGTTCCTAAGGTCAAAGAAACTTATTCGAATACACGGTTTGTCACGGATATATCCGACACCATCATCATTAACCAGCCTATTGCAGTCGTAGTTCCCTATGGAGAGTTAGGTATATTGATAATGATAAAATTTAAGCATACCTACATAATTAACTAATGACTTATTCTGTCGTAGGTACACACGGCAACGGAGATTGCTGTACAAGACCGCTATATGAAGATTTAAATTTTTTAAGAAAACCATTGTATATACATATTTCTGTGAAATTTGGTAACAGTGTACAATTGGACTAAAATATATTTCACACAAATTCATACATTGGTTTGCCTAAAAAACTAATCTTCATAGAGCGGCCCTGTACAGCCTTCTCCGTTGCGATAAAATCCAGTTAGGTACCTGCCTACTTCCCACGCTCAGTTGCATATTTAAGACTAAGGTATTTTGTTTCATAACGAAGGCATATGTGTAAGGATTTATTACACAGATGACGATGGTATCCAAGTCATTGATGGTACCTAATAACGTCAGGATTGCATAGTAGAAATATGTTTCATTGTATTTGCGTCAGCTTTATAATGTTGCTTATTTTATACAATGCCTATTGTTACATATAGTTCTTTCATTGTTTAGATTTTTAGCTGTAAGTTCTGAAGGTCACCGACCAAACTGATAACGAATAAGCGCTCGAGTTACACCAGAGCATCAGTGCTCCCACTTTAGGGTCTTTTCCCCCAGATTTGTGGAGTTTTGTAATGGTTAGAGCATTTCTTTAGATCATTTGATTCATCAGCAATTTGGTTTTGATTAGTCATAGAGTCAGAGTTTTGGATTAAATAACTATCTACTTACCTTTTAATGTTTTTTGGCTGACAAACAAGCATTCAGCCCGTCTGATTGGTAGCAGTAACCGTAGCCTATGGACGCTCGCAATACTTGAGGCTATATAGCCTCAAGTATTGCGAGCGTCCATAGTATAGTATAGTCCACGTAATACAATTTAATGTTGGCTACACTATATAGTGTAGCCAACATAAAATTGTATTACGTATCTAAATACTTGCTATGTTTTTATGTAAGCTGATGGTCTTACCGCAGGTGGGCTTGCTCGCTTGTATGTTAAGTGTACGGAAGAATCTCTCTCTATATCGCCGCTACGTTGCCAGCCTGTAATTATATGCCGATTGAATAAGTCATCAACGGCAGGTATTTATTTCGACAGATTACGGCAGTGTCCTTAGGAGAGAGATTCCTCCTTGCTATGGCACTACATCTCTTCCCTTTCCTACTATGGGGTACCTTTTACGTCTAGAGTCATAATATGTAATTTTTCGAAATTGCTTTTAGATTCAGCAGAAATAGTGCATTTTCACCAGGAGCTTGGGCAAACAAAAATCAATGACTGGCAACACTGAGTTGCACACAGTCTCTCCTTGTCTCCCGACCCCGTCAGCAATTTTGGTGACGTTGCCATTACATGTACCAACTGAACTAGTGTTAGTACATTTTTACGCGTCACATCTTTTAAGTTCTCAATTGTATTCAGTTAGTGTGAGGCCATAAAATTAGACTGGTGTAATAAGTATACCCATTAAACATGACTGAAAACAAGGACCAAGAATCTGGAAATTATTGCTACGTGAAAGCAACAGTTGACGATATTATTACAATATTCGTGAAATCTAAACTGCAACCCTTCTGGCGTGATAAACCACAGCTCTGGTTCTTCCAGTTCGAGGCGATTATCACCTCAATGCACAGCCACTGCAATGACGATCAAAAATACAGTTACCTCCTTCAACAGCTACAATCTGAAGACATCGGCCACATAAGCGACCTAATTCTTAATCCACCGGTAAACGATAAATATGAAACGGCAAAGAAACGACTGTTATCCGTGTACGATCAATCAGTAAATAACTTTAGAAAGCTCATAAGCAACTTGGAACTTGGAAACCAGAAGCCTTCCATGTTACTTAGGACAATGCGAGAACTGAACAGCATGACAACAAGCGAACAACTTCGTATCATATGGTTAAACAAGTTACCTGCTCACATACAAGACACGTTATCTGTTAATTCAGAGTCTTCGCTAGATACACTTGCGGCCATGGCAGACAAAATGTTGGAAATTGACCGCCAGCCTGTTAACTCCGCAATTTTATCGACTACATCTTTAAGTGGAAGCACAGAAATCAATGCTTGTGCGAAAAACTCTGCGAATCTCCGTGCAGCAGACGTTTACAACAATAAATACTACTAAAGAGGTTGTCTGTTGGTCAAAATAAGACCGTAATTCATTAACTTTTCTTAAGTTTTAACGTTTGTTTTTTTGTCAAATAGTACATAATATACTTACCTACATCTATAAAATCATTGCATATATATTTTTTTTCTGTGTTTGGCGGTATGGTATGAATCTTATATTATAGTTTATAATCTAAGGTCTGAATATAAACAATGAATACCTTATATACTTACCTAATTATGTACATTTCACTATTAAATTATATAAAAAGATATCATATGAGTTTTTTTCTTTTTGCATAGGTATTTTCTCCTTATGGTTACAATAATTCATTTTAAATTAGGTACGTAAAAGTAGATAATAAAATTGAACTCTGATGTCGTAAGTAGGTTACAGAATAACCTGTATTAAGGATAATCAGCCTTTAAGTTTCATTTGTTATAGACTGTTTGTCTTATAGGTACTTAATAGCATTAAAAATGAATTGAGTACATTGAATACATCAACGACAAGGTGCGAATATGGGACTGATCCACAGACATGTCTCACATCTTGTCCGGCTCTTGGAGCCCTACCACCTGCACTCTGAACCCTACCACCCGCACTCTGAGCTCTACCACCTGCACTCTAGAGCCCTACCCCTGAAGTGAGACCTACCACCTACATTCATCTGAGCCCTACCACCTGAGGTAGTAAAATTCTGGTCTTGTACAATTTCCTATGCCAAATTTCTCATTTTTCCGTGCGTGCATTATTGGAATCCAAAGTTTTAGCTTCACCATAATATATTAATACTAGGGGTCGCCCGCGATTTCGTCCGCGTGGTAATTTGGAATATTTTCCCCAATTTTGCAACATATCTCACTACCGCTCCGCTCCTATTGATCATATCGTGATGTTATATAGCTTTATAGCCTTCTTAGATAAATTCACTATTTAACAAAAAAAAATTTTTTCAAATCGAACCAGTACTTTTTGAGATTAGCGCGTTTAACCAAACAAACAAACTCTTCAGCTTTATAATATTGGTATAGATATAGTAGAAGAAAACAACAATAGAAAATTAAAATTATTTATTGAAACAACTTCAATTTTTAAATTAAATAAACTTTACTAAAGCTAGTGGGCTTCATAACTTACATAACTAACGTAGGAAAGCGCAATATAATGGATAGATATAAGTAGCCATAAGTACACCATTTATTAAACAATTTCTCTGTTACAATACACAGGTAGATAATAATAATAAGTTCTAGGTATCAATATAGGATAGGTACTTAGAGTTAGCCTCTGCACAAGATTATTCATGTTTACTAACATTTTAACATTAAAATTACATTAACATTGATTTGACAAATGCATTAAAATGACATCTGGATATTGAAATGCCTTAAAGCGAGTGATTTTTGTACCTATTTGATACCTACTCGGTCTAAATAACATTACATAGCAAATAAATAGTCGTTAAACATTCAGAAAGTTTTATATTTGATTATGTGAGGTACGATATACAAGTAATAATACTTATAATAATGATTAATAGATAGATAACAGGGAAGATATCATGTAGGTATGTATAAATTAAATATAAGGTCTTACAGCCACTCTTATCACAAATTACAGCTTTATTTACTAGTTTGTCTACCATAGAAAATCTAAGATAATTTTATCGCCTGTATACAAATTTGTAAATTAAATCTACAAAATTAGTTCCCGTTTAATGTAAATCCACTAACTGTATAATACAGGAGGTCAATATTTTGTTTTTAATAATAAAATAAAAATGCACTAAGCATCGGGTTAAGAAATATAACAATTTCACGTCAAACAAAAACTATCTTATAAAAGATGTATTATATGGACATAGGTGAAAATATAACATCGATTATAATTTGGCATCGTTCAACTAAACGTTAGCTTATATAATTAGCTTTACGATGAGTGGAAATAAATGCGAACAAGCGTTGCTCTAGCGACCTGTCACTCACTCCTCACACCGACTCACTCGCCGACAGACTTCACACACTCAACAGCGACCGTACGTGCGCACTACCTATACCGCGGTGGCCAGGTCTCGACGGTCAGGTCTCTGCGGCCAGGTCTCCGCGACCAGGTCGCGGCGGACAGGCTAGTCTAGCGTCAGGTACCATAATCGGTCAGCATGCCTATTGCACACGTACGCATAACAATACGGTGATCAATGTTACTGAAGTAACATTTCTATGCTATTGATTGTCTTAAATCTGTCCAGCAATCGATTCGTGTCACTGCTCAGAAAAAAAACATACATTCATATAGCGCTCGCCTTCACGTGTTTAGTGGAAAGGAATTTTTGTTCGATGGACCTCCTTGGTATACCGCTCACCTTTTTGGGTGAAGTATTACAGTTGATAGAGGAGGGAAGTGATTTGTAGCCTCCGTCCGAGCTGTAGTCGGTGTCGGTGGATTGTCCGAGGCTGGGACTGTGTCGGTTGACGCTCTCTTTGCTACTGATTCTACCGTTGTAAAGGTCGCCGTACGACGTGTGGTGTTTGATAAGAGGAGTTTCCTCTACGACGATGTTTTTAGAGAGGGTACGTTCGATACTCGTGTACGCGTGGTTTTGGAAGTTCTCGATAGAGCGGGACCTGTTAGTGTAAAGATATCTACGGTCGGTCTCACCCACAGACGAGTCTCTCTTGATGTACCGACGGTTGGTGTCGTTGTTAGCGAGTGCTTGTAAGTACCGGGTGCCCACTCGGCTGTTAGTCTTGAGGTGTACGGTGTCTCGTATGTCTGTCTGTCCATTTTCCTCTCCGTTATATTGTCCGTTCACTTTTCTCGCACCACACTGGCATTTGTTCACAACCCCGTTGGTAACAGGTCTCTTAGTCTTTTGTGCTTCATTATAAGACGGCAGCTTCCTCACGCCAGCGTGTTCATTCCAACTGTGAACATTTTGATTATTGATTACATTTTTATCTTAATTTTCTATCATGTTTGTTTATGAAGTTGTAACAAATAAATATAACGGCATGTTGCAGCAGCGTGTGGTCATATCAGTTGACTTTTCAAAGTACACTGTTTGCCTAAAACATGAAAATTATAGCACGTAGGTAGCGAATGAAATACATAAAAAGATCGACACATAAGATAATGTGACAATCATAGCAACGTGCTTCGGTTACTATGCAGATGTATAGAACCTCACCTTTAAGTTCTGCAGGGGCAGCGTGTAACAGAGACGAATTTCATAATCAAAGTAAATTACAAATTATAGTAAGGTATGATTGAGTTCAGAACACACGACTACCTAATGTTAAACAACACAAAACTGAACAACAGTCTAACTGCCTCAACTAAGCCAATTTATGAAACCAATACGTGCCAGTGGTGCCGTGCTGTGTTCAAACAAACTCTTTGACTAGATCCATGCTTAGGCTTTTTTAAGTCAGTAAGTACTAGCACCAATTTCACACTATCACACACATTAAACCTTTCTTGCACGGTGTTTATTTATAAAGCTCAAGCACATTGGTTAATTTTGTCCTAACCGTATAGCTTTTCGAGAGTATAATTATAATCTTGGTGGTCTGTCAAATTTGGAAATTGAGACGCCCTCTTATCGTCGAGTAGAAAAATAAGATTTGTGAACTTTTCCAATATATTAACCACGAAAAGATGACATAATTAATTATTTTTAACATAATAGTAATAAGAAAGTAAGTAGGTACTCATTAAGTAGATAGAACAGTCAAAAGCGTTATAAAATAAATTTGCTACTTCTTTTTATTTTATCGCCTCTTCCTTTAGGAAAGTAAATCTTGCTTCATAATTGTTTGTCAAACGGATTATCTGTCTGATTTTGAGAAAACGCTTTCCCCGTAGGTACGTGGGGCCCCATTTACAATATGTAGGAACCAGATGACATGAGAATTCCCTCGGAAAACTTGCATCGTGTAAATGGTTCTTAAGCTGCTTGGTGGTTCCAAAATATTGCCAGTGTGCTTGAGCCATTAGCTTTTAGTGAAACACCTAGGCATATTACATATTTACAAAATTTTGGACAATTCCGTTTACCGCATCAATGATCATGCAAAGTTTGTAGTGATGCGGTCACTTGATGTATCTGTAGCAGTATTCGTCGATGTCCCTATCCGAGACCAGAAAGACGTTATCCATGGCCTCACTCTGGTACAAGAGATGCAGTAAGCACAACACATTGACGGAACACAAGAGGCATACAGCGAGCAAGCAGTCGATCCACGCTACCTGATCCGACGGACGAACCCTCGTACCCAAGTGGAAACTGCCGCGTCCAATATCCAATGTTTTGAGAATTTTCAAAGAAAATCCAATCGGAATTTAAAGCAGCATGTGAGGAAATTAGAACCAAATGAACATTTTGAAAGGATCTGATGAATGTCAAAATTATAAATGATACACGGGTGACTCTTCTCTACTTGTATACTCTTCGCTGTATAATGCAATTATATTAGGGTAAAATTATTGGCGAATCAGATTAAAATACCAGTAAAATATGGAGATAGTGTTAACGTGATTCTACACATCGATGTGGGTGCAAATGTCATTTTTTTATTCATATACTCTTTGAATACAATGATCCATTTGGAATTGTTAAGGTCTGATACTAAAGTGTGACTGATGGAGGCGGTATTTTGTATTAGTGCGTGACATTGATCTTTATAATGTGACATGTATGAAGGGATAGCCGGTGGTATGTACAATAAGATGATAGATGAGTGCAGTGAACATAAAATGGATTTTATCGAAGCGAAGATAAACCTAAAACAATAAATAATAAAATATATGTAAGGGTGGTAGGTATGACTAAGTATATAAATAGAAAGTTACTACATGAGATATGAAGCAATAGTGTTACACAGTGTAGGTGTGTTGTATATAATTAGGTATGTTTAGTAAAGACTCGTTACCTCACTAATCCGGAATTGTCAGAACTCGTTAGCGCCGAGCTCATCGGCGGCCGCAACTGAAAACGAAACATTTTCTCTTAACAAACTTTAACTTTTAATTACAAAAAAAATCTGTAACTTAAAATAATTTAGAACAGTTCTTTGACTAAAAAAGTGTCAGCTTAATAATATTGATTTATATAGGAATTCTTACAATCTGTATTGTGTTCAAGTTACGAATGATAACTAACTTCAGTTGGCAGAACTGGAGAATAAACAGTGACATTATCGATGATTACCAGAGCTGTGGCCTGTTTGTATAATATTTTGTTAGTAACTCAAGACAGTATATAAACAAATGTTACCACCCCGTTCCATCCCAAGGGTGTCAACTAAGGGAGTAAATCAGGCAGACAATGTACACTGCAAGAGAAAAAATCTCGAAACAAAACCCTATACCAACCCGTCTGGGCAGCGAGGTATAGTAGCCTAATAGCCCTCTAAGTCTATGAAAGAGACCTGTGCCCAGCAGTAAGACGTTTATGGGTTGAGATGATGATGATGAACTCAAGGCAGGAAAGTATACCTTTTGTTCAAACTTTTTTGGGTGAAGATTTTCTAAAGGGAACTTGCCTTGTTTTGATAGGAATACTGGCTAAATATTACCATGCACAATCGGAGACCGGTTGCAAACGTATCAGAGACGCAATAAGTAATGAGTAGAGTAAGTTGAGTACACATACCCGTTCAGTCTGCGTGGCGACGTTGCAGGTGTCGTCCTGGCGCGGCTCGTGACTCTCCGCCATGCGCAGCATCTGTTGCTGCAGCACACGCACCAGACGGTCGCGCTCCTCTAACTGACTCTGGAACGTACAACATTGGGATTTTATTATAACTTTAGTCTTAAATAAGACAACTCCTGAACTAGAGAACAAGCTCTGTGTCGCGGGGGACTTTACAAACATACAATTAACGGACACAAATTACACCCAAACTCAGAACAACTCTTTATGGGTCACATAAAGTTTTGTCCTGTGTGGGAATCGAACCCTCAACCTCGTGCACAGCAGGCGTATACTGCGGCAAATGGACCACCAAGACAGTCAAAAACTACTTGTATAGTATGTATAAGTAGGTCGCGGGCAGCAAATTGACAAGGTCAGCCCAGGACCGAATGCTGTGGAAATCCTTCCTTGGGGGTCTAACAGTGGACGCCTTCCGACTTATGATGATGATGATATAAAGTTCGGACCAAATAATTTCATCCAAGGAAACCTATATAAATGTCTTTAAAATAAAAAAAAGAATGATGCTTGATGTTGTGAATGCATTTTATCATCATTTAACTAAGTTATTTTGATCCTGCTTCCCGAAAGCAAATTAAAAAATATTGTCGAACTCCTGGGACATGTAATGTCCCAGGAGTTCGACAATATTTTTTAATTTTCATTCACACTGCAACTTCGATTTTCAATCTTCGTTCACAGAAATGCTCGTTTGTTCAAATAATGTGAATCAACAATGCAAGCTTGTTGACTCTACGCGCATATTTCCCATAATATATTCACACGGGTTTCGTAGTACCTAATATTATGTTTTGTTCACACTAAACCAATATTCAGTCAGTTGGCGACACATGAAGTTGGGATGTATAAGAAACAACAAGTATTGTCCAGGATTTCGTTTTACGTAAAGAGTACTTACCAATTAGATATAAGTAGCTACTTGTAGGTATTTCAATTACCTACCTACTATTAAGACTGGCTTTATTGTGATTAGTCTTTCCTTATGGATTAATTTTCTCATTTAGTTGTAGATATAGCTTTCACTGACTAGTTAAAACTTTTGCAGGATAGAAAGTAACGGAATTGGATAAATTAAATTGTAATTACACGCTCTTATTACTTACCTACCACGTAAATATTATTGTTGAAGAAAAACTAATTTTGCTTGTAAAAGGCAAGTAGGCCAACTATGTGGGTGTATAGCCATATACTGCAGGTTGTATTTTCTATTTATGGAGTTAAAGGAAAACATTACGAATCCATTTTAGAGTTATTAACAGCTCTGCTCATTTTTGTTGATTTATATTAAATGGGTTTTGCCAAGTCGCTCATATAAAATTTAATCAAATAAAGCCTTTGTGTATTTAGTTACGATGTAGTTTATTTAGTGTACCTATTGTATCTAGTAGAAATTATATTTTAAGGAACTTTATAAAAAAATCTAATAGGTAGTTCAATTGGAAATTTTATTTTTAAAATAGGCCAAATCTGTGTAGATTTAGACAGATATATAATCCTTATCTAGTTTAGTAACGAATTAAGCTACTTTGTACTATTTTTTACGAATAAATATTTGCTTATTAATACTTATTTATGCTATTTTCAAAGTTGATAAAATTTCAATATAATGAAATTTATACGCTTTATTACCTTGTAACCACATGTGATCTATCTGTGCCAAATATGTAAATGACGAATATAAATACGTACCTATCATAAAGGCAGTCGGAAGTATTGAGTAGGTCCAATGGGAAGTGAACCTTTATTAATTTACTACTAATAGAAATAAACGGTCACGATATGTTATGATTCGCACGCTACTGCGCATGGAAAATGTAGGAAATCCCCCAGTGGACTCGATTCCAGTACAAGTTTCTAATGGACGGATGGCATTTAGGAACAGTTGTTAGCGCATCACGGTGCAGAAGTTGTTAGAGAAGACAGTGACAACGCTCGGGGTGGAGGGACGCCTTTTATAGTAGGTATCTGCTGTACTCACTTCTAACTTTAGTGTCACGTCAGTAGGAGCAGGTGTCGAAGTGCAGCAGCGACGCTGACGCTGTCTATCAGTCGCGCGTCTTGGTGCAGGCAACGAGCTGTAGAGGTGTGATAGGGGTGGGAGAGATATCAGGTGTATACTCACTTGCAGGTAGAGTATCTGGCGGCGCATCTCGGCGCACGCGTCGGGGTGCAGCGGCGAGGCGGGGGGGCGGCGCCCGTTGCCGCGCGCGGGGCTCTCCGCGCACGCCGCCAGCAACGGGTCGAGAGTTTCGCTCTGTGCATACATACATATTCGTTACTGTGTTGTTAAATATATACTGGTAAAAACAGTCCTCAATAAAATATGCACCTTTACCTGATTTAGCTTTTGTTGATCCCTTAAGCGTTTTAACTCTTAAGGGACGCTTCAATAGGAGGGTATAATCAACACATATACCAACCTACACTTTAGCCATGGCGTACCGAGGAAGTGGGTTTTGGCGCAGCTTGCAAAAAATACGTGTAAGCTACAGGAAAATTATAATTTGCTACATTTTTGACCTTGCAGGCCAACAGTTGGATAAAATTACTGAATTTACCTTTTATTCTTTCTTGTCAAAATCTTAGTAAGTACCTACTTCTATACAACCTACATAACAACCCTTGATCCATTGTAATGGACGTCTAACGTTTGAATGTTTGAATAAATTTCTGTCATTAGATAGGTGTATTATTAATATTATTATTCACTCGTAACCCCTTAAAAATGGCTATGGAGGCTTGTCACAAAACAGTTCAAAGACTTAGTAATCGAATATTGAGAATTTAGTTTTAATATCAATATTATTACTTGAAGTTTTAGTTTAATATTTGAACAGTTGAGTAAAGTTAAAGTTCAGTAACAAAGTTGGGATCGGTATTTCGTAAATGTCTAATGTAACGATAGAAACTAGCCCATAGGTAATACAATGATATTATAGTAAGAAAGACGTAGATATTGCACTAGCGTGCTAAAATTGGTGGCGTCAACACTAACTAAGTAGATTCATTTCATCGTTCACTATCTCTTTTTGTATCATTACGTTCCGTATTATCTATTGCATTTATACTTGGAATCTATATGCAAGTAGGTACACACTAAAACATGGTAACAAAACTGAACGTGCGCTGCTCAGTATGAAGATACCAGTATTTCTTGATAATATCTTTATACGAATAGCATGTGATCGCATGTTGTATGATCCGGTATGGTATACACCAAGAATGTAATACGAAGCAGTAGTCGATATAGCTACGAAACCACCATATGCGTAGTTATTGTGGTAATGCCCTAAACATGTGTTCTAAAACGCGTATTAAGGTCACGTAAAGCAAATTCCACACTAGGAAACATACATAGTGTCGCAGGGATCTTTAATTAATCAGCCTGTTTAAGTCTACTGTTGGATATAGATGATGGATGCAGAAGCTGCCTTTTCTTATTCACGCTACAACACCCGGCCTTCCACATCCAATACGCAGGGGACCGTCCAAATACAATTTACAGACGCAAAATAAGTACATCTAGACTCTAACAAACATTAGACCATACGTGTAGTCAAAACTAGAAGGTAGTGGCTAAATGCAAGGTTAACTACTTTTAAGGCTAATTTCAATTATATTGTCAGATAATAATGCTGTAAAATATAAGTTCAGAATAGTAACACCGACATTAATTTTGAGCTAAACATCGTTACAAAAATATGAATAGATTCAATAAGGTTCAACTATACATAGTTTGACGATCCGTTTCTGAAACCGGGCCTGATTGACGCTCACGTGTGATAGGGTATCGAATTATTGCGGGTAGTTTGATAAATATTTGAGCTACTGGATACTCAAGTTACAAGTGTTGACAAAACTGTAGCGGTTCCTTAACAACGTTTTAGTAAGCTGCGGTTTTACTCTTCATTGAATTTAACGGATCAAGGGCTTTCGCTTTCCCAGTGGCTAATATTAGTTTACTGACCTTCGATAACCCTTTACTACCCATAAACTCTACAGCATATTATACATTTGTGCAATAAGTAAAAAAGGTAAGTATATATTACTTTATCTACCTGTAGCAATTAAAATACCTCTACTATTAGCAAAATCCAAACTGTTTTTCGACGAGGTCATACATTATTTAATGTGGTACTACCTTACGTTAAACTATTTAATTTTTACGTCTTGTAACTCTACTCAAACATATGTTATAAATTTCCGGCATAATGCTTCCCGAGGTACCTACGCAAACAAGCAAGTAACTACCAAATGATTGATCGTAAAAATCTTTGCTATAGACAGAGTAAAAAGAATGATTTCAAACGATCTTTTATTGATTTTGAATCGTACAAACCTTGTAGTGTAAACAAACCAATTTTAATGGTACTAAGTAATGTGAAAAAGAATTGGTAGGTACATCAAGTTATTTAAAAGGATTCAGAAATTCAGATCACCCAAGCTTATTGAACAATTTGTAAAAATAAAAAAGTAAATAATAAAGTAGAAGTAGGCGTGCTAAACAAAACGTGAAATCAGATAATTCTACTTATGACCTTGCTATTACATTAGGAAGTAATTGCTTTATATCTTAATATTCTTGCAATAAAGTTGAAGGATAATATTTCAAAGCGTAGCTACAAACTGAGAAACACGTTCACTCCCTATTAAGATGTGCGGTGCGTATGCAAAGTGCATTAGACCTCATGCAGACTAGCTAGCTTTGTTGCCAAACAAAGCGATTTACCCATAAGTCATAAAAATGCATAGTTAATTAGGTACTGATTCATAGGTGGATCGTATATTTGGTAACAAAAGTAGCTAACCATCGTCAAATTGAACGTTAAATCATACATTGATATGCATTTGACGGACATTTTTATTATTCGTCTGTAAATGCCTGCTAAATATATTTAAAAAAATACAATTCAATTTTAGCCTAGCAGGTACTAATATTTTATTGAATAATAATGACATGTGGTAGGATTTGTTTTCAATAGACGATGGGCAAGTATAGTATGTGCAAGGCATTATTGCGTGGGCGGGTTACTTACACTCATCGAATGATGCTCCTCCCCGGGCTGCGTGCGGCAAACAAGGCAATGCAACCAAATAAACATACATGTTACAACACGCAAAAATAAAATGTGCCAATACAAGCATATTAATGCCAATTTCAACCATTGTCCAATGATTCGTTACGAACAACAATAACCACTGTGTACTTATACAAACTTTTTACTTTGAAATCCGAATATTCTTGTGCAAAGAGAAATTTGTCAATCACGCTTCAGTGGACAGTGGTCAAAAAATATTAAACATTGAATACTACAAAAAAAAAGAAACAAAAAGAAGGTTGCTAAATAACTAATTTCGACAATTCTATATTGGACAAAAACATTGAAGAAAAAAATAACATAAGTAGAGTAGGTATGTTTTAAAATATTTTATAAATAATGAGTCATTTTTAGATTTCTATCTTTGTGTGACTATAGTGCAGATAGGAATCTATGTACCTTTACTGTAGGTGTGGGATAGGAAACACGGAGTTTTCTGTAATGTGTTAGTAATCAAGGGGATAACATCTATGACATACATGCAACATACAATAAAGCAAAAAGAAAGATAAATAACTATATCGCAGACAACTATTCTAAACGAACATGCTACATTGAGTTAGGTATATGTATAACTTATTTTTAGTTACAAGGAAGCAAAAAACGTTATCGCAAATAAAAAATAATATTAGATATAGGTACCTCCTTTTAAGGTTACAAGAAGACCAATGTTTAATTGCACGAAAATCTAGATTTAAGTAAGTTAAAAATTATTTTAACAGTAAGTTAGCATACAAATGATACAATATGTATGAATTATTTGTAGAGCGAGGCTTTCTTTTCTGACTTAGGTATAACAAAATGTAGGTTTATTTATCCTTCTCGAGCACTGAAAATCATACACTTAGTAATGTTTTTTGTTACGTAATTTTAGCTTTCTTTAACATTCAGATCATGTATACCTAAGACCATGAAAGTAAAATTAGATTATTTTTACCGATCAGTATCTACGATTGAGAATAATTAATGTAAATCGATCGCTGATCAGAAACAGTAGCTCCAATAGTTAAGATGTGTGTGCAGTGGAACAAATCATGTAAATTACTAGACACAGTTTCATTTGAAACACGATACTAGCACACGCACCTACAATCTTGAAATACGAACAATAACAATAATTTATAATAGTGCTAGTTGCGATTATTTATATTATTATTATATAACTATTGACGAAAATAAATACAAAAGTAGAACTAAGTGTGTAGAAACGTCACTATTTTGTACTATTTTTTGTAACCAATGAATTAGATAATTGAATAGGTCTACGAAGTGGGACGTGAGTAGGTAATTGTTTTTTAAATTGACTGCGTACCTAAGTAGCTAAAGAACGTTTGTTTGCAGAAATGTTAGTAGGTAAATTGAGAAGGAATTCATGGGTCAGGGAATTAGGTTAATGGTGTATTAACCCCATGGCTCCTATGATGCCATCTACCGCGGATTACCTACCTGTGGATTGTTTATAGATACCGATATATCGTTAAGATTTTTCTACATTATGTGGAATATTTCTAGATGTTTAGTAGCTAAAAGGAAAACCTATTATTAATTATTTATTTATTTTAAGTTTGAAGTTTGACTGACCTCCTGTAAGACCCGCTTGAGTTGCAGCAGCAGTGTCTTAATGTCGACCACATCTTGCAGCAGTGAAGCGGGCGCGGGCGCCGGTGACGCACTCCCATCGCTGATGCCAGCGTCCGAAGGCGTCTGCGTCCGCGAACGCTGCAGAAGACGCGCTGTGCGGACTGGCAAACTGGCCCTAACAAACAAGAACATATCGTTAAACACGATAAAAGAAACCTTCAAGGTAAAACCTTTACATGAAATGGTTCTTTAGAAAATTTTGCCTTTGCTTTACTCTGTAAGAAAAACACAAAGTATAGAGTTATATGGGCCTGAATAAGCTTGTTGGTTCTATATAGTAACAATATGTAATATCGCAACAAAGAAAAGTCCTTACATCACAGCGTGAATGTTGTAAGAGTCGATTAACTGTTCGTTTTCTTTAAGTAGTTATAGAAAACCAATCGTATAAACAATGAAATAATACAGTCTTAAGGAGAAGAGGTAAATTGAAACGTTATATTATATGGATCAATTAAAATTCAATCATCACAGTACTTGAAGCAGACACAAAACTGATAACATTGATTAATTTCCACCGGTGACCTTTTTAGCTGGTAGAGATTAGGTATATTTAAGAAGATATATCTATGGATGCAATATCTATGTAACTCAGTTGATTGACATATTATTAAGAATAAAATCAATCTTGCTAGCAAATAGAACAACCTTGCTGATAAAATCTTTATCATAAAATATCCCGCAAGAGTTGTTATCATAACTCCTTATACTTTGAAAAAGCGGAACGTGAGCGATAAGTCTGATTTCATTAACCAAAACAATACGGAAATTGAATTTGATGGCTGTAATACTTAGGTACCTACCTAGCTACTGAAAAATAGGCAAGCAATTAAAGAGAACGCCGAGTTAATCGTACATACTTACTTTAAATGGTAGGATAATTATATAGATTCAAATACATTCAAAAGAACTAGGTACACGGAAATTGAACATCCTCAAAATCCTAGTAAGTAATTTTAATAACGCGAAAGTTTGTAAGGATGGATGGATGTTCGTTACTCCTTCACGCACAAACTACTGGACGGATTTTGGTGAAACTTATGTTATCGCTTATTTTATTAAAAAACAAAATCCATACTGTCGAAGCTTTGAACATAGTCTAGTAGTACCATAGTGTAAGAAAGAATAGTACATAAACATTATGTTGGTATTATGTAGTTTAAATAAGCTTGTTTGTCAAAGCGTCTTCATTCATATCAACTTAGTATCTACATGATAAAAACATAATAACGGAATAGTCCCTAATATTAATATCATTATAATGTTTTGCTGATGGCACAGACAGTCATGACGATGGGCGTGAACGCGGCCCACCTACTCAAATTAATTAGAAAAATAGGGCGACAGCAACAGACGTTACAACACCTGTTAATATAGACAAGTTCATTGTAATAATTAATAAATGTCAACCACCTGAAAGAATAAGACTAATTAATGTAGAATTGTATGTATGTAAGTATCTAACTGACAATAGTCTAGAATTCTAAATGTTTGCTGTGAACTTAAATCAGGACTGCGATAGGCCGGTGATGATTATGATGATGAAGGTTGGCAAAGTACACACTTTAATAAATAGTCCCTTATTTATTGCCCGTGACATGTTCTTCTCTATATCTTGTTACAACTAAAGATATAGACACACTTACTAAACAGAAACAAATGAAAACTGAATCTAATTGGAATAAGTATGATAATAGTATGAGTTACAAATTGCTTGTTTAGTCATGGTACTGAATAGGTATATATACGAGTACCTATTGTGATGTCATTGCTTGTCATATGTTTAATTGTAACATTGACTAAGATTAAATACAATCCTGTTTATGTTGTAAACTCATCTAAACATATAAAATAAATTGTCCTTACTGATTCATCAACGCGGAGCCTAAACCGCAGGAACGACCTACATACCAACCACTCAACGTTTTGCGCAAAGGTTCCTTAAATGACGCAAGTACACACTAAGAAGGAATTTTTGTAAATTCAATCTCTAAACGGTAAAACATTGTTGAACCTGGGAGAAGTCGGGGCTGGCCGCTAGTGTTAGTATATAACAATTTGTTAATACTTATAAAACAATTTAAATCATATCAATTCTATACGTGTATCTAATTGACACTGCAGTAGGTCAAAGTCTACTTTCTCGATAAACTGATTGTCAAAGAGAGATGACGGATGGAAATCTTTACAAAACTGTAATGAGGCACGTAGGTACTTAGTAGATTTTAGTTGAGCAATGCATTATTATAAAGAACTTGAATTACAACAATAAAATGACGCTAGTTTTGTTAGGAAACAAAACCAATATCATCCGGTTACGACATCTTAACTAATAGAGCGTACAGGAAAGTCAGAACCAAAATAGAACAAATACATAGGTACACATAAATGAGAAAATTATTGTTATACTTGCAGTGTTTACTGTAAATATGGGTTCTTCGTCAATATTCTGAATAGATCTACTTGAATTATATTAAGTACAATTGTAGCAAATATAGGAGTTAGCCCAAATAGTTGCCTCTCCATTGGCCTTGCAGTGTTTCTTCGGCTACGGAGGCTATTTGGCCTTTCAATGCACGAAACAGTAAGTAGTAAGTACATATTGCTCATAGACGAGGTTGTTTTGTAAATAATTCACTATTGTCTCGATATTGCGGTGATTCTATGTAAAATCATTTTCATTTTACGACGATCAGCAATATTTTATAAATATGACACTCGGCGACATAAAACCACTTGATATAGCGAGATAACACTGATGTCTCACCTAACAGAGATACGATATCGACACTATTTTCAATCGAATTATTATTTATACGAATTTATTTTGTTACAAAAGCAATATATTCGTAATAGGTAATACTAACGTCACTTTCTCTTCAGAATTGTAGAATTGCACACTGAACACACGCAATTTTCACATTTTATTAAATATTATGATGGGCCACCTGTATTGTTTAGCTCTCTGACTTCGTAGGCTGGGTGCAGGGCTGGAAGATCGGGCGGCAGCAGGTTCCGCGACGTGAAGATCCGTCTTCTGTCTCCTGGCACCCATGGCGTGGTGCTGGGCGGGCCCAGTAATACCGGGCACCGCGGACGTGGCCGATACTGACCGCATGTCGCGGAGACTTTCACAGCGCGCACGCACGCGGACAACTGAAGTTCGCGCGCGGTCCGCGCTATCGGCGCCGCCACCGCCGCTGACGCCGCACCAGCTCGCCCGGAAAAATCAGATCTCGTGGCGTCGACCCTATCCATTCAAGCCGAACGGATCATAATCATCACGCAGTTTTCTTTTTTTACACTCTATTTGTAACCGTGCACTGGTAAACATATTAAGTTTACGAACCGTGATATGCACGACATACATAGTTCCATTATAATATTCGCTATAAAACTTCCCCTAACAATTTTAACATCGCGGGGCGATGAATGAGTGAGGCCGCTGACATCTAGTTTGGCAACAGGGGCATGTCAAATGACGCAGCGAGGTGTGTCGGAAAGGGAGAAGACTGAGCAAATGATTCTAATGTCTGAGCCGTCACAGCGTACGTCATGCTAGCTGAACGCGCACCGGCACCACAAGCACTTTCTTTTGCACGTGATTATGTTTGTTTTGTGTCATTATACAGGTAGTCTCCGTTATGAGCAGGTCAGACTTTATAGCACGTAACAACACAATTCACCACTTCACACAATTTCATGTTGGACGGAGAAGTAATCCTGTGTTGGTTAACAGAACTTATAGGTCAGTGTCAATGCCTCGACTGGTTTGTTTGTTTTGTACGTTCGCCGGTCCAAATGCCATCTTCTAGTAAGTTGGTGCGCATGCGTGAGTCCGTTCAATAATATCACACAGTCTCAGCTGATTTATGTCTACGTCGCGTTGCCATTCAATTGTTCTCGTCAAGGAATTATTTAGAAATGTTTATGTTATTCATTTGTAAATTATTATTCTGGCTGAATGGTGAATAAACAAACCAAAGTGAATTCTAAACTATCTTGTTGATGATGTCACTTTGAATTACGTCACCTCCGGCAAAATATCCATACCTATGGAATGCACGTCCCATAGAAACAGTAGGGCGGTAATGGGATCCTGCAAAGTCGTTTGTGTCGGTCACGGTTTGGGTGGGTTGGCGACAATGGCGGCCAAGCGCAACGCAATTGTCTAAAATCACGGTAACTCACCATGGTTTTATAAATTCGTACAATCGTTTGAAACAACTGCTACTTGAATTATACAAGCGTTTTTGTTACGTTTGTAGCCGTTGTTTGTAAATACATTTATTCTGATTATATAGCATATAGGTTCTAAAACTATTGATGACACGGGTAGTCAGCAATTCAAATTATATAAAGAAAGGACCAATAATGACTAAAAACTATACCATGTACCAAGAAATTGTAGCTACTTACAAGTTGTTAGAGGTTTCTAAGATCGATACGCATCTAAGGAGGGGTCGCTGAATTTTGTGTCAACGGCTACCTCGGCTGCGGTTTCGAGCACCATATTTTATGCAAAAATTATAATAACAAAGCGAATCGATATCAGGTTTTTAAAACAAGTTAATAATTAGAATTCAATTACATATCCGTCATGCCAGATGATGTGAATGATAAAGCGTACCTAATACAAGAACATTACTTTCATGAATAATAATTGTATAAGTTTCTCGTGATCGCTTTTCACAATTACAGTTTTGAACGCAATTGTGAATAAATTAATGTTCGTATTTAAGAACATAACGTATGCAAATTCATAGGTACATTATGTCTACTTAGTACATAACGCAATATGGAGGGAACAATGTAATGCAAAATGCCTGATCATGCGTGTCAGTGCGTCCGTTCTAAATAAAGCTCTTTTTCATATGGCAAACAGTCTGCTACAGATTTTTTGCTGGTACAGTATAAATGAAATCATGTGTGCACCCGTATTAGATATGGTGGGTACGTGGACGACGAATACTTGGTTCAAACGTATCAATCTAAAAGTTGTAAGGAAAAAACAACAGATGAATGACATTTTTCACTAACAAAACCGTATTATCACGTCGAAAAATTGTTTAATTATATTCACACGACAAAAAAATAATTATTACACTAATTTAAAAATATAAGGGAACTTGTTACCTATTTAAAGATGTAAACCTCAAATTAAGTATATACTAATGTATCCTCGTAAGACCGACATATATTTCACATAGACTTGAGGTAAGACCGAAGGACCTGTATAAAGAACCAACTTTTTATACTCTGTGCGTCCCAGCATTTTCTACTAGGATTTGAATGTGTTAGCGATGTCCGATTGCTTTCATACTTATTGGAGTTTTAAGCACTGTTATTTAGATGTGATTTATAAAAAAAAAAAAAAAAAAAATAGTCCTCCTAGAAGGACTTACGGCATGATTTATTATAAAAGGTTGGAATTTTTAAAATTTATTTCAATGACTAGTAATGAGTTTCAGTATAAATCAAATGTGTATTTATATAGCTTATCTATTCCTTTAAGTATAGAGATTAAGTAATTGTATTAATTGTAATTAGTCTAGTAATAATCAAAAGTTTTAATTAGTCCTTCCAGAAGTGCTTCAGGGCATAATTATTTTAAAAAATCATTTTGAAATTAGTAATCTTTTTTGTCAGACTTAGATAATTGGTTTAAAAAACTGGTATAAAAAGTAAAAAACAAGATGTGTCATAATGTTTTATTTAGGTACTTATTTTGACGCGTATCCTGTATTATCCGGCTTGCAGCTCTACGTCTTCTCTGGCGTCGACCACGGAATCGAGTTCTTCCCCTTTCTTGCCCCGATCTGATTACAGATAGTGGAGTATTGTCAGAGTCATCGGTATCAGAACTTGATGTCGAACGATGTTCGTCTTGTTGGTCCACACTAATATTATTTAACTCATGCACTAGATCTTGTTCGGAAGTAGTAGGTCTATTTAGTGAGTCATGAGCGCCTGCGCTAGTTATACCACGAACATTCCCAGATTGTTGGGATGTAGTTTGCTCCTGTGTGACATCATAATTACTCAGTAAACTTTCTGAAGTAGTCGAAGCCCTTCGAACGGTTACATTATCGTCAATGAGATCACCATACTCTTGTTCAAAATCTGAATCATTCAAATAGTGCTCTAAGTTCGCTTCTAATTCTTGTGTAGTGATACCTTATAACAAAATAAGCAATATTTAAAAAAACTAAAATCCAGTTAAATTTAGATAAAATAGACATAAATACGCGTTAAGAAACAAAAAGTCGAGTAGGTAAATAAATAAAAAAAAAAAAAAAAGTTAAACTTAGATGCCTGAGTCTAAATACGACTGAAGGTCCTTTGCAAGGGACTATTATTTTCTCTTTCAAAGTAATTTCTAATCTGAAGTGAAATAAATAAAATTAACGGGTTAGCATACAGATTATGAGTATACGAATAAGTGTTGTATAAAATTATGCTTAGTAAACTTTAGATTATAAAAGTAATAAAGGATTTACTTACAACGTCCTCTTGGCAACACCATCTTTCCGGAACAAATGACAGATCATGTGAACTGTCACCTACTTCAGAAATAAAAACCCTTTTTTACACGATACTTTATAGTCCGTATTCACAGATAATATAATTATTTTTAGAAGTGGCGCGAAATTTAAATCATGAGTGAATGGTGAAGTTTTGGTTCCTTTTGAAGGACCTCCGGCGTTTAGTCGTGGCTGGGAGTTCAAATGCTCAGGACGGAATGAGTATAAAAATATAGTCCTTTCAAAGGGGCCGGAGGTCTTACGAGGGTATACCTTCCTTGAAAGTACACAGTTAGCTGGTTACAACGTGACTTTTACCTCAATTTTCATTCATTTTAGATATTATTTTAATTTGAGGATTGAATAGATCAAAGAGTAAAAGCATTAGCCCTTAATGTGTTGAATGCCATTATTTTGTTGTTTGATGAACGATCCAACAATGTTTTGATGTCGTTACGTATATAATATGTACCTAAGCCACCACACACACAACATACATATCTGTTGCTAATAATAATAGCATAAAACTTTTCAGGCATTAACACAAAGTTTGCTGACTTTTACCTCAATTTTCATTCATTTTAGATATTATTTTAATTTGAGGATTGAATAGATCAACGAATAAAAGCATTAGCCCTTAATGTGTTGAATGCCATTCTTTTATTGCTTGATGAACGATCCAACAATGTTTTAATGTCGTTACGTATATAATATGTACCTAAGCCACCACACACACGACATATATATTTGTTGCTAATAACAGCATAAAACTTTTCACAAAGTTTGCTGTATAATGTTTGCGAACTCGAATTGTACCCTAACTGCTCTTCGCTCAGCGCACAGCCAAATGATGGTACGACCCAGGGGAACGCTCGGTTAAGAGCAGACATACTAAACTAATTACCTTAATAGTACTTTCATTTTACTGGCACCAAACTAACCAGAATTCTTGTTTACGTTTCAATATTGCTGACCTATTCATCATGATTGGTAGGAGGTACCTAGCACAATTATAGAAATTATTAATTTAAACTATGATGTCAATGCCAATAATATTTTGCTGTAACTAATATGGTTGACCGTAGGTACCTATATCAAAAACACACTGAAACGCTTCCGTGCCTCGGAAACACGTTCATCCTGAAACCTCGCCGGTCATGTCGGATTGCAGCCCCATCGATCAATGAGAGTCAGGGAATAGGAGATAATTCTATGTTGCACTTATGTACGATAATTTGTCCCGTGCAGTTGAATTGTCTCAGTTGAGATTGGTCGGCCAAAAATTGAGAAAATTGGTTATTATTGTGGGAAAGCTTGACAAAGAAATAATGTTTTTAAAAATTTGTGTAAATAGCGCTTGACTGGAGTGAAGTAAATTAAAAGCAATTACAACTAAGTACTCATTTAGAATTACTCGTATGTACGAGTATCTGCATACATAAATATGCACTATGTGGACTAAGGACATAATTATTGTTATTAACGTTGTACATTTGCCCATATTTTGTTCAGGCTAACAGCTAAATTACATTGCGTCGTAATTTCCCGTCTAAAACAACAAGAGCTCTAAATTGTTTTATAAAATAGTTGTTGACGAGAAAATAGGCTAAGCAGCCTTGAGGGAATAAAAGCTAAAGAGGGTTAAAAGAAAAGTTTTTTGGTCGACATCCTAACGAAAGTTAAGTAGTTAACACCGGCTGCTTCTAAGATTAATCAGGGGTGCGCGCTCGTTCAAGCGTTGACACATAATTATATTTTTAATAATAGTGCATTTAGGTCTACGTCTCGTTTTTGACTAAAAAAAACGTGCTGCAAATAAACCCTCGGCAGTAACTAGCAATCAAGCTTTTTTGGTTGAGCTTTATGCTAAAATAACTAAAATGCCTGTTATTTTTATACTACTTGGGTGGCAAACAAGCATACGGCTATGGGCGCTTGTAATACCAGAAAATTGTTGCCGACCAATTTTTTTACAGCCAGAGGCTTTAAGATGGAGTATCCCTGGGATAAGAAAACGTTTCTTTCAAAACGCATCCCAATATGAGCGCTGGAGATCTGTACTCACACACAGGAACAAAACTATACCGCTGTGTGTGGTTATTTGGCTGTGGTCTTCTGTAAAGTGGAGGTCCTTCCCCAATTACGCTTGCTCGCTATTATGGTGTCCCACCTCACTTGATAGCGCAGTAATTTTTACTTATCGCATTAATAATGATATCATACAAATTTTGAATTATAACTTGTATTTCATTTTATTATTGACTGACCTTTGAGCCTGCATTTGCAAGATTTTTATTACACATTATAAGTTTCAATTAAGTAGGTGAATAAATGATGTTCAGTAGCACAGACGATAATAATATGGCCTCGAGGTGACCGCAAGCGGAGCGTTCGAACAAGTGCGCTGCTCTCTCACCAAGCCTCTCAAATTACTGGGTTTGTGTTGCTAAATGATATTGTTCCAACAATATGCTACCATTCAAATGTTAAGTGTAATTCTTTTTCTACATTACTTATGTTGTAATCGGAAACTTGAATCTGCTCGTGGAACTAGATTTTTTAAGTAAATACATACTTCAACCTGGTGGGACCTTGTTGCGTGGGCTTTGACCATTTGACAATGGCGTTTTAATGATAAATGATGACGTGAAATTTGACAATGGTGCTAACGCCATTATTTTAGTAATATGCAAGTTTAGCACTATGACAACATAGCGCCGACATGCGTGCCGAGTGGAAGGGCTTGCAGCTGTCCACAATGAAACCTTTAAAATTCTAGAATTGCTTACCCTTTTGCTATGTTGCAAATTTCTGATTCGGAAACGAGTAGATATATGAGAATACCTCTGACATCGCAAAGTTCCATAAGCTAAATTAACTGCATACTATCAGGCCGGTCGTATGCTTATTTGCTAACATCGTTGATATTTATAAAGATACAAGCGGCACGTTCTGGCTTCGCGCGGGTGGACATTTATTGAGTTTTCGTAGGGATGCCGTGTATATATTTCTTTTAAATCGCTCAAGTAGTTTCTGAGTCAAATCGTAATAAACAACAAAATCAAATCTTTCCTCTTTATAAAATTAGTTTAGATAAAAGTAAAAGAACCCTCTAAAGTTTAGAACTGGGCATCACTGACGCCGTGATCAACGGCTTCCCTGGCGCCGCGTCAGGGAAGCCGTTGATCACGGTTTACCTGCCACCTTTAATAATAACTTTGTTTCATTGTTAGTCGTCACGTCAAAACATCGTTAGGTACGTTTATTTATATCCCATTTCACTGTCACTGATTAGAGTATAATCAATCCGTAGTCGTGATGAATATTAAAACTATAATTTCTATTTTTTTAGGACCTAATGTATCTAATAAGAAGGAATGTGTTAACCGTTTATTGATATGCTAATAGGTAATAAAGGTTTTTTGTATAACAACACAAGCATGTAAGATTATCATCATGCACGAACATTTGCGAGTTTACTGATGTACGGCACCATCGCACCTCGGGTCGTTAACATTTAAAGTTTGGTAAGTATACCTATAGTATGAACTATGATATAATTACTAGTCTTATGAGGAAAAGGCTATCTTTTATCCTGTAGGTAGTATGTAATACTGTCTATTATTCTTACATAGTCATCGGTATCGCATTTCGAGTCTTATTTTACTATTCTAATATATTGAGTTCCTACTTTAGTCGTTGTAACGGCAATTTATAATGGATTTGGTAGAATTGATAGACTGGTCGTATATGTTGGATCATGAACTTTTTATTTTGAGATCGTGTCTATAGGCACCTACCTACTATTAGTTTAGTAGCTAAAAACTTACCTTGCTCCGCAGTATGTTGGAAGTTCAATAGGTATATCAATTTGTGTAATCTATCCTTGTATATTATGGTTATTCATGGTCTGGGTGTACCCTGTTAAGATTTTCTGTTATGTTTTCAGAAACATAACATAGGGAACGCAATACTATTGCCTCCTAGGTGTTATTTTGTCGTTTCTATGAAAAAAGCAGGACAACTTGATGTGTACTCAATTGCAACCCCACCACGAAAACTTAATTTAAAAATTGATATAAAATCTTAATAGTATTAGGAGCAGGCTGCCCCTTGTTTAGAGCTGATCTTATTCTGATGCTGTTATAATAGTTGTTGCCCTAACCTGTATAACAAATACCGACGTACAAAAGAGGTCAACGTATTGTTGTTACGCTTTTACCTGCTGCCCTTGAGTGCCTATAGAAAGGGACATTTACAACTGAAGGCGCTATACCAAAATCAATAAAAAAAGAAGGAATTGAAGAATCATTATCAAATATTTCTATCCACTGTCATCTATTTTACCGATATTTTATAAGAAAATGAAATCAAATATTATAGGTAACGGAGTGAAAATTTATTTTTCGTGAATAAATCTAAAGATTTCGTGCGCCATTTAAATGGTGCCATATTTTCTGGCAGCCGTGTAGGAGTTAGTCACGGAGGTATACCAAAACTGTAGCCCACGACAAAACCTTGACTTAGTTTATATCATAATGTAAAAAATATGGCTTATTGCAAAATCGTGTTGTTCAAATAGTAATTAAGTACAATTTATAGTATCCAAATTTAATTGGAGGAAACCTAAATACCAATCAACTTCGAAGAAAAGGGAGGGGACTGCTAAGTTCTCCTGTCGTTTCGTTATATGGATGTATTGACAGGTCTGTTGATCTAATGGTAAGTTGAACTGCTAATTCGGAGGTCACGATCATATTTGTAATAGGTGAACCCAGAACACAAATCTTAGTGCAATGAGGACGACTATTTGTTATGTGTTAGAGTGTAATTTATTTATTATGTATATAATTAGAAACAGGTACTATGTTGACCAGTCTTCTGGTTGCCTTTGATCGGGTAAAGACTACAGGCGGATGGCAAAAGGTACATAAAATTGTGCTTACACCAGTAATGGAGGCAGCGGAACATCAAAAATATTTGATTCTGCGAGGCTTTTATGCTTATTAGCAGTAAGTAGCACTGTAGGCAATGCCCAGGATCGTCACTTGTCCGTTGTTAATAAGTTAAACATTAAACTAGCAGCTATATGAGACAAATATATTCTAAAACTTACTTACTATAATATCATTGGTAATGGCCACACTTTATAGGAAGCAAAGATGGCGAGATTTATCTAACCGTGATGTACGCAAACCGTTTAATAATTCCTTCAACAGTATAATTTACATAGCTAACTGTAAAAGGAATACAAAATATAGGGTTATAAACAACAATTAATATCAATATAAAACAAGTTTTTCCTTCAAATTATATTAATTACAGATACCAGTAGAAATTTATTATAATTTATGGAACGTAGGCATCTAGCCACGCTGTCCAGTTGGTCGGACATGTTTACGTTTCGCTCTTGACCGGTTTTAAGTATACAATATATTACAGATATTATGTCATCCGCATTTGAAAGTATGTTTTGATTCTTCATAGATTATGTCACAAGTAAACATTAAAGAAAGAAAGGTCTATTCTTTACAATATTCGCAAATTGACTCATTGACGCGAGTGACTTTGCCAAAATAATTAGCTAACTTTAAGGTTAATAACTTACCCACATTATTCTTACACTTTGTTATTCTAGAACAACACAAGACCAATCTCACAATTTATTCGTTGTTACGTAATATTAGATTCCCGTTCCATGATTACATTTAATAATTGGCTTATTCAACTTTTTAATGACTTTATGTAATAGTGTGACTTCGCTAAAAATTCTCAACGGTACTTTGGACGTCAACATCATGTTTTTACAGCATACTTAATGGACATCGTACTTATTTTTCATCTTATCGCTGAGAGCCGCAGCAGAAAATTTTGCCTATATATTAGACTCGATAGATACTTATTTTAATGACTATAATTTAGATCTATTAAGATAAAATTCAACTATATATTTTGAAATGGTACTTTTTAAACTTGATTGATTTATGCCATCTCCAAGATTTGCACTGAATTTTGGATCAAGACTGAGACAAGAAGTTATATTCAGAGTTCAGCGATTTTACAGATGCTTGGCAAAGAAGGTAACAATCGATTTCGGAATGGGTAAAATAATTTAAAAGCTTTTAAGGTTACTTACCTTATATCAACGCGAATAAAATAAGTAGTATGATACATTCAAACAATTTAGTGATGGCCTTGCATACCAACTACCAACTTAAACATTATTTACCAACAGGGAGACTAGTCCACAGATTTAATGTTTCACAACCATGAAGACAGCTATAACGAGATCTATGCTCGGAGTTTCTTAGAGGTACAAAATTAGGAATGAAGGATCAGATAAAGAATCAAGGTTGCCGATATATCTCAATGAATTAGGAACCTGGAATAGGAAGCGCGTTCAGGCAAGCGTTCGAACGAACTAATAAACATCCAGTACCCGGTGGCGTATATGCACCTACGTCCAGCAGTAGAAAATTACATGTTAGTGATGATAATACTTACCAACTTGTATTAAGTAGATAAAACTTTCTTAAATTTTATACATTTTTACGGAACTCTAAATAAATATCCGTACAATATCCGTGAGCTAAAAGGAAACTTCTTCATTGTTTTAAAGTGGAAAGCTGTCCTAGTTTTAAGGACATAAAATTTAATGTTACAAAGCCGAATTATTACGTAATAAATGTATGAAATAACTTTTAAATGGTGGTTATGTTTACATAAGTGATTGTAAAATGTCAGTGGGTACTAAATCATTAATTTCACATAACTTTAAGAGGGGCAATCAGGAATTGGTCATTTTGGTACAGAAAAAAACTAAAAGCTACCAGTTAAAGAAGTTAGTGGGTGGTTGAAATAAACCTCGTCGTTTGCAGTACCAATTGACCCCGAAGCTTAGCCTTGATATCTTTGCTAAGCTTTGGCATTGGACGTGTGTGAAGCTGACATCCACCACGCGCCGCCAGTATCTGACAGTGACTCAGTGCATAGTTTCATAGTGTCAGCCTAGCAATTATTTATCTACGTAACAAATTTCTTGCAGGCAGAATATTTTTTTAATTTTTATGCATATTATGCCAAAATAATGCCGCGACACACTGTGCCAAAACAATTTATTTAACAAGTAACACGGTGACGCACGGTGAGGTGGATGCGAAATGTCAAATGAGACGTGCGTCGGCTAATTTGCCAACTGTCAGATTTGCTGGCTAAACAGACGTAAGGAAAGGACTGACAAGGAAATAACTCAGGCTACTCTTTCCATCGACAGATAGATCTTTCCATCGATAGATAGACTTAGTTACATTTGTCGTCGCAGTGAAAAAGACGCGTCCAAAATTATACTTGGTACTGACTAACTTCGTTTAAGAGGCCAACCTTAATAGAGACGCAATTTCAATAAAGTACACTGAGCTGAATTGATATAACGTATGGTAAATTAGACGTACCTTTGTGCTTGGCCGTTGAGCATGGTGACCACTTGGGCCACGATGCCTTTAACCGGAGCTTCCTTCTCCAACATCACGGTAGGCTTTTCCATCGTCATCACAACAACTTTTATTGATACACTTTTGTCTATATCACTGATATTATTCACTCATATTCTGTTAGATGGCAAACAAAGTTGGAACCCACGACTAAAATCAGTAATTTAATTTCCTGAGGTGGCGTTTTATGGCTAATAAATTTGACGTAGGTATACCTATTTAGATTTTTATATGACCTGACTTGTTGGAATGTTCATCTTGACGTGTTACCGTTATTATTAAATCTCCATTAAGATAACTTGTTTTTCTAAACTGCACCATTGGCAAGGATAACTAATAATATATCATTTTCATCACTTTTCAACTTTTATGCAAAATTGCTTAGTTTCTATATACATTATGTAAGTGAGGTAGGTATGAAATAACATTCATGTCTTGTCTGCAATATGGAATCGTCATTTTTATTAATTCAACATAATACTGTTCTCAAATTGATAATAAAACGTAGTATTGTGTTAACGTGTCATTTAACTCAACTTTCAAGTTGAGGTATATGACATGTACTATGTTGTACTTGAATATTTTGATAATAAAAAGGTTTTGAATGAGAAGGTCACAAGGTTTGTGATGAAATCTTTTTTTTAAATTTGGTGAATCAGAAATAATTCTGTGAAAATTTAAATAAACTAACGGTTTACTTATATTGATCTAGGTATAGGTACCTCCCTATGTGGAACTGTGGATACAATATAATCGACGTTATTGACCATGCGTGACAGATTCTCATATTTCTGTAGCTCTTTATCCATAGAACAGTTAACTATTAATGATTATACTTATTGGCTTAGCGTCCTTGGTGTTTGTGTAAGCAAACGTTAACCAGATTAACCATTACTTTACGTACATATTAATTATTATACTGTCACCACAAGTGACTACTGAATACATAGCGGACATGATACCGGTATTAATTAAAATATAAAAGTATCACAGACATGCCGAGAAGCAGACACCGTTATTTAGTTAACATGTAATAACATGTCAAACATGATGGGTTACGAAACTTTGAAGAATGGTATTTTAAATGATATTAATCTTTTAAAAGCCGATGTAACAACAATTTGATGAAGATCTTTAAGATATAAATCTGAGATTTTGTTGTAGATATTATTAGGACATTTCAAAACTTTGGTAAGTAGTTTGGTATATGCCAGAGGATGTATAAAAGTCTTAAATTACTTAAGAAGTGACACAAATGTGTACCTAATTACACTAATAGTTGATTTTCCCAGGTTCTTAAGGGAAATCAAGAAAATTAATTAGGAAAAATAATACAGTACCTAGTTATTGGTACGGTCAATATAAATATTATATATATTAAAAAATATTAAAAAGATTAATACCCGTCAAATAAAATAATGTCAGCATCGATAAATTTATTTTTATTTACACTTGTCTGACCACTTTCATTTCAAAAAATCTTTACACATAATTGTTTAAATTTACAATTCAGCAGATTGTTATAATATTCCATAATTAAAGCGCGTAGTTCGTTTTTAAGAGATTGACGTTTTATTTTACTTTGATGGTAATAAAAGTCAACTGTTAATTAATGCATCTTGCAACAATCAGTTAATTAATTTAAGAGGAACATTACCCAACGCTATGGCAGTTTCTTCTGCAACTGATTTTACCGCTGATTCGATTTATAAATCGATTGCGTAAATCTAATGGATTTTTCACTGGTATCGATCAGGGACTGAGTTTGCGAAAATAACAATAAGATCATTCTCATGACCTCGCAGTTTGCATAGGTACCTACAGAAAATATTATTAGAGGTTCTTTCTAAAAAAAAGTATTACAGTAAGAAAAGATTTGCAAGTTTAGCAAGGTATTTACAATTTATTTACATTTGTTTAACTTAGAAAGTGAACATCTCATATGGCTAATGGTTAATTTACCGTGCGGTCAGTAAATGATGGAACTAAGGTCGATTTTGTACGAAAGCTGGATACCTAATGTGCATAGAATGACTTCTTTTATACATAATATGAATGGAAGTACGACGTGAAAGTTATCGTTAAGTATGGATAATGTAATAATGGTAACAAATGGCAGATACTATCATTTGTGACACTTTTACATTATGAATGTCTAGTCGAAATCCTTCTGAACAAATTCTAACAATGAGTTATAATCTAATTTCTCGTGAAAGTTAAAATGCGTCCAAAAATAATTCAAATAAAAACCATTTAATTAACAAAAAAGTACAATGCATTATGTATGTAAGCATTAATTACTGACTGAAGCTCTAAGAAACTGTATAATTTGCAAGACTGACATCATAAAATACACTAATGTGTGTTCTAACGCGAGCATAAACTAGTTCTTTTTTTGTTTCCAGGCAAAGCACAAAACGTTTGAGAACACTCACAAGTCTTCACTATCACTGACTTCATTATCACTAGCAAACATTTATAAAACAGACGCTTAACATTAATAATTCGGTAGTTCCGAGAAGCTTTTCGGTGGGCGAGTGAACCAGACTTAAAGCTGTCAGCTAAAGCAAAGCTATTCAATGTTGCCACGGCAACGGAATTTGGACAACAATGAGAGATTGAACTAC
Source organism: Trisateles emortualis (assembly GCA_947095525.1). Lineage (NCBI taxonomy): Eukaryota > Metazoa > Arthropoda > Insecta > Lepidoptera > Erebidae > Trisateles > Trisateles emortualis. Next base: position 7,044,830 of record OX352735.1, on the reverse strand, counting down.
CTATGTAGGTACTCAGCTGTGTAGCAATAAATTGTTTAGACAATAGCACGATCCTTCTATTATATTTTTATCCTATCATCAGTATTGGTACCTACTTATCTAATATTTTCTGAATATTTTAGGATAATATTCAGAAAATATTTATCTTTAGGATAATAAAGTTTTGTTTTGAATGCATTTAATTTACAAGTATGATATTTAAAGTTAGGAGATTAATATTATCAGTATTTTGTGAATACGGTTTTATTACCTACTTGTGTTATTTTTTTAGAATTAGTGTACCTATCTCTTACCAATGTAAACCTATAAACAGTATGCCTAGATATCTACTAATCTACCGTAATGTAAGAACTTACTTATAAAGTATTCCTGATATAATATGAGAAATGTGCAACAAAAACAAAACATATATATATATTATTAGATATACAAATTGGTAGCTGTTTATCTAGATTTTATTTATCAGTGATTGATAAGATAATGTTTACCGGCACTGAATGAGGGTAATATGTGAATAAGTTCGGCTTTTATGAGCATGTGTAAGTATGAGTACCCGCATGTATTTTTAAATAACCGTTCACGACCCTTCCAATCGTACTAAAATATGCAAAGGGTTAAAAGATTGTCGGCCTTGAAATGACTTTAACGAAAATGTAGGTATTATCGCAGTTATTAAAAGTTAGATTTCTGTCAATTTCACAATTAAATATGTTATTAGAAAATGCAAAATTGTTCTACAATGATCGATAAAAACTCGGGAAGTCAGGCTCAGCTCAGGACTCATAATATTGTACAAGGTTCAAATGGAATTAGGATTTAGGACAAACATTTTAATGCATTTTGGAATAACTTTGGTACCTCATGTTGACATAAACACAGGAAATTTAAATAAACATGCTGTTGAATATTTAAAAAAGTTCAGTTTAGTAATTACTGTCAAACATTAGGCTTATCGGTGTAGGTACTTCACAAAGGAAATGCATTATTACCATCCTTAGTTGTCGTTGCTGATAGTAGTTAATTGCAGGGTCAACAACCACATTGAACACATTGCCATCTAAACGAGCACTGTATCAGTATACCTCTTATGGACCTATTTATAAACTACCACTTACTAGCCACTAGTGCCACTACTAATCAATACCAGTTTAAAATCCATCGTATAGTAACTGTACTAGATACTTTTTAATTCAATTATCCGCATTACCAACCATCACTGTTTACATAAAGAATTACCACCCTCAGGAGCCGTTACTCTGATTTTTATGTACACTGAATGTACTTCAAACATAACGACGTAAACATAGGAAGTTTGCGATTAACAAGCAGCTGCACATTACGGATTTCGATCGTTCAGTGACCCGTGCGTTCGATATCGGTAGATAATAATCTCGTTCGGATCGTGCGTACACCGTGCGCGAGATGTGCCGGCACGTGTTGTGGTCGTGCAGCGTGCCGGCTACGTACGTCCACAAGCGCGACGAGTTACAGACTAACATCCGATCGGGTTGCCGGCACGCGGGTCGACGCAAACAAGCGCCGAGATGAACCGAAGTTACCGAGCACTGAAGCCACCGAAGCCCCGACAGCTGCACGTTTGCTACTTTATCTGATTACCTCATGGAGCAAGGACCTTTCGACACACAAAGCTCGCCGTAAAATTTACCTTGAAAATCGATGGCCGTACCGCGAACTTATTACAAAATGATCGGTTACCACGGCTCAATGACAACAGCGTCGTATAGATTGGATTTTCACAATCAAGTACATTCTGAGTTGAAGCCGTTCAATTTTTGGGAATGCAATATAAAGAGGATTCTTAGTTTCGGATCTCCAGATAGGTTTTTAAGTTTTTCTAAGTAATTATTTAGAAGAACTTAAAGACTAAGATTATAGATCAACACTATAACATTACGTTGTTGAGATGACAATGATATTGGTCTTTTGTAAAGACGAATGAATAGCATACAAAAGTCCCAAAGGAAGACAACTAAGCCCCAGCTGCACACGTAAGGAAGCAATTTCCCATTGTCGTAAATATCTATTGTGATGTCGTGCAACGGCGCGAGCGCATGGAGGTCAAACGTATACCCACACAATTAATCTGATAATTGGAACTGGAACGGTTCTTTGGCATTGTTTTAATTTTTACGAACACTTGCGCAAATACTCAGTGTAACACTTTACTCGCTTGTGTCAATAACATAAGAAAATCTTTATATAATTAAAACAGTTTGTGTCAGTTCCTATTCTTCTTATAACTTATTGTTCCTATAACTTCCTATATTATTAGTATGACATGTAGAAAAAGTTTAAAATAATGTAAACAATATTGCAATATGTAATGAGTACTTATAAGAAACTGGAAATTTGTGTAAGTAGGTACAATGTCAATTCAATGTCAATACAAAATTTACTAATGGGGCTATACTTAATAGCCGTATAAATACGCTACGCGGAACAATCACGCAGAACCTCTCCTTGATATTTGCAATAATAAGTGGAAAGTTATTTAAAATATCTTATAATTAATCTGACCTCACCACTTTAGAGTGTTAAATGTATACTGTAAAGGAAAGGCACCGATAGTTCCAGACATAGTAGCTGGTAATTAACTAAATTATAGTAGGAACCCGGATAAAGTAATTGCTCTATCGTATTTGAAATATGCATTTATTTTTAGACTAGAAGTAACTATGAAAGTATGTAGGTACACGCTGGCGTTCATTATGTATTACTATCTACATACATTATTAAAGATACGCAGTAATGTTGATGAAGGAGCCTGCTGAACGGGCTTTAAACTATTAAGATTTCAAGATATATCCGATGCGAATGAATTACACATAAGTATGAAAACGATTTTGAAACACGTGACATGAGCCTAAATCATGTTTCGGTAATCTGAAATCATAATGTTAAGTCACGTAGCTGCGTAAAATGCGAAACATACCAAACAAGATGAGGCTGATAACTTTGAAATATGTTTTGTTAAAAATTTAAACAGCCGCTCGTTAAGTCATAACAAAATAATTGCTTAAATTCTTTGTGTATAAACTTTTGAAGAGCTATCCTATTTATGCCTTCTATAAAGAGTAGATTAGATCAGATCCACTCATTCAAAACGAAATCTGATCTGCGATCTAATGCTTTGGATCATATCGCTGTAGAAGCTTTTTGAATCTGCTGCTACTGTTGAATCAGACATTACCTCAGAATTCGTGCCGGAGAAATTATAAGGTCTACGAAACATGTGTTACCACAGGACATTTTACGTGATGTAAATTCTAATATATTTTAAACGTCGATATAGACAAGCTTACGTTTGATTGAACCCAAGCGTAACTAATGGTAAATGATAGTGTATTCGATAGAACTCGTGTGTCTGCTAGAAGAATAAAAAAATCTGGGATCAAACTAGCACCTCAATCATTACAAGTCATTTATTTTCACTCATTTCATTTCGAGAAAATACTTCATAGAAAAAGATACCTAATTATCACTAGATATGCATCAGACAGTCATTAAATCAATGCCATGATATGAGCATCGCATTGTTTGTTCGAATGCGTTTCTCAGCTGCTTTTGTTCCGGTGATGCTGTCTATAGTCAATGCGGCCTTTGATTCAATTGTTTAAGTATCTATAAGCGTAAATAGACGTGAACTATTGTTTATTCTAAACCACAACTGCTTAGGTACTGCCTAAACAATACAAAATTTAAAAGATTATTATTTCAATGCGTTTGTTTATACATATATTTACCATTCATTACTAATTGTCATTCTTTACAAACTATATCAATGAATGGAATTAATACTTCGGAACTAATATAAATAAACCGTTGTAAAGTACGAATTCCTATTTTACGAACATCATTGATTAATTTCGTAAAATCACTGACTATTGAGAGTTCATAGAAATAATGTATGATTTTAGGGTTCATAACTAATTTCTTACTACATCTAGAGAAGACGCGACATTCCGAATAATACTTACCTATTTGTGCGAGATAATTAAGTTAGTTAAGTTAAGCTATAAAAATCAGGCACAATTTTCGGGCTGTGTAAGTATATTTTTCATTATATAAATAATATCATTTGATTTTTATTGCAATATCGTCTTTATTTACTAGAATTTAAATTTATAATTTAAATGTTTATTTTATCTTTTTGGGCCCACATAATGAAGTTCTAGACCATTAAATTTGATCATCATTATCATTAAAATTTGATACGTGGTTTGCGTTTAGATGTAAAAAAAAACAAATTTAGGTAGGTACGGTATATTAAGCAACATAATTTTCTAGCATTGTAAGATTGACGTCAGGTTTTAGACATTAGGTATTTTTATTGAAATTTAGAAAAAGCACTTAACTAGGTAACGTAGGTACCTACTTTCGCAATATAGAATATAACACATACGAATTTAATATTAAAACTGTAAACCTAATTCTGGATATTTTTTATTTAAATTAGTGCTTATTGCAAATTGACTCTAAAATTGCTATGTTTCAAGGCCGGTAACGCGTGAATGATGTCTCGGTATTTCAATCATCCATAGGCTAAAGGTAATATCGTGTACTTACGAAGGCTGTTTACGTGTTTGCCTACTCTATCAGAATAAAAAAAAATAGAATCTTTTATTATTTATTACACCGTAATTGTATATGCGATGGCTTTCTGTGATTAAAAGTGCACACATTATCGAATAAGTGCTTACATATATCTAATGTTGATGGTTCTTTATCTAAATAAAAAGACGTTCAGGCAATGCTGAAAAGTTGGCGCAAAAAAAACCTTTGTCTGAAAAAATCGAACCCGTTTTGTTTTGAACGATCCATGAAGTGCTATAAAGTTTCTTCTCACTATTACTGTTAGTCTTATTGGAGAAATGCATCTAATAGACTTGAATGGTATAATGCCCGACAAAGATCTTAAACAATAGTCGGCGTAGTTCGCGCATGTGTTATTGGTACTAGCCCATTTGCAAAGTGCATAGTTCGTATTAGTATTAACCAATGACGTGAATCCTTCAATCTTGTGATTACACAAGACACAGAATGCGTTTTTATGCCGCTTTCTGCGCAATTTGTCTAGATATTATTCGGGCATAATAAGAACCTATATTTTGCTAGCTATAACATTCTACCCCAAGTTGTTTAGACACAAGTAATTTTATATACTATGACTCACCCGATGTTAGAAAGACTGTTATTGCTGGCTGTAAGCGAATCTTGTTTCCCTTGCGCCATGGCGGCGAGCTGTTTATCCAGCATGTTATTTTGTTCCAACAGCTGGCTCCACTGTCTCACAGCTGCCTTCGAAGAGGATAGTTCTTGACGCAGTTGCCTCTCGTCTAAAGAATTGAGGCCGCTACGAAGAGAACTGTCCAACCTAAGAACAGTAAAAAATAATTAATATGTTTAACGAAGATTGGTTCTTAGCGGCTCTTGACAGAGAGTGAGAGAGAACAACAGTCGGCGTAGTTGACTGCACGGTTGGTTCAGTGGCTTAAGTGGTTACCTCGCCAGCGCGTGGCGTGTTGTGCATTCGATTCCCACACGGGACGAAAATTCGTGAAATCAATAAATGGTTGTCCCGAGTCTAGGTGTACTTTGTGTCCGTTAATCTTATTTATTTGATGATGATGATGTAATTTTTTCACACTCTGTGATGAATGGTACTACTTACTAAGTACATGAAAATAGTATTATCGTCACAAAGGAAATCTTTGGGACATGTTTAGAGTCAAATTTACAACTTTTCTTGAGATACATAATGTCCATTGATAATGTCTTATAAAATCATACCTCTCAATATAGTCGTCGACGCTTTGCAGACTGGTGATGGACCGCGCTAAGTCATTGTCCATCATGAGATCGTCTGATGCCAAACTGGACAACGTGTCTAAAGAAGGCGTCCGCTCCGTACCACCATTCCGCAAACTGCACACTATAGTATAATATGTAATTAGGTCAGGTATATCTAAATATAAATTAATATTAAGAATATCAATGATAACTTGTTAAGTTCTTTTGTTTTGGAGGAAAAAATACACCTAGGTATTTTTTTTCATGAATTTGAATTTGAATGCCGAATTGCCGCCTTTAAATGTTTCCAGCCAATATTAAAGGAAATAATATTTTTAATTTTAAATAAAAGTTGAATTTAAAATCTATGTTAGTGTTCTATATATTATTATTTGTTCGAAATTTTTGTTTTCTAATTTTTTCTAAATAATAACGAATCAATATTAAAAAATAAGAACGGAAACGGAATACATTCATATTTTGTTACTGGAAATAAAGAGTGCCAAACTATCAAAACAATTAAAAAAAAGAACAGTATTTTTTAAATGTATGTATGACCACAGAATACTTTATATTTGGTAATACCTATGTATACTCTTTGCTTTGATCTTTTTGTTAATTAAAATAGTTAATCTATTGCGTAGTAAGTTGCTATAAACAATTGCTAATGTAACTATTATTATGTTTGTAAGAATATTATAACTCAGGTAAGTGTCTCAGTATATAATTCAACAGATAAAATAATTAGTTATAGAGTTTTACTTATTTTGATCGTAAGTAAGTACTTAGTATTAAATATAATTGCTTTAAATACTTTTACATCAACTTACATTTACGATTTCTTTGAACAAGTGGACTGGATGTAATTCGTTCTCTTGATCTTCGTAACTGCTTGCTTGTTTCTGAATCCACTTTACTTGATGGGCTGCCGTCTGCGTTTTCTACAAGGTAATTTATCATTAAAATGTGTCTACCTGGATTTTAATGAAATTATTCTATCACCACAATTTTGTTGTCTCGAAGGACACACAATTTATAATAAAACATAATTAAGTATACTAAAGTTGTAGTACCATCATGTCTCACTGCTGGGCACGGATCTTCTCTCCTCTATTAAGAGAGTTGTGAGAGTTTAGGCCTTAATCCACACACGGTAGCTTAATGCGAGTTGGTGAATCAGTTTCCGTCACCATATTAATATATAGGTCAATGGACAAGGTCGGCCCAGGATTGAGAGTTGTGGAAATCTTGGGGGAGGCCTATGTCCAGCAGTGGACGTCTTTTGGCTGAGATGATGATGATGATTATAAGGTGGACATAGGCTGTTGGCTAACATGTTGGTAATTGATACCTAATTAGTTAGAATTATTGTAATAGCACAGTAACTACTACGAATATCAATTACTCACTCCTGAACAATAAGGCAGGCTGGTCAGCAATTTCATCATCGAAGAAGTCTCGGCCGTCAGACAGTGACAGTGAGCCAGACGCGTGTGTTGGTGTGCCTGGTGACTCTGGAGTCACGTTCTTACTGTCCTTCTCCGCAATCCTTGGTGATTGACTAGGAAATAAGTTAGTGGGTTAGTGTATTTTGGGTATAAGCAAAACAGTTTTAGAAACTGTTTCGAATTACAAATGGTAGATTTTAAACCGACTTGAAACTATTTTATTAGGTAGGTACCTACTTTTTGTTAACTTTACTATTAGGATAACTGAAAGACTAGTGTCTACCCATCATACTGTTATAACCTTTAGTTAAATCCTAGGGGAAAGACAGACAAGCGCGTAATATGTGCTTGTCAAAACAAATACTAATATATTTTGTTCTACTAGTAGATATAATGTATTAGCCCGCGGCTCCGCCTGCATGGATGTCGGTTATCGCAAAAAAGTAGCCATTTCGCTCTCATCCATCTCTATCCCAAATTTCATCCAGATCCGTTTAGAAGTTTAACCGTACAAGAGTAACCAACCACCTATCATTTATTTCATTACATACATCCATCCATTCTCACAAACTATCAGATTTATAATATTAGTAGGAAAAAAGATACTTGTATATTTAATCGAAGTGTATAACGAAAATAATATTATACATAGCTAGACATAAATATATGAACCCCACAGGGTTATAGAAAATGTTATGTCTTTCTCAAATATATGTACTTACATCATCTCTTTAACAGGCTGCAAAAGTTCTCCATCGACGCCATCATCGTCTTGTATGATCGGTTCTGGTGACCTGGTCTTCGTATTTGCAGTCTGATATGCTGAACTAATTGATGGCGGCTCCCTTTCCACTTGCAGATCATTATTGGAATCACTAGTACTGGTTGACGATATTAGGCTGTCTGCAGGAGACGTTTCGTCGTCTAACATGCTTTGTGTGGAAGTTTCTAGAGCAGACAGGTCGAATTTTGATTCTTCAAGTGTCAGTGTCAAGTTGTGATTATCACCGCTCTGATTTGTGCATGTACTTGTCGTGCTATAGTTTGAACTTGTCATTGAGCCTGAAAAAATATTACAATCCAATATGATGGCTCCTTTGTGTGTTTCCTTGTAATATTTGGTAGGTCACGTTTATTTTGGGATTACTCAGTAAATGTACGAGTATACTACTATTGCGACAGATAAAATTGTTTGGGTGTCCGATTTTAAAGATAATGTTATCAAGAACTGCAGACAAGCTTCACGATTTAATGTTTAATTTATTTTTACTTTTATCTACAAAACAATTACTGATAAAATGATAGATCACTTGGTATGAGTTATTATTTGTTTAAATAGGGAATACCTATATCAATATGTTAAGCGCTTTCAATAGAGTCTTAGACGATCAGTTAGGTACAGAAAAAACTGTTTTCAAACTTTCACCCAGTCTCTTATTTATCCTGTCCTCATTCTTATTTAGATACGCTAACTTTTATTTCGAAATAGGACATAATACATACCCATCATAGTACCTCGCAGTGAGTCATGTTGGCTTAGTGTCAACGATTTCATGAGTAGAGGATGTGGTGCAGGAGGCTCATCCATGATCACGATGGTCTTCTTCGGTATCTCCGGCTCAATAACTTTTGGTGGCTCTTTGTTCTCCATTAACTTAGACTTCTCCTCTTCACAACTAGACACGCTGAGTGCTAAGGATACGTCGTCCTGTGACCTGTGAAAAGACAGTTTTGGTATATTTTGTGGATTTTGTAGACTGGATTGATGAAAGGTTTACGAACAAAGACATATATTCTTCAGAGGTTTCGACTAAACCATCGTCATATATTTTGTTGTCAATCTTGTTTTCGGAAACCGAACAATAAAGTGGTGATACTGGTGATATTATGTGCCTTTGATTGGACAATATAGTCGCCATTAGACAGATTAATGCTCCATTATACCTTGGAGTAACCATTGCGTAAGTATAGTATTTTTTAGGCAAACTTACACCAGTAATATCATGTAAAATATGAATTGTCTCCGTCATTTTATAAATTTAAGCCATATAACAGTAGGTAATGCAACTACCAAATATTTTTTCAAATTCAAATTCAAAATGATTTATTCCACATTACAAACACAGAAAGAAAGAAACAAACAAAGTATATAAAATTACACACATAGAATTAGGTAAAAGAAGTGGAAACGATGTGCCACTAAGAGAGTACAATCACTATTAAGTATTCTGTAGTACAATATAGGTTCCGTTTAGTGATAGGCACACATATGTATGTATGTATAAGTTAAGAAGATCTGTTTGACTACAATAACATTTTTATTGGATGTATCATTTTCTCAGTCCACAACTGTACATTGAGTCTTGTGCTAACCTTATCCATTATTGTATTGTTTAGCTGTAAAGCTATTTTAATGACCGAGTAAATAAATTTATGATTGTTTTACCTCGTGGCCATGGCTTCACCCGCAGCGTGGCTCTGCCAAGCGCTGCTATTTCCGAAGTGACTTTCCTCACTCTTGCACGATGGACTAGACTCCTTGCTTGAACTTATTGTAGTTGGGGACACCACGCCACTTGACGACTTAACGAACGAGTTCTTTAAGATAATAAAATTAATAAATAATGCGATCTGGACTGGTATCTACTTAAATTTTAGTGCATGCTCTCCTTATAAATTTGTACAATAAAATTGACTAGAGGTTTTCAAATTAATAAGTCTTATCCCATCATCCTTGTTTATGTTTTGGTACTTTTACAGATGTAAACTATTAGACAATCCAATAAAAGCTAAAAAGCTATTGACCTAGCAAGCGACGGAACCAGGAACTTCAAAAAGAAATTAGGTTACAGAGTGGCAAACAATCCCCAACTTTATATTACAAATTCGCTGTATTGTATAAATAAGTAACACTGTGCTTCAGGGTTGTTGGATATTTTCGATTTTGATAATAGTGACATCTATATTGTAGTATCGAAACTACGTTATAACATTCTTCATATTCATGTCTGCTTTTTGTTTTAATCTATTGTTTGGTGTCGCTAGTGGCAAGATGTGTTAGTTGTTCAATTAAAAATATTCTAAAGTTACCTGTTTATTCAGCCTTTCTGGCTGTGCTCTATCCAGCACAAACTTCTCCTCATCCAAATTGGTTTGTATCAATGTAGGTCGATTTCTGTTTCTGTACCGCTCTAATGTTGACATAGGAGAGCTCTGTCTCTGTGACTCGGTCACTGGTGATGGTTTCGCTAGTATAGGTGAAGGTGGCTTATAGGTGGGCGCTGGAGTTACTTCGTACTCTGGGGTCAACTCGTCGTCAAAGGAACTCGGTAGCTTTGGTAGGGGTATTACTGCGTGACCTGTCACTACAGCGTCGTCTGGAAACGATTAGTCATCATTAGATTTTATTTTTGCACGTTGAGCACTTTTTGGGTTTGAACAACAATCGTGGAACTCGGATCGTCACCGATCGCTTTCCATATTTAAAATTTTTGGTGAACAATAATGATGTATCGCGCGTCATCTTCATCGAACGCTTTCCATATTCAAAAATAATAATTTAATAGGTTAACGATACAATTCACAAGTTACTTAGTTTTTACTTCTAGCGGCAGTCCCCAAAGACTGCCCCGCATGTTTTTTTTTTGTAAATAGTACCTATGACCTACGATGTTGTTTTTAATATGATGAAAATAATAACTATAGCGATTATGCATTCCTAAACTTGTTTAGATAGATTGATAAGATGGTGTTGTAAATTTTATAAAGTACGCTTTCATAACTTTGCGTTATGCTCTAATGCATTTTTTTACTACTTAGGTGGCGAACTGTCATAGTTGACGGTATCGCAAATGTCCATAGCCTATGGACGCTTGCGATACCGAGGGCATCTCGTGTTGGTGTTGCCGATCCAATAACTTTAAAAAGGGCATCTCGAAATGGGCACACATGAGACCTGTACTTACGCACAGAATCATAACTCACTCAATCACTGTGTGTAGTTATTTGGCTGTAGTTTTCTGTGAAGTGGAGGTACTTTTCCAGTCGGGCTTGCTGGCTTGTTTAGTGCTTTGTTTTTGTCATTTAATCTTATATCCTCAATATCAATATAATTAGAATAAATGTCAATACCCATAATATCTAAATCAGCAACTTGAAGTTCTCTAAGATGGAAGGAATGCGCGGTGCGCATGACCATTTCCAGATTACGTGGGCGTCTGCGCATGCGCGGCGAGCCTTCACCTGCAGTGCCCTCACCGCCCGTCCATACACCGGAGTCAGTTGAAACTGCTGAGGTTGCACCTGATGATAATAACAAAAACCTCTTTAGTGAAACAAATAACTAGGTAAGTAGATGGAATTGGGATGACGTTAAACATATTTTGGTAGAGTAGCAGTGGAATTCACAGTACCTAGCATAAGTGACACTACAATAATAATAATAATAGAAACCCATATATGTCCCAATGCTGGGCACGGATCTCCTCTTCTCTATTAAGAGAGAGAGAGACAGGATTTAGGTCCTAATTCACACATGCTGGCCTAATGCGGGTTGGTGAATCAGAAGGTGTGTTTAGAATTTCTTCTAAGACATGTGGAAGGAAAACATCATGAGGCAACCCACGATGTTTTTCTTCACCGTTCCGACACTACAAAATGCAAAACAAAATACTTATTATTTCATACCAATATATTTTTTAATTTGCTTAGTTAATTGGTTATTAGGTACTTAACCATTTCCGTATGTATGTCTTCACACCTAACAATTACTAGAGTCCACGTAACAATAAATGCTTCTTTCACAATAAGAGAGAATAAATACTATACAAGCTAAGCCCGCCTGGTGAAGAAGTAAGAACTTCATCTTATTGAAGACCACAGTCAAATAACTTCATATTGTATACACAGGAACACAATAGTCTAATTGTGTTCCTGTGTATACAATTATACTGGGTCTTAGTTCTTTATTACTCTCTATCGATCTATCTAAAAGGAGTATATTTATATTAGTATTTGATGTGCAATTAAGATTTTTTTCATTGAACACCAAATAAATAATACAAACGATGTGTTACAATTCGAAACTGAAAGTAGCTGTACAATGGGCGACCTTTTCGCTGAGAGCGATCTCTTCCAGACAACCTTTGGATGGATTTTGTTGCAGAAGAAGTGGTAGCTCGTGGTGGAGTACAGATAGAGATCCGATTTTTCCTATGCCAGAATATCCCATCACTAAATCTAAACATTTTTATTTTTGAATTAGATATTCAGTTTATTCTAAGTTATTTTTTCAGTATTATGTAGCTAACTATTAATAAAAAAACCGTATTGCTCAGTGCGAGTTTGATTCAGGTAAGTACAAAATAATGTATATATGTATATGTATAAAAAGTTTGTTCTACAAAGAATAACGATTTCTGTAAATCAAGGTAACATACAAAATTAATGAAGAGTATCATGCACTATAATCAATTACTGTAAGCCTAATACCATGAAGAACATTTGCTTGCGGTAGACGTTATTTTTTATGCCGAAGGATATCAAAACTATAGACTTTTATAAGGTCGTATGTCCACACTGCTTAGGTACTACCTATTGCACATAATAAAAACGATTTTCCTATGTATTAAAAAAGGCCGTAAAGTATATAATAACGGGTAAGAGGTAAGAAGAAATAATTAGCATGAGGTTCTTCAAGAAACAGGGTCGGCAACACGCGACAACCTTCAGATTGCAAGCGTCCATAGGCTTCGGTAACTGCTTACCTACCATCAGGCCGTATACTTACGAGCCTTTTAAATAAAAATAATAAAATATTTACCTTCCCTCCATCCATCGGATACACCCGATTTCCTAGTGTTGTTCACCACCTGAAGACAAAATACATCAATCTTAGACATCACAACTTTCACTTCACTTTCACAATAAGCACATAAACAAAATTATTGACCATGTCGTCCTATAACAAGTGCATTACTGTGAATGACCGAACCCTATGTTACGGTAACAGATGTCGAAATGACCCGTATTCTAACGAACTTAGAACAGTTTAAAAATAAACCGATCTTCACACACGAGGTATAAAACAAATAATATCTCAAGAATTATCCTTTACTTTCTTCACAATTACATTATAAAAATTAATGATATACTTATTTATTTCTTACATTTATAATAAGAATAATAAAGAGTCTGAACGCACGTCTTGTCACGGTCTACAACGAGGGGAAAATGTACGTATAATTAATTTGCTTTTTAAACGCGATATTGCAAAATACAATTATGTATGTAGGTATGCAAGTGTATGTGTGTTAACTTTTCAATTATGCAAGTAATGTGGTTATTTTGTTTAAATATTATGAAAATATTATTTTATTTATAAATATGGTGTAAAAATTTTATTTGATGGTAAAAAAAAACATTTTACATTGCTGTAGTCGAAATAGAAAAGGTTGGTATTTTAAAATTTAAGAATAAAACTTGTAAGTACTATTAAGTATTCTGTGATAAAACTTGGATGACTATTTTTGGATTTACAATTTTTTAAGTTTTTTTTTTCATATGTACACACGATTCTCGAACTTTATTTTAAACAAACAACCATCGTCGTACAGCTTGTACTTATACAAAAAAGCTAGCTACCAAACAGAATCACCCGCAGGGCTAATCTAATGATTGCCTGAAAATTTCAGTGAAATCCGACGATTTGTACCTATATAGGTATTTATTTAAAATCAAAGTGTAAAAAATCATACGACCAAATCTATGGTTCTATATTCTCGTGTATGTCTTTACACTGGATGCACAGTGCAACAGGGATATTTTGAGCAAAAGACGACCGGCGTCCGACACGACAAGGCTGAAATAGACAACTTGTGACCCACTTACTTCAACAAGCGAAAATGTCTCTTACGCACACTATTTAAAGTACTTTATCGTATGTTGGAAACTATTATGTAATTCATGAAATACTTTACGAACTATTAAATTATTTTATGAAAAAAATGTCGTCATAGATGTTTCTTTCCTTTTAGTGTTATTTTTATTCTGAAATGTTTGGTTTTTCTTGTTTTTTAAGGTGGCATAGTTCTAATTTATTTTATTTGAACTATCCTTATGTTGATGGAATAATATAATAATCCACAGTTAGACATGAGCTAGCAATCAGTACCTATAACAAGTAACTTGACAACTTTCTCAAAAAGCAATCCACAATCCCTATTTTCGAAAGTTTTATATTACTTTTCGAAGTGCTACCGGTTTTATTCGAAAAATAAAAAGCAAAAACAAATACCAGTTGCATATAGTGTCTATAGATATGTATAACCATATCTGCGAGTGGATAAGCAGTGGTTTATCATATTTTAGTTCTATTCAAGGGTACAAGATATTTACGTATAACGAAAACAGAATATCGGGCTAGATTGCATTGCTGCCACGAAAAAGAATGTGCCAGCAAAATTAATAAACATTTATAAAAGTATAACACTGGATGTAACGGCCAGTCTCTGGGTGTACGTCCCTTAGAACTGCGATCTCAATTAAAATATTTTATTTATAGGTAATCATTAATTTCTGCGGAAAACCTTGGGGGAGGCCTATGTCCAGCAGTGGACGTCTTATGGCTGAGATGGAAATATATACCTACTTAATACAATATCTGATTGTTTGTAAGTACTTAGGTTAAGTTACTTTTATTTTAATAACTATTCTTGTGATCTTATGATTTTTATTGCCATAACAAAAGCTGTAGTTTAATAATTAGCTGATATCAAATCAGAGTAATTTTAAATATGATAAATATACGATAATAATGCCCTGTCCATTAATCGTTGGGGTCTAGATTACCTATCAATAAAATGTATATTCTTCAAAATAGCATACCTGTTTGGTGGTCTTAGCATCAATGGTTTTGACGGCGGGATACTGAGGCCTTGGCAGCTGAGTTGTCTGGAAAGTGTACTTCCCAGGTGGCCTTTGAGATTCTGTCTGCACTCGGGACACTGATGCTCCTTTAACTGGCGGCTGGTCAATTCGCACGTTCTTTGTGCGGCCATCCTGAAGGGAACATACAGTACGATTAAAGGCATTATAAGGTTTACATATAACAATCATCATCATCTCAGCTTATAAACGTCCCACTGCTGGGCATACAGTTGGAGGGATATTAGCCTACTATACCACGCTGGCCAAACGGGTTACTTACAATATATAATGCTATTTAAAACATAATATGCCCAGTCTCTTTGTCTTTTGGAAGGCATCATTAAATCTTATAACATGATCCAGCTACCAACACGAAGCATCTAAGAAGAATACACTTTAGAACCCAGTGAATTAAATACGGGCCTCTGCCTTTGTACAGCAGAAAACAAAAGGGAATAATACTAAGAACTTAGATACAGTTACTGAGTTTCCTAGTATCCTATACACTATTGTGGCTGCTGTCAATGCGGCAATAGGTTGAGGAAAATTAAAGAGTAAGTTTTACTTTTTGGAATTTACACTTACGTACTATTACTTAATATTTTTATGATTTGCCATCTGCCAACGTTGACGAAAACCATTGTGAGGAAATTCACACGTTTTAGAAGAAATTTGAAAGGCCTGTCTGTTCCACGAACCCGCTTATATCTCAACGCTCTTGATAGGAAATGAGACCAATGCCTAAGACATAACATGGAGGCTGTAGGAAGAAGAAAGAGTGGACAATTCAAAAGTATGATGAGAGAGACAAAGATAAAAGAGGTTCCCAACGTTAGGCGCAATGCAATCAAACGTAGAGAAGGAACAGTAAATTCTGACAAAACGATCGTAGGTAACTATAATAGTAGAGTAAATATCTAGCGATTAAAGACAGTGGCGTGAGTTACTTGCTAGTTCTTCTCATGGCTCTATCGTCAGCTAACTAGCTGTAGGTAAAGTACCTGACATTATCTTTCTAGCTTATTCATAATTTATGACCTTCTTATGTGTTACTTTGTAGCCTACATGAATGTTGAGTTTGAGTTTACTGTCACAGTCGTATTAAGAAAGTGGCGGAAATCTCATTAAATATTGTACAACAGGAAATATTATTGAATCTTATGAGAACAGCTGAGCGTCGGTTTCTCACGCCTGTTTGCTTTTTTATTTAATTTATTAATTTCATCTCTTTTTTATTGAGGACATTAGAAAAAGACAGTGTAATAGACCCATAAAGGGCATATAACTTTCAGCAAAGCAGCTATTTTGTAACTGCATGAAATAAATATTCACGATTCTCTTTGCATTAGAAATTCCTCAGTAACATTTGCTATTGTATTGAATCATAATGATTTTGTTGTTATTATTCGCCTTGGTATTCGTGAATGCTAGTTTCTTAGTACTTATCTAACCTTGTAACAATTTAAGGATTTTGTGTAAGGCAGCAACAAAGGGTTAGGTAAATATGTACTTACTCGTATTTACCTACTAAATCTATTCACTAACTAATGTTTCATACATTAACTTTCACAAGTTTAGTTTGCAAGTCAAATTAATGGTTTTATACATAAACTAGCTGTTGTTCACGACTTCGTCCGCGTGAATATCAGTTATCGCGGATAGATCCTTCGCAAATTAATAATGTTTAATTTCGAACAAATTTAATTAGGTTCCATAAAAAAATAGGTTATAGATCTAAAATCAATCGTAAAAGACAAATATATACTGTCACAGACTTTTTTTCGGACTTTTAAAAAGGAACAATTCCATCACACATGATTTTTTTTGCGTAACTTAAACCGTTTACGCAGCACGGAAGCTCTAAATAAGGAATATTTTTTCCCGATTTTGCAACCTTTTCCATTGATGCTTCGCTACTATTGGTCGCAGCGTGATGTAATAAAGCCTTCCTCGATAAATGAACTATCCAACACAAAAATAATTTTCCAATACAAACCCTTTCTCTGTTGCTGAGATTACCGCATTCAACCTAACAAACTCTTTAGCTTTATAATATTAGCAAAGATATGTAACGCAAAGAGTAATAAAAATACCTAGGTATTCCCTTTAGCCAATTACTAGTGGATAAAACTTTGCATTAAATTAAAGTAGTAAAAGGGCCGGGTAATACATCTTTGTACCTTAGTTATTAGGTGCGTACAAGCACTTTCCAGGGAAGTTTTAGCTTTCTGCAGGCTAGTAAAACATGGCTATGTAGGTACTAAGGTAGACTTTATTACCTTCTGTACTAATGGATTAGCTATTAAATTCGATTAAGTTTCTAATCGAAAACACGACTCGTCAAAGTTTATTGCTAATATACAAGAAGGTACCTTATACGTAGGTACTAATTCTATCTGGTCTTTGTAAGTACTTGAATCGTGAAAGCCTTTCATCGTGTTTATTATTCCATCTTATTACACCTACTCGTATGTATGATCCTACCAGTTTGTCGCATTCCGAAGCAAAACAGGCTGTAGAAAGAAGAAAGACTGGACAAATTCTAAAAAATGGGAGAGCCAAGCAAGAAGTAGATTTATTAGGAGAACGTGCTCTTGATATGCACTGAGTATAAAGTTTGAAAATAAGTAATTAAGTAACAAGGAGGGAAGGGTGAATGTAGAAACGAAAATAAAGTAAGATAGAGATTGAGTGTGAAGAATGGCAGTGAAGTGGGACCTCCACCGTACAGAAGACCACAGCTAAATAAATATATTGGACAGCCAGTGTTCCTGTGTGTGAGAACAGCTAGGTTTCCAGCGCTCATTTAGGGGTGCGTTTTTAACGAAACGTTTTCCATCCCAGGGATACTGCATCACAAAACCCTGATATTGAAATTTATGAGTAGGCAACGTGTGGGTGGTGCTTCTCTGGTATTGCAAGCGTCCTTAGGCTACGGTAACTTCTTGGCATCAAGCGGACCGTATGATTGTTTACCACCGATGTAGTATAAAAAAGGGTATTTTATTACCTGTGTAGGGATCTGTTGCGGTTGGTAAGTGAGTATTACAGTTTGCTTGGTGACGGTCTTTGGTACGCCAGCTGCACCGACTATAGTGGTCACGCCTGTAGACGACACCTGCGTCGCGAGGAGTGGCAGCTGGTTATGTCCCGAGCTTGATTTCTTGTCTGAAATTTGTAGTAAAGTTATTAGTTAGTAGATATAGATACTTAAACATGGATCCTACGTTGTAGAATTGCCTACATTTGCTGAATTTTCCAGTTCGTCGTCATCATTCTTTCTGCCCTAGAGGTGGAGCGGTTCCGCGTGTTTAGTATAAGTACGTAGCTCGCAGAACTGAAGAACAGAATGCTTATTATTTGAGGCAGTCCTTTGACTTATGTCAGTCATATTCGTGACGGCACGGTTGGTTCAGACGCTATTAACAACTGCAGTTCGATCCTCACACGGGACAAATATTGTGTGATCCTCAAATGGTTGTTCTGAGTCTGGGTGAATTTGCTTTGTGTATATTTGTTAAGTCCCCTGATAGACAGGGTTTGTTTCTGAGTAGGAAGTTGTCTTTAGAGTTATTGTTATGTATCTGACACAACTCCAGACTCCAGGCTAACAATTACGAATGTTATTTTTAATAAAAATGCGTCATTAACACCAAAATCACTTGACCCGAGGATCATATCTGGGACCACTGCACTCCAACTATTCTACCGAGGTAACATTAAAATGAATCCCAAAATATGAAAAAAAAACCTGTAGGCAGTCTTTGGGGATGCCGATAGAAGTAAAAACTAACTAAGTACTCGTACCTAACTTGTAAATTGTGTCATAGAGCTATCAGATTATTATTTTTGAATATGGAAAGCGTTCGATGACTATGACACGAGTTCCATGAAGTTTGTGCACCCAAAAAGTACTCAACGCGCCTAAAGAAGTTTTACGTAATCACATTGCAGCAGTCATGAATGACTTTAATGATTTTGATGGAGGTACATGTACACGAAAGTGCAAACATAAAGACTTATCTATAGTCCAATCTAAATATAATTGCTGTTAATTATATATGTGTAAGTAATGTTTTCACCCAGACGGAACGGGGAACACACCGGTTGTTTGTGTCGGTTCAAACTGAACGTTTGTATTAATCCGATTATGTGTTCCTACGTCACCTATCAAGTGTAATAAGTATTTTTTTTTTTTTTTTTTTTTTTATACTACCAAGGTGACAAACAAGCATACGGCCCGCCTGATGGTAAGCAGTTACCGTAGCCTATGGACGTTTGCAACACCAGGGGTGTCACTCACGCGTTGCCGACCCTTTAAAAACCTTATAACTCCTTTCTTGAAGAACCCCATGCTATAGTCTTTTGGAAAAACCTCGGCAGGGAGCTCATTCCACAGCCTAATCGTACGTGGTAAGAAATTCCTCTGGAATCTTACGGTACGGCAAGTTAGAGGTGCAAGGATGTGAGGATGAACTCCCTGTCGGTGGCGAGAGGTGCGTTGATAAAATGTGGCCGTGGGCATCATCTCGAACAATTCCTCAGAACACAGCCCATTGTACAGGCGGCAGAACACACACAAGGAGGCGAAGTCTCTCCTTAGACTTAGTGGATCAATACCGCCTGTGAGCTTGGGATCGTCAACAATCCTCACAGCGCGTCTTTGGATAGAATCAAAGGGTCCAAGCTGGTATCCAGGTGCTCCCGCCCAAAGGTGGCAGCAGTACTCCATGTGGGGCCGGACTTGCGCTTTGTAGAGCAGCAGTCTTTGGCCCGCGGTGAAGTACCACTTTGCCCTGTTGAGCACACCTAGCTTTCTAGATGCCAGCTTAGCCTTGTCTTCCAAGTGATGTCGGAACTGGACGTCACTAGAGATGTCGACGCCGAGGATCCCAATGCTCTTGGATATTGTAAGGGCTGTGTCTTGGAATTGTGGAGCCATAGCAAATGGGGCTTTCTTAGCGGTGAACGCGCAAACTTGTGTCTTACTGGGGTTAAATTGGACTAAATTTAGTCGTCCCCAATCAGAGACTCTGGAAAGAGTGCTACTGATTTCAGACACAAGTTTTTCGCGACTTTCATCAACAATGGAACGAGGGATATTTGCGCGGCCTGTGTAAAAAGTGTCCCCGGTGCTGTCATCCGCATAACAATGAATGCTGTCGGTAGACAACATATCATTTATATGCAGAAGAAACAACGTCGGAGACAGCACAGAGCCTTGCGGTACGCCAGCATTGATGTCCAGGCGATCCGAGCAACAACCGTCAACGACAGTTTGTATGCTTCTGCTGGACAAAAAGCTGGCAATCCATTCGCATAATCCCTCGGGGAGTCCGTATGATGGCAGCTTCGACAGAAGACTCCGGTGCCAGACCCGATCGAACGCCTTAGCTATATCTAGGCTAACCGCCAACGCCTCACCTTGACTCTCGATGGCTAGAGCCCAGCGGTGCGTGAGATACACCAGAAGATCACCCGTCGAGCGACTGTGGCGAAAGCCGTATTGTCGGTCGCTGATTAACTCGTGATCCTCTAGGTATCCCAAGAGCCGCCGGTTTATAATTCGCTCCATCACCTTCGAGAGTAGGGAGGTTATAGCTATAGGCCTGTAATTCGTTTACTTCACTTAATTATAATTTTAGGTATTTATTAATATTAGGTATACTTCACTTAACATATTAGTATGGACACGTAAGGCCCTGGTCGGGTTTCTTCAAACGAAAATAGTTTGACGTACTTACATACCTAATAGGGTATTTGGTTTACTTATTTCTTTCATTATCTGTTTAATGGTAACAAGCAACTAGCCTTATTTGTGCTTTTCAATCCATTGCTAGCAAAGAAATTGTATAGTCATTGATTGCTGGATATAGGCCTCGCCTAATTTACGCCACAACACCTGGTCCACCGCTTTTTTTTTATTGAGGGGAAATGTTTTATGCGTACTGCCGCGCCCGGGAAAGCGAGGCGGTTATGTCGGACTCTCTGGCCTACCTGGTCCTCCGCCTGCAACATCCAGTCTGGCTCAGCAACCTTTTTAATGTCTACTTAAATATTAGGTAAAGCAATGTGGAAAAAGACGAGCCCGGAGCAGGACTCGAATCTGCGCCTCTCGGATTCCGGCCCAGCGAACTACCAGCTGTGCCAACCGACAAATTCGAACCCTGGAGTAGGAGCTCGAATGGCACAGTTGGTAGTGCGCTGGGCCAGAACCTGAGAAGCGCAGGTTCGAGTCCTGCTCCGAGAGATTTAAGTAAATTTGAGCTTTTTAATGTCATCGGTCGATCTGGCCGGTTGTGTCCAACCTTACGTTTACGTTTACCAAGCAGATTATAGCTTAAACGAATTCTAATATATTTATCAGGTACTTAAGTAAACTATGTAATTCGACCAACTCAATTCACTTTTAAAGATTATACGGTCTAGTTCACCCACTACAGTTTGGATAGTCTGGTTTAAGTAACTGTCTTTATATTACGTTTTCAAGGTTAAACTACTGAAAAGTAAATACAATAAAATGTATATATACATAATCATGGAGCTTGGCACTTTGGCAAAAGGCTTTGATAAATTTGTAGGTAGGTGCAGCGTATTTTCATATTTTGGTTCCCAGTGTGGCCCTCGTTTATCACTACTTAGTTAGGTCCTTAGAAATCAATTACCTATGTTATTATATACCAGGGCTTGTTTTCGTACGGGAGTTGTCCTTCTTTATAAGACAACTTCCGCATAAGAAAAAAAGGCTCTGTACGTAAAGTACATGCAGACTCAGAAGAACCATTTGAGGACAAAATCTAAGTGTAGTCCATAATGGACACACATTGCGCAGTAATAAATGGCAAGTACTAAACGAACCATACAATCAAAATATCGTAGGTACCTATTATAAAATCAAATTCATAATAGGAATCATCTTGTCTACAATACTTGTATGGCCCAATAGTGCTCATTGATTGCTAACTAATTACATACGAAGTTAAAACATGCATACACATACCTAATGCATTGTTATTAATGGCAGTTTCCTTATCCTTATTTGTGGCGCCGAAGGCCGGCTCCGCTGCCACGCTTACGTCTCCCACCTTAGCCGTCTTCGAGTGCGATTGCCTGAAACCGAACCTACCGAATGAGATACTTAGATGTAGTAGGATTGAAATGTATTAATAATTTTATTATAAGTAATATTTATTGTTAAAAAGCAATTCTTTCATAAAAGTTACAGTCAAAATTAATGCTTATTATATACCACAGTTACTACATGTTTATTTTGGAGGTAATAATAGTGTCTTTGTGTAAATAAGCATATCTAAATCATCTTACGAATAAATTTGTAAAGACTACTTTTCAAACGCCTACACAAAATTTAATAGCAATAAATTACTTAACGTACAAATCAGGCGCTCATAATAGCATTTTATTGTTCTACATTTTAAAAATAGTAAAAAATTACTTTCTATTTTATTTACAACATTTCCTAGATAACTTTCTATTATGTAATGTATGTAAAGTGTAATACCTGTTACTGCGCAAAGGTTGTCCAGCTGTTTCCTTGCGTGGCCTGGCCAATGGCGTGGACCGACCGGACAACACCTCGTCTGCACGCAAGTCCTCTGACGAACCTGTTAGTTAGAAATCCACTATTATTACTAATATTACCTCTTGTTACCGTTACCTATGGACGCTTGTTCTATCAGGGGTAACACTTGAGCATCGGATACCCGTTAAAAAACTCTTTTATTGAAAAACCCTACACTATAGTCTTCCGGGAAAAATTCGGCCGGGTGCTCATTTACAACCTAATCGTACGTGGTAGGAAATTCCTTTGACCGTAAACCGTATAGTATTGCGCCATAGACGTTCTAACATGTGAGGATGTCCTGTCGATGGACAGAGATGCTAAATAAGCACCGGTCAAGTAAGTATTCAGTATTCACACTCTGTTATATCACGCCTGTCTTGTAAATACATAGACTAGTGCAACAACTTTCGTTTTATAGCTCTTAAACTGTTCGATTTATCTTGACAGCTACCTAAGGGCTCGTACACATAAACGCGTTACGACGACGTAACGTCACACGGCACAACGTAAACACAGTAACGTGTTTATGTATACGAGCCCTAAGTCGGTTATTGAATCTCGTTAATGTTCGCACTTTATAATGATAAGTAGCATTTTATGGCGTATAATTTCCTGAATACGTCTCTGCTTGCGTAATAAGCTAAGCTTGCGTTTATTAGATATTTAAAGCTTTAAGATACTCTGTCTGGGGATGGATGAACAGTTGATCATCAATTAGTTGTACTCGTTGAACTTTCAATAAATTAGTGGAATAAGCCCCTCTAGGCATTTGGCATATACGGTAGTCGAATCGAATAGTCGAATAGAAAGCGAATGTATGGGATTTGACGTAAGCTTACGACATTATCTCGTTAAGTTCAACAGGGGTTCAAAACTTTTGTGTTGATATCTATGTATGTTGTACACATACATAGATATCATCACGCTTGTCACCCATCGGGATAGGCAGAGGCAATTGAACGCTAATTGCTTCGAGTCAGACATAATTCTTTCGCTTCCTCTACATCTCTTCAACTTCTTTGCGCAAGAAAGTCGGTTCTAGGTACTTTTCAATTGCGAAAAGAAGAGTATAACGAATTCTTTAATTCCTTACCTCCATTTCCATTTTTATCATGTGCCTTCTGCTTTCTGCGTGAATTGTCATCGGCTCTGGACGTGGATGCCGGACGTCGACGGAAGCCGAACGAGGTGGCCACCCCTCGGCTCGGCTTACCGTTCCCGTTCCCCCCTGCACTCTTGTCACGTTTTTTGGCACCTTTCGACTCAGAGTGACCCTGGAGACAAAAGAAAGTATAGGTTAGTTCACTTGTATATTACAAATAAGGATATTACGTCAATACGATAAGGAGATGTAATAATAATTTTAATAATAATTTTTATTTCTTACAAAAAAGTACAAACATTTACACTGTTTAAACACATTTGACCAGGGTGAATGTACAAAAGCTTATGTTATGAAGTGACACACTGATTCCCAAACTGAGACATGCTCGTATATTGGGAGTATAGCTCGTATGTAGGGCATCATACAAGTGAGCAAACCCAACTGGGGAAGAACCTTGCAAAACCCGTGGTGTGGTGTGTTCTTGGGCGTCAGTGCATATCTCCAGTGGTCATTGAAATAACCGTTTTACTATACTACGAATACTCCATGACAAAACCTTAGTATAACGAATTTTGAGTCATCAAGCCATGCGAGTGATCGAAGCGAAGGGGCACCGAAGACGCCCCTTCGATGCCCCTGCCTGGCGCCTCTTTAAGTTTGGTCAAGACCAGGAACAAGAAACGAGACAACTAAATCAAGCCTACCAAATTCTACGTCGGGCGTACCTTCCATTTGAAACTTTGGCTAGATCTTCGCCCAATGGCGTTAGTAATGCTAAAGCCGGATCTGCTTACAAACCACAAACATTTAGGTAAAATAGAAAAATAAATAACAGTATTAACTTTACGTGCAAATCGCATTTAAAATTACAATTTAACGCATATTTATTTATTAAATATAAGTTCATGGTAAGTTTGGTACGGTGAACGGTTTGGGTGTTAATCTGGTGGATCTTGTAGACGTGCAATTCGGATCTCTGTCTGAGAGGTCACCAATGCGTGTTTAAAGAAAACATTTATTCTAAACTAGCCGACAGCCCCGGCTTTGCACAGCTGGTATTTCCCGGTTTAAAGGACCATGGCGTCCTTTGATGGCAAACGTAGTACAGAAAAAAAACTCTTCTAAAGCTTCAGTAAATGAAAAAAGTTCGTCAAAAATTTAAATCCCAGGTATTTTTTTTGGGTTGGCAACACGCAAGTAATACTTCTTGTATTGCAAGCGTCCATAGGCTATGGTAAGGTAACTGCCGAGCCGTATGCTTGTTTGCCATACATATAAATACTTATATGTATAATATTTGATATTGCAATAGTAGGTATGTAAGGATTGATGTAGGGAATAATCTCTGACACTAGTGATCCGATTCTCTCTGAGTGCTATAGGCTATTTCGACATACTACACAAGCGAACCCTCGGGTGGGCTAGTATTGAATAAACAGGATTGCCTATTAATGCTTATGTCAGCTGATTACAGCTAAATATGTTCTTCTAAGTGGATCAAGTTCTCAAATGTCAAGGTCGTTCGACCTTTTGTTATAGCTGATTAGATTTTTCCCCGATACAGAAAACAAGCGCAATATTTCATTATGTAAATACCTACCTACCTACATAATAACTATACCTTTATTTATAAATAATGTCTACTTATTAACCTTTGACATAATGACACTGGCATTGACGCATATCAGTCATTTTAATTTATATTTCATTGTACAATAATATACCTACATAAAAAATATGATCTTTTTACCCTAGGGGGGATTAGGTACCTATAGGCGTACGAGTATGACGTCCACTTTCCTCCAGTTATGTTAGGTGCCATGTGGATCAGATAAGCCATTTCAGACTCCGGGTAAAACAAATTACATTAAATATTTTAGCATTTTTGCTATGCATTATGTCAAATATAATTCAAATATTTTAAAAAGTCGAGCTCGGAGCAGGAGGACCTGCGCCCCGGGTTCTTTTTGGGTTCCGGCCCAGCGCACTATCAATTATTGTGCCATCCAAACATGTAATGCCATCTAAAATTATAATAAAATCCACAAACCTACATTGGGCTAAGGAGTATGGATTAGGGCCTAGACCCTCTCAGCTCTATTTATAAACAAGACGAGACCTGCTCCCAGCAGTGTAAGGAAGAATCTCTGTCTTCTCTATCCTATGATACAACATTTGTTGACCTTTCTTTCAACTAGGGAACGAATGGCGAACCTAGTTAGTTTCGCCACTGCATATATACTTACTATTCGAACATCATTATTTCATAAGACAAATAGCAAAGTCGCATAATCTTGATAGGTTAAACATTGCATTGACTCGCGCACTTGAGCAGTCAAGAGTTATTTGTTTTACAATAGCCTCAAGTGACGTCATCAGGACATATTTGGTGTGATATTTCCGCTCAAGCCGTACTAAAAATAGAACCTCTAGTCTTGTTGTAAATTCAAAATGTTTTAAACACCAATTTCATTAAGAGTTGGCAGAGTTATTTTAGCCCTGATACACAAATAGGGAAGATATAGGCCGAACGAGCAAATCAAAATCAAAATTTAACTTAGTTAATGTATAATACTTACTTACCTACTTATAAAAACCTATTAGATATTAGTATAATTACCTGCCTGCATAAACTAAATCCGCCTGCATGTAGTTTATGCAGGCAGGTAAAATATAAATATAAAAGCTTTTGTGATTCTCTCGAAAGCTTTTATTAAGACTTAAATTGTGCGGTTTATCCAACAAATATTTTATTAAGTAGGTACACGAATAGGCTAATAGGTACCTATTCGCCTATTCGTTTAACATATTTAGATATGATTCGCGTCTTAATTAATCGATAAATCACGGATTAGCTGCACGTCACTATTTTTACCAAATACTTACCGTTATCCTAATTATAACCTAAAGTTACATAATTTACCTGTAGAATTATATTTTTAAATAGTTTTTTATTAAGAGGTTTTATTACAAAACTAGAGGCTAGAAAAGAATAGAGAATTTTTTTTTTGTGTTATTTCATTACGAAACGAACACAAACATACAAATCTTTTCTCTGTATAATATTTCTGTAAAAATAAATTTTCGACAAGAAATCTATTTGAATAACAAGCGGGTTATTGCAATTGTTTTGTATTCGGCAATACGAGGATCAATTCGTATTTTGTCTGTGGCATTTTAGTCACGAGTCCCGAATTGGTTGACTACGTGCGTACACTGACTCATGATAACCGGTTACCTGACATCATCCCGATTTCGATTTGACTATAAAGTACGATATCCACCAAAGCGGAAACGAGATTATTTGAATAGCGTAGAACGCGGTAAGTTGATGATTACATAGATTCATTTGTTTTGTGAAGCTTTCGCTGTTTGTTGCTATTTTTGCTGATGACTTATTATATTTTGTTGTCTTACATATTTTTAATAAACGATAAATCAATTGTAAATCTTCGGTCGCGATACGAAATAGTTGTTTATACTTTAGCTTTGTTTGCACGAAAAGACGATAGGTGTTACACAATATAAACAAATATTTTATTACAAATAAAATCAAAATTAACCGTCACAAAGTAGAGCCCTAAATACCGCTTAATTAACGAGTAATGCATTCTAATTGAGATATTTACTTAATGTGAATATAAGACTTGTTTCATCTCTAAGTTAGCATCAAGAGAATTTGGATTAATTTTTAGGTTATCTTCTTTTCTTCATTAAACTTATCGTAAAAGGTCCTTTTGGTCGCTAAATATACCGATGCGACATGCTCTCCCACAATCCTGGCATGAGAAATTTACGGCTACTGTTACTAAACCGAATTGGTATCTTATATCTTCCTAATATAAAATATCCTTATATATAAAAATCAATGCCACTTTTCGTTGTAATTGAACTACTCCTAAACGGCTCGGCTGATTTTAATGAAATTTTGTGTGTGTGTTCGGATCGGACCCCGGATGTTTGAACCCGGTAGGTGGCGTTGCTGTCGGTATATCAGCTTTTCCGGGTAGGACGACGTCTACCAGGTCCGCAAGTATGTATGTATATTTTCAGCTCGTCATCTACAAATTACACTGCAGTGCATTCCAAACCTAAAACTCAAACCAGTCGTAACAAATGCATACGGCTAGTGTTTCGTCACAAACAGAATGGATGTCAGAACAAATAATGATGGTATCATTACGCAGTTCCCATATATACCTACATACAATGTACATGTATCAGTGGGTAGATAGTAGTGGTAGTACATTATGCGATTGAATGTTAATGATTGTACAACAGTCCCACATTATTATCATAGGGCTTTCGGGACAATCCCACCCACATGCACACCGCTGTGACTCCTGTGAGCTACGATTAACAGCGGAGTAACCAACTGATACTATAATTATCCCTACTGTCTTGGACCCCGCAACGAATTTGATCAGAAGTAAATAGGAGGAGTTAGAAAGAAAAGTTACCACTTCCCTCCATAGCAAAGCGGGAGACAAAATAAATCTGTATAGGTTTGTATCCTATGAAAAGGAGCACCACGTCCTTAAACTACTGGACCTATGTGAGCTAAGTTTGATTGTTATAATATGTATGGCAGAAACGTTTAAACGCATGGAAATTCCCTCCAGATGAGAGGGCTATCATAGGCCTATCGACACCTGTATATTGCATGTTGATCTAAGATAGTTTATTAATTTTCCTCAATCAGATTCATATTTCACAGTTATAAACAAAACAACGTTTCTCATTATATCCGAATGTAATTACAAAATGAGATAGCATCAATCAATTTCGAAATCTATTTCAAACTTTCCCACCTTTTGTATATAAACAAAAATCGATGTGAACACCTTCAATGAGATTCAGAGAAGTACCTATCACATTGAAACTACAACACAATAGAGGCGTATCTCACAAAACGGTCCAGTAATAGTACTCTGAATAATATAGACGGAGAGCCAGTGACGTATTTACTTTTGTTATTTCAAAAGTCATAAAAATTTACAAACACACTCTTATATATCTGTAGAACAATAAAAGGCTGTTCTGGTAACCCTCTGCGCGGTGTGTCAAGCCCTAAAAAACAAAAAGGGAAGGAAATAAAAAATAATTTGGTTATAGTATCAGTGGTAAAATTTGTAGTAAATGATATTGACAGTATTCTCTATTATTTCTTAACCTCTTTGTTATTTTAGTAACCCTAGCCGTAGAGGGTTGTCAGATCATCCTTTTATTATTCTGCAGGTATATAAGAGTTAGTTTTTCAATTTAATGACTTTTGAAATGACGAAAGTAAATACGTCATTGGCTTTTAGTCCATATCGGCTGCGATAGATTGCTGTCATTACATTTCTTGTTCATACAATAGCTTAAGAGACACGATTTGTTGGATTTGTTGTTAGACTACGTTGGAATTGAGATCATTTAATTTATAAGCCCTTTCGCAAAAAAATGAACAATGAAAATCAGCGAAAGTTGCTTCTAGTATATCTTAACAATAGACTATTTTATTTGTAAATTGTTAAACTACCTATTGTAGTAGAGCACCCACACGTTTTATTTTCAAATTCCTAATGTGGAATACAGAGAAAGTGTTTTTTGTTAAATAACGTCTTATAGTTTTTTAAACAAGAGACTGCATATGTTTGTCCCCGGTGTTGCAAGCGTCCCTAGACTAGTGCTTACGATCAGGCGGGCCGTATGCTTGTTTGCCACCTTGGTAGTAGGTATAAAAAAGAGTCCTCTACATAAGGAACATCCTCCTCCACAAAAACGACAGCCAAATAATATTACATATTGATGTAGATGTGTTTCTATACAATAACAGGAGAATTTTGGGATAATATTATTTTAAGCAACTAATGACCTATGTTTTTTTTATTTATACTACTAAGGTGGCAAAACAGCATACGGCCCGCCCGATGGTAAGCAGTTACCGTAGCCTATGGACGTCTGCAAAACCAGGGGTGTCACTCACGCGTTGCCGACCCCTTAAAAACCTTATAACTCCTTAGTTGCAGAACCCCATGCTATAGTCTCTTGGGAAAACCTTGGCAGGGAGCTCATTCCACAGCCTAATTGTACGTGGTAAGAAATTCCTCTGGAATCTTACGGTAAGGCATGTTTGAGGTGCAAGGATGTGAAGATGAACTTTCTGTCAGTGGCGAGAGGTGCATTGATAAAATGTGGCCGTGGGCATCATCTCGAACAATTCCTCAGAACTATGTGTGTGTGTAAGCTGTGTTCAGGTGAAACGCTTGAAGATCAGGTTATCTTTTTTTCTTTTCTTGTTTTAGCCTATAAATATGATGCCCTACCATCGTAAAAAGCCATTAAGTATTATATTTTATTTTTACACGACTACATTACTGGCGAAGGAAAAAGAAGGGGATTAACGTAATACGAGTACAAGCTAACACATGACATGGGCCGCAAATGTTCTCATAATTTTAATTAAACAATATGTAATAAGGTAGTAGTTAGACAGTTATGATGCTTGCAATTGAATGGTGACCGCAAGCTAGCCGCAATTGGACGCGTCCGCCGTTGTCGGCCGCAACCTGCGCTCACGCATCCCATACACCGTTATGAACGAGATATTATGATATAATAATTTCCTATGTACACGACATAAATATAACTTAGAAGAATCACTTTTGAAGTAAAAACTTCTTTAGGCGCGCTGGGCGCTTTTTTGAACAAAAATCATGGAACTTTCGTCATCGTCACCGAACGCTTTCCATATTCAAACTTTTTGGGTGAACAAACATCATGGAACTCGCGTCATCGTCACGGAACGCTTTTCAAATTCAAAAATAATAATCTAATAGCTCGACGTTACTTTGTTTTCACTTCTATCGGCAGCTCGCAAAGACTGCCCCGCATTTTATTATTAAATTGTTTAATGCACAAGTCAACAGTCAATATGCATTATGCACACTTTTACGCACACACACTCATATGCAGTGTTCATTTAAAAATGTGTTTTTTAAGTTACTTTTTCTTATTTCAGTGAAATATCTATAGCAAAATTTATTTATTTAATATTTATGTTCAATGTTTTTTGGGTAAGCTACACGCGAGCTATTGCTCATTAAGTTTAAAAAATATTTGGAGTACAGTAAGTAGGTATGCCGTAACTTTTGGGAATAACAAGCTGCACTAAGTATAATGTGTTATTTTACACGATAATACGTACTTCTTCCTTACTAATATTATAAATGTTAAAGTTTGTAAGAATGGATGGATGGATGGATGTTTGTTACTCTTTCATGTAAAAACTACTGAACGGATCTGGATGAAATTTGGCACAGAGATAGATTATGGTCTGGAATAACACATAGGCTGTGTTTTTTGTAGCGATAACCGACATCCACGCGGGCGGAGCCGCGCTACAACAGCTAGTACATAATAAATTGAACCAGTAATGCACAAATAGTAGCAATGTCTATTTTTTTAAAGGCAACCTTAGGATGCACATAAAAAAATAAATAGAAAGCGTATGTTAATATTATTGTACTTATACCATAGTTTAAATACATATAAGTATTGCTAAGTATAACACGTTTTTATATCTACCCAGCCTCACAAAAAGGCTTAGCCATTTTATTCAGATTTTCGAACAAAAAGGTTCGATAGAGCTTGTAGAGAATGAATGATGTGAAGTGTGCTCTTGTCGCGACCGCTTTACAATGTCACTGGGAGAGAGCTATTGATGGCTTGTGAGATCGATGGCTCTAATATTACTTTGTACTATATGACCTTGTTAAGAACGGAATATGATATATTTGTAGGCTCATTTATATAGTAGCCATAATGTTTGCTGCTGTTTCTAATCAGATTTTTTTAAAGACAACTTACGTACTGGGGAACACGCCCTGTGTCGCGGGGGACTTCGACTTGTCGTACAAAAAAAATGGGTCGGCGACACGCAAACGATACCTCTGGTATTGCAAGCGTCCTTAGGCTATGGTAAGTGTAACATCAAGCAGGCCGTATGCTTGTTTGCCACCTAGGTAGTATAAAAAAAAAATCAAACATTAATTGTTATTTCCACAACCGATATATATAGTGAAAATTACAATTAGGTACCTACTTGCTTTTGCGATGGAATTCTCATGCCATCTCTATTTTGCCGATGACAGTTAATACTTTAAAAAAATACTCAATAAAAACGTCCTAGATGGATCCGTACGTAAATAAAAACAGAACGACATAATAATATCATAGCAGAAATAATTCTGTGCCCACGCGTCTCTACAAGTTTGCTTCTATAGCAAATACATAGTGGCACAGAGCCTTGGAAATGCAGCCAAGTTTATGCATTTGGCATTGTGCCACATGGATACGACCTTTTGAACTATGCAAATATACTTTTTGGCCTATGTTTTAATAGTGTAGTAATTTTTTATGCTGAGTATAATGTTTATAGTTTTATTTTTCACCTACAGTATAAATATAAGTAGAATGTAACTTGGTCGAAGACAATAAAAAAATGAATTGGTTCAATCAATTTTCAATTCAATTTTGTTACTTGTTAACTTCGGTTTATTTTTAAAGACTTGCGTTTTTCCACCACCTAGCCTAGGTAATGATGCCTTTATGTGATTTGAGGGTGTATAGTTAACCCATTCAGTCGCGACATAAAACAATCAACCGAGAATTTGTTTTTATGATGCCTTAATATATTTTGGAAATGGTTTATAATTTTTATTTTGTATAAAGTTTAAAAAAAACTGGCCGAGAAAAGCTGAGCGAAGCTCGGTTGCCTATGGACTAGGTAATAAACTGGCATGATGATGTCTATGTTCGAGGCAAACCTCTACTTTAATAATTTCAAAAACATATATAATTTTAACATTGTTCTATGCATAGATTCTATTGTCTTGAGATCAATTAGGTGCTGACCTAGCTATTGCTGCTAATGCAGAAACCGTTGACTATAAGCCCTTATTCCTCGTCTCTTCATCTCACCGTCCACCTAACGGCTTTCTACATTCTTAGCTGTAATAAATTGACGTGTATAACACGCCTTAAACATTGTTCCTTGTAGAGATAGTAATTACCTACGTACAATATTCTAGATTAGTAATTTATTTAATAATAATGTCTTCCTAATCGATTTTTGGTCATGGCGGTAAATCTTGGCGGAGTTAAGCCACCTGTACGGGGGATATTATAATGCACAAGTGTGTGCGCAAACACAGGTGCTTCTTATTGTACCCTTACTCTCCCAGACGGCAATCCGACTCAACCAGAGAGAGATCAGACGTAGGACCAACGTAACTTCCGCTCCACTTGCAGGCGTTCCGGGGTACAAGAGTTTATAAACCGGCATTTTCCTGACTTCGGGCATATTGGGAATTTCTTGACAGATAAACAAAACATGTGCGTAAAGAGTGCGTAAGTACCTGCTTAATTATTTGTCTAAAACTAAGTTGAAAATAAAGACGCAACCAGCCTTCACGTTATTCAAATAAAAAATGGTAACTAAAGTTCCGGCAAGCATCTGCGTATCGGAACTTTCGTTCCCGTTTCCTAAGTGTAAGCAGTTAGATAAGGACGATATTTATCGACCTTAGACCCGTCAGCTCTCATAGACACGATATGCGAGCGAGGTGAACAATGTAATAATAGCAACCCATATATGTCCCACTGGGCACGGGTCTCCTCTCCTCTATCAAGAGACTTTTGTATAATAAATAAATAGCTGTACCTTGTCGGGTCTCTGTGTCAATGCAAAACACAAGTACGGTGTATTTAAAAGTTCAAACTGCGCAAATGATAAATAATCATAAAATTATGAAAATATATGCATTTGTATATGAAAATTGAATTGTTAAA
The DNA here is from genome assembly GCA_947095525.1 of Trisateles emortualis. Taxonomy (NCBI): domain Eukaryota; kingdom Metazoa; phylum Arthropoda; class Insecta; order Lepidoptera; family Erebidae; genus Trisateles; species Trisateles emortualis. Next base: position 7,011,121 of record OX352735.1, on the reverse strand, counting down.
TAAATCTTTTAATCATGTATTGCGTAAGTATATGACTTTACATGTAAGCGACGAATATATTGATTAATAAGGCTTCAAGCAGACATGCTCCTTAAAATCAGCGATCAGCGAATTTACGAGCCTTAACATAGTAATTTAAGATGGAAAATGTAATTTTATGGTGTGCAATAAAGTATATTGTATTGTATTGTTTTATTTTATTTATTTATTTAAAAACTTTTGCACAAAAAAAAGTGTACAAAGGCGGACTTAATGCCAAAGGCATTCTCTACCAGTCAACCTTTGGGTGATGCAGAGAGAATACTAGGTAGATGCATAAACCGTAGAACTAAACAAAACAATAATATTACAATAATAAATGTCATATTATACACATATAATATAAAATAATAGACATACATACATGATACACATATATTATATAACAATACAATACTTAAAATAAATAATATAAGTATATTATGAATGTTGTGATGATTCTGCCAAATATTTGCTATAGAGCTGCCGTACTCTAGCCTTAAAGGTGTCTTGGTTAGTTGACATCCTGATTTCGAGAGGGAGTGCATTCCAAAGAAGAATAGATTGAATATAGAAGGAAGAATGAACTAGACTTGAGTTGTGATGAGGACAAAAAAGAAGAAGGTTGTTAGAAGAAAGTAAGTTTGTATTGTATTTGCGACTGTATCGATGCAGTATCGCGATTTGGCAACTTTCTGCGTTAGGTCGCGGATCTCTTCGTAATACATTATATGAAACAACTAGCAGCACGTCCCGGTTTCGCACGGATGGACTTTTATTTATTTTCGTAGGGATCCCGTTATTTAAAAAAAAAACATTTATCCTATGTTACCCGCTGATAATGCAGCTTTCTAATAATGAAAGTTTTTTTTTTAAATCGATCGAGTAGTTTATGTTTTCGAGTTAAATCGTAACAAAACATCAAATCTTTCCTCTTTATAATATATTCAACAATGAATCAAATCGATGCATCCGAATGTGTGCGGAATGTAGCGTTCGTTGCTCTGACGAACTTCCGAAAAGCGACTTGTTTGAAAGTCGCCGTGTTTGGCATTTTTAAACGTGCAGTGTGAAATGTGTGAAAAGCGCCGATGCTACGATAGCATGTCTGATGTAGCCCTATACTCCTGTTATCTAATTTGCATTAAAAACAATTAAAGAGTGAACGTTCAGCCAATCGCTTGTATGATTTGTATTTAAAAACATGTTAGAAAATAGAACAACAAAAGAATCGCTTCTTTTATCAAAAGTGAGGGAAGTGGAGAGATGGCTTGGTTTCCAATCTGATATAAAGTGGACTACGAGTTTCATTGTTCTTATTTATCATGTTTCTGCTATATATTGGTGTTACCATTACGCACTACCTGTGAAATGGCAGTCGGTAGTATTTGGTAAGTTTTTTTATTGCCATTATCTAATGGCAGACGAGTCCGCAGCCCATTGTAAATGGCGACCGCCGCGCCGCTCATAAACTTCGTCAATACCGTACGAATTATGTTTTAAATCATATTACACATTTCTAACTTTCTTGCCTGACGTTATAATTGAAATATATTTTCATTCCGATGTTTCTTTTTTATTACCATAAAACATTTAACAGCCAGTCCTTGGTTGAACGAAAAACTGCCGAATTTGACAAAGTTTAATAATTACATGTATTTTATGACATTATTACTTAGTATATATCCATGTGAATTTAACTTTGTGAAATTCTAAAGATACATCTGATTCACCAATCCGGCTACTTCCCATTTGGTAAACTTCCCACTTGGTAAACCTCAAAGTATACCTACTAAAAAGTTGCGTTTGGTAAACTTTTCGTTCCTTCATACATTTAATCCCATTTCGAAAAAGTTTTCGAAATGAGATTAAATGTATGAATGTTAGTATTGTTATTTTTGCACGGTACAGTCAGTGTCAAATTAAAATTGAAATTAGATATAGGTGTTTTAACACTTTGGCTGCGGCGCAAACATAGTCTAAGAAATTCCAGAAGAATCCCACAATCACGTCAAACTGTGTATGGCTCTTGCACATTTACCCAGGGAGGACATAAACGATGGCTGGCTATACGTTATGAGTCAAAGGTAAATTCATTTTGCTGTATTGAAATGAATGCTTTTAGGTCCGGATTTTTCTACTACCACCGCACATACCACCTTTGGAAAGGCGCTAGCTACTTGACTTTATGCGTTAGAAACTAGATATATGGTTTTAGTATTAATAGTAATCTTCAATGAATTAATTTTGTAACAGTTTTGAAGAAAAAGCTATAATGGAATTCAATGATTACTTTATGGATCAGTGGTTGGAAAATAAAGACATGGTGAATATTTGGTGTTGCTATGCGCAAAGACACCGCACGACAAACCTCGTAATTGGAGTTTCAATAGCGAAATTGGAAAAAGGCTATCAATTCTTTTGTTTTTCGAAACAATAGCATTAAATATTAAAAATTATGAAAATCGTTTGAAAAAGGTACGTATTTTTGTTTTTCTTTCAATAAACTGTATTTTTAGACGACACCTGTGATAAATACATACATTATTACCTTAATTAATTGTAACACAATTTCTTTTAGCTTTATTAATAATGGAGACATTATATCAAAACGAAGAAAAAAGACCATTCAAAATGATAAACGAATTAACAATCTAATCGGCGATTACAAAAGTGGAAAAATCTCATTGGAAAATTGTTTAAACATATTATCAAGCATTGCTTGCATCACTTAATTTTTTTTTAAATTGTTTTTTAACTTTGTAGTGTAGTCTATTTCTTAAGTTAATATACCAAATCTGTGATTATTGTTTATTTTTTCAATTTTGAATGTAGTCTTGTGTTATCAAAAATTTAAAGAACTATAAATATTATCATTAAAATATATGTCATATCGAACTGTGATTATTCTTAATTTTTTTTAAAGTTTATTTTGCTTTGTTTTTATAGTAAAATTTTAATAATGTAGATTTCTTATATTGTAAAAGAATTTTTTTACTTGACTGTACCCATTTCAATTGAAAGTTTACCAAACGGGATACAGCACATATAATCACTGAAATGTTTTCGAAATGGGATTAAATGTATGGAGGAACGAAAAGTTTACCAAACGCAACTTTTTAGTAGGTATAGTTTGAGGTTTACCAAATGGGAAGTTTACCAAATGGGAAGTAGCCACCAATCCGTATTAGGCCCGCATTGTGTGAATTAAGGCCTAAACCCTCTTTCTCTTGATAGAAGAGAAGAGACCTGTGCCCAGCAGTCAGCAGTAGGCCATATTATTATATGGGTTGCCATTATTATAATTTATTTCTCTTTCAGCATATGTAATGTTCTTATTCAGTGGATTTGGAATAACTGCTGGTGCCCATAGATATTGGACGCATCGAACTTTCAAAGCCGCTACTCCTCTGCGAATTATTTTTCTATTAGGATTTGCAGCAGCTAATCAGGTAGGTTTATTATTGCACTAAAGCGTCATTTACCACATACAATTTGGACCAAAAAGGCTAATTACTAGTGATTACGAAATTGTTCTAAAAATAATTCCAACATTCTCTGAATTCATTAGAAATATATTTAAAGTTGTATTATACTATTTATACTTAAGTCCTGGTAGTCTAAACTTATTTCATTTTAATTATAAGTCCGCGATTATTTTAAGAGTAAAAATAAATGAAACTTTAATTACTTACAGCGTATTGCATTGACAGCGTATAGCAAGGCCTTGGCCATATTTATAAACATTTCTATAATAATTCTTTCAAGAAAAGCACAAGAGAACAAGCCCTGTGTCGCGGGGGATTTTACAAACATACAATTAACGAACATAAAGCACTTCCAGACTATAGGCAACCATTTATGGATAACTCAAAATGTTGTCCCGGGTGGGGAATGAACCCACAACACGCCGCGCAATGGTAAATGGCGAGGCAACCGTTCAAGCTACTGAACCAAAATTGCATTCAAGTCTTTGGGCTGTGATTGTATCGAGCTTTGTTGGAGACCTAAATAAATATGTTTTCTTCCTTTCTATTTGTCTTTTCCAGAATACGCTACGTCAATGGATTCGTAACCACCGCATCCACCACAAATACAGTGACACTGATGCAGATCCTCATAACATCGAACGAGGCTTTTTCTTCTCACATATAGGATGGCTCCTCATGAAAAAGAAGCCTGAAGTTGTCAGCAAATTTGACAAGATTGATATGACTGATATTGAAAGTGATCCCTTGGTTAGGTGGCAAACCAAGTAAGCGTCTTAGTTGTCAAATGATTATTTCAGTAAGTGGAAAGCGAAGGACGTATTCCTTCGCTCTTAGTATGAAATTCATGGCTATTTGTTCCGACCCTTTCAGTGTTTGTGACTTGCGATAATTTATTCCTTGAGGTACCTATACGCTCAGGGAGGTTGTTTTCTAAAAAGGTACATGTGTTCGAGAGTTACCACTTGGTAATTTTAATGATAATCTAAATATTAATTACTAGCGGTCGCCAGCGACTTCGTACGCGTGTTAATTGGGAATATTTTCCCCGATTTTGCAACATATCTCGCTACTGCTCCGCTCCTATTGACCATAGCGTGATGTTATATAGCCTTCCTGGATAAATGCACTATTCAACAAAAAAATATTTTTTCAAATCGAACCAGTACTTTCTGAGATTAGCGCGTTCAACCAAACAAACAAACAAACTCTTCAGCTTTATAATATTAGTATAGATTAACAAGGTGCAAATTGCCGGACAGACTTGTCTCATAGCTATTTTTCCTTCATACATTTATATATCTAGATATTAACTTTGACTTTCCAGATACGTCGGCATCATAAATCCGCTGGCATGCTTCGTTATACCAACGTTGATAGGCATATTTCTTCTTGGTGAATCTTGGCGGGTGACAGTAGCCTGGCAGTGCTTCATCCGACTCCTGATCGTCTACCACAGCGAACTTACAGTCAACAGCCTTGCGCACTCTACCAAATTTGGCTACAGACCTTATAATAAGTACGTAATTAATAATTTACTTATATGTAATAATATTTGTAAACATGTTTTATGTCACACAAAGTGGGCTAATCGAAACGAACCAGAATAATCGAAAGAAATGAAGTGTAGTAAATAAGGATGATGCCTTTTTTTTTAAAGACAGCTCCCGCACTAGAGAACAAGCTCTGTGTCGCGGGGGACTTTACAAACATACAATTAACGGACACAAATTACACCCAAATCATAACAACTCTTTATGGGTCACACAAAGTTATGTCCTGTGTGGGAATCGAAACCACAACCTCGTGCACAGCAGGCGCATACTGCGGCCACTGGACCACCGAGGCAGTCGAGATAATAGGTTGTGTTTTTTATAAATCCGCCTCGTTGGTCTAACGGTCGTGGAGTACCATCATTAGACCTACAACATCCCGGATAAGATTCCTGGGCCGGGCTAAAATAGATATTGGGTTGAAAAATGGCGGTTTTTACATCCCCCTGCATTAGAAAGCACGTAAAACAGTCAACCGACACGATCGGGCTATAAGTGAGGGAATAAAGAGTGCACCTGTGTTTGCTTACACACTAGCAGATCCTCAAAATCAAGTCTCATAAAGTACTTAAGTTTTTTTTTATACTACCAAGGAAGCAAACATGCATACGGACCGCCTGATGGTAAGCAGTTACCGTAGCCTATGGACGCTTGCAACACCAGGGGTATCACCCGCGCGTTGCCGATCCTTTAGAAACCTTATAACTGTTTTCTTGAAGAACCCCATGCTATAGTCTTTTGGGAAAACCTCGGCAGGGAGCTCATTCCACAACCTAATCGTACGTGGGAGGAAATTACTTTGAAACCGTATTTCTCTGAAAGCTCTTTATTTTATTGTACCTACTTACAGAGGAATCAGGCCAGTGGAGAATGCCTTCGTATCAGCATTGACTGGCGGTGAAGGATGGCATAACTATCATCATGCCTTTCCATTTGATTACAAGGCAGCTGAACTATCCAACCGCTTCGATTTTACTACTGATTTAATTCATTTGGCCGAGAGGTGGGGCTGGGTGACTGAGAAAAAGGAAGCGTCCAAAGATATGGTCAAGAATTATATGGATAGACAAAACAAATCAGATGTGCAAGAAATAAGCAATTCTGAATCCTCGTTTTGATTTCTACTCGTAATTGTAGTTTGTACCTTTTGACTTAAATAATACAATTTTTCTACCTGTGCAGCTGTCATTTTCAAAATTGCCATGTTGATTGCATTGAAACAAAATTACAATGATAATTATAATCATTTTGATTGTTAGGTATGTACAATATTGTGAATAAAAATCATTTTTATTATATCAAAGACTAGAGGTCGCCCGCGACTTTGTCCGCGTGGTAATTTGGAATATTTTCCCCGATTTTGCAACATATCTCACTACTGCTCCGCTCCTATTGATCATAGCGTGATGTTATATAGCCTTCCTGGATAAATGCACTATTCAACCAAAAAAAGATTTTCTCTAATAGAACCAGTACTTTCTGAGATTAGCGCGTTCAACCAAACAAACAAGCTCTTCAGCTTTATACTATTAGTATAGATGGATATGTACTTAAATAGCGCAGGCGATACTCTGCACTTTCGTATCGACGGGGTAAATTCAACTGCACAATTACAAAAATTGGAATATATTTTATTATTTATTTTTTTGACTGCCCTGTTGGTCTAGTAGTTAGTGACCCTGACTGCTAAGCCAGAGGTCGTGGGTTCCCTGTTGTTTATAGGATATTTGTGTGTCTTTTGTTATAGAAATTATTATTTTTATGTATATTAAGCTTTATAAATAGGGAAAATTGTTTAGAAAACGAAAAAGCACTTGCGTATATTTAGGTTCGAATAGATGATAAATAAAGATTTTAAAATCCCTAAATGTTTTTATTTACGTAGTAGACGAGAAAAGCAACGCTTCAGAATAATTAATAGATGAGGAAACCACAAATTGAAAAATCATGCTAAATGTTTTTTTTTTCTCCCGCACTAGAGAACAAGCTCTGTGTCGCGGGGCGTCTCATCGCATAATGTCCTTTTCTCGAAATGTCCTTTCTCATATTGTCCTTTTCTCGAAATGTCCTTTCTCATAATGTCCTTTATCAAAATGTCCTTTTCTCAAAATGTCCTTTACTCGAAATGTCTTTTTCTCAAAAAGACCTTTTATCGAAATGTCCTTTTCTCAAAATGTCCTGTTCGCGAAATGTCCTTTTCTCAAAATGTCCCTTTCTCAAAATGTCCTGTTCGCGAAATGTCCTTTTCTCAAAATGTCCCTTTCTCAAAATATGTGCACTACAGGATTACAGTCTTTATACTAAACATGTACATACATTTAACTATAATTTTAGAACAGAATGTGAATTCAGAAAAAAAAATGTTATTAGTAATCAGCTTCCTCATTTTCAGACAAAAATATTGACGAATGAAAATATTATTTTCTCAAAATAATCAACAATAAATATTATTCTTATAAACTTTTTTTATATACATATTTATATTAAATTATATATGTAATATTATAATTATATATAAAATTATACCTAATATAAAATATTATTATTTAAATAAACAAAAATAAATTTGATATACTCATTCACACGTTATTTAAAGAGAGAAAAACTTAAGTATATTATTATTCTTATAAACTTTTTTTATATAGCTATATGACATAATCTATCATGCTCATTATTTTAAAAAACAAAATTGGATCGATATATAATAAGGATTCCTTTGTGAAGAAATGTTAAATTCTTTTTAAGTATATACTTACTATCTTGTTGATTATTTTGAGAAAATAATATTTTCATTCGTAAATATTTTTGTCTGAAAATAAAGAAGCTGATTACTAATAACATTTTGTTTTTTTTTCTGAATTCACATTCTGGTCTAAAATTATAGTTACATGTATGTACATGTTTAGTATAAAGACTGTAATCCTGTAGTGCACATATTTTAAGAAAGGGACATTTTGAGAAAAGGACATTTCGCGAAAAGGACATTTTGAGAAAAGGACATTTCGATAAAAGGATTTTATGAGAAAAGGACATTTCGAGAAAAGGACATTTTGAGAAAAGGACATTTTGATAAAGGACATTATGAGAAAGGACATTTCGAGAAAAGGAGAGTATGAGAAAGGACATTTCGAGAAAAGGACATTATGCGATGAGACGTCGCGGGGGACTTTACAAACATACAATTAACGGACACAAATTACACCCAGACTCAGCACACACATTTATTAGGTGGCAAACAAGAATACGACCCGCCTGATGTTTAGCAGTAACCGTAGCCTGAGGACGCTTGCAACACCATAGGTATCACATGCGTGTTGCCGATCCAAGTTTTGTTTTGTTTCCACCAGGGCTTTTTTTTCCCCCGAACTAGAGAACAAGCTCTGTGTCGCGGGGTACTTTACAAACATACAATTAACGGACACAAATTACACCCAGACTCAGAACAACTCTTTGTGGGTCACACAAAGTTTTGTTTCCAAAACGCATCCCTTAATGAGTGCTGGAGACCTATACTCACAACCCACACACAGGAACACAAATACACCGCTATGTGTCGTTATTTGGCTGTGGTTTTCTGTTATATGGAGGTCCTTCCACAGTCGGGCTTGCTTGCTTGTATAACTACATATCATCTCGCCCGTCTCCCAGTGGGGTAGGAAGAGACTATGGTACGCCAATGTCTTCTATCCAATCATGACTTTCTACGCCTCCTCTACATTCATCAACCTCTTCATGCATAAACTTCGATTCTGGTTACTTTTAATTTGGCCCTTTTTTAGTAAATTGGTCGCTGCTGTATGTTCACCTAGGGTGGCCCCTACCGACATCTCCAGTCATTCTTGTATAGTGCCCTGCATTTCTAAGATTAGGGTCTGATATTGAATCAGACCCTAATCTGACTGCAGGTATTCTACTAATCGATGACATTCCTTTATAGATATACTAGGGGTGTCCCGTGACTTCGTCCGCGTGGTAATTTGGAATATTTTCCCCGATTTTGCAACATATCTCACTACTGCTCCGCTCCTATTGATCATAGCGTGATATTATATAGCCTATAGCCTTCCTGAATAAATGCACTATTCAACAAAAAAAAAAAATAATCGAACCAGTACTTTCTGAGATTAGCGCGTTCAACCAAACAAACAAACTCTTCATCTTTATAATATTAGTATAGATTTAGATATAATTAGGTACGTACCTATGTAAATCACTTAGACTCATAGGGTTTCAATGTGCCTAGTGTGTAATTTAAATAAATTATTTATTTTTCAAGTCATTTTGTTTTAATTCAATTATGCTAATATTCAACGCATAAGTCAACGCATTTTTACTTCAAGGCCCTTTCAAATACCTACTGGATGCATTATGTTAGTCCGCTATTCACGCGGTGTTTTGTGGGTTCGATCTCCAAGAGGGACAAATCCACAAATTTAATGTGTCAAGTCTTGGACATGGACTTGTTCATGGATGTTTTCCCTAGTAAGCGAAATGTCTTTTTAACAATGAAAAACGTACCTAAATATGTATAATGGTTAGGTATATAGAGAGACCTTAAGAGAGGACCGTACCAAATTACTTGCAAGAAGAATAAACAGAACTTAAGTATAGGTTTTCTTGAAAAAACACACGCAAAAAACTACTGGACAGATTTTGATGTAATTTCACAATGTTATAGCTTATTAGAATGGAATAGCACATAGGCTATCATAAACATAAAATAAACCTACGCGGACGAAATCGGTACATTCATCACACATACATCGGTAAAGACAAATCTAATATATAAAATTCTCGTGTCACAGTTTTCGTTGCCATACTCCTCCGAAACGGCTTGACCGATTTTGATGAAATTTTTTGTGCTTATCCGGTATCTATGAGAATCGGCCAACATCAATTTTTCATCCCCCTAAATGTTAGGTGTAGTCCACGCCTAAATTTTATTTTTTATTTTTTAGACAAAATTTTTAATTTCTATTTTTTTTATGATACAACATACAAAAATACATACAATCCTCAATTTTCACCCCTCTACGATCAACCCCTATTACTATTTTAGTAGCAAAACAACGTTTGCTGGGTCAGCTAGTAAGTACATAATAATTTTGAGACCAGCCCCTCTAGACAAGTGGCATTTACGGTAGTCGAATCGAAAAGTCAAAAAAGCAAATGTATGGGATTCCCATACATTTGCTTTTTTGATGTTTCGATTCGACTGCCGCTTTTGCCACTTGTCTAGAGGGGCTGGTGAGCCACTTCCTACTTGATTTTATTAATAAAAATACATGTACCTAGTCATTGTATGGTAATAATATTATTATAAATGCACTATACTGACCCAGCATTAATAAATATTAATTTTTAATTACATAATTTAAAAATATTGTATTATTATACGAGCTTTACCGGTGACTTCGTTCCCATAGATATTGGAAAACAAAAATACGTCGCTTAGAGAACTAAGCGACATATTTTTGTGAACCCGAACCTGGTGAACCTTACCAGGGGGCTTACCACCACGTAATAAACATTGGAGCGAGAAAGAGGGTCAGAAGCTATACACACTATATAGCTCCGTCTCTCATTCTCGCTCGACCCACTCATGTTTTATTTATTCAAGTGATACCTCTGGCAAGCGTCAGGCTGTGGTAACTGCTTAACATCAGGCGGTACGTATGCTTGTTTGCCACCCAAGTAGTAAAAAAAAATAACCTAAGTGACACACAAATATCTGTCTTCATGTAGGAATCAAATCCACAACACGCTGTAGGTGCACAGTGGTAAATAGCGAGGTAACTACTTAACCAACCATACGGTCGATATTATATACATAAATTACAATAATGTAAATATAATTGCAATGAACAATTCTTTATAAACTGAATACGATAAGATTTATAAGTACTCATAGGGCAAACTTAAAGGAACACACATTAAAAATGTCTAAAACAAAACAGGAGCCGTTTATTTTGTCAAAATTAAGAGAAATAGAGAAATTATTTGGATTGGAGACAGAAATAAAGTGGTTAACAACTATATACGTAATTAGCTTTCATATATTTAGTATTTACTGGACCTACTATTACGCCTTGCCTGTAAAATGGCAGTCTGTCGTATTCGGTGAGTATCTTTTAAATTAACACTATCACAATAATTATTACTTTTTTTTTTCTTCTCGTCATTTGGAGTAGGGCATAGTTTTGGATCCAATGGGCAATGGATGGTAAAAGCTATAGACTCAAGACAAAAAAAAGTGTAATCCATAAATTATTGTTTCGAGTCTGAGTGTGAGTATTATGTGTCTGTGAATTTCGTGTTTATAAAGCTCTTCGTTACAAGGCAGATTCCGTAGACAGCCATTTTTTTTAATAAAATGTATGGCGGGGGAATTTATAAATAAAATTTACGGACATAATGTATAACCAAACCTGGAAAAAACATTTATGGATTACATAAAGTTAGATAGTAAAGTAAATTCGTTTCTTTTATGTGGTGTGCAATAAAGAATAAGTAGAGAATATTCTTTATTGCACACCACACAAAAGAAACTAGTAACAATGGGCGGTCTTATCGCTAGGAGGGATCTCTTCCAGACAACCTTTGGGTGGATATGTAGAAGAGTATTGGGTAGTTGATGGCGTATGTATTATAATTTAAACAAATACTTATATAAATACATATTATGTATTTATATAAGTATTTTTAAAGTTTTGTTACGTGTAAGAATGGAGCCCACAACACTCGGCGAGGTGACTACCGCAAGATCCCATATGCGGTGCAATCACAAAGAACCGTTTGCACCCAGAGAATAACAACATAATAATATTGTTTTAGTAGATATTAATTATTTGATTAACTTGTAGATTATAACGCTATATCTCTCTCCTTTACGACCGTAATTTAATTTTCCATTAAAATATTAAGTATTCCATTTGACCTTATACTCCACTGTGATGTTTATATGCACAGTTATCTCTGCTATCTGTTTGATATTTATATTTTTAGCATTTTTTTTTTCATTAAACGGTTTTAGCTGCACCTGTATATAGGTATGCTTCAAATCTTGAGACAGCTTTTACGACTATTTCTAATAAACCCATACTAAACCCAACCAACATTGCACAAAAATTTGTGTGATCCATAAATGGTTGTCCCAAGTTTGGGTGTACTTTGTTTTAAATGATAATTGTGTATGATAATTGTATGTTTGTAAAGTTCCCCGCGACACAGTGCTTGTTCTTTAGTGCGGCAGTCGTCTTAAAAATATAATAATAATAATAAAAAAGTTTTTAAAAAGGAGGTCCCGTGACAATACAATATTATGATGAGATTCACGAGGGTCTGATGATGGAGTCAGGGAGTGAACAGTAGAAGAATTAAAATAAAATCGTATAATTTAAAAATGTGTTTTATCTACTTAATATTTTTTTGCTGTTAAAGTTGTTTCAATATACGCATAGAATAAATGTTTTTTTTTTCTCTCTTAAACGTAGTGGAGTGGAAGGTCCACGGCACAATAATAAATTTTGTATTTTCAGCATACCTGATGTTCATGTTTAGTGGATTCGGTATAACTGGCGGCGCGCATAGATACTGGTCACATCGTGCATTTAAAGCTACGACTCCATTAAGACTTATATTTCTATTTGGCTTTGCTTCAGCCGGACAGGTAATATTATACTTTATGTGCGCTATTCTAGCGAACTGTGGGCAATTTAAAATAATGCTACTGCATCATAAAATACAGTGGGAGTACCGCCTGTGGCTATTACGGACGCAAAAGTAGTCGTTTTGCAGACGTAAAATATTGGTTATTGATAGAACTTTGTGATATTTTTGCATTTAAATGTAAATTTGTAAACGATTTAACTTATGCTGAATGCTGAGGTTTTTAGAAATTTTGAGTGACTGCACATTGTAAGTTTGGTTTGGTTTTGGTAGAGCAAACTTAATAGAGTAAGGATGTCAGTGGTTTTTTTTTTTGAGAATGGTAGGGCACCATACTATATAGCAAGCCAGACTCGGGCAGGACCTCCACCTTACAGAAGACCACAGCCAAATAACTACACATAGCGGTGTAGTTGTGTTCCTATGTGTGAGTGCAGGTCTGTAGCGCTCATTTATGGATGTGTTTTGAATTTTTGAAAGAAACGTTTTCTTATCCCCGGGATACTCACAAGACACAGGTGACACATACACGCAAGTGATACCTCTGGTTTTGCAAACGTCCATAGGCTACGGTAACTGCTTACCATCAGGCGGGCTGTATGCTTGTCACTTTCATATGGTTTCTTTATAATTCATAGACTGAATTGTTACTCCCGCTTATCTTTGTGGCCGATCATGAGGTTCTATTGCCGAGTGCTGCAAAATGTTATTGGATTTCTCTATAAGAAAATTGTTAGTAACGCCGCAAGCACACTCTGTTTGTTCATATGTTATATTCATCATCTAAACCGATTTTTATGCAATTTGTCATGTAGTAAAGGTACCTGGAACTTACAAAAATGTTATGTAAGCAACTAATTCTTAAAAAAACATTTTCGCAGAACACATTATACCAATGGATCCGCAACCACCGAGTCCATCACAAGTACAGTGATACTGAATCTGACCCACACAACAGAGCACGAGGACTATTCTTCTCACACATTGGCTGGCTCCTCATGAAGAAGAACAAACACGTGACCAGCAAATTTAGTGAAATAGATATGAGTGATATTGAAAATGATCCTCTTATTACCTGGCATACCAAGTAAATTTGAACAATAATATTTATTTATTTACTTTATGTAGTCGTCCAGACCGATCGGTTGAATTTCGGTCACGGCCAGCGGCCAATCTCAACAGAGATTAGCCAACTGCGCAAGACATGTTATAGTGTACAAGTGTACACTATAACATGTACCTTCAGTAATATAAACTCGTATATATAATTACTGCCTCGGTGGTCCAGTGGTCGCAGTGTGCGCCTGCTGTGCACGAGGTTGAGGGTTCGATTCCCACACAGGACAAAACTTTGTGTGACCCACAAAGAATTGTTCTGAGTCTGGGTGTAATTTGTGTCCGTTAATTGTATGTTTGTAAAGTCCCCCGCGACACAGAGCTTGTTCTCTAGTGCCGGAGTTGTCTTTAAAAAAGGAAAAAAAAGAAAGAAAAAAGATGATTAGGTAGGTAGTTATCAATTACTAGGGGTCGCCCGCGAGGTAATTTGGAATATTTTCCTCGATTTTGCAACGTATCTCACCACTGCTCCGCTCCTATTGATCATAGCGTAATGTTACATAGCTTATAGCCTTCCTTGATAAATGCACTATTTAAGAAAAAAAGATTTTTTTCTAATCGAACCAGTACTTTCTGAGATTAGCGCGTTCAACCAAACAAACAAACAAACCCCTCAGCTTTATAATATTAGTATAGATAATACTAATAATAATAATATTAATTCAATAATACCAACCCATATATGTCCCACTGCTGGGCACGGTTCTACTCTCCTCTATCAAGACAGACATAGAGAGAGGATACTAATAAAACTGTTACTATCTTGTATTTTAATATTCAAAATCAATTTTTGTTCAAGAAACTGATTGTAGAATTAAAAAACTCTTCTATATGCGCTAGTAGCTATTTGACACGGCATGAATTTTATACTGTCGATGTAAAACAGAGCGCTAAAGTCGAACGCCTTTGTCCGACTTCCCCACTTTGCTAAGATTATGCATATTATTGGCTTACATGGAAATAAAACCATGGCTTTGGTATTGGATTATACAGCCGTTTTCGCATACTTAGTTCTAGTTTTAGGGAATTGAACTATGTGGATAAGTATATTGACTGACAACACTAATTGTGTCTACATAAATGAATTATAATATTGTTGTTTAGTGTTACATATTTTGGAAACAGTAACATGCGAGTGATGCCCCACGTATTGCAAGTGTCTCGATAGGCTTCGGTAACTGCTGACGACCATCAGGCCGGTTTTATGCTTGTTTGTCAAAAATAAAAAAATAATATTCAATTATAAGTTAGCTCGCTTTTTTATATCCTTACTAATATTATAAATGTGAAAGTTTGTAAGAATGGATGAATGGATGGATGTTTGTTACTCTTTCGCGTAAAAACTACTGAACGGATCTGGATGAAATTTGGCACAGAGATAGATTATGGTCTGGAATAACACATAGGCTACTTTTTACAACGATAACCGACATCCACGCGGGCGGAGCCGCGGGCAACAGCTACTACTTAATATTATTTTTAATCTCCGTACTTACTAGATGTAAATATTATATTATTTTGTAAGTAAATTAATGAATTACTTAATTTATCTAAAAAAAATACTCTGAACTGAATTCTGTCTTCATCGTTACTACTTTCAAGTTTCAATATGTTGAAGAAATTTAAAAGCCATTGATATTCGTTATTAATTATTGTGTTATTTTCCAGACACGTCGATATAATAAATCCTTTAGTTGGCTTCGTGCTGCCTACTCTAGCCGGCATCCTGCTGTGGTCCGAAGACTGGCGGGTGGCTATAGCGTGGCAATGCTGCATACGGTTCATGATTGTCTACCACAGCGAGCTTACGGTCAACAGCCTCGGCCATACGCTGGGCTACAGGCCTTACGACAAGTAGGTTATCAAGATCATCTGTGAAATCGTCAGTGTTTATAAGCTGTTCAGTTTGTTTTGAAACATGAACCTTTCCAATCTTCGAGGGAGAGCGCTTGATGAGATAAATACTAGCAGATATCAAGTTGCTGTTATAATAAATCTTTAAATCCCAGTGAAAGTATAGCTTTTTCCTTGTTAACATTTCATATTAGATGCAGTAATTGATGTTATTGGCGTAATTTTTGATTTGGCTCGTCTTTTAGTATTTTAAAATTGACAATATGAATTCACTTACTCTACCAGTACCAATAAGTCTATCCAAAGGTTGTCTGGAAGAGATCGCTTTTTAAGACCGCCCATTGTACGTCATTTTATTATTTTAAGGTTTGATATTGTCTGATGTTTATATTATTTGGTGTACAATAAAGAATATTCTATTCTATTCAATATGTACAGCGAGGATTGCAACTCGGTACATATATAATTATGTAAGGAAAAAGTAATAAATTGACTTCGTGGTCCAGTCGCCGCAGTATTTGCCTGCTGGGTACGAGGTTGTGGGTTCGATTCCCATACAGAATACAACTTTGTGTGAGCCACAAAGGGTTGTTCTGAGTGTGGGTGAAATTTAGTCCCCCGCGACACAGAGCTTGTTATCTAGTGCCTGAGTGGTCTTTTTTTAGAGAAAATAAAATGCAATATTTCTTACCCTTTTTCAGAGATATGCTACCAGCAGAAAACGTATATATCTCGGCATTGACTGGAGGAGAAGGTTGGCATAACTTCCACCATTCCTTCCCCTTCGACTACAAGGCATCTGAGTGGGGTCATACTCTGGATTTTACCACAAAATTTATTCATCTTGCCGAGAGCGTGGGTTGGGTGACTGAGAAAAGAGAGGTATCGCAAGATATGATCACGAAATATGCAGCCAAACATGGACCCAATAGTGTTGAAGCTACTGATGAAAAACATGTAGATTGAAAAGAATTTTTACTCCATTTGTTTATGTATCTTTTTTAATTTATGATGGATTTTTGTTTTATTAAGTACATCTAAAAATATATCCTTTTATAATGTATTTATTTATTATGAATGTGGTTCTAGTTCTAGCTTATGAAATAAGTTAGGGGTTATACCTATGTGAAACTTTTTAATACAGAATTTGAATATTTAAAAGATACATATTTAGGTACGGTTTACTAAGTTATTATTGAAATATAATAATGAAAAATTTTGATCTTTGATTTATTCTGTTGGGTTGGGTAAAACTCAAGTTAGTTTTGAAGAAAGGTAAGCACCATGCAAGCGAGCAAGCCTGACTGGGTAAGGACCTTCACTTTAGAGTAGTCCACAGCCAAATAACTACACACAGTGGTGTAGTTGTGTTCCTGCGCGTGAGTACAGGTCTGCAGCCTTCCTAAATGCGTTTTGAAAGAAACTTTTTCTCCTACCCCAAGTATTATTACTTCATCTTAAAGTCCAGTTGAAAAAAAATGGGCTGGCAACGCGCCAGAGATAGGTACCTCCGGTATTGTCAGCGTCTATAGGTTACGGTAACAGCTTAACATCAGGCGGGCCGTATGCTTGTATCGAATCGAATATGGAATCGAACCCAACTCCGGCGTAGCAGTCAGAGTCGTAACAAAGAAACAATCAAATCTTTCCTCGTTATAATAGTTAAGGCAAGCATTAGCTTAGCATACAGTTGCAGCATACTAACACAGTTGCAAAGGCCACACCATTCACTATGGGGAACATAACTCACGATGCAAAACGTCCAGCCTCTTAAAGATGAAAGATCATTAAACTGACGCCTTAAACCATTTATCTGTAGCTTACAATGTAAATGAGTGGTAATTATTTACCAATTGCTATTAACAGACAGAAATGCCAGACTAATGAGAATACGCAGTTTATGGCGTGTAATTTGCAAGTGAAAGGATATTTGTATTTTATGAATATAGTCGGTATTATAGGTATAACCCAGCTGATTCTCTAAGAAACAGCGATGAAAAACTGACAGTTGTGATCGCAAATTGACAGTTGTGATTGTTCGGTGACGACACAATCTATTGACTAAACGTCAAAAAGGCTCGGTTTATGCTCAAACGGAATACCGATTTTCAATTTGACAGACAGATTTTGCTCGGTTTACGCGGTGGCTCGGTTTTTGCTCTTACGGAATACCCCTGCCATTTTTTTGAACTGTGGAACTGACAATATCAATGTTCTTCACTGTACAAAAGTGCCTTATATTTTCACTGTCGGTCGAGTTGACGAATACAAGGTACGAAAGAATTACTTCAGCGATTCGGCCACGTGGTTCGGCCGAGATGCACAATAAAATAATATTTAATATTTGATTTTCATGGTCGAGTTGGTGAATAAATCAAAATATTGTCATGTTGGCTGCATTGAAACAAAATCCCTATGATAATTATAATTTTTATTGATAAGTATGTACATTAAGATCAAAAACATTATTAATTCCTATAACTTTTGAGGATTGCCCTCGTTGGCCTTCGGATTCTATCATCAGATCCTGACTTGGTGCCAACCTCAAGAATATATTTAGTCTTTCAAATAAAAAAAGAATTTGGGCATCGGTCCACAAATGGAGGAAAAATCGATGAACATACATAAAAAAACATACAGTGTAACATAGAACCTCCTTTTTTGAAGTCGGTTAAAATCAAAAGTCAATGTGTTACGATTACGACCAGCAATAGAGATAATTTAAATAATGTGTTAATATGAATTAAATACATACTTAAGTGTTTCGTATAGATAACTAACATTACCGACTAAATATTATGAAATAAAATTAATAAAGATGAACCTCGATGTGTAATTTATTTTGTGAGCGTTTCTATAAAGACATTAAGTAATATTCTATCTCTACTAATATTATAAATGCGACAGTTACTCTGTCTGTTGTATTGAAAATTAGCAAAGGGAGAGATGTTATCTTGGAAAAGGAAATTGGGTACTTTGATCGCTTAAATGACATCAACGCGGGCGGAGTCGCACAAAGGCCAACTTGAGCGGCTAAGTGCGAAGAACGCCCTGCCAATCTAACTAGCATTTATACAACATATGACATATCATCTTCAACAATAAGCTAACTAACTATACGCATACACTGGCGTAACTTGAGAAATGTCACTGGGCAATTTTGAACCTTAGCTGTTAAGAATAAGATGTAAATTGCAAAACAAACACGCTTCAAATTAAGTCATTTTTCTACTGTGGGTTCGATATGTTAGTTGGGGAATACCGATAAGTATATAAAAAAACATAATAACTACAGGGGCAGAGTGTGAATATGGCACTAATCCGCAACCAATCAAAGGTTGAACAACCTTTGATTGGTTGCGGATCAAGATCAAGGTATTATATTATTATTCTATACTAGCTGTTGCCCGCGGCTCCGCCCGCATGGATGTCGGTTATCGCTGTAAAAAGTAGCCTATGTGTTATTCCAGACCATAATCTATCTCTGTGCCATATTTCATCCAGATCCCTTTAGTAGTTTTTACGTGAAAGAGTAACAAACATCCATCCATCTATACTCAAAAACTTATACATTTATAATATTAGTAAGGATTCAATTCATTTTATAACCTACCTACAAATAAGTAATTTGTCATTAAAATAATCAAAAACCTCCACACAATCCACCTACATACTCCAGGCCTCATTAATATAAATCATTGACATAAAACTAAGCTGATCTACAATTTACTACTACGTATGTATCAATTCGCCTCGTCGACTTTCGATCTCTGTATAATGATTTACTTTCATCTAGTAGGTAGTACAATTAAATAGGTGAGTAGTTAAAGTAGTAATTTATTATTGCAGAATAATATAGTAGGACCTACAAAGGGTCTTATTCTTAAGACCTGCGCAGACAAGCTTCTTTTGCTTGCTCTCAGATCGTGTCGGATTGGACGGAAATCCGACACGATCGGAGAGGGATCAGCCCCTCTAGACAAGTGGCATAAACGGTAGTTGAATCGAAAAGTCAAAGAAGCAAATGTATTAGATTTGACGTAAGTTCACGACATTATTATCGTCAACTTACGTCAAATCCCATACATTTGCTTTTTTGACTTTTCGATTCGACTATCGCTTATGCCACTTGTCTAGAGGAACAGGCGTAGTTCCACAGTCTTTATGGGGGCAAGCAAAAGAAGCTTGTCTGTAAAGGTCTATATATTACTGTGTAGGCTCTATTATAGTATTCTGCAATAGTGTCGGACTATGTTAGTGAGAGGAAAAAATAATGCACCTGTGTGAACCGCTTTTTATTTCTCGTGCAGATGGCTAGTCCTGGTCTCGTAATTCGGTTAGGACTTTAAATTACGTTTTCCTACCTATAATGCACAGTATAGGGACATAAATTAGGTAACTACCAATGTCTATCTACAAAAAAGGGTAAGCAGTTATCGTAGTATTTTTACATAAGGTTTTGTGTTTTTCTATACCACGATAACAACAAAAATTTTCTACTTTATGAGATTTCTTGATTAATATCTTAAATAGGTATATACCTACCCGCGGTACCTACTCCGCGGTTTCGGTCCATATCGAATACATTCTAGTCCTTCAAGTTCTAGTCCTTCAATTTCTAGAGATAAAACAAACAACTTTGCCTCTTTATAATATTAGTAAAGTTAATTTCGCAAATTCTGAAGCAACTTAATTCTTTGATCCATTTCCTTTCATTATAATTTTGTCATAATATATTAAAATATTTACGTTGCTGCAAATATTCTGTGTATGCACACCTTTACATCATGCAGCATTGTGAGATTGTGACCCAAAGCTAATTGTACAAATTACTCTTATATTGTTCTTCACAATTAAGTGTAAGCAGCGTGGGTGCGTGGAGGTAATGATGATTAATTCACCAATTTTTGTAAAACTTTCGCTCAACAACTGTAATAATGTGTTCATCATTTGTCTTTTTTTTTTTTTTTTGTTTTTTATACTACCAAGGCGACAAACAAGCATACGGCCCGCCTGATGGTAAGCAGTTACCGTAGCCTATGGACGTTTGCAACACCAGGGGTGTCACTCACGCGTTGCCGACCCTTTAAAAACCTTATAACTCCTTTCTTGAAGAACCCCATGCTATAGTCTCTTGGGAAAACCTCGGCAGGGAGCTCATTCCACAGCCTAATCGTACGTGGTAAGAAATTCCTCTGGAATCTTACGGTACGGCAAGTTTGAGGTGCAAGGATGTGAGGATGAACTCCCTGTCGGTGGCGAGAGGTGCGTTGATAAAATGTGGCCGTGGGCATCATCTCGAACAATTCCTCAGAACACAGCCCATTGTACAGGCGGTAGAACACACACAAGGAGGCGAAGTCTCTCCTTAGACTTAGTGGATCAATACCGCCTGTGAGCTTGGGATCGTCAACAATCCTCACAGCGCGTCTTTGGATAGAATCAAAGGGTCCAAGCTGGTATCCAGGTGCTCCCGCCCAAAGGTGGCAGCAGTACTCCATGTGGGGCCGGACTTGCGCTTTGTAGAGCAGCAGTCTTTGGCCCGCGGTGAAGTACCACTTTGCCCTGTTGAGCACACCTAGCTTTCTAGATGCCAGCTTAGCCTTGTCTTCCAAGTGATGTCGGAACTGGACGTCACTAGAGATGTCGACGCCGAGGATCCCAATGCTCTTGGATATTGTAAGGGCTGTGTCTTGGAATTGTGGAGCCATAGCAAATGGGGCTTTCTTAGCGGTGAACGCGCAAACTTGTGTCTTACTGGGGTTAAATTGGACTAAATTTAGTCGTCCCCAATCAGAGACTCTGGAAAGAGTGCTACTGATTTCAGACACAAGTTTTTCGCGACTTTCGTCAACAATGGAACGAGGGATATTTGCGCGGCCTGTGTAAAAAGTGTCCCCGGTGCTGTCATCCGCATAACAATGAATGTTGTCGGTAGACAACATATCATTTATATGCAGAAGAAACAACGTCGGAGACAGCACAGAGCCTTGCGGTACGCCAGCATTGATGTCCAGGCGATCCGAGCAACAACCGTCAACGACAGTTTGTATGCTTCTGCTGGACAAAAAGCTGGCAATCCATTCGCATAATCCCTCGGGGAGTCCGTATGATGGCAGCTTCGACAGAAGACTCCGGTGCCAGACCCGATCGAACGCCTTAGCTATATCTAGGCTAGCCGCCAACGCCTCACCTTGACTCTCGATGGCTAGAGCCCAGCGGTGCGTGAGATACACCAGAAGATCACCCGTCGAGCGACTGTGGCGAAAGCCGTATTGTCGGTCGCTGATTAACTCGTGATCCTCTAGGTATCCCAAGAGCCGCCGGTTTATAATTCGCTCCATCACCTTCGAGAGTAGGGAGGTTATAGCTATAGGCCTGTAATTCGTTGGGTCTGATCTATCGCCCTTTTTGGGCACCGGATGCACGTTGGCGGTCTTCCACGAAGACGGAACTCGCCTTCTGTTGTACGAGAGTCCAAAAAGACGCGTTAATACAGGACATAACTCAGGGGCACACTGCTTTAGCACCACTGCCGGTATGCCGTCTGGCCCACTCGACTTATGAACGTCAAGAGATAGCAACTCCCGCCGGACCTCACGCTATGTTATGCTGATTTCCGGCATGGCGATACCACACCACGGAATCGTGGGCGGTACGGCTTCTCTGTCGTTCAAAGTCGAGTTAGAGGCAAAGAGAGCACCCAAAAGATCGGCTTTCTCCTTTGCACTATAGGCCAAATTATTGTCCGGCTTCCGTAGTGGGGGCAAGGACGACCGACAAAAGTTTCCCTCGGCAGCCTTCGCAAGCGACCAGAAAGCACGACTCCCAGAGGGATGGCTTGCTAGCCGTTCACCAATTCTGCCGACGAATTTGAATTTGGCCCTGGCAATTACTCTTTTACTGGCCCTCGAGGCAGCATTTAGTTTGCGTTTCACATCAGAGATGCTGGGGTCCTTTTGAACTCGAGCCGCAGTCCAAGCCTTGTAGGCAGCTTGCTTAAGAAGACTAGCTTCTCTACAAGGCCGATTAAACCACGGTCGTTTCTTAACCCCTGTAACTGGCACGACCAGGTTTGGAATGTAGCATTCCATACCCATAAGTATCGTGTCAGTTACAGCAGTTGTGCAGGACTCAACATCTTCTGATGCGAAGCAAAGCTGTCTCCACGGGTACGACGCGTAAAACTCACGCAGTCCATCCCAATCTGCTGACTTATAACGCCATACGCGGCGCCATTCCGTTGCCCGGGGCGGGTCAGGCAGCGCACAGGCCACAGAGGTCCGGATGAGGCAGTGGTCCGATGTGCCCAGGGGCGCATCCACTGTGATGGTATATCCATCCGGACGTGTAGTCAGCAGAAGGTCCAGTAAAGAGCTTGTATGGTCCTCAACGTCGGGTATCCTTGTCGGACAATCGACGAGTTGAGAGAATCCATAAGCCAGGGCAAATTCGTAAGCAGACCTCCCCGCAGAGTCAGTGGACCGGGAATTGAGCCACTCGACGTGGTGAGCGTTAAAGTCTCCCAAAATCACTAACTCCGCGGAGGGGTACTGCTCGATAACTCTGTCGGTTGTCAGTTGCAGGTGCTCAAAAAGCCTGATCATGTCCTGCTCACCGCTATGAGACCTGTAGAGGCACGCGTAGATGTAGGTGTGGCCGCCATAGTCCACGCGTACCCAAATAATGGACAGGTCCCTGTCTTCAAGGCCATGTAGACGACGACAGCAAATATCCTCCCGGACGTACATACATACCCCGGCACGACGCACAAATACGTGCTCGAGCTTGTACCCGGGGTAGAGTAGGTAGGATGTATCGGCCGGGCAAGATATTTGCGTCTCCGTTAGGAATAACAAGGTCGGCTGTGCAGTTTCGAGGTGGTGGTGGACTGCATTAAGGTTTGAGTGTAAACCCCTGATGTTACAAAAGTCCACTTTTATCGTGGACGTGGGTGCCGCTGAAGAACGATTCTTGTTTTTTCTTCTGGCCATAAAAAAGGGGGTTGTGGTAGTTTTAGAGAGTTGCTGTATGGACAGTGCAAGGAACAATGCGCAGTGCCTATCGCCTCCCGACAGTGCAGGTTGTGTATGATAATTGATTGATTACTGCAGCTAATCATTATAACGATTCAGTTAAGCTTACTCTTCACCAGAGATTGCGATGGATTTAAATTGTTTAAGATATTTAAGTGACTACCGCGCTATATTAAAGTCCTTACATTGCTGTTGCTGCAAATTTACTGTGTATGCACACCTTTACATCATGCAGCATTGTGAGATTGTGACCCAAAGCTAATTATACAAATAACTCTTGGGTGCGTGGATGTAATGATGATTAATTCACCAATTTTTGTAAAACTTTCGCTCAACAACTGTAATAATGTGTTAATTATTAATCTGTATGATATAATTGAATGATTACTAAAGCTAATCATTAAATAGATTGAGTTATAGGTCGTTTCGCCCGCCATTTGTTCGCCCGAGCGGGCCAAACGACCAAATTACAAAAATTTTAATATTTAATTGGGCGTTTCGCCCGATGGAGGTTTTATTACTTTTCATGTACAGACAGATTTTGATGCTGTCTGTGCGAAACGACCTATAACTCCATAGATTAAGTTAAGGATACTTTATACCAGAGATATCTACTCATATCTCTCTTACTTAGGTAACTTCCTTTGTCTCCTCAAAATGCTGACCTATAATTTTACAGGCAAGTAAGTATAGATACGTAAGATATGATTCAGTGTAGGAAGTCAGTGAGTTTAATTAGTGAATTACAAATGAAATTTATTATTATGAAGGTTATATTACAAGTGCAATAAAATAATTTTACTGTTCCGTTTGCTAAGAAACAATAATTCCTCTTTACTACATATGTATATAAGATAGGTAGGGCACCATACTAGTTAGCAAGCCCGACTAGGGAAGGACTGGAAAGGATCTGCCTTGCAGAAGACCACAGCCAAATGACTACACACATCAGTGCAGTTGTGTTCCTGTGAGTGAGTACCGTATTTTTCGAGCTCATTTAGGGATGCCTTTTTAAGGAGCGTTTTCCTATCCCAGAGAAATTCTATGATAAAACTTTGGTGTTCATTTTTGGGTCGGCAACACACAAGTGATACCTTTGGTGTTGCAAGCGTCATAGGCTACAGTAACTGCCTCATCATACATCCTACATCAGGCTGTATGCTTGTTTGCTACCTATTAAAAGAAAAGTAACTAGTAGAATGGTAGCTAACATTCAGCAATAAAAGCTGCCAAAATTGCCCAAAGATAAAGTCAATTACTTGTTACGAAAGAGACGCATATTTTTAATTGCCTAGTTTTTTACTGTAGCCAATTACTGTCAAGATTCCCACAGAAATCCTTTGTAGTATTTTGTTATCTGACAGCCAATACATAATTTAGCTTCTACGGTACACAAAAGTATTAACGGTAGGCACCACGGTACCTTGCTAACGCTAAGTAATTTCGTGAGACGCTCGCAAAAATTCTCAAAACTTTGTATACAAAATTATACCTTGATACCATTATACCTAGCTACATAACAATAATGTTTTAATGAATACTGAGAAATTATTCATCAATGGATTAATTATTATTGAATCCCATAAACATTAACAATGTCAGTCAGTACAGTCAAGGTCTTTTGTCTTCTTAAGCAATAGGTACAGACGATGTAAATGTACCTATTGTTTAGTCTGTTATGGGGCTATAAATACACAGATTGATGCTATCAAAACCACAAAAGAAATCGATCTTCGATATCGAATAGGTAAATGGTATTGCATCATTGTAAAACTTGACAGATCCACCATTTTGTGCACGCATTGTACCAATATATTCTGTGTTATATAATAGCAGAACTGATTAGGTTTATTATATTTAGGCATCGTAAGCTTTTATAATATTGTCAACATTTAATGCAAATTATCGCAATGTAAAGCATAAACAAAGGTATTCGTCAAGGTTAAACATACCATATCGCACTGAGCTTCACCGTCGTCGTCATAGAATAAGGTGTCGCAGTCGTCCATCCCTGCGGCTAAGAGCGCCCACCTCACTCCTCAGCAGGCCTCGTTGGCCCCGTCATCAATAGCGGCACACGCGGCCGGATCACCGGCATTCGAACTTGCACTAATTATCCACGGTAAGACACTAACACCGCCTCTTCGAGACCACTATCGTAACGAATTAAACGATCGAAATCTTCAGGATAATCCGATGAGTCACGCGACGGTAAGCTGACTAGGTGCAACACTGGCGAGCTCCGCAGACACACTTCAGGTGTGGGTGTCCTTAACGAGGTGAATAAGATTCAACCTCGTGGAGTCGCATTCACTGTTCATTTTTTGGGCACTAAGTGGCGGATGGATAGGTTGATTGTGTATTTTTTGTCGTTCAAGGGCGATTCAATGAGTGCGCTAGGTTTTAAATGGTGTTTTTGTGGCCAACTGCGTAGAAGACGCTCGGCCGGGGTGAGGGCGGCGCGCGCACTCGTCGGGGTGCATTGATCGGATCCCTACTGCGCATGTCCCTTCGTCAGATTTCCCGAGTGTTTTGACATTTGCTCTAGGAACCCTCTCTTTAAAAAACGTTCAATGCGGATTTGAGAACACTATACCTATAGACTGTATACATAAATGAGTAAGTATATCTATATGAGGGAATATAAAAAAGGAATACTTAACCTAAGTATTTTTACCAGCTAAATAATGAATGATAGAATAGCAATGAAACAAAAACTAGAATTTATAATCCCACTGGAACCAATCGCTACATCGCACACATTAGTTCTCACGTGTTTTTATAGCAGCGCAATGAAGCCACCTGATTCACTCATTCAATTATCGACATCGCTCGCGACTTACAAAAAGATCATGAATGCTGTCAGACCTTAAAGGAAAGTAGCTAAGTATGTATTTACAATTGTCGTGCTCACAATAGCGTAAGTACGTGACTATTATACCCGACGCGTCTGTCTTAATTTCCATCATAATAGCACAATTTACAAGAATTTCTGTCTTCTAACATTATTTCAGTACAAACACTTAAGTATTTTCGCAATTTGTGTAATACGCCAATTAAAATGCGTAATTATAAAGATGTTGTCTAACAAAAATGTCTAATTATACAAATTCTAAATATATTTGTACTCGACGCACTGAAGTAAAACTTAAAAACGAGTTTTGTGGATTTTTCAGACTCCATTTTAATATTTTGTGATGAATACAATACTACTTACTTACATAATTAAAATAGCGGAAATGAATACTGTTTTTTGTTTCTCAAACATCATATAAACTAAAAATATTTATACATACTTCGTGTTATGGTAGACGAATATATTTAGTCAGACCATGATACTATACCCAAAACCATAATAAACAAACGACACCTTAATTTTTCGTCTAAGTAATTACTTTATAATTATCTACTCGTAACAATACATAATATTGCCTGTTCTGACTGACTGTCTGATTCATTAACGCAGAGCATAAACCCCCGAGGCTTCAAACTTGAAATTTTGCACAAAGGTTCTTAAAATGACGTAAGTGAGCACTAAGAAGGTATTTTTGGAAATTTCATCCCTTGGGCGTTAAAAAATGGGTTTTATGGAAATCCGTCTTTTTTAAAGGAAGAAGCATGAAATTTCATTAAATGGTCAATGTAGGTACTCCTAGAATTCGAATAGCCGCTTGTTGCTTTGTCTCGGTATTGGTTATAGGTGCGAGTCTGAGACTATATTTACTATCTACTAGCTTCCGCTCGCAGCTTCGCCCGCGCGTACATCCCTTGGGAACAGAGTTTTTTTCGGGATAAAAAGTAGACTATAATCTATTTTTATGCCAAATTTAATCCAGATCCGTTTAGTAGTTTTTGCTTGAAAGAGTACAAACATACATTCTTACTAACTTTCGCGTTTATAATATTACTACGATTTTTTGAGGTCAAAATTATACTCACCCTATTTTAATCGTCAAGTTAAAAAATCGCCTTCCAACATAAAATACTTAATTTTATTTTTATTACATGACCATGGAAAACAATCACACAATTTTGTAGAAAGTTTAAATCCATACTAATATTATAAATGCGAAAGTAACTCTGTCTGTCTGTCTGTCTGTCTGTCTGTCTGTTACTCTTTCACGCCTAAACGGCTGAACGGATTTTGATGAAATTTGGTATGGTGATAGATGATAACCTAGAAATGGTCATAGGCTATAAATAATCACGCCATCGTTCTTAGGGGGTAGGCAGTAGGCAGATAACTAAATTGAGTTAGTGATTTTTAGTCGTTTTTGTTGGGACTTTTGCTCTTTCACGTCTAAACGGCTGAACAGATTTTAATGAAATTTAGTAAGGTAATAGATGGTTACCTAAAAACGGATATAAGATCAAAATGATCACGTCATCGTACTTAAGGCGTAGGCAGTAGGCAGAAAACTGAATTGAGTTAGTGATTTTTTTATGGTTTTTGCTGGGAGTTTTGCTCTATCATGCCTAAACGGCTGAACGGATTTTGATGAAATTTAGTTAGGTGATAGATAGTAACCTAGAAAAGGATATAAGATCAAAATGATCACGTCATCGTACTTAAGGCGTAGGCAGTAGGCAGAAAACTAATTAAGTTAGTGATTTTTAATTATTTATAAGTACAACCAGATCATACATATTTATACCTTTTCAGTAACATTTCTATGGTCTTCATGCTGATATATATGACAATTAAGGTGTACATAACATTTACAAAAAGAAACCTTAAGTAACTTATTTAAATAGACTATATTAATTAATCACATAATATTTTGTAGTTTCTGTTTAAAACTACGAAACGAGTCATGGAAGATGTCAATGTTGTTTGACTGTGAGTGTCTTCTAGAAAGTGATGGTCTTTCCTCATGCAGGTAAAATCCATACTAATATTATAAATGCGAAAGTAACTCTGTCTGTCTGTCTGTCTGTCTGTTACTCTTTCACGCCTAAACGGCTGAACGGATTTTGATGAAATTTGGTATGGTAATAGATGATAACCTAGAAATGGTCATAGGCTATAAATAATCACGCCATCGTTCTTAGGGGGTAGGCAGTAGGCAGATAACTAAATTGATTTAGTGATTTTTAGTCGTTTTTGTTGGGACTTTTGCTCTTTCACGTCTAAACGGCTGAACAGATTTTGATGACATTTAGTAAGGTAATAGATGGTTACCTAAAAACGGATATAAGATCAAAATGATCACGTCATCGTACTTAAGGCGTAGGCAGTAGGCAGAAAACTGAATTAAGTTAGTGATTTTTTTATGGTTTTTGCTGGGAGTTTTGCTCTATCATGCCTAAACGGCTGAACGGATTTAGATGAAATTTAGTTAGGTGATAGATAGTAACCTAGAAAAGGATATAAGATCAAAATGATCACGTCATCGTACTTAAGGCGTAGGCAGTAGGCAGAAAACTAATTAAGTTAGTGATTTTTAATCGTTTGTTTTAAAAGTTTACTCCATTCACGCCTTAACGTCTGAACGGATTTTTAAAAGACTTGGTTAATATAAAGATAGGATCCTAGGCACGGACACAAGCTTCTTTTAACGGCGGGAAAATACCTCATTCCCGCGGAAATCTAGCGTGATCGTGTCAAGAAGCGCATGTCGCCATAGCTACTGAAATGATTTTGATGTTTTTTTTTTAACTGAGTGTTACTAAGACTTCAAGTTAGTATTTGATCACTTTTCTAACTTAGAGGGTCGGTAGGCGCCATAATTTAGGGAATTTATGATAAAATTTTGATGCAACTGTCTTTATTTAACAGTTTTACTTGGATCGGAACTTAGCGACATTCCATCACACTACTTAACTTATAGGGTAGGAAGGTACCAAAATTCAGACTACTTTTTACTTCGGGAAAATATCTCATTTCCACAGGAACCTATACACAGCTACCACATTACGCCAAAACTATTGATCTGATTTGTATACGATTTTTTATTCAACTGACTGTTACATTACATACTAATTACCTACACCACAGAAATTGTTGGATGCTCCCGGAGGCACGGGAAAAACCTTTCTTTTAAACTTGCTTTTAGCGCAAATCCGAAAAGATAAAGGAATTGCTGTAGCAATTGCCTCTTCCGGAATAGCCGCCACTCTGCTCAATGGTGGTCGAACGGCACATTCGGTGCTTAAACTGCCATTAAACTTAGCCCATGAAGAAATGCCAGTCTGTAATATAAGTAAAAACAGCGAGCGTAGACGTATGTTGCAGCAATGTAAATTATTAGTTTGGGATGAATGTACTATGTCCTATAAAAGAGCAATTGAAGCTCTAGATCGGACTTTGAAAGACATCAAGAGTAATCCAAATATCATGGGGGGGATGGTGGTACTTTTAGCGGGCGATTTTAGACAGACTTTGCCGGTTATCACTAAAGGCACCCCTGCAGATGAAATAAATGCGTATTTAAAAGCGTCAACGTTATGGGTGCACGTAAAAACGTTTAGTCTGTCTACAAATATGAGAGTGCAACTACACAATGATGTACAATCTGGACAATATGCTGCTGCTCTTCTTAAAATTGGAGAAGATCGTATGGCAAAGGATGGTAATGGCATGATTACATTGGATCGTGAATTCTGCAATGTTGTGCATAATCCAGATGATCTAAATAACTTCGTCTATAGCGAACTGCTAACTAATATGAGGAATAGAGAATGGTTATGTGAAAGAGCAATTTTAGCGCCGACGAATGAAATGGTGGGACAGATAAACGAGCAAATTATGTCACGCGTGGAAGGTGATATTGTTGAGTTTCTCTCTGCAGACACTGTAATGGATACTGAACAAGTAACATCATACCCTGTGGAATTTCTTAATTCTTTAGAACTGTCGGGAGTACCTTCACACAAACTGAGGCTGAAAGTAGGCGTTCCTGTCCTTTTGATGCGGAATTTAGATGCACCAAGACTGTGTAATGGCACACGGTTGCAAGTAACACACCTCGGTCGCAATATTGTAAAAGCAATCATTATGACTGGAATGGCAAAAGGAGAGAACGTTTTAATCCCCCGTATACCCATAATTCCGACAGATTTGCCATTCCAGTTTAAGAGATTACAGTTTCCGCTGAAAATCGCATTCGCTATGACGATAAATAAAGCTCAGGGGCAAACATTAAAAGTAGCCGGCATTAATTTAGAAAAGAGTTGTTTTTCTCACGGACAATTATACGTGGCTTGCTCACGTGTTTCAAGTCCACAGAATCTCCATGTGTTGGCCAGAGAGGGAAAAACAAAGAACATAGTTTACAAAAATGTACTACAGTAATAAGGCCTCTTATTTTTAGCTTCCTACATTATTATACTACTTACATTAAGTTAGTACTTCCTACGCAGACGATGTTGCGGATGTTACACTGTCTAACATCGGGGGTTGGCAGGTAGGTAGTTAGTAGTATTTTAAACCGATTTACATTATTTACTTTTTATATTTACTAAGGAAACATTCGGAGCTATCCATTATGTAGCTTAGGTTGCTTTTGAACAAATTTTGATGTGAAGTTGAGGACTGGAACACGATAGTGGGACATTGTTGCAGGGGAACTTACAGCTGGGAGAAAACAAAAAAACTTATGCGGACGAAGTCGCGGGTAAA
The DNA here is from genome assembly GCA_947095525.1 of Trisateles emortualis. NCBI lineage: Eukaryota > Metazoa > Arthropoda > Insecta > Lepidoptera > Erebidae > Trisateles > Trisateles emortualis. The sequence goes on along the minus strand of OX352735.1, from coordinate 6,979,767 downwards.
AGCTAGTATACAAATAAAAGCCAATATTGTTATTAACAGTAGCTGCTACGCTCTCCATGTATCTCCCCTACACCTTCTATAATAATAATTCTCGTGATAGTGCACGTAGGGGTGGTTAAATAGGTATAAAATGTTATTAGTTACAAAGTGGGATGCTGCTCGCCTCCCTCGTAATCTCATTGAAAATGCGATGCACATGCACGGCATAGGGTGTTCTTTTTATGTACGAGACTATAATAGGACTGCCTATGTGATCCCGGGGCTTAGTTTGCGCTTATGATTGCAGCCAATCGATATCTGGATTCGATTGGCCGCAATTATCGCTTTTTTCTGTTAGATAATTCTCAATAACAGCACGGAGTCTGAAATTGTTATTTTAATGTTTGTATACTACTTGGGTGGCAAACAAGCATACGGCCCGGCTGATGTTAAGCAGTTACCGTAGCCTATGGACGCTTGCAATATCGGAGATAGGTGTTAATTGCGTTTTGCCGACCCATTTTTTTTTACACCAGGGCTTTAAGATTGAGTGCACAACTACACCGCTGTGTGTAATTTGGCTGTGGTCTTCTGTACGGTGGAGGTCCTTCCTCACTCGGACTTGCTCGCTAGTACTGTGCCGTACCTCTTACCTCTCTCTCTCTCTCTTGAGTCCAGATTTTAAATATTAAGATTAAATGACCCGCAGATAGAAAAACGTTTCGGTAAAACCGCATTCCTAAATGAGCTCTGGAAACCTGTGCTCTCACTAGCCTATGAACGCTTGTAATACCAGGAGTCTTACTCACGTGTTGTCAACCCTACATCTTGTTTCACCATAGTTTTGTGTTATAGATATTGACTCTTGGTGGCGCAGTATGTGCTTGCTGTGCATGAGGTTATGGGTTCAATTCCCGCACAGGGACAAAACTTTGTGTGACTCACAAAAAGTTATACTGAGTCTGGGTGTAATTTGTGTCCGTTAATTGTATGTTTGTAAAGTCCCCCGCGACACAGATCTTGTTCCCTAGTGCGGGAGTTGTCTTTTTTTTAAAAAGAAAAAATATTACCACGGACCTAACATAGCTGGCAAAAAGTGGTATAATGGGTATAATACAGCTGCTCTGCAGATCCCTTCTGAGAAAAAGGCGTGGAGCTATGTAAGTTGTAATAGGTACTCACTGACCTATTATCACAATCATAATGATGACCAGTTAATAGCCCATAAAACTTGTTACACTAGTGTATAGTATTTATAAGTTTATGACTAGACTCGGCGGCTTATTGTAGTTGGTACCACTTTCAGATAGTTAATATGGTCTAAGGTGCAACCTCAGTATTTTTTGAATGCACATCTGCGCGATGTAATGGAAGTTCAATCCTTACAAGGTTTTATAGATATCTCCAGTGCTAAAGAAATCACATTTCTTTTTTTTGTATATATAAAGTTATATGTATAATGTATACGTACAATTAAATTGGTCTTCTACTAAGATATATGAATTGAGAAGTGTAAATTTTATAAATACGGCCATTTATTGCAAGGCAATCAATAATGTTTATAAATATACTGTTCCTGTTCATCATGTTCTGGATGTCATTCAAACTAAGAAAATAGTAGGTAAGGTCTCTAAGCTAAGACTACCGAACAGTCTTTCCACTGCGGTACCATTGCCTCATTAAATACTTTTTAGATGTGGCACCTTCATTTTGTTAAGCATTTTAAATCAGGAACCGTCCATATACTCGTTCAAAGGGTTATTGAAGAAGTATTTTTAAGCGCCAAAATTTCTATATCGCACCATCAGTGTAAAAGAGGCGTAAGTTGGGAAATACTATTTGTCGATATTGAACCTTAACTATTTTGATGCACAAGATGAAAATTGCAATACAGGCGTATGTCATCTTAAGTCATTATTCTCCTGCGGTTGCTATATTCAATGAACCCGTTCAAGTGTATTTATTATAGATTGATATCAAAGGAATTTGTTAAAAATATCCCTTAAATAACCCTTTCAACGAGCATCTAGATGGTCACTGCAATATAACGTTAAAAACCTCTTTTAAAAGATTATTCGAACGGGCAATCCCTGCGCCTGAGCCATCTGTGCTGAGCCTTTAGACAAGTGGCATAAGCGATAGTCGAATCGAAAAGTCAAAAAATAAAATGTATGGAATTTGACGTAAGTTTACAACATTAAATCGTAGACCCACGTAAAATTCCATACATATTATTTTTTGACTTTTCGATTCGACTATCGCTTATGCCACTTGTCTAGAGGCTCTGATATAAGATGGCAACATTCTGGGCTTACGAATATCAAAGTTTCGCAATTGAAAGCTGTGGGCAGGTACTTTGCCTTGATAATTATTTGTTTGTGAAACCGGTTTCGATAAAGAGGTGTCATTCGTTTCGCTTCAAATACCTTTCACGAGTACAATGGTAACAATGTATTGTATACTGTCGACTGTCTAGGTGGTCTAGGCCAATTATTTTGAAGTGGTAGTAAAAAATACAGTTTGCAGATTATATTTATGTATAAGCTTATGAAAACTAAGCTTTAGTAAAAACTGTCTACCCACCGACTGAAGAACCGTAATGTCAGAGCTTCATAAAATCTGCTTAGGTAGAAGAATGCTCGGTCAAGGCTCCATACCGGCTATGACAGAAGAATCTTCTTCATTCCAATAACTATTTACTACCAAATAATCATCTCTCTGCAGGTATAAACTACCGTGGTCCATTTGAAAGTCACTCCGGCCCCAAAAGGGAAGATGCAAATCCAATCTAAATTAGTAGATCTACACCGATATAACAGCTACAGGGTCCTAAAGTAGCACCCTTAACTTCTGTCTTGCTGTTTATGCCCTCATCATCATCATCTCAGACAAAAGATGTCCACTCCTGGACATAGGACTCTTCCAAGGATTTAGATAGATTGGTGTACAATTTTGTCTTAATGATAAATTTATAGCTATATACAATGGGCAGCCTTATCGCTAAAAGGCGACTTTAGATTTATACAGCAAACGGCAATTTTGGAACTCTACTATTAATTTATTGACTAATTAACTGACTGCCTAGGTGGTCCAGTGGTCGCAGAATGCGCCTGCTGTGCACGAGGTTGTGGGTTCGATTCCCGCACAGAACAAAACTTTGTGTGACCCACAAAGAGTTGTTCTGAGTCTGGGTGTAATTTGTGTCCGTTAATTGTGTTTGTAAAGTCCCCCGCGACACAGAGCTTGTTCTCTAAAGCGGGAGCTGACTTAAAAAAAAAACATTCTCCAAAACTCCTTTCCCTTCTTCTCAGTAAAAGACGTGATAATAATGATGCTTTTAGCACAATAAAGTCTATTCAAACCTAACAATCACAAATACAACTTCTATATGTATCTATGTACACTTCCTTCTATTCAAATGGTAGCTATCCTATTTAGCGTAGTATAAAACAAGTTCTCTTTGTCAATAGTCAGAACAGGTGCTATGAATGAACTATCGCGAACTATGTCAAGGCACTTGGGACATGCGGGCATTCACTATGCTCTACTTACAGCCTTACTATCTACCCTTTAGCGTAAACTTCTTGTTTATTACACAAGGCAACAAAGGTGGCTGTACACTCTCTAGACTACTACTTCTGCTAGTGGCATAAACGGTAGTCGAATCGAAAAATCAAAAAAGCAAATGTATCTGACGTAAGTTTATGATAATACTAGCTGTTGCCCGCGGCTCCGCCCGCGTGGATGTCGGTTATCGCTGTAAAAAGTAGCCTATGTGTTATTCCAGACCATAATCTATCTCTGTGCCAAATTTCTAACAGATCCGTTCAGTAATTTTTACGTGAAAGAGTAACAAACATTCATTCATCCATCCATTCTTACAAACTTTCACATTTATAATATTAGTAAGGATATAATGTCGTATACTTACGTCAAATCTTCTAAACCACGCAACAAATTTTGATAATTTTGACGAATTTCGATCAGTTAGAAGTTGACGCCTAAACGACAGCTTTTTTGTTTATTATAATTATTTTGTGGGTGTCGTAACTTGTAATTTTAAAATTAGTTTTATGTTTAAAGTGTAAAAAATGTATATTATTTCTATTAATAAAGTATTTAATTGTCTTAAAAAAAGCTACAGGTTTATATGTATAATAAAAAAATGTGTGTAAATGAATATCTAGGTCGTTTTGCCTCTTGCTCGCGCCTCAATTTCGAAGCTTTATTACATTTAACTTTACTAGCCAATTTGGCCAAGTTAATCGCCGTAAAAATCTATGGATTTACGCACAGCCTTCCAAACCATTTCACACTCTAGTGAGGTAGGAAAAACAAGTTTACATTTTTTGTATATTCGAAGAATAGGATAGAAACGTCCGTACCTATTTCACCCTATGTATAAAAAATAGGTACCTCTTTGTTTTAAATTGTAGGCTAAAAAATGCAGAGTTAAGACTAGTGGTAATCAAGTTTGTTCTATATTCTAGCGAGTTTTGAATAGTATTGATGTATCAAACTTGTTTGCCGCCTAAAGGCATCTATCGCCATATCTAACATTCTCTTTCTTTGTGGCGTAACTGATAGTGAACAATAAAATTCCGTTCCATTAGTTTATTGATAAATGTTGCATTTTATCTGAAATTTTCTTAATCATGATACACTGTACTTGAACAATTAGGAAATGTCATGAAAACGACATTATTTTGCTGCTCTTCTACAAATTTGATTGCACAGAACTATTGGCGCTGAGTATTCGGGACAATTGTTTCTGTGATCTACAAAATGGTTGTTCTGAGTCTCTTGTAGGTACTTACTTTGTGTTATGTCCCCGTGACTCAGAGCTTGCTTGGTCCCTAAGTGTAGAAGTCCTCTTGGGCGCAATATGTGCGATCTTCGCATACTTTCTTATCAGATCATTACTCCCTCTTCCGCCCACCGAACTGAATTTAGTGCCTAGTCATTTGGTTTTCTCATCTAAAACAAATACCCAATAGCATGCTATAAATACTCGATTCTTAAAATGCCCTATTCGGCAAGACACGATTTCGAAAAAAGCCTTGTGCGAGATAAAAGACCATTTTGAATGAGGACATAATAATGTTTAAAGGTGACATAAAAGCTAACGCTTTCTTCTTTCTTTCTTCCTCAATTATTATTATTCACAATTTGACACCCAAAATTAACTAAATGAACATATCTGCTATTAAATTTCATTAACTATTCGTTATTAAACAATTAACTGTGTGGGTTTTCTCTAAATTATTTTTAATGGATTAAAACATGAATACACAAGTGGGAAGAGTATAGAATGTAAAACTAATTGAATTAAAAATAATGTGGCAATTGATAATAAATTTAAATATTTTAAATTTAACATTTTCTTATTATGGAAAAAATCACGAATTTCTATCACTTCCATACAAGCATTCTATGATTCTATGATTACAAAAGATTAGGATTGTCCAATGCTTCAAAATTACAAGCCGTGAAATTCAATTAGTAACGGACAAACAGTTTAATGAAAAAAATCCAAAAAAAGCATCAAAAATGAAAAATAAGCCACAAAGCATCGAAAATGAAAAAAAAACGCAAAAAAGTTCATCTTTTAATAAACGTTCTGAAATTATAGCTAACATAGGTACGGCTATCGAGTGATCTTCAACTTTAAATTATAAAGCTGTATCTAATCCAATTACAATTCGTATTGCCATGACCTCGTGTGAACGTACTAAGTTGAACATCCCATCATTTCATTAAACATAAGTTCTCAATTAAATTAAACAAGCAGCTCTGACTATTTCCCCACGTTTCTTACGCAAGCTGTTTCTTACATTTTAACTACCTATGTAGGGTAAAATGAGTGATGTACGTAAGCGAGTTTTTACGTCTCGATGATAATAATCTACTTTTCTTCCGCCATTCTAATAGTTAAACAATGAACATACGCATGTTAAAACGTGACAATAACACACTAAGTGATGCGTGTGAGACTATTTTATTGTTTAATATTTTAACGAGAAGTACACGGAGTTATAAAACATAATTATAAACAAAGGTAAAAGTTGCGTAAATTAATACTACAGAAGCGGCTTGATATGAGTCCTCTCGAGGCTGCCTCGCGAGGCATACCATTCAATTAATTCACTACGCTACGCATTATTAAAAAAAAAAGACTAAGTAAGTATATGTAACCCCTTAAGCCGAGTATCGACATTAGAGGCTACCATTATCCGTATCGACATCAAGAGGCATTGCTCGCGAGGTTGCTTGATGTGGTTTGCCTCGCGAGCCAATTGGAACGTTGCGTGATTGACTGTCTGCCTGCTCAATCCGAGCACCAGATGAGGTCCATCGCAAGGCAGCCTCGGAATGTAGATATTAGTCTTAATTTTTTTAAGTGAAAATTCTTTAGTTCACTACTACGAACAAAAATCATAGGATTCGCGTCATCGTCAACGAACGCTTTCCATGAGACAAAACAAAAACAATTCACTAATAGCTCGACAATACAATTTTTTTTTATACTATGATAGTCAGCAGTTACCGTAGCCTATGGACGTTTGCAACAGAACAATTTACAAGTTACTTAGTTTTCACTTTTATTGGCAGTCCCCAAAGATTAATATAAAGTTTATAATAAGTATTAGTGTAGACTTTCTACTATAGTATACCTAGCTGGTTTTTCTGCGGAGTGGAAAAAGCGTCGAGCCATACCTACATAATAATTATTATGCTAATTGCACGATCCTGTTTATGATGCACTTAGTTTGATATTAATCTACAAAATGTAGCTCGTGATCGTGTACAAACTAATGTCGAACAATTCACATGCCATGCGTACAGGTACAGGTCAAGGTGACTTGATCGATAATGTTATTGAAAATATGTTACTTAATAATTTTGTTTGCATAACAACATTATTGCACGCTCTTTATAGTTTATATAACAATGACCAGTCATCCTTTAGGTTGTGATTACTAATAATATAATATATAATCTTCTTCCTAATCGAATTTGGGTCTCTTGGTCGAGCTAAGCCATCTGTACGAATTGCACTGGTGATTAAAAGTGCGTGCATAAACACAAGTGCACTCCTTATTCCCTCACTCTTATAATCCAATGGTGACGGGGATGTATATACCGCCATTTTCCAAACTTCGTACTTACCTATTAAATTCTCCATTATCCATCACATGACTCCATATTTCTCAGATAGACCAGGATTAAACGAGCTTGAAATCGTATCAGCGGCATAAACAACTGAGCGGTGCCGCTCCGACATCGCAATGCATTATTGTGCCACCGCAACGCATTTTGTGCCTGCCACATCCACGTCTCCATAGCCCACTCTACTTCTCTTTCAAGAGAACAGTAACTTTACGGAAGGCAGCGGGTTGGCTGTGGTCCTGGCATTGCTGCAGAACATGAGCGACGGTTACCATTTATATAGGTGGGCCGTTGGTTCGTCTGCCACCATTGGCAATAAAAACATTGGCACTACTCGCTCTGTACTTGTCTCTAACAGGAACAACAGATTACCGTCTTCTATTGATGACGTAAACCCGTTGCCTGCGCAAACGTAGCTTGACTTCGCAGATCTATTGATTTGATGACCACTGTTTACTAAACGAAATTCTTCGTAACCAAGGCTTGACGCGATACGGCGGCGGCGATGACGTCCAACAACAAACCTTCCATTTCCAGACACAACAAAAAACCAGTTAACCATACCGTAACCGTATGTAATATTTGAGTAACTGCCCAATTTATTTACCATTGCGCAGTAACAAGTTCTCTTTAGTATACTTACCAATTAAATTCGTGATAAGCCTCCGATATGCCCTGTTTTTACTCGAATAAATTAAACGCTTTGCCAACAAGATGTACTATCGACAAAGTAGGCGGACGGTTTCTATGAGTGGTCACTCATCTTAATCACTTCATTATCATCATCATCATCAGATTGCAAATCAATTAATAAAATCAAATTTTCCTGGTACCTATAACAATATTTGCAGCGCTCATTAAGGGATGCGTTTTCAACGAAACGTTTATCTCAGGAATACTCCTTTAAAAAACCTTGGTGTTATTAATGCTGCCTTGGTGGTCCAGTGGTCGCAGTATGCGCCTGCTGTGCGCGAGGTTGTGGGTTCGATTCCCGCACAGGACAAAACTTTGTGTGACCCACAAAGAGTTGTTCTGAGTCTGGGTGTAATTTGTGTCCGTTAATTGTATGTTTGTAAAGTCCCCCGCGACACAGAGCTTGTTCTCTAGTGCGGGAGTTGTCTAGAATATTGAAAAATTAATATAATTGTTGTGTCAGCAACACGCAAGTGCTCCGGTATTGCAAGCGTCTCGTCGTTTGCCACCGTAGTATAAAAATGGAATAATTGTTTGTGACAGAACTCATGCCAACGTTTTTTTGCCTTTGAAGTCAAAATTGCTTGGTTATAAAGGTCTGACTGGTTGAGCGTCAACTTTATTGATAGTACCGACTACATCATCTTCATTGTACAGTGCCACGGGTTACACGGTTGGAGGAATTCAGGTTGCACATCTTATGTAACTGAGGCTTTGTTTGTGTACAATGACATAGGGCAGGAAACATAGTGATTATGCGACAATTAAGTCAGTTTGTCGCAATTTCAACTACACACAGTTGAAGTAATTAAGTCTTATGTAGCTTCGAGCTTTTAAAAGCGACAAATGCCATTTCACAGTTGGGACTGCCTCGTCGGTCCCAAGGTATTGACTGCCTTGGTGGTGCAGTGGCCGCAGTATGCGCCTGCTGTTCACGAGGTTGTGGGTTCGATTCCAGGACATAACTTTGTGTGACCCACAAAGAGTTGTTCTGAGTCTGGTCAGTCTAATTTATGTTTGTAAAGTCCCCTACGACCCAGAGCTTGTTATTTAGTGAGAGAATTGTTAAGTTGAAAATATTTATAAGTTGGCGCTTGTTTGCGTCCCTTTGTAACGATTAAATCCTGGATCAGTCGTAGTTAAAGGAAGGAGAACGCGCGACCAATACCCCGATACCCCGAGTGTTGCAAGCTACTACTTCAATCAATCAATCAGCCTATCGCAGTCAACTACTCGACATAGGCCTCTCCCAACACGCGCCATAGCACACGGTCCTCCGCCTTCCGCATCCCACTGGACCCCCCACCCGGACTGGACGTCCCGTCCCAGCGACCTTTTTTAGGTCGTCGGTCCACCTAGCTGGGGGCTGTAACTACTTAACCGTATAAAAAAACAGTCATTGGATATTTCTGTAAGAAAAACCTCTTGAAGCCAGAGCATGAACTAATGAACGTCAATTGCCTTTGAGCACCTTAAGTAATACCATTTAATTGCCTAAAACTTGTTTAGAATTAAAAAGCTAAACTATCATCATGCATCTAGATCAAACAAACATTTTACTTACAAAACATTCTTATCCAATGCAACCTCGTTCTTATATTTGACGCCATTTGTTAATTTACTTTGTCCTTGATATCCAATAGTGATTTAATTGATTGATTAATTACGCGATCTGCAAGTTCTTCTATACATAAGTATATAATATAATATATAATAACAGCCCATATATGTCCCACTGCTGAGGCCAGGTCTCCTCTCCTCTATCAAGGGAGAGAGGGTTCAGATCTTTATCTACACACGCTGATCTAATGCGGGTTGGTGAATCAGACATGTCTTTAGAAGTAGGTTTTCTCATGTCATGATAAGTATAGACATACTCATTTAAGACCTCGAAACACGTTAAATCAGGTAAAAGAACACCAAAGGAGACTTCAGCTAATTTGTTCATAAGATATAGGTAACTCGAGCCATTCATTTTAATCGTCTGTTAATTTGTTTTTATGTGTTACAATTTGTAATCATTTGGAAAGTCACGCAACCAAAAAGATGTCTGAATAACTGCCAGTAATAAAACTGCCAAAATATGTATAAAGTAACTGTCGGATGTTTAATTAAAGCCTTTTTCAAGATTCGTCGATTTCGAGATCCAAGAAAACTTGATCATATGTATGTTATTTTTAACAGTCTCGTTCGTCTAGTGGTTACGAGGTCCAGGGTAAGATGAAACTTAGAATAGATGTCCGAAGTTTGTTAATTGGCAGTGTTTTATACCACCGTGTCTCGGAAAGCAAGTTTGGTCACCCTAGTACAATATTTTGATTTAGCATCTTTGTAAAATATTGTGCATATAGTTTATAGGTTAAAATCAGTTCATACTCTGGAGTCACATCACTTTTGGTAATATGGCAATAAGCTTCTTTTTAGGTAGGTAATTGAAACCTTTACTTTAGCTTCTGGGAAAAAGCGTAATGAGGTCTTCATCTCACTTCGAGAGAAAATTTTGTAGAAAGTGTAGAAACGTCACGACCCTTGAATGCGGTTACATTTTCATATAACCGTTCTATAAATTAACCCACTGAACCTAACACTTAACCCAGACAACGACATTAAAAAAATATCCCGAGATCCGTTTCCCCATCTTACTAGTATTGCTAATCCTTTAGTAACTATATGGTATAATACCAAGTAACTTTCCGCGTGTGTCTGTTTACCAGCCAACAGCTCCTAAACCAAGCAAAAGATTTTAAAGCGGTTTTCACTATCGCTTAGATAAATTTTCGCGAAAGGTTTTTATGTATAATGCATACATATTATTTCAAAGAAATATAAAATCGAAGCGAGGGCTGTTCGCTAGTATTTATATTAAATGTTGAGTGGGACCACGTACGCTCGTCGCTTGTAGTATGTAGGTACGGTGTGCGGTCATTGCCCGCTTCCTGCACCGCGGCATTCCTTAGGGACTTGGTGTGAACTGGCACTCGGCCACTCGCGGTTACACCGCCATGTGACTTATTAACATTAATATTGTATGTAGAGATTTTGTGTTAAATACAGACAGTATGTAGGTATACTGAAAGAAACAAAATCAAGGTATACTCTCTATAACCTGATCCTGGGGCCATACGTGAGTCTTTCGAGCCAGAAAAAAGGATGAATACACGCTATATAGCTCCGTCTCTTTTTCTCACGTAGTAAAACACATCATGGTACGGCTCCACTGATCTCTTATTTTTTTCTAGGAAGCCAAATTGAGTCCGAGTTCTCTCAATTCTCTCAGACAACATTAAGTATTCTATTTGTCGAATTATGTACTGATTGTTTTGTGATTATTAAAAGGCACTGCTGACCTCTTAGGTTAATTAAATCATCAAACATTCTTTTGCATAAAATAATGTCCACTAATAATATTCAAACAGGAAAAGGCAAAATCCTTGCAGACAAAAAATCATATCGCAAAGCCTTCTTATAAAATATTATAATACCTACTATACTTTTACTTTTGTCGAAAGTATTAAATTGAATTTATTGATCGTGGGCGTCCATTTCCTGTACAGTCGACCGGAGGATAATAATGAGGGTTCCGGTGGGTCCTTACTAATGCATGTCTAGTTAACCACGCGACGTGACACATGCGCGTAAATCAGATTTTGTCTCTGTTGTTTCTCGTGTATTTTGTGTCAAGCTTGTGGTTAAATCAATAGAATATGCTACTACTTCATCGTGCATCGAATAATTGCAAAATAACACCGCTGTGAGAAACACGCTACGCGGCTGCCCACACTACGCAGGCACCAACTTTAGTGACAGCATCCTGGTGCTCCAGGATGCTGATGATCACTACACAGAAGGTCAAGGTTAAGGAACTTTTAATTCCCGATCCCACTCCCATGAAATATACGTCACAGAGAGATATGCCTTCCGTAAAACAAAATTGTCGTCGCTTTCCCACACAATCAAAAAACCGTGACGGCAAGCTCATCTTGTTTATTTCACACACCCAAAAACAATGCAACATAAATATGTTAATGTTCTAACCACTACTACAGGAACCGTACCATGACGTTTTTATAACAATTCATTTTCAATATCGGTTTGAAATTCATAATTAACTTTACTATCTAGCTTGTCAAGTTGCCATCAACCGATGGACAAGATCAACTTAACACCGAATGCCCTGGAAATCACTGGAGAAGGCCTATTTAAAGCAGTGGACGTTTACTGCTAAGATGGCAATACAAATTAGGATTAAAAATAACTCCGTCATGGTACGGGCTGTATTCAATTTTTTTAAATAAAAAAACGTTTGCGCTTACCGCGGCTTCGGTTGAGTACTCCTCTGTTGGACACACTCGAGACAAAACAACACGCACTCTATATGCTACATCCATCACTATCCTACAATGAATAATAGAACTGCAACAATAATATTAATATATTATTATGTCACGTCAGTAAAAAAATATAAACGTGTGCGACGCATACTCGTGCGTGGCTTAAAAGTAAAACGTTGCAAATTTGTAAGATCATTGTCATCGGCCTATCACAGCTCATAGGCTCTGTGTACGCCACTTGGTACTATCCTCGGCTTCTAGAAACTAGCTGCTCCTAGATCCTTTGCGAAGATCATAGCGCTTTTTTTTTGAGGAGAGAAATGCTCCTTATATATAGGTACCGCCTCACCCGGGGAACGGGACGGTTATGTAACGTCGGCGCTCGGGATAAAACCTGGACACGATGTCCTATTGCGAGAGCTCTTGCTACCCAAGCTATCGCGACGCTTCGCATGAAGCTCAATGATGCCTGTGTGCAGAGTTGTCGTTGTAACTCTGTCGGGCCTCGGCCGTCACTCAATGTGCCCACGATGCCTGCTACATATAGAGCATACAAGTATGATTCCTTGAATTAAAACCCTACAGCTACACCCGCTATCACCGTTGGACCACCTGTGATCTACCTAGCCTAAGGGCGTCCTAAACTACGTTTTTGTAAATGAATTTGTACATACATCCAACAATATTATACCTAAAACAACGTCAGTGTGTATTATTATGTATTTATTGCACAGATGACGGAATGTTGCTCCAATTACGACGTTACGAGAAGTGAGTTAGGGCCTACAAACCGCAATTTTGATAAAGGTGTATGTATGCACACTTACAGATCCTATCACAATAAATAACCCTAAAAATATGGGTCGGCAACGCGCTATATAGTGATACCTCTAGTATTGCAAGCATCCATAGGCTATGGAAACTGCTTCAGATTAGATGGGCCGTATGCTTGTTTGCCACCCTAATAATATAAAAAATATACTAGAAGGATTCACCAAAAATACGTCTAGTTAGCAGTTACAGTTAGCTATAGACGTTTCCAATACCAGGGGCATCACTCGCGCATTGCCAACCTTACAAGTAACACTAGATTATGTAAAAGGTGTTGTAAAATAATATTACCCCAATTGGTGGTGTGGTGGCTATTTGGTTGTTGTCTTCTGTAAGATAGAACTCCTTCCTAATACGGTGCTCGCTCGTTTCATATCATTTTAAGAGCGGGACTCTCTAAAAATTGTAATGTTCAATGTTTTAAATACAATGCAAATGTTTCTGTTGAAATGTTATGACACAGTATCGCATTACAACAAAGAAAAATGATTTTTACAATCACGATTGATTATATAAAATGAATGGAATTTTGTAATGTTGTTCTCAGTAGCTTTATATGTCCGTGTAATAAAATGACTGACTGAATAATAACCAATAAACCTTGTCCAAACATATATTTAGTAAATTGAAGGCAAATATAAATGTAGCTGCCCACAACCTTTAGGTTTCTTCCAGACAAACCAAATGCTTTGAAAATCCGTGGGGAAGATTTCGGCTTAGATGACGATGATGATAAAGGTCAAGAAAATTAACGAACACGATAGAAGACTGTGCCCGATTAGCTCGTTTAAAACCGTCAATTTCTTCAGGCTTATACTTATCACGTTACTATTCAGTAGTCGTCAGAAAACAGTGTTATCACCTACTTACGGGTTTTATGAACATTATTACGATCACACAAACAATACACATACTTCACAACCACTCGATAATCTCCATTGTTGTAAGTTCGATAACTTTGAGACCGGTCTTAAAAATGCATGTCTGTTTCCCTGAAGAACACCAACGACGTCTTGTCCTTTATCTATTAGAGTCTAGCGATAGGTTCGCTAGAATCTTGCTATATCACGACTCAAAACTACAGACATCCTACTGCTTCTGTTCATCTACATTTTCAGTCAAAAGAACGCACTGCTGGAAATAGGCCTATCCCAAAGATTTCAGGTCGTCAGTCCACCTTGTAGGACGCCTGTTAACGCTGCGTCTCGTAGTTGGCTACCACTCCAGAAACTTTCTGCCCAAATAGACCTTGGTTCTGCGAACTTTGTGCCCCGCCTACTGACACTTAATTGAAACAATCCTGCGAGCTATGTCCATCACTTTGTTCTCCCCTGTATCTTCTTATTTCTGATTCGCTTCTTTCATCCTAATGCTCAGGATTTTCGAATGCACGTATTTGTGTAAATTTATAGAGAATTTTGCGTATGTGCATTAAGTTTTATAAATAAACAAATAAATTTCCAATAGCATTTTGCCATTGACCCGACTGCGACTCTAGTAATCGTAACCAGCACATTGCAAACAATATAAGCTTACGCCGCGAGATGAACCAGGGCACCCAAGAAAAACAGTATGTATACGCCTTTAGAGAATTCGGTTACGTAACCCCTCGCATGTGTTCTCGACTAGAATAATTAGTTAATTAATTACACTCTTACTGCGCATCGTCGCGTACCGCGTTCTCAACGTCGAGACGCGTAAATACTCGTCTATTACACAACTTTAGACAGACAAGGGAGAGTTGTGAGTTGTAACTAGTGTTACCAAATATATTTCTGAAGATCCGACAAAAAGTCAAATTTTGATCAAAAAGTGATCACGTACAATCACGCTTCTTTTTCGTAGAGGTGTACAAAGACCATAGTCTCGTTTGGTTCTTACTTTCATCCTAAAATACTTCTTTTGCTTTATTTACTCTTTCCTTCAATTTTTCTTAGTCCTTTCACACATACTCGAACGATAGTTTTGACGACGACGTTCTTATATCGATTTATTTTTGAAATTCGTGTCAACAGAATCAACAGAATCTTCGATTTACAACGGCTTCTATTCTCCTTATGTAGTCAATATTTTTTACAGTATAAGATACTAATTAAAATACCCTGGGGCTTACATCATCAAAGACCGGCCGGAATTCTGACAATTATCCTAAAATCCCGACTGTCTGAAGGATGGTAACCCTAGCTGAACTTAACTATCAAGTCAAATTGATCAGAATCTCCAGAAGGACAAGTTTATTAGTCATGCCATGTGAATGCGTAACTTTCGACATTTCATGTCATATGTTATGTAGAACACGACGTTTTGGGCACGACACATTGCCAAGTATTTGCTACTTTATTTGTTTACTTAATTTTGAAGGTCTTTTTATTCTACTTGAAACTTCTTTATCTCCACTGCAGTAGCTGACTGTTACCCGAATCTTTTTTAAAAGTTTGAGCGATTAATTTTCACCAAATCTGGTAAAAAGCCGGTAGCACCAATCTAAATATTACTTTGTTGGAAATATATCTATGTAATGATTTACCATTGGCTAACGGTGAAGGAAAATGAGTAAAAGGCAATTCTAATTATAGGTATCACTGTTCCATCAACCGGCCAATATGTTTGGGATATGACCTAAACCCACTCAGCTCTCTTTATGGAGACCAGTACTCGGCAGTAGAACAAATTATGAGGTTTGCTATTATAATTACCCAACTAGCGGTTTCCCGCAGCTCCGCCCGCGTGGATGTCGGTTATCACAATAAAAATTCTATTTGCTACTCCAGACTATCTATCTCTGTGCAAAATTTCATCCAGATCGGTTCAGTAGTTTTCACGTGAAAGGGTAACAAACATACATCCCTACATCCTCACAAACTTTCACATTTATAATATTAGTAGGATTGGATATACGTCTAACTTTATCATTTACCATATCCTAAAATGCAAAAATTCATCAGGATTATGCATTGGACAAGGGCACGCTTTATTCACCCAAATGGCCGCATTGCCAACATTTTTTCAAACACATTCATTACGATAACAAAACAAGCTCTGTTTCATAAACACAACGGATCATTATCACCGTCATTCAGCATAGTGAGCTTATTCATATAATATCTGTGGCACAGATCTACAGGTGAGATCGTATATTAAAGGTGTACAGATAGTAAGCAGACGAGGTGAATTGTGCGCCAATCCGATAGCATGGTGAAAGGGCTTGGAAGTACTTACATTAAACCTGCATAATATCTAATAGTACTTACCTCGCCTGTCGGCACTATCCTATAGTCCGAACCTATTTACATTGCAGACACCTGCGACTTGCTAGTAGTATGTTTATAGCAGAGAGAAATCCTTATTTACATGTATTTCTTGTAGTTGATTGCCGTAATAGAGACGTAATGGTGCATACGTCGCATAGTCTGATAAATTGGAAAATGGTTTGTCTGACGAGAAACGAAAAAATTGGATTTTTTTTTCATTTTTGTTAAGACATCTACAGCATTAGGGAACTGTTTTGCTTGCAATGCTTTACAAATATACAATTAATTGGTCCAGGTAAACAAAACCAAAAATACTTTAAAATATATTATTAGAATATGCATTCGAATAATCGGATTTAGATACAGCAAAGACTAGTCGCATAATAATATCGTAGCTATAAGTATATTTTTAAAGAACTTTCTCGCACTATGGAACATACGGAATATGCCGCGGGGAACTTTACAAGAATACAATTTACGGACTAGAACCAGACAGAGAACAAACATAAATAAATCACACAAAATTTAGTCCCGAGGAAAAATCAAACCCACGACTCTAAGCAGTCAGGGGTCACTAACCATGAGACCAACAGGCCAGTCATTTATTTATTATTAGGAAAAATGTATGTTTACTTTTATGTCGGTAAAACTCCTTGGTTTTCTGAATAGCATAATAAAGATAAAGCTTTATTAAAACGTGACCATTCACACTCAATTTCTGCAATAGCCACGGTTAAAACTTTGTGTTACATTTACATATCACCGGAAAATGGAATAAATATACTGTTACCTGAATATATTTGAATAAGTTCACAGAATTTCGAACAGGATACAATTTAATATTGGTTTCTTTGATCAACTGGGTGTGTCGCTTTGGCTGTGTGACCAGGCGCGGGTACAGGAGGGGGGCAATGGGTGCAAATGGCCCCCTGGCTGCGACCATTTCTTCTTAACTGTTTATGTATAACTTTTCAACATTAGTAAAATTAGCAACGATTACGTCAGTGAAATTAGTTAAGATTGCCCCCTTCTAAACCCAAAACCTGGATCTGAACCTGAACTGAACCTGTGTGAAACAGTACATAGCTTTTATAAAATTACTGGCTTCCATCGCGGCTATAATCCCCCGGGAACAATTAGTTTTTAGCTTATGTGCTATTCCTGACTATAATCTATCTCTGTGAAAATTTTTATCCAGATCCGTTCAGCCGTTCTAGCGTGATTCAGTAACAAACATCCATACATCTATCCAAACATGCGCATTTCTAAAATTAGTATAGACTAGTTGTTGCCCGCGGCTCCGCCCGCGCGTATGTCGGTTATCGCTATAAAAACCTAGCCTATGCGTTATTCCAGATCATAATCTATCTCTGTGCCATATTTCATCCAGATCCGTTCAGTAGTTTTTACGTGAAAGAGTAACAAACATGCATTCATCCATCCATCCATCCATCCTTACTTACAAACTTTCGCGTTTATAATATTACTAGGATATTATAGATTTTAATGGCGTTTTACAAATGGCGCCTTTACGATCATCTATTACGAAGGTAAAAGATCCTATAAAATTACTACTTATCCGGAACATTATATCCTCTGCATAATTTCACCTTGCTTTCTCTCATATCGAGAAAGATCATCTCAACTCGCCTACAGTTGGGCTTGTAATTTTCTAACATTATCTACTACTAATGACAAAAGGTTTGCTAGCAATCGCAAATACGCCCCAAGTTTAATGAGAAAATCAGAGATAGTAAGTCGAGTAGGTATGCGAAGACTTTCATTCAGTTTTGTATACATATATGTATGTAGGTACCTATTATTTTGGTGCCTATCTATACGTACATTATGTTATAAATGTGAAATTTTGGATGGATATATGGATATTTGTTACTTAAGGCCGCTAGAACCGCTGAATGAATCTAGATAAAATAGATTATAGTCTGGAATAGTACATAAGCTACTTTGATCGCGGAAAAAACTCAATCCCGTGAGATTGTACGGCGAAGCCGAGTGAAAACTGAAAAGTATGAAGCTGAAAAGTTTATTAGTTTGTATTCTCTTTAAATACCAATCGGATTTGTAAATGTATAGTTTGCATTTGATACCTCATTTCCTCAAGAAGGTAAAAGGCTAATATAAATCAACATTACGCTTCGGCCCAAGGATAGAATGGCAGTAACAGTAAACGTGACAAGGAACGAAATCCAAATACAACAAGGGTGAAACTGCGGGATAGCAATTTTTTGTACCTACATAACAATATCCTTAATTCCGTTCAAATTGAAATGGAGAATAGCAAATCTAAAGTATCTCAAGAAAAACAAATGAAGTGGAAAACAGCAGACAAGGTGATAAGAAAAACTTAGGATAACCTGCGGCCTGACACTGAAGAAGAGTTCACAAACAACAGAATAAATCGATCAATGCAAAAAAACAAAACAATAAGAAACTGAAATTGAACCGTGTGATATCGCCCTAAACGTCTACATCATTCATATTATTTATAGTTCAGGACAAACACAAATGTTTGTACAGCCCACTTTTAGTACACACAAACGCAAATGTAGCGGTCAAATAGAACCTCCGCGCTCCGTGACTACAGTAAACTGACTAAACATTAAAGCTAATGTGGATTTCAGTTGTTTGTAACCGTCACGCGATAGTTTGTAAACATTACTCAACTAACCATTAGTTTTACTTGACTATTTATTACTGTAACGACAGAAACAAGACTGGAAAATCCTTCCTTAGGGTTTATTTTTGTTTGGCAAACAATTTGTAGCTGATTGTTTGCAGAATTTTAGTATTTTGATTATTGTGGTAGATATGCTAATATTAAAATTTTGCTACTTAGAAAAAGTAGTTGATAGGTAGATCCCTAATCTTAATATATATATTTCTTGTGTGCGTGTGTATGTGACTGAACTCCTCCTAGACGGGTGGACCGATTTTGATGAAATTTTGTGTGTGTGTTCGGGTAGGGCCCTGGATGGTTTAGATTCACAATTGGACCCGGTAGGTGGCGCTGCTGTCGGTATTTCAGCTTTTTCCGGCAGGACGACGTCTGCCAGGTCCACTAGTATCTATATAATATACTAGCTGTTGACCGCGGCTCCGCCCGCCCCGATGTCGATTATCGCTGCAAAAAGCCTATGTGTTATTCCAGACCATAATCTATCTCTGTGCCAAATTTCATCCAGATCCGTTCAGCAGTTTTTACGTGAAAGAGTAACAAACATCCATCCATCCATCCATCCATCCATCCATTTATAATATTAGTAAGGATGTATATTATAAACAAAGGGAATAAGACGTTCATCTGGCATTTTTTACCTTTAGATTGGTTGACATTTACACATTCCATCCTATAATAATGAGTTGCTAAAAATCTGCTGCAAAACGTACGCTATACGCGAAAATAGTTGTATCTCTATATTGTAGGTACACGAAGCAACGTCGACAGATTTCCAAGCCATTACACAGGTGCAGGCTAGGAACGAATAATGAAGGCAATTCGATCCCGGAGTTACTAAGAACAATCGTCGCAAATCGACCAGGAAGTCGCAAGTCTCAAGATTGCAGCGCAATACGACTTTTTTGTCCTAACAATGCGATTTATAGAGAACAATGCGACGTTGTAGGTACATGTGATGTTGATTATAGTGAAAGTTTACGTTTAACTATAAATAAGTAAACAATGAACGTATTTAATGGTGTAGTGTGAACGTATAATGTGCTAGCACGCGAGCTTCGTACCCTCGGGACTTCTAGACTCTAGGTTATGGTCATTTAGACACATGTTTAAGGTACATGGTGTATAGGTATATCACATATCTCCAGGGTGTCATATTGGTGTCCTTGGTGTAATGTCATTGTCCAACAGTAATATTTTCTTTGTTCTTTATATTATCTTTCTCGAAAATACTTAATAAACTAGCTTTTTCCCTTGCGTGTTGTTTTCACTTGTTACCTATGTGTCTGTACTATTAAGTATTCTGTGCCTGTTTCATTGGACCGAGAACATTTGCGGGTTTACGCTGAACAAATTACCAAAGTTTAATAGTGAATGAATGGAATGGAATGAATGGTTTAGGAATGCATAAGGAGTGCTTAATTTTTATTCTCATAAAGACGATAAAAGCAGAGATAGAGCCTAAATAAATTTATAAACTTCTTTACCTTCGAAGAAAAAGGTTGTCGCCTTAGCTTTACTATTTCTACTAAGTAAACAGGTTTATATAAAATTATTAAAAAGTTGGCTTTTGAAATACAAATAACAATCAAACAAGCCTGACTATAGAAAGACCTATAGAAGTCACTTAGGTTTCCGATCGTAAACTTTTCTCATATCCCGGGGTTACTTATAAAGTTATATTGCAAGCGTCCATAAGATACGGTAACTACTTACCATTCTATGCGTGTTTGCCACCTTACTAGTAAAGGCAAATAAAAATATCATGTACCTAAAGTAGCATACCTACAAAAGCTTTAGATAATAATAGATAGATAAATAGATAGAATATTCTTTATTGTACACCAAGCAAGAATACAACAATAAAAAATAACAGTTTGATGTAATAGTTAGCTGTATAATGGGCGGTCTTATCACTAAAAGCGATCTCTTCCAGACAACCTTTGGATGGATTTTAAAGAGTAAGGTATCGTAATATTTAAAAACTATAAGTTCTACATACATGGGATCTAAATTCCGCTTTAGTACTATGACACGTATTCCATATAAGTGAAACAAAACTCCTAATAACACAAAACAATGCTTTGAAACCATATACAGTAGAAATGTTTGTACCTATTATGGTATCTCAATTACGCGAAAAAATGCTACTTCGGAGAAAAAAGTATCCGACTGTTTCCAGAGTGAAGGGAAATTGGACGGATAACGTCTGTTTGGGATTTGTCAAGGATAATAAAAGGAGTTGTTACGAAAGGAGTTTAAATCTGAGATAATATGAACATCCAGCAAACCAATTATTTGGGCAGGTCCATATAAACTTGAAGTAGACTTTTAGATAAAATCATATTTAGAATTTTATTTGTATGCACTACGTACCTCAGTAACTATTGTAATCTGTGGCCTAAATGGCCTAATAGATATTCTATGGAACATTCCGAATTCTCTTGCTGACTGTACTTTCTGGTATAAATATTATTTACTGGCTATGGCCCGCGGTTCCGCTCGCGTGGATGTGCTTGCCCAGGATAGACAATGATATTATTATTATAATGAAAGATTCGCTATCGCTACCTTCGTACTGAGCGGCGCCGGCGCCGCGCGCCGTTCAGTTTTGATCCCATGCGTACCTACTTGCTTATACTTCAAGTATAAATGCAATACATTATACGGAACGTAATGATACAGAGAGAGATAATGGTAGATGAAGTGAAGCAACATTTTCCGCGCGCTAGTGTGAAATCTACATCGATCTTACTATATACCTAATATTTATCATTGATTGTAATAGTAGATTTATTATTAATTATTTACAAATCTGTATATGAAAGATTTCTACCAGGCAACATTTGCTTATGTACATAGGTATATTTGGGTACAGGTATTGTGAATATTTTATATCTACAAAAGTAGTACTAGAAAGTGCTTGTAATACCGAACATTGTATTCTTCTATTGATTGAAAAATGCCGCCCAAAAAACCAATAGTAAAGTATAACTAAGCCAGTTTATTTTTATTGTAAGAGAATCTATAATAGATCAGACGGTTTTATTGTCGATAAATCGTGCATTCGTGTCTAGTCTTTAAAAGCAATTGGTGCTAAAGTAAATGTCAATAAAGAGGACGCTACACGCGCGCCAATGGTTAAGCTGACGAAAATAACAGCTATGTCACTCTGTACACAAATCTATTACACTTACGCAAAAGACATTTGTGCGAGTGGTCAATGGACATTTACGCCGTCCATGGTGACACATATTTGTGCAAATGTCCACTCGCGCGTTGCACATTTGTGCCAGTGTCCTTTCGCGCAAGTTTTCTTGCAAATGCTCCAAAATGTTCAGCGCAAATGTATGTATTTCGAGCAAATTTCTTTTGTGCAAGAAAATTCGCGCATACATAATTGATATTTATGTACACAATTTACTTTTTAGTATCTTGGAATGGAGTGCTGAATAACCTTTTGTACACTTTCATGGCTAAACGGTCGAATGACTTTTGACATTTGGTATGAAAATCACTACTTTCAAATACTTAAGTAGTTTGTATGATGGTATTGCCATAAACTGTGGTCGTGGCCTTGAAAATTGGAACTAACACCACCCTGCAGTACGAAGAGACTGGAACAAATAAAACCACGACTAAAATAAATAGGATTTATCTAGTTGTTACGCAAAATGTGTGCATCACCCACTTCCATAAACCACTGCTAGGCACTACTGCCCCTCTAGACAAGTGGCAAGTTTACAACGTAATAACGTATACTTATGTCGAATCCCATACACTTGCTTTCTATTCTATTCGATTTGACTACCGTTTATGCCACTTGTCTAGAGGGGATGATGTTGTTTGAATGTTGATCATGCAGTTGTGCAGCTATGGGATATTATACCAATTTCTATCACTGCCTCTTTTTTTGAGACTGTTTTGTGTGTCTTGGCTTATTGCTATGACTGTGTTAGAATAAGTAGAAAATTATATATATATATATATATATTTTTTAATTCATTCCTAACAATGTTTAAATCCTTCCAATATACCTGCTATTGACGTTATTGTTCCACATAAACAAAGTTGTGGCTATAACCACAGCTATAACTTAAATACTGACGTCATCCCTTACGATATTTAAAATCGTCCCCTCTGTGTGGGTAGGATTTGCGTCATTCCTATTCTATACAATATAGCTGCTCGAAGAATGTCTTTAATATACCTTTTTCCTTATTCCAGGGTTACTTGCTCTGGAATAAGATAAACGTTATGTTTCATTTTGTTACTCAAAATTTATGTTACAAGTTGGAAGAAAAAGAAACGCGAGTAAAGCGGCATTCAGACTAAGCTATAATATAATAGCATATAGCTCATAGCACAACAATATCGGGTACCATACCTAGATTGCTATGGACACGTTCACTCACACTGTACTGTACTATATATTATTGACTTACTATACGCTATAAGTATCAATTCTCTCTTCGCTATACTATATAGCACAATAGTTTAGCGTAGTCTGAAATTAGCTTATAGCTTCTGGTATTGCAAGCGTCCATAGGCTTCATAAAATGGCATCCCATTAGGCGGTCCTTACGCTTGTTTGTCACTGTAGTAGGTACGTTTACAAGAAAACATTCGAGACACTTCATTTTCTTTTGTTTATACAATTAGTACCCACCTGATTTTGATTCAAAACATTAACACGAACCAAGCAGACCACAAAGTAACAACATTGTAAGGTGCTTAACTGCTTATACTGTAGTTTGCATAGCCTACAGTCTTACGCGCGTCATTTGTAGTACGTGATCAGCACAGTTATCAGTGTTAAGAACACAGAAAACAAACTCACGGACGAATGATCGTGAACTTTAATGTCACGAGCGAGGACAGTCGTGCCGGACAACACTTGGTGACAATCACTCACTATGAAATATTGCGTGCACTTACATTCAAACCGCGGTAGCCGACTAAGGCTGATCATTTGTCGCTGACTCCTAAATTAAGTAAGTAGCCCCTCTGAACAAGTGGCATAAACGGTAGTCGAATCGAAAAGTCAAAAAAGTTAATTTAGGGGATTTGACGGATTTGATGTTAGTTTACGATATCATGTCGTAAACTAACGTCAAATCCCATACATTAACTTTTTTGACTTTTACGCCGTTTATGTCACTTGTCTAGAGGGGCTACTTACAAAATTTTGTAATTGTTATTGCTTATAGTATGCGCGGATTAAAGATAACTTGCGAGAGGTAGGGCACCATACTAGCGAGCAAGCCCGACTGGGGAAGGACCTTGAGAAAATGTATTTTTGGTTTTGCAAGCGTCCATAGGTTACGGTAACTGCTTAACATCAGGCGGGCAGTATGCTTGTTTGCCACCCAAGTAGGAAAAAAAACTTGTATGGAGTCGGAGTAAGCATTTAAGGGACTAAATGGTGACAAGGAGATGCGATATAACTGCACAAAACAGTACACGACAAATGTGTATTTCAAAACTAAACTATAGCTAACAAACTTAGATTGCGCCAACTATAGTTTAACAAACTGAGCCTCTAGACAAGTGGCATAAGCGATAGTCGAATCGAAAAGTCAAAAAAGAAAATGTATAGGATTTGACGTAAGTTTACGACATTAAATCGTAGACTCACGTCAAATCCCATACATTTGTTTTTTTGACTTATCGATTCGACTATCGCTTATGCCACTTGTCTAGAGGCTCTGCCCCTCTAGACAAGTGGCATAAACGGTAGTCGAATCGAAAAGTCAAAAAAGTAAATGTATGGGATTTGACGTTAGTTTACGATATAATGTCGATAACTTATGTCAAATCCCATACATTTCCTTTTTTGACTTTTCGATTCGATTATCGCTTATGCCACTTGTCTAGAGGGGCTGGCCCTCTAAACAAGTGGCATAAGCGATAGTCAAATCGAAAAGTCAAAAAAGAAAATGTATGGGATTTGACGTAAGTTTACGACATTAAATCGTAGACATACGTCAAATTCCATACATTTTATTTTTTGACTTTTCGATTCGACTATTGCTTATGCCACTTGTCTAAAGGCTCTGAAGCGCAAAGTAGCAATAATAGCAAACATACTCATCTAAGAACTAGGTAAGTAAATAGTATATAGGTCTATAAAATTATAATAATAAAGGTGCTATGATATCATACTTAATACGTTTTACATAATTGCATAATGTTATGTAAAAAAGATAGATCATAATATTTAATTATTATATAACATTTTTATAAATCTGATCTAAATTATATTACTATATTAATTACATATGCTATTAATATAATAGTATATGTATATCCAAGTTATCTAAACTATAATTATAAAGAGGAAATATATTTTTTTTGTTTATTTATTACGATTTAATTCAAAAATAACTCGACAGATTTAAAAAAATATTTTACCATTAGAAAGCTACATCTTTACCGAGTAACATAGGCTATATATTTATATGTATAATACATACATATTATAGTAGATATATAAAAGCTGAGAAACCCGAAGCGAAGCGAGGAAGAGTCGCGAGCCAAGCAATAATACTATTATTAGCATTATTATTGTTTGCCATGACTGTCCCACTGTAGGGCAAAGGTCTCCCTTTCTTTCTCCCATAGGTCACAATCAAGACCTCTGACTTTCCAGTCAGCGCAGTAAGAGTCAAGTTCATCACGCCATATTTTTCTGGACCTGCCACGACGTATATTGAAGTGTGGCTGTCCCCAACGGGTAACAAAAGCTTGAACATTGTGGAATGCAAATAAATGATATTAATATAAAAAGTTATGACTTAAAAAACAACCCAAACCAAAACATGGGACCATTATACCATGACCTAATATGTCAGTAACCGTAACTTCGCAGTGAAATCTTGGTATGGGACACGAACACTTTAGCAAACAGTTCGCTCGGTGAGAACGTGCTTTAACTCTCTATAGATTCATTGTTGAGCACGCCTAACGGCTATTTATTTAATGCTTATCTTATATTTTGAACTGACATGCTTACAATATTGCCATTTTGTTGTTTGTTGCTACTATCTACATCATCGTAACTTCCCCTTTACCGACGGTTTCTTTAGCAGATGCGAGACGGTATAAGAAAGCAAAGGAGTAAGTAGGTACTTAAATAATAACAATATTTATTGACTAGCTTAAAAAATTATATTGATCTAGTGGTTAGTGTCTCTAACTCTAACTACACACAGGACAAATCTTTGTGTGATGAGCATAATTGTTCTGTGTCCGGGTGTTATTTATCTATAACATATATGTATTTAGAAGTATTTATGTATGTTTATCAGTTGTCTGGTTGCTATAGTACAGGCTCTGCCTAGTTAGCGTTCAGATGGCGGTGTGAGATTTGTCCCAAAAATATTATTATTATTTATCCCGTATGGGAATCAATGCCACAAAACTATACGCAGTGATATGCAACTATTACGTCAGACAAAACTTTATATAATAAGTAAATAGATTAGATATTATCCGGTGAATTTAAATAACTAAAATAAATTCATCAAATTTTAATGCGCTTCTTATTTCCTTGTTTAAATTAAGAACATTAAGTATGTATATTTGGTTCAATCAATGATGCAGAATTGCAGATCATTGACGCAGCACTCACGATCGATAAAGAATGGTAAGAAATAAGAGAACGTTTTTGCTGTGAATGATGGAAACTTCCTAACAAAACTAAGGGGCTAGAATCGATAGACTGGCAAGTTACAGTAAGCTTGCTACGGACAGTCCGTAAATGTGTGAGCATTTTCTAAAAACACAAGATTATTATTTTGGTCCTGTCTGATTCTTCTTTATTTATTTTATTTATTTATTTAAACTTTATGCACAATATTGTACAAAGGTGGGCTTAATGCCAAAGGCATTCTCTACCAGCCGACCTTTGGGTGATGCAGAGATGAATGTAGTAGGTGCAAGATATGTTAAAATAAATTAGTGGAAAAATATATTTCTAATAACTATGATAACATAGACTAAATAAATACATAGGTTTAATTAAATACATATTTATAAATATATAATATTATAATATATATATATATATATATATATATATATATATATATATATATATGTTACTGATGTGATGATTTAGCCAGTCTGTCAAAGAGGAAGTCCCTTACTTTCATTTTAAAAGTGTACCGATTAGTGGCCATCCTGACTTCACGAGGAGGCGCATTCCAGAGCAGAACAGATTGAACAAAGAAAGAAGAATGGACAAAGTTAGTGGTATGAGAGGGACACGCAAGAAGAAGATTATTAGACGAACGAAGTTTTTTTTCATGTACTGAGCATAGGTATTGGAAGTAGGAAGTTAAGTAACTAGGGGGGGTAGGAGAATGAAGGAATGAGAATAAAGTACTTAGCGCTCGCAAATCACGGCGTTGTCGTATAGGTAACCATTTTAACTCGGACCGGTAGGACGAGACATGATCATATTTACGAAGATTAAAAATGAATCGAATGCAGTTATTGAGAAGACGGTCATATTTATTGAGCAGATCTGCATTCAGGTCGAAATAACATACATCACCATAATCGATCAGGGGAAAGATTAAAGTCTGCACAATCATTGTTTTAGTTTTAGACGGTAGGAAGTTCTTCAGGCGGTATAAGGCACGAAGGGTACCGGTAACTCTCTGACTAACACTGATGACTTGAGCTTGCCAGTTGAAGTTCGAGTCAATAAGTAACCCAAGGTCTTTAACTGATGGACTAAAAGGTATAATTGACCCATCAAAGATTATTGGAGGCGAAATTCCGAGGTCCAATCTGCTCATCAGACGTTGGCTTCCTACGATTGTGACCTGACACTTGGTAGGGTTTACAGACAGACCAAAACGTCCAGCCCAACACCTGATAGCCTCTAAATCGCTATTAATCTTGGCAATCGAATCGGGCACTTCATCTAGGGTAGATATAGAGTAAAGTTGCAAGTCATCGGCATAGAGATGATACGCACATTGAAGATAGGGTGTTATGAAATTAATAAATATAGAAAATAGTAAAGGAGAAAGTATGCCACCTTGAGGGACACCACAATCGAGTTTGCACCAAGAAGATGAGCACTCATTAATGCGAACCGACTGTTGACGTCCCTGAAGATATGTAGAGAACCAATCCAGTGCATCTGGGGATACCATAAGGTGGGAGAGGATATAGAGTAGGATGTCGTGACTGACGGTATTAAAGGCATTCGAGAAATCGACCAAGGCCAGAACTGTAACCTTGGTTTCTTCCATACCTGCCCTAATATCGCCAGTCACTTTGAGGAGAGCGGATGTCGTACTGTGGCCGGGCCTGAATCCAGACTGTAGAGGACTTAGTAAGTTGTTACGGAATACATAATGAGACAGCTGTTTATGAACACAGGCCTCGACCACTTTTGAAAGGAATGGGAGAATGGATATGGGTCTAAAGTGGTTAGGAGTTGAGGGATTGGAAACCTTAGGTAAGGGAATAACAAAGGCATTTCGCCAACACAAAGGAAATTGTCCAGACTCCAGTGAGAAATTCACTATATGTGAAATTATGGATAGGAGATAATCAAGAATCTGGACAACCATACGACGGCTGATGCCATCGCTGCCCATAGCATTTGATTTTATAGAAAAGATAACCTTTTTGATATCCCCCGATTAAACTGGAGAAAATTTAAAAGGACGATCTATATTGGGGCTAGGTAAGGAAGCAATGTAGTCCAGAGTACGACACTTGGTTTGACGATCAAGAAGAATAAATGAAGTGAAATATTTGTTGATTTCATCTAAACCAACCGTCGTCTGAGGATCTACAGATCGTTGTCTGCCGATACCAAGGGTTCCTAAAAACCTCCAAATATCAGCTGGGGAGGAGGAATTGATGTTGTTAAGAATATGGCGGCGTTTTGCATTACGTATGATCTGATTACACCGATTCCTTGCAACCTTAAAAAGTTTCAAGTTGTCATCAGAGCGGTCATTGTGTGTCATCTATACCTGCGAAAAGCCTTATCCCTGACCCGCATCGCCATTCGAACCCCCTCAGATATCCAAGGAGCCGCAGGCCGCTTGACCTTGACCTTTCTGATAGGTGCGTGGACATTATAAAGGTTGCGGACAATGTCATTAAAAACACGGACTTTTTCGTCCATAGTGGAGGCCGCTAACAGAGGTTCCCAGTCAAGTGCAAAGGCATCCTTGTGTAAATCCTCAACGTTCATCCGCCCAAAACAACGTATGTGCAGAACTTTAGGGCGAGGCTTAGGAGGTTTAAGGTTATAGGAAAGGTAAAGGAGGTCATGACGGGAAAAGCCAGGAGCAGGGATTTGACCATGCGATCTGACTAAGGAGGGAGCGGAAGTGATGATAATGTCTAACCAAGTGTCATCACCTTCAATGTTATGATGAGTCGCTTGGAGGGGTAAAAGATGTAGGCTTACAGAATTAATAATATTGAGGAGTTTAAGGGAACGAGGAGATTGTAGGGCAAGGAGATCAGTGTTAAAATCGCCCATGATGATGTGATGTAAATATTCCGACCCTAAAGATTCCAGAATCGATTCGAGACTGGAGAAGTAGTCGATGGTAGGGGGACAGTATACAACACCTAAAATGGTTTTGGCTCCGTTGACGCAAACTTCTAGAAAAAGGAATTCCACAGTTGAAGAGGAGTTGGGGAGAGAAGAAGCAAGAATTTTAAAAGGAAATTGACTTCGGAGATATATAGCCACTCCACCCCCTCTCCGGCCAACCCGATCATTTCTGATAAGGATAAAGCCTGGTAGAGGATAAGTGGTAGAGGGAAGATGAGGTTTTAGCCAGCTTTCGGAAATCAGGATTGCATGAACATTGGAATCTGAAAAAGCCTCAAAAAGGTCGCTGTAGTGACTGGGAAGACTTTGCGCGTTGATATGACAGACGTTAAACAAACCCCTTCGGCCGCCTACGAAACTGGAGTTACGTAACTAGTTACTACAACTAGACTGTTGGTTAAACGTCCGCCGCACAAAATCACCCAGCGTCTCAGTAACAGAGCAGAAACTATCATCACTTGACAAACTGACGGACTCATTGGCAGAAAGATACGATTCATCATCGGTAGATAACATAATAAAATATAATAGAAGTATAATAATATAAAGTAAAATAATATTGAAGTATATATAATGAAGTAATAATTAAAATTAAACAACTTACAAGGATTCTTCTTCGGTTACGCGTAGGATTTATACCGTGTAGGAATCGAACGTAGAACACATAAGCACAGTAACAGGCCATACGTAGAGACAAAACTTTATATAATTCATGAATCACCGCATTAAATATACATATTAGAGATCCGGTGACTTTGAATATCATTATTTTTTGTGTATGTGATTTTAAACGAAATTATGCAACTCTTATTTCCTTGTTTAAATTAAGAATAGGTAATATGTTTCTATGGTTCAATTAATGATGATGAAAAATGAAGAGAGCTCTTTAAACAGTAGAAAGGTCTTCAGCTGCTACCTTCTAGGTCTGATTTGCTATTGATATATATGACAGTTGCTACGAATTCAGGTCGGCAACTCCAGGTATAAATTAGGAAAGTGAAGAATAAATGAGCCGTCCAATACCGAATGTATACTGCATTAAATTCTTTTAAACTTTCACGATTTGTACACATATTATAACTATAATGGACAACGCGTCTAAATGGCGTTATATTTTAAAATATTACGCGATTTAGACCCGTTGTCCATTATAGTTATAATATGTATACTGGATTGCCAAAAGTATTTTGAAAATAACTTCAAAAATGCCACTGAACACGCCATTGTCATTGCCACTTATTGGACTGAGCTTATTTTACCCAAAGATAGCAATTTAATAACTGCGTCGATTTGATTCATGATATGGATCAGTGGTGACCACAAAAAGTGCGAATTCTCAAAGAACTCAGATTACACTGTGTGAAAGTAAAACAAGTAACGATATCCAGCTAACAATGCAAATAGTTTTATTTTAATTCATGAGACCACATGCAAACCCGCAAATGTAAACTACACTACTAAGAGGGAAAGTTTCACATCGTTACCTTTATATATATATTGTTTTTATTATAGGTATGTATAAAAAGATTCTACGTCATTAATTTATTTAAAAATTAAATTAGATTACAGAAAAACTTCAAAATAAGTAGGTATTATATATACCTACTTACCTAACATCTTTCAATTAAAAGTACTTTTGTGGATCTGTTGCAATTGCTGCATTATTATTGTACTTAAGTATACTTTTTTTTAAGACAACTCCCGCACTAGAGAACAAGCTCTGTGTTGCGGGGGACTTTACAAACATACAATTAACGGACACAAATTACACCCAGACTCTGAACAACTCTTTGTGGGTCTAACAAAGTTTTGTCCCTGTGTGGGAAAAGAACCCACAACCTCGTGCACAGCAGGCGCATACTGCACCCACTGGACCACCAAGGCAGTCAAGGCAAGTTTAATAATATTATGTCCTGCGTATATTTTGGGCTACGTATAAAAACCTGCAAATATTTATTTTATTGAGCATCAGTATGTCACAATGGAGAAATTGTAAATGCCGCGCGTGGGTCATCTGCACCTTACAAGGTAACTGGTAGTTTATGTAAGAAAAATAATTCAATAACAGTTAAATAATCTCAAGCTTAAGGTGGTAGATTGGCATTTACGTTTTTTAGTTTATTAAATAACAGTTGACGTAAAATTGTTCGTGCGTAACTTGATAAAAATGAAATCTAAATAAAGCTTGCGACAGTTTGATTATATTTCGGACTTTTCATTTTATCTGTGAGATGATCCATCAAATAAATATAATAGGTAATATTACCACAACTTTCTTTACCAACCAAAAAAATAATTTTACTGCTAACTAAAATTTGATAAATTACGAATTATGATTTGCTGCTCTATTACTAATATTGCTGCAGATATATTTTATTTCTTATACCATCACCAATATCACATTAGGTACCTTCCTAATTGCTGATCAATTTAGTTACTTTTGCTGAGCAAAATCTCTTTAATTAGCTGACCGTTAATTAAGTACTTAGCTAAATGATTACCTTTTTAAAACGAACTTAACTTTTTTTTTTAAGAAAGTCCAGACACTACTTACGTATTTTCATACTTACTTAAAATATTTACCTTCCTACAGAATTCTGGGTTTATTATTGCCAATAAACAAAATTTTAGTCAGTTGGTAAAAATATCAAGCTGATATTTTTACCAACTGACTAAAATTTTCATAAAACAACATATCGATTTACTAAGAAATGTTGCATGGATTACCTAACCGCAGAATAATCATGTAACAGAACAATCACATGAGCTAAAGTTATTTATTACTCGTATAATAAATACTATGCATAGCATTATTGAAGTTTTTATTATTTTGTCACGGACGTTGACAGGGTTATTAAATCGTCAAAAAAAAACTATTATTTTGCGTGTATTGTGATAACGAGGTGTTTTTCAAACTAACACATTGAACAGGGGGACGTATTTATTTTCGATCTTACTTCGAATTTACAAAAAAAAAACTTAAAATCTTACGAATTTAGATCGAAAAAGTTCATCACTCAAGGAAAGCACCTCACTCTCCGATCGTACGTGGGAGAAAGCTCCAAAATATAGGTGGTATTTGATTTTGCCATACGTATAAATCCAGGCTAAGCCGGCGCGGAGTGTCCTTATGTATTCACTGGTTTCCAATCCTTCATGAAGCAAATAGGGTCATTTCGCCTGTTCGCGTCCATTTAGTGCAGTTGGCAAGTTTGACGGCGATTATAAAAATGTCCCAGCACTAATTTCTATGAACAATTTATGTAATGTGTTCATTATATTAGTCTATTTTAAGATTAACTTACAGTTTTGTACGAAACATCACGTGTTTTTTTATTAAAAATATAAACTTCAGAATTAGGCGTTTTACCCACTTTGCGTCCACAAAATCCAAATTGCGTCCACCCGTGGACCATTTAGCGTCCACCAGCTTAAAAAAAGAATATAGGGTAGATATTAAGGGATTTAAGGGGGATATGTTTAAGAATTTGTAAAGAAAGATTGTATTTTAACAATTTCTTTATTTAAGAATATAAATATTCATAATAAACATAATTATCATTAAAAAAAATCACTTTCCTTTTCATGGGAAGGTAGGTAGTAGGTAGGAAGGGGGGTATGTTTTTGGACCCTCTTGAACCTAAAACTTTTCCTGTCTTTGGACAAAGAGCAAAACCACTTTCGTCTCCATTAAAAATTTTTTTCAGGTCACTCAAAATATATTTTTGGTGTATACTGTCCAAATATTTCTCTTATACTCTAAACCACAATCTGATAGACTCTTCTGTAACTTGGGCTCAAGCTTTATTAATACCCTCCGCATTTTTTAGTGAGATTTCTTTATTTCTGGGCAAAAAAAATTTAAACCACTTTTGACCTTGGCGATCATCTTTGAATTTTTTTTGAAACTCCCCATCTCGTATCATCATCAACTCAGCCAAAAGACGTCCACTGCTGGACATAGGCCTCCCCCAAGGATTTCCACACTCGATCCTGAGCCGACCTTGTCCATCGGTTGCCCGCAGCCTTTACCAGGTCGTCGCTATGTTGGTTACTTTGGTTCTCCTACGTCTCCTCATTTCTGATTCGATCTTGCAGAGAAACTCCAAGCATAGCTCTCTCCATTGCACTTTGGGTGACTTTGAGCCTTCGCACGAGGCCCATAGTGAACAACCACGTCTCAGATCCATATGTAATCACTGGCAACAAACACTGGTCAAAGACTTTCGTCTTGAGACACTGCGGTATTTGGTACGAGAAGATATGATTAAACTTCCCGAACGCTGCCCAGCCGAGTCGGATTCGACGTGTGGCCTTAAGAAGCCATTCAACTACTTTTTTTTCACCATCTGCTCCTAGCGCTGGTTCTGGTCCCGGTTTCTTTACTCCATCTGGTCTGCGCCCACTGATTTTGTCCAATATTGTAGTCTTGGGAATAGCATATTCCTTGCATATTTGTCTTATATATTTATTCTTTCCTCGAATTTTATTTAACGTTTTCTTTAAATCTTCTGTGTATGTTCTCTTTTCCTTCTTCTTTCTTGTCTGCTAAAAAATTTACAATTAAAATAAACAATACATTTTAAATTATTTTTACAAGCAAGTCAAGTAATTAACGAAAATATTGGACGCAATTTGGGTTCATTATTATGCCCTGTAGGTATAGTTTGCGTCCGTTGCAGACACTTGCGGACGCAAATTGGAAGTTTTGTAAATTCGATATAGTGATTCGCGTCCACCTTATTTTAACCGTTAAATATAAAAAACATAAGCAAATTCATAATTAATATTATTCCTTTTTTCATGACAAAAGTCTAGAAACAGCTATGTATCCTAATATTCACATAAAACAATAAAAAACTTACCATTGAACGCGCCGTTGCACACTATTTTTTATGTAAACTTTTGCGTGTACGCGCTCTCTTGTTGAACAGCCGAGATTAACTATTTTTTTAAACGGGATTGGTTTTGCCCACGGACCTTTTGGCCATGTGTTCATGCCTCTTATACATTGAAGTATACGCGGTAATGACTTTTCGTTTGATTGGTCTGTTAGTTTACTTATTTTCGAGGATTTTTAAAGGGAGGTCCGTAAAATGGACGCGAATTGGGCGATGGACGCGAAAAGGCGAACTTACCCTATTTGGTCCGTCTGGTGTTAATATCGTGTTTACTGTGACCATATTTCTTATAGAAAAAGTCTGAACCATTACCTAAGGAACCGAATTGTGGGAAAGAACCGTGAATACTTTTACCTTCAATATATACCTAAATAATTTTATGAACACAATGTAGCGTTCCTAAACGAAGTAGATCTTTTATATAATAAACGAAATTCTTTAACAATCTAACCCTCAACTGACTAACATGAGCTAACAACTCAAGTCAACTCACGCACTACGGAACGGGTAAACCTACAAGTGCTGCACAATTGGGGACCATTACTGCATTGACGACATCCTTTACCTAAGTTCCATGACCTCCTTGGAAGGAACAAAAAAATGCAGAAAATGTTTGCATACCGGATAAATATTTTGTTTAAGTCACTCTGTATGTTGCATTGCAGATTGCAGTGCTGCGTTGATGCAGTATAATAAGTGTCCGTCAGTATCTAAGTAGTAAAAAGTGAAGTTTTATAATACCTAGCGCTAGTTTACTAATAGGAAAGCTGCATAGAATCATAGATAATCTACGTAACTACATATTACTTAATTACAGACGGGGCGCTGTATAGTGCACCCAGTTGGAAACTCTCGCCGCGACCGCTCAATGGATCCGAAGCCACTGCGGCGAAGACGACGCAGCCCGCGACGCACGGTGAAAACACTATGGCTTTGTAACTTGTTGCTGCTAGAAACAATAACAGACAAACAACGCAGTGTATTGTTTAGGTATTACGTAGAATATCAGCTGTGTTCCAAAAAGAGAACTCAAGACAAAACTAAGTTTGACGTTGCCTTGCCTGTGTCTGTTGTACCAGTACGGTTTTTGCTGGGTTTACCATAAACCTGAATATATACAACCTGAATGTACCAACGCAGCGGCAAACAGGAACGTTAAATCGTTTTTACGTCCATTAGTCTATTGAAGTCTACATTAATGTTTTGAAAAAAATATAGGTACATAAAGAATTATTTTTTGTTGTATTTTCCGTTTGCCTACAAATGTGTTCATAGACATTCCGAGTCCATTACAATCTTAGAGCCGAACAGCGTCCCATGAACTTGAAGGAAATTAAAAATTTTAAAGCGGAATTTACATTTTAGTTTGCATGTCTGATCATAATCTTTCTCGAAGAAACTTCAATCCCACACTTGAGTTTTTACAATGGACACTTACCTACCTACTAAAAAACTTATAATCTGAGAATGTATATTCATTTGAACTGCTCTGACCATCGTCATTGATCAGAACTATCTTTAACGGAATTCGTGATTATAGTTGGCCGTGAATATAATATCTATTGTTACAAAATGCGATCAGATATTGTATAGTTCTTGCAAATCATCGCCCGTAGTTTTTGTGTAGTGTAAACGTTTATGAATAGTTTTGAAGACTGCCTCGATGACGTAGGTAGCCCGTGCCTGTCTGATCAGGGAAGAGATACTTATTCTGTCAGATCAAGAAATAAATATTGAGATTTTCTGTAGAGAAATTCTCAGTATCAGCTCGGAGTTTGGAATTGTCCCAGTTAGGTATATCGAAAAGGGTTTTCCACCTATTTAATACGTCTTAAGTTCTAGCTGGCGAATCTGAAGTCTAAAGGGTGAGGCCATGGATTATTGTTTTCTAAAACGATTTTCGATCACGCCAAACCAGCCAACTTCACAGGACATATAGTTTATAAGTGGGCGCACAATCCTTGGCTGGTGCTATATCTAGATATTCCCTCTGAACGCTCATGACTTAGTCTTATAGGTCGGCAAGACTGACCATCGTCATCGATCAGATGCAGAACCAATGTATTTACGTGCTTTTCGTGCTACAAGCAGTCTTGATCCACTAGAGACGGTTCATTTCACACAAATTCATACTTTGGTTTTGCTAATAACTTATCTTCATATAGTGGCTCTGTATACATATCTCCGTTGCCGTGTGTACCTTAATGGTTTCCTATCTACCGACTGCAACAAGTCTAACCTAGCAGATCTATAAATTCAAAACACAGCTACTAGGCACCTCGCTACAAACCTCTCATTCCTTTCTATGTTTTTATAAGACGTAACCTTATTCGATGTATAAACCACCATTGCCCTGTCAGTAAAAATGTAAGCCACGTCCATCATATAATTTTCCGTTTAACGTAATATATGATTATGTTACACGAAGGGTAAAGAGACAAGAGTAGTTCAGGTCAACGGCCGGTATGTCTATTGTGAAATAACCACCAGCTATGTGATACAAGCGGATAATTGCGGCCGAGAAACATCAACCATAACTATCTAAGTAAGTATTTTAAACTCCACTAACAGCTTACATTCATACAGAGTCACGCCCCAAGAGCCCTGGTATTGATTATTATCTCGTTTTGTAGCAAATCGATACAATCGTGTTACTTTAAAGTGAATACGGAGACGGAATTCCTTTGTCGTTTACAAGTCGTTTGGTTTGTTTTTTATTGATAACTAGCTTCTGGCCACACTTGTACACTGTACCGCAGAGTGCATAGGTAGGTATAATAAAAATAACAAGATAAAGAGTAATTTTTAGTATGGTTCCTAAGATTAGCTAAGTTTATTGAATAAATACGAATTATGATGAAATATGCAGTATATGCACCTTATAGTAAAGGTATAGTTGGATATAGGTTTACATAGATATTTAGGTTTAGTGAAGTAGGCAGATTATAATACTACATAAATACATATCATCACGCCCGTCTTCCATTGGGGTAGACAGAGACTATGGTACTTACGCCAATTACAATAACATTATTTAAACTCAAAAGGGTGCGATTACCTACTCTATGGATGGTTAACGATATGGTGACATACCTAGTAGTATTTTCATCTGAGACTGATTGTTAAGTCGTTAGATTACGACAGATTCTGAACTGGCCCTCTAGACAAGTGGCATTTAAACGGTAGTCGAATCGAATCGAATATAACAGAAAGCAGATGTATGAAATTTGACGTAAGTTTACGACATTATCTTACACTTATGTAAAATCCCATACATTTGCTATCAATTCTAATCGATTAAAATTTGATTTAAAATGGTAGTTGCCTAGAGGATTCCAGCTGATTCCAACTCTATCAACAAGTTGTATGATCGATAAGAAGAAGAACGTACAAGTTTTAAGGCAGACCTATTTACCAATGGTCGGCTGGCAGAAAATGCCTTTGCCATTAAGCCCACCTTCCTATACCTAATATTGTGCATAAAGGTAAAGCCCCCTAAAATAAATACGAAAACAGTTTCTAGTAGGCGTAGGCACATTATATTAGGTAGGTACCTATATAGTTGATACTAAGATAATGGAAAAGTATTTGAACTGTAACAACACCAGATAAAATCATTTATCAGAAAGATGTGATGGTGATGAGGTTTTGATTATTGCAATAAGGAATTAACTAGTAAAGAAAGTGGTGTCATTACACTGAACAGATTTATCAGCAAAAACTTACTTTGTACAAGGTTCAACTTTCCGAACTGGTACTTAATCTGGTGGATACTTGATTTATCGTTGTATTTCTTGGAAAACTACAAGTTATTAATAAACCAAATACAATTAAATTACAGATATTAACAATTTCATCAAATCAAATCATCTCGCGCCCTAATGCTTTTATGTTTTTTAATTTAGAATTTGGAACCAATATTTTTTTTTCAAAAATAACAAGTGGCCAGGGCCCCAATTCTGCTAATTTACGGATGGCTCTATTGAATCTCAATTGAAACTCAGTAGCATTTTTGGTATTCTGATAATAAATTTAAGACCAATATTTGGAAAACCATTGGTCTTACATTATTAAACAGAATACCAATAATGTAATACCAAAAATTCTAATAATTTAAGACCAATAGTTTTCCAACTATTGGTCTTAAATTTATTAGCAGAATACCAAAAATGCTATTGAGATTCAATTTAGATTAAATTGGGACATCCGTAAATTAGCAGAATTGGGGCCCAGGTTCCCAGTGTTATTCTTTCGAAGTTACATAACCCTTTCCTTGCAGTTTGGGTAAAAAGCACGTTAAAATTAAATTTTTCATAGTTAACGGATTTTCATATATTTTTCAAACAACCTTTTTGATTAATGTGAAGTGTGAAAGATAGGTACATAGACCTAGGATACACTTTGTAACTACGACCTATTAGGTACCTGCTTAGTTAGACTAAACTCTTCATGGGATTGAACAACATTCGCTGTCTGTTCGGCTCTGTTGCACCGTAAGTAGGTAAAAGTTAAAAGCATAATGAATACATACGCGTATTACATGCACGTTACATACGTTATGTTATATTAGCCACGTGAAAGTATGGGTATTTCAGTTTTCAGGTCATAATAAGTTTGAATAAATGTGCAGAGTTCAGTTATAGGGCAATAAAAACTGACCACCTGGTGTAAATAGGTATAGTAAATTAAAGGTCAGTAAAAATTTAATAATATCTATGTATGTCTTTTATTTTTTAAATCAATTCCCATAGAGATTCTATGGTCTCTCTGAAAAATAACATTATTAAAGTTTTATTTAATAATTAAAACTTAACAATTAACTTTGCAGAATATCTTTAGGTCAGCGGTGAGCTCCAGCAGCAATCACACAGCATAGCATTCAATATTGTATTGTATTAGAAAATTACTCTTATCGGCCTTTACCGCATCAACGACCAATATAATTAAATGCATTTTATCGTCCCGTAAAGAAGTTAGACAAGTTTTTATTTATCAAACAAGAAAAAAAACTGATAAGGTTGGATGAAACTACAAAATACTTTAATTTTGTATGCACTCTGATGTCGGACAAGAAATTGATTGCATCGTAATTTAATGTGTTTTGTATGAGGTAATAATACTGTCCAAGTACGAAGATAGATGACTAAGGAATCTGTAGGCTGTTTATTCTTCATGTAGGTATCTTTATACTTGCTTGAAAGTTGAATTTAGGGTTGTCTCTCTGATTGCAGGGTTGTCTCAAATTGGAAAGATAAATAAAAGAAAATACTTACCGAAATAGGTATTTTCTTTTTGTTCGCTAGTTAGGTAGGTATACCGATACCTAACTAGCGAACAGCTTGCAATAATACTCGCACTCCACGGGCTCCTCCACTCACTCTACACCCTATTTGACTCTGTTGGGGGATGATTTAGAAAAATCTGTGATACAAGACACCTGCATCACAGTTATTTTTAATTTTTATTAAAGGGTATGTGTAATCAATCGACCCGGAGAATAAAAAGTTTCACAGTAAATTCGGACCCCCGTTTCACTCTCTTAGGTTGGTATTTCTTAGTTGATACCTCCACTTCACAAAGAATACACCCTTAGTTCACGTCTTTAGAACCAGCCGTTTAGTCTGTGGGTTGATATATCAGTCAGTCAGTCAATCATTCAGTCAGGACTTTATTTTATATAGGTAGGTAGGTAAGTACCTACGTTCACAGTGGTATTTCATCTGAGCGTCTCCGTGCTTCGGAGGACACGTTAAAAGTCGGTCCCGACTGTTATCAGTCGTTAGATCACGACAGAGGCCTAAATATGGGCGATCTAAATAACTCTGTCACAGGTTGGCCACTAACCAAACGATAAGAAGAAGAAGTAGTATAGTTAGTATAGTTTTATAGACTTTCTAGTCGTATTATTTCTACATTTAGAAATGGTACGTGGACGTGTTAACAAATCTATATACTTTTATTTTTAAAAGCAAACAGTCTACTTATATACCTTTGCATATAATTTATTTTAAATTTTACCTACACTACTCTACTAGGTATGTATATTATCTGTGTGTGCCTAGCCCCTACACATTAGACTTATAAAGTTATTTGGGCAGGGCCGTATTAAGCTTTTTAAGGGATGAGCAGGGGCATGCATGTCACACAGACGAGCCTCTGGGCATACGTGCTCGCTCCCAGCACAGTAACTAGGTACCAACTTAATTTGTGTGTAGTTTATTTATGAGTTAGGCTCTTTAAAGTTACCTAGCAGAAATGTAAATATTTGTATAAATATGAATGACAAAAGTCATGAATGATTGGAGTTAAGTAGCGCACAGTAATCCACTTACTAACGATAAATTTATTGCTGTAACTACCTACTTCGTACGTAGTAAAAAATCTATCTTACATATGAAAAACAGATAATACTGAGGCTTTTCTTTTAGCAATGACGAAGAACGTATTCATAATATATATATAATAAGAATGGGAATGTAATAATAATATTATTACACTCCTATTCTTAATATAATTATGCATATTTAGTCAAATGTTATGACTAAAAAAATGGAATTACAAAACACTTACCCTTCTGCCGACTCCGCTGACACTGCTAGCTAAACTCTCAGCATCATAGTGTCGGGAAAAAGAGTATGGGCCCGGATGACTCCGGGATACGCATTGCCCCATATGCTCGCCACACACGAACTTTTACACTTATGTCATATAACCAATGCATTCAACACTTCACTATGTACAAATTTCTCACGACTGTATCCTAAAAAACAAAGCAACAAATTTTTGTCTGAGTTTTAATGTTACACCCACGCGGAAAACGTTATATCGAACCTTTACGGATACGTAGGTAGACTAATATAACTAGGTAGGTACCTACCTATAAAGTTTTTTGTTTCTCGATTTTAATTAATACATATATTAAACTTAATGTTTTGTTGATATCTACAAGTTATAACAGCAGATAACAGAATGATAATACAATTTAAGATAAGGTAAAAAAAACTGTGAAGTACCTACTTCAGTAACTGCAATTAGCATTTATTTAGATAAGTACCTACCTGCATAATTAATACATGTTTTGCTATGCAAGGCAAAAATATAGCCAAACAAAAT
This sequence comes from Trisateles emortualis, assembly GCA_947095525.1. Taxonomy (NCBI): domain Eukaryota; kingdom Metazoa; phylum Arthropoda; class Insecta; order Lepidoptera; family Erebidae; genus Trisateles; species Trisateles emortualis. Next base: position 6,938,203 of record OX352735.1, on the reverse strand, counting down.
TTAAATGGGTAGATAAGTAATTAATGTTTAAACTTCTTAAAATATCAAGTATTCAGATTACTGTATCGTCTAGCGTCTGTCTGTATCATTCCAAGTTAAGCTTCTAAAGAAGTAACAACAAAAAACCTGCTTTTTCCAATCCTGAAGGCCAAAGTAAATAAATAAATAAGTATTAGCCCATAAGTAGATAAATCTTAACCGAACAATATTTATATTGTTTATAAAATTTAATATTCTACTATATTAACGACTGATAAGTAAATTAAACTACATATGCCTACGGTGCTTTAAAAATTTAAGAAAAAAATGTTTCATTTAAGGCTACCTACATTTAAACTAAATCACTATAATTAGGCACAGTTTAAAATTAAATAACAACACCAGCTGATCACACGTGTTCAATATAAAAACACACAGGTGGTTCATAGTTCACATGTTGCCGAACTCGTTCCGGTTGAGTGATCGGGGCAGTGCTCGGTGCGCGGGAGTGTGGCGCGTCGCGCGCGCTGCGCACACTTGACGACTGCGCGAGCGACCGGCGCGGGCGCAACCACTGACAGGCCGGAGGCCGGGTGCCTGCCCTGTTGACTCATTCATGAGGATGGTGCGATTCGAGCGAAGCATAAGAATAAGTAATTAAATAAGTATGTAAATATTATCAATACAAGAAGAACTCTAGATGAATTACGCTTTTTACATAGTACCTAGATGATTTATTCCTTCGCCTATTAACTTAGGTATTACGTCATTCATAGATTTGAACATAGGTACTTATCTATAATATTAATATTAAAAACACTTATTATTATTTATTATTTACTTATTATTATTTATATTAGCTTTTTAGTAATCTGCTATCTCTCTCCAATAGCAATATTCTTTCACTGATGGAAAGTAAATACTTATTTACACTTTGAAGGCATCATGCGAGCGAAAAAGCATTTATAAAAATATAGGAATTTAATATTTACAAATCCAAGAATGCCATTTTTATAAGAACTAGCAGATACAGATTTATTTTGAAACCCTTTGGGCTTCGAAGTAATAACATCTTCTCCCAGGATTAATAACACAAAGCACTGTTGTTACCAGCATTTAGCTTATGAATTTAAATTTAAAATTATCTAGTTTGACTGCACTTGTTATGAGGTCATTATCATTACCTTGCTTAAATGTGTTATAGTGGAGTACCAGAAGTCGAAAAAAATGCTTGGAATTGAAATTGATTGAAATCTTCGCGGGAGGCCTATGTCCACTCCAGTCCAGCATAAGATGAGTATTTCGGCTGAATAGAAGCTGTTATAGCATTATATGCGTCCATAAGCTACGATACGGTTAGATTTGGGAGTAACGATTTAGTAATCTGTGCTTTGGGCGAGTAGTTCATAGGTAATTATGCTTCTTTGTCACCTAGTTTGTGGTATTGAATAAATTTAAAAAAATATATTTTATCACAAGCTCTTCTTAGTACTCTTCTTAGTAAAAGGTATCAATGCTATAATATAATAAGTACCCGTATTATGTTGAGGGGTTTCTTTAGCCACCTTGCCACTTCATTATCACACCCATCTGGGGATTTAGTAGGTAGGTAGATCAGACCTATAGGATTTGTTTAAAGCAAATTATTATGTCAAGCCAGAACACGGCGAGGTTTAACTTGTTTCATCAGTATTTATTTATTAATATTTTGCATTGTTATTGAAAAGGTTACCTTTCTGTTGTAAGTACTAAGTACCTACATAATATATACCAAATCTCAGCTCAATCTGACACCGTACCCCCTATGCCCCCCTAATACGATCCTGTGTATATTTTTAAAAAGTAAGCTGAGTTTACTTACTGAATTTTCTCAGTCTATAAAATGTAATCTGTGTTGAGTTTTGAAGTCCGTCTGTTGGTGACTAAGCGCTGGTCACTTTGCCAGCTAGCAAGCGGGGGCGCCCTTAAAATGTTGCACAAAGCTTCCTTAAATTACGTAAGTGAATACTAAGAAAGGATTTATGGAATTTCAGCCCAGGGGTTCAGGGTTGAAATTGTTAGGGATAAATTACCCAATACTCAAACCTAGTAATTAATTATAAGTATGTAAATTGTGATCTATGGTTTCTCCTCCCTTCTCTCTGCTACCTTGATACGCTCATGTCCTACATATTAATGTAAGTTAATTAATAAATATTAATTACTACCAAAGTGGTCTATTTACTGCTTCGCTGCCCTCATTATACCTAACAGGTTATGGGCTATTCATTATTCAAACAAAGTGAGGACAAAGTTAGAAGCAAATACTTAAAAGAAGCGTGCACGTGTGAACGATCAAAATGGCTTCCGTTCAAGAAAAATTTCCCCAATTAAAACCAGATAACTTTAACAATTGGATATTCAGAGTGCAATGCATACTAGATGAAAAACAATTATTGCATACCATAACAATAGATGATCCAAAAATAAAAAGCGAAGACGAAAATTTCATGAAAGCAAATGCTAAAGCAAAAAGCATAATTGTTCAGTGCGTTCCAGATAAATACTTAAATATAATAAAGTCATGCCAAACCGCAAAAGACATGATAAACATACTCAAAAATATGTTCCAAAGGAAAAGTATAATTTCAATTATTCACTTAAGAAGAAAATTATTAAACTTGAAACAAAAATCTGATGAAAAATTAGAAGACTACTTTGAAAAGTTTGAGACTATTGTAAGGGAACTAGAATGTAATCAAGAAAAACTAAGCGACAGAGATAAAATTGCTTGCTTGTTGACGGGTCTAGACACCAAATATGATACAGTAATAACTGCAATTGAGTGCAACAGTGATATGTCAGGCATCACTCCAGACATAAAATTAGACTTTGTGAAACAGCGTCTCCTAGATGAAGAATTAAAAATCTCTGAGAAAAACAGTACTACAGCAAATATTGAAACGGCTTTCTACACTTGTAACATATGTAACAAACAAGGGCATACAGCAAAATACTGCCGATCAAATCGAGGTCATCACAGAGGAAGAGCACGAGCCAGAGGATATCGAGGTCACCGTGGGTCGCAACCTCAACAGCATCCCAGTCAGGAGAACTCATTAGAAACTAACGTAGCTGTAAGTCAAAGCGCATTTACATTTATTTCTACAATTAACTGCAACAATAATGTTAGTGAGAATAATAATTGTCATTATGTTAAAACAAATGCTAACCAAATTGAGATTGATTGGATTATAGACTCAGGTTGTACAGAGCATTTAATTAATGAAAAATATGAAAAATACATGTATAATATTCAAAAACTTCAAACTCCATTGAAGATATATGTTGCAAATGGTGATTTTATTTTAAGTGAAAAGAAAGGTTCTATTAAAATGTCTTATAGAAATTCAGAAATAAATTTAGAAGCATTAATTGTACAAAAATTAAGTTTTAATCTACTTTCAGTAAAACAGTTGGTAAACAAAAATTATAATGTGAATTTTAAAAGAAATAATGTAATTATTCAAAAGCAAAATTGTAAAAACTATGTAAAAGGTATTCTTGAAGGTAAATTGTTCAAATTGAAATTGAATGTATGTTTCAGTGTTTCATGTAATAGCGCTTTATCTTCAAAAGATTTATGGCATAAACGGCTTGGTCATTTAAATAGAAGAAGTTTACACAGTATGGGATTGCCAGTCAGTGACACACCATGTACACCCTGCATGTTAGGTAAATCTACAAGGTTACCTTTTGTTCCTGTAAACAGACCGAGATCAACATGTATAGGTGAGTTATTACACACAGATATTGCTGGACCGTGCCGAATACCTGGAATTAATGGTGAGTTATATTATCAAGTCATTATAGATGATTATTCACATTTTTGTGTAACATTTGTGCTGAAAAATAAAAGTGAAGCTACCCAAAATGTCATAAATTATATAAAACAATTTGAAACCCAAACAAATACTAAAATTAAAAATATTAGGTGTGACAATGGACGTGAATTTAAAAATCATACATTAGAGAATTTTTGTAAACAAAAAGGTATAATAATTCAATATACTCAACCTTATTCACCTCAACAAAACGGAGTATCGGAGCGAATGAACCGTACCCTATATAATAGAACTCGCACACTATTATTGGAAACTGGACTTCCAAAGCATTTATGGTGTGAAGCTATAGCATGCTCTACCTATCAGCTTAATCGTTGTCCATCATCTGCCATAAATTATAGAACTCCTGCAGAAATTATGTATGGAAAGAAGGATTTAACAAAATTAAGAGTATTTGGAAGTAAGTCATGGGTAGTAACAATGCCAAAAGGAGATAAACTTGATCAAAGAGCAAAAGAAATGTATATGGTAGGATATTCTCCAAATGGATATCGCCTGTGGAATCCTGAAACAAATAAAATATTAGTATCACGTGATGTAAGAATGAACGAAAATGATATAAGCTATAAAGAAAATAAAGAAGAAGTAAAATATTATGAGTATGAAGAAGAAGATGAACAAGAACAGGAAAGAATTGTAAAACCAAATAAAGAACAAAAAGGAAAGGAAATAGAAAAGAATAGAGAAGAAAAACAACAAGAATCTGAAACAGATACAGAGCAACATGAAAACACAGAAGTTCAAACAAGTACACATGATCAGCAAAATTTAAGAAAATCAGAAAGAAACAAAAAGTTACCTCAATATTTACAAGATTATATTCTAGAAGATCAAGAAGATATATCAAACATTGCATACTGTTTACTAGTAGACTCAGATCCATTAACATACGTACAAGCTATAAACAAAGGAGAAGAATGGAAGAAAGCAATAGAAGAAGAACTTAAATCACTGGAAGACATGGATACCTGGACAGAAGCAGATCTACAAAAAGGCGAAAAAGCTATTGATACTAGATGGGTATTCCGAACAAAACAAGATGGGAAGAAAAAGGCTAGACTAGTGGCCAAAGGATTTCAAATAAACAATGCATACAATGTATATTCACCAGTAGCAAGAATGTCTACAATTCGAACAATGTTTAGCTACGCAGTACAAGAAAATCTACCAATGAAACAGTTGGATGTGCCAACAGCTTTTTTAAACGGTCAACTGAATGACGATATTTATATAAAACCACCAGAAGGAGTAACAGTACAAAAAGGAAAAGTTTTAAAGCTCAACAAAGCTTTATATGGTCTTCGAGAAGCTCCAAAATGTTGGAATAACAGATTTCATAAATATATAACCAAACAAGGATATGAACAATCTAAATACGATTTTTGTTTATATATCAAAGATAAAACTTTACTTCTAATATGGGTTGATGATATTTTGATTATAGGAAAAGATAAAGAAACTTGGAAAATAATAGAAAAACTACAAGAAGAATTTAAAATTAGAGATTTAGGAGAAATAAAAGAGTATCTTGGAATGGAAATTGTCAGAGAAAAAGGAAAACTTCAGATAAGTCAACGAAAATTAATAGAAAAAGTCTTAGATAAATTTGCAATGCAAGATTGTAAAGGTGTACAGACGCCTATGGAACATGGAATGTCAATAACAGATGAGGAAATTATAACCAATGTACCATATCGTGAATTAATAGGTTGTCTAACATATATTTCTACTACTTCAAGACCTGATATTACTTTTACCACATCATATCTTAGTAAGTATTTAGATAAGCCAACTAAAACTTTATGGATAGCAGCTAAGAGGGTATTAAGGTACCTTAAGCAAACCTCAAGTAAGTATCTAACATATACAAATTCTGAAGATAAACAGACATCTCTAGTAGCCTACACCGACGCAGATTGGGCGAGCGACAAGGAAGACAGGAAGAGTGTAAGTGGTTGTGCTATTTATCATAATAATAATTTAGTCTCTTGGTTCTCTAAAAAGCAGCAAACAGTATCATTATCTTCAGCAGAGGCAGAGTATGTAGCAGCAGCAATGGTGTCTTCTGAACTACTATATTTAAAAGGTATACTTACAAATTTTAATTGTCACTTAGATACATACCTTCTGATAGATAATCAAAGTGCCATACAAATGATTCAATGTAACGAAAATGGTAAAAGAACAAAACACATAGACATAAAATTTCACTTTATTAAAGATTGTATAAATAAAAATATGTTTACCATTTCTTATGTGCCAACCAACGAAAATGTAGCAGATATTTTTACTAAGCCATTGTCATCAGTAAAACATAACTATTTTGTAAGTAAACTTAAGATTACATTGTAAACAATATTTAAACTAAATATTGAGAGGGGGTGTTAGGGATAAATTACCCAATACTCAAACCTAGTAATTAATTATAAGTATGTAAATTGTGATCTATGGTTTCTCCTCCCTTCTCTCTGCTACCTTGATACGCTCATGTCCTACATATTAATGTAAGTTAATTAATAAATATTAATTACTACCAAAGTGGTCTATTTACTGCTTCGCTGCCCTCATTATACCTAACAGAAATAAAGGATGAACGGCTGTATGGAAGTCCGTCATTTTAAGATAGTGAAAAAAAATATATACCCGTGTGAAGCCGGGGCGAGACGCTAGATAATTAATAAGTAGGTAGCTACTACATACCTTCTTTCTTACATAATTGTAAGTTACAAGCGATTTACAAAACTTAAAAAATAATAATTTAAGTAAACTAGTTAAGTACTTACTACATTTTTTTTATACTTGAGTGGCAAACAAGCATACGGCCCGCCTGAACGCAGTTACCGTAGCCAGCAATAACAGTATGCAATATCAGAGGTATCACTTGCATGTTGTCGACCCATTTTTTGACACCAGGACATTAAGATGGAATATCCCTGGGATAGGAAAACGTTTCTTTCAAATCGCATCCCTAAATAAGCACTGGAGACCTGTACATGAGTACAGGTCTCCACCATACCAACATACACCAGCTGTCGACAGTAGCAGTTGCTTCTGTCGACAGCAAAGTTCTGCTCGTCTGTTTGACGCCTAAGGCTCCTAGATTAAGTAGATTGTAATTATAGTTTTTTTTATTGACGTTATTTAATATTTGGTAGGTACCTACCTAAGTCAAAATGTTCTTGCAGCAGTAGGTACGGGTACCTAAACTTTTGACTCTGATGACTCCGTATTTTTTTGTCGCGTATCGTTTTTTTAAACTTAGGTAAGTAGTTAAGTATGTAAGTACCAGTGTAATATGCATATTGTATCATAGCTCTTATCTATTTCTTTCGCTTTTGGAACGATAAAAAACAACTTTTCGTATTTGTAAATTCATTTGTCACAACAAATGATATTTTAGTATTTGGATTTGACATTTGTAATAATATTTATAGAATATTTTGGTGAAATGTACAGCGCGGTACTGAGGCGCACGAACGGGCCTTGCAGGCGCTGCGTAGTGACGTCATCGCATCGTATTCCTGTGCCGGTTCGGTCCCCCCGTGTCCTTTAAAATTTATATATCAGAAACTCAGACTCAGAAACTAAACATCGTATCGAAATATATTTTTTACGCGTATTTTTTTTTAAGAGAATACAGTAAGAAAAAATAAATGGTGAGCTTTCTACATTTTTTATCTGTCTGAATCCAACACTGGTCAAATCTTTGTCTTTGGTTAGTCAAATCATAATATAAGAAACGTCAATTTCTGAATGAATGAAAATGTTTTGTAAATATTATAAACGGCGTAGTTTACTTGTTACGTAGGTAATTTAAATTAAAAAGTGTTGTAATTCTCTATTTGGAATGCTAACCCGAGCCGCATTAAGAGCCTTTTCAACGCAAAAGTTGAAAGTTGTGCATGATGTTGCTAAGCAACAGTTTGTCGTAAAAGTTAATGATGGTAAGTAAACTTTACTACTTCTCATGATTATATTAAAAACAATATAAATACTGGCCAATATTCACAATAATAATCATTTATAAAATGTACCTAATAAATAATTAAATTATTGCATTCATCATCATCTTATGAGATCTATTATTCTATACGATTGCCCTTCCCTTGCCGGCAAGAAAACAGGGAGGTCGCTCCCTGCTTTTTATTACACTACCCGGTCCAAGGCCCTGATAAATTATATAATTAACTTATAATTATTGCCTTTTATGATGTTTACTGTTGAATGTATGCCTATAGCATTATTGAAAATATATTATTACCAGATCCAGACATACTTCTTTCGCTTCCTCTACATATTATTATATCTTCATTCTCCATTACAGATGAAGCTGTGCTAGGCTATGAGCGATATGGCAATACAATAAGATTTATTCATACTGCTGTGCCTACCATATTCCAAGGCAAAGGAGTTGGACAAATGCTTGCTAATGTAAGACATCTTTTATTTTAGATACTACCCCTATATATATTCAAACAGGAACAAATTTATTTGTGTAGGCTTAAAAGCAAGTTTGTTATTACTGAAGCAATATGATGCTTTTTTTTAATAATACAATGTGAACATTTAGCATTAAGCCATAATCAATATTTTAGGTTTTTATTATTTCGTATTGATCCTCTCAATTAAGGTATTTTTTCAAGATCTTTTTCGTACATTAATTTTTTGTATTTTTTGACAGTCTGCCTTTACTCATGCCATGAAAGAAAAGCTGGATGTAAAATGTGAATGTGAATTTTTGGCACATTACTATGCAAAAAACAAAAACACTTTTAAAAATCTAAAAATAGAATTTGAACTATAAAAATTTCAACCATGGATTTAGCTTGGCTTAGGTGTAATATACATTATTATTTACGTGAAAAATTATATGGCACTTCTAAAAAGGTAGCTGCAAAAGGTTCTAAACATTATGGTGATGCAGCAGAGTTCTTATTTTATAATGGTTTGGCTAGTATCCTGGAAGGACAAGTCCAGAAAGGAATTGGTGAGCTATCACCTTTACAATCGGAACAAGACTTAGAACTGGCTGTCGTCATTGCTCTCATATATGGGTATAAACTTGGCAGCCCTGGAGACAAAGATGCTTTGTACAACCTCGAGTCTAAACTAAAAGAAGAAAAAAAACAAGCGAATGCAATGTCATTTTATTATGCCGGTTTATTTTTATCCCTAGCAGAAAAATATGAAAAGGCATCAGATTACATAAATAAGTCTTTAAGGAAAGACCCAAATAATTTAGAAACAATATTATTGAAGGGTTGGAATGACATGCTTATGAACTTGGGTGACATACCAATGTCAGTAGTTGATTGCTTTGAGTTAGCTCTTAACAAAAATGATAGAAATGCTGAAGCTTTGCTAGGGCTAGCAAAATTCAAATATTATCTTAAAGAACATGATGCATCTAATCTCACTTTGGATAGACTGATAGTGACTTATCCAGGGCAAGTTGTACCACTTATAGAGAAAATGAGAAATGAATTTGCCATGCAGAAATGGGAAGCAGTTTATGACACTATGGAGAGAATACTTCCTCTTGAATCTGATAATGTTGAGACTCTAAAAATAAGAATTTACATTGCCCTTTGTAAAAATTCAGACTACATTGAAGCCGCTGATCAGCTAAACAAGTTTTTTACTGTATTGGAAAATGATGAATCACATAATGGATATCAGTTTTATAATACTACACAGATATTTTCAAGGGCATGCGGTAGATCTAGCGCAGTTCTCTCCCAAGTATACAGATTTGCACAGTATGCTTCTGAAATGAATCCTAGCTATGTAGACTTCTTGAGTGAAGTTGGTTATCAGTGTATTCTTCAAGGGAAATATAAGGATGCTCTAAGTTTTTTTAAGGCGGCTAGCAAGTTGGACAGCAATTCAATTACGGCTCTGTGTGGATTGACTCTCTGTCAAATGAATGAGCATGGCCCAACTGAACAAATAGCGCAACAGATAGAGTTGTTATTTGAAATGCAAGGATCAAATAAACTGCCTGTTCTGTATCACCTTTCTGCACAGCTGAACCTCAAGAATTCCTCAAGTGCTATAACTTTTTTAAACAGTGCATATGAAACTAAAATAGCTATTGCAAACCGCAATCCTTTTAGCTTAGCCTATGTCAAAGATTTGGATCCTGATTTTCTTTTGGAAGTTTACAAAGAATACAAAAAACATTTGCCCAAGAAACCTTTTATTATTATCGGTTATTTAATGTATTCCCAAGAAGGAAACAATCCTGTTGTTACACACTGTTTAAAAATATTAAACACTGTTTGCGACGCTTGTCCAGGTTTAATAACTGCCTTATATGAGTTGGCAAAGTTAAAGTTTCTGTTTGGTTATGCAAGTGACGCTCAGAAGCTAGCGCAGCAAGTGAATGATCTGGATGCTACACATGCAGGTAGCCAGGTTCTTTTAGCCCAGATATACATACAGCAACAGTCTTACACAAAAGCCGCACAGAGCTTAGAAATGTGTTTGAGCTATAATTTCAAAGTTAGAGACAGTGCGATGTACCATTTCCTAAATGGAGTTATTTTGAAGAGTGTCAATCAGCTGCACGATGCGTTATCAAGTTTTTTAACGAGTCTTCAGATTGTGACCAGCAAGAGTAATGTTAGCAATATGAACAGAGCATTTGAGTCTGATTTGAGTATCATTGATAAAGCTACTTTGTACCTGCAAATAATTGAAATACAAACTACCTTAGAGCAGTTTGCTGAAGCTGGGAAAACAATGCAGGTAATATAAATAGGTACTTTTATTATTTCCTTTTTATAAAATATCATACTACGAGTTGCATAATGCTAAATTCAGTCCCTATCCTCATTTCACAAACAATTGTGACTAATAATCAAGACATTGTATTGTTATGTTCCATTGGTTTTACTTCTCAAGACCTATACCAAGTTTTATGACTCGCCATTAAATTGATAATTTTAATAATTTGAAATTACCTACTTCTATCTTACTGGATAGACACAAAAATCATCTTAATCACAAATTTGGTTTCTTTTTCTATCCAGACTGGATAGAAAAAAAGATGGAAAGATAAAATATGTTAGGTAAGTAAATACTATTGAATTTGTAAACTTCAATATTGGCATTCATTTTTTTTCTACTACCAATGAGGCAAACAAGCATATGGCCCGCCTGATGGTAAGCAGTTACCCTAGCCTATGGAAACTTGCAATATAACTAATGCACTATTGCCCTTTTCAAAACCTTACAACTCTTTTCTTAAAGAACCCTACGTTACGGTCACTTGCCTCAGTTGCGTCATCCCAGTTCCTCTGAGGTACCACAGGCAAAGTTATTTATCTACTTTTTTTTTTTTTTTTTTATACTACCAAGGTGGCAAACAAGCATACGGCCCGCCTGATGGTAAGCAGTTACCGTAGCCTATGGACGTTACTACTAGACCACGGATAGGTTATAATGCAGCTCAACAAAGAAGCAAAGTCGATATGACACTATAACTTGTAATGAATGGACGTTACTTCATATCTACGTGTACCAGTCTATTTATTAACATTACTAAATTTTAGGAAGCGATTCAGGAATTCTCATACACATCCGAGGAGAGTCGCCTTTTGATTGCTCGAGCAGACTTAGCCTTGAAGAAGGGCGACGTGGATAAAGGAATAGACTTGCTCAACGAGATCAAGCCAGGCCAGCCTTACTACTTCCAAGCTCATAGCAAGATGGCACACATTTACTTAAAGGAAAAGAATGATAGAGCGATGTTCACTGCGTGTTTTAGGGAGATTGTTAGTAATCATCCTATGGCTGACGCGCATACTATGATGGGTGATGCTTTTATGTCGATACATGGTGAGTATTTACATTCCTATTCATAAACGACGATAAAGCTTTCGATAACTTTACTCATTTGAATTAGCTATGTCGTTCTCGGTTCACGTGTGTGTGTGCAAAGGTGTCCAGCTCATCACGCCAGTGTTTTCGAGGTCTACTGTGATGAAGACGTCCGTCTTCAGGCACCCACTGAGTGACGAACTTTGTCCGTTTGTCAGGATTCATTGAATGGGTGTGCCCCGCCCATCCCCATTTCAACTTAGCGGACTTTAGATCAATGTCAGAGATCGGTATTTCTGACATGGATCTCAAGTCCGCTAAGTTGTTCTCACCTTAGTTTTTTATTACATTATGAATAGTCATCTTATTCCCTATTTAACAATAGGTAAGACTCCAAAAACTTTGCGTGCATTAATTCCCCCCATCCCTTTTCAAATCTTCCTTGCAACATTAATACAAGTCTGATAAATTTCAGATCCTATACAAGCAGCAGAAGCTTACGAAGCAGCTCTGAAGGGAAATCCAAGAGACGTTAAATTGATTAAAAAGCTTGGTAACGCGTTGGTGAAAATGCACGAGTACGATAAGGCGTGCCAACATTACGAGAATGCTATCAGATTGTTAAACGATGTTGAACTACAGTTTGATTACTATGAACTTCTTCTAAAAGTAAGTTTTAGAATATAAATAGAATATCAGGCTTATGACCTTTAGGGACAGGCAGAGGTCTATTGCATCCATGTATCGCAAACTATGCAATAGCTGGAGAGTTTATTACCATTGTACCGGACACGATTCCAGAGCTGGAGCTACAACATGTATTATTAATACATGTTTTCGGCTTCTGTAACATTAGATGTTATGTAGGGTCAATTATTCCAAAATTAGCTTGAAGAGAAAAGCGTGATATTACATATTATTATACATGTTTCTGCTAATATTTCTTATTCTTTCCCAAAGCTCAAACAGTACGACAAAGTAGAATCAAGTATATCATCAGAACTCAACCAAATGTATCACAAAGATAAGGATATTGACTCACTAAAACATCGAGTAAGATACCTTCTTATACAAGCCAGGTGCCGCGAACTGAAAAACCCTACTTCAGCGAACGTAAACCTCATATTGTCAGAAGCAAAAGATTTACAAAATGCAGTAGTAAAGAGAATAGAGATCGACTCAAGAGGAGACATACAAGAGGAGAAGCAGCAGTTGTCAAATATTCTCTGTGCTTTGGCTAAAGCTAAGTCACTGAAGGAACCCGCTATGGCTGCCCATCTGTATTCAGATGCGTTAGTCCATTCTCCCAGAGATCCTAATACGCTATTGGCATTGGCAAAATTGTATGCACATGTAAGTCTGCCTACTTTATTCTATTCAATGTACGACTCCTGAACTTTATTCTACTCCTGAACTTGTCATTGTCCCCGTATATCAAAATACTTCCAGAGATTGTCCCTCACAACTATATTACTCAAGGATAATGTAGCCTTCTATTTGTGACTGGACCTTAAGAATGGGTGCAGATATTTAGGAGATTACGACACATTACAAAGTTTAGCTCTTTGTAGTTTTACTGTAAGATTTATAGTATGACATTGACTACTTTCTAGATGAATAATCCTGAGAAATGTGAACAGACGTGTGCCATTTTGTTAAATGCTGATCCTAATAACGAGTCGGCTGCTGTCATGATGGCTGATCTAGCATTTAGAAAGGTAAATATAGCAATACATTAATATCCCCCTTGTAGGTCTCCACTCATCTATGAATCTCCTCTATACCTCAAGCAAACTTATTATAATTTCTAAAATATATTAATATATTTATTTTAGTTGTGATTTCATTTATTTATTTATTTATTATTTTATTTATTTATATATAATCAGAACGACAAAAAACATCAATTACACTGATTAATAAGAAATAGAAAAATACCTTTCATTCTGTCATCTCACAAAACCTCATACATTCCGACAAAATCATCTTCCATTCATCAGCAAACAAATCAAGTCCACAAGTTGACTCCAGAAGCGCGTTGAGACCCTTTAACATGCGCGGTATGGGAGACATCGACCGCGCCACCGTTCGACAGTGCGCCATCGCAAATAAAGAATGTCGCCTCGCTCTGTTGTAATTGTTAGGCACAAAAAATTTACACAGCTCCTCATGCAAACCAGGTGCATCTATAGCCCCATGTAAGATTTTACATGCGGTCGTGAGTTGGTCATAAGTTCGCCTAACCTGCAGTGATTCAAATCCCAGGCAACCTAATAAAAATTTCGTTGGATACATGTAAGGGTAGTACCCATATTTACATTTGTATAAATATCGTAGAAATGCCTTCTGAACTTTTTCCAACATCAGCGCATACAATTTTTCATGAGGGTTCCATATACAAGAACTGCACTCAAGCTTACTTCTAACAAGAGTATGGAATAGAAGAGTGTAAACTTCGTGGTTCTTGAATTCACGGCAGTTTCGCAGCACAAACCCCAGTCGGCGGAATGATTCCTTGGCTAGGGATATAATGTGCTCGTGAAAAGTGAGTTTGTAGTCGAATGTTACACCGAGATCTTTTATTGCTTTAACTCTAGCTATTTCCATTCCATTTATGTAATACTTGAAACTTAAAGGGTTTCGCATTCGACCAAAACTCAAAATGCAGCATTTGGATGGATTAAAGTTCATTTCATTTGTGACAGACCAATCCATTAGGGCATCAATATCCTGCTGTAGTGCTGTACAGTCTGATTGTGATTCTATTTCTGAATACAGCTTCAGATCATCAGCATAGAGTAGACATTTAGAATGTCGTAAGACTTGTGGTAAATCGTTTATCATTATCAAAAATAATAGAGGTCCGAGTATTGAACCCTGATTTACCCCAGAACGCGTGTGATATGAACGTGAATTGTATAATCCTAGTCGCACATACTGCTGTCGATCACAGAGATAGTCAGATATTAAGAAAAGCAGTTTAGGAGCAAATCCCATGGCACTTAGTTTGCGTATTAAAATATCATTATTGACTCTATCGAAAGCCTTTTGGAAATCAAAATATAATACATCAACCTGTCGACCTTGATCTAAACGTGCAGAAATATAATCAGTTAGTGTAATTAAGTTAGTATTAACGGATCTTTTAGTTCGAAAGCCATGTTGTTCGTTACATAAAAAGCTATTGACTTGTCTATTAATTTCAGTGTGTAAAATGTGCTCGAAAACTTTTGCAGGAGATGAAAGAATTGCTATAGGTCGATAATCCTCAACAGTTGTTTTTATACCTTTCTTTGGTATAGGAGTTACTCTGGAAATTTTCCATTGAGACGGATACTTGCCGGTACTTAGAACTTAATTGAATAAGTGAGTAAGAGGTTTTATAAAGGATTTATTAGAATATTTAAGTATGGAAGATGGAACATTATCTGGTCCTGTTGAACTACTAAGTTTAAGTTTATTGATGGCACGCTTTACCTCGTCTGCAGAAATATGAACCACGTTAATGTAATTGCTGTTGGAATTCAAATTGTATGCACTGAGTTGGTCAACGTTTAAGCAAGGTGAATCGGATAGGAACATGCTGGCGAAAAAATCAGCAAAAGCGTTAGCAGCATCGATCCCGGACAAAACTTCACCTTTATGGCTAACAGTAGGCTCAAAACCTCCCTTACACCGCAAGCTTGATATGTGATGCCAGAACTGGTTCGGGTTTACTTTTATATTATTTTCAATACGGTGTAAGTGAGATTGGTAAGCAATTAAGATACGCTGTTTCAAGTTACTTCTTAAGTTTGAAAACATTTGGTAGGTTGCCAAACAGTTAGTCCGCTTCCATGTGTTATGTAGTCTGAGTTTATATTTTAGATCTTTAATTATATCGTAGGTAAACCAGACTGGATAACGCTTTTGGCGGCTTCCACTCCTCACTTTTTTAGGCATACATTGATCAAAAATACCATAAACAATATTATAAAAACTATTTACACTTTCATCAATATCGGTAGATTGTGTGACAGGAATCCAAGTTTCCTCAGACAGTAGAGCATAAAGCTGCTCGTAATCACACTTGTTAAAGTTCCAGTCTTTGGATCGATCTCTGTTGCCAGGGTCAATGGAGTTGACATGAAGAGCTGTGCCAATATTTATATTAATATCAAGCGGAGGATGATAGAAATCAGGTGGTACCATACCTTCTGTTGCAGCTACAGATGTTTCAACGTTCTCCTGGGCCAAGATCACATCTAACATACCACCACGCGAATTTTCAACAACATTCTTATCAATCAGACCGCAAAATGACAGAAAATAACAAAAATAATTGTTAACATTCACCGAAGCACTATTTAAATTTAAGTCTCCTAAAATTACAACAGTTCCTTTAATACTATGTATAAAACTTTCAACCTTACAGAACCAATTCATATAGTCACCGTCCGTGGCACTTGGTTTAATATACACTACACACACAAATATTGGACGACCATACAAATGAAAGGTTGCCCACAAATCTTCACCATTATCCGTCTCAAGATCATAACGCCGCATCAAAGTAATACCTTTGCGGGCCAGAAGCATGACACCACCGCAAGGTGTTTTTCGGTCACGTCGAATGACAGTGTAACTATCACTGATAATTTCGGAGTCTTCAACTGAATCGTCTAAAAATGATTCGGTGATTGCCAATAAATCATATTCTAGTTGCCATAAGTTTGTTCTCCAAGTAGTAAGTTTGGTTTTTATGCCACGAACGTTTTGGTATAGGATACTCATTTTAATTCTTTTGTTGGTCATTTTAAGAGGCACGAAAATTATGTTGTAGTTTCGTTGGGGGTTTGACCAAAGAAATGTGGTTCTTGTTACGGTGTGAGATCCAGGGTTTGATTTTAGCATTAATTGGCCAAACATCGACACAGAAATATTTATCAAAATAATCATCAGGTACTCCAATCTTGTAGGATCTGTAATTCCCTTTTGCTCTTAGTTCATCGACTGTGCAGTTAGCTAGCGGGTAAAGCTGTTTTAGATACTCTTGAATGTCCTCAGCATTAGACTCCATGTTCCAAAGGTGAATATATTTCCGAGATTCAGCTGCTTTAAGTGTAGTTACGTTGGATCCAGCAGTGCCAGAAAGCCATTTATGTTGATTTACTCTATTGGAGCTAGTATCGTCTGAAACACTATGTGGATTTTGCTGTTTGGCGATAAAATTGGTACTGGTATCAGGCAGGCAGGCAGCAGGCAACACAGTGGCAAACGATGTTTGGCTTCTATTAGTCTGTAATGTTAACGGTTGTAATTGTTGTGACTCGGTAATCTGTTCAGAAGTGGTGTGCATAGTAGATGGTCTGAATGGGACAGTTTTGGCTTTGGCCTTTTTACCCTTTTTAGAGAGAGTGGGCTTTATTGTAGAAACTGTAGCAGTGTTTTTTGGTGTACAGGTCTGTGAAATATCGATAAGGCGTGTGTCTGCGTGTTCATAATTTCGCTTTTATGTTTAAGATACTGCATAAATGGTTTACGACTAAAGTTTGGTGCTCGCTCTATCTATTTGTCATCGTTTCGTTATTTGTTTCGTTCATTCATCAATAGGCAGCAAATTCTGGCATTAACACCGATTGAATCCAATCTATGACTTCCTTATATTGTACCCAAACAGTTGCAATAAATTTCCATATATATTTATTAAGTAGATGTAATTGATTTTATCAGCAATTAAATTTGTAAAGGTGGACTTTGAAGCAGCACAGCGGCACTTGAATCAGATATTATCAGTGAAGCCAATGAGTTGGGAAGCTCTTGCGCAATTAATCGAAGTGCAATGGCGGCGTGGGCAACTCATCGAAGCTGAACAGGCCCTAGATGCTGCTAAGTTAGCCTTAGGCGAGCAGGAGGACCCCGGTAAGTGTTCCATTATAGATTTGATGTAATTATTTGGTCAAGTTTACTGAAAGATAAAACAATGTAAAAATTACATTAAGAGGGCAAAAAAATACTACTACTTGTTTTTATATAAATGGATTCATCGTACAAAGAATAGGTACACCCAAAATTATTGTCAAAAAGAGGTCCTAGGTGGCATCCTTGGAGAACACCCGATAGTAAAGGCTTGTAATCAGATTAAAGCAAGGGATCAAGACAAGCTCGGAGTGGTTGGCGTGTTTATGATGTCAATCCATCACAATAAAATAACCATAAATCCTGCATGGTTCAGTTTTGTTATGAGAACACCGTAGTCTACAACATCAAATGCCTTCGTAAAATCCATGTAGATCTCATGCACTGCCAAACTATAATTTATTTAAATAGTATATTGTTAGGCTATGGCTTGTGGTACAGGTTACTGGTACTGCGTGGGCGCATGTAGCGCGTACTCGGGGCGCGCGAACGCGGCCCTGCGCGCGCTCAACCAGGCGCGGCGCGGCGCGGGCGGCGCGTGGGGCGAGCGCGCCGCGCGCCGCATGGTGCTGCTCTGCCTCGCGCACCACGCGCCGCACTCGCTCGCCGACACCTTCTTGTCCGCCAACGACGACTCGTGAGTACCGCACGTTGCATACTACATACTCAACCGAAATAAAAAAAACAAATAGAATGTCCAATTTACATACACTATTTAAACTCGCAGCTGCATTGAATTTACATCTGACAGCAAAATCCCTTATACAGACAGCCGCCTATTCAAGTAATGCTGGACGTGTGCTTTCAATATCAAGTTTCATTATTTGCTTAAACAAAGCAATCCTTTTACGTTTTTAGTGACACGAGACTTCTAGCTTTGAGAACGGCAGAGAAGCTCCTATCAGAAGTGTCTCCGCTAGACTGCAAGTCATTACAGGCGCTCCTACAATTAGCTACAAAACAAAAAGCTCAAGCGGAGCGCGTTCTACAAGATTTGCTACCATTAGCAACGGATGAAAGCTATCAGGATGATCCGTATTTGATTTTGGCTATAGCTAATGCGTAAGTATAATTTCTTTAACGTTAAACGTGTACTTTTACCGCGTGTACTGTGTCACAGTAGGTATATACGATGCGAATAACAATAATAATCTCCTCCATCCTCCTCCTTTACCACCTGTGCGGAAAATATATTGCGCAAGTGTGTAAACACAGGTGCATATTCATTTCCTTACTCTCATAGTCCGATGGGACGGCAATCCGACACTACCGGAGAGATCAAACCACAGACAAGTGTCAGTGACAGTAAACGTCTTCTTAGTAATAAAATCTTAAATTATTTCAGCTACAATATCACAAAACAACCAACTCGTGCTAAGAATATATTAAAAAGAACAGTTTCATCAATACCCTGGAGTCCCGAAAAAGCAGATGGTTTAGAAAGGTGAGTTTATCCAGCGAATCCACCGAATTTCAAATTTATTGCCTGGGTGTGACGTTATTTATTTATTGTATATCGTTTTAGGTGTTGGTTGGAAGTAGCTGACGGTCAGATAAATTCCGGGAGATTAGATGCTGCGAAAGAATTGCTTACTAAAGTACTGAATCACAACAACTCTTGCGCAACTGCGTACCAGTATTTGGGTTAGTATAAATGACGTATACAACTTTAGTGTTTCACAATGATACAGCCTACCTGATGGCAAGAAGTGACCCTAACCTATGGACGCATCACTGGTATACTAACATTAACTGGTATAACAAGAAAAGAAAGACATCGTCTTTGCCAACCGAACACTTCATGTTCTCTAGCACTACACCTTTCCATCTTCGAATAAAAACCTTTTTTTATATCTATCTGGTAACCGTATTACTTAATTTCAGGCTACTTGGCTGAAAAAGAACAGAACTACAAAAGCTCAGCTCATAACTACAACAACGCATGGGGTCACGGTGGCAAATCTGACTTAGCTGTCGGTTACAAGCTCGCACATTCATACCTTAAACTAAAGAAATATCCAGAATGCATCGTCGTATGTCGTCATATACTCAAACTGCAGCCCGACTACCCTAAGATAAAGAAAGAAATACTAGATAAGGCGAAGACTAATTTGCGAACTTAATGTTAGAAAAACCACGTATTTAATTACACATGGCTTTGTAAAATATGTTAGTGATGTAACACATTACTTCATTTTATCGATATCGATGACATTATTTTAAACATGTTTTTATCGACATCGATGAAATTGTATTTGTCGATATTAAAGACAAACTTTTTTCGCTAATGATTTAATTGTAAGAATGAAGATTTTGGGGGTGTTACGTGTTCGAAGCCTTTATCTGAATATCTCCCTTTTGCTTTGTAATCTTGTTGATTTATGTAAAACGATTCTGTACTAAAGAATCAGTTGTTTTAAGTGTCTGTAATTATTTGTAATAATAACAGAAATATGTATTCATCTGGTTATATTATTCTAATATCAATCTCAGATGTATTAGGTTTGTTTTTATTTTTCGTATGTTATTTGAGTTTAGAAGTAGAAATCAGATTTCTATTGATAATAAATGCATTTTTTTTCTTTAATTTTGTTTGTTTTTTTACCACTGTCTATTTCGATCTTCTCTTATAAATTTAAACATTGTTAAAGGACAAAATGCCGCATTTCCACTTGCAGTATCTTATGTTTTAAGTTCTTGCAATATCTTGAGCAATTTAATACTTGAAAAGTTATAATTTTATTTTCATGTCAAAATATGGTCGCATTTTTGTGGGAAATCTGAAGTGCCATATTAAAGTGTCGGCTCGCTTACTCAGACTTAAAATTCTATAAGCTTAGTGCTAAGTGATGTGTAACCTCTTTTATTTTAGTATGGATATTATGGTGGCAATGCGGCTATATGTTTCTTAAAAACATATTATAATGTAAATATCACAAATAAAATTGTTGCATAACATGCATAAATATATTTTATTTCAATTCACTCGACATTTGTGACCATTAATTGAAACGTAATCAAAAATACTGTTTGTATCTATACTACTGTATGTATGAAATATTTTGTTTATTAGGACATTAATCGTCCTTGTTCTCCTCTTGTTCGAGGATCGTCTTGAAGCAGAAGGGCTGGAAGATGTAGCCCAGTCCAGAGTAGAACTTGCTCATGAACTCCACCCTGGGGAGAAATGACATCGTCAGTATGAGGCAAAAAAAATACCCTAATGAAATGCAGGGATATCCCATTACTACAGTGGAGCCCCACTAAGGTACACTACACAACACAGGCACGCTCGCGCGCATGTGCTCTTACGAGCGCAATCTCGCTCTTGCGCACGCAGTTACGCTAAGGGTCCCCTAAAGTATTGTATGTTATTTCAGGTTATTGTACTCTATACTTTATGAGACCAATAAAGTACACGAAAATACTTTATTTCGCATTTCTTTATGCTTTTGAAAAGTTGTAATTTTTTTTTCGTTTAACGGAATTTATCGATTGGCGCTGAATCGATGTTGCCACTTGCCAGTGAGACAAAGCCAGCGCCATAAAGAAAAATAAATTTTACTTTATTTTGATACTGTGTACTTTTTTTTTCTTTTTTAATATAACCAATGAACGTTAATTTTTAAAAAACGGTGGCATCCCTAGTTACACTCATTGCGTCATCTACCTATGGCTTTTTTTCTTCTGTGAAAATAGTAAAATGTCTTTATACATACCAGTGCAAACGCAGCGTATGCAAGAAGGCGGAGAGCCCCTCCATCATGACGAGGATGGCGAGCGTGAACAGCGCCCAGAAACAGAACGCTACGTACAGCTTGATAGCGCCGATGAAGTCGTGATCTTTTAGACCGAATGTCAGCACCATGTTCCACAATACTTCAGATAACTCTGGATAAAATAATAAAAATCAAAATTTAATAATGACACATGTAAATAAAAATATTTTTTTTCTTATCGTTTGAGAGATAGAGTTATTTAGATTGCCCATATTTAGGCCTAATTATTTGTTCAAAATATTTCAACAAATAGCCTTGTTGCGAGGCAAAAATGATCTATGCACCGTATGACAAAGCAGCGTTAATATTTTGCTATTATATTATTTATTAGGGATGAATCTTTCCACCGAAATTTCATTAGATGCAGATTTAGTAGCCCTTACTCTTAGATGTTTTTATGGACACATAATATGAATTATATATATAATAGAATATATCACTTCTCTTAAAAATACATGCATCACTGTAACTTAAGAGGTATAAATGCAAAAGTAAGCTTACCTGCGTGAGCAAGCGACAACGCCCACAGACGTAGATATGAAGCAGTATGGGAGATGGTACTGAGCACGTATTCAATGGTGTGAATGGCCTGGTGGATCATGATCTCGCTGAACGGCTCGTCCTCGTGATCGTGACTCGCTTCGGCCTTAGCTTTAGGAGCGGGTGCCGGTGCCTGTGCCTCGCTAATGTCAGTTTGGTCTTGCATTTCTATGCCTGGGTTTACGCTGCCGTTTGATTGTTCCGGCTGTGGAAAATAAAAACTATTAGTAAGATATATGTAAGTATATGAAATCGGATATAAAACACATTATATTTTTTTATCTGTACATATACTTACTCCGTATAATACATCCGTACATATAATACATCCGTACTTATTAATGAAATAGGTACCTAAGAACATTCCACAAGCATTAGTAATTACCTTAGCGTGCTTCTTTCTGCCAGCATACAGCAGATACAGTGGCTTGCCCAGCAACATGACGGGGATACAGCACAGGGCGATTAGTACAAATATTCTTTGAATTTGGCCCTGGCCTTCGAACATGAACTCATTGCAGCCTTCCTCCGGCTCGTTTTTGGAGAACAACATCATGTTGATGAACAGAATCAGCACAGACGGGGCGCAGCCTTGAGTATAGGCTTGCACTGGAAAGATCCAAATGTAAATTTAGAAACAGGGGGATTCTACCAAATTGATACCAATAAAAATAATTTGGCAGACTATGTTTTCCAACATAGTCGGCCAAATTATTTTTATTGGTTGTTTTAACCACTATAATTTCTTAGTACAGAGTCAGTATATACGGGACAGGTACCCAGGTATTTAGATTAAGGTATACGAGTCCTGACCCTGAATCCTCGAACTACTAACAGTAAGTATAACCTGAATACTTTCATAATTTTCAATGTTCCCCTTCTTGCTTTCTTAGCTACCCATTGTGATTTCATCATTAACGTATAGTCCTAGTATTCTGCCAAAAATGTTATGTGCAGTATTTACCGTCAGAGAAAGTGCTGTAAGCGAGCCACTTGTAGAACATCATGAACACCATGTATAAGAAGAGCAGGCACAGGAACATGACTTGGGGCAAGAATTCTAGGAAGATGGAGTATTCGCGACGGAAGAAGCTGCAATGGAAATTTACCTATTAGATTAGTTGATCATCCAAAAAAATTCGCAGAATAATATACCAAGGCGCTGATTTGTGTGACAAATTGCTCGCTTTGGTCTAACTTTGATATTAAGAAAGAAAGAAAAAATATTTATTGTTGGTAAAACAGAAAACAAAGCACTTAATAAAAAAATGAAAAAAAGAACTGACTTGTAGTTGACGACGCTCATGCAGACACCGAAGATCATGTGCAAAACACCGAAGATGATGGACAGCTTCATTTTGTAAGAGTTCAAGAAGATGATCTTGTTGTCAGCAGTCTGAAACACAAAAGCAATTGAGTACAATAATAACAAAGAAAAAAATGAAAAGTCACCTTGATGGTCAGAGCCACAGGTCAGAGCTTTATTTAACCACAGATGGTTTCTTACATGGCTTGACAGCTTGATATATATTTCATACTAGCTGTCCCGGCAAACTTTCTTAAAATTCTCTAATTTTCTGCGCAACTTTTTTTTTTTACATAAGAACCTTCTCCTGACAATAACAAACATAACAAAAAACGAATTACCGAAATCGGTCCAGCCGTTTAGGTACGCGTGATGCCGTGACCAAGGGAAATAGGGATTCATTTTTATATATAAAGATCTAGAATATTTACTCTTGAGTCATTATAGTCGGCTGGATATTTGAAAGTAATAGTGACGTCTGACTATAATAAATATTACATGGGAGCTGGTGAAGGCAACTCAGCGTGCTTTAAAGCGCACGAAGATGTTGACTAGGTACCTATCTCTTTCTCTAAAACAACGCTTAAGCTGAAAATCGAACCAAAGAGTCTCAGATTCCGCCATCGTAGCGTAAGCTGTAGCCACTGAAGATATAAAAGTAAAAATATTATTAGGATGATTTCTTACCTGCCAAATAGGATCAATACCAATAAAGTATGGAACGTCACTGTAAGAATCTTTCGGGTCCAAGGTCAAAGCGGCATTGGCTTCCATTGTCTCATTATCGTAAGGTATAGACCAAGACGATCCAAATATGTTCATCGACTTCGAAAATATGTCGTTGTACACCAAACCAGTGTACATTGAGAAGCAACCCATGAGTAAAATAATGTATCGACCAGCGAAGAAAATGTTCCAGATTTCGTTGTTTGACTTCTTGGCGGCAAGGGATACTTCCTTGGCTACCATCCAGCCGCCGAATAGGGCCATGATCAGACCGTGGCCCAAGTCGCCGAACATCACAGCGAAGAGGAATGGGAAAGTGATGATTGTGTATAAAGCTGTGGAAAGAAAATAGTTAAAGTTTAGACTTATATCATTTTTTTTTCTTTTTTGGATTTGACGATATCTTCAATCACTCAAATGCATGTGTTTATGGGATATGTTTCCGCGTCAATTTTGTTATAATATTTATATTTCTATTTATATTCTTATTTGAGTACATCCATGTAGTGTAAATTCTTCTTAAATAAATTATAACTACAACTAAGATTGGCCAACTCTTGTTTCTACTGAGTAGAAACAAGAGCCTTTTATAAAGTCATCTGGTTGCTTGATTTAGAATTAATGATTTGTCAAGCTATGTCGCGAGGAACTTTAGAAATATATACCTTATTCACAAAGTAGGTACACTCAGGCTCGTAACAAACAATGATAGTTGGCAAAAAGTTTTATCCCGTGTGGGTTTGACACTCAACACACGTAGCCGTGATGGTGGCGAGCGGACTGCAAAACTATAGAAACTCCTGTTGTTATTCTATGATATTTTCTTCAGTGATATTTACCTGGATTGCACTCCCTGTATGAGGCAACTCCGTAAGAATCAATCAGGTTCTGGAAACCACGTGTGAAGCGGTTGGTTCGGTTAAACGTTGGGGGTTCCTCGTCCGCCTCGATGCAGTTGAGGAATGATGGGATTGAGCTACCGCATGCATTCTGTATACACAAAATCAAAGTATTAAATAAAATAACTGATATATTAGTTTTAGCAAACGCAGGAATTGCATCCATTACCCTTCATGAACACCTACGCTTCCACTTAACGCATGCCTCAATCTCAGGCTCGGGGTTAAGAAACTGAATCCCAAGGCAACCTTAAGGGTGACAATAAGAACCATTGGTAGGTCTTATTTTATCCCTCAGTTTTTTCGCTTATATAACAGAGGTTTGATTATTCAATATAATTGTGACAGGCTCTTTAAAAGACAAATAACTGCTGAAAGGTTTTTTTTCTTTTGTTGTTGTTTTATTTTTGTTCTAATGTATATATACCTACTTACCAATATATTTTTTGTATAATTGTATTGGCTGTTTGTGTGACAAATGAATAAATGTTTCTTTCTAAAAGATTCGAAATTTAATTGTGTTTCGTGATAGAAATACTAACTAATAAAATTTTAAAAAGGTTACTTACGGATCCATCAGCCAGCGCCTTCTGTACATTAGGCAGATCAGCAGTTGGCACCCAGCACTCGCCAATAAGGCACTTCTTAGTGACGTCCATGTTGAACAGATTTAGCGTGTGGTAGATGGCCTTCATCTTGCGCACCATGATGGTCCAGCTCGCTAGTTCTTTGGCCACGCTGGCGAGGACACGCTGACGGTGGTCGCGGGTTTGGTTCAACACCTGGGAACATAAAACGAAGTAGTTAATAGTAGGTATATCAGCAGACATTGATAGAACGATTCTGGATTATCGTCAAGGGTTATTTGAATCTCTCTGGTGTGGTTTTGTTTCTGTGTGTGAGTACAGGTCTCCAGCTCTCATTTAAGGATGAGTTTTGTAAGAAACGTTTTCCTATTTCAGAGATACTCCATCTTAAAGCCCAAGGTGCAAAAAATGGGTCGGCAACACGCTAACATCAGGCGGGCCGCATTCTAGCCACCCAAGTGGTATAAGAAAAAAAATTTGGTAATGTAGTAGTATAAAAATACGTACCATGTTAAGATCTTCAAGCCTGGTGCGGACTCCCTGGACCATGTCCTGACGCTCGGTGTTGGAGGGGGGGCACGGGTACAGCGAAGCATGGAACCCAGTGCACACTTTCTTGATACGGGACTTCAGCTGCTCACCTTGGAAGAACGCTACGAATACTGTCTTGTAGATCTCGTTACCCTGGAAAAATAAAATGATGTATAGTTATATTGTGTTATCTTTGGAAGTGCCGACTTCTATATGTATATTTTACAACTACCAGACACCAAGGGTTATAATGACGTCCTTTTACTTAATACAAAAATAAATCGATTGATTTTAATTTTAATTTTGTACAATGACAACCTTAAAGCTAAGTTATAAGGTTGACATTCCAAGAATTCGAAAATCTATGGTTTTTTAACAAACCAAACAAAACCCGATGTATTTTTTAAAAATTCAAACTTTATTTTATAATACAGTATAAACAATAAGAAGTTAGTAGCTAGAACCTTAGTTTCCATTAACTATTACTTAATAGACTTAAAATAAATTTAGCTTTATGTAATTAATAATTTATAAAAACATATATTAAGTAATTGGATAATTTAGTTTTTAATTTTAAATAATAAATAAACTATTACAAGTATTTTCTTGTTCTTCAATCAAATACTTACAGTAGTAGGATCCTCCAATGGCTTATCGAGTTCAGCTCGCCTGAGGAACACGTTACCCCTGGAAATACGCCATAACATGCGCTCGAAGGCAGGCACTCGCTCACGTTGCACTACACCAGCCACGAAGCCGAGACGGCCACGGGTCGCGGCTTGCTGACCAGCCTCATCTGTTATTAGTGATCTGTAAAATAACATTTAATAAGGATAATGGGATCAGTCGAGGGTAGCCAGTCTTCGTCAAGCTGGATTTATTGTACGGTCATTCCGATGTACTAACCCCGCAAGAGAAGTAAACGCGATACCACGATTTACAAATGCTAGCAAGATTGACTGGGGAAGGACCTCCACCTTCCAGAAGAAAACTGCCAAATAACTACACAGTGGTGTAGTTGTGTTTCTGTGTGAGTACAGGTCTCCAGCGCTCATTTAGGGATACTCCCATCATAAAGCCCTGGTGTAAAAAAAATGGGTTGGCAACACGCAAGTTTACTTCTGGTATTGCAAGCGTCCATAGGCTACGGTAACTGCTTAACATCAGGCGGGCCGTATGCTTGTTTGCCACCCAAGTAGTATAAAAAAA
Organism: Trisateles emortualis; assembly: GCA_947095525.1. Lineage (NCBI taxonomy): Eukaryota > Metazoa > Arthropoda > Insecta > Lepidoptera > Erebidae > Trisateles > Trisateles emortualis. Next base: position 6,911,041 of record OX352735.1, on the reverse strand, counting down.
TGCTAATCCCACTGCTAGGCCTCCACCAAGAAGTTATTATTAAGTAACTGATGATTAGTGGCACAGAAATGTCTTTAGGATTTCTTTAGTTTAAATTTCGTCTTAAGCTTGAAAAATTTTGGTTTGATCCCTCCTACGCTAATAGATGAACGCTTAGCTAGCCTATCTAAAATAATATTCTTAATTAATTTTGTCATGAAATCTCCAGCATAACAGCAGAAAACATGTATTAGATTCCCTCTCTAACAATAAATAAAGTATAATAAAACTCTTATGGTTGTCATTACCTACTGAAATACTTATATTCTTAGATTAAATCATTAGTCTTTTAAAGATTATTGCTGAACCTTGCTATTTAATATAGGACCTTTAAAAACGCAATAAATACGAATAAATCAGCACTTCGTAAGTTTGTTGTGTATCACCCAAACACATACATGAGAAAATTAATACTAATAATTATGATCTCACGATTTAACACAAGCTCAACCCTGAAACATGACGTGTCTGCCATGTTAATTTCTTTATGGAACGTCACGATTTACTGTACGTCTTGCTAAATACCTACACCTTACAGAAGAGCTGTAGTCTTCCGTAAATAACAGTTTAAAATCTTTATTAGTTCGTTAAATTGGTAAAAACACTGCTAGCTCGCAGGGCTATGCATCTGCCTAATAAATAAGTAACTTTTTTTAACCATTGCTAAGGTTGCCAGATCTACTGCTAGTTTTTCACATAGGTAGACCATAACTCTTGTTCGACTCTTTTCACAACAAAATATTGTTTCCAGCGATACCCACCTTCCTCCAATGATATCGCGCGCCGAATGTTGTGCCAAAAGAAACTAAACGTTCCGCATTTATTGGTCGCATTCATCTTTACTTGAAATCTATAAGTAAGTGCGCGTAATAATATGACAACAAAACTGAATGCCACTCAGTATAAAGATTGCTTTATATTTCTTTTTTGCTATATTATAAAATTGGCGAGCAACTTACTTAGTCAAGGAATCCATGCCGATCTCTTCTTGGGCTGTGAAGAAGGCTTCAGTCTTCTCCAACACATGCTTCAGCTCAGTCAGCTCCAAGTAGTTCTGTTTTAGGTTCACGGCATTGTGCGACAGCTCCAGAATCTCATTCTCTGTTTTCTCCAAGTGAGCCTGGTGAAGGAACGAAATGGTATAAGACATGATTATTCCAAGGTACGATAGGGTTGGCTATCTGGTAAGAATAAAATACATAAAGATGTGTTATTTAGGTGGTAGGGAAGTCGAGATTCTTATTTGTGTAACCCACAGATTCAATACTTCGACGGTTCCTTACACGAGCGACATGTCGAAAAGGCTTTTTTTTAAATTGCATATATTGATTCTTGTTATCGACCCGCACATACTCATATAATGCTTTTATAACATTATGAAATAGTTATCTAGATAATATAAGCGTAAATAATGACATGTATAGTAAAATAAAAGAATTAGTGTCGTAGATGAGGACATAATAAACATGTCTGTGTCTACTATATTTTAAAAAGCGCGCCACTCCGCATAAATGGGGGTAAGTCACATATGACATCGTTTATTTCCTCGTAATGCATCGACATACACGTTTACGCGTTGAAATTTTTTTATTAGGTCACGTAATGCGTATTTTTTTTTATCCCTTAAACTCTGAGGTTTTAATATTTGGGTCAACAACGCATCTGCAGTACCTACATACCTACTTTAACCACTAAGCCACGTGTTCAGTTAAGTAAAATATCCCTGGTATTTAAAGTGTCTATTATAATAGTTGTTACTATTTATCGGGCAAGGCAAATACTAGTTTGTCATATGAATTATATAAAACACAGTTATCCTTTTAGATGGTAGATAATAATTAAATGATATCTAATAGGTAATGTTAAAAAGCCCTCTACATAAAACATACCCCAGACTGTGCCTCAGACAAAGTTCTAACTAAATTCTATATAGCTATGTGCTAAATAAACAAAATATATTTTGATAGGCAAATAAAGTAGACTCCTCATGGAACATCTGTTTAAAAATGTAAAAATTCAATGCACCTGTTTTTTATTTACAATATTAGCACCTATTTCTAGAGGTGCTAATATTGTCTAACATGGTACGTCTACTAAAAACAAAACTGTGAAATGTTCTTATTTTGGTATACAAATTGACATAAACCGTAAAAGGGCTCAGACGTCTTGAGGTCACAGAACAGGTTAACAGCCTCTTTTTATTTTTATTTCTTTATCTTGTATTTGTATACCACAGAAGATACACCACACAGTTACGGGAAAAACAGCTAGCTTAACATACAGGGCCGTTGTTAACTTACTGGAGGCCTTGTCGCCCTGGGCAGTTTAGGGTAATTAGGGCTTCTATTAATTATGACAGAAGACAATCTTTTTAAAAAAGTAAAAAAGAAGATGCGCAAAATTTTGTTTATGTATCTTTTGCTTTTTTTTTTGCGATAATATCGATTGTTGATTAAGTCATTAGGTGTCAGGTCAGGGGTAGGTGCCTTATTAACCTTTGCGCCCTGGGCACAGAGTGGCCAATGGACATGAGGGACATGTCTACATACAGTCCCCGCGAGTTAGCTGTTTTTAAACCTGTGTGTGTGCGTGTGTTATCTCGCTTTTCTTAATCGTGTAGCAATTAACGTATTTATAATATAATACGCTTGTTTCTAACAGCAGCTTCACTTGTTATTTTTAACCGACTTCAAAAACGAGGAGGTTATCAATTCATGTGTATTTTTTTTTATTAACGAAGAGGTTATCAATTTGTGTGTTTTTTATGTTTGTGACCGCAAAACTCCGTCATTTATGAACCGATTTGAAAAAAATGATTTTGTCTGAGAGGACATAATTCCAGTTTGGTCCCATTTTCATAAAAAGAAAAATCTGATGATAGGATCCATGAGGAAATCCCTTAAAAATTAAGAAATTAAACATTTGCATTCAGCGAATTTCAAAAGCAGAAATTCATAAAGCGAAGTTTGGTGAAGTGAAACTGATGAAGAAGACCACAGATGGCCACCTGAACGTCTCAATTATATGTCGAATGGCGATTAGATAAGTCTCGATTAAGGGTTGTTAAGCAACTATTACTTGAAAATGTAATGTATCAAATGAAAATGGGACAATTGGCATGAACTGATGATGAAGCCGGAAGCTAGGCAACGGAACTCCATAATTAAACAAAGTAATCTAGCCGTTTTTGGGTTTGTTTGGGCATGAGGTGCACTTTAGCTGTAAATGACCAATTTAAAAAAAAACGTCTTTCAGTAAGGAAATGTGAGATAAGAGTTTATATGAAAGTTAATCCTGTTTAGACTTTGAGGGTTTTTGAAAATTCTACAACTTGCCGTATTGAAGTCGTTTTTTTATCGTTTAAATTATTTTACCTAAAACGGGGATGGTTCTCTATGTCAAAGTCGTTTAAAAAAAATTTAAACGACTTTGACAATAGAGAACCATCCCCGTTTTAGGTACACAAGTCTGTAAAAACCCACAATTCACGGTTATAAGTACTGCCAGACTCGATATAATCAATATCTGGTGAATCAGCTGGATTACATACATTTTTGTCCAGTGTGGGAATCGAATTCAAACGAACACGCCACGTAAAGGTAATGGCGAAGTTACCACTGAGCCAATAGTAGGTACCTACTGGCATCCTTACTAATATTATAAATGTGAAAGTTTGTGAGAATGGATGGATGGATGGATGTTTGTTACTCTTTCACGTAAAAACTACTGAACGTATCTGGATGAAATTTGGCACACAAATAGATTATGGTCTGGAATAACACATATGCAGCGATAACCGACATCCACGTGGGCGGAGCCGCGGGCAACAGCTAGTAATTAATGAAAAGTGGTATACCTTCCTATCAGTGAAAGAATTTTCTAAATTAGTCTTGTAGTTTTTAAGATTATCGCGTTCAAACATACCTACAACTCTTTAGCTTTATAATTAAAGTATAGATTACTATATATAAAGGCAAACACGACGATAACGGTTGGAATGTGTCCACAAACAGGGGCTTGTTATTTATGTAAGTATGGCATCATCGCAGTGAAGTTAAGAGACTGTTTAGAATTACAGTTAGGTACCAACGTAATTACTTTTTGTATTTAGCATACTCTAGCATAATTTTCTCCCCGATGAGGAACGTATTTCTCGACTGCCTCGGTGGTCCAGTGGCCGCAGTATGCGCCTGCTGTGCACAAGGTTGTAAGTTCGATTCCCACACAGGACAAAACTTTGTGTGACACGCAAAGATTTTTTCTGAGTCTGGGTGTAATTTGGGTCCGTCAATTGTATGTTTGTAAAGTCCCCCGCGACACAGAGCTTGTTCTCTAGTGCGGGAGGTGTCTTTATAAAAATAAATAAATAAATATTTGATCACAGCAAGATAACTACACAAAACAGTTTTTACGCGTGAGTACAGAACTCCAATGTTTATTAAGGGATGCATTATGTGTATGATGTTTATTGCCCGCCTAATGTTTAGCAGTTACCGTAGCCTATGGACGCTTGCAATACCAGAGGTATCACTTGCGTCTTGCTAACCCATTTTATTTACACCAGGGCTTTAAGATGGAAGTGTCCCTGGGATAGGAATACGTTTCTTTCAAATCCCTAAATGAGCGCTAGAAACCTGTACTCACACACAGGAACACAACTACACCGCTGTGTCTAGTTATTTGGCTGTGGTCTTCTGTAAGGTGGAGGTCCTTCCCCAGTCGGGCTTACTCACTTGAAGGTTGCTGCTTTCTTTAACATTTCAAGTATGAATGCAATAGATAATACGGAACGTAATGATTCAGAAAGAGATAGTGATAGATGAGATGAAGCTACTTAGTTACTGTTGAAGGCAACAGTTTTTACGCGGTAGTGCGATATTTACCTACGTCTTTCTTACTATACTACACTATTGATTGATTAGGTACTGTACTGCGGTCGATAGGTAATTCAGATATAAATTTACATGTGCTAGTACTTCAGATGAATAATTATCTACACTTAAGTGTATTTTATAAAGTTGCACTCATTGTAAGTACCTGTCTACTTACATATTATTATTTACTATCACCCTGTTGAGGTTTTTACGAGAGACTATAGCAAGGGGTTCTTCAAAATAGGAGTTATAAGGTTTTTAAAGAGTCGGCAACGCGCGAGTGACACACCTAGTGTTGCAAGCGTCCATAGGCTATGGTAACTGCTTACCATCAGGCGGGCCGTATGCTTGTTTGGTTCCTTGGTAGTATAAAAAAACTCAGCCACGATTCGCTGTGGCTTAAGTCTGATATACCTACTTGGCATTACTCGTTCCCGCATTTTTAGCATAAATATGGAACCCTAATGGGGAAAACCTATTTAAAGGTTTCATTTATTTAAAGAAAAGAATAATCTTTTTTTTTTAAATAAATGAAGTCTAGATATTACCGTGGCCTAAATTACGCTTTATAATCTAAGCTATCTGCTAGTGAAAGACCCCTTACAATCGGTCTAGCCGTTGCAGATTACCCGGAACAAACACGACAGACAACATTTTTAAAGAAAAAAAAATGGTTTCTGTCCCGTAAAAATTCATATGCATTTAGTAGAAAGTTGTTATTTTGATTTTTTTTCTGGATGATTTATAGGTAAACATGCATGTATATTGAAACAGAAAATAACAGAAATAAATAATAATAAAAACAACATTGTATTCGGTCGGATCGGTAGTTAATTACATTATTAAATTGTTGTCTTACACAGATGTATAGCTTACATAATTTACGTTTAGCTATGGATTGTTATAATAACATAAAATGATCGTATCAAATCAAATCATATCATTTGGCACAACAGTATAAGAGTTCATTTCACATGATTTAACATACATCATCATTGTTTTCTAAATACTATATACGATACTCCTAGGGAATTATGTACTGGTATTCATGGTGAAGATGTTTTGGGATATTCATCCCAAATCCCAAAACATATTGATGTTGAATATGTAGAACGGAAGAGGCATGCACTAAAGATTCCAAAGGGTCAAAGAACAGCCTCCAACAAGAGTAGAATCAGATATGATTATGAATTTAGTAGTACCTATTCAGACATACAAAAATTGAAATTACGTCTCCGTAATTTCAATATTTTATATTAGGCCAAACAAGCATACGGTCCGCTTGTTGGTTACCAATTACCTTAGCCTATAGACGCTTTCTATACCAGGGGCATCAACTAATTGCATGTTGCTGACCGAAAAAAACACCAGGTGTTTGTGATAGAGTTACTTTAAAAACGTACTCCCGAATTAGCATAGTAACACAAGTAAACTACTCTGTGCAGTTATTTGGGTGTGGTCTAAAATGATTGCGAATAGTATATTAAATTACTTGCAATTGCAAAAGGCGGACTTAATGCCTAAGCAGTCCAATCAATAGAAATATCATCATATTTTATTTTAGAAAAAGAGCTAGGATTCACTGCAAAAAAACATGATGAAGTTGTGAACAAACTTTGGGAACGGGTAACTCCATGGTTTCAGGCTCAGCGCTGCAGCATAAATGCCGCAGCACAGAGCTAAGATTAGTACCTTTTCTGACATCGCACAAGATAATTTTGGAGTTCTCATTATGTGTCTGTTTTTATCTAGTCTTCTATCTGTTGTCCCGTGTATGTTCAGCGATATATTATTATAATTTTCTTACCTCAAGGTCGATGATCTCCCTGGGATTGGGCGCTCTAGGGGCTTCTTTAACCGCCGGGATGTGAACTCCGTCCTTAAGCACTTCAGCCTCGATGTACCGAAGCTTACGTTCCATTTCGTCACAACGACGCACTTCATTTACGAATTTACGCTGGAACGCGTTCACGTCTGGGTTTAACTGAAAATTGAGAAATATGTTTAGTAAATAATAGTCAGATTGCAGCTTTGTTTACCGTTAACAGTATATTATAATTTCGCGAGATTGGAGCATGGAAAACATGAGCAATATATGTTTCACAGACGGTACGAATTCGGGTTGCTTTTGCGGTGTAACCTTACATCATACCCTGCATGCCCGAATATCTGCACGCAGGAGGACTTGACAGATGCATCCTACAATGCAGTCAATATGCAGACCTAGATTTACTGTAGGGGCAACCGGGGCCAGGGTGCCAGGCTGCCCAGGGTGGCAAATTTTCATCGTGGTGAAAACTTTTTTATTTTTTTTTTAATATTAAGAGAACAAAATTATATCAAGCTTAATGATAATTATAATGAGGCGGCATTTTTATAGTGCCCAGGGGCGCCATTTTTACCAGTGTCTAGGCTCATCTCATCATCACAGTATCTGTCCAATTTGTTTACAAGAAGCTTCGTCTAGGTATATTTATACGCATATAAGGTAATAACAACATAATCTGAATAATATCTAAAAGTTCATTTATTAGAACAATGGCTCGTTTTAAAATAACTTCATTAAAACGAAATTACGTGAGTACATAGCGTGGCATATCATTAAAATATAAATAAATATGATGCAAGTATGTACACACAGCAACGGAGATAGCTGTAGGTACAGGGCCGCTATATGAGATTAGTTTTTACAGAAAACGATTGCATATATTTCTGTGGAATTTAGTAACAGTGTACAATTAGACTAAACCTACAGATAAAAATATATTTCACAGAAATTTATACATTGGATTACCTAAAAAACTAAAATTCATATAGCGACCCTGTAGACCTTTCCCGTTGCCATCCATTCATACCTATATCAAACGATTTGTAAAAAAAAAAATAGAAATCGTAAAACCGTTAAAGTGATGTGCCTATCGAAGAGTATTGTCACTTGTCATCCAAGTGCAGTGGCGTAACTATACCATTGGAGGCACGTTGCCATGTTGCAATAATAAATATTAGGATCCTTCTGTGTTCACGGTCACCCTCGGGCCGGAGGAGGCTCTTCAGGCTGGGGGCCTGTGGCATTTGCCCTTAATGCCGCTTTATTGTTAAGCCACTGTCCAAGTAGGTAATTATTTGTTAAAATTGCAATATGTAAACCAAGTGTAGGTACATATTTTTAAAACGGAATTTGGATGGTATTTTTTTGTATGAAAATTCCAATAACATCCGTCCGAAGCCGTGGCGTGTCGCAAAATCTCATTCTCACATTTATCTTTATGGATGTAACTAGCTGTTGCCCGTGGCTCCGCCCGCATGGGTGTCAGTTATCGCGATAAAAAGTCTGTCTCTGTGTCAAATTTTATCCAGATCCGTTCTGTAGTTATTGCGTGCAAGAGTAACAAACATTCATCCATACATTCTTACAAACCTTCGCGTTTATATTATTAGTATGATAATATGGATCTATGCTCTCATGCATAATGTTTCGCTACTTCGCAAAAATGGTAAAAAGATGCGCAACATTCTACAGCCTACAGCCCAATAAATAATTAGTATGTGTTACTACTGCTAAGGCCATTAAGTATTTCTTTGGTAATTAGTTAGTTAGTAGTAGTTACTTAACAAGATCGATTATATAAGGTTTAAAAGAAATCATGTTTTATTTATTAGTCTCATATCATTATATAATCTGTGCTCTTATGGATATCGCGAGGCGAATGCTTCTTAAATTGAAATTAATTCAAATTGACATACATGGACACTGGACAATTAATTTAATCAAAAAACAAGCACTTCTTAAATCTTGTACTACTAGGCCTTGTAGGCTGTACTCGATAGTTTTTTTTTTTTCATTTGGTGAATGTCATTTGGCTGTGGTCGTCTCTAAGGAAATCCTTCTCCGATAGGGTTTGCTCAATCGTACCTCTTTTATTTAAATATTATGTTAAAAAAATACCTATTTATTTATTATGGCTGTCGACAACGACAGCAAAGGTATTACATAATGTTTATTATTATAATCCTTATAGGTAGTAGGCTGATACCTTTGCCAATTATAATACCTATTTGTTGCGATGGGTTAAAATAAAGTTGTTATTGTATTTTGTTCTACATATTACCTACCTACGGTTATCTAAATAGGTATACGTACTTAGTTGCATAAAAAATAAATCTTGAACTTTTTATATGCAAATTATCTCGTAATCTACTACAAAACAATAATAAATCTTTAAGAAAACTGTTTTGCTATACCTTCTGCTGCTTGCTGCCTAAGACCAAGCATAAGAATGGACATAAAATATTTAAAATGAAGTTTTTACATCGGGTTTTTCTTTTCACGTAAACGAAAAGTCATATAAAAAAAGATAGACAGATAGATCACCTTGCCATCATTTTGAGTCAAAGAGTCAAAATCGTCTCTATGTATTACCATAAAAACTGAGGTCAATAATTTACCGGTGGTAAGATATCCTTTAGCTATTTTCTGTTAATACACCAATTTTGATGGCTTGTGTAGATTTTGACAACCAATAGCTACACAAGCCCTGGTCCATAAAGAGATACATTTAACAATTAGTTTTCGAAATGAAAGTGTAACTCACGTAAAATAATATGCAAATTTGTTACCAAGGTATTGGTAGCCACTTGTTTACCACTACGACTCAAAAGTAGGCACACTTTATGTACCTACTCTTATATATGATCCGTCCATTATATACTTGGTCCTTGCTTGGTTGACAACAACACGGTTTCTCTTAATGCTAAAAATGTTATATTAAGTTTTTTTGTGCAAAATAGCAATTATATACCTATGCGTCTTTTAATCTATACTAATATTATAAAGCTAAAGAGTTTGTTTGTTTGGTTGAGCGCGCTAATCTCTGAAAGTACTGTTTCGATTTGAAAAAAACTTTCTTTGTTAAATAGTGCATTTATCCAGGAAGGCTATAGGCTATATAACATCACGCTATGATCAATAGGAGCGGAGCAGTAGTGAGATATGTTGTAAAATCGGGAAAAATATTCCAAATTACCACGCGGGCGACCCCTAGTCTTTTTTATAAATATGACAGGCCTGTTGGACTAGTGGTTGGTGACTCTAGATTGATACACAAATCTTTGTGTGATGACCATAAATGTTTGTTCTGTGTCTGAGTGTAATTTATTTATAATATGTATGTATTTAGAAATATTATGTTAATCAGTTGTCTGGTTTCCATAGTGCAGGCTCTGCCTAGTTTGGGATCAGATGGCGATGTGTGACTTGTCCCGAAAAAAATAGCCGAACTATTTAAGCAAACCTCTCCGATAAATCTACACAAAGATAAATATACCCATAATATTAGAAGCACTAAACAAAAAGTCTATTGTAAATGAGAGTAAATGAGATTCAGTAAATGAGGATATTGCCAGTTGCCAGTCTGTCTGTACAAACGACTACGTCATATTACGTGTACATAATATATTATTATGTACACACTCACACTTAGTTAATGCTATTTTGCAATAACTTATCACATTAAGATTTTATGTAAAAATTATGTAAAAATAATTTAACGATATTGTCGTACAATCAGCGAGTATATTTAGCGCGAGTTTTTATAAATAGTGCTGTACCATGACGTTTTAAATAGCGATTTATTTTCAATCTTAATTTAAATTCTGTCAAAACTTGTTTTTTTTTATTTATTTAACTTTTGTACATATATTGTACATAGGCGAAATTATACTCAAATCATTCTCTAACAGTCAACCTAGGATAATGCAGAGATAACATAATAGTAGGTGCATTCCGAAATTTAGTGGTATACAATATACTATAAATATCTTAATATGATGTACTTGTGTACCTACTGGTGTAAATTAAAAAAGAAATAAAGTTGGTAAATAGTTCCTTTTTTCCCATTCCTGCATGTCCCTGACGAGATGTTTTTGTTTGAGTCTACAAACATAAGAAAGGAACCGGTTTACGAGTACCTAACCTTAGCGACGAAACATTTCATCCTTCGTCATGGGCAATCAAGTTTCACGCGCAAGCGCACTTGCATTTTAAGTGCATGACCACAGTGGTATGTAATAGTCGCACATCTAGACGAACTGGGTACAACGCCATTTTAAGGAGCAAACAAGCATATACACCTTATCTTATTCTACAAAATACCTCAGAACGTCAATAAGTTCGACTACTTAGTTGGTGGTTTCTAGGGCTAGGGTATTTTACCTCAAACTACAAGAGACGCGGTGGTGGCCGAGTGGGAAAGTAACCGACTTGAACTCAAGAGGTGCGAGTTCGATCCCGGGCAGTACCAATGTGAATTTCACTTTGTGGAATTTATATGTACTAATCAAATGATTCGCCATCTGCTAACGGTGAAGGAAAACATCGTGAGGAAACCCACATGTCTGAGAAGAAATTCTAAAGACATGTCTGATTCAACAACCCGCATTAGGCCAGCGTGTGTGAATTAAGGCCTAAAAACCCTCTATATATATATATATATATATATATATATATATATATATATATACAAGAGACGTGGGGCACCACACAAGAAAGAAAGCCAACTGGGAAAGGAAGGACCTTATAGAAGACCACAGCCAATAACTACACACAATATTATAGTCGTAATCTCTGGTGTTACAAGATGTCGACAACGCACGACGATTGCGTTTAGTCGGAGACCGTCCAACACGCAATCTATCTACTACTACTACTTCCGCACTATAGAACAAGCTCTGTGCCGCGACACAGAGCTTGTTCTGTTCTGTTCTGGGGCTTTACAAACATACACTTAACGGACACGGATTACACTGAGACTCAGAACAATTCTTTGTGGGTCATACAAAGATTTGTCCTGTGTGGGAATCGAACCCACAACCTCGTGCACAGCAGGCGCATACTGCGGCCACTGGACCACCGAGGCAGTCGGAGAACTGTAAGTTGGCCATCCGTCCAACTCGCAAACCGTCCAAGATCCTTCAAAACTCAAACTGTCCAAAACGGAAATGCAAGCGTCCTTAGGCTCAAGCATTATAATAGAAATCAAGCATAGGACTCGCCTAGAGTCTAAGCTTGATTATGGTGTCACCGTAGTAGTATAAAAAAAGAACAACATTTTTCCGTTTTCCTTTACTTTAACATGTATGTAGGTAGCTATTATCAATTATGGAGCATGTAGACTATTTACAAATTCAAATAAACGCAATAATTCCTCTAATGAGTTGCACAAATAACTTCTATGCTCGATAAGGAAAACATATTGGACTAGTATTTACATAAGCGCAAACGAATGCAGAACGACTGGTTAATAGGCTTGGGTAAAAAAATATCGATATACCTACGTACCTCTATAGTCGATATGTTTATATTTTAAAGTTGTCTCAACTAATCTATGTTATTTATTTATATTTCCTCAAATTTAAAAAACCTTTTATGGACTTCTACAAATATTTTTAAACCAAAATTAGCCAAACCGGTTTAGCTTTATCGAGTTTTGTGAGACTAAGAAACGTCTATTTATTTTTAATTATAATTATATTGTTTTAAACTTACAATATTTATATTATATTCAATTCGTGTCAAATTCAGTAATTGTATTTTATATTAAGTATATCTAAGCATGCTGACGCTTAAATTAACCATATATATTTAAAAAAACTATAGTCTATGATCAGTTGCTGATAAGACTGTATAAGACTGAGGTGTGTCACTTTGTCTTTATGTGGTTATTATGCTGGTAATACTCTACGATGGTATACCCCTAAATAGATATCTTTTACTTATAAATTTATTATTATATCGATATTCTTTACTATACACATCGATACCATTAATAAATATCCATACGAAATATATCGATGTTTTCTTGTCACTTCCTTACTGGTTAACCTAATGTATGCGCGTGAGTTTTGCCGCGAGCAAGGAGAGACCTTGCAAAACACCTTCAGGTAGCCCGAATTGCAAGTATTGGTACCTTGATAACCTTCCATGTTAATAATAATATGTATGAGTGAAACCATACCTATAGTAATATACATTTACTTTCTGATAACTGTTGAATTACATTTTGAACTTGACATTTTAATGATTGAATTAAAATACTTTAACGGATTTTGTCACACTTTATTTACACTTTTATGGTTTATTTAACTAGCGACCCGCAACTTTGCACGGGTATTATTGAGATTTTCTTGCAAAAATACCATCCAAATTGCTGACGTTTGCCGTAGATTTACCAAATTATTTTATTAATACTTTTACCTGGCAATAAAAAACACAATAAAAAGGAATAAGCCAAATTAAAAGAGCCGATTTCAAGTGATGCTATCATATCTTACTGTGTATTATAAGTAGAGTTTAGTAAAGAAAGTTTGATTTTGTTTTCTTGTCAATGGTTACGTAGGTAGGTACGAATATTCCATGTGGGTATCGGTAATACCAATGTCGTTCAAAAGGATGAAGAAATGAAAACCATTCAAAACTCTATTCGCTACTGTAAATCATACTTAATTTTTAACGTTATCTATGTTTTCATAAAACATTACACGCACAGGAAAACTACTACACACAGTGGTGTCGTTGCTTTCCTTCCCCAGACGGACTATTTGCTCGTATGAAATCCTATCTATCTCGTTATGTTTTGTAATATTTCTGATGGAAATTTCATACTTGCCTCACTTGAGTTAAACTATTTAAGTACCTAACTTTAAAGCACCTACCTAATGATACATCAATTAGATATAATTAATCCATACTCAACAAGAACTACTGATATCGTGAATGCATGTTGCAATTCTACAATACCTATCCACCAGCAGAATCATAATATATCTCGTATTTATTCTAAAAGGTGCTTATTTCCCTCGTCCGTTGACCTTCGAGCTGCTCGATTTAGCTTAGGTACCTCTCATAAAAAGGCACTTTACTAGCCGACAAGCGCGACTGGGGAACGACCTCTACCTTACAGAAGACTAAGGCCAAATTGTGGTGAAAATTTTTTTGGGGAGTTCCAGTGCTGATATAGAAATAACGTTCTTCTTATCCCAGGGTTACCCACTGTGGGTGTAGGTGCACATGGGGTTTAAGTCAGTATGCGGACCGTCGACCACTTTCAGGCTGGAGAGTCCGGCATAGCCGCCTCACTTACCCAGGTGAAGGCGACGCGGTATACGTTATGCCATCCACAATTTAAAAAAAGGTACCCACTGTGGATAACCCTGGGATAAAGTTTTCTCAAACTCTGGTGTTACAAGATGATAATACAAGCGTCCATAGGCTACGGTAACTGCTTACCATCAGACAGGCCATATGCTTGTTTGTTATGCGTCATTATTTTATGGATCTCCCGTGAAACGAAATCTAGTCTAATACTGTTGACGCGTTGTCATTTCCTACTTTAATACGCTCCATTCATTTTGTTATGGCTAGTGGCTTGTCTGCGCCGGCGTCACGATTTAAAAACAATAGCGTAACTCATTGAGTTAATCTAGATAAAAAAGATAATAGAAGGTTGGACAAAGGCTCTGCTTATAGCAGCTAATCATTCAATGTCTTTTAAAATAACACTATTAATAATATGTCCAAAATTAAAATTGTATTATTTGTTTTGATATTGCAACATTGACATACAAAATACTCAAGATACACAACATATTCTCAAATAAAAGAAACACTCAAAACTGTCGTTAGTAGTTATAGTAATAATTAAAACATATTATTTTCAAACTCAAGCTTGCGCGCATGATGTAAAGTTTAATTTTGTAGTGTAGAGTAGTGTCTCGACCAACACGAGGCTATTTAAAATTGACGCAATATGCCTGTATTTTCTGCAGACGGTTTAAAGACGCTGATTGTGTATCGTGGGCTTTTTGAATATCTATCGATTGCAAGCGTCATTAAGCAGATGGTAAATCCTTCACTACTGGTCATAGGCCTGCCCTAAGGACTTTTTACCAAAATGGTGTACACATCCTTGGATTAGTGCATTGTAAATTACACAAAGTAAGATTTACATTGTTACTGCCAGTCTCAGATTTATTTATCGAACCGACTTTTACACTTGGCTACCACCGCAGTTACCTACATCGTGAAGATTCCTGGAGCACTGGTTTTCACAAAAAGAAGATACTTCCGAGGGTAGTTACTGAACCCCTCGATGCCCTAGCAATGAAGAGCGCGCCGCTCACTCGCACGAGTCCACCCGTGACCACGGTCGGTGCAATTCGACCGAAACGTCGGGTAACAAAAGGTACGAATAACTCTATTTTAGTAAAAATATAGGTACTTACATCTCTAAACTGCACGCTGCCGGCTTCTCCCAGCTCCGAGACGGAGGTGTAGGCCGCCTCTGGCTGGATGAAGAGCTGGCAGAGCGCCATCTCCTCGCTACGGAACATGGCCCCCATGATGGTGGTCTATTTAAGCTCCGTCTGTTTCTGTTAACAAAATACAAAACTTATAATCAAGTGAGATAAAAATGAAGAAATCATAAGCATCATTTTCTACCCTAGGCAGGAGACCCTAGGAGATAGCAATTTGCCCAATACGCACAATTTTCCCGGGTCGATTACTCTTTTCTAGTAAAGTTATTTTGGTTCATGCAGAAGACTTGCTAAATTGGAGCCCTTCTACGGGTAATCAAAACGGAATTTAAATTTCGAGGCTACTATTAAGGCAGGCGGTCTGAACCCGTGCCCTATTTGCCTTAGAATAGTCAGAAAAAGGCTTCATTTTTGTGGTGTGAAAGAAAGTTCCGTAAGAAAATCTGTTCAGGCACAGAGTAACTAATCACTACGTTTTATGTACAGGATTGAAAACTTAAACAGTTTATGCCAACACTTTTGGACACTTACGGACATTTTGGCGCCATAATATTGTTTGTAATATCTATTCGTAGTATAAATACCTGAATGAGTTTACGCGGTATACGTCTTTGTAATTGTTACGTTAAAACGTTTGTCCATTGTATTGCTGACATCTGTAGATACAATACAAGTGTTCAGGTGTCGAATATGGTGCGAGGTTGACGTAATATGAGACCTTAGTACTTAAATGGAGCAGCCGGCCACCATGCATGCTGGCATTCCGTTTAATTTCATTAATAAAAACCGAATGATCGGATCGAATTATTTCATGGTACGGCATTCTTTCATACGTTATAATTTTAATAGAATTATTTATGGTTATATTGTTTGTTTTACGGTTGGTTTTATTGTCCTATTTAATGTACCTACTAGCTACTGTGTCACGGCAAGGTGGTATTATACTTTCAGGTATTGTTAAACATCGCATAAAATACTATAACTTGGCTACATGTTGGATAAGAAAACGTTTTGTATCAATCTTTACGCATGATTCGTACATAAGTTGGTAGGTAAGCAGTATTCACGCCAGTAGATGCAGGCATGTCCTAAAATTAGCGCGTCTCCAAACATTGACTGAATAGTTAGTTCTGTGGCTCAAGTGGTTACTTAAACTTGGTTTAACGCCACTCCAAGACGTAAAAAGCGGTGGACAAATTAAAACTCTGGGGAAGGAGCTCGAATGGCACAATTGGTAGTGTGCTGGACCGGAACCCGAGGGCGCAGGTTCGAATCCTGCCCCCGGCTCGTCTTTTTCCACATTGCTTTAATGATTAGTCTGCGGCTTTAATATTTAAATATATTCAAGTGGTTACTTCGCCATTAAGGTACGACTGTGTCACCTGTTGTAGATTCGATACCCACTCGGGACTTGAAGGCATATACGCATATGGCCCGCTTAATCGTAAGCAGTTACTGTAGAGCCTATGATAAGACGCTTGCAACACCACCAGGAGTTAAAGTAAAGACGTTTTAACTCCTTTCATACAAACTGTGTTTGTAAAGACACAGTACTTATCCCCGAATGTGGGAGATGTCTTTAAAGAAAGAGACATGAAAAAGTGCAAATATAAAAAATAAATTAAAAGGCACCTTCACAAGGATATTGCTATATTAAACAGTTTCCGTTCGCGGCCACACGTGAATGAAATGGGGGCAACTTTAGCTTTATTTATCATTCGACATCGTCGCAAGGTTGACTTATGATTACTTATTGCATTCACAACGTGTGAAGTGACAATAACGCGGCTGCTATTTGCTTCGTTATTTATTACTTATTTATAGCCAATGATGTTATATTATGTGACTGGCTGGCACATTTCACAATATTACTTAGCGTGTGCCATAAAAGGATGAAGCCGATGATGAAATATGATACACTAGCTGCCGCCCGCAGCTTAGTGTGTGCTATCCCACGGTAGCAGAGATTTCTTCCGAGATGTAAAGTGGCCTATATAGGATTTCAGACTATAATCCATATCTGTGCCAAATTTCATCCGGATCCGAACTTTCGCATTTATAATATATGTCAATTATATTATAAAGAAAGAGAAAAGTCGTACCTTCATGAGATGTCAACTTTATAACTTACAGTAAATTTGACATTGTACGAAATTTAAATTAAGATTTAAAATAAATCGCCGTCATGTTACGGCCCCAGTTCTGTAAAATAAATTAAAATTCAGGACGACTGTAACTGTCACATTAAAAGCCAATTACGCGTCAGCTGTAGGTACAGTCAGCAGATTTATACATTAACTTCACCTAAATTTGTACAATTCAATATTTTATTGGTAGGTATGCATTCGTAATCATATTTAATTTAGCTACCTATATAGATTTGTTATTATTTAAATTATAAATTGGTATATTAAATTTTTAGTATTTTTTAAGTCTGTGTGTGACGGATTAAGAATACAAATGTCACCACCCCGTTCCATCCCGAGGTATCGACTAACGGAGAAGTCAGGCAGACAATATCCACTGCAAGAGAGGGAAAACTCGAAACAAAATCCTATACCAACCCGTCTGGCCAGCGTGGTGTAGTAGGCTTAATATCCCTCCAAATGTATGGAGAAGACCCATGCCCAGTAGTGGGACGTTTATGGGTTGAGATGGATATTAAAATTATATTATGGTATAACAAACTGCAGAAGGCGGCTTAATGCCTAAGGCATTTACTGTTCGTCAACCCCTGGCAGAAAATGCCTATACCATTAGGTTTTATTAAGTCTATTATTATTGCATTAAGTTTGCTTTGAATAATTTGTTTGTAGGCAGTTAAAATAAATAAATAATCCTTACAGGAATCAATCCATACTAAAGCACCCGAAACTTCAAAACATAGAAAAATACCTGAAACTGGTAGGTACACTGTTATAGACGCAAAGGCCCTACTACATAAATGCACACGGTAAGTGACTCATAGACCAATTAGATCTATTGAGAGCGCTACTTTTGAACAAATTAAACTTGAACGAGTTGTGAGCACAGACCGTGACAGATATTCGACACGCGTACTCATGCGTGCAGCCACACAAAAGCAAATATTTCATTAGAATTATCGTCTTGTTAGAAAATATTTAGGTGTAAGATACGTTGATTGTGTAGCTGTACACAATCAACGTGTCTTACACCTAAATATTTTCTAACAAGACGATAATTCTAATGAATATAGCTTTACGTATCTTCAAGCTATGTATGGTCAGCAAAGTAAAATTATAATCATATAGGTATTCATTACACTGTATAATTATGCAGGTCGATGGAAAATGCCAAATAAAACGTCAGCTAATTTGTGAATTCGCGGAATGAGCAGACAGGGGTAGAGCCAAAGGGAAAAAAGGGTAAGAAACTCGGGTTACTCTCCTCACACATATTTAATATGTGTTACAATTTGTGATAGTGCAGAGTAAAACTTATGAATATCGTTAATGCCTAAACACTCCAAGAGAATATAGGTCTGTGTGATACGGGTATGTAGAAGAAGGCTATGTTTACTATGACGTGCTATCACATACTTAAAAATTTAACGAGTATCTGATAAGAAATGTGCTACATAAAGCAAAAACATTGCTCTAAAGCGACGAGATTACCACTTAATTTTTTCATGTTCTCATTATTTGAGTCACCGAAATTACTATGAGTTTAAATCGCCCTGCCATTTTGATCTGAAAATGATAGACATCCCTTGGATTGATTAGTCACCGTATAATATTATTGTCTATTTTGCGTAACCCCGTCGTGTTCGGAAAATATTTATTTAAATCTACTCCAGATTCACAGGCAAAGTCGACATAAGTCATAGGTGGGAATTTGACACGAACTAATCAGAGTCGCACCATGCTAAAGTCGATTATCTATAATGCACTTGTCACAGCATCTGATAGAAATCGATGGTGTACCAGATACAGCAATGAAGAAACGACGCAAGCAGATGTTTATTTCAATTTAAAATAAAACTATCAAATAATTTAACACACCATTTTTTTCAGGAATGTATGTATATTTTACTAAACTTTGTTCAATACCATCTTCAAATGTATTTAAACAGAACAGGAAGAAAACGCACAAATGCTTGCGGTGAATACCTTCTGTTGTTCTACTTTTTACTAAGGTAACTCAAGCCGTTTATTGTATTCTGCAATCATACTCGTAGTTTCTTTTGTTTTCCAGTAATAAAAACCGATAAGTATATAAAAATATAATCCGTTAATGTATAGGTAAAGACCGTGATCACGTTGCGTTCCCATCCAGTGAAGCAGGAATTAACGTTGGCGGTCAGAACAAGGTCAATAGTTTTTGTGGGTTACGGCTCGCGACTGCCGTGCAGTTTTTATAATCCACTGTTATTGTATTGACAATAAATTGTTGAAAGAACTTCCTAAACAATTGTTTATTTGCACGGAAACAAATAGTATAGGTATAGGTAATTTTAATATTATATGACAATGAATTACTTGTCCTGTCTGACTGACTTATTAATTCAAGCCTAAACCGCTAGAGCTACTAACTAAAATTTTGTGTAAAAGTTCCTTAAATGACGTGAGTTATCACTAAGAAGGGATTTTCGGAAATTAAATCCCTGAACCGGTAAAAAATTGTTTAAACTGGGCGAAGTGGAGGCGTAGCTTTTTTACGTAATCGCTTACTGCGCCATTTGATGCAAATAAAGATATTTATCTGCCTTCTACACCTTTGTTTGTTGTGTGACTGTTGTATCCTTAACTACTTACAGATACTTCATGAACTATGTCAAGTAGAACACGTCGAAATAATGAACGAACGATATTTCTTTGTAAAATATGAAAATACGTAGGTATCAGAATCCGACTAGATATAAACCTGAACCGCAGGGTGCACGCCGGTGAAACCACAGGGTAGTTATGTATAAAACTTTAGAGTTAATAATTATGTCTTAACAGAATAATAATAACAATTTGTAAAATCCTTATTATTCCTAAGTGACACAATACTCGTGCAAAGAAACAGGAGCTTATTCCAGTAAAACTGCAAACAACTCGCCAAGAATTAAAAATACGACACTACCAACGTAAGTAATAAAACAAAAGAATTACAATTTAGTATAACCGGTGAGAAAACGTCCGCTTAGTAGATAATTATAACAAATGATTGACAGCTTGGTTACAACGATTAGTAACATTTACCAGACTGAAACAATGAAGATGGTGATGTATTTGTTTGTTCGCCTAACAAGATTGTGTATACAAATGTAAGTAGGTATTCCGCCAGAACATTAAGTATTCTGTTCTTGTCCATTGGTTTACATTATGGTCCACTAATACTTACTTGTTATTAGTCATGAAGCTCCGAATATTTGGCACATATCTACAGGTAGGTAAGTAAATATTTGAGAGATAATAATCTACGTTTTTGCTTCCTATGTATTTCTTGATAAAATTCCTGGCCTGAGTTGAACCGCTCACTTGTATTGTGCCTTACCTCTTTATTTATCTATAGTTATACCAGTTATCGGAATTCGGAATATTATTATAGAAACTAGGTAGGAACTACGTCGAAGAAATAAAACATGTATTATGAAAGCGCATTTGTTCAAACACGTTTCTTTAGCGCCCTACATTGTAATTTTTTTTTTTTTTTTTATACTACTTGAGTGGCAAACAAGCATACGGCCCGCCTGATGTTAAGCAGTATCCGTAGCCTATAGACGCTTGCATTACCAGAGGTATCACTTGCGTGTTGCCAACCCATTTTTTAATTTAAATTAAACAAGAATGGAGGCAAACAATTTTGTCCGCCCGCGCGCCGTAAGTAGGGTTAGTATGTAAAATGAAAAACTTCTAACATAAAGATAGCCAGACATGAACCTTTCTAGGAGAATAGTTCTTTTTCACTAACTAAATTTTGAATTGCTAACCATTTTCAATGTCTTATCGAGAGGTTAGTGACCAATATAGGGTCATACCATAACGTCTTTTAGGGATTTAGCTTTTGATCAAAATTTGAAATTCGTAAGATGTCAACTTTATTACCTAGCAAAACATATTAAAGGTCGAAATTCAAATAAAGATCAAAAATAAATCGCTATAAACGTCATGAGCCTGTCACAATAAATTATCAATAAAACATTTAACAAGTATTTCTGTCTCAGTTATGTCCATTTGTTGCGGTATTAATAATAATTGTATAATCAATCTGCGGATTGATTATAAACTTTGTCTTATACAATACATGTTGTTATTTATTTATTAATGTAGTTAAACACTGATTGCATTGTCAGTGTTCACTCAGCAAAACAATATTTTATACAGTAAGGCATATTATGAGACAACCGACCTTAGTGCATAAAATGAGGAATCTTTTATTATATAAGGCTTTACCGTAACATCTATATTGTCAATCTTACTATAAACTTGAGACAAATAATGCAGGACCAATTTAATTTTAAGTGTAAAAAAAAGATAATGTTTAGATAGATTGTTGCTGACCGTACGCAAGTGCTAAGATTGTAAAATAGCATGTTTTATTTTTTTATTAGGCCTTATAATATGCCTTACATTGTGCCCGTTCAGCTTTAAAAAAATTATAATATAATTGGCAAGGTTGAAGTAAAAATATATTTAGATCTACAAATCGAAATCAGGTAAGAAAGGTGTAAGTTGTATATTTGGAAATTTTGATCCCTAGGTATGTAAATATATCTCATTTTTTAAACTACTAAGAAGGCACAAACATGGTAGCCTGATGGTAAGTGCATTCCAGCGTTACCATTACTTTCAGAGTCATTTTTCAATTTTGATTATATGTACTATGCAAGCAAAACCACGTGCCAATCATGGTCACCGTACACTAGCACGTAAAACACAGCCCAATTAGATTGTACAACGAACTGTAATATTTGTTCGAACCGAATGTAACCGAGTACATTATATTGTAAGTGTAATATGCATGTCAATTGAACTGATAAAGTGTAAGGTCGATATGGCCGCGGCGCCGCGGCAGCGCATGTTGTAGACGGGTTAGTTGGCATCGGCTAGGGTCGCAAACCATTGAAAAACTGTTTCAAAGTCAAAATCCAACTCAGTTAGATCAAACTACTTATCTGTTTTCTGTTGTAAATTGTACCCTATGTCCTTCACCAGGATAACATACTTATATATTCTTGCCTAATTTCATTAAGATCCGTTTAGCATTTTAGTCGTGAGAAGGTCACAAACAAAGAGAGTACCTTTCGCATTTTAAATATTAGTTGGTAAGGCGATGGCAATGGATGGACAGGTACTTATGAATAAAAAGCATTTTTTTCCTCTAACCAATTCACTGACGAGAAACATGAAAATTGGCAAAAACCTCTGGTCACTCGTTTGGTTTTTAAAAAGACTTTTGCATTTTCAATATTAGGAGAAATTCTGAGAGAACAACTTGAAATTGGCTGCAATAAAACCATCTGGTGAGTAATTCGCCAATTCTGCTGTGGCTTGGCCAGAAGCGCTTCAGTAACCTTCAGTTCACATAATACCCGTATTAAAAATATGGCTTATTCACGTGACTAGGTCCGAATAAAATCAACTTTATTATAAAACCACAAGGTTGATTTCAAATCGACTTATTTGGTATTGTAAATGTTTAGGCAAGTGTGCCAAATGTGGTGCATTGTGGGCTGTCCAATGAAGTGCAGCAGCATTTCATTTCTAACGAAAACATTGTTACGCTTTAGTAAACATGTAGCCTAAGTCGCTATTATTACATTAGGCTATAGTGCGTGTGATGCGGCTGTGCGGCCCAACCTTTATTAACGCGACCATTATTTGCATTTCATCCGAAATTGTGACCTTATTGTGCTAGTTTGGAGAATTATATAGAAGCCGCTTATCGCCAGGTGCACTCGCTGTTCGGTAAACGACCAGCGCGTTAAGCTACCAAGGGCGCGGTGACCTTATAGATAGGTGACCACATAGTGGTATTTCATCTAAGCATCTCCGTGCTTGTTAGCAGTTTGGAGGTGACCTCCAAATTGCTAACAAGCAGTCGTTAGATCACGACAGAGACCTAAATAATGGTGATCTAAATAACTCTGTCACCAGGTTGGGCCACTGACCAAACTATAAGAAGGTAAACTATGACGTCAACAGGATAAAACTAACAATTATAGTTACACGAAGGCCATCACGTATGTATGCATTCGTTCCAACAGTCATGTGTCTCCGTAATCTAAGGCCAGCCGTCATAGCCTCATAAGCTTCCGGTCTCAATATATCTCTCTTCCGATTAACCTTTATTATTTTTGCAATAATGTAAACTTGTTTATAGATTTGTATCGATTATTGTAGTTGTGAATATTTTTATACGATGTTTTACATGACCTGTTCCGTTTTGACCATAACTGTACCTACCAGAGTACGCCCGAGAAATACGCCCTCCGCCATATAAAGGCGCTCGGAAAGCCCGAAACCAAGTTTTAATCTCTGCGTGCCCATGGCCCTCTGGATTTACATACGATATCAATTTAAATTTTAAACAATGAATACCTTAACGCTGATTGCAGTTGACTTCTAACCCATTTCAATTTAAAATTGTCAATCGTTTTAACGTGACTGAGTAACAAACATCTGAACATCACAAACTTTTTTAAAATTATTAGGTACCAAGGATAGAATCTATACTAAATCATTTGACCGAGCTAATCTCAGTAATTACTAGTTGGATGTTAAAAATTCTTGTTGCATTTGATAGTCCAATTTATGAGGAAGGTACGCAACGAACGACCCAATAGAAGCATGACAGTAACAATAAAAGTGACACGGGATGAAATTATAATTTAACACTGAGGAACCTGCGAAAAACAATTCTAGGTACTAAATTATTCAATGCGAAAGTTTGGATGGAGGGATATATGTTTGGATGTTTGTTAATCAATCACGCTAAAACGGATCTGGATGAAATTTGGCACAGAGATAGATAATAGTCTGGAATAGCAAGATTTTTTCCTTCGTAAAAATCTGTTGGGATCGGGATGAATACACATGAGTCGGCAGTAGGCGGCCGACGACGACGTCTGGTATCAGTCGTGAGCCTTCCGTTTTAGGTTTTTCGACTTGTTGAATTTTTTCGCCAAAATGGACAACAAACCGCAATTTGTGTCTACTTTTATAGAAAGTTTTCCATATTTATGGAAGATGAAAGGTTGTTATCACAATAAACGAGTAAAAGATTATACGAATACGAGTATAAAAAAAATGCAAGACGTAGATAACTACGTCTTGCATTTTTTTTATACTACCAAGGTGGCAAACAAGCATACGGCCCGCCCGATGGTAAGCAGTAGATAACCGTAGCCTATAGACGTTTGCAACACCAGGGGTGTCACTCACGCTTTGCCGACCCTTTAAAAAACTTTTAACTCCTTTCTTGAAGAACCCCATGCTATAGTCTCTTGGGAAAACCTCGGCAGGGAGCTCATTCCACAACCTTATCGTACGTGGTAAGAAATTCCTCTTTGTTCATTGTCTTAGTTTGATTTTCTAAAAAAATATACGTGGGTACTAAGTACGATAGGATAAATACCTACCGAGTTTTATTGATAGAAAAAAAAACTGGTTTTAATACAACCTGCATCGAACGGTACCAGAAAGCTAAAATGCGATATCAAGTTATTTTAAAATTGTTATTGAATTTTTACTTAGTATCGAATGAAATCTATCTACCTTTTTTACTAATAAAGCAGTTACCGTAGCCTAGGCTACGGACGCTTGCAATACGTAGGATATTAATGGCGTGTTACCAATACATAAATTTATTAAACCAGGGTTTGGTGATGGGATCTCTCTGGACTAGGTACTAAACATTTCCTTACAAATCGACTTTATACAAAAAATATTATAAAGTAGTAGTAATACTTAAACTAATAATATAAAGGGGAAAGATTTGTATTTTTGTAACGAATAAACTCAAAAACTACCTACTCAAACGGTTTTATAAATTCTTTTATTATCAGAAAGCTACATTATCAGCGGGTAAAATAGGCTATATTTTATTGAAAAAAAAAAGCCTAGCCAAAGCCAGGACGAGCCACTAGTGACAAATAGATTTGAATAAAAACTTTTTATTTAATCCATTTTGACAGTAATAATACTGGTCATTTGCTGTCAATTAACTTTAACCGCCAAGAACCGCTATTAATTTTAAAATGCAAACTTAATGAAGCAGCAAAAGACCATAATATCACTTTTTACGTAATAACATTATGATGACTTGTGAACGATTGCGGCCTGACCAGTGCCGGCGGGCGATCTTACGGTGGAAATCTGCCGACTCCCAACTGATAGTGTGTAGTCGCAGAAGTGGTAGCAGGGCATTACCGGCAGGCAAAAATCTCTTTAGTGTGTGGGAGCTACTGGCCTAGGAAGGCAGGCCGCCCTATATGAACAGAGACTGCAGGCTACCGGATAGTGAGGAACCCTTAAGATTCAAGCTCATCACGCCATCTTTTTAAAGTATATGTGCTATATTGCGCAAATGTTCTATAAAAATATATATGCTACTAGCATTTATATATTTTTATAGAACATTTGCGCAATACACAAAAGAATCCAATTTCTAAACAATCGATTTATTAACCCGTCAGGCGTTACTTATTTTGTATTCACTACAGAGGGTTATACTTCAAAGTGCAGGAATACTCAGCGGTTATACCAAGATCATAGAATATATAAACAATATATAATATATTATATAAACGAACTAAATTTAGATTCTAGTGTTCTTGTTCGCAGATAATAGCCACTGACGACATACAATAATATATGGATTACTAGCTGTTTGCCCACAGCTCCACCCGTTAAATAAATAGGTACAAAACCGTACATTTTTTCGGGGTACAAAAGAAGCCTATGTGCTATTCCATAGGCTACTAGACTATAATCTATGTCTGTGTCTGATTTTATCCAGATCCATTCAGCCGTTCGTGGCGTAATTCAGTAAGAAACATCCATCCACCTTCATATTGATAATAGTAGTAAGATTGAAAAGTAAATATATTTTGTAAATAATTCGAGATATTGCAAGTGTATGCGCAAACACAGGTGCATTCTTTATTCCTTTACTCTTAGGATTCTATAGCGACTGACAGCAATCCGAGACTATTAGAGAGAGATCAGGCAGGCGTAGGATTTACTGAGCAAGGAGGTGTAAACATCGCCCATTGCCTGCCTAAAAAAACCTAGTTTCAAATTTTGATTCGACCCGGGACTTTATGGTAAGCAGTAGCATTCAACAACCGCTAGACCAGCGAAGCAATAACAGCAATATATGGTTTTTGGGAACATATTTTGTAAATTAATTAACATTATTTATTAAATGAATCATACAAAATAATATATGTACATTATACAAGGAAATGGACACTGCGCAATTACGGTAGTAGTTACCTACTCTTTGCCAATAATATTGAGCAATAAATAAGTACAAACTGAGTAAATTGTACACAAGATGCCACCGGTCTCGGAAGAAACATTAAAAGTATAAACAGACGATCGAACTTGGTTCGGGCCGAACCACAAACACGGTGCAGCGCATTTCATTATAATATATATTATAATGATATTAATAATAATAATGTCCGGCGGACCGTGCACCACACGAGCGAATATGGTTCGGAGCGCACCATGTTCGTGGTTCGACCCGAACCAAGTTCGATCGTCTGTTTATACTTTAAGCCGAGTATCGACATTGCAAGATTGCCTCGCGAGGCTGCTCACCTGGCTCGCATTGAGCAGGCAGACGCTAGGCAAATTAAAAAGAATACAAACGTTAACCTGGTGTTGTTTACAAATTGGGGTTATTGGCTCGCGAGGCAAACGCGTTTCCACATCATGAGGCTGCTTCGCGAGCAATGTGGCGCGATACCCGCCTCTGCATTAGGTACTTTGAGTGCAAGTGTGGGCGGTCACCTTGCCTCTAACACTGCGCGGATTGTTGTGGGTTCGATTTCCACATGGATCAAATATTTGATAGATCCATAGACAGTTGTTCGGTTAGGTGTGGTTGTTGGTGGGGTACTTTGGACAGCTTTTCTGCCTTTTCCCCGACAGGGTAGGCAGACGTGTAGGTACCACATTCACGTTACCAACTACATTACTTAAGTTCTATCTTTACAAAGTTCACAGTGCATGTACCACATGTAGGCCACAATGAAGACAAGTGCACAATAAATTAAGAATACGGTTTTCAAGCTCTGCAAACGCATTAAATCTATATGTATATAAAAAATTATATGCTGTTCGTATGTCTCGCTTAAACTTGAGAACGGCTAGACTGACTTGGCAAATTTTGGTTTTGAATTATTTGTGGGAAAGTCCAGGGAAGGTTTAAAAGGTGAGTAAATATGAAAAAAAAATTTGGAATATAAAAAAAATAAAAATTTCACTTTCCCTTAGAAACTATTCCTACCTATCAAACATTCTGCAATTAGTCCATAATAAAATGTAATATATGAAGCTCATGTTCATCGCGCAACACATAATCAAACATAGCATTACTCATAGTATGTATTTATTCAATATTTGCAGTAACGTTCCACTTCTGTGTACCAATCGTTAATATTTAAGCATAACAGCTCCATTATTTAATTTATTTTATTACCGTGTGTAGTATACAATACACATCTATGTTATGTGGTTTACGTTCAAAACTTGGCAATTTTACAATTTTAATAAATCTTTACAAATAAATAAAATTGAAATGTTTGTTTGTAATGTCAAAATAACAGCTTTAACGAAATGCGTAAGGGTATACTATAACAAAAACATTTTTATTTGTTTTTGTCTTTCTGTCTGCCCACTTGTTTGTTCCAGCTAATCTCCAAAACGGCTGGCAGATAACTGATTCAATACCTTAGGAGTAAGGTTACTTCGATTTTAGTAACATAAATATGGTTCCGCACAAAAAAACTAAGCTCATAAAATTGTGGACAACTATGTAAGCAATATGTTTTTTGGTGTACAATAAAGAGTTATCTATCTATCTATCTATCTATCCGATTCGAATACAGAAGGTCTTTGTTATGAGGCAATTATGATCAATCTACGGGTGAAACCGTAGGGAACGGCTAATGCATAATAAAATCTGTTAATTATGAACAAATATTGAGGTCACATACAAGAGTTCTACTATACTCCCTATCCCTTACATTGTTGCTCTAAATGAGGCTAAAGCCGAAGTACGAACTGTAAATTCCGGAATTTACAGTTCGTACGCGTAATATAAAAATATATCGTGCTTATTACACAAAAAAATGTCCTGGCTGGGGACACTACTCGGAAGAAACATTTATGGATCACCTAGTTTTATCTTGTGTGGGAATCAAATTTACAAAACTCGGCGGGGCTACACATGCAGTCAAACCTTCACAACGAATCGTCATTATAATTCTGACTTGACACGTCATTGGCCAAATCACATGATCGTTTATAGTTGAAGGCCATAAAAAAGGAGACTCAAATGTTTCTGGTAAACTTCGTGACTTGAAGATGTTAGCATCATAAAGTCTACAAGTGCAAATTAAACGCTAAAGATTGGCACTACGTCTACGACAAATAGAAAATGTATAAAACTATGTAGAAATGTAAAATAGCACGTAGGTATATATGCAAAGCTAGGGGAAGGCGACCACGAACGAGTAATTTTGTATTTTTTGATCGCAGTCAGATGCCACTTCCATTATTTCCAGGGGAAAGTTTAATTTAAAAAAAATTGTGCCCACAGAAGTGAAAACACTAGGCAAAACAGTTGTTATAAATATATCTTTTTTTTATTTATCCGGACGCGTTCGCGGTCTGCTATATGTACATGCATATATCGCACTTTGCTTTAATAACGTGCAGTCGAAAATATATTCTTCGGATATGTCAAGCTGCGTCTCGTAACGGTGTCGCGAATCCAGAGATGCGTAACAGACCTAACAGAACCAACCTACAGAACCAACCATGCAGTCAAAATACCAGAGAGAAAACTTTCTCCAACATGCGTGGGTCACTTAATATTTTAAGTTGTTAAGTTGCATAATATACACTTACATAACTTATGTAATGAAATAATGTCTCTTTTTCTTTAGGTGATCAATTTAAACCAGTCATTTTTCACATAGATACAGCGACCTAGAGATGACTTATCATGTGTATATCAATCATTTTATCTTTCACAGAAGCCACAGATAGCTTGGTGCTATTTTACTTGAAGATAGCTAGATGAATAAAGTTATCTTAACATTCAAACGGGTCTTTATCAATGGCACGTGAGTCGTGACTCTTGAATTGAACACTAAACAAACACCTTAGTTATGTTCGAGTGGGCAACTACATGATTGAATTAAATTGCTTACATCAATCTATAGGGCACAGTATAGGTAGCTGTACGTACATTTGTGTTCCCGGCTATCCCGATATTCGGATGCATCTAACATTGTGCGTAGATTGATTTTTTTTTAAATAAAATATAGCCTATGTATTATTCTAGCTAACACTATAAAGTTTCAAGGAGACAAACATTCATCCACCAAGTAAGTAGGTAGGATTTTATGCACTCCCTTGTCGTATAGACAGCATTTGAGTAGCGCTCGTATTCTTTATGACAGCAGACCGTAAATAGGGATCTTCACATTCGAGGTGATATAAGACAACCTTTGGAATCTTTTGGAGGGTCAAATGTGTATAAACTAATGAATCTTACTAAACGTACCTACCAGTAAATTGCGGTTTTATAGATAGAAGGTTAGATTGCCAATTAAATTAAACTTTTCATAAAGGTATTGCCTTTATGAAAAGTTAAGTAGACCAAAATAACAATTATGTTTAAAAATGGTTCACAAACTGATAACGGTGACAGACTGATACATGAAGATTAATTACAGTAACAAAATAATACTACAGCATACACTAAGGTAAAAATTAACGTTAAATCGTAAATTGGTGCCGGTCTGAGCAAGCTTCAATTGGATGCGGATGACTGAGTTTTTGGTGGGACGAATTACGCAGCGTACGAAGACGACTCAGCGTAATGAGTGTGAAAAAATGCTCTTCCGATTATAGGCCTGGACGGTGTCTGGGCAGTAGGTAATTTGTTTTGTTATTGTTGTAAAAGAAAAAATGGAATTAATCATACATGAAAAGCTAGAAGAAATTAAGAATAAATGGGAAGAGATGAGAACTGGAGCTACAGCAACATTTTTGGTTTATGATAATTGTGGCGAAAATGGTGTGCTAGACATAGATGGATAGGTACCTACAATATTTGATTTATAAGTAGGTAATGGTCAGCAACCACAACGGGCTGTGTTATCATTGGTAATGGTAGACCGGAAAATTTTATACCTAGGTTGAACAATGTTTCAAGGACGTCATTCCTATGTATCTATGTTTTCCAGGAAAATAATAAGCAAAATAGACATTAAGAATAGTTCACTATTATAAAAAGAGACAACTAAACAAATTTGAATTGTCAGTACAAATAAATGAAGTGCGTAAAATATGTAGCTACGGACGTTGATACTCCCCAGATATCAGACTCAGACAAATGATAAGAAAACTCTTAAAAAGATCATTAACACAAACAATGAGCGGCGTAGGCGCTGCCCCGATAAAGATTTATCTCACTAACGATATATACCTAGTGACTTATGTTGGAAATAAAATTCTCGAACTCGATCTCGTATAGGTACATTATAAGAATAAATAAAACAGATCTTTTGTAAAGAGATCTGATCATAATGTTGTGTTAGCTACTAAACTTGATTACCATAATAATTAACCTTCATAATTCATAAGACAATAGCGTAATAAAACGAGATTTTATAAACAATTCCGATTCATTACAAATAAGAGTGACATTAACATAAAATAAGAATGTATCATTAACAATAAAATCAAGTTTAATATGCAAACCAATTTTGACCAGATAAGTAAATGCACAAACACTTTAAAACTGATAACAAGAAACTACAACTTAATTGCAAAACTTATTAGATATAACAAATCGCGTTTACTTCACTAATTAGTAAATTAAAAACAAAGCAGAAACGCACAGAAAAATAATGTTCGATTCAACTCATCAAGTATTGTAAACTCGTGTAACGTACGTAAGACTCGACCAAGGCGGCTGCTATCGCTCAGTACGTTACATTCAATGCGAATAAACTTAAATGTTTGTAAGTTGTTTACACAGCCGAAATGAACCTTATTCTTTAACTTATTAGGTTTAGTTATGATTGTTATTAAATAATATAAGGTAGACGCACCAGTTATCGTGTTATTAGAGTCGTAGTCCTCGCACGGTCACACGTTTGGCGCGACGAACGCGCGGCAACTAACTGACGTTTTGGTCTGATATTGCCATGTTGGTGCCCCCGAACATGTGACCGTGCTAACTTCGTGATGTGATCGTTAAATTATTCCCTAACTTTATTTTTTCTTGTCGGGTCATTAGTTTCTTCATTTAGTTTTGAACGAAATTGATCGTTAAATTTTTAAATGATTTCGTTTAAAAGACATTTGCGTATGCGCATGTTAAGTGTTTAGTAAATTTAACACGTTTAAGTAGGTACAAGTTGTTACATCTATTAACAAATTGATGGAAGAATAGGGTCTTTAGCTAGTTCCAGCTGCATAATAAATAACTCAACCTTTACATAATAGATAAGTGGGTACCTTGCTAATAACAATTAGATTAGGTCAGATCCTCAAGGACAAACATCACAATAAGAGTTAGTAATGTATCTATACTTTACGAATAAATTAAATTGTAACCGACACAATGACGAAATCCAGAGAAGCAGCAGGTTTAATTATATACTCACTAAATGTACTTAGGTAAATTAAATTTAAAACAAAATACTTACATGATAGACTTACGTTGATATTTCTCAATAAAAATTCAGGCAATGTCTCACCGAGTCGATGTTGTATTCACATCAGCTGATGATAAGGAAGATGAGAGCTATCTCGTGATCGCGCCGTGCGGTTGGCAGCACTGCGCACTCCTGCGCAGCCTCCGCGGCCTCGCGGCTCATCATTACGTTATTCAATGCTGCGGTTAAACTATGACGTAGGTATCACATACTTAGTATATATATATATTAGGAGTGTGTTATCATAGGATTTAAATTTGGATAAACTTTCGTATAAAGAATCTTCTATGCCTTTCAGGTACAGGAATCGCAAGGGAAGACACACGTCTATTTGAACTACATAGGTGCGTTATTGCACTATAGGTAATAATCTAAACTAATATTTTTAAAGGATTTAAATTTTTTGTTTGTTTGTTAGGATTTAACTCAAAAACTACTCAACCGATTTTATAAAATATTTCACAATTAGAAAGCTACATTATCAGCGGGTAACAAAGGCTATATTATATATTTTTTTAAATACGGGCTCCCTACGAAAAAAACTTAATAAATATTCATCCGTGCGAAACCGGGACGTACCGCTAGAAAATTATAAAACTAACTAATCAGCTGTGCTTCTACTAAATAGACACTAAAAGCAGATTGATCATAAAGTAGGTATACTTATATATAATGTCTCCCACTCCTGGGCACGGGTCTCCTTTCCTCTTCCAAGAGCAGCGAGGGTTTAGACCACTCACGATGTTCCAATGCCTGTTGGTAATTCAAACGTGTATTTAGAAGACATGTGGGTTTCCTCACGGTGTTTTATTTTACTGTTAGCAGCACCACTATGTACGTCGGCGTAGTGAAATCCAGGTGTGTTGTGGTGATGCCAGCTGGGATGGAACTTACTTCCTCACTTAGCTACCACCGCTGTAGATAAGCTTACCGTCCTGAAATCTAATCACTTTGAAATTGAACTTGAAGAATTGACTGTGATTAATCTCAGACAATTCTTTACTGATCGAAAGCTTATAGGTATCTGGCCTGTTAGTCTAGTGGTTAGTGACCTTGACTGCTAAACCGCAGGTCGTGGGTTCGATTCCCACACACGATAAAACTTTGTGCGATTCATAAATGATTGATATGATATGATTCCGAGTCTGAGTGTGATTTGTGTCCGTGAAATGTATGTTTGTATATTCTCCCGCGATAAAGGACTAGTTGCCTAGTGCGGCAGATGTTTTAAATAGGATTTTTCTTTGTAAAAGGCTAGTATATCAAGAAGTCGCGAGCAGAGACAGATCTGCAACAGAAACAAGAGCCTTTAAATAAAAACATTATATGTAGATAAGTTTTTAATCGACTTTAAAAAAGAGGAGGTATATAAGCACAACTCCCGCAAAGGGAACAAGCCGTATGTTGCGTGGGATTTTACGAACATACAATTCATGGACACAAATACACCAAAACTCGGGATAGCTATCTGTGGGTCACTATTCCGTACCATGTACCTACGTACCTTTTATCCAAGGCACGCTGAATTGTTAATATTTTTACAGAGTTACATACAACGTGTGTATTCGTATGGTAATTATAAAAAAACCAATCTATTTAAATATTCAACCTTGAATCTTAAGACTCAGTCACCTTCAATCCGTTGTTTTGCGATTAAACAGAAATGCCTAATTTGCGAAATCTGAGCGACGGCAACGGGGTTTAGTGTTTCAACTAACTGCCGTATACAAAACTGATAAGCATCTCGACCGGACATTGCTCACTCAACAAACACTTTTACAAACTAGGCCTAACACTTAACACGCTTTATAACGATTTAATGGAGACCGAAGAGAAACGTAGAAGAGTGTAGGACGCGGGCACGCATATAATTGGGGCCCAGTAATATTTGGGCCTGCATCCTTTTTAGGACTCCTCAGTAAACAAGGAACCCTTATAGTATAATAACGTAAGCTTACGAAAACTTAAGCCCTCAGCTGGCTTTCTGACTGACTAGGCTGAATAGCCACAATCAGGCCAAGAGAGGTGTATTTAAAAGGCTACGTACGAAGTTCATCATGTGCCTATCCAGGCTGATGATTATAATTTCCGCATGTGCGTCAGGTAGCGCACGGATACTGCTGGACGTGGTGACTGGTGACGTCCAGAAGTATCTACTGCTGCCGATGATCATGCCAACTGTCGCACGCATCCTCGGCCGCAGGCACATCAAGGCATTAGTTACAGTAGGTATTTTACAAACTATCCCTAACATATAACATGCTTTATAGAGGTTTTATAGCGACCAAGAATGAGAAACAGCAGACAGAAGAGTATAGGACGCAGGCTCTCATATCACCGGGCTTACTCCCAAACGTCTGCGAAAACTTAAGCCCTGTGTTGGCTTCTTTCTGGAACTGACTAGGCTGGCTAGAATAGCCAGACCAAGGCCACTCAAAAGGCCAGGTGCAGAAATTATCATCAGGCTATTCACTTGCTTCCAGCAGAGGATACTGCTGATCCTCAGCCGCAGTCAACACTCTAATGGCATTAGTTACAATAGGTACCTATTTTAAAACAACATCATTGTTCACGGACATAAAGCATACCCAGTCTCGGAAAAACATTTATGGATCACACAAAGTTTTGCCCCATGTGAAAATCGAACCACAACACTAGATGCGGTGTTAACAGCAAAGTGACCACCATAACTAACCACTTGACCACTCATGCATCAAATTGTGATGATTGAAATAATATATTTTATAACACAGTAGATTTTTATTTAAAGACAACTAATATAATGAATGAAACATCATTTACAACATAATTAATTTAATTGTGATATAATTTAATTCAATACAAATTTAAAGTGTCCCCCGCCACCCACCTAAGCACCAATGTATCTACTTATACTCCTTCAAGTTTAAGTACAAATAATAAAAATATTAAGCACATCATACGATTCCCAAATATATATTTTTTTATTTGAGAGAACGATGTCTACTTTTCGGGTTTTGCCGGCAAAACTAGTATTACCTGGAATCAGGCATTCCTGTTTTTAATAAAGCGGCAGTACCCTAATAAGTAAACGGATCACACAGTTGTGAATTGGAATGCTATTAATAACTATTGAACGTGAACATCTAGTACCTACCAATAGAAGAATTTAATTAAAGAGAGCATTAAAATGCTTTTTAACCTTTTGAATGTCAATGTCATCTATAAATGACAAGTGAAAGCACTGTATTCTTGTCATGTATAGATGACAAAAATACAGTACAAAATACTATAATTTTTAATTACTATTTCTGTTACTTATACAAATTTGTATAGAGGGCACGTCGATGCTTTTATGCTATTCGAAAAATTTAAGGGCTATCACTACATATCCGGGTCAGGGCTTCAATGAATACTGCTAGTATACATATATGAGCTCATTTATACTTATCCGTGACAAGACACTGTTACAGTGACCCGGAAAACCCTTGATCCGGATATGTGTGGATACCACTTTACATACAATAACAATTATTATAAAATATACTGACGAAAACAAACTGCATTAAAATAGAGATAGGCTTTCAAGTTTTTAAGCTTTTTGTATTAATTAATCGAATGTCAATCCATACATAGACACCTGCATAAACTCATGCCTGTTTCTCAAGAGACATACCTGTTTCTCAAAGGCACGCCTGTTTCTCTGGCAAAGCAGTTCTTCACTACTGTAAATGTTTGCATATTGGATAAATATTTTTATTTGAAAGTCTGTTCGTCAGTTATACATATAATTCATAAATAATACAAAGCCCCATAGAACATTAAATTAAGTAAGTACTTATACTATTCCCACACCGCTCAACCATGGAGTTAGCTTTCAACATATCCGGGTCAACCAATTGAACTAATTACAATAAAACTAGGAAACTATCTATACGAGGTAGAAATGATACAATATTCAAACAATTTGCCTACTTAACCAATGAGATGTGTCATTGCACGTGTCATTATGCAATACATACGATTAAATTTTGTGTACAAACCGTATTTGTGATAAGTGCTATTGACAAAGTTGCGATCGACCACATTTTTGCAGAGCGATTTTAACGCTGCAAATATTCGCGGAGCCCCAAAATGTAGGAAGCGGGCCGTGCTAACGTCTAAAATGGTTACAGATAAACAAATTCAAGCCATTAAATCGTTACTTTTATACCATACAACCAACCAAATGGTTAGCCGCTAATGTATACATTTTGAATTCGTCGAGCGCCAACTTTGTCGAAAGTACATTGTTAAATCATCACTAAACCTAAATAACTGGTAGAAATGTGAATTACTCAATAATCACAATCATACTGTCTTTGGTTACTCAACCTTTTTGTCGGGATGTAGGTATATTACCTATCAGTATACAGAACCTTTTTGTTACAAAGGGCGTATCTCCAAATCTCATACTTTTGCTTGATCGAAAAAACTAAAATATATGTTTTTCATATTTTATATTCTATTCACAATTTCATTCAGACGAAAATATAACCTTCTTTGGAAGACGGTTACGGAAGACATGAGATTTTTTGGTCATTGTGTAACAGTCTGGCCACTTTTTTTCATTAAATACAAATGTACTAATACGTTCTATGACTCCACGAAGCACCACGGCATCACACGGTTTTAGTACATTTGTTGCCACCGCCGCTCGCCACTACCGCTGCCGCGCGAAGTCATGGCCAGGCCGTAAAGTATAAGATTTGGAGTTACGCCCTTTAGTGGAATAAAATAAATAAGTCGTACAACCTGCAAATTGGTTAGCCGCTATCGTACATTTTGAAGTCATATAATATTAATAATATTGCACATTTTAAAGTCGGTTCTCAAAAATAATTTTATAACAATAAACAGTATGCACATCATAACACAACAATTAAAATTAAATAATAAGTACGACTGGATTCAAAATGGTAAAGTCAAATCAGTCAGTAAGGGCAGTTACTATAATCTTTGTTTCCTTGAAAAGAAAATTCCCGCACTAGGGAACAAGCCCTGTGTCGCGAGGAATGTTTGTTCCGAGTTTATGTGTACTTTATATCCGTTAATTGTAATATGTTTGTAAAGTCTCCCGCGACTGACACAGGGCTTGGTGTAGTGTGGGAGTTTTTTTTTAATAAATCCACAATAAAAAATGTATCTCAGATATAACTTGTAGAATACTATAGGGATATCGAATTAGGAATAACCTGCCATGATAGTGATGTTGTCTATACCAATATTGTATAACAAAAATATTTTTTTTTAATTTACACACTCATTTGTTTTTTTGTGAACAAATTAAAAAAATACTGGAACGGTTTTTAAATATTCTTTCACCTATCAAAAGCTATATCTAGCAAGTAACATTTATTATTTTTTAATGAAGGTCCTAATAAATGTGCTTTTAAAGCACGTCCCGGCTTCGCACGGGTGCTCATTTACTTAGTTTTTTTTTTTCATTATAGCCCATATTACTCGCTAATAATGTAGCTTTCTAATAGTAAAAAATGAAATTGGTTGAATAGTTCTTGAGTGAACAATGAACAAAAAATAAAAAATCTAATCTTTCCTCTTTATATTAGTTTATATGAAATAAATTTTAGAATTTTAAATGCATTTACTGATCGACTAAACATTACCACCTTGTATATTATTCTGGTAAAGCAAATAAAATATAACAAAAGGAAATAAATTTAAAAAAAAAATCTTAACACTGGCTGTCTCTGTTCTATTGTCTAAATAGGAATATGTAATATCACACGCACACAACAAAAATGTTAACTTGTGCTTGTAAGTATATGTATATATAACTGATGAAAAATGATGAAATGAAATTCATACTAAACAGTTTATGCTAAAAAGAACTTAAAGTTCCTATTGACCGTCATAACTACTGCGAGGGGAGGAAGCAAATCAAAAGTTTCACCCCATCTAGAAAAGGGGACATATAAGAAGTTTCACCTTGTCTAGAAACAGGGACAATTCAGAAGTTACACCCCGTCTAGGAAGGTGGACATTAAAAGTTTCACCTTGTTTACGAACAGGGACAAATCAGAAGTTTCACCTTGTCTAGAGACAGGGACAAATCAGAAGTTTTACCTTGTCTAGAGACAGGGACAAATCAGAAGTTTTAGCTTGTCTAGGAGAGGAGACAAATCAGAAGTTTCACCTTGTCTAGAGACAGGGACAAATCAGAAGTTTCAGCTTGTCTAGAAGAGGAGACAAATCATAAGTTTCAACCCGTGTAATAAGACGGAGTAAAACTTATGATTCAGAAATCAGAAATTTTAGTTCATCTAAAAGAGGAGACCAGTAGGGAATTTTCCCTGTCTAGTAAGTACAACTCATTAGGTCAAACGTTTTTAAATATAGATAATTATAAAACTGGCCACATCCAGTTTACACAATCATGACGACACCCGAGAGAAAAGTAGGGTGGTCAAAAAGTCCTGATTTGCGCCTTCTAATACCGAAAAGTAAGGTACGACGATGATGACAAGAGACTAATAGAATAAATTAACACAATAACAAACAAAAAGGATTTTTTTCTGTAGAATCATCATAGTAACCGAAATTGCACTTATTTATATGGGTTCACGTCGTTCATCTGAAACAATACATAACACATTATTGATTTTGAGAACAATGGAATTTTGCTACTTAATGCTTTTCTTGCAACTAAGCAAGTTATAATGCTGTCATCAGATTATCGCACCATCCATAGATGCTTGCAGTCAATGGGGCATTACTTGCGTAAAACTTTTAACTATTTTTCAATTATGGGTAACTAACAAAGAAACGAGAGAGGTAGGGCACCATACTAGCGAGCAAGCTCGACTGGGGAAGGACCTCCACCTAACAGTAGACCACAGCCAAATAACTACACACAGCGTTGTAATTGTGTTCCTGTGTGTAATTACAGGTCTCCAGCGCTTATTTAGGTATGCGTTTTGAAAGAAACGTATTCCTATCCCAGGGATACTCCTGTCTTAAAGTCCTAGTGTCAAAAAAAATGGTTTGGCAACACACAAGTGATACAGTAACTGCTTAACATCAGGCGGGCCGTATGCTTGTTTGCCACCCAAGTAGTATAAAAAAAACGGTTTATACTATAAGAATTTTTAATATTGGGCTATTAAATTTAAAGAGTGGTCAGATTTTATTGCCAATTCTTCTTTCTGGAGGCAAATATAGGCTGGCATTTGTTTTTATGACGTTCATAAGTATCATGCATTTGTTTTTTTTTTTTAAAGAAGCACGAGCAACAAGCCCTGAGCCGCGGGGGAATAGAATAGAATTTTATTTGCTAAGAAACACGGGACTTCACAAACATACATTTAACGGACACAAAGTACACCCAGACTTAGGACAACCACATTTATGGATCACACTATTTTTTTTCCAGTGTGGACGTATTTGGTGAATCATTTGTACATATAAATTCCACAAAGTAAAATTCACATTGGTACCACCACCCGGGATCGAACTCACACTCTTGGGTGCAAGTAGGTTACTTTCCCTCACGGCCACCATCGCTCCTGTACATTAACAGAAATAGATAAATCTACTCACCCATAATACTAGGTATTTTCATAGTCCACAGTAGTGTCGAACTGCAGCTCACTGATACTACTTCTGATCCGTCAAATGTATTAGAAGTACTTACTAATTCACCAAACTTCAAAGGTTGGTGGTCTGGAATTAAAAAAAAACATTAGCAATTAAGACAACAGAAAGAAGAGAAGTATTTATTGATTCGAACATACACAGGACAACAGATAGAAGACAAAAAAATGACACATAAATTTACAGGTATAATTAAGATTATACCTCTAAATTGTATTGTATTTCTTGCCAATTCTTCTCTAGGCCCTACCCATGCCAGCGAATTGGCCGTAGGAAAAAATATGCTGACTTTTGTTTATTTTGACGTTCATAAGTATCATGTATTTGATCTAAATGAATAATCATTTATTCATTTAGATCAAATACATGATACTTATGAACGTCAAAATAAACAAAAGTCAGCATATTTTTTCTGAGTTTGAGTTTATTATATTTTATATTGTTACCACTAGTTTATAATTAAGTACTTAGAATTTTACTAACAATAGTTTGTTTACTAATCAAATGAGTCATAGTCACTTTAATAATTATAATAATTATTCTTACTAATATTATGAACGCGAAAGTTTGTAAGAATGTAAGTATGGATGTTTGTTACTCTTTCACGCAAAAACTACTAAACGGATCTGAATGAAATTTGGCACAGAGATAGATTATAGATTATACTTTTTATCGCCATAACCGACATCTACGCGGGCGGAGCCGCGAGCAACAACTAGTTATTATTAGAAGAACACAAAAATTATGGTGTTTATATTATTTATATTACATTCATATGATATAAAGGGTAGGGGCTTATAGCTATGTTATTAGCAGCGTGGATCAAGACATCTGCAAGGTTAAGCAAGCTTGCCGCGGTCAATCCGTAGATGGGTGACCATTTTCTAAAAGCCGAGCTTCGGAAAGCACGTAAGGCCGTTGGTCCTGCGACTGATCTCTCTCTGGTGTGTCGGATTGCCGTCCCATCAGACTATGAGGGTGAAAGTAAAGAAAGTGCATCTTTGTTTGCGCACACACGTGTTCGCTATATTATTATGTCCTCCGCTGTTTGCTAATCTCCTTTAAGATTGGCCGATGTACTATAACCAGTTGATTGATTGTCATAGTACAGGCTCTGCCTAGTTTGGTATTGGATAGCCATGTATGAGTTAGAAATAATTTAATATTATTACAGTTTAAAATTACCTAGATTCCACTTGAGCCCCGTAGTAGTAACCTCCTGGCAAGTTTCTCCAATAGGAACTAAAGAACACCAAACTCTTTTCCTTTTCCTTGACTCTATAGGAATGGTAATGAAATGGTCTCCAGGGCTGAGAAGCCAGGATATAGCATCATCGGTCAATAAGTACAGCTTAACATTCGGGTTTATCAATCTCTTTGTCTTCGCTAAGAACAGTGTTTGAATGTTTCCTAACATGTGGTCTATTCTACCACAACATTGACTCAATACTAAGATTAGGTCCACCTGCAAAAAAAACAATATTAAATATCAACTACAGAAATTAAAACACATACAGGCATGCTAGAGGTAGATATCTATATATATGTACTGATATATGAAGAAGCAGTTTTTTTGTTTGAACGCGCTTATTTATCTTTGGAACACTAGTCAGATTTTAATAATTTTTATTGCATTTGATAGCCCAATTCTTGAGAAAGCTTGGAGGCTGTTTAACATTACGCTAAGACCGAAGGGGAGCATAGGAATAACATTAAACGCGACGGAAAATCCAAATAAAACGCGGGTGAAGACGTTGAGAACAGCTAGTAAATTATTATGGTAATAACATATATATTTTAGTATTCTTATCTAGACAGGAAACAAAATTTAGTATGGAGTAAACAGCGCCAGAGTTTCCTCTAAGCATGGGTTTAGTTTAATAAGCTACGACAATTTAAGGATAAAACTTAATTTAAACAATAGATGAGGCGGTCATAGTTATTAATTAATTAATTAAATAAATAAACTAACCTCTGTTCCTAATGCATGGCTATGAATATTTAATTCTATTAGTGCTTTTGTAAAATCTGTATGATTTTGGTCTGGAGTGCGGAGAACCTAAAAAAACATCAAATAATTAACATTATATAGCATATAAATAAAATGTAAAATGTTAACTTTTTTTGCCAACTTAATTGGTATAAAATAATCACATCTGAGAGCCCTGGTGTAAAAAAAATGGGTTGGCAACACGCAAGTGATACCTCTGGTGTTGCAAGTGTCCATAGGTTACGGTAACTGCTTAACATCTGGCGGGCTGTATGCTTTGCCACCCAAGTAGTATTTAAAAAAACTGTTTTGGGAAAGACCTTCAACAATCATGACTATAGCTGAATACACACAGCGAAATATTTGTGTATCTGTGTGTGAGCATAAACCCCTCAGAGCATATTTCACGTAAAATTATGCTGTTTTTTTCTCCATCTCATATTCTAGAGCTACACATATAACTCTGGTGTTACAAGATGTAGGATTAACAATATGCAAGTAACACCATAGTGTAAAGAAGACTCTTACTCTATATAGTGAAGACACAGCCACAATCTGCCAAAAAGTGATAGTAATCTACAATAGGTAATATTTATTTGTTAATTTGTCTGTGTACCTTTAAATGGAGGGTGCTGACAACTGTAATTCAGTGTATAACACTGGCACAGGTACCAACATAACCAACTATAATTATTTTCGGTGTAGGGTGTGTTGATGAATCAGTCACAATAGATATAAAAATGAAAAGGCTATTGCTGTGTCAATAATTCTAATAAAATTATGGACTTAAAAAGTATTATATCACCTTACAACCTTTCTTTCTGTAATTTTCAAGTGTTTCCTCATTGACAGAGTCAAAGTCTCCAGTTATAAGGTCAGGCAGTTTCATTTTTTTCCTCTCATCTTCTGTCAATTTATTTAAAAATGTTTCCCAATGTCTTGTACCACCATCAACTGTCATTCTAATTAATGCTGAAAACATGATAGTATTATGATGATTATCTAACATTTTTTAAATTATGGCAAACCAGGATACAGCACACGAGGTGGTAAGCAGTTACTGTAGTTTAATAGATGCTTAACTTAAACTATAGATATCACTCCTTGTGGGTCAAACAGTTTTGAAACGAGGGAGTATCCCTGGAATATGAAAATCTTATATATAAAAATGAATCCCTATTTCCCTTTGTCACGGCATCACGCGTGAACGGCTAGACATTCCTAAATGAATGCTAGAAATCTGTAACTTTCTTTTTGAAAAGATAATTCTCTTACAAATTTTGTGTCACAGGGACTTTAGAGACACAAAAACAACAAGTTCATTAATTTAAAGCTCATTGATCATCATATAGTAGTACTGGCTTTCCAGTGACAATATGTAGAAAC
The DNA here is from genome assembly GCA_947095525.1 of Trisateles emortualis. NCBI lineage: Eukaryota > Metazoa > Arthropoda > Insecta > Lepidoptera > Erebidae > Trisateles > Trisateles emortualis. The sequence goes on along the minus strand of OX352735.1, from coordinate 6,867,891 downwards.
AAAAACTATACCATTACGAAAAATAAACTTACCATTATTCCAAATTCTTTTCACAAAAGAGTGGTTTTGGTGAATTGGCCTGTTTAGAATGACTACTCCATATTTTTCTGTTATAACTTGTTCCTTGGTTACTTGTGTCACATCCCATCTCCAAAAATTGGCAGTACATGACGATCCACAGTGATTGTGCTGCATAATAAGTCAATATTTTTATTGAGAAATAATTAAATTTTTATTTATAAATATCTTAAGTCGCAATGTTCATTCACCCTAATCTCGGAGACCACTAAACCAATATCAATTAAATTTCATAAATGAGTCTGGCTTGGTCCTATTGATACTAGTTAGTAGTTGATACTAGATAGTTTTGATGTATATGAATGGCCCTATTTTTTATACCACTCAAGTGAAGAACACATGCGGAAGTTAGTAGGTAGATATGTAAGGAAGCAGTAGTAACTGTTTAATATCAAATTAGAAATGCCTAATGAGTGTTAACATTTGGCATAAAGAGAAAATTCCTTTACAAGGTTTAATCAATTGAATCAAAAAAAGTAAAAAAATGTCTATGAATGATTTTGTTGATTAAACACTGGCCAATAAGTTCCAAATAAGCATACAAATTATCAATTGTTCTGAAAAAGCACTTTGATTTGCTTATATAACACTATTGTTATTTTACTAGCTTCTGCCTACAGCTTCACCTGCTTGTACCATACCACTGTGATTTTTTGGCAAGTTAGTCCAGGTTTTTATTTAGAGTATGAGCTATCTCTGTTCTAAATTTTATCCATCTCCATGTAATAACAAACATAAACACACACACTTTCTTTGAAATTAATGCATCTTTTTCTTTTTCAACTTCTGCTGTTGTTCCCAGGGAATCGAAATTAATATTCGGCCTGATCATTCGGAAATATTATCTAAATTTAAAATTCAAAATCATTATAATTGGATCGAACATTTTAAGAATATATCTAAAACAAAAGGTATTTGGTACAATACCATACAACCTGAGCCGCTGCGTATACCATGGTTCATAGATACTAAATTTAGTCGGATAGATGTTAAATTATTGCTAAGATGTCGATCCGGACACATTCCATCAAACAAATTCGCACATATGATGAAGAAAATTGACTCTCCAAATTGTAATATGTGTGGAGTAGTAGATGATATACAACATGTGTTGATGGAATGCGTCAAGAATCGAAAGGCAAGGGAGACACTAATGAGAACACTGAAAACAAAGCAGTATGATGTCGGAATTGTGCAATCAATTCTGTCAGTACCTACATCGGACACAGCGAAGATGTGTTGTCATCTAATTAATATAAGAGTGTTATTGTTGTTATAACTATTAGAATTTAGAGGATACAATGGGGTTAACATTTCATGTTAAGAAAACAACCCCTAAATTTAAAAAAAAAAAACTTCTGCTGATTTTTGCTTATTAATATTATAAATGTGAAAGTTTGTGAGTATGGATGGATGGATGGATGTTTGATACTCTTTCATGAAAAGCTACTGAATGGATCTGGATGAAATTTGGCACAGAGATAGATTATGGTCTGGAATAACACATAGGCTACAGCGATAACCGACATCCATGCAGGCGGAGCGGCGGGTAACAGCTAGTAGAAAATAATTTAAAATTTAGATTGATAGATTTTTTTTTTCAATAAGTCATCTGTTTTGCTTATGACCACAATTGGATATTTATTGGGTGACTTTATCTTCACATTTATCATGTACGTACAAAAACCTAATCAATGATGATTGATATGGCAATGATTTATGATTTCGGACTTGAACCAGACAAGTGTTATCAATTTAATTGCTTATTTTACATTGATTAAAGATTCTATCTACAAGCGTACATCTACGATCAAATTTCTGATTAAAATTTATCAAAGTATTTAACACATACAAAAACACAGAAGTTTTACTATGTAGCAGAAGTGAAAATTTTAAAATAAATGGTATAAATAATGAACTAATACTAACCCTGTTATCAATATATTCTGCAGTAGTCATGGCAAGGAGAGCTTGATTTATGTACAGAATTTTGTTATGACATGTATTTTTATTTGATTTTAAACTTAATATTACTTATATTATCATTTGGAATAATTATTTAACCTCAAAATTATGCCTACTGTACAAAATTTTGACCAGTGTTATTTGACAATAAAGTGACACTGACAATAGACAGTACACACTGTACACAGCAAGGAGTAAACATAGCTGGAGTTAACATACCTAAACATACAGTGCTCCGACTTTTGAAGTCATCGTTGGTAGCCATATGGCTATCAACAACCCAAACTGCGACCCCTTACGCAGACGTCAGAATGTGTATCTATATCTGTGGTCAGAATCTAATATTATTTTAAATTTAATATGTAATAAGTACTTTTGACCTTTTAATATCAGTCAAAAGTACTTTTAACGAACGTATTTGGTTAAAAATACTTTTGACTGTTTTTTTTAGTTAAAAGTACTATTTACTGGTTAAGAATTTTGCCTGTAACATATATACACATAAGTACCGATTTTGTCAGAATTTTGACTCAGTGACAGAAAATGGTTGGCATGGTTAAAAGTCAAACTGTCTTTTTTCATGTGACATTTCGTTTCAAAGATAAAAGATTTCCAAGATAGAGAATATTTAAAATGAACTTTAAACATCGGCTTTCTCTTTTCACGTGAACGAAATGTCATATGAAAAAAAGAGACAGTTATACTTTTAACCATGTCATTTTTTGTCACTGAGTCAAAGACTCGAACAAAATCAGTATTTATGTGTATATATACTTACAAGTGTCGCTCCTGTCATATCGACAACTTACGTATCGATAAATCTATCGCATAAAAATTAAATGTCCTACATATTGTTTTAGAATATCATATTTATGTAATCTGTATAAAACCAACAATGGCTGGACATTGTAATTCAAATTTAATCGTATAGTAGTGATGCTTGAAACAATATCACAAAAAAATATTGAGAAAACAGATATTTACATTATATTTACACTCTTTGTTTGGTGCACAAAGAATTTAATGTAAGTAGTAAGCAAGGATCTTATATTAATGGATTGAGTACTTCAACAAATATCGATTTCCATAATAAACCATATTCTGATGAAAATAAAGATCAAAATTGTACGCAGAACTATCAGGGAGAAAAACGGTCCACATGAGATAGCCAAACGGAGTGGAATGTGTCCCGTTCTAACAAGCATGCCAGTACAAAATTAGTAGAAAATATTACAATTGGTAGTTACCTGAGATGTTATTTATAAAAAATATTTACGTTCTAATTCTTAGCAGAGGATTTCTTAACATGAAGGTAAATATAGATTTATTATTGTTAAAAATTTATAATCTTATTTCTACTATAAAACAACTTATTTATAATAAGTTTTAAATTATTAGAACTATTTATAAAAATTCATATGGCAACTAATATTTCTGTTTTCAAACAATATGGCCGTACATGTTATCATAGCGAAATCATTTAGGAATCTTAATATTGTGATTTTAGAAAATTATAAATAAAAAGGGTAAAAAAGTGTTGTGTAATAGGATGCAAAAGTGAATCCTTTGCGGGTTGTGGCATTTCCTTTTTGAAGTAAGTAGATAATTCGTTGTAAATCAAAAAATACAACTTTTGTTTACATTAGGGGGACAATACGTTCAACATTTCTCGAATTGCTTGTAGATTTCCAAAATGTGATCGACTATGTCAGCTTTGGATCAATACCGTGCCAGGTAAAATCACGAAGCATTCGGTGGTCTGTCAACGTGTCAATGTTTAATCCATATTATCTTTTGTGATTTTTTATAGATCCATTATAAACGCGAAAGTTTGTAAGTATGGATAGATGGATGTTTGTTACTCTTTCACGTAAAAACTACTGAACGGATCTGGATGAAATTTGGCACAGAGATAGATTATGGTCTGGAATAACGCATAGGCTACTACTACTTTTTACAGTGATAACCGAAATCCACGCGGGTGCAGCCGCAGGCAACAACTAGTAAGAAATAAAAACGATCACAATATTCATTGGTTTTATTACCTTTGTAGCGTCATCTATCAGACTAATAGAATAACGCCACAACAAGCAACTAAGTTCCACATAAAAAACACAGATGTCACTATGCCTAGAAACACACAACCGCAGAACAAATGTTCGAGATGCTGAATCGCGATATGGAAGTTTACACAGATACTCAGTATATATGTTACGGTAAGAGTGAATAATTGAATATTATTAATAATTATCTATTATTATTAATAATTACCGAAAGTCGAGGTTAAACTGATAAATTAATCACATTTGTCAGTTATTATTAATAATTTAACCCCAGTAGTGATAAATGTAATAAGTGGGCCAAGGATTGCGGGGCGGGGCGATGTATGCGACGTGCGAGAGGCGCGGGGGGTTAGGTTAGGTTAGATTAACAAACGTATTCCTATCCCAGGGTTACTTCCATCTTAAAGCCCTGGTGTAAAAAAATGGGTTGGCAACACGCAAGTGATACCTCTGGTAATGCAAGCGTCTATAGGCTACGGATACTGCTTAACATCAGGTGGGCCGTATGCTTGTTTGCCACCCAAGTAGTATAAAAAAAAAAAAAAAAAAAAAAAAAAAAGATTAAATAAATAAAAACCTAACCTAGGTTAGGTTAGGTTAGGTTTTTATTTATTTTATAACTTTTACCAATATGTGTCGTGAATTATTAATAATTCCACTTGACTACAGCTCACATAAGGTTAAAAACCTTTTTTTTTTTTTTTTTTTGTAGAGGGGAAATGCTTTACGCATACCGCCCCGCCCGGGGAAGCGGGGCGGTTATGTCGGACTCTCCGGCCTAAAGATGGTAGGCGGCCGGCATACCGACTAAAACCCCCCTGTGCACCAACACTCGCTTTCACGGGTGGACCACCGGAACCTGATATGACGTCAGTGGTCCACCCAGCGGCTGCCCGCTTTACATGGGCTCCATCCCCAGTGACAGTGTCCGGGCGCACCGGGGACACTGTCCCTCCGCGGAAGGGTGCGGGTGAGACTCTGCTGCCCCAGTCTCCCCGCAACCTCACTATGGCGGCATCAGACGCTCGTAGGCGCGCCGACGCCGCCCAGTTCGCCGTCGGCGGATCGGATCAGCGACGAGACTTTCCTCTCTGATCCGCTCCGCCGCCTCCTTCTGCGAGATGACGTCCTCGCAGAAGGATGCGACCGCCGTCCACTCCCTGTCGCTGGTGACCATGGACCGCGCCACGGCCGGCAGCGACAGGTCTACTCCAATGACTGCGACGAGGTCCCGGCGCTGCCCCGCCCAAGCAGGACACGACTCGAGCGTATGCTGCGCCGAGTCGTCGTCGCAGTCGCAGTGGTGACAGACAGGACTCAGTTCCCTCCTAGCGACCTTGTGCAGGTAATGCCCGAAGCAACCGTGCCCGGACAAAACCTGCACCAGTCGGAAGGAAAGGGTCCCGTACTGCCGCCCTGCCCACTCTAACAAGATCGGCTGGAGCGCCTCCACGGTCCTAAAACCGGCCCGTGGAGCCTCCAGCCGACTTGACCACTGGGCCATGATGGCCCCGCGGGCGGCCTCGCGCCACTCGCGGATTTGTTCGGGCAGAGGGGACCGCTGCTCTGCCCGAACTACAGCCACCCGCCGATACACTTCAGCGAGCACCTCCGCCTCCAAGTCCCACGGGGGGGTTCCGGCCAATGCGCATGCCGCGTCTGTGGACACGGTGCGGTAGCCGCGTATGGCTCTGACCGCCATCACACGCTGCGGCCTCGCCAACAGCCGCTTGCTCTGGGTGGTCAGAGACCCCGCCCACACCGGTGCACCGTAAAGCGCCATTGACCGGACCACCCCCGTGTACAGCCGTCGACAGGTGAGGCTGGGCCCGCCCAAGTTTGGCAAGAGCCGTCCCAAGGCGGACGCAGCTCTCTCTAGTTTCGGCGAGAGGCGACGGAAGTGCTCGTCAAAGAGCCATCGCCCATCCAACACCAGGCCCAGATACTTCATCTGGGACATAAGGTTAAAAACCTAACCTAACCTAGGTTAGGTTAGGTTTTTAGGTTTTTTTTTTTTTTTTTTTTTTTTTTTTTTTTTTTTATTTATTTATTTCCCCCCCGGGGTGTCCCGCCTTGCCGTGGCGGGGGGGCTTAGTAGCCGTGGATCTCACGATCCACGGCGAAGCTAAGAGGACCCAGCGTTGGGGCTACTTTTGGGCTGCAAAGCCTGGCAGTGGCCACTAGGGCGACGGTGTCCATCTGGCACAGACCGCCGATCGGCCAAACTCGTAGACCGACCCGTAGGCGTCGGAGACGAGGGCCGCCACCTCTCAAGGTGGGGGCCGCGAGGAAGAAAACCTCTATAAAAAATTACCCCTAATCCCGTGTTTTGACTGCGGCCAGGGGATGCATGACAGGAGGGTAGCCTGTCGCAAGGGAGTTCCCAGGGGGATACCGGCCGACCTCCCCATGGGTTACAAATTGTAGGCTTGCCCGGGTAAGCGGTTCTCTGCCTGGGTTGACCGTTTATTTCACCGCTACTCGTGGGACTAATATGGAACCAAACCAAACCAAAAAAAAAAAAGACGTTGTTGTGGAGGATGTGGAGGATGCGTTGTTGTGGAGGATGAGGAGAGTCGACCAGGACCTGGTTGACTCTTTACCATGTGGTCAGGGTGTTGAACCCGGTACCTCATCGCAGCTGGAGGAGGGGACACACTCGCCCATCTTTGTGTGTCCGGAGAGCGTGACGTCACCACCGGTGGCGTTAACGCTATTGTCGGAGGAGCAGGTTGCACGCACGCCTAGTTCTGTGTGCCCTCTTGTTGTCTCCTCACGGGCGTCGACACCCGCTGGGAGTCGCAGAAGCTCCATGAGCTTGATTTCAGAGTCCGAAGACTCTACCCTGACGGGTGTGCTGTGTTCTGCCGGTGGGAGACAGCAAGCCCGAAAAAGAAAAAGCCGGTCGCCGGCTTCATGTAGGGGGCGGAAGTCTCGGCTTCTGAGACCTGCGCCAGGTTCTACGGCATTTAATAAACGGGACCAGGTAGCCCGCACCCGTGAGGAGGGAGAGCGTGTCGCGGAGGAGAACGCGGCTCGGCTCCGAGAACTGGCACCAAGCCAAAGCCCCGAATCGGCTGCTGAGTTGTGTCGGTCCGCGGGCGACTCAGTGGCCGTCATCGTTGAGGTGGCTACAAAGAGTACGCACCTCAAGGGCACATTCGTGCGTGCCCTTAAGACGGCTGCTGCGAACCTTCAGACGGCGGTGGAAACACTCGCGTCAAGGTCAGCCTGTGATGAGACAAGGCATCTGCAGGCGGCCAACGAGAAACTAATGGGCGAGGTTGCAGAACTCCGCGCCGAGCTCGGTCGGCTGAAGGCGCAGCTTTTATCGCCGCGTACCAGTCTGGAGCCGACTCGGCAGAGAGAGGAGGATCATCCCCCGTCCTCCCCGACGTTGAGCGACGCGCAGATGAGGCAGGTCATGGTCTCGGTTGGGACCATGATCAGCACACGCTTGGAGAGCATAGAGGCAAGACTGCCTCCAGAGCCGCGTCTCCGACCGCCTCTTGCCGCTGACAGGCGCCCGATTCCGGTGCGTTCCTTCAGCTCTGGCGGTCGCAGCTTTGCCACTGCGGCTTCTACGCCAGTGTCAAACCGTGCTCCCAGTGGGAAAAAGGGGCCTTCCAACATCCCTTCCCAGTCTCAGAGAGACTTCCCACCCCTTCCTCAGCGAGGACCTCAGCGGGCCAATGCATCTACTCCAGGTGCGCCGGTGGGCGGTAATGCGCCCGGTCCCTCTGCGTCCTGTAATGAGGCCTGGCGCATAGCTGGGGATAAAAAGGAGGCCCGCCGCCAAAAAAGAAGGGAGCAGAAAAAGAAGCGCAGAGCTGCCAAAGCTGCCAATAACAACGGGAGGAAGCCTGGGAGCCTTCAGCCACCCAAGTCAGCCGCCGTTGTTATAACGCTATCACCGGAGGCAGCAGAGCGTGGCCTTACATACGCGGCCGTCTTCAAAAAGGCGCGGGAGGGTGTCGGTGTGGCTGATCTAGGCCCCACTGGCGTCAGAACGCGCCTTGCCAGAACGGGGGCTCGAATCCTTGAGTTCCCTGGCACAGAGGGCACCAAGACGGCCGATGTAATTGCGGAAAGGCTGCGCGGGCTGTTCTCAACGGAGGATGGCGTAAAGGTCGCCAGACCCACTAAGTGTGCGGAAATGCGCATCTCGGGTCTGGACGACTCTGTCACCCCCGACGAGGTCCGGGAAGCCATTCAGGCCGTGGCTGGCTGCAGCCCGGACACCATCAAAGTTGGAGCTATCCGTCCCGGTCCCGGAGGTGTTGGAGCTGTGTGGGCGCAGTGCCCCGTTGCCGCGGCCAACACACTGGTTGCTGCGGGAAGGCTCCTCGTAGGTTGGAGTTCTGCTAGGGTGACCTTGCTAGCAGCTCGACCTGCGAGGTGCCATAAGTGCATGGCGGAGGGACACGTGCGTGCCGCCTGCACTAGCACCTTTGACTGCAGCGGACTCTGTTTCCGCTGCGGTAGACCGGGACATAAATCGGCGGATTGTTCTGCCGCGCCCCACTGCCCTGCATGTGCGGCGGCCCAATTGCCTGCAAGCCACGTCATGGGGCGAAAGGGGTGTAATCCACCCCAGGCTTCTAAGCCCAAACCAAGGGGCAGCATTTCGACCCATGCTGTTCCTGTTGCTGTTTCTCGACCGCCGTCGCAGATGGAGGAGGATGACATTGTACCCCCATCCCTATAATGGATCGGGACTGCACCTTCCTCCAGGCGAACCTCAACCATTCGGCCCGTGCGCAGGACCTCTTTCTGCAATCCATAGCCGAGTGGTCGATAGATGTGGCTGTAGCTGCGGAGCCCTATTATGTTCCTCCCCGCCCAAACTGGGCAGGTGATCGGGACGGTTCCGTGGCAATCGTCAGCTCCACGGCGCCGCGTTCCCCACCCTTGTCGGTTAGAGACAAGGGCCCGGGATACGTCGCCGCTGATTGGGGGGGCATATTACTTTTTGGGGTGTACTTCTCCCCCAACCGGAGTCTGGTCGATTTCGAGATCTCTTTGGCATCCCTGGAGGTCTCGATGCGGCGTTTAGCATCAAGCCGCGTCTTGGTACTGGGGGACTTCAACGCGAAGTCCGAGGCGTGGGGGTCCCCCAGGACAGACGCCCGTGGCAAAGCGGTCGAGGAGTGGGCCAACGCGGTGGGCCTCTGTATTCTTAACAGAGGTGCCGCCAACACGTGTGTCCGACAGCGGGGGGGGTCGATTGTGGACCTTACGTTCGCAACCCCCGCTGTCACTGCGCGAGTGAGGAGCTGGTGCGTCCTGGAGGAGGTTGAGACTCTCTCGGATCACCTCTATATCCGAGTAAAGCTCTCCCGGAATCCCCAGGACACCAGCAGGGGTCATGCGGCGGGCAGAATTCCCCAATTTCCGCGGTGGGCTGTGGGTAGGCTAGATAGGGAACTACTGGCGGAGGCGGCCATTGTTCACTCATGGCTGTCCTCATCACCTCCCTCGGAGGGAGTGGATGCCGAGGCTGGTCGCATCCAGGATGCGTTTACGCAAATCTGCGATGCCGCCATGCCTCGAGTCCGACGTCGGCCTCCAAAGAGGGAGGTCTACTGGTGGTCCCAAGATCTGGCAGACCTTCGTGCGGCCTGTATTCGTGCCCGAAGGTCCTATACCCGCAGCCGACGGCGAAACCGCGATGGGGAAGGCCGGCTGTACGAGGCCTATCGCACTGCGGTAGAGGCGTTCAAGATGGCCATCTGCCGCGCCAAGGAGCGCTCCAGGACGGAGATGCTGGAGGGACTGGATCGTGACCCCTGGGGTCGCCCCTACCGCGCAGCGCTGAATAAGCTCCGCGCGCAGGGTCCCCCCCTCACCGAGTCCCTTCAGCCCAGCTTCCTCACGAAAGTGATCGAGGGTCTGTTCCCGCCACAGGCAGAGCACACGCCCCCGGCGATGGTACCTACTAGGGCCGAAGTCCGGGAGGCCGAAGAGGTGCCACCTGTCACGGAGGCGGAATTAGGGGCGGCTGTTCTCAGAGTCCGCTCTAAGAACACCGCCCCCGGGCCGGACGGGATTCCTGCCCGAGTGCTGGCCCGGATCCTCGACCACATGGGGGACCGCCTCAGGGGCCTTTTCGATGCCTGTCTGGCATCTGGAAGGTTCCCTGAGACCTGGAAAGTGGGGAAGCTGGTTCTCCTACCGAAGCCGGGGAGGGCCCCGGACTCGGTCGCGGCCTATAGGCCAATTGTGTTGCTGGACGAGGCGGGGAAGTTGCTGGAGAGGATTCTCGCTGCCCGCATCGTCCGGCACCTAAACGAGGTCGGTCCCGACCTGTCGGACGCCCAGTATGGCTTTCGTGCTGGGCGCTCGACGGTCGACGCTATTATGGCGCTTAGGGCTGCGACCGAGGAAGCCGTAGTAAACGGCGAGGTGCTGTTGGCGGTGTCTTTGGACATCGCCAACGCTTTTAATAGTCTGCCATTCGGCAGCATCAGGGAGGCGCTCCGATTTCATGGAGTACCCGAATACCTGAGGCTGCTAGTGGCAGACTACCTCGAGAGAAGGTGTGTCCTGTACGAGGACCGAGAAGGCGGCGTCGGGCGCAGGACCATTTCAACTGGTGTTCCACAGGGGTCTGTCCTTGGCCCTCTCCTGTGGAACATCGGCTACGACTGGGTCCTGCGCAGTGTTCTTCCCCCCGGGCTGGGCGTAGTCTGCTATGCCGATGACACGCTAATCACAGCTCGGGGTCGTAAGTTCGAAGATGCGGCGCGCTTGGCCACCACAGGGGTTTCACTAGTGGTCGGGCGGATCGGGGTGCTGGGGCTTAGGGTGGCCCTTGAAAAGACGGAGGCCCTTTTATTCCACGGGCCCCGTCGCGGTCCACCTGCTGGCGCTTCGATTACCGTCGGTTCGGTCCTCGTGCAGGTCCAAGCCCAGATGAAATATCTGGGCTTGGTGTTGGATGGGCGATGGCTCTTCGACGAGCACTTCCGTCGCCTCTCGCCGAGGCTGGAAGGTGCTGCGTCCGCCTTGGGACGGCTACTGCCGAACCTGGGCGGGCCCAGTCTCACCTGTCGACGGTTGTACACGGGGGTGGTCCGGTCAATGGCGCTTTACGGCGCACCGGTGTGGGCGGGGTCTTTGACTGCCCAGAGCAGGCGGCTGCTAGCTAGACCGCAGCGTGTAATGGCGGTCAGAGCCATACGCGGTTACCGCACCGTGTCGACGGACGCTGCGTGCGCATTGGCTGGCACCCCCCCGTGGGACTTGGAGGCGGAAGTGCTCGCCGAGGTGTATTGGCGGGTGGCTGAAGTTCGGGCAGAGCAGCGGTCCCCTCTCCCCGAACAAATTCGCGAGTGGCGTGAGGCCGCCCGCAGGGACATCATGGCCCAGTGGTCAGGTCGGCTGGGGGCTCCACAGGCTGGTTTCAGGACAGTGGAGGCCCTCCAACCGATCTTGTCGGAGTGGGCAGGGCGGCAGTACGGGACCCTTTCCTTCCGACTGGTGCAGGTTTTGTCCGGGCATGGTTGCTTCGGGCATTACCTGCACAAGGTCGCTAGGAGGGAACCGAGTCCCGTCTGCCACCACTGCGACTGCGACGATGACTCGGCGCAGCATACGCTCGAGTCATGTCCGGCTTGGGCGGTGCAGCGCCGGGACCTCGTCGCAGTCATCGGTGTAGACCTGTCGCTGCCGGCTGTGGTGCGATCCATGGTCGCCAGCGACAGGGAGTGGATGGCGGTCGCATCCTTCTGCGAGGACGTCATCTCGCAGAAGGAGGCGGCGGAGCGGATCAGGGAGGAAAGTATCCTCGCCGATCCGATCCGTCGCCGGCGAACTGGACGGCGTCAGCGCGCTTACGGGCGCCTGATGCCGCCATAGTGAGGCTGCGGGTGAGAGGTCGGGGCATCGAGCCTCTCACCCGCACCGCACGGCGGAGGGACAGCGTTCCCGGTGCACCCGGACGCTGTCACTGGAGATGAGCTCGCGCAGCGCGGGTAGCCGCTGGGTGGACCACTGATGTCATAGCAGGTTCCGGTGGTCCATCCGTGAAGGCGGGTGTAGGTGCACAGGGGGGTTTTAGTCGGTATGCCGGCCGCCTACCACCTTAAGGCCGGAGAGTCCGACATACCCGCTTCGCTTCCCCGGGCAAGGCGGTATGCGTAAAGCATTTCCCCTCTACAAAAAAAAAAAAAAAAAAGGTTTTTATTTATTTTTTAACTTTTACCAATATGTGTCGTGAATTATTAATAATTACTACTAAAAGTAATAAATTTCGATCGATTATTCACATTTACCAAAACATGTGGTTATTATTAATAATTTTGTAAAAATATTAATAATTTTCAATTAATCAGATTTACCGTAACATATATACAACGCCCAACGACTAACCGTTGGGCCGCGGCTCGCCAGGCACGATCACCTAGCCTGGTCGGAGGATCCTCCCTTTTCGTTGGAGGTGTGTGACAGCTTTCACATCTTGAAAGATATATATTCTAAGCGTCAATATCGTGCTTGCTGCTAACATAAGACACCCATAGGCACATAAATGTACCGTCACGGTTCTTTAATAAAATCCTATATTTATCATTGAAAGTCGGCGTTTTGCTTTACACAGAGATGAACCCAAATTTCAAGACATTTTGTTTTTTTTTCGAATAGACGCACTAAAGAAAGGAACGGTGAGCCCCCCGATAGTCAGAAATAAATTTATCAAAACCCTATTTATTTGAAAACCAAATTTGTTTTACATAGAAATAAACCGAAATTTTAAAACATTCCAGCATTGATCAATCGCATGGACACCCTATAGAAAGAGACACAATCCTCCCTAATTGCGGACCGAAAATCGATAAGCCGTGCGCATTCCACTTGGGTATAAGTTCCTTGGTAGTAAGATACTAGTAAGGTAGATAATAATATATTACTTCAGCCTTTTATATTGAATTTGAAGAAGTATTTTGTTTTCTTTATTCCATACCTACATTTGATACAAAAAAAGTATCGGCCATATTATTAATTTATCTGAATGTGTGGAAAACAAATTTAAATTTCTCTTTTGAAAAGCAGTAGGTAATAAAACAATACCAATAAAATAAAACAACAAAATGATAGTAACATACACAGTATTTATATTTATAAGTACTTATTAATGACTTATTATTGTTTACAGGCTTATGATTCATTGACCACTAAACAAAATCAGTTTATTAAGGCTAACCTTCACTTGGGTCAACGCAGTAGTCTTGCGATCCAAAGTAGTTTAGGATAAGATACTTTTATTTTAATAACTATTCTTGTAAGTGTCTTTTAAAATAAACGTTTCTTTTATCTATTTAACTTTATTGTACACCAAATTAGATACGTAAAAATAAGAGAGAGAACAGTTAATGGGTTTTATTCTTATTAATACATCTATGTTGCAAATTATCCCAAACAATATGCTTCGTCTAAAGTATCAAAATGTTAAGTACTTATTCTTTATTTGATTCATATATGTATATGAACCGTAGGTATATTATTAGGAAATATTAAATTGAGTCACAGTCACATAACTAAAAGTTTTCAGAAACTCATATGTATGTCACATTTGATTTAATTATTAGTCGATAAATTTGTAACTCAATCACATCACTATTAACAAAATCTCAGGTACATAAACTGTCAAGTGCTAAAATTAGATTATAAATATTTAAGATTATTGTAAACAGAACAAGCTGAAAATAAAACGCGCATATTATTTCACGTTCAGATTGTAAACAGTTTTAAACTACTTACATTGTTATATTCATTATCTACTCAAAAGCATAAATACAGAGGTCGATATTTTCCGATGGAAAGATATATTTTGGGTATTTTCCAATAAAACACGCATTCTACTCTTGCAGCCTGAAGCTACAGAAGCCATAGTTCTTATAGTTATACACTAAACAAAGTTTTTCCGAAATTAAACTCAAACTCACGAGAAATAATGCAATTTTGTGAACAAGGTATTGAGATCCGTACGCACACCTACGCTGATTCAAAAGTCGGAACACTGTATGTATAGGTATGTTACCTCTTGCCATATTTCCTCCTTGTTTCGTTTTGTGAAAAGAAAAATCCGATATTTAAAGTTCTTTTAAATCAAGGAGGAAATATGATTGTAGGTAGCATACCTAAACATACAGTGTTGCGACTTTTGAATCAGCGTAGGTATGCAGGTGGCAGGTGATATATTCTTAAGAAAGCTGTGGATGTTAGTTCCAAGGCTAAAGGTTGGAACAAACATGTTAAACATGTACATCAGGAGGCGAGGCTCAGTTTTCAGTTGTGGGTGTTGCAAGGTAAACCAATGGCTGGTGAAGCTTATGAAACAATGCGTGAGACCAGGAAGCGCTTCAAGTCGAAGCTGAAATGGTGTCAGGACAATGAGAATCAAATAAAAATGGACATACTAGCTACACACCATAAGGCTAAAGACTTTAAGAGCTTCTGGAAAAACACCAAGCAATTGGAAGCTGGGGTGCAAGTGCCTTCATGTGTGAGGGTAAGTGTGGCCCGCCCAAATTGCAGATATGTTTCAAGATCACTTTAAGGTAGAACCAACAATACAGCCGCAGCAGCAGGTGCTCAGTACTGAGCATTCAAGTATTCCACTCCTTAGATTTACGGCTAAGGAGGTGGCAAATGTAATAAAAAACATAAAAAGGGGTAAGTCACCAGGGCATGATGACCTCAGTATTGAGCACTTGCAGCATGCAGGGGTCCATCTACCCAGAGTGTTGTCCTTGTTATTTCATTTGTGTATTGGACATCAGTATCTACCGAGGGAGCTTATGAAGACCATTGTTGTACCCATTGTAAAGAACAAGACGGGTGATGTCGCCGACAAGTCCAACTACAGACCAATCTCACTGGCTACGGTAGTAGCGAAGGTGCTGGATGAATTGCTTTATCTTCAACTTAGCAAAACAATACAGTTGCATGAAGCACAATTTGGGTTTAGACCCGGGCTCTCGACGGAAACAGCTATTTTGAGGCTCAAGCATACTGTCCAGTACTATGTTACGAGAAAAACCTCGGTCTATGCTTGTTTCTTGGACTTGTCGAAGGCATTTGACCTGGTCTCGTACAACCTTCTGTGGGATAAGCTTTTAAGGGATACAAACACTTCCAAAGAAATTGTCGGTATGCTTAAATATTGGTATAACCATCAGTCCAACTATGTTAGGTGGGCGGGCTCATGCTCAGAAGAGTATGAGTTGGGGTGCGGTGTAAGACAGGGTGGCCTGACTTCACCGCGGCTCTTCAACTTATACATGAATGGGCTGATTGAGGAGCTGTAATATTAACTGTTAGTAATACCTTAATTGAATTTGAAAGACCCGCAACACTCAGTAACCCAAGGACAGACTGGGAAGGCGTCCGCGAGTATATTGATGGCGCAGTCCAGCTAAAAATAAAACTTAAATCTGTTAAAGACATTGTTACTGCACTGGAGGGCTTCACTACATTGGTGAAAACAGCTTGCTGGAAAAATACTCCTATGCTATCAAAAATCAATTCTACTCGTACTGTTAACTACCCCCTGGAAATCAAACAGAAGATCCTTGAAAAACGTAGGTTGCGCCGGGTGTGGCATCAAAGTGGACACGCTTTGAATAAAACGGCACTTAACAAGGCGATAGTCGAATTACGAGCAATGATCAGGAAAGCTAACCACAACACACTGCAAACGAAACTGGAATCATTAACTGCAACTGCTTCGACCAACTATTCACTGTGGAAATTTGCAAAAGCGTACGACAAACCACAAGAAGCTAAGCCACCTATAAAAATGATTCAAATTCTTGGGCTAGATCAAACAAACAAAAAGCAGATGTATTTGCCAAGCATCTTTCGACTGTGTTTACTCCTAATGTAACACCTTATAACGACTTCGATGCAACTGTTAACTCTACACTAAACGCTGATCTCTGTCCTGAAGAACCTTTAAAATTCGTGACGCCACATGAAATCCAGAAACTAATTAGAAATCTCGATAGTAAAAAAGCCCCAGGCTTTGACCTTATCACGAAGGAGGTTCTAGAAGAATTGCCCAGAAAAGCTATTGTGTTTATGACGATACTATAGAATGCTATGCTAAGGATCAAGTATTTCCCAAGTCTCTGGAAGGTGTCTCAGATGATAATAATGATCTATAAATACGGCAAACCACCTCACGACAAATCATCCTATAGACCAATTAGCTTGTTACCAGTCATATCAAAGTTATATGAAAAAATCCTGCTAAACAGAATAGCGCCAATTCTGCTAGAAAGAAAAATAATCCCAGACCACCAGTTTGGATTCAGGAGGCAGCACGCCACTGTAGAACAGGCCCACAGAGTTTGTGCCACTGTGAGAAAGGCTTTGGAGAATAAAGAATATTGCTCTTCGGCTTTCTTGGATATCCAGCAGGCCTTTGACAAAGTGTGGCACAAAGGCCTGCTGTACAAAGTCAAACAAAATCTACCGCACAGTTTCATTCCCATATTGGAGTCATATCTTTCGAATAGGCTGTTTTATGTAAAAGAAGCTGGGGAATATTCGGACTTCTACCAAATTAAAGCAGGTGTTCCCCAAGGATCAGTCCTAGGACCTACCCTGTACAGTTTATATATAGCTGACTTACCAACTTCATCTGGCGTCACTACAGCAACCTTTGCTGACGAGTGATAAAGACCCGAAGCGCGCTTCAGAACTACTTCAAATTGCCTTGAATAAAGTGGAAACTGGAAAATCAAAGCAAGTGCTGCTAAATCAGTCCAAATAACTTTCACCCTACGTCAAGGTAACTGTCCACCAGTTAAACTTGGAGATAGCAATCTACCGCATAGTGACTGCGTTAAATACCTGGGTTTGCGCATCGATCGTCGCTTGACTTGGAAACAGCACATTAAAGCCAAAAGGGATGAGATATCAATCAGACACAGATATCTCTACTGGATGTTGGCACGCAATTCAAAACTCTCACTAGACAACAAACTTCTTATATATAAGTCTTTATTTAAACCCATCTGGATGTATGGTATTCAACTGTGGGGCTCTGCACGAGACACTAACATTAATATCATACAAAGACTACAAAATACGATCTTAAGGTCAATCACTAATGTACCATGGTGCGTCACCAATGCAGAACTACACCAACACCTGGCAGTCAACACAATTAAGGAAGAGGTCCAAAATGCCTCAGAGAAATATAAAAAAACGCCTAATAAACCATCCCAATTAACTGGCACGCCAGTTATCCATCCAGGACTATACCAACCGGCTCAAAAGACCTAATAGACTAGAGCTAGGACAACGACAGTAGCGCCAGGCTACCAATATATGAGTAGGTGCCTTTGGTGGAAGGAACCCTCTACACGCTAACATTTGAAACATCACATCTGCTTATAGTCTCAGGACTGAATGCCGATATACAGTATAACAAAAAAAAAAAAAAAAAACTTCGAGGGGTACCGCTAAGTAGTCACCAAATTCAAATATCTGGGGCATTGGGTCACCGAGGACCTAGACATAGAGAGAGAGCGTAGGGCGTTAGCGGTAAGGTGCAACATGCTGGCTCGTAGGTTTGCTAGGTGTACAAGACAAGTTAAAATTACACTTTATAAGGCGTATTGTCAGACTTTTTACACCTGCAGCCTATGGGTCAAGTATACGCGCAGATCGCTTGATGCCCTACGCGTTCAATATAACAATACTGCTGGGGCTGTCACGTTATTGCAGCGCATCAGGTATGTTCACAGAGAACACCACAGATGGTTTGGAACTCCATACATAGATATGGGTTCCAGAGTGGCACTTTTCAATATTAGATAATGTTAATTTTAATTCAATTTATATCTATTTCAATTTAATTTCATTTATACCTATCTATTTTATTAACCGACTTCAAAAAGAGGAGGTTATCAATTCGTGTGTATTTTTTTTTTTATGTTTGTTACCGCATAACTCCGTCATTTATGGACCGATTTGAAAAATTTTTTTTTTGTCTGACTGGACATACTTCCAGTTTGGTCCCATTATCATCAAAAGAAAGTTCCGATGATGGGATCCATGAGGAATTGAGGGAACTCCTCAAAAGTTATAAGTAGGCACACATATAGCAATTTCAATATTTTTAACAACTAATCAATCATTTGCATTCAGAAAGTGTAATTTGGTGAAGTAAAACTGATGAAGAAGACCACAGATGGCCATCTGAACTTTTCAATATAATAAGTATTTTACTGATGGCGATTAGATAAGTTTCGGTTATTGTTGCTAAGCAACTATTAATACGAAATAATGACGTGAATGAATTGAGCGCGGATTGCACAGATTAAATATTGCTTTCAATACCTACTTGGCCTGTGTTCAGCCCGACGCTCAGTCGATTTTATTCGATTGTAACAAACAAATATCTGAAAATTTTACAACTTGCCGTACTGAAGTCGGTTTTTTTTTGTTAAAATTATTTTAATACACTATTTAATATTATGCTACTAACATAGTTGTAAGTGCACTAACAAATTATGGATTATTTTTATCTGATTTAAATAAATAATAACAATAGCCAATGAACCAAGAAACAAAGCTCTGTTTATTTTTTCAATAACTCTTGTTACAATAATATAATGTTGAGCCTTGAAAGTAACTAACTTGAAGTACTAGCCATTTTAGCGACTCATTGTAAAAAAGTGGGTTTTATTCAGAAATAAGATCGATAATAGTATAGTAATTTAATTTATTCTTAAACTAGATACATTGCTTAATATATTTATCTGTAAATATACATTAAAAACAATAAGTGAAACCTGGCGCAGAATTCACGGATTGCGTAATTTATCACAAATTTGTTAGGTATAATTTAAGCTATTTTACGTAAAAGCTATAAAACGCAAAACAAAAATATAACCAGTTTCATAAAGAGTACTTCCTTAACTATCTTATGAATATTATAGTTTATGTATGATTTGTAATAAATTTCTGTTTAATTTACAAATTAAAGATAAACGGCGTATTTTTTAGCTGATTTGCATTCCTACTTAAATTGCTGAATTAGAAAATATGTTTCATCGTTCAATCAATAATTCCTATTCAATAAACACGTAAAATTGAAAAGTTTTCAAAACAATGCTTAACTTTTACTACAGTTTATTTTATAATTAATAAAAAATAAATTAAAATACAATCAAAAATATTTTTTTTTAACTTTATTACTTCAGAATAATAATTGTGCCTGCATCAATATATATTTTTTTTGAGCAAAAATTTTTTAAATACTTAAAATTTTTATAATGGTATTGAATATTTTTTTAGTACTTTATAGCGATGTAAACTATCGAATAAAAACATAAAAAAATACATGCATATTCCCTATTATTCAGCCATACATATTTATAATAGAATAGAAAGCTCTTTATTGTACACCATTTACATTTTTATAACAAGGTAAGGAAAAATATAGAAACTCGTGTGTGTGTCTGTGTGTTTGTGCTATTGTGGACTACGTGGTTCAGGAACCGTGTGGTATTCTTCGAAGCATATTTGCAAACAGAGTGACACCTTACACTGTTTGCAAATATACTTCGTGCGGCTTTTTTTACACCAGACACACGATGCATACTTGGATGGCCCAATACCAATAAAATGATTTCCGTCCAAAATTGGACGGACATTTTTTTGGTTTAGACCAACCAAGGATTTCGTGGCCACAATTTGAAGGGGCCGTTCAACAATGGGCGGCTTAAAAATTTTAATTAATGATTCAGCCACTTGGGTCCTGAACCAACGCTGTGTGACGTTAGTGTGTTGTGTCTTGTATATGATGTAGGAGTTTAAAAGTGTGATGTTAAGAAGGCGTCTGAACACTTTCTTGTACCACACCTGGTTTCGAGCTCTTTCGATGGGAAATGCCGATAGAAGTTGATCCTTCTTATCGACACCTCCCATCGCAACGTTGTAGTCCAGGACTATTTGTGGTTTGTATTTATAGTTTCCATATTTTTCCTTACCACCTACGGTGCCCTTGTGGTATGTAGACACCATGGACACAATATTTGAGTCACGCCACATCATAACATGCAAATCTGGACAAAAGCTCTGAACCAACTCACCGTGCCTCATCTCCGCTTTTGAGACCGATTTGATGGCCTCGGGAACAAACTCGCGATTTATTCTCAAAGTCCCAAAACAATCTGTGCCCTGAGACTTCAAATACCGGGCTAAAAGCGGAGAATTATAAAAATTGTCCATGACGATGGTATGACCCCTATTAAATAGGGGTTTTGCAAGGTCATGAACAATTTTCGCCGTGGCATTGGCTGGTATTGGCATACTAGCCTCGTCTGTCTTATCAGTCTTAGTTTCATCTGTCTTGTCAGTCTTAGTCTCGTCAGTCTTAGTCTCATCAGTCTTAGTCTCGTCAGTCTTAGTCTCGTCTGTCTCGTCAGTATTATTAGTCTGTCTTCCGGTATAGACGAAAAAATTCCACAAGTAGCCGGTTGCCGATTCGCACAGTTCATACGATTTAACACCAAGTTTGGCGGCCTTGGTGGCGATTTTTTGTGCGAATGACAACCGTCCTTGCCACTTGAGAAGTGATTCGTCTATAGCGATATTTTGTCCAGGAAGATACAGTGTACTAAATCTATTTTTCAATAAATCTAGCACAGGCTGTATCTTCCTGAGCTTGACTTGGTCTTGTGTCAGTCGAGTCAAGTCAGAGTCTGTCGAGTCACTAAAATGTAACAGTCTTTTCAGTAAAATAAATCTATTGTATGTCATTATGGTCTTAAAGTATTGGAAAGTGAGATGGCCATTATCCTCCCAATAATTTGTTTCTACAGGCATAGGTGCCAATCCCTGCAGAATCAAAATGGCAAGAAAAATGTACATCTCCTCTCTGTCAACATTTTTGTACTGGTTAAGTCTTGAGTGCTTAGTCAGGTGTCTGTCAATCATAAATGCCGCATATTTATTCGTCTGTGTCGTTATTAAATTTAAAAGTTCGTCGTCAAAGAATTTAAAAAAAATGTCTAAAGGTCTTGTCTCGTTGGTCATGTCAAACGTCGGCCCTGATTGTCCTGTGAATGTCTGTCGGGTTGCAGTGAAAGTCTGTCGGTCATAGCTCCAGTCAAACGTCAAGTGGTCAGTTGGCAGTAGCTTTATCATGAGTTGGTCAGAGCTTTTGTCCTCTGCTGTCATGTAGGCTAATGACTCTGTGTCACATTCCTCAAATATATGAGCTGGAGCCAAACGCGCTGCTTGCGTGAGCTCCGGCTGCATGTCGTCCACCTCTTCATCTTCGGACTGTTGTTCGTCGTCGGCTAGCCACATGGTCAAGCTATGGTCACGCTCTTCTGACTCTAAAACAAACATAATAATGTTATATTTTACAATCAATAATTTAAAAAAAAACCGACTTCAGTACGGCAAGTTGCAGAATTTCAAAAACCTTAAAAACGGCTAGATTACATTGTTAAATTATGAAGTTCCGTTGCCTAGCTGCCTTAGCAACCATAATGGAAACTTATTTAATCGCCATCCGTAAAATACTTATTATTGAGAAGTTCAGATGGCCATCTTTGGTCTTCTTCATCAGTTTTACTTCATCATATTATACTTTCTGAATGCAAATGTTTCATGTGTTGTTAAAAATATTGAAATTGTTATATGTGTGCCTATAACTTTTGAGGAGTTCCCTCAATTCCTCATGGATCCCATCATCAGAACTTTCTTTTGATGAAAATGGGACCAAACTGGAAGTATGTCCTCTCAGACAAAAAAAGATTTTTTCAAATCGGTCCATTTTATATTTTACTCTACTTAGCAGTTTAGGTTATATTTAAATTACTCATTAGCTTTGTGGCTAGATTGTAATTCTAATGATGTACTTTTAGTAAATCATTATAAAAAAAAAAAATAAAAAAAAAATCGGTCCATAAATGAGGGAGTACTGCGGTAACAAACATAAAAAAATACACACGAATTGATAACCTCCTCTTTTTGAAGTCGGTTAAAAATGGTAAATCAAGCTATGAGCTACCTATGTTTCTTTTCTAAATAGTTAAAAGAAATGGGTTATAAATGCATACAAACCTTTTCCTTTAATAGCCTTGTTTAAAAGCTTGACCAGTCGTGGCTTTGTGGTGGTTGAGGAAGAGATGGATGGACTGGATGTGATGGGATCATCCGCCACTAGGCAGGCCGTAGTTACATTGCCATATTTATTTTCTAAAAATAAAAATACATTTATTGTAATAGTATATCATCTGTTAAATTGTATGAATATAAAATTATAATCTTACTCAATTGGCCGCATGTCCTGTCTACTTCTAGCTCCATCACAGAGCTACGCAAAGAACTAAAACAATAATTTTGAATTATAAATAAAAATAGCTATAATAATTATATATAGATAAATAATAAAAATTTAACATGTGGTGTTTAGCACAAAAATCATAATTTAGTTACCTTGTTGGTGAGCACCCAGATGGAACTTCTGGCAGTGGAGATGGCATTCTAAAAGATAAATATATAATGAGCAAATATAAATATAGTTTTAGTTGTAAATTAATTGTATTATCTACTATATAAAAATAAGTCGGGTTTTCCTTCCTGACGCTATAACTCCAGAACGCACGAACCGATTTCCACGGTTTTGCATTCGTTGGAAAGGTCTCGGGCTCGGTGAGGTTTATAGCAAAGAAAATTCAGGAAAACATACATAGGCTACTTTTTAAAGCGATAACCGACATCCACGCGGGCGGAGCCGCGGGCAACAGCTAGTATAGTATGTAAATAAAAACTCTAACATAAAGTTAAATATTATTAAAAAGGTTTGACGACCGTATGAAGGTTAACATGATGAACATACAATTAAATAATTAGATATTGATATTTGAATTTCATTTTACCGCAACTGCCATGGCTGTTTCCGAGGCACTGGTGGAGTACTAGGAGTGCCTAGCTCCAGTAAGCACTCTGTCCGCTCTGGGGATTGCTGCTTTCTAAAACAATATGCATTAATTAAACTAAATACGAAGATGCCCTTAGTATAATTTATTAGACATAGATTTACTTACTGTGCTCTCTTACGCGGTGGTGCATCGGGAAGGAGGCTCCGCGAAAGCTGTTTTAGCCGCTTGCGGGCTATCAGCTCCTCCTTCATGGACAGAGCCATCCCTTTTAAGGTTTTTTTAGTGGCTTCTTTTGCCTTTTTTATAAGAGCAATCTCTTCTTCAAAGTTTCTGTAAAAAATTTTTATTAAAATACATATATATATATATATATATTACGTTTTCATAAAAAAAGATACCTTGTGCTTGGACCAGCGACTGCGTAATCTCTCCCCTTTTCCACACCTCTCCCTCTACCTCTTCCTCACCCTCAAATTAAATATAAAAGGCTGAAGTAATATATCTACCTTACTAGTATCTTACTACTTACAAGTTGCATTAAATTCTTTGTGCACCAAACAAAGAGTACCTATAAAAATAATGTAAATGTCTGTTTTCTCAATTTTTTTTGTGATATTGTTTGAAGCATCACTACTAAACCATTAAATTTCAATTACAATATCCAGCCGTTGTTGGTTTTGTACAGATTCAGATGACATAAATATGATATTCGAAAACAATTTGTTGGAGTGTGTTACCAAACCAAAGAAAAAAAAGTCGGTAGAAATGTGGACAAAATATCGGTAGAAAACGGGAGAATTTGTGAGTTGTAAATAAAATAAAAATTAAGCAGTTTTGTACAGATTTATTCATATTGATCATAATCAAATACCAGTCGGTTTTATTGTCATACCAACAAGAACAACAGCAAACATGTTTTTGTTTATAATAAAATCGAAACAACTATCACCATCCATATAGCGTTTGGAGTTTTAAAAGACCTATAATCGCAGAGTGGAAAGTCAGTTTTTTCCCCATGAAATGTTAATTTCTTTATTGCAACTCTTACAAAAGGCCATACTTGCATTTTTACTGCTGGGAGTAATCCAACCGGCAAATTCAGATCCTTTCTCTCAATCCTTTTTATACTTTTGGTCGTATTTTATCTTTTTCCTTTTAACGCCTGTACTCGTTCCTGGTTTATTGTCCGTATTATAATCACAATCACTTGAACTTGACATAAAAATCCTCTACGAAAGATCAATATCAAAGAAAACAGTCTACTTACTCGCGATACTACATTACATACATAGAAAGAATCGTACATCAATCTTAGTTTAAAATATGTGAAACAGGTACTATAAAGTATGGCGCCCACGAGCAACTTTGTCTCTGCAACTTATTTGTCTCATCACATCAAGTCTTTGGGCTAGTATGAAATTGCGCCCACATAGCGACGCGACAGCGAGGAGACTTTTCATACTAATCGTAGAAACCAATTGCAAGAAAAAGATCACAATATTTTATTTATTTCTAATAATTACCACGCATGCATTCCTTCCACTGGGGAAATATATTAAATATCGAAAATGCTTTCTAAATAAACTTTTACAGAACGCACCCATAACAACACCTATGTTGCGTTCTGTAAAAGCTTATTTAAAAAGCATTTTCGATATTTAATATACAATAATATTTATTGTAATAATGATAAAAAGATGGGAGAATGTTATTGCTTTACGGCAGATCGGGAGATGGGTTTGGAAATCAGTAGATCTCCCGTTTAATTGGGAGGTTAGGGAACACTGTTACGACACGATAAATCTATCGCATAAAAATTTAATGTCCAATGGACATTACATTTTTATGCGATAGATTTGTAAGTTGTCGATATGACATGACAGGAGTAGACTTGAGGCGTATTTATTTTCCGTAACAGATAAAATACTATATTAAAAAAAAATAACAGTCTGTCACTGTTACAAGATATCGGAAATACCTGTTACAAAAATATCTGTTACGGAAATACCTGTAACCGAAATATCTGTTATAGAAATACCTGTTACGAAAATACTTGTTACTTAAATACCTGTTATGAAAATACCTGTTACGAAAATACCTGTTATGTAAATACGTGTTTTTTGAAATATAGAAATACTTGTTATTTGAAATACTATGCGTAAGTACCGCGTAACTGTGACCTCGCATTTATTATAAAATAATATCGGTATTTTTACATAACAACATAAAAAACGTTCAAAATGTGTTATATAATCACAATCATCTACAAAAACGGTTTATCCATACTATATTATCATAAATATTCACAACTAACAATATACAAAAAGTGGAAGGTATACTAGGCAGTAGCGTGCGGTCCCTAAAGGCAAAAAGGCACTGCCGACCCTCACCAATTACTGGTATTATAGTAAAAAAATAAATAAATGCATGCAAATAAAAACAATAGTATGTACAATATTTTTTTCAAAAACTTTAAGCTCCTAATTTAAAATATTAGCAAAGAACACGTTCGTTCAGTCCGTATTAGTTGAAGGCAGGCGCTCGTCCGCATTCGCTATCTTGTACCGCGCGCGAGTTAGGCAACGAATAATTCTGCCTACGGTTCATTCATAAATTTACGCATGTGTTGGTTAATTGTTTACATGTGTGATGTCTGTGAACTGTACATCAACACGCCAGGCCATGCGGCAGGAGATCCAATCACAGGAAAATTAAAAAGTCTAGGCCATTATTATAATACGGTTGACAATGATGCAATTTTATTTGTCAGTATTTTATGTATCGAAAATAAGAAATCATTTTTGTCTCTAAGACTCCATATTGATTTATTTCATGTGAAGCGCGCTGTTTGTTTTTTTCGTATATTTTGATAGTTTAACGTAAAATTAAAAAATCTATTTGTTACCAATTTTAATTAGTCTATTTAAGTGTATTTGCAATTATTTTTGTTTGTTTTGGTGAAACATGTTGTTTGACTGTGAGGTTTGTGTTGATAATGTGTGTTTGTTAAAAATTATTAGTGGTAGGTTTTCGCAATTGCCGTTTAATGAAAAGCTTACAATTATAACTAAAGGGAGGTGTGTACCTGAGTTACGAGAATTAATTCAACAAAAAGGCAATGTAACTCGTAAGTTTCATACTAGTAATTACGAAACATATAACTGGCTATGTGGGTGTGTACATACAATTAAATTATTTTGTTTTCCTTGCATTTTGTTTAGTAGTTCAAGTACAGTGTGGAATTATTCGGGATATTCAGATTTACATAATTTTTCTACTGCGGCAAAAAAGCATGACCATACAGAAAAACATCTGGAGGCTTGCTTAAAGTTAAATACATTTGGTAATTTTCGTATTGAGACAAGTATTAACAGCCAGTTGAAGATAGATATAGAAAGGCATAATGCTAAAGTAGATCGCAATAGAAATATTTTTCAAAGACTTATCGATGTTGTTTGCTTTCTGGGAAAACAAGAAATAGCTTTTCGCGGTCACGATGAATCATTATCATCGCTGAATAGAGGTAATTATTTAGAAACAGTAGATTTGTTAGCAAAATATGATGGAGTTTTGGAAACCCATTTACAGAATGCAAGTACCTCATTCACGGGCATGTCGAACAGAACGCAAAATGATTTGATCTCGAGCATTGCCACTGTGATGTTCGATTGCGTTAAAGACGAAATTAAACAATCCGATTTTGTTGCCGTCATGGTAGATGAAACGCCTGATGTTAGCGGTCGAGAACAGTTAGTTCTGATTTTAAGATATTTTCGTGATTCTGAAGTAGTAGATCGTTTTATTAAATATGTAGATGTAAGCGCGGATCGGACCGCTGTAACCTTAAGTTCTATAATTTTGGAAATATTAGAAGATTTAAATTGTCTTTCTAAATTAATTGCACAAACTTATGACGGGGCAGCAGTTTTATCCTCTCAAATTAACGGCGTGCAAGCTTTGGTGAGACAAAAATGTCCGCAAGCTATGTACGTTTGGTGTTCAGCACATGTATTAAATTTAGTTTTATCAAAATCTTTTGAACGAATTAGTGAAACGAAACGCTTTTTTAATATAATAAAAACTATCGCGGCTTTTTTTCACACTAGTACGAAACGAACGGCATATTATAACGACTTTGCCGATATGAAGAAGCTGCCTCGTGTCGCGGAAACAAGGTGGACATATCACTCGCGCACGGTAAATGTAATTAATAACTACTCCACCCACCTCCTAGAATTGTTTGAGACAATGAATGAAAATACACAAGACTGGGATGGTGATACTCTGTCACAAGTCTCTTCATTTTTATATCAAATGAAAGAATTTGAATTTAATTTTTTTTTAAGAATATTCGATATTTTTTCAGAATCCGATATTTTATACGATATTTTGCAGAAAAAAACTTGTGACATCGCGTATTGTGTACAAAAAATTAAACAATTCGAGTCGTTTTTAGAAAATTACAGAGACAAGTTCGAGATCAATTATGATGCGACTGTCCACATTACCGGACCACCTAAAAGAAAGCGCAATGTCGATGATGTAAAAATACATTACCGGCGAATTTTTATTGAAATAATTGATAACGTACTAAGCGAATCAAAAGATCGCTATAAGAATATTAAAAATTTAAAGTTTTTTGAGTTACTTTCTTGTGAGAATTTTAAAAAATATAGTGAACATTTCCCTGAAAACGAGGTCAGAGAGTTCACTAATACCTATCAGGATCAGGCAAATTTTAATTTTGATAGATTGAAAAATGAATTGCGCTGTATTTATAGATCGCCTGAATTTGCGAATTGCAGTATATATAGTATCATTCAAAATATGTATAAAAACAATTTAGATAAAATATTTTCCGAAGTTTTACGCTTAGCCAAGTTTATTGTAACAATCCCAGCAAGCAGCGCATCGACAGAACGTTCATTTTCGTCGTTAAAACGTATCCACACGTATTTAAGAAACACACAAAGCCAACAACGACTCACACATCTTTCCATGATTTCTATAGAAAAAGAATTAATGGTTGAATTAAGACGCAAACCAACTTTTTATAACGATGTTTTAAAAGTATATTTAAAAAAAGATAGGCGCGTAGATTTAATTTATAAATGAGTTAATTCAGTTTATTATATTTTTTACTGATACGAAACCCGTGGTTTACATTACATGGAAATCTTTCTTCTATTTGTATCGTCAGAATACCGTCAGTTCAAGCTTGAAAACCATCTGTCTGGTGAGTTCTTTCTAGAAACTACCAAAGCAACTTTAACTTAGTACTTTTTGTAATAATATAGGCTTGCGTTTATTTTTATTTTACAAATGTGAAAGATTTGTGTTCCACTTTAACGGCCAGAGTTGGAGAGATCCAAACTACACTATGACGTCTTGCAGACATGCTAAAAACATGGTCGCTCAGTGCCGACTGCCGACCCTGTCATAAAACCCTGTGCACGCCACTGATACTAGGATTCGAACCCGGTGCCCTCATATTATGAGACTAGTACTCTACCCATTACGCCATGGCAATTTAAGTAATCCCGTAATGAATTGCCAGACTAAGAAATGATGTACTTTTGAATTTGTAATTACTGTAGACTAGCTTCCACCCGCGGCTTCGCTCACGCGTACAACCCCTCGGGAACAATTTTTTACAGGGATAATAAGTTATTCCAGACTTATAATAATTATCTATCTCTAAGGTAAATGGAATCTAGATCCGTTGAGTAGTTTTTGCGTGAAAGAGGAACAAACATACATTGTTAGAAATGATTAGTAAGTAGTGTATTTTAATTCTATTTTAATAATTAAGCAAATAGGCAAAAACATCTGCAACAAGTACCAGAAACTAGATTTAGATTGGGCTCGTTTTTTGTTTTTTTAGTGGCGCTTACTATGTACCTAGTATTTCTAGTAACAGGTATTTGGAACAGGTATTTTTAAATAACAGTCACTGTTATAACAGGTATCCTATTTTACCAACTCTAGACAGGAGCGACACTTGTAAGTATATAATATAATAAACACATAAATACCGATTTTGTTCGAGTCTTTTACTCAGTGACAAAAAAAGACATGGTTAAAAGTATAACTGTCTCTTTTTTCATATGACTTTTCGTTCACGTGAAAAGAGAAATCCGATGTTTAAAGTTCATTTGCTTTGCTAGAGAGGTAGGGCACCATACTGGCGAGCAAGCCCGACTGGGGAAGGACCTCCACCTTACAGAAGACCACAGCCAAATGACTACACACAGCGGTGTAGTTGTGTTCCTGTGTGTGAGTACAGGTCTCCAGCGCTCATTTAGGAATGCGTTTTGAAACAAACGTATTCCTATCCCAGGGTTACTTCCATCTTAAAGCCCTGGTGTAAAAAAAAGGGTTGGCAACACGCAAGTGATACCTCTGGTAATTCAAGCGTCTATAGGCTACGGATACTGCTTAACATCAGGCGGGCCGTATGCTTGTTTGCCACCTAAGTAGTATAAAAAAAAAAAAAAAAAAAAAATATTCTCTATATTGGAAATCTTTTATCTTTGATTACAATATTATCGGCAAGGAACAATCATAGCTGGACGTAAAATACCTATGCCTACAGTGTTCCAACTTTTGAAGTCATCGTAGGTAGCCATATGGCTATCAAGATCTTCTCGACTAATTTCCATATTTTATGTGACTTACAATTTTATTTCGAAAAATTGTTGAGTGCATGTCTTTATGAACTATGGCTTGTGTAGCTATTAGTACAATGAGTGTATTAATTGAAAGTAAGTAAAGGATATCTTACCATCGCACCGGTAAAATATAAACACCTGTATTTAAGATTCTGAGTAGTTTATGAACAAAATACATCATTATGACTAAAGTTCTTTAGATTGTAAATGTTACATTTAACAGGAGTTTCATTT
Organism: Trisateles emortualis; assembly: GCA_947095525.1. Lineage (NCBI taxonomy): Eukaryota > Metazoa > Arthropoda > Insecta > Lepidoptera > Erebidae > Trisateles > Trisateles emortualis. The sequence goes on along the minus strand of OX352735.1, from coordinate 6,837,966 downwards.
ACAGCTTGTTTAGTTAACGAAAATTATAAATGTTAATATTTTCTTGTTATAGAGTTATGAGTATAAACTGACTTACCGTAGCCAAAGGCCAACCACTGAATGATAATGGAGGAACGCAAGGAGGATTATTGTAACCTTAGATTGCCTGACACCAAGTCTGAAAGACCTGAAGATAACTGTCATAAAGACCACCCAACCATGGTTTGTTGCTGAACAGATTATATGAACAGAGCTATAATTTGGAATTTTATCTTATTGATATATTTGATCTCTTTGAAGGATAAAATTCGCAACGAGGTAATCCGACAAAGTACCAAAGTTATATATATACATACCATATATATATATATATACGTACCATAGCTCGCAGACTTAGCAAGCTGAAGTGGCAATGGGCTGGTCACATCTGTAGAAGGACCGACGGCCGATGGAGCAGACGTGTCCTAGAGTGGAGACCGCGACTCGGTAAGCGTAAGGTAGGGCGGCCCCCAGCTAGGTGGACCGACAACCTAAAAAAGTTTGCTGGGGCGGACTGGATGCGGAAGGCGGAGGTCCGTGTGCTGTAGCGCGTGTTAGGAGAGGCCTATGTCCAGCAGTGGACTGGGGTAGGCTGATTGATTGATATATTTGACTGCCTTGGTGTGAGTTGTTCTGAGTCTAGGTGTAATTTGTGTCCGTTAATTGTATGTTCGTAAAGTCCCCCGCGACACAGAGCTTGTTCTCGAGTGCGGTAGGGGTATTCCGTAAGAGCAAAAACCGAGCCACCGCGAAAACCGAGCAAAATCTGGCTGTCAGTTTGAAAATCGGTATTCCGTAAGAGCAACAACCGAGCCTTTTTGACGTTAAGTCAATAGATTGTGCCGTCACCGAGAAATCACAACTGCCAGTTTGCGATCACAACTGTCAGTTTGCCATCAAATCAGCCGGCCGGAGTAGTCTTTTATAAGAAAAAAGAAAAAATGTATGGCGAGAGTGAAAGATGATGAGAAAATCAGAAAACAATTTGTACCAACTGTTGCATGTAAAAATATTCCATTAGATTAAAATACAACTATACAAGTATTAAGTACAGCCACAGAATACTTAATAATACAAGGTACCTACAGCGCAGAGTTCTCTATACATACTGTAGTTATTTGTTGCTGCCCAGATTACAAAGATACGATACTCGAAAACATTACCATTACCAAAATACCAACTGCATTTTCAGTGACGTGAGCGGGTATGAATTATAGCATAATCTTTCTTTATAAAAAAAATGCCTTTTAACGATTCAAAATTTGTAACTGGTAACATTAACATCAAGATAATTTTGCAATAATAAAATAAACATTTTCTATCAATACTGTCAAATATCTAAAACGTCAAAATTGTTGTGAAATTGTTTGATCAAGTTCTCTTTGCGATTTTTGTAATAAATAATACCCAAAATGAATAGAATATTCGGCAGAGGAAAATCTAAGGAGCCTGGCCCAAGCATTACAGATTGTATAAACAATGTAAGTATACTTTAAATGTGTCCGTAAGTTGTTAAAATGTGAGTCGAAAAATTGGATGATTCATTCATATAGTAGTCAATGATGGCATTTCCGTGTTCTTGATTGCTGATTAATATGTTTATTGCAGGTCGATACGAGAGCTAACAACATTGAGGAAAAGGTTCAAAAATTGGAGGCAGAGCTTAGAAAATATAAGGATCAGATGAACAAAATGAGAGAAGGACCCGCGAAAAGCTCAGTCAAACAAAAGGCAATGAGGGTTTTAAAACAAAAGAAAATGTATGGCTACATTTACTCTATTATTAATTGAATTACATTTCTAATTACTTTTAAATATGTTGCATACTGTTGAAAGGTTATCACCTGTTTATTTTTTACTTTTACAATATGATTTTGCAATTGATTTTCCCAATCTTAAACTCCTATAGTAAAAAAAAATCAAAACTCTTTTTCACAACTAAGCATTTGAAAACTATTTACTAATAAAAGATGAAAATTGTAAGCTATAAAGTTCAAAAAGACTTAACTTATAACACAGAAAGTATGAATTCAATCCTGACCAATAGTACTGAAGTTTATTTCACTTTTTAGAATATACACATATTAATTAAATAATTTTCCATTTTCTAACAGTTAAGGAAAAAAATATGATAAAACCCACAATTCTTTGGAGATATTTTATAGGCTTATAACAATTCATGCACCAAAATTAAATCGTAGTGTGTGGATTAAGGCCTAAAACCTCTTGGCTCTTGATAGAGGAAAGTACCGTGTCCAGCATTGGATGATATTCATGGCAGAAAGTGATTGCCTTCGTGCAAAATATGATTGCATCTATAGACATATACACTTTGTTGGGTAGTAAACATTTTTACTTGTAATGAAATAAAGAGTGGGGTTTGCGTCACACACAACGGCAACAAACTAACTAACTAGCCTTGGACACTCACAAATACCATGGCTTTCTATTGGTACAAGAATTTTCAAAATCGGTTCAGTATATCCAGAGATTACCCACTACAACCTCACAAGCCACCTCTTTATAATATCAGTATAGATACACTTTTTTACTATCGGTGCTCTTGTATCATACTCATGCGATTTTAATCGCAAGGAACATTTCTGCTACTACTGTCAATATATAGCTTGTTATTACTATAACAATAATAACAATTGCAGGTATGAACAACAGCTCGAGAGCCTTAGAGCGCAGTCATTCAACATGGAGCAAGCAAACTATGCAACACAAACATTGAAGGACACACACTCAACTATTGCCGCGATGAAAGATGGAGTCACTCAGATGAAGAAAGAGTTCAAGAAGATCAATATTGATAACATTGAGGTACATACAAATAATTTAAAAGTAATATAGTCATTGATGCAGAAGTGCAAGTTGGCAGTTTGGTTCAGTGGTTACTATGCAGATGGATATTTGTTCTTTGTGGGGTCGCAAATTTGTGTGATTTACACATTGAGATTGCCGTATCCTTATAATAATAATAATTATTTATTTTCATCAGTACACAATGTTTCATACATCAATTGTTGAGATCTTTAAGCATAATAGATATGCCTAGAAGACCACATTCTTCCGTAACTTATGTATTTTGTCTCGTACAAATAGATAGATGTATACTAATAACAAATGAATGATGATTAATCTATAGTTATTACCTGCCTATGTGCGCAAGTGGCGTGAGAATTGTGATTGCATGGATAGTGGGCATATAGCAGAACATCCACTTCACCAAATTTATTTTTTACTTCGTTTTATCTGCCATCAGTTTACTAATAAGATTGTATGATGTATTTATTGTGTCGAGTGTGTCCTCCATCGAGGACATCTACTCATTCATTATTTCTATAAGATGTCAATTTTTCAGCCGCTTAACATAGTTACACAAAGTCTAATAGACTGAGACTGCACAGCTGATTCAGTGGCTTAAGTATTTACGTCTCGCCACGTCTGTGGGTCGTGTTGTGGGTTCGATCCCCGCAAAGGACAATTTGTGTGATTCATAAATGGTTGTCCCAAATCTGAGTGAACTTTGTGTCCGTTAATTGTATGTTTGTAAAGTCCCCACATTACAGGGCTTGTTCCATAGTGCGGAAGTTGTCTTCATAGAATGCAAGCTTTAACATTTCTTGTTACTTTAGCAAACATTTCTTGGTACTTGCCATTGTTTGTCATTGTTGTTTAACAAAATAAAAGTGTGATTCAAGTTTAGTGAATAGTTCTAATTTTAGTTATTGTTGATTACAGGATGTGAATGACGATTTGGCTGACATGTTGGAACAAGCAGACGAAGTGCAAGAGGCTCTTGGCCGCCAGTATGGTATGCCAGAAATTGATGACGATGAACTTGCTGCAGAGCTTGATGCGCTTGGTAATTATATATTTTTTTATACTACTTAGATGGCAATGTGATGGGTCGGCAACACAAGAGTGATAACCCTGGTGTTGCTAGCGTCCATAGCCCACGGTAACTGCTTATGATCGGCTTAGGCAGGCCATAATAATGCTTGTTTGCCTCCTTGGAAGTATAAAAACAAAACAAGCATAAGCAGTTACCATGGATGGATTATGGATGTATTATAGATAGATTGATAATTCTTTATTTTCACCAAATATAAACATTTAGGTTAGGTACTCAGAAAAAATATTATATAGGTACAAAGGGCGACCTTATTGCTAGGTGCTATTTCTTCCAGGCAACCTTAGGAGGGACAGATTAGAATACACAAGAAAAGTGATGGTCAATTGCAATAATAAAATACCAAATTTATTTTAAATTATATTATACATAAGTAGAAGTATGCTAAATATATTATAATATAAAATAAAAATAAATAAGGTATTATAGTCTTTGAAAGACAGATGTGATGATATGTTTGTATTATACATACCTTTTTGTTACATACCTCAAATTGTAACTCATACCAAATTGTAAATATTATACTCTGGCTATTAAAAAGAGTGGCCAGAGTTCTTTGCCAATTCTTCTCCAGGCCCTACTCTTGTCAGCGAATTGGCTGTAGGAAAAAAATATGCTGACTTTTCGTTCATAAGTATCATACCTTTAATCAATAAATGACTTTGAGTTGGAGTTTGTGTTCATAATACTTTATTTTAATTTGTAGGTGATGAGATAGCCCTGGACGATGACGCGTCGTACTTAGACGATGTGGTGAAGGCGCCGGCCGCTCCTGACAAAGAGCCCGGCGCTGACAGCGTACGTAACAAGGACGGCGTGCCCGTCGACGAGTTCGGACTGCCGCAGGTGCCCAGTGCTGCACAGACGTCACGCTAATTCTATACAGGTGATTATTAATATTGATTTAATAGGTACTTGCTTTTTCGGGTACTAAATGTCCTAACCAAATTTCGATCATGATTCGATCGATCACGGCAAACACAAGTGCACTCTTTATTCCCTCAGTCTCAAAATCCGGTGGGACGGGAATCTGACCTATGATTTGTTATCTTTTCCGTTGTTTCAGGGTCCAAGCTACACCAAGTCGAACTTCGGAAATGTATTCTTGAAATTATAAACGGATGGATATACTTATTGTAAATTATGTATAATTTAATTTGCATCTAGCGACGTTATTTCTAAGGCGTTCGGTCACGGTCACGCAAGAAATTGATTATTTAATAAAGAGTTATGTAATACTGCTTCAAACAACCCGATATTTAGGAGATTAGCTCAAAAATGTTGTTTAACAAACTTGTGTAACGTTTTCAAATTGCATGAATAGTAACGGACTAAAACGAATCGCTCGCTTGCTTTGCAATTTGGTTTCGTCGGTTATGACACGATACGCTCATGCTGGTTGCGGTGCGTTTCGCTCAACAAGGCTATTGGCTTACGTCGGTTCGGACGCGATTCGATCATGCCGGTTACGAAGAGATTCGCTCACGTTGGTTGCGATTTGCGTCGCGATTTGTTTAGCCAATTCTATGGCTACTTGACTTTATTCGCTCTCTTGCCGTCCAAATGGAGCGTAGCAAGCGTGACTCGATTTATTAACACCAGAGAGGTGGTAGCAAATCGAGTATCGTATCGTAATCGAGTATTTGTATAAACTACCAGAATTCGAGTAAAGCCACATCTTGCATGACCTTGCCTCGAACATTAGATTGCATAATTTTTATGATTTAAAATCATTGTCTATGACTTCAAATATAATATAATTGTATGTTGTATTAATACTAAGGGCTTAGAGCATTGTGATTTTATATAACTGTACGTACCATATATCGGGGATTATATATTAGGCGTGGTATATACATATTCGGGCCGGCAATAAGCTTGGCATTCCACTAATCACTTAATCAATGCAATATCAATTGTGCATTATAGCCGCGAATCCGGACTTTTGTCAGTCATAGAAACTTTTCGCGCCTACGACTGAATCGTAGAAGATGGCTGGCCAGTGTTCTATATTTAGGTTTCTTTGGTGCCGCTCTCTAAATTGGTAAAGGTAGTGACTGACTGACTAATGACGTCAGTTGAACGAACACGCAAGCATAATGCCGACCCGAACATTATATATGTATAGCACACCTTATTTGTAATGTATTTCTTTTGCATTTCTCGCCAACCACGTCCAATGTTAGTGAAGTAGATTCGACGATGCAACTACTAAACACCAGACGGTCTGTCAACAGATTTGACCAATTAGAAAGTCGCCTACGCTATGAAAAATAAGATTTTTACAATCTTTTATTTATTTTGCACTGTATGTAGGAAATTGTCGATCACTTGGTTGGTATCCGAGCTGAAATTTGTCATACTTATATAACTTTGATGACAATGCAATAATATATCATGGAACTGATCTGATGGTGCAGTCGGAAGGTACCATAGCAACTCCTCAACGAAACACGACAACGCCACCGTGTTTGGACTCGTTGAATTTGTCTTGACGAGTACTATAGTCTCGTCATCTCAAGCTTATGTTTAAAATATATATATTCGAATTATAAACTTATTCTGTGGCGTCTAGTTTTTGCATCGTCGTAAAATACTACGCTGTTATAAATGAATACTAACATTAGCTTTATAGGATCATTAATATTTCTACACGAATAAAAATATTGGCTTGGACTAAGCTGTTGCGCTCGCGCTACTTTGTAGCATTAAACATGACGTCCTTATAGCGATTTAATTTCAATATTTATTCGTTTTTTTATAATTATTAATAAGTTACTAGCAGCCCATCCCTGGTTAAACTATTTTCTGCAGAATTTTATTTCCCCGTAGGAACCTTCTATAAGGTTTTAGGAAACTTAAAAAAAGAATGGACGAATTCGGTGCAGTCGTTCTTAAGCTATGGCCAAGTGACCAAGGGAAATAGGGATTCATTTTTATATATAGAAAGATAAAGTGACCTGTTACGAATTTTAAATTAAGATCGCAAATGAATCGATCGCTTTAAGGATGTCATAGTATGGCCTGTATATTGTACCCTTATTGCCGAGATATCTGTCTGTGTTGGGTCCAAACCTAATTCTATCAATTGTTTTGTGATTAAAATTTTATTATTAGTTGCTGTAACTTAAATATGTAAATGTAATCTAGTTTATATGATTTTTATAAACTTAAGTTATAATACACAGTCTTTATAAAATGTTTGGGTTTTATTTAAGACTAGCTGTTGCCCGCGGCTGCGTCCACGTAGATGTCTGTTATCGCGACAAAAGTACCCTATGTTTTCCCCATGATTCCATCTATCTCCTTGCTAAATTTCATTAAGATCAGCCGTTTAGTCGTTATAAGGTAACGTACTAACAAACGTACATACTAACAGAATTACTTTCGCATTTATAATATTAATATGGATTTTGATGAAACTGTACAATGTACCAGAATAGCACATACGCTGTTTTATTTAAAAAATATCGGACGTAACCGCCGACATAAGCTAGTAATTTAATAACAGAAGCAATGTAATCCATAATCCAAAAATAAATAATCTAATCCACATGTATAAGAGAGTTAGACCACCATACTAGCGCGCAAGGCCGACTGGGGAAGGACCACAGAAAACCACAGCCTGTTCCTGTATGTGAGTAATAATGTCCGTGCGATGACGGATTAAGAATACAAATGTCACCACCCCGTTCCATCCCGTGAGTGTCGTAAGAGTCTACTAAGGGTAAGTAAGCAAGTCAGGCAGACAATATCCACTGCAAGAGAGAGAAAACTCGAATCAAAACCCTAAACCAACTCGTCTGGCCAGCGTGGTTAATATCCCTCCAAATTGATGGAGGAGATCCGTGCCCGTTTATGGGTTGAGATGTGTATGTGAGTAAAGGTCTCCAGCGTTCAGTTGGGGAGTAGGTTTTGAAAGAAACGTTTTCCTGTCCCATAATCAGCCTTAAAGCCCTGGTGTAGAAAAGTGGGTTGGCAACACGCAAGTGATACCTCTGGCATTGCAAGTGTACAGTAACTGCTTAACATCATGCAGGGCATATGCTTGTTTGCCACTACATATCTCACTAAAATATAAAGAGGTAAAGTTTCTGAGGTTGAAGGGGGATAATCTCTGGATCTACTGAACCGATTTCGATTTTTTTTTTACCAATGTCATATTATTTGTGAGTGCTATAACTATTATATTATTGACACTATTATATACAACACTATTATATACAACACTATTATAATTATATAACTATTATATTTTTTTTACTTAAATTTAATTTTTGTGGTATATTGGGTTCCGTCCCTTTTTATTATCACTAATATTGTAACTCATACCAAATTGTAAATGTTATACTCTGGCAATTAAAAAGAGTGGCCCGAGTTTCTTGCCAATTCTTCTCGAGGCCCAACCCTAGTCAGCGAATTGGCCGTAGGAAAAAAAAGTATGCTGGCATTTGTTTTTATGACGTTCATAAGTATCATGTATTTGATCTAAATGAATAAATGAGTTTGACTTTGACTTTGACAAAAAGATTACGGGACTCGGGGAAATACCAGCCATGCAAGGCCGGGGCAGGCAGCTAATACAAAATAAAACAACAAAATACATAGAAGGCAAATGATCAACCTTTATTTAATACATAATAATAATTTAATTGAATTATATTACAGTCAACACTAAAATACTGTTATTTTCATCGCGTTCACGCTTAACTTTATATAAGAACATTTATTATAACATACTGCATCACAGTAACGGCGTCGGACGTGTCCCAAGGATCACAATAAATAATATATTTGTCCATGTATTACCTACTGTCTATAATGATATGTACCACCACTTCCAACATAAGTTTTAACAACTAATTGTATCGGACAGTCTAATTGCACTATCTAGGAATAAATTAACACTCGTTGCTTAATCTAGGGCTTCCTGTCCTGTCTTTGGCAAGAAGAAGCAGAGAATGGCAGCCACTGTAAATTGAAAAGTTACATTTTAAATTTCAATATCTATACTAATATTATAAAGCTGAAGAGTTTGTTTGGTTGAACGCGCTAATCTCAGAAAGTACTAGTTCGATGAGCAGAAATCTTTTTTTTTTGTTGAATAGTGCATTTATCCAGGAAGGCTATAATTAGGCTATTTAACATCACGCTATTATATTATATATAAAAAAAGACAACTCCCGCACTAGAGAACAAGCTCTGTGTCGCGGGGGACTTTACAAACATAGAAATTAACGGACACAAATTACACCCATACTCGGAACAATTCTTTGTGGGTTACACAAAGTTTTGTCCTGTGTGGGAATCGAACCCACAACCTCGTGCACAGCAGGCGCATACCGCGGCCACTGGACCACCGAGGCAATATAAATAGGAGCGGAGCAGTAGTGAGATATATTGCAAAATCGGGGGAAATATTCCAAATTACCACGCGGACGAAGTCGCCGGCGACCCCTAGTATTTTGATATAGACGATATTAAAAATGCGATGGTAGCAAAGTGGACGAGTACCTAATCAGTTTTGGTAACTGACAGTAGGTACAGAGGAGCAAACCCGACTGGGGAAAGTCCTTACAGAAGACCACAGCCAAGTTAGTACACCGAGCGGTGTAGTTGTGCTCCTGTGTGTGAGTAGGTCTCCAGCGATTTAAAGATGCATTTTGAAAATAATACTTTTCCTATTTTAAGGATACTCCATCTTAAAGCCCTGGTGTAAAACAATGGATCGGCAAGGTGCAAGTGATTTCTCTGGTATTGCAAGCGTCCATAGGCTACGGTTACTGCTTGACGTCAGGCGGGCCGTATGCTTGTTTGCCACCCAAGCGCACCAGAAGTGTCTACTGCGAGAATGTTGACCCAATATTCGATACTTACTTATAAGGAATGCCGAAAATACGACGATGGGGACGACGCAATTAATATCGATGAGGTAGCCGAAGGACAGGTTGCCAATGAGACCACCGCCTCGACCCGCCGTGAGGGAGAGCGCTGCAGCCATTACCCTGAAATATTATAGTATCATAGTAACAATAATAACAATAGTCGTCCAGACCGATTTCAGTCACGGCGGCCAATTTCAATAGAGATTAGCCAACCGCGCAGCCCAATAGTAGTAGTCGAAACACAGTAGTGGCATAAACGGTAGTCGAATGGAAAAGTCAAAAAAGTAAATGTATGGGATTTGACGTTTTGATTTACGATATCGTGTCGATAACTAACGTCAAATCCCATACATTTGCTTTTTCGACTCGACTACCGTTTATGCCACTTGTCTGAAGAAGCAGGACATATTATAGTGCGCTAACACAGGTGCATTCTCTGTTCCTTTACACACGACCGAAGAGAGATCAGTCACAGGACCAACGGCTTTATGTGCTTTCCGAGGCATGAAGGGAGTTTTGCTGTGGTTTAGAAATCGGTCACTCATCTATGGACCGACCGGAGCAAGTTAACACCATAACCTTATAATATAAATATATTTTAATATATGGAAGACTAAACTGAAGTGACTGAAAATTTCTTAGACTAGGTAAATTTTACTAGATTATGACCATAGCTTTGCCTGCGTTAATGTTTTTTTTTAATGAAATATGGCGTATGTGCTACCCCGATATAATAAGCTGTAACATAGTAAAGTTTCATCAAAATCCCTCCAGTAGATTTTGCGTGAAGGTGTTTTTTTTTAAATTAAAAAGACAACTCCCGCACTAGAGAAGCTCTGTGTCGCGGGTGACTTTACAAACATACAATTAACGGACACAAATTACACCCAGACTCAGAAAAACGCTTTGTGGGTCAAAAGTTTTGTCCTGTGTGGCAATCAAACCCACAACCTCGTGCACAGCAGGCGCATACTGCGACCACTGGATCACCAAGGCAGTCATGTCACTGGATCACCAAGGTTTACACCTTGCACAAACTTCCATCATGAACTTTGCGTTTAAAATATTAGTAGGATTGTTAGGTACATACCTGAGGTTTGTAGGGAACAAGTCGACCAGGACGCAGAACACAAGACTGATGGCGAGAGAGGTGAGGGCTTCAAAGATGCAGGAGAGCACCAAATTTTGTGTTGAGTTTTGCACGAAGTACAGACCCATTGTGACTATACCGGCAACACCCAAACTGAAGACTGGAATGGAAATAAAAATAAATTATATAAGACGAAGACGAAGCGAGGGCAGGCCTTCAACAAGGTGGACCGACGACCTGGTAAAGGTTGCGGGCAACCGATGGACAAAGTCGGCTCAGGATCGAGAGTTGTGGAAATCCTTGGGGGAAGCCTATGTCCAGTAGAGGACGTCTTTTAGCTGAGATGATGATGATGATGATATAGAACTAGCTACTCGCCCTCGCTTTGCTTCGGTTTTCTGGATTTATTATAATATGCATGTATTATAATATAAGGGCCAGATAAAATTGATGGCATGTAATAAATAATTTATCATAAGAAATTTAAATTAATGATAAAATTGATAAACCTACCTAATATTATTCGTTACATTTTTCAGAGCTACAAATTTTTCAGTATTGTACCTAGGTACTTATCATAAAATCTAGTTTATATAAGACGTTATTGTCCTGTTTTATCTTTTAACAGCTCTCGCACTAGGGAACAAGCCCTATGTCACGCGTACTTTAAAGTCATACTTACAATTCACGGTCATAAATTACACCTAGACTCGGAACAAACATTTATCCATCATATAAAGTTTTGTCAAGATCTCTAACTACTAAACCGTCATCAAATCAAAGCCTCATCAACTTACTCAAGAAGAATTTAGCTCCAAGTTTGTGAACACAGAGTGGCAGCCAGAGAGATGTGGGGATGCAAGCAAGACCAACGATCAGAGTATGTAAGTATACATGTGGGTCGATTGTCTTTTCACAGTCGAACGGATCATTTGTGGCTCCGTCGATGTTCACAATGCCTGAGACGTCGCACACGGACGCTGAAGTGTTCGGGAATCTCTCCTCGTATACTTCATAACGGTTGAATAACTCAGGGAACCAGATCATGAGTGTGTAGTAACTGGAATAATGAGAGAAACATGTTATTGAAACCTTAGATTATTAAGCTTATATATATTATGAATGCTATAATAAGGTGGTTAGTTACCTGGTAGTCAAACCAAACTGAATAAGACAGGTCAATATCGTGTATTTGAGGTAGGGCGGTCTGCATAAGGCCTTGGTCTGGAACCAGATTTCTCCGAATAAGCGTTTCAGGTCCTTAGGCTTGTGCATGCTGAGACTTCGCACTGACTTTTGTGAGCTCTGGGATGCCACTGATATGGATCGAACTTTCTCTTTGAGACTTTTAATCTGTAAAACAATAGTCCTTAGTTAGTATACACGGATTCTCTTCTGTAAATAAATTGATTTGATAGAGTTTTAAAAACGCAAGCTGATTTTCTGTGAGATAATGATTTGTACAGGACTTTAGTTAACGCAATTCCCTTATATTATTGACATGAAGATTGCTAAGAGCTAAGAGGCAAATAGCTGATTGTCCGTTTTCTTTCAAAAAGAAGAAATGACTAATGTGCTTTTATAGTCCCCTCTTGGGCAAGGCTTAATATTTCTAGGCCTAGCTACATTTGACCCTTCTTGCTAAAACTTATGCGCGAAGAGCCTAATCTGACATATCGTTAAAGACGCTTGGGGTTATCTTAATTTTGGATTGGGGACTCCACGGAAAACTATAATGCGAGCTTTGCGGAAGATGGTGCGCAGTTTCGCGGCTTTTTTTGCATTGCAAATTCAATATTCACTTCATCATTTTAGACAAATGCCTTCAAACATTTCCACAGCATTCGGTTCTGAAACTGACCCTGTCCACCGGCTCTCCGCCGATTTCTTACCGGGTACCTTAAAACCATAAATATAATAATATTAGCTTACTGGGTAGTTATCTCGGTTGTCACCAGTGTTGATTTTGTAGATGCCTTTGAGAACATCCAGAGCTTCATCATAATCACCACACTCCATCATGAACTTTGGACTTTCGGGGAATGTCAGCAGCCAGAAGCCAAGGCAGAGGGAAGGTACACCACACGCAGCGACAAACCAGTTCCATGAGTCATAAGAGAATTGGCTGTTCTCCCATCGGATGCCCGTGATTGGAATGATTCCCCAAGCGATCACTGAAAAGTACATATAAGGTGATGAGTTTTAATAAAAAGAACCGATCTGAAGTAGGTACATATCATGTACCTACCTGAATTTTATTTGTGAATGGGTCAAAGAATAATTATTAGATAAAGCTTAGCTTGTGGAATGAGCTCCCTGCCCAGGTTTTCCCGAAAGATTATAGCATGGGGTTCTGCAAGAAAGGAGTTATATGGTTTTTACAGGGCCGGTAACACACGGGTGATATCCCTGGTGTTGCAAGCGTCCATAGGCTACGGTAACTTCTTATCATCAAGCGGGCCTTATGCTTGTTTGCCTTTTTGGCAGTATAAATAAAATAGTAGTTTGGTTTTCTTACGTGGCAGCACGATGACTCCAAGAGTCCAGAACATTTCCATCCAGCAGAGGATCTTCTCTCTGTATTTTGTTTGCTGGAATTCACCCAGGTACGGGAAGCAGATACCCATAGCGCCGGCGACACTGAAAATTAATGTTGGAGTTATATAAAAATACAAAAAAAAAACTGCAAATTTGTATTATCCCCACATATTGAACTACAGTCCTCAGCCAATCACTTACTCGTGGGTTTGATACCCACAGAGGAGAAAACTTTGTGTGATTCGTAAATATGAGTTCAGTGTCTAGGTGTTATTTGTGTCCGTGAATTGTGTGCGGTCTTGTGATGTCTTTTGAAAAAGGAAAGATTTTAACACCACGTGTTTGTTTTTATGGATCGATAACTTTACTGTTTTTTTATGTATTGTCGATGATAGCAAATGACCTAGCGGATCACCTGTTTGGTAAGTGATGTGTCGATGTCCATAAGTGGCACAACGACACATAAGGACAGCCAGGCTGCTGCCAACCGTAAAGTTGAGGGCAGACGAAATTCTTTCTGGGATACTCAGTGGCTATATGTACTTAATTTATTATAAGCCGAATAACACATTGCTACGGGTCTTGCAGCGTAGTAAATTTTGCTCCTTAAAAAGCGCTTTACAAACTATATCAATGATTGCTATAAAACAGGTTTCAAGCTAATCGTCGGTGATGACAACATTTTCTCGTTGCTCGTATAATTGGTAAATGTGGGAAGCGTGTTTGTAATCAATGGTAGCGTGACGCGCGTAGACCATTTGTTAGCTTCATTGTTTACTATGAACGCTTAATATCTATGTAGGCTATGAAACCAGCGGCTGTTTTAAAGCGTCTCAGATCTCATCACAAGATTAGTAGATCTGTTTAATGACAGAATTGGTAACTAAACTAGCAATATGAGCACATATGTCGCCATAAGCTATATATGAACTAGTTTATGAATTAGTTTTTAAAGGTTACTTAAAATAAGGATTAGAAAATAGTAATTTTCATCATTATTTTTCTTTATCAGACCATAAGTATTATACCTCTACGATAATTTTAATTGATAACAAAATATGCGAAATATGCATTATTTTTGTTATCAATATTAAAAATACAGCCGACAAACGAAAACTAGCTGATATTTTTCGAAATTGGACATGTCATAATTTTCTTAAAAACCCGTTTAATCTACAGAAAAAAATTTGATTTATTCCCCCTCTTCCTTTCTAAGAGAAAGATACCTTTCAGCATCTCAAAACTTCCGTTTTTAAGGGTGAAAAGAGGGATTAAAGTTTATAATTATAAAAGTTCATCAAGTTTAAATACATACGTCAAAGTTGGGAAAACAGAATTTTGAAAATTAGTATTTGAAGACGGTTTCTTTAGTAAATATATATAATTATTATTGTACAATTTTCATTGTTGTTGTCATTTACAAAGCATTGCAACGCATTACCTAGTCTATAATACCTACATTCTAGTCCGCTCTTAAATATCGTTGGTTTTACAGCTCCATTGTATAAATGCATGCTGTATGCACGTGTTGAATCACATGCACTTACTGTTAACAGAATACTCACGAGAATCCGTTGACAAATCTACAAGCCATGAAGATGGGCAGGATTTGGACGAAGGATGATAATATGCCGATGAAACCGTCGATTAGAAGGGTCGAAACCAGCACAATTTTCCGACCCTTGGTGTCAGCCAAACAGCCCCAGAAGTATGAACCGAGAACCATACCTGGGAAATAAAGATAACTTATTACTTAGCTGTTCATTATGATTTTATTTCTTCTTTAACATAATAAGATTACACAAACAGTCAACAACAAATGGTGTCCATAATTTTTTTGGAATATAAAGGCTGATTATACTTAACACAGTTTATTCTCTGTAACTTACCTAGGATAACAAAGTTCAAAATTTGTTACTTATGTTTTTTTTTATGTTCCATAGTTTTAAAAGGAATAATTGTGACATGACTGTAATTATTGTATTTATCTTTTCTTTTTTTTACTTAATTACAAAAAAATAAAAGAAATAAAAACGAAGACTGTTGTTTTAGCGACAAAATATTCCTCAACATATCTTCTGGGAACGTACCCAGAAGGCTAACGGTATTACCACATTTAATGGCAATGCTTATTTTCTGTTCGAAAAATAGGCCAGCCCATTGATCACGCGAAGCTTCGATCAAGCGTTCTCTGTAAATTAAACGAGCACTCAGATGCCATAGACCTACTATCTTAACCCCAAACGGCTCATGTTTTTGAAGAAACGTTTCCTATCCCGGAGTCATCCAGTGTCAACAGTAGCAAACTTTAATCTTTTAATCAACTTTCTAATACTATAAATGCGACAGTTTGGATGGATGGATGTTTGTTTTTTAATCAAATCAAAACAGCAGAACAAATAAGGAGGAAATCTGGCACACAGATTGATTCTAGTCAGGAATAGCACATAAGCTACTTTTTATCCCCGAAAAGATCATTGTTCCAGTGGAATTGTACGTGCGGGCAAAAGCTTGTATGTAATACAATAACACATACAACAATATTCTCTTATGCTTGAGAAAATTCAGAAGGCATTTCTTAGGTACCTCTACAAGCGGCGGTATGGGTACTACCCATTTATGTATCCGACAAAGTTCCTTTTAGGTACGTTGGGGTTCAATTCGTTGGAGGTAAGAAGGTCTAATGATCAATTAGTCACAATGTGCAAGATTCTCAGAGGTATAATCGATTCTCCTGAACTTCACTCCGAGCTGTGTCAGATATTTGCACCGAACAATTATTGTCGGAACAGAAAACACAAGTTTTTTTCTGTTCCTACATGCCGTACTGTGTCCCGCGCAAGATCTCCTATACCTCGAACACTTTCGACTCTCAATACTCTCCTTGAGTCCAAACCAGAATGTGATGTGTTTGTGGACGATTGGAAGGTGATCTTGTCTGAATGCCTGAAGTATTGTGAGATGAACGCATGACTGGGTGTTAATTATTTTTAAGTCTATTTTACATATTTTTTTTTTTTAATATTTTTGTATTCTTTGTTAACTATTTCTCTTATTTGCGTAATTGGTATAACCGTGCTTATAATGAATAAAATAAAATAAAATAAAAAAAACAAGAGAAGCAGGGCACCATACAGGCGAGTAAGCCCCATTGGGAATGAACCTCCACCATACAGAAGACCTCAGTCAATTAACTACACACAGTGTTGTAGTTGTGTAACGGCATTACGTGGCAAGAGGTGTAAACATGGCCAATGTCTAAACTCCGGGCTTCTATTACGAATTCCTTGTCAGACAAGATCATTATTGGTCCGGCGTGGAAACCGAACCCGGGACCTTTTGATCAGCAATCCCACTCAACGACCATTAGACCAACGATGCAGTTCTAGAAGAACTTATATAAACTCTATGACAAATTACAAGGAAGTAAGATGGAATAATTTGACAGGTAAAATTATAATTTTTCCTGTGACCGTACAAGATTAACAATAGAATCATAGTCATTATATCTATTATTTCTTAATGCGCAGTAAAAACTGTGTAGTTGATAGCTTTGAGATAAAAGGGCGTAAGTCACGTAGGTAAGTGATACCTTAATAGATGTTAAATTTGATCATTAGGTACTTTTATTTCATTAATGGGTTGAAAATTGAATGGTCATGCTTGAATATCTTTTATCGTATATACTGGGACAATGGGCCGGCTGATTCTCTAAGAAACAGCGATCGCAAACTGACAGTTGTGATTGCTCGGTGACGGCACACACGGTTTCCGCTCTTACGGAATACCGATTATCAATCTGACAGCCAGATTTTGCTCCGATTTTCAATCTGACAGCCAGATTTTGCTCCGTTTTCGCGGTCGCTCGGTTTTCGCTCTTACGGAATACCCCAACCGGTCATCTGATCCCAAACTGGTAAAGTATGTTGGGATCGAAGCAATTGGCGTACCATAGTCTCTGCCTACCCCACTGGGAGACGGGCGTGATGATATTTATATGTATGTATGTTATTTGACTTAGTAAAACCAGATTACACGTTTGGGATACAGTAAGCATAAGATGACACTTATAATCTAGTTAGCGGGTGAAGTTCTGTCCACCTAGATTGGTTACAGAGTAATCTGTGTTTAGGAGAGACAGCACCGATCACCTAAACAAATAGGTAAATAGCATACATATATAAAAATGTATAAATTTTCATTGGGGAACCATTTAGAGATCACACTTTTTTTTAATCCGGTTTGGGAATCAAACCCGCTATACCAACTGAACCGGTCTTGCAGTCAACCGACTGCAAACCTTGCATTTTATCTCCATTTTTTTAAAATTCTTCTTCCTAAAGTTTCGACAGCAAACATATAACTCAAACTCAAAATTAACTTCTTCATTTATATAACAAAGAAACACTTATGAAGGTCATACATTATTAATGTTGCAGGTTAGCCAGAAAGATGATGAAAGTCAATATAGCTACAGCTAGTACTTTGTCAGAAATTTATAAAATGTGTCTTACCCAACATGGGCGCTGCAGTCAGCCACCCTTTGTCAGCAGATGTCATCCTAAAATCACATGTCGCTGCCGGCAAGACAAACGACACTATAGTGATACCGACGGCAGTGTTGGCATAGATCAACCCCGTGATCGCCAGCAGGCAGAAGTGGAAACGACCAAATCCTGAAAAAACGTACAAAAATTATTTATTTTAGAATAGAGAGATATAAGGTAAGGAAATGAAAGAGAACTATAGTATCGGATAAAGCGATGGTGGCCGAGTGGGAAAGTAACCGACTTGCACGCAAGAGGTGCGGATTCCATTGCACTACCAATGTGAATTTCACTTTGTGGAGTTTATATGTACTAATCAAATGATTCGCCATCTGCTAACGGTGAAGGAAAACATCGTGAGGAATTGACTGACATGTCTTAGAAGTAAATCTAATGACATGTCAGATTCACCAACCCGCATTAGGCCAGCGTGTGTGAATTAAGGCTTAAACCCTCTCTCTCTATTGATAGAGGAGAGGAGACCCGTGCCCAGCAGTGGGACATATATGGGTTGCTATTATATAGTACCTATCGGATAATGCGGTGGTGGCCGAGTGGGAAAGTAACCGACTTGCACACAAGAGGTGCGAGTTCCATCCCGGGTGGCAATAGTAATTAAAGCCCATATGAAATTGTGAACGAAATTCGAAAACGGGTATACATAATAATAATATACAAAAACGGCGCTATTGCTTAAGCATTGTACTTGGCTTTGTTTTGCTGTATCATATGAAAGTAAATAATAACCCTTTAGTATTATAGTGATTGTATCCAGTCCATAATAGCTTTCACATCGATTGAAACTGTCATTTGCTTGTTTGCCACCTAAATAGTATGAAAACTAGGCTAGGATCGAATCCATCACACGTAACCTCTTAAATCCTTTTTGGACATCAGTTATAAAACTAACATTTACATAGCATCATCATCAGGTCATGTAGGCAGTCAGTGATAGCGTTTCTTTACAGAAAGAACCATTTCACTTGACTCGGGACTCGAACCTGAGATCTAAGAACGCAGACACACGCACGACGCAATGCGCCCCTAAGGCAATATAATAAGTTTTAGCTGCTCATTCTTCATCTTTCATCGTAGACAAGTTATTGTATAAGATAATAATTGTAATTTTTCACACTGAACAGTGTAATAATTCAATGAAATATCTCATTCGCGTTTGTGATGGAGTATTGTTCTGTTATTACCACAATTGTCTGTTTGTTTGTTTATTTACATAGTATTTACTATTGCCCTACATATTTAATTCTAAAAAGACTTAAACGTACCTCTAATAAGTCAGTCTATTGTATATACTATTGGCATTTAGCATTAGGTTCTAATTAATAAATTACTATCTCGATACAGCGTGAGGAAAACAATGTAATGTATTTAAAATGTTTGATTATTTGCCAAATTGTGTATAATTAGATATTCTTACCTGCTGCGGAGATGGCCGCTTCAAAGTCGGCCCCATGCTCCAAGAAATCTAAACCTGTAATAGAAAAATAATCACATTAGTAAAATGTAAACAAGTCCTGTGAAGAAATTAATCGTAACCAAAATATCCTTCTTAACTGATAAAGCTCGTCGTACAACTACTTCGGTTATAATAATATGCGTGTCCTTATTCATAATTCAAGTATTTATTTGTACATTTTTGATATTTAAAAAGCATTTCGAATAATATAAACAATGATAATGTCGAGCGTAGGTATACGCTTCATCTGCGAATAACTAAATAGTGATTGGCACTAATAATTTGGCATTCAGTTTAAGTGCTGTCACACAAAATAATTAATCCAATCGTGTTAAAAAATCACGCGATTTACATCTAAATTATATTCACAATAAAGACTATTTTCCTATCACATTATTTGTTTAGTTTGATAGAAGACGGTATTTGGATATTTTAAAGTACCTACATTGTTTATACGCGACCTATCATTCAGAGTAACTAATAACTGTCATATGTTTACAATATCAAAATTATGCTTTCAGTTGTATACTTCATTCGCTCTCTCACTTTCTCATTTTCCTCTGCCACTTTAAGTTTGCCGATAGAAAACTTATTGTGGGTTAATCTCGCCTGAGTACATTATATTTTCTTTGTAAAGGTATTGTTGTGTGTGTGTGTGTGTGTGTGTGTGTGTACTATGAAGAATTTAAAAAAAATCCATTCATAAATATTACTAAAATAATACTTGATGTATATAAGTGATTTGTGTGGATTATTTACATAATATGAGTGTCTATGTGTTACCTACAACAAACTTTAAGTCCGTCGAGATATTTTAGACTGATATAGAATAATAAGAGAGGTAGGATGCTGGAGAAGCATCTTCTGCAGCATCCTACCTCTCTTATTCAGCAGTATGAGTATGATGTAGTTGTGTTTCTGTGCGTGAGTACAAGTCTTCATTGCTCATTTAGGAATGCATTTTTTAAAGAATCGTTTTCCTATCCCAGAGTTACTTGTTAGTTACTCATAAAAAACCATGGTGTTAATTTAATCTGCGCTCATATACCGTAACCTATGAACGACGATGAGCGTATACCACTAATAGAATATTTTAATAATGTAATTAAATTCGGTGTAGATACCTACTTCGATTGCATATATTTATCTGCGCAGTAAAATATACAAGTAAAACAAGCCGTAGGCTGGGTTATTCTCTGGCTCCGATGATCCGATTTTTGTCCCGTGTGGGGTTCAACCCACAACACGGCACGCAGTGGTAAATGAAGAGGTACAGGGTAGAACTACTTAAGCCACTGGACCAACCGTCAGTCAAAGTTATAAATATGGCAACTATCTCAGAGTAACATAATATTTGACTTGAATGATGATGATGATGATGAATATAGCACACCGTACACCGTAGTATTTCGGATAAAAACATTGTCTGTTAAATTTTCCGTCAAACGTTACCGTTAAAGTCATCTTTGAGTCTTTATTAAAAAGCGCCGAATGTCAATGCGATTGAATATAAATATATTTTTTTTATACTATAAGAAGGCAAACAAGCATACGGCCCGCCTGATGATAAGCAGTTACCGTAGCCAATAGACGCTTGCAACACTCGCGCGTTGTCGACCCATTAAAAACCTTATAACTCCTTTCTTGAAGAACCCCTGTCTCTCGGGTAAACCTCGGCAGGAAGTTCATTCCACAACCTAATCATACGTGGTAGGAATTTTCCCTAAAACCGTGCTGTACGGCACGATAGAGGTTCTAAGATGTGAGGATGGCGGGAGGTGCATTCATAAAACGTGGCCGTGGTATATCAATATTATGCTCAAATTAAGATTACCTATTGACACAAAATATATACCGACGAATTTCTGATAAATATAATGTTTCACAAGAAAGCCGACAAAGTGAAGTGTTAATAATAAACAAAATTACGGAAAAGTTGTTTTTATTCTTTCACTGATAATGTCAGTTTTCAAGTATGGAGAACACTTGAGAGGTAATTCTTTGATTAGATTGTTATTGTAGGTTATGACTGTATTAGTATTTTACATAATACTTACTTACCTACTGATGTTACTTTATTGTGTCATCATTCTTATTAAACCCAATCTGATATTATTCGGTCTACTTATAACCGCGGGTAGGCAACACGCAAGTGATACCTCTGGTACCTATAACATGCGTCTATAGCCCATGGTATCTGCTTAACATCAGGCGGGCTGTATGCTTGTTTGCCACCTAAGAAGTATAAAAAATAATACGGGTTTTCCCCTAGTTTAGGCTCCAGTCTACCACTAAATAACTCTAATTTGTAATTAATTTACAATATGCGGCGAATGTTGATGTATCTGGGTGGTGGAACAAAAGACTATTTTGTAATGTTATGCGACTGTGATAATTAGTAGGTATATCTACTAATTATCACAGTCAAACCACACTAGAAAACTAACCAATTAAATTAAATTAACAGACACAGAGTACACCCAGACTCGAAACAATGACATTAATACATACATATGTAATTGCTTGTCATAACTGACTGAATCATCAACGCACAACTAAAACTACAGGGACTAGACCCGTGAACGTTTGCATGCTGGTTCCTTCTAAAGTTCTAAACTGTAGGTAAGATTTAAGAAAGAATTTTTGGAAATTCAATCCATTTTTGAAGATAAGAGTTATAAAAAATGAGTAAAAAGTAGTCTAACCCAGCCGAAGATGGGGCGAGCCGCTGTTTTTTTATAATAAGTATTTAAGAAGTTAAGAAGATGAACATACAAACATACGTACAGGCTAAAGTCATAACTCTCCTTTTGGATTTCCCGTAATCGGGTTATAATAATAATAATAATCATTTATTTTGGAACGAATTCCATAGTGTTAGTAACAATAGTGGGCTCACTGCTAGTGTAAGTGGATAGACAAAATATAATTTACTACATTAAAATTAAATTAAATACGTGTGTGTTATAAATACGGCATTTACTTGGACAGAGCCGCTGGCAAAAGCAAGTCAATTGTATTTTTATAACAGGCTACTGTTTTTACATTCATAATCAGGTTAATCAAACAAAACTAAAATTAAATACAATTGTAGACTATTATCAATCTTATCTTATCTTTAATAATGAAAGCACAGGTAGCAGTGTTTACTAGAACTGGCATATTGTTAATCAATTTTATAATGAATATAATAAGAAGGGTTTAGTGGTAAATAAATCAGAGTGACATGATTAAACATAGGCGGCGTTTTTATCAGTGAGTTTGTGTATTCAGGGCTCTGTGGTGACAAATATGTGACAATGAGTTGGCCGATTCAATTGCAATGGCATTGTAATGAGGCTCAAGGATATTATTTTGAAATGCACACTTGAAAATATGTAAATTACTAGCAGCCCGCCTTGTCTTTGCCCGGGTTAAAAAAAATATCCATTTAGGTTTACTTTCCGATTAAATCCTTTTTAGTTGATGCTTACATTATAAAATTAACCTCTATTCCAAATTTTAAGTTTTCTAGACGTTTTAGCACTACGCTGATAGTCAGTCAGGACCAAGACAATCGATTTTATGTACCCATATCAAAAGAGAGGTGTAGTTATTTGGCTGTGGTCTTCTGTAGGGTGGGGGTTTATTATGCCGCTGTTAAGCGTCTGATTTAAAAAAAAAACGAAGGATGTTTTAGTTGTATAAAATCAATAACCAGATATAAGATAAACGAAGTGAAGTTTGAACAAGAATAAGTCGATAATAAGACTTAAGTTCTATGTGATGATTTAATGTTGTTGCTAATGTTGTTGTATTCTAATGCGATTTTATATTTTCCAATTTGCATGCGATTTACTGTTATTTCAAAGTTATAAATCTTTTTCGAACGCAAGTCATTTTCAAATATACCTACTGCTAGTTTGCAGTATATTTGAAAATGACCCCTCCCTTCTTCACAGTTCTGTAGAGGGGGAGAGGGGAATAGTAACTTTTGAAATTTTTATGTCAGACGTTCGTATCTATGGATAGCTTGGAAAAACTTGTAACGGTCTTAATCTTAATAAGCTTAACCCATACTTTGCAATTTCGACCTATTTATTTATTATACACTTTATTGTACACCATTTAGGTGCAATAATTTTACAAAAACTTTTTATAAATACTAAGTCTGTACAATGGGCGCCCATATCGTTAACAGCGATTTCTACCAGGCACCTATTTCTGCAATGAATCGAAATTCGTTTTTAACTTCTGTATTTTGCAAAATTTGTGGACAAATGTTATTTAGAACAAAATTTGCAATGAGCAATTGCTGAAATAAGTAGTCTTAACATATAGATTTGGCTTCTTTTTCTATAACTTTAGTATCAAAATTATATATCAAACAGCTTGCTAAATAAAAAATATAAGAAATGTGACATCTGTGTACTGTTTTTGCCGAGAAATGATCTAAATATCTCATACCTATCTATGGGGAAAACCACAAGAATAACTTCTATACTAGTTAGTTTTGCACATAAACTATTGACACTTGAGGTAAATTATTTCCTTTTATAAACGCAGTAGAAAATACTTCAAGCTGTTAAATATTCCAAAGAAATCAATTAGTATTAATGCGAGTTGACTCAAGTTCATGAATCTTTATTATATTTGTACGGGTATATTCAATGTACTTGTAGGTTGTTCCACAATGCGAATTGGAAAGTGTATTGTACGACTAAAGATTCTATATAATTATTAGACTGATGACCGTGTGGTGACGGATTAAGAATACAAATGTCACCACCCCGTTCTATCCCGAGGGTGTCGTAAGAGTCGACTAAAGGAGTCAGGCAGACTAATCCACTGCAGGAGAGGGAAAACTCGAAACAAAACCCTATACCAACCCGTCTGGCCAGCGTGGTATAGTAGGCTAATATCGCTCCATATATATGAAGGAGACCCGTGTCCAGCAGTGGGACGTTTATGGGATGAGAAAGTAAAAAAAGTAATAGACTGATAAAATTTTGCAGCAAAAATACAAAAAATTCTTGAAAACGTACAAAACTATTAACTGCTTTTCTAGTTTTACAGACACAAAGTCACGGAAGCTGGTTTTATGTTTAAAAAAATCTTCAAAAATATCCATATAGTCCATTTTTGATTTCTAAGTTCTCTTTTTCTGAGTCTTTTACAAGGCCGAAGGTGTTGACCCGAATATACGTGTAAATACCTTTTCAGACATGTTAAAGAAACTAGTCTGACACGAAAGTTGGTGTCAATCTTTTTGGACATTACAAAAAAGTGGTCGCACAAACTTGTTGGACTCCGTAATTGTGATTGCTTAATTATTTATTGCAAAAATATACAAAATCAGACTCACTGCAATTGCCACTACTTATAATAATGATAGGATCATTAATAGCGTAATGAAATCTTTAAAAGAAGGACAATTTTAAGATAGGTAGGGCACCATACTAGCAAGCGAGCCCGACTGGGGGAGGGCCTTCACCTTACAGAAGATCACAGCTAACTCACTACACACAGCAGTGTAGTTGTGTTTCTGTGTAGGTATAAGTACCGGTCTCCAGAGCTCAATTAGGGATGACCAATTTGATCAATGACTACCTTAAAGCTAATATTAATAATAATATTTTCGGGACAACTCACACATCTGATCCCAAACTAGGCAGAGCCTGTACTATGGTAACCAGACAACTGATAAACATACTTATATATTTCTAAATACATACATATTATAGATAAATTACACCCAGACACAGAACAAACATTCGTGCTCATCACACAAAGATTTGTCCTAGGTGGGAATCGAACCCACGACCTCTGGCGTAGCAGTCAGAGTCACTAACCACTAGACCAACAGGCCAGCCAAATATAATATAATAATATTTAAAAAAAAAAGGCCAGTAAATGAATCGTTAAAAAAACGTCATGGTGTAACGCTCCCTTTCAGTCCTTGAGCCTTTCATAGCCATATTCACTCTCTCTTTGACATACTACACAAGTGACACTGAGAGCTAAAACTTACCAATTTACATAGGTAACATTAATATATCATAATGTTAGATATAAACTACTATTTCAAATAGTCGTATAACATACCAATAGGATAGCAAAGTAAAAATAAACTATTCTTAATGGAGGTTGCATACGTGAAGGTTACACCCGTATATAACACCGGCTTGCCATATGAAAAAATGGTTTATTGTTGAATATTATATGAGACCTAGGCTTTTAATAGAAATAATTACCTGATAACGTGATTTTGCAATTACTACAATGCTTCCTATCCATACCTTATTTATATAAAAAAAACTAGACGCACACACTATACCTACCTACCTAACTGTAATGAAAAATGCTTCTAGACGAACTATGACTGAGAGATTCATAAATGCAGAGGCTAAAACTCTGAGTCCACAACTTTAATTTTGCTCAATGGTTTCTTAAATAACGTAAATGAGCATTAAGAAAAGGTTTTTGGACATTTCACACCTAAGTTCCTTGTACCTTACTCCTTAGAACGAGTACCTTGGTAATTTTGAATAGAGCTGATTGTCATGGTCATAATTTGTTATGGTACTTACTTACTTTCAGTTCACGTCATTTAAAGTGCATCTTTATTGCAAGAAGACCGCAAGGATTAATTTATTGTCTCCTTGAAAGTAATTAAACAGTTTCATGAATGGCACAGACTGTATGGTAGCGCTGATTCTTCTATTAATTATCTCATTGTGTGCATACTACATAGTTAACGACTAATTCTAGACGATTTAAGCCCTTTAATATAGCATTATATGAGATTAAAATAGTTTTGCATTATCGTTTGGAACGACATATCAGATATTTAAATTACTTATACCACTAAAAGAGTAACTGGAGGATATTTATTAAATTTGGTAAGGTCTCCAGCGCTCATTATTTAGGGAAGCGTACTACGTCTTAAAGCCCAGACAAGTGGCTTAAACGGTAGTCGAATCGAAAAGTCAAAAAAGCAAATGTATGGAATTTGACGTAAGTTTATGACATTATATCGTAAACTAACGTCAAATCCCATAAATTTGTTATTTTGACTTTTCATTTCGACTACCGTTTAAGCCACTTGTCTAGAGGGGCTGATGTAAAAAAAAAAGAGTCGGTAACAAGTGTTACCTCGTAGGTATTGCAAGCGTCTATAGGCTACGGTAACTGCTTAATGCCATCTAAGTAGTAGGTATAAAAATAAGTATTTTTTAAAGCGTTCTGTTAGTTCTTAATATAATCCTATTGGGTTTTTCTATTAAGAAATGCTTAGGCGCGGTACCGTGGCGCCCTTAAAGCGGTCTATATCCCAAGTAGGTAAATTAAAAAAAAATATTTCGTGACAATGTACAACTTCGATTTGATCCTATATAAAATAAATAATGTTTGTATCTGCTCTACTTAGGGTATGAATCGTTCCCACAGATAAATTGTGGAAATAGTTTTGGGGGGTTGTGTTTAGTTATAACATTTTTGTAACACATCGACTGAAAATAGTTCTATAATGTACATCATATTCATTTATTTCTGACAAGTTTGTAGCTACAACTAATGTAGGCAATAAGTCAATTGCATTGGATATAATTATATTATTGTATTCTTAAGAATTTACCATTTGAATAGCGCAAATTAATTAAATGTCACATTTTGTTGAAGATCACCGTACGTCATTATGAATAATGGTGGCTGTAAAATTATTATTCGATACGCTACTCTGACGTTCGTGTTAAATTAAAAGTGCATTTGAAAACAATGTATGTAATTTTTCTGATTTTAAAATGCACTTCACCTAGTAAGTTAAAGACAGGCAGGGCAATACAAATAGCATTATACTAGGGTACACTATTATAGATTTATTATAGATAGCTGTTGCCCGCGGCTCCGCCCGCGTGGATGTCGGTTATCGCTGCAAAAAGTAGCCTATGTGTTATTCCAGACCATAATCTATTTGTGTGCCAAATTTCATCCAGATCCGTTCAGTAGTTTTTACGTAAAAGAGTATCAAACATTCATCCATCCATTCTTACAAACTTTCACATTTATAATATTACTAAGGAAATATTAGTAAGGATTTAAGGTCAATTAATGCCAGTGAAACGTACAAATAAATTGTTTGTTAATAGTGGGTAAACTCAGAAAAGGTTTCAATCGTTTTAAAATATCTATCTCCTATAGAAAGTTACAATGTCAGCGAGGAACAAATGCTATAATTTATTTAAAACATATTTAAAAAAAAATTACAACTCTAAATTGCATCCTTACAAAGCCAGGGTGATACTAATAGTCATAGGCATATTTTTTTCTACGTTTATAGTAATTTTAATCAAGAATAAATCGTGCATGTCTTCATATTATGTGACTTGAATACTTTTTACTAACAAAGGCATTGTTAAACAACATTATCAATGAATTAATTACATTGACTTCGCACTAATATATTACCACGACAAGGTAATAAAATTTGAAAATGTCATTTAATTGCTTGTTCTAAAATAATTTAGATGTTCATTAAAATTATTGGCGCAATATTTTTTGGTGCAATTAAAATTTGTTACATAATATAATTATATTTATTTCTAAGTAGATACACTAACTTCGGTTTGCGTGATAATAAATTATAATAAGTCTATAATAATAATCAGAGCCAGTACCCGCGTATTTACCTACCTATGTGATAGACAAGCACATGGTCCGCCTTTTTTGGTAATGCTTAGGTAGTAATATAAATTCACAACAGACGCCTCAGAAAGCACGTAAAGCTGTTGGTCCTACGCCTAATCTCTTTCCGTCTCGTTCCGTCCCATCGGACTATGAGAGTGAGGGAATAAAGAGTGCACTTGTGTATTTGCACACACGCTAGTGCACTATAATATGTATCTCCCACGCAGGTGGCTAATCTTCGTTGAGATTGGCCGCTGTGACCGAAATTCGGTTAAGAGGACATTATATTATAGCAATATTATAGGACATCTATACTATATTATAATATCATCATCTCAGCCAAAAGACGTCCACTGCTGGACATAGGCCTCCCCAAGGATTTCCACAACTCTCGATTCTGAGCAGACCTTGTCCATCGGTTGCCCGCAACCTTTACCAGGTCGTCGGTCCACCTTGTTGGAGGCCTGCCCACGCTTCGTCTTCCAGTTCGTGGTCGCCACTCTAGAACCTTTCTACCCCAACGGCCATCGGTTCTGCGAGCTATTATAATATAAAGAGATAAATTTTGTGACGTTGTAGGGGATAATCTCTGGATCTACTGCACTGATTTTGAAAATTCTTTTACCAGTAGGAAGCCACGTTATTTATGAGTGTATATTTCATTGAAAAATTAATTACGGGATCCCGAGAAATATCAACCGTGCGAAGCCGGGACCAGCGGCTAGTATCTTTATAATTTTAAATTAAATTTGTACAGCCAATGGATAAGGTTAGCTCAAGAGTGTATGCTATGGAAATCTTTGGGGGAGGCCTATGTCCAGCAGTGGACGTCTATTAGCTGAGATGATGATGATAATATAAACATTTTAATCTCGGGATGTAATCAACCTCAATGTAAGTACATTACAGGTGCCTTATCATGGCCATATTTGTCAAGTCTGTTAAAGAGGTGGGGAAGCAATCGAACGGGTTTTCCACTTTGTGTTCTTAAATAATAGGTACTTTAAAGATAACAGAGACTTGATATATTAATCATATTAAATTACTTTACATGCAACTGTTCGGCATGAAACTATTTCACGGAGATTAAAATAGTAAAAGACCGAGTACTCTGTCAAGGCAGCTGAGAATATTTAGTTCACCAATCTATCTGGAAGAAATCCTTTGCGATAAGACCGCCCATTGTGCCTATTTGTGTGTAATTATGTTTTTTGAGGTGAAAACCTCTTTAGGCGCGTTCCAGCACTTTTTGGGTGAACAAAAATCATGGAACTCGCGTCATCGTCACCGGACGCTATCTAATAGATCGACAATACAATTCACAAGTTACTTAGTTTTCATTTCTATCGGCAGTCCCCAAAGATTGCCCCGTATTATTTTTGTATTAGTTACAGTACTTAAGTGATGTACAATAAATTATATTCTATTTATTTGTCTAGACCTGCTTGTGATCATCATCATCATCATCGCCGTTCCCTCATTGCTAAGGATTGTGAACACATTCGACGCTTTGCCAAGCTATGCGGTCTTCCGAAGTGTGGACCGCACAGTATGTGCTACCTTCGTCAGCCCTTT
This sequence comes from Trisateles emortualis, assembly GCA_947095525.1. NCBI lineage: Eukaryota > Metazoa > Arthropoda > Insecta > Lepidoptera > Erebidae > Trisateles > Trisateles emortualis. The sequence continues at coordinate 6,808,256 of OX352735.1, read as the reverse complement.
TGATGCCGTCAGATCATCTCTCCGGCGCTCTGCTTTAAGTCCCTTTACCTTCTATTTGGCCCAAAATCAAGAGCTTTTCCAGACTACGCACAAGTGAACGCCATAATGTCCGAAAAAGCTGAGGGAGCTATATTTGCAAATTGTAGATAATCGATTTATGATGTTGAATTCCTTGAGTATCGGCTCATTAGTTCTAATGGCACTCCATGGAACAACATGTCTTTAGAATAAGTGAAGTTATACGGGTGCGTAAGCGCATCCGTGGCATACTGTATGCTACATTTTAACACTAACACTTTTCCTCATACGATTAATCTAATATAGGTAACATAGCATAAGATTACTTAACGATTAATTAGCATTACGTCTTTTGTTCATACAATGAACGAATTTAAGGGTTTGTGAATATACGACCCCATTAATAATAGACACTCATATCGACATCATATTTTATTAACAAAAATCTAAATTTAATTTAAGATGTCTAAATTTGCTTTCTGCAGTCCTCCGCATAAACTTTAACTAAGTAGGTACACCAAATCTCACATTCCTCCGTGCGCGCAATTAGCTTTGAAAGGAATACAGAGTTTTTTTTAAACATATTAATATAGAGAAGATAATTAGAATTATTGTTATCAATTCAATTATTGATTCTGAAAAATTACATCCAGGGTTCGCCAACTCTAAGTATCTCTGAGTAACCAAGGAACAATTTGGGTTTAGCTGCGGGCAAAACCTTAAGACAAAAAGAGGATCATCATGGATAAATACTTAACAATCACAAACGATACATCTGTTGTTATTTATAAGTTTATTAGAACCGGACAATGTCACTTGCAAGTTAAGTTTTTTTTTTGTAAAATAATGTCACCGATGAACAATTATTGTCTGCGCGTGAGTGACAGGCGTGCGGCAAGAGATTTCAGAAGTATGATGAGCTCGGACATCGTCATAATAGCTATTGTAATTACCAACTACTTCAAGACATATCGATGAGCAAAGATCGACGTTCACGTCAAAGTCTTGAGCCTCTCACAAGACAACTGCGTTACATCTTACTAATAAGTATCTATTATATTAAAACGGGCAAGTTTGGATGGATGGATATTTGTTACTGCTTTATACAAAACTACTGGACGGATTTTTAATGTTATAGCTTATACATCAGAACAGCACATAGGATATTTTCTTAGTAAAAAAAGAACTAGTTTATTATAAATTTGTTAGTGATACCCAAATCTGAAGTTACACTTTGATTACGGTACAGGCAATCGTTTATAAATTATCATTACGATATATACCAATACCAATAAATATCAATAAAACTTAATTTGACAATCAAATTCTACAGAACGATATATTGGTAATATTAAAGTGAATTATTAATTCATTAATTTGAATATTTATTTTAAATTAATTTTCACGACAGTTAACTAGAATATTTTTTTAAAATAATATATCTACTTCATTATCACGAAGTTTTTATATTTACTTACCCATAATGATTAATTCACTTTTTCACTTTAATTTAAGTCCGAAATGAGATCACGTCAACGAGATATATCGCGTTCACCTATCACCAACGTATCATCATCACCCTGCGTTTGACACTGAAGGGAGGATGCGCGTGATTCGCGCGGTTTGTATGCGCACACGTCGCTCTGCGCCGTCGCCGTCGCGTCGCCTCAAGGATGTCGCGTGGTGCCTGCTGAGGCTTCTGTGCGAATGCCGACTCGCTACCGGCAGCCGCCTAAGATTCCTTCCACTTGAGATAACGATAAGGTCGATGCGCGATCACTCATCTTGCGTTATCTCGACGGCCGGTGACGGTGACCAAAGATCGATCTCTCCGCGCACCACCTCTTTGCTGTTGTCATGTCATCTCTACTTTCGTACAAACTATTACGTAAGTTACAAATGTACATTTATTTTATAGTTCATTTTAACTAATTTTATAAAATGCGACAGCAACTTTTTTTTTTTTTTTTTTTTTATACTACTTGGGTGGCAAACAAGCATACGGCCCGCCTGATGTTAAGCAGTATCCGTAGCCTATAGACGCTTGCATTACCAGAGGTATCACTTGCGTGTTGCCAACCCTTTTTTTTACACCAAGGCTTTAAGATGGAAGTAACCCTGGAATAGGAATACGTTTCTTTCAAAACGCATTCCTAAATGAGCGCTGGAGACCTGTACTCACACACAGGAACACAACTACACCGCTGTGTGTAGTCATTTGGCTGTGGTCTTCTGTAAGGTGGAGGTCCTTCCCCAGTCGGGCTTGCTCGCTAGTATGGTGCCCTACCTCTCTTACTTTGTCAGTTTGTTACATTTTAGTGGCTAAAATGGTGATTCGATTTTAATGAAATTCGGTACTTACAGCTTTGGACTATATACATATTATGTAGTAGCCACTGATTTTTAATATTTTTATTTTTTAATGTTTTGGAATTATTAAATATTAATTTTCCAATTAGAGACTATATTCTATTTTTGTGCCGATCTCAAATTTTATGCCAATCCGTTCAGCCATTTTGGCGTAGTTGAATAAAAAACATCCATCCAAACATTCACATTTATAAAATTAAAATGGCATTCATAAAATAAGGAATACAAAAGCTTGTAAACTATTCACCTGTGCGAAGCTGGAACGATCCGCTAGTTTTAAATATTGTCTTCAAATATTTTAACATTTCACCAAGATTGCGTGTTTCATTTTAACAGACCTAATTATTAGCTTCGTCTAGTGGCGTGATACTCAAGTTGATTGAAATTTTTCAGTGAGAAGCGTAGGTCGGGATCCCAGGGGACCGGGAAGCTGGGACGTTGTTCGCTGCCTTAATGAGCCACGCCGACGTTATAAGGCGATTTGTATGTTTTGGTTTTGTCACAATTTATGTAAAATATTGTTTAGTACCTAATTAGGCAAACAAGCATACGGCCCGCCTGATGGTAAGCAGTTGCCGTAGCCTAGGACCGCTAATAATACCTTTAAAATTATTAGCTAGGTATTATCATCATTATATCACAGACATATATTATGATCTATATGATAATAGAGACGTTGATTTAAGAAGAAATAAGAAATTCCTTACCTGGAGCATAATGAGTCTTAAATTGCTCGTAGAACGGATCTCTAAAATTGAATTCCTGGAAATGAAAATCTTGGGTATTTCCTCCTCTTGCGCTTTTTGACACTGGTTCTATAAGTTTATCATCAGCGAATTCTCGGATTGGTGGAGGCACCGACTGTGTAGAAGCTCCTCCTGCGCTACTGCGGTGCGTATCACTTTTAGCTGCTGGCGATGGTGGTGGAGGTGAAGGTGGCTCTGTCTGTGTTTCATTTTCAACCGTCTCGGCTGGTGGTGGTATAGTGTTTGTCTGACTCTCGTTGTCGGCTTGAGATGTCGCTGCCGTCTGGACATTCTGATTGTCTGTAGATGTAGTAGGTGTAGTAGGTGTCTGAGGATTTTCATTATTGTCTGGTGTATTTTTTGAGTCGTTTGGAGTACCTTAAAAAGAGAATTACACTTTGTTGAATCTTTGATTGTAAGGAAAGGGTCGGAATTTAAATTGAGAGTTTTAGCCATTCTCATGTCACTGTAACTCCTGTAACTCAGGATTATCAGCAGTGCCACTTCAAAATATTAAGCTATGACACACAGGAGTCACGGGAACATCTAAATCTACTTTTGGACCTCGCAGCGAATTTAATCAGACATAAGACGGAAAAGTTGGTGAGCAGGCCTCTATTAAGAAGGACTAAGGACCTGCTGGCAGACAGGGATGGCAAATGCTGAACTGAATATCTATTTGGTACGCGAGACATTATTATAAGTCTGTATTATCCCACTGCAGGGCAAAGGCCTCCCTACTCTTCTTCCACGTCTTTCTGTCTTGAGCTGCTGAGGACCAGTCTTCGTTAAATAAGTCCAACTTATCCCGCCATCTCCGTCTGGTCTACTGCGATATCGCTTGCCATTCAAAGGCATCCACTGAGTAGTGGGTTTGGTTCAAACTTTTTGCCTTGAACGGGTAAACATAGATTTCGTTTCCCTAGGAATGTTAGGTCCTACCTATCTATTAGACTTGCTATTGCGATATACGGAAAACAATTTTAAAATCCGTTGCTCTAACAGAAAAACTTAATTATATTTACTCCCATTCAGAAATCGAACCCAAAACCAGCTGTAAACCTGCATGGTTGATTCAGTGGCTTAAGTGGTTGCCTCGCCATTTTTAGGTGTAGTGGGCTCGAAATCACACAATATTAAATTTGTCCACACACGGGACAAAAATTGCAAATGATTGTTTTTAACAGTTTATTTTGTGACTGTAAATTGTATCTTTGTAAAGATCCCTGCGACACAGGGATTGTTCATAACGCTAGAGTTGTCTTAAAAAAAGCAAAAATATAACAAGCCTAATATTCTAAAAACTAGACACCAAATTCGATGCGCGTGAGACGCGTACATAAATAATTGGCAATTCGTATTATTGTCTTCGACGTAGGACAGGGTCGAGTAAGGCATTGGCGCCGGCGCACGCGCGTCTCTCGGTCAAGTGCAACTACGTACCATATTTGGTACACTCTAGGGTTGTATATAACCTCGCAGGTAACTACTATTGATATTATCTAATAGCTTTCGACGACTTCCTATCTTTTTGTTTATACTACTTAGGTAAGAAAAACAAGCATACGGCCCGTCTGATGGTAAGCAGTTACCGTAGCCTATAGTCGCTTGCAATACCACAGGTATCACTTATGTTGCCGACCCTATTAACTCCTTTCTTGAAGAACCACATGCTATTGTTCCTTGAAAATGCTCGGCAGCGAGCACATACCACTCCTGATTGTACGTGGGAGGATTTTTCTCTGTAACCGTACAGTACCTACTGGAAGATTAAGGTTCAAATATGTGAAGATGAACTTTAGGTAACCACTATCGATATTATTTAATAGCTTTTGATAATTTCCTATCTAATTACCTGATGCAGCGGTTTGATTGGGCTACCTGGCATTGCCAAATTGTGGCAGGTAAGCTGACATAGCTAGCACTGGCTACTGAATACAGGTAAAAATAACTCCAACATAACTTTACGGAATACTTTACTGGCATTGAATTCAACGAGGCAGTTATCTATATATCCTTAATCTAAACTTATATTATAAATAATTATAAATGACTGCCGTGGTCCAGTGGCCGCAGTATGCGTCTGCTGTGCACGAGGTTGTGGGTTCGATTCCTACCTACACAGGACAAAACTTTGTGTGAACCTAATTTGTGTCCGTTAATTGTATGTTTGTAAAGTCCCCCGCGATTCAGAGCTTGTTCTCTAGTGCGGGAGTTGTCTTCTTTTTAAAGAAAAAAAATAGAAAATACTTAATTTTTTGTTTGTTATGATTTAATTCAAAAAAACTGGACCGATTTAAAAAATCTTTCTCCATTAGAAAGAAAAGGAAAAAGAAAAGCATTTATTCAAATATACACAGGATAATAGATAGTAGAAAAAAAGATAGACACATAACAAATCAAAAAATCCTATGTGATGTCAGAAAGGGTCCTAATCTCAGCAACATTATCAGCGGGTAACATAGGGATAGCATAAACAAAAAATAACGGGATACCTACAAAAATTAAATATATATCCACCCGTGCGAAGACGGGACGAGCCGCTATAATACCTAATATATCGCATTCATAGTAGAAAACTGGCGTAACTTGAGAAATGTCACAGGGCAATTTTGAACTTTAGCTGTTAACAATAAGATGTAAATTGCAAAACAGACACGCTTCAACTTAAGTCATTTTTCCACTGTTGGTGCGATATAAGCCTGTAAATGCAGTTCTACAAGTCAGTTCCAGAGTGATCGTCCAGCATGCGAGTCTAGAGCAGGTTATTCGTAAAATTTACTTACACGAAATAAAATATTGTGTGTTTTCCTTAACTGTTGTAGAAAACAAAATAATCAAAATTAAATATTTTTGTTTTGTTTTTAAAAACAATCCTGCACTAACTTTAAGGAGGCGCTCATAGCCAGGTGCACTCGCTGTTCGGTAAACGATCAGCGGGTTAAGCTACCAAGGGCGCGGTAACCCTATAGATGGGTGACCGTATAGTGGTATTTCATCTGAACGTCTCCGTGCTTCGGAGGGCACGTTAAAAGTCGGTCCCGATTGTTAACAGTCGTTAGATCACGACAGAGGCCTAAATATGGGCGATCTAAATAACTCTGTCACCAGGTTGGCCACTAACCAAACGATAATAATAATAATAATAACTAACTTTAAGGAACAAGCTCTGTGTTGCAGGAGACTTAACAATAATACAATTAACGGACACGGGTACAGCCAGACTCGGGACAACCATTTATGGATCACAAAAATGTTGTCCCGTGTAGGGTTCGAACCCACAACAAGCCGCTCAGTGGTAAATGGCGAGGTAACAACTTAAGCCACTGATCCAACCGTACAGTCGATCTGTTCTTTGAGTCCTATTTTATTGGTAATCAAAATTATATGACAACTTGATTGGGATTTTTTAGACAACTTCCGCATTAAGCCACATTGTCATGTGCTGTGGGGGATTTCACAAATATACAAATTACAGCCAGATTCGAAACAACTATTTATGTATTACACAAAATTATGTCCCGTGTGGGACCGAACCCACGACCTCTAGCTTAGCAGTGAGGATCACCAACTGGACCGACAAGCTTGTCATTGTTTTGTAAACAAATATTGTGATGATTTAAATACTGAAATGTTAGGACATAAGGAGAAGATAATTATTAGGTAATAAACAAGCCACGTAATACAGTTTGTAGGGTCGGCCGCGGCGCGTCACGAATACTAAAATCGATTAAGGAAACAAATAATATTTATGCACAAACCTCGACCTCTTTCTTTGTTACGAAACATTTTTTTCCACTTACATTATATTGTAAACAACAGTAATTAAATAACCTTAGACTATACTTTATCTCCACAGCCTTATTTCCAAAAGCTCTAACAACATTTAATTCGTATTAGTTTCATTAATTTATTCCTGATATCCCCAATTACTTGATTCGAAAAGTTACGCTATTACGTATTAAATGTATTGTTCTGTTCTTACCGTTAAAGAGTACTCGGGAAAACTATTAATGGATCACGCAATTTTTTGTCATGTGTGGGGATCGAACCCACAACACGCCGCGCACTGATAAATGGCGAAGTAAGCCACCACTAAGCCACTACTGCAGTCTGAATATGATAATACAACACGTATTAATACAACAATAAAAACGACTATTTTATTATAAAATTTCATTTTAGGTGGCAGTTGAGCAAGCAATCCATTTGATGCTGCTGCGTAGTTAGTGCTTTCTTTAAATCACATTTAAAGAAGGACATGTCAATCTATCAACATGATCAAATGGTCAATATTAATATATTTTTTTTTACTTTACGTAATGTAAAGTATGATTGTCAATTTTGTCAGTGTTGGCGATTTCTAGGATCTCCCACTTACAATCTATTTGTATTAGTGTCATTGTGATAAAAAATATAAACAACCGCTCTTTATAAATAGAGACACATGTGCAATACAACTGTTAAGCAAATTGCAACATTATCAATTTTTTCATAAGACACATTATCGTATCTTATAGTTTTGTGTACATGCTTTAAGGAAACACGATATTATACTTCCTGTATTTCTTGGTGTTATTATAGTTAGTTCCTGTTTATTACCATTTTTATTAGCTTTCTGTATGCGGTAAAATATAATTGATTTCGTATTTAACCAAGTGGTATTTCAAACATGTTGCGCTTGCCTTTTTATGCTGTGATGAATTACTACAAGTATAAGTTTAGTGTTTACCAACCTTATTAATAAACGTGGAATAGAATACTGTTTACAAGGAACCACGCAAGTGTAAGACACTGTATCGAAGCAAAACATGACTTGAACCTTATAATTTACATGTGTTTTTACCGTAGCCTTCATCATGTACCTGAGTAACTTTATTAAATAATCTCTAATTCTATCATTAGTAATTTGAAATTCGAAAGAAGAGGACCAAGCATGGCGTAACATCACTCGCTACACCACGTTTATTAATAACACGGTAAGAGGCTAGCGTAGTAGTTACGGGTATGTGTAGGCGTGTTTTGCTTTAGCTACAGCAAAATATAGTATTCAAAGCGTGACAAATATTTGCCTAACCCTATGAGGAACAAGCTGAGGTGTTATGATATTATAAACTAGCCTTACTAGAGATTTGTTTTTGGTAATAGGTACTGAAATATGACCTGCCGAATAGTAAGCTGGTCACCTACTGCATTTTCAAATTTTTATCCCTATATTTCATACAAAACCGGCATGATTTGAAGAAAACTGTAGTCGTAGAATACATTGTTTTATTTTCCATCAAATGAGAAACGAATGATCAAAACTCCAAACATGAAACGGAGGAAATTTTTTGAATTTATTCACTAGAAAAATAAAAAAATAAGTATGTGTTTAAATATAAACAAGTAAAAATTAACTTCAAAAGTATTTGGAAAAATAAATTTAATCAAAAATAAAAACGATCATCTGTGAAATTTCTTAAGCTTTCTCAATTATTTCTAGGACATATTTCAGCTGAGATGATAAAAATTATTTTAGGATTTTTAAACTTTCAAAGGTCAATATCTTATGTATAAAAACTTGTAGTCTATATTTCTGACTTATTTTTCCATAGAGTACTTATGATTTACGAACTTTTTTATATCTGTTTGTTTATGTCATCATGTGTGACAATAGCATATTGTCAGACAATAGCATATGTAAAAGGTTTGGTTTGACGAAAAATAACTTCGAACGGGTGCAAAAGGTGAACATAGTAAATTAAATAACAGACGTATAAAACTTATACTAGTTTTATGATGAGTGTGAATTATGCAAATAATATAATGTTAAGGTTTTTACGAAGAAATGCAGATTCGCAGTCTCTGCCTACCCCCGTGGGAAACAGGCGTAAGTCTAAGTATGTAATTTGAAATATAAATAGTGGTACTTACGACTCATAGTTATGTATACCGGATCATATGTGCATATGATCCGGTATACATATTATATCTTAAATTCTTTCTTCGGAGTACGTATACAGATTTTTCCTTTTGATTCTCACCAAATAAAATGTGCCGGTTGCTAGATAGCAACCTAAAACTATATATTTACTTGATAATTTTGTTAAATATTATACAAAAATGTTGACTACATAAAATTTATCCTAAAATAACTGCATGACATGTGTATAATAAGTCTTTTTGACGTTTATTGACAATGACGTTTTGTATACAGACGGAACATTCGACGGACGAGCGAAACTGCATGTCCTACTAATATTCCATAATTTTTAATTTCGTATTTGTTATCTTCCTCTAATTTGTATTCCTGTTAACTAAATTGTCTACTAACACAAATTTACTAACACTTGTGTTGTCCTTTTACAATAGATACCGTACCGTACCCACAAAAGATACCGTACCTACAGACATCGGCCAAGTAATCTTTTAGCTTTCGAAGGTAGTACCTTTTTTTTATTCTTGTCCCAAGTTCATCTTTACGAACTCCTTTTCTGAGGAAATCCCCCGCTATATCAGTTTAGCTTACCTCCTAACTTTAATTAACTCTTTATACACTAAAATATAATAAATTAAAACTTTATATAGTTTTTGTAACTTTAACCGTAGTATAGGTCTTCCTCCTATGTTAGTGGTCAACCGAGTGACAGTGTTACTTAGATCGCCATATTTTAGGTCTCTATCGTTATCTAAAGACTGTAAACAGTCGGGAGCAACTATCAACGTGGCCTCCGAAGCACGGAGACGTTTAGATGAGCGGTCACCCATCTATAGGGTTACCACGCCTTTGGTAGCACCGTGCACCTGGCTATGACCGCTTCTGTTCTTCCTTCAGCTTTAACCTTATGACTGAGCTTTCAGGAAATCACTCCTCTTCTAAAAGTAGGAGGTTCTATGTTCGCGGTTCACTCGTTAAGAAGGTACGGTGCCATAGACAAATATACACACACACACACACTCATAACAGTCATACTAACACGCCTCTTTTTGCTTTGCGGGTCAATAAAAGCAACTAGCAATCTAGCGATAGAAGCCTATATTGAGTGACCTTAGAGTCTACCTAGTTCCTTGTTTCAATGAAAAATTTCAATGTCACTCATGGTTATGTAAAGTCCCTGTTATATCACGTCAAATTTATCAGAACGTACGATGAAACTATATTTAGTAGTTGTTAGATAGTAGCACGGTCATCCGTCATCTTTATTTTCCATGTGTCATGATCGAAGGTGTCGTTGAAATATTATTTTAAGAATGTTATTTTAATACTTGGGTTTAAATTGATATTAAAGAGGCGGGGAACAGGTATGTAACATGTGTGAGGTATTTTTCAACCGATATGTACATTCAACAAAACTTTTGACAAATTGTAGACCAATAAAAAAACTATTATTTTTAAACTTCTTCGAAATCTTTTAGAGGTGGTCCCATTTTTAACAAGTCAAGGTCTAATGATAAAATTTTATGAAGATCTGGATCCTCAGAAATTATTGTTATGAATAGTAAAATGACTTATTTGCGCCTGGGAGTCATGACTTTATGCTGCTAAACTTATAATTAAAAACCACAGTGGATAGTATTGCGATTTCTCGATAAAAACTACCAGTAAGGTGGTTGCGATAATTCACGTTTAGACAGAGCGTGTGCTGTACTATCGCAACCAGTTAACTGGATTTTTGTTTGAGATCAGGTGGGCGTGTGTACGTTGTTCCAAGATATAACTAGTGGTTCGCCCCAAACTGCAAACTTGCGATACTCTCTTGACTTGTTGCTTATATTTGAACTCAAAAAATGTTTTTGTATCATTAGTTCGCTTACCAAATTTCACGAAGCTTCGATCAACGATACTAGAGTTATCGTTTTTTGTTTTTTAAAAAGACAACTCCCGCACTAGAGAACAAGCTCTTTGTCGCGGGGGACTTTACAAACATACCTACAACTAACGGACACAAATTACACCCAGACACAGAACAATTCTTTGTGGGTCACAAAAAGTTTTGTCCTGTGTGGGAATCGAACCCTCAACCTCGTGCACAGCAGGCGCATACTGCGGCCACTGGACCACCTGAGTCATCGTCAAACTAATATTAATTGTACATACAACAAACGCCGCATTGCTCTAGTAGACTGAGAAAACTTCGCTCGCACGTTCAATTATGAGGAAAACAATACAAAGATATTTAACTGACTATATCTGGTGTTCATATTGGCCGTAATTTATCAATCATTTAGTGAAGCAATACACGAAATGTTGCATGCGAATTATTTAGTGTATGTGCGTGTCCTCAACGAATGTCAACGAGTGACGCGTGACGCGCAATGACGCTGTAGCGGAGACGTGCGCCCTTCGAACCTTTTAGGCGTTTAACTGTCTTCATTACTGACATTACAAGGTTTAGAATTTATTTATTTTAAAAGTTTCCACTAACAAACAATACAGGGCTTTGTGCCTTGAATATTTCAAGTGCAAACTTTTTAAGGCGCGTTACTCGCGTCATCGTCACCGAACGATTCATATTCAAAAATATTAATCTAATAGCTCGACGATACAATTCACAAGTTACTTAATTTTCACTTCTATCGGCAGTCCCCAAAGACTGCGCCGCATGGTTTTTTTAAACTAATGGTTCGCCCCGTACTGTGAACTCACCCGTGACCAATTTGGCCCATCTTCATAAAAAAAAAAAATTATTTAATTAGTTCGCCTAGCTAAAGACTTTCCAGGCTACGATACTCGAGTTATCTTTGAACAAAAATTTATAAATTATTTTTAAAGATATAAAGACAACTCCCGCACTAGAGAACAAGCTCTGTGTCGCGGGGGACTTTACAAACATACAATTAACGGACACAAATTTCACCCAGACTCAGAACAATTCTTTGTGGGTCACACAAAGTTTTGTCCTGTGTGGGAATCGAACCCACAACCTCGTGCACAGTAGGCGCATACTGCGGCCACTGGACCACCGAGGCAGTCCAAGTCCATAGATACATATAAACGCCGGATTGATCTAGTAGACTTAGAGCACCTCGCTAACTTTGTTCGCTTGTTCAATAAACGTTGCAGTTGAATATATATCATTCAGTTTTCATTTCAGGTAAACGTTTGTTTGAGAGTGAAAATCTAAAAAAATTGAGAGTAGTCAAAATTTGATTTATCTAAAAACATCGGTCGAAAGTAGCACTTGTAATTTGTTTTCGGGTTCATAGAGTGGTTAACTTAGAATAAACTGTATCGAACTTTAACTTTAAAACAGCGACTAATTAAATCTTAGGGAATGCCATCTTTAGGAAAATTTTCTGATTCCGTGTATTCCCCAGAGCGGACTAAAGGAAAAACTTGCTTTAAATCCGCTTTTACTTAGGTTTACATTATAGCACGTAAAAGTAATTGGCATAATGCCAAGCCCTTTAGAGACACAAGCGTGAAGTTATGTATAGTGTTGTATATGTAAATATGGTTTTTAATTTTCCTCAATTATTCTTTATGCTAAACTTTGTCTAGGCACAACAATGTTGTCATTGATACCACAGACCTAAACAAGAGAGATTAAGACGCCTAAAATAGGCTAGATACAGAGACATGAACCTCGCCCCCTTGCCTAATCTTTCTATGATCTAACTATGACAATGTGGACTGTCGGTTATTAGTGAGTTTTTATTGTTTCTGTGATTGATCTCCAAGGCGATACGGCGTACGATCTAGACTTTTTAAAAGAGGTTACTATAGAAAACCGTTTATTATATCAATACGTAGTAGATGCACCATGGTACGTCACTAATGAAAGACTTTACCGGGAGCTTGGTATCGAAACAGTAAAGGAAGAAATAAAAGAGATAATCACAATATATAAAAACAGATTACAGCTACATCCCAATACACTGGCTCATCACCTTATGGATGAAATATTTCCAAGTGCGAGGAGACTAAAGAAAAGAGTACTCCAGGACTTACTCTAAAATATTATTTATGAGGACATATCTTTGGATAATGTACCTTACATAACACCTCTTCATTACGAAAATATTGCTTAAAGTCTCCAAGACAGATTGCAATAAGAAGGAAAAAAAAATATCAATACACAATGGTTGTTTTTTCTGAAGATGAAAATTTACAGTTTATTAAATAAAAAATCTTACACAACGTTAATACACGTATCAAAGTTAACAGGCTACGTCCATATTGCAAAAAAACAAGTTATGTAAATGCTAAATTTGCTGATATATCTTTACAGACATTTGGAACATTGACCGCATACAAACAATATTTATTTTAGTACAATACTTTACATTTATTCTTTACATATGAAGCATAAGTAAGGAACAGGAAAGTGACATCTGCGTACTCGCAGACTCGTACCCAACCATTGTATGACAACCACGATTTACATATAAATTGAACTAATTTACAAATGTTCATCAGATGTTCATTAACAACTCAGATTTTGTTCTTTAGTTTTGTTTTATTTGGCCAGGGACATTACGGCTCAAAATATATACGGATTTGTCTTGAAGTTATTTATAAAAAGTTTGGATTCCTCGAGTTTCGAAGAACTATCCTACTTAAGTGGCAATAGTCAGGTCACGTTAAGCGTGGAATAGATGGCTGTTGAAACAGAAACGTTCAAGGTTAATGGCCACGAAATAGAAGAGGCAGCATCGGTAGATCTCCAACAAGGTGGACCGATGACCTAGTGAAGGTAGCGGGCAGCCAATGGATGAGGGGAGCTAAGGGCGGATGATGATGATACTTATCTAGATAGTTCTAGATAAGTATCATCATCATCTGCCCTTAGCTTAACCGCTGGTATAAGCTAGATGATATGGGAAAAAGCACAATTCTAGGCTATAATCTATCTCTGTGCCACATGTAATCCAGATCCACTTTCACGTTCAAGCGTTATTTAATAACAAACATCCATCCATCCATCTAAAAATACAACTCCCCATTTCACCCTCATGGAGGTGAAATTTCTCTTCACAAAGAACACACCCTCTGACAAAAGACCAATCAGTATTTTGTCATCCTCCTTTTCAAGATACATATCTATTCAATAAACTTTAACTTTCTTTAACAGGTAGAAGATGTCTATTGAAAAATAAAGGCTTACTACTCAAGGAACATTCTCTCTTCCACTGCTTTCATACAATGGGTTTCCGCAACCATCGTCACCAGTGTCAGCCGGTACGTACGCAGTGTTTTCATACGCGAAAAGGAGCAATCCTGACGCCACATTGTTTTTTTTTTTTAAAGGTCTTCTTCTTATCATTTAGATAGTGACCAACCTTGTAGCAGAGTTATTAAGATCGCCCATATTTAGACGTGTGTCGTGATATAACGACTGTTATTATTTGGGACTGCGACACTTAGATGAAATACTACTATGCAGCACTATGTATAGGGTTACCGTGCCCTTGGTTGCTTAACCCGCTGATCGTTTAACAAACAGCGAGTGCACCTGGCAATGAGCGCCTCTTTTTTGTCTGAGCGTACTTGCTTCCTGCATTTGATACTGACCAATCTAAGAATTTGACTCATAATATTATTGTTTTTTTTATTCAAAAGAAGTGCAAGATTTTGAACACTTGTAACCCCTAGTTTTATTTCAAAGGTAACCCTGAATTAGATACGTTTTTTTAAAGCGTTTTCATTAATGAACACTGTGCAACATGTACTATGCACAGCGAGATAATAAGTAGTTCCCTAATCGAGCTTGTTTACTTACCGATCTTGTTATTATTTAAATGCAAAAAAAAAAGTTTTGCTGTTGCTTAAAATTTCCCGTAAGCATATAAAATCACGCTTATATACAATTGCAACGCCCTGTTAGAATTTAAACGAAATTTGCTTTTCCGAGTTAAGCGGGCGCTAATACGAAATCTGAATTTTCATATACCCATATTAATCCTATGGCCTGTTAAATCTCCTGTATTATTTTTAGGTAACGTGTTACAGCAGTGGCTATTACCACGTACGTGAATCAGCTTACGTATACGGTGTCGACATCATGTGACGTCAGAGAGAGGAGTTTAGCGACGTTAGCCGCGTCTGATGAAGCCCTAACAACGGTCAATCCTATTAACACGCCATTACTTACCTAACTTCGAAAATACAATACGATATGCGGACATTGGTGAGTTTTTTTTATACTACCAGGGTGGCAAACAAGCATACGGCCCGCCTGATGGTAAGCAGTTACCGTAGCCTATGGACGTTTGCAACACCAGGGCTGTCACTCACGCGTTGCCGACCCTTTAAAAACCTAGATAACTCCTTTCTTGAAGAACCCCATGCTATAGTCTCACTAGTTATACCTATATAAAGTTTATATTACAATATACTTAATACTTAGGATATTGAAACAAGCATACTTTATTTACATTTAGATTGATTGGAGAAACAATAATGTGACACAAACGGAGTCCTGACATCGGTTTCTTCAATCATCGATTGCCGACTCAATTTTCTTTACCCCGTGGTTTTAAAATGGAGTATCCCTGGAATAGGAAAACGTTTCTTTCAAAACGTATCCCTAAATTAGTGCTGGAAATCTGTAAAGTTTAGCTTTAAGTATTTATGCGCACGACCGCGCTTTTAATTTCAGGATTTTTACTGAAGCCTTCGGGTTTCATCGTACTTATTATAATTCGAATTAAGATCGAAGATCGATCGATATAAGGACATCATAGTATCATGGTTTTTCTTATTAAACAAATAACTAAGATAATAATATCTTAGTTAAAATTTCTCTATTTTTCTTTATTTTAAAAGATAACTCCCGGACTAGAGAACTAGCTCTGTGTTGCGAGGGACTTAACAAACATGGACACAAATTACACCCAGACTCAGAACAACACTTTGTGGGACACACAAAGTTTTGTCCTGTGTGGGAATCGAACCCACAACCTCGTGCACAGCAGGCGCATACTGGGGCCACTGGACCTTGGTGGTCCAGTGGCAGCAATATATTATAGGTTTTCTTCACTAAAGTAGAGATAAGATAGTATGGAAAGTTGTACAAATATGAATATTGTTATTTATCTTTTAAGTGTGATTGATTATTATTTGTTAAGGAAGTGTTATCAAATGTAACGCACATAAATAAGAGCAAATATTATCGAGCATTGTTCTGATGCTATATTGAAGATTTAACGTTTGCTATGTCTTTATTACTAAGTAATATGTGCATTAGGTTTTATGCTCTGGTATCTGATTAAAATAACAAAATATTGATACGATTTAAAAACAGTTAAAACTTTTTTTGTTAGCCGTATCGTCGCATAGCTGAGCAATGCCTCATTGACTTCCAATCCCGTCTGAACATTGCCTTGTTCCACTAATATCTTATCTTATATATATTAAAAAATGAATCCCTATTTCCCTTGGTCACGGCATCACGCGTGAACGGCTGGACCGATTTCGGTAATTCTTTTTTTTTGTTGTGTTTGTTATTGTCAGGAGAAGGTTCTTATGTAAAAAAAAAGAAAGTTGCGCTAAAAATAGTTTAACCCGGACGAAGTCGGGGCGGATCGCTAGTTATTAATATAATTTGTTCGAATATTACCGCTATTCAAGAAAACTACGATTACATAATGTGGAATGTTAAAACATAAAATTATCTGCAGTGACGTCACGATAATTTTAAGTTAATAGATCATCTGGTGACAGTTCAATATACAGATACTCGAAGAGGCTTTCTTTGTACAGCCAACACTTGATAGCGTCGACCAAGTATTAATATAGACGGGGCCCCTTGAAGACATCAAAGTAAGCTGAAGTTGTATTTCGCCTAGTAAAAATTAGATGGTTGTGTATAGTCAGCAAATGAAAATGATTAGATAACTTCAGTATTTTCTCTTGATTATGGGATTATGAAGGCTAAAAATACTTTAATTGAAGAAAATATGGAGACGGACCTTCTTTTTGAAAATCCGCCGTAATTAAGTGATATATTATTATTTTTAATTAATAGGCTTTTAATAAGCGCTGAAAACCTATTTTTACGCGTAGAAACACAACTACACCACTGTGTGTACATTTGGCTGTGATCATCTGTAAAGTCCTTCCCCAGTCAGGCTTGCTCACTTATATGATGCACTACCTCTCTTAAAATGAACTGAAATCTCTCTTAAATGTTTCGAAGGGCCCGACTGTAATAAATGTATTACTAGTCAAACTTTGGTAGTTCAATGCCTAATGTTATCTCGTGTTTAAGAGTTTGTTATACCTACGTGTCACCTGTCACCGAGTGATTGATAAGTGTGGTTAGTTTGTGGCCCGCCTTTGAACGCATCAAGGTTGGTATGTGACCTTGGATAATTTTGCATGTGGGTAAAATTGTAGCAGTTTCCTGTTGCTCTTTGTCAAAACGTTCAGAAAGTATATTTTCTTTCTAAAAACAACTTTTACTTTAGGGAACAAGCCCTGTGTCGCGGGGGCCACGAGGGGCCTTATCCACTCTTACATGGCTTAACGGCCCGATAGTTAATCCATCGTCAGTATATTTGTGTCACAGGTTTCCCTGGTTTAGGAGAGGCAGGGTTTCATAATTTCACACATCCTATTACTACTTAGAATTCTGTTGGTAATGTATACCGACTGTTTGAAGACAATATGGTTCATAGCTCGATTAACCTTACTCTTAAAGTCCCGGTATCAGAAAGGACACACTTTTGATTTAGATCCGGGCTCTTAAATTTATTATTAGAAAAGATGGGTCAGGAAATTGTATCCAAGACTTCGTTTACCGTCATGCCTTGTCGACTTTTATGCCACTGAGTTTAGATGACAGTTTTTTGGTCTTAATAAATATTAATATAAGAGCTAGCGACGCAAATTTTCTGTCTTACTATAATTTGTAGCGTATCATTTATTTCATCTCACCGCCAAATTTCTTGAAACATTCAATAGGTATAGATAAAAACAATAGTTATCTTTTTAACCAACTGTAGGTACACATAACGGAAAATAACGTTTTATCTCATGAACATTCCAGCAAGATATACGTGAATAATCTGATGACGAATTTAGGGCTCAGATTCTTAAAAAAAAACCTATCGGGAGTCGTGCTGTGTAAATTTTCATCGTTCTAGACTAGTACTAGATAAGTCGTAATCGACAGTGACAGGGCACAGTCCACATGACGTAGGAGGTAGTGAATGGCCCCTAGTCCCTGCGTCACGATAGGCAGTATCTGGACTGTAACTTTAAAACATAAATTTAAATACTTTAAATATCGCTATGACAACCACACATGGGTGAGCAGTTAAGTCATAGTGACATTTAAAGTTTATTCTTAAACACCAAGACCCCACAGCTTAAATTGAATTACAGTTAAAACAGTATCTTAAAAACTGAATCTAAGAGCTTTCTCTCACTAATCATAATGTAGTTTTTGAAGACTTTGATTTTAAGTAGCGTCATAATATGTTATTCTATGATACTAACACTAAGTACGAGGATGAAGAAGATGAAGAAGAAGACGACCCGAGAAACTAAGGTCACGTATCTGAGTCAGCTGTAAAGTTGACAATCGGGAAGGCCTCTGACTAATCGCTGTCACAGCAAATAATGTGTCCAATCCAGTTCGAAAAACTTTACAAATCACGACTGTCTGTTTAGTGCATAGTATTATCATTGTAGATGTCCTCCCTGTCATTTCTTCCTTTGATTTTCACGGTTTGTCTCACAAAAGTATATTTAAATGAGCCGCATTTAGATACTCGTAGAACGTTATATTTTAGTCACGAGGGATGCCGCATCGTGCGGAAACCAGCCTTGTTTATTATATAAAATATATGTAACAATATGTATTTATCTTATTCTAACAACGAATCAACATATTAATGTCTCATTATTTATTACATATTGTTGATTACTTCACAAGGTACTTTTCAACACGTATTGTTTTACTTTCAAGTGCAGCCTTGATAGTGCATCAGGTAAATATTATGGAGCTGTAAATATTACGATGAGTGTCTCCTTAGTCTTTAAGTAGTCGTTAAGTGCGACTGCTGATAGGGCAAAAATATGATGAGAGATGCCCGAAATTAGGAAAATTTTCGGTGCTTACACTCCTCAGATAGAACGTAAAGCCGTTGGTCCTACATCTGAGCCTTTAGACTAGTGGCATAAGCGATAGTCGAATCGAAAAGCCAAAAAAGAAAATGTATGAGATTTGACGTAAGTTCACTACATTTAATCGTAGACTCACGTCAAATTCCATACATTTTATTTTTTGACTTTTCGATTCGATTGTCGCTTATGCCACTTGTCTAGAGGCTCTAATCTTCCTCCCGCCGTATCATATGATCGTCTCGTCGAACTATGAGAGTGAGGGAATAAAAATTGCACCGATGTTTGCACACACTTGTGATCTATAATCTCCGTCGAGATTAGCCTCGGCGACCGAATTCGTTTAGGAGGACGTTATTGTTTATTTTGGTGGAAGTTTGTCTCTATTTTAATACCAGTTTACTCAAGAAGTTAAGTTATTTCATGATATTATAATTTAAGTAATATATCTCAATATTATCGCGACACATTTAACAAGATTATCTTTAGTATTGACACGAAAAATCGATAAGATCTGTCTGTGAACTTACAATGAGAGATTATAGGAACGTGTGTATTGATGTATAGGCTAGACGATACTAGGAAACGGATTAAATATTAGATGATGTATTGTCATCTAAACTAATATTAAGAAGAAAGAAGATTAAATTGTTTGTTTGTTACAAATTAACTTAAAACTAATGAATTGATTTTACAAATTCTTTCACCATTAAAAAGCTACATTATCAGCGGTTAATATAACAAAAAACTACTTTTAGAAGTCGGTTAATTATGCATATACATATATAAAGGCCGATTAGGAGAATACCTCCACCTTGCAGAAGACCACAGCCAAACAAAAACAGTGATGTTGTTTCAAGTGCAGGTCTCAGATCCTTTAGAGATGCGTGTTTAATTAAAAGTATTTCTATAGATTAAAATGCGTAATCATCGCTGAAGACATCATTCACGAACGTAATATATTGTTGTTCTTCCTTCTTCACTCGGGCTTGCTTTTTGTACTACTTGGGTGGCAAACAAGCATACGACCCGCCTTATGTTGAACAGTTACCGTAGCCTATGAATGCTTGTAATACCAGAGGTATCACTTGCGTGGTGCAATAAACTTAATATGTTTTGACACCAGGACAGTAGTATCCCTGGTATAGGAAAATGTTTCATTCAAAACTCATCCCTAAACGAGCACTGGAGACACGTACTCACACACAGGAACACAAATAAACGCTGTGTGTAATTTTGCTATGGTCTTCTGTAAGGTGGAGGTCCTTCCCAAATCGGGCTTGCTCGCTGGTGCCTTACGTCTCTTACCTATCTGTGCTCACGAATAGGAACACAACTACACCACTTAGTTATTTAGCTGTACCTCTTCCTCAGTTGGTCTTGCTTCTTTTGGTGCCCAACACCTCTTTTTCAGTTTAATAGACTTAAATGCGATAAAAAGTTAACATCACAGCTTCGCCTTGTAAATAACGTACCTACCTATTATAGATAAACCACCCGCATAATTTAACAGAGATATAAATGTATTTCGTCAAAATGAAAACAGTTTTTGAGATAAGACATAACGTAGCATCACGCCTTCTTCCCTGAATGGATACGTAGACCTGTGACGTGTAATGGGGAACAAGTCTTGTTCCAGACACATTCAGACGCTGCGCTGCGCTAAGAAGATTAAGCAAAAAAAAAAAAATTTTTTTTATACATACTATATATAACGAAAAAAATACAGACATTACGCTTATATTATAAATATATATATATATAAGGTCATAAAGCACACTCAACATTTGGAACAAACATTTGTGAACCACATTTTTTGTCCAAGTTTTGTTCTGTATGGGAATCGAACCCAGTGTGGTGTTAGTGAGGAGGGTGACCAACCTCAAGCACTGTCAAATACAAAGTAAATAAAAATAAAAATTCAATAAACTTAACCCAATAAACAGCATCTGTTGAATCCGTGTTGCGTTATTTTCAATTTGATAGCTTTACACGTTCTAAAAGATAAAGATAGAAAGGAATCGCAAAAGCAATAAGACGAACAGACAATCAGTTTGTTTATATAAGGCCGTATTGGAGGATACAATCAGTCGGCGACTCCCTGGGACGCAATAAGCGTAATCCCCGAGGCGGGGGACCGAGAAATATAGCCTTAGAAGCGTCTTTAAACTAACATTTTGTTGATGATTACTTTTATATTGATTGAATCTATAATAATCTTAACTTCTATACTTACTGGTGTTATAAATGCAAATGATTGGATGGATAGATGTAGTATGGATGTTTGTAACTCAATCACGCTAAAACGGCAGAAGGTATAGAGATAGATTATAGTCTGGAAAAGCGAAAAAGCTATTTTATATCCCGGGAAAATACACTGTTCCCTGAAATGAAATTTATTAAAAGTATGATGATATGATTTCACGGTTGGTTGAGTAGTTAATTGCCTCTGCTCAGCGAGGGTGTTGTGGGTTAGATTCCCACGCTGGACAAAACATTGTTATTCATAATTTTTTCATTCAGCACAAAAAAGATTTAAGGCACGAGGCTGTAAAAACCATCAATTTCTAAACTCCTGGCATAGAAAAACTCAGTACCTATACATTTTTTGCCCGATCCAGAAAGCTACCCTGGTCCTCTTGATCAGCAGTCACACATATCGATCACTGAGCCATTTTTTATACTACAGGTATAAAAAATGCTACAATAAGCCCAGATCTCAATGAAGTAAGTAACGTTATCATACTTATGCGGTAACTATTTTGGAATAGATAAAAAAGTAAGATTTATTAATTTGGCCTTCAATGTAATCTATTCATAAATTATCTTGAACACTGAAATGAGTGATTGACGACAAACAGCAAAAAAAATTAAGAGGGTTAGGGCACTATACGAGTGAGGAAGCCCGACTGGAGAAGGACCTGCATCTTACAGAAGACCACAACCAATTAACTTAACACAGCGGTGTAGTTGTATTCCTTTGTGTGAGTACAGTAAATTTTTCCATCCCACAGATAAAACGGATGTTTAACATGCAAGTGATACCTCTGGTATTGCAATCGTCCATAGGCTATGGTAACTGCTTAACATCAAGCGGGCTGTATGATTGTTTGCCACCTCAATTGGTGACCGCATAGTGGTATTTCATCTGAACGTCTTTGTGCTTCGGATGGTACGTTAAAGTCGGTCCCGATCACAACAGAAGCCTAAATATGAGCGATCTAAATAACTCCGTCACCAGGTTGTCCACTAACTCAACGATAGGAACAAAAAGGAAACTGGTGCCAATGTAGAAGGAGACGATTTTTGATTCTACCTAGGTGGCAAGCATACGTACTGCCTGATTTTAAGCAATTACTTATTGACGTTTGCAATACCTGAGGCATCACTCGCGTGATGCAGATCCAAGAACTTATAACATCAAAGTTTTGTGATAGACTAAGTATAGGGATACTTCTTGATAAATCCAGGGGGATTTCTTAAAAAAAAACTCATATTTATCTAAATGAGCGATGAAGACCTGTACTCGCACACAGAAAGTAACTACAGCACTGTGTGTAGTTATTTAGCTATGGTAAGGTAAAGGTCCTTCCCCAGTCGGGCTTGCTCGTTGGTATGGTGCCTTACCCCTATTTAACTTGGCTTATATCATTAAAAAATCGCACAAATGTGAATGTCCATAAGCGAGTGTTACTACTAACCATCAAATTTATACTAGTACTAGCTGTTGCCCGCGGCTCCGCCCGCGTGGATGTCGGTTATCTCTTTAAAAAGTAGCCTATGTGTTATTCCAGACCATAATCTATCTCTGTGCCGAATTTCATCCAGATCCGTTCAGTAGTTTTTACGTGAAAGAGTAACAAACATCCATCCATCCAAACTTACAAACTTTCGCGTTTATAATATTAGTAAGATTTTTAATACGAAAGTTTGGATGTTTGTTACAAAATGACGCCAAAACTGCTATACGGATCTGTATGAAATTTGGCACAGAGATAGATTATAGTCTGGAATAGCAGATAGGCTAGAATTAAAATCATAACATTAAAACCAGTAGTAAATTTTAAAAAAATTGTCTCTTCCAGTAAAATTTTATCGCGAGTGGTCAGTTGGGCGGGCGGGCGAAGAGCGAGGGCGGCGCGCGCGCCCAGTCCGCTTCCGCCACAACTCGCGGCAACTCGCAACTGTAACTGCCCACCAAAGTTTAACTCTCATACATCAATATTAACGCTTGTTAAACAAAATTAAGTGGTTCGAAACAAATATTATTCCAAACTAAACTTTTAAGTGGTGTTAGTGATTAAACATTAAAAATCGGTAGATTTTATTCGTGACGCGTTTGTGTTTAATATATTTAATGTGAAAAGGTTCTATCATATTTATATATTTATACAGTAAGTAAATAAAAACCTTGTTGTTTTCTACATGGTAATCAATTTTTAAATTTTTTTAAAAGACAACTTTCGTGCTAGGGTCAAACCCTGTGTCGCGGAGGTCTATACAAACAACAAAATAATTATAATATTTTATTAATTAAAAAAATAGCAAAAGGCGAACTTAACGTTTGAAATGCATTTTCTCCCAGTCGACCTTGGGTGATGAGTAACATGTAAAATGTAATACAAAATAAAATTCGAATTCAATTCAAAATTTAGGGGGTCTCGCTCTTCATAGACAATTTTTTTTTTTTTTACTTTGGCCTAGCAGAAAATAACACGCTGTGCGCGCAAAAAATTATATTGTCATCTTAATAAATGATAATTAGTTTGCATGAAACTATGATTTGTAATTTAGAAAAGATTTTTACTTGAACTCAAACTCAAATTCTCCACTCTTGCCGTAGTTATTGGCTGACATAATCTTTCTGTCTTACCTGCTATATTCATAGTCTATGACCTTCATAAGTGTTACTTTGTAACATAAATGAAATAATAAATAAAAAACCGATTACCTTAAATGAATAACAGGGTTATTATTACTTGCTGTATACAAGGTGTTCTAAAAGTTTGATTATAATATTAACTATGTGGACTATTTATTTATTTTTATTATCAGTTAAACTTTTTGCAGTATAAAGGTGCTAAGTAAATGTAATTTGATTGGTAAATAAAACTTTATGGTCTATATATAAATAAGCGAAGATTATACAGTTCAATATCTTTTTCTCCTCTGTTTGACAATCGATTTTATTTTATTTTTTCGTTTAAAACTCTTTAACTTTACTACTACTCTTCTTATTGACTCTCTTTATGCAACTTTCGGTACTTTAAGATTTAAAAAAAATACGGACAAGAAAAAGGTTATTCTCAATTTGACTTGTGTTTTTAAGAAATATGTGACTCATTGCTTTGCACACATCGCTTGTTTTAAATAAGTTCTTCTAATCCAATTTTGATGACTCTTATTTTCTTTTTGGTTTTATGTGTTCGCAGTCTTTATTATTTATTTATTTAAAACTAATTATACACAATAGCATATGTATAAAGGAGGACTTAATGCCAGAGGCATTCTCTACAAGTCAACCCAGGTGGTGCAGAGAAATTCCAAAGTAAATTATTTTTTTAAAGAGAATAAAAAGTAAAAACGACAATAAATATAAAATATGATACTAATACTTAGCTATAGATACATATTATATAAAGTAGATACAAATTTACTATCTGTATATCTGTCTTTATACACTCCACATAATCAATATTTTAACTATCTTTCTTTATATAATATAACGTAACCCACGATTATCTTTTTAAGATGATTTTATAACGTAAATACCATCAAAGCCTTCATTATTACGCAAAAATGGCGGACAAATTACACGAGTACCAAGGTATTACTGGGCGGCTGCACGGTGCACGGGATAGGTACCGAGAGCGTTGGTCAAGGTGGAGGGAACAGCATCCTAGAGGCATAAGAGATGTGGTCTCTGAGACTCTGTTCGGTATTCCGAATTCGGATGAGCCTCCAGAAAGGGTATGGCAGGATAGTGAATACAGTGATCTATTCAGGTGAGAGTTACTGTTTAATTGTATTTTGGTGGGCTACTTTTAGTGTTACGTTCCTTAGATTGTATTGAGATGTATGTAGTGAAGTAGGGCATGATATATGCGAGCAAGACCAGCAGGGGATGGAGCACACAAGTTAGGTCTCCAGTCCACATTTAGGGATGCCGCAGATACTCACAAACACAAAACCCTAGTGTTAAAAGTATGTTTTGGGTCGGCAACATAGAAGAGATGCCGCAGGTGTAGCAATTATACATAGGTTACGGGAACTTCTTACCATAAGACGGGCTGTACGTCTGTTGGTCACCGTGATAGTGTAAAAAATACATTTATTGCTACAAGATAAAGTATTATTTTTTGTTTGTTTAACAGACAACTCCCGCACTATAAGCCCAGTGTAGCGGGGGACTTCACAAAAATACAATTAACGGATACAATATATATCCAAAGTACACTAAATTACTTGTATCCTATATACTTAATTACTTATCTTGACTGACTGATTCATCAACGCAGAGCCCAAACCAATGGGGATACAAATTTTTATTTTTACATTTTGCACAAATGTTCCTATATATACATATATATATGACGACTCTAAACGTCCGTGTGGTGACGGATTCATAATCCGTCACCACACGGACGTTTAGAGTTGTTAAAAATGTCACCACGTCGTTCCATCTTGAGGGTAAGAGTCGATTAAGGGGGTAATCCGGCCTACAACATCCACTGCAACAGAGGGAAAACTCGAAGAAAACCTATACCAACCTGTCGGGCCAGCGTGGTATAGTAGGTTAATATCTCTCTAAATGTATGGAGGATATGCTCAGCAGTGGGACGTTTATGGGTTGTGATGATAAACGTTAAGATAGGTTTTTATACCCTAAACGGGGAAAAATGTTCCGAGCGATGACGAGGCCGGCTTCTGTCAATACTTTTGTCCGTAGCTTGATAAGTGCAAATTTGTCGAAACGTCAATCATTTCAACTTCACATCACCCTACTACTCGTATTACTTCCCGTGTCCTATAATACTTGGTTTTGCGTAACTTTCACGTGTACTACACAATAGAGTATCAATGATTATACGATGAGGAAAGCAAATTGAGCAATTATTGGCACGTTGACATCCTATTATTATTTATCTATAAGAAGTAAGCGTAGAGACTACCGATGGCCGAGACCTACGTCAGAAATAAAACAGCTGTTTACAATGTCGTAGGATAATCGTATTTCGATTTTTCGCGAAATTCCTTGAAAAATAATAATTTAAGTTAATCGCGATAGAACACTTTTGTCGCGATTTACTTAACTTAAAATAAGTTGGATGTTTGCAAAGATCCTAAAAATACATCGGATAGCGGAATTATTAGTTATATCTTTCAATCGTTTTATACGATTATCCTACGTCATTATAAACAGATATTTTATTTCTGACGTAGGTCTCGGTCATCGGTAGTCTCTGCGCATACTTCTGAGCGCTAATTGGCCGAATGAATGTTATACTCACTGATGGATGCGCTTATTGGTGAGCGGCTACATTAATTCGTCACTTTTCACCAATCAGAGTTTAAGTTGCCTATATTCCTAAGCAAACCCGTTTTTTGCAAAGATCCGGAAAATACCTCGGAATTAAAAAAACGGTAATCCTATACGCCTAGACTGTAAAAGTGTTATATATATAACACTTTTACAGTCTACTTTCAACAGTCTTCTTATCGTTTGGTTTGTAGCCAATCTGGTGATAAACTTGTTTAGATCGCCATATAGTTCTCTAATTTGATCTAACGACTGTTTACAGTCGGAATCGACATACCTTGGATGACCGCATAGTGACTTCGCACTAAGCGGTCATCCATCTATAGGGTTACCGCGCCCTTGGTAGCTTAACCCGCTATGATCGCCTCAACAGGATGAGATGATGAACGGGATTATTAGCTGTTTCCGTAGTCTATATATATTCGCAATATCACAAGCATACCAGCCCTGCAAGCGATGTTTTAATTGCCACACATTATTTAAAATTATTTTATCTTTTTAGAAGAAAAAGCCGAATCGAGTTAATGCGCATATCCGCAGCGGTGATGGGCATAGAGTTCTCTTATGCGGGAGAGACTGCTTTCGTATCACCCACGCTGCTGCAGATTGGAGTACCTCATCATCAGATGACGCTGGTATGGGCACTGTCGCCTCTTATAGGGTTCTTCATGACTCCTTTGCTGGGATCTTTGAGTGACAGATGTCGGTCCCAATTTGGTAGAAGACGACCCTTCATTATATTAATGTCTGTTGGAGTTTTACTAGGTAAGTTTTTTTTTATGTTTTCCGTAATCATTTGTCGGTCTCGAATGCGATTCCTAGTGCCAAGTAAAACATTTTCTTATTCCTGGAATACTCTATCACTTTGGTGTTAATTTTTTTGGGTTAGTAAGACGAAGTTATTTTTTTTACGACAACCACCCGTACTAGGGAAATAATACTGTGTCGCGGGAGACTTTACCAATAAAAAATTCACGGATACAAACGAAACCCAGACTCAGAACAAACATTTATTAATTATTGTGTCATGTGGAAATCGAAGCCACGACCTCCGTCTTAGTAGTTAAACGTACTAACTACTAGACCAATAGACCAGTCATTACAGGCGTATATAGGATACGGTAAATGTTTACCATCAGGCAGGCCGTATGCTTGTTTGCCATCGAAGTATTCTACAAAAAAAGAAAATGTCAGCTGCCGGTAGTATAGCGGTTGAGCATACGTTTCAGATAAATTCGATATTTACTATAAAGAAAGAATATTCTGCTACACAAATGGCAAAAGTCTTGCTTCTATGATGAGATAAAAAACATAAAGACTAAAACGTGGGCGTAGGTAATACATCTGTGTCTACTCCTTAGGGGCAACAGGCGTGGTATTATAATAATATCTTACGCTGACATTACATTTGGAAAACCATTAGTACCATCTGATTCATAATACACGCGTTTCATCCCGTTTCGTCATCTCAGCTAAAGGACATCCACTGCTGGACATATGCCTCCCCCAAGAATTTCCACAGCATTCGGTCCTGAAAATACGTGTTTAGATTAAACATACCTATTACTTACATTTTCGGTCATCTTTTCTTTACTACATATTCTGTAAGGTACTCTACAAACATTCAGTTTTAACTATGTATTTAAATATGTTTAAACTGTGTAGGTGTGTAGACAAATTAAATTAAACGAACTTGAAATTGTTCATGTTTTTATTCTTTATAAAGGCAACTCTATTAAGGAACAAAGGCCCTGTATCACAACTCACGGGGGTCTATATTAAAAATATAAAATTATCGGACTTAAACTACATCCAGACTTACGACAACGTTTCTGGATCAAACAATTTATTTGCACAAACAATTAATTTATTAAAACCAACGACGAAACAATTAAAACTGTGCAGATAAAGTACGCAGTGAAAGCTGTGCATTTGAAACTGTGCAGCTAAAACTATGTAGATAAAGTGTGCAGTAAAAACTGTGCATTTTAAACAGTGCAGTCAAATCCTTCTGAAGCGCGTTTTTATTTATTTAAATTTGTTTAAATGTTCTGCAATGTTTTTCAAGTCTACATTTTAATTGAGACTTGTTTGTATAATTTTTTTATGCACCTATATTTTATATTAGAATGAGTGTACCGTTAGGGTCGTGATCCTAAATAAACACTAAGATATTATTATGGTATTGTAAAACATCCCCATTACCGTGTTAATATTAAACAATAAAGGGTTGTGACATCTCCACGAAAAGTAATAGGTAGGTACTTTAGACCGAAGGAACAGGCTTTGAACGCTATGCGGTATATCCTCGACAGGGTTAAATTGTCTTGGTGGCATTGTGGCATTGGAAATGACTGCAATGCTATGTACTCAGGATCGATCGCGGGTCGAGTAATTGGATTTTTTTTCTGGAGAATCATTAACGCCGAGTTGTAAACAGCATTGCCTTGGCGGCAGGTGTGGTCTAGTGGTTAAAATTCTACCGCGTCGAGTCCCACACGGTATAAACACTTCTTGGTGTTTAATCTTACTTTAAACCAAATTTCATCAAAATCGGTTTAGTAATTTAAACACTTAAGCGAAACAGACAGAGTTACTTTTGTTCTTATAATATTAAGTAGCATGGATTCGTCAAGAAAGAAAACCAGTTTGTTATGCCCCAATTAAATAAAAACACCTACCTACTCTTTACTCATTGAATCTTGCACTAAAACCCTGGCTTATAAAACTGTCAGTTGTATATCATATTGTTTAATTAAGTGTTCCCGTTGACACGAGATAAATTAATAAAATAATTTCACAAAGCACTCATAAATATTTTTATATTATCTGTTGCATGTGGGTCCACTCGCGAAAACAAAACAAACTATCTCACGGTGACTGTAAATTTTTTCGATATGAAAAGTGTATGAGCCAGCCAATACTGAACACATTCTTTTTTTAAAACTCCTGCAATAGGAAACGGGCTCTATGTCGCCGGGGACTTTACAAACATACAAACGAACACAAAGCACATCCAGACTCGGGACAATCATTATGGATCACACAAATTTTTATTCCGTGTCGACACCACACACATCGCGCAGTGGTAACCCTGAATCATGAAAACACTGAATCAACCGTGTAGTCAAATTCAACATTGGCTGGGTCATACACGACTTACATACATACATACATATCATCACACCCGTCTCCCAGACTAGGGTAGGCAGAGACTATGGTACGCCAATTGCTTCGATTCAAACACACTTCCTTCGCCTCCTCTACATTCATCAACCTCTTCAAGCATAGACTACTTTTTAGACAATGATCTATCCGTTTAGCCGTTCTGGCGTAATTAAATATCCATCCATACAAACTTTTGCATTTATAATAGTAGCTGTTGTTCGCGGCTCCGCCCACGTGGATGTCGGTTATCGTTGTAAAAAGTGTTATTCTAGACCATAATCTATCCCTGTGCCAAATTTCATCCAGATCCGTTCAGTAGTTTTACGTGAAAGAATAACAAACATCCATCCATCCATCTATCCATCCATCCATACTCACTTAGTAAGGATTTTTACATTCACAGGTCTAATTCTTGTTCCTAATGGAGAAGCTATAGGCTACGCGTTGGGTGACGAGCTACCTTTAAACAGGACAGAAGTACCGTCAGCCTTAGGACCTCGGAGTGCAGCTCTGGATACAGCCAGCAGCAACTATCATCCCTGGGGTGTACTGTTCACCGTCCTTGGAACAGTATTTTTAGACTTCGACGCAGACGCCTGTCAGAGTCCAGCACGTGCTTATCTACTTGACGTGACAGTTCCAGGTTAGTTTAAATAAAGATTATTCTAATTAGGTGGCAAACAAGCATACGGACCACGTGATAGTAAGCAGATACCGGTGACTGCATCAGCTTGCATAATACAAAAGATTGTAACTGTCTGGCGATTCGAAAGAATGGCCTGAGTTTCTAGTTAGTTTTTTCATAGCTCCACGTCAGCGAACTAGCCGTAGGCAAATTTAGCTGACATCATCTTTCTGGCTTACTCATAATTTATGATCTTCAGAAGAATTACTTTTTAAACTAAATGAATTTTAAGTTTGAGTTTGTGTTACCGAAGCCAATGGATGCTTGCGATACCAGAGGCCAAAATTTTTTGGTCAGCTAGACGCATGTTGCTGCGTGTTGCCGACCCAAAAACCACATGCGTGTTGCTGACACAAATATTTTAACACCAGGGTTTTGTGATGTAGGTATCCCTGGGATAGAAAAACGTTTCGTTAAATACGAATCCCCACTGCGCATCTCTAGATGAGCGCTGCAGACCTTTACATTACCTTAAACTAGTTATTTACAAGACAAGTAGAGCAGCATAAAAGCAAGCAAGCACGCCTAGGGATGGCCCTAGAGCAGACCATAGCCAAATCAGAGAGCAGTAATATCTACATACAGCGGCATACGTGTGTTCCTGTGTGTGAATACAGGTTTTCAGCGCTCATCTATAATATAAAAATAAATCGCTGAATGTGTTGCTAAGCGTAAATCTCGAGAACAACTGAACCGACTTCGCTAATATTTTTGCTATGTTCGTTATTGTTAGAAATTAAGATAGTTGAGCTGAAAATAGTTTAATCCGGGCGCAGTCAAGGCGGGCCACAAGTTTAGAATAATTGCGTTTTTATTTAAACGTTTTCTTATCCTAGGATAAGAATATGAAAATAATATCCCATCAACCTGGTATTAAAGTTTTGGATCGGCAACACGCAAGTGATACTTTTGATACGTATTGCAAGCTGCTTACCATCAGATGGACCGTATGCATGTGGCCGCCTAAGTCGAATTAAAAAAAAATGCAATTTTTTATACTATCAAGGAGTCAAACAAGCATACCCACCTGATAGTAAGCAGTTACCATTACCTATGGACGCTTGTAACATCCAACGTATCACTCGCGCTTTGCCGACCCTATAGAAACCTTATAACTCCTTTCTTGAAGAACCCCATGCTATAGTCTCTCGGAAAAAAACATCCTCTTTTTTCACTAATTGCGTTGCTTGTTCAGACTTTCATAAAAGTTGAATTCCATATTTGCTTCGTTCCATTTAGCTTGGCCTGGTAACCTCTTCAAAAGTATATTACGTTGGCTTTGCGCCCTATAAAGGTGAACAACACGTTGGACACTTGAAGTCGAGACTGCGTCGAGTGGGTTAATACGAGTAAAGTATCTTTGAAATTAAACAAGCAACGCGCGCCAATAAGACTGATTGTCCACCAGAGAAATGCTAAGCTTTGTAGAGTATGTAGCTATAATAATGATAATGTCCTCCCGGAATTTAGAGACTAGCCAAAGTGCAGGAGATACGTACGTCAGGCTGGCCCGGCCCCACGGAATTTGATAATGAGATTGGTATCAATCGAATGTACCCGCTTATACCAACATATGTAACACCTTCGTTTTCAATGTAACTCTTTTTTAAAGAAGTTACAAGCACTTCTTGGTGGCCGGGCCAGCCTGACGGTTTCAGCCCGGCCACCTTGTTTACCGCTAATCTACACAATATACTGTCAATATTTTGGTTCAGATCAAATGTACTCCTTATTACAAACATATGTAACGCCTTCGTTTTCAATGTAACTCTTTTTTTAAGAAGTTACAAGCACTTCTTGGTGGCCGGGCCAGCCTGACGGTTTCAACCCGGCCACCTTGTTTACCGCTAATCTACACAATATACTGTCAATATTTTGGTACAGATCAAATGTACTCCTTATTACAATCATATGTAACGCCTTCGTTTTCAATGTAACTCTTTTTTTAAGAAGTTACAAGCACTTCTTGGTGGCCGGGCCAGCCTGACGGTTTCAGCCCGGCCACCTTGTTTACCGCTAATCTACACAATATACTGTCAATATTTTGGTACAGATCAAATGTACTCCTTATTACAAACATATGTAACGCCTTCGTTTTCAATGTAACTCTTTTTAAAAGAAATTAGAAGCACTTCTTGGTGGCCGGGCTGAAATTATTTCGTTAGTATAAAACAGTAAAACTGCAACACCTACCAATAAATAATGCCAGTACATAATGAGGTATAAAGATATAGAATATATGTAACGCTTTCATATTTGATTTGAATATATATTTAGCGAGAAATAAGTACTTGAAATTATTTCAGCCCGGCCACCTAAAAGCGTTAATATCTCCTATAATCTTATGCCAATTTGTACAGTAAAAATTTATATAGCTAAGAAAAGAAAGTTACATTCGTTTAGGTTTAGTCGTATACCCTAAAGCCTTCTGTTTAACTAGATCATTAAAACCTACGAAAGTTAACGTTGAGTGACCATCAGTCATTAACTAATTTCAGGACATTTGCTTTGTTGAATGAAACAAAATTCGTAACAATTTTTTTTTCCTTACCGCCTTCCTAATTTTATTAGACAACATTTTGTACTTATATTAATTATTATAACAATTGTTAATTATAAATAATCGGAAAAAAATATTATTTTACATAAATACTATTATCATTTTTTGGAGTTTCACATACATAAGTATTATACGTTAAGTAAAAATCACAGATAATAATTTTTGGATACATAATTAACCTATATACGTTTCTCACATCAAAAAAAAAATACTGCAACAAATCAATCAATCAAATGAAAATCAAATCAAATTTCAGAAGTGTTGATAACTACACGACTCTTGCGCATCTATTCTGTCTACTCGGGGAAGATAGACGTTATGTCTTATGACGCGACACAGGCGCCGTCTAAAAAATCGGCAGTAGCGTCCGTGAACTACTACTACAACTACTTATCTTTCTCTGATTATGTTGCGAAGCCAGAAACGGAGAAAATATATATAGGTTAATTATGTATCCAAAAATTATTATCTGTGATTTTTACTTAACGTATATTACTTATGTATGTGAAACTCCAAAAAAATATAATAGTATTATTTATGTAAAATAATATTTTTTTCAGATTATTTATAACTAACAACTGTTATAATATAATTAATACAAAATGTTGTCTGATAAAATTAGGAAGGTGGTAAGGAAAAAAAAAATGTTACGAATTTTGTTTCATTCAACAAACCAAATGTCCTGAAATTAGTTAATGACTGATGGTCACTCAACGTTAACTTTCGTAGGTTTTAATGATCTAGTTAAACAGAAGGCTTTAGGGTATACGACTAAACCTAAACGAATGTAACTTTCTTTTCTTGGCTATATCAATTTTTACTGTAAAAATTGGCATAAGATTATAGGAGATATTAATGCTTTTAGGTGGCCGGGCTGAAATAATTTCAAGTACTTATTTCTCTCTAAATATATATTCAAATCAAAAATGAAAGCGTTACATATATTCTATATCTTTATACCTCATTATGTACTGGCATTATTTATTGGTAGGTGTTGCAGTTTTACTGTTTTACACTAACGAAATAATTTCAGCCCGGCCACCAAGAAGTGCTTCTAATTTCTTTTAAAAAGAGTTACATTGAAAACGAAGGCGTTACATATGTTTGTAATAAGGAGTACATTTGATCTGTACCAAAATATTGACAGTATATTGTGTAGATTAGCGGTAAACAAGGTGGCCGGGCTGAAACCGTCAGGCTGGCCCGGCCACCAAGAAGTGCTTGTAACTTCTTAAAAAAAGAGTTACATTGAAAACGAAGGCGTTACATATGTTTGTAATAAGGAGTACATTTGATCTGTACCAAAATATTGACAGTATATTGTGTAGATTAGCGGTAAACAAGGTGGCCGGGCTGAAACCGTCAGGCTGGCCCGGCCACCAAGAAGTGCTTGTAACTTCCTAAAAAAAGAGTTACATTGAAAACGAAGGCGTTACATATGTTTGTAATAAGGAGTACATTTGATCTGAACCAAAATATTGACAGTATATTGTGTAGATTAGCGGTAAACAAGGTGGCCGGGCTGAAACCGTCAGGCTGGCCCGGCCACCAAGAAGTGCTTGTAACTTCTTTAAAAAAGAGTTACATTGAAAACGAAGGTGTTACATATGTTGGTATAAGCGGGTACATTCGATTGATACCAATCTCATTATCAAATTCCGTGGGGCCGGGCCAGCCTGACGTACGTCAGGAGATATTATAGTACTTATACACAGTTGCACTATTTATTCTCCTAATTATAGTCCGATAGAATGGCAAATCGCCACGATCGGCGAGAGACTAGAAGAAAAACCGGCTTTACGTGCTTTTTGAGGCACAGGCACTGCCAATTTTTGAACTTCGGATCTATTGTAATTTTTTTGACAGAACAATCTCTACTTGTTCCAACCCGAAAATCGTACCCGAGACCGTATGATCAGGAGTCGCATTCTAGACCTTCAATACGAACTAGGCAGTGTAGTCTAGTGGTTGCTATGTAGTGTAGTAGTATTATATCCACCAATAAGGATCGTAATTTTCACAGCTTAGCTCATCTTATTACTCATTATATTGTTTGTTAATTAATTAAATTAAATACTTATCTTAATTTCATTCTATATGGTATATTGGTTGCCGTTCCTTTTCGTTACCACTAATATTGTAACCTTTATAATATCAACCCATATATGTCCCACTGCTGGGCACGGGTCTCCTCCTCTATCAAGAGAGAGAGAGGGTTAAGGCCTTAATTCACTCACGCTGGCCTAATGCGGGTTGGTGAATCAGTCATGTCTTTAGAATTTCTTCTAAGACATGTGGGTTTCCTCACGATGTTTTCCCTCACCGTTAGCAGATGGCGAATCATTTGATAAATACATATAAACTCCACAAAGTGAAATTCACATTGGTACTGCCCGGATCGAACTCGCACCTCTTGCGTGCAAATCGGTTACTTTCCCACTCGGCCACCACCGCTTTTTGTAACCTATACCAAATTATAAATTTTATATTCTGGCGGTTCTAAAAGAGTGACCCGAGCTTCTTGCCAATTCTTCTCGAGGCCCTACCATAGTCAGCGAATTGGCCGTAGGAAAAAGTATGCTGGCATTTGTTTTTATGACGTTCATACTCGTAAGTATCATGTAATTGATCTAAATGAATGAATGAGTTTGACTTTGACTTACAAGTGGAAACGGGTTCAACGAAGGTATGTTTTACTTGATAGATGCGGGCGAAAGATGGATGCTGCCGATATGTGCTTTAGCACGCATCCCACAACAATTCACAGCGTTAGCCCGCATTATGAGCCCACTCTGGATGGGCTGGGGCTAGGGTTGCGCGAGTATAGCTATATGCAGAATAGAATATACGACTTACTACTGTATCGCTTAGCTTGTGTCACGCAGCGCATCTTTATAGCACATCTCCGCTCTGCCAAACCTCACTTTGCAACAAACGGTCAAATAGTTTCCTAGCTTAGCTTTGACCTCGCTCACTGCTTAGCCGCTTAGCACGTTACTGATGGAAGGGCAGCTTAACCGCCTAATCTTTCTAAATATAGCATGGACTGTAAGTACATTGATTTCTAATCGGGCAACGTATTTTCCCAACTATTGTGATATGATATTAGTCAGATGTATGTCGAAGTACTTAAAATAAAAACATACATAAGTACAAGTTCTCAGAAACATTAACTAGTTTATTATTTGTTACAATTTTTAGCTGTTATATCCTTAACCTAGTTAGATGGCGGCGAATGAATTTATTTCAATATTTGTTTCCGTAACAACGTCATGGCATGTGACTATGTGATTCTTCTCAGTTTTTTCCGTAGGCGGAGAATGATGTACTCCAAAACAAGACTCTTTATCAGTATACTGTCTGTTCGTGATTGATTTATCTTGGCACCGAAGATTTATTTTTTGCTTTTCACACTTGAATGCAACGTGATTATTTTAACGTATGAATATTTAAATCTGATTCAATGTTACTTACATATTTTATAAATCACCTTTTGACTGATTTTTCGCACTTTTATGGAGACTGATATGCAATATCAGTATTACATTACAGTTTTTGTATTTGGAATAGCGTCTACTGACTGCAAATATATACTTAAATCCTTGAACGTATATATTGTGTGGAGTCACGCGATTCACTCAAGCAATCTGTTTCAAATGTCATTAATTAGGAGAAGTCCTACATGAGTCTGTTCCAAAATTAGGTTGAGGTTGGGCAATTGTTCGGGTGCTGAATGATTTTGTTAACATTTTGTAACAATTTATTATGAAGTCGAATTCAAAATCGAGTTGTACGCTTTATATTACTAACGTGCATGCTATATTCGCTTTTAGTATCATTATTAGCAATAATAGTTACTGTTGATAGTAACAAGTTACCGTAGCCTATTGATGCCTGCAATGCCTAAGACATTACTCGGGCTTTACGGACCCAAAAAATTGTTGACATGATTTAGTAATGGGAAATCCCTAGGATAGATAAACATTTAGATACATAGAGAGATAGGGCACCATACTAGCGAGCAAGCCCGACTGGGGAAGGACCGCCGCCTTATAGAAGACCACAAAGATACCACAACTGGTGTAAAAAATTGGGGCGGCAACACGTAAGTAATACTTCAGGTATTGTAAGCGTCCATAGGCTACGGTAACTGCCTAATATCAGGCGGTCCGTATGCTTGTTTGCCTGCCACGTAGTTAAAAATAAAATATCCTAAATAACTACAAAAAATTACTAAATGAACACTCGACGAAAATACGCACGGCATTTAAAAAGATAAAAACCGTAACGGTATGGCATGTGACTATATCAGAATCTACTTCTACCTCAAATATAAATCACATGACATAGTAACACGACATTGAATTTATATCAAAATAGTTTCATTAAAAGTAGGCAACATCACTTTAGGACCTAAGACAAATATTAAATGTCCAACCTGAATAAAATGATATACAACCACTGTATAATGCAAACAGCTACTAGTTATCAACAAATATTGACTTATACATTAACTTTCTTTGTATTTTTAAATATTTTGCATATATTCTTACGTTTTATGTAGACACTAAAGTATTTATCTATTTGGAAGTTTATCTTTTATATTTACTTATTCGTATGTAGACTAATATTTGTCTGGAGTGAGGGATGTGAGTGCAAATCGTTGTGTGCCATATTGTACTCCTTCATTCGATATTATATACTATAGAAATTGTTAGATCATTGTAGAAGTATTGATTGTCTCACTGGTATATGCTTGGAGTTTTGAGATTTAAATCGTGAAGATTCGATTGGGGAAGCAACATGCTAGTAATACTAGGTATTTATAGGCTACTGTAACTGCTTACCATTAGGCAGTGTGCGGTATGCTTGTTTGCCACTAATATTTTTATTGCCAATAATGATAGACAAGACAGCAGTGAACCTACCCTCTAGACAAGTGGCATCAACTTACGTCAAATCCCGTACATTTGCTTTCTATTCTTTTCGATTACCACTTATGTCACTTATCTAAAGATATAAATCATAACTCTAGCGAAAAACATCTTCGTTGTAGTACCTACTTTTTATCTGCTTTCATCTGCACACGCATGAGGCTCGTTTCATAAAATGTCGTGCCTGTAACCTTTTCTATATCGTTGATATTATGATTTCTAAGATGTACCGGCACGTGCTCATCCAATTTACCTATATATACCTAACAGGGTAAGCGGCGGACGTGACGTTTTTATATCTTTTCTTAGAAGGTTTCTGATGTATGAATTGAGTGAGTCTTTTTCTTGTTAAATGCTACGTAACGCTGCATTATAAATTGTTAATGTCTAGGATGGATTATAATTTTATTGTATTAATGAGATTAGACGTATGAGTAATAATACCTATTTATTGTGGCCTGCCGCAATTAGACCACCAACCAATTTGAGGTTTCAGTCACCAATAGGCATGTTAAGAATTTCAGATGGGAGTTGATTTCTAAAAGAGGAATTTCTTAGTAGTATAAAAAAGCTACCTACGAAATTCTTGTAAAACTAGGATTTTGTGTTATTGACGTTGATTAGAAACGTAAAAATAATATTTTTAACGTTTATCTTAAATGAGTATTGGCGATCTATAAGTATTCATCAGCAATACCACTGCGTGTAGTTTTTATTTGACGAAAATTCTGTCCTCTTGCGTATTAATTTTTTAGGACTCTCACAGAGGTGATGCGTACGACTGCTGTGCAAAGATTTCTGGTTCGGGTCGGATGGTATTTGGATTTTGTTTTGTAACAAAAACTGCTTAGTAGGTATCAATCCAGATTCTAGAGGTGTCGCCTATTACATGGATCCTGTCGTATCTGCCGAAATGTGTGATAGACAGAGGTGTATGATACCCAAGTATATTTTCTTCCAATCAGGCCATTTTTCCCAAACACTATGTTATGAATTTTTTAGCATAATGATATTCTTTTGTTGTACAGAGGATCATGCGAAAGGACTCAGCACTTTCACGGTTATGGCCGGCCTTGGTGGATTTATGGGATACGCGCTCGGCGGCATTAACTGGGACGACACCAAATTAGGTAAATAAGCTACATTTTATTTAGTTTGCTGACCGCTGCGGATTAAAGGTAGGCCTGTTCCATCGAGTTTTGCGGTGGATTTCTTTGTCTGGAGTGTTAGGCTAACTCTCTTGTTATATTGATGGTTATAAGTTTTGATTAGAAAGTAATGCTATTATGTAGATTATTAACGTATAGTGAGAAGCTATACTTAGGTATAGGTACTTTTATATACTCCGCGACGATAATAAAAACATGTCGTCAAATTGTATTTGAAAATATTTACAATAAAACTTTATTTACGCAAATAAAAAATACACAAAAGAAGGGAGGAGTGCTTAATAGGCGTCGAAAAAATTCTCTGCATCGATGTCTACCTACTGTAAACGTGCCCAGGAGACTGGCAGCATTGCCGAATCAATCAAACGTAAATTACTCAATCAATTAGCCTGTTTCACGTTGGTCTTCTAGAAGAGGCTATTGTCCACTGCTCGACAAAGACCTCTAAAAAATAAGTGATACCTTACGTTTACCAAAAACCGGTCTCCGTATAAGACACATATTTTTACACAATTGTAAAATTAGTACCCTATTTATTCTACCTTTCAGGTGATTTCTTCGGCGGCCACGTTCGAGCAGTATTCTCTCTTATCACCATCATATTCATAGTGTGCGTCTCAGCTACTATCACCAGCTTTAAGGAAATTCCTCTTGGAGAGCTGCACGAGCAGGAGGAGTTCAGGAAACTGGCACAGAACGAACGGATTCAGGAAAGCTTTGATGAGGAAGGGGCAGACAATAATTTGAAGAGAGACAATGTTATGTATGGATCTGTGAATCAACCTGAGGTAATATGCACAATAATGCTGTTGACTATGCCTTTTTTTACCCCGAAGGGGTAGGCAGAGATGCATAACATCCACCTTTCGCCAGCCACTTTAGGACCCATGTAGTACCTATAGGTTGAGCTTTTTGACCATACCTGCTCCGAGGTTCTACTAAGAATTTGATAACATTGATCGCAAACATAACAAAAAACCGTGGTATTTTCATCTATACTAATATTATAAAGCTGAAGAGTTTGTTTGTTTGTTTGGTTGAACGCGCTAGTCGCAGAAAGTACTGGTTCGATTAGAAAAAATCATTGCATTTAACCAGGAAGGCTATAGGCTATATAACATCACGCTATGATCAATAGGAGCGGAGCAGCAGTGAGATATGTTGCAAAATCGGGGAAAATGTTCCAAATTACCACGCGGCCGAAGTCGCGGGCGACCCCTAGTACTACTATAAAATGGTAGAAAACAGGTTTATCCTGTTTTCCAAAGGTTGGGCAGACACTACGAATTTCCACATAACATTCTTCATACAGTCAGAATGTTAGATATTTGGTCCAAGAATTTATGATTTGATACTTTAAAATATATAGACTGCGACACTTTTAACATTTACTACAATTAGCAAACATTTTGAGAGCATTAAATAATTTCTGGACATTAAAATCGACCTCTTTCTAGTTGATTGCTTGAAGCCATATTCGGGCTGTGTTGCCAGTTAATTCAATAAACGATGTTTGTTCCCAAAGGTTACATTGCCTGTTAATTAATTAACGACTCGTATAATATGTATATAGAATTATTTATTTTGTAAAAACCTTATTTTACAGTCTTACATTTGTAATAAATACGATTTTCATTTGAATAAGTATTGATTAACCTGTTGGTTAGTAAGCTAAAGGAGGTCGTGGGTTATATTCCCACTCAAGACACATCTTTGTGTTATGAATATGATTATTTGCTCTATGTCTGGGTGTAGACAAGCCTGTTGCCATATACCAGGCACAATGCCTTACGTCTCGGGCTGATACTGAATTTGTTTAGAGAAACCTAATAAAACGGAATTTGAACCCAGGACCTCTGCGCGGTTGTCACCAATGTATTCCAATAATTCAACTTTGTTATGTTCTCTTTTCCAGAACGGTGGCGGTATAAATGTGGTGGAAGGTGGTCACGGTGGACAGTCGCTGTCTCTACGTCACTATTTGAAGTCTATCGTGGTGATGCCCAGCTCGCTGCGCGTCGTGTGTCTCACGAACTTATTTTGCTGGATGGCCCATGTCTGCTACTCCCTGTACTTCACTGATTTCGTCGGCGAAGCGGTGTTTGGAGGCGACCCGGCGGTCAGTATTTCTTATTATTCATATGATACCTACCTATAACAAAAAATCTTAATTTATTATTTTAGATAAATATGTAGTCAGGTATGTTTGCTGAAATATATTTTGAACACAGATTATTTTCATTCTTCTAAACTAAGTTCTAATAGTTATACTTAGTAGGTACAAAAATAATTAATACATAAATCTGACATTTACACAATTTAGTTAATTTAATTTCCACCCTTTGTATGCGTACATGGACTTACGCATTTCATGTGTCTACCTACTCTAGGTAGCACCACGTTATTTATTTACCCACTCCTCTTACAGCAAATAGCAATACCTTTTTAGCGAGTGAACAAAAAGTGATATATTTTCCTAGTGCTAAGTATTTTTAACATTCCATGTATTCCTAACATTCCAAGTTTTCAACTAGACATCATTTAACACGACACGAATGAAGAAACTTTGTGTTAATGCTCTATTTAAATGTACCTATTCTTGAAGAATCAGTATGCCTAGTATTCATAAAATTTCTTCCTTAAAGTTAAAGTTTGCTAATAAAAATTATAAAGACAAACTTTATAATTTTTATTAGCAAACTTTACTACAGGTTCATTGCTATAACAATACTTTCAGGCGCCAATTGGTAGCGTCAGTCGGAGTGACTACGAGGCAGGCGTACGGTTTGGTTGCTGGGGCATGGCAATGTATTCACTTTCGTGTGCCTGCTATTCCACAATCATCGAGAGACTTATCAAAAGACTAGGGTAAGTTATACACAGAATATTCTTTAAGTAGCTAGTTCTTGATAAATAATTTCCAATGTAGAGGGTTATTAATATCACACAATACAAAATGTTTCAATCATTTTATCAGCCTGTTTTTTTCTGCTCGGTGTAGTTCTTTTCTAATTCACGACATTATACTAGGTCCCCCGTCTTCCACATTTAGTTTATCTTAGAAACATTCGTGAGGTCGTCAGTCTTTCGGCCGGCACAACAGAGCATTCCATACGTCTTCCAGTTCGTGATCGCCCCATAGTTCTGCGAGCTATATTACCCTGCCCATTGTCTTGTAATATACGATAGCTATCTTATATTATACAGTATACATATAATGATTAATGTATACTGTAAATAAGTTAGTTACTACTGTATAAAAACTAAATGACTGCACGGTTGTTTCAGTGTTTTAAGTGGTTACGGTGGCGTGTTGTACTTGTAGGTTCGATACCCACACGGGACTATATGTTGATAAACTCCCCCGCGACACAGGGATTGTACCTTAGTGCGGGAGTTGTCTTTTAAAAAACAAGATAGCTAGGTATCTTAATACCTATACAGTAGTAACTTACTTCGGTAATAGTAGGTATAACTTACTTAATACGAGTACAATTGTATTATGGCGTTAGATAGTAGTAAACAAATGAACGTGTAAACATTTGATAGCATCCAACGTTGGATATAAAGTTTGAGCTTTTAATGTTTTGGAGGAAATTTCAAACAGTTTACAAATCCTGAGAGCATTTCGCCAAATAATTATATTGTCTCTGACTGTGTTTCCAAAATTCTAACATGAAATCTATGAATGGAGATACTTTGATTTACATTGAGATTTCGTAGTAGATATCTAACAATAGACTTTAGGTATTTACCTATCTAACTAATACAGATATTCTGTGATTTCATTGTAAACTGTGTTCACAAAATTGTAGATGGAATTCAATGAACGGAGATAGATTTAGGATTAAGATTTCGCAATTCTATTACATATTATAGATAAATATGTGACTACATTGTCAATAATGTTGTTTGTAGATTTCAATTATACTATGTTTATTATTGTATATTAAAAATAGTTAATGGTTGTTGCCGCAGAAAGGTTCTTGAGTGGCGACCACGAACTGAAAGATACAGTGTGGACAGACCTCCAGCAAGGTGGACCGATGACAGGGTAAAGGTTGCGGGCAACCGATGGACAAAGTCTGCTCAGAATTGCTGTAAAAACTCTTGGAAGAGGCCTGTGTTGGCTGCGATGATGATGATTTAGTTTATTAGCGCAAGTGCAAAAATGTTTTTGCACACAATTATGCACTAAAATATCTACTAGCTATCTGTCTAGATCAGCCGCCGTAAAATTCGGTTAGGAGGACAACATATTGTAAAGATAA
The DNA here is from genome assembly GCA_947095525.1 of Trisateles emortualis. NCBI lineage: Eukaryota > Metazoa > Arthropoda > Insecta > Lepidoptera > Erebidae > Trisateles > Trisateles emortualis. Next base: position 6,764,741 of record OX352735.1, on the reverse strand, counting down.
TTTCAATTTTATTTTTTATTCACGTGTTATCAATCCATCGCTCAGTTATCTTAGCTACGTACAGTCTCGTACCCTTCAACTTGACAGCGCAGACAGTAAACAACATTTCCTATAGTAATGAGATCAAGGGATCCTTGACTTTGCTTCGTTTCCTGGCTGACACTTTGTCAGCTTCACGGTGATTTAAAAATCAATATCGTTAGAGGCTTAGCTCGCCTAGTCTTTCTGCACTTGATGAAATTGAGTTTAGCGTCAATGACGTGAGGATATTGGGGATATTCCAATTTTGTACACGAGTTAGGTATATTTTTTCACACGCAAAATACGCGAATTCGGCACGGAGTTGCGGAAACCAGCCAGACATACCTACCAATGGCGATATTATAGTGTGATTGAGTATGTAAATAAAATATTGACACTTCTTCTATTATTGATACGGTTTAACCAATATAATATATTATACATTGTTTGACTTTGTAAAGCCTAAGAAATACAGCCTAAGATAAGAACAGGCAAGAAACTTATTTGAGTTTCTTGTCGGTTCTTTTCTTAGGCTTTACCCTGTCTGTCCAGTCAGCGAACCTGGCAGTAGGTAAATAAGCTGACATCTTATTTGGCATTTTTATTGACCTGCATAATTGTCACAGTGTGATATATGTATGTATAATAGCAACCCATATGTGGCCCTACTGTTGGGCACGGGTCTCCTCTCCTCCATCAAGAGAGAGGGTTCAGGCCTTAATTCACATAAGCAAGTGGTGAATCATTTGATTAGTAGATATAAACTTCACAAAGTGAAATTTACATTGGTACTGCCACCCGGGATCGAACTCGCACCTCTTGCGTGTAAGTCGGTTACTTTCCCACTCGGCCATCACCGCTATACACGGTATACATATATGCTTAAGTGATTTTGACTTTAAACGGCTGCTATAATTTTTTATTGTACTCTTGACATTTCAGGGCTAAGCGTGTGTACGTCGGCGGTCTCTGCACTTACAGTTGCGGTATGGTGGCTCTTTGTGCCATACGAGCGCCAGCAGCTGTCCTGCTATGCAGTTGGACAGCGGGAGTTATGTACTCCACACTCTTCACCATGCCATACTTGCTTGTCGCGCATTATCACGCTACTGGCATGGTAAGTTATGCGTTTTTATGTACCATATGCGTTATTATTAGGTAGGTATTTCCTACTAATATTATAAACGCGAAAGTTTGTAAGTATGGATGGTGGATGTATGGATGGATGATTGTTACTCTTTCACGTAAAAACAACTGAACGGATCTGGATGAAATTGGCACAGATATAGATTATATGGTCTGGAATAACACACAGGCTACTTTTTACAGCCATAACCGACATTCAGGCGGGCGAAGCCGCCAGCTAGTATACTAAATACTAGGCAGCGGTAGTAGCCGAGTGGGAAGGTAACAGACTTAGACACACGAGGTGCGAGTTCAATCCCTGGTACCAGAGAGAATTTTACATTTATACGTTACTAGCTTTCACCCGTGGCATCGCCCGCGTCAACAATTCCCCGGGTACATGTTCTTTTTCGGGATAAAAGTAGCCTCTGTATAATTCATGCGGAGCCGTACAGCCGTTTTGGCGTGATTGATAAACAAACATCCTTCCATCCAAACTTTCGAATTTATAGTATTAGAAAGAAAAAGTCGGTTCCGACTGGTAACAGTCGTTAGATCACGACAGAGGTAGAGACACGATAATATGGGCGATCTAAATAACTCTGTCGCCAGGTTGGCCACTAAACTAACCAAACGGTAAGAAGAAGAAGAAGAAAGGAAATAAGAAGTAAGACACTAAAATCAGTTATAGGTATACTACAAATACACTACTACCTTAGGTCAATATTCGCACTTTCCGGGTCTTTCCGTGCTTCCTCGCCTTTGGAGATGATAAAAAAAATTGACCCTGTTGGAGGATGCTGCAAAAAAACTGTGATTAGGTATTTCATAATATAAAAAAAAAAATTGCTGCTCATAATATAATTTGTAATATAAATAATTTAATACGTCATTAGGGCCTTAACGAGTAGTAATATCCTCCTCGGATTATTTATGTCTGCCACGTGGTACGCCTTAACAGTCCTTAACTTGTTGTTATATAGCCTCCTTGTACTACTAACATGGGGTATCAGTACACACGAGCATGGAAATGAGGATTAAACAGGCAATACTGCGTACTATATTGTCATCAATTGTTATAAAATGACACGCGCGCCATTTATATGGATGGCGATGTATAGCATGTATGAATGTAGCAAATCGATGTGTGTATGTATGTATGGAGTACAAAATGGCTCGAAAGATTTAAATGTTTTTTTCAGGCAATGCGCAGATGGGATTGTATGATCCTGTGAAATTTGGTAGCGTTAGTTTAATTGTTAATTTTTTTTATACTACTTGGGTGGCAAACAAGCATACGGCCCGCCTAATGTTAAGCAGTTACCACAGCCTATGGACGCTTACAATACCAGAGGTATCACTTGCGTGTTACCGACCCGTTTTTTTACACCAGGGCTTTGAGATCCCTGGGATATGAATACGTTTCTTTCAAAACGCATCCTTAAATCAGCGCTGGAGACCTGTACTCAGGAACAGAACTACACCGCTGTGGCCTTCTGTAAGGTGAAGGTCCTTCCCCAGTCGGGCTTGCTTGCTAGAATGGTGCCCTATCTCGCTTTTTGTAGAATTAAGTTTTATACGTTTTCTAAACCGAAACCTCTCCGTTCCTTGGAAAGCATGTAACCCTGGAGCAGGAGCGTTGCCTACTGCCAATACAGTAACACGACACGACCGAAGCTCTCTTCTGTCGTATTACCATCGCTGTCAAAACGATAATGATTAATGTTATCACTTTATAACATTTTTTTTACAAAATTCAATTGAAATTACCGGAACATTTTAAGTCAAACTCAAACTCAAAATTCATTTAGGTTACAAAGTAACCCTTATGAAGGTCATATATTATGAATAAGCCAGAAAGATGATGTCAGCAAAATTTTCCTACGGCTAGTTCGCTGACGTCGAGTAAGTAATATTAAATCACTACATAATACAATTTCCAACGACTGCAGTAGGTACTAATTACTAGAGTAGTTATAATAACGTTTAATCCTTTGATGTAGAATGTTCATAGAAGATCAAACAAACTGCTGTCCTGTAATTGATTAAACGATAGTTAATTGCAACTGAGAATGATAAAAAATGCATTGTGGTGCTTTTAGGGAACTGTGTCCATTGACTAAAAGGCCTTTTATATACCTTCTTAATAATAATCATCTATTGAATGTGGTCCTATATGTAATATTAATTAAAGTCCAGTGGTAAAGTACATATTATTACATAAATATTGTTACGTCCCAATGCTGGAACCGATTGTTACGAACTACCGCTGACACTAATTGTTATGTTCGATGACGACAACAATAGTTACTTGTCAGGATAGGGTTCGATTAAAATGCCAGGTTACGCGATAACGAGTATATTAGCACTTCAACACAAAACAACACACAATGTCACTTACAATACACCGTAAACACAATTACACACTATAACAGTTCACTCACTAAACTCTTCACTATAACACAAAACACTTCACTAAAGTCTTCCAATATCGTCCCGATATATCGCCTGTATCGCTGTCTTCTTCTCAGTGTAGACTCGTTGACTGCTCAACGAAGACTCAACTAAGACTCTTCAACCAAGACTGACTGTCCGCCGCACGTCGGCCCCTTATATATAACTCGCCACGGAATCGAGAATATACGCGAGGATCGTAGTAAGTTATAGTAACGTTTTTACGAAGAAACCCGTTACTCGAACGTTCATTCATGATGTAAACAAGTCACCGTGCTAAGTGCCATAAACCTTGCGCCTATACGCTAAGGTTTTTATTCGCACGTTCCGTTCGACCGCTATTCATCCTTTGTTCTCTTTATGATGTTTTTTCTGTATTGTTCGAGACACTTTATCAATAGCTATTGTTTTCAGATAGCGGTAGTTTTTAGGGCCAACCTGTGCGTCGTAACAATATATTACAGAATAAATATTAAGAGTGTGAGTCACAGGCACAAGCTTCGTGAGGATTTAGATATATCTAAACTAGATAGATACGTTACATGTTTCAATAATGGCCTATCTTGAGCTTCCATACAATACTTCTATGCAACTCTGATTAGTTCATCTGCTCCTTTAGACAAAGCAGAAACGGTAGACGATTCGAAAATATTAGAAAGCAAATGTATGGGATTTGATGTAACTGTAAGACATTTATATTGTAAACCGACTCGTATGACAAATCCCATGCATTTGCTTTCCATTTAATTCGGCTACCGTTTATGCCACTTGTCTTGGCTGCTTACCTTAGTGGGAGGTCGTCCCAAGCTGCATCTTTTGTACGTAAAAAAACCTCCATCAATTATACTACATATATCCACACTCGCTGGCCTAATGAAGATTGATAAATCTCGTTTGAATTATTCTTTGACACGTGAGTATATTTGCTGTTAGCAGATGGTAAATAATTTCATTAATACGTTAAGTAAATATGTTAAGTTATTAGACCAATCAATGTAAATGTCAACAACTTGACACTTACCTTAGTCCAGTACTAGCGGCTGAGATTGAATACACGATTCATATGTGTCTACTTGACTGTTAAATGGCCTTGTGCCCATTTTTACTATGTTTAATTTTGGCGGCTATCATGTGTTACGTGGTTATTAATAGAATTACCCCTCACACTCCCCTTTAAATATTTTACATGGTCACCGAATTGCACGGTCGCCGCTCGTCAATTTCGTTACCATAGCTGCCCATCATAAACTCTGAGGGAAATAATTCAAGATTTTTATTTTGCTCTAGCTGTTGCTCGCAGCTCCGCGTGTGTGTAGGTTATCGCGGTAATAAGTATACTATGTCTTATCTGAGGATACCATCTATCTCTTAGCTGAATTTCATACAGATTTGTTCAGCCGTTTAGTCGTGGAAAGGTAAGAAGTAACTTGCAAACAGAGTTACTTCATAATATTAGAATGGATTATATTATACTTAAGTACTTATACATGTTATTTACTAATTATTTTTCAGTGGGACAGCGGCGGCGGTGGTTGTGGAGAACCTCGTGGAATTGGTACAGATGTCGCTGTAGTCAGCAGCTGCGTGTTCGTCGCCCAGCTGTTCGTGTCTGTCATCATGGGTCTGGCGGTGAAGGCAGTTGGGTCTACAGCTGCTGTTGTAGCAGTAGCTGCAACATTAGCTGGTTGCGCAGCACTTACTGCTACTCAGATTACTTACCTTGATTTGTAGGCTGTGAAATATATAATAACATATATTTTTGTTGCTACTGTAAATAGGCAGATAATGCACATCTGCACGCAGTTCAAATTGATGGCTTCTGCTGATCATGCAGTCAATGTGACTGCGTTTTGGACTGCAACAATATAAATTCTAGATGTTTGTCGTATGAAGAAGACAAGAACAAGACGAAGAATCCCATTGGTACCAATACCTTATTCTATAACGTGCTTCGGTAAACCTACTCACAACAGTCTTCAATTTCTATATGATGAAAGTTTCCAATCACGCTGTTCTTTGACCGAAAGGTTTTACTCCGTTTTGTATTGGTTAAAGCTATCACAATAGTATTGTGCGCGACTGATGTGCTGAGGATTCTGGTTATATCCACGAGTCAGGTTTTGGAAACAATTATCGGCACAAGGTCCGAAATTTTGCCATGTATATATCAAAATCGCCCTTATAAGTCCTAGATATCGTATACGATCTAAGATAGATTGTGAAAAGGAGTGATCTCTGATTAACTCTGCGTCAATCAGGCATAAACCTTGATAAATCTTGGTACCGGAAAGGAGATTCATAATAAAGATTCGATTGCTATACTGCTGTACGCAGAGGCGACAATTTTTTTTTTTCTTTTTTTTTTTATACTACCAAGTAGGCAAACAAGCATACGGCCCGCCTGATGGTAAGCAGTTACCGTAGCCTATGGACGCTTGCAACACCAGGGGTATCACTCGCGCGTTGCCGACCCTTTAGAAACCTTATAACTCCTTTCTTGAAGAACCCCATGCTATAGTCTCTCGGAAAAACCTCGGCAGGAAGCTCATTCCACAACTTATTTATGTTGTCTGAACTGTTTTTTTTAACATCAATAAGACATTTATTTAGGCTTGCTTATAAACTAGTCCCTAAATTCATTTAAACGTCTTCTTCTGTTCTGCTTCTGTGGTAGTATCCTTTTCTAGTTGTATCTCATGAATGTTTGTAACGTAAGGATTCTTTTTAGTTTTAGTAGGTTACAGTTAATGACAAGTATTTGTGTGAAATATGTATATGAACCTTGGGGAAGTCCTATGTCCATCAATTGACGTCTTATGACTGAGATGGATATGGCAGCTAATAGGTAGGTATAAATGTGATGTGTACTTATCTTCCGATGAAAAAATATATAAGTAAGTTATTTATGTTATGTTGAAAGGATGCAAACCTTTGATGTACCATGTAAGGGTGTACCTCATAAAGATCCGCACAATTTATGTGCGTTCATGCAAATTATAATCATACATAACCTGACCGGAGCTTTACTGTTAGCACCCACTTAGCTATGCATTATGAAACAACTACAGTGGGTATAGTTAATATGCAAGTATTATTATCTAGTCATTATTACTAAGTAACTAGGACAAAATAAGCTGTCATAAAATAAATATAGCGACATAAGGCAAAAAGATCAGTATTTGCCAAAGCCAAAGGTTTCACTTAATAAGAAATTGTATATTATAATACTAACAACAAATCATAATTGACTGCCTCGGTGGTCCAGTGGCCGCAGTATGCGCCTGCTGTGCACGAGGTTGTGGGTTCGATTCCCACACAGGACAAAACTTTGTGTGACCCACAACGAATTGTTCTAAGTCTGAGTGTAATTTGTGTCCGTTAATTGTATGTTTGTAAAGTCCCCCGAGACACAGAGCTTGTTCTATTGTGCCGGAGCTGTCTGTAAAAAAAAAAGTAATATATCAATGCATGTGATCATGAATGAATATAATTATGTGTATGGGTGTCATTTTTTTTTTGACTGAACCAATTTCTTCACTAGCTGAATTTTCGTAGCTAATCGTGTCTAGTCTCACGGGAAACAACGCATGCGCATTGATAAAAGTAGGTATACCATTTTCGTGGACTAATAAAAACTTTATAGCAGCCGAATGTGCGGCCGAATATAAAATACATATTGGCCGAAAGTGGTCGAAGTCTAAGACGAAAGTCAAATATGCGTTAATAGCCGCTGTTTTTATAGATTTAATGCAAATGTTCTTTAAATAATACTATGTTATAGTTAAGTTTAAATAAACGTGGATATAACGACGACAAAATGCTAAGACTATGTACCATAGATCTCGATGTTTGTGATATAATTATTAATTGCGTATTGTTCAGTGTTGTATAAGTAAACAGAGTATATTTACTGTTAAATATTAAATGACTCCTATTTATCGAATCATGTCGTTTTCATTTGGTTTTCCCCTTGACATTCTTTGCTGTTTCTGTAACAGAGTGCTTACGTATCCTTAATCCCTCTCCTGGTGGTAGACCAGATACAATAGAAAAAAAAATGTGTCTCACGACAATCTACTAAAGCAACTACCTTATGCGCGTTGATAAAAGTAGGTATACCATTTTCGTGGACTAATAAAAACTTTATAGCAGCCGAATGTGCGGCCGAATATAAAATACATATTGGCCGAAAGTGGTCGAAGTTTAAGACGAAAGTCAAATATGTATTTATAGTGCCTCAGAAGGTAAGTTATAAATACGGTCTTTCGAACATAGGAATACGACGGGTTGAAGAAGACGCATGTAGCTCGTTCCTCGTCTTTAGTGTATGGTTGAAATACGATTCAAAGATTTGATCTGCGTGAATATCCAACATCTTGCCACGCAGTGCTGAAACCGATTTAAGCAATAAATCTTTTATTTTTTTAAATAATGTATTAGGTACCCACCTAAAGAAAGGGCATGAAAATTAAAGCAACAATATAGTGGCGATGATACCTATGTATTGTCGCTAAGCTCCTAAGGTTCACATAGTAGTCATGACAAAAATCAACAAAGCTTTATTTAGTCGGTAGTAAAATAACGCCTACTGGGACTATCTAATGAATAATATTTGTCGTTAATGGATTTTGAAATGGATTATAATGTAAATTTAATAGATGACTGACTATGAAAATTATAATTATTTCTGAGTCCCGTTTTCAATAGGCCCCGAGACGCATGAATTTATTGGGACTAAATTAATTATTGGACACACTGTAACTTCTTGCTTTTGGATACAAAAGCATTACTAAGTACACTAACGAAGTACTATTACACTATTATTTTATTATTATAAGTTATAAATTATTGTATTTTAATTATTCGAATCTCCATGTTAGATCTGTCGTATTCTGTTGTACAATAATTTCGTTACCTCTCTATCTGACTACAATTGTAAGAATATAAAAGAAGATTTTACTCAGTTGTAAAATTTGTCCACTTTGTAGACATTAACGTGGGCTTAATTACCGTCTTTATTACGTTTCTAACTTTACACCAACGAGCTAAGAATGTAGTATCAGGAGATTTGTCTATTATAGGGACAAATACCTTAGAGACACTTTGTATCTATATATTCTGTAAAAAAAGCATTCTAAAGCACAGGCCACACTGACAGCTAGCGAGCTTCGTTTCACCTTTTTTTTTTGTACTACCAAGATGGCAAACAAGCATACGGCCTACCTGATGGTAAGCAGTTACCAGTAGCCCACGAATACTTGCCACACCAGGGGTGTCACTCGTGCGTGGCCGACCCTTTAAAAACCTTATAATTCCTTTCTTGAAGAACCTCGTGCTGGGAAAATTTCAGCAGAGAGATCATTCCACAACCTAATCGAACGTGGTAAGAAATTTCTCTGGAATCGTACGGTGCGGCATGTTACCTCTTTTCGTACTTACGTTACTCTTCTCAGTCTTCTATAAGAGTTTGAGCTCGTCGTTTTATCTACACCTACTTAAAAGCTGATCTATACATACGTTTTCATACGTTTCCTTAGAAATAAATCAGTAGATAAAAGTTCCACGCTGACGAAAACACGGGCTGAATACACATCAAAATTAGCTGCAATTCGGAGTTCGGATTTATTCGGTTACGAGCTACTATTATTATTTACTGGTTTAATAAAAACTCATCCGACTTTAAAGCTTTTACAAAACATACAAAGGGAAGAAACAATGGAAACGCACCCGTAATTAACCAACCGTTCAATCACGTCGCCGCCATTTATACCCACTTACAATTTATTCAGTGACTAGGAGCATTCGTTATCAGACCCGGCCAAACAATGGGGCTCGTCAAAAATCTCTGGACAAAATTGACGTCAACAAAAGCCCTCGAGCAATCGAGCGGGAAATTGGAAACGGATTTCTTTGAGTCTGTCTATAGGGTCGCTTATATTACAGGTACGAATTATTCTTTTGATTTGCGGTCAAAATTAAGAGTTTAATGGTTTTATAGCTAAGTCGTACCCGTGCGAGGTTCAATTTTATTTGTCGTGATCTGTCTGCATATGGGTGACCTATTATTGAAAATATATTTAGTTCATCCTTACATCTTAGAATCTTAATCGTGCCGTATAGTACGGTTTTAGAAGAATTACCTCCCACGTACGATCAGGTTGTGGAATGAGCTCCCTGCCGAGGTTTCGCCGAGAGACTATAGCATGAGGTTCTCAAAGAAAGGAGTTATAAGGTTTCTGAAGGGTCGGCAACGTACGAGTTATAGCAACAAGAAGGTGGACATTTTTGTAAGGATTTTTTAGAATATAACTAGAAAATTTATACACAAATTCCTAGACATAATAAGATTCTTAGTATTGATACCGGTATTGATAACCATGGGCCCTGGTTATCAATAACGGTATCAAATAAAAATCTTACTGTTCCATGGAATAGAACTGTAAGATTTTTATTAAGTAGGTACTTACCGTATTTTATAAAGATATATATATATACGAGTATATGCTACTAATATTATAGACGCGAAAGTTTGTAAGAATGTATGGATGTATATTTATTACTCTTTCACGCAAAATGGTTAGTAGGAGTAGCACATAGGCTACTTTTTATCGCCATAACAGACATCCACGCGGGCACAAGCAGCGTATTTATAAATGAAATGTATTTTTTTCTTTATAAACTTATTAGTAGTTTAGTAGTTATTATATACTACATAGACAAATTCTATCGTCAAAACTTTAATCAAAGAGCAGACATTGCAACCTAACTCTACGCCGAAGTTTCCTCTAGTTTTAATGTTCTTGGACGTACTGTTCGACTAAGTAATAAGTATAGAAGGCCCTTGCTAACAATTCCTTGAAGACAATAACGTAAGTTATCTTGCGCTAGGTTGCGTTTGCTTTCTGTTTCGAAGGAGCGTTTTATAATTAGAAAATTAAGTAGTATGATAGAGGCATAATTGTTTATATCTTTTTATAAAATAAATAGGTAGGTACACCTTCTTTTTCTTTTTAAAAAGCTTGCAGTAGAGAACAAAAACCTTGTATTGCGGATCTTTACAAAAACATATTAGCGTTACAAAGTACACCCAGATAACAATGTAGGTAGATCATGCAAAATGTTATAATGATCACGCTATTCTTTATTTGAAAATTTTTATTTTTATGTATATCCTTATTTAAATAAACAATTTAATTACACAATAGTCAGTACCTAAACGTTTACACTCGCCTAAATATATTTTGTAGCAAAAAATATTGTAGGAAATTATATTATCACCTCAAGCCGGGTATCGACATTGCGAGGATGCCTCGCGAGGCTGCTCACCTGGTGCTCGCAATAACCGATATTTATTTGAATTTCTTACCATGACAACCTTATAACGAGGCAATAAAGTTGACATTTGCACCTACTCAAAGTGAGCCGATACTGAACATCGTATACTGAACGATAGATTAATACTGAATGTGTGGACGATAGCCCGAGCTGTAGTTTTTACTCGACGTGTTTGCCCGATCGAGCACCTATAACTGTATTCGAGTACGACATTGCAAGGCTGCTCATCTGGTGCTCGAAGCAAGCGGAGCGGAGCAAGCAGTCACTCCGTCAGTCAGGCAAGTTTAAATTGGCTCGCGAGGCAAACGCGTCTCCACCACAAGTGCCGCGCGTGGCATTCCTCGCGAGGCAGCCCCGTTTTTTTTTTAAATTCAAATTGGTCTTTGGCCGCGTCAGAAATAGGGTTGAGGCAGCCTCGTGATGTCGACGGCCCGCCTTATGTTAAGCAGTTACCGTAGCCTATGGACACTTGCAATACCAGAAGTATGAAATGAGATTAAAAATGAATCGCTATAAGGACGTCATGGTATACCTTACCTACCAACCCTTACTTACCAACCCTTAGAAGGGTTTAAGAGAGGTAGGGCACCATACTAGCGAGCAAGCCCTGGGGAAGGACCTCCACCGTACAGAAGACCACAGCCAAATAACTACACACAGCGGTGTAGTTGTGTTCCTGTGTGTGAGTACAGGTCACACACAGGAACACAACTACACCGCTGTGTGTAGTTGTGTTCCTGTGTTAGGCGGGCCGTATGCTTGTTTGCCACCCAAGTGGTATAAAAAAAAGGATCCGTCTATGGAAATTACTTAGTCAAAGTAGGTATCCTAAAGTCAATTTAATATAAACTTGTTAACAGGTCAGTCTACGTCAGATCGCAATATCGGATACCTGCTGTATAGCAACATGGTCAAGCTGATGATAGCGTATATAATGTTTGGTGAACTGTGGTACAGCTTCACGGAGTCTACCAGTTTGGATGAAATCGCATCTACTATTAACGTCTTCGTCATCCAGGCTATCACTGTATACAGATACAAGAATTTGGTAAGTACAACTATCTTAAACGTACATTAGGGCATCATACTAGCGAGCAAACCCGATTGGGGAAAGACCTCCACCTTACAGAAGACACAGTCAAATAACTACTCACAGCTGTGTAATGAGTTCCTGTGTGTATCCTAGGGAGACTCTATCTTACATTTCTTGAAAACGCACTGTTAAATTTACGCACAAGAACACAACTACACCACTGCGTGAAGTAATTTGGGCTGTGGTCTTCTGTAAGGTGGAGATCCTTACCTAGTCCGGCTTGTAAGGTTACTTTTGTTTAAATCAATTAAGTTGCATTTCATTTAAAACACTTATCACTTTCAAAGAAATCTGTAACTTATATTTCGTTAGTGTCGTAAACCAAGATAATTACCTAGATAAAGGTATTTTTTGCCGACTGCAGATATAATGTTAAAACAATCTTATATTCTAGATGGACCACAAAGATTTTTATAAAAATCTAGCTATGTCGATGTGTTCTCCGTATTTCGATATGTCAACAGAGAAAAGAAGGAAATTGGTTGAGGAGTGGGCGCAAAGGAATGAGAAATATTTGAAATTGCTCCTTGGCCTCGGAAACTGTACACTGCTGGCTTGGTAAACACCCGTTAATAATATAAAATAACGTTGCAATATCGAACATTCCCGAACAACGAGAAAATATTTATTTTCCTCTACTTTTATTTGTACAAGCTTTTATTTAACTTGCACTGTTCGAATATAAATGTGTACCTAAGTGTGGAAAGTTTTGAAACGGGTAAACATAAGTATAATATGTAAATTATGCCCGCTTCAAAATTTGCCATCCTTTTTTTGGCATACATATGTATGTAACTTCGGTGACAATTCAATAATATACAATGGGGCTGATCTGAAGAAGCCGTCGGAAGGTAGCCACTGAAACTCTGCAACGAAGGTCCACCGTGTTTCGACTCGTATAATTTTTATCAAATAGGTATAAAAGCTTACAGTAGGCAAAATTAGGTCATTTTTTTATCAATCTGCATAAGCGGTACAGTGCGATGTAATAAACTATATAAATAAATGTTTTTAATTTTAATAGGATCGGCCGGCTGATTCTCTAAGAAATAGCGATCGCAAACTGACAGTTGTGATTGCTCGATGACGGCACACATGATTGCTAAACGTCAAAAAGGCTCGGTTTTCGCTCTTACGGAATACCGATTTTGCTCCGATTTTCCGATAAATGGATGTATAGACGTTTGTTACTTAATCACACCTAAGCGGATGTAATGAAAAAATTTGGCACAGAGATAGAATATAGTCTGGAATAGCATATAGGCTACTTTTTATCACAAAAACTGTTCCCGTAGCAATCAACATGCGGGCGAATCTGAGGCCTTAAGCTATGTACCATTTCAATTATAATTTTGTAATTTTTAGGTTCTTGTATCCTTTATTAGACGAGATCGAATACAATCTTATAATCGACATTCGCTTGCCATTCTTCTACAAGACCCCTGAACGGTACCCACTGGCGTACATATTGGTGGTGATATCTTTCGGATACATATCACACTTTGTGATGGTGACTGATTCGATTTTACAAGCTCATCTGATACACCTTCTCTGTCAGTTCTCTGTGCTGGCTGACTGCTTCGAGAACTCGATTAATGATTGCAGTGTTGGTTTTGAAGGTAAATATCTGTTTTTACTACATTGTTAATTATAAGCATGATGCTGTTGGTCCTACGGTTGATTTCTCTCCGGTTGGGTTGGATTTTGGTATAAATAATGAGTCGTGAGAGTGAGGGAATAAAGGGTAGATACTGCCTTGGTGATCCAGGAGGCGCAGTATGCGCCTGCTGTGCACGAGGATGTGGGTTCGATTCCCACACAGGGACAAAACTTTGTGTGACCCGCAAAGAGTTGTTATGAGTCTGCGTGTAATTTGTGTCCATTATTTGTATGTTTGTAAAGTCCCCCGCAACACAAAACTTGTTCTCTAGTGCGGGAGTTGTTTTTTTTTTAAAACAAAAAAAAAACGATTGATTACACCCACACTTGTGTACTATAATATCTCCCGCACAACTGCTAGTCGGCTAGTCTCCGTCGAGATTAGCCGACGTGACTATTAAGGACACTGTTATTATGGAGACTAAACATTTTAAAACTTTTGTATACAGATCGGATATTCGAATGCATATTTACCTTGAGGTGAGATGTTGGTTATTATGGCAAGCATTTCGTTATCGAAAAATCCTCGGAATTAACAAATTTTTAGTGTAGTGTAGTTTTATGTGAGATGTCATACACCCGATTTGACAAAAAAAATAGCAGATGTTAAAACGTAATGTTGTAATAAAATTATTTTTAATTTTTTGTGTTTTTTATTTACATAATGCACTAATTCCCTGCACTTACATACATACCTATACATATAGAACTGGTAATTAAAATGTAACATTGAGTAAATATACATTTGATTAGTACAGAAATCCTGGAATTAAATAATTAAAATATTTTTAGAAGCCGCTTCCATAATTACGATAGCCAAAAATTTACTTTAGGTAAATATGCATCCGAATATCTGATCTCTAGTTACTATATGCGTATATGATGCGATATTTGATTCTTTCAATAACCCCAGGTGATAAAATAAGACGTACATTGTAACGCACTATATTCCAATACCCTTAACATTGTTATGTCTTAGAGTTATAAACTGTTTGATAACATTTTACGACCGTATTCCAAAGTTATTAACTCATTAAATAACAAAATAAACAATAAATAATCTCAATAATTAACAGACATTGTTATTAAAGTTATTCAAATAAGTAATAAAAACTTTTTATACACTTTTCAGGCGTAACTAAATACGATTTAGTAAACAACATAAACTTTGCTGATAAATACACAAAGAGGCTGGGAGACTTAGTAGAACAACACAAGCTCATTTTAAGGTAAATCTTTTTATATAACTTTTTGTGTCATGTTAAACACGTGATATTTATATTTTATTTTAATTTAAAAGACAACTCCCACACAAGAGAACAAGCTCTGTGTCGCGGGGGACTTTACAAACATACAATTAGCGGACACAAATTACACCCAGACTCAGAACAACTCTTTGTGGGTGACACAAAGTTTTGTTCTGTGTGGGAATCGAACCCACAACTTCATGCACAGCAGGCGCATACTGCGACCACTGGACTACCAAGGCAGTGATACAGTCTCCTGACCAGAGCGTCGGGATATTGAATGGTTATAATCAGCAGGGCGGTATCTGGTATACCTCCCTGCTGATACGCCGCTTTAGAACTTATTTTCTTTCTAAATAGCTGGTTGCAGAGAGACTAGGTATTTGAGTTAAAGGTAGCCTTTTCTCTCAGAACTATGTTTTAACTTTGTCATTAAAGTTTCAAGTGACCAAAGCTGTCCGAAACCAACAGTCTCAACGTAATCCCAAACAAAATATTATTTCTTTCTTTCATTCTAAACAAGAAGAAACTTATGCAATCAGGCATCGTAATTTTGCGCTACGAAACGAGTTCACAAAATTATAAAACGTAACCAAATCCGTAGACGCATTTTGATGAAATTCATTTCAATTTGGATAATGTAATCTTATGATAATAGAAAAAGTTTATTTGTAAGAGTTAAAGGTTCTTAATGATCATATCATTTTATTTGTAATTATAATGATACAGGTACATGATATAGAATCCTATTCTATGTTTATCTTAAGATGGTGTACAAAAAATCAGAATAATGACTCAGAATTTAAAGAAATATAATTATATTATTATTATTTGATTTAATAACTATGCATTAATGTTCATGAAAATACTAACGATGAATATTCCCACTGCTATCTCCCATGTGACAAAAATTTGTATAACCCACAAAGGGGTTAATAATAATAATACAACCCCTCTGGGAAGTCCGTATTTTCCTTATGCAATTACCGCAAAATCGTAGGGTAGATATGGTAACGAGCTTTTGAAATCCTTGTAATATCAACAAAAAAATATATCATGAATTTTACTGGAGAGCAAACAAACCGCAAAGCGGCTTGTGGCTGGAAGAATGTGAGTGGCGACACTACAGTTTTGAATGCCCTAGAGCAGGGATTCTCGAAGTGTCTATATCGTAAAACTGATTTTGGGGATTGACTGTCTAAAAATCAACCCCTATTAATGAACACAAGTTCTTATTTGTAACTTTCAGGATTTCTCTCATTTGTAACTTTCAGGAGAGAGGGAGAGACAGAGAGAGAGAGAAAAATATTTATTTTTTGTTTACATTGAACACTTAGTAGGAATTACAATTAATAATACATAAAAGAAACAAAAAATAAATGACCAAATATTCTTTTTTTTTATTTCGACGGGAATAAATCGTGTTGTTTTGTTATACGGATTGGCTATATGAGATGGGTACGGAAGAGGTATATTTCGTCGTATTCCTCAAATCCAAGATTGGCCTACATGTATCGAGTTAAGTGTGTCACGTAATATATATCTACGGCTACCCTACGTGACCTCTATACTAACGGTAACTGATAATATTTCTATATTATTGTTGGCATTGTTCTTTTGTTTCGTATAGTAGTAATAATTTTTGGAGCTTATAACGTATAAAGTAGGAGTACGATTTATTTTCTTTAAGTAATTATATATAATAATAGCAACCCATAAATGTCCCACTGCTGGGCTGTTCTATCAAAAGAGAGAGAAAGAGGGTTTAGGCCTTAATTTGCACACTCTGGCCTACTGGGGTTGGTGAATCTGACATATCTTTAGAATTACTTCTACGGGTTTTTTTACGATGTTTTTCCTTCACCGTTAGCAGATGGCAAATTATTTAATTAGTAGGTACATATAAACTACACAAAGTGAAATTCACATTGGTACTGCCACCCGGGATGGAACTCTCACTTCTAGCGAGCAAGTCGGTTACTTTCTCACTTTAAGCACCACCACTCTGTTCTTTTCTTTTCTTTCTACAAGTAATTGAATATAACATAACGTCACGTTTTTTATTTCTTTTTTTAATATTACTTAGTTGGCAAACAAGCATACAGCCTGCCTGATGGTGAGCAGTGGCCGTAGCCTATGGACGCTTGCAATACCAGAGGTATCACTTGACATAACCTGGTCTAGTGGTTAGTGACCCTCACTGCTAAGCCGGAGGTTGTTGGTTCGATTTCCATACGAGACACTACTTAGTATGATTCTTAAATATTTTTTCCGAGTCTGGGTGTAATTTGTGTCCGTGGATTGTATGTTTGTTCCCTAGTGCCGTTGCCATAGTCTATGGGCGTTTGGATGTTTTGCAGGGTGCTCATTCAGCGATGCATTTTGAAACACACAAGTGATACCCTTTATATTGCAAGCATCCATAGGCTGCGGTAACTGCTTATCATCAGATGGGCCGTATGCTTGTTTGCCACAATCAAGTTCTATTAAAACGAATTTGATTTCTCTGCATGTATTCTACTAGTGAATTTAATTAATATTTACTGTTGTAGCCACATATTGAATTTGAAGAGTATTTTGAGTGGACCGATGTTAGGACAGCTGGCCGCCAGTGGCACTCTAATTTGTTTCGTGGGCTACCAGTCGGCTACGGTAAGTAGAAGAAAGCATCATGCTATTCCCTACTGCGAGGTGTGTAGTGAGTTCAATCCCTACACGAGACATTTAAAAAAATGTGATCAACAAACATCAAAAAATTTGTTGATAAATAACTGAAACCGACTTCAAAACCTAAAAATAATTGAATACAGATTGAAGTCGGTGCTAGGTTCATCCTGTCACCTAATATTAAGATTGAGACCGACTTCAATCTGTATTCAGTGATTTTTAGACTTTCGAAGTCGGTTTTAGTTTTTTTTTAAATACAACATTCGATGGTTGCCCTCTAAAAAAATAATTTTGAGAATCGGTTCATAAACAACGAAGTTACCGTACCTGCTTACCATCAGGCGGGCCGTATGCTTGTTTGTCACCTTGGTAGTATAAAAAAAAAAAAGAAAAAAAAAGCATATCGACGCCCCCAAGGAATAAACCTGTATTATACTATTACTGACTTTTTATTGTTATACCATTTACGATATCTATGGGTCGGGATACACTTATGCAATTTTTTTCAATTTTTTTCTACGGTAAGTTCCAACGGTTTTCCTTATAACACTTTTGTTCTTTGGAAATTTTCCATTTCTTATTTACTAGAACAATCACGAAATACATTATTACAAATTAAATTCCGTGGCTACATTTCGGTAAAGTAATATTACTGTAAAATATTTTTTTTTTAAATCCGGTTAACGCGATTACAGGTTTATTATCGTAAATTTTGTGGTAGACATTTTCGGTAATGCACTGTTACAGTTATCATCCGGGACATAAATTTATACCTACGATACGTATTGGCGGTAACTTGCTCGCGCTCGGCGACTCAAGAACGCGTTTCTACATGTAACGCACATTACGCACACTAATACTAATATGCGGCGTCCGCGATGGTCAGTGCATCTCTTTCTTAACACGGAAATAAACTGCGACAGATTATTGCGCACGCACTAATAGTTTGTTTACGTAAATCACGAGAGTTAGTTGCATTTGCTGTTCTAAAGTGACATGACGTTATTAATGTAATAGCTATGGTGCGTGATTTTTGTTGCAAAGTTTAGCGTCTTACATCGTGTTGATATTTTAATTATTTTATTAACTAAAGAAAATAAGTGTTATGGCATCGAATCAAGATCGTACTTTAAAAAACCCTCGGGTTAGAAGAATGTTGATGATGATTGACGATACTGACGATCAGGTTGCAACAAGTAAGTATCAAAATGTTATGTACCTAATTAAATTAACATTGTATTTAGTTTATAATTATATACATTCATTGGCATTAGTAGCGGTATTAATGCGGTGATGAAAGAATAGATTGGTATCTATTATATTTTGATGAACATTTGAGCCCACTAACTAAGCTATTTGACTGCTGCCCTGCGTGTTGCGTGTTGGAATGTGTGCGAGGCACAGCAAGATTGCAGAAAGCAGTTGTACTACTTTGTGCAAGAAGTCTCAGGTTCAATTCCCGGGTCGGGTACTCTTTAAATTTTAAATGTCATCTGTGCATTTACAAACTTACATACACAAATAGCCGTACCCGGAACAACTATCTGTAGGTCATACAAATATTTGTTTCGTGCGGGAATCGAACCCGCGAATCGGAGCGCAGAAGTCAATTGCTTAACCACTGCGCCAACTGTGCCGTCAAACTAACTTACACTTAATGTGTTTTCAGGTTCTGGACTTACTTCAAATAGGAACTGTGCTAATATCGTGCAAGAGAGCCAATCTGTAGAATCACTGTCCATCAAAACAATAACAAATTATAATTTACGAGGTATGTACATACGAATATAATTCTTACTAATAATTATCTGTACTTAGGTACAAGTATTTAAAGAAAAGCTTGTCCTGTTGTGATACTTACATTTTAATTACATCACACAAGCGTATTGTATTCTTATCGTTAGCGCGACGCCAATTTAAAGGGTTTACAATTTTTTTTTAATGTCTGTTTGTTCCTAAGTTCCCAACTCATTTATAGTATATTTTTTTCCAAAAACTTGAGTTTTAGTTTCGAATTTTTGACAATTATTTATTCAATAATATTATTTTGATTTCAGATCTACCAAAGAAAAAATACGCTGATTGTGATAAAGATGTGAGTGATGCTGATTTTTCTCCAGATTGTTCAGAATATGTTCCAAGTCCAAACAGGAATGCAGTCAATAGCCCATCAAGTACGTTTTCGGGTCATAGCGTAGATTCCCAATGCATAGATAGAATTTTGAACACCTCAAAAGTAATTGATACTCCCTCTACTATTTCGAATTTATCGCTACTTTTAACGAACAGCGATTTCATCGCTTCTTCTACCACCATTTATAAAATAAATAATGAACATAGTTCTACAATTGATGCTGTCCAGTACAATAAAGAAAAGCAATTTGCAAATTTAAGTTTAGTACCTAGTTATCCTTTAGCCGAAAATCTGTCAATTGGAGAACTCGAGGAAACATTGCAACCTGAAAGCTCCCCCGAAGTTAATAAAACTGATGTCAACATGTCTGTTGATATCACACTAACTGATAGTTCCCAAAATGAACATCCCAATTTTAGAACTGAATTAACACAACATTCATTAGAAATTGAGCCAAGTAATTCAGACGAACCTTCCACATCACACAATGAAAAAAAAAGAACCAGAAAACGTGCAATTAATGAAGACCAGTGGTCTAGCAAAAAAAATAAATTACTGAAAAATGCTGGTCAGGCTTACGAAGGTTGTCATAATAAGAATAAGTATCTACAAAAGGTCATCGGTCCTGTGTGTTCATGTAAAATGAACTGTGGCAGCAAATTTACTTCTTCAGAGAGGCAAGACTTATTTGATAAATTTTATAAGCTTTCTGATCGAGAACGCCAATGGATGTATATTATTAAACATATCAAAACCGAAAATATCAAACGAATGACTCTAGAACGGAAAAATAATCGCACACAGACTATAAAATATTTTTTTTCTTTAAATAATGTAGAAATTCTTGTTTGTAAGAAATTTTTCCTAAACACTTTAAAAGTTAATGAACAAATAGTATATACAGCAATAGAAAAGTTTAAATTAGACGAAGGGATTACAGACTTAAGAGGTAAGCACACCAATAGACCTCGAAAAATGAGCTCCAGCACGGAATCGAGTATTGAGAAGCATATTTCATTATTTCCTAAAGTAGAGTCTCATTATACAAGAAAAAGCTCAACTCGACAATATTTGTCACAAGACCTCAACATATCAAAAATGTATCGTTTGTACACTGAGTGGTTTCCACAGCAAAATTATGTTGAAGTTACGATGGCGACAAAACGTCAATATGAAACCATTTTTAACACAAAATTTAACTACTCATTTTTTAAGCCTAAAAAAGATCAATGCTCTACATGTTTTGTATATGAGCAAGCCAGTCCATCAGAGAAAGAGTCTTTAGAAGAAAACTATAGACGTCATTTAAGTAGAAAAGAGAGAATTCGGCAAATTAAACTTGAAGAAAAAATGACAATTGACAAAAACGATAGCACAATTGCTATCTTCGACCTGCAAAAAGTGTTAAGTATTCCACAATCTGCTGTAGGCATATTTCATTACAAACGCAAGTACCCTGTGTACAATTTTACTATTTTTGACGCTTTACGTAAAAAAGGGTATTGCTACGTGTGGCATTACCAAATCGCAAAACGAGGCTGCATAGAAATTGGGAGTAGTTTGTTGCAATTCTTGAAGAGTGAACAGGAGCGAGGTGTTAACAAGATCTATTTTTATTCGGATGGTTGTTATAGCCAAAATAAGAACAGGTACATTTTTGCCTTATATGCGTATGCAGCAAAATCTTTAAATTTGTCTATAACGCACAGATTTTTCGAGACTGGACATAGCCAGAACGAGGGAGACTCGATGCATGCCTGTATTGAGAGGAACATGAGAAATAAGTCTATTTACACACCTGATCAAAAATATATAATATAATTCTAAACTCCAAAGTCTCGGGAAAAAAATATACTTTGAAAGAATTGGAGCAAACAGATATATTAGACATAAAAAAATTAGTAAACCCTTTGAATTGGCGTCGCGATATAGATGGGAATACGATACGCTGGTCTGATGTAATGGAAATTCATGTATCATCATCCCAACAGGACAAGGTTTTCTTTAAATATGATTTTGATGAGTCATATTCTGAATTAAATATTTCAAATTCATTTCAAATTCATTTCAAACCAAACGACGTGGGCGAAAACCTAAGACAGATGCTCTGATAGAAGATACTGTATTGGCACGTGCTTATCATCAACCTCTTCCTATAAGCAAGGCGTTGCATACAGATTTATTGTCTTTGTGCAATAGTGGAGCGATTCCACGGTATTACCACCCATTTTATGAATCCTTAACTTCGGTAGAAAATAGTGATGATCGCGATGATACTGATGATGCCATTGATAATACCGATTAGTTATTAAGATTAGTTATTAGTGTTTTTACTCGGCTATTTTTGTCATACTTTTACTGATTGTAATTTGTGATCTCTATTAGAACTTTGTTCCCAATAAAAGTTAAAATTTTAATAAGTTTTGTGAGTTTTCTTTAATTATTCCCTCAAAGATACCAACAACAAATTTATTTTACATAATCGTTTTCAATGTTTACGATAATATGACTACCAAACATTTTCTACAAAATACGGGTTACACTACTTTACCCTTTTATGGTTATTTAAAAATTTACCACAATAAGTCGGTAACTGAACATTACAATCTAACTCTGTAATGAAAAAACACGTTTAATAATCCAGTAAAGCAATATTATGCCTATGATTTTTAAGAAAATTACAAGAATAATTCGGTAAGTAAACATTACTGGAATAATATTGATAAGTCAGGATCGTAAGATATCAATACCCTAAAAGTTATATGAAATCATTTTCGGCAATATGTATTTTGGTGAATAACTAATTCAGTGTATATTTAATAGTTACACTTAATACTATAAACTATTCGGGGTAAAAATTAGCTTTTCCGTTATATAACAATGTTGTCAGGATTACCTTTTGTTGAAGAGTTATACCCCAAAAACACTAAATTATTTTTCCTGTAAAATTTGATTTTTGCGATTACCGGTTTATTCCCCGGGGACGTCGATATGTATATACGGTCGAATTGAAAAACCTCCTTTTTTGGAGTCGGTTAAAAACAACATCCAGACTCAACAATTACTACAAGGAATTGTTCTGAGTCTGGGTCTGGACGTTGTTCTGACATTGATATTGTGACTAGCCTGTTGGACTAGTGGATAGTGACTATGATTGCTAGACCGAAGGTCGTGGGTTCAATTCTCACCTAGAAAAGGCGTCTAGGCGTAACATATTTGTAATACTACCTATATAACTTCATAATACATACTCCTATATCAATTTTATCTACCAAACTTAAAGTTGACTTTAAAATTTAAATGAAGATAGAAAATAAATTGCTATAAAGATGTCTGGTGACGGATTAAGAATACAAATTTCACCGCTTCTTTGCATCTCGAAGGGTGTAAGAGTCGAATAAGGTGAGTAAGTCAGGCAGACAATATCCACTACAAGAGAGGGAAAACTCGAAACAAAACCCTATACCAACCCGTCTGGCCAGCGCGGTATAGTAGGCTAATATCCCTCCAATTGTATGGAGGTGACCCGTGGCCACCAGTGTGATGTTTATGGGTTGAGATGATGATGTCATGGTACGACCCGCCTAGTTTGGAATCAGATGGTGGTGTGTGAGTTGAACCAAATATAAGGTATATTACTATTATAATAGTATTACTATTAAAAATATTTGAACTATATTAGCTAGCTCACTTAATAAACTGAAACAATTTAAGCCTTCGGCATTCTTTAGCAACAGTTTACGAAGATGCCTAGCACCCACTAATTTATAAACTTGGAACGTGCCTTGATCGATTAGCAATAAAGTGCTTATAAGACTATATTACTTCAACGCCTTCATCTCAAGGGGTGGGCAGATATCATACCCTCGTTTTTACAGCTATGTGGTCCAAAGTAATAGAAGGCTTGCCTAATATTTTTGATCGTGACATCCTGGGTTCGAATCTTAAATGAAAAAAACCAGGCAGACTGTTATGATGGTAATCGAATGCGAACGGGAACGGTACCTTAAGTGCAAGATGCTCTTCAAGGCACATGGCTGTGATTGTGACACAATTTCTCAACTTAGTGCTAGCTAGCCTGTAAAAATAATTTTATAGCAGGAATCAGGTTTTTCTACGATTCTCCGTTAGCGTCATATAAGAGTAAGAGAATGGAGATTGCACCTGTGTTTGTGCAAACATTTATGCACTAGGTATAATATGTTCTGCGTTAATTAGTCCCCATTGAAACTTTCCTCGCACAGTAGGTATTTTTTTGTCTCAACCCATAAACGTCCCACTGCTGAGCACGGGTCTCCTCCATACATTTGGAGGGATATTAGCTTTCTATACCACGCCTGGCCAGACGGGTTGGTATAGGGTTTAGTTTCGAGTTTTCCTTCTCTAGCAGGGGATATTGTCTGCCTGACTTATTGCCTTAGTCGACTCTTACGACACCCTTGGGATGGACGGGGTGGTGACATTAGTATTCTTAATCCGTCACCATACGGACAGTAGGTATACCATGATTTAATTTCCATCCTATTTCGAATATCGCCAGTGAAAATTTTAAAGGTATGTAATAAAATTGTCATCATCCGAATTCCAAATTAATATCGAAAACGAATCGCTATAAAAACTCTATTATTTTTCCATTGATACTAGCCGCTGTAGCCCAAATTCATATTATTTCACACTAGCGGCCGGTCCCGGCTTCGCACGGGTTGACATAAAGAAAGACGTTTTAAGGGCACTTTTTTACACCTTGGGTTACGTTACTTAAGTTTTAGTAAGGATCCCTTATCTTTTCTAGGAATAAATATAGCCTATGTCACTCAGGGTGAACGTAGCTTTCCAATGGTGAAAGAAATTTTTATAATGGGCACAGTAGTTTTTGAGTTTATTCATTACAAACAATATACACACAAAAGTACAAAGCTTTCCTATTATTACTTTAATTATATTATCCACAAAAAACATACAATTTGTAAATTATAAACACCTCTGCCTTCTCCTTCGGGTATATATGACTTTATGCAATGTTTATGTAATTTGCAGACTATCGGGGTGAGCATAGCTAAATGTCTGATGAGCTGCTTATTTTTGAGTTACAACGTTTTTGCTCTATATATAATATGCAAGTGGTGTGAGGAAATCACTAACTGGGTAAGTTTTATCTGTCATAATATGTTTTACTCAAAAGAGTACACACACAACTATACAGCCCTGCTAAGGAAGAATGACACAAGTACATGATAGAAGTTTAGGGATAAAGGCTTCTAAAGTTAGATGTCTAAGATGCATTCTCCCGTAGCTTTCGGCAGTGGTTATCCCCTTAATCCTTAATAGGGCAAACACAGCTGTGTTGTTTTTTTAGCTGTGGTCTTTTGTTTTTTGGTATCTTACCCTAGGCGATTTTTCTAACTGTGCACTTGCAGCTGTCAAAATTGTTAGGTGGGCATGATAGAACTCACCTGCTCGCTTTCCTTGCTACCTCCTCTTAGCGCCTGTCCCTGTCAGTAAGGTCCACAATTTCGTGTTCACCCGAGTATCCATGTTGGTCTTTGTTGTATGTTGCTTTTGTTGTAAATTTTAGTGTTAATTAAAGCAGAATTAAGGGGGGTAGGGCACCATACAGAAGACCACCGCCAAATAACACACACACAGCAGTGTTGTTGTGTTACTGTGTGTGAGTACAGGTCTCCAGTGCTCATTTATGGTTGCGTTTCGAAAGAGACGTATGCCTATCAGAGAGACTAGAGAGACCAGAGATACTCCATCTTAAATGTGAAAAAAATGGGTCAGCATTCCAAGCGTCCATAGGTAACTGCTTAACATCAGGCGGGCCGTATGCTTTTTGCCACCCAAGTAAAAAAAAGATTATGAAGAAAATATGTATAAAGTCTACAAATGCAGCCAACATGGCAACATTTAGAAATTGACAGCGGTTCAGTTCTAAAAATTGGGTTATATGTTACCTCTTTAAGAGATCATATTTATTACTATTTCAGAGCCAAAAAATTGGAGAAGCTATATACTGTTCCGGTTGGGAGTGCGGTGTGTTCCAGATTCCAGGTGTTCGTTCCACCATCATGTTTGTCATCGCCCGCTCCAACAAGCCTGTGGTGCTCACAGCTGGGAATATGTACAATCTCTCTATTGCTTCTTATGCAAGTGTAAGTATTGTATTCTACCTTTTTAATACCTTACAGGGTCTTGTGTGACGTATACAATAAAACGGAAGCCACGGTGAGGTTCAATGCATCTACAGAAGAAGAAAGAAATATATGTTTATTGGGACATTTTGAGACTTTAGTAGAAACTAATATGGAACAAATACATTTGTGCTGTTCACAGGTCAAAGTCAAAAGTCAAACTCATTTATTCATTTAGATCAAATACTTATGAACGTCATAAAAACAAATGCCAGCATACTTTTTTTCCTACAGCCAATTTGCTGACTAGGGTTGGGCCTCGAGAAGAATTGGCAAAACTCGGGCCACTCTTTTTAATTGCCAGAGTATTTACAATTAACATTTACAATTTAGTATGAGTTACAATATTAGTGTTAACAAAAAAGGACGGAACCCAATATACCATACAAAATTAAATTTAAGTAAAAATATTTTTAATAGGGAAACAATGAGGGGAAAAAAATGAATTTAGTTTTCCACTGTATGGCAATGAGGTGCACTTTGTGTCCGAGAATTGTTTGTTTGTAATGTCTCTCACGGTGCAGCACTTGATAATGCTATAATGGATTAGCAATCATGGATCACCCTTAGATTGTTTCACGTTTTTATCATTTACCATTATTACAATGGCTTTGGTCACAAGGTGCTGAAATCATGTTGACGGCCATTTCGCGTTACATTTAAGAGAAGGAGGAACCATACTAGCGAGCAATCCCGTCTGGAACCTCCATCTTACAGAAAACTACAAATCTAGCGTCCCATCGGCTACGGAAACTGCTTAACATCAGATGGGTCGTATGTTTGTTTGCCACTCAAGTAGTGTAAAAAATACATACCTAAATATTACATACCTATATGTTCCTAGGGGTCGCCCGCCACTTCGTCCGCGTGGTAATTTGGAATATTTTTCCCGATTTTGCAACATATCTCACTACTGCTCCTCTCCTATTGATCATATCGTGATATTATATAACCTATAGCCTTCCTGGATAAATGCACTATTTTTCTAAGATTTTTCTAATCGAATCAGTACTTTCTGATTTTGGCGCGTTCAACCAAACAAAAAAACTCTTCAGCTTTATAATATTAGTATAGATATAAGAAATGGAACGCAAAAGAGCATCACAAGCAATTGATTATTGTGTGCTAATAATAGCACACAATAATCAATTGCTTGTCATCTGTCATCAAATCATAACTAATATAATAGTAGGTATTATGATTTGCGCTAAACATATCAGAGCCTGTTCGTTTTATAACAAGTTATATAAAATATAACGTAAACATTTGAGTCGGGAAAATTAAACACCAGGTTCCTGAACAAAGAAATTTTTGAATTTAGTAGCAATGTAGCCCGGGGGACAATGTTCTTCGCTCTGTTCGTGGTTTTATTGTAGAGAGTCGGTATTCGCCCGAGGGTAGCCGTCTGAAATGTCGAAATTAATTAGGTTCAGTCACAGTTGAAACGCTCATTGCACAACGAGGTAGAAAACTGTTGGCTGGCAAAAAAAATAGTTTAAATTTTACTGTTTTCATTGGGTTTTTTCTTTTTTATATATGGCCAGGTTTTAGTTTAAGAAAAATATAACATGTTCTTTTTTTGTGTTTGTACAAAAGAATGATTGACTATTTATTAACCATTTTTCTACTAATATTATAAATAAGAAAGTACCTTTGTTTGTGTTCCCTTTGGTAAGATCCGCTCAGTCGTTTAGTCGTAACGGCTGAAGGGATCTTAATGTAATTTAGCAAGGAGGAATTTAGGACGGATACTTTTTGCTTTAGACGGCAAAACTCAAGACCGAATGTAGTGGAAATCGTTTAAGAAGGCTTATATCCAGCAGTGATCTTTTTTTTGGCTGAGATGTTGACTTATAACTACTTACTTTTAAAGTTTTGTAATTTTTTATACTAATTTTGTGGCAAACTAGCATACCGCCCCGCCTGTAGCCTATAGATACTTGCAATACCAAAGGTATCACCTGCGTATTGCTTTAAGATGGAGTATCCCTGGGATTGAAAAACGATTATTTTAAAACGCATTCCTAAATGAGCGCTGGAGACCTGTACTCATACACAGAAAACAACTGCACAGCTGTGTGTAGTTATTTGGCTGTTTTTTTCTGTAGCGAACAAGCCCGACTGGGGAAGAATCCCCAGTCGGGCTTGCTCGCTAGTATTGTGCCTCTCCTCTCTAAAATAGGTACTTCAAGAATAAAGATCCATTTACACCATGTTTTGTTTCATATTGCCTTTGTCTTACGCGGCGACATAAACAGCTATCTTGAAAGCTGTTGTGCTCAACTTGTACCCTCTAAAACAGATGTCATTATTACTGACAAAGAAACGAGACGGTGCATTCGTAAAATTTTATGTGAAACATCGTATCAGACAAACCTTTTAGCACACATTAAATTATTTCGGTTCTGGGTTTTATGATGTTGGACTTTAAAGTATGAAAACATTAAACTTGTTCACAGTATATATTATAAGAATAGGTTGTAAATATGTTTAGTATGTATACTTACGGTTGGAAAGTTAAAGAAATAAATACATTTCTTTGATTCTAACAGTAAATTATTCCGTATATTAATTATACTATATACAAAACGGGCGTTTGCCCTTTTTGTATCTAGTGATTAGTGGTGACAGAGTTGTTCAGATCTCGCATACGGGCTTCTGCCATGATCTAATGACTGTTAACAGTGGGATCTACTTTATCGTGCCCTCCGAAGCACGGAGATGCTTAGATTCAATGCCACTATATGGTCACCCAATTACACATTAACCGTACCCTTGGTAGCTTAACCTGCTGATCGTTTACCAATGAGTGCGTGCACCAGACTATGAGCGCCGACGAAAGAATGTGTATTTTTTTAAAATTGATTATATTTTTACTGATTATTCGGTAAATCTGTATATGCTAACACATGGATATATTTTCTGTGACATGGATAACGTTATGAGTTACACATTTGTATTTAATTTATTTTTTACTCAATTTCCTAAGCTTTATATAAACTATCTTGATTAAATGAAGTTCTAAATAAAAGATCGCATTAAATAAATAAGGTTGACATCAAACAGACAGCGATTAAAGAGTTTCAAAGTTCCTTTTGCGTCCCTTATTCACAATGAGATGAATCCCGCTATAGGAAACACACCCTATGTCACGAGGGACTTTTACAAACACGAATTGTATTCAGAAATACAAAATACACCCAGAAATAAATTAAATATCCTTTCAATTTACTAACACATTTCTTGTTTTTTTTTTACTTACTGATACTGTTGCGTTGAGAAACAGGCGTACCACTCGCCTGTTCGTAGGCAGTTAGCGTAGCCTATGAACGCTTACAATACTAAAGGACAGGTGTCATCATCATCATCATCATCTTAGATAATACTACGTTCCCTGCTGAACGTAGGCCTCCCTCATATGTCTTCACAATGGAAAATCCTGAGCTGCTTGCATCCAGTGCTTTCCTGCATCTCTAATGGTAATATCATCTGTCCACCTAGTGGAAGGTCTACTAAAGGTGTGTCTAAACATAAAGCGGCAATGGTGCGCGGTAGATGCGCTATGGTTGGAAGTCTTTATTAAAGCCGCGTGTTGATATCGTGCTCTTGCCTTTCAATGTGTGGACACATCTTAAGAGCATTTACTTGCGCGTTGTTGACTCCACATCTTGTAATACCTGAATTTTATAGTATGGGTAGCCGTGAAACAAGTAAAACGGTATTTTAAAACTGTTTCCCTTAAATGATCACTCATTACACTTAAGTCTTCCAAACCCAATCAATTAATGTGTCTGTTTTTCTTTTTACAGCTAATAAAAGCATCATACAGTGCTTTGACTATGTTGCTACGATTTCGTCGTGAATGATTGAATTAAATTGGTTTACACTAAATTCAACGCTCGCCGAATGTTACTATTATTTTACTATATCACAAGTAAATAAGCGCTTTGGACGTTAGGTTGCTTAGGGTGAATTTAGTATCATTTTGATGTAGAAATCGTTAACAAATATTAAATATAGTGAGAAGTGGAAAATGTAGACCAACTTCACCGACTAATTCACACTGTGTCTTACAGTGAATATTTTCATAGTTAGCGGTTGGCCACACGTTAGGTGTGAATCATACCTAAATGTACTCGTATGCAAAATAGTAAAACTTTCTAAATCGTTTTATAATATTAGAGCTTTAAATTTTGTTGGTTTCCCTCAATAGGTAATATGTACTTGGGTAACTTTAGTTGCAAATTTAATGTTTAATTTGTGTGCTCCAAATAAACACGCACTAAAAAAAAATATACCTCGTATTAAGTATAATGCATTTTGTAGTTTTATTTTCTAGCCGTTTGTTAAGGAGATATTATAGCCTTAGTGTGGGCGCAAACCCAGCTACACTTTTTAGTCCTTAATTTTCATAATCCGATGGGACGGCAATCCGAATTTCCTGGCGAGAGATTGCCTTGTTGGTCTAGTTGCTTTGGAGCGCGATTGCTGAAAATATTTAATAGAAACATACAAATAAAAATAGACAAAACCCTGCTTTTAAAATGCCTGTATAAGTTTCAAATACCTCTGGTATTGCAAACGTCTGACTTCTTAACTTACCATCCGGTGACTTGTATGCTTGTTTGCGACCTAAGTAGCAAATAAAGTATTGCGTGATAGGGAAACGCTCTCGAAATTAGGTACTGGTAGTAGTGCCCGGAGCATCACTTTGGATCGGAACGTAAAATACGCGCATGAACGTGAACGAAAACGGCCCTCTATACCATCACTTCGTGTCACCGATCCAAAAATTATAACACCAAGGTTTTGTGTTGAGGTATCCCTGGGATAGGAAAACGTATTCCTAGGTGAGCATTTTTCAGTACATAGCTACACCTTACAGAAGACCAAAGTCAAATAGCTCCAACTGTATGTAGCTATTTGACTGTGGTCTTCTGTAAGGTGGAGGTTGTTCCCCAGTCGAGCTTGCTCGCTTGTAAGCCCTGCTTTTCTTGAATTAGAAGTACCAATTAATTCTTATACCATATATTAGGACGAATATACATTACAGAATTATAATTACATTTAATAATAAATTACGTAATTATATGTAGTAAAACCCCTACGTTATTTAATATTAAACAAACGAACAGAACAGTCAACGTCAATTAACCAGTTAATGTAAAACAGAACAAGTAAAATTATTAATGTGAATTGTCAATATGACAATCATATTTCTCCTGTAATTAAACAGAAGAGAACAAACGAATAATAAAGTGGTTGGTGCAATGTGACGCCCACAACACAAAACAAATAAGTGCAGTAGGTCGGTTTGATTAATGTACCTAGACGATTTAATCTAGACTGATATTAATAGTGACCCATACCGCCTTTGTATGGGTGCAATTTAGTAATGAAGAAGTACGATTTGTTAAAGAGAAGTGCGCTTAGTAAAAAATATCATTACGCTATTTCTCAAGTGGTTAACATAATAGTCTCCTTGTTGTATAAGGCTTATCACCACATTCGGATTTCTGAATCTGAATTCAGTACTGAATATGACAAATACAAATTCGTGCCAATTCTTCTCGAGGCCCTACCACCAGTCAGCGAATTGGCCGTAGGATAAAAATATGCTGGCATTTGTTTTTATGACGTTCATAAGTAGCATGCATTTGATCTAAATCAATAAATGAGTTTGACTTTGACAAACAACTGATTCCGTACGGAAAAAAAAACGGAAGTAATTCAATTTTGTTCCATACATTCGTACCATTCAGATTCAGAATCTGAAAACCGAATGTGTGTGGCGGCTCTAACTCAGGTTTTAATTATTATTAATACAATTATAAAATAAAAGTGTTTAGAGTATAATACACTTCGTTTATAGGTAACAGTATAAAATGGTAAGCTGAATTGGACAGTTGAAAAGAAAACATTGTCCAACGCTTTGCGGATCTAAAAAAATACGTAGGTACTAGCGAAATATCTGGTTAGGAATACCCGAGCATGCATGGAGAGCTTACTTATGAGAGTGAACAAATAAAACTAAATATGAAGATGTGCGAAGTGTGAAGGCGTGAGTCTATTCAGGTATGTATAGACTGACACAGGCTGATCAATTGATACGACTCCTGATAAATGGAAAGTCCATGTGTATTTTAATGCAGTCAGTAAATATAATACAGTAAAATAATACAGTAAAGGCGCTCGTAGGCAGGTGCACTCGCTGTTCGGTAAACGATCAGCGGATTAAGCTACCAAGGGCGCAGTAAGCCTATAGATAGGCCACCGCATAGTGGTATTTCATCTGAACGTCTCCGTGCTTACACGTTACAAGTCGGTCCCGACTGTTATCAGTCGTGAGATCCCTAGTCGTAAGAGACCTAAATATAGGCGATCTACATAACTCTGTCACCAAGTTATCCACCAACTAAACTATAAGAAGAAGAAGATAATAATATGCATTGTGATAATTAAGAAGAAATAGATATAGAATACTGCTCGGAGAGTTTGATTCCCATACGAGACAAAATTTTGTGTAATCCATAATAGGTGTTTTGAGACTGGGTGTATTTAGTAAAATCTCACGCAACTTAGAACTCGATCTCTAATGTGGAAGCCATCTTTAAAACAAAAAGTAGGCGGTTACCAGTTCAATAACTTTAATTATAATATTGGTTCTTCTGAGCTTATTTTTGTATCATTACAATTCTATCTAACATTAGAGTGAGTGTCCATTGCATTGAAGTACAACGATTTTTTATTATAAACTTATACATCACGAAGTTAGTGAAATTACTGCACACGATACGGATGACAAGGGCAGGGCAGTAGACATTGCTGGAGTTATGCTCCGGGTATTGCAAGCATCTATAGGCTACGGTAACTACTTACCATTAGGCAGGCCGTAAGCTTATTTTATACTGTACTTAGTAGTATTCAACACTTAATTGTAAATAGGTTTTTAATTGTATGTTTATTATTACACTGTCAATGTGGAAAAGAAATATACGGCCAGCCTGAGTGTAGCCTGTAGAAGTCTGTTGAGCATAACCACAGAATATAAGAAATAGTTATTATCGTGCAAAATTGACCAATGAGAGTTAAGCGTTGTATGTGTCTCCATAAATATGACGTGTAATGGTTCTGGTACAGAAGTGACTCGATGGAGGAAGGAAGCGGTGTAGTTATTCTTGTGTGTGAGTAGTAGTGTTTTATTTATTTATTTAGGGATACAAAATAGTTACACACCACGTATTGTTATAATGTAGTAATAATTTTAAATTGATTTAATTGTTTTGATAGAATAGTTTTCTTATCCCAGGATACTACATCGCAAGTAATACCTCTGATATTGCAAGCGTCCATAGGCTAAGTAATAGAACTGCTTAATATCAGTCAGCCACCCAGGTAGTATAAAAAAATCGTTTATACAACATTGAATAAGTCATGTCAAAGCTCTCGCATACGAGTAGGTTCTGCTGAAGCAATTTTTACACAAACTTTTATGACGTTACTTACTATCAGGTGGTGCGTATGCTAGTTTGCTCTGTAAAGTGTATAAAACAACCCGAAGGCCGTGGGTTCGATTCTTTCCTGGGACTAATATTTATGTTATGAAAACGGTTATTTGGTCTGTGTCTGCGTAAAATGTATTTATAGCTAGCGGCCCACCCCATTTTGCCAGGGGTAAACATTTTTTTACCCGTCTCTAGATTGAATTTTTAAAATCCTTTCTTAGTTGTCAATTCAGGAACTGCAAACTTTTATATTTGTAGCCCCAGCGACTTAGGATCTGCATTGATGAATTAGTGAGTCAGTTTGTAAGTAATTATATATTTATAAATATGTATTTAGAATGTTTTTAGAAATGTATAAGTATGTTTACCAGTTGGTTGCCATAGTACAGGCTCTACTTAATTTAGGATCGGATTGCCGTGTGTGAGTAATCCCGTATAGATAAATCGATTGTAAGAAACGTCTTCGTATGTCGGATTAAGACACTCAATTGACTAAACGGAAGTGAAGTGCCATTTAGCAGCACTTAACAGAGTCAACGGCTGTGCGAACATCACACCAAAGTGGACTTCACAGCGGTCGTCGAGTTCGGACGTCTTGAAACTGTCCCACGCTCTGTCTAGTAATAATTGTAGTGTAATACCAAATAGTACTTTGTAGTGATATTTAAATGTAATCGAAATATAAATGTTGTTATTTTATACTAACATAACCTACAAACGCTCAGAAAGTAATGTTAGAATCATACCATCGTCTTATAAGAATTATTCTACCCACATATCCGTCAAATGTAATACATTGTAAACACAAAGTGAAATGGAAACCAACCTAACTTGATATGCATATAATTACAGGCTACAATGTGTAAATAATTTAATTAAGTGAAGATATATATCAGCAAGGGAAAGCGGCCTCTCTTCATTGATCAATTATCTGAAGAACAATGAAGGCGCTCGGGCTTTTGTGGAGGAAATTAACTGCTAGCAAAGCTTTAGACGAATCCGGGCCTTTGGAAAAGAAGTTCTTTGAAAGAGTTTATCGATTGGCTTTTATAACAGGTAAGGCGTAGTAATATTATACTCTTGATTTATAGAGCGGTTCGTGAGATATTTATTGACAAACAAGCAGCTGCTTGATCATGAAAAACCATAGCCTAAGGGCAGATGATGTCATCAGAGCTGTAGAAAAGCATTGAATGCAGGCAGCTTAGGATCAGCCATTGTGTAGGCATATAAGGAAGACCAACGTTCTACAGTGGACGTAATCAGTCTGAGAAGCTGATGTTTTTATGTTATGAGTAACTAAAAGTGGGATAAGAAACCCGCCATTAATTATGCAGATAATAATATCAAACATATTTGTAACAATTAAATGAAGGTTAACATTTAAATAGTATTTGAGTGCTCACAGTTGAAAATGGTGGGTAGATTTAGAATATCCAACGAGTAACTGGACGGAGTGATACTTAGATCGTTAGAGTCTTGTTTTAACTGTTGAATAGAACGCACTTTATACCGTAACACCGAACCATGGTTTAGTTCTACTAAAGTAGAACAAATTTAAAAATTATTTTTTATTTTTTTAATATACAGTAAATTATTATCATAAAATGTTATTCTTTCTTTGAATTTTTATTTTTTTAAAGTAATAAATCTAAAAATAAATACTTCGAAAGTTGACCAAGAATAATAAATTATTGTAACTAATTTATTTGTGCTGACCAAGGGCATTTTAACACAGCTGAGTAAATTCAGCCCTTATTTCACAATGTTGCGCTGATTTTTATTTTGAAACATTCAAAACTATATCTATTATTTTTAATAATGGACAACGGCTCTAAATCTAGGAATATTAAGGTTTTCATACCTTTCGTTACCCGACGATTTAGTCGAATTGCACGCGACCGTATTTGGCTACAAGTGCATTGTACAATTTGGACCCATTGTCCATTATAGTGATATGTGTAAAAATCTTGACAGTTTATAAGACCTTATTTTTTCATTAATAGGTTTATCAAACTTCGATGACAGCATCCTCTATACGCTGTACAGCACGTTTATCTTTGGGATGTCAATGTTGGTGGTTATATTGGAGATATGGTATGCCTGCGCTGACAACCTGACTCTTGAGGAGATGGTCTCTGCTATCAATGTTATTATCATACATTTTATCACATGCTGGAAACTTGTGACGATGGTAAATAACCTATTATTTGATAAAAATATTAATGTGTGGCAAAGGTGGCACAGCTAGGTGGACCGACGACCTAAAAAAGGTCGCTGGGACGGACTGGCTGTGGGAGGCCTATGTCCAGCAGTGGACTGCGATAGGCTGATTGATTGATTAACATACGTCAAATTTAATAAATCAAAAAATTATACCTGTTTCTTGATAAGTTTTCGTAGATATACAGGGCCTTTTTTGCCGTTGGCCGCTCAGCCCCTCTAGACAAGGAGCATAAACATAGTCGAATCGAATAGAATAGGAAGCAAATGTATGGGATGTGACATAAGTTTATTAGATTGTAGATGTGACGTAAATTTTCGTCAACTCCCATAAATTGATGATACAACTACCGTTTATGCAACTTGTCTAGAGGGGCAGATGCACCTTAGTGCGTATATCGATTACTTATTAATGACAGTTTCTGCCTAAGAAATGAACTAAACTCACACCACTGTGTACACACAGTGGTGTGAGTGAGTTTAGTTTGTGATATACTACAGTATATTTGGCTATGGTCTTCTGTAAGGGGAAGGTCCTTACCCAGATCGGCTTATTCGCTTGTATAGTGTCCTGTTTCAATTGGCGTACCGCAATGTTATTACAATATCCTTTGGCATTTATCAGCATGCCTAAGGATGCAATTATCAATAGGTAGGTATTTTTTGCCGTATCATTGAACATACGAACTAATAAAACCTCTCTTGTTTTAGCTAAGCAACAAACAAATGTATAGGACATTAGCAAAGGCATTGGAGTCACCGTATTTTGACACAGCCACTGAAAAAAGGAAGCAATTGGTTGAATATTGGGCAAATACACACGGGAAATTTTTGACTATTCTGCTCAGCGTGGCAACTACAACATTGTTTTTTTGGTACTATAATCATAATAATGTCCTCCTAGCCCCTTGCCATCCTGAGGGTGTCGTAAGAGTCGACTAAGGGAGTAAGTCAGGCAGCAGTATCCACTGCAAGAGAGGGAAAACTCGAAAGAAAAACCCTATACCAACCCGTCTGGCCAGCGTGGTATAGTAGGCTAATATCCCTCCAAGTGTATGGAGGAGACCAGTGACCAGCAGTGGGACGTTTATGGGTTGAGATGATAATGAACCGATTTCCGATCATGGCGGCGAATCTTCAGTCTTATCATAAGTGCACATAAATGCAATTAATAATCTCTCTCATAGTTCGATGGGATGGCAAAGCAATAGGACCGGAGAGAGAACAGACGTAGAACCAACGGCTTCATATTCTATAACCACAAAGAGCCATAATTATTTTAAACACGACAATTAAATGGCATTTCGGAACTAAATAATACAGCGATCGTCTTTCTAGAACATTCGGTTAATTAAAAAGTATTATTATTATCACTGCTATTTTTCGGAGTTTTTTTATACCAATTAGGGAGGGAAGAATTACGGGAGGAGGCAGTCGCAGCCGGCGGTAGTCACTAGATCCAGCTAGTCTACCTGTTATTTTTATTGCCCAAAATAAAACAACAAATAATGACAACAATGTACATACTTAAATAATATTTGTTGGGAAATTTTGCCTAGGGGGCGGCAAACTCGTAGTCTGCCCCCTGTTCGCAAACCTAGATCCGGCACTGATTATGATATAGCTACTTGTAGGTATGACATAATATACCTATCTGTCTATGTTGAGGCTCAAGTGAAGATGTCGTAGTCACAGTATTTCATGTTATAAGTAGGTACAACGATCAAGAAATCTTAATTTAATTAAAATATGAGCTTGTTGCACTTAGAATAAACCGTTGCGAACAACTTGAGTTATTTCAACTTCATGAATAGGATATTTTTAATTTAAACTTTGAAGAATAACTTTCGAGAAAGAAACAAAGTAGCAACTGATATTTTTATATACCAACTGCTGCGAGCAATATGATCATTATTTTTTATTTGGCTACAAAGATTATTAAAGCGGTAACAGTATCCACGGTGGGGTTTGGCACAATTTCGTCATATGAAGGATCGTTAGGTACATGACACCGTGTTGGCAAGGCACCCCGAGTTTCTTAATATACGTTAATATGAAATTCTACATGGAAACACATCGTCGACACGCGCTGTCAGTTTAGTGAAATATAACTATGTCACAGTGGTAGAGGCCTTGTTTGGTCGTATTAGACGTAATCTGAACAAACTTGTTTGCTTATTTGGAGTTGGTAACTTTTTATTCAGTAAATAATAATGTCCTCCTAACCGAATTTCGGTCACGGCGGCTAATCTCAACGGAGACTCGCCATCTGCGCAGGAGATATTATAGTGCACAAGTGTGTGCGCAAACACAAGTGCACTCTTTATTCCCTCACTCTCATAGTCCGATGGGACGGCAAATCCGACACGACCGGGGAGAGATCAGGCGTAGGACCAACGGCTTTACGTGCTCTCCGAGGCACGGGGGTGAAAACACCGCCAATTTCCAAACTCCGGGCATCTATTGTGAATTTCTTAACAGAAAAACCCAATATCGATTTTTTTGGCCCGACCCGGGAATCGAACCTGGGACCTCGTGATCAGCAGTCTCACACATCGACCACTGAGCCACGGAGGCAGTATTCAGTAAATAGGTACTAGGTAAAAGGAAAATCTTTTGAAAATAAAAACTGGTAGTACAGTTCGTCTAATCTAAAACGTGTGCTTCGGTGCCGAGTTTCATGTAGAAAGATACATAAGTACGCGAAATTTCGTTCCAAAATACAAATAGCAAGAACTGCCTCCCTAGACAAGTGGTTTAAACGGTAGTCGAATTGAATATAATAGAAAAGTAAATGTATTTGCTTTGACATACCCAATCCCATACATTTGCTTTCTCTATTCGATTCGATTACAGTTTATGGCACTTGTCTGGAGAGTTTGGTCACAACTGTAGTATATCGGTTTTCGAAGGGCGTACCTTCTAGCTTACTTTTTGCATGTAAGAGCAGTGTCATACTTTTTTTGGTAGCAAATTCTGTTTTTGTATGAAGATTTGTATCAAGCATTAAGTGAATCTTAAAAAAACTATGTTGCGTTTTTATACTAACAAAGTTTCTAAAGATTTCTTCAGGAAAGTTTTGAATATTATCAAAAAACTGTATATTACCGGCAACCATCATTCTACAATGATACGAAAATTGAACTAATTTTGTATTGTAAACTGTAACTCAGTTTATTTTATTTTTGTACCAGTTTCATTTCTCTTCCGTGTCTATTGTTGGATGTTGCCATAGATATTGGAATATTACCCGGGAGTTGCATCGTAATTCATCAGTGTAAACATCCTGTATTATGTCATAACTGCCATATATAGTTACAGACTAGTATGGGATGTTCAATATGGATTGACGATTCTTATTTATAATGTAGCGTCACGCCTTTTCACTGTAGTATGAGATGTGTCACATCCATGTTTTGTTATTAGGTCCTATATTAGGGCGCAAAGAGAAGGACAAATATCTATTATGTACGGACTTGTACTATTAAGTATTTTGTGGTACAGGGCGAATCTAACAAAATAAATAATAAGCTCTCACCGTCCGTATTCGTACATCGCGTGAAGAAGTGTCTATACTAGGGATCAGTGATATCACACGTCGGCGTCGCGTCGTTGCCGCGCAATCGAAGGCGTGTCCGTACAATTGTTAGCACAAGCAAGCACAACA
Organism: Trisateles emortualis; assembly: GCA_947095525.1. Taxonomy (NCBI): domain Eukaryota; kingdom Metazoa; phylum Arthropoda; class Insecta; order Lepidoptera; family Erebidae; genus Trisateles; species Trisateles emortualis. Next base: position 6,725,417 of record OX352735.1, on the reverse strand, counting down.
ACACTATAATTTGGATTTTAGGCGTGGTACATTTGTAATCTTTGGTATAATTCTAGCAGCTAGTCGGCATTTCTTTCTAAAACTCTATTTTAATCCCGAATTTTCAATTTTTGAAATGCTTAATATGCACACAATACAATAGATATAAAACATTTAAAAAAGAAACACATAGCTACAAAAAATGATTATTAAAACATAATTTGCTTATTTAAATTTGAAAATAAAATAAAATTTTCATCTAAAATCAATTCTTATGTCATCAGGAACACATTCCCGCTCATCGACGACGTGGAATACAATTTGATGACAGAAGTACGCTTACCTGTACAATACAACTCGACATTTCGTTACATCATCGCTTACCTCGTCATCGGGGTCATGTTTAACACCACTTCTTACTTGGTCATCATGTCAGAAGTAATCATGCAAGCGTACCTGCTGCCTCTGATCTGTCAATACACTGTACTTGCCAATTGTTTCGAGAATATTTTCGATGACTGTGCCAAGGATTTTGAAGGTATGAACATTTAACAGATTGCTACAAAATTTGTACTGGAATACAAAGTTAGGTAAAGAAGAGGTGATTGTAATATGTTTGTGTTTCAGGTGCCGAAAGCGTTGATTTGATAAACGACCAGTTGTTTATTGATAAATACAAGAAGAGATTAGGAAACTTGGTAGATCAACATTTATTGATTTTGAAGTGAGTGGATAATATTATTAGAAAAAATTGCATACAACGGAATCAGAGGGAACTTGTTGAGATGGTTCTCGGCTTACATTTCCAACAGGACTCAACAGGTTGTTGTTAATGGTTTTCAGTCTGATCCCTTTACTGTTTCATCCGGCGTGGCCCAAGGTTCCATAATCGGTCCTTTACTTTTTATTTTATTTATAAACGACATTAAAAGTTGCTTCATTAACTCTAACTTCATAATGTACGCTGATGATATTAAGATCTACAAGACCTGTTCTAATAGTCAAGACTGTTATCTTTTACAGGATGACCTTGATCGACTGTCCTCATATTGTTCAAATAATAAACTTCAACTCAACCTGTCTAAGTGTAATGTTATATCTTTCACTAAAAAAAGAAACATAATTTCACATAATTATACCTTACAAGGCACTAATTTGCAAAGCGTAAACCGCGTCCGTGACCTCGGAGTTTTTCTCGACTCTAAACTTCACCTGGATTCACATATTGACTATATTATTAACAGGGCCTACAAAATGTTCGGTTTTGTTATGAGATCATCGCGTGATTTTAAAAGACCGACCACATATCTAACTCTATTCAATACTCTTGTTCGTTCTCAACTTGAATACGCGGTACAGATTTGGAATCCTCTTTACGACAAATACAACAATAAACTTGAAATGGTTCAGAAAAAGTTTTTACGTAGCATGAATTATAGATGTAATTACAGCAAATTGTCGTACAAGGACTTACTACTAAAGTACAAATTATTAAGCCTGGAGTCCAGACGAGTCCTACTTATGGCTGTAACGCTGCATGGCCTATGTAACAACAAGTTCAATTGCAGTGCTATCACGAACCAGTTATGCTACATTGTGCCAAGAACTGTGCATCGAGGGGTCCGTACGAACCGCGTGTTTTACACAGTTAAATGCAACACCAACGCTGGTGTGCGCGCTCCTCTTCGCCAACTTGTTCAAGCGTACAACACACACTTCACAAATATATTTGCTCTCTCGGACTTTAAATTTAAGACACAAGCACGCGAGATACTAGTAAATAAATAATTTAATTTAATGATTCACTTCCTACTATAATAACTTACTACTTTATTAAATATCTTTCACGCGCACTTTCAATCTTCTACCCTTTACTTCTGCTGAGGACAATAGTGTGGGTTGTACGTTTGATCTAGATTAAGCTAGCTTTAAATTATTGTGGGTAATATTGTAATGTGCAACCGTTTTTTGTCCCAATAAAGAAAAATAAAAAATAAAATAAAAATAATGATAAAATGTCATTGCTCTATCAATTTTAGTGGATTTGATCTCTCAAAGGGTTTGTCAGTAAAAAATCCGCGAGATCCACAGCTTTTTTTTTTAATTTTTTATACTACCAAGGTGACAAACAAGCATACGGCTCGCCTGATGGTAAGCAGTTACCGTAGCCTATGGACGTTTGCAACACCAGGGGTGTCACTCACGCGTTGCCGACCCTTTAAAAACCTTATAACTCCTTTCTTGAAGAACCCCATGCTATAGTCTTTTGGGAAAACCTCGGCAGGGAGCTCATTCCACATTCCTACTAATAAAGACCATAGATTCCTGTTTTTTTATACTACTTGGGTGACAATCAAGCATACTGCCTGATGGTAAGCAGTTACCGCCTATGGACGCTTGTTATACCAGAGGTATCACTTGCGTGTTGCCAACCCATATTTTTACACCAGGTCTTCTAGATGGAGTATTCCTCGGATAGGCAAACGTTTCTTTCAAAACGTATCCCTGAATGAGCGCTAGAGAACTGTACTCACACAGAAACACAACTAAACCGCTTTGTGTAGTTGTTTGGCTGTGGCCTTCTGTAAGATGTCTTTCCCTAGACGGGCTTACTTACACGCTAGTATGGTGCTTGTACCTTTCTTTTTGTAGTGTTTTAGTAGAATACAAATATCTGCTGGATTCTGTTGGAGATTTAAATCAAAGGATATAATATGATGCCACCTTTTTGGGCTAAGAAAAGTTTGTTCTTATTGTTTTTAATTGCATTTTTAGTCAAACAATGGATCTAAAGACGATATTAAGCGCTCCAATGCTGGGACAATTGTGTGGCAGTGGCATGCTTATATGTTTTGTGGGATACCAAGCTAGAGCGGTAAGTGAAAACCATTTGAAGGCTGTAGTATACATGCATGTTGGTAATGGTGGCAAATGAGTTAGTGGTAAACCCGATGGTATGTGGTAACCACCGCTTATGGATATCGGCAGTACCATGGACACAGGCAAGCCGCTGCCGGTTATTTGACGGCATGTTTGTCTCAATGGGTTCAATGGTTACCACTTTATTAACGATTGCTGCTTGTTGTAGGTTCGATACCCACACGAGACAAGCCACAAATGGTTGATTTACTTTGTGTCCGTGAATTGTGTGTTTATAAAGATTCTTTTGAAACTAGGCTTGTTTCCAAGTGCGGGACTTGTCTTTGCCAAACAGAAAGAGTAGAGCTGCTATATGGGCAGCTGGCTCGTCTTCTACCAATGGCAATAAAAATAGAATCAAAAGCGTTGTAAACATTCATAAATTGAAAATGTTTGCTAGAGTCTTTCATCTTTGATAAATCGCACCCCCCGCAGAATAAAGTCGTAAGCGCGGTTACCACCTTTTTAATGTTTTTGCATTTTCGTGATCTATAAGGTCAAATACATCTCTCAGATTTTTTTCAGATTTTTTAAAATAATATTAATAATAATATTAACATAAATTCTTTATTCTTCGGATGAAAAAAATACGTTCCTCCGTCGAACAAAATCGTAATAAACATTTACACTTTAGAAAAGTATGTTAAGAGCATGTAATACGACATGGCGGCTGTATACATCGAAATAAAATAAACCGTGTTAACTTGTAAGACGCGGTTACCACTTTATTCGCGAGAAGAAATTAACGTAGGTTTTCGTTATAGTCTTTTAATTCTCACCAAATCTACAAATTGAAAAGAATTTTGCACAAAGTAGGAGCATAAGAAAATTCACAATTATCATAGCAGTAGGGGAGGCCACGATGCTAAATGGGGATTTACTCGAGCGTCGTAGAGACCTATTGAGTTGCGAAACTTAGATGAAAAAAAGAAAAAAATGTTATATAATGTATCCTTTTTATCGATGGGGGAAGCAGCTATAGATTTTAAAATACGTAAAAAAAAGCGGTTGCATGGACATACTCGAGCGCGTCAGATATTGATAGCATCCATGTCCTACGTATTTTTAATAATGCATGTATGTTAATCTGATCGTTTGCATGATGGGGATGTTTTTCGCCCAAAGGTGGCAGCAGTACTCCATGTGAGGCCGGACTTGCGCTTTGTAGAGCAGCAGTCTTTGGCCCGCGGTGAAGTACCACTTTGCCCTGTTGAACACACCTAGCTTTCTAGATGCCAGCTTAGCCTTGTCTTTCCAAGTGATGTCGGAACTGTACGTCGCTGAAGATGTCGACGCCGAGGACGACGGCTGTGTCTTGGAATCGTGGAGCCACAGTGAATGGGGCTTTATTAGCGGTGAACGCGTAAACTTGTGGCTTACTGGGGTTAAATTGAACTAAATTTAGTCGTCCCCAATCAGAGACTCTGGAAAGAGTGCTACTAATTTCAGACACAAATGCTGTCATCAAGTTCTTTACCAAGCACGGAAAACCTCCTCAAACCATTTTAAAAGAGATGTCTTCTATTTACGGAGACTCGTGCCCTGGTAAAACCATGATTTAAAAGTGGCACAACCTCTTCAAGCTCGGCAGAGATTCACTAGAAGACGACCTCAGTGCAGGGCGGCCTATTGAAGCGATCACAGTCGTGTACACGACAATCTTGGCATGTCAAAAGTGTGCGCAAGGTGGGTACCGTGAATGCTTACGCCACATCAGAAGCAGCGACGAGTTGCGTGTTGTCAAGAGTTTATGGACCTCTGTGCTGAGAACAAAGAAGCCATTTTGGGCCGGATTGTGACTGGGGATAAATCTTTACCATTATGAGCATGAGTCGAAACCGGAGTTCATGCAGTGGCACAAAAAGGGTACATCACCTCCTAAGAAATTGGCTGGAAAGCTTATAGCGACGATTTTCTGGGATACAGAAAGAATTTTGTTGATAGATTAGAAGGGAAAGGGTGTCAATATAACCAGAGAATACTACGCTGCACTGCTAGAACAATTGCGAGATGCTGTGAAGGAGATGAGGCGGAGCAAATTGACCAAAATGGTGCTGCTTTTATACGACAACGCACCCGTTCACAAGGCGCAAGTTGTGATGGCTGCCATACAAAAAGTGGGCTCCAAAATGTTGGAACATCCTCCACACAGTCATGTAATGGCAACAGAAACCAGAGTGGGGGCGGAGTTAGAGAGTAATAGATAGAGAATAAGTGAGAGAGGAATAGAAGGGAATATGGGAATGAGGCATCACAAAGCTGCACGTATTAAACTTAATCGACTAATTTTTGTTACATCGCCTTGTAGAAATCGTCATTATTATAATTATATTTTTTGTCTTTCTTGAATTATTTCCTACAAAATAAAAAAAAATCAGCCACGCTCGAGAATGACGAGATGACATTTTTTTAAACAACTTTGCAGCCCTCCCCTTTCTTTACGTCACTCGCAAATTGTCAGATTAGTGGAATATACACATTTTAGCATCTAATTAACTCACCCTACCTTAATCTGATGCGCTCGAGAATAAATGATGATTATTTTTTTTACTAATCTGATCCTTTAGCCTTGACGGGCGGCCATATGGTGCTCATATTTGGTGGAGGTACGTAACCAGGTACAAGGTATCCTTCTGTATATTAATCTGCCGCGCTTTAGTAAATCCCAAAATCCCTTCATGGGCTCCCCTGCTATAGCTACATTATTACTCTTGTAGAAAATGAGGCGCCATAAACCATAACGCACAAAGTCTACTTTATTTTAAATCGAAAGAAAGCCGTCATAATACATTACTGAATGTTATTAACGAGCATTTTTTACCGAATAAAGTGACTGTTGATTATTACGCTAATTGCGAGGACAACTTTTTGCCACGAATACAGTGGTAATAGATGATTACCAACAAGGTAATCATTTCAATTTATGGTATTATACGTTTTCCTTAATATTTAAGAGAATCTTATTAATATTTATTTTGTTTTGAAGTAATTTAAACAGAAAAAAAATTAGCTTTCATTTGACATCTCAATCATTTTGATAGGACGTATAGTTGCTAAATTATTCACTAAAAACGGTTTTTTAATTTTCCTGAAAAGTTGATATTTTCATCTTACGCCTTTATTCGGTGGGGGGTGCGAAATGTATTATTATATAATTTTTCCGTACGTGTCTTTTTCAAGTAATTCCTCCTAAACGGCTGGACCGATTAAGATTAAATTTTGTGTATATTTTCAATGGGTTCTTAGATGGTTTGAAAGTATAGTAGGACCTGGGTAGCGCTGTCGGTATGACAATGTGGCGCTGCTTTTTCAGGCAGAACGACTTGTTACGGTTTGCCGGGTTGCATTTATAGTTTCCGATAAATTGATTTTTATGTACTGAATATCTATTTATTCATAGAGAAATATATTCAAAGTTTTTGTATTGCAGACAATATCAGAAAACCCTGGGAAGTTTATGATGTCAGTAGGATATTTATCGTACAATATGTTTACGCTGTATCTGTTATGCCGATGGTGTGAAGAAATTACTTTGCAGGTTTGTTTTTCAGTAGTTTATCCATACTTATATTATATTTGCGAAAGTAACGCACCATTTTACGACTAAACGGCTCAATGGATCTTAGTAAAATTTGGCCAGGAAAGAGGTGATATCCTAGGGAAGAACATAGGGTAGTTTTTAGTCTGTGATAACCAACATTCATGCGAGTGGAGCCGTGGATAACAGCTAGTTAGCTATATAGTCAATTTAAGTTCGTCCACTCAGCGAATCTTGCAGCAATCAAATTAGCTGGCTAGTGTCAAGGTACCGAAAGCCTCAAACTGGAAGTGACTGCCTTATTTAATACATCAAATACTAAGGGAGCTGTACATTTTTCCAGGGTAAATTTATATTTAAAAAACATCTGAATGGATTGGTTTGAAATTTGGCACAGATATATATTATAGTCCTGGTAAAAGCTCTGTTCCGGTGGAAAGCTAGTAAAATATAAAAAATTTTAGGTACATATTGCTATGTTTTCCTGAAAAATCTCATATTAAAGAAAAGTCTTTACGTTACTTCAAATGTTCACTTCGCTCTTTCAATTTGTACAAAACCAAATATGTAAATAAAATTAAGAAAATATTGATGTAGGTAACAGAAACGAATTTTATGTGTGATTATACCTACCTAATATACTTGAGCTTTTTTTTAAATGGTGGTTTGGATGAAACCTTTTTGACTAAGACTTCTTCTCCTTATTCGTGTCGATAGTAAGTCATCTATATATTAATACGTGGAGGAAAAGCTTTGTATCCTCCGGCTTTAATCATTAAATAGTATACTGAAAAGGACTGCGGAAAGCTAAAATTACGGAATGCCGATTTTCGACCATTTCGACCCCTCGAATATTCAAATTGCATAAGTTCAGAATTTAGCCACCTCTATGGCATTATTAGATGCTGTGCAGAGGTTGCTCAGTGAAGGTAGTATGGGACAAACATCAGGACAGGAGGTAAGACATTGAAGTGGAAAGTCTTTACATGAGGCCACAATCAAATATTTATTTTATAATTTGTCTTTTCCCGGGTCATTATGCCTCTGGTATTTCAATTTCATAGGCTTTAGTAACTATAACCACCCAGTAGCATTAAAAAAGGAAAAAACAACATACTTACAGACGAACATAGAACCTCCTCATTTTTGTAAATCGGTTAAATATTGTTGAATAAACATTCATTTACTGACTTTACCGATTTTATTATCATTAGCGACTACAAAAGTTGAACACTCAAATAGGTTTTTATATTTCTTTTAGAGTAAAAAAATTGGTGAAGCAGCGTACTGTTCAGGGTGGGAGAAAGGCATGTGTCAGGTGCCAGGCGTCAAAGCCACCATCATACTCGTCATTGCTAGAGCCAACAAGCCCCTGGTATTCCTCGCAGGAGGCATGTATACTCTCAACTTATCATCTTACACCGACGTGAGTATTTTTTATACATACATTTATTTTACTTAGTGAACGTATGCTATAGTCAAAATGTGAAATAAGCCCTTTGAAAATTCGTGTTTTGTAAAATGTGTGAGTTTATTAAGAAGAAGAAGAAGAAAGACAGTTTTTTTTTAAAGGCAACTCCCGCCTTAGAGAACAAGCTCTGTGTTGCGGGGGACTTTACAAACAGACACAAATTACATCCAGACTCAGAACAACTCTTTGTGGGTTACACAAGCATACGGCCCATCTAATGGTAAGCAGTTACCGTAGCCTATGGACGTTTGCAATACCAGGGGTGTTACTCACGCATTGCAGACCCTTTTCTATAGTCTCTTGGGATAACCTCGGCAGGGAGCTCATTCCACAGCCTAATCGTAGTTTTGTCCCTGTGTGGGAATCGAACGCACAACCTCGTTCATTGCAGGCGCATACTGCACCCACTGAACCACCAAGGCAGTCAATGTTTTTATCGTAAGAAAAGGATTCGCTCCTGATATTGCGTCCATAGGCTACGGTAACTGGTTACCATCAGACGGACTGTACGCTTATTTTCGTATCACTATAAACTTCTTTTTTTTTTCTTTCTTTTTCAGTTGGTGAAGGCTTCATACAGCGCTTTAAATATTTTACTTCGAATGAGCAAGGATTAAATTAGTCATCATTAAGCAACGTTCATTTTACATCTTAATAAAGTCAATATGGCGAACAAATTAGGTTCGTAGATGACGTGAATATTTTATAAGCTACAGTGCTTGCTATCTTAGTTGGTATTCAGGGGCATTCAGACAAGGTTTTTACAGGGACGGCAGCGTGTGAGTGATACCCCTGGTGTTGCAAGCGTCCATAGGCTACGGTAGCTGCGGTCGTATGCTTGTTTGCCTCCTTAGTAGTATAAAAAAGATACATTTAAACGCCAACGCGTTCTAAAAGACGTGTCAGTTAACGCCTTTTAGTCAGTAATACTTAAAATAATTTTCTTTTCCATTACAAAGGAACTACATCCAAAATTAGCATAAAACAAAAAAATAAAAAACTTTCTTAATATATTTTATAATCAGTAAGACAGTATATACAGATAAATAAAGAATCTTCTCTTTACAAACATAAAAATAATTAAAGAAAGTTTATTTGTATTTATTTTTTTGTTTGCTCATTGCCAAAAGTATAATATTTGGAGTTACGCTCTTTGTTTTTAGCAGAAAGGATCGATATGTTTGTCATCACAAGTCATAATTGTAGTAGGTACGAGAAGTGACATCCTTTGCCCGCATTTTCTTTTTTGTGTATTAGTAAATATAGAAAGACACAATGTTGTTATTTTATTTTAGTAAATAAAATAATTCAATACGGACATCATCAAGACCCCAACATCGACTGCATTATTAAATCAGACGAAATCGTCGTCAACGTATAACATCAAGCTGAAGTACTACATTGTATAAAAAGAAATACTATTTGTAAATGTGTATTGTAGTTACTAAGTATATAATATTCGTTTGTTTGCGCATCCCGTATTGAATTTAAAAACTAAGGACCAGCTTACGCCAAGACATTATGCGACAATGCTTGAGGAGGTCAGTCCCTCTAGACAAGTGGCATAAACGTTTGTCGAATCAAATAGAATAGAAAGCGAACGTATTTTTTGACATAAGTTTACGACATAATGTCGTACACTTACACCAAATCACATACATTTACTGTAGTTGTGGAATAGGGCTGTTGTTAATATTTGACTGCATAGTTCCTGTGCAAAATCTTTCGTCACTGTGATTGTCAACCCGTCTGTCAAGTGTGTCGATTACGGTAACATCCCCTGAATCACACTAATAAATAAAGTTCTTTATTACCCGATGGACGAGATGCGCACATGCTAAGTTTATCTTAGTCCATCGGGTCGCGGCTCGATGTGAACTGACCTTTATTCCTATAGTTCTATATTTGTGGAACACTCTACTATTATTATTTATTTATTCACACACAAAACAGCGTTTAGTTGTTTAACAAAGTAATAATATGTTGAAAACTATGCCCGGTGTAAACTTTTCTGAGCAATTTTTTTCGCCATTCTATCCATTATCTACGGTCCCCTGATTTTGTTTTTCATGGTATTGGCTATAGCTGTCAAGCTAATATATATTTTTTGATTTAGTAAATGGGAGCCGGAATAACAAGGTAAAACAAATGTGTTTATATAGTTCTAGTCTTTGTTACATATATTTAACATAACAAAGGAACAACGTAATGGGTGACGCGTAGTTAGAACGCATATAATTAAGAATTTTCGCGATACAACGTGAAAGGATTTGTATTTAGATACAGTTTTTGTTACTTATAGCTGTTATTGTTTGACTTTTTACCTGACTTCATTTGTATGAATTTTCTTGGACCGCATTCCGTTCACTATGTCTATCTCAATGGAGACTAGCCATCTCTGCCGGAGATATTAGCTTACAAGATTGTGTGCAAACACAGGTACACTCTTTATCTCCTCATTATCATAGTCAGATTGGACGGCCAGATAGAGATCAGACATAAGACCATAGGCTTTACGTCTTTTTCCGAGGCACACTAATTTCCAAACTTCATTTCACAATACATATTGTGGATTTATTGACAGAAATACCCAATTATTTATTTTGGGCCTGTCCCGGGACCTAGGACGTATTGATCAGCAGTCTACACCTTTTAAGAAGATGATACTGCGGTTAAACTGTGACATGTCTAATAAAATTGCATGAATACATTTAGGATTCGCTTTAATTAAAACCCGTGAATCAAACATTGTGTAATTTTCAATTATTTTAGCATGTAACAACATTATATTATAGTATCATAGCGTAGAGATAAACATACTTGTATCTATGAAGGTAAACATTAGAAGGAAGGCAGCCACGTTAATAATAAATAACTTTGTAACTCTCCTCATCTCCTGGAACTAATACAGCAAACATTTTGAAGACTATTATTTCTGCACTAGAATAATATCTTGTGTCATGTTGATATTGGTTTCTATACGATTGCACGCACAAGGGATTGGATATTTCGAGAATTGGACTATCTAGAAATTTTATATGGTAATTGGCCTTTGTGAAAATTGGACGTTATGGGAATTGGACTTTCTGAACCTGAACGATCTTTGCAAATATGAGTATAGCCTACGTGTTATTCTAATCTTTTAAAGTTTAATCAAAATCGGTCTTTTAGTTTATGTATAAAAAAGTAAGAAAAATTAATCGATCCTCACAAATTAGTAGCATGTAGCAACAAACCGAAGCATGCTTTTCACAGCATCAGGGTAACACCACCAGCTTCTTGACACCATTCCGTTGCTGACAAACTGCGGGAGTGGTACCTCGCAGTCAGTGACCTTACGCAATGATCCAGAAATCACCCCAGAATGTTTACGTATTAGATAACACTACCCGTTCGTTAATATACCAAATAAAGAAAGAAAAGAAAAATAAACTAAGTCTTTCCCACATTCAGTATAATAGCCGGCTATTTGCGGTTCCTTATTGCATACTGGAAATGGCAATTGACTGTTACGAAGGCCTACGTGATAAATTATTCAGTTTGCCCACTTACCCTCACGGTTTGGGACCGTCTACCCTTGCATTATATATGCGTCTTCAAAGACGCGTTTTACTCAAACCTACAGAAGTAATTATAGTCCTTAAAGGGAAATGTTACATTATTACATCTGCTTTTTTATTACTACTACTAGGGTGACAAACAAGATATGGCTCGCATAGTAATTAGTTACCGTAGCCCTAGTGTAGTAGTATTTTATATTCTGTATCATATATGTATAGTGTACAATAAAGTTTTCTATCTATTTATTTTTCTGTATAACTGACTGTGACTTCATTAAGGCCTGATCAGAAAATCAGCGCTGCAGTTTAAAATGCCGCAGCACAGAGCTGACATTAGGACCCTTTCTGACATCACACAGGATATCTTTTATTTTTTGTATTGTTATATGTCTATCTTTTTTCTACCATCTGTTATCCTGTGTATGTTTGAATAAATGTTTTTCTTTCTTTCTTTAGCCTATAAGTATAGGTGCTTAAAACACCAAGGGTATCCTTTTTTCCTTTTTTTTTGAAGAATCCCATGCTAAAGTCTCTTGGAAAATGTTCACCAGAGTGCTTATTCTACAACCTATCTGTACGTCCTTCAGCGGATGTTTTTATTTATAGGATGTCACCATCTTTTTTTCACCTTACGTCTTTTTGACCCGAACCCTGAGAAATTAACGCAAATAAGTAAATATCGGTCACCTACGAGTATCTATTCAATAGCTGAAGTGTAATAATCAATTAGTTATCTGTTTAAGGTTAGCATGGATGGCCTCCAAAACGTTTTAAAATTCGGTAGAAGTAGGTATAGAAACAAAGAAACCCAATGTCAGATTTTTATAGGTCTGCGTAATGGGCGAAATTTAGTTTAGAAAACTGCACTATATTCATCTCAGCCATAAGACGTCCACTGCTGAACATAGGCCTTCCCTTAGGTTTTCCACACATCATTCGGTCCTGAGCTGACTTTGTCCATCCGTTGTTACTATAAGCAGAACTTTATTAATGCCTTAGAAAAGACTCTTAGTAGTTGGCTAATCTCCTTAGACACCGGTTACTAAATTGGTTCAGCAACACCATTATTATATACTAGGGGTCACCCGCGTAGTAATTTGGAACGTATATTTTTTTCCCGATTTTGCAACATATTTCACTACTGCTCTGCTCCTATTGATCATAGCGTGATGTTATATAGCCTGTAGCCTTCCTGGATAAATGCACTATTCATCAAACAAAGATTTTTTGTAATCGAACCAGTACTTTTTGAGATTAGCGCGTTCAACCAAACAAACAAACTCTTCAGCTTTATAATATAGTGTAGATATAGATTTTAAAAATAAAATACCTATCTAATAAAGTTAAGATTAATCTGTATTAGTTACAAACAGGCTGGACCGAAAATGTTAACTTAAAGTCCATATAAATTTATTATAACACGGGTCACATCTGTTCACAACAACCTAGGGGTAAGTGCTATGTGAAAGTTTAAAGTTTTGTTCAAGTTTCAACTTAAGCCTAGGTTTTAAGCCCACTTAAGTTTTATTGACTTAATGTACACAAACTACTTTACTTTGTTCGGCTTACCGGTTTTACTTAATTTTTTGCGTTCACAAAGTTAGATCCTTATTATTATAAAAGAAGTACGGCAGTATATACTGCCTGCAAGCAAGCTCAGATGAGGAATGACCTCGGTTGCATAGAAAACCGCAACCAAAGAACACACATTTAAGAGAGGTAGGGCACCATACAAGCGAGCAAGCCCGACTGGGGAAGGACCTCCACCTTACAGAAAACCACAGCCAAATGACTACACACAGCGGTGTAGTTGTGTTCCTGTGTGTGAGTACAGGTCTACAGCGCTCATTTAGGAATGCGTTTTGAAAGAAACGTACTCCTATCCCAGGGTTACTTCCATCTTAAAGCCCTGGTGTAAAAAAATGGGTTGGCAACACGCAAGTGATACCTCTGGTAATGCAAGCGTCTAAAGGCTACGGATACTGCTTAACATCAGGCGGGCCGTATGCTTGTTTGCCACCCAAGTAGTATAAAAAAAAAAAAAAAAAAAAAACACATACAGTGGTGGATTTAATTTTCGGTGCATGAGTAAATTTCAGGCGAGGTGGAACGAAGATCTTCGCAAAGCGGCAGGGAGTAGCTGGATGCGGAAAGCCGAGGATCATGGTAGGTGGCGTGCACTTGGGGAGGCCTAAGTCCAGCAGTGGACTGCGATAGGCTGATGATGATGATGATAAGTAAATTTTTGAATGTATTCTCTTTATAATGTTTTCTATCAAAGGGTTACCCATAACACAATACCCTGTTGCAGCAGGCCGTATACTCATTGTTACCTCAAGTTATAGCCAGGTGATCTGAAAACTCGGAAAGCCCGTTAAAACTCGGTCCCGACATTAGCAGTTGTTAAATCAAGACAGAAGCCTAAATATGGGCGATTTAAATAACTCTATCACCAGGTTGGCATACACCAAACGATAGAAAGAAGACCTCGAGTAATACATGTTCCATGTCCTACTTCTATTGCAGAGGTCCCAGACTCAGGCTTGTTAAAATGTTTTTGCGTTTTTCTGCTGCGATATGCAACCCACGAGGTCGGCTCAGGATCGAGAGTTGTGGAAATCCTTGGGGGAGGCCTATTTCCAGCAGTGGACGTCTTTTGGCTGAGATGATGATGCAACCCACAGCATAGAATTGTAACAGGTATATAGCAGTAAACTTACTTTATACGTCATGGTATCTTACATAACTAACGATCGGTGGGTGTAATGTAACCTACTTATCCTTTGAGGAGAGAGAGGGTTATACATGTTATTTTCCATGAAACTCCGTATCGTATTCGCATCGCAGTATATTTTTAGCCCAAGTATAATTTGTAAGCGATACTGGCGTAATAATAACCCGAGAGTTTAATAAATTACGTATAGATATTCCATGTTTGTGAACTGTTTACTGACGTCACGCCTAGCGCTCTAATGGATTAACTGGTATATTATACCCAACTATCGTTAGCTTTGTAAGATCCCATTTAGGTAATAGAAAATAATCCCGCCTATTAATACGAATACAATCAGCAGAAACTATGGAATAAGGCAAATTCCAATACTCAAGCATTGCCAATCCAAAAAGCTTTTGAATTATTGTAATACGCGAGTTTCAGGATAGAGGGTAACCCTAAATTTGGGTTTTGTCCCTTGTTACGTTAGTATTACCTACTGCCATGCTTCTCTTGGGTCCTAGCGTGTTGTTTAAGTTAGCCTAGAAGCTTAAGAATTAAGCTATCAAATGCATATTTTTAATTTTCATAAGCGCGTTCAAACAAATCTTGAACTAGAAGAAGAAAGAAAGAAAGAAAAAATATTTATTTTGTCTTTACATCTTACAATAACAAAAAAAAAATATACATAATGGTTACAAGACAAAACAGGACCTAGCTCAGCGATTAATTGCAACGTCGCAGACGCTGCAGCGCTGATATTCTGCTAGGACCCCTTAGGGACTGTACCTACTCGTATCTATTAAAGCACTAGACACTACCTATTTTCATTTTTGATTAGCCTATACCGTCCCACTGCAGGGCAAAGGCCTCCCCTTTCTTTTTCCATGATAGTCTATCTTTTGCCAATTGAAGCCAATCCCTTTTATAGGCGTCAAGCTCATCTCGCCATCTCATTTTGGGTCTACCACGTGGCCGCTGTTTGGTGTTTGGGACCCACACCACCTATATTTTCCAATAATCAACTAACGACCTCCTTCATTAAATTTCGATGGTAACAACCATCACAATTTCAAAGAAATCCGCTTGTATGTAAATTGACAACAACATGTGAGTGACAGACATTTTAATGACGTCAGTATCTTGTGTTTAATAAAGAGGTTTCGTAATGATCGTATAATTTGTTATGTAAGTATAATAGTGTGAAGGGCAACAGAAGCAGAGGGAACAGCCTTGTAGTGGAGCAAGCAAACTATTCGCTTTTCAATAAGAGTTTTCAATTAGAAATTTTGTGAGGAATTCTGTCGCACTAGGTTAGGGCCTTGGCTGTTAACCACGTCACCAAAGTGATTTAATAAAATTATAAACTTAATAATATAGAATGTAGTATATTAGAGAATTCCTCTGGCATTAGATCCGCCATTATTCATTGTGTATATGAAGTTTTAAATAAATGAATAATAATTATATATGGAGACCTGGTGTCCTGAAATACAGGTCACGAGCCTAGCATAGCCACCAGTCTACCACAATATTGTAAACGTATATTGTTAATTCATGAAATGTAACCTTAAAATAATATTGTCAATCAATCAATCAGCTTATCGCAGTCCACTGCTTGACATAGGCCTCTCCTGAAAATATTGTGGTGAGAAATAAGTCATTATTATTATATTAAACCGAAATATGGATTAGTGAAGCGAAAGATCTATGTTCATTCAGCACTAGACTGAAAGAAGGTACGATAAGGTTATGGAATGAGCTCCCTGCCGAGGTTTTCCCAAGAGACTATAATGTGGTTCTTGGCATGGGGTTCTTCAAGAAAGGAGTTATAAGGTTTTTAAAGGGTCAGCAACGCGTGAGTGACACCCCTGGTGTTGCAAACGTCCATAGGCTACGGTTAGGTTCGGTACAGCGCCGTATGCTTGTTTGCCACCTTGGTAGTATAAAATAAAAAATAAAAAAAAGAAGAAAGAAAGATTGATAAAAAAGAACCTCTTCTGTAGTTATAGTAATTATTAAATTGCTTTTTTCAATATGACGCACGAAATGCAAATTTTATACAACTCATTTTTAGTGCATTGACTCAAGAATTATGAACACTTACCAATTTTTGGTTTAGATAGCAATTTTCTTCCACGCAACTTTTTTGCGCAGTTTAAACAAAATAATCGGAAGTACTATTATCAGAACATCTGTGTAAATACTTTTAGAGGTTCGAGGTTCTTCTTCAAGTGTAACGAATCTAATGCAATCATGGCCAGCCAAATACGTAAACGTACCTATCATTCTGTGACAGACCCTGGCACTGCGTGACACCTAATCAGTACCTAATATTTTAAATAATAACTAAGTAGAAGTACTATAAACAATTACAAATAAAATACGTAGTTATATTGTTATGTTAATATGTATCAATTGTTTTAAAATATTTCTATGACATTTCTAAGACGTTGGTAAGCTGTTTGGAAAATTAGTCAAGTGTCTCTGAATACAAATTATAAATACTGTGAAATGGTTGCGCACCTCAAACTTACTGAAGTGAACGTAGTGAACGGACCACATTGTGTGTCTTCTCATTAAATTCTGAATATACAAGAATTTGCAAAATTTAGCAACATGAATCTAGGTTTCCTCGGGTATATGCTGACGGTTGTTAATTTAAATGTGAGTGAATAATATTCTGCTGTGATATTTTAATTCATAATGTGTTTAATGAAGGTAAGGTGTGGTGGGTGTATGTTTAGAGGTAGACGTTTGTGGACTAAAGTCTAGATTACAAATTGACTTTAAATAAGTTGTTATAATTTAAAATAATTTTATTTTTAACAAATTTATTGACTTTAGTGACCTTTGATTAACTTTAGTAAACTTAGGATCCGTGAGTAAATGAATTGCCACATATGGTGCTTTATTTACTTTTTTTTTGGGTCCTCTCCTTAATCGAATTGAATCCTCAAGTCACGCGGTTGAAGTTGAAGGATGTGACGCCATACGTTTCCAACCAACCACAACCGCAAGAATCATTAAGCATTTTCGCGACTTTAACTGCGATACTGCACCAAAGTACATTGAGCATTAATTTTTAATGCTCTAATGATGTAAATACAAAGTACACAATAATAGGGAAGTTGGAAACTGTTAGGTATTGTTTAAACAATGATGGCATTGACTTGCTTTGTAAAATTGACATGGTGTAATTGTCGTTTAAAAGTTGATGCCATTTCAAAAAGTAACCTTACTTGAATAATAGTAGTAATGCTAATTTAAAAAAAATACTCACTAACTGTGAGTATTTTTTTTTATATATATATCGTTACATAAAAATTATAATTATTATTAAGAAAGAGGGGGATCTCATAATACAAGCATTATTTGCTTAAAATGAGGTCTCAAACACAATGTAAACATGAATTTGAAACTAATTGTGACAATAAACTATTTTGTATTTTTTTTGTAATTATGAATAAACTAAGGTTACAAAATAATTACGGAATTTACTTCAAACGTTATATGAGCAATTCCTCGAAATCAGTTCCTCCATGACATAACTAATAGTGTGTATGGTATTAGTAATCTCATGGAAATTATTGAGAATTTCTTTACCGATAAACCATAACACTTGCTTGAATCTGAAATCGATCCCATTACCTCATGATGCTTATAATGAAAAGCATTTTACACGCACGGAGGAGTGTAATTATTTGATGTTTATTTTCAAATTTTCAGGCAATTGGAGGCAACAAATCGCAACTAAAAGACCTTTCAGTAATCACTGATAAAGTCTCTATACTAAAAGAACACCTCTTAAAATATCCAGACTGCAAAATCGAATACTTCAACGACAATGACTACTGTCGAAAAGGAGACATTGCTGTATTTGTATCAAAAAATTTGAGAGACTACATCAAAAATAATGTGGATTCAAAAGAAGATGGTGTGATAGTGATATTATTTTTTGAAGATAGCAAGACTGCTAAGAGCCTTCCAGCAGAGAACCTCTTCATTTTGTTGCGTAACGAAGACCTAGACGAGACCACAGCCAAGCTTGTTTTACAGTACATCAATGAAACTCAGAAGGATTTCAAGGCTGGTGTCTATCTGAACAAAATTCAGGAACAAAAAGTGTCAATATCTGAGCTTTCACGATCAGTGGGTCTCTTGAAAGTTGTTTAAATATTTTTGGCAGAAGAAGAGTTAAAGTTGTATATACGGTCTAGTAAATAGAAAGACTAATTTGTATTTTTTAGTTTAAATTAAAACAAACTCTGTTGTAATATATAGAGATGATTTTGTTTTGTTTCAACGATGCAGAATAAGGACCAGGGGATGTACCATGACGTGTTAAAACGTGAGTCTTTCGAGTGAAAAAGAGAGACGAAGCTATACACGCTTTATAAGTCTATAGTCTTTCTCACTCGAAAGACTTGCGTTTAACACGTCATGGTCCGGCCATATATTTTACTGTTAAATCACATCATCACTACCAAAGTATAAAACAAAGTCGTTTCCCGCTGTATGTATGCCTAGATCTTTAAAACTATGGAACGGATTTTGATGCGGTTTATTTTTATTAGATAGAGTGATTCAAGAGGAAGGTTTATATGTATAATACATGTATATTATCCGTAATATAGAAGAAATCCAGAATAAACCTAGTTCCTAGGTCGTCTAGTTATTTATAAATTTAAACAGCTTACATTAAAATAAAATTGACTGCCTCGGTGGTCCAGTGGGTACAGTATGTGCCTGCTGTGCACTAGGTTGTGGGTTCGATTCCCACACAGGGACAAAACTTTGTGTGACCCACAAAGAGTTGTTCTGAGTCTGGGTGTAATTTGTGTCCGTTAATTGTATGTTTGTAAAGTCCCCCGCAACACAGAGCTTGTTCTCTAGTGCGGGAGTTGTCTTTTTTAAAGAAAAAAAAAAAAAATTATATAAACATATTTACAATTATTTGAAAACGACTATCTACTTAAGTAGTAATAGTGCTTTAATTCGATTTTTAAGTTTCTTAGATGGGTGACCGTCTGTCTAAAAAATGTCTAAAAACTTATAGTCTGCTTCATGTCTTCGAAAACCAGTTAAGCCGTTGATTGTCCGTCTGACCACACTCTGGTTTATAATATACCATGAGATATAATCTCCATAGAGATTGGCCACCCTTATTACAATTTTTTATACAAATAAAACTACTTGTACTCTTGTGCTAAGCTCTGCGCTAACACGCTTCAGCTTCCATATGTGGATATGATGACGTCCAATAAGTAAGTAGGTAGGTATATAGATTAGATACCCTTCTGACGCATCACGTGTTTACGTCACTTCACGTCAGATTAGTGTTTATTTTATTTTGTTTATTTTAAAAAGACAACACCCGCACGAGAACAAGCTCTGTGTCGCGGGGGACTTTACAAACATACAAATTAACGGACACAAATTACACCCAGACTCAGAACATTTTTTTGTGGGTCACACAAAGTTTTGTCCTGTGTGGGAATCGAACCTCGTGCATAGCAGGCGCATACAGCGGCCACTGGACCACCAAGGCAGTCTAAACTATGTGAAAAGAGGTTTTAGGTAGTTGTACGGCCAATGCATAAGCCGGATCCTATTAGTAATTTATCGATGCGACATTTGGCACAATCGTCATCGTTTACATTCAACAAACACTTATATTAGCTTTTACTATTATACGTCCAATATACCTACTTTAGGAATTATTTAAGAATTGAGATTGTACTATTACTTACGTCTTTAAGGAGTTCGCAGTGAGATTACCGCGAGATTACGCGGCGTGCTGTCTGCACCTCGTCATTAAGGACTTTTGGTTGCAGAATACGGTGTTTTAATGCCCACGTGGACAGTCACTCCAGTAATATAGGCGTATATAAAGCCTTACTAACAAAGTTTTAAAGATAAACAAACAAATTACTGTTTAGGTTTAGACTTTAGATGGACAATCCACCGGTAATACCGCGCCGACTTGGATCGATATTCAAACGAGACAAATAATTGTGTGACCCATAGATAGGTGTACTTTTAGTCCGTGAATTGTATATTTGTAGAGTCTCCCACAATACAAATCTTGGTTCCTAGTGCGGGAATAGTCTTAAAAAATAGTAGTTCCAAGTTTGAGTGTTCATAATTTGTATTCGTGAATTAATTATTTGTACAGTTGCCCGTGATACAGGGCTTATTCCCCAGTGCGAGTATCTATTATTGATTAAATGCATCAAGGAGCAAGGCTTACATGTCTAATAATTTTTATACAACGTACATAATTTCAAGTCTCAAATTAATTTAGAGTTTACAAATAGCATTTAGATAGATGGTGGTAATACGAGGCCGCTCGTCGTCAACTCGACACTCTACATACTCGTATATGAGTGGCTCAAATCAACTGCATTGTGTAATTGGCGTGCGAAACATGATACAGCACTTGTTGGCGATATAAATGAAATATGAAATTATGTAGTAGAGCACTCGCCTCGAGCATATTTCATTGGAAAGCTATTTGTGTGTATAAAACAAAAGAAGTAAAACAAAAGAACACATTAATTATTAAAGGAAATATAATTAACTTAAGGCGATACCTCGAAAATAAATTGTGGTTTTGTGGGCGTGGCTTAGCTTCCACAGCTGGCCGCTACGCGTCGCCTTTGTCCGTGTGACGTTGTCAAATAAGTGATTAGAAATATTTTATTGAGTTTTTAGGAATTTTAGCACAGGAGGCATGGAGTAGACAAAAATAGAACAATTAATTATAAAATTAAATGTTTACCATTGGCAAAATACATAGATACATATTTATCTTAATATATATATTTCTTGTGTGCGTGTGTATGTGACTGAACTCCTCCTAGACGGGTGGACCGATTTTGTTGAAATTTTGTGTGTGTGTTCGGGTAGGGCCCTGGATGGTTTAGATTCACAATTGGACCCGGTAGGTGGCGCTGCTGTCGGTATTTCAGCTTTTTCCAGGCAGGACGACGTCTGCCAGGTCCACTAGTAAATATATATATTTAATTAAAAAGTTCAGAAAATATCACTCGATAAAATATTTTTCTTGGTAATAACTATTATATAATATAACTACGATTGTGTTATTGTGTTTAATCAACTATAAGTAAATAAATAAATATCTATAATTCTTCTGTATGTGTGTATGTTGCTGAACTCCTAAACGGCAGGATCGATTTTAATGAAATTTTGTAGGGTCACGGATGGTTCAGATTCACAATTGGACCCGGTGGCGCTTCTGTCGGTATATCGGACCTGGCAGACGTCGTCCTACCCGGAAAATGTCCGGGTAGGACGACGTCTGCCAGGTCCGCTAGTATATATATATATATATATATATATTTTATAATACTTGGTTGGCAAACAAGTATACAGCTCGCCTGATGTTAAGCAGGTACCGTAGCCTATGGACGCTTGCAATACCAGAGGTATCACTTGCGTGTTGCCAACCCATTTTTTTTACACCAGCGCTTAAGATGCGAGTATCCCTAGGATACGAATACGTTTATTTAAAACACAATATGAGCGCTGAATACCTGTACTCACACACAGGAACACAAATACGCCACTGTGTGTAGTTATTTGGCTGTGGTCTTATGTAAGGTGGAGGTCCTTCGCCAGTCGGGCTTGCTCGTTAGTATGGTGCCCTATCTTTCTTAAAATTACTCAGGCTGAGGTGATTTCTTTTTAATTTTCTTGTAACAAGTTGCCTCTGACGGCTCCGCAGTTATAACCTAACCAACTATTTTCTTTTCTGGTAACAAGTCGTATCTGACGGAGTCGCAGTTTGCAACCTAACCTAATTTTCTAGTAGCTATTTCTAACTTAGTCTAACGTATTTTACAGTAAGCAAATTAATTTAGGTGTTTTAATCTAATATTTCCAATTATACTGCTTAATTAATCTGACTGAATATGGTGTTCCTTCATTTGAAGACAGAAATTTCATAAAATGTTAATAATTAATAAAATCTATGTATATATACGTAATGTATCTATTTCTATTTGTATAATTGTATTGTATATATCTTTTCCTTTTTTTAAGAATTGTAAATATATTAGGTATATTGTATATATAGAATGATCTGATATAAATCTACAGTGATTTCTACATATTTATTGAAATAAAATCGAAGTCGAATATGTTTAATTAAAGTCAATTGTCCATTGAAACCATTATATTCGAAATATGGACATTTTAAAGTTCATTGAAACAATAATATTCGAAATAAAAATACTGTTTCGCAGAAAATGTTTCATATAATATTTGGGCCCTGTAGTTTAAATATTATATGAAACATTTTCTGCGAAACAAAATTCGATGAAATTTCTGTCTGTGAATGAAGGGCGTTCCCTTCATTATAAAAAAACGGCGTTCCCATCATTCGCATACAGAAAATTCATAGAATTTTGTTAATACCAGAAATGACAATAGCAACTAGGTTAGGTTAAAACTGCGACCTGCTAGAAACAATTTTACATAAATAAAAAAAACTTACCGCAGCCTGAGAATATATAATTAACATTATTATTTAAATATAACATTATTATTTTAATTCAAAATTATACTTTACCTGTAAAATATTTGACTGAAGTGAAATTTGCAACCCTTTATCTCTCTATCTTTTTTTAAATACTCTTTGTATTTAAAAAAAGATCGTAAACTCATTTTCTCGGTAATAACTTTTATATAAACTAAACAATATGAGGATAAAGAATATTTAATTTGATTTTCTATGAGAATATCGAAAAATAAAAAGTAATTTTTAACAAAAATTTTGAGTTGAATTTGTTTAGAGTAAATATTCCGTGTATTGAATATTCTATGAAATGACAATATGATAAAAAAAGTGAAACGAAAATCTATAATACTTTTATTTTTTCTTATTATTAAAATTATTTTATTTATTATTACATTGAAGGAAACTAATCAGAAATATTTTTAAGATTGGATTTTTATAATCCAATCTTTAAAATATTTCTGATTAGGACATAGGTACTTAATCATATTTTACTACCTACTATACTAATAGAACCTTACGTATATCATCAAAAAATACTAAAAATAATCTCGAAAATTTACAGTTTTTTTAAATATAAAAAGTTGAAGTGCTACTCCATCCCTCTTTTTGTTATTAGTCTGTCACTTTCGGTAATAGTTCCACTAGAGTTGGGAAAATGCCTGAGCATTTTAGGCAAATTTGGCAGTATGTCTATAAATGCCCGAAGAAATTCTATGTAAGTTGTAAAATGTTATACCATGTGCTCAGTTGCACTTTGAGACGCATTCGACACTTATTGTTAGTTATTCTTTGTGAATAACGCAATGAAGGGAAATGAAACGAAGGATGCGCAAAGGCATAGAGTCACGATTTAATTTTTGCCCTGTGATCGTGGCGTGAACTTGGAGAAGTTCTATGTTCAGCAGAGGAATGCAAAAGCTGATGATAATTAGGAATTGATTCTGAACCAAAAATATATAATGTCGGTATTATCGGGTTTTATTATTTTGCCCGCCAGGCATAAACACATTGGGCATCTCTTGCTATCATTTACTTTATAAAGTAAGGCTTAAAAATATACTATAATGTAGTACATTCAATACGAATTTGTGATGAATTGAATAACTAATTTGGTTAATGACCTGTTTAATAAATTATAACATTTAAAACTACAAAAATCTGAGAGAACCGATCTGCAAAAAAGTAGCATACGTCCGTCGTTGGTGAGGCCTACCGGCCGACTAAACGTGTGGCGAGTGAGAGTGATGCAAATACTTTTGTAAGGCAAAAGAAGAGAGAGCTATAATGATGCATGCGCTCAGAATAAAATAACGTATGTGCCAAATTGAATTTTCTACTTTTTACTAAAATACATCATCAAATCAAAAAAAAAAATCTTAGCAAATCTTTGATACGATTGTCCTCTATGTTTTAAAGTAAACCCCGTTGAATAAATCTTAAGTTTTATAACATAATACAGAAAAAGGGAAAAAAATAGAATGGACTTCGCAGCTGTTTTCTATCGAGGATATTTCTTCCAATCACGTTTTCCTTTTACCATATGGTAGATCATAGAATCAAAAAATGTATGCTAAAGTTTTAACTTCCTATTTTAAATGCTTAGCGAATTACACTTATTATAATATCCTTATTATTTTCAATGTATCACCTTAAAATATGAAGTTTAAATTCAGCCAGTACTTAAAACTAACAATAAGTTTCGGTACCTATAAAACCTTTTTGCGTCGTCGTCGATTTCGCTACCCTTTTGCATTGAAGACTAGCCTTTTTTAAATAATCTTTTTATAAAGGTTTGTTCCATGTTGCGGGAGTTGTCTTTAAAAAAAAAAGGGGCCGGGTGGGTCTGTTCTTCTGATTAGGTAGGTATATTATCTACTATAGCATCTACTTATATGTTTAAAATTACAAGAACTCGTTTCGATTGTTTTAGTTATAGAGAGTAGGTATAGTCCCTATTTGTTTTGTTCATGTGTCATCACATCTCATGCCAAGATTATCGATGTCGTGATGTGTGATAAACAAACAATAATTAGGTATTTTCCGTTATCATGTTTTTAGCATTTATTATGTACGTATAATCAACAATACTAGAGATTATCCGTCGGTTAAATTCAACCATAGTGCCTTTCTTCAGTGTTTCTCCGTATAAAATACTGGGTATACTAAAATTACTGTGACCTGAAATACAGCTCTGCTTAGTTTAGGCGCAGTAGCTCAATTGTTTATAAGCTACCTACAAATGTAGTGTCATCGAATCATATACAGGGCTCTGTAAAATGCCGTAAAAGTAAAATTAAAATTGTCATATAATTAAAAAATCTTATTTATTTTAATTTACAGAAGTTTTCACCAGAAAAAACAAAAATAATTAAAGTGTATTCTTTTCTCTTAGGCTCTGGTTACTATACTAAATTCAGGGCTGTGCATATAGAGAGTTATTATCGTTTAATACGTGAATTTACTTATAGAACAAAAATTTCAAATCATTAAAAATGTAATACCACTTTTCATACACACTCCGAGCAGGCACTCAGATTCTCACAAACACACACACAGACATACACACGAACACGCGTACACACTCTCATCATATTACATACTAACAACTAATACTACAACTAATAGTTTTTTTTTTCATAACTAGTAAAATTGGCTACACTGCACTATAAATAGGGGGGAATCACTGTCGTCTGAGATACAGTCGAGTCATCCTAGTTTAGACATCAGAGGTTTTCATTAAATGTGAACAAATCAGCCTAAAGTTTACATTGTCAATACTTTATTTAATAAAGTTATGTGTCCTCTCTCAATGTATTAAGCTTATAAAAATAAATATTATTATTATTTACTTCTCGCATACTACGGATACGATTTTAAATATTCCATTATTAATTGGCCATCAGGGTTTTGTATTATATTAAAGTAACCTTCCCCAATAATAAACACTGCGAACTTATCGTGATGATTCCTAATAATTCCTATAGATATCATAATGATGATTATTGCACGTATGTTTTAGGATATAAGTTGATCACCACCGTTCAGTTGGTCACCTCTGTTCAGTTGGTCACCAACGTTCAGTTGGTTCATCAGCGCTCATTTAGGGATGCGTTTTGAAAGAAATGTTTTCCTAAAGTCAAAGTCAAAGTCAAACTCATTTATTCATATAGATCAAATACATGATACTTATGAACGTCATAAAAACAAATGCCAGCATACTTTTTTTCCTACGGCCAATTCGCTGACTATGGTAGGGCCTCGAGAAGAATTGGCAAGAAACTCGGGCCACTCTTTTTAATTGCCAGAGTATAACATTTACAATTTGGTATGAGTTACAATATAAGTGTTAACAAAAAGGGACGGAACCCAATATTCCATACAAAATTAAATTTAAGTAAAAAAAAAAAAATTAATAAGGAAACAATGAAGGGAAAAAATGAATTTAGCTTTCCACTGTATGGCAATGAGGGATCCTTTCCTTTTGTATGTATAAGATAAGATAGAAACGTGTCGAGATCACATTGCGTTCTTAATAAGAATCTAAAAACTATATCTTTATTATTTAAAAATAAATCATGCCAAGATTGACCAGCCACCCCAAGTAGCACCCGTTCACGAGCATGACGCACGGACCAGCCATCATTTCCTTCGCCATATTAGAGGGAAGGAAATGACCCGGCCAATACGACACCACAAGCAATGGCATTTCAGTGAGCATGACAATCCAGGACATAATAATAAAAAATAAAAAAAACTAAATAGAAAGTCAATAATGATCACAAAACGTCTCCTTACAAATTTGTAGTTATTATTCTTTTATAATTCTGTATCAAAATTAGCAACTAACCCCATGACTTTTTACCGCTAGTTTAAATTTGTGTAAGGGTAGGTTCATAACTTCAAGAGGTAGTTTGTTATAAAAACGTACCCCGAGTCCCACAAATGAATTGTGGACTTTATGTAGGCGGTGATATGTACCAACAAGTTTGTGTTTGTTTCTTGTGTTTATTGAATGAATATCACTGTTTTTACAAAACACGTGTAAATTTTGTTTAACGAACATGATGTTGGCTAAAATGTACTGAGATGCAACTGTCAGAATGCCTATTTCTTTAAACCTTTCTCTAAGTGAAACTCGTGCTCCTAAATTGTAAATAGAGCGTACTGCTCTTTTCTGGAGTATAAATATAGTTTCAATATCAGCAGCTTATCCCCATAGTAGTATTCCATAAGACATAACGCTATGAAAATAACTAAAATAAACAAGCCTAGCTGTTTCTATGTCTGTAAACTGCCTTACTTTTCTTACTGCGAAAGCTGCGGAACTAAGTTTCCCTGCAAGACACGATATATGAGCACCCCACTGAAGCTTGCGATCTAAAGTCAAACCCAAAAACACTGTAGATTCAACGAAATTTAATGATTCACCGTTCAAAATTATATTACTTAATGTAAGATTTCTAGTATTGGGCATGGTAAACTTAACACACTTAGTTTTTTTTGAGTTTAACAGTAGATTGTTTGCATTAAACCAGTCCAGAACTTTCGCAAGTGAACCATTCACAGTCTCAAGATTTGATTCTTTACGGTCTACCTGAAATATAAGTGACGTGTCATCTGCGAATAGTACAATGTCGCAAAAATCCTGTACATGGAAAGGCAAATCATTAATATAAACTAAAAAGAGAAAAGGACCAATAATTGAGCCCTGTGGGACACCTATACCTACAGATAATCCTGAAGATCTACTTCCGCTAATATCAACGAATTGAACTCTATCACTAAGGTAGGTGGCAACTAGGTTGAGTGCAGC
This sequence comes from Trisateles emortualis, assembly GCA_947095525.1. Classification (NCBI taxonomy): domain Eukaryota; kingdom Metazoa; phylum Arthropoda; class Insecta; order Lepidoptera; family Erebidae; genus Trisateles; species Trisateles emortualis. The sequence continues at coordinate 6,697,879 of OX352735.1, read as the reverse complement.
ATCTCTTATACCATAATGCCTGAGTTTTCTCAGGAGCGTATTGTGTTCAACACAGTCAAAGGCTTTTGACAGGTCACAGAAAACACCAATAGCATCCATTGAATTTTCCCAGGCTCTAAAAATGTGCTTTAACAATTTAACACCTGCATCTACTGTAGAACGACCCTTTCTAAAACCATATTGCTCATTATGTAATAAATTATTTATATTAAAGTGACTCTCTAATTGCAATAACATAATTTTCTCAAAAATTTTGCTAATAGCAGGCAATATGGATATTGGTCTAAAGTTATTCGGGTCAGTTTTAGATCCGTTTTTAAACAAAGGTATTACTTTACTGTGTTTCATTAGATCAGGAAATACGCCTGTATCAACACATCTGTTAAATATTGCTGCAAGATGTGGATCTGCTATCTCAATGGACTACATATTAAAGCCCTGGTGAAAAAAAAAGTCGGCAACACGTAAGTGATGTCTCTGGTATTGCAAGCGCTTAGTATTGTGGTAATTTAAGTTTTGTAAAGTGCGGCAGCTATCCTATAATATGTACCTGTCTACATTTTTAAATAATATTTATCTGTAGAATTTAAAAGCAACATCGTTTTATAGCGGGATAAAAATTGTAAATAACACAATAGGCTCCACTGATTGTCACATAGAATGTCATGCATACGGAATGTGCTACCGTCAATGAAATATGCATCGATGTGTCCTCGTGAGTGAAATATTAATATCAATATATTGTTGCAATGAAAACATTTGTTTTGTAGTCAGAGTCTCAGAGTAAAATGATGTTTTGCGATCTTATATGGCATGTAACAATATACACGTATGTAAAAAAATTATACCTATTATATTTAATAATGATACCATTTTTTATACTACTTAGATGGCAAAACAAGCATACGGCCAGCCAGATGTTAAGTAGTTAACGTAGCCTATGGACGCTTGCAATACCAGAAGTATCACTTGCGTGTTGCCAAACCATTTTTTTACACCAGGGCTTATTATGGGATTATCCCTGGGATAGGAATAGGTACGTTACTTTCAAATCACATCCCTAAATGAGGAAGACAATACACCACTGTGTATAGTTATTTGGTTGTGGTCTTCTGTAAGGTGGAGGTCCTTTCACAGTCGGGTTTGCTCGCTAGTATGGTGCCCTACCTCTCTAATACCATTATTTAATTATTATGTTAGTCTCAAAACATTTTTGTTAACAAATTGCCTTTTATCAGAGACAAAAATGGTCTTATGCTAGATACGCTGTATGAAGGATCAGCGCTGGTATTTTACTAACAATAGTTGGAACTCGGTTTACTAATCTTAAGTCCATCCCCTTTACACAAGTCCCTCTGTAACAAGCCCTTCTAGACCAGTGTCATAAACGGTAATCGAATCGAATAGAATAGAAAGGAAATTTATTGGATTTTACGTGAGACATTTGCTTTCTATTCTATTTCATTCCACTATCGCTTATGCCATGTGTCTAGAGGTGCTTGTTACTTATCATCATCATCATCAGCCAAAAGACGTCCACTGCTGTTCATAGGCCTCCCCCAAGGATTTCCCCAACTCTCGATCCTGAGCCGGCGACCTGGTTAAGGTTTCGGGCAACCAATGGACAAGGTCGGCTTGTTACTTAATAAAATAATTATATAATAACAAAACACCATACCTACCTTTTTTCCCTAGCTACTTCCTATGTTATGGTATTCAAGGACGTATAGCTCGCAGAACTGATGGCCGTTCGGGCAGAAAGGTTCTCAGCCAAAAGACGTCCACTGCTGGACAGGCTAGGCTAGACAGAATAGCCCTTTCCCAAGGATTTCCACAACTCTCGATCCTGATCCGACGATCTGGTAAAGGTTGCGGGCAACCGATGGACAAGGTCGGCAAAATATGTCCAGACTGAGAACAAAACTTTATGGATTCTTCCGTTTAGAAATCGAATTAATAACACTTTTCATGGTGTAGCTGGCGAGATGATCACCTTAAACACTAGGGTTAATATCCCGGTACACGCATATCACTATGTTATGCATTTACCGGGCATAATACTCCGTGCTGCTACAGAGAAATTTCACAACAGAAAATCCTTTCATACTTCGCCGGCCCGGGAACCCAGCACATCAAGTTATTTGCAGCAATAATAAAATAATAATAACAATTAACTACTCAATAAGCTTAATGATAATATAAATTATTTGCATAAAAACAGCGGCAATAAAAACTTATAATTATATTGCAATTATTACAATTATAGCATACATAAACATATAAATTTGTTATTCTAGGTATTTCTTCACATTTTATCAAGAATGTCTTTACGCTTTAAAAAATATTTATAGCCTAAAGACATTCTAGAACCTTATTGTACGTATATACGCACAAAACGTGAGCCGTATACCTACCTATCAGAAAATTTGAAAAAAGCAATACCTACTATGTTATCTAATAAAAAAATAATCGTACCTAATCAGAAAATATCATTTTTTTTATAGAAATTAATTTGAGTAAAATATGTGTAAGTCTCAGACTAATAGAATAAGATAGACGGAGCGTGTAGAACTCGCGCGTGAAGCCGCCAAAAGCAATACTAAATAGCAATGTCATACGTTTTCGCGCGCAGTCGATTTGAGCCGCTAGTGAGTACGCACGTCTAAACACGTTCTGACAAAATATTATTATAATGCCGTATTGTGTAGTAAAACGTTGTAAAAATACTTCAGCAAATCTCAAAAAGAGTTCTGGAGTATCGTTCCATAGGTAAATAATTTTAACATTATAGATTTCTTATTGTTTTCGTAAATATTTTAATTACACAAACTAGGAACACAAAACCTCTACCATGTTCTACAGTGTTGCCATTCTTAGCATATCTTTTTCCCTAAAATATTTTGCAACGTGTTAGTGGGAATATAAAACAATATTAATCAGTCTATCGATATACTATTTAAAATAAATCTGAATGATAGTTGGGGATCCGCGCGAAAAAAAAAAGAAATTGTTGTTTGCATTTAGCGAGTAATTCCGTATTTTTGTAGTGATTTTAAGAGGTACCTAGGTAGGTACTTAGATAATGTTTTTCTATGTTATTCAGATGATGATCAATTAATATTAATATAATAATAATAATTGTTCATTTAAATTCATAAAATAAGTAGATATGTTAGGTTTATGATTTATTTAAAAAAAAGTATTTACATCCTAATCACGGCTGTGAGCGGCGGCGGCGAGCGGTATGAACAAAATTTGTTCTTACCGCTTGCCGCTAAATATTTAATTTTTTTTTATACTACTTGGATAGTAAACAAGCATACACCATATATATACATTTTTTTAGATACAATTTTTGCCAGTTTTGTTTTACGAGTAATATGTTTTGTATTTTATGTTTGTTTTTTTAATATAATATTGTATTTTGTCTTGATATGTTTGTTAACAGAAACCTTTTTTTAATGTAACATAATGCTAAGATGTATGATGTTATATTTAAAAAGATTTATTTTATTTGTCAGAAATTAAAGCATGTAGTTAGTGTTTATTGTTACCTATTTATTTTGAAATATTAATGTAAAATAATTATAAATAATAACATTATTTAAACAAACAATTTGAAGTATAATTTTTAATATTGATATTGCATATTATTATCACGAGTTAACAGTTTTGTTTCAACTTTTGTTGGGAGTATTTCATTTGCTGGCAACATTGTTTTCCACGTCACACGACATTGACAGCGCTTTGTGGCTTCAAAGATTTGTTCTACACGCTCCGTCTATCTTATTCTATTAGTCTGAGGTGTAAGTATTCATAAGTAAGGTAAAGAATGAAAAAGTTTATAGAATCAATTACATAAGTACTTATGTATTTTCTTGTTTTTAAGAATATCCGTATACGGCAATTCTGTGGTTGATCCGTTTCTGTAGATTTCATTGAGATATAACAAACAGTCTTTGTCTATTCTAAAGAATAAACTACATATATAGAGAACCTTTAAGATTAATTCGGAATAAGGAATAAGTATTTATTTTTATCAGATTGTTATTAAGCACTGGATATAACTACATTTTATGTTACATTCCAATATTAATGTGACAAATGAGTTTTAATGACGTAATTTATTATCAGGATAAATAATAATAAATGTAAATATGACTGTTGTTTTGTATAGCACTCTATCTACTCAATTAGCAGTGTAAAAGTTCATGCACTTGACATTTATCGCATGACTCTTATCATCATTTTTAACTATAAGTATGCAATAATGTCACTGACACACAAACGACATTTTATTAAATATTAAAAAGTACTTATTTATTTTAAAAGTACATTACTATTCCTAATACGAATAAATATACAAGCTATATTATAAACGAATAACACACTAATAAAACAAAAACTGGCGCTCGCCCTTTGTTTACAAATGACGCATGAGGCACGACCGCATGAAGCACATGCAATCTATAAGCCGCGGAGTCGTTTACCTTCCGCGCGACGAGACGCCCGCCATGTGCGTAGATGCGTAAGCGCACCGCGACGTGAAGCGTCGGCAGAGAGGCGCAGCACGCGGCGGCGCGCGGACGATGCCGCGCTGGCTGTGGGCGGCGATGCTGGTCGTGGCGGCCGGCGTCCGCGCCTGGGCCCCACCCGACCATCTCGTGCTAGAACCGCGTCTGCGAAGACATGCGGACCATGCTACCAAACGACACCTACAACTGCTCGGCTGGCACCTCGAACTCCAGGAAAACAGAGCCATACGCTCACCCTTCTACAGTGAATGCCAGTTTTATAAGGGACACGTATTAGACGAGGAAGAATCGATGGCGACAGTGACCGATTGTGACGGCCAACTGTACGGGCTGCTGCAAGTTGGCACAGAGGAGTTTGCTCTCGAGCCAAGGGCTGAGGGTGCTCATGTACTACGACGCCGTGACGTGATGCTCTCTGAATGGGCAGCTGCGTACAATCTCACGGGCGATACCGTAACGGACCTTGAACTTGACTTTGATGATGATGAGGAGGATGACCCGGTGTCCGTGCCGTATGTTCGTCCTCGACACAGTGTTTCTCCTGATACGGACTATTTTCGTGGAGTGCATTCTATCAGTAGCCAAGATCCGTCTCCGGTGTCACATGTTCATGCTCGATATAGTGATCCTCCTGATGTAGACTACTTTCGTGGAGTGCAAACTATTAGTAGACCAGTTTCAGGTTCGTCAAAGTGATAGTAAAATATAAATAATAGGCAATAAATTGGATGTGGAATGACGTGATTGAATGTTCCAGGTGTCAAAGGTTTGTGGCTTGAATTGGCTATTGTGGCTGATCATACGATGCTGAAATTCCATGGCAAAGAAAGAGTGAAGCACTACATCCTAGCGTTAATGAATATAGTGAGTATAAACACGCTGCAGAATTGATGCGTACTTATGTTTATTTTGGTCGGACGCTTTTAGAGTGCATGGTTTTACTCATTCGATCTTTTATGTAACACATTATAGGTCAGTGCCATCTTCAACGATCCCTCTTTGAACTCGAACATGACGCTTGTGATCAACAAATTGTATTTGTACGAAGAGAAAGATTATATAATAAAGTATGGAAATGTGAAGAAGTCTTTGGATGCTGTCAACAAATGGAACTACAGACATTTATCAAAATTACCGGCAGGTACGGTATAAGTTCTAAAATTATTCTGTTTACTTTAATGTTAGTCGGCACGTAGACATTATAATCTCTTGTTAATCTTTAATTCCGTCAGAAGATTAGTGTTGTGTAGTCAGCTTTGCGTGATGTAGTTTATTCTAAGATTTATTTCATAAGTAACGTTATAACAACTTCCGCTACAAACACTAAATCATAGCTCTGATATCACGGTATAATGACACATGTCCCATTTTTCTTTCGTCTGATTTATTCCGACATGTAACCACGTAATGTTTTAGAGATCTTACAAATTAATCCGAGAAAATATTTTGGCTATTTTAAATGTAGTTTTTAACATTAAACACTTTAGTTATTAACATAAAACAGAGTTAATTATCCATGATACATTGACAACAAAAAACATTGACATAGATACTTATGATCAGTTTATACGAGTAAATAAACTATTTAAAATATTGTGAAAGCTGAATAAATATTTTATAGTAATTAATTACTTGATATAAATTATGTCTGCTGTCTGCAGCTGCGACATAATCTATTTTAAAAACGTCTGCAGTCTTCAAAAATAGGTTGTGTTATTTAACAAATGCTGCTGGCCAGTTGGTCTTTTGGTTAGTTAGTCTTTTTTATTTTTTTTAAAGACAACTCCAGCACTAGGAGGCAAGGCCTGTGTCGCGGAAGACTTTACAAACATACAATTCATGGACACAATCCCCTGATTAGTAAGTCGGAGGTCGTGTGTGCTTTTTATATCACTTCGCGTACTAAATTTCATGAAGTTGACGATACTCTAGTTATCTTTGAACAAACATTTATACATAAATATAAACGCTAGATTGTTCTAGTAGACTTGGAAAAGTTTCCCTCGTCGCTCGCTCCGCTCATCCAATTATCTTTCTTTCAATTACCGCCAGGAGTAGGTTCTTATATAAGAAAAAATAAAGATAGTTTCGCAGTAATTAAAAAAAAAAGAAAGGTAGCTGATCACTTCCCGATAGTCTTTTGCTTTGTAGACGTTCATTTGTCAAAATAAAATAAGGCTGCACGAAGTTGCATATAATGAGGCTTGCTAGCGTAATAAAAAGCTAAATTTAATTGAGCTAATAAGTTAACATAAAAGATTTATTTATTCTGAGGCGGTACGAAGTTCACCGGGATAGCTTTTTTTTGAATAAATATATAATCAAGGTTGAACTAATATTAATTTCCTGAACTAACTTCGAGTAATAGGATAGCTTATAAAGTTTAACTTTTGCTAACTGAAGTCTGACAATAGTTCTAGTCGTTAATATTGTAAACCACATAGGGTTAGCCTGGAAGTAAACACCAAGTCGCCAACACACAAAGCACAAACGAAATGTCAGGGGGAATTACTTACAGATCAAATAACGTCAGTTTTATAGCTGTTGGTAATTCGAGCAAGATCTTCATTCCATACAAGGCACCGTCGGAAAAAAAAATGTTATATGAGATATGACTTCCATATGACTTATATACTACATTTTGTGGTTATAAATTGCTGACTGTGACCTGACATTGTAATTTAAGAACACCTAGTTGCGCTAAGTGTTGTGGGTGGCCTAATTGTATGTCTGCAAAGTCTTGCTTGACACAGGGCTTGTTCCCTATTGCTTGAGTCGTCTTAACTGAATTTTAAGAGAGATAGGGCACCATACTACGAGAAGTATGGCACCATACTAGCGAGCAACCCCGACTGGGGAAGGACCTCCACCTTACGTAAGTACAGGTCTCCAGCCCGCATTTAGGAATGCGTTTCAAGTGAAACGTTTTCCTATCCCAGGCCTAACCTTGAGAGTTATTGCAACTGTCCTCTTTTCGCCTACATTTCTTTTTAAGCTCTACCTAATTTCGCAGGTAGCACTGGATGGGATGCAACTGTATGGCTGACAAGAGCACAACTCGGTGGACCCTCGGGCTTCGCTCCCGTCGGCGGCGTTTGCTCCCGAGGTCGATCAGCGGCGCTAGATCGAGACGAAGGGCTAACCAGTGCCTTCGTGATAGCTCATGAATTGGGCCATCTGTAAGTCCATGATCCTTTCTTTTCTAATTCTTTCTAAATTTCTGAAACCCAAAACCGAAATAACATTACGCAAAGTTTTACGCAAGGTGGACCATATCGTACCGGAACAATGCGTAACTTGTTACCTGTTGATACAATCTTGCGCTGTTATATCATTTATTGTGTTTAATAAATAATTAAATATTTATTTACTTATTTTTTATACTTCATGCACATAGGTACATAGGCGGACTTAATGCTATAAGCATTCTCTACCAGGCAACCTTATATTATACTAGCTGTTGCCCGCGGCTCCGCCCGCGTGGATGTCGGTTATCGCTGTAAAAAGTAGCCTATGTGTTATTCCAGATCATACTCTATCTCTGTGCCAAATTTCATCCAGATCCGTTCAGCAGTTTATACGTAAAAGAGTAACAAACATCCATCCATCCATTGTTACAAACTTTCACGTTTATAATATAAGTAAGGATAAGGATGAGAGTCAATAGTACAGACAGCACAAAGATCGCAAAATCTGTTTTGTTTATTAATACTGCATTAAATAGCAAACTTTAAAAAGCCATATAACTGTATATAAATCAATGTAGCTTTTAGAAACGCCGAAATGTTTTGCTACTTTTGTTGCTAACAGTACGTGTAAAATCCTTTAGACGCTTCTTCTATTAACGCATCTAGATTTATGATACGTATCTGCTATAAGTTATTGTTACTCTCTGTTACATAGTAGATAAAATCGCGTCTGTTCATTGGTCCGGTGTCCACACACTCCACACAAATGATAATATCATTTAAGGTCTATTGAGGTCATCATAAACGCATACATGCACGTGGGACGGTTCGCTTCTAACATAATGAATGAACATACGCAGTCTAATTGAGGTTATTTCTCTTCATTTAACAAAATATTCGTATATACTAATAACGCTGAAAAGTTTGTTCCTTTGTTTGAACGCACAAATCTCTGGAATTACTAGTCGGATTTGAAAATTTATTTTTGTATTTGATAGCCCAATTCTTAAGAAGGTTATATGTTATTTTATATTACGCTACAATCCAGGGGAGTCTGGCAGTGACAATAAACGTGACACGGGACAAAATACAAATTGAATTGGAGTGAAACCGCGGGAAATAACTAGATGTTTATATAGTTGCAATGCAATTAATAGAATTTTTTCAACCATCTTTTGCAAATATTAGCATTTTCTGTTTTCAATTTATAAATAAAGTGTAAAAGCTGTTAGCTGTTATTTAAATGTTAATTACGAGTATGTAGATTGTTTGAATATTGTCTCGTTGGTGCAAAGAAAAAGAAAGAAATTAATACAAGCCTACATTAGAACAGTTTTAGTGAGATATTTAATTATGTTTTGCGACTTTCGTGTTCCAGAGCAGAGTTTAATACATTTATTGTCGTGTTTGTCTTATTCACATTCACGAGGTACGACTGAAATGCCTTAGTTAATCGAATGTAGCTTTAAGGGTCACTTGGTTCTAGTTTAAAGCCATCTTAACCAAGTTAACACGGATGTACCTTTGTTCCTTTACTCTCATAATCTTATAAGACGGCAATCGGACAAAACCAAAGAGAGAACAAACTGCAACATGTTTACGTGCTATCCGCGGGGTCTCGCAATTATGGCTATAAACAGATCGATCCTACATTATGATGGCATTCATATATAAATAAACGGAAAATACTCGTAATTGAATATGTTTTCCAAATTTAATTATAATATTTCAAGGAAAAAGAAAAGGAAAATAATAGGATATCAAATTTCTTGTAATACTTATAATTAAATTTTATTGGGGACCGATGTCACTTTTTGTTTTCGCTCTTTCCGTTCACAAAGTACGAATAGATATTTCCATAACATTTGACTTATGAAAATTTTCATTGACGCCAATTAGTATTTCTTTTTATATTAAACTATTGTATTTTGTTGGGTATAGCAAGAAAATAATATATTATTATTCTTATTATTAGCCATTACTGTCCCACTGCAGGGCAAAGGCCTCCCTTTCATTCTTCCATTGGTCACGGTTGAGACCTCTCACTTGCCAGTCAGCACGGTAGGAGTCAAGCTCAAGAAAATAATAAAAGTAGAATAAATGCATAAAGATGAGAACGTTGCTAAATCCGGTGTAACATTTAATTGCAAAAAAAAACACATTGAAATCAATCCATCTATTTGGCAGCTACAAAGCTATTCTCAGATACAGAAAGCGGTAAAAATGTAGCTTACTGAAATACGTACGAGTCCTAGTAAATAGTATGAAAGGGTGATATGATTTGATTCTTCTGAAGGGAAATTCTAATATCCCTTGAGAAACTATCTATGCTTCCTCTGAGTAAATGCGAATAAACTTCATAAACCTTTATATGTATAGAGATAGATTATGGTCTGGAATAACACATAGGCTACTTTTTACAGCGATAACCGACATACACGCGGGCGGAGCCGCGGGCAACAGCTAGTATGTATAATATTTTTATCAGAAACGTGTAAAATATAACTCTGTTTCTCTTCTGTCTTCTTGACTGTCTATTAGTTACTATGTTACTAAGTAAGACAAAAGTATTATAAGTCTGAGTAAACGAATACACTTAAAACCAACTTATTCAGTTCCGATAATACCTACATTAAGAATAACACACTCGTATGAAAAGAACAAATATTCTATTTAAATAAATTAACTTTCATTGGACTCTTCTTGTAAGCAAATGCAATATATAAGTATTTTTAGGTGAACGTTAGTGTTCCACGGGCAAGAAACCGCATTTATGACATCGCACATTTTCTGTATTTGAGGATAATATAATTTAAAGTAAATGCTAAAATAAATAAATCAAGTAACAGTAGAAGCTAATATCGTACGCGTTAATTTACGTCAAACGAAAGAGATGACTATTTCGTTTGGTGTAAGGTCGAAAGATATTCACTAAGCTTGCGGCAATATTCTAGTAGTAGCAAAATATCTAAAGAAAAGTAGGAAAAACGAACTGCGTGACTAACATAATTATCAACATCAACTAAAGCAAGAACGCTGAACTTTTCTTGAACGATACCAAGGTAATGTCGGCTACATTAAGTATCTATTTTATTAACAGGATAAAACCTTTAAATATCTTATAAAATATATGGTTAATAATATTATCTATTACTCCGCCAAAATAGGATTTCAAACAGGTAAAATTCGGGCGAAAACGTCTATAGAAATATTATACGAGTAGCTTGATGTAAATATATCAGTACTACGTCTTAGTTTAAATTCCACTAATATAATTAATAACGCTTTAACATTTCAGCCAGTATTGTAGGCTATTTAATGAACTAATCAGATTATTTTCCAAGCACTACTATATGACCTTTTTAAAGTCCAAAGTCAATTTAATTTCTTCATTATTTTAATTCAACTACCGAATTCAATGAAATCAGCATTTACCAGAATTGTATAACCGCAGTATGCTCTACAAGACTTATTAGCTTTATAAGGTCAATACCATATAAAAGCGCTTCATACGAAGCCACAAACGTTTAGCGCTGAACACATGTACCCCGAGTCAATACCGCACTCACCACAATAGAATTTAAGTTGGAAGTTTCATGTTTACCACATGTGGGTGCCGCTAACAATTATTGTGTACGTATCTTTCCTTTTTACTGGCTGATACATCTGTCAAATTCGTTTGATGGTCCTTCTAGTAATTTCTTTAAAAGAAAACTTTCTTTTACTAAGGAAAATTGGAATATTTTTTTGGTGAACCACGTTACTGACGCCCTTTGTCACCAATTTATAGTTTGTTATCAGTTCGTTGATTGTCTATAGACTCTTCTTTTTCTCTTTTATGTTCATCACTCTCTTTCATTTGTTCCGCATTTGCCTCGCCTAGTTTCGCCTCGATTGAAAATTCCGCTTATGCCCCACATTTTATTCCTCTTTCGCCTCGAAAGTCATTTTTGTAAGTAAATTATTATTTTTTTCCTGTTTTGCCTCATTTTATGTACCTGTTTCGTCTCGCTTTTTTGTTTAAGCATTTTACTTCGACATTAGTACAGACAACCAAAAAAAATGTATCACGAATATTTGAAAAAAAGAAACTTAGTATCTGTGATGTATGAAAAAATCCTAGATGCACATTTTCAAACAAAAGCAATACTTAAAAGTGTCTCCAACTTTAAATACTTCACGTATACATATTTTTTATTTGCAAAATCAACCTAAAGTAGTATTTATAAAGTATTGTATAAGCGCATAATGTCAAATTATGCATTATGTTTGAATTATATTAATGTACTTACGCCGGTTAAGAAGAGACAATAAATGTTTCTTTAACTCTTCTCTTTTATACTTGCTACATAAATTACATATTAAACTTATAAGTGAACTATATTATTAATTTCACTTACAAGTCAACAATTTTTAAATCAGTCAGACTTCAGGTAAAAGCAGGAAAGACAAAAGAATGGGGTCCGCTCGCTTGAACCCTTTTGTTTCAAGGCCAACCAATTTGAACCAATCATAACACTACACGGCAGGGTAACTAGAAATTGTAAGATGTGTTGCTTATCTTATTGAACTATTAGTTTGTGTCATGACGTTATAAGTGCAAGGAATAGTTTGTGGTTAAACTCGTGAATTGTTGTGCTTTAATCCAAGGTAAGTTTTAATATAATTTCTCATATTATGTATCAGACACATACATTTCTCTAACTGATAAAATTCATAAACACTAATGAAATTGTTTAATTTAGTCACAATTTTCCAATATTTTAAAAGATTTTTATATGATTATGGTTACGTAGATTTTGTTGATATATATTCTTCTATTCATCTATTTCAGATCTTTAATCATTATAAATACGATGGAACTAGATAATTTTTCATTACCATCTACTTCACAACCAGATATTGCATTTATAAAATCGAAAAGAGGCAAGCCACTCCTTTTGTATGATGGATATGAACATACCACACGAAGGCATAACAAAAATGGTTCCATATCATGGAGATGTGTTAACAGAAGCTGCAAAGGTGCAATAATTACCGATATTAACAATCAGTTTAAGAAAAAAACCAAACACAGTATTTGCAGATCCAATGTGGCAATGAATGAAATTAAATTGGAGTTATTTCATTGTAAGCAGCAAGCAGCATCCACTGAAGGCAAGCCTATTCCTACCCTTTATAATGAAAGTTTATTAAAGGTAAAAGACCGAGGCACAGATTTGATTGAAGACTTTCCAACTTTTTCAAAAATCAAGACAAGTTTATACAATGCACGCAACAAGTCACAAAATATTAAAAAGTCAACATTTAATAAGGCATTCGAAGTAGAAATACCCAAGGACTACAAGGACTTAGTTCTTTTTGATTATGGATACAAGAACACAAGAATACTAGGTTTTGTTAATAAAGAAATCAAAGAAAACATTAAAAACATAAAATATTACTTAGGAGATGGAACTTTTAAATGTGTAATAAAGCCTTTTAAACAATTATATGTCATTTATGGAGACCTTGGAAGTACTGATGAGAAAATTAACGTAATACCGCTAATTTATGTGTTACTAATGGATAAAAAGGAATCAACATATGAAACTATGTTTTCACTAATAAAATCACAAATTCCTGATTGGGAACCGACATCATTCAGGACCGATTACGAAAAAGCAGCTATTAATGGCATACGTAACGTTTTTCCTACTATTGTGTCAAAGGGCTGCTACTACCATTTTTCTAAAGCACTGTGGAAGAAGGCCAAAGAGTTAAATTTAACAACGAAAAAAATTTACAAGAAGCATGTCGCACTATGTTCTTCATAAGCGTTACTGCCATCAGAATATAAAGCTGATGGTTGGTTATACATAATGGAAGATTGCCCACAAAAAGAAAACGTTGACAAGTTTAATGACTATTTTGTATCATCCTGGTTGGATAATCAATACATGCACGGAAAATGGGATTTTTATGGAGATATTTACAGAACCAACAACCCAGCAGAAGGCTGTAATGCTAAGATAAACAGATGTATCACCGGAAAACTTAATATAATCAGTTTCTTAAGAATTATTAAAAAAGATGCTGATTTAAGTTTCTTACGATTAAAAAGCCAAGGGAATGCTCGTCGCCCTGATGATATCGATAGGGATAAAATTATAAATGATTCCATAAAATCTATGTTAAACGGCACAATTACTATTGGACATTGCTTAGAGAAAATATGTCCTTTTGTATTTTAATTGTACGTAAAATATGATTCAGGTTTTTAAATTTTTAAACTGATTTTTTTTACTTTGATGTTGATTTGTTACCTTATATTATATTTGATTTTGTTTTTCTAATTTTATAATAGTATATTTTTAGTTATGTGTACCTACCTACTATTGTAGTAATCGATCTGTGATTCTGATTGTTATTTAATAATAAACACTTTTCTAAATATTGAAATAGTTTTATTTGTCTATAATTACTAAAAATAATTTTCTCTAATTCAAGAAAACAATTGTATACTTGTAAATAATACTCAACGCAATACATAAAAAGAATCACATCCAATTTAGTTTTGCTAACTGTACATTAAGTGATGTAGGAATGTGGGACGAAACAGGAAACAAATTTAAAAAGGGGCAAATGTGGAAGTTTTTAGAATGTGGGTCGAAAAAGCGGGGCAAATGCGGAACAAATGCTCTCTTTTTATACAACTTAGTTGTCAATTAAGGATACGGCCCGCTTGATAGTAACGGCATCACTTGCGTGTTGAAAACCGTTAAATTTTTTGAGATAGAATGTCCCTGGGATATTCAAAACGTTTCATTTAAAATAATAGTGGCTATTTATTGTGTTTCTGGTCGGTTGTTTTACATTCGTCACAAAATAAATTTGCCACAGACAAAGTAGGTATGTATAAATTTGTCTATAACTGTGATGAATTTACACAAACTGTTTTTTTTTGGAAAATTTACTTTGTGACGAATATACGACAACCCTTTCTGGTGTCCTATATTATGTTCGAATAAATGATTTTATTTTTTTCAATATGCATCTCTAAATCCTTGCACCTCAAACATGCCGTACCGTAAGATTCCAGAGGAATTTCTTACCACGTACGATTAGGCTGTGGAATGAGCACCATGCCGAGGTTTTCCCGAGAGACTAAAGCATGGGGTTCTTCAAGAAAGGAGTTATAAGGTTTTTAAAGGGTCGGCAACGCGTGAGTAACACCCCTGGTGTTGCAAACGTCCATAGGCTACGGTAACTGCTTACCATCAGGCGGGCCGTATGCTTGTTTGCCACCTTGGTAGTATAAAAAAAAAATATGGTCTAGAAATCTGTAATAACGTCTTTGTCTTGTCATTATCTCGTTTTATCACGTATACCTTCCAAGTAGGTACTAGTGTTTATAAATAGAAAGCTAAATAGGTAAAATACAAATTCCTTGAATCATAACACGGAAGAAACTTTATCTAACGAAACCCTTTGTCTCTAAACTACGACTATTTATTTACACGAGTATGACGCATTAGAAAAACAATGGAATTTTAAACCACCGTTATTAAGGTTAACGAAATATATTATGTTGTTTTAGACATATTAAGGAGTAGTGATTATTGTTCTAATTTAGATAAGCCATCAATCTTTGCTGCCGAATATGGTTGTTGTATGAGGGAACAATGCAAGGTGTGGGTGGGTAATTGATGTAATAAAATGTATATACTATTAAGGTTATAAGTCATTAAACAGTTGACTGGCCTATTGGTCTAGTGGTTAGTGACCCTGACTGCTAGACCAACGGACGTGGGTTTGAGCTCTAGGACAAATCTTGTGATGAGCACGATTCTTAGTTTGATTTGTAAGTATGTCTACCAGATGTCTACTTGCAAGGCTCTGCTTAATGCGCTTATAACAGCAAAATAGTATACTTTTTATCCTAACATAAAATATTTGTTAGCAAAAATCTGTTTGATTTATCAACAAAATAAAAATTAAATGTGATTTTTCTTTAAAATATTTACGATAACTATATAGTTGTCTCCGCAACACATTTAATTTTAAAATATATACATATAAAAGCTAGCTTCACTATTTGCCCGTTAACCCAGCGAGCAATAGCTCAGCTCAATAAGCTCTAATATGCAAAGAACCCTCTTGAGTACTACATACAGATTTGCGTTATTAGGCCAAGATAAAAACAACTCTATAAATAAAACTGCAAGGTTGTTATTGTTTCGGCACAGATATTTTGTTGAATATCATACGGAATAATATATATTTTCCTTTAACCTTGCGATATACTCGTATTTTGTAATTAGGGTTGTTACCAGGACCACAGAATTTGTCAAAGTTTTAAATTAAAAAATATATATTATGTTGCAGAATAGTTAAAAAAAACGATTAAGATTCGATTGTATTTTCTCTTGTCCTGTTTGGTCTCCAACATATATTAAAAATATATATTTGCGTAATTAAAATGAAAAATGTCATTTATATTATAATTATGCTATAAATCTTTTGAAATATATTTTGCCTAAAAGAGATCGCTTATAGTTATAAGACCGTTTTTTTTAAACAGTTATTTTATACTATTGTATGTATTTCTGCTAAGTGTACAAATAATCTTTCTTTATCGAGTAACTATCGTAATTTAGCATAGCAAAAATAACATTGACAACCCTACGAATAGCATGTCTACGTTTTATACAAATAATAATTTTATCCTAATGTAGCGGACGATGAAAAAGTGAATCAGTCAGGATCAAAGTGTACTGAACCTGACAAAGAACCCTTCAGTTGAACCCCGCCTTTTAATTAGCACAAGATTTGTTCATTGGAATTGTTTGTATCTCATTGCGTTTTTCGAACAACACTCAAATTAATGATTAATTGTATTTTTATGGACCTAGCACCGTGTTAATGAACTAAGGAACATTTTCCTTAAAGTGAACAATTATTACGAACAAAACAATGCTTAATGCCTAACGATTTTATTTTCGTAAACACGTTTTGAAGTGATAATTAACGAGTAGTAATCGCTCTAATTTGTACCGGCTTTTTCTTTGTATTATAAAATCTAATTGTAATTGAAAGATAAAGGAATTGTAAGTAGATTGATTTGGAATTTTATTTTTATTAATTTTGTAGGAGTTAGGAACTTTTTCTGATTCATTATGATTTTACAGACCAATTAGTTTCTTATTCTTTCATCTACAGTGACGTCTGATATTTAAATACTTAGATAATATTAATAATGTCCTCTTAATCGAATTTCGGTCACGATAAATAAACTCGAAGGGCACACTATAGCAGAGATCCCAGTTTTAATCCGCGAGTTACGACCCGATATTGAGATTTTTCGGCCAAAAATTTACAGTACCAATCCGGAGACTTTCTTCATACTATCAAGTGGGCAAACAAGCATACGGCCCGACTGATGGTAAGCTGTTACCGTAGCCTATGGACGCTTGCAACACCATTTGCGCGTCGCCGACCATTTAAAAACCTTATAACAGCTTTCTTGAAGTCTATTATTTTTAAAAAATTCTCCCTTCAAAACTTAGATGTCATAAACCTCTGTCTACCTCTTCGGAGAAAAGGCGTAAAACTAAATTATGTCACGTGTGTAAATTTGAAATAAAATTAAAGAATAATATTTTATTCAAATCACATAACTCAATAAAATAAATCAACTTCAATTAAACCGGACCGCGTACACACACTGTCAATAGCAGTCTATATTTACATTTAAAATATATATTAAAATAAATCGCATGATCGACCGAGTGATCACAGCGATGCTGGAGCTTTCATCTATTTCGGTTTGGATTGATTCCATTTGATGGATGGAGATGGGAGCAAGGTTACATCTGTTGCCAACCTATGTATATAGTATGTTTTGTACACGGCAACGGAGATAGCTGTACAGGGCCGCTATACGAAGATTGGATTTTTAAGAAGACCATCCTACTTATGGGTCCTTCGCTGTTTGACACCACGACTTATTGACACCACGGTGTCAATCGCAGAAGAACGTTTTTTGACTTACCTGCTTGGCACCATTTTCATATTAATTATCGACCGTGGTGTCAAACGGCGAATATCTTATTTTGTCGTCGATTGACACCACGGTGTGAAACTGCGTAAGGCGCTTTTGGCTTCGTTGATTTGGACCACTTTTGACAATTTAAAGGTCAAGTGTGATTTGTGTACTGACGAAAAGAAAACGGTTATTACAACAAACAATTACAATCAAATGTTTAATAAAATCTTGGTTGTTATGGAATACGTATTTATTAGTACAAATCACATTTTAATAAACCGTAAATAAAGAGAATAACAAACAATTCAATAACGATTTTACTCTGTATCCGAATTTATAAAATAATGTTAATGTAATAATTAAAATGATTAATAATGGGCTCGATCATAATAAAATATAATAATTGCTGTCTGATGGTCAATGTAACGATAATCTATGTGTATGAAATCTCAAAGTGTTAACAATTGGAATTTTGATTATTATTTTCCTTGATGCCGGTATAATATAATGCATGTCCTCAAATATTTGTATGCCTTATTGAGGCAGAATGTATAAGGAAACTGATTTATATTGTTACCATGTCATTGTGATACCTGCGTTCTGAACAAATAAATATTATTATTATTATCAATAAGTTAAAATTAAGAACTGAACGAATGCAGTTTGACATTTCAACAGACCAAAATAAAAGTCAAAAGTGTTCGTTTTGAGTTTCGTGAAATAGTCTTACAGTTTGTTTGTTTTTTTTTGGATTCGCTCGTGTGGTGCACAGTCCGCCAGACATTATTATAATTAACATCATTATAATATGGTTCGCAGCGCACCATGTTCGTGGTTCGGCCCGAACCAAGTTCGATCGTCTGTTTATACTTTAAAGAGTGATTAGATCGTATAGGCTGGGGTCTGATCAGGAACAAATTAAAATTGGTATGTATAAATATCGATAGATGGAGTTACATATATCGATTTGTTATTTACGTTTGTGTAAAATTCAAACCAGGAAGAAATATACATATTATAGCCTGAAACATATACGTACATATTTTAAGAAATCCTACTTAGCATAGGAAAATGAAATAAAGGGCTCATAAAACAAAACTATAGGTACTTAATTATATATTTTCAAAATTTAATAATGTCGTCGTAGTCCTGGCGGCAGTATTTTGTACTAGTAAGAAGGTGAAACTTGTAGGACTGTGAGTAATGGCGCTAGCGCTGTATGCATTTTCAGATTTTTGAAAATACCTACCTTGTTTTGAAGTTTACTGTTGGCTCATACTAGGTATAAAATATATTAAGCTAGGCGAAACATTGAGTTATGTTAAAAATAAATAATACAGGTATATATTTTTTCTCTCAACTAAAAACTTTATAAATGTCTTACGTTATCAAAATGATCAACAAAAATGTTACATCCAAGATATATTATTATAAATATTTTAAAAACTAAACAAAAACAAAATACAAAAAGTGTATCCGATGTTAGGATTGGAACCCGGTTCGGTCGGTGCTACCTCCGTATGGTACTGTGAGAAAATTACGTATTTGTGAATTTGAACTGATACTTAATAATAATAATAATCGTTTATTGGTTCATTTTTTTTTGTTTACAAAGTTCACAATGTATATTGGACCCCACACTAGGATTCCCTGTGTTGTGGGGACCAGTCTCTTTCGATACATGGCACAATTTAAATTAAAAATAAGAGTAGCATGTTAGTGTATAATGATAGCAGTAAAAAACAAAGGAAGGAAATACATTATTAAATTACCTGCATCTACTATATCAAAGCATTGTGTTTGTGTGTGAAGTGTACGTGGCTCTGTGTGTTTGTGTGGAAGTGGGTGTAGTGAACGTGGATGTGTGTGTGGTGTGTTTGTAAGTGTGTGTAGTATGTTTGCGTGTGTGCTGTGTTTGTGTTGGTTTGTGTAATGTGTTTGTGTGTGTGGGTGTGTAGGTGTAGTGAGGTATGGGCGTTGAGAAGTGGATGTATGAGTGTGTAAGAGGATGAGTAGCATGTATTTTGTGTTGTTTGTTCAGGAAATGATAACAATTTTTTCTGCGATTGTGTAGTCTTGCTCTAGTAGCCAGTTAGTTACTGTTTTTTTACACCTGGTAACAGTCATCTTTAAAATGTTTAGATTCCTATCCATTTTGGTATATAGATAGGGTCCCATGTATGCAAAAGCTTTCATCCCAAGAGAAAGTTTACAAGTAGGCTTAGTCCATTTAGGATTCCTACGAGAACGTTGATCTGAGACCATTCCGTCGATAGCAACACCGTGAAACCTGAGAATGGTTGCCAATATATATAGTTTACGTACTGTCAATACGC
Organism: Trisateles emortualis; assembly: GCA_947095525.1. NCBI lineage: Eukaryota > Metazoa > Arthropoda > Insecta > Lepidoptera > Erebidae > Trisateles > Trisateles emortualis. The sequence continues at coordinate 6,677,793 of OX352735.1, read as the reverse complement.
CGGCCTCTCGGTATAGCGTGGTTGTTGGATAACGGATCCTTTTTTTATGCATCACTTTTAGAATTGCCCTTTGTGCGCGTTCTACTCTGATAAGGTGAGTCTTCCCAGCGATTCCCCAGGATACAACACAGTAGTTTAAGATGGATTGGCACAAAGTAAAGTAGACCATTTTCAGTGTCACAATGTCCGCTGTTGATCTTAATTTACCAAACACATGCATCAGTTTTCTCACTCTTGCACTAATAGCTTCAATTTGCTTGATCCAAGTTAGATGGTTGTCGATGACAACACCAAGATATTTTATGCTCCTAACCTCTTCCAGAGCTGTGCAGTTGCAATTTTGATCCAAACAATTAGTACAAGAGTGAAACACCAGCTTGCATGTTTTGGAAGCCACAGTTCGATTGTTGACACTGAAGTTGACAACCTTAGTCTTAGCTACATTTAAGGTCAAGAGATTGTGGTGGAGCCAGTTAGCAACTGCTTTCATTCCAGTATTAGCTGCCTTGTATGTTCGTTCCCACGTTGCTCCATGGAAGACAATAGCAGTGTCGTCTGCGTATGTAAAGATTTGTGCATTCTTTATTGGTAGTGAACACAGTCCATTTATGTACAACAGAAACAACGTGGGACCGAGCACACTGCCCTGGGGCACGCCGTATTCCACGCTAGTGAAAGTGCTTTGGTGTTCTCCAAGACAAACTCTTTGTTCGCGGTCAGAGAGATACGAATTGAACCAGTCAAGCGCTGTACCTCTGATACCCATGTACTCCAGCTTTCGCAATAAGATTGGTTTTGATACAGTATCAAAAAACTTAAAAAACTCAAACTTAATATTACAGTTTTACTATATTTTTATTAATAAACCACCTACAAAAATCCGCTCCCGACCCGTGGTACAAATGCGATATCAAATTCAAAAAAAGTGGACATGAATATGAGATTCGAACCCAGTGTCATCGGACCGTTTGCGTTAGACTAATACCACAGAATGCTAATACTCCATCCATTATTGACAGTCCAATGAAGTTTTCATTTCTGCCGTGTGGTCAGCACACACTCGTTTTTTTACCTGAGATTTTTGTTTGTTCGAACTCAGGTATTTCTACCCTTTCTTAAACGTTCTTGCCAATATAAAAGTATAAGGGCATGTAATAATAATAATTTCTATTTAATTATTTTTTACCTGCTGATGTCTTGAATATTAAAATTAAATTTTAAGAAATGTAGTAGTAAAACGTAGTAGTAGTTGCTATCGCAAAACTGTTGTGGGTAACTAAACAGTTTTGCCTTTCCAAGCACTCTCAGAAAAAAAAAATTAAATAAATATCGTGTAAACACTTTTGTGCGTGATTGTTATGTTATAATAAAATACTAATGCGACCGTCCTTTGCTGTTTTACGTCATGGTGTCAATCAACGAAGACAAATAAGATATTCGTCGATTGACACCGTGGTCCCAAACAGGTAAGTCAAAAAATGTCTTTCTGCGATTGACACCATGGTGTCAATAATCCGTGATGTCAAACAGCGAAGGACCCCTACTTACATATATTATAAACGCGAAAGTTTGTAAGAATGTATAGATGTGTGTTTGTTATTTAATGTCGCAAAAACTACTGAACGGATCTGGATAAATTTGGCATAGATATAAATTTATAGTCTGGAATAACCCGGGAAAATTCTCTGTTCCCGAGGGATTGTACGCGCGGGCGAATAGTATCTTTATAAAGCTGAGTTTGTTTGATATTACGCTTAATCTTTGAATAAGTCCTAATAATCTTTTTGCATTTGTTGCTCTATTTTAAAGAAGGGTAAACAATATAAAGATTTATTAATACGAAGGATATATATAGTCTATATATAATTACGCTATAACCCAATGGGAAAATGTCAGTAACAGTAAATGTGACATAGGACGAAATTCAAATAAAGAATATAGAAAGGCCACGGAAAGCAGGTTTTCTATACTTCTTTCTATACTTTCTACTAATATTATAAACTAGCTGTTGCCCGCAGCTCCGCCCGTTTGGATGTCGTAAATTAATAACAATAAATATTCTTTTTAAAATAAATGTAGCCTAAGTTACTCTTTATTACATCAGCTATTTGCCAGTAAAAGTCCCGTCAAAATCGGTCCCGCCTTTTCAGAGATTAGCCGGAACAAACATACAGACAGATTAAAATGGTAAAATGTGTTATTTTGGTATATGTACTATGTATTTATCCAGTTTAGTAGAATGAAGTTGTTTTAATATTACAAACAGTTACTCCAATTTTATATATTTGTATTGATATATAGATGTGGAAGTTTGTGAGTAAGTATTGATGTTTTTTACTCTTTCACGTACAAACTACAGAACAGATCTGTATGAAATTAAGCACAGTGATAGATTATAGTCTGGAATAGCACATAGGCTACTTTTTATCGCGATAACCGACATCCACGTAGGCGGAGCCACGGGCATTAGCTAGTATATTATAAATGCGAAAGTGAGCTTGTTTGTTTGTTACGCTTTTACGACAAACACCTATGACATAGAGTGGACATAGGTTTCTTTTTACCTCGGCAACCGATAAAAACGCGGGCGGAGTCACGGGAAACAACTAGTAGCTAATAAAACAGAACATGGCTAGCCATATACATGTAACTTAATCTTAACGTTAATTACAATCCCCGTAAGTGCTATTTCACGCAGTACCAAGTGGTAAACTGACCTAATTTCCTTTATGAGCTTTGTTAGAAAATCCTCACTATAATTCATGACTAGGGGTCGCCCGCGACTTCGTCCGCGTGCTGTTTTGGAATATTTTCCCCGATTTTGCAACATATCTCACTACTGCTCCGCTCCTATTGATCATAGCGTAGTGTTATATATATAAATGCACTATAGAACAAAAAAAGAATTTTTCTAATCGAACCCGTACTTTCTGAGATTTGCGCGTTCAACCAAACAAACAAACTCTTCAGCTTTATAATATTAGTATAGATTAAATACTGGTTAATTATACTCAAAGGCTAAATAAACATCTGTTGTTTTATATAACTAGGTTTGTTTACATATACATATAATCACGCCCGTCTCTCATTGGGGTAGGCAGAGGTTATGGTACGCCAATTGCTTCGATCCAAACATTTTTTTCGCTTCCTCTACATTCATCAACCTCTTCATGCATTTCACAAAGTGGAATTCATATTGGTTCTGTCACCCGGGATCGAATTCACGCCTCATATTTATAAGTCTGTTACTTTCCCAAACAGCTACCACCGCTTTACTTTTTTTTAAACACTGGCATTTATACCAAACAGAGAAACAATAATGTATACATTATATTATCCAATTCATTCATAAGAGACATATATGACATAAACATTTACATAAATATACAATTTCCTAGAAGCAAAGTGCAGTGAGCGACCGCCACGATCATTTAGCGATAACGCTTCCCGTATGTTATCGCAAAAATAATACAAAAATGTTGTTCCAATGCCAGCTATCATGCTAAAGATATTTTAAGAGAGGTAATTATAAAAAGGTGAAGTTTGTAAGTTTGTAGGGGGTAATCTCTGGATCTACTGAACCGATTTTGAAAATTCTTTTACCAATAGAAAGCCACTTTATTTGTGAGTGTCAAAGGCTATATTTTTTTGACAAACCATTACAGGACGCCGCGCCGGGAAATACCACCCGTGCGAAGCCAGAGAAGGCGGTTAGTAACAAATAAATAAGCTTACCATTCCTTCGCTACGCGCTACTTTTGTGGGTTTATTTATTTATTTGGTTTGCTGACAGCTGTTACATTATAATCATACAAAAGTTAATAACTTAAAGTTTATTTTTTAAATGTACAGCCATTAAGCAAACACCGCATCGATCAGAGGACGAGTCAAAAAACGGTATGAGTGCGTGGTGCTCATTTCAACAAGCGTTCATTGGGCAGACGCCTACATAACGATAGCTGGCCGGCATCATCACCATCATCGTCGTTCCCTCACTGCCGAGAATCGCGACCATATACGATGCGTCGCCAAGCTATGCGGGCTTTTGAAGTGTATATTCTCGGTATATACTACCACCAACAGCCGTACCATTAGCTAGCCATACCATTGCATTAATTACAGGTATAAATAGTACTGAAATATATATATTCTAAACACACAACGTGATTACAATATGTAACATACGTTTAAAATACAGGCTGATGTCATAGCTACGAGTAAGTGAACAGAAGTGCCTGTATGCATATGTATCAGTTACACATATCTTTGAGTTCAAACGGGTCTTCAAGCGGTGAATGTAGTAAGAAAACGTTCCAACTTACTTATAATAAAGACTCTTTATCTAGTTGAACATTTAACTTCATGAGTAAGCTAACAGATTTAAACTTCCGTAAAATGTTTAATAAATAAGTTCGTATATATTTTTTTTACTTAAAGGTAAGATACACACAAAAAACAATATAGAATACAAAATAAATACGAATATATAAGAGTGATAGGGCACCATACTAGCGAGCAAGCCCGACTAGGTAACGACCTTACAGAAGACCACAGCCAAATAACTACACAAAACGGTGTAGCTATGTTCGACCTGTGAGTACAGGTCTCCGGCACTCATTTAGGGATGCGTTTTCAAAGAAACGTTTTCCGATCCCAGGAATATTGCATCCCTGGTGTTAATACAACACGGTCGGCAACACGCAAGTAAGCAAATTGCAAGCGTCAATAGGCTATGGTAACTGTTTAACATCAGGCAGGCCGTATGCTTCCCATTTTCCCATTTGCTAGTAAGTTTCATATACTCAAATACCTGCAAGCGGAACAGTCTCTTAATGCCATAAAAATATAATAAAAAGCCATTGACACGATAAAAAGACAATGACACTAAACTATAGCGTTGTCATTGGTATTATTAGTCATCTTTATAGTAGGTATGAGTATAAGCACTTAGAGCAGCTGTAAGACGGACAAAATTGGACGATTAACCTAACTGTTTAAAATTGTTCGTCGCCATGTAATTAGTGACGAATTTCTATAGAACATTATAGCTGATTCATGAAAGTGGAGTGTAGAAATTTGTGAACACAACATTGTAGAAGTGATATATATAAAGTAGGTAAATAACTTATAGATTGACATGGTATAGTACAAAGAACTAGCGTTTCTTAGGAATGCATGATAGATAAGTAATGAAAATAAATAAAGAGATAGAAATGAAAACACTTGATATAATTTCTAGAGGAAACAGACAAAATTCCAGAAGAAGGATGTCGTTTATACGTGTGTGGGTCACACAAATATGTGTCCTATGTAGGAATCGTACCCACAATACTCGGCGCGAGGTGAACACCTTAAAAAGACCACATGTCATGTGCCTTCAAATAAAATTTGAAGAATAGGTATTGCAGCATTGAAATCTGTAATATACAAGAAACTGACTGAGTGGCATATCAACACTGGCTATGTGCGGGTACCTACAACAGAAAAACACATCTTTTACAGGAAAAATAAGACTTGAATTTGTAAAATTTATCCTTTATTTAATGTAGGCGTTCGTTAAGAAAATATTTCCTAATAATCCGACGGGAATCATGGAAAATCCCCACAGGAAAAAACCTAGTCTTAAATCAATGTTACTGTTCTTTTTGCCAAGAAAACTAGTAGGTAAGTCAATAGGTAGTTAATGAAAACAATAATAAATCAGCGGTATACGCTATTCTGACTCAGAAGCATGCCAGAAAAATAAAAAAATTGGAATCAATATATTTATTTATGATTTTGTATATAACTAGCTGCCGCATAAAGCTTCAACAGCATTTGTTTAAAAAAATTACTGACTAAAATAACACGGTGCAAAGTCACCGTCTTTAAAATTCCGTTTTGTCGTATTGTAAGAATGATGAACAAAGAAAGAAACGTACTTTCATATTTATGACAGACTAGCGACCTGACCGGCTTCGCTCGGAAATTAAAATCATTTTTTTCCCGTTTTCGTAATATTTTAAATTTATAGCCCCAGTGGTGTAGGCTCTACGTTGTTGAATAAGTCGGTCAGTCAGTCGGGACAAGCAGTTATACAATATAATATACATAAAAGTAGATGACAAAAGTAGTAACCCAAGATTAGAGTCAGTGGGGCTGGTGTAACCTGGTCGAAACGTCAAACAATCATAATGTTAATACTGCATAATCGTACATTACCAGTAGATTATATATAGTAAAATCTGCATTTCACTCAAGATTGAATTGCGCATTGAAATGCATAAATTAAAACCGAATGCCCACTTTACACTAACATAAGAACACTTCGGAAGCGTATGCGTTCCGGCACTTAATTAACCCGTAAATAGCTAAGGAAGACTACACTATCCAGTTGCGTCCAAACCGGTATAAATAGGAACTAGGTAAAACAAATTTAGTCCCCCTGTCCCGAGTCGTACTTTAATTAAACTTGACGAACAGAAACAAGAACGTATAATTACTGTTTGTAGGTTAACAGCGGAAATTATTGTGACTTTAATCCTTTAAAAGTAAAATAACATTTAAACTTTGCTATCTCTAGTACTCGCCATATTCGAATAATTGTTCTTAGTTTAAATGGAGTTTATTTACTATTATCATACCTATTTGGAGAAACGAGCTTTGTGAAAAGTACTGGCATAATTATGGCATTCATTGTTGGTTGTCTATCATTCCAAATATAGATGTACTTTTAATTTTATTACAGTAAGGCCGTAGTTATATGAATAGTTACGTTTATGTCTACTACTTTAATATTATCTATTTTGAATATGTATATATGGTATCTATTCTACTAATAAAAATTAGGTTAAAGAGCTTTTGCGTTAACTCCTCAAAATTAAGTACGCGTCATTAAAATACGACTAAGAGATAACCCGATAATCGCTTTCGATGATTCACAGAAGATTAATAGTTAGTACTCGTAACATGACGTAATGATAGACCGAAATAAAGTGACGACATGAATGAGTTGTATTGTAACACAGATTTGAAGTACTTCGTGTTAAGACGTTTGCAGACATTCATATTGTATTCAACTATTGACTTGAAATTCGAGTAAGTATTAGTAAAGTATTTATTCAAAATTATATACTTAAATATCATCACGCCAGTCTCCCATTGCGAAGGCTGAGGCTATGTCCAATGGTTTCGATACGATAGATAGATATGTATACTTCTTTCGCTATTCGAATTTCCATTCCATTCCGTAAACGAAAAACACATTCCATTTTCGAAAACCGAAATCAAAAATATATTTGGTGTCACAACATGGAATGAAATTCCTGACTTAAAAATCAAATACCAAAACTGGACGGGGCTGTACCGGATACGGTTTGGAATGAATTGATGGGAAAAGACCATTTGGAAGAAAATGAAACGTGTGCAACGATATATTTTGTATGGAATTCATTCAAGCGTGAACCGCTAGCTATAGTCATGAACGCTCACCACACTTTTGTTACGTATAAATGTATATACACACCTAGGTATAACTTTGTGTTTTGTACAGTCGTCGACAATGTATCTATATCTGACTGACTTGTCTGGGGTTAGTCCGAAACTATAGAATGTGTGGTGGCCAAACAAATAGAGAAGTAGTGGACCGGGTTTATTTATTTGCTTTCACGGCTTGTTAGTTAATAAAATTGCAGGTACTATTATTGTTCTCATTTAGAACATGTCTATGACATTGAGCAGTTCATAAAAACACTCGATTTATTCTACATTTTTTACGGCTTGAACATAACCTTATATAGTAGCGAAACATGGAAAATAGTGTAAAATACGTAAAGGATAGATGACCGTGTACCTACATTCGCCTTTACAAAATCTACATGTACACTCATGCATAATGCAGTGAGTACGATTATTTCGGGCTCATTTAACGCTCAGTTCTAAATATACCAAGTGTTTCCACATATGCCATGACCTTTTGATGTGAGCCGTATGTTCAACAAATGTATGTATTTCCGCAGCCCGGTCATCTGTCAACATTTTAAACAAGGGTTCCCGTAGCCAACAACACTTAGTAAGAGTTTAACGATTATTTTGCTAAAAACAACTTATTTTTACATTACATGAGGCCTCGGCCTCCAAGAAAGTATTGTGTTTTATATTTGTTTTATTGCTTTACTTTCCTGTGTAATGTTATAAGATTACTCATGCGGTGTTCATTTTTGGCACAGGAGTATTTTGAGGGTTAATTTGGTTTCATTTTTATTGACATAAAGATAATTAATAATAGCAATGGGTAACGGGTTTCCTCTGGTTTATCATAGAGTCTAATCTAGATGTCCTGATAAGACATGGTTTTAAGAATTTCTTCTAGAATATGTGGATTTTAACAACTATTTTTAGGTCACAATTTTTTTGTGAACGAACTCTCAACAATTATATGGGTAACCGACGGCCCTTTCCGGCTTCAAGTCCTCCGAAAGACAGGGCTTATTCTCTTATGCAAGAGTTGTGTTTAAAAACAAAAATGGTATAAATTTGGAATGTTTAGTCGTGTTAAATAATTTGAAAAATGCTTTTAAAAATAAATACACTCAGGTGTGCCAACAAATATTTCTTATTTACGCAGATCCAGGATTTGGGTTTGTGGGGGAGGGGTAGCAATCTTGGCTGATTTCACTAACTTAATCTTTTAGAAGAGTGATATATAAAAAGTAAAAGAAAATTGGTCGCAAGTCAGGGCAAATGCACCCATTGTCCTCGAGACCGTATATAGTAACACTAGTAGGAATAGGTATGATATTACAGTCTGATCTAATAACAAGCACGTATACATTCTCAAAGATAATTACCTATACATATAAGGCGTTGTTTGTCTGTACCTAACATAGATAGCAACTATAGAGGGCACGACCAGAATGATTTATGATTTATATGGAAACCTTATCTAACCAACCTAATTGTTTGGGACGTTGGAAAATACATGTAAATACGGTCAAGGTAAGGTACAATGTACATATGTGTAAAGTTTATTGTAGGTTTGGCTTTTTATCTTGCAAATTTTAACTGCTCGCTATGTTGTAGGTTCGATTCTCACTCTCTGTCTTTTTGGGTGAACAAAAATTATGGAACTCGCGTCATCGTCACCGAACGCTTTCCATTAGACAAACCCAAAATACTAATTAATCTAAGGAATAGCTCGACGATACAATTCACAAGTTGTTGTTCTGAGTCTGGGTGTAATTTGTGTCCGTTAATTGTATGTTTGTAAAGTCCTCCGTGACACAGAATTTGTTCTCTAGTGCGGGAGTTGTCTTTTTAAAAAGAAAAAAAAAAGATCCTTATGGATAATCCTTAAATTGCATGAGATTTATTATGAATGTTGAAATCTAAACTACTACACCCAAACTCACAAGATCTAGTTCATAAAAATACCTATTTAAAAAAGTACCTAGCTATCAAGTTGTATGAGGAATGTAATACACAAACTCAGAATACATGTTCACCAGCTGCGCTTGATCGAGCAAAAACAACATAAGGAACAAAAACATAAATAGACGGATCCCTTTGCAACGAATTAGGTTTTACACTTGACCGATTTGAGTTTGTGAACATCTGCGACAAACAAAAACAAGTCAATGTTTCATTCATTGATATCTTCCTTTGTTTTTATAGGATTTATTTAGTTGTACACGCCTTTGTTTGTATGTAACGGATGTTACTGGCAACTAAAAGTGGTATTAGGTATACGTTTAGGCGTTGGTAGCTGAGTGGGAGAGTAACTAACTGACTTTAAGAGAGGTAGGGCACCATACTAGTCAGCAAGCCCGATTGGGCAAGGTCCACCTGATGTTAAAGCAGTTACCGTAGCCTATGGTCACTTGCAATCTCGAGGTATCACTTGCATGTTTATACCAGGGCTTTAAGATGGAGTATCCCTGAGATAAGAAAACGTTTCTTTGAAAACATATCCCTAAATGAGCGCTGGAGACCGGTGCTCACACTCGGGGACACATTTCTTTTATTTTTTCTTTTTAAAAAGGCAACTCCCGCACTAGAGAACATGCTCTGTGTCGCGGGGGACTTTACAAACATACAATTAACGGACACGAATTACACCCTGACTCAGAACAACACTTTATGGGTCACACAAAGTTTTGTCTTGTGGGGAATTCGAACCCACAACCTCGTGCACAGCAGGCGCATACTGCGGCCACTGGACCACCAAGGCAGTCAAATTACTGTACTTTACTATAATTTACACCGCTGTGTAGTTATTTGGTTGTAGTCTTCTGTAATGTGCCTGCACATAGACAAGTGGCATAAACAGTAGTCGATAAATAACATCCTTTCCTTACTTGCTCGCTAGTATGGTGCCGTAAATATCTCTCTTAAATTTACATTTACATTATATATGTGAAGTTTCACCAGGCCTCCGTCACTCGCTCAAGGTTACGCGTTATGTGCCTACCGCTATGTAGCTCGTAACCGAGCCGATCGCCAGTGGGGCTGCCGCACGCGACACAAAGCGCACACAGCACGTTTCCCGCTCAAAACGCATACGATATTTACGTACACTACGTATATTAAGTTAATATTATTAAGTTTTGACTAACGACACGATGGTTAATTATTGTGAAGTAGTTGGATGTCATAGTCAAAAGAAAAATTTAAAAAAAACTTTTTTTCATTGCCGAAAGATGAAGAAAGGTACGTTACGTTATTTGAAAGTAGGTACGCATTTCAGCTGGCTTCAGTTAGTAGTAGCTAGTAATTTTAAAATGCATCTTGCGTGTAGGTACGCTTTCTTAAAAATCTACGAGAAAGTTAGAAAGACAACCCTACCGCATTCGTGCGATGACGAGCTTGCACGTGAGTCGCACGGCGGGCAACACAATTTCGACTCTTTGTTCGCGTTCTTATGGTACATTTCTTTTCGCTGCGAACAGCAGGTATTATTATTAAGAATTTGTAGGCTATTATGGCGTAGGTATTTTCGGTTTTGTATGGGAGTGATGTATCTGTTACGTAGTAACTATTAAGTAATCTGTGGTTTCACTATGAAGTTCTAAAGGAACAATAGAGCGTACTACAAAATGAAATGCTTTATGAATAAACCGTATTTCCTTTTTATTTTATGTGTCGCACAGGATCTTTGCAATGTAAAGGGTAACATGAAATAGTGTAAGTCTTAACGCGAATGTATGTACTTACAAAGAATGTGGTATAGAAAATGGATTTATGCTTTAGTAAGTACTGTGAAAAGGCCACCCACGTACAGGTAGATTTTAAATGCAATTCTAGACTTTTTTGAAGTGAAAAGTTCTTTAGGCGCGTTGAGCTCTTTTTGGGTGAACAAGAATCATAGAAATCGCGCCTTCGTCATCGAACGCTTTCCATATTCAAAAATAATAATCTAATAGCTCGACGATACAATTCACAAGATACTTAGTTTTCACTAATGCATGTTTTTTTAACAAATAGCCAGCAACTGCCACTATTCGTTATTCAGGTAAACGGTATATAATTTCCCGAATCATGTTCAAGATAATTCCGTCACGTTGTCGTGTCGGTAGAGTCGCGTACGCTTCAAGAAGCGTCCCGGCCTTCTCACGCAATTACCTGCGTTTACTAGAATTACTTAATTAATTTGCCCGAAGGGAGGTCTTGGGTAAACATGCAAGGAAATTAATCATTATTTACTTATAATTTTGTTAATAAGTATGTATCATCCTGTGGAGTATACTTAATGTTTAAACATAACATTTATTTATCTCTCTACTGTTTATAGGTACTAAAATTATAAACCGTTTTTTTATAATTCATAATAATATTAATAGCAACCCATATATGTTCCACTGCTGGGAACGGGTCTCATCAAGAAAGAGGAGAGGGTTCCTATAATTATTCAACGAAAATTCAAAATGTGTCATACATATATTTCATAGAAATTAATTAAAAATAAAATTTATTGTTGACTTCACACGCCCTGATTTCACACGGGTTAAACCATTTTCTGCGCATTTTTTTCTGTAAGAATTTTCTACAAAGTATGAGGAAACTTAAAAAAGATAAAAGAAATCCGTACAGTATTTCTCAAGTTATGCTGTGACCAATGGAAATAGGCATTAGATACGTACCTATTCACTCAATAATTAGCCCAAATACGACGGTGCTGTCGTTGCGAAGTTCCTATGGCACTTTCTGACTGCATCAGCTCCGTCAGCTCCATTAATTAACTATTACATTGTCAGGGTCAGGCTTACAAACAACAATGGTTGTAAAACCATTGAGGTAAACATATAGAGATGCAATTCCATACAGTTTATGTCAAAATATTGAAGTCAGCTTTTCACTCGCATCGACAAGCTCGGTGTTGCACACTCTATAAAAAAAATCTCTTAATTTAATTAAATTTTTTGATCAGATGTAATTTAATTTTTGAAATAATTGTATTTTTGAAATTGGAACATATTCAATTAGATTAATTACATTGAATGTTATAATTTTCAACCTACATGTTATGGAGGTCAGCAGGAAAATTTTGTTAAAGTAGCTTTTTTGTTATTTTGTTTGACAATATAAATTTAATTATTTTCTTATTTAATATTTGATTTAACTAATTTAAAAATTGGTAATTTTTTTTTTATTATTTAAATATTTTTTTAACTAATTTTAAATTTAATAAAAATGAAACAAATCTATTTTAAATATATTTCATTTAAATTTAAATATATTTCATTCAATACTAAAACCTCCCTATATTTCATCTATGTGTAAAACTAAATTGAACTATCAGTTGGTAAAACTTACCGTTGTTCTGTTGTGTTTGAATAATACAATGCGTAAATTTATATTGCACTGATCATAGATTTATATGTTTCACTAGATAAGCAATAACCGCGAAAACACGCTACCACCTAACACATGCCCATGCCCCGGGGCATGTGTCCGACTGTCTTTTGTTTTGTCATGAGCATGGCAAGAAAATGAGTAAATGTATGGTGAAATTTTGCGATTTCGAAACGCACGTTTCGCAAAAGTGTAACAAGGCAAACGAAATTACTTTTCTCATGTGAGATAATTGTGTTTTCAATTAATTATTGTTGTAAATCATAAAAAAACTAATTAAAAATATTGGCGGCTAACACATAGTTCAGGGTCGTCAGTTAAAACCACGTTCCGTTTCCCTGTGTTTATGGGATGGTATTTGTATTGAATAAAATATATTTAAATTTAAATGAAATATATTTAAAATAGATTTGTTCCATTTTGATTAAATTTAAAATTAAGTAGTAAAAAAAATAAGAAATCATTTAAATAATTTTAAAAATATTTACCAATTTTTAAATTAGTTAAATCAAATATTAAATAAGAAAATTTAATTAAATTTATATTGTCAAATGAAAAACAAACAAAATAACATAAAAGCTACTTTAACAAAATTTTCCTGCTGACCTCCATAATACGTAGGTTGAAAATTATAACATTCAATGTAATTAATCTAATTTAATATGTTCCAATTTCTATACCTAATACAATTATTTCAAAAATTAAATTCCATCTGATCAAAAATTTTTATTAAATTTAGGGAGTTTTTTTTATAGAGTGTGCAACACCGAGCTTGTCGATGCGAGTGAAAAGCTGACTTCAATATTTTGACATAAACTGTATGGAATTGCACCTCTTACCTCAGTGGCACTGATTATTTAAAATTTCAATTTTAGCGACAAACTCTTTTTATTTATCTTACTGTTGCGGAAAAATATTGACTGTAAAACATCCGAATAGTTCATCTTCATATACAAAAAAAAAAATGAACGGTGCGTTCCAAAAATAAAGAATAAAGAGGAAAAAGAAAAGAGCGGCAAAATATTGTGCAAAAATATTTTTTTACTGGCTTATAACTTTGTTTTAATAACAGCATATTTAATTTGGCGTTTAATAGTCGCAATGAAGTATAGGTACAGTTAGTAAACATTTGGCGATTCGCAAGCCATGACTTGAAGAAACTAATTGCCTTGTCAAAGCTTATAAAATACGACTTCAAAGCAGCCGCTACATTGGCTGTACAAAATTAAGATTGCCAGTCCGGCACAACAAATTGAAAAGGCCTGTGCTACATACGCCTGTAATTGACACCTAAATAGCTCCTAAAGCAGGTTAGAAATGTATTAGACACGTAAAGCGATTTAGTAGACTCGAGTTTGTAGCTAGACCGACTAGATTAATTGTTTTCTGTAAATCGAATGGACGTTTAGTATTTAAACCGGGTAAACGACATTTTGCATCAAAGTAAACGCACGTATCTGGAACGATACACATGCGATTTTATTTGCATCGCGTTTTTACCGATGCAAAACCACGATGTAAACGATTACTTGTACCTTGTAACGCGTTTGAATTGATGCAAAAATATGTTTTTTGTTTATTTCATTTAAACTTTTGTCTGCGTCTTCACCCATTGGGTATGGCAATAAATAGTACCTAGTTATAATATACATATGTCAGAAAGAGACAACATAATAATACTCACTATAGCAAAAGCTACTATATACTAGCAGCAAGATTTACAGCTTCCCCCAAGTGAAAAATAATTTATAACTTAGATGTGCTATTCTGATATATATATATGTATCAAATTTCATCAAAATCCAGCCACCCGTTCTATCGTCACAAACTTTCGCGATTATCATACTAGTAGGACAAATAAATAAAGCATATTTTGTTCATACACCGGGTATTTTTTTGAGCAATATTTAGTTTACGAAAGTTGAAATATCGATCGCAAAAATTCCAGTTGGCTAGAGCTTAACTACCCGTGACGTGCGTTGGGGCAAAGTAACTTTATGCTGGAAACATGTTGTGGCAGATTTTTAAACTGTTTTTTAGGCTTTCATGTTTGCGCTTTTGTGTAGCCCGGGTACAGTGTTAGATACTGTTATAGGTACTTAATGCTTGTATGCTTTAGAATTTTCTAACAGAATTTAGAGTGATTTTATTTTCCTTCTTTTTAGTTGTGTTCCTGTGTGTGAGTACAGGTCTCCAGCGCTAGGGATGCGTTTTGAAAGAAACGTATTCCTACCTTAAGGATAATCCCATCATAAAGCCCTGGTGTAAAAAAACGGTTGGCAACATGCGATATAAGTGATACTTCTGGTAATGCAAGCATCCATAGACTAGGATTACTGCTTAACATCAGGCAGGCCGTATGCTTGTTTGCCATCACTAGATGGGACTTGTTATACGGGGCTGGTTCCCTAGCACAGAAGTTGTCCTTTTTTTATACTACAAGCCACGTGTCGTACATAGGGGACGTGATAGACACACACCCTTAAAGACTTCCCATCTTTCAGAAGATAAGACAGTTGTGTAGCTGATCGTAGCTAATGGAAATTGATATAATATATCTGAGTCAATGCCTCATGTCGTTATAGATAGCAAACATTACGTATGCTCAAGGTCAAGACATTCGGAGTCAGGACACTTATACAAAGTCGTAAGATTTATCGTACAGTTTTCTATCCGCTGACATTCGAAGTCTTGACCTTGTCATATGTGATTCATCATCATAATATATGTATCAAATTCATCATAATTTAATCAAATTCGCACAAATTATTTATACAGAAATAGTTTTAATGACGGATGTTTTGCCTTTCAATATATTAATTTTCTTAAGATTCAGTTACACGTTTTGTCAAATAATTATATTACTCGGAAGAAAAATGTATGGAGTACACAAAGTTTTATTTCGTGGCGATGTGATTCCGTTATCAACTAGGCCACTTTCTCTTAATATAATTTGTTTTAGAAAAGACAACTCACGCACTAGGGAACGCCCTGTGTTGCGGGGGACTTTACAAACATAAAATAAACTTACACAAAGTACACCCAGAGTCAAGTCAACCATTTATGGATCATACATTTTTTTGTCCTGTGTGGGGATCAAACTCACAATATGTATGTATGTACAGTCTATAATTCAAATATTGTTTACCAGGTTGGGACTAACCCACGACGGCGACTCGCAGTGTCAGAGCGAGGCAACTAAAGGATCGGTGATGGCGCCAACTGTACTAGCTACATTACACAACTACTCCTGGTCACCCTGCTCTAAAGAACAGTTCCATGCTAAGTCCAAGTAAGTACATCATTAGGTAGGTAGGTATATCATATAGTAATAATATCCTACTAGCTGAATTTTGGTTATGGAGCGGCTAATCTCGATGGAGGCTAGCTATCAGAGTGTAGTATAGTGAATAACGATATGCGCAATCAGGAGTTTCGGTTTTCTATATTACCGAAATTATATATTTCGGCTGCTCGACAAGACTGGCAGGGGTATTCCGTAAGAGCAAAAACCGAGCAAAATCTGGCTGTCCGATTGAAAATCGGTATTCCGTAAGAGCCTTTTTTGTCGTTTAGTCAATAGATTGTGCCGTCACCGAGCAATCACAACTGTCAGTTTTGCGATCACAACTGTCAGTTTGCCATCGCTGTTTTTTAGAGAATCAGCCAGCTGAGAGTGGGTAAGCGTAGGACCAACGGCTCAACGCACTTTTTAAAGCACAAGCTTCTTTTCCAAATTTCGGGCATCTATTGTGATTTTTTTGACAGAAAACTGAACTTGGAAATCAAACCTTGTGATCAGCAGTCGTACTTAACGACCGTTAGACCATCTGCATCTGTGTTTGCGCACAAACTTATGCACTAAAATATAGCTCTCGTGGCAATCTCCGTCGAGATTAGACTAGCAATTTTATTAATATCAAAGATTTAAAACTGCAAATTGTTTTAATACTCGTACAGGCATTAAATACTTAACAACTTTTAACTGATTACAGTTAGATAGATACAAAGTAGGTACAATACGGCCTGGCTGAACAACGATACCATTATTGTTCCGTTTTTAAGCTTCCACTCAGAATACTAATAGGGTTGGCTGAATCATTATTTGTAGAGCACAGTAAAGGCAATGTTTTACAAAATGGATTCTAGACGTGACTACTTTTGTTGACCCTGATGCAAATAGAACACTGTTTGTATTTACATTTATTTTACCTACTAAGTAGGCAAACAAGCATACGACCTGCCTGATGATTAGCAGTTGCCGTAGCCTATGGACGCTTGCAACAGTTGCAACACTTGGGAAATTACTTGTGCTTTGCCGATCCCACATCATATATAACACTAGAGTTTTATATGAAGGGATTCTGAGATAAGACAAAAAATATTGCAAAAAAATTTTCACTTAAATGAGGTCTCTACGTCTCTTATCATCATCATCTCAGCCTGATGACGTCCACTGTTGAACGTAGACTCAATAATTTGGTGCTGATTTTTTTTTTTTTTACAAACTATTTAGAATTACTATATAATTTATGACAAAACCTTAATATGAAACACATCTAGTAGATTAATACTGTATTTTTGGCAGTCATTATGCCAACAAAAAAATGGTTTCATTTACACCTCTTTTTCGTCATTTTTTGAGAGAGGGGCCAACATCAACATGAATACAAAACTAAAGTTAAAAGATATTTTAGTTGGTCGTGACTTGCTGAGGTAACAAATGCCGCATAAAATCAACAGGTGAAAAGCAAAACATTGTAGGTATTCAAAATAAATGGAGATTTGAGGCGAAAACGCCAGTGTCATGCTAACGCGAAAATCTTGACTGAATAAATGTTTACATAAACAATAGGCTCAGAATGTTATTTGGTAACTCACGAAGTGAATCTTGATCTTTTGATTTAGACAGATTGGTTTACAAAATATATGAACAAAGTAAACAATCGACTATATTGTGTAAAAACGAACTTAACTAATATACAAAGTAGATACTATCGTAAATATAGTTCATTGTTATTTACTACTAGCTGTTGCCCGCGGCTCCGCCCGCGTGGATGTCAATTATCGCAATGAAATGTATCCTATGTTCTTCCTTAAGATACCATCTATATCCTTGCTAAATTTTGTTTAGCCGTGAAAGCGTTGCAAACAAACTCACTTTCGTATTATAATATTAAGTATAGAATATAATGAATATTATTTACTAGGTATAATATGTGTATACTAGCCGACACCCCAACTTGTAATCTAGCAACCGAATTGCAGCATAGACAGCCATTTTTACATGGATATGACCCATGTAAAAATGGCTGTCTATTAGATTTTTTCGATAGTTAAATACAGATATTAAAAATATGCCAATCACGGCGCGTGGCGCTGCAATTTTTAATTATTTTCTTATTTTATTCATTGCCAGGTTTTTTATTACTTTTTAAATTCTATTCTGTTCCATGTATGGTTCCTTAGTAATAAAATATTTATTCAAATTTAAATAGCTTATCTTTATCCTTTTATTATCTTGGCTAGGCTATAAGCGTGAGAATGATTATGACACGTGAAACGCTATTTGTGTTACGTCATCCTTTTCGCCACTGAATAATAGATAATATATATCTGAAGAATTCAGTATATCAACTAGTACATTGTAGAAAAATGAACTCATTTCTATTATGTAAAGGAAAATAAAATAACACTAGAGAAAAATAATATTTATATACTTGAAGAGCTCCGTATCTTACAGATTTTACTGGAATAAGATAAAAATAAATGGGAATATTCTCGAGTACGCGAACTAACTAGAAAGAGATTGAAAGTAAGCAGTTTCCAAAGATCCACAAAGCCATGAAATCAAATAGTTATTTACAAGAGGCTTTGGGTATACGAGCGTTATTTTTAGCTACGTTACTTTACTTGTGTAGGTATTATACTTTTATATTAGAACATTGTATAGAGAATAGAGCGCACCTTATTTTTATCTGATTAAATTAATATTACTTTACTTAGGTGAGCACTAAGGTAGAATACTTTTTATTTTATTTAACCTTTAT
This sequence comes from Trisateles emortualis, assembly GCA_947095525.1. NCBI lineage: Eukaryota > Metazoa > Arthropoda > Insecta > Lepidoptera > Erebidae > Trisateles > Trisateles emortualis. The sequence goes on along the minus strand of OX352735.1, from coordinate 6,658,915 downwards.
GCATTAGGTAAATGTACAATGGGGGGTTTAATGCCATAGGCATTCTTTACCAGCCAACCTAAGGAAGTTGCAGAGATAAACGTAGCAAAAATAAACTAAAAAGGAATCACCCTTATTAATAAACAAGAAATAGAATAGGTGTAATTTTATGTCATTCAAAAGAAGAAGACAAAACATAGCGTAACTGTTAACTCCCTACACCACGTTTATTAATAAAGCAAAATATATAAAGTACATGTAAAACTCAATTTTGATATATACCTAAGCTGTGGAAATCCAGAGTCCGCTATATCCAGCAGCGGACCTCTTTAGGCTAAGATGATGACAGGAGGGGCCCTGGGCACGCTACCTATCGTAAGGATTCCACATCATAACAGTCTAGTACATTTTTGGATTGACCACATGCATATGAGAATGCAATAATACTACAATAAAATCGAAAAATACGGAAAAATCTAGAAGTATATCCTATCGAATAAAAAGTAATATTCCAAATCGGTTCTTATATGACAAAATTCTGGGGTAACAAACAAAAAATACACAGGAATTGATCACCCTCTTTTTTTAAGTTGGTTAATAAGTATTACCAATATTCATAGGCTCGCTTGTAAATACCCGTCTTGAGGTGTTTGTATAATTTAGTATCGGGTGGTCTGTTTCAACTCTCCTAAGGAAACTTTGCATTAGAAAAAGAATTTGCATATCGTGCATATGTATGTGTTGATCGATTATACTAACAAATATCAGACTCAATCTCCGGTATTTTAAGTGCATTTGTTTAAACGCATTGGTTCATCCTATGATATGCTAGTGGACGTCCCTGTTTCGCACGGATGGATATTTATTAAGTTTTCGTAGGGATCCCGTATTTTTTTTTTCAATAAAAAGCATATGTTATCCACTGATAATGTAGCTTTCTAATGGTGAAGATTTCTTTTAAATAGGTCGAGTAGTTTTTGAGTTAAATTAAATATTTCCTCTTTATAATGTTCGTTTAGATTTATTAAACATTGCAATTAAGCGTGGCAATGACTAGTCTTTTGAATAACTTTTCTTCTTTCCTCAGATATTTATATATATTTTTAGTAGGTACGGTATGGCGGGCTGTTTTTCCACAACTCCATGTCGTAGCGCGTTTTTAGCATAAATCGTATTTATTTGTAGGTATTAGATATTTACATATATGTTTATTTGTAAATAGATCAGCTTTCGTCGAATTGATTTTATATGTTAGTCAATTATTTATATTGTTTATCGTATTATAACAAAATAAATATGTGAAAAATGAAGAAAGGAGAGTTTGCCTTCAGACTAGTCACAGACCACAAAATGTTGCAGACGATGGTGGTGCCTCCATGAAAGAAGTCAAGATGAAGGCGTTGTACTTCGTGGTGCTCCAGAAATATCCAACTACGTGTTCACCATGGATGAGCAGTGCCGAACTGAATTTGGTGAAGGGTAAGTCATTCCAAAACTTTATAAAACTAATAACTTCTTGTCAATTTGGTTATTAGACCCGAGTACCTATGTCCTGTCAGTGACATATTCGATTCTTAGTACACCTTGTGAGTCGCAAGCAACGCTAGCGACGTTGTACATTGACGTTTTTTGGTTTAACTATTACGTCAAATGTCTATATTAAAATTCAATGAATAGTCTGATTTATTTTCTCGACGGCATTATAAATGCATACACATCTTTAGGTACTTTACTTATTGGGTGCCACTATTTGGCGTTGTTTTTGTACGAGACCGTGCCATAATGTTGCAAAGTTTCATTAAAATTAGTTCATCCGTTTTTGCGTAAAGGAATATCCTTCAAGAACTGGCCCGTTTATAATTAGTATTATTATTACTAGAATGTGCTCTTTGGCAAACAAGTCTAAAAGTTTTCTTATCTTGAGTGGACTTCACGTTTTAGAACTGGCATAAAGCTGTTGTCAGATTGCTTTTAAAACGAATCTTCTGAGTCTATTCTGTTCTAAAACTTTATAATATTATTATATATTAACCTACATTTATTTCTAACCATTGTTTTCTAGTGGTAAATACAGGTCTCTAGTATTCATTCAAAGATAACTGTTATTAAAATGATATTTTCCTTATCCTATAACACAAAACTCTAGTGTTACAAGTTGTAGTATCGATTATGTGTGTAAATCCTCCTGGTATTGTATGCGTCGATAGATTACGATAACTGCTTATCACCATGGCCGTACGCTTGTTTGCCATCGTGCTAATAAAAAAAACTGTCTAGACGGGTGTCATTTGTTCTTGACAGTTCAATAACACTGTTTTGATACAAATACTTTTTTCTAGTTATTGAAAACCACAAAATATCTGTTCTTTATTTGTTATGAGACCACATAACCTACTTATACACGTATGGTGAGTAATAAGCCAATTACATACGTATCGTATATTTGCATATTATTGAAAAAACAAGACAGATTAATACAGAATATTGTTTTAGTTGGTCCTAATCAATGCTTCGAGTTTCGCGGCATCTTCTTCTTCTGTGTCTACCAAGCCGATTCTGATGATAGAAAGAGAAATAAAACGAAAAAAAAAATACTCATATTTAAAATATATAAAAAAATGGGCTTTTCTTAGAGCTGTTAAAAAGAAAGAAGAGTACCTATCATTTGCATATTGATATATGCAAATGATAGGTACTCTTCTTTATTTTTACTGCTAATGCCTTTTTCACAAAAAAGGTATGCTGAGATGTATGTTATCCACCTAGAAAAACTTATATACTAGGTGCGTTTTAGGTTGTCAAAAAATAACTAAATAATATGTGTATAGCATTCCATTCGTTCATGTACGTCATGCCAGTTCCTAGCCGATTACCAGCGCTGTTGCATCGTACGACGTTGCAGCATTAAGCTGAACTAAGGCCATTTTTGCTTCTTAAAAATTTTCTACTTACTTATGCTATAAGAATTTTTAATACTACTTGGGTGGCAAACAAGCATACGGTCCGCCTGATGTTAAGCAGTTAACATAGCCTATAGACGCTTGCAATAACAGAGGTATCGCTTGCGTGCTGCAAACCCATTTTTTTACACCGATAGACAAGGTCAAGGACCGAATGATGTGGAAAACCTTGGGGGAGGCCTACGTCCAGCAGTGAACGTCTTATGGTTGAGATGGATGGATGATCCCTGGGATTTGTAGTATGGTTCCTTACCCCCCTCTATAAAAGAAAAAAATACTTATCTTTGAGAGGCTTGTTCCTAAGTGCGGAAAACTTAACAAACGATATCTTCAGTCTTCAAAAACGAAAAACAAAAAGAAACTAATAACCAAACAACAGTATCAGTATACTCAATTTACCGTCTGATATAAATTGATCGATTTTATAAAGCTAATGAAGGAAAGAAGATCCTGCACGCTCGCCATAAATATGAGTAATGAAACGAGATACGGTGGACAGTTTATTGACGATATGTCAGATTGTCAATTGAGTTATACGACATTTAGTAATTGTGGTTGGGTCTCAATGCGGGCTTGTTAAAAAATTGTGCGGTCTGAGTACCCTCTTCGGGAATGCAGTAAGAAGCAATATAAATCTTGTGTGAATTAAATTACCATTACATGAATGAAGCTGTGTTTGCACATACACTTGTGCCTTATAATATCTGTCACGCTTCAGAGCTAGTCTCTCTCTCGAGATTAGGTAGCTGACAAAATTCGATTAGTAGTCGTCTAGACCGATTTCGCACTGCGCAGGACTTATTATAGTGCACAAATAAGTGCGCAAACAAAGTGTCCCTACTCTTAATTTCTGCACTCTTATAGTCCGATGGAACGGCAATCTGACACGATCGGAGAGAGACATGCTTTCCGAGACACGAGGGGTTTTCCTGTGTTTTTAGAAAATGGTCGCCCATCTACAGACCGACCGCGGCAAGCTTGCTTAGCCTTGCAGATCTCTCGATCCGCATCGATAACACTTAGCTACGAGCCTCATGTGTTAGTACACATAATGGTTTGGTATACTAGGAACAAGTAGTCTTGTTCCTAGTATACCAAACAGTTCGCAATCAACACATTTCATTCAAAGTACCAATAAGTCAATTTAAAACTCAATACATTTTCATTACGGGCCACAAACGCGAAATTTAATTATAACAGTTTCAAAGAAAACGTGTTTGCAACGAATAGCGGCATTACTTCATATCATTAAATGAAAAGCCGACGCTCTCGTGCAGAAGCCTCGTTAATTGATGATTAATTGGGTTGGAATCTTATTTTACCGAACATTTCTACTAACACTCTTATGTTTACGTCCTTATCGCAATCCTACAGTCAAACGAGGGATGAATAGGGACTTGGGGGAAGAATAGGAAGAGTTACAAAAGATAACGAATACCGTCGCAGATGCAAGGCTGGTGGCTGATTGGCTGGCGGCGTTGCCAATGTAAATTGTTATTGAAAATGGACTAGAAAATGTGTACCATTCAAAAACGTAACTGAATTTTGATTAGGAATTATCTACACATTTTTAAATTCCACAAAGCCACCTTTGATCTAGTATGCAATGATCCTGAATGCTAAGCCAAAGAGTTCGTGGATTCGATTTCCACCTAGGACAAAACTTCAGCCTGTACGTCTGATCCATCAACCCTCATTAGGGCAGCGTGTGTGGATCAAGGTCTAAACTCTCTCAAGTTTCTTGATAGAGGAGAGGAGACCCAGCAGTTGCATATTTTATATAGGTAGATTGCTACTACAGTAGTACTTAGCCTTAAAAAGAAAGTAGAAAAAAGCTATTAAAGAATTGCCAATCACCATTCTCTGCCTCATTTAACGAGCCAAATTCGATACGTTTTTACATCAGATTTAAAATGAAAATGAGTACGCTTTTTCGCTCAGAATGTTGTAAAAAATAATCCAAATAGCTTGTAGCTTTTACAAACACCCTACATGGGACTGTACGTTGAGATTTTTCCGATAATCTGTTTACGTGTAATAGAATTTGTGCATGGAATATATTTGCGGCGGTAGATGCGCGGCGGCGCGGCGTGGCACGCGACAGTGCGCGGCAAATTGCAAGTGAATATTTGGTAACATTTTTGATGTGTAACTAGTAAATACAATCTACAAAATGATGTATAATATGTTATGTTATCTTTAGAGAGATGTGTTTATTCATATTTTATTTTTTTATTTAAACTTCCTGCACAAAATTATACAGAGGCGGACTTAATGCCTTAGGCATTTTCTACCAGTCAACCTAGGGTGATGCAAAGATATTAATGGCAGTATATTGTTTGCGTCTCATATAGATAGTAGGTACTTTTACTTACATCTTAAAGAGAGTTAGTACAAGCAAGCTAACCCGATTCGGGAAGGGCCTTACAAAAGCCCACAGCCGTTGTTTTGTTGACCGTGAGTACAGGTCTTCAGTGCTCATTTAGGAAATTGTTATTTAAAATACTTAATTTTTCTGATCTCAGGATTACCCCATCGCTAAACCCTAGATTTACAAATTTATTTATGTTTACACACGAGGAATACCCTAGATATTACCTACCTGACTAACTGCTTACCATCTGGTATACCAGACCGTATACTTGTTTACCACCTAAGTAGTACAAAAACAGTACCTTGAGCCTAGCACTAGAATAAAAAATAACATCCAAGAGAATTTATTTGCAACTTTGCTCATAATATCGCATTTTAAGGGCACTAAGACGCCTTTGCCTCACATTAAACACATTCTTAAGTATGCGTTTAACGCACTTTAATGTGCTTAGCCAGCAACAAACTAACTGTTATACACACATTTGTAGACTTTTAAAGATTATCTTACTAAAATTAAAAATGCGTGAGTTTGGATAGATCAACAATTGTTTGGTACTCAGTAACGCCAGAACGGCTAAACGAATCTGGATGCAATTTGACACAAAGATAGATTACAATCTATCTCTGTGTAAAAACATACTAGCTATTGTTTGCGGCTCCGCTCACACGAAAACAAATCTTCACATCTCTTAACGTCAAAACGGCTGAACGAATTTGGATGAAATTTGACACACAGACTATAATCTATCTCTAACATATTAACATCTACAATTATAGCCTATTCTTTTATTTATCTTCTGTTTACGTGGCCGCAAACGACTGCCAACTGTTGTTTCTGTAGTCTTTGGGTCCTTTATAAGGAAGATACTTAGCTGGAAAAGTTCAGTTCTTACTATAATTTCGAAAAATGAAGTCATTGTAATCAAGTTACTCTGTGCACTTGGCACATAATTTTACATTTTCACAAATGTAAAAATAAAAAAGAAATAAGTTCCTCGACGTCAATAAAAAAGGATATTTATGAAAATAACTGTATTGCCATTGTACTAAATAACACAAAGAATGTGCCAATGTCAATTGCATGAGCTTTGAATACTTTTATGACAATAAAACTATATTTAGATCACGTGACGTGTTGTTTGTTTGCTTCAAGCATGTGTTTTTTATACTACCTAAGTGACAAACAAGCGTACGGATCGCCTGATGGTGAGCAGTGACCGTAGCCTAGCGTAGCCGCCCAACTAGCAAAATTGCTTTATAACTCTTTATAAAGCAATTTTGCTAGTTGGGCGGCTCTAGGACTCTTCCTTTATAAGAATTAAGACATTATAAAAGTTTTATATCCATCCTGACTAAGAAGGCTTATCTTATAAAGGCATGTTAGAAGACATTTTGCGCTAAATGAACATTCATACTTATTAAGTACTTTTGTAGACGTTTGTAAGAAATCTTTATAAAACATTTGTCAGAATGAAGGTTTTACAAGTGCATTGTATAAGACTAATATGGTCTTTACAATATTTACACTTAGTAAAGCATCTTACAAGTCTATTCGTTCTTAGTGACATCTGGAGTAAGTGTGTCATTAGACTTTTACTCTTACTAAAACCTTGTATATAACTCCTGTAAAACCAAACGTCTTTAAGTATAATTTGTTTTGTCTAAGTCATTCTAAAGAGCAGAAGCACATTTGAAGACTTTTATAAGATCAAGTTATCTTATAAGAGTCATAAGACACTCTTTTATAAGAAACCCTAAATAAATTATTAACATGGCGACAGAAAGATTGTCTCAGGTTAGTGTTTAAGAAGAGCAAAAGACTTGTAATTGACTAAACAAGTGTTCAATAAGATAAATCAGTCTTACAATAATCTTTGGAAGTGGGCAATTGCTCTTTTAATTATTCACACAAAGTTCATTTGATTCACATTTAAATTTCACAAATAATTAAGTATATTCATAATATTCTACACACATTTCGGAAAGGGCCCGTGAATATATTGTTATTTATTTATAAAACTATCCAGTAAATCTACTTTGCCAGATTGTTCATCAATATAATACCAAGATAGGTTGTCAAGAAATAAATCAAGCATTTAAGATAAAATTAGTAGTAAAAACACATAAGAAATTAAAATAGACTTTAATTTTTTTTATTTTTAATCCACCTGCACATTTTTTTTTTGCCTTTTGAAATAATACACTTACAATGAGATCCCAGAGAGGAATACAAGAAGAATCACGCTTAGGATGGCATTAGGAAGATGATTGTAAGAGTAAAAAGTTATAAAGACCATATTACAACAACTATAAGAACAAATTATCTTATAAAGTGCGCCCAATTCCACACTTACAAACGTTTGTAAGTATACTATAAGAGTAAAAAAAAGGTGGTTTTAGGATACATGTAAGACCAAATTTTGCTAGTTGGGCGTAGATGATGATACCATAAGAATTGCTTGCAATTCTTGTGGTATCATCATCATCATCTCAGCCAAAAGACATCCACTGCTGAACATAGGCCTCCCCCAAGGATTTCCACAACTCTCTATCCTGAGCCGACCTTGTCCACCTTGTTGGAGGCCTGCTCACGCTTCGTCTTCCAGTTCGTGGTCGCCACTCTAGAACCTTTCTGCTCCAACGGCCATCAGTTCTGCGAGCTATGTCCCTGCCCATTGCCACTTAATGGAGGCAATTCTTTAAGCTATGTCGGTTACTTTGCTTGTGGTATCAATCGCGTGTTATTATTATTAGCCATTATTATCCCACTACAGGACAAAGGCCTACCCTTCTTTCTAGTACAGGTCACAATCAAGACCTCTAACTGTCCAGTGAGCTCTGTAAAAGTGAAGCTCATCACGCCATCTTTTTCTGGGCCTGCCGCGCCGCGCTGTCTGACAATATTTACGTGATGGCCAAAAATAAAATTTCCTCGGGTTTTGTGTTAGGGGTAATACTGGGATAGGATTACTGAAGTACTGAAGTTGTGTTTCTGTACTCAGGCACAGGAACACAACTCAACCTCTGTGTGGTATTTAGCTGTTTTATAAGGTGGAGGTTCTTCCTTAGTCGGGTTTGCTCGCTTGTATAGTGCCACATCTCTAACTTGGTACTGAATATATTTGCCCGTGTGGCAACCGCATGTTGTAAAAACACGTAATATATCATCACGCCCTTCCCCGAAGCAGTAAGCAGAAGTATATGGTACCCACATTTTGGTAGTTCTATTGCCATGTCTGCCTTGATGGCCCAGTGGCCGCAGTATGTGCACGAGGTTGTCGGTTCGATTCCCACACAGGACAAAACTTTGTGTGACCCACAAAGAGTTGTTCTGAGTCTGGGTGTAATTATTTGAGTCCGTTAATTATATGTTTGTAAAGTTCCCGCTACACAGAGCTTATTCTCTCTAGTATGAGAATTGTCTTTTTAAGCTTAAACATAAAAACATAATATACCAGGCACAATTCCAAAATCCATGCAGCTACTGAAAATTTCCTAAAGCCAAACTAAATTACACTTTTCCCAACCCGGGAATCGAACTAAACATAACCGCAAACATATCGCGGCGCCAACATGCCAATCGTATAAATAAACACCGTATTAATACATCACCTACATATAAACATTACATTGAACATTTCCACAATAACAACAGAATCCTCGTTCATGGACACGTACCGGAATATTTAACAATAATACAAGAGAAAGCTTTACGTAGATACCTCAAAATATACCAAACAATACTACAAACAAATAAATGATACAAATTATGCAGCCTACACGTGTCTTTGTGTTGTCATCTACAGTGACCCTGTTTATAAAGTATAAGCTGAAGGTCGATTCCTACTTGTTTTGCTATTGTATTTCTTTCTTTACTTAATTTCAGTACATCTATATACATAAAAATCAATTGCTGTTCGTAAGTCTCGCTAAAACTAGAGAACGGCTAGAAAGATTTGGCTAATTTTGATTTGTGGTGAAGTCCAGGGAAGGTTTTAAAGGTGGAATATAGTTTTCGCTTTCCCTTAGAATCTATTCCTACCAGTCAAACATTCGCTGTTATTCCCTTGTTTAGATATCAATTAAATTTAAAAGTGAAGTTTCATTTATTGCAATACCGGAGGTATCACTTGCGTGTTACCGACCCATTTTTTTACACCAAGGCTTTAAGATGGGAGTATCCCTAAGATAGAATACGTTTATTCCGAAACGCATCCCTAAATGAGCGCTGGAAACCTGTATAATTAGCAACATTAAATCATCACATAGAACTTAAGTCTTATTATCGACATATTCTTGTTCAAACTTCACTTCGTTTATCTTATATCTGGTGACAGGGAGTTGAGACCGGCTCCCTGTCGGCACCGGTTACGCGTCGTAGCCACGGACTCCCCATAGGACCTGTACTCACACATAGGAACACAACTTCACCGCTGTGTGTAGTTATTTGGCTGTGGTCTTCTATAAGGGTCCTTCGTAGGTACATAAATATAATGTTCTTCTCACCGATTTTTAGTCACGGCGGCGGCTAATTTCAACGGAAACTAGCCATCTGTTTTAAGAAACACGAAAAAACTACTTCAAAAAAAGGTGTCCGAATATATTGTCTCCGATTCGTCAGCAAGCTGACTTTACTGTGTCACTTTATTTATACGTAGACCATGTTAAATCTTGCAGCTATACCAAATTGTATTTTAATTATAATATCAATAATAATAATCTATAAGTGGTTGACCATCAACTAGGCTGATCGTACTTACTACAATGTTGATTCCTTGCCGGAGGGCACTGGCTGATGCGGGTACCCGTACAAAGGCTACCTCGCGTTTTCCAAGGTCTATTTTCATATGATTACCATGATTCCAAGCCTCGTAATACAATTTAATAATAAAAAGAATACCCAGTTGTCTGTATGTAATTGTTGTTGTTTATTTTCGTTTTTGGGATAGATTTATTTATTTAGGCTCACAATACACATTACAAGCAATACAGAAATATAACAATCTAACAATATCGACTAGAACTAGCTTGGAACGTAAATTTTATGCGCTCAGCAAACTTAGTATTCATCACTAAGATAAATATTTAACAATTAGTAAATAAATATAACAATGCACTTCATTAACCTTATTACTTACGTTCAAAACTAAAATTGAGATGGAGGATATCTTTTAATGATTTTACAAATGATGTTAATTTTATAAATATGTCTAACTCATTAAGATTAGCTCTTAATTGTCGAATGTTGGAACGGAGTTTACGCGAGACAGCTGGCATCCGAGAGGTTAATTTGCTAAGCAAAATTATATTGTTGTTTTGCTATTAAATTAAAAAATACATTATAATTTAATAAGACTCACCTATATATGTGTATTTTAAATAGCAGAGATAGTCCTAGTTCTATATACCTATAGCTCCTAGTACTATAGTACTAGTCCTCGTTCTAGTACTCTTTCAATATGTTCTGTGTACTAAACAAACAGGTCAGCCTAATATACAATATACAAACTGTTATATCTATGCACAGTATAGATATAACAGTATAGGTATGTGTTCCGGATCATAAGACCCGAACACATACCTATTCTGTTATACATTTCCGGAAAGTGGTCATTATCGACCTAAACGCTGTATACTGTTATATCTATACACATACTTTATAGCCCGGAAAAATCACTAACGTTAGGTTATCCTAATGTCAGTGATTTTTGCCAAACTAAAAAGTATGTGCTATTCTAGACTATAATCTATCTCAATGCCAAATTTCATAAAGATCCGGTCAGCCGTTTTGGCGTGATTGAATAAGAAACTATATCCATGTTTATAACTAGCTGTTGCCGGCGACTCTGCCCACGTCGCTATTTCAGACTATTTAATCTATCTCTATGCCAAATATCATCCAAATCCGTTCAGCCGTTGTTTTTGGGGAGATTAAGTATAAATAACATACTTTCACATTTATAATATTAGTATCTATAGATTCCCAATCCCTTGAACCCTAGTATTGAGTAATAAATGTTTGTATTTTAATATACGTATCGAATTTAACTATGAGTATTCGATTTGATTGGTTCATAGCGATATTGTTCCGTTGGTATTTGGGTCGGGTTACATTTAAGCTTGATGTGCTCTAATTATTGTGAACAAAGGCTGATAGTTACTATCTCGTGCTACTATATACAAGTTAAAATTAACAAAATATTGCTTATAATTACAGTGCAATTTTATTGAACTGAAAACCTTCTATAGGCGCGTTGAGCACTTTTTGGGTGAACAATAATCATGGAACTCGATTCATCGTTACCTAACGCTTTCCATATTCAAAAATATTAATCTAATATCTCGACGATACAATTCACAAGTTACTTATAGTTTTACCTTCTATCGGCAGTCCTTAAAGACTGCCCCGCATGTTAATTTATCTATACTATTTACTATTAAGTATATAATATTATAAAGATAAAAAGATTTGTATTTTTATTTGAAATAAATAAACTCAAAAATTACTGGCCTGATTTGAAATAGTCTTTTAACTTCAACTGGAAAGCTTCATTATCAGCGAGTAACAAGAGCCATATTTTATTTTTAAAACATTACGGGATCCCTATGAAAACCAAATAAATGTCCACACGTGCGACGCTGGGACGTTCCGCTGCTGGTGTAAAACTTAATGAAATGTAAATGATAGAGAAGCCTAAGGCATAAGGCATTAAATACGCCTATGCCATAAAGTATAACAAAAAAATATAAGTTTAAAACAATTCTGCCGCTCTAGAAAAGTGGTATGAACGGTATTCGAATCGAATAGAATAGATTTTTAGAATAGACATTTGCTTTATAGTCGATTTGAGTACCGTTTATTTCATTTGTTTGCCAGAAGGACTACTATCCTAACGATATTCTAATCTATAAATTTCTAAGATGGAATAAAATTACCTAATATATACATATCATTAAATAAAGTCGCTTCCCGCTGTCTGATCTTATGTAGAGCTGAGCTTGGTTTAGAAGATCTACTCGTAAGCGTACGCTTACGAGTAGATCTTCTAAACCAAGCAATGGATTTTAAATAATTCAGGAAAACATCGTGAGCAAAACCCACATGTTTTAGAAAAAGTTCTAAAGACATGTCTAATTCACCAACCCGCATTTAGGCCACCTTGTGTGAATTAAGGCCTAAATTCTGTCTTGATAGAGGAGAGGAGACCCATACCCAGCAGTGGGATTGCTATTATTAACGGGTTTTCATGCGGTTTTTCAATATTATTTACAGGAATTTCTTAAGGAAGGTTTATAGCAAATAATAATAATACACACCGAAGCAAAGCCTAGTCTTAACAAGAGGGAGATTCATATAAAAATGAATCTTCCCTTGGTTACTTCGTTAATTCTTTTTTTGCTGTGTTCGTTATTGTCAGGAGAAGGTTCTTATGTTGCTCGGAAAATTTAAAAATGTAAGAAAATTATCGATAGCTAATCACAAGTTGGTACAAAGTTCGCCGGGACTACTAGTTTATTATAGAAATGTTATTTGCTAGCTACATACATACAAGGATAAATTTCGCTCATACAGTTATAATTACTTTAACACCTCCATAAATTGCTTCGGATATAAAGGCATGTCTGTGAAAGGATAATTAAGATATCTGTACTAACAACAAGGCTATAAAGATGAATGATTGTATTTCGTTGCATTCACGAATAGTACTTCTATAGAGAGCGAGGCCACCGGCATAGATACCATGATTTTGCAACTTGGTACACTAAGAAACTGAAAATAAATGATAAGGCTTGTAACATACATGTATACGGTTTTCTGAATCAGTATTTTGTAATCCTTACTAATATTATAAATGTGAAAGTTTGTTAGAATGGATGGATGGATGTTTGTTACTCTTTCACGTAAAAACTACTGAACGGATCTGGATGAAATTTGGCACAGAGATAGATTAAGGTCTGGAATAACTCATAGGCTACTTTTTACAGCGATAACCTAGTATATTATAACTATAAGCACAGAATAATTAATAGTAGCTACTAGTCACAATAATATTTATTTGTGCCTTACCATACCTTATGAACAATACCACACAAACGATTGGACTGAAATAATTCCGTACAGAAAAAACAATGTGTGTTTTTTTCCGTACATTCGTACCATTCAGATTTAGATAACCGTACGTGTGTGACAGTCCTTAAAGGTACATATAACTCTGGCTACACTTTAGAAAATAAGCCGTTTTTAATATCATAAACTTGAAACAACTAATAATAATAATGTCCATTAAATAGTACAAATTAATATGATCTGTGTTGTACGGTCTCGGTTCATTACTATGCTTATTACGTAGCGTGTTGTATCAATTGCCTCGAGCACAATCCCGCTGTCTTGCCGGCATCACTACCGTCCGTCCGTTGCTTCCTTTGTAAATGCCAACCGATAATGAATGTACTACGTTTAGTACACTGGGTATTTATGCGAGGGTTATTCTGAATCATTGTTATGTGACTTCTTGTTATATTTACTGGGTTACTTTGCGAGATCGAAACACGTACGGATCAATCATTGTGAGACCCATAAATGGGTATTTTGAGTGCAATTGTAAAGTAATTTTTAGACATTGCAGATCACACAAACATGATGTGTGGTGTATAATCTATTGTCAAATAACATTTAAAATTCTAGACTACTAAGAATTACCAATAATTTTCGCGGGAAAACTTCAATAACTTACGACCGCTGATTCAACTCTATAGCAATCTTATATGCTAGGAGCAATCACTAGATATTTTGAATATTAAATACCTACTTTTTCTAGAACTGTGTTCTGATAAATCAAGATTCGCTATAATATAAAACAAACTCGAGTACTGCTAGAAACAATTCTGTTTTTTTCATCCTTTTGATGCGGAGCTCAAAGTAATATTGCCGTACTATAACGTGTTAAATGAGTGTCTTTTGAGCGAGAAAGAAGGAAGGAGCTATACACGCTATATAACTCTGTCCCGTTTAAACACGTCATGGCACGGCCTCTGGCCTTTTTAAAGTGCTCAAAATAAGTAACATTGATTGAGTATCGCCAGTACAAATACCTTCATTATATCCATGAAATAAACATTAAATTATAAATAAAACTATACCTAAGAATTTGTCTATGGCACAGATAATATAATACTAGTTCTATGGGTTATGGTATATAATACATTTCCCGAAATAAATGCGGATGAAAAAAATATTTATTCTTTATCACGGGTATTTTCCCATTAATAAAGGAGAATACCCTTTGGAAGGCTTACGCGGGGACATATGTCCAACACGCAGAGAATTTGAATTTGAAATGGGCTGAGACACTTACTACAGTCATGCCACAGTTGCACTATTGCAGTACAGCCATGATCTGCCTATATTATTATTATAACATAAAGAAAAATATTACAAACTTGATTAAAATTATCACAGTGTATTTAATTATGTTTCTATTTATCTAATGCCGTAAAGGGTCAAGCGCTAATGGGGCTTTAACATTGCTTAGAATGTAGGTGCAATCTATGTAGGTTTATCAAATGATTCAACGCCATCTGCACGCGTTAATTAAATAACTTGATAAGGAGTTCATAAATCATTTGTTTGTTCATAACTTATATCAAATATAGATTACCCCCCACTCTATATATACTACTTACCTACTTATATATATGACTAGCGGCCCGCCCCGACTTCGTCCGGGTTAAACTATTTTTGCGTAACTTTCTTTTTTTTTACATAAGAACCTTCTCCTGACAATAACAAACACAACAAAAAAAAGAATTACCGAAATCGGTCCATCCGTTCACGCGTGATGCCGCCGTGACAAAGGGGAATAGGAATTCATTTTTCTATATAAGATTTACAGTGTTATTTTAAACGATTAATTTAATTATGGCTATATTTACTACTAGCTGTTGCCCGCGACTTCGCCCGTGTGGATGTCGATTATCGCGTTAGAAAGTAGCCTATTCGCTATTCTAGACTATAATCTATCTGCCAACCAAACCAACCAATTTCATCCAGATCCGTTCCGTTTTAACGTGAAAGAGAAACAAACATCCATACATATATGTACATCTATCCATCCTCACAAACTTTCACATTTATAATATTAGTAGGAAATAGCTGGTGGAACATACATATATCGTATCATCTAGAACAGTGTTCCGCAAAGTGTGTAAAGCACTCTGGTGCACTGTGGTCATTAGTTGGTGTCCCTCGGAAAAATAAGTTTATCTCATAAAGGTAGATAGATAGACAAAAGAAAAAAAAAAAAAAGTGCAGTAGGTATAAAGTTTAGGTTTGTTGATTAATAAAATGTTTATTGTTTGTAACAAGATTTTTCATTTAAGTGTTTTCTCTAAAATTTTCTAGATGTACATTAAAGACTGAAAGTTTGCAAAACACTGGTCCAGAGTATCTTTATACATAATATTTAATCTTATACTCGTACATAAAAATCTTGAACTATCATTGTAGTCGACTGGCCGGCTGATGCTTTAAGAAACAGCGATGGCAAACTGACAGTTGTGATTGCTCGGTAACGGCACAATCTATTGACTAAACGTCAAAAAGGCTCGGTTTTTGCTCTTACGGAATACCGATTTTCAATCTGACAGCCAGATTTTGCACGGTTTTTGCTCTTACGGAATACCCCTGCGGATCTTTTATTAATTACTAGCAGTTGCTCGCGGCTCCCCCCCCCGTGTTTGTCGGTCATCGCTGTAAAAAGTAGCCTATGTTTTATTCCAGACCATAATCTATTTCTGTGCCAAATTTCATCCAGATCCGTTCAGAAGTTTTTACGTGAAAGAGTAACAAACATCCATCCATCCATCCATACTTACAAACTTTCGCGTGTATAATATTAGTAGGATGATTAGTTTATTTATTTATTTATTTTATTCATTATAAGCACGGTTATACCAATTACGCAAATAAGAGAAATAGTTAACAAAGAATACAAAAATATAAAAAAAAAAAAATGTAAAATAGACTTAAAAATAATTAACACCCAGTCATATAGTTATTTTTATACAGCCCGTCTGATGGTAAGCAATTACCGTAGCCTAAATATATATGCTAAAAAGTTGATGTCAGTCAATGTACGACAACTGTCTAGTTCGATGTCAAATGTAGAGCCTTGAGAAGAACTTTCAAGAAATACAGGCCACTTTTTTTGAACGCCGGATAGTAACAATCATTTGGCAATTATAACGATGGTAGCATGCACACTGGTGCATTTGAATCACCAAACTTATTTATATAGACTGCACGGTTGGTTCAGTGGCTAAAGTGATTACCTCGCCATTTACCACTGCGCGGCACCGGCGTGTTGTGGGTTTGAAAAGTATGTGATCCATAAATGGTTGTCCCAAGTCTGGGTACTTTGTGTCGGTTAATTATAATTATGTTTGTAAAGTCCCCCGCGACACAGGACTTGTTCCCAAGTGCGAGAGATGTCTTTAAAAAAAATGCACTCCAGGAGTGCCCACAGAAGTGAAAACGCTAGACAAAACAGTTGTTATAAATTTTATCGGTCTGCTATATGTACATGCATATATCGCCTCTTTGCTTTAATAACGTGACAGTCGATAAAGATTTTTCGGATATGTCAAGCTGCGTCTCGTAACGGTGTCGCGAGAGTGTGCAGAGATTTACATAAATATGCGTACCGTGCTAAAAGAAGTTTTCAGTTCAAAAAAGGGTATTTATTTTATGTTTATTGCCTTTCCACTTCACTAATGTTAGGTATTTAGAAACTCTGTTCTAGACAACACATTGCATAATTAATCTTTGTCGCCAGATACTCGGTATGCAAGTCTGTGAAGGTGCGGTCAGCATGTGCTCGGCTGTGGTGTGCCCATCGTTCTATGCCGCACGTCTGCCGCTCCAAGCGAGGACCACCGCTCGAAGGAACGCCTTGTGGACACAACAAGGTAATTTATACATATAATAATGCAGATAAATATTCTGTGCTATGTTTAAAACATATAGTACAGGAGTAAACTGAATGATACAATGTGCGGCGACTAGCAATTTGCGCAAGAGAATTATAGTGCACTCAAGTGTGCGCAAACATAGGTACACTGCGAGAGGTAGAAGAGAACTCAGTGTTTAGGCTTCTACCTACACAAGCTGGCCTAATGAGGATTGGTACACATGCCTTAAGAATTTCTTCCAAAGACATGTGAGTTTTCTAACATTTTTTTCTTCACTGTAGATAATAAATCATTTAATTACCTACTATATTTCATAAAGTCAAATTAACATTCGGATCGAACTCACATCTTCGCGTGTATAAGTGCGAGAAATAATCGCACCTTACATTATTTTGAGTGTGTTTATATAGTTTTCTACCAACAAAAAGGCTTAAAAGTTCTTAATTTAAAAATAGTTTTATAGTGTGCCGTTTAAATAATACATTAAAATCCAAAGTAAAAGTAATATAATGAAAGAAGATGTTAAAATATCCCCTACAGAACTCACGGAGTTTCTAATCTCCTTATAATAAAGCCGCTTTGAAGCTTGGAAAAAAATATCCAAGATAGTAATTTTATTGTTCTTTATTGTTTGTTTCTTTGTTATTTTGTAACATGAAACGAAATAAACAAAGTGTAAGAGAAAAACGAACAAAAATTGGTATTATTAGGTGTATCGATTCCCTTTGAATTGAAATCTTTATGTCCAATAACAGACACGCTTTCAGTTATGAGCTTCGTATACATTCGAAGAGTTAAAAGATTTACATTGGATTATATATACATACTAGCCGTTGCCCGCGACTCCGCCCGCGTGGATGTCGGTATCGCTGTAAAAAGTAGCCTATGTGTTATTCCAGACCATAATCTATCGCTGTGCCAAATTTCATCCAGATCCGTGAAGTAGTTTTTACGTGAAAGAGTAACAAACATCCATCCATCCATACATACTTACAAATTTTCGCGTTTATAATATTAGAAGGATTACTGTATTTAATCTATACTAATATATAAAGGCTACAGAGTTTATTTATTTGATTGCGTGTTTGAAAGCGCTAATCTTTGGAATTGTATTTCAAAAGTTGTTTTTGCATTAGATAGCTCATGAGGAGGCCCAAAGGGAGCATGGTAGTAACAATAAGCGTGACACAAACTGAATGCTATCTCATCGGACTATGCGAATGAAAGAGTAGTGATTAGGGGGCACCTCATTTGTACCTATATAGCGAATTCGTCGAACCCTAGAAATTTGGGCAATCTACAAATCTGTCGAGTTGGGGAAAATGCTGAATTCACGAATCTGTCTAATACCTAAATGATCCATCCAAACATACAAACATTACCCTTTCCATATATTTGTATAGATTTATAATTCCGATGTATATCTTAATGAATTTGGCAGTAGATTTAAACTAAATTTACATCATTAGCATTCATTCTCTATACCTTCGTAGGCTTTTCAACGAAGCAGCACCACTCCATTTGTACAAATCTTGTAAATATTTGATTGTGAGGTTTTGGCTTTCATCTCTCGGCACATGCCACTAGATTAGAGCTTGGATAAATACGTAATAAGATATAATGAACCTTGTTATTATTAGCATAAGGAATATATTTCAATACATAGATTAGACATGTTTAAAGACACGTGGTAGTAATAAAATAGTTTGGCAAACCACATTGTTTATAGCGAATGTGGAATTTTATTGGCGTTTATAAGAACCATACTACATTTTATACTACTTAGGTGGCAAACCTGTTGGTAAGCGGTTGCCGTAGCTTATAGACACCTGCAGTAGCTATAGCATCACTTCAAAAAGTGCAAGCTTTTCGATTGCGTGTGACAACAGGTTTAATTTTAATAAACGCATCTTTGAAGATCTGTACTTACGCACACAATTACTGTGTGTAATTATTTGGCTTTGGTCTTCTGTAAGGGTTCTTCCCCAGTTGTGCTTGCACACTTGTATACTGCTCTTCTTCTCTTAAATTAATTTAGTATAAGTATTTAATTAATATCGGCCTTAAGGAAGGATGACATTAGGAAGATTGCTGGTAGGCTGAATGCGGAAGGCGGAGGACCGGGTGTTGTGACGTAAATTTGGAAGGGTTTTGTCTGAAACAGGCTGATTCATTGATTTAATCTAAACTAAAAATTGCAAAAAATACTCAACTTAAATTTTATTTTAAATAAAACTAAATAAATGTCCAACTATGCGAAGCCGGAACGTGGCGCTATTATTTATAACTTATAATATTCTGATTGCAGTGGTGTGTCGATCGTATTTGTGAGCCCATGCCGGGACACGTAATCAAGACTGAGACGAATGCAAGCACGGAGGCTACGGACAAAATAGACGTGAGTGAAAGAGACAAGCCGGAGTGGAGTGAGTGGGCTCGATGGAGCGAGTGCAGTGCAGAGTGCGGGTATGGACTGCGAACGAGGGTACGACGATGTTGGTATAAGGGGTAAGGATATATTTTATTTATATTTTCTATAGCTGCCAGATCGCTTCACTCGCGTAGATTTTACCAGCTTTTATAAGAATGTTGGTTAGTTAGGTTCAATCCTACTAATATTATAAACGCGAAAGTTTGTAAGGATAGATGGATGGATGTTTGTTACGCTTTAACGTAAAAACTACTGAACGGATCTAGGTGAAATTTGGCACAGAGATAGATTATGGCCTGGAATAACACATAAGCTACCGACATCCACGGGGGCGGAGCCGCGGGCAACAGCTAGTCCATTGATAATTGAAACCACTCAAGAATTGAACCACTTCATGGTGGTAGATTGACTGAAATTTAGTAAACGTAACTTCGGTAAAATTGAAATAATAATGAATAATAATAATAATAATAATTGTTTATTTGCATAAAATGTGGTACAAACATAAGATGGTACAAATAGAAAAAGAGCAGGACACATTTTGCCATTATTAATAGCATGCAAATGTTATCTTAGTGAGTGTAAAATACATATTTTTACACTAATATGGTACATAGTTAAACTTATAACACCCCTCTTTTCGGTCGGGGCTCAAAAAGGAAACAATTTCACTAATAGTTAGCAGGAGTAATAATTTTATACTTAATTAATGTAATTAAAAACTATAATAACAAAAAATAACAGATAAACCTAGTTTAACTAATATTATAATACCTAGACTTACATAAAATTATTAGTAACGACATCACATTTATAATGCATTTCTAAAATGATAGGAATGTGGGTTGAATTTTTTCAGGAATTCTTCTATTGAGTAGAAGCACTCTTCTACTAACCATCTGTGTAAAGCAGAACAAAATTTGTGGTATGGTAGGACAACTATATATTCAGGTAGCGAATTGTATATAAGTGGTGCCATATAAACGCAGCTTCGCCTAAACATCTCAAGCCGAGGTACCGGTATTTTTAAATACATGTGTGTCTGTTTACGTTTATTCGTATTGTCTTTGGTTTCAAATAGATGAAAATTACCCTTTACAAATTTTGATACTTTATAGATATATATGCTAGGGACAGTTAATAGATTATTAGATTTAAAAATCGGTTTCCATGATTCCGTCCATTCCATATTAAATATAGCTCTTAAACATTTCTTTTGTGCTATGAACACTCGCATTATTTCCGATGAGTAGCCCCAAACAACTATACCATACCTAATGATTGAACAAACGTATGCATGATACACCATTAGCGAAGTCTGCTCAGAAGTTACTTCTTTCACTTTTTTTAAAGCAAAGACAAATTTATTTATTTTTTTACAAACACATTCAATGTGTTCTTTCCATGTAAGATGTTCATCAACTATTATGCCTAGAAATTTTGTACTATGAATCTGTTCTACTGGCTCATTATTGTAAACTATATTCAAGTGTTTTGGCTTACTATTATATGATCTAAAATTTATAATTTTGGTTTTATCGACATTTATTTTTAATTCATTTGCATCTAACCATTTAATGATATCTTGTAGTGTTTCATTTATTTTACTTTCATAAGTTGTTTCATTGTCACAGCCTATCATTACTGTGGTGTCATCTGCATAAAGAACACAATCATGATTTTTTAATATGTTTGGGAGATCATTAATATAAATGAGAAACAGCAGGGGTCCTAAAATACTGCCCTGTGGTACGCCAAAGTTATTATATTTTTGTTCAGAATCAAAATTCTCTATACTGTTAGTATTGCTGTTAAATTTAACTATACGTGTGACCTGCTTTCTTCCATTTAAATATGACTGAAACCATTTTAAGGCAATGCCCCTAATCCCGCATTTATCTAATTTATCGATTAAAATAGAATGATTGACAAAATCGAATGCTTTACTTAAATCTAAAAACAGAACACTAGCTGGAAGTTTTGTATTAATATTATTTATGATTGATTTTGTTAAATGAAAGGTTGCTAATAAAGTTGACCTTTCCTTTCTGAAGCCAAATTGTTCTTTTGCTAAAATTTCATTCTTATTTAAAAAACTCAATATTCTTTTATACATAGCCTTTTCAAAAATTTTCGATAGAATTGGTGTTAACGCTATAGTGAAGTGGAAAAGTAACCTCTGCCGCGGAATTAAACTGGGCACTGCGATTTAAGACATAATCATAATTATAACTCATTAGGCTAGCAAATAAGCCTGATGAAAGGTTGTATGCTTAGTGCTGTAACTTATTTACAATTATTTTAGCGTTGTCATCATCGTCAGCATATCCCAGTCTAATGCTGGATATAGGTTTTTTCCAAGTTAATACGATCCTCGGCTTCTCGCATCCAGCTACTCCCAGCCGCTTAGTGAAGATCGTCGCGCCACCTTGAAAAACAAAATAAAGTGTGATATTTGTATAATTTCAGCTCACTATCCGAGACTGCGTGTTCCGGAGCCGGTTCACAGGTGCGCACATGCTGGGCGGGCTCGGCGTGCGCGGGCACTCGTGACGTGCGACACGACCTGTGTCACCGACAACATCATCGGTTCATACCTTATATGTCTCCTAATGGTAAGTACATGCAAGAGCTGAGTAGAGGCTTAGGCTAGACTCCTTTTTGAATATTTATTTATTTAAACTTTATTATACATATAAAATATGATGTATAAAGGCGAACTTAATGCCTGAGGCATTCTCTACCAGTCAACCCAAGGTGATGCAGAGATAAGAAAAGTAGATAAAACTTCTTTGAAATTTATATTCGTTATTTATTTCACCTGACCGCGAGTGACTGCGCGCTTGTTTGAACTACAGTACATACATATTATGCACGCACACAGTGATATCGCGGAACGCACACAGGGTAATCGCGGCGGGGCCGCA
This sequence comes from Trisateles emortualis, assembly GCA_947095525.1. Lineage (NCBI taxonomy): Eukaryota > Metazoa > Arthropoda > Insecta > Lepidoptera > Erebidae > Trisateles > Trisateles emortualis. Next base: position 6,636,275 of record OX352735.1, on the reverse strand, counting down.
TATACGATGCTTGTCAGTACAGAGTTACGGACACATAATAAATAATAGCGTAAGGGGCACTCAATCTATCTACCTATATCTATACCTGTATTTTATGTAATAACTTAAAATATTATTTTACTTTTAGTTAAGTACAATCAGGTAAGGTAACTTATTTTTTATAAATTATAGTATAAACGCCAAGGACAGTTAGCAAAAAATACTATATTTATAGCATTATTAGGTACATTATTATTTACATTTCAACAGATATTTTAAATATGATGTGTATAATATTGTACAAACACTTCTAAGAACAAAGATTAATGAAAATCCTTGTTACTTATTAGCGTGTCTAACGTCCATTAAACCACAACTATTATGCTTATTACCTTTCCGAGAACTAGTAAAGAACATACGACGGGACAAATACCATCATATGGTTTGAAAGCGTGTTAGTACAGAGAGAATTAGGCGTGAACGAGCAAATACAATTTAAAAGTAGGTAAATCTTAGAGCGGTTATACATTATGATTATTTTGCATTGATGCAAACCCGTTTTTTTACTACTTAGGTAACAAATAAGCACACGGTACGCTTGATGGTAAGCAGCTTGTCTGTCCAACCTCTCCAGACAAGTGGCATAACCGGTAGTAGAATAGAATACAAAGCAAATGTAGCAAATAATAGTACGACATAAACGTTACACGATATTATGCCGTACACTTACATCAAAATCAAATCTATTACATTAGCTTTCTATTCTACTTACTTCCTTTTGTGTCACTTTTCTAAGAGGGACAGATTACGTTGCCGATCGCGAGTTTCCGTGGGATAGAAAAACGGTCTTTGAAACGCATTCCCAAATGAGCACTGGAAACCTGCACTCACACATAAAACACAACTTCACTACGGTGTATGTATAGTTATTTGGCTGTATTTTTCTATAAAGATGTCCTTTCCTAGTCGGACGTGTATCTGAACTACTGCATCGATACACATTACAGTGCTTATAATTACTAAACTAAGGAAACATAATGCATCTTTTCTTAGATTTTACAAGTAGGATTTTCACGGGTGAAAATACATTGGCAATACCGCACGTAATCTACTTGTCTCATGAGAGCGATCACGGTGAGCAGGTTCTGTAAACGTTATTACTAAGCTTCGTGACGCGTCACGTATTACTAAGGTGACCTCACGTAATTCCCCTTAATATATCGAAGATGGCCGACAAAACCTGAAACTGACAAGCTTACTTAGAGTTAAACTTTTAAAATATATGAGTTTTTACGAAAAAATTAACTCAATAGAAAAGCGAGCCTGGTCAGTCTTTTTGTAGGTATATTTAGTAAACATGCCGTGGTTTATATTGTTATCAAATAAATATTATAAAAAGGTCTGATAGACCCTTATTTCCTTTGTGGCTTTGGTGGAAAAATGGAAAACGAAATTAAAACCATATTGGATAGGACAAGGTCATTATGCAGGCCAATACTTGTCTTATAAGTAGGTATTCATGTGATTTTTAATATGATATAATCATAACACTATTTCGCTTTGCAACAACTCGATTCATTAATGGTTGAACTATCTCGTTTTAAATCATAGTGCGTCAAAGCAATCGACATTCACGATTTATTTGCACGAATAGATTTGCTTTGCTCGATTCGAAAACATCAATATTTAATACAGATATAGCTAAATCCCCTCACCATATACCTGCTGGCGTGTTCAATTTAAATAACAAGTTTCATAATAAAACTCAAACGCAATATTTTTTATTCAAACGATATCATTACAGAACACCTTTTTATTTTTACGTTCGGAAATGAAGGCACTAAAAGATGTTTCAAAGGATATTTGAGTCGCAACATCTGCTGAATAAGATATTATGACGAATAATATACCTGACGTTTATAACTGTCATAACAATCCGTAAATACTTAGGGTCCATTTACACCTAATGTAAAAACCTCGCTGATACTCGAGCATTTCGAGTTATAAACCTATGCATAAACAATTGTATCCTGTCCCTAAAGTTAGCGATGTTGAAATCGAAATATACAGTAGGCTAGGTATTCATGAGATAAATAGCAATTGAGAATAGATAGACTTATTATCAGGCAAATAAATAGGTACCTAGTCAAATTTTATTCGTTGTGTTACACATTTTGAAAAACTGCCTTCATAGCCAGGTGCACTCGCTATTTGGTTGACGATCAGCGGGTTAAAAAAGGATCTCATATGACAGAAGCTAGGTCATGGCAAAGGATTAAAAAACCATGTGTCAACCAAAGCGTCCTCGAGGTTGCGCGAGCATGCTCCAAGCTGCCCGAATCAGCGCGCGATTTGTTTGTTTATGTTCGTTTTTCCTGTGCACAAAGTGCAAGCACACGCACGTCACGATTTTGTTAAATTCCAATGTGAACAGCGCAACCCCAGAGGGATCAGCGCATAGCCTCGCGCTTTTCATTGATTGGAGCGCCGCGCTGCACGCTTGAATAAATTTGGTATATATATAATCGATCAAGAGTGTACGAGCATCGCCACATGATATTAATTGTTTCACTTTTTACAAACTTAAGCACTTTATAAATTATACACAACTTGTAAGAAATCCCCACTCACTCATTATGCTGACGATGAATGATGAAATAAACAATGATTTATGAGTACTACCTCGTTTCATTCACTTCCGCCTTACTTTCTAGTGCTAATATAATAGTAGGCCGACTACTGCCCATATTAGTTTTCAGCAACAAATCTAGAAAGTAAGACAAACGGCATTACATTCTACACTAATAACGGACACAATAACATTGAAGTTTTTAGTTCTCTGTACATCTCATATTAAGTAACAATTTGCCAACTCCGTGTACGGGCTTGCTCGTACAAAGAGGAAGCCCGAACATGCGTGTGGATTTTACCGTTAGGTGGAAAAGTACTCTAACTAAGGAATACTACTTGACATTAAATACGAGACATTTGACATCAATTACAAGATTTAGAACGAATCTCTACGTACTTATATAATAATTTAAATAATTTACTCTAATCAAAATAATATTAATAATATTCACTCCTTTTGCAGAAACTCAACACTGTGAGATCTGGTGCGTGGACTATGGTGGAGGAGGACCATCCAACTTTGGAGCTTTACCTGATGGAACTCCTTGCAGCTATAGCAGACCTTACGATGTCTGCTTTCAGGTAACTTAATAGTTATATTATTATACTTATAGATTTCGGGTAAAAGAGGTATATACACACGAGCAGCTGGAAAAGGACTTCCACCTTAAGGAGGAAAACAGTCCAATAGCTGCCTAGTGGTGTAGTTTTCCGTGTGTTCATATAGAAATTTTCACTAACAAAACTACATGTAAGTATGTGTATTTGGCTGTGCGCTCCACAACAGACTACTCTAAAGAGTCAATTATCAAGAATCAAGATATATCTATCTGTAAAATCTTAAGTTTCAAACTTTTATTTTTGTGAAATTTAGCAATTTTAATGATTAAATAAGTACCTAATTATTTATAATAGACTAGCTTTTACCCGCGACTTCGTCCGCATAAGTTTTTTTGTTTTCTCCCGGCTGTAAGTCCCCCTGCAACAATGTCCCACTATCGTGTTCCAGTCCTCATCTTCACATCAAAATTTGTTCAAAAGCAACCTAAGCTACATAATGGATAGCTCCGAATGTTTCCTTAGTAAATATAAAAAGTAAATAATGTAAATCGGTTTAAAATACTACTAACTACCTACCTGCCAACCCTCAATGTTAGACAGTGTGACATCCGCAACATCGTCTGCGTAGGAAGTACTAACTTAATGTTAGTAGTATAATAATGTAGGAAGCTAAAAATAAGAGGCCTTATTACTGTAGTACATTTTTGTAAACTATGTTATTTGTTTTTCCCTCTCTGGCCAACACATGGAGATTCTGTGGACTTGAAACACGTGAGCAAGCCACGTATAATTGTCCGTGAGAAAAGCAACTCTTTTCTAAATTAATGCCGGCTACTTTTAATGCCCCTTTATTTATCGTCATAGCGAATGCGATTTTCAGCGGAAACTGTAATCTCTTAAACTGGAATGGCAAATCTGTCGGAATTATGGGTATACGGGGGATTAAAACGTTCTCTCCTTTTGCCATTCCAGTCATAATGATTGCTTTTACAATATTGCGACCGAGGTGTGTTACTTGCAACCGTGTGCCATTACACAGCCTTGGTGCATCTAAATTCCGCATCAAAAGGACAGGAACGCCTACTTTCAGCCTCAGTTTGTGTGAAGGTACTCCCGACAGTTCTAAAGAATTAAGAAATTCTACAGGGTATGATGTTACTTGTTCAGTATCCATTACAGTGTCTACAGAGAGAAACTCAACAATATCACCTTCCACGCGTGACATAATTTGCTCGTTTATCTGTCCCACCATTTCATTCGTCGGCGCTAAAATTGCTCTTTCACATAACCATTCTCTATTCCTCATATTAGTTAGCAGTTCGCTATAGACGAAGTTATTTAGATCATCTGGATTATGCACAACATTGCAGAATTCACGATCCAATGTAATCATGCCATTACCATCCTTTGCCATACGATCTTTTCCAATTTTAAGAAGAGCAGCAGCATATTGTCCAGATTGTACATCATTGTGTAGTTGCACTCTCGTATTTGTAGACAGACTAAACGTTTTTACGTGCACCCATAACGTTGACGCTTTTAAACACGCATTTATTTCATCTGCAGGGGTGGCTTTAGTGATAACCGGCAAAATCTGTCTAAAATCGCCCGCTAAAAGTACCACCATCCCCCCCCATGATATTTGGATTACTCTTGATGTCTTTCAAAGTCCGATCTAGAGCTTCAATTGCTCTTTTATGGGACATAGTACACTCATCTCAAACTAATAATTTACATTGCTGCAACATACATCTACGCTCGCTGTTTTTACTTATATTACAGACTGGCATTTCTTCATGGGCTAAGTTTAATGGCAGTTTAAGCACCGAATGTGCCGTTCGACCACCATTGAGCAGAGTGGCGGCTATTCCGGAAGAGGCAACTGCTACAGCAATTCCTTTATCTTTTCGGATTTGCGCTAAAAGCAAGTTTAATTCTTTTAAACTTGATAATAAGATTTTTCCCGTGCCTCCGGGAGCATCCAACAATTTCTGTAGTGTAGGTAATTAGATTTTATCTGTATGTAATGTAACAGTCAGTTGAATAAAAAATCGTATACAAATCAGATCAATAGTTTTGGCGTAATGTGATTCTAGACAGAGTTTTAATGTTGTAGATAGGTAGCTGTGTATAGGTTCCTGTGGGAATGAGATATTTTCCCGAAGTAAAAAGTAGTCTGAATTTTGGTACCTTCCTACCCTATAAGTTAAGTAGTGTGATGGAATGTCGCTAAGTTCCGATCCAAGTAAAACTGTTAAATAAAGACTGTTGCATTAAAATTTTATCATAAATTCCCTAAATTATGGCGCCTACCGACCCTCTAAGTTAGAAAAATGATCAAATACTAACTTGAAGTCTTAGTAACACTCAGTTAAAAAAAAAAACATCAAAATCATTTCAGTAGCTATGGCGACATGCGCTTCTTGACACGATCACGCTAGATTTCCGCGGGAATGAGATATTTTCCCGCCGTAAAAAGTAGCCTGTGTCCGTGCCTAGGATCCTATCTTTATATTAACCAAGTCTTATAAAAATCCGTTCAGACGTTAAGGCGTGAATGAGGTAAACTTTTAAAACAAACGATTAAAAACCACTAACTTAATTAGTTTTCTGCCTACTGCCTACGCCTTAAGTACGATGACGTGATCATTTTGATCTTATATCCTTTTCTAGGTTACTATCTATCACCTAACTAAATTTCATCAAAATCCGTTCAGCCGTTTAGGCATGATAGAGCAAAACTCCCAGCAAAAACCATAAAAAAACGCTAACTCAATTCAGTTTTCTGCCTACTGCCTACGCTTTAAGTACGATGACGTGATCATTTTGATCTTATATCCGTTTTTAGGTAACCATCTATTACCTTACTAAATTTCATCCTTTTCTAGGTTACTATCTATCACCTAACTAAATTTCATCAAAATCTGTTCAGCCGTTTAGACGTGAAAGAGCAAAAGTCCCAACAAAAACAACTAAAAATCACTAACTCAATTTAGTTATCTGCCTACTGCCTACCCCCTAAGAACGATGGCGTGATTATTTATAGCCTATGACCATTTCTAGGTTATCATCTATCACCATATCAAATTTCATCAAAATCCGTTCAGCCGTTTGGGCGTGAAAGAGTAACAGACAGACAGACAGACAGACAGACAGACAGAGTTACTTTCGCATTTATAATATTAGTATGGATATATAACATTACAAACTTATTCTAAATTAGCTAATTTATTATTTTATTTCTTAATAAAGGTATAAAAATTATGATATTAAACTTAATGAAGGGTCGTCTCACCGAAGGGCCACTGAAATATGTATTAACCAAATTCACCTTCATTTTTTATTTAATTTTTTACTTGCTTAGACATCATACAAGCATAACGCCCGCCTAAGGGTACTTAAGCAGTTACCGTAGCTCATGATGGATGATAGGATGCTTTAAATATCTGGAATATTACTTACATGATGCCGACTTAAAAACTTTTTATACTTAGGTTTTCTGTATGGGTAACCTTAAGAAAAAATACGTTTCTTAAGATGGGTATCGACGTTGCGAGGCTGCTCATCTGGTGCTCGCATTGAGCAGGCAGTCATTTATTCAGTCAGACAACATTCAAATTGGCTCGCGAGGCTGCCTCGCGCGGCAATTCACTCGAGACACAATCGCGATGTCGATACCCACCTTTATAAAACGCATCATTGAATATGCACTGGAGGCATGTCCTCATGGCTATGCTCACCTGAAAGGTAGAGGTCCTTTACTTAAAATATATATATTTAACTAAATTCACTGATCATTTCCTCAGGGTACGTGTGCGAAAGGCCAATGCAACTCATCAGATCCTGTCTGCAATTGGTGTCCAGATGGATACTGCAATAACAACACCCATATATATACCAGACAGCTAAGCAAAGGTAATTTTATTTAAGACTATATTTAATGCAATACTTATACACAATGGTTGATGATGTGGTGTTCCAGTATTTTCTTAGCGGAAAGATATTCTCTGGAAGACATAGGCCTCTGATAAGGATTTTTTCTACCAGCTCTTTGTCTTGGATCTTGTCTACTAGCTGCCCTCAATCTTTACCACCTTGCCAAAGGCCTGTGGTGCGTCTGCCAATCCACTACCATTATCTCTTCAATATTGCTTCAAGGAAACGTTGTACCAGACTTTTTTCAATAATACCACTAATGTCATATCAGATTCCGGTGGTCCACCTGCCTTCAAATAAAAAAATGCCTTCTAATAATGTTCTCCAGATGAACAATTGAGTATTATGTTTATGTGTGCGCAATCAAAGGTGCTCTCTGTACTCCTATAATTCAAAAGGAATTAGATATTTTTGAGGCATAGAAGAGTCTTATTGAGTTTTAGAAAATGGTTACCATTACTATGGACTGGCCGCAGCAAACTCGCTTACCTCTTTCGATCTATCAAATCGCGCGTCTATTACTAAGCTACGACTTTCTTATGCTAAAAAAAATATGTCAAGGAATTTTACTATTTAAAGAGAATTTGGGAGGTATGATAACAAAGAGAAGCCACATAAAAACGAATAAAAGTAATTTAAACTTATAAGAACCCTTTAATATGCATAATTTTTTAAAGTACAAACTATAAAGTAAATGTTTTAAAGTGAAAGTGTAATTCAGTAAGATTTCATTAGAACCAGTAGAGACGAGATAAACTGCTACGTCTCACTGAACTTTAGCTCAATAATGTTTTATGAGTTGCCTCCAGGTCACTGACTGCAGATTTAAGAAATTGCAAATTCTAAATTGACTTTTATTATTAGAACTTGGAAACTCGCATGTCTTAGAGACACTCTAAAGGCTTGTCTGATTCACCGACCCGAATCTCTCTCTCTCTCTCTCTCTCTCTCTCTCTCTCTCTTCATAGAGAAAAGGAGACCCGTGCCCAGAAGTAAGACATTTTATATGAGTAAATATTATTATAATATTATTTTAATCAAAACTATTTGCTTCACTAAAGTACCTTCTAACCCCCGCGGCCTCGTTTCAAACAGAGCAATGAGTCCGTGGCACTTGAAATAGAATTTAATACGGTTTTCTACGTTTAAAAAGCTTATTTATTCGAAATGTTGCATACAAGTTGGTTAAGCCGCTTTTAAGTTATGAGCTTTTGTCAAAATCAGAATCGTTTATAAATAAATATTTGTCACACCGTGACACTTATGCAAGTCGATAGAAAATGTCCAATGAGACGCCAGCTGACTTGCCTGGAAAAGATAAGTGCCTGCTGTCGTATCCACACTAACTAAGGGCTACAGCAGACATGCTAATTTTAGCATCGGCGAGCGGAACGCAGAGAGTCGCCAAATCGCGATTGAGCATTGGAGATTGCAGTCGCAGAATCGCACGATTCCGATATCGCGACCGAACGCAGGGAGTCGCAAGAACGTGATGCAAGCATCGATACAGTCGCAAAATCGCTAATCGCCGATGCTAAAAGTAGCATATCTGCTTGAAGCCTAAGGAATCGATCTAAGTTGAAGTGTATTGAATATGTATACGTGCATTCCCTGGTGATTTTCACTTATCTGGTTGAATTATCAAGAGCTTTGACTAATACGATCAGTTAAAATTACTTTGGCGTAAAAGAGTTTTGTTTATATACGTTACAGTGAGTTTTAATCCAATAATTACTTGCTAGAGCCAAATGACATTAGATAAGCTAACTCCATGCCGCGCGCCGACTTAATTGAATGTGAAAATGCGTAAAACGTTTTTTGAACTTATGTTGTGTATCTAAATTCCTAGTAAGTAGTAACTTACGATCTACTTTTAGTGTTTTTGAATAACACTTGCGCATTTCCACAGCATTCGGTCTTGAGCTGACTTTACAGACTTTACTGACTTTAACTGTGATTCAGAAATCACATTTTAACTTACTTATATTAATTATAAATTATAACTTATTACTATATGCACTTGGCTCGTCTGTCACCATCAGCAATAAACAAAAAAGTTGCTCTAATTTTACTATTTCCTACTTCAGGTTGGACCCGCGTAACAATGATACCACACGATGCCCACCAGCTCTCCGTCCACATCATAACACCAATCCCACTAAACATCGCCATCAGAGAACGAAAGAAGGACAAACAGATTCTTGAACTGACCAAACACTCTAAACGCTTCGACATTGACGATAACAAGTACTTGAAGTATGATCCTAACGTGCCTCAGAACCTTCAGATTGTAGAAGTGGATAACCATGTGATAGATATTAAAGAAGGTGAGGTTAAGTGGGAGGGAGCTGCGGTTGCTGCTGGTACCCTGCTGCGATGGACCAGTACGGATGCAGATGTAGTCATAACATCGGATTCTAGATTACAAACTGATTTAATGATTATGGTAAGTTTATACTGATTTTTTTATTCTATTTAAGTGCCAGATAGGCATACGGCCCACCTGAAGTTTAGCGGTTGCCGTAGTCTATGAACATCTCTCACGTCACGCTTGTCGCCAACCCAGAAAATTATAACACCAAGATTTAACGATGGGGGTACGAAAAAGTATCTTTGAAAACGTAGTCTAATCGAAATCTTGTTTGGCAGGCAGTCGGCGTTGTTGTCAACATGGTAATTTGGGTATAAGATGAAAGCATATTTACTGAGCAAAAAACAATCAACGGTATTTTATAACTTCAATATAATTATGTATTTCTTTTATTGTTTTTGAATTTGCGTTATTATGGTTTTTTCTTTAAAAAAAATTGTGTGGCGTACGTCACACGCATCCTCTATTCGGATAGATATAAAGAAAAATAATAATATATATAATAATCTATTCTTTACTGATGCATTATTAATTATTATTTCACCTGATTTAATAATAATATTTTGAGACAACTCACACACCGCCATCTGATCCCAAACTAGGCAGAGCATGTACTATGGCAAAACAAACATACTTTAATATTTCGAAATACTTACGTATTATAGATAAATTACATCTAGACACAGAATAAACATTTATGCTCATCACACAAAGATTATTTACTTGGCATTTACTTATATCGAACGAATCATTTAATCAGGCAAACGTACAAAACGTAGGTACTAACAGAATCAAATAAATAATTAGATTCAAAACAATAAGAACCCTATGTTGTTGCATAAATAGTCTAAATTTCTGTAAACATATAACAAACCACTCAGCTACAGACCAACTTAATATTAAATAATAACTCCGTTTCAATTTTCATTGTTGAAACTTTCGTATTCCACAAGAAGTTAAATTTGCTTAAATTGTCTCGGCCAAGATTTGTTATTCTGAATAAGTTTAACTAGTGGTGGAACACGTTTTATGAAATATTAACTATTTCAGCTGCAACCTAACGATTAAATTGTTTATTATTTATGATTAATTGACATTAAGCGAGTGCTTTTTAGTTGCTTTAGTTGGAACATTGCACATTTAGACTAAAGCGCTCTCCTAATGTGTTTCCCTAACGCACTGTAATAACGCGCTTACTGAATATACACTGTGTATTTACAATGTATTTCGTAGATAGGTACCTCAGACTAATAGTTAAGTCTGAGATAGGTACATTGTAGCCGTGCTTTAGTCGAGTGCTTTATTTGAAATGATATATTGGAATTCTACGATTTCTACTATAACTAGCGTGTGTTACTAAAAGCTTTTACACTTCTTTCCTAAAGCACTCTCCTAAATCACACTCCTAAAGCACCCTCATAAAGCACTCTCCTAATGTACACAACAATTATAGTCCATTTTGGTATCACAATGAACCTCAATAGACACTTACATAAGTAAGCTTTCGATCCTAACTGTCATAAACATATTTTAGAAGGCAGTACCCTTAAACACGCTTACAATTACATTATGCCTAAACCTGTTGGGTTGAGTTCAGATGGCAATACCTTCTTGTAATACTGACAATTAGTACTGTTTGATTTTACTATAAACCTTAATAGACACTCTCGGAAAAATAGACGGAATAGTATTCAGTATTCCACCTGGAATAGAACACACGCCTCATATTGTGCAAGTTGGTTACTTTACCAGTGGGTTACCACATATACACACATAAAAACACAAATGCAACATCACTGTCTACCAGGAACATGGTCAGAAGATGGCATTCCCACGTTGGATAGCAATGCTTAAGGCCCCTCTTTCAAAAAATGATGAAAAAGAGGTGTAAATGAAACCATTTTTTGTTGGCATTTAGAGAAATGACTGCCAAAAAAAAATACAGTATTAATCTACAAGATGTGTTTCATAATATGGTTTTGTCATAAATTATATAGTAATTCTAAATAGTTTGTAAAAAAATCATCGATTCAGCACCAAATTATTGAGATGTAACCACTTTATGACTTCAATTTTTATCAAATAATACGAAAAAAAAAAACAATATTTGAATAAAACATACACCTATAATTTATTTGGTAATGTTATATTTAGAATAAGTTTAAATTTTAATTAATTAAAAATTAATAAGACGTCCATTCAAAGAGTACATCTGTTTGTATCCCCGCGCTCGCCTAGATAATTAGGTCCTGTTTGCTTCGCCCAAATGCTCAAGGTCGTTGGCGATATCCCATGCCTTAATTCAATTGAGACACACCTATTCTTAAGTGAAGCAAAAATCCCTAACGAAGCGAAAGCACACATATTTCTAAATTAACAAATAAAAAAGCCTAAATATTGACGATCTAAATAGGGTTTGCTACTAACCAAACGATAATAAAAAGAAAAAAAACAAAAATCTCTGAGCGAGAAACAAGTCAGCCCTCTTATTTGATTTACTGTATTTTATCTCAGAAACTATTTCATTTTTCTCCAACAATATTATTCGTCACAATATCCGGGCTGACTACTGACCAAACGAGTTTTTTCCTTCGTCAAAAATATTAACAAATATTTTATTCTGCGCCACGTTGTTGCCCTGTAAACGAAAACGCAATTTCAATCTTCATTATTAATACATTATCCCGATACGCAGGTATATTTAAAAATATATTTTTCGTTCACACACAATGACACGCTGTTATAACGCCGGAAAATAACATTGTTCAGAATGTAACACAAAACCTGTCAACGTCAGCCGTAACGTTTTAAAGAGAGGTTGGTACTATACAAGCAAGCTAGAAATACGGCTAAATAACTACACAGAGTAGTGTAGTTGTGCTCCTGTGTATATAAGTCTCCAGCGCTTATTTAACACTTTGAAGGACAGTGATCGCCTATAGACGACGTGACAATAAAACATCTATTGTGTCTACGTTACTGTCCGCGAAAGTGTTAAACCCACCGCTAATTACAAACTTTAATCAGCCGATAGTTTAGTCGGTTGCTAAATTAATATGAACTATTTAATGTGCGTAACTACTTTCATGGATTTTCATACTGCTAGTCAAAATTTCGGCCGATAGTAAGGCGGTTTCCTATGTGAGCGACGAACGCGACACGTTGCAATGCGACGCGAAGCTAAACCGCATCTCGCCGCAAACGACCACATAGGACGCATTAGCAAGCAAGAACGCAAGCTGTTGTTTTGATCGCGTTCGTCGCTCACGTAGGACACCGGGTAAGTCTGCAGTCCGCGGGGGCCCTTAGGCTCTTCTCTATTCCAAGGTGTTCTAACCCCAAAAGCTTTTGGGTTGCGAACACACTAGTGATGCGCAAGCGTCTGTAAACTACGGTAAACTGTTTACCATCAGGCGTTCAGTAGCCTTGTTTACCACAGAGCAGTGCCTTTTTCCTAATACTACCTTTTTTATACTACAAGGTAGTATTAAAAAAATACACCGCTCTACACAGTTAATTTCCCGTTTAGATAGACTGACGGTATAATATGAAACGGGCTCTTTGGTCACTCTTAGTTGACCTGCAACATAGTTATCTTACGCAGTAGGTACTGGCTTATAATAAAATTTATACGGCCACTAAGTTTAGCATAATAATAACTTCCAACGATGTATATTTCCAGTAACTGGAACTCCTTTTATTTATTTTTTAAAATAAAATGGTAAAGAATTTATGTATGTAATTGGTAGAATATTTTTTGCTGTTCTTTTATATCCTTTGCGGCTGAATAAACTTTGAAAAATGCCAATATATAATGAAATATTTTGAAATTATAGATTTTATATTATGTCCACTTTTACGAGCTGAAATTATTAACATTAGTGACTAAGAAATGTTACTTGTAGTTATTGCTTGTTTTCTAAACTGTATCTAGGTTGCTGTTAAATTTATCTTGTAACTACCAGGATTTTGTTTTATATGTCAATAAAAAAAAATACCTAAAAGAACTTTAGGAGAGGTAGTAAGGTACCTTACGAGCAAGCAAGCCCGACTAGGGTAGTACTTCGACCTTACCGAAGTCCACAGCTAACTTTACGTACTTTAAAAAAAACACTGAAGACCTATAGGTACTTACGCACAGAAAAACAACTACGAGTGTCTACAAGTACATCATCACTGCGTATTTTTATTCGGCTATGGACTTTTGAAATGTGGAGGTCCTATGAACGGTACGATACCTCTCTTAAAGACGTAAACAAGCGGTAGACAAATTCGAACTCTGGAGTAGGATCTCGGATGGCACAGTTGGTAGTGCGCTGGGCCGGAACCCGAGAGGCACAAGTTCGAGTCCTGCTCCGGGCTCGTCTTTTTCCACATTGCTTTAATATTTAACAATTACATATATATCTATACATTACCGACAGCAATTTCAATTTAAAGCAAATATTTCCAGCGTTCAAACTAAAACAAAAGTATGGACAATTTACACTTTGTATACGAGAAACAACACATAATACACAAAAGGGAATAAACTATGAAAAGTGTAACGAAGCGTAATATTGGATGATAAGGGTCGAGGCATCCGCAGCCACTTTAATTATTCAACGGTGCTTTCATCTGTGCCGTAGAGTTAATTGAGAACTCACTCTACTCACTCTACTTTATATATATCATTTTCCTTTATCGTATTTTATTCAGACAGGTTTTTTCGTAGAGCGTAACAATCCTGCTGAACTAGTACGGTTAGTTTAAAAAGCTTTTCTTCAGAAAGAGGGAATAGGTTAAAAGGGAATTATGAAGACGTGGTTTAGCTTTAAAATGAACTTTTTGTCAGCTTCTGGCCAAGTCTTTGTTATCATTTAACGGTTGGTGTTACGTTAAAAGTGACAATTACTTTTACACCTATATACTAAGTATTAATAAATGCAGTCATTGTTACTTTAATAATAGGTGGAAATAATAATGATATTAGTATCTCGCAAACGGCTCTTACTATTTTAGGAAAAGAAAGAAATATATTTATTTAAATTAATTTATATCTAATACCTATGTAAAAATCTCGTGTCACAGTGATTGCTATCGAACTCCTCTGAAACGGACTGACCGATTTGTGTATATTTGGTAGGTAGGATACTTTGGTTACCCAAAGTAACTGATTTAACTTATTTAAAAATCTTTTGATTTATTCACTGTGGTTTTTTATAGGCTATCGCTGCACACCCGCTGGTATCAGATGAGACAGTGACAGTCGAAGTATCAGTGAACTACAGCACACCAGCCAGTCGCACAAGACCCCTGGAATACAGGTAATTATTTTATATATAATTTCTATGACAATTGGAATACCGACAATTTAGTAGGTGAATTGACGCATAAATTCCGAAGAGATCAAACTCACACGTCACGTGTATAAGACGGTTACTCTTCCGGTCGCCTACCACCAATTCCGTGGTCTCTATAACACCGACCTTTTATAATAATTATATAGAAAGGTGTCCCTCAGCACCAACCAACAACTTTTTTAATTACCGCGCCGCGTAAAATAAAAATTCATTTACATTTCATGGTAATGACTTGATTGAAAACTTTCCGAGTATATTTTTATCTTGTTATAAAAAATAAGGATTCATGAAACTCATTACGGAGATCAAATAGATGGTGGAAGGGTATTTGGCATGATTACTTATATTTTTAACTAGGTAGCTATAAAGTAGCACTCAAGAATAATGTAGCTTCCTATTAGTAAAAAAAAACAGATTTATACAAGTAGTTTCAAAGATAACCCTTACATTCAATTTGACAAACTTTACCTCTTTGAAATATTATTTTAGATAAGCTTTTGTACCTGGTTTCTTTTACTGTCAAGATTGCCTACTTACATTAAATTACATCAAAATCGTTTCTGCCATATAGCCGTGAATATGCAACGGGCAATACAAATGCAATACCCATTTACATCATCGTCGTCGTATTGAGTGGCTAGTGGACAACCTGGTGACAAAGATCGCCCATATTAGCCTCTGCTGTAATCTACCTACTGTTAACTGTAGGGATAGACGTTGTGCCCTCCGAAGCACGGAGACGCTGAGGGGCTTACCATGACGTGTTAAACATGAGTCGTTCGAGCGAAGCATAGAGACAGAGCTATACACGCTATAAAGCTGCGTCCCTCTTTCTCACTCGAACTACTCACGATTTAATACTTCATGGTAAACCCCGTAATGTACGAATAATAAGGAGATAAAATAAGGCAAAAATTAAAGATAGAGAAATATTTTTACTTAAATTTAATTTTGTATGGTATATTGGGTTCCGTCCCTTTCTGTTACCAATAATATTGTAACTCATGCCAAATTGTAAATGTTATACTCTGGCAATTAAAAAGAGTGGCCCGAGTTTCTTGCCAATTCTTCTCGAGGCCCTAGTCAGCGAATTGGCCGTAGGAAAAAAGTATGCTGTTTTTATGACGTTCATAAGTATAATGTATTTGATCTAAATGAATAAATGAGTTTGACTTAAGAGATAAACGGTTGTATGGAAAACCGTCATTTCCAATATAAAAAGCACTAAATGTCATATACCCGCTTCTATTTAGAAACAAAGGTATCTCCAGATTTTATAAAAACGTTAACCCTAAGAGACTGAAAATCAAATTAAAAAAATGTTTAGTACTTGATAAACAGAATAAACTTCACGACATAAGTGTAGGAGTTAACATGTTACTAAAAGCATAATAAAAAAGATGATAAGCTTACAAAAATGATATACGTGTAACTAGAGATAACTTGACAAAGGAAAGACGTGAAAGCAACAAAACCTTTCTTCACTCTAACAAGCTCAAATAAAACAAATCTTTCTCCTATCGCTTCGCAACAAGCAAAGTTAATATACCTTATAAACTTCGCAATATTCATGTAGGTATGATAGGCAAAGTTACCGCTCGATCACTTGTAGGTACATATTTTAGAGAAGAGATTAAGAGATACAAGCAAACCCTAGCCGGGTAGGGCGTCCACCTTACAGAGTGCCTAGTGCGAATTATATTTACGTCAATGCCAGTCAACGCGATCGAAACGGTTACCGCGTTTGGCTCTCTGATTGGTTAAGAACTTGGAGTTGGCCAAACGGAGCGCGCGCCGGCGCTGGCCATCTTGAATGCGTCAATCGCGTTGACGTAAAACAAACTCGCACTAGGCACTCAGAAGACCAGTCAAATAACTACACGCACGTCGTGAGTACAGGTCTCCAACCCTGGTGCTAAAACTTTTTGGTCAGCGACACGCATATCATACTCCTGGTATTGCAACCTGTGGCAATTCCTTACAGGCGAGTCGTATGCTTGTTTGCTAGTTAAGTAGTATAAAAAAACCTTATCAGCCAAAATTGCTTAGCTAAAAATCTTTTTGAGTTCAATTGGTCATTTTATTACCCCGTAGATCATGTGCAATCTTAAATCATGCGTTTATTATAAATATTCTTTGAGTGCTCGAGCGTTTACTTTGTCGATAGTACCTACTCGTATTCGTTTTCTCGCTACCGTATGGATGTGAAATGTACTTTTGTGTCGTACAGAGTGCATCCTAGAAATTCTGTTCCAATAAATCTATTCAAAATTGATGTACAACATCATGAAATTCTAGCTAGGATTTTACAATATGAGATTTTTATGTAGCTTCCATTTATTGTTGAATATTGTATGGATGAAGATACCTACTTCATTTTAAATTTAATTGACTCGTGTGGTCAATTTAGATTATGGAATGTGAATTGGATGTAGGTGGTCATGTCGCCACCAACAGAGCGCCGAGTTGTGTGTGATCCATAAATGTTTTTTCCGAGTCTAAGTATACTTTTTGTCCGTGACTTGTACGTTTGTAAACTTCCACGCAACACAGGGTTTTTTGCTTTCTCTACCAGACAAATTACTATACACACTGTGAGTGTGAGTACAGGTCTCCAATGCTCTCTCAGTTCAATTTTTTTTTACTATCCCTAAGGATATTCTCGCAATAAATAATATTAATATTAGCTGATTGGCCTGTTGATCTAGTGACTAGTGACACTGACTGCTGAGCCGAAAGTCGTGGGTTCATATTAATGTATTGTTCATTTGTAAAATTTAAATATGTCTCGTTAAAAAATAGCTGTCCCACTTTTACAAAATGTCAGACATTATTGGGACAAAATACAACATGGATTAAAAATAATTTTATTCAAATCTACTTGTATTACTGATTCTGAACAAACTACTTCCTGGTTTCATGGATAGGGTTGAGATGGATATGGTTGTATAATGCTATTATTGATTAATTTAACTGCAAAATTAAATCAACAGTAAACTCGCATCTCGCAGCATATGTTATTTAACCTTAGACACATTTTCCCCGAAACTTGTGCCATGCAGTTGTGCCGTTCTTCTCTTTAGAAACTTACCTTTTTGTATACCGTTGTTGCACTACCATTTTGCAAGCTCTCATCATGCTCAACGCTTTCCTGAAAATGAAGAAAGAATTTCTCATGAATGTAATGTGTCTGCGAATGTATGGAAGGTGATGTTAACAAAATTCTTGGAGAAGAATGCATAACACGCATCTGTATGTTATGTTTTCCTTTATTTTGTATTTTACTTGATTTTTTATACTACTAAAGTGGTAAGGTGGTTACGTAGCCTGAAATACCTAGAGAATCATTCGCGTGTTTCGCATCAAACTTTTGGACACCAGCTATTTTCTGATATAAGTACAGGTTTTCAGAGCCCATTTAGAGATGCGTTTTTAACTAAACGTTTTACTATCCCAGGGAATTTCTATCATAAAACCCTTTATTATTTTATGTCGGCAACGCATGTCCGCAGCCGGTGCTTTTAATTACCAACTTTTCATGTAAGGACATGGTGCACAGGCACAGGTGCACTCTGAAGTAATTCTCTCTCATAATCTGTAAATGTAAATCTCTCATAATTGCCGTCCCATCGGACTATGAGTGTAAAGGAATTGGGCGTGCACCTGTGATAGCATTCACACTTTTCACTACAATATTTACCGCGCAAATGGCTAATCTGCGTAAAGATTGGCCGCTGTGACTAAAATCGGTCTTTAATACTATAATGTTGAAAGCGTTAAGTAAGTTTGCGTGCTACTTCATATTTATTCATTAATGAAGCGGTTTTCACGAAACTTGGTAATGAAATAACTTGAAAACTGATCGATAAGTTCACGGACATTACAAGCGGGTATCGGCATAATGTTGTATAAAGTCAATTTTAAAAATGGGTTCGTTAAAGTAAAAAAACGCTGGTAAAATAAAAAAATAACTAGAACGACGACGTCTTGTATATTATTATAATAATAATGACAATTGGCAACCTATACATGTCTCACTACTGGACAGGGGTCTTCTCTTCTGTATTAAGATAGCTGAGAGGGTTTGGGCCTCATTTCACACACGTAAATGCGGATTGGTAAACACATGCGTTTTAAAATATTTTATATGACATGACAACTCCTTTCGATGTTTTTCTCATTTTATAAGTAAGTATACATTCCACAAAGTGAAGTTCACATTGGAATATAGATATAAATAAATAAATATACTATATGTGTACGGTTACTGACCCCCTTGACGTCCACCACTTACCCACATATTATTATTTCAAAAAGCAGACGCTTTTAATTTTTTTACAATATTGTATTAGACGCATTTTCAATCAATCGATCAATCAGCCCATCGCGGTCCACTGCTGGGCATAGGCCTCTCCTAACACGCGCCACAGCACACGGTCCTCCGCCTTCCGCAGTCCACCCCAATCACCTTTTTTAGGTCGGTGGCCCCTCTAGCAGGGGGGCTCTACCCTATACTTACCGATTCGCGGTCTCCAGACTAGACACGTTTTGGCTGGGATTAATTAGAATACAACTCAAAAGATGTCATATACTGGACATAAGCCTCTTCCAATAAATTCCATAGCATTATTTAAATATTAAACAAGAAAATTTTACTCCACATACTTTATTATGAGAATAGATTTTCTTTCATAATCCATGAAACATTGTTCATGTTTTAATATAAACACAAACTAGATGGTGTACCGTAAGCCACCTGTGTTCATACGATCCGATTAACTCTTAATAACGGAAGCACCTATACATTTTCATGAAGAATAAATAAGAATGGAATCTTCTTTAGAAAATGGTTCTTGTGTAGAGACATAAACTCGTAATTACGGCTGGCCTGCTAAGCCTGGATTCCATTTCCAACCTGTATAAATTTTAATGTGACAAGCACGATTCATTCTTCTGTGTCTGGAAGTAATTTATCTATAACTATGTATGTATTTACAAATACATATATGTATGACATGTATGTTTACCAGTTGCCTGGCTCTGCTTAGTAACGGTAACTGCTTGCCATCAGGCAGGCCGTATGATTTTCACCATCCTCCTTAGTGATATAAAAACTAATTTCTTTTCTTTCCCAAAATATGTTCAAAATATAATGTAGTTAAACAAAGTACTTACAGAATGTAATCTACACTAATATTATAAAAAGGAGAGATTTGAATTTTTGTACGTAATGAATAAACTCAAAAATTACCCATTTAAAAAAAATCTTTCACCATTAGAAAGCTACATTATCAGCGGTTAACATAGGCTATATTTTATTTAAAAAAAAATACGGGATAAATGTCCACTCAGGCAAAGCCGGATCGAGCCGCTAGTATTATATACTTCGGATATTAACACGACCATGCGATATTTACTTTTAGTTTTAAAAAAACGTTTTCCTTTCCCAGAAATACTCCATCTTACTAATATCCTACCTTCACAACTCGCAAGTGATACCTATTAATAAAGTAATACCTGGTATTTCAAGCGTCCATAGGCTACGAGAACTGCTCATCATTAGGTAGGCCATACGCTTTATTGCCACCTAAGTAGAATAATAATCCATACTTAATATTATAAATGTGAAAGTAACTCTGTCTGTCTGTCTGTCTGTCTGTTACTCTTTCACGCCTAAACGGCTGAACGGATTTTGATGAAATTTGGTATGGTGATAGATGATAACCTAGAAATGGTCATAGGCTATAAATAATCACGCCATCGTTCTTAGGGGGTAGGCAGATAACTAAATTGAGTTAGTGATTTTTAGTCGTTTTTGTTGGGACTTTTGCTCTTTCACGTCTAAACGGCTGAACAGATTTTGATGAAATTTAGTAAGGTAATAGATGGTTACCTAAAAACGGATATAAGATCAAAATGATCACGTCATCGTACTTAGGGGGTAGGAAGTAGGCAGAAAACTGAATTGAGTTAGTGATTTTTTATGCACCGTCAATAAGTGAAGTCGCAGCCTTGGTTACAGGCGAACAGTTTGCTTCCCGTGATATAGTTTTACAGGCCCGAGATGACACATTAACCAGGGTGCCTGATACTCATAAATTTTATGATGCGTTGCAATATCCGATCATATTTAGTAAGGGACAAGAGGGGTACCACTTTCAAGTTCCTCAAATTAATCCTGTAACAGGTCTTCCCTTGCATAACAAAAAGGTTTCATGCATGGATTTTTATGCCTACAACATGATGATACGAGAAAACAACTTTAACATTGTACAAAGATGCAAGCAACTGGCCAATCAGTTTTACGTTGACATGTACGTTAAAGTTGAAAGCGAGAGGTTACGGTAAATATCATTAAGTCAAACTAAACTAAGAGCAGAGAATTACATCCATCTTCAAGACGCTGTGGCAAATGACGCTAATTTAAATCCAAATAACTTAGGTCGTATGGTCATTTTACCGTCTTCATTAGTAAATAGCCCGCGGTACTTACACGAATATACTCAGGACGCGTTTGTTTATGTGCGTACACATGGTCGCCCTGACTTATTCGTCACCTTTACTTGCAACCCAGCCTGGCCAGAAATAGTCAATCAGTTGATGCCGGGGCAAAGCGCCATATATTATTGTGGTTAAAAGATAAGTTACTACCCGATCAAATAGATAACATAATCAGCGCTGAAATACCGGATCCTAACATTGACAAGACTCTCTATGACATTATTGTAAAAAATATGATTCACGGTCCATACGGACCCGAAAATCCACAGTGCCCCTGCTTGAAAGACGGAAAATGCACAAAAAAAATTCCTCGCAAGTTAGTGAAAGAGACCGTTCACAACGACCACGGATACCCGCAGTATCGTAGAAGAGCGCCAGCAGACGGAGGTCGAACAGCAACCGTGAAGCTCCGAAATGGTAGCTACGTTACGGTTGATAATAGTTAGGTAGTCCCCTATTCACCAATTTTATCAAAAATGTTTAACGCCCACATAAATGTTGAGGCATGCAGTTCAGTACGCGCCATCAAATATATTTGCAAATATATAAACAAGGGTAGTGATCAAGCTATTTTCAATTTTAGAAATACTGATCTTGCGAATCCCGTAGATGAGGTACAAACTTATCAGTCTGGTCGGTATGTCAGCAGCAACGAAGCCGTGTGGCGTCTGTTAGGATTTCCGTTGCACGAAAGGCATCCCACAGTGACACATCTCAGCGTGCATTTAGAAAATGGTGAACGCGTTTATTTTAATGAACACAATTTCCACGAACGAATAACTACTCCGCCAAAAACCACGCTCACTGTTTTTTTGATCTTTGTATCAGAGATAAGTTTGCAAAAACTCTTCTTTATGTCGAGGTGCCGAGTTATTATACTTGGGATGCAAGTAGGAAAACTTGAAAACGCTGCATTCAAGGTACTTCTGTTCAGGATTGGCCTGGCGTCAAATCTGGAGATGCTTTAGGACGAGTTTATACAGTTCATGTTAGTAACATGGAATGTTTTTGTCTACGTATGCTTTTACACCATGTGCGCGGACCTACCTCTTTCAATGATCTAAAAAAATACAACACACAAGATTATCCTACATTTCGAGAGGCATGTGAGGCAAGAGGATTACTGGAGAATGACAACCATTGGGATGTGACACTGGAAGAAGCTGCTCAATGTAGATCAGCAGGCAAGATGCGAGAGCTATTTGCTGTATTAGTAGCGACATGTGGTCTTTCAAATCCTCAACAATTGTGGGATAAATACAAAAATGATATGACCGACGATATATTGCATAGATTACAAGAGCAAAATCCCAATGTCACGTACAGTGATTTAATTTACAATGAGGGTCTGACAAAAATTGAAGACCAGGTTAAAACAATTTCTGGAGAGGATTTATCAGATTATGGAATGATCAGACCACAGAGAACCGAGGAAATTAGTAGCGATTTAATACGGGAACTAGATTACGATACTGCTTCCTTACAACAACAATTGACAGAGTCTGTTCCACGTTTAATCCCAGAACAAAGGTTAGTATTTGACAATGTTTTCAAAAAAATCGAAGATGGCGAAGGTGGTTTGTTATTTTTGGATGCTCCCGGAGGCACGGGAAAAACCTTTCTTTTAAACTTGCTTTTAGCGCAAATCCGAAAAGATAAAGGAACTGCTGTAGCAGTTGCCTCTTCCGGAATAGCCGCCACTCTGCTCAATGGTGGTCGAACGGCACATTCGGTGCTTAAACTGCCATTAAACTTAGCCCATGAAGAAATGCCAGTCTGTAATATAAGTAAAAACAGCGAGCGTGGACGTATGTTGCAGCAATGTAAATTATTAGTTTGGGATGAGTGTACTGTGTCCCATAAAAGAGCAATTGAAGCTCTAGATCGGACTTTGAAAGACATCAAGAGTAATCCAAATATCATGGGGGGGATGGTGGTACTTTTAGCGGGCGATTTTAGACAGACTTTGCCGGTTATCACTAAAGGCACCCCTGCAGATGAAATAAATGCGTGTTTAAAAGCGTCAACGTTATGGGTGCACGTAAAAACGTTTAGTCTGTCTAAAAGTATGAGAGTGCAACTACACAATGATGTACAATCGGGACAATATGCTGCTGCTCTTCTTAAAATTGAAGAAGATCGTATGGCAAAGGATGGTAATGGCATGATTACATTGGATCGTGAATTCTGCAATGTTGTGCATAATCCAGATGATCTAAATAACTTCGTCTATAACGAACTGCTAACTAATATGAGGAATAGAGAATGGTTATGTGAAAGAGCAATTTTAGCGCCAACGAATGAAATGGTGGGACAGATAAACGAGCAAATTATGTCACGCGTGGAAGGTGATATTGTTGAGTTTCTCTCTGTAGACACTGTAATGGATACTGAACAAGTAACATCATACCCTGTAGAATTTCTTAATTCTTTAGAACTGTCGGGAGTACCTTCACACAAACTGAGGCTGAAAGTAGGCGTTCCTGTCCTTTTGATGCGGAATTTAGATGCACCAAGACTGTGTAATGGCACACGGTTGCAAGTAACACACCTCGGTCGCAATATTGTAAAAGCAATCATTATGACTGGAATGGCAAAAGGAGAGAACGTTTTAATCCCCCGTATACCCATAATTCCGACAGATTTGCCATTCCAGTTTAAGAGATTACAGTTTCCGCTGAAAATCGCATTCGCTATGACGATAAATAAAGCTCAGGGGCAAACATTAAAAGTAGCCGGCATTCATTTAGAAAAGAGTTGTTTTTCTCACGGACAATTATACGTGGCTTGCTCACGTGTTTCAAGTCCACAGAATCTCCATGTGTTGGCCAAAGAGGAAAACAAAGAACATAGTTTACAAAAATGTACTACAGTAATAAGGCCTCTTATTTTTAGCTTCCTACATTATTATACTACTTACATTAAGTTAGAACTTCCTACGCAGACGATGTTGCGGATGTCACACTGTCTAACATTGGGGGTTGGCAGTTAGGTAGTTAGTAGTATTTTAAACCGATTTACATTATTTACTTTTTATATTTACTAAGGAAACATTCTGAGCTATCCATTATGGAGCTTAGGTTGCTTTTGAACAAATTTTGATGTGAAGTTGAGGACTGGAACACGATAGTGGGACATTGTTGCAGGGGGACTTACAGCCGGGAGAAAACAAAAAAACTTATGCGGACGAAGTCGCGGGTAAAAGCTAGTATCTATATAATACAAAAAGTAATAGTAGTATCATCACTCCATAGACATTGTCTGCCAAAACAAATATTTTAATTGTAACAAGTTTCTCTAGCGCCTGAAGTTCTATTTCGAGGTTCCTTTATCGCAGACAACAATTACTTAACTGCTCTCTTTACTTTTGTCACATTTAAGCCCCGAGCTTGAGATTTGATAACGATAGCTGAGTATAGAAGCGAAACAAAATCAACTTGAATTAATATTCATTCTATTTAGTTTTTCTGTCTTTGCTTACTTCTAGAGGAATCAAAAGACATGGATATGCATAGATGAAGTCAGGGCGATCTAAAGCTGTACCATGAGGTCTTTATAAGGATTCATTTTCGATCTCAATTTTTTTTGTAATGTCAACTTTATTAGCTAAGTATTGATCAAAAATGAATCGCTTTATAGACGTCATACTACGTCCCCTGAGCCTATGGAATATTATAAGAGTTGCTATTATTATTAGTAAGTAAGTCATCAGACATCACGATTATTATTTGACCATATGCAATATCCCATGGCAACTATACAAACATCGATCGGGAAACCTCACCTGAGCTTTTATATAATTAATACATATTAAAATAGCGTTTACAAAGATGGATGGGTCCCAAACAAGTTCGATCAAACACTTTCACCCTTTAAAGGTCACAGTGACTTTATGTTAGCGAATAATAATAATAATAATAATTTTATTAAAACAGAGTAACACACAAGTAATAAAATATTGATACATATTATGTGGGTAAGTACATAATAGAAATTTGGGTTACATTAGGTTGTGGGTACAGTTATTTTAGCAGCTGGTGCTTAAAAAAGGAAAACCTGTGCTATAAGCACCAGCAACCTTCCAATATTGCTTGTTACAAAACTTGTATACCTAGGCTAAGCAAGATCATTTTAATAATAATTATGTCTACTTTGAATTAAACTCGGAATTTGTATTTGTGTGAATGCGTGCGTGCGTGCGTGCGTGTGCACGCGTGTGTGTGTGTGTGTGTGTGTGTGTGTGTGTGTGTGTGTGTGTGTGTAACGAAAATAATTGCTGTCATAGTTGAGGATGAATAAATGCTTCAGTTTCATCATAACTGAGTTTTTGCAAAAACTTTGTCACTAATTTCTTGCATGCATATTTACTCTTTGTCTGAAGAGCTAATGGGTTCAATAATTTATTGTACAGAAAGCGTCCGAGGAAGTAGTAAAACTTCTGTCCAAAAGATGTTTTGCACGTGGTAGTTTGGGGAATCCTATTTATACGTTTGGTACGTATTTGAGATAGGAATGTTAAAGACGAGGTTTTGTCTACACTTGAGGTGTGTTGTCTTAGGATTGTTTGAAGAATAAACATCTGCCTCACCGTTAGAACTTCACAATACTGGTACAGGTCTTTTGTTGGAAAGCGGTAGGGTTTAAATGTGGCAACTTTTAACACTGCCCTCTGTGCACGCTCGAGTTGTATTACATGGGTTTTAGATGCTCCACCCCATGTTGAGATACAATACCCCAGTAAAGACTGACACAGAGCGTAATATACCATTTTCATGGTGTTAGGGTCAGTAACATGTCTCAAGTGTTTGAATACGTAGGTATATAAGTTTACGTATTCTTCCAGACAACTTCTTGATGTGGATTAAATTATGTATGTACCTATCGGAACACAATGTTATCCGCTGGCTACCAGCTCGGCAGGCCCGGCCGCTACTGTATAAGGGATGGTTTACGTTAAACCGGGCCGGGATGGGGCCGTTGCCCGGCCGTGTCCCGGCCGGGGCCCGGTCGAACATCTATAGTATCATTTTTAACCCACTTCAAAAACGAGGAGGTTATCAATTCGTGTGTACTTTTTTATGTTTGTTACCGCAGAACTCCGTCATGTATGGACCAATTTAAAAAAAAAAATTGTCTGAGACGACGTACATACTTCCAGTTTGGTCCCATTTTCATCAAAAAATGTTCTGATCCATGAGGAATTAAGGGGACTCTTCAATATTATAGGCACACATATAGCAATTTCAATATTTTGAACAACAAATCAAACATATGCATTCAGAAAGTATAATACTTCACCATATTATACTTTCTGAATGCAAATGTTTGATTTGTTGTTAAAAATATTGAAATTGCTATATGTGTGCCTATAATTTAATAAAATAATAAAACTGATGAAAAAGACCACAGATGGCCATCTGAACTTCTCAATAATAAGTATTTCACGGATGGCGATTAGATAAGTTTCGATTATGGTTGCTAAGCAACTATTGCTAAGCAAAAGTAATGTAGTAAATGAAAATGGGACAATTGAACTCAACTGATAATAAAGCCGGTAGCTAGGCAACGGAACTTCATAATTAAACAATGTATTCTAGCCGTGTTTAGGCTTATTGGTCATAAGATGCACTATAGCTATAAATTATCAGATTTAAAAGAACCATCTTTAAGGGAGGAAAAGTGAGATAAGAGTTTGCATGAATGTTCATCCTGTTTAAATACCTAAGTTAGAATAGGGTTTTTTGATAATTGTGCAACTTGCCGTACCAAAGTCATTTTTTTGTTAAAATTATGTATTAAGTAATTCATGCTTGTCCGTGCCCGGTGTAACGTAAATCATCCTTAATCAAAGTAGGTTACACGTACCACACGAATTCTAAGAAAAACAATGAAGGCACTGAAAAGACTTCATAGGGTTTTCCAAGCACAATTCACCGAAAAACGAGTGTTTGTTAATTGAATGCTTATCGAATTAAATAATAGTAACTCATTTACGTCTTACTGCTGGAACGGGTCTCCTATGCTCTATCAAGAAATACATTTAGACCTTAATCCACGCACGGCTTGACCCCGCGCTGGTTGGTGGATCAGACTTTACGAATTTCTCCTAATACAAATGGGTATCCTCCTATAACGTCATGGTAAATCAATTGGATTAGCACCCAAAAAATAATCCATGCTTATACAGAGCACTTTTTGTAGTAAAAAGCCAAAACAATAAACTTCAAAAATAAATTAAAGAATAAATTATTTATATTAATATTCATAATTTAAGATATCTCAGTAACGACTGAATAGTTCTCACAAACATATAACTTCAGTATCAAGGAGCTACGATTATTCGAGACACTGAGCAGAAGCATTCAACTGTGTAGTAACAGACTAACAAATATTGGCTGTGGTCACCAATCCGTGTACTCGCACCAACCGATATCTCTCAAGCTATTTGCCGAACTACAGTCTACAGTGGACCTCAATGTAGATATACGCGGACTGATTCCAAGTTTTTGACTTACTCAGTCTTGCATAAAATTATACGAGGACCTCTATCTCTAAATGCATGCTGCTGCATTTCTCGGGATTTTCACATAATGGTATTTCATCTGAGCGTTTCCGTGCTTCGAAGGGTACGTTAAAAGTCGGTCCCAATTGTTAACAGTTGTTAGATCATGACAGAGGCCTAAAAATGGGTGATCTTAATAATTCTGTCACCATGTTGGCTACTAACCAAACGATAAGAAGAAGGGATTTTGCCAAATGCATTCTTAAGAGAGGCAAGGCATATAAGTAAAGCATGCTGAAAAACACACTGCTCGCCTTAAGGTAAGCAGTTACCGTAGCCTATGAATGCTTTCAATACCAAGGGCATTACTCTCGCGTTGTAGACCTTTCATCTAGTAACGCCAAAGTTTTGTATTGTGCGAATCCCTGGGAAAGGGAAAACATTCTTAAAATCCCTTTAATGAGCACTGAAAACTATGTGTATTTATTTAGCTGCGTTCTTCTGTGAGGTCCTTTCCTCGTGGCCGTGCTTGCTTGATTATATGGTGACCTCTCTCTTCTAAGCCCTTCACTACGTAAAAAAAATAAGTACAGACTTAATAATATATTGTTTGACGCAGATGGTCAACAGAGCGCGGTCCGTGCTCTGCGTCGTGCGGTGGTGGAATACGCATTGTGCGCCCACGCTGTCTGCGCGGGCACAAATGCGCACCTATAATGTATGAAGCTTGCAATACGCACAGGTAACTAATATCTTTTATATTATTGGAATTAATGTAAACTTCGACGACTAATGATATTTTAGTAAGAAAGAGTTAGACATCGCGGTAGCGCGCTTGAATTGTAACCGGCAAAAGCGGTTCATAGCAATCTCTTTTTCTATTAATACTTTCCGTGTAATCTATTGTATTCATACTTCAAACCTATAAGCACGAAAAAAAAACATGCCCCTCTAGAAAAGGGGCATAAACGGTAGTCGAATCGAAAAGTCAAAAAAGTAAATGTATGGAATTTGACGTAAGTTTACGACATTATATCGTAAATTAACGTCAAATCCCATACATTTGCTTTTTTGACTTTTCGTTTCTACTACAGTTTGTGCCACTTGTCTAGAGGGGCTGGCAACAAAACGAAACGCTGCGCCCCGCTCAGTAAGATACCTTATTTTTTTAAATATCACTGGCGACAACGATTATTTTGTAATGATGAAACAGGTACTTTTTATTTTCAAGAAATAATTCCAAATAGAGGTAATAATTTATTATTGACACTATTACGTCCCACGGATGGTAGTTACTAACACCTTTAACGAAAACGGAAGATACTACGACCAGGCACGATCACCTAGTTATCAGTCACGAATCCCGAACTCACGACGGACGTAAAGGACATGAGACGAAAGACGATGGGGACTCGATAAGTTTGTTTAGAAATTGGCCATCTATCTACATGTTAGCCATAGTAAACTTGTAAGTTATTTCTTAGCTACAAACCCCTCACTTGATTTTTTTTTGACTGCCTCGGTGGTCCAGTGGCCGCAGTATGCGCTTGCTGTGCACGAGGTTGCGGGTTCGATTCCCACACAGGACAAAACTTTGTGTGACCCACAAAGAATTGTTCTGAGTCTGGGTGTAATTTGTATCCGTTAATTGTATGTTTGTAAAGTCCCCCGTGACATAAAGCTTGTTCTCTAGTGCGGGAGTTGTCTTTATATTACAATTAAAAAAAAACTTTTGATATACCATGCAAACGAAACCGCAGATGAAAGCTTGTATAATTTGCATTTTTAAATCTACCTGTAAGGCTACACTTTGTAAGGTGAAAGCATTAATTACGTTTCCAATTATCGATCTTATGCGAGCGCTAGGTAGCTGGAAATTGAAGCCACACTACGACTAAGGGACGTCCACACTTGTGTTAAGCTTACATCCCTTAAAGTGATCAGAACTCTATACTAATACTTTAAATACTAAAGTTTGGATGTTTGATACTTAATCACAGATGAAATCAATGAGATCTAAATTAAATTTGGCACAGAGATATAACTGGAGCTATTTTCCAGAAAAACGCACTATTTTGTAAGCCGCAAGAGGGAATTACTATGCAATAAATTCAGTTTTGTATGAAAGGGATCCTAAGACTGTGTACAAACAAGCGTACTGCCTGGTAAGCAGTTACCATTACCAGTGCCGGCTTTGCCTAAGATGCAGGCTTGTGCAGCGTCCAGCACCGATGACGGTATTGATTGGACCCGGGCGCTACATACACGAGCCGGCCCTAGGCATCACTCGCATATTCTGGTTCTTGTACGTCTCCGTTTTTCCTCACTCTCAAGTTAGCTGCAACGGCAAATCATGCGTAGAACCATCAGCTTTACCTGCTTTTGATGCCCAAGGGTGAAAACACTGCAAATTTCAAAACTTCTAAAGATCTATTGTGAAGTTTGAATGCACGGTTGATTCAGTGGCTTAAGTAGTTATCTCGCCATTTCCCACAGGAGTGCGGCGTGTTGTGGGTTCGATCCACACACGGGACAAAAATTTGTGTGATATGTAAATGTCTGGGTGTACTTTGTGTTCGGTAATTGTATGTTTGTAAAGCTCCCCGCGACATAAAAGAAAAGGAAAGTTTTAGACAGAAAAACCCAATATATTGGCCCGACCTTGAACTCGGATTAGCCGTAGTTCTCAACGACTACTTGATAAACAAGGCAGTTGTTTATTTCTATTATAGTATGAACGAGACCTAAAGAACATGCATTGAGTGAATGATTAATTTACTAATTTCCTCAAAGTTTGTGTCGATGTGGGACGCGGACACGAACACATCAAACATTTACAAAGTGTGGTACCACAGCGGGTACTTAATTATTCCATCGCTACCGATAACTTGATCGATTCCTAAAGTTCAGGTTACGTTAGGTGTTCTAATCTATAGTACTAACTACCTTGTTCAAAATTCAACATAATAATAATTTGCATGGGCAATACACCGTCTGTCTAATTTTTAATCTATAAAACAATAGCAGACGAAGTTTCATCCCATTTTCGTTAACTAGTTTATTGTACACTTATTAGTCTTTTCTGCTTCACTGTTAACAAATCGTTCAGATTGTCATCAGTAGCAATGTAGGTTTCACAAATTGAAATTAAAATTGGTACTGCCGATGTCGATCCAAATCGAACTCACATCTTACCTATGCGATACTTCCCACTTGACTACCGCTATTATACATATTTTGTGGTAAGATATTTATACATCGCATAGTTATTAGCTCTTTATTCACTTTCATCATTTTGAATTTGTGATTTAAATTAGCCGGACGGCGCGGCGCGCGGCGGTCGAAGATCTTATCTGTTTTTCGACCTTACAAAAGTTTCAAAGTATCATCTGACATTGATATCGACCGAATACATTTACGATGATATCTAATACTTTTCTCCGTTCTTTATTATAAAGAAAAATATTTTTTCTTGTACACAACAGAGAATTCTAATTCTTTGCGTTCGTATATTGCAATTTATAAGTATTTTGAACAAATAAACGTCCACTCGTGCAAAACCGGAATGGATTGCCAGATAACATAAAAAGACAGAATAGAGTTATTTTTTTCCAAACGTAACCTTGTAGCGCCGTGACAAATCAAAAAACTTTTCATAACAAATAACGAGCTATCCTCGATACACGAATCCAACTTAAGTGCAAGGTGGATTCGTGACTGCTTTTTTGTACGATTCTAGTATATCTAATAGGAGCATTTTACTTTATATCAAGTTTGATAATTGGCGGGTTCTGTAGGTACAAGACAAAATCGGAGCCAACGTGTTACTCGTCTGTGAATCTTTTATGCTCTTCACAAAGAAGAAAATTTCTCTTTTGTAAAAGTGTAAAAGTTTTCTTTGAAAATGAACAATAAAAAAATGAATATCGAAATTTTTTGCAATAAATTTTGATTCACATTTTCTGATGGAAAATATTGGTTTTATAGGTTACTAGCTTTTTACCGCGGCTCCACCTGCCTAGATGTCGGTTATCGTAAAAAAGGTACCTTGTGCTCTTCCCTAGGATACCATCTATCTCCCTGCTAAATTTTATGGGTTCAGCCGCTTAGTCGTAACGGACAGTCAAATAGACACACAGAGTTACTTTCGCAATCCATTCAAATTCACCGAAGTTTAACAGTTTGTTACCATTTAGGCATTGAATTTTCAAAAACCCCTTGTGTGTATTTGTCTCATCTACTCTTATGAAATTCCAATTTTGCGTCCCCAGCGGTTTAAGCTCTGCGTTGTTGAATGTCAGTTATTATATGTATAGATTTTTGTGTATAATCGTGATTAACATTTTCTTGTTTAGCTGCGAGTTCACGTGGGCCACCGGCGAGTGGGAGGAGTGCAGTGCAACGTGCGGCGACGCGGGTATGCAAGACAGGCAGCTCTACTGCGTGCCGCTTAACACCAGGTAATTAACACATGATTGAGCATTATATTGTAAAGCTTCTACCATAGTATACATAAATAAAAAAGATTTTTTAGGAGAGGTAGGACACCATACTAGCGAGCTAGCCCGTCTGGAGAAGGGCCTCGGCCTCTTATAGAAGACCACAGCCAAAAAACTACACACAGCGGTGTAGTTATGTACCTGTGTGTGAGTACAGGTCTCCTGCGCTCATTTAGGGATGCGTTTTGAAAGAAACGTATTCCTATCCCAGTGCAAAAATACGGGTCGGTAACACGGAACTGATACCTCTGGTATTGCAAGCGTCCATAGGCTACGGTAACTGCTTAACATCAGGCGGGTCGTATGCTTGTTTGGCATCCAAGTAGTATAACAAAAACCTAGAGATAGTACGTATAACTGCTATGCTAAAGTAAAGGTTACATTACGGAGCGAGCCTATTAAGCACCATATAAGCGAACGAGCCCGATTGGGGAATCATATTCACTTATTAGTAACACCACACACACACATACACACACAGTGGTTTAGTTGTATTCCCGTGCGTGAGTATTGGTCTGCTCATTTAAGAGAAATTGTTTCTAAAATCCCGTTTTCCTTATGCCAGGGTTACCTATTATATAAATCGTGTTACAAAATGAAGACACGAGTAAGTAATGCTCTTAAGCAAGCGTCCATAGGCTGCCAGCTGCTTACTATCAGGCGGGCCGTATGCTTGTTTGATACAAATACAAGACACTATTAGAGACTGATTGATGTTAAGCGTTTCAGATTACTGAATTCCCCGACAGAAAACTTCAATACTCTACCAAGGATTGAACCCGGGACTGAGGCTGAAACTAAGCAATTAGAACAATCACAATCTTGTTCATTATATCAGATAAAATTCATATAAGTAATCTTTGTTACAGCACATCATCACGACGAGACTTAATAAAGAACAGTGTGTCTCCAGCATTATGTTCGTCACCAAAACCGGACAAAAGCCAGCCTTGTAATAGAATACAATGTCCAGTATACTGGCGTGAGATGCCATGGACACAGGTGAGAATACTCTATACAGTAAAATCAGCCAAGTGCGTGTCGGGCCACACGCTTGGTATGGTACCGTAGTTGCCAATCACAATTTGTGGACTATTACTCGTAAACTTGTAAAGCCTACTTAGCTTTTAAGAGAGGTAGGGCACCATACTACCAAGCAAGCCCGACTTGGGAAGGACCTCCACCTTACAGAAGACCATAGCCAAATAACTACACAGTTGTGTTCCTGTGTGTGAGTACAGGTCTCCAGCGCTCATTTAGGGATGCGTTTTGAAAGAAACGTAATCCTATCCCAGGGATAGTCGCATCATAAAGCCCTGGTGTAAAAAAATGGGTTGGCAAAACGCAAGTGATACTTCTGGTATTGCAAGCGTCCATAGGCTACGGTTACTGCTTAACATCAGGCGGGCCGTATGCTTGTTTGCCAACTAAGTAGTATAAAAAAAACCTATTCCCGCTATTCCATTATGCCGACGTAGCTTTTAAACCACCAA
Organism: Trisateles emortualis; assembly: GCA_947095525.1. Classification (NCBI taxonomy): domain Eukaryota; kingdom Metazoa; phylum Arthropoda; class Insecta; order Lepidoptera; family Erebidae; genus Trisateles; species Trisateles emortualis. Next base: position 6,602,460 of record OX352735.1, on the reverse strand, counting down.
ACATATATGTATTTTATGTAAGTTAGCACAATGACATAAGTTCAATATGACAGAGACAATGATATTAATTGCATAATTGCTTCGACGAGCTCGGTCTTGCATTCCATATGAAAAACAAAAGACGCTCGGGCATATGCCCGATTGTTCTACTCGTAGTTTGAGCAAATTTTCGCGGTTATTGCTCATTTATTGGAACAAATATTATATATTATTATCAATGTTATATACCTACTACTACTACAGTCTAAGTTTATACGATGCTATGCTACTATAGTGTTTTTTCTCATATCCAATAACGACCATTTAGCTGCACCACTTTACTAAATATTTTACAAACAAATCCCTTAATTCATACCCGCAATATTTTTAAAAGACGATAAAGGATGTTGACTATGAACCCTAATAATATTACACATAACTTTCACGCTTCAAGCTTCAATCCTTCTCTACATTCAAATATGAACTCAATTCCCAATAAGTTACGGTCGAAAGTCAAATGTTATACCTCTCTTTTGTCTTGTAATGATGTTATCGGTCTAGTTGAGCACGTGGTCGTTCTATATAATAGCCAAGTAAACTACAGTTTATCAAGTTGAAAAATTATATTTGAGTAAGCTTCGACTTGTAAATCTACCTATAAAATGACTAGCTTGCTACAAGGTTGTAAATTTGTATCTATTGCCTCGGTGCTGCAGCAGTAGTGCACAAGACTACGGTGCGAGTTTCGAACCCGAACCGTCATATCATATTTAAACCGAGAAAGCTCAGTGACGTGTTAAACGCGAGGCTTTCGAGCGTGAAAGAGAGATGGAGCTATACACGCTATATAGCTCCATCCCTCATTCTGGTTCGAACGACTCACGATTTAATACGATATCTTACGGCAACTGGAATCTGGAATGATTGTGTTGTATGTAGAATATCAACCTATATCCGTAAGAAAAAAAAAATGCTGCCATTTGGTTTTATGACATTCTTAAGTATCATGCATTATTTGATCTAAATGAAAAATAAGTTTGACTTTGACTTAGTAAAATTTTGGAAACATCAAAGCACGTCAACCTGACCTTACAAAAGAGTTGTCTAGTTATGTCCTGTGCTTGAGTAAAAGCTTTTTATCGCAATGGGGTATCTTCCCATAAAAATTGGTGTTCAAAATGTTTGTATTGCAAATGTTCATAGGCGGTTACTGCTTACCATCAGACGGACCGTAAACTTGTTTGCCACCTCAGTAGTACAACAGTTACAATACATTACTATCATTTCTGTACATTAATATGATTTCTGTACGTATAAAAAAAAACTAGTGCCATACAATATCTAACGACAAAACAGGTGACACGAATTTAGATTTTTACCTAAATATGTAGGTATAAAATAGAGGGTTGTATGTTCCCGAATCCCTCGTAACCAAGCGTAAACAAGTACAGGTGCCGTATATAAATGTAAATGGTACCTTCATGAAAGAGTCATGAAGCCACCAGTGCCCTAGATTGTATACCTAAGTTATATACCACTAGCCGAACGCCCCGGCTTTGCTCAGTTGGTATTTTCCGGGGTCCCGTAATATTTAGTTTTCTTTCTTCCCGTAATATAGAGTTCCCGTAATCCTACTAATATTATCAATGTGAAAGTTTTTAAGTATGGATGCATGGATGGATGGATGTTTGTTACTCTTTCACGTAAAAACTACTGAACGGATCTGAAACTGTCTTAATAAGGTTTTATATAATTCAGATGGTTCGTAGAATTGATTTTACTGGCATACTTTTGTGATTGAAGTTCTCACAGTAAGCAACTTTCATAGAATTTTCTTTCAAGAACTATTGAATACCTATAGAGGACTTTGATATAGTTGGTACATTGTGTCGCTAAGAGGCAGGCGACCGTCTAGCCGACCTACTTAGTAGAAACGCTGCAATGTATTAGGGTCGAGATGGAAATGCCAATTTGTGATATTTGCTCTCAAGTGCACCAATTACGATATAACTGGTTATGAGCTATTTGCAAATAACGAAATTTAGACTCATATTTACGTAGAATATGGAAACTTAGTGTTGTATTTTTTAGTAACTATTTTGCCGAGAATATTAATTAGGAAATTGTAATCGTAATTACAGTAGTGTTTTAATGGGGACAACCATTTGTGGACTATCCACAAATGGTTATCCTGTGTGTCCGTTAATTGTCTGTTTGTAAAGTCCCTCGCGACACAGGGCTTGATCCCTAAAGCTGGAGTTGTCTTTTAAAACTAAAAAAAATATATAAAATTAATTACCATTATAATTATATAAAATATATAAAATTTATACTATCATACTACTTATCATATAAGCTACCATTTGGATCATTTTTAATACTCGACTCAAATAAAATGTCACTGAATTTTTCCAATTAGTGAAATTCTGTGAGAGTTGCCTCAACTTTATTTCTTCGCATCACTTACATTAATAGAGAATCCTTACTAATATTATAAATGTGAAAGTTTGTGAGTATGGATGTATGGATGTTTGTTACTCTTTCACGCAAAAACTACTATACGGATCTGGATGAAATTTGGCTCAGAGATAGATTATAGTCAGGAATAGCATATAGGCTACTTTTTATCGCGATAACCGCCATCTACGCGGGCGGTGCCGCGGGCAACATCTAGGAATTTAATATAAATACTCTTCTTTTCAGTGTTCCACCACCTGCGGTCGCGGAGTATCCCATCGTCCACTTATATGCCCAGCATCAGACGAGCAGCTTTGCGGCCCCAAACCTCGAGAACGTCACCGGCGCTGTCGAATACGTCAGTGTGCCCGCCGCCCCCCGCCCCGCAACTTTATATGTCCCCCCGCTGACACCACCCAGTACTGCGAACTATTTGAACCTGATCAACTCAGAAGACATTGCAACGCCTTGCCACCTTTTAGAAAGTATTGTTGCAATGCTTGTAGGGATGTCGAGCGAGGATATTTTAGAGGCAAAGGGTAGGAAATTCTTGATGGTACACCAGTGTATGTAGATGCTATGTAGTAATACGTACTTATTGTACTGCCACTGAGGAAATAATATGAAAGAAAAATGTCAACTGTTGATAGTTTGAAAAAACGGAATAGTACCATCTTTTAAATCTACCCGTTAATTGAGATGGGTTTGAATTTTTGAAATAATATGATCTAGGACCGAACTATAACGTTCTTATTATGAATAATTTTCGTTCTGAATTGGTAGTTGTTATATTTGATCGACGATTACTTTATTTTCTAGCTTTAAAGTTGCAGTTGAACGAAATTCAAAAAATAAATCTCTATAAGGATGTTTAGGTACGGCTCCTAGGTTTCTGTCAGCCTAGTAGTAATGGAGTATTGTTTTGTAGGGTATGTAACCAGTATTTTTTGTATGTTGTTTTTACCATATTTTTAAGTTTAGAATTAAGTTAATAATTATAACAAACTTTAAATATAATAATGCGCAACGAAGTGCCATAATGTATTGTACACTATTTCAGCGTAATAAATGTGCTACTCTTATAAAATTATATGATTTTTAATTTTTATCGACAGCGGTAGGGCTATATATGTAGTTACAAGCAAGCCCACCTGGGGATCGTGACCTTACAGAACTACAACCAAATATCTACAGTGTTGTTTTAAGTGATTACCTCGCCATTTACCACTGCGCAGCGTGTTGTGGGTTCCGATCCACACACGGGACAAAATATTTGTGTGATCCATAAATGATTATCCCGAGCCTGGGTGTACTTTGTGTCCGTTAATTGTATGTTTTTCTGGTCTTCCGCAACACAGGGTTTGTCCCTAGTGCCTATAAACGCAACTGTTTTTTTTTCTTTTTAAAAGACTCCCCTTTTAAAAAGAAAAAAAACAGTTGCGTTTATAGGCTACGGTAACTGCTTACCATATGTATACTTGTTTACCATCTCTTCTTCAAAAAAATACAATAAATAAGAAATGTCAATACGTACGATTGGACCGATTGTCCATGATTTTCCATCATTAGGAATAGTGTACGAACAGTAAAGAGCTTTAGAACTCCGAAGTCTGATCTTATCGGACTTCATATTATAGATATTTCCAGTCGATAAGTCTCGGAAGCCGATGGCAGTCGTTCCGTATAAATACTGATAAATCTGCCGCAACAGGTTAGTCTAACAGCGGAACGACACATACGAGGAAATGTTAAAACTTTTATCTAAGTAAATACGCAAGTAAATGTCTTCGAGTCTTCTAGTTTCATATCAAATATTTTAACTAAATAAAACTGGTATCTCTTTACTGATATGGTGGCTTTTCTAAACTCTTGTTAGATATATTTTGTTTCGATTTTTTATTCGTTTGTTTGTTGCAATTTAACTTAAAAACTGCTAGGCCGATTAAAAAAATATTTCACCATTAGAAAGCTACATTATCAGTGAGTAACATTTTTTAAAATGAATTAGGCCCATTCGGAAACTAAATACATGTCCATCCGTGCGAAGTAGGGACGTGCCCCTAGTAGCAAATAAAGATAAACTACTTATTATCAGGAGTATCTATACTGTAGATATTGCTTGTTTGTCAAATAATTTGGGTCATCCCTGACTTGGCCTTCTAATTTCAAACTATGTCTAGTTTGAAATTAGAAGGCCATAAAATTAGACTCTGTCGAGTCTGTACAGTGGCAGCCAGATAAACATACACATATATATTTCTAAATGTATAATATACATTAAGAATTAATTAAATTTAATACATGGCTTAGCAGATAGCGTCAATATCTAGTAGCACGAAATATCTAATTAGTCAGTAGGAACTATCCATGTGTAGTGAAGAACATACTCATAATTATCTTAAATTTATTTTCATCGCACGGGCAGGGCGTTAGTGTAGAAGAGTAATAATAAAAATAAAAAATAAAACTCACGGCGATGTTATAATCCGATTTCGTTATGAAGTTTTTCCTGCACAATTATGGTCACCTAGCGGAAAGTGCCATTTCGGTGTACTGTGACTTTATTAAATTAAAATATGGGTGATTTTTTTATTAGGAATTAATAATAGCAACCCATATATGTCCCACTGCTGGGCACCGGTCTTCTCTCCTCTATCAAGAGTGAGAGAGGGTTTTCGCTGTAATTCACTCACGCTGGCGTAATGCCGGTTGGTGAATCAGACATGTCTTTAGAATTTCTTCTAAGACATGTGGGTTTCCTCACGATGTTTTCCTTCACGGGTTGCAAATTAAGAATTATTATACTCGAATCTGTTACTGATTATGAACAAACTACTTTCAGGGTTCGCCTGTACCAAAAATAGCATTATATATTATAGACAAGAGGAGCGAATATTGAATTAAGCCGCACATATTGTAAGACAAATGAACAACCTAATGGGGCATATAAGTGGTAACAACACACCGTGACTAATTGAGCTATTTTCCGCTTATATATTATGTCTTGAAATGGCTCAGGATTTTACCTTACTAAGCTCGATCGATTTTGAACTCTATGGTGTTAAAATTAAAGTTCAAAATCACATGAAACTAGGTAAAGGGTTAGAAAATCGAATTTAATTTACGTTAGATCATGAAAGGTAGGTCATCTTAGGTAAAGATACTGGTCGAAAAGACTGTCAGTGATGTCCCTATCTAATCTCGACTTAGCACGGATGGACATCTTCGATCAAACATTTATACAACATTTACTTACCATGTTTTCCTGGGGTTTTTTCATTCATAACTTTTCTTAATATTCTTAATCTGATAACAGCCTATGTTATTCGTTGATAATGTATTTTTCTAGGTATAAGGATTTAAAAAATCAATGCCACAGTTTGTGAGTCTATTCGTTGTATAGAAAAATATAATAATTCAAATCTTTTCCCTTTTTAATATTACATTAATATACGGGTTTTTTTAAGGAAAACCACAGATTATTGTTTCGAAACTGGGTGTTCCAACTTTGTATCCGTAAATTGTATAATAATATAAGAATATGAATAAGTAATAACAGTTTAAAGTTTGACTTTTTATCGAAAGTGAACTTTCAAGACAAAACATCGCTGTAATTAGACTTATATAGGTAGGTAAGTTACGGAAGTTGTTTTTGTTTAGCGATTATTTGGTCATTCTTTTAGGAATCTTAATTAGAATTCTTACTACTGTGCGTGAAATAAAATAGCGATTAAACTACATTAACTGCGGATTACACCATCCTAAATCCTAATTAGGAAGCCTAAAAATAGGATAGAATTGCTTTCCTTGAACTAATTCGAGACTACTTATTCAGCTCTCTTTATCCTCTTTACAGTTTATTATCAATTCTAATACCTATTCAAGTTATACAATAGCATACGAGAATACTGAAAATAACGACTAAATAGTGCTCCAAACTTTACCGAAATGCTGTCTCATAAAATGTACCACGTATTCCCCCAGTTTACGACGCTCGTTTTGTCCAAATATTCAAAGTTAAAACGATTCTGTTGTACGGACGGAAAACATGAAACTGTTACTACACAAAGCATACCTAGTATAAAGAGATACAGTAGGGAATCTTCTTTATAGATCCGCAAAAGTTGACAAATAAATACCTAGGCGCATCTTACGCCGCAAGCCCCTTTATATAGCGTAGGGTTGTTACAGAGAAATAATATAATATTTATTGTAATAAAATACCATATGGCATTATAAGTACCTACGATTATTGTCATTTTACCAAATGATATCGAAATATATACGAATGCAAGTTGCGTAAAACTGATGCGATGCCCACAGATATAGTGTGTATCTATATCTGTGGCGATGCCCGACAGTTTGCATGCCAGCGGACGCTCCGCGCGCAACGTTGCCAGCCCGTACTTGTACGCCGATGAAATCCGCGCTGAGCGGTAGGCATTCAATTTGATGTTGGCTCAGTATCTTTACTACAAAGTACTATGACAAAGGTATGGTCGTATATTTATCTGCACGGTAGCACATTAACATAGCCTCACCGGGCGTTCACTAGTTTATCTCAAAGCGAAGCGAGATCTATTAGTATGGTAATAGGACAAGTGTGCATTGCATTTAAGGGTTTTGATGAGGTGATATTGAACCGGTGCAATGATGTTAAGTAAGCGTTAATCTTTATTTTCAAATTTAATGTATGGCTAGTGACAAATTTAATTGAAAAATAAATCAATAAGGAATTAATTTGGCATCAAAGGCAATGATTATGTACCGACTTCCCTACTTCTAAGATGCAAAAAATAAATAAAATAATAGAATAAGTTCTTTTTTTTTTTATACTACTTGGGTGGCAAACAAGCATACGGCCCGCCTGATGTTAAGCAGTATCCGTAGCCTATAGACGCTTGCATTACCAGAGGTATCACTTGCGTGTTGCCAACCCATTTTTTTACACCAAACAAAATTGTTGATTAATAAATAAGATAAAAGCCATTAAAGTTTACGAATCTATTATTTCAGTCCATTTTCCCTAAAACAAACATAAGTAGAGCTGTACTATTAAGTATTCTGTGGTAGAGCAAAGCTGTCAAGTCCTATGGCGTTACAAGAGTGTGAAGTCACAAAACGGCAGTGTTGTCTTTGACTAATTATATAAAAACGAGGGAGAAACCCGCTTAAGGAAAAGCTTGCTATGATTAGACTAATTGCTCAGGTTAGTTACTCAGTAACCCTGTGACCTGGATCGTCATTCTCCACTTGCCCGCTCGCTCGGAGTTCTATAAAAGGATGAAGCGCTGCGGAGGCCGGCCCATTCTTCCGAATCTGGTGCCTAACGACCTCACAACTTGTGATTTATAATCATCTTTTTTAAAAAAAAATACTATAATTTACCACGAGTTTTTCATAATTCTGGTAGCTAAGCTAACAATAGTATTGTCTAATACAAAGTTACGCTAGATATTACCTCAAAAGCCGGTCGATTCCTTAGCGAAAGATAATCTTGTTACTGAGAGTGCCAATCATTAAAAGAGAAAATAAAGGATACTCACTTAAGCTTTACTTAGTGTGCCTCTATATAAGCAGATTAACCTTTACTAACAGCTTTTTTACTTATTCTACTGACGTGGCAACTAAGCATACGTCGGTGCTGATGGTAAGTAGTTACCGTAGCCTATTAGGAAGCGTCGATTGAAAATGTTTTGTAAAAACGCATCTCTAAATGAGAGTTAGAGACCTGTCCTTCTAGACAAGTGGCATAATCGATAGTCGAATTGAATAGAATAGAAAGAAAATGTATGGGATACCAATTTTTTTTACGATATAATGTGTTTGATTCGACTACCGTCTATGCTACTTGTCTAGAGGGGCTGTACTCACACGCACATAACTACACTGTTGTGTATTGTTATTCACCTGAGGTCTTCGGTAAATTAAGGTAGTACTTCCCTCACTCACCTTCCCTGGCTCACTCGCCTGTAAGGTGCCTTACCTCTCCTGAAGCTATGTAAATATATCAGAGCTTAGTAAACTATCGAACGGTAAGTTTATTATTAGTTCACTATTTACAGAACCAATGTAAATTCAAATATTAATAGACATTGCTTCAAACTTGTCAAAGGACTTAGTGAATATCGCTTTGGGACAAATCTTAATTAAAAGTAAACACAATGTCATCTTAATTTTAAAAAACTAATTCATTCAATACGCAGCTCTAAGTTAGGTTTTCTAGATTAGAAAATGTACTAGAATGTAAATTTGTGCCCGTTTTTATTTTAAATTTATATTTAGTATCGAGTTAGGGCTCCGTCTCTGCCTGTCTTACCACAAATTGTCAATCAACCGATTTAAATAAGTCCGGCCGGTTGATTCTCTAAGAAACAGCGAGGGCAAACTGAAAGTTGTGATCGCAAACTGACAGTTGTGAGCCAGATTTTGCTCGGTGTTCGCGGAAGCTCGGTTTTTGCTCTTAAGGAATACCCCTGCTGGTTGTCATGCCAGTTCTTTCGATGGCTCTGCCTGTTCAGACAATGAATCTGCCAGTAGGCAAACAACATTATTGTTATAAATAAAGTTAAGCTAGCTCCATACTGAACGGGGTTCAGTTTTGTTACCACGTTTTGATGCGTACTTACTTATACATTTCAAGTATGAATGCGACAGATACAGAAAGAGATATAAAATGAAGCTACTGTTTACGCGATATTACGTCTTTCTTGCTATAATATCATTGGCAAATAAGCTAACACCTTATTTAACATTTCTCTAGATCTGAATAAGCGTTACGTTGTGGTTCCCTACATTATTATAATCTATACTATATTATTATAAATCTATACTAATATTATAAAGCTAAAGAGTTTGTTTGGTTGAACGCGTTAATCTCAGAAAGTACTGGATCGATTAGAAAAAAAAATGCATTTATCCAGGAAGGCTATATTACATCACGCTATGATCAATAGAAGCGGAGCAGTAGTGAGATAATATATGTTGCAAAATCGGGGAAAATATTCCAAATTATCACGCGGACGAAGTCGCGAGCGACCCCTATTTTATTATAAAACAGATTATTATTGGTGGCAAGCAATACACTGTACAATTATAAAACCTTATAAATTAGTAAAATTACAAAATAAAAATGTGACCTAAAAAAATAGGTAACGTGACAAAATGTTATTATATATTAAATGTTGACTATTTAGGTACAATACAATACAACATTCTACTAATATCAAACTGTTATATTACACGCGAATGCTTCAAATCAATACCTACACACACTAAAAATAAAAAAGACACAAACAAAACAAGTATTGTACCAACAAGTGATTGTTAGAACCGCGCGGCGGCCATGTTCGGTCGCAATCAAATAGAAATAACACGGAACGAGTGGACGTTCAACGGGATTGATCTGAACAACCTTTTGTACGCCCATTGTATTTTAAAAGGGATACTCTAACTGAACACTGTAAATTGCAGATGATTATTATTTACCAACGTAATATTTTGGTTGTGCTGAGATAATATCATTTACTTACTTGCTGTTGCCCGCGGCTCCGCCCGCGTGGATGTCGGTTGTAGCATACTATATAGACTATAATATATCTCTATGCCAAATTTCATCTAAATCCGTCCAATAGTTTTTACGTGAAAGAGTAACAAAAAATACATACATCCTGGATGGATTTATGTATTTCTTGCTACTCTGTACTCTCAAACTCTCTCTCTTCTCACAAACTTTCACATTTATTATATTAGTAGAAAGTTGGATTAGTAGAATGGTAAGTTTGTTTTAATTACAACGTCAACGCCGTAGCTTGCGTGCTCTCACCACTCTCTATGCTATTCTTAACTCTCCTTCTCCCCGTACCTATTTAATTTCATACTTTCAATTTCTATGCTCTATTCACGATAAAAACCTTCGCTCGTCGAATAACCTTCTCCTTACTTGTCACTCCCATAGAACTGAATTTATCCATTCCTCTTTTGTGATCCAGGCGGTTCTTCTCTGGAATAAGCTGCCTCTTGAAATCAGGATGTCCACTAACCGCTTTGTATTTAAACTGAAAGTTAAGGCTCTCCTCTTTGAAAATTTGTTGGAATTATCTCGTTAACTATGTATTGTATTCATATATATATATCATATATATTATTTATTAACATATATATTAGTATACTTTTATTTCATTTATATATTTTATGTAATTATTGTTAATTTTTTATTTAATTTAGTTAAACAATTTCAGTTAAAACTACTTCATTTACTGCACCTACTTCAATTATCTCTGCACCACTCAAGGTTGACTGGTAGAGAATGCTTATAGCATTAAGTCCGCCTATGTACCTATGTGCATGAAGTTTAATAAATAAATAATAAGCTTTTTAAGGCTTTATATTTAAAAAATTAAAGAATGGAGTTTCAAACAAAACATAATAGAACTTAAATTCATTGTATTTAAAAATTATACTTCTTTCAATGAGGTACTATGTTATATTAGTACCTATTTTATTACGTAAAGTTGCACTCCAATTTACCAATGTCCCTCTAAATATTCTTTTGTGACTGAATATGCAGACTGCGCAAAATAAAATTAGAGTGAGTTAATACGTTGAAAATTAACTAAAGAAACTCTTAAAAATTTTTTTGAACAACATTTCACTTTGACGCTCACATAATTTTACTCATACATCTGTCGTCAAACGAACATTTTGTTAAAAGAGTGCATAATAAAAATGGCATTTTTAGTTCGTGAAATCTACTTTCAATGGGCGGATTCCTCTTTTAATTGACTTGAATGGAGCACTGAGTTCATGACGAATAAAGTCGAAAGGATTTTTATTTTTTATATTTTATGTTTGCATTCTTTGTTCCTTTGAAACATTAAGTGAGTAAGAGAGATGAATAGTTAATAGAACTAATAATGATATTCAATATTTTTTGCATTTTTGCTATGCAATTAACTCGGGCTCTACTTTTTCCACATTTCTTTAATATTTCAGTAAAATCACATCATAATTGCTACATTTAATAAATATATTCTATTCAGCTAAGATACTTCCACTGCTGGACATGGGTCTCCCTAAAGGACTTTCACGTCATTTTTAGTTGCTGGTAGCTGATGGATAAGGGTAGCTCACGACCGATCTTGCAACCTTTACCCGGTCGGGTAAGTCAATCTTGTTAGAAGCCTGGTTGCGTTACATCTTCCAGTTCGCAGTCACTACTTCAAAATCCTACTAAACGGCCATCGTTTCTGCGAGCTACATAGCTATGTACCTTGGCTATTGCTACTTAACTGAAGCAATCATTCAAGCTGAATCGGAAGCTTTGGTTCCCTAACAATCTTCTCGTAAAAGAACCAAAACTTTGCTTTCTGCAAATTCTAGATAACTTAATATCACGCTCGAAAGAAGTCTAAAAGAAATAATTTTCTACTATTAATAGTTTTTTCTATAGACAGTCTAAATACAGAGTAATATTTTACTTCAAACATGAAATCTGCTGTCGAATGTAAAATAAATCCGACATGGAACGTCGGAGACATTTCACATCCTGAATATGCAATTTTATTACAGTCTCGTTCATACCGCTAACAGCGTTACTAAAATGGTTCATTTCCACTGTTCCTTCATTATATTATCATAATTTTGTCGCAATAATATCGTTTTCCTTCACAGCTATAATTTATACTACGAACATACATTATGATAATGACTTTAAACATTATTACGAGTAGATAATAATATTATTTCAGGCGACATTATATATATTTAGATAAAAGCTTCACTTACTGTCAAGTCATGTATCTACTTAATAGACTAAACAAACGGCATACGCAAATTATTAAATAAGATAAGAGATATTATAGACAGTTTATGATAAAATAAAAAAGTACATTAAAAAAACTATACATACTGTAATTGAAATGTATTCTACGTTCTATAAATGTTTTTGCTTCAAAATAGCTGCATCGATCTCGCCATAGAAGATGTTGCTTTTAAAGAATTGGTAACCCCTTTCGTCTACTGTTTTAGACTAATTTACTACGTATCTATAATAACAACCACAGTTTATTAACGTATATTTTGTTTGACAAAAGTATAATTAACTACATGAATTGAAATTGTAGTCGTCCACCTCCTCCACTACAGTTACACATTGCTGGGAAAAAAGTAATGACTGTACGGATAACATTATACCTAGCTCTACTTTTTCAAGATTACACGTGCCCACAAATAGCTTAAAGCCATTGCCATGCCTTTGAATTCAGCCATATGCATTATATGAGGAACATAAATAAACATATTATTTTTATATTTTTATAAGACTTCATAGCTTGACGTACAAATTTCAACAAAGTCGTGAACTACTTTTGCTCTACGCTATGAATTGCTGAGACGACTGTACGTGCTTCATAACGATATTTAATTCGAATTCTGCAGTTAATCTTATTGAAGCCATTTAAAAAAGAGCCTTGAAAAGAACTTAGCCTCTAAGTCTAAGGGAATTAAATAAAGAGGTTGTGTGGCAGGCAGTCGACTAGTTCCACATAAAATATAACACATTAGTAAGTAGCTACTTTATCAATATAAGCCCGTTTTTATCCACCGCATTTCAAAGGGCTCTTCCATCTCTCTGTATCTAGAGCCGCTAATGATCAGTCTTTGTAATGAGTACCGCCATCTGGGTCTGGGTCTAACACGATGTCACTTGCAGTTTAGAGGGGCCCATAGGTAGTGAATTTAGCCTATTCATTCTGACATGCAGATAATTATGTTTAGCTTTGCTCTATTTAGCATGTCAGCTTTCCGGGTGACTATATATTTTGTGCTAAAACGGATACCTAATATATTCTCGACCTTCTATTTTAATACTTATAATAGCATAAGGATATTTAACGCCATCTCCATCTGGATCTACCGCGGTGTCCCTTGCAGTTCAAGTCAAACTCATTTATTCATTTAGATCAAATACATGATACTTATACACGTCATAAAAACAAATGCCAGCATACTTTTTTCCTACGGCCAATACGCTGACTAGGGTAGGACTTTGAAAGGAATTGGCAAGAAACTCGGGCCACTCTTTTTAATCATCAGAGTATAACGTTTACAATTTAGTATGATTATGATCTCTATCTAGTATGCTCAGATAACATACTAGATCGTGAGTTTACGTCATTATTGACGTCATAATTTTTACTATTTACTTACCCGCTCTGAGCGGTCTACGATAGGCTGATCTAGATGAACCCATTCTACAAATTTATACTAGAATACTTCGATATCATATAGTATAGTATAGTTACAATAGTATCCTAACCTGGATTAACAATGAGATGACATGCATTGTATGCATACGACTGAATCTGTTGATTTATGACTGTAGTGACCTGTACCTACATACGAAAATGTTAGACCACTAATATTACATGCAAATCAGACTCCGTTTGCCACGAGATTTATGTTTGGTTATAAGTCAATTTACACATTGAGTGGTTATCACTATGAAATCGTACACTAAGCGAGCGTGATATGCGGCGAAGTTTAAATCTTGACTAATTCTCTGGCCTGTTGGTCTAGTAGTTAGTGACAGTGTTAAGCCGAAGGTCGGTTTGATTCTCATCTACGAATATTTGCATAACGGGAAAGCTTCTTTGTTCTTTGTCACCGTGTAATTTATCTATAGTATAGCTACTCGTATAATACTCGTACTGTCTAATTTGGGATTAGATTGCTGTGTGTGAGTTGTCCCAATATTGGATACTTTTTTAAAATCATAATACTGCATAGATACATGCATACTGCGTAGACCTCCACAAGGTGGACCAATGACCTGGTAAAGGTCGCGGGCAACCGATGGACAAGGTCAGCTCAGGACCGAACGATGTGGAAAAGCTTGGAGGATGCCTATGTCCAGCAGTAGACGTCTTATGGCTGAAATGGACTGCATAGATTTATACAAGTATAAATGTCTACAATTCCATCCTTACTAATATTATAAATGTGAAAGTTTGTTACTCTTTCACGTAAAAACTACTGAACGGATCTGGATGAAATTTGGCACAAAGATAGATTATGGTCTGGAATAACACATTGGCTACTTTTTGCAGCGATAACCGACATCCACGCGGGCGGAGCCGCGAGCAACAGCTAGTTATACAATAATTTATTTACAGAATGAAAACAAAATAAACTACATCCAAATATCAACGAGAAACTATCATGTAAGTATGAATAAAACTATCATTACGAACAAGGAGTAATAAAAGCTTTTACAAATAAATGCAGCAAAGCGTTAGATACCTGGAACATTGGGAAACATTTGAGCTACATTTCGATTCGAGAGCTGGCTGCGTTGTCAGAGGTGACCTGAATAATGTGTGCGGCAAATCGATACTTTATTGTATGGAGCTCGGACCGCTAAATGTTTTTACCACTAGCTCTTATCCAAACAGAATATTGTAGTTGATTGTACATTTGTTATGGAAACGAAGACTGCGGTGGTCAACAAAATGATATTTTATTGAGCCAGTACTGCGAACACGATTTTTTTATACTACCAAGGAGACAATCAAGCATACGGCCCGCCTAATGGTAAGCAGTTACCGTAGCCTATAGACGCTTGCAACACCAAGGGTATCATTCGCGAGCTTGCCGACCCTTTAAAAACCTTATAACTATGCTATAGTCTCTCGGGAAATCCTCGGCAGGGAGCTAATTCCATTACCAAATCGTATGTGGGAGGAAATTCTTTAAATACTTAGGTGGCAAAAAGCATATTACCTGCCTGCATTGCTGGTAAGTAGTTATTGAAGCCTATCGACACAAGCAATACTTGAGGCATCACTAGCGTTATGGTGACCCGAAATTTTTAAACACCAGGGTTTTTCTGATGGAGTATCCCTGAAATGGAAAAACGTTTCTTTCGAAATGTTCATGGCAGTTTTTTTTTAAGTGTACGGTAGTACGATTTTTTTGGTTTTTCAGTCACCCGATTAGAACGGGAGGAGTGTCAATCGACGCGGCTAGTCAAAGGCATAGCAATAATCATACACAATCCTGGGCGCCGCCAGGGGTCCTGGTGAATTTAAATTTAAAAAAAAAACCAAAATGTATGGAAAGTCAGTGTTTTATATAGTTTTTTATGTTTAATTAAGATGGAGCAGCGGCGACGGGGATGCGTTCCCAGACGCGGCACACCTTCCTCAAAATAAAGCACTGAAATTCATTTAAAAGCACAAGAACACAACTACACCACTATGTGTACCTATTTATTTATATGTGGTATTCTATAAGGTACTTCCCTAATCATGCAGTGTGTATCTCTATTCCTTCAATCTCATAATCCTGATGGAATGATAAAGAGATCAGGCGCAAGATCAACGGATTTTCATGCTTTCCGAGACACAATAGTCTCACATTGTTTGTAAAAAATGATCACCCATCTACACACTGACTACAACAAGCCTATCATATATCACAGCATATAATAAACGGGCTGTATTAATTAAACCTGTCTGCGATTGAACATAATATCGTTTATAGGTAGATTGCATGTTTCCTAAGCGTTACCTAGAACCGTCAAGGTATTTTCTTACTAAATACTTATAGAATAGAATAGAACTTATTTCAACATAAGTATTATATAGTACTAGCTGTTGCCCGCGGATCCGCCCGCGTGTATGTCAGTGCCAAATTTCATCCAGATCCGTTCAGTAGTTTTTACGCGAAAGAGTAACAAACATCCATCCATCCATTTCCACAAACTTTCACATTTATAATATAAGTAAGAATACCAACACACTATAAACTTAAATAGGTCAGTAGGTAAATTATGTGGTTACAATGATAAGACAAAAAACTTCTTTTCAAATGTTAAAAAGCGGTACTTATACAATTAATGAACTTTACCTCCCGTGCTAGTCAAAAGACTGTTACGGAAGACTTATACATATAGCATGGTTATAATGGAAAATGTTTGTAGTAATCCTATTATAGTTACTGATGGCAAAGGCAGCGAGTCAGGCTCCTTACATTACAAAGATATTAACCGCCTCGTTGCCCTCTCCGTAACGAAATAAGATAAGTTCAATAGGCTCCAACGATTTTTCTTCTTACTTACTAGCAGTCTCTCGCTATTTACTTTTTTATATTACAGTCCACCAAGGTAAGAAGTTAAGACAACTCCTGCACTAGGGAACAGGCCCTGTGCCACGAGGGACTTAACAAACAATTCACAGTCACAAAGTACACTCAGAAGAAGTGTGGTCTCGTGTGGAAAACAAAGCCACAACCATGTTTGCAGTGTTTATTAACTAGAAAAAAAAATCAGTACTTAAATTGGAAAATCAAGAATTTGTCTTGCCTTTATATTTTACGTCAGATTAGCTTTTTTATCAATAAAGTAAGTGCCGTGTTTTGATTGCATCAGCTTGCATGCTACCATATTTGTATTTTAGAAAGAAAGAAAGAAAGAAAAACTTTTTATTGTAATAGCATACAAGAGCAAGCTTATAGGATAAAAACAGATTAATTATGCTATGACAAATAACTCAATCAGCTATATGCTGCAATATCGCCAACACGGATATTATGCCGCCTATATTTTGTTAAAAAAATAATAATATATAATATAAATAATCAGGTATACAATGCAAAGCGGAAATAAAAAAAAACTTAAATAAGCTCACTGCCAAGATGTGTGCAATGTTGTGTCCGTATGTGTGTGTGTCTGTTTATGTGTGTGTCTATTTGTGTGTTTGCGCGCGCGTTGGTGTGAAGACGCTTTCTGCCATCATTGCGAAAATCTTGTCGATGGTGTAATTTCATTTTTTTGAATATTTATTAAAATATTCTTATAATTATGTTTAAAACCATATCTACTTATTCTGGATCGACAAGGTGGTGGAATATTATTCCAGCAATGAGTGGCAGCATACTTGAAGCATCCTCTGAATGCGGCAGTTTTATGTTGTGGTACAGATAATGGTTTGGTTATAGTACGAGGGATATGTTTTGACTGTTCCGCTCTCCAAGTTATTTAGGAGATTGCCTAGTTACAACATCAAACAACAAGCATGCCAAGTGCAACCTTCTTCTGTTTTTCATTTTGAGTATATTGGCATCATTTATATACGGTGTGACATGGTTACGACGGGGTATATTAAATCAGAACCTGGCACATGCGTTCTGAACTCGTTGTATTAAGTGTTTTGTTTTGGATAACAAACATGGCCCATATACTGTGTCCATATAATTAAATTTTGATAAAACTAAACTGTCCACTAGTCTCTTTCTAATAGGTACACTAAAGTATTGCCTAAATCTGTATAACAGTTTTAACCTATAAAAGCAGTTTCTAACCACGTTACTTATATGGCTTTCAAAACGCAAATCGGAATCAATAATTAGTCCTAAGTTGCAAGCTGTGGCGACTCTTTCGACATTCTCTCCCATTATCTTTACCTGAGGGTTGTAAGCGAGAATATTTGCGATCTGATTCTTGCTGCCCAATAGCAAAAACTTCGATTTATTTGGATTCAAAACCAAAGAATTTTCCTGTGACCATGAAACCACTCTACAGAGATCATCATTGATGCTTTGAACAGCCGTTAAAGTTTCTATGGATTTAAAAGACATATATATTTGTATATCATCTGCGTACATGTGATACTTACAGTTACGCAGACAATGAGTAACATCTGCGCTATATATAATGTAGAACAGGGGTCCCAGAATCGATCCCTGAGGAATTCCTCGGGTCACAGGTTGAGGGGAAGAAGATACTGAGGTGCCATCGTCTTGTCGAATTACAACATACTGTGACCTGTTTGTCAAATAACTGTCAAACCATCTCACCGTTTTAACATTAAGGGCCCCTTTTCCCGAAAGTTTAGGCATTTTACGCACGGAGACGGCTTGCGCCCGCGTTGCACGGGAGCCGTTGCGATATGAACTCTGGTGACCTATGGCGGCGGGCGAGCACGCCACAGTATAAATAATCAGTAGTTCAAATATTATTGGCGTGCTGGTAATAAGAGCTAGTTTGCAACAAAAACGTATAGCTTGATGTATGTCCACTGCACTATTGACTGTAAAGACTAATACACTTATATTGTTATGAATGTATTGACAAAGCAGGCGATGATCTAATATATAAAATTCTCGTGTCACAGTGTTTGTAACAAACAAAACTCCTCGGGAACGGCTTGACCGATTCTTATGAAATTTTGTATGTATATTCAGTAGGTCTCGGGAATAGGAGGTCAACTATTTTTTTTTGGTAGTAGGTATGTAGGTAGTAGGTAGGTAGGTAGGTTTATACCTAAATCGATTTATGGCGTATTAGCATCTATGGGAGTGTGAGGTAGCTATTTTTATTTGCTATATGCAAATTTAATAAGCATTTTTTTTGTTCTACCACCTTATGATAAGCAAGCATACGGCCCCCTTGATGATAAGCAGTTACCGTAGCCCATGGACGCTTGCAATACCAAAGGTATCACTTGCGTGTACCCGACCCATTTTTTTAACACCAGGGCTTTATGATGGAGTATCCCTGGGATAGGAAACGAATGAGCCCTGGAGTACTTATACTACTCACACACAAGACCACAACTACACCGATGTGTGTAGTAATTTAAGTAAAGATTCGGGCTCTTCTCGCTGATAAATCGCCGGAATTAGTACCTACGTCTAACACTTTCATAACAATTTTGTTTATATTTATAAATTTTATTTATGTAAGTAGGTACTTATATTTATTTTATATATTATTATATACCAGAGCATATATATTCATTATATATTTTTTTAGATATTGTTGAATCTATATCCTTACTATCTTAAATTTGTTTCTTTGTCTTATCCAATTTGTTTTTGTTTTTGAGTGCACCTACTACCTATGTTCATCTCTGTATCACCCAAGGTCGACTGGTAGAGAATACCTATGGCATTAAGTCCGCTTGTGTGCGATTGTGCATAAAGTTTTAAATAAATAAATAATTTGGCTGTGGTCTATTAATATTATGATCATTTTTGTTTTTTGTACTTACCTAGCCTACAAAAAAGTAGCCCACAAAAAAGTAGTACCTACTACTTTTTTGTAGGCTAGGTACCATGTTATGGCATTAGTTTTCACCCACGGCTTCACCCGCACCACAGATTACTAAATAGTTACTACGTAACAGATACATCACTCCCATACAAAAGCGAAAATACCTACGCCATAATAGCCTACAAAATCTTAATAATAGTACCTGCTGTTCGCAGCGAAAAGAAATGTACCATAAGTACGCGCACAAAGTTTTTTTTTTATTTTTCTTTTGACTATGACATCCAACGACTTCACAATAATCAACCATCGTGTCGTTAGTCAAAACTTAATATACGTAGTGTACGTAAATATCGGAATAATGCGTTTTGAGCGGGAAACGTGTTGTGCGCGCTTTGTGTCGCGTGCAGCAGCCCACTGGCGATCGGCTCGGTTACGAGCTACATAGCGATAGGCACATAGCGCGTGACCTTGAGCGAGTGACGGAGGCCTGCCCGCACTTACAACCCCAGGCAGAAACAAGCAAGAAAAAGCTCCATAGGTACTTAGGTACATCAATTCATCCAAACATTCGCATTTATAATAATAATATGTATTAGAATAGATATGGTATGCCAATGTGTTCCTTTACTTCTCTAATAATAACATATTCTACAAATGAACAATAATATTATAACACCAAAAATCTTATCGTAATATAACAATAAAGTTTACGCACCCTGCACTGTGCCGAATATACTTCACGAACAATGTATGTGCGAGGATCACGCACACACGCGCACTCAACGGCCGGTCGACCGATAATTACCTAATCTGTAGCTGCGCTATTTTGTGAATACGCTCTTTCAAATTTCTACGCGAACGAAGTCGAGGACAACAACTAGTCAATAAATAAATATCGTTGGCTTGTATCGTGGACACCAGATAGTTGATATAATACATATATACTTTTTTGTAAATACTTATTATGTATAGGTACTTATTATGTATAAACATTAATCACTCGGAAACAAATGTCCATGCACATTTGCCCTTACCGGGATTCGAACCCGGGACCCTAAGTCCGTAAGGCAGCCTCACTACCGCTGCGCCATTCTGATCCTCAGTTAGTATGTATAAATATGTAAAGGTGAATGTTTTCATTAAAGATATTAAAGATTCAAAATTCTAGTCATACTGACTTCGCTATTCTGTGTAGAGAAAAACATTACAGTATTATATTGTGACGTATTATATTGTGGCGACGATAATGTGGTCGCGAGCAAAAATTGCGTAAGTCCTCCCTCGATGACGTCCGGCAGGACACTGGCGCGGTGCGCGCGTCGCGCGCGAGCAGTTTTTCACGTATTTATTTCATATAAAAAAAAATAAGTGCAATTTTATAAATCTATCCAATAATATCCTTTTCAAACCCGATTAGTAAATGAAATGTTAAATTTTCATACAAGTTGCGTTCCCCCAAGTCTCATACAACTTGAAATACTTTCAAAATCGACTTAACTTCAGACTTCTTTTTTATCGAGCAAAAAGTTAAATTTTGCGTTTTTAACCAAAAAAGTCACTAGATCAAACATGTATCTGTACTATATATTTTTTTGCGAATTTTAATATATTGATTTCTTTGAAAACAACTCGATCTAGAAACGTTAATTTCGGAAAAGGGGCCCTTAAACAAATAAAGGGATATTAATACAATCGAACGCGCGCGAGTAATCTTATAGTGTGAGAATAGTTCCCTCCCCTTCGTCACGAGCCTCCAGAACATTATCCAAAACTTCTGCTAAAGCAGTAGCAGTACCACGGCCCCGTCTGAAACCAGACTGTAGGTCTGGAAGAATACAGTTTACTTCCAGAAATTCTGCAACCTGCAAATAAACTACGCGTTCCAGTATTTTTGACAGACAGGGAAGAATACTAATGGGCCGTAAATCTTTATAACTCTGTGGGTTGCTAGTTTTGGGTAAAGGTTTGACAATAGCACACCGCCAGTAGTCAGGAAAAGTATTAGTGTCGATTGACTTGTTTATAATTGCTGTGATAGCGGGTAAAGTGTAAGGAAGTGTAAGTTTAATCATTTCTATTGTAATCCCATCAACCCCTTGAGCGTTTGTAGTAATATTTTTTATAATTTTGCAAATAGCAATCTCATCTACTCGTTGAAGCATAAAATTAGATGGCCCATGTCTACTGTGTTCAAAAAATGTTAGTTGCGAAATGGTCACTTCCGAGGGGCCAGGCAACTCAAGGAAAGCTTTATTTATTTCGTGAGGGTCTTGAAAATGTGACGGTATCGTCTCGATAGACTGCTAGGATTTGTGTGCATTTTCAAATTGTTCCACAGTGTTTTGGAGTTATTGACATGGTCGTTCACATATTTAGTAAAATAAGCCTTCTTCTCATTATGTATAGATTGGACAACCAGGTGCCTTAATTGTAGGTAGTATTCTTTGTGGCTCTCTATCTTAGAAACGCGATATTTGTTGTGTGCTTCATTTCGCAGTCTTATCATTTCCTTGATAGTATCGGTTATCCAAGGCGTTGGTAGTGTTTTGAATGATTTACGCTTTATTGGGGCATGTATGTTAAATAAATAAGTTATAAAAAAATTAAATGTCGAAACCATCCTATCCACATCATGTAAGTTACCCACTGAGTCCCATGGGATCGACTGTAGGTCCTTTGTAAACAGTTCAGACACTATGTCTTTAAGTGGACGATACAAGATGAATCTGCTCTTAGGTCGATCCTTCTTCAGAACAAGTTCACATATCACAAATGAATGATGACCCAATTCAGGTACATAATCAACTAGAACGTTTCTGTTATGAGCATCAGTGCATATTATAGCGTATTGCTATATTCGTTTTGAGGAGTAAAATAAGACGATGATTTTTGCTTGTAATCGACTGGTCTTTATTCTTAATCTTAATCTATTTATATTAAAACATAACAAAGGAAAATACAATTATGAGTTGGAAGGGATTAAACGATGAACGTGAGTAATGTGCAGTGACAGCACTTTGCCATATTAATGTATTTACACGTTCACACGTTTTACAATATTTGTTATGGCTGTTGCCATAGATACTCCCTCCTTAAAAAAAAAATATTTATTATAGAAAAAATATTTACGATTAAACTTATTACCCTACACCACGTTGGTTTCTCGTATCACACGCATAAATCTCTTCTCGATTTTTGTTCCGATCGCTCGGAACAACATGTAGACACTGATGATGCATATTATTATTATCACTGTGATAATCGTTATTGTGATCCAACCTCGTATGCTCTGTAGGTCCTCAGCGAGCCTAGAGTGTATCTGCAGTAACTCTTCCGGAATGGCTGGCGCGTTGTTTTGCACCATGTTGACTTGTTCTTTCTCATGAGTACTTGTGTTGGATCCCATGTTGCGTGTGAAAACTTTTTGTCGTGAGTGGTGATTGTAGATCGTTTGTATAGCTTTATATATCATAGCTGGAA
The DNA here is from genome assembly GCA_947095525.1 of Trisateles emortualis. Classification (NCBI taxonomy): domain Eukaryota; kingdom Metazoa; phylum Arthropoda; class Insecta; order Lepidoptera; family Erebidae; genus Trisateles; species Trisateles emortualis. The sequence goes on along the minus strand of OX352735.1, from coordinate 6,579,491 downwards.
TCGAACCGTTGGGCGTGAGATTCGCCCTGCACGTGTTTTTTTATTTGCTAGATTATCTTGCGTTTCTACAACTATCTTCTTATCTACTGATGTGCGATTTCTTATCTCCTTATCGTTTATTACGAAGGCGGGTTTTATCCTGTCGATAGATACGGTACTGTGTCTTCCGTTTATCAATATCGTGAATAATTTATCGCTCCGTCTAATTACGAGATAAGGTCCGTCGTATGGCGGCGTCAAGCTCGGCCGCAATCTATCGCATCGTAAGAATACGTGCGTGCATTCTGCTAATTTTGGATGTACAAATATTTTGTCATTTGTGCGCTCTCTCTGTGGCACGGAAGTTATTCGTTCGATGTTTTTCTTCAACTCTTCTACCATTTCAGTGTAGGTTGTTAGGCTTCTTGTCTCGAAAAATGCTCCAGGTAACGTTATTGTTGTTCCATATACTAGTTCGGCTGCCGAAAATCCAGTATCCTGCCGTAAGCTGGTACGGATACCGAGTAATATTGTGGCTAGTTCCTTTGTCCAGTTTGTAGTGTTCCCTCTTGCCATTAATGCTGCTTTCATAGTTCTGTGTAATCGTTCGACTTTCGAGTTTGACTGTGGGTGATACGGAGTTGTCCGTATTTTATTTATTCCCATGAGTTTTGCCAAACTTCTGAATATTCTTGATTCGAATTGAGCTCCCTGATCTGAAGTTATGTATTCAGGACATCCGAATCGGGTTATCCACCCTTCGTATATCACTCTTGCAATTGACTCTGCAGTGATGTCTGACGCTGCGAAAGCTTCTGGCCATGACGTACATCGGTCAATCATTGTTATGATGTATCGTTTATTCTGGGATGTTGTGAGGGGTCCGACAATGTCGACGTGTAGATGAGAGAATCTTTCTGCTGGCATGAATTTTCCAAGTGGTGATTTGGTGTGCCGATGTATTTTTGAACGTTGACACTGTAAACATGCTTCAGTCATCTTGTTGATGTCCGTGTTCATGTTTTCCCAAATGTAGTTCGCTGCAATTAACTTCCTCGTAGTGTTTTTTCCGGGATGGCTTATATTGTGGAAACTCTCGAAAATGTCTCTTCTGAATTTAAGGGGAAGAAATGGTCGTTGTTTCCTGGTTGATAAGTCGCAGAATATCTTGATTCCTTTATCGTGAAAATGTACCGTTTCGAACCGTAATGATTTATTTGATTTCAATCGTTCGAGTTCGTCATTGTTTTGTTGACAATTTGCTACCTCCTTCCAGTCTATATTGGATGGTAATGATATCGTTTCAACAACTCGAGACAAGGCGTCTGCAACTGTGTTTTCCTTGCCGCTAATATGTGTTATATTAGTGCTGAATTGCGATATGTAGTCCAGGTATCGAATCCGCCTCGGTGTGTCATTCAATGATGGCTTCTTATCGAATGCCTGAATCAATGGCTTATGATCCGTGTAGACGGTGAATTCTCGGCCCTCGATGAGTCTTCTAAAATGTTTAATTGCCATGTAAATTCCCAGTAACTCTCTGTCGTAAGTAGAGTATTTCGTTTGAGCTTCGCTTAGTACTTTTGAAAAGAAAGCTATCGGTTCCCACTTTCCTTTTTGTCGTTGCTGTAGGACGGCGCCTACGCATTTTAAGCTTGCGTCAGTCATCATTGCTAGTTGGGTTTGGCTGTCTGGGCAGGCTATTGACGTTATTTGTCGTATATCCTGTTTGCAGCGCTCGAAAGCGTGGTCCGCTTCTTTATTCCACTGAATGATTGTTTTATCATTTTTCTTCGAATTTCTCAAGTATCTATTTAGAGGCGCTTGATGCTTCGCTGCGTACGGTATGCTGCTTCGGTAGAAGTTTAACATGCCTAAGAAACGTCGTAGTTCTTTCACTGTATTTGGTTTCGGATATTCGTTAATTGCTTGAACTTTTTCCGTTGTAGGCGTCAATCCTTGGCTCGTTATATGATAACCAAGAAAATCAATCTCCGATTTTGCAAATTCACACTTGTTTGTGTTAATTGTAATGCCGTTTTCTTGCAGGCGTTTGAATATTTCTTCTAAGTGTTTGTAGTGGACGTCGGTTTCTGAGTCAGCAATTAAAATGTCATCAACGAAAACATATACGTAGTCTAAATCTCTAAATATAGAGTCCATCCACTTTTGAAATGACTGTCCGGCGTTCTTTAAACCGAACGGAAGTCTTGTAAATTCGAAAAGTCCGAACGGCGTTATTATCGCTGTTTTCTCTGGTTCAGCGACAGCAATCGAATAGAATGCTTTCTTTATATCGATTTTACTGAAAATGGTTTTTCCGCTTGCGATATACGTAAAATCTAACAGTCGTGGCAATGGGTATCTATCCGGTACGGTAATTTTGTTGAGTGCGCGGTAGTCACCGCATGCTCTCCATTCGCCATTTTTCTTCTTGACCATATGAAGTGGGGATGCCCACTCACTGCTTGAGGGTCTGCAAATTCCCATATGCATCATCTCCTTGAACTCTTGCTTTGCGATTTTGTATTTGTCTGGAGGAAGAGGACGTGCCCGTGTAGCAACTGGGAACCCTTTTGTTATAATCTCATGCTTAACATTGTGTTTCGGAGGGTTCTTCATCGATCCAGGCTTTGTAATATCTTCATACTTTTCTAACAAGCACCTGATCGAATCTGGTAAGTTCGAGTTAATTGTTCGTATTGATGAAATATTTGCTACTATTATTCGTGCAGGCGTTTCTAATCCCGTTTCTTTGTCGATCAATTTTCGTCCGTGTATATCCACTAACAGCTGGAAATGCTCGAGGAAATCGGCTCCTAGAATCGGCATTTTCACGTCGGCGATGGTAAAACACCATTTGAATTCTCTACGGAGTCCGAAATTCAGTGTTAGCGTGCGTTCTCCATATGTGTTAATTGGGGTTCCGTTGGCGGCGTATACTTGGTATTTGCATGCGTCGCTATCATGTTCCGTGCGATTTAAAACGGAAATGTTTGCACCGGTGTCGACTAAAAATCTATAACTACTGTTTAAGTCGGTTATAGTTAGACGGTTAGCGGGGTGCATAGCACAAAGATCCGTCGCTTTCTGTGCTATTAGTAGTTTTCCGACATCGTATTCGTATTTTTCTTCCATGTACACGGCTGCCGGCATTTTATTGCATTTTGCTTGAATTTGTTATGATAATAACAAATGCCATTCTGCGGCTTTCGATAGTGCGACATTGACCGTGAGCGTGAATCATTACGTGACCGGAAACTGCTGCGTTGTCGCGTTCGAGACAGACGATTGTTGCGAAGCTCGTTTATTTCAATTTGCATCGCTGCAATTTGTGACGTCAGGTTTGTTATTAAACTGATGTCAGCTGTCGACGATATGGCGCTCGTTCGTGTATACGTTAGATTCTCGTGAATTTTGTCGGCTATTTCGCTCAGTTTTTCCAATGTCAAGTCTTCGGATACTGCAATGATAGATGTAATGGTGGCTGGGAGTTGTCGGAACCACAGGAGACGTATCGTATCGTCGTTCATCTTCCCGCTGCCTGCTTCCCGCATTTTTCGTAATAGCTGGGAAGGTTTCTGGTCACCGAGGTCCATCTCTGATAATAGCTTTTGAAATTTTCTGTGCTCGCTCTCCTCGTAACAGCTTATAAGGCGATCTTTAATAGCCGTATATTTTTGCTCGTCTGGAGGATGTGTCAGGATGTCGCTTACTTGATGGATCACCTCCTTTGGCAATTTGGCAATTACCATGTTGTACTTATATTCCTCTCCTTGTTTCTGGGGAGCCATGATTGCTTCGAACTGCGCGAACCACAATCTTGGTGAGTCAGTCCAAAATTGAGGCAGTTTCTCGGTAACTGATATCGCTGCAATACTATCAGTGCTGGCGTCGCCTTTCGCTGGAGTCGCTGGTGGAGCCATGGTGTCTTGTTTGTTTTCTTTCACTTTCTAGATTTGATGCTGAAAACCAATTTGGGTTCCGGTCGTCCCGGTATTATATCAGCACTAGAGAAGCGGTATCACGTCGGGGTCACCAATTATAGCGTATTGCTATATTCGTTTTGAGGAGTAAAATAAGACGATGATTTTTGCTTGTAATCGACTGGTCTTTATTCTTAATCTTAATCTATTTATATTAAAACATAACAAAGGAAAATACAATTATGAGTTGGAAGGGATTAAACGATGAACGTGAGTAATGTGCAGTGACAGCACTTTGCCATATTAATGTATTTACACGTTCACACGTTTTACAATATTTGTTATGGCTGTTGCCATAGATACTCCCTCCTTAAAAAAAAAATATTTATTATAGAAAAAATATTTACGATTAAACTTATTACCCTACACCACGTTGGTTTCTCGTATCACACGCATAAATCTCTTCTCGATTTTTGTTCCGATCGCTCGGAACAACATGTAGACACTGATGATGCATATTATTATTATCACTGTGATAATCGTTATTGTGATCCAACCTCGTATGCTCTGTAGGTCCTCAGCGAGCCTAGAGTGTATCTGCAGTAACTCTTCCGGAATGGCTGGCGCGTTGTTTTGCACCATGTTGACTTGTTCTTTCTCATGAGTACTTGTGTTGGATCCCATGTTGCGTGTGAAAACTTTTTGTCGTGAGTGGTGATTGTAGATCGTTTGTATAGCTTTATATATCATAGCTGGAATCGAACCGTTGGGCGTGAGATTCGCCCTGCACGTGTTTTTTTATTTGCTAGATTATCTTGCGTTTCTACAACTATTTTCTTATCTACTGATGTGCGATTTCTTATCTCCTTATCGTTTATTACGAAGGCGGGTTTTATCCTGTCGATAGATACGGTACTGTGTCTTCCGTTTATCAATATCGTGAATAATTTATCGCTCCGTCTAATTACGAGATAAGGTCCGTCGTATGGCGGCGTCAAGCTCGGCCGCAATCTATCGCATCGTAAGAATACGTGCGTGCATTCTGCTAATTTTGGATGTACAAATATTTTGTCATTTGTGCGCTCTCTCTGTGGCACGGAAGTTATTCGTTCGATGTTTTTCTTCAACTCTTCTACCATTTCATTGTAGGTTGTTAGGCTTCTTGTCTCGAAAAATGCTCCAGGTAACGTTATTGTTGTTCCATATACTAGTTCGGCTGCCGAAAATCCAGTATCCTGCCGTAAGCTGGTACGGATACCGAGTAATATTGTGGCTAGTTCCTTTGTCCAGTTTGTAGTGTTCCCTCTTGCCATTAACGCTGCTTTCATAGTTCTGTGTAATCGTTCGACTTTCGAGTTTGACTGTGGGTGATACGGAGTTGTCCGTATTTTATTTATTCCCATGAGTTTTGCCAAACTTCTGAATATTCTTGATTCGAATTGAGCTCCCTGATCTGAAGTTATGTATTCAGGACATCCGAATCGGGTTATCCACCCTTCGTATATCACTCTTGCAATTGACTCTGCAGTGATGTCTGACGCTGCGAAAGCTTCTGGCCATGACGTACATCGGTCAATCATTGTTATGATGTATCGTTTATTCTGGGATGTTGTGAGGGGTCCGACAATGTCGACGTGTAGATGAGAGAATCTTTCTGCTGGCATGAATTTTCCAAGTGGTGATTTGGTGTGCCGATGTATTTTTGAACGTTGACACTGTAAACATGCTTCAGTCATCTTGTTGATGTCCGTGTTCATGTTTTCCCAAATGTAGTTCGCTGCAATTAACTTCCTCGTAGTGTTTTTTCCGGGATGGCTTATATTGTGGAAACTCTCGAAAATGTCTCTTCTGAATTTAAGGGGAAGAAATGGTCGTTGTTTCCTGGTTGATAAGTCGCAGAATATCTTGATTCCTTTCTCGTGAAAATGTACCGTTTCGAACCGTAATGATTTATTTGATTTCAATCGTTCGAGTTCGTCATTGTTTTGTTGACAATTTGCTACCTCCTTCCAGTCTATATTGGATGGTAATGATATCGTTTCAACAACTCGAGACAAGGCGTCTGCAACTGTGTTTTCCTTGCCGCTAATATGTGTTATATTAGTGCTGAATTGCGATATGTAGTCCAGGTATCGAATCCGCCTCGGTGTGTCATTCAATGATGGCTTCTTATCGAATGCCTGAATCAATGGCTTATGATCCGTGTAGACGGTGAATTCTCGGCCCTCGATGAGTCTTCTAAAATGTTTAATTGCCATGTAAATTCCCAGTAACTCTCTGTCGTAAGTAGAGTATTTCGTTTGAGCTTCGCTTAGTACTTTTGAAAAGAAAGCTATCGGTTCCCACTTTCCTTTTTGTCGTTGCTGTAGGACGGCGCCTACGCATTTTAAGCTTGCGTCAGTCATCATTGCTAGTTGGGTTTGGCTGTCTGGGCAGGCTATTGACGTTATTTGTCGTATATCCTGTTTGCAGCGCTCGAAAGCGTGGTCCGCTTCTTTATTCCACTGAATGATTGTTTTATCATTTTTCTTCGAATTTCTCAAGTATCTATTTAGAGGCGCTTGATGCTTCGCTGCGTACGGTATGCTGCTTCGGTAGAAGTTTAACATGCCTAAGAAACGACGTAGTTCTTTCACTGTATTTGGTTTCGGATATTCGTTAATTGCTTGAACTTTTTCCGTTGTAGGCGTCAATCCTTGGCTCGTTATATGATAACCAAGAAAATCAATCTCCGATTTTGCAAATTCACACTTGTTTGTGTTAATTGTAATGCCGTTTTCTTGCAGGCGTTTGAATATTTCTTCTAAGTGTTTGTAGTGGACGTCGGTTTCTGAGTCAGCAATTAAAATGTCATCAACGAAAACATATACGTAGTCTAAATCTCTAAATATAGAGTCCATCCACTTTTGAAATGACTGTCCGGCGTTCTTTAAACCGAACGGAAGTCTTGTAAATTCGAAAAGTCCGAACGGCGTTATTATCGCTGTTTTCTCTGGTTCAGCGACAGCAATCGAATAGAATGCTTTTTTTATATCGATTTTACTGAAAATGGTTTTTCCGCTTGCGATATACGTAAAATCTAACAGTCGTGGCAATGGGTATCTATCCGGTACGGTAATTTTGTTGAGTGCGCGGTAGTCACCGCATGCTCTCCATTCGCCATTTTTCTTCTTGACCATATGAAGTGGGGATGCCCACTCACTGCTTGAGGGTCTGCAAATTCCCATATGCATCATCTCCTTGAACTCTTGCTTTGCGATTTTGTATTTGTCTGGAGGAAGAGGACGTGCCCGTGTAGCAACTGGGAACCCTTTTGTTATAATCTCATGCTTAACATTGTGTTTCGGAGGGTTCTTCATCGATCCAGGCTTTGTAATATCTTCATACTTTTCTAACAAGCACCTGATCGAATCTGGTATTATTTATTTCAAAGTATGTTTACCAGTTACCATAGTACAAGCTCTGCCTAATTTAGAATCAGATTGCCATGTGAGTGTTGATCAAAGGCATTCTCCTACTTATAATGTACCTATGGATGTATGTTTGTTACGCTTTCACGCAAAAACTACTGAACGGATCTGGATGAAATTTGGCACAGAGATAGACTATATCGCGATAAAAAAGTCTAGAATAGCCTATATGCTATTCTAGACTTTTTTATAGCGATAACCGTCATCCACGCGGACGGAGCCGCGGGCAACAGCTAGTATCATATTAAAAGCCATAACGTCCGTATAGCGATTTATTTCGATCTTATATTTTAACTAAACAGCCTTAAAGCAACTTTAAGGATGTCCTTTAAGTTGCTTTAAGGTTGTTTGAAATTCAGAATTGAATATAAATAATAATATAAGGTACTAATAAAAAATCACCACCTAAAGTCAGGAAAAGTATTAGTGTCGATTGACTTGTTTATAATTGCTGTGATAGCGGGTAAAGTGTAAGGAAGTGTAAGTTTAATCATTTCTATTGTAATCCCATCAACCCCTTGAGCGTTTGTAGTAATATTTTTTATAATTTTGCAAATAGCAATCTCATCTACTCGTTGAAGCATAAAATTAGATGGCCCATGTCTACTGTGTTCAAAAAATGTTAGTTGCGAAATGGTCACTTCCGAGGGGCCAGGCAACTCAAGGAAAGCTTTATTTATTTCGTGAGGGTCTTGAAAATGTGACGGTATCGTCTCGATAGACTGCTAGGATTTGTGTGCATTTTCAAATTGTTCCACAGTGTTTTGGAGTTATTGACATGGTCGTTCACATATTTAGTAAAATAAGCCTTCTTCTCATTATGTATAGATTGGACAACCAGGTGCCTTAATTGTAGGTAGTATTCTTTGTGGCTCTCTATCTTAGAAACGCGATATTTGTTGTGTGCTTCATTTCGCAGTCTTATCATTTCCTTGATAGTATCGGTTATCCAAGGCGTTGGTAGTGTTTTGAATGATTTACGCTTTATTGGGGCATGTATGTTAAATAAATAAGTTATAAAAAAATTAAATGTCGAAACCATCCTATCCACATCATGTAAGTTACCCACTGAGTCCCATGGGATCGACTGTAGGTCCTTTGTAAACAGTTCAGACACTATGTCTTTAAGTGGACGATACAAGATGAATCTGCTCTTAGGTCGATCCTTCTTCAGAACAAGTTCACATATCACAAATGAATGATGACCCAATTCAGGTACATAATCAACTAGAACGTTTCTGTTATGAGCATCAGTGCATATTATAGCGTATTGCTATATTCGTTTTGAGGAGTAAAATAAGACGATGATTTTTGCTTGTAATCGACTGGTCTTTATTCTTAATCTTAATCTATTTATATTAAAACATAACAAAGGAAAATACAATTATGAGTTGGAAGGGATTAAACGATGAACGTGAGTAATGTGCAGTGACAGCACTTTGCCATATTAATGTATTTACACGTTCACACGTTTTACAATATTTGTTATGGCTGTTGCCATAGATACTCCCTCCTTAAAAAAAAAATATTTATTATAGAAAAAATATTTACGATTAAACTTATTACCCTACACCACGTTGGTTTCTCGTATCACACGCATAAATCTCTTCTCGATTTTTGTTCCGATCGCTCGGAACAACATGTAGACACTGATGATGCATATTATTATTATCACTGTGATAATCGTTATTGTGATCCAACCTCGTATGCTCTGTAGGTCCTCAGCGAGCCTAGAGTGTATCTGCAGTAACTCTTCCGGAATGGCTGGCGCGTTGTTTTGCACCATGTTGACTTGTTCTTTCTCATGAGTACTTGTGTTGGATCCCATGTTGCGTGTGAAAACTTTTTGTCGTGAGTGGTGATTGTAGATCGTTTGTATAGCTTTATATATCATAGCTGGAATCGAACCGTTGGGCGTGAGATTCGCCCTGCACGTGTTTTTTTATTTGCTAGATTATCTTGCGTTTCTACAACTATCTTCTTATCTACTGATGTGCGATTTCTTATCTCCTTATCGTTTATTACGAAGGCGGGTTTTATCCTGTCGATAGATACGGTACTGTGTCTTCCGTTTATCAATATCGTGAATAATTTATCGCTCCGTCTAATTACGAGATAAGGTCCGTCGTATGGCGGCGTCAAGCTCGGCCGCAATCTATCGCATCGTAAGAATACGTGCGTGCATTCTGCTAATTTTGGATGTACAAATATTTTGTCATTTGTGCGCTCTCTCTGTGGCACGGAAGTTATTCGTTCGATGTTTTTCTTCAACTCTTCTACCATTTCAGTGTAGGTTGTTAGGCTTCTTGTCTCGAAAAATGCTCCAGGTAACGTTATTGTTGTTCCATATACTAGTTCGGCTGCCGAAAATCCAGTATCCTGCCGTAAGCTGGTACGGATACCGAGTAATATTGTGGCTAGTTCCTTTGTCCAGTTTGTAGTGTTCCCTCTTGCCATTAATGCTGCTTTCATAGTTCTGTGTAATCGTTCGACTTTCGAGTTTGACTGTGGGTGATACGGAGTTGTCCGTATTTTATTTATTCCCATGAGTTTTGCCAAACTTCTGAATATTCTTGATTCGAATTGAGCTCCCTGATCTGAAGTTATGTATTCAGGACATCCGAATCGGGTTATCCACCCTTCGTATATCACTCTTGCAATTGACTCTGCAGTGATGTCTGACGCTGCGAAAGCTTCTGGCCATGACGTACATCGGTCAATCATTGTTATGATGTATCGTTTATTCTGGGATGTTGTGAGGGGTCCGACAATGTCGACGTGTAGATGAGAGAATCTTTCTGCTGGCATGAATTTTCCAAGTGGTGATTTGGTGTGCCGATGTATTTTTGAACGTTGACACTGTAAACATGCTTCAGTCATCTTGTTGATGTCCGTGTTCATGTTTTCCCAAATGTAGTTCGCTGCAATTAACTTCCTCGTAGTGTTTTTTCCGGGATGGCTTATATTGTGGAAACTCTCGAAAATGTCTCTTCTGAATTTAAGGGGAAGAAATGGTCGTTGTTTCCTGGTTGATAAGTCGCAGAATATCTTGATTCCTTTATCGTGAAAATGTACCGTTTCGAACCGTAATGATTTATTTGATTTCAATCGTTCGAGTTCGTCATTGTTTTGTTGACAATTTGCTACCTCCTTCCAGTCTATATTGGATGGTAATGATATCGTTTCAACAACTCGAGACAAGGCGTCTGCAACTGTGTTTTCCTTGCCGCTAATATGTGTTATATTAGTGCTGAATTGCGATATGTAGTCCAGGTATCGAATCCGCCTCGGTGTGTCATTCAATGATGGCTTCTTATCGAATGCCTGAATCAATGGCTTATGATCCGTGTAGACGGTGAATTCTCGGCCCTCGATGAGTCTTCTAAAATGTTTAATTGCCATGTAAATTCCCAGTAACTCTCTGTCGTAAGTAGAGTATTTCGTTTGAGCTTCGCTTAGTACTTTTGAAAAGAAAGCTATCGGTTCCCACTTTCCTTTTTGTCGTTGCTGTAGGACGGCGCCTACGCATTTTAAGCTTGCGTCAGTCATCATTGCTAGTTGGGTTTGGCTGTCTGGGCAGGCTATTGACGTTATTTGTCGTATATCCTGTTTGCAGCGCTCGAAAGCGTGGTCCGCTTCTTTATTCCACTGAATGATTGTTTTATCATTTTTCTTCGAATTTCTCAAGTATCTATTTAGAGGCGCTTGATGCTTCGCTGCGTACGGTATGCTGCTTCGGTAGAAGTTTAACATGCCTAAGAAACGTCGTAGTTCTTTCACTGTATTTGGTTTCGGATATTCGTTAATTGCTTGAACTTTTTCCGTTGTAGGCGTCAATCCTTGGCTCGTTATATGATAACCAAGAAAATCAATCTCCGATTTTGCAAATTCACACTTGTTTGTGTTAATTGTAATGCCGTTTTCTTGCAGGCGTTTGAATATTTCTTCTAAGTGTTTGTAGTGGACGTCGGTTTCTGAGTCAGCAATTAAAATGTCATCAACGAAAACATATACGTAGTCTAAATCTCTAAATATAGAGTCCATCCACTTTTGAAATGACTGTCCGGCGTTCTTTAAACCGAACGGAAGTCTTGTAAATTCGAAAAGTCCGAACGGCGTTATTATCGCTGTTTTCTCTGGTTCAGCGACAGCAATCGAATAGAATGCTTTCTTTATATCGATTTTACTGAAAATGGTTTTTCCGCTTGCGATATACGTAAAATCTAACAGTCGTGGCAATGGGTATCTATCCGGTACGGTAATTTTGTTGAGTGCGCGGTAGTCACCGCATGCTCTCCATTCGCCATTTTTCTTCTTGACCATATGAAGTGGGGATGCCCACTCACTGCTTGAGGGTCTGCAAATTCCCATATGCATCATCTCCTTGAACTCTTGCTTTGCGATTTTGTATTTGTCTGGAGGAAGAGGACGTGCCCGTGTAGCAACTGGGAACCCTTTTGTTATAATCTCATGCTTAACATTGTGTTTCGGAGGGTTCTTCATCGATCCAGGCTTTGTAATATCTTCATACTTTTCTAACAAGCACCTGATCGAATCTGGTAAGTTCGAGTTAATTGTTCGTATTGATGAAATATTTGCTACTATTATTCGTGCAGGCGTTTCTAATCCCGTTTCTTTGTCGATCAATTTTCGTCCGTGTATATCCACTAACAGCTGGAAATGCTCGAGGAAATCGGCTCCTAGAATCGGCATTTTCACGTCGGCGATGGTAAAACACCATTTGAATTCTCTACGGAGTCCGAAATTCAGTGTTAGCGTGCGTTCTCCATATGTGTTAATTGGGGTTCCGTTGGCGGCGTATACTTGGTATTTGCATGCGTCGCTATCATGTTCCGTGCGATTTAAAACGGAAATGTTTGCACCGGTGTCGACTAAAAATCTATAACTACTGTTTAAGTCGGTTATAGTTAGACGGTTAGCGGGGTGCATAGCACAAAGATCCGTCGCTTTCTGTGCTATTAGTAGTTTTCCGACATCGTATTCGTATTTTTCTTCCATGTACACGGCTGCCGGCATTTTATTGCATTTTGCTTGAATTTGTTATGATAATAACAAATGCCATTCTGCGGCTTTCGATAGTGCGACATTGACCGTGAGCGTGAATCATTACGTGACCGGAAACTGCTGCGTTGTCGCGTTCGAGACAGACGATTGTTGCGAAGCTCGTTTATTTCAATTTGCATCGCTGCAATTTGTGACGTCAGGTTTGTTATTAAACTGATGTCAGCTGTCGACGATATGGCGCTCGTTCGTGTATACGTTAGATTCTCGTGAATTTTGTCGGCTATTTCGCTCAGTTTTTCCAATGTCAAGTCTTCGGATACTGCAATGATAGATGTAATGGTGGCTGGGAGTTGTCGGAACCACAGGAGACGTATCGTATCGTCGTTCATCTTCCCGCTGCCTGCTTCCCGCATTTTTCGTAATAGCTGGGAAGGTTTCTGGTCACCGAGGTCCATCTCTGATAATAGCTTTTGAAATTTTCTGTGCTCGCTCTCCTCGTAACAGCTTATAAGGCGATCTTTAATAGCCGTATATTTTTGCTCGTCTGGAGGATGTGTCAGGATGTCGCTTACTTGATGGATCACCTCCTTTGGCAATTTGGCAATTACCATGTTGTACTTATATTCCTCTCCTTGTTTCTGGGGAGCCATGATTGCTTCGAACTGCGCGAACCACAATCTTGGTGAGTCAGTCCAAAATTGAGGCAGTTTCTCGGTAACTGATATCGCTGCAATACTATCAGTGCTGGCGTCGCCTTTCGCTGGAGTCGCTGGTGGAGCCATGGTGTCTTGTTTGTTTTCTTTCACTTTCTAGATTTGATGCTGAAAACCAATTTGGGTTCCGGTCGTCCCGGTATTATATCAGCACTAGAGAAGCGGTATCACGTCGGGGTCACCAATTATAGCGTATTGCTATATTCGTTTTGAGGAGTAAAATAAGACGATGATTTTTGCTTGTAATCGACTGGTCTTTATTCTTAATCTTAATCTATTTATATTAAAACATAACAAAGGAAAATACAATTATGAGTTGGAAGGGATTAAACGATGAACGTGAGTAATGTGCAGTGACAGCACTTTGCCATATTAATGTATTTACACGTTCACACGTTTTACAATATTTGTTATGGCTGTTGCCATACATATTACATCAATAAGTGAAAAACTTTCATTTATAAAATGCGTTGGTGTATTAACTATTTGATTTAGTCCACAATAGGTTAGAAATTCGGTAAAACGCCTATGCCTATTGCTGTTTGTTTCTAACATGTTAACGTTAAAATCACCGAGGAGAACAACACTATCGTAAGGAGCCAGGGCATAAACACTCTCTGTCAAAGAATTCAGAAAACAGTCCAAGTCTAGCCAGGGTGGACGGTACGCAGTGCCAATAAGAAGCTTTTCATTATTAATATTTGAAATCATCCAAAGTTGCTCCACATCAGGGTGTTCAGGATGCGGCTTGATTCTTGCATTCACACCAGACTTAATGTAGAAAGCAACTCCACCCCCCCGACCCCCCCGTATAGACAACGGGCGTGGGATATGTCTTAAGCGGTAGCCTGGTACAACTGGCGCTCTTCCTTCCTCCCCCCTTCGTAACCATGTTTCATTGATAGCCATTATGTCCACAGAGTGATTGTTCATTGCAACTACAAATTCATCTTTTACAAAAGATTGTAACTATCTGGCGATTAAAAGGGGTACCTGAGTTTCTTACTGGTTTTTCTCATGACTCCGCGTCAGCGAACTAGGCGAAAGAAAATTAAGCTGACATCATCTTTCCGGGTTATTCATAATTTATAAACAAATGCACACTTATGAAGGTCTGATAAAACTAAATTAATTTTGAGTTTTTGACTTCATAAAATACTTTTTAGAAAGGCCAACATTACAACAGAATCTTGTTAATCTCCTTAGATAACTGTCTGATAAATGTATTTTAAACAACTGTATTGTAATTATAGTCTACAGTTCAATGTAATCTTAGTGTTCCCACCAGAAATAAGCAAAACGGAACGTCTTTGTTCTCCAACAAAATTTGAAGCTTCCTCGAGTTTATAAATTTACTTTTCTAACTGTCATTAGAGTATCTTAAACTCTCCAAGCGTTTACTTATCTTTATAATGAAGGATTGACAACATTACTCTTTGTTTCATAATGATTCCAGCTAATTTGATAGGCCTAGTGACCCAGACTGCTGAGCTGGAGATCGTGAGTTCGATTCCAATTCAAGACAAATCTTTGTGTGATGAGTATGATTCTGTGTTCTATGTATTTATTTCAAAGTATGTTTACCAGTTACCATAGTACAAGCTCTGCCTAATTTAGAATCAGATTGCCATGTGAGTGTTGATCAAAGGCATTCTCCTACTTATAATGTACCTATGGATGTATGTTTGTTACGCTTTCACGCAAAAACTACTGAACGGATCTGGATGAAATTTGGCACAGAGATAGACTATATCGCGATAAAAAAGTCTAGAATAGCCTATATGCTATTCTAGACTTTTTTATAGCGATAACCGTCATCCACGCGGACGGAGCCGCGGGCAACAGCTAGTATCATATTAAAAGCCATAACGTCCGTATAGCGATTTATTTCGATCTTATATTTTAACTAAACAGCCTTAAAGCAACTTTAAGGATGTCCTTTAAGTTGCTTTAAGGTTGTTTGAAATTCAGAATTGAATATAAATAATAATATAAGGTACTAATAAAAAATCACCACCTAAGTATACCGGATAAGTACGCTCGTCCTTGCCGAAGAAATCGGACGACGTAACCAAACGTAACTCAGCCAGCTTAATCTATCCTAGACATCTACTTATACAGTCGAGAATTCTATAGGACTAAACTATACCTGTGTTACTGGTTTAATATCCGTTGCGATGTTTTTCCATGATTCGTTTTGAAATGGTCTATTTCCAATCTCGTTATTTAGACTTTAAACTCAATAAATACGAGGTAAAACAAATCCGTTTTATGTATTCCTGTTCGATTTCGGACGTTTTAACAGTCGCTGTTTTAGGACTCTTTTTGTATTCGAGTTTACAAATGTTAATTGATGTTGATGCAATGTTTTTCTTATATAAAAGAGAGGTAGGGCACCATACCAGCGAGCAAGCCCACCTGGGGAACTCCACCTTTGGTGTAGCTGTGTGCTGTGTGTGAGTACAGGTCTAAAGAAACTTTTTTTTGTCTCAGGAATTCTCCATCGTAAAGCCCTGTTGTAAAAGTGAGCACAAGCAGTCAAATGAAAGTATAATATGTGCACGGACTTCACATATCTGAAGTCCGTGCACATATTATACTATTTCCGTGCACATATTAATTGACTGCCTCGGTGGTCCAGTGGCCGCAGTATGCGCCTGCTGTGTACGAGATTGTGGGTTCGATTCCCACACAGGATAAAACTTTGTGTGACCCACAAAAAATTGTTCTGAGTCTGGGTGTAATTTGTGTCCGTAAGTCCGAATTGTATGTTTGTTTGCGACACAGAGCTTGTTCTTTAGTGCGGGAGTTGTCTTTTTATAAAAAAAAAAACAAAAAGAAAAATCTAAAAATATAACAACTTAAACATTTTCCCAATCCTATTTTCGAAGATTAAAAGATTCAATACTTTGCATTTCTTTCAATCTTTATAACACCTTGACGACTGCTGAGTCAAATTTTCATAATTTACTTCAAAAAGTTGATATCAATTTAGTCTGGCTCTTCAACTCAGCGAAATTTAAAAGCAATTTGGCATTTGTTTGCGATAAAATGTCACTGTTTTACTGAAACGGATCGGTATAAAGTGTGTTATTTTATTAGTAGGTAATGCAAAAAGTATCGGCATTGACGTAGTTATGAAGCAGGTATTTTATTATATACTTTTTACTGCTCGTCTTGTGGTAGGCAGTTACTGTAGCATATTTTTCAATAAAACACTGGTGTTAACATTTTTGTTTCGACAACGCGTGACTAATACCCCTGCCCGTCTAGACAATTGGCATAAACGGTAGTCTAATCGAAAAGTCAATAAAGCAAATGTATGGGATTTGACGTAAGCTTACAATTTTATGTCGTAAACTTACGTCTAATCCCATACATTTGCTTTTTGACTTTTCGATTCGATTACCGTTAATGCCACTTGTCTAGAGGGGCTGGTGTTGCAAGTGGTTTGCCTTCTAGTAGTGGCTTATTTAGGGATGCGTGTTGAAAGAAACGTTTTCCTATCCCAAGGATGCTTCATCTTAAAGCAATGGTTCAAAAAAATGGGTCAGCAACCCGCAAGTGATGCCTTGGGTATTTTATCCATAAGCTACAGTAATTGCTTTACATCAGGCAGTTCCGTATGCTTAATTGCTACCCATAAAACAAGACTTAAAACTTTGTGTTACAAATCCTACTATTATTATAAATGTGAAAGTTTGTAAGTATGGATGGATGGATGGGTGGATGGATGTTTGTTACTCTTTCAAGTAAAAGCTAATGAACGGATCTGGATGAAATTTGGTACAGACATAGATTATGGTCTGGAATAACACATAGGCTACTTATTACAGCGATAACCGAAATACACGCGGGCGGAGCCGCGGGCAACAGCTAGTAACAAAAAAAACACATTAGGACTATCACTACATTCATATATCTTCGCGGTGCGTCTATAACACTTATAACTTCATCTTAACCGCGCCGCCGACTCCGGAGCCCTTGTTCACTCGTGACAAGGGTATCTAACGACATTACCCGATATATGGCCACGTGACTACGTTACATGACTCAATAAAATAACGTTTGACATGATTTTTGATCCTCTCAACTGAATTATTTTCACGTCATTGAACTAATAGTTTAACACTTTTTCTTGAATTTTGTTTATTTAATAAGCTGCACATAGCTAAATATGGAAACTCCATCTTAAAACCCTGGTGTAAAAAAATGGGTTGACAACACCCAAGTAACTGGTTAACATTAGGCGGGCCGTATGCTTGTTTGCCATCCAAGTAGTATAAAAAACCGGCCAAGTGCGAGTCGGACTCGCGACCGAGGGTTCCGTACAAACCTTTATTTTTGTATTTTTATTATATGATATAGCTAAAAATTTACGGTTTTTGAATTTTTTTCTTTATCTGTGCTATAAGACGTTGCTTCGTATTAAATTCAAGATTCTGAGTTCGCGGGAGGTATCCTGTAGGTTTTGATTCCCTTGCGAGTGTCGAAATTTTGCGGATATTTGCAGCATAAGCAGCTGTATCTTTTGATTGCGTTGGCTTATAAGTTTGATTTTCACAGCTTTAAGGGACAGTAAATCTAAGTATTTGATATTAATTTCAGCTTGATACCTCCACGCGCACCTGAGAAAAAGAAAGAAAAGAAAGGGTCTTGACACAGACGGGCGGACGAACAACAAAGTGAACGAAAGGGTTCCGTACCTCGGAAAGAAAAACGGAGCCCTTATTCCTATAAGGGCTCCGTTTTTTTCCGTTTTTTTTGTTATTCTAAAAAAACAGCACTGATAATCTAGTGGGGGAGTAACCGACTTGTACACGTGAGGGGAATTCAACCCCAGCAATGTGAATTTAATTTTCTGGAATTTATACTGTATATTAATTAAAAGATTTACCAACAGCTGATGGTAAAGGAAAGCATCGTGGAAAAACTCACACGTCTTAAAAAAAATCCTAAATGCAGGCCTCCAGAGCTCCAGTAGGAAACTGTTTTTAAAATACCGTTTTCCTTATCAGGGTTACCCACGATCTTTTTTTTTTTTTTTTTTTTTTACTACTTGGGTGGCAAACAAGCATACGGCCCACCTGATGTTAAGCAGTATCCGTAGCCTATAGACGCTTGCATTACCAGAGGTATCACTTGCGTGTTGCCAACCCATTTTTTTACACCAGTGTTTTAAGATGGAAGTAACCCTGGGATAGGAACACGTATCTTTCAAAATGCATTCCTAAATGAGCGCTGGAGACCTGTACTCACACACAGGAACACAACTACACCGCTGTGTGTAGTCATTTGGCTGTGGTCTTCTGTAAGGTGGAGGTCCTTCCCCAGTCGGGCTTGCTCGCTAGTATGGTGCCCTACCTCTCTTCTTTATCTGATGACATTGCAAGCGTTCATTTCCTATCTCAGGGAAACTTCATTGCAAATACCTAGTGTTAAAATATTTAAGCGCTTCTTTGCTATCTAAGTAGTATAAAAAATAGACTTAAGAGACTATTTTCTATAATTTCACAAGTGATATCTTATATACATTGTTTGAATAGTGAGCACTCACCGAAATCCACAATATTATGTATAGTATATCTCAAACTTATTCTTTACTAGTGTTGCCCGCGCCTCCGCCCGCGTAGATGACGGTTATCGCGATAAAAGCATATATGCTATTTCAGACTATAATCTATCGCTATGCTAAATTTCATCCAGATCCGTTAAGTAGTTTTTGCGTGAAAGAATAACAAACATCCATACATTCTTACAAACTTTTGCGTTAATAATATTAGTAAGGATTAAATCTGACCAGTACTGAAACATTCGAAGTAGAATATTAAATAATAATTATGTTTTCACAGTGTTCATTATAAATTTTAATAATATACGGCTGTCTGCCGCTGGTCATTAACAGTTTTCAGTTCATTGGATGATTCGTTTTCATTCCCGTCAGCAATATTCGTAGATTTAATTATGTTTCTGGGATAATTGGATGCATCGTCCAACTTTTATGTATATATTTTAATTTAATCTATAATTTAAATAATTTTACACATCAGGCATGGAAAAATAGTTTCAACTGACTGACTGATTCAATCAACACAGAGTGTAAACCGCAGTAGCTACAAATTATGGCGTACCTAAGTAAGCATAATTTTTTTTTTTTGAAAATTTCATCCCTAAATACCCGCTTCTGGTTAGAAACAAAAACGAACTGAGGGCGGGACGCTAGTCTATACTAATATTATAAAGCTAAAGAGTTTGTTTTTTGTTTGTTTGATTGAACGCGCTAATCTCAAAAAGTACTGGTTAGATTAGAAAAAAACTTTTTTTGTTGAATAGTGCATTTATCCAGGAAGGCATCACGCTATGATCAATAGGAACGGAGCAGTAGTGAGGTATGTTGCAAAATCGGGGAAAATATTCCAAATTACGACGCGGACGACCCCTAGTATTATATATTAATCGACCATGAATCTTATTATAGATATTAACAAATTTAGTCATAAAATCTTGTAAATAAATAAAAAAAAATTACGACGAATCCTTACCCGCTCAAGGATTTAATGAAACGTTTGAGTCTCATACAAAGTCACAGAATTGGAACAAATATCTATCCCTCAATACCGAGTTCATTTTATAGCTTGGGTTCAGCTGGGGACATTTATAGTCTGACATAAAATCTATACTCGTATATTAAATTTTATTAATCAAACCCAAGTGAAAATATTTTTGTACAGCCTTGATACAGCCCTCGATTCAATGGATATGTTTTTAAGACGGGTCTTCTCTCTTCTCTATAGAGAGCTTCTTCGTGCTTCTTCGCGTCGATGGTACGATAAACAATTAAATTGTACAAGTCCAGAATTTTGCCGCCTCTACGGCGTTAAGGCTGCGCAGAGGTCACTCGGAGTGCAGGTGGTAGGGCACAAAGAGACAGATAGGAGGGGAGACATTGTTTGCGGCTCCGTGCCATCTTCGCACCCTGTAGTTGTTACAGCGGTCGAGCTTCATTTAAACAGATCGTATCGGCATCTTCCCACTTGGGTTTGGAACTCCAGAGTCGGCTGAGTGACTTCCATGTAGGACTTAGACCAAAATCTTATACCGTCAAGATATGCTATGCTATGAAGTTTGTTGAATCGGACTCATCATTAAAATTGCTTTTAAGACGTGTGGATTTCCTCGCGATGTTTTCTACTCCGTTAGCAGGTTATTGCATTGCAGGAGCAATGTGAATTTATGACTGATCCTGCCGGCGTTGGTCCCGGGGTATTTTGCTTTTTGTGCCTATTTAGAGATTGTATCTCCAAAATTCCATTATTAGTGCTCATTAGAACGTGCTAAATTTCCAGTTTATATCCCCAGCGGTTTATATGAAACAATCAGTTGGGACAAGTTAAATACCAGCAGTAGGCAGTAGGTACACGTAATTTCCGCGTTATCATAAAGTAAATACGATATTAAATTTATCAATATAACGGCAGTTGTAAGGAGCGAAATTAGCTAAGAAAACAATAAATGTACCGTACAACTCCCCTTTGAGTTTGGAAGTAATTATAACATCGCCGTAAGCTCCAACCGGGTTACACTTGATTGTCGACTCTTCAATTAACAGATCCGTTGACCTTCAAACTTCATAACTACATACCGATAGAATATTATATATTAACTGTAATAATGATAGAATAAAAGGGAATAATAATAATACTTTGGGACAACTCGCACATCGTCATCTGATCCCCAACTAGGCAGAGTCTGTACTATGAGAACCAGACAACTGATGAACATACTTACTAATATTATAAATGTGAAAGTTTGTGACAATGGATGGATGGATGGATTTTTCACGTAAAAACTACTGAACGGATCAGGATAAAATTTGGCACAGAGATAGATTATGGTCTGGAATAACACATAGGCTACTTTTTACAGTGATAACCGACATCCACGCGGGCGGAGCCGCGGGCAACAGCTAGTACTTATATATATTTTTAAATCCATATATATTATAGATAACACCCAGACACAGAACAAACATTCATACTCATCACACAAGAGACAGAGTCTGTACTATGGGAACCAGACAACTGATAAACTTATATATTTTTAAATCCATATATATTATAGATAGCACCCAGACACAGAACAAACATTCATAGTCATCACACAAGAGAACCCACGACCACCGGCACCGGAAAATAATATTTTCCTTATCCTATCCTGTAAGAAATTGCTTTTAGCGATAAGGCCGCCCATTGTCCATTACTATTTAAGCAAAACTATGTAAGCAATATGTATTTTGGTGTACAATAAAGAGTTATCTATCTATCTATTATAAGTTGGGTCGGCAAAACGTGATGAATGTAATCTGGTCTATAATAAGCACCGTTAACTGGTTACTATTAAACGAGCCGTAATTTTTTGCGTTTAACCATTTTTGGTGCTTGGGTGGCAAACAAGCATATGGCCTGTCTGATGTTAAGCAGTTACCGTAGCCTTGACGCTTGCTATACTAGAGGTATCACTTGCGTGTTCCCGACTCATTTCTATTCTTCTTCTAATCGTTTGGTTAGTGGCCAACCTGGTGACAGAGTTATTTATATCGCCCATATTTAGGCCTCTGTCGTGATCTAACGTCTGATAACAGTCGGGACCGTCTTTTAACGTGTCCTCCGAAGCACGGAGACGCTCAGATGAAATACCACTATGCGGTCACCCATCTATAGGGTTACCGCGCCCTTGGTAGCTTAACCCGCTGATCGTTTTACCGAACAACCAGGGCTTGAGATGTAGTATCCCTCGAATAGAAAAACGTTTGTTTCAAAACGCATCCCTAAATGAGCGCTAGAGACCTGTTAGCCAATTAGTTACATAAAACATAATATTCGTAACTGATGACTTCAATATGTGACAGAAAATCAGTCACCAATGACCTGGATTTGATAGAATATATATACGTCAGAGAAAATAAGGGTTCAGTTTTATTATTTGGTGTGGCCGCATTTGATCGTAAATTGTTATTGCGTTGACCGTATTCGATTACAGACCTAGTAGGCATTGTCTGATGAAAGTGAAGTTGTTAAGTAAAAGAAATATGATACTATGTTGTAAAAATGCGTGTATTCTTCTCGATAGAGAAAAGAAAACGTAGGTACCCAGCAATGGGGATGTTTAAGGGTTTAAAAAAAGGACGTGTGTGATATATCTAATAATTAGACTGGCCTGTTAGTCAAGTGATTCTGACTGCTGCCAAAAGTCGTGAGATAGATTTCCACACGAAACAAAACTTTGCGTGATTCATTTAATAAATGTTTATTCGGAATCTGGCTGTAATTTTGTGTCCGTATTTTATGTTCGCAAATTCTACCACGCCCCACAGGGCGGGAGTTGTCTTTAAAAAAAACCTTTTACTAGGTATTTGCCGGCTAGAACTGTTCGCCGAATGTGGGGAACTCATACAAAAAGTTGTTCTTCGTCTAACTGATTTCCGAACCGATAAATAATTATAAGCTGTTTTGGTCGTGATGTCATTCGCGTAGATTTTATAGTTATTTTGCATGTGCTATTCTGATGCATAGCACATACAAAAAAATAATAAAAAGCATATACACTACCTCTACCTGACCATCTATAACATTGTAAAGTTTTATCAAAATCCGTCTAGTAGTTTTTGCGTAAATTAATAACAAACATCTATTCTCTCAAACTTTCACGTTTTCAATTTTATAGTAAGTAAAATTAACTTATTGACATTCTGCGGTAGAAAATTGCTGTCTGAATCTCCGTACAATGCGACAACTTAGACACTTGTACGTACTGTCATGAAACTTAAAGTTTGCGCTTCTTTATATAACATCAAGGTAAAAGATATCGCGAGGGGATAGGTAAGTTATGTACTTGGTACATAAACAGTGATTAATCCCCAAGAGAAACAGCATCTTTGAGTTACGTTTGCTAAATGAAAAACTAGCTCCCCTTGCCACGAGAAAACGAATAGGTAGAATCACGATACGCTGCGGAAATACCGAATTCATTTTATGATTATACGCACTCCTAACTATAAAAATGGTAAAGCGTTGGAATTTTTATTGTGTAGCACAATATTCTTTAGTTATTTTCAATAAAAAGTCTTTGAATAAGGTAAAAATATTTAGTGTGATTACAATTATATTAAGTATTAAAGATATTAAAATGTTGTATTAAGAACAAGCCTATACGTTTACCTAATTTATATACATAATTACATATTACATGCAAAATTTCTTCGCCTTCCAAAAAAAAATCCGTTTTTGCGCAGTAACATATATATCTAGTTTTGAGTGTCTTTAATGCGAAATATAGTCAGCATATATGTACAAAACTCCTAAAAATAAATTATAAACAATACATACGCACACTTTCTAAAATGGATCGTTATAAAATAAACATAAATCCGTCTACATTCCCTTTTCGAATACAACATACCCACGTAATACTAAAATAGAACATTATTATAACAAAGACGTTTTTATAAAAAGCTCAGCAAAGCGTCCTTTCACGAAAGTTTCACAACGTAGTCGTTAAAACACTTTAAATGGACAGACAGATTCAACTATCCTGTGAATACTTTTGTTTCCACGACATAAATTTGTACGTGAAAAAATGTACGGTTTTTGTTTTTAGTCGACTACTTAAGAGAGGTAGGGCACCATACTAGCTAGCAAGCCCGACTGGGGAAGGACCTCCACCTTACAGAAGACCACAGCCAAATGACTACTCACAGCGGTGTAGTTGTGTTCCTGTGTGTGAGTACAGGTCTCCAGCGCTCATTTAGGAATGCGTTTTGAAAGAAACGTATTCCTATCCCAGGCTTACTTCCATTTAAAGCCCTGGTGTAAAAAAAAAGGGTTGGCAACACGCAATTGTTACCTCTGGCAATGCAAGCGTCTATAGGCTACGGATACTACTTATGTACTAAGTTTTTTTTTTTTATACAAGTAGTATAAAAAAAAAACTTAGTTAAGAAATTGTAATGCTACAAATAAAATATATAATTATTATTATTACAAAATGTGGAAAGTCCTAAGGTAATAAATTATTTAATTCGACAAATTTATTCATTGTTTTTTATATTAATTAGGTAGCAAACATGTAATTTCATTGTATTATATGTCAGTGTACCTACTGCCTATATAGGCAATTAAGCTGATATCGTTTTTATTTTCATTTATAACGTTTATAAAAATCATGAATAAATTTTTTAATGAGTCTTTCAGTCTCTTCACATAAAATAATGAACCTATAAAAAGCGGCCCGTACCGACTTTGTAGAACGATTATTTAGTTTTGTAACCCTAATCTATACTAATATTATAAAGCTGAAGAGTTTGTTTGTTTGGTTGAACGTGCTAATCTCAGAAGGTACTGGTTCGATTAGAAAAAATCTTTTTTTGTGAAATAGTGCATTTATCCAGGAAGGCTATAGGCTCACACTATGATCAATAGGAGCAGAGCAGTAGTGAGATATGTTGCAAAATCGGGGAAAATATTGTCGCGGGCGTACCCTAGTTTAAAAATATATATATATATATATCAATCTACTAGTGAAATAATTTTGAAATCAGTCTATTAGTTTTGTTTTATTGTATATAATACTTATTAGAGTAAATGTAGATGTGCAAATATCGAAACTCAAAATTTGTAAAGTTAAACAACGTTGTAATCGTCGGTAATCATTCAATCTGAATGTTATTTCGTCTGAAATGCGATAAACCGAGTATTCAGTAAGATGAACAGGCAATTGGGTAATTGGAAGCGTACGTCGTAGGCCATCAGTCGTCTGCCGAGGGCAAGAGGCTGGCTCTTGTCGAGGCTAATGACGCACAATAATGCTGTCTGTTATATACCGTCTCACTGTTTGTGGATTATTTTCTATTACTGCTCTTTAAGGCTTATTCCCGTGCGCTCCAAATCTATTGTTCTCTAAAATTCATATTTTCATACATTGATTACCAGGAGATCCAAGGATGTTTGTATTAAAATAATAAACAAAGCCACATTTACCACTTTCATTCCCTAGAGCTCCAAAACATGGTCTAGTCTTGGAGCGCTTGGGAACAAAATTGTGGAGCGGGCGGGAATAAGCCCTCTTTAAATATTCGCATATGGAATTAGAGTTTTAGAATGAAAAGTTGACTGAAGACTGAAGAAGATTGAAACTACTAAGTTTAGTTATATACTCGTAGTTTGTTAGTTATTATAAATGCAACAGTAATTCTGCCTTTGTTGCCTTTTCACGATGATACGATTGAAAGGAAACTTAAACGGTAAGGACACAGGGTACTTTTTCTCGTGATAACCGACATCCACGCGAGCAACAGTGTTTGCGAGCGTAATGTCCATACTATAATACATACATAGCATGGACAACACGCTCGCAATGATAAATTAATTGATGTTAATTGTTATCATATAAAGTATAAAGATTATAATTGGCAAACACATTGTTATTTAATACTAGCTTTTGCCCGCTGCTCCTCTTAAGTGGTTGTCAGTTATCGCGATAAAAAGCTTATTCGCTATTCCAGACTATATTCTATGTCTATGCCAATTTACATCCAGATCGGATCAGTAGTTTTTACGTGAAAGAGTAACAAACATACTTCAAAGTTCTTCAACATTTGATTCTACATAGGAAACCTGTCGAAGCTTAAAAGCCTCTTGAACAACGTAAGAGGTGTGAAACGACTGGACGTGATTTCAAACTGACAAAGCTGCTAAGTGAAGGAATGCGTACCTGTGTAGTATATAGCTACGTGTGTCCCGAACACACCTCTCAGTCCTTTTGCACTCGATGCGACTATCGGCACGGAACCGAGAATCGAGTGAGGGAATCGTTTTCCGATTCAACGAATTATCTACCTTTCGTTCGCGCTCAGTTGAAATCACTCGTGTATGCTTATTCGTAGCTGAGGTTGTCTTGATGGTTTATTATATATTTTCATACTTTTTAAATTATTGATCTCTTATTATTTTTGTCTTTAGCCTTTATTGTCCCAATGCCGAATCTCATTCCATCATGTATGTTTTCCTACCACCGTTGAACGTTTTCTGGGACACAATAGGATATAGATAGGTGACCGCATTGTGGTACTCGTATTTAGACTAAGCGTCTTCGTGCTTCGAAGGAGACGTTGCAAGCCGGTCCCGACTAAAACACGGCAAAGGCCTATGGGCAATCGGAACAACTCTATCACTAAGTTGGTCACTGACTTAATAATAAGATTATATAGAGTAACGTAAATTATATCACAAGGAACACATCGATGTGGAACAAAGCTGCTCTATTTACGTCCAAGTCGATGCGAAGTAGCCACGGTCACCGGCGACCCATTACTCTATTCGAAAACCGAAGCGACATTATGATCGATAAAAAATGGTTTTTTGATAACGGAAAAGAAAGAAAGAGAGAAAAAATCTGTATGTATTTTCCGTAGTTATTCTCCATAAGAATCGTGCATGTTTTGTAAATAAATATTCCTTTAGAACTGACACATTGCTACTCTAAATTAATTAATATTATACCAATTTCATTGATTGTTTTCAATGCCACGTTTCATGCCTATTAAAATAATTGAATTGTTATTTTTTCAAATCCCGTCGATGTAGATAATAATTTTACTAACTGCAATTTTCTTATCATTCGGTTAGAGGCGAGGCCAACCTAGTGACAGAGTTATTTAGATTTAGGCCTCTGTCGTGAACTAACGTAGTAGTATTCCGTAAGAGCGAAAACCGAGCGACCGCGAAAACGGAGCAAAATCTGGCTGTCAGATTGAAAATCGGAGCAAAATCTGGCTGTCAGATTGAAAATCGGTATGCCGTAAGAGCGAAAACCGAGCCTTTTTGACGTTTAGCAATCGTGTGTGCCGTCACCGAGCAATCACAACTGTCAGTTTGCGATCGCTGTTTCTTAGAGAATCAGCCGGCCGATCGACTTTTCCATACCATATACCATATCAGGCCATACCATGATAACCTTAAAGCTCGACACAGTTAACATCTTATGAAAATCAAATCTAGAATGATTCGTTATAAATACGTCAGAGTGAAATGCTAGTAGGTAGCATAAATAAAGTCGAAAGGTACATCTTAGCCGGTTGATCTGAATTAATCCTCTTGTCCAGCGCTACACAATGGGTCACGGGACAACGACATTAAAACTTATATCTATATTACGTGCACAGATTACTCCTATTTTATACTGCGGCCACATTAAGCTTATATTATGTATAGAAGATTTACGATACTCTATATATGAAATTATTATAGTAAAATTGATGTAAATTATAATAATAATAGCAACACAATTATATATGTCTCACGGCACGAGTCTCCTCTCCTCTATACAGAGAGAGAGAAAGAGAGAGTTTAAGCCTTAATTGACACACGCTGGCCTAATGCGGGTTGGTGAATCAGACATGTAAAATTTTAGTGATCAGTAGATTTTTTTTTTGTTTGTTGTATCCAACATCATAGAATAAAACCTGTGTTGCTGGAACTTAACAAACATACAATTCACGGACACAAAAACAAGAATGGGATCGGCTGCTGCGCCAAGGTAACAATATAAAACTAATGCGTAAACAGTCATACAAAACTAATGCGACAACATTCATATAAAACTAATGCATCAACAGACATACAAAACTAATGCGTGAACAGTCATACAAAACTAATGCGACAACAGTCATACGAAACTAATGCGTCAACAGACATACAAAACTAATGCGTGAACAGTCATACAAAACTAATGCGTCGAAAGTCATACAAAACTATTGCGACAATATTCATACAAAACTAATGCGTCAACAGACATACAAAACTAATGCGTGAACAGTCATACAAAACTAATGCGTCAACAGCCATACAAAACTAATGCGTCAACAGACATACAAAACTAATGCGTCAACAGTTATACAAAAATAATTCGTCAACAGTCATACAAAACTAATACGTCAACAGCCATACAAAACTAATGCGTCAACAGTTATACAAAAATAATTCGTCAACAGTCATACAAAACTAATGCGTCAACAGTCATACAAAACTAATGCATCAACAGACATACAAAACTAATGCGTCAACAGTTATACAAAAATAATTCGTCAACAGTTATACAAAACTAATACGTCAACAGCCATACAAAACTAATGCGTCAACAGCCATACAAAACTAATTCGTCAATAGTTATACAAAAATAATTCGTCAACAGTCATACAAAACGAATGCGTCAACAGCCATACAAAACTAATGCGTGAACAGTCATACAAAATTAATGCGTTAACAGTTATACAAAAATAATGCGACAACATTCATACAAAACTAATGCGTCATCAGCCATACAAAACTAATGCGTCAACAGTTATACAAAAATAATTCGTCAACAGTCATACAAAACTAATGCGTCAACAGCCATACAAAACTAATGCGTCAACAGACATACAAAACTATCACTAGTTATACTTCTCTATGATCTTCAAATCACTACAGTCGGAATTTGTATTTTAATATCTTCAAAGGCTTATCTTTCTTTTGTTTGAAATCTACAAATGCAAAAAGTAAAAGCTAACTCAAACGTAAATACATGCAATATTAAAATGTTATACGAAGCAACATTCCTACACTTATTCAAATAGAGGAAAAGTAATTTAACTTTGTTGAAGGAGAAAATCCTTTTCCGTTGACAGCTGCAAGCTTTGTACACTCGAATGTTAGTATATCATTTATTACTTTGAAGTTTGAATAAACCTTTTACTGACTTATTATATCATTTTTCGTTTGAATAAGTAACATAAGATATGTAGCTCACAGTAGGTAAGTACCACATTTATAAACAATTACAGGAGCTACACTTCCACATTGCCGAGTCTAAAAGTAATAGTAGGGTAACTGCTTACCATCAGGCGAGACGTATGATTATTTGCTCTTCGAATGGAATTTATGAAAACGAACCAAATTTAAAAGAACTACAACAGTTTACTCAACATTAATATATATAATAAAATATATAATAAAAACTCAACATTATAATGTAATGTAAAGTAATTTTCCTAGATTTTATGTATAATTTTATTTAAAACAATTTGCACGCCGCACGGCTAAATATGGAATGCGACATTTTTCTTTAATATGTACCAACTTATTGTACCCATGTTTGCAAAGTAATAAATTTGATTTGATTTGAACATTATAAAGTTAATTAACACCAAATGATTGGAGTCTATGTTCAACTCCTACAAGGTTGAACGCAGACAACATTTAGGGGTTCAACATGGCCGGAGGTAGAAATTATGGGGGTTGAACATGGACTAAACCGGGTTATTGTGTCATCACTGATCGCCAAGTAGCAGATAGAACAC
Organism: Trisateles emortualis; assembly: GCA_947095525.1. Classification (NCBI taxonomy): domain Eukaryota; kingdom Metazoa; phylum Arthropoda; class Insecta; order Lepidoptera; family Erebidae; genus Trisateles; species Trisateles emortualis. The sequence goes on along the minus strand of OX352735.1, from coordinate 6,549,985 downwards.
GTTTAAAAATGAAGTTTAGTTAACAAAAGTATATAGGGTGGCATAATATCAGTTTTCACTCGTTACAATATTTTCCACTAACATCGCCTTTGAAAGTTTCCAATGATTGAAATGCTTTGACGAAAAATTCCCCACTTTGTGCTTCAAAGCTCGACATAACTCCATTTCCACGCTTTGTAACAGTATAAAAGGAACACCCAATTGAAGTTTGCTGGATCGATGTACAAAATGAAAATTTAGCAACCGAACTGCACTATTTATCGTTGAGTGAAAACAACTTTGTCGCTTATCATTTTATAAGTTTTTTTGTGTTATGTTTGGCATATTTGGCCACAGCTTTTTATAAAAATATGTACATAGGATAAAAAATAGATCGACAAAGAAAAGAGGGCTCAATATTTAGACGTTCACCTCGTCGGATTACGCAAGATGCCATAAATTACACAATCAAGACATGGATAGTCACCTCACGTATTTACTTCTTCTTAGGCTGTTTGTATCCACTGCTGATCGTAGGTAGGCCTCCTCTATATGTTTCAAAGGCCGGTATTTACTACCTGTCAGTTTATATTATTCCACGAAATTACTAGTCTACTTTGTGAACAAACTGTATGAGTTATAAGTAAGTCGATAAACCCCTTGACGCTGTCACTGTCGCTGCGGAGCAGCATGAGTAATTAATACTTTAAATCTCGATAGCTAGTGCTATGCTGGCCTACATTTTATTCAGTTTCGTCTACATCTATAACACTTAAATATTTATAGTAACATCCCATATCTGTCCCTTTACTGGGCACGGGTTTTCTCTACCTCTATCATGAGAGCTTATAGGGTTTTGTTAGGCACAGACACTTAATAATGTCACCAATTTTACATTCAGGCCTCAATATCAAATTACATTGAATTTTTCAATCTGCCTATGTATCATATAAAAAAGAAGGCGAAGCATGTTTTCGGATGAACAATGATTCGGAAAAAACGAAACAAGAATTTAGTAAAAGGGTTCCGATTTTTTTTACTCGTTTTTGTTACCTTTACTTTGGTTATAGTACTGGGACAAGAACGGTAGATAGGTACTAATAAGGAAAGGGACTTCGTATATTTCGTTACACGGTCAATCGATCTTTTAGCAGTTATTCATGGGTGAACGCACATAGATGTCAAGTTAATCGACTTGGCTGATAGTTTCGTAACTGTAATAAGTAACCACTAAAGTTTTAGATTTGTAATAAATCACTAAAATATTATTACAGTTATATCGTGCTTGTCACAAAGTCGTTTTGCCAATCGTGATTTAAAAAGGACAAAATATACTACACAATTTCTTCCACCAAAATCCTCCCCCTAAGGGGGTAAAACGGGGGTACAAAGTTATTCGAGTGAAATTCAGTATCCATGCGGGCAGAGCCGCGGGCAACAGCTAGTCCTTTAATAAAGTTATAATAGCAATATCCGAGATATAAATGAAAAGCAAGTATATTCAAGCTAATGAACTTAGCGAAGCAACAAGTCAGGAAACTTCCTTCGCTAATGCTCTGTACCTCAGGTAAACCCAAGCTTTTAAGTAATCAATAGTAACTCGTATACGTATAGGTAAGATGGTCTACGTTGTGAGTTCTAGTTAAAATTATTTTATATTATCGATATATGTATCGATGTTCAATGGCAGCTTGGGACTGAATTCTGTGGAAATTCTTAGAAAGACCTTTGGCCAACAGTACATTGGATGCGTTTCGCTTGAAAGCTAGGGCCACAACCAGACTTCTCGCTCATGTTGAGCAGCCTGACTGCGAAATTATTTTACCTTTTTATTGTTAATACCCACCAGGAAGACAGGTTCATAATAGGACAATTAAAGTGTAATTATTATATTGGCAATACCGAGTTATAGCAAACAGGATTGATGCTATAAACACTTTAATTTCCTAAAAAAACACTTCTTTCTTATTTCTGCATCTGGGATCAACTCTTTGTGTCTGTTTCTATTTAATTCGATCTCGCGTGGATTCTGTCTCGTTATCCTTCAGAGCTTTCTGGAACGTAGTCGTTCAGATGGCAGACGGTCTTTGTCGTTGGTCGCCGCTTACATGGTGCTTGTGTACAAGACCGCAGAGCACATGAAAGAGGTAATTGTACCTACATGTTACAACTACGTGTTCTGACGGCGGCACGTACAGCTCTCGCTGTGTTTTTAGAAAATGATCATTTATCTACGAACTGACTTCGGCAAACTTTTTTATCCTTGCAGACCTTGCAGATACAAACCCAGAACTAGGCAAAAAGCGAGTATTTTTTACAATTTTCTTTAAAAAACAATGAGTTGGCAACACGCAAGTGATACCTCTGGCATTGCAAGCGTCTATAGGCTACGATAACTGCTTAACATCAGGCGAGCCGTATGCTTGTTTGCCATCCAAGTAGAATAAAAAAAAAGTTAAAAACTGGCTGTTTCCTACCTCTTTTATAAATCTTCAAATAGGTTTTTATTACCGTGTAGATTTTATATGCATTTCATTCATTATGCATACAGTGTTAGTTTTCACTCATCGTATCTTCTATACGCCAAATCAATCTCACATAAACACATAAAGCCCACTTGCCAGTTTGTTTGTTTTGCAGCGGCGGCGGTGAGGAAAGCCGACGATTGACTCATATTCACTAGATTGAATCTATGCAAGCCGACTATATCACGGGGGAGAAGGATTGTATTTTCCGTCTTATTAATATTTTTGATTATCTACTTCTTAGGTGACAAACAAGCATACGGCCCGCCTGATCGTAAGCAGGTACCGCAGCCTACGGACGCTACCAATACTAGAGGTATCACTTGCGAGTTGTCGACCTAATGTTTTACACCAGGTGTTTAAGTTGAAGTATCCCTGGGATAGGAAAACGTTTATTTAATGAAAATGCGTAAGTACTAGACTAGTCACGCATAACTACAGCACTGGGTGTATTTATTTGCATAATATGGTCTTTTGTAAAGTGGAGATCCTTCCCCAATTGGCCTTACTCGCTAGTATTGTGCCCTATTTCTTATAAACGTCTACGTGACCTGAAGAGGGATGACCTTTCCGAATACTTACTGCCATTACATACAACCATGTTTACTTCTATGTGAAATAGACACACACACACCTATTGTTTGTCAAAACTATAATTTTTTTGATAATTCTTGTAAAGACCTCCACGATACTGGCTTCAAGCCTAGTGAGAAGCTCAATGTTTATATCTATTTTGTAATGTTTTTTTTTTTTAAGAATAAACTTTATTATTTACTTCTGTGTATACATTCGCAACAAAAGTGAGCTATTCAAACCACTGGAGAGCACACCGAAGAGATAACCATCCAAGGTATATAATTTAAAGGAAGTTCAGAAACTGTAGCTGTAGCCGAACACGGCTTTGAGGCTATTTATTTTTTTAATACTTCCAAGTAGGCAAACAAGCTGTCGGCGCGATATCTCCGACGTACCGCAGCAACAGGTATACATTTACCGACGCCTCGCCGCCACACAGCCATTTTCACTCCCCCTTACAATACCGTGAGTGGAATACTTATTAAAAGCCCACACGAACCTATAAACACGCCCTTATTTTGTGGACCTTAAAGAAAAAGTAAACTGTCACTTTTTATCTATCTTATTAAGTTGGATATCGACGTTGCAAGGCTGTGTCGCAAGGCTGCTCATCTGGTGCTCGCATTCAGCAGGCAGGCAGTCAGTCAAGCAACATTCAGATTGGCTCGCGAGGCAAACGCGTCTCCACATCACGAGGTCGCCTCGCGATTGTTTGTTACTCAATCACGCAAGAACGGCTGAACAGATCTTGGTGAAATTTGGTACAGAGATAGAATATAGTTTGGAATAGCACATAGACTCTTTTGATCCTGGAAAATCACTGCTCCTGTGAGTTTTTTTAATTATAATGAATGTTTATCAGTTGTCTGGTTACCATAGTACAGGCACCGCCTAGTTTTATACCAGATGTACCTGTGTAATATTATTATTGACTTGCCTAATTTAAATAATAATACAGTACTTTACGCTACCCACATTAAAGTACAAAAAAAAGAAAAACTGTGGAACGCTTTTATTAAATAATTCGCAAGCCAAGCGTACAAGTAATGGAATTTCTATAGAATAACGAAAACGGAACGTCCTCTCACAATAGAATAAAACAGCACTGAAGTGTTGACAATAGGGAATATATGAGATTATTACGATAAAATTCAGATCTCTACCATTCCCTCACGGCGAGCGTCCATAAATTTGAGTGAACAGCGGCTGGGAGTAATGACAATACATTTTCAGATCACGTACCCATGGCCAAAGATATAAAAGCTATAATATGTGACTTAAGTCGACGATATGAATTCAATGCTCCTCCTACTTGGTGACCTAAAAATTTAATGAATGGCATCGATGCAATCTCGCCGTCAGCCATCGCTGCTGAGCCGATATGTTTTCATCCATGCTAATATTATACTGGTAAATGCGAGAGTAATTCTATTAGATTGTAGGTTTGTTTGTTACCTTTTTTATGATTAAACGGCAATGGATCGTAATGAAATTTGGAAAAGATAGTAGGGGGTACATAGTGTAGTTTACATATTGAGAGCTGGAAAAAAAAGCCTTGTTTATTTTTATGCTACTTAGGCAGGCATATAAGCTTACAGCCCGCCTGATGTCAATCAGTTACCGTAGCCTATACACGCTTGCTTACATATTAAGAGATGGAAAAAAAAGCCTTGTTTATTTTTTATGCTACTTAGGCAGACATATAAGCATACAGCCCGACTGATGTCAATCAGTTATCGTAGCCTATAGACGCTTGCAATATCAGAGGTGCATTAAGATGTAGTATCCCTGGGACAGGAAAACGTTTTCTTATATAGGCGCTGGAGACCTATATTCACACATACAGGAATACAACTACACCGCTATGAGTAGTTATTTGGCTGTGGTCTTCTGTGAGGTAAAAGTCCTTCCCCAGTCGTGCTTACTTATTGTGACCTAGTGAGATAACTAATCAGAATCAAAGTTAGTGGCTAACCTAGTGTGACATAGTTGCTCAGATAGTCCATATAACACTCTGCCGTGATTTAAGGACTGTTATTAGTCGGCACAGGCCCTGCTTATACGTCGCCCAACCGTAGGGTAACCGTGGCCTTGGTAGCTAACCCAGTAATAGTTTACTGCTCAGAGAGTGCTTCTAGCTATGAGCGTCTCAGAAAAGGACGAAACGTTTAAATGAAATGTGTCAGAAAACGCTTAATGGATAAATCTCGTGGGAAAATGGCTCTCGGTCTCAATATTCTCTAATTCGCGCTTTCAAGAAGTGTTTCAGTTTTAATTCAAACTCCGCTTAACTCGTTACGAGTTAATGAACTTTATTTTAAGTATGTAAGTTAAAATTTAAATATTTTCTTTGTTCTCTTTCTATTACTTATTTATTACGGTTTAAAATATAAAATATTATTATGACATATTTGTTCCCTCAAGATGTTTTTTTTTATCTTGTCACAACTAACACACTAGTATCTTATCCAAAACTAAACAAAGCCTGTACTATGGCAACCAGACAAGTAGTAAACATACTTACATATTTCTAAATACATAAATATTATAGATAAATTACATCGTGATACGGAACAAAGAATCGTTCTCATCACACAAAGATTTGTCCTTGCTGGGAATCGAACGCGGCTTGGCTAACTACACCAACCCAACAGGCCAGACTATTTGATTAGTACATATTATTATTTCAACAAATAGTAAATGTTAAAGACAAAATTTCTGACAAACGAGCATACAGCCCGGCTGATGATAACCAGTTACCTTAGCCTTCGGCCACTTGCAATACCAGGCCCTTTAGGGAAATGGCATAAACGGTAGTCAAATCGAAAAGAATAGAAAACAAATGTGTAGGATTAGACATAAGTTTACGATAAAATGCCTGCCAGCATTATTCGAGCGTTGCCAACCCTACATCTTATTTATGTGTAACCTTGGAATAAGAAAATATTTAAAAAGATATACCTATTACTTTAAATTATAATTATTACTTACCCAATTGGCTAATATTAACACTTAATATGAATTAAACATTGAATAAACAATAAGTGAAAACTGTGACAAAAGAGAACGATGTGAATTGAAGGAAGATGTAGCGACAAAGAACGATGTTAGGATGGTTTGGACATTTAAAAAGGATGAATGAAAGAAGAATAACAAAAGAGGTAGACTAAGTGGTGATAAAAAAGGGCCAAATTAAAAGTACCTAGAATCGACATTCTTGCATGAAGAGGTTGATGAACGTAGAGCAAGCCAAAGAAGTATTAAAATTAAAAATCATTTATTACCAAAAAACAGTACAGTTTCATATTATCCGTTGGCCCCACACTAAGCGAGCCTTTCCTGTGGGTACCAGCATGTTAACGTTTTACAATTACAATTTACAATGTTTGCTCGGTCGACATAGATTATACATATTAATCTGTAACTTATTTTAGAAAATCAAAGGTACTATAACAATATGTCTGTCTGGATCGAAGCAATTGGCGTACCATAGTCTCAACCTACCACAATGGGAGGCCGGCGTGATGATATGTACCTATAGATGTGTATGTATGTAAAAGCTAAACAATAATTTCCAAATGGATTTTAAACTCCCTGCAAAACCAATTTAATTTTAACTTGTAACTTATAAATAAGTAATGAGACTATGTTTTCGTTGACCTTTACAAATGAGCCGCATATAAAGTTCAACAAATTATAATTTGGTAATTTTTCGTCCTTCATACAAATTTTTGATGTTCCTAATTTAAATTCATAAATTAAGAGCAAGGAGTAGAGTCTGACCTAAATATATTCTGATTTTATCTGAACTGAAAATGACCGAAACCGAATATTTGATTTAGTTGAATTTAAAGAAATTATAACTAATTCATTTACCATCATCAGCATATCGCAGTTCACTTATTAATTTAATTTATTTCAATAAAATTTCGACTCAAAATTACCTTTTTTTAATAATAAGTCAATTTTCCATCATGTAGAGTCAAAGTTAAGGGAAGGCGACATAAGAGGAGCATCAAGGCTTCTTTTTAGCAGTGATGTGGTAGCGCCTTACTCTCCAGATACACTTGAGGGTCTAAAGAGTAAGCACCCAGCGCCTTCGAATGATCTTTCTTTCCCAGATCCTCCAGACGAGGATTTGGAGTGCATCACTGCCACGGCTAAGGACGTTTTTGCTGCCATCAGCTCCTTCCGGAGTGGCTCCGCTGGCGGTCTCGATGGTCTCACACCCCAGCATTTGAAGGACCTACTGTGCCCAAGTGCTGGGGAAGCTGGTGAAGCCCTCCTGAGGGAGCTGACGAAGCTGGCAAACTTAATGCTCTCCGGCAATGTTGACGATGGCATCATCGACATTTTATACGGCGCAAATTTATGCGCCCTTAACAAGAAAGATGGTGGCATTCGTCCCATTGCCGTTGGGTGTACATACAGGCGTATGGCAGCCAAAATTTGTTGTAAATTTTATAGCACATATTTAAGTACAAAATTCCAGCCCCTACAGTTAGGCTTCGGCTCTAAAGGGGGCTGTGAGGCTGCCGTACATGCCTTGTCTACGTACCTTGGTTGTGGTCAAGGAGAGGTCATTCTTAAGGTTGACCTAAAGAATGCCATCAATTCAGTGAAAAGGGACACACTGCTGACACAGGCAAAATTAGAAATACCCAAAATTTATAAGTTTCTTTGGCAATGCTATAAAAAACCTTCTAAATTACTATACAAGGATAACCTTTTAGACTCTGCGGTTGGCTGTCAGCAGGGTGACCCTCTTGGACCTGTCATTTTTAGTTTGGCAATACACCCAATTATTAGACAATTAAATTCTAAATTTAATTGCTGGTACCTTGACGATGGGACCCTTGGAGGTGATGTAGACACAGTACTACAAGATTTGGCTTTTTTGAAATCAAAATTCCAGTTAATTGGTTTGGATTTAAATCCCACAAAATGTGAAATTTTTCTGAATGAAAATATTAGCAATAGACAATTGGTCATTTCAAAATTTAATTATTTGGCTCCCAACATTAAAATTATAGAAAAAAGTTGTTTACGCCTTCTTGGGTCCCCAGTCTTGGAAGAGGCATATGACTCCTTTATAGAGGAGAAAATACAAAATTTTAGTGAAATTTCGGATCGCCTACTCAAAATTAACATACATTCGGCTCTCACCATTATTAGATATTGTCTTTTCGTTCCAAAATTAACTCATGCTCTCAGATCATCACAATTTTGGAAATATATATCCCTTTTAGGCAAAATGGACAAAATTATTCAAATTACATTAAGCAAAGTTTTAAATGTGGCCATGAACGACCGAACTTGGCTCCAAGCTTCACTTCCTATTCGTTATGGTGGCCTCGGCGTTCGCAAAATTTCTGATGTTAGTTTACCAGCGTTCCTATCCTCGGTCCACAGCACGGAAGATTTAACCAGGAAAATATTAGAACCTACACTGGTTGATTCGGAAGTGCCGTGCAAGACCGATGCAGTGAACGCTTGGAAAATGGCTTGTCCAAACACTGTTTTGCCTACTAACCTGTTCTCTCAGAAACAGTGGGACGGGCCACTCTGCAGCTTGGTAAGAAAAAATCTTATTTCTACAGCTTCCAGTGCTGCTGAGTGCGCCCGTTTGCTGGCTGTGGGTGAATGGGAGTCAGGTCAATGGCTACAGGCACTTCCGTCGCCCAACATAGGCACTATGATGGACGACACGACGTTCCGCCTCGCCACTTGCCTTCGTTTAGGTGCTCCGTGTGTGTCTCCGCATCGGTGTCACTGTGGCGAAGCCGTCGACAGCCTCGGACACCATGGCCTATCCTGCAGCAGGAGTGCAGGCCGTATCTCGAGGCACGCCCAACTCAATGACATTATCCGTCGTGCTCTTGTCACCGCCGGCGTTCCATCCGTACTTGAGCCAAATGGTTTGGCACGTGACGATGGGAAGAGACCTGACGGTATGACATTATTGCCTTGGAAGATGGGTAGGCCTTTGGTGTGGGACGCAACGTGCGTCGATACCCTTGCGCCATCACATCTTCCGAGTACAGCGGGTTCGGCTGGCGTTGCTGCTGCAGCTGCTGAGGCCCTTAAACGGCGCAAATACGGAAACTTAATTGGCAATTACGTATTTGAGCCGTTTGGGGTCGAGACAATTGGTTCGTGGGGTCCGAGCGCTCGCTTTCTTTTTAGGGAAATAGCGAAACGACTGATCGACGCTTCGCGTGACCAAAAGGCTGGCCTGTTTCTTGCACAGAGAATCAGCATTGCCATTCAACGTGGCAATGCCGCCAGCCTTTTGGGCACTTTTCCGGTTGACAGTGATTCGGAGGAATATTATGACGCCTAAACTATTGCCTTTTATTTAATTAATTAGTTTTTCATATTTAGGTTTAGTTAGTATAAATAAGTTTTTTCATATTATTGTTGTATATATATAGTTTGAATTTTAATTTAATAAAAGACATAATGTTTTTAATAAAAATTGATTAAATCCTTACTAATATTATAAATGTGAAAGTTTGTAAGAATGGATAGATGGATGGATGGATGTTTGTTACTCTTTCACGTAAAAACTACTGAACGGATCTGGATGAAATTTGGCACAGAGATAGATTATTGTCTGGAATAACACATACATTTTTACAGCGATAACCGACATCCACGCGGGCGGAGCCGCGGGCAACAACTAGTGAATGAATAAGTGTGTTAATCGGTGAGTAAGAGAGAGTAAACGAGTGACTTAAGTAAGTGAATGATAGATCATGAGCAACATTAGACAGAAGAACTATCAAAATTTAATTGTATAACATAATAATATATGCTTTATAAAATTTCATGCGAATATGTAATAGTATTTTTTCTACATTTTAAAATAAGTTTAGCTGAAATATCTACTATGTAGATATACATACATACCTATTAACTTTAATTATATCTAAAGTCACTCCTAGGTTTTATTATTCTAATCATTTTTCAGATAGCAAAAAACAATTGAAAGTAACAAATTTAGAACACTAATTTAAATACCTTTAAACGAATGAATAGCTTGAACAAAGCCTCAAAGACTTAAATTAGCTGTAGTCGCTACTGTATTTGATTTATATAGGTAATAGGTACTCCTTTACGTGTTGTATAGTCCGAGCTCTGTTCCGACGGGGCATGAGATCAGACAAAGGCTTTAGTAACAAAGCTTAGTTCAACAGAGAACAAGGATAAAACCGAGTCTGTCGGAAATCGAAACATCTAATTCAAATTAGCTACATCTTTGTCTCTTTCTAATGTGTCGATTTAATCTTTAAATATTATACCATTTAGTTGATTTTAATGTACATTTATCTCGCTCTTATTATTAAGCTGGGTAGTTTTTTTTATGTTATAGGGCTCTAATCTCTTGCGTTAATTAAACAAAATATTTTTAGATCGTTAACTTCGTCGTTAACGTTAACGAAATAGGTAATTACCTAGACTAGTTTTTATCAAGAAAGCTAAGACGTGAACTAAAGCTAATATAAATAAAGTACATCAGTTAAGTGTAAATCCATTCGGCTTTAACAGATTTATCAACACATCCTAACTCCATCTCGTTGAATACGTTTCCATTCCGCTGATTCAGTACGCTAATTAGATGATACTTATCTATTTTTAACAGAACTCTTGCGTTTTATCATGTAATCTATGAGCTTTACTTTCAACTCGAAGATTGCTATTTAAACCGCTCTCAAAGTGAAAATCGTTTAAGAGATGCATTAAAAAGTTTGAGCGGTAGAGATTCATATTGGGCGGGCGTTGGGTCCGGGAGAGGCTGCGGCGCGTCGTCCCGCCCAGTGGCTGCTCGACCGCCGCACGGAGCGCACGCCGCGTCGCGAACGCACACGACACAACCCGCCGGTACGCGACACAAACACACGCATGCATTACCCTACCGCCCTACACAGCCTTCCAACCCCCCCTCCGCCGCGCCCTCCCAACACCAGTGCCCCCCCGCGCTCGCCCGGCGCCGCGACCCTGCGCCTGAAGCCCGCGGCCAGGTGGATACGTATTACACGCACACAATTAGCCTCACACTTACATACTAATATATACACCATGTATTCGCGCAATACGTATTCACCGTGGGTGCAATTTATTGTTTGCATGGATGTGTTTATGTAAATTAGTCTTTTAAAAATATTTTATTGTCTCTTTTCTATTATCACATTTTTTTCTTGTTTAACCTTTTTAATGGGTTTATTGGATTACTATTGCGGTAACGTTGTACTTCTACCTGTCGGATATGTAAATCATGAAACACGGTCGTCGTAAATGTATATTAACGAGGCACTAAATGCGTTAATTTCAAATCGAAACCCATTTGAACTTTGGCGGAACGGAATGTAGTTACATATTGCGCGTAATGGATTGGGTATCACAAAACTGCATCGATACACGGACCTAAACTTACTCATACAGTGCTATAATATTATTTAACATTATGAGCGGTGCCAACAGATATAAGGATCTGTAATATAACGCTAAAATCTTTCCCGACGATCGAATTGCTTACTAAAGTATTTATGAACTCTTTCTTCTCTCATAATCAAAAATTAAGTTGAATCGTTTGTAGATTTACGTATAATAACCTTATCCCGGTAGAAATTCTCGGGTATCAGGGTTAATCTAGAAAAATAACTCTTTGAATTTTCTCTCGATTCGTTGGAATTTTATAAGCTTTCAAAAGTCTCACGTTTAATGAATAAGGTACGAATCTTACTTTGTTCATTTCGCTATAACTCAACTCAACACTTCTTTTGTTTGCTCAAAGTTAAAAACGTCGCGCGTCGGCAACATTTTTATTCTTATGAATATTTATTTTGTGAAGTAGAAAATACGAATTTTAAAGTAATCATTTTTAATAATAAATCAATTATTAAATAATTTCAAATAAACCTTTTCAAATAAAAATGTATAGGGGTATATCGATGTACCAAATAGTAAAACACAAATCTAACAAGAAGAAGTAAAGAAACGAAAGAGATAGATCAATGTAATGTTACATAACTACACCATAACTTATCGACCGACCTAGAAACACTATAGGTAGTAAACTCTTGAATCAATAACTTATTGTCACACATATGTATAATAAATTGTGAAACATTATATTGTAATCTATATGTGTCGGAGCAAATAATATACGTATCTGAGATTGCCAGACAACTGAAGAATATTACAAAACTCTGGAGCAATTAAGACTCATCCAATTTATATTATCATACATAATATAAATAACATTACATATAAAAAATAACTCTTTATAACTTTAATACAATTTCGCTGCAGAAATTTAAAGTAATTCACTTACTTTCTCTGTTTATTATTCACCGTAATTTAAAAAAAAATTAAACATTTTTTATAATAAAATTTTCAATTCCAAATTTACTCCTGCTAAATATAAAAAGAGAGAATATACATTAAACTGATTTTTCTTAAAGCAAATTAAAATTTTGATCTTGTGGCACTTCACTCAAATCACAATGAACTTAAAGAAAACAACTTGCATTTGATAACACATAACCAATCAAATAACGGGTTACCAAACTTTGCACTTTTCATATAAAAAGAACTAATATCAGTAGGTAATTGCGATCCAGAAGACTTAATTTTGCGGGCCCGACTTAAGAAAAATAGTCTCAAACAATCTTACAAAAAATAGTAATTAAAGCAAATAAGTTAATTCACAGTCAATATCATAAAAACATATTATTTACAAAAATCCTTTTACAGATTTAGTAGAATCATAATAATAATAGATTTCAATATCGTTAACAAAATTTATAAAACCACAATTTTATCTGATTATTAAAACTATATGCCATTTCGTAGTTAGACACAGTCCTTTACCAAATTGCATTTCCAAAGACCTAAAACCATGACTCACAAGATCATACTAACCCAGAAGCAACTCAAAATCATTAATACATAAACATCTCAACAAAATTACTGTGACATCAAATTAAATTAGTGTAAAGTGAAAAATAAAAGCAAAACCAATAAGCTACGTTAATATTCTTAATCAATTACCAGTAACCAGAAGAAATACTATTAAAACAGTGACAAGGACAAATTATATCGTTCTTTCTTTCGACACAACTGCATTTAATCAATGTGACTGATAACATTGCAGTAGGATTACAGTGTAACATAGAAAACTTAAAAACAATATTAAAGAAAATGTATTGAGTGCAAATAAATCTAATTCTGGTGTTGGTAATTTATCAAACAAGAAAAATATAAAAGCTTTTGCCAAAACTTATAGCTTCAAATGTACGTTCAATAATATAGTGTCACACGCTTTTATTCAGAAGGGGTAGACAGAGGTGTATCACACCCAGATTTTGTAAATTTGTAGGCTTAGGGCAATACAGGCTTTAACCTGTTGATGAGCAATTACCGGTTGTAATCACATGATTTAAAACAACTTCTACATCGAATTTTGTAGCTATCTACCATTTTTGAGAACGCCTTTACAAAATGTCTGCCGCGGATTTACTACTACCTTCAGTTGGTTACAAATTTTGATAGTGAAGTCAGTGAAAAATGTTGACATGAACCGTTGAGAAATGTGATGAGGAAAAATGAAAAACATGTGATTAAAAGGGTGATAAATATAAGTGTTATAAGATGGAGGGAGACAAATAAAATTTAATAGAATGTAGTTTTTGCCAACATTTGATAGAGAAGAATTGAAGAGACACTTTCGTGTAACATGCAACCAGGGCAGACAGAAGAAGACAACTTCTTAATCTCAGTGTCTGTTCAAGTAGTGAAAGTTGGTTACCAGCTCACGGAATCGGCTCTTGTACCTACTTTCTAAGGCAACATTATTTTGCAGCTCCTACATACCATTTCTTTAGTTCTGGTATACCGACTTCTATGTGTAGGTAGTGTCCAGAAATGCTTCATTTCTGAACCATTAAAACGCTGTTTGAACCCTAATTAACCTTCCGTTAACCAGTTTCTCTTATATTCTGTTATTATCTAACACAGGTTTAAAATTTTAATTAACCAACTTACCATGTTGCTACCAAAAAGTAGATGAGGCATTAACGTTTGATTAATCTGAGTTTTAATATTCATGGGGTCGGCTTTCCTACTTTGTTTTTGTTTGTCTACCCACACCACGGATAGGGTCATTTTATACAGCGTGTTTAAGAATTGTGAAATTATATTTACAGTATGTTCCTATAACTGACTGATCGGATCAAAACGTCGGGTATCTGGTCTAATATTTTTACACGCTTTTTATTAGCTTCACCTGTATGTTTGTATGTTTGTAACCGACTTCTTTGGGCGCGGTTTTGACCCACTTTAAACGGCCAGATTTCGTTCAAACTTTGTAGATTTAACGAGGACCGATGACAATACACTAATTTGATAGAATTATAAATAATATTACTAAAAAGTAAAAAATAAATAATAGTTTTAAAAAACTAAAAAACACGTTTTTTATAGAAAACCGAACTAAAAAATAGAAAATATTTTTTTATAAATTAAGAATTTTAAAAAAATATTTTATTTTAAAAAAACCGTGGGGTGCTTTTAAGATATTATCAAAATGATAATCACTCTACTCATATCTGTCAATAAAATATTTATAACTATTGACACCATGCAGCTTTTTATTAAATATTTTTTTATTCTGAATTTAATCTTAATTTAAATTTATAAAAAAATATTTTCTATTTTTTAGTTCGGTTTTCTATAAAGTTTTTCAGTTTTTTAAATTAAATTATAAAATCTAAACGTTATTTTCTCAAGGAGTTTGTGTATAAATATTGCATTTTTTACGTCATGTATTTGCAGTATGAAGTGTCAAATAAGTGCCGTGTAATGAAATCTATAAATATATAGTTGAGACATTATTTAAATAGCACTATACAATATAGTATTGTAATGTGGTATAGTGAAGTGCACTACTGGTACTAACAAGCATTATTGCATCATGCATTTATCTAATTATTTAACGTTTCAAGCCAATAAAACTTTTTTAACGTATTAAAAAAAATATTTTGAAACACTCTGTATTATAATACATTACTGACATTATTTTGGGTATATGTTGTTTAGTTTGTACCTAACCTGTTACATTGATTACTTCTCTACGAGAATCTTAGGTACCTTTTTTATTTTAATCCCAAAAGACCTTATACAGAACACCACAGCCAAAACAGTACACACAGTGGTTTAGTTGTGTTCCTGTGCGTAAATAGGTATAATGCATCGAGTGCTCATTTTGGGATGCGTTTTGCGTTTCTTTCTGTCCTAGGGATGCCCCATTATTAAATTCAAGTATGACAAATTTATAGATAGGCAGATCAGGAGAACATTATTATTATTTAGTCTCTCTTTTCCTTTCATCAAGATCTGTTTACTGATTGCTAAGAAACCAAATACGAAACAGGCAGACAATCCTTTCTATGCTTATTAGTTATCTTCGCTTTGATTAAGAGATTATTGTTTTTCGTGTGATGTTGTGTGGCATAGTGATTGATTTCCTGGTCGGGTAAAATTTTATTCTATCCATACTATTATAAATGCGAAAGTAACTGTGTTTGTATGTATGTTTGTTTGTTTGTTACCCTTTCATGACTAAACGACTGAACGGATCTTAACGAAATTTGGTAAGGATATAGATGGTATCTTAGGGAACGACATAGAGTACTTTTTACCACAATATCGGACATTCCGCATGCCGCGGACTTCAGTATGGCTATAATTACACGGGCCGTTATATAGCTGGCGAAAGGTCTATGCCATGTAAAAATAATATAATCAATATTTGTGTGCTCTTTCTGAAATACCTCATCGTTGTTTACCTACATATTAGCTTGCGGGTTTGTTGCGGCCAATCGTAATGTCCTGGAATCGATTCCCAGCCCCTCTAGACAAGTAGCAAAACGACGGTCGAATCAAATAGCAAATGTATGGAATTTGACATGAGTTTACGACATAATATCGTAAATTTGCGTACTACTACCGTTTATGCCACTTATCTAGAGGGGCTGGTCAGGCAAAGTGTTAATGTTAGGAAATTCTCAAAAGTAGCCTAGAGTCTGAAATTGTGCCTACTATTGCATGGGATCAAACACAGCTGGTTAAACCTCGATGTCATACATCTCTACATACCCTTTCGGGGAAATAGGCGTTGTTGAAATCAAATTTCATTCTTCGTTTGACCGTCGAATGATTAAGTTTTGGAAGAATTCCAAGGGTTCTGTCGAATGTCGAATCTTTATTAGATTTAGGAAGGTATTACCAACTCTGTTATTTCCCTATTAGGGTTGTTCTGTTTTTCTTGCGTATTCAATTAGAAATTTTGGGCAAAGAAAGGAAATCGGGAGTAATAAAATTACGAAGCAATAAACAGATTCCTTTTGCTTTATTGTTGGCTTGTTGAAACTGATTTTATTGGACATTAAATTGGTAACTTAAATTCTGATTTTATGTGACAACTACCTTCAAATTCAGATTCAAAATTATTTATTCCACATTTATACATATCTCAATAATAAATGAATAAAAACACAGGACTAAAAGGAATACATAAAACACTCGTATCATCGGTTAAACAGAAGATGTGGAAATGGTGTGAGCACAGCTCGCGCTAGTTTTAAGCCCTTGACAGTCCTCGGATTATAGTTAATCTAGAGAGTGGAAATAAACACTGGAGACCTGTCCTTACGCTCAGGTACCTACACAACTTTCCCATTGAATGTAGTTATTTGGCTATGGTCTTCTGAAATTACCCAATCGAATTTTCTCGCTTTTATATTACATACCATCATCATCATCATCTCAACCCATAAACGTCCCACTACTGGCCACGGGTCTCCTCCAAACACTTGGAGGGATATTAGCCTACTATACCACGCTGGCCAGACGGGTTGGTATAGGGTTTTGTTTCGAGTTTTCCCTCTCTTGCGGTGGATATTGTCTGCTTGACTTACTCCCTTAATCGACTCTTACGTCACCCTCGGGATGTAAAGAGGTGACATTTGTATTCTTAATCCGTCACCACACGGATTTACATACACTCTTCTCTTCTTCTTTTCTCTCTAAAATTAAAAATTTAATTAAGGATATAGACACATTATTTTCTACCCGTCTGTTGAACTTACATACACAATCCTCTGCGTTTTTAAAAGCATATTCACAGATTATTAATACTTCAACAGAGCTTATAATTCGTTTAAACAAAAATACTTTATTGCCCATCATAATCATAAATCATGGCGTGAAATGTAACGTGTCGGGTTATGGTACCATTCTGTGTAATATACACATCGACTGACAGGTTATATACATAACAAATTTCGTTACTGTGATGAGTGGAACTCTTGTGAAATAGTTATCTCTAAGAGAGTTAGGACATCATACTAGCGAGCAAGCCCGACTGGGGAAGGACCTTCACCTTCCCAATACCACAGCAAAATAACTACACATAGCGATGTAGTTGAGTTCCTGTGTGTGTACAGGTCTCCAGCGCTCATTTAGGGATGCGTTTTGAAAGAAATGTATTCCTATCTCAGGGATACTCCCATCTTAAAGCCCTGGTGTGAAATCCATATATAACAAATGGAACAGTAACTGATGTAGATAATATAAAACTACTAATTGATTAAACGAATAATTGTTTTCTCATTGTTTGAAACGCACTTCTGAACATTAAAACAGATTCCAAAATTGTGTTATTGTTAATCTGATAATTCGGCTCAAAATACATCCATCATCTTAGCTAAACGAATGCTGACCATTTTCCTCGACAGCCCGCAAACTTTACTAAGTCGTCGATCCACCTTATTGAAAGCCTGCCTTCGCTGCGTCCTTCAGTTTGTGGTCACTACTCCAGAACCTTCAAAATATATCCAATAGGCTTTTAATTGGAATTAAAGAACCGTACCAGCAAAAGTGCATCTGCTACAAATTTATAGGACCAGATTCTGTTTAAAACATTTCCAGGAATAATAATAACTAGGGGTCGCCCGTGACTTCGTCTGCGTAGTAATTTGGAATATTTTTGCAACATATCTCACTACTGCTTAGCTCCTATTGATCATAGCGTGATGGTATATAGCCTATAGCCTTCCTGGATAAATGCACTATTCAACAAAAAAAGTTTTTTTCTAATCGAACCTGTACTTTCTGAGATTAGCGCGTTCAATCAAACAAACAAAAAAAATCTTTAGCTTTATAATATTAGTATTATATGACTCAGATCCTAGCTATGTTCAAAGAGTTTGGGAAACCGAACCTCTTAAAGGATACTTTGTATAGGCAGGCCTGGTTCACTTCGCTGTTTAGGTATGAATCTACAAGTACCCGGCCGCAACATTTCCAGGGGGATTATTCAGTCGAGTGTCGCGCGCGCGCATCGCGCCGGTCGCGTCTTTGGTTCGACGTAAGTTTACCTACGAAACGCACACGAAGCCGTAATTTGTCACCGATTTGTTTTCGCTTTTTAATATTCTAAAGAAAATAAAGGCATAAAAATATTCCACAGTATTCGGCTGCTTAAATAGTGATAAGGATCCTAACCTCTCGTTTTTCAATATTCCAAAGGATATTGCAATGTAAAGAAACACGTTATCATTTAGAAAAACATAATTTGTAGTTACCTATTTGTAGCAAGATTTTGATATGTACACTATACAGCACAGTTTTTGTAGAGACGTATTATTTATTAGTCCAACCAATTAAGTAGGTACTTATTTAATTGGGAAAATATATTAAAGCCGCCTATCACTCAATAGTTTTAAATTTCAACTGGACAAATGGCTCCAAACAAACCAATGACAAACTCTAATACCTATTTTTAATTTAATCAAAAACATAATCATGGGCGGAGCCGCGGGCAACAGCTAGTACCCATTATTATTATTTGTTCTTTAGTGGTTTGACCAGTCCTGTGATGTGGACACACACTACTAGTTCTTATAATTTAGTTACTAAGTACCTACATTGAATATGTCCCCACATGTCCAGATTTATTTAAAAAGACACTCGTTTACAAAAGTATAGTAAGTACCTACCTAAACCTAACAGGTACTTCAGATCAAAATTGATCTCTAAGTGACAACCATAATGTCCAGAAAAACGCAATACAAAGGGAGCCAATTTGTAGGTGAATAAACGAGTAGGTAAGTTTTGTGCTGGGGAGCTGAATTGCGCTCTATTGTGTGCGATCAAAGTTGATATTTGTTTAAATGATTTAGCGAAGTGAACCTTCTGTACCTGTACTATTAAGTGTTCTGTGGTATAGGTACTAATGTAAATGAAAACTATATAATACTCGTACAAAACGACCTACATAAATTAACTTACATTAATTTATTGGTAGGCAATTCCCGTGTACAAATTTTAACTTTAAAACTATCGCGTTGCATGATATACTACGAGTATCCTATCCTACGAATTCTACTAATATTATAAACTAGCGGCGCCCGCGACTTCGTCCGCGTAATAATTTGGAATATTTCCCCGATTTTGCAACGTATCTCACCACTGCTCCGCATTACAACAAACAAACTCTTCAGCTTTATAATATTACTAGCTGTTGCCCGCGGCTCCACCCGCGTGGATGTCGGTTATCGCTGAAAAAGTATAGCCTATGTGTTATTCCAGACCATAATCTATCTCTGTGCCAAATTTTATCCAGATCCGTTCAGTAGTTTTTACGTAAAAGAGAAACAAACATCCATCCATCCATTCATACTCAAAAACTTTTACATTTATAATATTAGTAAGGATATTATAAATGTGAAAGTTGAAATGTTTGTTCCTCATTAACGTAAAAACTACTAAACAGATCCGGATTAAATTTGGCGTAAATGTGATTGATTTTGGACTGGAATAGCGAATAGGCTTTTTATCGCGATAACGATATCCACACGGGCGGAGCCTTGGGCAACAGCTAGAAATAAATATCTCGGGTATTATATCTCGTAATTTGTAACTCGGGTACCTGGGGCATCAGTCACCACGGTTTTTTTACATGGACAACCCTGTAATAGAAAATTGATTCTACACCATTCTGTGTTTAGCAGAAACTCCGCCTTACAGAAGATCACGGAATCTTCTGTAAGGCGGAGTTTCTGCTCCAGTCGGGTTTGCTCTCTTTTTTTTCCGGTTGTTGTTTTTAGAAAACACACAAAACATTCGGCCCAAAACAAAAGTTACAAAAGTATACTAGGTTTATGAGTTCTATCTGTCACTCCTCATTCTCCCCTCAAACGTTCAAAGGTTTAATGTAAATGTAACTTTGCCAAAATAAACTTCTGACGCGTTGCTTCGTAAAAGCGATTTTCAGGTTTATTTGCACACACTCGATTCGGAGTTTCGGACACGAACGTTTCGTAGATTTAAGGGCTGCCTCGTATTGACGTGACAAGGAGGGATTGTATTTTATATTTGCGCAAAGAATCTGTTTGTTGAATCACGCTCAGACTTTAATTTAATAGAATAAGTTGATATGACATTGAGTTAAATTGCTTTCTATCTGTCTAAATAAGCGTTTTGATTGTTTATCAGTGGTTAACATTGGGAAAAGTAATCGTGATAAATGATTCTCAATTAAACAACAACGTTCTTGGAACTGATAAATTCATTTATTGGAATAATACTTATCTTTACTAAATGATCACGATAAAATTAATATTTTATGATTTGTGGCCAACGTGGTGACAGAGATGTTGAGATGGCTCATATAGGTCTTCGTCGCGATCACAACAATGGGACAAAGAACAGAGGCTCAGTTGAAATACCACGCCCCTGGTAGCTTTGCCGACTCTGTAAAAACCTTTTAACTCCTGTCTTGAAAAACTCTATACTCTAGTGTCTTGGTGAAACTACAGGGAGCTAATTACACAACCTAATCGTACGTGGGAGGAAATTCCTCTGAAACCGTACAATACGGGACGATTGATATTCTAATAAGTGAAAATCAAAAAACATATCTACATATTTTTCCCTTGTAATATTACTGCACTACCTCTAATTTATTAAAGCCAGATTAATCGTCACATTACGCTCCAATATACTCAAGCCTTTACACAAAGTACACACGTGCCTTTCATCGAACATGTATCGTAATCCATAAGATAATACCGTACAACACTCGGCTTCTTCTCTAATGCACCTGCTGCCGCAATATCTACATTAACTAATAATAGCCAACCAGTTAAAGGCTAGCGTACACTACGGGACTAGACTACACTACACTACTAGACTACACTACACTACTTACACTATAGTATATTTCACATAGCATTGGTACCGTGACGTTTGACATTTGAAGATTAATATCAATAAAAATGATAGATGATTAAATTAAAACCTATCGATTATTCGATCGGCTTTTGATCATTCAACAAACCTATTGGTAAGACATTGATTCAATCATTTTCTTTAATCTTCACAGTACCCATCCTACGGGAAATGCACTATAGAACACGACTTTTGCTACGCAGCTTTTTTCACTGAGGTAAAAATTTAGAGTAACAAACCCATACAATATAGTCAAAATATTGAAACTACGTCGGAATAATTGTGCCGACGAAGCTTAGAAACCAACATTTCAAAGTAAACTATATATCTATCTCTTCTACTTTAGTTCGTTAACACGATAATATAAATGCGATATGACAGAGAAGTGATATTACTTTCGACAAGCTCGTTGTCTCATTCCGTATAAAAAACAAAAGGCGCACTGACATTCAAGATTCTGATATTGTTTTGGTAGCATGTTTTGCGTTAATTATTACTCATCTAGGGAAATACATAGCGCGAAAGACAACCCCTTTTGAGGTTCTAAAGTTGATCGCTTAATATTGGAATTTGAGTTAACATAAAATCCTCTGCCCTATCGTCTTCGGTGTGTACTGACCTTAACTTGAAGAATTATAAACAAGTTCATATGAGTTATGCTTCTTGTTTTTACTTTAACAACAGGAAGGCATCTGTCAAACATTTCGTCTCAATACATCAATCGTTGGACATGGTCAGCTCAAGACCGAATACTATGAAAGTCTTTGCAGCAGGGCAAGCAAGGCCTATTCCCAGCAGTAGATGTCTTTCGGCTAAGATGACGATGATCAATCACTGGGTGGTCAGAGGGCGAAAAAAATATATTTTTAGTTAGTTTCACCACTTACGTTTTCAAATCTCTCTATTCCAAAACAATTTTCGAGTGCATTAGAAAAAATGTGTATCATATCAACGTCGGAATAGTGCGAGTGTAAAACTAGTTGTTGCGCGTAGTTCCGCTCGTGTGGTTTGTTGATAAATAATAACTGCCTGAGTTATTTTTTGTTGCTTGTTTTATTGATATTGGTAGTGTACGGTTTGATCAGAAAACATTTTTTTCTAATGAATTTAAAAAATCAAATCAAATCATTTTATTTGCACGAAAAGTGGTACAGATATGGTGTTAGGTACAAAAACAAGGTCCTCACAATTCACCTGCTTTGGCATGCAAATCTTATTATAATAATAATCTAGACATTAATTGTGATTCATACAAAAAACAATGAGTGAAATTATATAGTTATATTTAAATAAATTGAGTGCATTAAAATTATCATATTATAGCATGTCTTCTTATATCTAGAAATAAATAATTATCACAAATATACTTGGTCATACCTCAAAAAACTCTTTAATTGTATAAAATGTGTGTAGTATCAACCACTTTTTCAACTCATTTTTCATTTTTATAAGTGGTAATTCGCGAATAGATCTGGGCACTTTAAAAACTTTGATGCACATCACATAACAGTTTTTATGGAATAGGGTGGTTTTGCAATGAGGCATCAATAACCTAGTAGGATCCAGATCCAGATTTGGAAGTTACTGAGATTAGCGCATTCAAACATAGAAACTATTCAGATTTATATGATTATTATGACAAATCTGTAAATCGACACGTAATTTTAGTATAAATCTAACTTTGCTTGACTTCAATACTTCCACAGCTTACGTCATAAACAACGGTTGTTTAAAACTCGATCGATCAGCCCCAAATGATCCGGTCAGCGCCTTCTATAAAAAGCTATTTTATAATTAGTAGCTTGGTGTTAATCATTTAAAAATATCTCGGTTTACCTCTGTTGTTCTTGGAACGTATACAAATATATCCAAAATTATCTACATGTGTCTGTGGTTACTTACGCAGCGTATATCAACAGTTTGGTTGTAGTATGAGCTCCCCTGCCGAGGTTTTCTAGAGAGATTATAGCATGGAATCTTCTATAAAAATGTTTTAAGGATTTACAGGGTCTGTACGTCATAAGATAACTGCTTACCTTCAGGCGGGCCGAGTACTTCTTTGCTTTCTTAGAAGTATAAAAATACGAGATATTAATAGAAGTTTTTAGAGTCAGTCTTAACTACAGAATTGAACAAACTCGTTGCACATAATATGCTTTTATTTTGCTTTTAAATGGTATCTGAAGCCCTGTGTTTCTTAGTACTTTACTATTATAAAATTTACTTACAATTGACCCAATTTCAACTATTGGTTTTTTATAACAGCAAATTATAAGTTGAAAACTTAGAAACAATAATACTGAAGAAACTTTATTGAGCATATTCCCTTTATCTAACTAATAATATAAAGAATAAGAAGAGGAATAATTTGATTGTTTATTTGTTATGATTTAACTCAAAAACTACCTACTTGACCGATTTTAAAAATTCTTTTACTTATACTTGTAGATAGCTACATTACCAACGAGTAACATGGGCTATATAGTATTTTAAGTAGCCGCGACATGGGGCTAGTGAAATAATAAATTAATAATAGAATCAATTCCAATACTGTAACGTCATTTTATAAATACAGCAAAGAGAACTGGTAGTACGAGACCAGACTACTAATTCAGACTTACAATGAAGCAAATTGGACGTCATAAAAATGCAATATTTTAATATATTCAAATTTACTTTACCTGAGTATTGAACCAGTGCGACATGGAATATTTATTAAGTACTAGCTGTTGCCCGTGGCTCCGCCCGCGTGTATGTCGGTTATTGCTGTAAAAGTAATCTATGTGTTATTCCAGACCATAATCTATTTCTGTGCCAAATTTCATCCAGATTCATTCAGTAGTTTTTACGTGATAGAGTAACAAACATCCATCCATCCATACTCACAAACTTTCACATTTATAATATTAGTAAGGATCTTTGATCCAATAGAGATAAATTGACAAATATAAAAAGTTGCAAATGTTGATAACGACTCTTTTTAGGAGAGGCTGGTACTATACAATTAAGTAAGCCCGATTTGGGAAGGATCTTCATCATTCTTCTTTTGCAGCAAGGCCTCAGCTAAATAAATTTATTTTTGTTCCTTTGTGTGAGTACAAGTCTCCAGCAATCATTTGGGGATGCGTTTTGAAAGAAACGTTTTCCTATCCCAGGAATACTCCATCTTAAAGCCCTGGTGTAAAAAAATGGGTCGGTATAGAAAGCGTCTATAGGCTACGGTAACTGCTTAACTTCAGGCGGGCCGCAAGCTTGTTTGCCACCCAGGTAGTATACAAGAAGAAGTAAAAACTAAACACAGAGAGAAGCATTCCTCTTTCGGCACCAATGTTTTTGAGCACCAATGGTTTCGGCACCTAAGCTATTCCACTTACAGCACCAATAGGTATATGGGCTTGGTGCTGAATCCAAGCCCATATCCAAACTCAAAAATTGGTGCCGAAAGTGGAATACTTCCACAGTGTTATTTTTGTGTTCCTGTGCGTGACTACAACTACAGGGCTCAAATATTTCTTATCCCAGCAAAACTCAAAACACAAACTCTCACGTTGCACCATCTAGACTTGCCAACGCGCAAGTAATGCTACGTCGTCTGTGTTTCGTTTTAACTAGCTTTTTTCATCAATTTATCCCGTTTACAAAAAACTCAAGTCCCAAGAATTTTGTCAAGCTTGACGAAAAGAAATAGAATTTTGCCGGAAATTCAATATTTATTCAATTTTCCGGTTAGCTAGAAATAATGAGTTTGGTAATGCGATTTTATAAACAATGCCTGTGTCACAGTCGGACCAGAAACATGGGGAAACAGGTAAAAAAAAAATATATAACCTGAAAATTTATGTATGGTAGAGAATTACACGGCTCTATTAGAGAATTGATAGAATTGTAATGTTTTGATAATATTAATGAACACTACACTTTAGTAGTAATTAATTTACGTACAATTCTATCTTGTAACTAGCTGTTGCCCGCGGGTCCGCCCTCGTGGATGTCGGTTATCGTTGTAAAAAGTAGCCTATGTATTATTCCAGACCATAATCTATCTCTGTGCCAAATTTCAACCAGATCCGTTCAGTAGTTTTTACGTGAAAGAGTAACAAACATCCATCCATACTTACAAACTTTCGCGTTTATAATATAAGTAGGATAGGATGTACACTACTCTTTAGTAGTAATTAATTTACATAAAATTTATCTTACATAACCACGTTATGCGTGTTAATCAGTCATTACTACCACGGTAACAAGCATAAGACCCGCCTGCCGTAGGCTATCGGCACTTGCAATACAAGACGTATCACTTGCGTATTGTCGACCCATTATGTTACCCAAAGGCTTTATATTTTACTTTATTGAAATGGAGTATCTTTGGTATAGGAAAACGTTTCTTTCAAAACGCATCCCTAAATAAGCGCTCATACACAAGAACACAACTGCACCGGTGTATGTAGTTATTTGGCTGTGGTCTTCTGTAAGGTGGAGGTCCTTTCCCAGTCGGGCTTGCTCACTAGTTTGGTGCGCTAACTCTCTTAGAACGCTTTCCCTTAATAAGCATTGGAGAACTAGAAGACAACAATATCAATATTTTTCTGGCTTTTCTACATTTCCAATTCTTTATTTTCTACACACGAAATCCAATCTACTATATCAATGACAATTCAAACATTGATAGACAACCGAATATATCGGATCAAATGTGAAAAATAACGTATCGTTTCGTGATGCCAGAACGAGTGACCCATATTCGTTGACTTTGAACAAACAAAACCAGAAAAACAGTGGTGGGTTATCCCGTGTGTAACATCAATCAAATATATACCTATTGTAAATCAACACTGAGTTTATTATTGATGCAAAATTGATGTTAGATTGACATAGGTGTATATTATTATAATCCTTTGAAATAAGATTTTAAGTTAATAAACTGGGTTTTATCTTGTATTATATATTGATAGTACTTAAGAACTAAATAATTCGATTTATAGAGAAACTAGCCGTTTCTGCCCATGTTCTACGTCCTTACCCTGTTTAATATTAATTTAATAAAATTATTAAAAATGTTTTTATTGTATCAATAAGTTTTTTTAGTTTCTTGCACAGAGAGGATTGCTGTCCAACATAACAATTATAAGAGTGGTAGACGCCATACAAGCGAGTATTGCCGACTGGGAAAGCACCACCTCCACTTTACTGAATACCACAGCCAAATAACTACACTCAGCGGTGTAGTTGTCTTTGTGGTATAGGTATGTTCTAGTGCGTCCGTATAGATCTCGAACTGGTAAACATACTTAGATACAGATTTCCAGCACTCATTTGGAGATACTCCATTAAAATACACTTTTCAGAGATACCCCACTTTTGCTATCGTAAACACGCAATTGATGCCACTGATATTGCAAGCGTGCATAGGTTACGGTAATTGCTAAGTCTGTAGTTTCTAAACTTCTACAAAAACCTGTTTATCCAAAAAAACAAACAATGCGTAATTGTTAAGCCTGATATCTATATCAGGTTAAAATTTCATTGCTCTAGGCTCAAAATCCAGGAAAGAAAAACAGGAATACGTTTGTATGGGCAGTGGCAATCGCTCCTAAGGTAAACTGGTCAACTAATTTTAGAACGATATATAATTTCGTGAAACTATTGTTCATTTTAGAAACTGTTCTGGAAGTGGATATAACAACTTTTCATCCTTAACGTCGGCTAGGTAGGGCCATGTTTCATTCTATATTTTACCTGGCTAGCCAACTTAGTCTTTTATTTACGACTAACAGACTTCTAAGTAACTTCGCCCGGGTTAAAATATTTTTTACCGGAATAAATTTTGATTGATTGCATTGCATGTTCAAAAATTCTTGCACTGGGGATACTTACATGATAGAAATTAATTTAAATTACATATATAAGTTGCAAACGGTGGTGGCCGAAGGGGCAAGTAACAGATTTGCACGCAAGAGGTGCGAGTTCGATCGATTGTCAGATTCACCAACTCGCATTAGGCCAGGCAGCGTGTGTGAATTAACGCCTTAACCCTCTCCCTCTCTTGATAGAAGAGAGGACACCCGTGCCCAGCAGTGGGACATATATAATATATATATATATAGCTATTATTATATTTTTAAATATACATGAGCTGGCTTAAATTGTTACATTTTTTTACTGTTATCATGCCAGGCTAACCGCAATGGGAAACTAGTACCTACCTAGCTAATATTATCAACATTGGTATCCGTCTGCGGTTTTCCTTTGCATGTGAGCCGATAAGAAGGCTAAATAACATATTAATATAGTATTTAAAACATGATAAAATGATTGATCGTCTGTTCGATTCCCACCTTGTTAAAATAAAACGTAGACTTTTTTGACTGCCTTGGTGGTCCAGTGGACACAGTATGCGCTTGCTGTGCACGAGGTTGTGGGTTCGATTCCCACACAGGATAAAACTTTGTGTGACCCACAAAGTGTCGTTCTGAGTCTGGGTGTAATTTGTATCCGTTAATTGTATGTTTGTAAAGTCCCCCGCGACACAGAGCTTGTTCTCTAGTACAGGAGTTGTCTTTTTAAAAAAAGAAAAAAAAAGATAGACAAATTCTGTACCTTTTTATTCTTTAAAAAGCCCTGTGTCGCGGGGGACTTTAGAAACATACAAGTAACGGACACGAAGTACACCCAGATTCGAGACAACTATTTATGGATCATATTTTTTTGTCCCGTGTGAGAATCGAACCCACAACAAGCCGCGCAGTGGTAAATGGCAAGGTACTTAAGCCACTGAACCAACCATGCAGTCAAATTTCAAACACACATAAACATACAAGGTATTAACATTATTGAACTTAATATCTAAAAAAAACCATCCCAAAATTTCGTACTTCAACTTCATACCCACGCACAGCTCTAAATATAAACTTACTAGCTTTCACCCGCGGCATCGCCCGCGCGTTCAATCCCTCGGGAACAGAGATTGTTTCCGAGATAAAAAGTAGCTTATGTGTTATTCCAGACTATAATCTAACTCTATGCCAAATTTAATCCAGATACTTTCAGTAGTTTTTGCGTGATAGTATAACAAACATACATCGATACATCTATACATTCTTACAAACCTTCACGTTCATAATATTAGTAGGATAAACCAGTTGTTAACTTGCCAAAATATTACAATACATTACAAAATACGTTTACATAATACAATGGCAGTAAATAATTCGTAATGGTGCTAAAACATATATTTACAAATGTGTAACGATAAGTTTTACAACTCTATGTTTAGCTTCAGTTAGTGTTGTGTCTGTGATTTACGGCCACAAGTTTGAGCGTACTTTGTTCTATAACCTTTGTTTAAACGAGCTATTATCTAAAACTAGTACGGAATGATTTATTTGTATGTTTATTGTTTGAAATAAGCTACATATCCTATATGTGTTTTCCACTACATACATACATCTTAACCCATAAACGTCCCACTGCTGGGCACGGGTCTCCTCCATAAATTTGGAGGGATATTAGCCTACTAAACCACGCTGGCCAGACGGGTTGATATAGGGTTTTGTTTCGAGTTTTCCCTCTCTTGCAGTGGATATGTCTGCCTGACTTACTCCGTTAGTCGACTCTTACGACACCCACGAGATGGAATGGGGTGGTGACATTTGTATTCTTAATCCGTCACCAGTCACCATACGGACGACGTGTTCCACTAAATGAGCTATAACCACGCAAATGTGATACCAAATCATATGCCCGAGCGTCTTTTGTTTTTCAGAAGTAATGCAACACCGAGCTTGTCAATGCAAGTAATGACACTATCTCTGTCATATCGTATTTATGTCATTGTGCTAACGAACTAGAGTAAAAGAGACAATAATAAGCATACGGCCCGCCTGATAGTAAGCGTAGCCTATGGACGTTTGCTATACCAGGCTATCACTTGCGTGTTGCCAACGAATTTTTTTACACCAATGTTTTAGTATCATTGGGATAGGAAAACAGTTAAAAACGCAAAAACACAGCTACACAGCTGTCTGTAGTTATTTGGCTGTGGCCTTCTGAAAGGTAGAGGACCTTCCCCAGTCGGGTTTCGCTCCTGTATGGTTCCTTACCTCTCAAAACTTTTTTGCAAAATATTTATATTTTATGTCCATAGTATTTTTTTCTTATTTGGATCTTTATTTTTATAGCTTCTAAAATGACTACCTACTTTTGAAACTAAAAATAAACGATATTTTACACAACTTCAATTAATTTACAACAACCACTGTGGTTGCCAGCAATTAATCAACAACAACATAATCAACAACGTGAGAAAAGTATAAAAAAAAACCATAATTGTACTATAACAAGATTTTCGGCCAACCCTAAAACGCTTTCTATTAAATGAATTAATTGAGTCGTTACCACTTCGCTCTGTTTTAACACTTTACCGTTTTCGATCATCTCGTAAATAATTTAATTGTAAATGTAAATGTTTTCTTGCCAGCCTTAATAATAATAATGATATTTAGACCAAATTTTAGTTTCCATATAAACTATTTGAGAAACAATGGCAGACTACAGACTCATAAGGGCTCCGTATTTTTCGAAAACAAAAAGAACTTCGAGGCACCTGTATGTACTACCACTATGGTACGCCAATTTCTTCGATCTAGACATACTTCAGCCTTACTCTATACGTATATATATATACCTAATTAATTGTCCTGAGTGACTAACTGATTTTTCAATGCAGTACCTATACCGTTGTAGCTACAAACTTGAAATTTTGGTCCCTTAAAAGATATAAGTGAGCTTTAAGGGATTTCTGATATTTTAATCTCTTCGTGCCCACTATTCGGTCTACTAGTTATTTTATAACATACACTTTTCGGGACAATCCCACCTACATGCCCACCGCTGTGACTCCTATGAGCCAGGATTAACAGCGGAGTAACCAACTGATACACCGAGTTTGACACTCGTGCGTCCCATGAACAACTAAACCTACTGTCTTGAAGGCTCCAACGAATTTAATCAGAAGCAAATAGGAGGAGTAAGAAAGAAAAGTTCCCACTTCCCTCCATAGCAAAGCGGGAAGATAAAATACACTTGTAGCATAATGTCTTACTCTTACAGAGTTTCATTATAATTTTCCCGATATTTCCCCACAATTTCTTTATACTATTTCTACCGTACCCTTTTGATCGATGTATCTAATAATAAAGTGTAACTAGGGCACAATAAGTAAGCAAGGTGTCGACCTTAACTCTTAAGAACTAATGGAACTACCCCGAGGAGCGGTGGGTTAATGTTACGGTGCCATTACTGAGAAAGCATGTACAATATTCGTCTTTATATACGAGTAGAATGTCACCAACCTATTTACATCATGACTCTACGAAGTATTTAGTACCGTTTGACAGTTCGCGCTGTCACTTTATTAAACATCCTCAGAACATTGACTACTCGTATATTATTCTGAGTAAACAACACATTTCATTAAGTACGCACGGGGGGATATTTATTCGTTTTCGTAAAAACCCTTAAGTTAATTGAAATGAAAACTTCTTTAGTCGCGTTGACCACTTTTTGGGTGAACTAAAATCATTGAACTTGCGTCATCGTCACTGAACGTTCTCCATATTCAAACTTTTTAACAAAAATCATGGAACTCGCGTCATCGTCACCGAACGCTTTCCATATTCAAAAATTATAATCTAATAGCTCGACGATACAATTCACAAGTTACTTATCACTTCTATCGGCGCTCCCCAAAGACTGCCCGCATGCTTTTTTCATCAACAACATACATTTTTTATCATAACATAGCCTTTGTTATTCGCTGATAATGTAACTTTCCAGGTGAATGAATTATTAAAATCGGTGCAGTAGTTTTTAATTTAGAACATACAGAACTTCACAAATACAAATCTTCTCTTTTATAATATTACTTAGTTAGATTATTTAGTTAGATTATTAGTAGCTAGATACTATAAAAGTCCGGCAGAAATCCCGGCTTTACGCGGCTAAACAGTTATTTCGTTTTCTTAGGGTTCCTTAATATTTTGAATAAAGTTTATGTTATTCACTGATAATGTAGCTTTCAATACGTCAAACAATTGAATTGGCTAGCTGTATAAGCTTGCTGCTCATACAAGTGAATAGAAGCTTGCCTCTTACCTACATTACCCGAATCAATCGTAAAATGAGGATGCATTTTGCCAACCTCTTAAAGGAAAAATTGTGCTGCTATTTTAATTAACGTAGCTAAGTATAAAAGAAGATGGGCTAGACCCCCGTTGTGTTTATTATTAGATACGTCGTTCCAGAAGCTAAACGCCTACAGAAAGGATTAGTCTCATCTTTCAAAGGGTACGGAAACGTTTAAAAAGGAAGGGAAACGTTTACCTAACAATGCCACAACTAAAAGCTTGTTATAATTATAATAATTAATGTTTTAATACTGCATTAAAAAGTGTCGCAGAGAGAAATATAATAAACAAGCTTTTTTCCCAACGCTCCGCCCGCGTGGATGTCGGTTATCGCGATATAATGTAGTCTATTCGCTACTCCGGACTATAATATATCTCTATGCCAAATTTAACCCAGATCCGTTTCGTAGTTTTTACGTGATAGAGTAACAAACATCCATCTATACATCCTCACGAACTTTAACATTTATAATAATAATAGGAAGTAGGATTATATTACATCCTACTTCCTACTAATATTATAAATGCGAAAGTTTGTAAGTATGGATGGATGGCTGGATGTTTGTTACTCTTTCACGTAAAAACTACTGAACGGATCTGGATGAAATTTGGCACAGAGATAGATTATGGTCTGGAATAACACATTGGCTACTTTTTACAGCGATAGCCATCCACGCACGCGGAGCCGCGGGCAACGGCTAGTTTATAATAATAGTCGAATGATATTATATAGCTTATATAATTTGTTCTATTTTAAACTAGATCCTGTCCGCGTCCTCGCTAGCATATTATACGTGCAGAAGAGACTTTTAAACACATTGCGCGCACGGGGGAATGTTATATATGGCAAAGAAAGACTGCAGAAAGCAATTACGGTCAAATTTCAACCGCCGCCGGACGCCATGTTGATAAATAGGCAATTTCACTCGAGAAATTTGCTTTAGATCAGTAATAGAATATTTCCAATCGGACAGGTAGTACATGAGATAAACATATTAAACATACAACTTTACAATATAGTTTAAAAAAAAAACAATACTATTTTAAAACACATCATGACGACTTTCAGTATTAATCCTACAATATGTGGGTGTGTACAATTTGAAAATTTGTGAGTATGAATATACCTCAGACTAATAGAATAAGATAGACGGAGCGTGTAGAACTCGCGCGTGAAGCCGCCAAAAGTCATACTAAATAGCAATGTCATACGTTTTCGTTTTCGCGCGCAGTCGATTTGAGCCGCTAGTGAGTACGCACGTCTTGACAAAATATTATTATAATGCCGTATTGTGTAGTAAAACGTTGTAAAAATACTTCAGAGCGGCTCAAATCGACTGCGCGCGAAACGAAAACGTATGACATTGCTATTTAGTATGACTTTTGGCGGCTTCACGCGCGAGTTCTACACGCTCCGTCTATCTTATTCTATTAGTCTGAGGAATATACGTACTTTTTGAAATAGGAATAATATTATTATTCCTATTTCAAAAAGTAAGTACCGCTTTCTCGAAAAAACTATAGATATAGATAGATTATATCCCGACTAAATCACTGTTCTCGCGGGATTGGATAATGCGCGCGGCTTCATTTGCGTGCATTATCCAATCCCGTAAATATATTTAGAAGGATATTTTGCTATGCTGATCGGAACTGTGCAAACTTAAGCAAGCTTACTAGATGGGTAACCATTCTCTAAAAAATCGAGACCCCTTCATGCAGTAAGCAACAGAATAATATCTCCTGGACTATTTTAGCTTCATTAAACATAGTTTAGTTGAACTCATAAAATAAAGAAATTGTTGTAGGTGTGAAGGCTAAAGCGGCTTTTACCTTTGCTATAAAATTACCAAGTTGGCATCCTCCGTGTGGGACCACATTTTATTACTTAAAACACTTAATTTTATGTCGCATTCCCTTCACTTTGGCGTTAAAAATTACTTTCCTTCGCCTCTAAGATAAATGATGATACAGATTTATTTATTTATTGTTGGTACATTAAGCTTGCTTATCCTACTAATATTATAAATGTGAAAGTTTGTGAGTATGGATGTTTGTTACTCTTTTACGTAAAAACTACAATACGGATCTGGATGAAATTTGGCACAGAGATAGATTATAGTCTGGAATAGCAGATAGGCTATTTTATCCCGATATCCACGTAGGCGGAGCTGCGGGCAACAGCTAGTAAAAATAAGCTTTGTACCTATATAATTAATCTTGTTCAGCATAAGCACAATATTAAGTAATAATAAGTAGTACCTACTTATTATTGTTAAACATACTCTTGACATCGTCTTTATCTTGTTCTGAAGGACTGGTACGTTGGTGGAACTAGTGATTCGAGATCTTAACTGTTACGCTCCAACGTATGCTCTTGAGTGGGCATCGAACAACAACCTCCGGTCCGTAGATTCGATTTCCATCTAAGAGAAATCTTTGTGTGAAGAGCACTATTGCCTAAATTTTCTATAATTAACTAGCGGCACGTCCCGCCGGCTGATTCTCTAAGAAACAGCGATGGCAAACTGACAGTTGTGATCGCTAACTGACAGTTGTGATTGCTCGGTGACGGCACAATCTATTGACTAAACGTCAAAAAGGGCTCTTACGGAATACCGATTTTCAATCTGACAGCCAAATTTTGCTCGGTTTTTGCTCTTACGGAATACCCCTGCCGGTTTCGTACGGCTGGATAATTATTAAGTATTCGCAGAAATACCGTAATTTTCTTCAATAAAATATAGCCTATGTTACTCGATGATAATGCAGCTTTCTAATGGTGACAGAATTTTTAAAATCAGTCGAGTAGTTCTTGGGTTAAATACTAACATACAAACAACCAAAAAAATATCTTTCCCCTTTATAATATTAGTTTAGATAAGTATGTATTGAGAAATATTGGATGTTTATGAGTTGTCTGCTTAACATAGTACAGGAATAGTGAAAGAAAGGAGACATATCTTTTTCTGTTCCTTATATTATGGTACAGGGTATGCCTGCCGTGTGTATTAAAATATATTTTTACACCTTTAGTAAAGAGAACGTCATTTATGTTTTATATGTAGATATAATTATTGGTGTACAATAATACTTTTATGTCGAAATATACAAAAATAGAATGCGTAAAAAGTGAACCGAAAAATACGTAACGAATGGACTCTGGAAAATGCAATTTTCGGCTTTAATTTACGTTTCTGTCAAACAAGTGATCAACGTTAGCAGTTCCTATAATCTAGTTATTGGTTCAAATGAAATAGTAGAATATCTATGAAACAGATTATATACGTATGGGTGAAAATAATCCTAATAATTGGAATTCTACCGTATCTCCTAGCTGTTGTGCTCCTACCTCCGCCCGCGTGGATGTCAGTTATATCCGTCCCCAGGATACCGTATATTTGCCAAATTTAATTAAGATCTGTTCATCCGGAAAAAGGTTACAAACAAACAAACATACATACAATCTAACAGAGTTACTTTAGCATTATAGTACTATTTATAGTATATTTGTATGTGTATATTTGTGTTTTTAAGGAAACGTTTTTCTAGGGTTTCTCACAACACGAAACCCTGGTAATTTGAAGGTCGGCAGCACATGAGGAATGGTCAAGATATGTAGTGCTTGTGTACTTTCATCATCATCATCATCATCATCTCAACCCATAAACGTCCCACTGCTGGGCACGGGTCTCCTCCATACATTTGGAGGGATATTAGCCTACTATACCACGCTGGCCAGCCGGGTTGGTATAGGATTTTGTTACGAGTTTTCCCTCTCTTGCAGTGGATTTTGCTTGCTTGACTTACTCCCTTAGTCGACTCTTACGACACCCTTAGGATGGAACGGGGTGGTGAAATTTGTATTATTGATTCGTCACCACACGTGAGCACATAAAAGTGTGTGTACTTTAAAAGTACTTAAATGACAAATAGTAAATTGCCCGCTTGATAATTATATCAAGCGGGCAATTTACTATTTGGCACAAATAGTAAATTGCCCGCCTGATATTAATCAGGCGGGCAATTTACTATTTGTGCCATTTAAGTATTAAAAAAAAGAAAAGATTTATTGTTTATTCTTAAATAAATCTTGTAAAGGTCACACGACTGTTAACAATTTTATGACATTAGTTTCCCGCAGAACAATGAAAAATTCAAACATTATCTCAAGTATCTAATATCACCTGAATCATAAAACAGTTTACTACAGTTATAAACAAAGGTATAAGATACATTATAACAAGTTTTAAACTCGTAAAGATGAGGGGGTAAGTAAAAGACTGCTCTGGTTGCTCACGTGGTACACTTAATGGTGTAATTAAACACGAGCTCACAATACGGGCAGGCAAGTTTATGCCACATTCGCCCCAGTATACTCGTAATTCGACCCACATAATAATGCCTTATTCGTCTAACAATTTATTTTTTATTCGACACAAAATTTTATGTTATCTTATAATGTAAACTAATATTATTATTATATTTATCTATAACATGTGTTGTGTGGTTACCATAGTACAGGCTCTGCCTAGTTTGGGATCAGATAGCGATGTGTGAGTTGTCCAAAAATATTATTATTATAAAAGTAAAATTTAGATGGATGGTAGATGCTTGGATGGATGTTTACGCCAAAATAGCTGAACGAAATTTGGCACAAATATAGATTCCCCATTTTTTTTTAAATCTCATGTTTCTTTTTTTGTTTCCGTATTTTACGAAGCATTTTAAGGAGAGTAAGACGAAACGGGAACAATATTTAAAGTAGGTCAAAAAAGGCAATTTCTAAAATGATTTTAAAATGACTAAGACTGGAACTCGACTGTGGTACAAACCAGCAAGCTATTTTCAGTTATATTTTACATTCTACCATCGGAGTGATACTTAGTACCGTGTATAACTGCCATACGTCCCGGATTCGGGTGGTATTAAATTTTTCTATAGAGATATGCTTAGTATCAACTCGGAGTCTGGATTGATGTGACTGTTGACTGGCGACATGCCGTGACTCATTCCAGTGATAGTCCAAGTTATGTCTCTAATTCCTATCATTTCGTTTAGAATACTACTTTTGGATGTTAATATAACTATGTCAAACTGTATAAGTGAAAATGTAGGTCATCTTTACAAAGAATAACAACTCTTTTACAACATACATATTACAAAAGATAGATATTAACTCACGAATGTATTAACGTTGCCCTATATCTATGTATGTTCATGAAAAATAATATTTTATATTCAATGTTCCACTTCAAATTCACATCCACGCAATGAGGTTGTAAACCCCATATAATAAATTTACGCAGGTTAAATTCCACTCGTTGCCACTTCAGTAATATATTCTCACATTTTCAATTAAATATATTAAGGTACATGCAAGAGCGCCGAGCGTATGACACGGAGCTGAACTTAACAAAGAAAGATGAAGATAAAAATACATAACATGTCAAAACATTTCAAGGTTAATAAATAAAATAATAAAACAGCAGTGATAGTCAGTCAAGCATTTATTGTAAAAACAAAGTACGGCTGTTTAACATCAAGAAATAACACATCAACGCAAATGTATTTATTTCATTTACTTTCTCCAGAAAAAAACAGATTTGTTAGACCTTTTATTTCATACCTCAATGAATCGCAAATAAAACGTGTTATATAAAAAACTCAGATGTTTCGCGAAGTAATAAACTGTACTAAAAAGAACATAACCTTGATTCTTTCAAGATAGGTATGGTTCGTTAGAATTTTACGACTAAGTACTCTTACGTTACCAGAGTAAAGTTTCATGTTAGAGGTAATATCTAATACATATCCAATAGACTTTCACGATCCATAACTGAGCTGAGAGAAAACTGATATTAACGCCTCGAGAAACTTAGAGAAAGTTCGTGAAGCTCGACTGTGAGAAAACGTTTGATTTTAGGAGAATTTACACAACATTCGCGTCGGAAAAAGTACCTATTTGTCAAAAGCTTTTTCCAAAACATTGACTTGGGTAACAAAGTAATGCTTATGTTGACGGATGAATAAACGTTGGAATTAGGTCACAGTCGTACCGTTAATTAGTGTAAAAGCGTGTTAGGACTAGTGCACCTGTTTGTTAGCTCTCATGGCTATTCACTAAATTTGTATGACTTGCTGCTTATTAACATAAAGCTCTATATTTACCTTGTACCTAAAACAATTGATGTATACCTAACTATTAAAAATATTTATCTATAAGCTTTTTTATAAGTAGATGTCACGTTCATCCTCGGCTTGATCAGGAAAATTATTTTCTCGCTGCAGTTGCAATGAGATAGTAGCCCGGGCGTGTGGTGAAGCCGGGCTCGCGCAGGGTTCGGAGAGGCAGCGCAGGGAGGGTTGGAGGGGGTGGCGGAAGCAGGTCAGTGCCAAAGCAGCCTTGGCCTGTCGGGGCCGCTGCCAGACCTGTTGATACTGAATCAAATGATCGTAGCGCTCGATTAGATAATGTTATTGGCTCGTTTTGTTTGTTCTGTGTGAGATCTGTGATTACAGCTATTGTTATAATATTGAAACGATATAACCTGTGCTAATTAGAAGTGTATTGAATACTCGTGAGTGGTTATTATCTATATCTCGGATTACGGACTAACGGATAAATAAAGTTTGTTTTGAAACCCATTTATTTACATAAAACCTTCTTCTTACTTTTTAACTAACTAAAATATAATCTTAGTTTATTCGTATTGTGATAATCGCGTAGATTTTCAAGCATTCCTTTTGATAATTTTGAATGTGGTAGATATATGAACGAATGTTTTGTTTTTTTTATAGATATAGGTACCGAATATTTTCGATCAAAGGGCAAATATTTCACTTGGAAATGTAGAAGTATGTAGAAAAATATATATACACACAATTTTACAAGCAAAATTATGATAAATAGAAAACTGGAACATTCATTTTATAACATATTTATCTAAGTATTGTTAATGTAAAAAAGTTTGGGATCAATGTGAGCCGGTCTTTGTGAACAAAGTCTTCGCTTGATCAACAATGTTAACATTTTCTTATTATATTTTTAATTTAATTCGCCTTGGGGCCTCGGTAACTAATAAAGCGGGCCATACCTTTGTGTAAGAGGTGAGTAAAGG
The DNA here is from genome assembly GCA_947095525.1 of Trisateles emortualis. NCBI lineage: Eukaryota > Metazoa > Arthropoda > Insecta > Lepidoptera > Erebidae > Trisateles > Trisateles emortualis. Next base: position 6,511,300 of record OX352735.1, on the reverse strand, counting down.
GTTTTAAAGTGGAAGTGGGGCGGCATGGAAGCCTAGCTAATTAACCATGTTATATCTTGATATTTATTAACTGTTTATAAAAAAAAGTTAGTATTTACGTATTTCTTGGTAAAGAAGAGGAGACCTGAGTCCAGCAGTGGGACATATATATGAGTGGCTTTTATTATTATGTACGTTTAACGTTTATATTGTGGTAACTTAAGTAAGTACTTCTATTTAGCCAAGTCTATGCTGTATCCTCCGTGCGCTCAATATGCGCACAGACCAGTATTTAGCATAATAGCAAACAACATTATTATTATAAATTTTATATTATTAGCCTATTAGCTGTGTGTGCAGCATATGTGTTATTCCAGACCATAATCTATCTCTGTGCCAAATTTCATCCAGATCCGTTCAGTAGTTTTTACGTGAAAGAGTAACAAACATCCATCCATCCATCCATCCATCCATACTTACAAACTTTCGCATTTATAATATTAGTAGGACTATACCTAGACACAAAACTAAGAATCGGACTCATCACAAAAATATACATATATTCTGGGTGGGAATTGAACCTGTGACCTTGGGCTTAGCCCTCACCATCACTAATCATAGACCAACAAGCCAGTCAACACTTCTCACTAAAATTTGCCAATGTTAATAACGTGGCAATAAAAGCAATTCATTAAATGAATCGTTCATTAGCAAGCAATTGTTGAAGCCATTTAACTAATTAACCAACTAAATTGAACTTCGCAACAATCCTAAAGAAACCATTTTCAGCACATTTAAAATTAAATAATGGGCGGTGCTCAACGACACGACGACGGGACGACATGGTACAGAGTTTTACTTCTTAGTATTCTTTTTGGCATGTTGTTTTATATGACAAAAAATATAAAACACAAGAATTATTACACCTATCTAGTTTTGTCTCTGCATCACCCAAAGGTTGACTGGTAGAGAATGCCTTTGGCATTAAGACCGCCATTGTACAATTATGTTGAGCAAGAAGTTTTAATTTTTTTTTTATACTACTTGGGTGGCAAACAAGCATACGGCCCGCCTGATGTTAAGCAGTAACCGTAGCCTATGGACGCTTGCATTATCAGAGGTATCACTAGCGTGTTGCCAACCCATTTTTTGACACCAGGGCTTTAAGATGGAAGTAACCCTTGGGATAGGAATACGTTTCTTTCAAAAAGCATAGCTTCTTCATAAAGCTAAATGAGCGCTGGAGACATGTACTCACACACAGGAACACAACTACACCGCTGTGTGTAGTTATTTGGCTTTGGTCTTCTGTAAGGTGGTATAAATACTAATAGAAAACAATCATACCACCCGATGGGTTATGTACGCTTGCAATATTATTTAATTCTTCAAGTAATTCCATGCTATAGGCGTACTAAAGTAATCGATGGCAATCTAAATTATGTTACTGAAATTCTTCAAGAAAGAAGTTATAAGGTTTTTAAAGGGTCGGCAACGCGTGAGTGACACCCCTGGTGTTGCAAACGTCCATAGGCTACGGTAACTGCTTACTATCAGACGGGCCGTATGCTTGTTTGCCACCTTGGTAGTATAAAAAAAAATTGATTTATCACATTTAAAAAAGATTTCTTGACATACTATAAAAACAAAACTGAGCACAGACGACGTCTCAGACAGTTTCTTAAAGTTATCATTATACTCTTAACATTCGTAATTGTTTGATATTGTTTATAAAACAAAAATAACATCACGCTTTTATTCCCGGTGGGTATGCAGATATGTATGACACTCACGCTTCACCAGCTATGTTGGAACCCAAGTAATGAACAAGCTTACTGTCATATTCCGATTACAATTAATTGTAATTGTAATCGGAATATGACAGATCTTATTGTAGACGGATCCTATTGTATTGCATTGATTGCAATACAATATAATAAAAGAGGTAGGGCACCATACTAGCGAGCAAGCCCGACTGGAGGCACATCAGGCGTATGTAAACATTTTTATCGCAAAATCCCAATAGCATCCGACCCGGGGTTCGAACCCGTGACCTCTGCATGGCAGCCGTAGTCCCTACCTTGTGACACCAAGGCAGACTGATAAAAAAAGAGATAATGTGACAATAATTAACAATGTCACCAAGATTTATGTAATTAATACCGTTCCGTGTTTCCCTGTCGGTGAGCACCGTCCTTAAGATTACAAATCAGTGAAATAATTGAACTTTCTGACAGCAATTACTCGTTTAATATAAAGGAAGCCGGCCGGCTGGTGCTCTAACTAATAGCGATCGCAAACTGACAGTTGTGATTGCTCGGTAACGGCACACACGATTGCTAAACGTCAAAAAGGCTCGGTTTTTGCTTTTACGGAATACCTCTGCCGGTCGTTTTACAAAATTAGGTAAAATCTATATGTATTAGACAAATAAACTCTCCTATTTTTAATTTAAAGTGTGAATTAAGAGAGGTTGGGCACCATAAAAGCGAGCAAGCCCGTTTGGGGAAGGACCTCCGAACACAAGACCACAGCCAAATAACTACACACAGCGGTGTAGTGTGTTCCTGCTATTACAGGTCTCATTTAGGGATGCGTTTTGATAGAATTGTTTTCCTATTCCAGAGATAAGAGTATCTCTTTTATTTTTAGAGTAGGTACTTTAAGATGCAATCTTAAAGCCATGTTTATCCATCATAGATAAACAGGGCTTTAAGATGGAATATGGAAATATTCCATTTAAAATTTCTAGTGAAAAAAATAGGTCGATGATGCAAGTGATACCTCTTATATTGCAAGTGTTGCCGCCCTTTTTATTTACACCATATCCCTGGGATAGGAAAACATTTCTTTCAAAACACATCCCTAAATGAGCGCTGGAGACCTGTACTCACTCACAGGAACACATACACCGCTGTGTTGTTATTTGGCTGTGATCTTATGTAAGGTCCTTTTCCAATCGGGTTTACTCGCTAGGACGGTACCCTATCACTCTTAAATTATTATAAATCAACTCAACATTTTACGAGATCAAAATTAGTTTATTTATTAGAACCGCTGCTACAGTTTCTTAATACTTTCATAAACAGATATATTAATAGCAACACACATATTTTTAATCTGTCTACACTTATGATGTTTTTAAACGTAGTGTTGCAATAAATGTCGCAAGCGCAGACTGAGTGATGAAAGCACAGACACTTGATGTATTATAATGAAATTGTCATAATCTAAACTTATTTTGAGGTGGTGGCCTAGTGGGAAAGTAACCGACTTCTGACGTTACGTTTACATCGTAAAATATATACACTTTTAGAAAACTTACTTGTCTTAGAAGATTTTAAGGTACTTCTTATCTAACAAACCGCACTGCGCCTGAGTGTATGAAATTAGGAGAGGATCCATGAACATCCCAAATGATTTTTCTGCAATTTTTTTTAACCTTAGTTTTATTTTGTAAAATACATAAAAAAGACAAAGTGAGTTAAACTTGGTACCATATTTAACGTTTCACTTTTGTTTTTTTGTAAAAAGAAAACAGCATCACAATCACAAAGAGCAACAAAGAAATCTAGTATGGATGCGTTCTACGTGGATTGTTATTATTAAACTTATCTTTATTATACTAATATAAACGGAACGACTGACTCATAAGTAGTACATAAGAATTTTCTATCAAGAAATGCTAAAAGAAATACGGATTACTTCTATCGGGAAAATGGAGTCTAAACTTATCCTGTTGTAGCTGTCCTTGTGAGCATAATACTTCGATCTGTTAGGATCTTTTGTGCTCCCCTTTCGTTTTTTTACTCATCCGTCATCAAGATTAGCAAAGAAAGTGTCTGCGATGTTTTAATTAAATTATTTATTCATTATAATGAACATCAAAACTAAATTGTGGTATATTAAAAGGCTTTTATACCTGTTTTACTAGTACAGTACAGTTCTCTCGTTACCATGGTCGGTTAATTTCAACCGAAATGTTGAATAACAAAACCTTCTAAATATTACATGATTAAAACCCGTACCCGTACCCTAAAGTTAAAGTAAAACTTACATTTAGAAATTGTCCAAATATCCCGGGCGGAGGGCACACAAAAACAAACGGACATACAAATCACTAACACAAATACATCCAAAACCATAACAGCTATCTATGGATCACACAGACCAGTACAACCACTACACAACACTCTGCAGTCGAATTGTTTTTCATTTGTTTATTTTTTGTGGCACAGCAATGATGCGGCGCGGTTCCATGGCGATTCCTGGCGGGGGTGAGCCTCTGATCGTAGTTGAGGAGAGCGGTGCTGAGGACACGGACTCATCTCCGAGGTCCTACGCACCCGCCCGTGGCCTCTCCGTAGATCAGGAGTCACCGCCAGATCCTTATCACCTATCACCGTGGCGCGACACACGCAAACACTCGCTGCCTACCCCATCATGCACTACTGGACCCACTGCCAGTCAGGTTTGTTAAATATACATATTTTATCGTATAAAATATCTACTTAAAATATAAAAGAAAAGTTAGAAGTCTGCAGTATCGCATAGAGATTACTTAAGTAGTCTAGACAAAGAAAAGTTTTCTCGAAATTCCCAAGTGAAATGACAAACCACTAGGACGAATTCAAGGGAATAAGATAGATAACTCTTTATTGTACACTAAGTTACATTTATCATAATAATAAATTTATAGGTATAGCTTTTAGGGTAGATAGAATAGAATGTGGTAGTCCACTTAGAGCACCCGTCCGAATAGCACCTGCGCGAATAGCACCTAGCCTAGTCTGCGAAGAGCACCTATCAATATTTTTGGCAGGTGCTCTTCGTGGATTCAGATTTATAATAATACTGATGGGTGCTCTTCGTGGGCTGAGCTAGGTGCTATTTGGACGGGTGCTCTAAGTGAACTACCTCAATAGAATAGATTAGCCAGTAGTTTCAACTAGTCTATATTACATTTCTAAAGGTTTGGAGGTTTATAAATCAACATTTATTTTTTAATTAATTTTAATCAGTTACAAAGCTATGTCCAAAATAAAATAGTTTTAAGAACACGTGCATAGAACGCTAGATATCTGGCCCCCAGAAGTCTTAATCGTCAATTTCTGTGACACTATTTGTTCATAATATCTCATTATTAAAAAAAAAGATTGATGAAACGATGCTCCTGCTCAGTAAACCTTTAACACAATAAGATGAAAGGAGAAGAAGAAGATCTGCCGTAGGCTGATGATGATGACGACACTAAATTAATGCTGCGGCTACTGATAAGAGACTTTAATCTATTTCGAACAAGTCCAAATTAATTCTGTACGTTTAATCTCGCGCTTAAACAATTAAGCTATTTCTTAAGTTTAGAAAATTAAACAGAAATTCAGCGAGTTTTCAGATTAATATTTATATATGGTAATAGGTTCGGCGTCTATCTGAACGAGGGGAGAGTGCTGCTCGAGAGGCTCGTGAGGCTGCATTTTTAGCTACACTTAGCCAAGCACCGCCACAGCCTGGCGGTCGAAGGTAAGGACACAGTTGACAGAGATTTACGCACACATACACACACACACGCCAAAAAAATATAATCGCAACGGAATATAAAACAAATTAAATTCTACTTAAAATGTCAGCAATAATAAATATTTTATTTAAATAATAATAATCATTTATTAACAAGTTACATAGACTCATAGGTACATACAATGTAATAATAATAGTAATAGTCACAATCACATAATAAAAGTATAGAAGATTAAATAGTGTCAAAATGACCTAGTTTGTGTGTTCGATAACGAGTAGTAAAATAAACGTTTATTTGCAGACATTCCGTAGTAACAATATCCCGGGTGCCCCAGGCACTGTTCGGCCGTGGACGTCGCGAGTCAATCGCCGCATTCCCAGCTTTACGTCGTAGAGACTCCGGCTCTGGTAAGAAACGTGACTGTATTGTTAAAAGCTCTTCATTGAGATTAATAAAAGTTAGATCTTTTTTATTCAAAAGTTATTCCAATATTTACCTTTGGTATTAGTTCTAAAATCTGTTAATGTTCTTTTTTTTTGTTAAGCTCATTATTATGCAGTAATCCCTCTAAATTGATCGAACATGGTCACATATTTACATACAATGTGTATTCATTCGCCTATAAAGCCATGTAGTTGGACTCATAAATCTTAATACCCGTACGCTATACGTAACAGCTAAAGTAGCAAATATTATTTTTCAGTTTCCTTCACAGGTCCACCAGCCACAGACACATTGGGCAGTACCCATAATCTACAGCTGGATATAATGGACGACATCGTCCAAGCTCGCAAGGTTCGCATGCGTTTGTGGAACACCTCCAACGAACGAGTATGCGAAGTGCAGCCACTTGATGAGCGCTCCCCAATGAGCGGCTCCGTCAGATACACAAACCGTGGACGCAGGCACTCGGACTTCGTTGGTTCTCCGTTACCACCAATACCAGCTCGTCGCCGAGCTTCAGAAATGCCACCACCACCGCCAATCCCACCACGTGCCGGTGCTGGCGTGGTATGCACTGATACAGATCTCCATCTTATGCTCAACGCGCTCACATCTTCCGCCACTGAAATAGACTGCTGTGGCAAACCAGAGCGAATTCGCCGTCTTGCCGACATGAGGTCGAGCAGTTTTGATGCGTCCACGCTACGAGAAAAACCAGCAGATTCCGGCACTACCTGGTTTACACGTAGACACCAAACCCTAGCCACAAAGAAAAAAGAAAACGAACCAAAGAAAAGCAAAGTGACATTTGCTCCAGATGCCAAACAAGCTCCCGGCGATGTGGCAGCCGTAGTGTGGGATAAACCATCGGGATCCGTCGTGGATGCCAGTGCACTAGGAAGTGCTATAGAAGTATTTCTTAGGAAGAGTTCGGCTGCAGACATAGGTCCTTCTACATCAGGTGTGGTTGCTCAAAAAGAACTGCTATCTAAGAGCAATGAGAGCCGAATTAAGCCAAGAGACATTCCAGGGGGAAGCCGGCCATCGCCGCGTACTGACGGAGAGCGCTGGTTCCCTGACAGGCCAGTGGAGGAGGAGACGGCGGAGAGTTGTGAGGCTTCTCTCTGCACGTCGTTAAAAGACCTTTTCGTGTAGACACCACCGGTGTATTTATAAATCTTGTAAATTATTACCTTTAGTTGTCGAGTAAAGATTCGTTTCTAAAGTGGAGAGTGAGAGGTGCGTGGTGGTTCGCGATCGTAGCGTGCCTCCGCGCGTCTAATTGTAATTTATGAATCTTCTATGTGATAGATTACGCGCCGGCGCCGGTCGTCCTGAGTCGACTCACGACCGACGCCTGATTCGCGTAAAATTATTTTTAGAGTAAATTCTATTTTCATTGTAAATTTTTTGATATTAGCGATCACAATATTAACTTATTGTTAGATAGAGAATTATATTCGTAATGATCGGGCGCGCGTTTTCCACGCCGAGCGAGGCGGTCTCCCACCGCGCGCCCGCCCCTACCCATCTCGTTCAACAATCTGTGTCTTGTAATCCAGTGTTACCATTAAAACAATTAAAACTTTATCATAATATAGCCGACATTAAGATGGAGACGTCGGGAGAAACGTACGCTTAATAGACGAAGGCGACTTTCTGTCGTCTTTAATCAATAAAAGTTTTTATCGATGTTATATTGCATTTTCATTTTTCATATCACACCTTCTATATGCTGCAGTAGATACTATTGCATTCTTGATTTTGTAACAGTGGTTGCTATGAAGTTTCTTTAAGTGAAGAAGTAAACTTCTAACTTATAAAAGATTGTAAGGATGTATGAATGTTTATTACTCCCTTCACGAAAAACTATTGGACAGATTTTGATGAAACTTTACAACGAAATAGCTAATACATCAAATTATTGTTTATTAAATACTAGAGGTTGCCCGCGACTTCGTCCGCGTGGTAATTTGGAATATTTTTCCCTATTTTACAACATATCTCACTACTCCTCCGCTCCTATTGATCATAGCGTGATGTTATATAGCCTTCCTGGATAAATGCACTATTTAACAAAAAAATATTTTTTCACATCAAACCAGCACTTTCTGGGATTAGCACGTTTAACCAAATAAACAAACTCTTTAGCTTTATAATATTAGTAAAGATAGGGATAAGAAATAAAATCTTGTGCGCCAAACCGAGTGAAAAGTAATAAATAATTTTAAACAACCTGGGTTCAATTGGGTCTTCTTATGAAACGACAAAGTTTAGCTTCATCAAGAAGCAGTATCAGTTGAGTCAGTTGAGCTGTCGCATACTTCTAAACAAGGAAGCCAGGATAACTTATAAGTGACATTGGAACCAATTTGGACAAGTTTACGTGATAACTTTTTCAATTACTGGGTCGGTGAGTGTCTATTCCAACCATTTAAGTTAAATAAACGTCAGATATAGTTAATGTTCTCATAACTTTGCCGACTGCGAAACAATAATTCCAGTCCCCATTTATCCTTGAAACTTTACGAGGTGAAGACAGATATACAGCTAAGTGGTGCACTGTATGGCAAACTATGTTAGGCGTCCTAGCTCAGTGGCTAAAAACATTATATTATAATAGCAAACTTCACTCATTAATTACAGCAACATGTTACAACGTAGCTACAAAACTGTTAGCTAGAATTTGAAACCGTGGTATATAAATTTAATTCACCTGATGTTGCAAGTGTCTTTAGGCTACGGTATCTGCTTACGCTGCTAGAGTAGGTGTATAAAAAATCGCGTATATATCAAGAAAAAAATGGTCTATGTCACTCTTTACAAGGTTCTATGCTTGCCTGTGACCCGCCGACTGATTCTCTAAAAAACAGCGATCGCAAACTGACAGATGTGATTGTTCGGTGACGGCACACACGATTGCTAAACGTCAAAAAGTCTCGGTTTTTACTCTTACGGAATACCGATTTTCAATCTGAAAGCCAGATTATGCTCCGATTTTCAATCTGACAGCCAGATTTTGCTCCGACTTTCAATCTGACATCCAGCATTTGCTCCGCAGGGGTATTCCGTAAGAGCAAAAACCGAGCGACCGCGAAAACGGAGCAAAATCTGGCTGTCAGATTGAAAATCGGAGCAAAATCGGGCGTCGGATTGAAAATCGGTATTCCATAAGAGCGAAAACCGAGCTTTTTGACATTTAGCAATCGTGTGTGCCGTCACCAAGCAATCACAACTGTCAGTTTGCGATCGCTGTTTCTTAGAGAATCAGCCAGCGGTTTTCGCGGTCGCTCGGTTTTTTCCTATTACGGAATACCCCTGCCCTGGGTGTCCTACGTGAGCGACCGACGCTGCAAACGCGACGAACGCGATCAAAACAAAGGCTGCCTCGCTTGCATCCTATGGGGTCGTCTGCGTCGAGACGCGGTTTACCTTTGCGTTGCATTGCGTTGCGTTCGTTGCTTACTTAGGACACCACCTTACAGTACCTGTTATAGTCAAAATCTGTTCAGCAGATTTTATTTTATCCTATGTAAGGACTTGCAAACAAAATTGAAAACAGTTTCAAATATAATTCAAACACAACAAAGTGGCTGTTAAATCGATGAAATCCGTCTCATCAATGAGGAAAAAATAAAACTGAATCTGGCACCGCAATAGCCTGCCCATAAGATGAAAATTTATTCGAATAAGAACAATATAAAAGCCAAAAGAGTAGCAATAAAAAGGGTTGCTGAAATATTTGCACCACGGGTTTATTTCGTGTCCAGTGTTATATGTATTCATATAATAGAATGCTACATTATTATTTATACTACGTAGAAAAATGTGCTACGTAGACATACCTACTACTAGCTGACCCGTCAAACGCTGTTTGCCATATGTAGTAAAAATAGTAATAATATCACTATTAAAAAATACGGGTTGATGCTGCTTCTTCATCGTTCCCTCACTGCTGAGGATCGCGACCACATACGACACGTCTCCAAGCTATGCGGTCTTCGGGTTGATGCTAGAAGGGTGAAAATTTATAGTAAGTATTTTTCAATGCTAAATCATAAAAAACATTAAAAAATGACCATAAAATTTAGGTGGGTGGGTGGGCGTAGGGGTATAACAAATAGTTTACGACCTATTTTCAGACCCTTGATGGGTCTGTGAATATGTCGTAAACTTGCACCAAAAAAATCATATAAATCGGTCAATCCGTTTCGGAGGAGTTTGGTTACAAACACTGTGACACGAGAACTTTATATATGTGTATACTAGCAGACCTGGCAGACGTCGTCCTACCCGGAAAAGCTGATATACCGACAGCAGCGCCACCTACCGGGTCCAATTGTGAATCTAAACCATCCGGAGCCTTACCCGGACACGCAAAATTTCATTAAAATCGGTTTAGCCATTTAAGAGGAGTTCAGTGACATACACACGTACAGAAGAATTATATATATAAAAATAGATAGTACATACATACATATTGTCACTCCCGTCTACCATTGGAGTAGGTAGAGACTATGATACGCCTATTGCTTCGATCCAAACGTACTTCTTTTAAAAATTCTACTAATATTATAAATGCGAAAGTTTGTAAGTATTGATGGATGGGTGGATGGATGTTTGTTACTCTTTCACATAAAAACTACTGAACGGATCTGGATGAAATTTGAGACTGATATAGATTATGGTCTGAAATAACACATATACTACTTTTCACAGCGATAACCGACATCCACGTGGGCGGAGCCGCGGGCAACAACTATTAATAAATAATTAAACATTATTTTTCTAATTTTGTTTTGATTGCTCGGTGACGGCACACACGATTGCTAAACGTCAAAAAGGCTTGGATTTCGCTCTTACAGAATACGGATTTTCAATCTGACAGCCAGATCTTGCTCCGATTTTCAATCTGACAGCCAGATATTGCTCCGATTTTTAAATCTGACAGCTAGATATTGCTCCGATTTTTAAATCTGATAGCCAGAATTTGCTCCGTTTTCGCGGTCGCTCGGTTTTGGCTCTTACGGAATACCCCTGCGGGTGTCCTACGTGAGCGTCCGACAACGCGGCGATGCTGCAAACGTGACAAACGCGATCAAAACAACGGCTGCCTCGCTTGCATCCTATGTGGTCGTCTGCGTCGAGAAGCGGTTTACCTTTGCGTTGCATTGCATTGCGTTGCGTTCGTTGCTCACGTCGGACACCACCTTACAGTACCTGTTACAGTCAAAATCTGTTCAGCAGATTTTATTTAATCCTATGTAAGTACTTACAAACAAAATTGAAAACAGTTTCAAATATAATTCAAACACCACAAAGTAGCTGTTAAGTCGACGAAATCCGTCTCATCAATAAGGAAAAAATAAAACTGAATCTTGCACCGCAATAGCCTGCCCATAAGATGAAAATTTATTCGAATAAGAACAATATAAAAGCCAAAAGCGTAGCAATAAAAAGGGTTGCTAAAATATTTGCACCAAGGGTTTATTTCGTGTCCAGTGTTATATGTATTCATATAATAGAATGCTACATTATTATTTATACTACGTAGAAAAATGTGCTACGTAGACATACTACTAGCTGACCCGTCAAACGCTGTTTGCCATATATATATAGTAAAAATAGTAATATCGCTATTAAAAAATACGGGTTGATGCTGCTTCTTCGTCGTTCCCTTACTGCTTAGGATCACGACCACATACGACACGTCTCCAAGCTATGCGGTCTTCGGGTTAGTGCTAAAAGGGTGAAAATTTATAGTTTATAGTATAAGAATTTTTAATGCTAAATCATAAAAAACATTAAAAAATGTCCACAAAATTTAGGTGGGTGGCTGGGCCATAATTATTACGTAGGGGTATAACAAATAGTTTACGACCTTTTTTCAGACCCTTGATGGGTCTGTGAATAGGTCGTCAACTTACACCAAAAAAATCATATAAATCGGTCAATCCGTTTCGGAGGAGTTTGGTTACAAACACTGTGACACGAGAACGTTATATATGTGTATACTAGCAGACCAGACATCGTCCTACCCGGAAAAGCTGATATACCGACAGCAGCGCCACCTACCGGGTCCAATTGTGAATCTAAACCATCCGGAGCCTTACCCGGACACGCAAAATTTCATTAAAATCGGTTTAGCCATTTAAGAGGAGTTCAGTGACATAATCACGTACAGAAGAATTATATATAGGTATAAAAATAGATAGTACATACATACATATTGTCACTCCCGTCTACCATTGGAGTAGGTAGAGACTATGATACGCCTATTGCTTCGATCCAAACGTACTTCTTTTAAAAATTCTACTAATATTATAAATGCGAAAGTTTGTAAGTATCGATGGATGGGTGGATGGATGTTTGTTAATCTTTCACATAAAAACTACTGAACGGATCTGGATAAAATTTGAGACTGATATAGATTATGGTCTGAAATAACACATAGACTACTTTTCACAGCGATAACTGACATCCACGCGGGCGGAGCCGCGGGCAACAACTATTAATAAATAATTAAACATTATTTTTTCTAATTTATCTGTGGTGCAGCAGCTTGGTTCTTTGGATTTCAACTTTTGATGAGTACATTATTAACCGACAGTACCTACACAAAGCTGGATGGTAGTTACTGAATGCGACACGGCGAAACACAATTAATTCTGGTAACTAAGTTGACATTCGAATTAGCTTGCAAATGGCCCACTTTATGCAATTAACAATGAACCTATTCTGTTAGAAACGTGTCGCTTATTCTCATCTCATCTCATCTAATTTATTTACGAAGTGGGTATTTTATTTTGTTTTATACTTTATGTCAATTACCGCATTTAGTTAAACGCCATGTGTCGCATGAGACTTTTCAAATATACAATTCAATAAACCCAAACTCGAAGCCATCATTGGTGGACAATATTTTATGCCACGTGAAGGAATCGAACCCACAACAAATGATGAGGTAACTACTTGAGCTACTGAACTTACCATTCACAGTTTCCACTAAAAAGGGATAAAATATTACGTAGGCGAGCAAAGTCACGGCAAAGACTAGTAGTTTAAAAAGTAAAAAGATTTCCATGGTCATCAAAGTATGCATGTTCTTTTTTTTTTTGTCCTGGAATTTCATTCTACAGTATACGGCTTAGTGGTAAGGGTAGGGTAGACTTTTATTTATAATCTTATTAAAATACTTGAGTACGTGCAAGCCTTTTGACCTTTGGCGAAGATAATAATAGATTGCTTTTCTTTTTTTGCAAGCCAAGGAATAGCAATTTGTACGTATAGCATAGTAATAGCTAGCTAAGCTGGCATGGATTTTTAGACAATACACCATGATAGGGCGTGCTTGCGCGCGCGTGTTTGTGTATGTGTGTGTTTGTGCGTGTACGTAACTTGATATATGGGTCTTTCTCCGTTACCTCATTATTTGGTTGACTTCAGTGGCAGATTTTAAAAATGAATTGTGAAATAAATAAATAAAAATTTTTAATACATTTTTGAAGACTATAATACAAGATGGCCCTGAATTGACGAAACAGATACGAAGATATTTCATTTTGTAAATACGTTGTCCACTGATATCAATATTTTTGTCACCGAAATCAAATATCACTAATACACAAAAGGCTTATTTCTCACGATGTAATAGTATTCATCTTGAGTTTTGCCTCGTATGGAGATCGAACCCACAACATTCGACCGAGTTCCGATAGCGAGATACCTTACTAGACCACACGTGTCGACAATATATTCTACATGTAAAACATGACAGAGCACTAAATAATACCTACTTGTATAATTACCATCCACGCGTATACCTCATACATTATTAAATAGATAGATAGAGAATAGATACACACAAACACACATTCATTACTATAATTATTCGTGATTTATAGTTAGTAATGTTTCATCTACAACTACCTACATATAAATTAAATTGAAGTGTCTGTTTGTCATATCAAAATAACAGCGTTTTACGATAAGTAGCTTAAACTTAGATAGATAGATAGACAACTCTTTATTGTACACCATAAAACATATTTTTTACAAACATTTTGAAAAGGTAATGTACAATGGGCGGCCTTATCGCTAAAAGCAATCTCTTATATTAATAACTTACTTACCTCTTAAAAAAAAAACTCCATTCTTCTCCATATGTCTGGCTATGGCTGTCTGTTCCGTCTGATCTTTAAAATAGTAGGACCGATCTTAGAAAACGGCCCGCCTGATGTTAAGCAGTTACCGTAGCTTATAGACGCTTGCAATACCAAAGGAAACTTGCGTGTTGCCGACCCATTGTTTTACGCCAAGGCTTAAATATGGTATATCCGCGCGCATGACTCGCCCTTTTCCTAAATGAGCGCTGGAGACTTGTACTCACACACAGGAACACAACTACACCAATCTGTGTAGTTATTTGGCTGTAGTCTTTTATAAGGCGGAGGTTCTTCTGCAGTCGGGGTTGCTCGCTGGTATGATGCCTTCTCTTAGACGGGAGTTTAATCGGTCGATGCCTATTATTACAAGCAGTAGCTTAAACGCTTTCTTAAATAAAATCTCTTAAATTTGTGAACAACATCAACATCCAAATGCAAATTTTATGCGGGTGAAACCTCGAGTGAAAATGAGGGAACAGCTAGTGATAAATCAAATTACAGGTATTATCATACATTTGTCATCTATGTACATGGATGGTAGAGTGTGAGTATATGATATAGGTACGTATTTCGATTTATAGGACAATAAAATTATATGGCTCTCTCATCTCAACCCATGAACGTCCCACTGCTGGGTACGGGTCTCCTCCATAAATTTGGAGTGATATTAGCCTACTATACCACGCTGGCCAGATTTATATTTTTATATTTTTAATTATATGGCTATTTCAAATTAAATGCTTATCGGATTTTTTCAAACTATTTTGCTGGCAAACAAGCATACAAAACGGCCGATGATAAGCAATTAGGTACCGTAGCCTAGAATAGGGCATTAGAAAATCTTGTAAAACTAGAGCTTTGTTGTGTTCTAGCTAATCCTTAGGAGTTTTAAGGTCAGAGTCGCAATTGTCGGAGTGATATCCCTGGTGTTCTAATCCTCCATATATAAGGTGACTGCTAACCATCTTTTTTTTTCTTTTAAAAGACAAATCCTGCACTAAGAACAAGTCCTGTGTCGCGGAGACAGAAAATACAATAATTAACGGACAAAAATTACACCCATACTCGGGACGGCCATTTATGGATCATCCTATTTTGTTTTTGTACCGTGTGAGGATCGAATCCACAACACACCGTGCAGTAGGTAGTAAATGGTTACCACTTAACACTTTGAAGGACAGTGAACGCTTATAGACGTCATGACAATAAAACATCTATTGTGTCTACGTTACTTTCCGCGAAAGTGTTAAGCCATTAAACCAATCGTGCAGTCAATAGTCATCGAGAGGGCCGTATACTTGATCTTCTGCTTGCTACTTTAGTCAAAAAATACAGCAAATACACAAAAACAGTCAATTGCTATTCGCATAAAACAGAAAATGGTATTTAATATTATGTTGCCTGGCATAATCAAACATTTCCTATTTGAAGGCTTACATAAGAACATTTCTATACCGAGATTAGAATAGCAAAGAAAAAGATTAATCTCGCTACTGATAGGCCAGTGCGGACTTAAGCGTGATTTGCGAGCAAAAGCACAGCTATTTAATCTTTTTCTATGATACACAAAGGAGTAATACGATACTGCGTATCGTAGTCATTTACTCTGGAATATTCTGCTTCTTTTTCATCATAGCGTTTTTGTACTACAGCTTGTTTTTGTATACTTAAATATCAACGCAATGTGGAAAAAGTCGAACCCGGAGCAGGATTCAAACCTGCGCTGCGCCTCTCGGGTTCCGGCATCAGCACACAATTAATTAATTAATAATTAATTGTACCATCCGAGCTCCTACTCCGAAGTCCGTATTTATCCACCGCTTTTATACATCTAGAATTGTTTATTTTTTTTAGTTAATAGCCAAGCGCGTAAAATGCGAACGTGGAGATAAAGAACATGATTTATAGTGCACATGTGTGTGCCTAAACAGAGATCCATTCTTTATTCCATCGCTCTCACAGTCCGAGAGGATGACAATCCGACCCGATCGAAGAGAGATAGTAGGAACAAAGGCTATAAAACAAAGGCATACTTACGATAAGTATTGGACCCGTATCCCCAAGTAAGTCTTCCAAAGACTCAGGCATTATACTTAAATTAAAGGAAAATACCCACAATAAAGACATTTCACAAGTAAACCTAATCTCAAATCACTACTCTCTATTTTTATATCCCATATTGATCTGTTCATATACATATATTCCAATTCGGTATGAAATAAATCATTGTCATTCGGTTGACAGTCGTTTGTAATACATATATGTATATGGAGGTGTAAATTGACGGATTTGAGGCGTATAGTCGTCCGACGTGGGAACGGGATCTGCGGGACAGGCCGGGGACTATTATAATCGGCTTTTCGTCATATATGACGTTCGTAGACCTTTTTGTATTGGACTGGGTATTATTATTAACTCCAGCTTTGTATTGGATAGTATTAATTTATTCCTTTGTGGCGCAGTTTATTGTATTATTATTTAATTTATTTTATTGTTTATCAAATTTATAGTCGACTGTATTTTAAAGGGATATTAATTGAATCCTACCAAATGAACACGACACAAAATGAATAATAATTGCATTCGAGTAAACGAATAAATAAAGCGTTCATTTAGGGATTCATTTCGAAAAGAAACGTTTTACTATCCAAGGGATACTCCATCTTAAAGCCTTGATGTAAAAAAATGTGTTGGCAACACGTTAGTGATACCTCTGGTATTGCATGCGTCCATATTCGTTCTTCTTCGTAGTATAAAAAAATATAATTAAAGAGGGCTTCCTAGCTTATATAGTACCCTAATACCTACTAGATAAGTGAGAAAGCCAGTCTGGGAAAGGAACTTCACCTTTAAGAGGACTACTGTCAAATAAAAAGATAAAGTGATGTAGTTATGTTCACCTCCGGTGTGTCTTGTACTCACACAGTACACACGAGTAGATACAAGACTTCGGTGCTTATTTAAGGATACATGTATTTAATTAAACATATTTTTGTCCTGCAAAATCCTGGTCTAACAAGTTTATAGCATCGGAGACTCACACAAATACAACTACACCACTGTGGTCTTCTGTCAAGTAGAGGCCCTTCTTTAGTCGGGCTTGCTCACTTGGTGTCCTACCTTTTCATACGGAACCTCGCGTTTTTTCTTCACATACACAGGCTTCTTCTCTATATATAATAAAAAAATTAATCGCTGAATGTGTTGCTAAGGTGTCGAATACCTTCCCTAAGGGGTCCTAGCAGAATATCAGCGCTGCAGCGTCTGCGATGTTGCAATTAATCGCGTAGCTAGGTTCTGTTTTGGCCTGTAACCATTATGTATATTTTTTAGATTACTGTAGTAAGATGTAAAGACAAAATAAATATTTTTTCTTTCTTTCTTCTTTCTAAGCGCAAATCTCGAGAATAGCTGAACCGATTACGCTAATTATTTTTTTGTTGTGTTTGTTATTGTCAGAAGAAGGTTTTTATGTACAAAAAAATTAACAAAGTTGCGCTGAAAATAGTTTAACCTGGGCTAACTCAGGGCAAATACTAGCGAGTACGATATACAAAAGTATAAGTCCAAAACATTATTATAATAACATTAATACATTCAATCTTATTACCGTGATTAAATAACAACTTTCCATTCAATGAAACTACATTAATAATATATACAATAATGCTAATGTAGAGGCTAACTGAATAGAATCGGGGTTTCCTTCGCCCAACAGACTCACTCGAAGGGTCGAAGTCAAACAACACGCAACAACAATTCAATTTCTGATCCCAAAACTTCAAAGGCAATCGACTTAAAGTTATTTGCCACTAGGGGATGCTGAAAAATCATTATTTATTAATTTATTTAGGATAACCAAGTGTTGAT
This sequence comes from Trisateles emortualis, assembly GCA_947095525.1. Classification (NCBI taxonomy): domain Eukaryota; kingdom Metazoa; phylum Arthropoda; class Insecta; order Lepidoptera; family Erebidae; genus Trisateles; species Trisateles emortualis. The sequence goes on along the minus strand of OX352735.1, from coordinate 6,493,321 downwards.
TCAAAGATGGATACCGATTTACAAAGAGCTATGGTTAGTTAATGAAAAGTCTAATGTAACTTATTATAAATAAAAGATTTGTGATAATATTTGGTTCTTTGTTGCTTAATCACTTAAAAACTACTGAACGCATAATGCGTTTAGTAGTTTTAGCAATAAGACTTTAGAGTATAATAGATTATATACTGGAATAAGACATAGGCTAGGCGTAGGATACTTTATTTAAAAATGCACGCGTACAAAGCCGCCAGGTAAACTAGTCTAATCTTAGTCCATAAACTTACATAAAAAATACATGCGGGACAGTCTTTGGGGACTGCCAATAGAAGTGAAAACTAAAGTAACTTATAAATTATAAACCTTAGTGGCTTCTATATGTTAAGTTATACCTACAAGATGTTTTATACGATTTTTTTAAATGTTAATAAATGGAAAAAAAAAAAATTGTATCGTCAACCTAATAGATTATTATTTTTGAATATGGAAAGCGTTCCATAACGATGACGCGAGTTCCATGATGTTTTTTGTTCAGTCAAAAAGTGTTAAACGCGACTAAAAAAGTTTTCATTTTAATTAGCTCAATATTCAAAACCTTTTTTTATTCGATTCGCTTTTACTACTAGCGACCTGCATTCGATTCACTTCATTTTTTTAAATGTAAATAAACATGGATGTATTATACATATAAATCTTTCTCTTTTATCATTCTATCTATTGCTGAAAACAACATTAAAATCCGTTGCGTAGTTTAAAAGATCTAAGCATACAGACAGCAGGAGTGACTGTGTTTTATACTATGTAAAGATGTGACTTAGCATAAATCAAAGCTATACCGTCTCGAGTGTCTCGTATCTAACTCAAACTCGATATCGTATATTAAAGTGGAGCAGGGTCGCTTGGTACAGTCACTATCATAATGTTCTATGATGTTACATACATGTTTTTAGAAAATACTTAAGAGAGGTAGGGCATACAAGCGACTGGGGAAGACCCTCCGTACACAAGACCACAGCCAAATAATTTCATTGGGTACTGATGTATAATTAGCAACATTAAATCTAGCTAGGTGCACTCGCTGTTCGGTAAACGATCAGCGGGTTAAGCTACCAAGGGCGCGGTAACCCTATAGATGGGTGACCGCATAGTGGTATTTCATCTGAGCGTCTCCGTGCTTCGGAGGGCACGTTAAAAGTCGGTCCTGACTGTTATCAGTCGTTAGATCACGACAGAGGCCTAAATATGGGCGATCTCAATAACTCTGTCACCAGGCTGGCCACTAACCAAACTATAAGAAGAAGAAGAAGAACATTAAATCATCACATAGACCTTAAGTCTTATTATCGACTTATTTTTGTTCAAACTTCATTTCATTTAGCTTATATCAGGTTATATCAGTTGTGTTCCTGTGTGTACAGGTCTCCAGCGCTCATTTTTTTTATTTTTTTTTATTATACTTTGGCTATCTGCAATCAGTACAACTACTATGAGCAGGTTGTAGGATATGGGCGTGGTAAGATCCTTGTCCAATGACAAGGGCTCTACATTTCAGTTCTGAATGAATCTCTCATCCAGCTGCAAGATATTAGCTTTTTTTAATCTTTTTGCAGGGTTATTAACAAGTAGCTCCTGGGCCAGTTCATTTGGATGAATCGCTAGACGTGCCTTATACTTAGTGCTGATATTGCCAATTTCTTCTCTGACTGTGGGGACATTGGAAAAGTGGTGAACTTTAGCCAGCGCTCATTTAGGGATGCGTTTTAAAAGAAACATATTCATATCCTATAAGCCCTGGTGTAAAACAATGGGTTGGCAACACGCAAGTGATACCTCTAGTATCGCAAGCGCCCATAGGCTACGGTAACTGCTTAACATCAGGTGGGCCGTATGCTTGTTTGCCACCCAAGTAGTATAAAAAAAAAAAAAACTACACAGTGGTGTAATTGTCTTCCTGTGCATGAATACAGATTTTATTGTTCAGTTTTTAAACAACGTTTTTTTTTAAGTAATGCTTCTGGTAGAGCTAGCGTCCATGGACAATGATAACTAACTACCAATATTAGGCGGATCCTATGCTCGTTTTTCGTTTGCTAGCGTTACAGTAAAAAAAATCAGTTTATTTTATTAGTTACTAAGCGACAAGAATTTTAAACAGTCATTTTATTTGATGTTTTACTGCTTGAGCTTTCAATGAGGCTGACTGTACTTATCCTGTTGAATAATTTACGAGCTCCACTGTTACATTTTTATAACCACACCTGAACAAAAATTCGTTTTAAAACACCAAAAACCATAAAAAAAACCTTTGACTGTTTTGTCAGCTAGGTATTAAAGTAATGGACGAAGTGCTGTTGTAATGAAAATAAAAGGTTTACGATATTCTTTTTTATATGTATTACACAGAAATGTTTCGCATTTTCACTTTTTTTTGTTTTAAAGTAGAATTTTACTACACAGTGATGCGAAGTCAAGTCCCCCATGAAACAGGACTTGTCTTTAGAGCAGGAGTTGTTTATTTATAAAAAAAAGAAGTGTTATACGATAATAATGAGGAGTGTGAAATGGACAAAAGTATGTATCCTTAGGAAAAAAGTATGCTGGCATTTGTTTTAATGACGTTCATAAGTATCATTGATATGATCTAAATGAATAAATGAGTTTGACTTTGACTTTAACAATGGTACATCAAATCATTTGCTTTCTGTGAGCAAATGATTTGATGTACAATTGTCCATTTCACACTTCTCATTATTGATTATGAGTTTATGCCTTAAAGGAGTTGATTCTGATGACTGCACGGGTGATTCCGTGGCTTAAGCAATTACCTCACCATTTACCACTGTGCAGTTTTTTATGAGTTAAAATTTGTGATCCACAAATGGTTGTTCAGATCCAGATCCGTCCAACATCCATCCAAACTAGCGCGTTTATAATATGAGTATACATAAATAGAACCATATACTAATTTTAGATACAATACATCATTCAGAAAAAGGCCTAAATTTCAATGTAACATCAGTCTAATCTTTTGAACAAAGATGAATTATAATAATTTTGCTTGAAACAATTTTATTTAATTCAGCACAACCACATTGTAGGCTGGAGCGACCCAAAACTTTCCTCGTTCGTAGACACGGATTAAAAAGGGACTTTGGACATAAATTAAGCTGCGTTTAATACGTTTTCATTATATTTGTGATAGCAAACATAAAAGCTGACTAGCAAATAAAAACTGGAAATTTTAAAAAGACTTAAATGAGAATTAAATGGCAATGGGTAGGGCACATAGCTCGCAGAACCGATGGCCGGTGGTTAATTTTATTTTATGCATGCCATTCGTAGCTCTATAGCCTGAGGCTACGAACATCGTAGCTACGTAACCGTAGCGTTACGTAGCCCCGGGCCATGTAACTAGATTTCTGAACCGCTTGACCGTATTGATGCAAATAATATTAGATATGACGTCACTACAACGTTATGTTCCGTGATATTATAATAATAAAAAATATTTTAAATACAGAAGGTTACGATTATGGAGATGTCTGATAAGGAATTTTTGTTCCCCACATAGTACGCGCCTTTTTCTAGGTATGTAGCCTCGCCTCTTGTTGCATAGGATTTACAAAAGCAAAATGTACGCATATGTGCAAAGATAGATGGTATCCTGAGGATTTATATTCGAATACCTTGGTGGTCCAGTTGCCGCAGTATGCGCCTGCTGTGCATAAGGTTGTGGGTTACATTCCCACACAGAACAAAACTTTGTGTGTTCCACAAAGAATTGTTATGAAACACTGAATTGACCGCCTTGGTGGTCCAGTGGCCGCAGTATGCGCCTGCTGTGCACGAGGTTGTGGGTTCCATTCCCACACAGAACAAAACTTTGTATGTCCGACAAAGAATTGTTCTAAGTCTGGGTGTAATTTGTGTCCATTAATTGTATGTTTGTAAATTCTCCTGCGATACCTACAGAGCTTGTTCATTAGTGCGGGTGTTCTCTTTTAAAAAGAGGAAAAAAAAGAGGAAGAGGAAGACCTCTGCTTAGCCCTACAAAGAATAAAGCGTCATGTTTCATTATGTTTACATTAACAGTTTTCAATATCCATGACAATATTTGCTTGTAATTTTAACGCATTTTGGTCCACTTAACAAATTAATTAAATCCGCGTGATGGATGGTCGACTATAACCGCTAATTTAATATCGATATAATTATTTTTTCACATGAATACTTTCATATTATATTTGTAGTAATTTGAGGACCGAGTTTTGCTAGTCATTTTTACATACACAAATATCTTCCTGTCTGTCTATTAGGGTAGGCAGAGACTATGATACGCCAAATGCTTCGATCCAGACATACTACTTACGCTTTCTCTATATTCATCAATCTCTTCATGTATGAATGTCGGTTCTAGCCATTGTTGTGTTTGTGAAATCGCGTTTAAATAATAATAATAATATTTTCAAGACAACTCACACATCGCTATCTGATCTCAAACTAGGCAGAGCCAGTACATTACAGACAACTGATAAACATACTTATATATTTCTAAATACATACATATTATAGATAAATAACACCCAGACACAGAACAAACATTTATGCTCATCACACAAAGATTCGTCCTGGGTGGGAATCGAACCCACGACCTCCGGCGTAGCAGTCAGAGTCACTAACCACTAGACCAACAGGCCTGTAATTAAAGTAACCTTCACCCTGCAGAGACCTAATCATTAAGCATCTAAAAATAACACTATGGTTTTTTTGTTTCTTCTGGTAAATTATAATAACTGTTCAAAAAAGGCATCATGCTTATTTGCGCCTTGGTGGTATAAAACACTTTTTTTTTAACAACTCCCGCGCTAGAGAACAAGCTCTATGTCGCGGGGAACTTTACAAACATACAATTAACGGACACAAATTACATTCAGACTCTCAGAACAACTCTTCATGGGTCACCTAAAGTTTTCGTCGTGTGCGAGAATCGAACCCAGAGCCTCGTGCAAAGCAATGATTTATAAACCAAATTACATTAACTTACAATAAAATAAGAAATAATAATCAATATCATATTTTTAAACATGTCAAATCTACACAATACAATAATATATATGTATTTATTGATTCGTCTTCAAATTCAAATAGGTACTAAACTAATAAATTGTTAAAAGCACACAACGGTCGCTTTTTAGTTGTATACATTTATAGCACCGTTTAACAACAAGAGGGAACGAGGGACCTCTCAGACAAATCGTAAATACAGGACAAACAGTAGACCCTATTGAGTTGAAGAAATTGAAGCAAGCGTTAGTAATAGCAACCGTGTAATGGATAAATGCACATGCATGAAATGGAAATCATAAAATAAATAGCAATACAATATTTACTCACACAATTGACAATATCTAGTGAGGGACAGCTAGACTCCGACTAGAATACGGCCAAACAATATATTTAACTGGCTTTTTAGTCAATTTATTAGTGGCCCTGACTGCTAAACCAAAGGTCGTGGGTTTGATTCCCACACAGGACAAAACTTTGTGTGATTCATAAAGAGATGAGTCTGGGTGTAATTTTTGTCCGTGAATTGTATGTTTGTGAAGTCCCCCCGACACAGGATTTGTTCCCTAGTGCGTAAGTTGTCATAAAAAAAACTAAGATATTTTAATAGCGGCAGGGCGCGACTGGAGAAGGACCTTCTCCTTACAGAAGACCACAACCAAATAACTACACACAGCGGTATAGTTTAGTTCCTGTGTGTGACTACAGGTCTCCAGCGCTCGATTAGAGATACTCCATCTTAAAGCCCTGTTGAAAAAAAATGGGTTGGTAACACTTCAGTGATACCCTAGGTATTACAGCAGGAGCCCAGGCCGCATATCACAACACGCCCGAATTAACGACATTATCCGCCGAGCTGCTGCAGCAATGAAACTGCGTTAATACAGTAGCTTATTTGGAAATTATGTTTTTGAGTCATTTAGGGTAGAGACGGTCGGTTCATGGGGTCCGAGCGCTCGTTTCCTGTACAGAGATCTAGCGAAACGACTGATTGACGCTTCGCGTGATCAAACGGCTAGCCTATGGCTTGCACAGAGAATAAGTATCGCCATCTGACGTGACAATGCTGCTAGCCTTCTGGGCATGTTTCTGATAGACAATAATAATAATCATCATTTATTCACAAGTTACATAGACTCATAGGTACATTCAATATAATAATAATAGTCACATTCACATTACATTCACTTAGATTCTTCTGGAAGCAGCCAAGTTTCTTGTAGTGATATTAAGACACACTCGTCACATAAGCGCTGTATATCGCTAACAGCACTCTTCACGTTTTTACAGTTGATGTTGAGGATATTTTGACGCCTAAACGATAGTGTTTTTGTTTCGTATTTTGTTTATTTTAGGTATTACAAGCATCTATATGCTGCTCTAATTGCTTACCAACAGGTAAATTGTATTCTTGTAGCTGAGCTGGCACTGTCTGACTGTCTGACTGTGATGTCACCACTTACTATGAGGTGGCAGTTAGCCATTACCAAATAGATCTTCAAAATTTATTAGCACTTTAATTATCTTTCATAATACGTGTATACCGATAAACAGTTTATATACATACATAACACCACTATTCTTATTATATCAAGTGTAATAAACATTATAAAACAATACAAATACTTTATTGTCGATCGTAAACTAAACGCTGTAAGAATTGCAACCTGTAGCCATTTAAGTGCCATTAGAAAATTGCAATAAACTTGACAATTGGCCGACAGCTTGCAAACTCAATAGGACGGAGTACAAAGAGCTGCTAAAGACCAATAAACTAAGAATATATGGACGAGAACTGCGAACTCTAACGTTTAATGCTTCGAAGAGAATTTAGTTCAAGAAAATTACGCAATTCAACGGAACGGGTGTAATTTGTTCTCATATTGTATTGAAAGTTGGAATTGTATTGTATTGTCTCGTATTGTTCTTCAGGAAAGAAGTTATAAGGTTTTTAAAGGATCGGCAACTGATTCCCCTGGTGGTGGTCCATAGGCTACGGTAACTGCTTATCATCAAGCGGACCGTATGCTTGTTTGCCTTCTTAGTAGTAAAAAAAACACATGCAAATAACTTAAAACTCCCATGGGCGCATTAAGGTAAACGATACATAGGTATACGATTTGAGGTGACTGTAAGACCGTTTGTTTAATTATGTTATACTGAGAAATCTTAGCTACAAATAAATAATTAAGACTCCTCAATGTTAAATATTTCGTGTTCAAGAATTTGTTAATTACAAACGTTGCCGTACTGTGAATGAATTTTGCACAAAGGTTGATGAGGGCTTTTTAAGTACTTTATCTGATAATTGAATTCCTAATTATAATTTAAAGATTGTACGTAAATAAAAACCGCCAATAATGCTATCATTGGGCTTAGGAAAAACATATGACCAACGGCTTTAGGTGGTTATACATACTGTTTCTGTTTAAAAAAATCAACACCCGCACTAGAGAACAAGCTGTGTGTCGCGGAGGACTTTACAAACACACAATTAACGGACACATCGTCCGCTGATCTAAATAGTTTTTGCAGTAAATGCTTTGCACGCGCATTATTGACTCATTTTCATCCCCACAGGGGCCACAGGTCAGGATGGGGCCATTTGATAATTCCATTCTGCGTAGGTACTTGTTCGTGGCATACTCTTTGAATAGACCCACTCTGTAACTACGTAACTTTCTTACACCCAACATTATTACATAACGCCACAGTAAAGCGCCCTAATTGTCATAGAAAACCTCTTTAGTGATCCCTTTATAATCATCGTTCGGTTAATAGGGTTGAGCCACGTGATAAAACGGTAATAGTTCTCAACATGTAATGGGTTTATTTTATAACGTAAGCATCTACTAAGAAAGGATTCTTAGAAATGTAAAACATTGTTTAACACGGGCATAGTTGGGGTGGACCGCTAGTGTAATCTTACTTATAATAAATGCGAAAGTTTGTAAGTATGGATGGATGTTTGTTACTCTTTCACGTAAAAACTACTTTTTTTTTTTTTTTTTTATACTACTTAGGTGGCAAACAAGCATACGGCCCGCCTGATGTTAAGCAGTTACCGTAGCCTATGGACGCTTGTAATACCAAAAGTATCACTTGCGTGTTGCCAACCCCATTTTATTTTACTCCAGGGCTTTATGGTGGGAGTATCCCTGGGATAGGCATACGTTTCTTTCAAAACGCATCCCTAAATGAGCGCTGGAGACCTGTACTCACACACAGGAACACAACTACACCACTGTGTGTAGTTATTTGGCTGTGGTCTTCTGTAAGGTGGAGGTCCTTCCCCAGTCGGGCTTGCTCGCTAGTATGGTGCCCTACCTCTCTTAAAAACTACTAAACGGATCTGGATGAAATTTGACACAGAGATAGATTATGGTCTGGAATAACACATAGGCTACTTTTTATAGCGATAACCGACATTCACGCGGGCGGAGCCGCGGGCAACAGCTAGTATAAAATAAATGGGTACCTAATAAACAGGGCGCGACGCACGACACGTCACGTGGTGCTACTGTACGGCTGCCGACTGTTTCCAACTTTGGTTACAAGTCTAATTAAATAAAAACGTGGTTGATGTTGGTGACGTTTTTCGGCAGACTTACGGTCTGCACGTAAAACTTATTGGAAACAGTTGTTTATGTAAACACATAATTTTGCTTAGCAACTTTGTAGAAATGATCGGTAATCGGTTAATAAGGTTGAGCCACGTGATAAAACGGTAATAGTTCTCAAGTTCATATATGTGTGTATATCTAAGTGAGTGAACGAAGTATCCCTACTCGTAACCCTAAACTTCTTGCTATATTTACTAACCATATATTTAGGCTGCTTCTACATTAGAGATGTGCGATGTAGTTAGTGAGCGAGGGCAAGACTGAGCTATTAAGAGACCTACCGCTGTCACGCTTATTCAAACAACCAGGATTCAAGAGCGAAAGAGATAACTGCAGCTTAGGATTGTAAATTTTTTTACATAAATCTGTCCTTGTCTTCCTCTGTTTCCAACACAAAAACTGGAGAAGAAAAAAACCAAGACAATGTTTGTACTTTGAAATTATTGATATTCGTCGTTAATCGAATTTTATTATCATTATTTATACATCTATATATACAATAAACCATATACCTAATATATTAACCCTTATTAAAAAAGGAAAAAAATAGAAAATACACAAAAAAGGGAGGGACTGCTTAAATAAATGTTTATATTCGTGATTTTTTTATAAACGGACGGTTTTCATACATTTAGAAGGTTCGTAGTTCTTATTTACAGATTAATCAAAACAGAAAAAATATATGATAAAGACCGACTAAATTTTCTCATCACATGTCTATTTTTTATAGCAAAGTTTAGTGGTGGAGCGAAACTGGGAATACAAAAGGAAGATGTGAGTTTTGCAAACGAAAATGTTTAGTGCGCGTTTTCCTTTCCAAGATCGCAATCGTAGCTACAGCAAATATGTAAATCCGATTCATTTTATTTGTAAAATAACAATACAATTGTGTTCGAAATTTAAATATACTACGGTATAAAAACATGAAAAGAAAAACAAAATAAAAATGTTATTTAATGTAATATATGTACTAATGTAATAATGACCTATGTATACCCAGCAGTGGGTGGATACGGGTTGACAAAGAAGAATGTAATTATAATCCTTACCAATATTATAAATGTGAAAGTTTGTGAGAATGAATGGATGGATGGATGTTTGTTACTCTTTCACGTAAAAACTACTGAAAGGATCTGAATGAAATTTGGCACAAAGATAGATTATGGTACTTTTTGCAGCGATAACCGACATCCCGCGGGCGAAACCGGGGGCAACAGCTAGTGTAATATAAAGTTATTACAGTTACAGTTCACAATTAAATTTACACAAAACTTTTTTTTTTTCTTAAAAAAGACATCTCCTGCCTACATACTTCATACATACTACATACATACATGTATACATCCTTACCTATATAATTTACATTCTCTTGAAGTGCCATAAATTCCTTTACATAATAAAATATCGTTTTTGCTTCCACCAATCTTACTTGATCTATTACACATTATCAGCTCAGCTACCGGCCTCGCACATCTTTAACAAAAAGGCAGCCTTACACAACTATTAACTAGGTTCGTTAAAACTTTGCTATTATTGATTTTATGAAAGACTGGCTTTTATTAAAGGTAGGTGTGTAGTTTATAAGAAAATTTACCTTCGTCTTTTTACATGCTGTCGGTCAAAATACAGTTTCAATATTTTCTTTTATGACCATCAATGGAATTTTAAACTAAAGAATAGTAATAATAATAATTATTATTATTTGATTTCACATGTTCCAATAGTTTTACACTTGCCATAGGCAGATGAAGTATACTGCTGTACTGCAATAGTGCAGCTGTGGCGTGACTGTGGTAAGCGTCTCATCCCATTTAAAATTAAAATTCTCTAAGGGCCTCTGCGTGTTGGACCTATGTCCCCGCGTAAGCCTTCCAAAGGCCCGGGTATTCTCCTTGAATGATGGGAAAATACCCGTGATAAAGAGAGACATAATAATAATAATGTTTATTTGACTCAAAACGAATTACACTTTAAAGACTTAGGCTATGGCATACAATCATGGTTGGCTAAAGGTAGTATAAGTCGGTAATGGTACAGAAGACTATACACAAAGTGCTGTAGTTGTGTTTCTGAGCGTGAGTGAAGAAACATGTTTTTATCCCAGGGTTACCCATATATTTTGATAAGAACTCGTTTCCAAGTAAAAACAATTACCAGCCCAAAAACACACCAGGGTTTTGTAACGGTTTTTATCCCAGGGTTACCCATATATTTATTTTTATTTATTTATATATATTGATAAGAACTCGTTTCTTTCTAAGTACAATTGCCAGCCCAAAATCTTTTTATACCAGGGTTTTGTATATTGCCTACGTCCACGTACTACGGTAGCTGCTTACTATCAGACTGCTTGTTAGTCAGTATGCTTGTTTCCTACAAAAAAAAACTAAAAATGTTTATCAATCCGTCGTCCATTTTGTTTTTAGTAGCTCCACGTTGCCGTCCATCGAGTTGAAGAGTACTAGAGTCGTCATGAATAAACTGCGCACTACATTGAACGCGATTGAAACTCGACGAGACCACTTGTTCACTCTACTGTAGATACACCTACTACCAATATTGTTTATCTACTTCAAGCATTCATCTTTCAAATAGGACTTATTTTAAACAAAGGAATATATTTCTTGACAAACATGCATATGGGCCGTCTGATGGTAAGCAGTTACCGTAGCCTATGGACGCTTGCAATACCAGAAGTATCAATTGCGTGTTGCTAACCCATTTTTTTACACTAAGGTGATGGTGGGAGTATCCCTGGGAAAGGAATACGTTTCTTTCAAAACGCATCTCTAAGCGTTTTCTTATCCTTATTACCATTTGGGTCTGTAACATGAAAGTCAATTACCATACCTAGGCATCACTCCCGCCTAATGGTAACTAGTTACTGCCACATATATGCTGCGGTAACTGGTTACCATCCGACAGGAAAGTTGTATAAAAATACGCAAAACGACTCGAATAGTAAATTAAATAAAGAAATAAATATCAACTCATTTACTTACCTAACGAACGTATACAAACCGTCAACATAAAAAGAGAAGTAAAGAAAAATAAACACAAATTCGTAACGAAAAAACAATGCCTTTGAGTTTGTTTGCTATTTGTGTAATACAGGGGTGAGTTTTGTAGTCAACCTAGACGTTTCACCATTCCGCAAAACAAACGGTATCAATTTGTGCTTCGAGGCTTTAGCATAGCGTAGACAACTTAATAGCAACCCACATATGTCCACTGTTGGGCACGGGTCTCCTCTCCTCTATCAAAAGGGTTGAGGCCTGAAATCACACACGCTGGCTTTATGCGGGTTAGTGAATCAGACATGTCTTTAGAGTTTCTTCTAAGACATGTGGGTTTCCTCGCGATGTTATCCTTCACCGTTTCTAGTAGACAACTTACTAGAAAAAAATATGAGTCAACAAAGCGATAAAAGGTTTTAAACTTAGGTGCCTTTAAAACTGTAGTTTATCACTGATAAATATCACCTTACAAGAAATACACCACATCCTAACTAATAGCGTGAGACAATCTCCCACTAGGTGGATTGGTGAACTGCAGGCAGGCACTGGATGCAGGCTACTCAAGACCAGCCTTAGTCGAAATATTTTTTTATACTACCAAGGAGGCAAACAAGCATACGGTCCACCGTATTACCGTAGCCTACGTTCAACAGGTTTGGGCTCCAATCGCCTCTTGGCTTTGCAGTAGGCATCTTCATACAGGATTCGGGAAGCCGAAGACTGGGTCAAGTGGCGTACACTTGGGGAGGACTATGTCCAACAGTAGACTGACATATGTTTACTTGCCACTAAAATAAAAAATACGAACTGTGCGTCAGCCTGCCAGCATGACTAAACGGATCTAATTACGTACAATTGGCAAGGAGATGGTATCCTAGAAAAGGATATGCTTGTTTCCAACTAGAGAGAAAGTAGAGTTAGAGAGGTAGGGCACCATGCTAGCGAGCAAGCCCGACTGAGGAAGAACCTATTATATATTACCTTACAGACGACACTGCCAAATAGACACAGAGGTGTTAGTAGTTGTATTCCAGTCTCCAGCGCTCAATTAGGGATGCGCTTGGAAGGGAACATTTACCTGTCCCAGGGATACTCCAACTTAAAGCCCTGGTGAAAAAAAAATGGGTACCTAGGCTTCGGTAACTAACAACAGGCCGTATGTTTTTTTGCCTCACTCAGAAATCTCGTTTTTACGCCATTTTTCCAATAAGGGTAGCGACTCATTATAATATCGGTGCGCTATTGAAATCAGTACGTAGGTTTCCATAGCGCCCCAATAACTTATATCGAGCGAAGTTTCTAGTCACATCGCAACGTCGTTTCATTAGTTAATTGGCTCCCGAGCGTTTTCATTTATAAATTAACATAATTAATTACTGACATTCAAACATGTATGCACAATTTACTAGTTAATAGAAATTTACGACAACGATATTAATTGAGTGTAATGTTGAGAGAAATTGTTATTACGACGAGGTGTTTTGAGTATTTTGTTACTTTCATTAGCACTTTGTGGATGACAATTACGTCACCAATTTTATTGGTAAGTAATACTCTCTGTTAGTGTTTTGTTTTTGCTGGAATATATTTATACTTTATCTAGCTGTTGCCCGCGGCTCTGCCTGCGTGGATGTCGGTTATCGCTGTAAAAAGTAGCCTATGACCGTAATCTATCTCTGCCAAATTTCATCCAGATCCGTTTAGCAGTTTTTACGTGAAAGAGTAACAAACATCCATTCATCCATACTTACAAACTTTTGCGTTTATAATATTAGTAGGATATACAACTAGCTAACCCGTGCCCACTTCGTTAGGCGGTAAACATTTTTACTTGTGGCCTTAAATAAAAGACAAATATTTAACACTATTTTGTGGTATAGCCCATCACAAATACATATTTTTGGGTCGGCAACAAATTACGGATGACCTAGGCAAAACTAGGGCATCACCGCATAGACCACAGTAACTGTTAACCAACAGGTAGCACTGCGATAAAAAAAATATTATTTTAAAAAACATTTTCTTTATATGAACGCTACAGACCTGTAATATCGCACAAAGCACTACACCTAAGGTGGTCTTACCCAGTTAGGCTTGCTATCTCGTATGCTGGCCCATCTCCTTTCCCTGAACGCTTTGAGCTATCTTATGCTGCGTAACTGTGACGCCGAGACGAGACAACGGAAGCGCAGGGCCCTAATACCTAACTTTTCTCTAAGCGTTTCGTTGTATTTTCTTATTTTGCCGATAAAGAGAAAACTGTATACTGCTATATTTCCAAGTACTTATGTTATTGAGACTCATATGGACAGGAATTTCAATCTTAGAATGGAAAACTCATGAATAACAAAACTAAAAAACATTGTTTAATACATGCTGTGTAGTTTATAAAATAGCAGCAGCAGTGTCATAACAAATCGCGGGAATTATGATAATACCGCGTATCCGGCAGATAGCGAGACTTATTTGATCGGAATTTCTCATGTACAAACTTTGCCGAGCCGGGGAGTCTGTCGCGTTGGGGAATTTGTGCCGTGTTTCGGCATTACGAACATTACTGGCATCTCACTACCGGTGGATCCTAAAGGTGTGTCTGAGCCAATTACCTCGGTCAGAATTTCACACCAACAATAAAATTTATAGAAATTGAATTATTAAATACTGAACAAATGGTATACTGGTACATTAAAATTAAACGCTGTATAATTTGTTAATAAATGAATAAATACGTATGTCTATAATATAGATGCAGAGGCTGGCATCAGTCTCTTAAAGGGGTAGACAGAGACTATGAATTGCCACTTAAGTAGGATAGATGCTTCTTTAACATCCATTACATTCTTCATGGGGTACTCCTATCTTTCCCTTTTACTAAAATGACAAATTTATGTTAATAAAATAATTATATTATATTAATTTGTATTTTTTTCCCATATTTACTATAAGATTTCGGCCGCAGATCAGCAACAATGTATTTCGATATTTATGAAAAACGTTCACACTGTATTTTCATTTCTATAGTGCTATCACGATTTCTTTGGTAAAATCTAATGAAATTTGGTCGAACAGATTCGTTTATTGGCCATTTAGTTCCCATCAAAGATATATCTTACTCAAAGAGTCATTTTCTCGCTTGACATGATGCTTACCGAACTATAAACGGCTGAGAAGATTATCGACGTTATGTAATTGGACCGAGATCGATTCTTCGTTCTTTATATTGTAATACCTACTTATAAATATAAAAGCTATTATATTCTGTCGACGCTGCGGCCCGTTCTGAGTGCTTATTACTTATTTAAGTATTCTATTATAGCTTGGGCTTCAATCTACATATTATACCAGATTTATACGCTGGGTTTGATTATTATTCGTTTTGTTGACTAGTCTGTTAGTCTGTCTAGTTATTTTACCGGTTTTTACCTAAATTTCATTTTGTATGATATATTGGTTTTATCCCTTGTGGTTACCACAAATATTGTAACTTATAACAAATTGTAAATGTTATACTCTGGCGATTAAAAAAGAGTGCCCGAGTTTCTTGCCAATTATTCTCGAGGTCTTACCCGAGTCCGTGAAATTCACAATTCGTCCGGCCAATTCACAGGCTAGGGTAAGACCTCGAGAAGACGAGGTTTTTATGACGTTCATAAGTTTTATGCATTTGTTCTAAATTAATATATGAGACTTCAGGTGGTCAATTAACATTGACCATCTGAAGTCAAAGTCAAACTCATTCCAACTCATCTAAACCATGACTTCTTAGTCTCCATGACTCTTAAGAAGTCATGGTTTCGATTCCTAAGTAGGACAAATATTTGTGTGATGAGCATGATTGTGTCTGCTTATATTATAACAATACTAGCTGTTGCCCGCGGCTCCGCCCACGTGGATGTCGGTTATCGCTGTAAAAAGTAGCCCATGTGTTATTCCAGACTATAATCTATCTCTGTGCCAAATTTCATCCAGATCCGTTCAGTAGTTTTTACGTGAAAGAGTAACAAACATCCATCCATCCATCCATACTTACAAACTTTCGCATTTATAATATTAGTAGGAAGTAGGATTAAATAAAAGTACGTTTACCAATTGTCTGGGGTCTAGATCTGCCTCGCTTGGGAGCAGATGACCGTATGAGGGTTGCCTTAAGAAGTCAGAAAATAGTTACCTACATTAATTCAAACCAATCGAATGCCGACTACTCTACCAACAGATAATTACGCGCACAATTCAGGCCCTTGTGTATTTCAATACAATTTCAAATTTGATTGCTTTCTAAATAGATTGATCGTATTCCCTAGACATAGCCAGTACTGTAACTAACGTAGAGTTCGAATAAAACTTACGATTAACACGCAATAAATTTGTATCACTGGCCATTATTTATTCAAGGCGTAAAACTTTTTTATCTATCATTATTGAATATCATGCCGTGTATAGTAATTTGTCAGTCTAATGTACTACATGTATGCTAAGTGTACACTTAGCAAAGTACAAAGTATAATAAGCATGTACACTTCTTTTTCTTTTTTTTTTAAAGACACTAGAGAACAAGCTCTGTGTCGCGGGGGACTTACAAACATACATTTAACGGACATAATTTACAACCAGACTTAGAACAACTCTTTGTGGGTCACACAAAGTTTTATCCTGTGTGGGAATCGAACCCACAACCTCGTGCACAGCAGGCGCATACTGCGGCCACTGGACCACCAAGGCAGTCATACACTACATAGTCATACACACTGGACACATACCTAAACTGCGTCAAGTATAAAATTACTTTCAAATAAAAATATTTATCTTATATGCTTTTTCAGCAGTGACAAACTGTCTCTGCTCACCCCTCTGGGTAGGAGGCATGTGTCTATGCAGTCATGTATTTTTAGACTAACTCAGGCTGATAGCTTGAAAATCCATCTTTATACAATGCTAACTTCCGCTACACACAATCCCACGAGAATAGTCTTTTTCGGGATAAAAGCCTGTGCTATTCCACATTATAATCTTACTAGCTGTTGCCCGCGGCTTCGCCCGCGTGGATGTCGGTTATCGCTGCAAAAAGTAGCCTATGTGTTATTCCAGACCATAATCTATCTGTGTGCCAAATTTCATCCAGATCCATTCAGTAGTTTTTACGTGAAAGAGTAACAAACATCCATCCATCCATCAATCCATACATCCATCCATTCTTACGAACTTTCACATTTATAATATTAGTAAGGATATATAAAAATGTATTCCTATTTCCCTTTGTCACGGCATCACGCGTGAACGGCTGGACCGGTTTCAGTAATTCTTTTTTTCTTGTGTTTTTTATTGTCAGGAGAAGTTTCTTATGTAAAAAAAAAGTTGCACTGAAAATAGTTTATCCCGGACGAAGTCGGGGCGGGCCGCTAGTCTTTATATAAATCTTTATGTCAAGTTTTACCAGATGATGAAATTAAAACACTCCCCACTGTGCAATTTCTGCGGGAAAATTGTCGATGTGATGCGCTGGTTGATGGAATGTGACAAAGTCAATTGTAAATATGTAATATGTATGATTTGTGTAATGGGAGAAGTCAACATCCTGTTGGATTAGCCACTGTCTGCAGGAGCCATTGCTATATTTACGGCTTAATAAGGAGCATCCTATATCGAGAGCGGTGCGCGCGCGCTGGTAAGTCCGTCCCCGCAACCGGTTTGCTAATCCAATAACATACCTACATATTAGGATATTATGCACGA
Source organism: Trisateles emortualis (assembly GCA_947095525.1). Classification (NCBI taxonomy): domain Eukaryota; kingdom Metazoa; phylum Arthropoda; class Insecta; order Lepidoptera; family Erebidae; genus Trisateles; species Trisateles emortualis. The sequence continues at coordinate 6,475,890 of OX352735.1, read as the reverse complement.
AACGGACGGTGTCGGACGAGCTGAGCGAGCGGGCCGTGCCCTTATTAGTAATAATATGTATATGTATCATCCTTATCTATTAACATTGTGTATTTAAGAATGTGTTACTAAAAGTTATGTTAAAAATGTATAAGTATACTTTCTAAGAGCGAGAACTGTTTATTCTAGACAAACCTCGGCGAGGTTTTAAGGATAAATTTAACAAATTGTAAAATTAAGTTGAAAATAAATAAATACATTAAAAAAAAAAAAAAAGTGTTGTAAACACGCCTTGCAGATAGGCGACACGTTGGAATTATCTCTGCTGTAAACTCATAAGGCTGACATGGTCAAATTAAGCGCGCCCAAGCCTTAAACAAAAAATAAATTTAAAAAAATATCTTTATGCCAAATTACACCCATCATCTACAATCAATTCATCCAAACATTTGCATATAAAATATAAGTAAGATAAGACTAAATACCAACAACAGTTAACCAAATGAAATAAAGGAGTGCCACACTATTAATACATTCAAAATTAGACTGCAAGAATTTGTAAAATGTGAAATGTGTGCCCCAGAAGTAAAATATATTTTAAGTGTGCATATCAACTGCAAGTATACAGTCGTGCAATATACATATTTCGAATCCTTCCATCCGTCATAGATTACTTGACTAATCCAGAGTCTGGAGAGGCTGGTATCTGTGATACAGGTCTCCTAGTACAGACACCAGTCTCTCACATAGTAGCATTATGATGTCTAAACTAAGTTTTTTCGTTTCTGTTAATGAATATTGTGAAATAACTATGTGAGAGAACAACAATAAATTATTATTATTATTATAGTGTTCTTAGGAGAAAATACTTATTATTTTTTTATCATTGTATATTGTTTACTTATTAATTAACCTAAATTTCACTTTGTATTATATACTGGTTTCCGTCCCTTTTTGTTACCACAAATATTGTAACTCATACCAAATTAATAATAATTATAATATTTTTTGGGACAACTCACACACTGCCATCTGATTCCAAACTACGCAGAGCCCAACCAGACAACTGATAAACATACTTATATATTTCTAAATACATACATATTATAGATAAATAACACCCAGACACAGAACAAACATGCTCATTATTGCTCATCACACAAAGATTTGTCCTGGGTGGGAATCGAACCCACGACCTCTGGCGTAGCAGTCAGAGTCACTAACCACTAGACCAACAGGCCAGTCAAATTGATTTGATTTGTATTGTTTTATTACGTTCGTAAGTATCATGCATTTGATCTAAATAAATGAATTGTTAATGAGTTTGACTTTGACTACGTACACGATCATGCTATATTTATCATTCGATCAGGTACACCGAGTACCGACCGTGGTCATAAGTTCAACGGCCGGTGTCCAGTTAAGAGTTAGTAATCGATCTTTACTTAGATGTAGTTCATTATTTTAGTCAATTTTTTTTATATGAAGGACTAGCGGCACATTCCTTCGCACGGGTGGACACATATTTAATTTCCGTAGGGATTTTCTTTTTAATAAAATATAGCCATGTTACTCCCTGATAATCTAGCTGTCTATTGTTCGGTTCAGTAGTTTTTTTTTTTTTTTTATACTACCAAGGTGACAAACAAGCATACGGCCCGCCTGATGGTAAGCAGTTACCGTAGCCTATGGACGTTTGCAACACCAGGGGTGTCACTCACGCGTTGCCGACCCTTTAAAAACTTTTTTGAGGTTATTCATTATAAACATACAAAAATTTAAGTATTTTGTAATTTTAGTGTGAGTTAGTAGTAGTTTAACTAAACGGTTGATCCAGCCTCGCCATTTACCTCTGCGCGGCGTGTTGTCGATCGATCCCCACACGGGACAAAAAATTGTGTAATCCTCAATCCTGTCCCGAATCTGGACTTTGTGTCCGTTAATTGTGAGTATGTTTGTAAAATCTCCCGCGTAAAGAAAAAGTATAGATAAATAAAGAAACTTGGCAGACAATACAGCGAAATTGATTCGCTGGAGCGTAAGTAATGGCGTGATTGTGAGGGACCAAATCTTGTTAGTCTGTAGTTGGTCCTAACGTCGCACCGTGCCGAGCTCTAACCGCTCGGGGAATCAAATTACGTCTTCGAGACGTCTTGCATCATTCTTATAGTTGATATAGATGTTCATGGACACTATTATTGTTCCACTTGTTAATATAATCTGGACTTATAGTAGAGATATTTAGTTTGAAAACCATTGAACCAAACAATCTAGTAATCTTACTTATGGATGAATGTTTGTTACTCAATCACCTTAAAACGACTGAAATTATTTATTTAATACTTATTATACACAATAAATGATTTATGTTTAAAGGCGGACTTAATGCCAGAGACATTCTTCAATTATTATTAATTAATATTCAAATTAGGAACAGATACCTATAGATTTTTTTTACACTTCCAAAGAAGCAAACAAGCATACGGCCTGATGTTAAGCAGTCGTATGGACGCTTGCAAGTCTTGCAACGCCAAGGGTCGCGCGTTGCCGTCCCTGTAAAAACCTTAAAACTCCAATATTCAGATTCAGATTTGTCTTAGGCGAGAATGGAATTAACGACCTCCTGCTCAGCAGTCTGCATCACTAGCCACTAGAACAACAAGCCAGTAAGTAAAAATAAATGAAATAATAACATGGAATACTTATAATTTCAAAGGAATCATTAGAAGATAGGTACTTACTTTATTTCATTGTACGAAGTATATTGTCAATTACTCTCATAATAAGGAAAATGAACAATATGATAATATTCTTTTTTGAGGAAACAAACGAATTATTTTTCCGTTCCAAATTTAAATATTTATTTTACTTGATCGAATGCTTTTTGTTGTGAAGAGAGCTGTTTCTGTAAAGTAAAATTAATTGAATAATAAAAACAATAATTGCACCACTGCTTCAGTGGCTACCTACCTCGCCATTTACCACTGCGCGGAGTATTGTAGGTTCGATTTCTACAAGACACAAAAAAATACGGATCCACAAATGGTTGTCCCGAGTCTGGATGGACTCTGTGTCCGTTAATTTGATTGTGATGTCGCTCGCGACACGGTTTGTTCCCTAGTGCGGGAGTTGTCTTTTAAAAACAAAAAACTAATACTAGTTGTAGTGTATGCGCTAAAGCATACATACGCTGTCTCGTGTGTACCTGTATTGGCTGTATTGGTTAACTAAACGTCACTGTGACAGTTGCACAAAAGCGCGGCAAAGGGTAAGCCACGGGCGGGTATGTGAACTGGGTGAGTGAGCTTTAAAACCGATTACCAAGTACAGGGCATTGTCGAGCCAGTGTGATAACGCGAGTAAACAACGAACACTACAAGTGGCGACGAGGTAAAGGTAATATATTTTACAAAAATCACAAGGAAGGGAAACACCCGATGTTGGTAAGTTGGTACCTACGTGCAATGGAGGTTAGTTACAAATATTTCCGTGAAAATTAATCAAAGTAATGTTTTGTATCTACAACTAATATTTCGTAATGATCTATTTAGTAAAATATGATAGATTTAACAAATTAATTACTTTACTATGTAGGTACATAGGTAATCTATTACTGTTTAATATCCAGGTATTACGCATCTGTCCTAACACTTATCAACTTTAGATTAACAAAAACTCATAATATGTAGGTTATTAAAATCATTGTAAAGTTTTAACCTATGTAAACATAAGGAATTACATGATGATATATTATATTAGGTATCTACTTTTGTATCATTGGGCCCAATTATTGTCCTGACTAGCCAGAAAACATTCAGGACTCCGAAATGATCTTAACTCACACATACATACTTATAGAAATAGCTGTCTTGTGTTGTTAGTAGATGTTCCTAGATACATTTATAAACTTTGTGTTATTTCCATAGCTGCAGTAAGGCTGCAGTAATGTAATTATAATTGTAACATAAAATGATTCAGTATTTGTTCAAAAGCTCAATAGAATACCACAATATATCACACCATACCATAAAATATTACAAATATGATATTTTATACATTTAGTTACTCATTAATAACCTGTAATTACATAGGTATTAAAGTTCAAATAACAGAAGAGTCACAGTATTAAGTTAATTCATAAAAATAGCAGCCTGGAACAGACCACTCTAAGCTTCAGCTGTTTACAAATTGTATTAATTTTGTATCAATTTATTCATGGTTTCAAACATGTTGTATATATGTATATGTGATGTATTCAATCACATTTATGCACACAAAACAAACAGTAACATCACACATAGTAACAATTTAATGGATAGAAGCTGAGGTCAGCTTAGAGTTGAGTTCTCTAATAGCAGGCCTCACATGGGACATAGAAATAGAATAAAGATATGCATCATATAAAGCGTACAACTATTGAGGGCAAGGTAATGAAAGGATCTTTGGATAATCATGTAAATAATTACAATGAATTATTTATTTAAAACTTATTATACACAAGAATTGATGTTTAAAGGCGGACTTTATGCCATAGGTATGCTCTACCAACCAGTTCAGGGTGGTGCAGAGATATTACAAAGTGGGTGCATATGAAATAATTTTCTAGAGATTATAAAATGTAGAAAAGACAATATATATAACATAATATGATACTAATACTTAGGTAATTTATGTTTTCAATATACCTAAATAATTGTTTGAAACTTGTTTGGTGACATTGCTAACATTATTGTTTTTTTCCTATTGTTATTATAGTACTGAATGTTTCTTATACCACAATAAATAAATAAATAATTATGATTGTGGTTTAGGTACAGAAAACTAACATAATCATGCAAAATAAAGATACATAGGAGAGGACTCTAGCTATTTAGAAAATATATAGATTAATTGCGCTGTGTACCAAACAGTATATTATAAGGAAAAACATAAAGATACATTTGGTTTCTTTGAAATATGACTGCATACATTATAGGTGAAATAAAAGTAAAAGTTTCAATATTAGTGTCAATGAAGTAAAGACATACAAATTAAATTGCTTACTACCTAATATACCTACTTACTAAAATTATTAACCACCAATTTAAGTTATTGAACTGGAATTGAATTAATATAAATTGGAATGTCCGTGTGGTGACGGATTGGGAATGCAAGTGTCACCGCCCCTTCCATCCCGAGGGTGTCGTAAGAGCCGACTAAGGGAGTAGGTGTTGTCCACCGCGTGAGAGGGAAGACTCGAAACAAAACCCTATACCAACCCGTCTGGCCAGCGTGGTGTAGTGGGCTAGTATCCCTCTAAATGTTTGGAGGGGACCCGTGCCCAGCAGTGGGACGTTTATGGTTTGAAATGTGTAAATTGGAACTGAATTAATATACTTAATGATAATAAAATCTGACTAATAAATAAATTATTTATTTGGAAGTTAACATTTAACAATACCAAACTGTAGCAGTTGTCAGTGGTAATGTTTAATTTATTTGTTAATCGAGCCATATGTGCATTTCTCTAAGATTGATTATTGGGTGGGTTATTATTTTTTAAACACAGAATACTTAATAGTTTAAGTACAGAAGGTTTACTTAGCAAAACTATTTAAATAAATAGCAACTTTGCTCCCACACAATAGAGCACAATTCAGCTCCCCGGGCTAACTAACCTACATTTTTATTCACCTACAAGTTGCCTCTCTTTCTATCGCGTATTTCTTATTTCTGATGACATTAGGGTTGTCACTTAGAGATCAATTTTGATCTGAAGTACCTGTTTGGTTTAGACACTTACTTTTGTAAACAAGTGACTTACTGAAATCTGGCATGTAGGGTTAGAATGTATGAACTTAGTATTATTAGTAAGTATATCAGATCACCTATCCTAAGAAATAGGCACAGGAACAGCATGTGGCATACTACAAATATCTATAAAGTGTAAGTGTAAACTATCTTGGTTTGGTGTTAAATAAAGGACTGACACAAATGATACCAGACACTTGGTCTCCATCATTTATTTTCGGGTAGGTGTATAGATGCCGCACTAGCGCGCGTACACTGGTGCCGTCAACAGTGGCTAAGTGGCTTTATTTTAATTATCACTAGCTTATCTTTCTTTATAATATTATTGACTACGTAAAACCAGAAATACCTGTAGATAATGTTTTTTAATAATGTCGTGCAAAAAAAAAAAAAAAAAAAAAAAACGTAAGGTACAAATACTATAGTATATCTTTAAAAAAGTAATGACCAAGTGCTGCACGGCGCGCGGCAGTGCTGTAGTGTGCGTAAAGAAGGTACCTACGCAGGTTCTTTGAAATTAAATTGCCTTGATTTTAAATAAGATTTGTTATTATAATCGACTTAATTGTGAAAAATAGTGTAAAGGCTTTTGTTTTGCCTAATGAAATTATTCGGCCATGCAACAAAAACATGTAGGTAGGGAGGGTTGACTACCGTCATTAAATTGGAAAACAGTCGGGAAGCTCAAATGAATGCCAGGGTTGACTACCGCCATTAAATTGGAAAACAGTCGGGCAGTTCAAATGAATGCCAGGGTTGACAACCGCCATTAAATTGGAAAACAGTCGGGCAGTTCAAATGAATGCCAGGGTTGACTACCGCCATTAAATTGGAAAACAGTCGGGCAGTTCAAATGAATGCCAGGGTTGACTACCGCCATTAAATTGGAAAACAGTCGGGCAGTTCAAATGAATGCCAGGGTTGACTACCGCCATTAAATTGGAAAACAGTCGGGCAGTTCAAATGAATGCCAGGGTTGACTACCGCCATTAAAATGGAAAACAGTCGGGCAGTTCAAATGAATGCCAGGGTTGACTACCGCCATTAAATTGGAAAACAGTCGGGCAGTTCAAATGAGTGACAGGGTTGACTACCGCCATTAAATTGAGAACAGTCGGGCAGAATTATCTGGTAAGTAGCTTGTTATTGTTAAAATTACCTATTAAATAATAATAATATTTTTTATTGTTCTCTCTCACATAGACATTATAGAAAATGTAAGAAGTAGAATATTTTAGAACACCAAAGGTCATTCCGACTCTGGAAGGGCCAAATTTTGATGGTGACGTCTTCCATTGGCTACAAATGAGAAAGAAAAAGATAACCGTGGAAAAAGTAGGGTGTTAATTAGTTTTAACCCAGTTTAAGACCGCGTGGACTAGTTCACCCGCGTGGCAGTCGAGGTAGATCTTAACAAAAGAGTTAAAGAATTATATATAATCTAGACTCAGGGTAGGTTCCTTTGATAAAGGGTTCGTTGAGACCGGGCTAAGTGATATGCACACACACTTAATTGGCAAGACGACTCACAGGTCAAAAAAAAAAAAAAAAAAAAGCAAGAGTTGAAGTTTGTGTGTTTTCCACGTGTCATCGCAGTTGTGTTAATCAAGCCTAACAAGACTAGACACAATGAAGGAATCAAAATCGAGATCTGTTAGATTAAAAATAAACTGCTGTACCTACTACTCAACAATATAATATTACAGCCATTAGGGATATGTTGATAGAACTGCCTATAGGTGATAATGTACAACCAGTTAAATCACATATTATGCTTACCACATATAGCTCATTGAATTGATGCTGAAATGGATCTACAAGCCTACTATCTAATGTACATGTTCATAATGGTCGACTATAGTCTCTACAAAGAAGCCAAGGTCACTAAGACAGTGACCAGCTTCCAGATTACAAAATCACTCCAGCAGCGTGATATACTTTTGTTATATACAAGATAGAAAAAGGAAAATAGGAGATAGGAGTGGAGCCACTTTATCGACCATAACTGAAAGAGATACAGTTGATGTCCAACACACAGGAATACAATCAATAAACTCATGGAGGATCACATAGCTCAGAACAAGTGTTGATAATAAAAATTATGTTCATCTACAAAGAGAAAATGGATAAAGAAAAAGACCTGGTACAAGAAAGAGGCTAAGTAAGAAGATTGCAAGACTATTATAAACGAAGAAGACATCTATGGATTGTTAAGTCTAATACTTTTATTTACTAATATTAACAATAGGTTAAGTACAACTAATTAGATTTTTAAATGAAAATATTTGCACTATTTATCAAATTAGAGAAACAAACACCTAATTAATAATACCAATTAATGATATGTTATTTTGGTACTGTACAACCTGACTGGCCAGTTGGTCTGCTGGTTGGCGACCGCGACTGCTGGGCCAGCAGTTCTGTGTCTGAAATTTATTTGTCTGTGATGTGTGATTAGGGGTTTGCTTGATTTGGAGTTGGATGACCGTGTATGGGTGGTCCCTGGTTATCGTCATTATTACTTAGTGTGATAATGTGCTAACCACATGTTGAATAATATCATAATTATTATTTAGTATACCAGTCTCTTGTTTGTTCTTATTTTAAAACAAGGGAGGGATGTAGTGTATGCGCTAAAGCATACATACGCTGTCTCGTGTGTACCTGTATTGGCTGTATTGGTTAACTAAACGTCACTGTGACAGTTGCACAAAAGCGCGGCAAAGGGTAAGCCACGGGCGGGTATGTGAACTGGGTGAGTGAGCTTTAAAACCGATTACCAAGTACAGGGCATTGTCGAGCCAGTGTGATAACGCGAGTAAACAACGAACACTACACTAGTAATTGGCCCCTGTGTCGCGATATACTCGTTTTACATCTCCTATATACCTCAGCAACCTCTCGATCTATTTGACTTATGTTTAACTTAAAAATATTTTTGTTCTCAGTCTCAAAAATAACGTCCCAAATTTTGTTTTTTTTTTTATTATATACTACTTGGGTGACAAACAAATATATAGCCTATGGACGCTTACAATTGTTGCCGACACCTAAAAACACCATGGTTTTATGATGGATTATCCTGGGATAGGAAAACGGAAAACTGTACTCACAAATAGGAACACAACTACACCGCTGTGTATAGTCATTCGGCTGTGGTCTATCACAAAAATTTAAGATACCTATACATAATATCCTATTTTGCTAAATTGGAATATCAACTCAATTACATATAAATTAGAGCTCTAATTCAAAAGCAATATCAAACACATAAATATAAATATATGCATACAAGAATCAGCACGTACTCGTAGTCCCGAGGTATTGTATACTCAACGAAATGACCTGCCTTGCTCGGAGCCTGTGTAAACATGAGCCCCTTCTATCTGAGTGTTACCTATGTATGTAAATATATTAAATAATAATAAGTAAACGTACAATGGTCCCTTAAACAATAGATAGTTTCATTTACTCGTGTTATAATAATAATATTTTTTGGACAACAACACAATGCCATTTGATCCCAAACTAGGCAGAGCCTGTACTATGGTAACCAGACAACTGATAAGTATGTTACTTATATATTTCTAAATACATACATCTTATAGTATAGAAAATTCTCGTGTCACGGTGTTTGTAATTAAACTCCCCCGAAATGGCTCGACCGATTTTCGTGAATTTTTTTGTGCATGTCGATTAGGACTGCGAATCGGACAACATCATTTTTAGACAAAACTTTTAGCTTTTATTTTTTTATGATACAGCATACAAAAATACATACAACTTTATTTTCACCCCTCTACAATCAACTCCTATTTTTAATAGCGATACTATTTTAGTAGCAAAACAACGTTGGCTGAGTCAGCTAATATTATATATCTACGTACGGCAGTACCAGTCAGAGTCAATAACCACTAGACCAACATGCCAGTATATCAATTGGTATACTTATAGACAGCAACGTATTTGCATTTGTCATTTCAAAAGTCATGAAATTATACAAACGAACTCTTTTATATCTGCAGAATAATAAAAGGCCCTTCTCCCTCAACTTCAACCCTCTGCGGCCAGGGCGTTTACCCTAAATAACCTTTTTTACACCAGAGCTTTAAGATGGAGTATCCCTGGGTTAGGATATGTTTTCCACATGTCTTAGAAGTCATTCTAAAGATATGTCAAATTCACCAACCCACATTAGGCCAGAGCGTGTGTAAAAAAAGATCTAAATCCTCTCTCTCTCTCTCTATCTTGATAGAGGAGAGGAGACCTGTGAGGTTGCTATAATTATATTATTATTTTTTGACTACACAAATGTCCACTTGATTTATACGGTGCTAATACTCTACACAAATAGGTATTAAGGTACGAATAAGTCGCGCGTCAATAATAAGAACTTTTTATTTAAGACTTTTTGTAAAAACTTTTCCATCTAGTATACCTAGATATTCGATTTCATCTCCAGCTAAGTTAAAAAGAAAATACTTCAGCAGCTCGAGTACTAGGTATTTATTAAAGTTAATTCAATTTATCTCAACTTCAAGTGTTATTTTTATTTTCAATTTAATGTTCTTATATTTTTTTTTTGTTTGTTGTAAATTTGATCTCAATTATTAACAAGTAAGTATTAGATTCTAAATGCATAATATTATAATTATATAGTGTTAAAATATAAAATGTAGTTGTGCCCGACAGGGTCCATAATGCACTTAGCTTTAAGCCACTTGTTACAACCTAATATCACATTGTGGAATGCAAATAAATAATATGAATGTGAATACGTATTTATGTTAGCCTGATTTAATTTAAAGTATGAGTGTAATAAATTATATGCAGCTCGCATTTGCTCTAGAAAATTCGTTCCGAATTTCGTTTTTCAGCGGCCGTGTCTCGCGGGCTTTTATTACATTATATCATATGCTCTGAAAGTATAAATAGGGACATAGCACAACGCGCATAATATTTTCGCGTTTTGAATGCAGTAGAAGGCTTGACCCACTTACTTGCTTGCATCAATATTATCTAAAGAGTTTGTTTGTTTGAACGCGCTAATCTCAGAAAGTACTGGTTCGATTATAAAAAATCTTTTTGTGTTGAATAATTCATTTATCCAGGAAGGCTATAGGCTATATAACATCACGCTATGATCAATAGGAGCAGAGCAGAAGTGAGATATGTTGCAAAATCGGGGATAACATTCCAAATTACCACGCGGACGAGTTACTTATTATAATATTACACATTATTATAAGTGTGTGTGCAAACACAGGAGTACTTACAGCGGTGTAATTCTGTTCCTGTTGTATGTGAATACAGGTCTCCAGCGCTTATTTAGGGATTATATCCCAAGTACATTCAAGGCGAGAAAAACCATAACAATCTTTGTCTATATTCGTTGAGTCACAACTTCGGAAAGTAATCGGCTGTCATCAATCACCTCGTAAATGTCAACTGCTGCACATAATTTACTGTTAGCTGCTACACACGAACTAATTTAAACGAACAATGGTACAATCACCTATTTCAGGAAGCCTAGCTGGGTAATAGTCATATTCGTAGAACTGAAAAGGTTTTATAACGACAAATGTTAGCGTTGCAATCAGCGTACTCTACTCATAGTCAAAATGCACACTGTCGCTATGTTAGTCAATATTAATAGATGAAAAAATAAGATGTATAAGGTGTAAATGAGATAGGGCACCCTACCAGCGAGCAACAGACCACAGGAGTGTAGATGTGTTCCTGTGTGTGAGTTCAGGTCGTTCGTTTAGATATTTGTTTTGAAAGAAACGTATTCCTATACCAGGAATACTCCATCTTAGTAAGAATATCATTTAAAGCCCTGGTGTTAAAAAAATGGGTCAGTAACACACAAAAAGACGCTTGCAATACCTCTGGTATTAGTCGTGGTCTTCTGTATCCTTCCCCAGTCGGGCTTGCTCACTAGTATGGTGCCTTATTAATATACGTCTGTTACTCATTAACGCAAAAACTATTGAACGGATCTATTAAATTTGGCATAGAGATAGAATACAGTCAGGCGAAGTGGAGCGACGATCTTCGCAAAGCGGCTGGGAGTAGCTAAATGCGGGAAGCCGAGGATCGTGCTAGGTGGCGTGCCCTTGGAGAGGCCTATGTCCAGCAGTGGACTGCGATAGGCTGATGATTATGATGATAGTCTGGAATAACACATAGACTACTTTTTATCCTGGAAAAATCTCTGTTCCCGAGGGATTGAATGCGCGGGCGAAGCCGCGGTCGTATACTAGTTGACAATAACATCGGAGTACAATCGCATAGGCAATTTAAATCAATTGTGTTATATGCGCCAATTTGAACAATATTATTTGCGTTCCATCTTGTCTCCTTGTTAATATATCGCACCATCAGTGGAACAGAGGCGTATGTTGAGAAGCGCTATTTGACAATTTTGAACCTTAACTGTAAATGTGCATAAGATGAAAATTGCAAAACAAAGGTATCTTATCTTAAGTCATTATTCACCTGCGAGTGCGATATTATACGTTCTATATAAAGCTGAACACGAAACTAATTTAATCATAATGGTAAGTAAATTAATGCTAGTTTGCTCTAGGTAAAGATGTTTCAAGGCGTCTAATATATCCTACTGATATTATAAACGCGAAAGTTTGTAAGTGTATGGATGGATGGATGGATTTTTGTGCAAAATCTCATCCAGATCCCTTAAGCCGTTTTAACGTGGTTCAGTAACAAACATCCATATCCAGCAATATACTAGCTGTTGCCTGCGTCTCCGCCCGCGTGGATGTCGGTTATCGCGATAAAAAGTTTTCGCTACTCCTTACTATAATCTATCTCTATGCCAAATTTCATTCAGATCCATTATATAGTTTTTTCGTGAAAGAGTAACAAACATCCATACATACATCCATCCATCCCCACAAACTTTCACATTTATAAATAATATTAGTTGGAGTAAGTAGGTTACTAAGTATACATTATTAAATTCTTTTAAACTTTCACGATTTGTAAACATAATTATTATTAGTATAATGGACGTATTATTTGATTGATGATATGTGAATGATAATATATTGAAGGTTTTCATACCTTTTTGTTACCCGACGTTTCGGTCGAATTGCATTGCACCGACCGTAGTCACGGGTTGACTTTTTAACCGACTTCAATAAAGGAGGTGGTTCTATGTTCGACTGTATGTATATATTTTTTTATATTGTTCACCGATATCTCCACCATTTGTAGACCGATTCTCAAAATTATTTTTTTATTTGAAAGAGGTGTGAGGTGGTCCCATTGGGATCAAGTCAGGATCTGATCTTGGAATCTCAGGGGAATTGAGGGCAACTCTTAAATGGTATTAAGAATGTTTTTCATATTTTTTAAACTTTTATTTTATCACTAAAAATACTTAGAAACATAAAATATGTTAGACAAAAAAATTAAACCAATTTCAAAAAGGTAAAAATAACCGAATACAGATTAAAGTCTGTACCAAGCTGAATATTAGGGGACAGGATGAACCTAGCACCAACTTCACTCTCTATTCGGTTATTTTTACCTTTTTGAAGTCGGTATAATTTTTCTAAAAAAAAAATATTTGATTGGTTGCTTGACATTTTGAAGGTATGGAAACCGTGAAAATATTACGCGATTTAGACCTGTTGTCCATTATAGTAATAGCACAGTTTAAATAACTCTATTCTAGAGTTCCATATACTGTGGTAATTTATTTATTTAGTTTTAAGAAAGCTTACAGACTAATAACATATGTATAATTGCTTAGTAGATAGGTTTATACAGGTTGCTATTTACAAGCTTCCACATATAAACAATAATTTAAAATAAAAGAAAATAAAGAAATAGTTACAATAAATACCAAGGTAAAGAGTAAACCACAATATATCATATAAATGGAAGGGAAGTGCCATAACCACAGAACTCAACAATGTGGTAGCAGTTTATACTATGAAGAAGAGTAGATATATAATAATATAGTACAACAAAACATTCATAATAGTATACATTATATTATACTATTTACGTATAGCATCAGTTCAATGTTTGTGGTGTGTATCTACACGCAAACCGCATGCGTCATGTTATACAACAATACCACATACGTACATACATACATCATACTACTACATATACCTATATATAATTTTCAATGCTTATGTAATATTTTTATCTACGTAAACTGTTATGGAGATATCTTCGTATGTACCTACTTATATATAATTACCTATACGATGAATACACGTTTATGAATTCAAATAGAAAATCTTATACATTCAACAAAGGAAGGTTCAGAGTCAACCAGATAAAGTTGAAGATATCTTTGAAACCGGTGAATATTTTTGGTGACAACCGTTGGAGTAGACGTGTTCTTGAGTCCGTGGCTCGGCAAACGTAATGAGCGACGATCTTCGCAAAGCGGCTGGGAGTAGCTGGATGCGGGAAGCCCAGGATCGTGCTATTTAGCGTGCAGTTGGAGAGGCCTATGTCCGGCAGTGGACTGCGATAGGCTGATGATGATGATGATGAATTGAATTTACAGGTCTCTAGAGCTCATTTATGGAAAGCTGTGTTTTAAGCAGAGGTATTGCAAGCGTTATCCTTATACATATTTTTTTATACTACTTAGATACTGCAAGCATTCGGTCCATTTAATAGTAAGCAGTTACCGTTATCTATGGACACTTTCAACACCAGATGTATTGGTATTTGCGTGATGCCGACACAAAAAATTATCACCAGGGTTTAGAGTAGCAAAACGTTTGTAAAAACGCATCCTTAAATGAGCGCTGGAGACCTGTACTCACACACAGGAACACAACTACACTGCTGTGTATATAGTTATCTGGCTGTGGTCTTCTGTAAGATGGAGGTCCTTCCCCAGGCGGGCTTGCTCGCTTGCCTGGTGCCCTATATCTTTTATCTTATTATTACCAAGTTTCTATTATCCCTGTTTATAATTAACTAGTTTACCCACCCTGCCGTTTAGTGTATATAATTTAATTACTCTGGTTAATTATAGCGTACAAGGTATCTGAATATATTGTTGCAAACTCTAAGCACATTGAATAGTTCTGAATGCATGATTTTATGTCATAATAGCTTCCTCCCGCGGCTTGGCTTATGTCGTATGTCGATAAGAAGTAGTAGCATAGCAATCATGGATAATAGTTTCTTTATTATCATCAGTCTATCGCAGTCCACTGCTGGACATAGGCATCTCCAAGTGCACCCCACCTATCACGATTGCCGAGCCGCGGTCTCCACTCAAGAACACGTCTGCTCCAACGGTTTTCAGTTCTTCGGAAAATATGTCCCGCCCATTGCCACTTTACCCAACTTATTTTTTTTTTAATTTAAAATTCTGCACTTACTGTACAAAGGTGGACATAATGCCTTACGTATTTTCTATCAGTCAAGGTAAGTAACGTAAGGTTATATGTAGAGATTTTCAAAGCAGATGTAAAAAAATATTATTCTTATTCTTTGAGCTATATCGATAACTTTGGTTATGGTTTCTTATTACTGAAAAAAGTGTCTAAATCAGAACCATATTTTTAGAAATATACACAACTTAGGAAGGAGTTAACTCTAACATTATTAAAAGTATAAATTTAATATCTACGTCGAAAATATATTTGTACTCATGCGTTGTATGCACAAAACATCAACCTTTCCGTTCTCACCGATTAAACTTAATTATATAATTAAATATTAATGATGAATTACTCAGTCTAGCCAGGAAAATATTATTTCTTAACTATTCCAATTAAAATCATAGTCCGCCGTTGTATGCAAAGGCGTTTATAATTAATAATTTCTACTAAGTAGTGCTTGTCGATCTTGTAACGACCATCTCAAAGTTTTAATTTTCCGAAGAATTTGGAAAGTTGAGATTGTTTTCGATCAAAGTGTTTCACCGGAGCTTTAGGGGTGGGCTAGGGGGTGTACGAGGGGCCTGCCGGGAGCAACAGGTAAGGGGTCCAGACCGATCAATACTTGGAAGCTGGCACATGCGCAGTATGCATTACAAACATCATGCGCTCTCTGATTCTACTCTGCTTGTCATTTCTTGCGCCTGGTAAGTCAAATAAACCTTTTAATACTTATTTATATTTGTTTTTAGCTTTTTATAAGTCATATTTTGTGGTGCATTTATAGTTTATACATTCTGCATCTTGTGGATTAGTCGTCGACGCGTTTTAAGCCGTAAATGTCAAAGTTGACACGGTTGTCTATGGCCTGATATTATTTTGTTTTGATTCCATTGTTTCATTTTATTATTTTCAGTTAATTAATACATTAGTAGCATATTACTTATTGTATTGAACAATTATAATAACTCGTATTATACGAAATTGTGACCACTTTTCGTTTAACGTCATGTTTTGTCTAGATTCGCCAGATATTTTTATATTTTGTCTCTTTCACGTTTATTTTATTTAGTCTAACAATGTAATTAGGTAATGTGGCAGTAAAAATAGTGTGCTTGTTAAATGACAAGACAATCTTTAGACACTGCCTACGCGAATGCGCTATATTATGCTAAAAATAAACCCTACATCCTAAACCCACTCGCAAAGTATCTTACATTCTAACATTTAGCACAATAATAAAGCTTTCTTGCATTTCGTACATAAGTTTCATCTATATTTACACAAACGCCTAATAAAAACACTAACATTCTGTAAATTATTTGCTGCCTGATTACTAAAGCAAACACTATAAAAATATTTTGCAATTTTATTACGTTTTTGATACGTAGGTAAGATTATAAATATTTTTAGTAGAATTTTACGTAAATAAAACGTCACAGAGACTTTGTGAATTATCTTTTTTTATATTCTACCCTGGTTAGCAAACAAGTACTATAGCATGGGGTTCTTCAAGAAAGGAGTTATAAGGTTTTTAAAGGGTCGGCAACGCGTGAGTGACACCCCGGGTGTTGCAAACGTCCATAGGCTACGGTAACTGCTTACCATCAGGCGGGCCGTATGCTTGTTTGTCACCTTGGTAGTATAAAAAAAAAAAAAAAAAAAAAAAAAAAAAAAAAGTATAAGGCCCGCCTTGTGATAAGCAGTTACCGTAGCCTATGGTCGCCTGCATTTTCCCGTGTTAACTTAAATTTGTACTAGGTTTTAGTAATGGAAATACTTCAATCATCAGACCCCGTCCTAAATATTAGTATAGAAAACTTTTAATTAATAGCGTATTTCTAAATGAGCTCTACAGACCTGTAAAAAAATATGATATTTTTTTCCAGAGAGCGAATGCGACTTGCTTCGAGACAGTGTGCACGTGACATCAGCAGCAGCCAGACCTAACAATGAGCTTTGGTGTTACAAATGCTTGGCGGAGGTGCCAGACGATCGCTGCGCTGACCTCCGCCACAACAACTCCGCACTCATCCACAAATGCCACAACGACAGGCGGGTCTGCATGGTAAGTCATTTCTTTTATTATACTTCTTTAGTGGCAAACAAGCATACGACCCGACTGGTCAACGGTTACCGTAGCCTATGGACACTTGAAATTATCCTTGGAGTATCCCTGTGATAAGAAAACGTTTCCCCTAAATGTTCACTGGCAACCTGTGCTAATAATACACAGGAACACCACTGTATGTGGTTATTTGGCTGTGGTCTTCTGCAAGGTGAATTTCCTTCGCTAGTTGGGCTTGTTCGTTTGTATGGTGCCCAACCTGTATTAGTTATCATTATTATTGGCCATTAATGTGCCACTGCAGGGCAAGGGCCTCCATTTCTTTGATTTTCATAGATTACGGTCGATACGTCTCACTATCCAATCACCACATTAGGAATCACGCTCGTTAATTGTAAGTCATTTTTTTTTTTTAGGCTGTAATCAGTTTCATCTTTATCATATTGGCAATTAGTCGCAATGGCAACGAGTTTAGGGCCCTCAGCTTAATTGGGCTCTGATATGCAAAAAACCTAACATTGTGACATTTCTAGAGGGGCTTAAAGCTCTTTATGTCCATATTTACTATGGCTTAAGAAAGAACTGGCTGAAACAACACAACGGCTACAGTTTTATTAAAACTCAATCATATCCATATTATAAATGCCCACGTTTGTGAGGATATTTGAATGTTATGATCGATCACACACAAACTACTAAACGAATCTTTAAGTATAGCTTATAAACCAAAAAAGGACATAGAATATAAATAGTAAACCATAAGCTGGCAGCCCAACGTACCTACATCACAAGCTTAAATATAATAGTTCATTGTCTGGTCTTAATTTTCACACTTAATGACTTAATGTGACATTATCACTAAAAGCGAAAATAATTACAGCAGCCATTGCCATGTTTAATTTAGATGATGAAATTAGCAATGAAGCGCTGAGTGATGTTAGGATAAACAGATATGACTGTTTTTGTTATAATAATAATTATTATTTATTTATTTCTATAAAACATGCACATATTTATTGATAATAATAATATGATTCGATGACATTACATTTGTTGGTACACAGCTTATAAACAATTGAGCGCTACTGCGCCTGAACTAAGCAGAGCCTGTATTTCAGGTCACAGTGTACTCCCACAGTGTTATGTGATCGATGTAACCGATAAAGCAGAATGTATCACTACCTACCACTAACAAGAAGAAATTTCAATCTAAGTTAAAGGTCTGTGATTTTATGCTGCCTATACTTATAACTTGTTTATATTACTTGCAGGTCAAGAGATTCTCCTATACCACTTCCACTGAAAACTCGACCACTCCTCCGAAGATGTGGGCTTTAGAGCGCAACTGCACGAAACACTGCGAACCCGGCTGCATCGTTATTGGAGAAAGAACTAAACTCTACGCCTGTACTTCTTGCTGCACCTCTTCACTTTGCAACTATGGATCTGGAGCTGAAACCGAAAAATTCTTGGACCTCTTGCTTACTGCGACCGTTGTATTAATCTTAGGGTTATGATGCATTTAAAAAGTTTAGCTACATCTGTACCAAAGGATAAATCGCGTGAGTATAAATAGATATCTTTGGGTGACAAACAAGAAATGCGGTGGAGCGGCATTTTGTTTCTAAAGTGATATAGCGAATGTTAACATTATAGTCTAAGCGAATACAAGGAAATATCACGCGGCGTGCACAATGTTTGGTGAGTCAATAGACACGCCATAGTATGTTGCAAGTAAATGCTATAAAATCTTTAGAAGTATAACGCTCTGCCTACTTCATTTTTATGTATTGTCACTTTGAAGGCCCTATGCAGACGTGCTACTGCTTTCAGGCTATTAATTGGCCATTTAGTACTTTAATCAATTGCATCGCTAAAACATATATCGAAACCAGATGCAGAGAATACAGAGAATACGACACAAATTTAAAACAACCAATGCTGTAGTATTGTAACTATCAATGGTAAATGCTGATGAGATACGTCTATTTTCAATTTTTATTTTGTGCTAGGATAAGCGTGGCAGCATAAGTTAAAAAATTGAAAATGACTTAATCTGATAACGGCGACGAATTCCTTAATTATAGCTGTTCTTGTGTTCGCAAAGCTATAAGTGTTCATTTTCATCACTGTGTATTTTGTGCTTATTTTGGTGATTTTTATAAAAAGTACGGACACTTAGTACTTGCATAATTTTTAAACCAAAATTTGAATAAAAAGACTCTGTAGAAAACGAACAAGCAACCCACAGAACAAATGCCAGTAAAAGCAAGCTAATACCGTTCTATGCAGTACACTCAGACTAATAGAATAAGATAGACGGAGGGTGTAGAACTCGCGCGTGGAGCCGCCAAAAGTCATACTAAATAGCAATGTCATACGTTTTCGTTTTCGCGCGCGGTCGATTTGAGCCGCTAGTGAGTACGCACGTCTAAACACGTTTTGACAAAATATTATTATAATGCCGTATTGTGTAGTAAAACGTTGTAAAAATACTTCAGAGCGGCTCAAATCGACTGCGCGCTCCGTCTATCTTATTCTATTAGTTTGAGGCAGTACATATTCTTGTGTTGAAAAAATATCGTGGCTTCATGTCTGCTAAGGGCCAAAGTCCTTGAGTACGGTTGTTTAACAGATTATACCTACTCTATATTGATAACTCAGATATCAATATTTATACTCACGCTATAAAGATAAGCCCTCAACTACGATGCTCAAGTCGTCATCTGGTTGTTATTATACAATACGTACTTGGTCTGCCAATTTCACTTTGAATCAGACAAAAGAAGATCTAATATAGTAGAGAGGCCAATTGTAAAAAAGTCGCTTATTTACGATTTTCGTAGGACTGAAAAGGTTTATAACGACAAGTGGTATCGTTGGAATCGGCATGGTCTGCTGATACTCAAACTGGTTGTTGTCGCTTTCTAAAGTGGTGGAGGGGGTAGCTATGACGTCATTTGTGACGTCACTCCTGGTTTTAGATATTGTCGATGATTGCGGTAACTATTCATCCGATTTAAACAATATTGATATCAAATGACAGGTAATTAAATTTCTAACAAAACATGCAAAGCAACTTTTATTGTAGGTATTATATTTTTAAAGATATTTTATAAAAAACGGCAAAATGCCGTTTTTTTTCTGAACATAAAATGTTTGGTGCGCAACAAACCTAATTAATATAAATATTAGACCAACACTTGAGCAGTAAAAAATTTGCTACATTATCGTAGTGTACAAAAAACTTAAAAAAACGTAAATTGCTGTAAAAACAACAAAATTATGACGAAATTAAACGCCGCCATGCCGGGCTCAAAGACGCGTGCCGGCGCGTTGTTTCAGCGTCAGCGCTTACAAGCGATGATTTATGTACGTACATGCATTTGTCTAATCATTGCCATGTGTTAATGTAAATTTCAGTAATTCATGGATTTATGCAGTGAAGTTAGTTGATTTTATTTTTTTATTAAAAATCTGAATTACTGACAAATCACGATAGCCCTGGGAGAACCATTTGTAGATATGGTTAAGAAGCGAAATGGGTCTAGTTTTTTATTACGGTGTGGTTTTTAAAGAAAAGAACCACCACTCTTCTGGTCCATTTTTTTATACAACTACTGTGGCAAACAAGCGTAAGGTAAGCAGTTATCGTAGCTTAAGGGCGCTTGCAATGCGAAAGGTATCACTAGCGTGTTGCTGACCCAAAATTAAGCAGGGTTTCTGCAATTTCCCTGGCATAGGAAAACGTTCGTTAAAACGATAGTACAGTAGACGAAACGATAGGAACACACCTACACCGCTGTGTGTAGTCATTTAGTTATGATCTTCTGTAAGGTATAGGTCCTTCCCTAGTTGGGCTTGCTCACTAGTATGATGCTCTACTCCTCTTATCCATATCTTCCATACTTTAGACTAGGTTCATTCAACGATTACGGAATTAAAAAGCTTCTGAAAGACTTGAAATACGGGGCTCTCATTTTGAGCTCAACCTTCATAAATTGAGAGTTTGAGCTAAGATATTTTTTTCTAAAAGCTTTACTACAACCACTTAAACTGCCAACCCGTCATTTGAAGGTTGAGGAGGTTGATCACAGTGTCGCTCAGCTTCTTACGGGTCATGGTAACTTTCGGAGCAAGTTATACTCATTTAAGCTAGTTGATTCGCCGAACTGTCAATGCTCAACACCTGGCTCCGATCAGGAGCAGTGTGCTCATCACATACTCTGGGAGTGTAGTCTTTGGCATAATGATCGTATTATTATGTTGAACAGCTTACATGTATCGTCTGGAGTGGCCTACTATGGGAATTTAGTCTCATCTGGAGGGAATTTCCGTGCATTTAAACGTTTCTGCCATACATATTATAGCAATCAAACTTAGCTCCCATAGGTCCCGTAGTTTAAGGTCCTCCGTGGAGGGAAGTGGAAACTTTTCTTTCTAACTCCTCCTATTTACTTCTGATTTAATTCGTTGCGGGGTCCAAGACAGTAGGTTTACTTGTACACGGGACACACGAGTGTCAAAACTCGGTGTATCAGTTGGTTACTCCGCTGTTTATCCTGGCTCACAGGAGTCACAGCGGTGGGCATGTGGGTGGGATTGTCCCGAAAACCCGTCATTTATAAATGTTTTGTAGGCATTAAAAGTAATTGTGGACTTACCAAAGCTAAACATTTACAACACGTAGGTACCTACACTTCATCAACCGACTTTTTTAAGGTCTAGTTAATATTTAGTGTGCCCCATTGATAACAGATACATCACCATAATATTTGCTTGTTCAATGACAGGATAAAGTCGCTTGTGGCTTCGAATTCATGAAATAAAGGCTTTTTCATTAAATTCAAAAAATTTCCATAAAGTCTGCTAATCTTTGTCTCCTACATATAAATTTGTGAATAATTATAATTCGCGGTAGTTTAGGTTAAGTTACTTTCATTTTAATAACTATTCATATAATAAAATTGTATTGTATAGTTATATTAGCCAATATATTCGTCATCGTGAATTCAGTGAATACCTGTTGGTGTTTAAGCACAAGATACCCTACCCTAGTCGACACATTTTCGATGGTCTTGGCGTTACTTGCTTATCTAAAGAGCATACGGATCCCGCCTGATGGTAAGGAGTTGTTTATGATGGACTTGTGGACGATAAACCCCATATCACCTAGGGACAGTTGTCCTCCCGGTAGTAGAACAAGATTCAAGTAGTATCGAGTCCTGCTCAAGGATTTCAGATAGTCCAACTATATTTTAATCTAGTTTTTCTCCCAACTCATATTTTTTTTCAGATCACAACGTGCGTGCATTGTATATCACTAGGGCCAGTCCTTGTTGGGGATGGTAGCCGGTTCTCTGTCGAGGATTTTTAATATTCCCTGCCCTGCCGTACCCTTGATCACTACCGTAACTAGGATTAGCGGGGCTATCGGTGACTAGAGGCCGTGTTGTGTCTGTCGTTAACGGGGTTTTGCGAATAATCACCATGCCTGAAATGTAGATTGATGACAGCATTTTGATTGATTAGATAGGTAATATAGTTGAAGATGGCGCTGCTGCCCCCCATACCTATAGAGCATCATGTTCCTTCCCTTTTTGTGAAACCCTCGAGATGATTAGGAATGGTGGTATTCGAACATGCCGGCACCGCGAAGCTAGTATGTTATGTACAAATGATAGTTGTTAAGTTTGTAATAAAATAAATGTTTCGCTAAAGGACCGAAAAGGCTCAATAAGTAAAAACAAAACAGATCACAATTGGTTGCGGTAACTGAAAAACATTCACATCGCGACATTCATGTTATTGGTTAAATAAAACACTCATGACGTATAGTGGCAAACACAGAAAGACCACATAGCGAAGTTCATAGGTATATTATCTTGAATATTATTATTGTATATGACCACAACGCGATATGGCAACATAGAAAACCCATAATGTCTTATAGTCGATGCAACCTTTTCACGACAGAGTTAGAGCGTAAATGAACACACAATTATTTTTGTCGCTCAATGAGCGTTTTCGGTCTATATGCGTTAAATATGTTAGTACGTACCTAAATGATTTAAATACATATTTTTAGCATTTTTGCTATAAGTTCTTTTTACAACACTTGCATGGATTTTATTAATATCTTTGCACAATCTAAGATTGACTGGTAGAAAATGTTATTGATATTAAGTTTGCCTATGTACTTGTGTTGTTTTTTAATACATAAAATAAAATCAACTAATTTTCAATACATAAATACATGACTTACTGAAATTTACATTAACATTGGCAATGATTTGGCAAATGTACGTAAGTACATCATCATCAGAATCATCGCTTGTATACGTCTGACGCTGAAACAACTCGCCGGCTCGTGTCTTTCCGCTGGGCATGGCGGCGTTTAATTTCGTCATAATTTTGTTGTTTTTACAGCAATTTACAAAATTCAAAGTTTATTGTATACTTCGATAATATAGCTATTTTTTTTACTGACCAAGTGTTGGTCTAATATTTATATTAATTAGGTTTGTTGCGCACCAAACATTTTATGTTCAGAAAAAAAACGGCATTTTTGCCGTTTTTTATAAAATATCTTTTAAAATATAATACCTACAATAAAAGTTGCTTTGCATGTTTTGTTAGAAATTTAATTACCTGTCATTTGATACCCATATTGTTTAAATCGGATGAATAGTTACCGCAATCATCGACAAAATCTAAAACCAGGAGTGACGTCACAAATGACGTCATAGCTACCCCCTCCACCACTTTAGAAAGCGACAACAAGCAGTTTGAGTATCAGCAGACCATGCCGATTCCAACGATACCACTTGTCGCTATAAACCTTTTCAGTCCTACGAAAACTTTTTTTTAATGCATTGGCCTCTCTACTAATAGGGCTAATGAAACGAATTTCAAAAATGGACCCAAGATAAGTAATTTGTGATTTTAAAAATAAAATTAATATAAATAAATCTTGCTGAAAAACTACTAATTACATTACTACTAATTACTATGCTGCATTATATTATTCTCTTGAAGTTATTATATCAAATAGTAATGAACTTTACCTACTTATTGTTTACAAAGTTAGCGCTCGACTACTCATAGAATAAGCGTAGTAGGTACCTATGGTTGATATAACAAGATTCCACATAATATGTAGTCTATGGGTTAACGAAGTGACACAACGAAAAACACAATTTTCGTAGTGACTGCCTTCGAGGTTCAGTGGCCGCAGTATCGGCCTGCTGTGCACGAGGTTGTGGGTCCGATTCCCACACGGGGCAAAACTTTGTGTGACCCACAAAGAGTTGTTTTGAGTCTGGGTGTAATTTTTGTCCGTTAATTGTATGTTTGTAAAGTACCCCGCGTCACAGAGCACGTTCTCTAGTTGCGGGAGTTGTCTTAAAAAAACCTAAACAATGACCTCATAGGGAAAATTTCGGTGGTCGAGCACCAATCGGGTGTTTTAAAAAAGTGAAATATTACTTATTTACAAGGAAGAATAATTATTGATAAAGAATAACTGAGAATTTTAAAACTCAGTAAGTAATTGGAAAAAGTAAGGAAAGGGAAACTTCACAATAATTTGTAGGTGTGTATTATTTCACCTTTCTAAACCACATTTTACCTTTTTATCTATTTTTCTATAGAAAAATATGATATTCAGTAAAAATAATAATAAATGATTCATTCATATTACAATATTTATCTAAATAACTTTCTCGTAGATATGAACATTTCGCCGTTATATTCAAACGCTTTTGATGGATTACAATCTTAATGATGTTTCTATAATAACAATATCTAATTACTTAAGTATTATTAGTGTAGTAGTAGTTTAATCGAAATTGTTAAGACTTCAATATGTACCTTATGCTAAATAGGTTTAGGAAATAAATCAATATCAAAATTGTGCTAATTAGATACTTATTTAAAACCCATTGTTGCTTTATTAAATCTCGCACCCTCAATGAGACTAAGTTACAAGATGGAATGCACTGTTAGACAGATTTTTCAGTTCTTGTTTTACGGCTTTTGACCACTTTTTACTACGTCATCATATGACCCCTGACGGTGAAACATGGTTAAGTAATCTCAACATTATTATTAATATAAATAGTTGCCAAACAAGTCTATTCAGAAGTACCAAGCCTGTATTCAAAGAGACTAATGGAAATCAACATTTCATAGGTGTTAATTATTCCTACTTTGTACTTCAGTAGGTATAATTATCACTGAAACCAACAAGGTACAAGGTAAACATTTTCAATGTCATATCATGACTCACTAGTATTATATCCTATGACCATGTCTCATCACGATAGAAATTCAATGTTAATTATAAGTAAAGCTTAACATATCTGTTGGTTGGACATGAGAACATGAAATTGGAATCATAAGGATAAAAATGTTTCGTTTCTTGTCATGGAGGCTTTATTTATTCGCCTGGTATCCTCACTACTGGAAGTCCCGATGTTATAAGTTCGTACTACCTAAGCAGAAGAGCAGCCATGAGTGGTTTAATTCTATTTGCTCGCGAGGCAGTCTCGATACCCTATGTTTAGACATTTTACGTATTCATTTTAGTCCTTCTTCTGTCTATGGTCTATCGTAATACATATTAGCTTTCATTTTATCTACTTGGAACTAATATCTCAACACTCAACTCAACGACATTTTGAAATATAGCTATGTATGTATGTATATCTGCCGCGCCGGTAGAAACTCACTCTAGTTTTATTAACAAGGATTTATGTTGCAGATATTTGTTTAATATTATAATGGTAGTAGGTATGTGCGTGGAAGTATCAACTTCTTTCATAATATCAATTTACGTACCTAATAACCTAAGTAATGTATTGCCTATTAAATTTATTATCAAATTCAATATGTATCTCCTTTGAGGCTGTAGTAAAATTATGTTGATTAAATTGAATAAAAATAAAATAGAAATAAAAATAATATTGTCTATTATTTTCACACACTCGTTCTGGCTCTAATGTGTTAAATCCCTCGTTGGCTTAGTGGTCGTAGAATGATTGCTGATCACGAGATTCCGGATTGGATTCCAAGGTCGGGTCCAAAAATAGATAATAGGCTTTTTTTTTTTTTTTTTTTTTATACTACTTGGGTGGTAAACAAGCATACGGCCCACCTGATGTTAAGCAGTATCCGTAGCCTATAGACGCTTGCATTACCAGAGGTATCACTTGCGTGTTGCCAACCCATTTTTTTACACCAGGGCTTTAGGATGGAAGTAACCCTGGGATAGGATCGTATCTTTCAAAACGCATTCCTAAATGAGCGCTGGAGACCTGTACTCACACACAGGAACACAACTACACCGCTGTGTGTAGTCATTTGGCTGTGGTCTTCTGTAAGGTGGAGGTCCTTCCCCAGTCGGGCTTGCTCGCTAGTATGGTGCCCTACCTCTCTTAAAAGCTTTGCTATTAAAAAATCAGAGTAGATGCCTGAAGTTTATAAATGGGCGATGTTTACAGTCCCATGCTTTAAGAAGCACGTAAAACAATTGGTTCTACGCCTGGTCTGTCTCCGGTCGTGTCGGATTGCCGTTAAATCGGACTTTGTCAGTGAAGGAACAAAGAGTGCTTCTACACTATAATGATGTTCTGCTCAGTTAACCAATTTTCGTTGAAATGAGCCTCTATGACTAAAACCGGTCTAGAGGACTATAAGTAATATGTAGGTACCTGAGCTAAATGTTATACATTCTAACTCAGCTCCCTCTAATCGAAGAAATTAGGTCACATCCGGTGACCTCAGTAACAGAACATTGTTCAGTGTACCTATAGGTACAAGCCTCTATTATAGATAAGTACTAGTTATTATTAGTACCTAGGTATACTTATATAATGGTTTTGACTTTAGAAACATCTTTAGAATTATTTTGAGATCTAAGTACTTTTATTACAGATGACAAGGAATCCGTTTTTATATCTACCTAAGTAGGTACCTAGTCTATCAACTCAGGTATTAAAATTTTTGCATGTGCAACACGTAAGGTACCTATTCAAGCGTCTGATGGTAATTGCTTACCATCAGACGCTTGAATACCTTGCGTGCGGGCATTTGGCTGTGGTCTTCTGTAAGGTGGAGGTCCTTCCCCAGTCGGGCTTGCTCGCTAGTATGGTGCCCTACCTCTCTTAACTTACCTTTACCTATACTACATAGGCCCGCACGCAAGGTATTCAAGCGTCTGATGGTAATTGCTTACCATCAGACGCTTGAATACCTTGCGTGCATTTGGCTGTGGTCTTCTGTAAGGTGGAGGTCCTTCCCCAGTCGGGCTTGCTCGCTTTACTAGCGAGCAAGCCCGACTGGGGAAGGACCTCCACCTTACAGAAGACCACAGCCAAATGACTACACACAGACGTGTAGTTGTGTTCCTGTGTGTGAGTACAGATCTCCAGCGCTCATTTAGGAATGCGTTTTGAAAGAAACATATTCCTATCCCAGGGCTACTTCTATCTTAAAGCCCTGGTGTAAAAAAAATGGGTTGGCAACACGCAAGTGATACCTCTGGTAATGCAAGCGTCTATAGGCTACGGTTACTGCTTAACATCAGGCGGGCCGTATGCTTGTTTGCCAACCAAGTAGTATAAAAAAAAAAAAAAAAAAAAGGTACCTACCTACATTAGGTTTTGGCAAAATAAGTATCAGTACTGCGGCTGGTAATGTAACGTATTTATAGCTTCTCGGCACAGCTTCATAGAGAAATATAATTCTGACAAGCAAGCGAGCAAGCCAATTATTACAAGTTTTACGACTGACAGCTCGTCAGCCGTAAAAAAAACTAATCGTTAATACATAATAGGTACCTACCCCAGAGCATGTCCTAAACGATTTTACACAAATTAGATTTTCTTGTCTCACAGAATTAAAACCATCATCTTTATTGAAAGTCGGTATCTCTCTCATATAATAGGTAGATATGTTTACCTATTTCCAATTGACCATCATAAAATTATAAAGGCGGATACAGACATTGCGAGGCATACGCCTCGCAACGCAATAAATTTGTTTTGAGTGAAAAGAAAAAAACCAGCGCACGCTCAAGTCGACTGACGCATGCTCGGGCCGATCCAATCGCTTGCGAAGCATTTGCCTCGCTATGTGCACACACGTTCAATTATGACGAGGCGTGTGACAAAACAAGTGAGAATCATATTCTCAGCAGAAGCATGCGTTTTGCGAGGCGCACGCCTCGCATAGTATCTGGCTAACTCCACACGAACGCTTTGATCGTGTAACGTTAGCAGACATAGGCTGGCTCGCCCCACTCGTGTGTAGCACATGACTCTCGCCACGACTATGAATGAACGTCCATCCACTATAAAGAATGCGATAAGCCCAGTGCGCTGCACAATCACATGCCTCGCAATGTCTGTATCTGCCTTAAGTTACCATTCGGTCAACAAACGTTTTATTATAGGGCTAAAGGATACAGCCTAGACATGTGTCGCTCACACTTCTTGCACACACACTCACTCACTCATCCAAACATCTGATTGACATGGACGCATTTTTGCCATAAACCATAAACGGTCAACGAAAAAGTTACTGTATGTGCCTATATATTTTAGGTCTTTATTATATGAATATGTGTGTTTTCCTATAGATTTAATACTTACCTAATACAATCAGGAATTGGAACCTACGAAAAAATAGGCAACTTGCCAATATATTCCCGAAGTGTAAGTTTACAAGTCATTGACCTTGCCGTAAAGGTCTCTGACCTACGAAATATGTTCATACCTACCTATATATTTATGTGACTACCTTTATAGGTAATGTAGAAGTGAACCCATCAAAATGAAATTTTATATTTAGTTTCTTGCTTAGTCTAACTAAAGAGATTTTAGACTAGTTTTTATCTCTATATTTATTTTCTTGAAAATATACCACGCGTGCAAAGCCCTAAGCTGAAGCTAGGCAATTATATATTATTTTATGCCTAGTCTGTCATATTGACCTAGCACCTAGGTACTCTTGAATGTCCTACACAGACCGAGAAGGTT
This sequence comes from Trisateles emortualis, assembly GCA_947095525.1. NCBI lineage: Eukaryota > Metazoa > Arthropoda > Insecta > Lepidoptera > Erebidae > Trisateles > Trisateles emortualis. Next base: position 6,446,623 of record OX352735.1, on the reverse strand, counting down.
AACGATTGTAGGTATTACACACTCGGCATACGCTATTAGATGAGTAGGTATATATGGATAATAGTACCTACTTATTAGATTTTTAGGCAGCACCCTACCTTTGCCGATATACAGGCGCACTGTGATTATCAAGGTTTATTAGCATTGTTATTGTGTGTCAATTTTAATAGTTTTCCTTAATTGGCTTGCAATCAATGCAAGTTGCAGTTGTCATGCCATACAAGATATTGTAGTCATTATTGATAAGTACCTAACGTAATAGTTATTGTTTACTATAAAGTTATTCAATAAAACAAATTAATCCTACCAATGCCAAGTAGTATGTAAATAGGTATTATGTAATTTGCTTAAAACCAAACTTATGAAATGCTACATAGTATGGCAAGCCTGTTTTTTAAAGAAAATTATGTAGGCAATACATGCATCATTATTGGTTTATTAAAAAATACAAAGATGTTATAAGTTAGTTTATTATGAATAAACAATGCACAGAAATAAATGCAATCCCTAGTTTGCAACCTAAAACATAGCAATAAGTTTTATCATAATTGGAATGAACCATAAATTGTATCTTTGAAGACTGGGAAGGTTTAATTACTTGGGAGGACATTGTGTAGTATTAAACTTAAAAAATATCATGTTATACTTTTATATTATTACAAAATTAAGTTAGGAGAGTTGACCACAGTCGGAGACGACAATTTTCTTTGAGGGTTTGCCTGACTGAGAACCGAAGGCTTCCACTTGCTTCACAACATCCATGCCTTCAACAACAGTACCAAAGACGACATGCCTGCCATCCAACCAAGAGGTCTTCACGGTGGTAATGAAGAACTGGGATCCATTGGTGTTAGGGCCAGCATTGGCCATGGAGAGTACACCAGGTCCAGTGTGCTTCAGGACGAAGTTCTCATCAGCAAACTTCTCACCGTAGATGGATTTGCCACCGGTACCATTGTGGTTTGTGAAATCACCACCTTGCAACATGAAGTTGGGGATGACACGGTGGAAGGTAGAGCCCTTATAACCGAAGCCCTTCTCGCCGGTACACAAGGCGCGGAAGTTTTCGCATGTTTTAGGAGTGACATCATTTCTTAGCTGTAACAAAATATAAAGTATATTTGTAGACCTCCAACATGAATCCTCCAATTATTTAACTATACTAGAATATTATTTAAGAAGTTTGCTAAAGGAATAGTTAAGCATTTACACATCAAGATGACAGGATTGGTTAGTCAGATGGGTGTGTCATTAACGTATGCACTTGTGACTTATAGCAATGCATTTTTCACCAAACGGTGCATATCTGCCAGCGCATGCCTTGCATACGACTCAATACTTCTTCATTGCATACAAAACAAGTCACATAACCGAGCCTACAAACAAGGCAAGCAAACATAAACATCCTGATAGTGGCAAATTCCGCTCAGTTCGTAATTATCTACAGCTTGACGATTTGACCTTCACTTAGCGTAGGTAATCTTACTCGAGATTTAAATGACTACATTCATCTATATATAGGTACATATGCACCACATGTCACACAGCTGGCATGACAGTCAGTTGGAGTGTCTCTAAATAACTTAGTTAAAATAGGCGTTAGACTCAGTAGGATAACAGAAAAGTTAAAGCGTGGTTTTTGCAGAATCACGCCGGCCGGGCCGCTGCCGGTGGTGATTAGCAATAATCAAAATTATGAATTTTTACCTCAACAACAATCCTTCCCAATGCGGAACCGTCAGCAGTAACGTCGAAGTAAACTCGTGGTAAAACCATGATGCGTTAATTTGTTGAGTCACTACCAAGTCAGCGTTAAACCACCTCAATGACGATGCGTCTCCCTTCAATGCCGGGCGGAAACAGAATGTAGCATAGACAAATTAGTACGTCATATCCCTGTCCCTCTATGTTCAAAAGATATTATGAAACATTTATTCTAGATATTTCTAGAATGTATAAGATTTTATGCTGCTACTTACTACTATTCGATTTTAAAAATTATGCTTTTTCTAGAAAATTAATAATAACGTAGCGTTCATAATATATATAAATAAGTAGGTACGGTAAAAGACATAAATCGTCTATGGCCATAGAGGGTCGGATGGTAAATTTTTTGTACAAAAAAATACACACAGCTGAAAGTCTTTGTTGCTTGCAATTTTTTTTGGTTTCAATAACATAAATTTAATATATAACATAAAACTAAAAATTAATAAGTTTAAGGCTTGGTTTATTCTCATAGTTCATTTACTCAAAACACCTGGCAATATTGCTTCTCCAAAAGTCACTGTAAAATGTCTTTGACCCAAAACGTCAAAATGTTAATGACTTTTGTCATTGTGACATTTAAATTTTCAGTACGTACCGATTACTACCGTTTTTACAGCTGTAATATTCAAGTAAAATAAGTTACTAATATTTTATTTAATAATTCTTTTAAATACGTAAGTATTCCTTATTGTTCAAAATAAACCAACCTCACTTTTTTGTGTATATTTTTGTAAGGAATTATACATATTTTATTTCTTTTTTTAGAGCAAAATGAGTTTAGAATCTATAAAGTATAGCAGAGGAAATCTAGAAATACTTGATCAATTACTTCTTCCTCTCCAGACAAGATACGTCAAGGTAAAAGGCGTGGAAGATGGTTGGAAAGTTATTAATAAAATGCAGGTACACGATTTAATTATAACTAATCGTTTTGTAAATAATTTACTGCCCACGGCATCATCAAAAATAGTTGCGAATATGTTAATATATTTTATTTACATACACACGTCTAATACTGTCTATGACTAATTATGTAAAGTTATTATGAACTTTCTCATATTTTAAAAGTTAACTTAACCAAACTACCTGTTGAGTTTTAAATGTCACCTATTATTGTCGAAAAAGAATATCAAAGCATACAGTTTTTTTCTGTCAAACACATTTTATTTAGACATGGTCATCAACACACCTACATATTGCAAGAAAATAATAAAATTAATATTTTAATTATGGTCCTATTTACCTAACGTTACAAAACAATATGGAGGCAAGGTAGGTTTAATTACCAAAGCCTAATTTATCAGAAATACATTGTTGGTCTGCTATGCTTTTGCAGCGAAACATCTGAATTGATTTTGTTGACATTGGTATGTAGGTTTTTTTAAAGCTAGATGTAGTATGCTGGAGACCCTTTAGGCTAGCGGTTTCTAAACTTTGTAGATAATGGAACATCAACAACACAATTGAATCCATTTCATTACATAGAACCAACATAGAATTGATTTCAACATAAAATTTGATGTGGCAAATGAATACTAATAAATCTATGCTAGCATACTCTATTATGCTTTGGGAGAGTTTTTTTTTTTATATGAAATATCAATCCTTGCAAGAATTAATGATTGGTGTGTCCCTCACACATGGCTAATTCCCAAGTGCGGGAGTCATGTTTAAAAAAAGGAATCCTAAGACTTTTGCCCTTGGAATTCATGAAACTTGCTTAAGATCTTGCTGCTCAGCTTTTTGTGTGGTATAAATATAATTGAAAAAAAAACATGTTTCAGGTCCGAGGAGCACCCGCCATAGCCATTGTTGGATGTTTATCTTTAGCAGTAGAAATAGAAAGAGACAACACTTCAGACAAAAAGTTTATGAGGCAAGAGGTCAGATAACCTTTCAATTGATAATACAGTATTAAGAAAGCTAGCAGAGTAGATAACATGAATGAACAGGCAATAGATAAAGATGTTATCATTGTTACTATGTTCATTATGTTTAGTTATCTTTGGAAATTTTATATTTTATAATTAAAACATCTTAAGAAGAAATAGCTAGCTTACTCCATATCAATAAATGTGTTTACTACTAGGTGTTCCTTACGGTCATCTGTTTAATATTTAAATTTTGTCTTGAGTTTCTCGTGTGGGACCCTTATCTATCTGCCTATTAGCTATCTGCTAATAAAAATCTCTCCAAAATCACTCTAGCCGTTTTGGAGGTCAGTCAGAACAAACAGACAGACTATCGTTTTTAATTTTATCTATTTGTATAGAATTAGGCAACCCTGTCAATGCAAAATTGATTTTCTATAGAATTTTGTAACCACAGCATTAGTAATATTTCTTTACTGCTTTTGTGGAAAACTAGCATAACATGGTCCGCCTTTTAATAAGCAATCACTGTAACCTATGGAGACTTGGCAATATCTGCAGCATAACTCGTCAATTTTTCAGCCAACTAGATTAAGGGTGTGGCAAAGGACTAGTTTACTCACTATTTTCCTAAACTGGAAGACATGCATAAAATTAATAGGTAGAAACAATAGAAGTATAATTGCTTCATTCAACATGATAATGTATATAATTACTCATGATTTGCACTATTATTTCTTATCAGACTAATTAAAGATTTAATTTACTTGGTCTTCGGAATTCCCATAGGAAATCCGGTTTGAGCTGTGCCATGTCTGTCAGTCAATGTTAGAATTGTAATGATAGCAACTTATACACTTATTTTTTAAATAGATAAAATATGTGAAGACAAATTTATAGATTACTCATTTTTATCCAACAAAATTATCTCAATTGCTTATTTTTCCTGTGTTTGCAAACAATTATTAGTGTGCACTTCCTTTATAGTCACAGCTGCTCTGTTTGCCTTTTGCACTAAAAAAATGTGATGTATGTAGATGCATCTCATTCTTTTTATGTGAACCGCTGCGCAGATGCGAATGATCTATAGAGCTCATCACATTTAGATAAGCCACCTTCATCAGTATTATATCTTTCTGCATAATATATAGTCCATTTATTGAGGGGGCTGTAAGCTATTATGATCACAATAGACACTACGAAATCCAAACTCCTAACTATTGAAACCATGAGGAACAGCTACTCATTTATTATCATCATCGCAGCCAAAAAATCTCTACTGCTGGACTAAAGCCTCTGCATTCCACAGCATTCAGTTTTGAGATGACCTTGTCCATCATCTGCCCGCAGCCTTAACCAGGTCATCGGTCCTACTTATTTGTACTTGTAAACAAAATTCATTGATTAATTTTAATTAGACCACACAGAACATAAATAGCAACATAAACATTTTAATTAGAGCATACATTTGGAATTGGCAATGTTTCTTATAATTACAGATAGAAGGTAAACTTAATTACCTTGTGTCGGCACGGCCAACAGCTGTTAATATTAAACTAGCAGCTGACGAACTGATCCATTTAGCAAATACTTTGAGTGCCGATGAGACTGTTACACCTGAGGAATTTAAAGAGAGGTGGGTTATATTTTTATACTATGTACTATGGTGAAAAACAACTGTAAGGCCTGTCTAATGCCTGGCGCCTATTAAAGTTTGGTCAAGACCAAGAACAAAACACGATCAAGACAAACAAAATCAAGCCTACCAAATTCTATGCCGGGCGTACCTTTAATTTTGGGAGATGGGGAAGGAGGGGGGGACCATAGATCTTCCCCAAGGGCGTCGGTACTGCTATAGCCGCCACTGACCTAATGGTACGATCAGCCAACTTGGTGCTCAACCACTTAATTAGTAATTTTTTTATTGAACTAAATATGATATACGTAGGCAAGATTAAACATGGTCTATGAATAAATAAAGTGACACAGTAAAATCATATAGAATATTTGTGTTATACAATTTCATCTTTTAAGGTAAAAATCGCCCTGTTCTGCTATGGTGAAAAATAAGTGTATGATCCGCCTGAGGATACACAGTTACCGTAGCCTATGGAGCACGCTTCCAATACTAGAAGCATTAGTTGCGCCAACCCTAGTTTCTAGTTACTCTTATCATAATAATTTCATCGTCATCATCGTACTGATTCTATTAGTCCCTCTCTTTTACTTCAGTCTCATAGCCTGGTCAATGTAATGTATAGCTATCTCTCTCCCTCTCTCATGTAACGAAATGTGCCAAAACATGGCGCATTCTTAGAATAAATTTCTTCTCTCTCTTTTATTTATTATCGAATTGCCGCCTAAGAAGTTTCACTTCATAAATCCACTACAGGACAATTTAATCTGAAATATTCTTACTCGAAGATGCGTGAAGCTGAGGATGATGGCAAGAGGCATACACTTGTAGAGGCCTATGTCCAGCAGTGGAATGCGATAGGTTGATGTTATTCCTAGTCTTATGTGTGTTTTATATATCAGATTCATCAGTAATATAGAAGAAATGTTAAGTAAAGATATAGAAGACAATAAAGCAATAGGAAGGTTTGGTTCCGAGGCGATATTAAAAAATACAAATGGCGATGGTCCAGTTAGAATTTTGACTCATTGCAACACTGGTTCTTTGGCTACTGCAGGATATGGCACAGCCCTAGGAGTGATCAGGTCCTTACATGAGAGTAAGAAATTAGGTAAGTAAATCGACAATTACAATTATTATATTTTGAATATTAATTTAGATTACAATATGACTTATGAATATTCATTTAGGTTACTATGTAACACTTATGACTATTCATTTATGTTACAATGTAAATATCATATTTACTGCACCACATATTTTCTATCAGCACCTAGTGTAGGATTAAAAAAACATTTTTTTTTTATAAAAGAACAAGCTTGATTTTCATTGTTTCAATGTATTTGCTTCAAGATCTTGGTGCTTTAATTGGTCCTGCTTTGAGATTAATGACGGGGACCTTGACAACTTTGACAAGTTCAAAGATTACTATTGTAATGCTAAGAGTTGTATTATAAATAAATTATCTACATATTAGCACACTCTTACAGCATTACAAATGATCCTAGGCAGATGTGTGACACAATGTATCGTCAGCTTTTTTATTCTACTTGGGTGGCAAAAAAGTATATATCCCGCCTGATGTTAAGCAGTTACCGTAGCCTATGGACGCTTGCAAGACCAGAAGTATCTAATGTTAAATGTAATACGAGATGAAACTATTGCCATTTACCAGCCACAGTTCTAAAATGCTGCTAGTGATCATTTTCTAATGGAAAAACTTTTATTACACTACGCAGGAATTGAACCTTGGACCTTGACCAAGAATTTAATCTAGGGCCTATCAGTCGTAAACAAAAATGTATGTTTATGCAGCGAAACCAACAAAGCAATCCAATTAGGCATTAATATTGACATCGTCTTTTTGGCTTATTCATAATTTATGATGTTCATAAGTGTTACTTTGTAACATAAATGAATTTCGTTTTTTTTTTTTAAGTTTTATCTTAGATATTAATATTATATGTTGCAGAACATGTATATTTCACGGAAACAAGGCCATACAATCAGGGTGCGAGACTGACTGCATATGAGTTGGTTCATGAAAAAATACCTTCGACATTAATTGTTGATAGTGTTGTGTCAGCCCTGATGAACTCTAGGAGAATAAGTGCTGTTGTTGTAGGTGCAGACAGAGTATGTAACATTTATATATCATTTATACGTTTCAACAAGGCACAAGAGGTCTTTCAAGGTTCCATAGGCTACGGTAACCATCAGGCGGGCCGTATTCTTATCCATACCTCATAAAGCATATAAAACCGTTGGCCCTACGCCTGATCCTCCTCTGGTCGTGCAGTCTCATCTGTTTATAATATGTAAGTTTAGGAATATAAAGTACACCTGTGTTTGCGATTACACTTGTGCAACATTATGTATTATTAAATGCGCAGATGGCTAATCTCTCCGTTGAGATTGGCCACAGTGATCAAATCGGACTCGAAAAAAAAATTGTACTTACCCCTTTTAAGCACATTGCGCGCATGGAGGAATGTGAGCTTTGACATAGTTAAAGTCCATTTTCGTATGGACTTTAATTATGCCAAATATATGGACTGTGTAAAGCAAAATTTACGGTCTAACTTTAGCATGTAATAATAATACATTTAGTCTTCCAATTATTGTTACTTCCCTTCACTTAGAGGTTCCCTGGTGGTCAAAATTCGAGCGTAAATTTCGCTTTTAATAGTCCTTAATTATGTCAAATCTCACATTCCTTCTGCGCAATGTGCTTAAGAAGTTTTTTTTTTCATGTATTATATGTAGATAAAAATTTACAATTAAGCGGTTACACTTTTTAAATTGTTAACTTCAAAATGACAAACGTAAAAAATATAATTATACAAAATACCTAATTTATAATCTGTTTGTCATCTCAAATATTAAGAGAGTACTATATATTTTTAAACAAATTAAATATAATAATAAGACAAATACATTTTTAGGTCGCTGCAAATGGTGATACAGCAAATAAAATAGGTACTTACCAAATGGCCATAGCTGCCAAACACCATGGAGTGCCTTTTTACATAGCTGCCCCTCTAACTTCTATAGACATGGCACTCACCTCTGGTGAAAGAATTAAAATTGAAGAGAGACCAGATAGAGAAATGACGCATGTCGGTGAACATAGGATTGCAGCACCTGGTATGTAAATAGTGATAATAAATACTTATACGTAAAAATAATATAGTTGCCCCACTGCTGGGCATGGGTATCTTCTCCTTTATTAAGAGAGAAAGCGGGAGGGTTTAAGCTCACATCCACACTTCCTCACCATCCACACTTTCCCACTCAATGATTTCCACAGAATTCGATCCTGAGCTGATTTATCCATTGACTGCCCGCAACTTTCACCAGGTCGTTTGACCAACTTGTGGGAATCGTGCTAACGACAGTCGCACATCTTTCAGTTTGTGGTCATTCGAACTTTCTTCTAATATAAAACCTGTTTCGTTTGTGTTTTTGTATATACTAAAACTATAATCTTTTATTTTCAGGCATTAATTGTTGGAATCCGTCCTTTGATGTTACGCCTGCGGCTTTAATAACTGGTATTATAACAGAGAAGGGAGTTTATGCTCCAAATAAACTGCGTGAGATTGACCCTAAATAATAAGAGTCAATTATTTATTATTATAATTATGCTACTGAAACTTGCTACATCCATTATTAATATAATATTATTCGAATATTTTAAGTAGGCCAACACAAAACATATGTTTTTATAAGATTGTTATACTGTTTACTGTTATAATCGCATGTAAGAATAAAATTACTGTTAATAATACTTGCAGTTTTTTTTATATTGTTCTTTTTGTATGGCAATACATCACTGTATTGCCATATAGGGTATGTTACGGAGATTATGATAATATATTACTCTATTACTATATTTGGGTATGCTATAAAAAAACTAACTCATAGGAAGGAAGGATACTGGAAATGGGAACAAACTTCTGGCTCAAAGCTTCAATTAAAACAAATGCCTTTTTTAAGAAAGGTATGGCACCATACTAGCGAACAAGCCTGACTAGGGAAGGACTTCCAAGTTACAGAAAATCACAGCCAAATAACTATACACCTCGGTTGTGTTCTTGTGTGTGAGTACAGGTCTCCAGCTCTAGGCATGCGTTATGAAAGAAAGGTTTTCCTATTCCAGGGTTACTTCATTCAGCCCTGGTGTAAAAAATGGGTCGGCAACACAAGTGATGCCTCCGTTAGGCAAGCGTCAATAGGCTATAGGCTACGGTAACTGCTTACCATCAGGTAGGCCATATGCTTGTTTGCCACCTTTGTATTAAAAAAAAATATTTATTGAGATACCTACTTGATAGTCCTTTTATACCTAATGCAAAAAATTCCGCGTAACATCCTAAATAAATAATTTTGCTTATTGTCGTAATGCAAAGATGACGTGACCGACTGTTTTCGCACTACATTTAAAAGGTATGAACAAATTTTTTTTTCCTCTATTAAATAACGTTATAACGTTTTTTTTTAAATATATATTTGAAAAAAGCTTAGTTGGTCTAAGGTAAGAGGTATAAAATACAATAGCAGGAAACTTCAAAATACTTTTTCAAAAAACTATTAATTTTTGATCGTATTATAAAACACACATATTAGGAACACTAAATATAATAAATAGTTTCTTATTTATAGTAATTCAATAATACTAGGCCAGTCAAGTTATACACTGACGGACTCATAAACTGCATCAAAGTTCAGGATTATTTTTAAAATGATTTTTTAATAAGTATGATAACTTTTTAGATTAAATTATATAAATATGGAAAGACTGGCTCTTAATCTCAAAAAAAAGGAAAATTTAAAAATAGAACTGCAGTAAAACAAATGAATATAGCCGGGAAAAGAAAATTTACTCGTAGTATCAGATTTGCGTGTTATTTATAGCAAAGTTTTAAATTGATTATCATTGATTTTTTATTCTTTTGTCAATTGAATTATTGTTACCAGCAGAATTGTTGGGTTAGTTTTTTAACTCATCGAGAGTTTTTGAACCATAATATGGATACTTCGTCCGAACAAGCGGCTCAAATTGTAGCATTGGTGCGGGAGGGCTTGGATCAACGAACGATTGGTAGAAATTTAAATTTAAACCAGTCTACGGTTTCTAGAATATACAGAAGGTTTGTGGAGACAGATTCTTACAGAAGGAGACGTGGTACAGGCAGGACTCGAGCAACCACCGGTCGTGATGACCGATTTATTGTTACAACTTCCCTGCGAAATCGTTTCCTCACGTCTGTTAACATCAAAACAGAGCTTAATGAAGTGCGTGGAGTAAACGTGAGTGCACGAACAATAAGAAGAAGGTTAAAGGAAGCGGATATCACCCCTTTTAGACCAGCAAATGGTCCAAAGTTGTCTGTAGCTCACAGACAAGCTCGCTTAAGATTTGCGCGTGATCACCTGAATTGGACAGAAGAGCAATGGACCTCCGTATTGTTCACGGACGAGTGTAGGACATGTTTATATGGTGCAGATGGTCGCAGAAGAGTCTATCGTCGACGTGGGGAGCGATATGCTCAAAGTTGCATTGAGGAGCGTGTTCCTTTTGGAGGCGGTTCGTGTATGGTCTGGGGTGGCATATCGATGAACGGGCGAACAGAACTTGTGTTCATAGACATGGTCCGTCAAAACGGTAATAGAGGGGGTTTGACTGCACATCGCTACATAACAGAGATCTTAGAAGATCACGTGGTGCCTTACATGGGATTCATAGGCGAAAATTTTACTTTAATGCAGGATAATGCCCGGCCGCACGCTGCTGCACAAGTTCGACAATATTGCGAAGAGGTTGGGATACGTACAATGAATTGGCCAGCACGCAGCCCGGATCTTAATCCCATTGAGCATGTTTGGAACAATTTAAAAAGAGCTGTATATGCGAGAAACCCTTTGCCCACGACAGTGGCAGCACTAAGAACAGCACTTTCAGAAGAATGGGACAATATTCCGCAAGATCTTTTAATAACCCTAATAAAATCTATGCGGAACAGATTAGAATCCGTAATAAGGGCACGTGGAGGTAATACACCTTATTAAAACATAAATAAACCCTTGCATAAAGTTTGTGTCTATTGTTAAAACCAATTTTTTAATTAAACCAATTTTCCTTAAATTTCTGTTTTTCTTCAAAAAAAGTCTTAAGGTCCTTTCCAGTACACAAACTTAAACTTAAGGATATGACCCTACACTGTTTTAAAGTTCACGAACCAATCTAGAGGTTTCAATTTAAATCTGTATAGAAAGTTTGACTACTTGGTTAAAATATTTATTTCAAAGTCGTCTATTACTTTGATGCAGTTTATGAGTCCGTCAGTGTACTTATACAGTAGAACATGACCGGTATGATCATGAAAAGCTGGATATTGAAAACTGAGATTGCTTTAAAAGCATTAGAATGCCGTAGTTAAATGAACTACGCAAACTTAGGAATTATTAATACAATATTTTGTGTATTTCTATATTATGCTAAACATTTCCATTTGTATTTTATACAAGAGTCCAATGGAGTTACTAAATCTATATCCGTAAATACCTATTTTAGTACACTGACCTCTAATATACAAAGGTAAAAATCAACTTACCCATTGACCAAACCTAAATAACTAGGTTTCAAACACAACGCACAGGCTAAAACATAAAAAAAGAACATTTCCAATATGTCAGACGGTTGGGCAAGTCGACGATTTAGTTTTAGTTGTAATTAATTAGAATAAGAACAGGACGCTGTATATATATAAAATAATTATGGAACAATAACACAACCTAACGTAATATTGATGATTAATTTATTTTGCAATAACGTGGTTTTTGTTTTAGTTTCTCTTTAATGCAGACACGGAAACGTTTCGTGTTGTTATTTATTGTTTCGAATCTATCCAAGTTCGGCAGTTTAGTGTAAATGATCGTAGTGACAAAAGTGAATATAGGTTTTAAGGGGAAGATTAATTTGTTGTAATGTAAATAAAAAAATATTGTTTGCTCGCGCATGCGTTTGTGTCAAAAACAGACAAAGGTTTTGTATGGTTTGAAAATCAGCTGTATTTTATGTGCAATGACTTAGTGATATATAAAAAGTGTGTGTTTGCAAGCGACAATGTTTAGTGAAATTGGATATATAGCTTTTCTACTTCTTGCTGTACCATATATCGAAAGTGGTAAGTGTAAAAACAATATTTTTATTCAACCCATTCGTAATAATAGAGCAATTATTCTGTCTACCAAGTGTCGTAAATCGTTCTGAATGTGTCAAAAAGCCTACGTTTACAGTTATCCGTTACGAGTAATATTCTGTCCTTCACCTATAATGTTAAATAACTGCCTTGAAATACATAAATCTGCAAATGATTTTTAAGAATTTACACCGATTTTATAATTATAAAAATTGTTTACTTACTTAAAAACTATTAACGTACTTTTTTTACGTTTTTTAATGAATATTTATGAGTATTTATTTCATTTATTTATGAAACATTTAAGGTTGAATGGTCTGAAAATGTTGAGGTGTCATTGACCAGTCACATTATAGTAAAGTTGTGAAGTCTTTTCATTTCCATTATATACCTACTGTATGAAGGTTTAATGCAACTAGTTATTGATGTTACCATTGTTATTATTTAGATAATCATTCAAATGTTGTTATGTCTTCAGTACAAGTGAATACTCCTGTTGACTCAGACAAAGGAAACTTTAACTACACAGTTTATAAGTTAATATTTTTCTATATTCAAATCTTGTTGTGTTTGAAAAGTTTGATATATTAATACTAAACTATTTAGTGGTGTATTTTAAAGAACTACAAAAGTCATATTTAAATCTACACTAATAATATTAAAACTCTGTTTGATAATATTATGTAGAAAGTAATTTCTTAAACTACTGAATATATTTTTATATTTTTTTTTATTATTAGATTGCTTCACTATCCTGTAGTAAGTCTGCCTTTAGTTGCTCTAGAAATGTTGATGAAACCACACCCAGATGACTTAAATATAAAGGTTTGCATAATATTTAGATTTTTTAAATATATTAGAAATTTATTATATTTAAAAAAAATTACATAGTGTGAACACCTTTTACACCTATTTATAAATATATACTACATGAGTTTGAAATTCCATTCATAAAGTGTATGGTGTAAATGCAGCTGAGCTTATTAATAGAAGGCATTGTTTTATCTCATAATGTCATTAAAACATTAAACTGAACTTTGTTGGCTTATGATAGACAATATCTTGACACGCAACCTAATAGAAATCCAAAAGAAATATATTACTATAACTTACTTACTTTAGGCAGCTGTACTGCTATAGTGTAGCTGTGGCATGACTATGGTAAGTGGTTAATTTTAAATTAAAATTCTCTCTGGGGCCACTGACTTTATAATATGAAAATTCCAGTGTGTCAACTCACACACTTAAAATATTGCATAAATACTTATTACAAAAATAAATATAGTATGTATATAATATATAATAACAGTGTGGCACAGATAATAATGCTGAGATTACTCTTTTAATGCTGTTTCTGTCAGTTTCACACATCGTAAACTAGTGACACCATTACCCTTGCTGTTTGCAAACATTGTCACCTTGAACTGTTATTTAATTAAACAATAAGCTTACATATTTATTAAATTTATGTAAGTACTAATTAATCATTTGTGGCACAAATCATTACTCTTTATGATAAGAGTGTTACATTAGCATAGCAACTAGGTAAATAAAACTTTATTAAAAACTTGATAGGTTAATAAATCAACTTTATTTATTATTAACTAGCTGTTGCCCGCGGCTTCGCCCGCGTTGATGTCGGTTATCGCTGTAAAAAGTAGCCTATGTGATATTCCAGACCATAATCTACCTCTGTGCCAAATTTCATCCAGATCCGTTAAGTAGTTTTTATGTGAAAGAGTAACAAACATCCATCCATACTTATAAACTTTCGCGTTTATAATATTAGTAGGATGAACAAATTGACAAAAAAAATTGCTTCTTTCTATCAAGATTTATGAGATAAATATATTTTTCCGAGGCACTCCATACATTGACCACGGTACAACAGTGTGCTGCGACACATACTTTACAGAAAAGTTGTTATTATATCTACACTTACACAAAATTAATATTAGGTGTATAAAATAGTATTATAAAAGGTAAAATTTGTTTGTTTATTTAACCCTTCTGCTTATCAGCTTTTGGCATTCATATTATGTTAGTATATATATTTTGTTATTTATGATAAAACACCAATATAAATATTAATTAATACTATACAATTGTTGAGTTAATATGTATATGTTATGATTAATTTAACAAATCAAACTTACAATAGCCATTATGTGAAACAATTCTGAGCATAAATTGTAAGAAAAAGTTATGTTTGATTATAATGATTACTTAATGAGATAAAGGCATATTGTTCTTGATTATAATCATCTGAACTATCTTCTGTTTACATAAATATATAAACAAGATAAGATAACATTACTTAATTACTTTGGTTTGTGATGTAAATTGAAAACAATAAAAATAACCCAGTTACACGGGACTTATGTTTATGTGGAACAGTCTTTGTAGGATTGAGTAATTCAGATCTATGGTATCTTTTGTTCTATACATATTGCTTATTACCTAGAATTTGATACTTGTGCGAGTGCCTGTATACTATTTGATGGGAATGCCCCAAAATCTTTTTGCGAGGAAAGGAGGATTTTTTTTTCCGATAAGTGGGACGGAGCTAAATAGCGTTTATAGCGCCGTCTCTCTTCCTCACTTGAAAGACTAGTGTCTAACACATCATGATTCGGCCCCAGAAGTCTCATTTCCTCACTCACATACTGTATACAATATTATTGTTGTTGTACCTCAACATTGTCCAATGTGCAGCAAGTTGTAGATACAATCAAACATATTATTAGGTACTTGCATTACTAACAGTAAATAAAAGAAATCAGTAACACTTTCATAACCATTCAAGCAAGTAATTTATTTATTAACAAGTTTATTTAAACTACTACTGTGTGTGTAATTTTAAAGCAATACTAGTTGTGTGGGCATTAATGGTTTAATAACATTAGTTACCAACAGACGTTAATGATCATAAATGATTATAATAAATAGATATACTTCAGAATACAGTAAAGGAAAAAATTCTAACTTTGCTTGAAAACAGAAAGTGTTTAAGCAAAGCCAAAAACTTCTCACTTAAATAATAAATTGCTATAATACTTATATATACACTCCTTGTCAATTTGAAAACATAATTAATTTCCATGTAAATTTTAGTATATTCTTCCTTATGTATATTTCATAGAAATACCCAACTCATAATATGACTAATCACATTATTAAGTAGAAAATTATTCATCATAAGTTTCATGCATAACTATCGGAAAATGCTAAATAATATGTTTCATCAAAAATTGACTGCCCAGTGCTGTTATTTGTTTGTTTGTAAAGTCCACCGCGAAATAGAACTTGTTGCGGGAGTTGTTTTAAAAACTTTTCAATAATGTTTTTCTTTTTCTACCCATAACATAAAATCCGAATGTAAAATAATTTTAACAAAAAAAACCGACTTCAGTACGGCAAGTTGTAAAATTTTCAAATATTTGTTTGTTACAATCGAATAAAATCGACTGAGCGTCGGGCTAAACACAGGTCAAGTAGGTATTAAAAGCAATATTTAATCTGTGCAATCCGCGCTCAATTCATTCACGTCATTATTTCTTATTAATAGTTGCTTAGCAACAATAACCGAAACTTATCTAATCGCCATCAGTAAAATACTTATTATTGAAAAGTTCAGATGGCCATCTGTGGTCTTCTTCATCAGTTTTACTTCACCAAATTACACTTTCTGAATGCAAATGATTGATTAGTTGTTAAAAATATTGAAATTGCTAACCACCAGGTCCAAACTACCAAACTGGAAGTATGTCCAGTCAGACAAAAAAGAATTTTTCAAATCGGTCCATAAATGACGGAGATATGCGGTAACAAACATAAAAAAAAATACACACGAATTGATAACCTCCTCTTTTTGAAGTCGGTTAAAAATATGGTCAACAACACACGAGTGATGCCAGCCGTATCGCAAACGTCCATAGGCTACAGTAACTGCTTACGATCAGGCGGGCCGTATGCTTGATTGCCATTTTAGCAGTCACAAAAAGGTTTTATCGCTAACCAAAATTATTTAATCACTTTCAGTAAGAAACAGTTAGAAAATAATAGTAAACTAGCCACAGATACAATAGATACTTTTTGTTCCACTTTTGGCGTTCGCTATACGCTGTCAACGTTCGACATCAGACCAAAAACCAGTTTTGAATTGGTGACTCATCATAAATCATGCGTCTCATTCATCCGCCTACTTTGTGAGCTAAATATTCTTAGATAAAATATTCTTTGTACGGCCTTATTAAGTTCGGAGTTTTATAAAAGTATCGGCAAACTTATCTTGTTACATAAATAGGTACTTACTAGGTGTAGTTTGGGTGTTGACGTTGCAGTGCTTACCGGCGTTATTTAAGTAGGTATATGGGTTTAGTTGGCGAGACCTATGGCTAGCTATCGACTGGAACAGTATTTGTCATCGATTGCAAAGCGGAAAGTTGTCATTTTAATAGCTGGCTTTTAAAATTAGTGATCGTATTAAAAGTGATTTTTATAATCCCAAAGAAAACTAGAAAAAATAATTTATTTGATGCAAACTAAGGAACAAAGCAATTCAATTGCCAAATAAAATCAAATATTTAAAAGCAAAGCCCAAACACAATAAGGATAAAAACTAAACATTTAAAATAACCCAACTTACAATGTTTCAGATAAGGTTTTATATGGCTTTTTTTTCTACCAGTTCCTGTGTATTAATAATCATTATTACTATTTTTCTGTGGTTTCCTCATCGTCATCTTTCTGACATTGCTAGTGGAATGCCTGTGCAAATATTCGGCATTCTAGCATTATAAACTTAATAGTTATGACTATGCATTGATTATGTCAGATATGAGAACGCGAGGTTCGTGCTTGCACTTAGGCCGATGACCATGATGATTTATTACGTCAGTGAGTCAATTTCTTAATTGTACAGGCACACGCACTAAATGCCTCAAATCTCGCAGAATGTCTAAATTTGAGTCTATAACATTAAATGAGTAATAGCAGAGAGAAATACTCTGGAATAGAATTACGTCATTTGTATTACTCACCAATTTTATAAAGACCCATTTACATAATGCATGTTTTGCAAGGCAATTTGCATGCTGTCTTTGTCTTCCTTACTGAAAATAACTGAGAGGGCTATAAAATCTAGCAGAATAAGTTTAACTCAAGTTGAATTTAAAAGAGGTAGGACACCATACAAGTGAGCAAGTCCGACTAGGGAAGCTCCACCTTTTAGAAGACCACAACCAAATAACAACACACAGTGGTGTAGTTTTGTTCTCGTATGTGAGAAGAGATCCCCAGTGCACATTTTTAAAATGACGTGTTCCTTATACCATAACAGAAAACTCCGGTGTAAAAAGATGTAGGGTAGAAAACTCACGATTAATACTCCTGGTATTGCAAAAGTCTATAAGCTGCGGTAACTGCTTACCATCAAGCGGGTCATACGCTCGTTTGTCATTGTGGTAGTATGAAAAAACTCCATAGAATATACAATATGCAGTACACAACGATTACAAAGGAAACAGCCACTTTGGATATCTATTTGCATCCTTTGGGTGCAGTTCCATTCAGCAAAAAGAAGGCGTGGTCAACACGGTCACAAACATAACTAGATTATACGATTCAATGTTTGCTATCCGGAAATTCCACGTGGATCGTTATTATGGCATCAGACGCTGTGTATGAGTCACAATCTGCCTTAAGAGGAAATGCGGTCAGCGAAAATTGGTTGCAGTTGCAAAACTGCTCTGTAGTTAGCGAAAAAATCTGTAAAAATGTGTTTCCTTTTATATTTTTTCTCGAAAAACTGTTTTATACTATTTATTTCTTTCATTTATCAAAGAAAAATACTGTCAATTGAAAGTAGGTGTATTTATCGTACGAATTTCTAAAGTCAAATAGAGACTCAACTTTAAAAAAATATGATGCTTTTTTAAACACCAATATGTAACTAATTATATCAGATAGCAATCGCGGGTTCTTACACTTATATTAATTAAAATATTACTTAATTACATTAAAATACATCACTTTCATTATTTTTTAATTAATTATCAAAGTCATCGAGCATGACTAAGTTAACTACTTTTAAAATGACGGATACATTATCACAATGTTAATGGGGGGGCTAAGAGCATGACATAAGCCATCATAAAACAAATTATAATTATTATTCCCCAAAGTCTTAAGTTCCACGCCACGACTACAGCTTAGTTTCGACAGTTGAACGGCATCTAAACCTCTATAGAATTAAATGCAATTAGTACTTGTTACATATTTGTGTAGATCCAATGCTATCCGCATGCTCCTCAACCGTCGTAGTAAAAGTAAGACCCACCGCAAACTACAGACTTTAATCGGCCGATAGTTTAGTCGGTTGCTAAGTTTGTATGAAAAATCAGTTGTATAATAATGTGCACACTATATTATGTTCATACTGATTGAGAACCTAATTAAACTTCTAAGCTTTTAAAACCTACGATAATAAGTCTACAGTCTGCGAGGGCTCAAAAATTTAACACTTCAATGGTAGCGTTGTGTTTCTGCTTATGAGTAGGGTTTCGAGAAATCCATGAGGAATATCTGTATTGGCGGTATGTCGGACTTAGTCTCTTGGACTGGCAAGTATAGCTGGCTATTCTTATCAAGTTGCCATGCCAGTACTGCTAAGGCAAACCGTAAGCTTGTTTACCAACTCAGTAGTAGGTATGCGGCATGGCAAAGCTTGTTAATAAAAGCTGGACGCATTTGACTAGGACTGGTCATAAGCGGCATTAGACGAAGGTAGAAGAAGAGTCGAAAGGCATTTCCTCTGCAGTACGACAAAACGGGCTTATAATAACATTTATATAATACTATAAAAACATGTATCTTTGCAAAACTTGCACCGAATTCATGCAAATTAAACCTGGCATATTTACTATCAAAAAAGCACTACCACTCACTGTTATTCCATATTATACATATCATAAACATATTCGCATATCGGACTGTAAAACAGGTGTATCTGATTTATTTCTGTCCTAGTTACCTCAGGACTACGTGAGTGTGGGGTGCTGTGTTCGTGTGAAAAAGCAAATGGCCCCTATTACGGACGGACGGGAGGAAATAACATCCATTCACGTGCTATCTATCCGTACCTCGAAGAACAATGATCCCTGTCTAAAGATAGGACGACAGATATTTTACAACAAGGACCTCGCCCATCGTCCATCCCTCTCTTTAATGTATTGTAACATTGAGAATATTTGTTTAATAAATTGACTGCCTCTAGTGATTGCTGAGTGCGACTGCTCATCACGTTGTTTCGAGTTTGATTCCCCGGCAGAGCCAAATATAGATTGAGTGTGTCTGTTAAAAGAATTACAATGGATGCCCGAAGTTTGGAAATTGCCTTTTAAAGCACAAAACGCTGTTGGTCCGCCGCCTGATCTATCTCTGTCGGATTGCCGTCCCTTCGGACTATTGAGAGTGAAGGAATAAAGAGTGCACCTGTGTTTGCTTACACACTTCTACACTATAATATCTCCCATCTCCGTGACCGAAATACATTTAGTAGGTCATTATTATTATTTTTTATCGTACGCATTGAAATATAATGTGTAAATATAACTTACGTTATGTTTAATCAGGTGTGTTTGGGACTTCTGAATGGTTATTATACATACAGAGTATGTCATTCATAAGTCTAAACATAATGTTGATAGAGTATGTCTTCCTCGTTTATCGTAAACAAATGACTATACAAGTAGTTTGTTATGTTGAGTTTGTTAATAACATATATAATGTCTGTGCTTTTTATTTTTTATCGATTTACCACGCGAGCAAACCCGCAGAAAGAAAGTACCTAATAACACATGATAAGGCAGGTATACTTATAATGTTTGTTTTCCTATTAGCTAGCATATTTACTATAGAAAAGAAAATATATTCAATAACATCTGCATTTTTTAAAAATTTAAGTAAACTAACGACCCGCCCTCGCTTCGCTTAGGTTATCTTGATCTATCTCAACTATAATATGCATTATACGTATATTTACTATACGTTTAAAACTTCCTCTTAAATCACTCTATCTATTGCTTAAGTCCTTTGCCTAGTTTTGAAAAACCTAAGCGTTAAGACAGCAGGACCGCCTTTGTATAATACTTTGTAAAGAAGAGGATAAATAATTAAGTATCTAATTATAACATTTAAATGAACTTTCAGATCGCATCAGTGACGGTCCTTGGTACAAAACGTAGTAACACGTAATTACTTCCAAGATGTCTATTGTTTTTGTATTGTTGCGCAAATCCGTGGTTTGTTCGTGTCGTCGACAAATCCCCCGCGCTCATCCGTCCGCTCCACTTAACCGTTATACTGTTGGACTTTAGTTAGTTTCAGTTTAGGAGCTAATAGTCTGACATTTACTATACAATAAGATGCTTGAGATGCATATAAGGATATTGCTCTAGTTCTGTCATACTATAATATATTAAGCGATTTAAAATATTGTTTATCTTTGTCAAATGACATCGGCAGTTGAACTCCAGACAAAAAAGTATGAATGTTCAGTTTCTAATGAATAACTGACATATATTTACTCTATATACTATAAACAAAGCTGACCACTGGTGACTTTTTAGCTAAGTAATATTGACCAAAGTTTGAATATACTGCTTAACTAAAAACCTGATAAACATAAAATGAATAAACGTGTGTTATACACATATAACATATACTATGAAAGGAGGTCGCTGTATCACTTCATTTATATGTTGTTATACCATTTTGTGTTTTATAAACAAACTAATTTTCTGCTACTGACCGAGCACTAACTTTGTCGATAAAATACGTAAGCCTGAAAGATCGCGATTAACTTCAATGCAAGACTTGAAACCTGATGTTACTAACTTATTTGATTATATGTAATAGGTGTATTTTGTATGTGTATGTATGTTTACGCTCGCCGATTTATTCTTAATTTGAGCTACATAACGGTATCTTGTGAGCCTTGCCACAAATTGTCTTGTTTTTTTTTATTTGACTTTGCGATACTCTCGCTCGTGCAGTTACATATAACGCCGTACCTTACCGATGATTGCCGAAAATTCCCGATTCGGGACTGAGACTTGGTAAACGTTTCCTTTTCGTATACTTACTTACGTTTTATATATAGGTAGAAACTCGTTAAAAGTGCTACCGAATGCAACACATGGAAGTTTTTGACTTTTGTATTTACAATCAACGCTGTCAACTGCATAAAACTATCTGCCACCTTTTACAAACGAAGACAATTGCTCATTTACGACCATGACGTGAAAAAACAACTGTGTCTAATAACTTTAATTAGTGCCATACAGGCCATCGGTATGCTTTCGCGACGGTCTTGGCTGCCTTTTAAATGTTCACATAGGTACTGCATGACGTATGTGGTAATGATAAGTGCGATATAGAGACTTGCATGTTATCTCATACATCATAGTCATTATGATGCATTATATGTATTAAACTAAACAAGAGCCAAAACGTGTCAATAGATGAAGTTGGAGCCACTAACAACTTAAGTAAACAACTACAAGTTTGCAACACGAAGTTCATGACTCATTGTCGTCAAGTACGAAACAAGCACATTGTCTGACAAATTAATAAGAATTGAGCAATTTGTCTTCAAGGAAAGAGCAACATCCTTATAAACTGACTGCTGTTAAAAAATATAAAATTATTTCATTATAATGTTCGCTGCACCAATAGTCGTAATGTAATACAAGAACAAATTGACGATTGGTATATTAAGAATATTACTTATAGCATTGTTTGCTAGCACCTGTTAATTAACACTGTTAAATAATTGTAATTGTATCGTTTTGTGGTGCGTAGCTCATGAGACAGTCGCACAGTCGAGTTGACGCATCGCGCTGTGCGCTGGCTGTGACGGCGACGGGTGCGTTCGTTGAACCGGCGAGGTCACGTCCACCCGTGACGTGTGCGGCTTACAAACACTCTTTCCTCTCTCGATGCCAAGTCCGAGTGACTGACAGACAAGCGATACTCTACACTACAGTCAACACAATCGCATTCATCACTCGTCAACTCATCATTCATAACTGCTGACTGCATGATCTCGTCTTTTGTGTCGCCCGCCGGATATTATGTGTCCTTTTACTCTGTCGCTATATCAATGTGATATTTTTAGCTGTATCTAAAGCTTATTAAGACATCTATTCTTTGTTCTTATAGAAATTAACACGTATCGTTTTTAAAGTAGACGCAAATTATACCCGTACCAAACTAATAATAGTAATTATACAAGATATGGCTTATTCCCGTGCGCCCCAAATCTATTGTTCTCTAAAATTCATATTTTCATACATTGATTACCAGGAGCTCCAAGGATGTTTGTATTAAAATAATAAACAAAGCCATATTTACCACTTTCATTCCCTAGAGCTCCAAAACATTGTCTAGGTACTTTGAGATTTTATTCCCAGCAGCTCCAAGAAAATAGTCAATTCTTTAATATAAAAACCGTTCCCACGAGCTCCAAAGTTTTTAAAGTAACGTAGGCAAAACAATCCCGAACGTAATAGTAAAGTACGAAATCTATAAGTGCGTCCACTTATAGATTTCGTACTTTACCATTCTTAATCTATTCTTAATCTATGCTCGAGTGTTGCCCACACTTGAGCATAGATTAAGAATAATGATTGTAAGAGATATACTTCTGGGACTAAACATGTATTGTTTTTAGATCATTCATGCCTTTAGTCTTCTTTTTGGGTTATTATGCCATTCAAATAATTTGACAACCTTGATAAGTTGCATTACGAATATACGACTTGCTTTATTTCGAATTATTCTAACCCGTACCTCAATTTTAACTGTGTATGATTTATAATAATTATAATATATATAGTATCTACAAGTTATCTACTTCCATTTTATTTAGGTATCTTGAAAATAGTCACTTCTTTAATATAAAAACCGTTCCCACGAGCTCCAAAGTTTTTAAAGTAACGTAGGCAAAACAATCCCGAACGTAATAGTAAAGTACGAAATCTATAAGTGCGTCCACTTATAGATTTCGTACTTTACCATTCTTAATCTATTCTTAATCTATGCTCGAGTGTGGGCACACTTGAGCATAGATTAAGAAAAATAAAATGGAAGTAGATAACTTGTAGATACTATATATATTATAATTATTCTAAATCATACACAGTTAAAATTGAGGTACGGGTTAGAATAATTCGAAATAAAGCAAGTCGTATATTCGTAATGCAACTTATCAAGGTTGTCAACTTATCAAGGTTGTCAAATTATTTTATGTTAGTTAGTTTGTTAGTTAGTTTGTATGTTAGCAAATCTTGTGAGCTAGATTTGAAGTACTTCCCGGTGTTTGATGGAGCTGAAATTTGGTACACCGACGTAACTTCGGTGGCAATGCAATAATATGGTACCATGGAGCTGGTCTGATGATGCTGTCGGAGGATGGCCATAGGAACTCTTCAACGAAACAAGATAGCCGCGTCGGGTTTGAGTGTTTTGGAATTTTCTTGACGAGAACTATATTATTAGATGGGTATTCAGAACGTGATGATGAAGCCGGAAGGTAGCCATGGCAACTCTTCAAGGAAACAAGATAGCCATGTCGTGTTTGGGTGTTTTGGATTAATCCTGACGAGAACTATATTCTAAGATGGGTGTCCAGGACAAGATGGTGAAGCCGGAAGGTGGCCATGGCAACTCTTCAACGAAATAAGATAGCCGTGTCGTGTTTGGGTGTTTTGAATTTATATTGACGAGTACTATTTTCTTAGATGGGTGTTTAGGACGTGATGACGTGATGATGAAGTCGAAAGGTGGTCATGGCAACTCTTTAACGAAACAAGATATCCGTGTCGTGTTTAGGTATTTTGAATGTATCTTGACGAGTACTATATTCCTAGGTGAGTGTTGAGGACGTGATAATGAAGTCGGAAGGTGGCCATGGCAAATCTTTAATGAAACAAGATAGCCGTGTCGTGTTTGAGTGTTTTTTTTATTTATCTTGACAAGTACTATTTTCTTAGATGGGTGTTCAAGAAGTGATGATGAAGTCGAAAGGTGTTCATGGAAACTCTTTAACGAAACAAGATAGCCGTGTCGTGTTTGGGTCTTTTGGATTTATCTTGACGAGTACTATATTCGTAGGTGGGTGTTCAGAATGTGATGATGAAGTCGAAAGGTGGTCATGGTAACTCTCTTCAACGAATCAAGATAGCCGTGTCGTGTTTGGGTCTTTTGGATTTATCTTGATGAGTATTATACCTAGATGTATGTTTAGGACGTGATGATGAAGTCGGACGATGGCTCTGATGAACTCTTTAATGAAACAAGATAGCCGCGTCGTTTTTGGATTTGATGATATGGAATTCAGTGTGTGATGATGATGTTCAAAGGTACATAGAAACTTTTCAACAAAACAATACAGCCGTGTCGTGTTTGGGCTCTTTTAAGAATATGTAATGCATAAAAACCCATGTATTACATAAATACACTATAAAAGCTTGTATTTAAAAATATTTTTTAAAATATAAACTTGCAATAGATACCTAAATAAAATAATGAAAAATAACTTTTGTTTTCAACTCGGTATTTTACATATTTTAAATCTTCTTGCGCATAAGAATTCGTTTTGTAAATAAGATTTTGAAACATGGCCTGCTCGGCTCCGCAAGATTTTATAAAGAACTATATGTTTTTGAGTTAAGCTTCATTTTTACTCAAAGAAGATGAACTGTTGTTAATATAATATATTATCCAAATGAGCCTATGGACCAACGAAACAGAAAACTAGCATACGGTAGGTACTTCACCTACCGTATGCTAGTTTGCGATATGGTATATTTTTGCACAAAATACTATGGACTCGGTATGTATTGTTTGCGGGCCGGCTAGTAAACAATAGCCACCGGCGCAGTTTTTATTTGTTATATGGGAAGAAGCTCAATATTTTATTAAATATTATTGCACTAAAAACAATCGGAGCCGTCAATCGATTAATAAAGACTTACAATTAAAAATTATTTTACTTATTTATTTAAACTTTATGCACATAATGTACAATGGAGGGCTTAATGCCAAAGGCATTCTCTACCAGCCAACCTTAGGATGATGCAGAGATAAATGAAGCAGGTGCAAGATTTCAATAGGGAAAATAAAATTGAACCGAAACACAATGTAATAAAATGTATTACTTACTTTTTAAAACTTTAATTGAAAACTTTGATACATTTTTTAAAACACTGAGATGTTTTAATATTTGTGAATTTAGATTTTTTATTTGTGAATAGCTTAAAACTGATTGTAATAACCCCAAACAGTTTTTTTTAAAATTAATACTATTCAAATTACGTTAAACATAATGGTAGTTGTGATGACAACAGGTATAGTTACAAAAATATAAGTAATTGACCAAATGATTTTATAATTTTTTTTATACTACCAAGGAGGCAAACAAGCATACGGCCCGCCTGATGGTAAGAAGTTTCCGTAGCCTATGGACGCTTGCAACACCAGGGGTATCACTCGCGCATTGTCGACCCTTTAGAAACCTTATAACTCATTTCTTGAAGATCCCCATGCTATAGTCTTTCGGGAAAACCTAAGCAGGCACCTCATTCCACAACTTAATAGTACGTGGGAGGAAATTCCTCATTTTTAAAGACAAAATACATAATTTAAAGCAAATAATATGCTAGTATTATTTATAAAAGAAAACAAAATCTCTTTATTTACTACTTTCTATATAAAACCATGTTTACCGTTAAAGTTACCAAAAAGGTAATATTATAGTATTAAATGTTTTAATTCTGCTAACCGTACACTTTGTTTTGGAGCTGTTGGGAACACAGTATTATGTGGGTCTTTTTAATTGATGTAGTATATTTTGGAGCTCCTGGGAATTGATGTATTGAGATAAGAAGTTTTGAAGAAAATACCTTTCATAAGTTTTTGGAGCCCTTGAGAACGATTTTATAAAATAATAATAATATTTAATTTTAGTCTTGGAGCGCTTGGGAACAAAATCGTGGAGCGGGCGGGAATAAGCCCAAGATATATCACGGCAAATGTGACTGTACAGATGACATCATCACATCGACTGCAAGTTTTAAAAATAAAATTCCATTTTTAAACAATTTGTTAATGCAACGTTTTTTAAACACACGTGCTCTTATCGCATGTTTAATAAAAGAAAACACAATCTTAGTTGGTATGAGTTTATGAGTCATTTATCATTAATGTTCAATTGGTAGGTAACGTTCAATATCTGGTGATGATATTTCTGATGGAGATTTATAGTCGATATCTACTAATTCTAGCATGTTTTAAGACTTTACCCCATTTTTATTTCTTGTTGTCTTCGGGCATCCATGGTTGTTGAAGGTTGCTGTTAAACTAGATTTCATCTAACAGAATCTGTTAAATATTTTCTATCCAATATAATGTTGTTCTAAAGTGACAGCGCAATCTACACAGTTAATATATTTTCTATTTAGTTCAAAAAACATATATTTTAATAGAGAAACTTTGAGCTAGACGTTTCACTTGTAGCCGTTGTTAAAGTAAGTTAAAAAGTTTTTACTACATTTGACACGGTTAGGTAGACAAGAGCCAGGCGATCGGGTGCAAGTCGAACGGCAATTTGGTACAAAGTAGTCTCGTAAAACGTTTATAGGTAGCTGGAGTAGTCGACATAAGCCATAACGCAACGCCTTTGTGTATTTATTGACGATGAGATTTGTAACGTCTGCGCCTGTTTGGATAGTTTAGTGCAAATAGAAATATTATATTCTTCCGTAAAATACATAGTAGGTTGTGAGTTTAATATTTAGACTGTTAACTTAACGGTATTGGCTCAAATTACACGATTCAATACCTGAGCAATTTAGAAACAAATGATTCAAAGAGGTTTTAAGAAGGCGACCAAAAAAATCTGTGTTATTCTAGACCATAATCTGCCAAATTTCATCCAGATCCGTTGAGTAGTTTTTACGTGAAAGATTAACAAACATCCATCCATCCATCCACCCGTCCATTTTTACAAACTTTCGCATTTATAATATTAGTAGGATTTAAATTTACTAACATTGGTATTAATAATTATCTTATAATATATTATACGTAACAATACAACGAAGTACAACAAATAACTACAGGAAAATACAGCATTCAATAGTATACCTATAATTACATATCATAGTTTTTACCTGTTATACGTTATACCTATTAATTAAACCTTACGTCCGGGCTTAAAATTATGGCGTTGTAATACTTGTAATATTCGATTAATTAATTACTTATTAAAAAGAAATGAGAAATACTGCGAGGCGGTATGCGTAAAGCGTTTCCCCTATACAAAAAAAAGGGTCACGAGACATGCTCTTGGCATTGCAAGCGTAATCCGCGAGACCATGCTTCTGGCATCCATAGGCTACGGTAACTGCTTACCGCAGAGCATTAGGTACTAGTTAAAGTTTTTTAACGTTCTGGAAAAATCCGTATACCTACTATATTAAAAAGACTTAGGGTTGTCAGTGATGTCAATTTTAACAATAAATTGACCGTGTTTTAAGTGCTTGCAGAACTTACTACTTATGTATGTCGTAATGAATAGCTCTTTTAGATTATATGGATAAGCTTTTTCAAATTTTAAGTTGCTTTAACATGTAGTAGGTACAAGGTGTAATAAATATAATACATAAGTTTTATTTATTAACATATAAGCTCAGAAATCAAGCCGAAATGGTTTGATTTCCGACATGTTTCTGTTGGTCCTTTGCAGTTATAAGATTTTGAGGCGCTCATAGCTAGGTGCACTCCCTGTTCGGTTATCGATCAGCGGGTTACTACTAAGGGCGTGGTAACCCTATAGATGGGTGACCGCATAGGGTTATTTCATCTGAGCGTCTCCGTACTTCGGAGAGCACGTTAAAAAAGTCGGTCCCGACAGTTATCAGTCGTTAGATCACGACAGAGGCCTAAATATGGGCGATCTAAATAACTCTGTCACCAGGTTGTCCACTAACCAAACGATAAGAAGATAATTTTTTTTTTGTTTTGTAACTTGGTAGTCACTTGGTACGTACCATTTACCTAACATATTATCACTATTATTCACGCTTAGTTAGTGGCAACCCTGCGCCATGCACGTTCATGTGACGCGAGTTTTCTCATTACCTGTTCACCGGAGCAGCGGTACAGTGTCATTGTCTCTGTTATATCATTGTAATGTAAACGTAATGGAATGAGATGTTCTCACAACATTACCGACCGAATTATATTTTTCAACACAATAATTTATTATACTGATTTGCTTTGTATAATAATCTAGTATCCACCCGCGGCTTCGTCCGCGCATTCTATCCCACAAAGTGTTTTTTCCGGGATAAAAAGTAGCCCATGTGCTATTCCAGACTATATTCTATCTCTGCCGTTTTGGCTTGATTGAGTACCTAACAAACATCCATACATCCGTCCAAAATTTCGTATTTATAATTATACTTAATATTAGTGTAGATTTTCCCTAAACTTTTTTCGTGAAACTGAAGCCCGGGTAGGCTTCAGTTCAGATTCACCAATGGTGAATCGCACCCATATAATTGTGTTTCAATTTCTTCATGTACCGAGCATTTCTTTACAGAAAGATTCCATAACCCTTTGGTCGACTGGGGAGAAACAGAAGACCACAGTCTGCAAATTAATTCTATGCAATTGTTTTAAAGTTATTAGCTTTTTTGTCGAACACGTAAGACATTTTAAGGTCGCACGTGTCGAGGTTATTTTTAAATTAAATTTTACATATAAACCACCCACAATCTTTATTCGTAACCGTTGCACATTGTTACCGGCTAATTTTCCGGATTTTATCACAGCTGATAACATCGACAAATGGTAAGAAGTATTTTGTATAATATTATTTTCTCTTATATTGAAAACAATATTCTTACACTACAATATTATAAGAGTGCCTCTTTGTTTCTAAGGTAATAAGGTTGCGCATAAATTTGCAGCCGATTGTGTGAGGTCCTAGGTTCTATAAAGGGGCAAGATAAATTGGTATTTGATTTTTCCTTCACGTTAATAAAGTCTGAGTCTGGAATTATGCTTGGCAATGGTAACTGCTTACTATCAGGTAGTTCGTATGCTTGTTTGCCTGTTTGGCAGTATAAAAAAACTCTGACTGACCATCGAGATAAGCCGCCGTGGCCGAAATTCTGTTAGAAGGACATTAATTATATTACATTCAGTTCATGATTGAAAAGCTGGTTAGGTACAATGTCATGTATTGCGATAACATTTATAATATAGTCAACAGGAAATTGTATGTGGTTTTAATTATACCTACCTAATTAAATGGCAACCAAGAATATGGCTCGCCTACTGACGGTGAAGCGGGCCATATGTTTGCCTTTGTGATGGAGTCTCTCTGGGGAACGTTTAGTTAAAATGCATCCCTAAATGAGAGTTGGAAACCTGTGACCGTGACTGTAATTTAATAACATCAATCTATACCTACTAATATTATAAAGCTGAAGAGTTTATTTGTTTGTTTGGTTGAACGCGCTAATCTCAGAAAGTACTGGTTCGATTCGATTTTTTTTTGTTGAATAGTTAATTTATCCAGGAAGGCTATATAACATCACGCTATGATTAATAGGAGTGGAGCAGTAGTGAGATATGTTTCAAAATGGGGAAAATATTCCAAATTACCACGCGGGTCGCGGACGAAGTCGCGGGCAGCCCCTAGTAAATAATAAATGTTTATTATCACCTAATTAACAGTAAACAAAGTACAATGTTGTCGTGACAAATAGTGGGAGACTGGTTTCCAAGCTAGGTAAGAATACCTGTGTTATGGATAACCAGTCCTCCGTTTCACGGTAAAAGACTTTCTTTATTCTTCTTTAATTTACACATTAGAAGTACAGATAGTGTTACAAATAAAGCCTAATGTACAAAGGCGTGTACATGTATGTAAAAATGTATTTACTTAATGTCAAAGTAATTTGGCATCCAAATATAACATTCATGTACTGTAATCCTATTTCAATAATATTATACGAGTGTGCATAGCAAACGGAGCCAAATCTCCAAAATGGCTACCGAGCGGTTAGGCGAGGGACACGGCCGCGGCCTGCCGTTGTCCGTAATCCCTGAATGTGTAATGTGAGGTTAGAAGAGGTGCATTCATGTCCAATTCTATGACTAAGTTATGAATACAATATTATTGCATACTTAGTATAGGTATCTATCTACCCCTAATTCCATTTAGTGTTTAGGTGTAAGCAGGATATTCATACCGGTATCCAGTTTTTAAGCCAAAGCTACTAAAAAAGGGGTATTTTGGTAGGGCAAGGTGGCAAACAAGCATACGGCCCTCCTGATGTTAAGCAGTTACCGTAGCCTATGAACGCTTGCAACACCAAGGGTATCACTCGTACGTTGTCGACCCTTTAAAATCCATTTAATTTCTGTAGTCTTCCGTCATAAAAGATATAGGTAGGTACTTACTTGCCTGATAAAATTGAGCGACCTGAGTGGGGAAGTACAACCACCACAACGCATGGTAAGCGATAAAGGTACCTAGTACTTTGGTTGGGTTGATTTTTCCTAGCGAGTATGGCCTTTAGAGCTCTTAGGACAGTTCTGTACTGGCAGCAGAATAGGTTTTGTCGCTTTAAACTACCACCATACCAATTTTCTTCCACAGCATGGCTATTATTACTGCCTACTGTCAGTCGGACCGTATGCTTGCTTACCACTTTAGTGGTATAGAAAAACAATATATCAAAGGTACCTCTTGTTGTTTTACGGCACCAATTCGTGAGGTGTATGTGTGTGTGTGTACTAGTTAGCAATAATTTAAAGTCAAGATCACGCGTGCTTTATATCTAGAAGGTCGATTTACTGAACCTTAATTAACTATTATTATAAGAACGCTATATTCGACTTCCACTACGGTAATAAATTAAAAAAACATCGTCTAGTCTTAGGAAATATTCCCGCTAATTCATAGAAATCATATTTTAATCCATAGACCTCAACTTTTTTAACAAGCTTTTCTTATAATATTGTTGAGAAGTCTACTTAGACGAGTCTGAGTACGCTACACCGGACACCCACCCGCGACGACGCCAACGTTAGCTGCGAATAGCCACTTAGTAGTTTTTACTTAAATAAGTGCGCTACATTAAATTTTTAACTATCTTTGTCGCAAAGAATACGTTTGACAGGAATATTTTACACGCTTTATGTTGGTAGGCATTTGGGAATTGGAATTTTGTCACAAACTTCGACTGCTGGTCATAATGATCGATGACTCTATCTTTCATTTTCTTTTAGAAGTTTGTTATTTCCTCAGCATTCAGTCCTGAATAAAATTCGGCTAATGCACCTTTTATTAGGCAATTTTATTACATATTACTTGAAAAATCTTGGTACTTATATCTGATAGCCGGGACTGCAAAAGTAGGTCTTTTTGAACTTTGCATCTATTTTCCTAGTTACCAACGTGGTTGTTGATGATATAAAAAGCAGTAGAACATAATAATGATAATAATCACATACCAAAATTCTTATTTTATATAAAAAAACATGTAAGTACGTACTTAGTCCGAAGGGCATTAAGTACATGTAGCTACATGAATACGCAATATTGACCCGTTTATGATTCAGCTCTTGTCTTGTGTATTATATATATATATATATACATGTAACCAGTAAAAAAATATCTGTTACGCGGAGCTATAGCTTGAGGCGAGGTTCTAAATCGTGTTACTACAGCCTTGGAAGCCGGCTACGCTCTGTCGAGCATGACGTGGCAGACCCGCCACCCAGCACCAATATCTTTAATCTATTGTACTATACTATAACTATAAGAAAAGCACCGAGTCCCTCCGCACTTTATACTTTTGTCCTTTTCCAATCTGCCAGTGTTTACGAACCTCTCTTTTGTGCTCGGGCTACAAAACAGTCTGGCATTTTTTTTGTACTGTTGTAGTCTGTGCTCTACATACCCTTATTTTTGCTTTGCAAGTCTTGCTAGCGTGCAAGTCATTCATTAACGTTTGATTAATTATATATGGAGAAGACTTAGATGTCTAGAATGTTTACACGTATGAACTATACAAACAAAACCGGTAAATATGGATAATATTGGTAGAAACGAACAGGCAGACAGGCAAAAAGAGGTAGTGTTTTCAGAAAGGTTGAAGGGAAGAAGATTATGAAACTGCCCTAGCAGAAATATTCGACAAAATACAAGTAAGTGTTAGGAGAGGCCTATGTCCAGCAGTGGACTGCCATAGGCTGATTGATTGTAGCAAGTGTAAACTTTGTGTGTATGCAGTTTGGTGTGTGTCTGTATATGATCAATAGATCTTAATAACAACAACAACTTTTGACAAGATTATTATATGAATAACGTTTGTCATTTCTACTAATGAGAGAAAGTAATTTGGAAGCAGAGCAGGAAGAAGTTTGACGTTTCTACAAGTGCCCGTTCAAAACCTAATACCTCTTGAATACTAATTGATTTCGGAATTATCGATACCGACGTATAACTAAGTAAAACTTTGCTGTACCAAAATCTATTCCTCAAAGTTTATCTAGGCTTAGTGATGAAAGTTTTGTGGATACTTCAGTGTTTTCCTTTGGTTAGATAACGTGTAACAATCCGGTTTTAAATACTTTTGTCCTAGTTAGTCGATCTGAAACTTAGAAACAAATGATAGCTATAAAAAAGATATAACTGAGGTTGTATAAAACTATGTTTGTTTTCGGCCATTTATCTTATCGTGGTTAATTGGCCGGTACATACTTTCACTGAGTAACCTTCATTTTATAAAGTCATAGTTATCGAACGCGGCGCGCAGCTTCGCTTGGGTGGACAACACAGACGCCCGGATGGTTTTTGTGCGATATTTTCATGGCTCATACTTTATGGAAGCCATAAGATATTTGAGATAAGGACAAAAAATAAACTACTTGGTCCGAAAAACATTTATCATAAGTATTGGCTATAGAAAACATTATCGAGTGCTTCCTTTGTGATGGCCAAAATTTTCTTCTATTTATCATATCGAAGAATAAGAAGATGCAAACTGAACTACCAGCTAGTTAAGTCAAAATTCAGGTCAGTACAGTCATGATTGAGAAAAAAATCGTTATAATATGCAATATTTATAAAATGTTAGGGTGCCTATTGGTTTCTACGTTATTGCTTCGGCCGCGGACAAGTCAAGGCGACTTTCCAAATTGGTATAGAATAGTTCTATGGAGTTATCGATGCAATAAAAGGTACTCTACAACTACACAATTAAGTACATGTTTATTGATAACAATATTTATTGTAGGAAAGAACGTTATTTTAAATATTAGTTTTTAATTAGTATTTTTTATTAGTACATTTTTATTGTAAAAGTTACTTTGAAATTAAAGCTTGTAATTTTAAACACATGAGTTGAGTTTTCATCCTGATCTTTTTTAATCAGTGTTCACTTGATATTTTAGTACCTCACTACTGTTATTTTGTCGTCTCTTGCTGTGTCTGAATCCATCTTATACAACTATAGTAATCTGTAAGTCGTTCAACTAACAAAAGAGACTAGATTCTATAGACTGCCAAATTGAATTATTCTCTTCCGTTTGACGAAACGAAAAACTCTTATACCAATAAATCAGTCGATAGAAAACGGCCTGTGAGTCCACTTCTAGAGTTGGTTGAATACAAAGCCTTGGGCCTCACAGATCAGACAGACAATAAACGATCACTAGAGAATATTGCCCTAATCACCACGGTTGCTAGCCAGCAACTTGACAATATTCTATATAGGTATAGTAGTTAAATCACAACTCGAATCTGGCTGTTCGTTGAGTTTATGACCACAATAAACCGGATGCTGGTGATGTTATTTTCACACGGACTAAAAACATTTTCCCACTAAAAAATCCTGGAATCTAAATTCAACCAACTAAAATCCTTTTTGGAGACACAAAAAATGATTTTATATGTTAAATTTTATTATAATTGGATCGTAATCCCACAAGAATTGCTTTCATTAAGTGGTAATGGGCCGGGCACATAGCTCCCAGAACTGATGGCCGTTGGGGCAGAAAGGTTCTAGAGTGGCGACTACGAACTGGAAGACGAAGCGTGGGCAAACCTCCAACAAGGTGGACCGACGACCTGGTAAAGGTTGCGGGCAACCGATTGACAAGGTCTGCTCAGGATCGAGAGTTGTAAAAATCCTTGGGGGAGGCCTATGTCCAGCAGTGGACGTCTTTTGGCTGAGATGATGATGATGAATCTTACCGTGATGATAGCTATGGCGTGTCTTAACATTACATCCACAAACTGACTGACAAATTATCTGCGGGAAAAGTAGGTATCGTCATCATCTTCATCCAAAGATCCACTGCTGAACATATACCTCACCAAACCTTTGCCAAGCTTGCTACCTTTTGCTTACCATTTGTTCACAATGAAATCGGTCTAAAATGATACACAAAGCGCTATCCTGCCACTACTCTAGAACCTTCTGTGTCGGTCCGGTAATAGATGACCATTTTCTAAATTACAGCAGACCCCTGAGTGCCTCGGAAAGCACGTAAAGCCGGCGTGAGATCAGGCGTAGATCCTGCGCCTGATCTCTCGCCGGTAGTGTCGAATTGTCTTTTGATTAGTGAGTGCACCTTTGTTACGTTGTGTGACATTATATTATAGTGCACACACTTGTGCACTATAATATAATGTCCTGCGCAGTTGGCTCATCTCCATTGGAATCGGCCACCGTGACCATGATCGATCTAGACTGCTATTCTTCTTCTTTATAATATAACTAGCTGTTGCCCGCGGCTCCGCCCGCGTGGATGTCGGTTCTCGCTGCAGTGCCAGTAGCCTATGTGTTATTCCAGACCATAACCTCTCTGTGGCCAAATTTCATTCAGATCCGTTCAGTAGTTTTTACGTGAAAGAGTAACAAACATCCATCCATCTATTCTCACAAACTTTCACATTTATAATATTAGTAAGAATAATATGAATCACTACGATACGCGTAAAACATTATCTCTGACTGTTCTTCTATCAATACAAGAACAGTCAGAGGTATGTTTAAAATGTACACATTTAAAGTTAACAATGTATTGTTATGAGATATCTTAGAGTCGTATTCATAATTTCATTCAATCACAAAATAGTATATTAAGTATATAAATTGTCTCTATTGCGATTCAGTCATTACTCATTATTGATGTTACAATGTGCAATGAAGTATGCACAAACATGATCCGTAACTATTTCATATCGACTTTTATTATAAAGTACTGTCTTTAGACTTATTCTTCACGCTTGAATAGCTGACCGTATCTGCGTATTTTACGCTTATGATTCGCTCAATATCTTTTAAGTTCTCTTGACTGGATAATAAAAATAAATCTTTTCGTTCCATTGTCTTTTTCAACTATTATATGTATTATAATATTACGCTTGCGATCTTTTGTTTGGAAGTATGTGAAGGTTACACATTAACCAACGATTAGTATTGGGGATTTTACTGTAATATTTTTGCTGGTATTCCAACATTTTGGACTCTATAATTTTTTTGGAGAGTTGTTTATCCAGTCCACTAGTCATCCAGTATTTTTGAGGTTCTTATTCATTAGGTACAACAATATACAAATCTTTTATCTTTGTATTATGAGTGAAGTATAAGTTATGTAAAGCAAGATTGCTCCTGTGTTATTCACACTCAGAGTTTGTATGCAATTTGCCCATTAACCGAAAAATTCAAAATAAAATAATAAAAAGAAACAGATATTAAATCCATTAACGCTTAAATTTTAGATGCTAATAATAAATTATAATGAGCCCCTGTCCCAAGGGAAGCTAAGAAATGAACTAACAAAGTTATTTCTTAGAAGCTTATTCATGTCCTTTATGACTGACATGAGACTTTATAATAACATTTTTATCTTTAAAGAGTATTTTGCTTCTATACTGTAAGTAGTTACGTGCAGACATTTCTAGAATCGTGTAATATAACTTAATGAGGTCATTAAAAATAATGCTCCTCTCTTTATTCACTGTAAATGCATTCTTGTGACACACGTTTTAGGTTATTATGAGATTTTTTTTAAATTGTTATGAAAGGTTTATTTTACAGCGGTTGCCGGGTGGGAAAGTAACAGACTTTGTTACTCATGACATGAGTTGTGAAATCGATCTCCGGCAGTAAAAATGCAATTGAACTTTGCAGCCTCTATACAAACTGAGAAAAATGTTTGTAGAAATTATTGTTGAAATATAATTCCCTAACGTAGTGCAAATAGGGACATTCAACGGCATTCGGCCCAGAACTGCTTTCACCAGGTCAACCTTGTATACCTTGTAGGACTTATATTATGCCTAATAAAAATATTATTTAAAATAATATCCATATAGTTTCGGTTGTGGTTTGAAATATGTCGATAGTTTCGGTTACAGTTACCGAATACCGAAGCATAACATAATATTAACTCAGTCTGCCTTCATAAAACAATACGCCAGTACCATTAACTTTTTTGCATTAAGTACTTTGTTGTATCTGACCGTTAAAACATTTTCAGTCGGATTAAAACAGCTTTCAGTTCACAATTTATACTCAGACAGCGTCAGACGGTGAACATAAACGTATCTTGATCTGTTTTTCCTTTCCATAATGTGACTCGGGTTTTTCCTTTTAATGTTTATATTTTAATACTTATCATGTTGCTATGTAGTTTGAATATTGTGAAATGTTTACACAAGATCTAGATCATTCTGAAATGTCATATAATAATATAATGCTCATACATTTTTGTAGAGCTTTAATTTGCCTTTTTCACACCTGTACGTTTTTTTATTATCTGTAGGATGCGCTCGATGGCTCGCCGCCATTCATTGGAATATACCTTAGCTGGCGAAACGTGGGTATGTTACATACACCACTGCATAGCCCTTCACAATACTTCCACTACACTAACTTACGCCCACTGCTTAGATTAAAATTAGTATATAAAGCACTCTATCTTTTCTTTTTTCACTAATGAACTCTATCTTTCAAAATAGGATCAGTAGTTTCAGAGACAGGCACATTAAACAGGCACAGTTTGTAGGTTTGTATGTAGGGGACATACAAACCTACAAACTGTGCCTGTTTTTAATATTAATGGGAGGTAATCTAGGATTGATGAGCCGTTGCTAATTATAATGATGTCTTTAGTACTGGATAGTATGTCAATTTGTATTTTTTTAAAGTAATAAATATAGAAGAAATTAAAGCACATTATGTAGGTTGGTAGGCAGTTATTAGCAAATGACTTCTAACTAGTTTTGCTATGAAAGCAAAATGATCTTCGAACATGGAGATTATGTAGATGATTCACCGACCGTTTATCTGATATTAAACTGCGTTTTAAATTAAAAAATAACGTATAATTTTGGACCATTAGCTGGGTAGAAATGGGGCCTAATTACGAAGTCAGTGCTAGTGGTGCAGTTTAGCTTTAGTCATTATAGCAAACCAGTACAGCGCAGAAATGTATAGTGTAGTAACTTCACATGTATTCATATCAATGAGAATGTTGTCAAATTTTAGTTTTACCGAGTTAAGATAAGATAAGACTTAAGAAAGGACATACAGGCTGAAGTATTATAATCATCATCATCATCTCAACCCATAAACTTCCCACTGCTGGGCACGGGTCTCTTCCATAAATTTGGAGGGATATTAGCCTACTATACCACGCTGGCCAGACGGGTTGGTTTGGGGTTTTGTTTCGAGCTTTCCTTCCTCTTTTGCAGTGGATATTTTTTGTCGGATTTACTCCCTTAGTCGACTCTTACGACACCCACGGGATAGAATGGAGTGGTGACATTTGTATTCTTAATCCGTCACCACACGGAAAAAGTATTATAATATAAGTACTAATATTATGAATGCGAAAATTTGTGAGAATGTATGAATATTTGTTACTCTATCACGCAAAAAATACTGTAGGACAGAAACTTTACAATGTTATTGCATCAGAATAGACATTTTATATTAAAATAACAACATATATAGTGCCATACCTCGCTCGCATACATAATTATTATTTAACACACATTCACTATGGGTCTCGTGCGAAGGCTCAAAGTCACCCAAAGAGCAATGGAGACAGCTATAGTTGGAGTTTCCCTCCGAGATCAAATCAGAAACGAAGAGATCCGTAGGAGAACTTAAGTAACCGACATAGCTCGAAGAATTGCCTCCATTAAGTGGCAATGGACCGGGCACATAACTCGCGGAACTGATGGCCGGTGGGGCAGAGAGTGGGGCGACTACGAAATGGAAGACGAAGCGTGGGCAGGCCTCCAACAAAGTGGACCGACGAGCTGGTAATGGTTTCGGGCAACCGATGGGCAAGGTCGGCTCAGGATCGAGAGTTATGGGCGGGGCCTATGTCCAGCAATGGACGTTTTTTGGCTAAGATGATGATGATACATTCAAACTTTTAAAAACTAATACACACCTACATCTCGTCTCTACTTGACTAGAAACAAAGTGAGCTTACTTTATTGAATTCAAGAAGTAGTAAAGGGCACGTCTAAATGATAGTTATTACTTAGACGCGTCTAAACGTCAGCGGGTATTAGAACAAATTGCGGCTTTTAAAGTCCGAAACCATGAATTTTATATTACCACGGTGATAAACAACGGCCCGCCTGATGGTAAGCAGTTACTCTATCGTATGGACGCTTGTCATTGGAGCATTACTCGCGTGTTTTCAATTTACATATTGCAGCACCAAAGATTTGTGTATGAACCCTACTAATTACCCGACTGCGAGACGCTAAACACCAACGCTTACGTGAGAGTAATGTGTTCATCAGCCTAAATAATATTATGTATGTTTGATCCTCTGTGGCACTCGTGTACTCTAGAGACCAAACGTGCAGGCCGATTTTAATGATTCTTAGGTCAATCGATTCGTCTTTCTTCGGGATAACACTGAGTTAGTTTGTGATTTAAAAACTTTATATATAAAAGAAAATTTAAATTAGCCATCGTATAATTAAAGAATCACGAACTAATGTTATGGTTGAATAATAAATAAAACCGAAAAATAAGGAAAAGAAAATCATATCTCGTGTCCCATTTACACTAAAGCAACAGAAATTGGTGAAATTGAAGCTTACTGTCTGACCAATCAATAAAAAGTATATTGACATTGGAATAAGTTTCGTTTTTAAAATAACTTCAATTTTTCGGTTTTCATGATGCGGATATTACGAATCCATCAACTACAGGTTGGATCGTAGTTGGAGTTAAACTTTAGTGCTAGAAATGAAATGACACATGATCAGGTTTTTAAAACAGTGTGACTAGAAATGATCTTGATTCCGAGAATAAATGACACAAAATCAGGTTTTTATAACATTGTGGCGGTGTGTGAGTTGTCCCAAGATATTATAATATTACTAAACTGATGAATGGTAATGTGTTTCTTTAGGCAGTGAACTTCATAAAGGTCACCAAAGTAATTCATATTTTAATGCTGAAACCCTTTTAGTTATATTGTGAAAGTACCTTCAATGACCTACATAGTTCGTGCTTAATGTACCTTTAAGTATTTCTATACTAAAATTTAAAGTTCAAGAGTCTGTATGTTTTAAAGCGTTAATCTTAGGAACTTCTAAACGCACTACGCTATCCCCTAATGGGCCTAGTGTCACGATACCTACCACGCCGGGAAGAAGTCAATCATCAACATCATCTCAGTTGAAAGATATCTACTGCTAGATAAAAGCCTTTCTATCTTTTTGGGGGAAAAGATATTATGGACGCATGCGTATGTATGTGTATGATCTCTACTAATATTATAAAGAGGTAACATTTGTAAGTTTGTAGGGGGTAATCGCTGGATCTACTGAATTTGAAAATTCTTTTACCAATAGAGAGTCACGTTATTTGCGAGTGTCATGGCTATACATACATATATTAACCTAAAAATGTCTAACGAAGTGGGCACGGGTCAGTTTATATGTTAAGCACGTAAAGCGGTTGGTCCTACGCCTGATCTATATCCAGTCGTGTCGTTTGCCGTTTCATCGGACTATGAGAGTGAAGGAATAAAGAGTGCACTTGTGTTTTTGCATACACTATAATATTTCCCGCGCACTAGCCATATGGCTAGTCTTCGTTGAGGTTAGCCGCCTTGACCAAAATTCGGCTTGGAGGACATTATATTATGTAGGTACCTATATACTATACGTGATTAACACTGCTTTTCTTCTTGAAATATAACTCACATTGCACTTTCATAATTTCTACTTTTTAATAAAGTAAAGTAATTATACAATGCACTGCTTTTTTAATTAAGTAAGTACAGTTTTAATTACGTTACTGAATTTTATGATTAACTTACGTCAATGCAGCATAAAATTTCTAATTGAAACACGTAGCAAATCTACGGGACAAGGTTTAACTTTATTATGTTGTAAAATCGGGAGAGCATTCGTAGCGCGCGGTCGTTGACCTGCTGTTTTCATCCATGCCATAGTATAAATTCGTAAGTAGTAAAGAAGCTGAGACAAAATGACAAATTAAATACCTACCTAATTATAGTCTCGTATCATACCGGGAGTGCTAACTGTCGGCGTCACATCGGTTTAACAGCAACATTCGCAACATGCATTGGTAAATATATTTGTTTTGGATATAATTTCATTTAATGAAAATAGCAGTAGGTTCCTATAGTATATATCTCATATAAACAATGAAATGGTACTTTATTGTAATAAGGGGGGAAGGGGCTCGCTGTAGGTATTTACTGGTCAATTTTTGGGCAAATATTAAAGAGATTCGCTACTACATACTCTTTATACTATGTCCATGCTACTGGGCGGGCGGTAGCGGCGCGCCTCGTCCGTAGTTAACTATTAGGCGCCCTGCAAACGTAAACAAACGTCTGCAACAGCCAACATGCCTATATGCTACCGTCAATGAATGAACAATGATTTTTATTTGTCGTTTATAGGTCACTTTACTGTCGCGTTGGGTTATCAGAATGTATAAGTGAAAAGTCTTGACTTGTGAGTGATATAAAGCTGCGTTTCATTTAATGAATAATAATTAACTTATTAGTTTTTACTACTTACTAATACTACTACTGCCTCGATTCCGGATTCGATCTCCGGATCTGAAAGTTTCAACATTTCTTTTTTTCAACAGTTTTTCTTTTCAACAGTTTAGTTTTCGTGCTCAAATGACACTCAGGCATGTGACACTGTGCAGAATTACCTGATGACCTTTTCTTTGTAAAATAGCTAGATAGTAAAACTTTTTTTAAATACAAAATTTTACATCCAAGACCAGTAACCCGTCCCGACTAAAAAAATCCGTTACGGTATTAATTTACCAAAAATTCCATCTTAGTGCTCACCTTGTCCAAACGTCAAGTTGTCGTAGTCCCACCGCTCTGGGTTGATGAATCAGTCAGTCAGTAATAGATGATAATATTTCTAATAACAATCTATAGGTACTAATATTATAAAGCTGAAGAGTTTGTTTGTTTGTTTGGTTGAACGCGCTAATCTCAGAAAGTACTGGTTCTATTTGAAAAAATTCATTTTTATGCAATAGTGCATTTATCCAGGAAGGCCATAGCTATATATAACATCACGCTATGATCAATAGGAGCGCAGCAGTAGTGAAATATGTTGCAAAATCGGGGGAAATATTCCAAATTTCACGAGGACGAAGTCGCGGGCGACCCCTAGTCTAAAATATACCTATACAATTATTAACCTTAATATGACGACCTACCTACAATTTATAAAATTTATATTATTATTAGTTATGTTATCTAGATTTAAGAACCCACTTTGCGACGGACGCCTGAAAAGAGCGCTAAATCATGTGCTACCTAAATATAACTGTACACAGGGCTTGCAAATAAATATTTGAATAAGTAATTGTTTGTTAATTAAATATTGTGTTCCACTACTGCATTATGTAATTAAGTACTTACCTGTAACAATAAAAAAGTAATATCTTATAAATAAATGTAAATATTTCGTTTACACGTTATGTAGACATCAGTCGGGCAACACTACACACGCACTCCTAATGACTCCTTCACTATGCCCTCTTTACGCAACGATTACAAAATGTAGACGACAAAACACGCAGCATTGTTATGCCTCCCCCAAGGATACACCAAATATAGGTACCTATTAAAGTTATTAGATAAGCCACAAATAAAAAAAGAAAAACAAAACTTTATCTAAATACAAAATCGAGATCATCATCTCAAGCCGAAATACGTCCACTGTTGGCTAAAGGCTTCGAGGATACACTTAAGTATACTTAATAAAGTTATTTTTTATTTTATATTGTGCTACACTACTGCATAATGTAATTAAGTACCTGTCACAATAAAACAGTTATATGTGATAAATACATAATAATAATTAATTATTTATTGACATAAAAGATAATTGCAAATAATGTGAATTATCTGGCCTCCGAAATAGTATAATCTGTGGGGACCAGTGTCTTCGCCCTCACGTGAAAACATTATGGTTTCTTATGAGGTTCGTTTCAGTCGTGCAACGACTACGC
Organism: Trisateles emortualis; assembly: GCA_947095525.1. Taxonomy (NCBI): domain Eukaryota; kingdom Metazoa; phylum Arthropoda; class Insecta; order Lepidoptera; family Erebidae; genus Trisateles; species Trisateles emortualis. Next base: position 6,403,485 of record OX352735.1, on the reverse strand, counting down.
ATACGCGCTTCTAATGACTCCTTCACAGTGCCCTCTTTACGCAACGATTACGAAGTGTAGGCAACAAACACGCAGCATTGTTATTTATTACAATATAATACCGCTTGTCAAACAGTCAATTTTACCTATTACATAAATTAATTGCCCATTGGCCATCCATTTCGTTGTAATTTGAAACGGTTGTGAAAGAGTTATCCAATCAGCTGAACAATTATTTGCTTTTTAATATTGATTAGTTTAGTAAGTACTAGCATTTGTTCGTGGCTTTGCTCTAATAAAATATTCAGTACCAATTTCATTTCCCAGATAACAGTTTTATGGTATAGAGTAACAAGTATTAAATTAAGTTTGAACAAAAAAGTGTGTTGTTGGTATTGAGGGACTCGTAGCCAAACCTATATAGAAAGTGCACCTGTGTTTGCACGCACTTTTTTTTTTTTTTTTTTTTTTTTATACTACCAAGTAGGCAAACTTATAATATATCCCACGCAAATACGTAGCTAATCTCCGTTGAGATTAGTCGCCCTAGTCAAAATCGCTCTAGACGACAAAATAGGTCGCCAACGCTCATTTAAGGAACCTAAAACCCTGGATAACAATTTTGTGGATCGGCAACACGCTATTGATGCCCAGATATTGCAAGCATCTAGATATTCTACGGTAACTGGCATATGCTTGTTTGCCACCTTATATAAAAGCACAGCATTATGTAATAATCTTAATTAAAGAATTGTTGCAAATGAAATTTGATGTGATATCATATGTAAAACTTCCCAACACAGAGAAAAAATATATAATTTAATAAGTTTTGCGCGCAGGTAGATCGTTATCGTCCGCTTGGATACTCATCAGAAATAAAACACGAAAGATATTTTTATCTGAAAGAATATATGAGAGGCTGTATGAATAATTGGGTCAGTGGAGCACAGGGCGGGTAGGAGTTCACACACTAGATAATACTGGTTTGATTTCCTGCTGCAATGGACACATTATCTTTTATACCTACATTATTTATTATTTACATACATACCTACATATCATCACGCCCATTGAGGTAGGCAGATACTATATGTAGTACGTCAATTGCTTCGATCCAGACATACTTCTTACGCTGGCTCCACATCAACTTCTTTGTTTTAAATAGGGATTTGCCACATCACAAAAATGGCTTATAGCTTTCCGGGATAATATAGCTATTTATTTAAAAATAATTTTATAATATTTTTAATTGTGTGGTATTTTATTTTATTTTATTAATTTCTATTTGTGTGAATAATTGTTATGGATTGTTTTAATATTTTTAAAGAATCTGAAATAAATTTGAATTGAATTGAATTTAGTGAAAGAATGTTCAGTCGAGAGCCAGTAGTCTCAGCCAGTTCAGTACCTAGTATAAAAGCGAATGCCACTCACTAATTACTCACGTATTCTCAAAAAAACATAAAAATTTACAGATAGATTGCTCATTAAGAGTAGGGTTTTAAAATCCTACCCCTTTAATGCGAAGAATTTATTTAGTTTACCAGTCCGATCAAGAATAAGAATCTCCAAAGATAAGCGTATCCAAATATACAATATTTTCAGCTTTATTAACCGACTTCAAAAAGAGGAGGTTATCAATTCGTGTGTATTTTTTTATTTTTTTTAATGTTTGTTACCGCATAACTCCGTCATTTATGGACCGATTTGAAAAATTCTTTTTTTGTCTGACTGGACATATTTCCAGTTTGGTCCCATTATCATCAAAAGAAAGTTCCGATGATGGGATCCATGAGGAATTGAGGGAACTCCTCAAAAGTTATAGGCACACATTTAGCAATTTCAATATTTTTAACAACTAATCAATCATTTGCATTCAGAAAGTGTAATTTGGTGAAGTAAAACTGATGAAGAAGACCACAGATGGCCATCTGAACTTTTCAATAATAAGTATTTTACTGATGGCGATTAGATAAGTTTCGATTAATGTTGCTAAGAAACTATTAATAAGAAATAATGACGTGAATGAATTGAGCGCGGATTGCACAGATTAAATATTGCTTTTAATACCTACTTGACCTGTGTTCAGCCCGACGCTCAGTCGATTTTATTCGATTGTAACAAACAAATATCTGAAAATTTTACAACTTGCCGTACTGAAGTCGGTTTTTTTTTGTTAAAATTATAATATAAATAACACAATGACTTGATTCGTATTTTATAGTAGTCCTATTCATGAGAGATCATAAGTATGAGAAAACTGAAGTTAATTTCTTCTTTACTTATAAACAATAGCAATAAGTTGTGACAGCAAGCACCTAGTTTATTTTTTCTCACGTTAAGAAGTAATGCACCGGTGCTATACGTGTGTTACGGATATACGTTGTATAGTACCGGTGACACCAAAAGGAAACGACTGTGTTTATATTAAATAATAACTACCCATAATGTCCCACTACTGGGTTCAGGTCTCCGTTCGGATATCAAGAAGGCTTAATTCATGCATGCTGGCTTAATGCGGGTTGGGCGATCGGACAGACATTATGTGTTTCCTCGCAATGTTTTCCTTTACGATTTGTTTTTGTTAACACACATTTAAAATGTGCAAAATTCCTCAACTATATAGTGCTCGGTTTTCAGTTTAATGTTCCCCTGTGGGGACGATTGGAGGGGACACGTCGCACTGTATAACATATCCCCCAATACCCGTCCTCGTAGCAGTTTCAGATACATAAAGAGACTTCAATTTAGTACGTTATTGGCTTATTATACGAACATTAAACGCATGCTCGGTCCAACGTTCCACGATACAGCAGAGAGAGTTTAGTGAGCAAAAGCAATTTGGTACAGATATAATGTGTCAGTACGAGTTGAGTGGAACCAAGCCGCACTCGCTGTCCAACGAAGGCAATTAGTGACACATGCTGTCGACACCCGTCTTCTTATAAAAGGGCACTCCAACTATTGCGCCTCTACTCTACACTACTCTTATTTTTTTCAACGCGGCCCATTTTCGAATACACAAATCCCTTAATGATGTGCGCGAATTACTCACTGAAACTGTAACGTTTCCCTGTATAATATTTAGGTCGAATAATAAATTGAATCTGACTGCAGGCCTTTATTTTATCAAAGTTTTAACAAAGAAATAGGACGCGACAACGAAGGGTGGGGTTGGTTTAAGTCAATTTAATTGGATGAGGGAGCTGCACAAATTCTCTTCATCAAGCGAGTCTATCAATTAGGTCGTATTGCACGCCAGTTTGTTCCCATCACTATTTATATTGTTCATTGATTGAGTAATTCTTGTATCCAATGGTACCCATTTCATGCGGCTATTGTATGTCAAATTCAAATTGAGACTACTCTCCTTATTTAAATTTAGAAAGGAGCATTGGCATTGCGTTCGAATTATGAACACGTAGTGGTTTATTAAAAAGTATTTGGACTGAGCACGTGTCTTTTGATCCGTTTGAAGATAGATAAAGCTATCTATTTACCCGCATGAGTGATGTATACATGCGTTATGTTTTAACTGGTCAATAGTGTATTAAACTAGTTTAGTGTATCGAAGTTATATCGTGTAGGGAAAGCTTGTATCGATGTAACTGGCCGCTAAGTAATTGGTCCCTTCCCTTGGGTACTTCTTTACTATAGCTCGTGTGCTTGAAAGCACTTTCTGTTTGCTAATTAGATTTCTCTATCTAGTCACCGCTTTATTGGCTCTTCATATTTGATTAGAATATATAAAAATATTGCGATTGAAAAAAAGTTTGTTTCATTATTATTTGAAAACCGAAATATTTAATACTTAAGTATTTATTAATAATTTGATGACAACCTATATTATATCCCACTGCTACACACACACTATATTAGAAAAGGCTGAGTGGGTTTTGACTCTAATCGATATACGCTGGCCCAATGCTGGTTGGTGAATTACACCTGCATATAAAATGCAAAGTATTAATGCCTGTAATAATATTAATGCAAAATATTAATCTCTGATTAATTATTATATAGACTGACGGATGATCAACGTAGAGATGGACTTTTAAATTATCAGCCTTTTCATCACTTAATCAGCCTAGTCAATACATAAAAACCTGCAATAGATTCACTTTTTATTATTACTAATTGTGTGGCAAACAAGCATACGTCCTGCCTGATGTTAACCAGTTACTGTAGCTTATGGACGCTTGTAATACTAAAGGCATCACCTGCGTATTGCCGACCCAATATTTTTTACACCAGGGCTTTAAGATGGAGTATCCCTGGGTTAGGAAACATATTCTTTCAAAACGCTACCCTAAATGAGCTCTAGAGACCTGTACTCACACACGGAAACACAACTACACCACTGTGTGTAGTTATTTGGCTTTAGTCTTCTGTAAAGTTGAGGGCTTGCTCCCTATGGAGCTCTACCTCTCTTTCTGTTTCTCAGAGGATTTGGCAGAGACAGTTTTTAACTGCTGAAAGTGTTTGCACATTGAATAAATATTTTTATTTGCAAGGCATTGTATTCTTCGATTATGTTTCCTTCAATGTATTTTCATTGACGTGACAATATGCTTCAAATTGCGCTTAAATTTATTGATGTTTCTTGTGGCCTCTTTATTTTACAAAGTATTTTATTTCCAAGAAGTTTGTTGTTAGTCTACGTAATTACATACATCTGTCAGAGGTGTCAGCGATGGAAATATTACAGGTTTAAGTCACGTACAAAAAAAAAACGTTAGGTACATTATGCAAAGATCGACATAGTAAACAGGGAATGACTAAGCGCCTGTTGTTTACGACTGCCATGATGTTTAGCAAAATTACCTCAATCTCATTGTAGTGAGTATATACATTCTTATTATAAGCCTGTTTTGTCCCACTGCAAAGGACCTCCCTACTTTCATACCACCTCTCTCTATCGTGACCCGCTCAGTATTCGTTTAATAGAATAAAAATTTATTAGCACACACAAAGGAAAACAAGTAACCAATAAGGATAAAATAGACAATAACCATATGGATGCAAAATTCGTGTGACTTATACACCTCAGCACAGCATATATTATTATGCCCCAATAATATTTTGCAGCGCTGATTTCCTGCCGTTTGCTGCAACCTCGGCGGCTAGTAATGTATATAAAGCTGGTTAGTAGTTATGTTCTTTCTGAGGCATAACGAGGTCTTGTTTTATTTTTAGAAAATCGTACCCAGGGCAAGATTACGGCAAAATTACAGATCTCTCAATCGGCATGGTTATTAGGTACGGTGTGTATCTGTATAATAAAAGACCCTGGTCAAGCATTGTTAATTCTTTCAAGCGTAATACAAGTAACTCAATGTGATCAGTTCTCGCAACAAAGTTAATGCCTGCCGAGCAAAGTTGTGAATCTCGAGGGACAGTCGAGTAATCCATAAATCCCTTAGAGAGTCCTCCTAGGCACTTTCACTTCTGATAATATTAGGCCGTCACGTCCCCGCGCCGCAGGTACTTGAGTGTTAATGGCCCGCTCGTTTCTTTGACTTATAGTTTGTAAACATAAACCTAAATATACTGCATATTTTTTATGTAAAAGTAAAGTATAAGTACTTTATCGTTACGTATAATTTACATTGTTAAAGTATGCGAGCGAAACATTAAAGTTAGAGTTGAAAGTAAAAGTTCTGATAAAAATATTAAAATTGAAGTGTTTTCATAATCTTCATCGTATAAGTTGATAGATTTATTTATGCCTTTCCGTATGTATATTACGTTATCAGTAGAGGTATGCAGTAAAGCTCATTGAACAATAAATTTTATAGCAAGTTTCTCCTCATAAACTTTCAAATAGGTAAGTTAAATGTTAATATCGCACGATACGAGGTGAATGCGGTAATATTTATTTTCATTGGATAGTAAATTGAAGGCTGGAGGGCGATAAAGCGTTAGATACATAATACGATGTGGTACGACGTTTTTGGATTTTCTTCAGAAACTTTCAATAACGGAGGGAACGCACAATGATGTGTTAGATGTGCTATAGATAGATCTTTTGTTAAGCTATTTTGGCATACAAATTGAATCGTCGCCGTCGTATAGTAAAAGAAGAGGTTTGTAGTATCTGTACTGCCTTCTAAACTAACGAAATCAGATGAAAATTCTTGATGAACAAAGCTCCATGCAGACTTACAATTACTCTGAGCTTGGTTGAATTTGTAACTGGATCATGTTTATCCGTCTATTTCAAGTGTCTGCAATTGAAATCAATATATATTAAAATACTCATTTGCTGTATCCAGCCGCATTTGCTAAGGTTCTTATAATTATACCGAAAATGTAGAATTTTATGACATTTATTCTAATTTATAATCCCCTAAAGAACCATCTTAGAACTGTAGTCGATTTATTACAAGCCTGGTTCCCACAGAGCATGTACTTATCAACAAAATGGTCTATTGCAAACCGACTTTGTTCATTCAAATTTATTGGTCATTGAATTGAAAACTAAAAAAAAGCTCATGGTTTATAAACGCGTACCTAACCTAAATGTTTATTAAACATTGCTTAATAAATCAATACTGAACTACGAAACCACAAACAGACAAAAACTCCAAACTCGTAACAGTCCTCTTTTCGCGTCGAGTAAAAATAATCCTATATTTTCATAAACCGCATGAATTGCATCCCACGATTCTAGCATAATGAAATTGTAACGCAGTTTCTTGGCAAAGACGCAGACCGAGAAGTCAGGTGCTTTAACTTTTATGTTATCGTACTTCTTGCCCGGACTTAGTTCGTCAATCAAGAAGTTTGTACGTGTAAAGACGTTCGTTATACTGAACTCTTAGCGTGAATAAATTTATTCTATGAAGGTATTTGAAAGACTAAACGGGTTCTATAATACTCGGCAAAGTTATCAACTGGTCTTTGCGTTGCACGTTGGATTTTGAATTTTTGACTTGATTATTCATTTTGTGTGAGTAGTATTATCATCATCATTATCAGCTAGGAAGAACGAACGTCATGGGTTAGCAACACTCAAGTGACACCCTTAACCCTAGGTATTGTAAGCATCCATAGGCTACAGTAACTAGGAGATAGGGCACCATATTAGCGAGCAAGCCCGACTGGGGCAGGTCCTCCACCTTACAGAAGACCACAGCCAAAAAACTACACACAGCGGTGTAGTTGTGTTCCTGTGTGTGAGTACAGGTCTCCAGCGCTCATTTAGGGATGCGTTTTGATAGAAACATATTCCTATCCCGGTTATACTCCCATCTAAAAGCCCTGGTGTAAAACACAAGTGATACTTCTGGTATTACAAGCGTCCATAGGCTACGATAACTGCTTAACACCAGGCGGGCCGTATGCTTGTTTGCCACCCAAGGGCCAAGAAGTATTTAAAAACTGCTTACTAACAGGTATGCTTGTTTGCCACTGCCTATGTAAAAAAAATGTTAAAACAAAACATCGAAGTATAAGCTATAATTTCGAACAGCGTATACACAGTAATCTAGCTTAGACGTGAAAGTAAACGAAAGTCTGGCTAGGTACCTACATATAAACCCAATTAAACCGATTGCGATCTAACATGGGAGTACGTACGCCATCAATCATCGCGAACACTAAACCCAAAATGTTAATCTTAGCTTTAATTCAATACACTCGGGTAATAATTATAATTACTTTGTTGTAAACCTACGAATTATATTGTATATTGTTGTTCGACTTAATTATGTTGTTCGATTTTTGTTATTTATTGCTGTTTAAATTTAGAACAACCTTATTTCTTTTAGTAGTGCCTGTACAGTGTTAAGTGTCGAATAAAGATAAAAGGTTTTGACGATGTACATAGTAATCACGTTAATTTCAATCCTGGTTTATTTTTAAAGAGACACCCACGTTTCGCCAACTATGTAAGTACCCATGTAATATAAGGCGAACTTGTTACTGTGTACCGAAAATTAGAGTTACCCAATTAACAATGTTTCCGACCCTGTAATCGAAGCCTGGACTTGTCGATCAGACGCATAAACGCAAGTTTTTAGCATGGTATTAACGAATCAGTCATAAATCACTCAGAAGACATTTGGAATCCACCTCTAAATCATTCTGATACTGTTTAACTATTTCAATAGAGTACAAATAGTTCATCTCATAGTTGGCCATTAATTACAATTACATACTTTATTATAAGTTAGATATTGCCCGCGGCTCCGCCTCCGTGAATGTCAGTTATCGCGGTAAAAACTACCCTATGACTTGCCGCAGGACAACATCTATCTCGTTGCCAAATTTCATTAGGATCCGTTCACGCTTGAAAAAGTAACAAACTACTTAACTAAAAAAAAACAAACAAAAATACTTTCGCATTTATAATATTAGTATGGATGCAAAAGTCTTGATATTTATTTATTTGTTTGAAATAACAACAACAACAAACGTGTTTTACAAGCATTTTAACAGTTGAAATTACATAACAAATCAACAATTACAGTTATCCACAATGTAATATAGGTATAACAAAGAACTGACTGTGTACAAAAGCGAAATAAAAGAATTAAACTAAATTAAATCTTTTGCAGAACTTATAAAATTTCTCACATATTTGTGACTCAATCACGCTAGAACGGCTGAACGGATTTGAATATAATTTGTCACAGAGATAAATGATAGCCTGATATAGCACACACGCTACCCGAAAAAAAATCTGATCCTGTGAGATTGTACACGCAGGCGAAGCCCCGGGCGGAAACTAGTAGTTACATAATATATCCTTCAGACGTGTCTTCACGCAAGCCGTGTGGGATGTGAGCATGCAACTGATACTATGATTGGTTCGTTATTGCAATATGTATCAAGGTAACCGGAAAATAATTATCATTGAACAAAGCCAACATTAGCCTTCTTTGTACACAATACATTAGGTAGATAATATCGAATCATCTGTCGTCTCGTTATACTTATCAAATATTTATTAATTTATTAGTATCATGTTTGTCATCATCATTATGCTAGCAGCACAGTCCACTGCTGGACATACGCCACTTCAAATGCACACTTGGTACCTAATTGAATATGTCCTTGTCAAAAATAAATAATACAGAATAAATCACAAATTTTGGTATTATATTATGTTTAACATAATTTTTCTATTTCACGTTGTTTATAAAAAAATAACAGTAGTATTTACTTGCCGGAACTCTTATCACATTGAAACTTTCGTGTTTAAAAAATAATGTTTTTAATAACTAAAAAGAATAGACGGCAAAGGAATTACATCAGGCAGCCTGGCTTTACGACTGCGTCCAGAACACGGCACGGCGCTCCTGTCCCAGTGACCCAGTGACACGGTACCTATTGCCCAAAGCAAAAAGCTTCACTTTGTGCGCCCGAACAAATAAACCTGTACAATGTTCCGCCCGAACGGTCCACCACAAACGTCACGTTTGTCCAAACACTGATAAATGATTAATGTGTTTTATAACGCGATACATGTCGAATTCTAAATGACCTGAAAAAGGGTGTTAATTTTCTACTTATTTTTTCGCGCTTGAGGGAATTTACATCTGTTATGCTGATATGAATAAATAGAATATTGAAATTAGACTACTTATTTTCAGCTTTTAAACATTTATTTCAAACGTGAATGAAGCGAAATAAGTATATATGTAGCTATTATAGAAATCCATGGTCTCTGTTTACTCCTCTACAAAATAGGCGACAGTAAGCTGCATGTATTTACAACATTTTGGAAGGATTATGTAGTTTGTAATAAACTAGCCTTGCGCCCGGAAGGCTGTTCTTATCGCGTATCACGGCACCAGGAGAGGAAAATGGATGAATTTAAACCTCTTTTCTCAGTTGTTACCTACGTTAAAGGCTGTACAAAATATCATGCTTCACACACCAGATTAAACTGTCTGGTTGCAGCTGTGTCTGTCAGTAAATTGGGAGTTTTTAAGATTTGATCGAACTATGTATGATATGGTGACTACGGTTCCTATCTAACGGTATACACATATTGGCAATATCAGGCAATATAATAATATCAGCAATGTATCAACAAGAGCGGTCGCATGTTGCACATTTTATTTGCGTGCAGAAGGGAATCAATTTCAGCCGGGACGTTAAATAAATCCGCCACGTCTCACGCTGTCTCGCACTCAGATTGCATTCAGCTGCAGTTCCTTCGCAAACTCGTAACTTATGTCCCGTTGCACATCGCAAACAAAATACCAGTCCCGTACAATTTCTCTATGTCTAAAACTAGTTTCCACTTTTCTCACAATGTTCTAATCCCTATATCAAGTTATACTTGTCTCTTCACGTTGCATTTTCTCGAAATGAAGGCCTAACGAGAACATATAGGCTATTTATTTCTGCCGAGCTTGCTACGTGCCCTGTGCGCTCACCACGTAACAACTTCCATATCTAGTGTTGGACACCGTGTACATAATAAATGTAGTGTACAATACACCACACAATAGGTGAATATAAATAACTGGCCGTAGTTGGAGACCGGCTGCACATTGTTCTTGGATGTACTTTTACTCGTACGTATTGTATGTAGAACTGTTCGCACGACTACAGTGATACGTTAAATTAAAAAAGAGTATCTAGCCACAGTCTTTATTGTGACGCACCTCACGTGGATTTAAAATCATGATTTTTTATTACGTCCTCCAACACCCATATACCGCCGAGACCGTGATAAATTTTGTTGGCGAAATGACCGTACTGCGGAAAAACAAAATTTTCATACTGCTGAAAGTTACTTATAAGTCCATTGTGTTCTTAACTTGAATCTTACCGTCTGAGCACTCCCAAAAAGTTTATAATTAATGTTACGGAAAAATTTGGCAGGCGAAAATCGAAGGTTTGGGTGATGTTTAATCAAAGTATACGAGCGCTTGGAGATGAAGCTTGACATTCGGCGCGCTTAGTCTAGCGAGTGTTGACGACAAACTGGACGAAGCTTCGAACCGCTCCGAAACTAGCTTAGTCAGAATGTGCTGTAAAGTAAATAGGCTTACATAAAACTAGTTTCTGTCTGTGATTGCAGTCGGTTAGCAACGCTCGTTTTAGAGCAAACCGGGTGCACTGTAGTATTAAGTAATAAGAGAAAATGTACAGGTGCATAGTTATTACTTAAGTATTACGTTATTCCTGATGCAAAGCATAAAACATATGTGTACTTAGAACTGCAACCTACTAAGAGTGCTCGAAATATGCTAAATTCTTTATATTTAATAAAAAGGTAACAACAAACAGATTTTTTGATAATATTAAAATTACCTTACTCATAAAAATAGCTAGCATTCGTACAACATAAAACTTTTGTAGAAACCATTTTTAGGATAAAGTCTCCAAATCCAACAGCATTAATGTAGGAGGAGTCGAATTAAGATTTAGTGGCTTTCGAGAATCCTACTCGAATAAAAACCGCGATGGCTGTTCATTCTCAGGCCTATTTATTATCCTTCGAAATTGAATTGCATTTACCAACTGTTGGGATTAAACTTTTTTAAATCTACGTCTCTGCGGGCATCCCTTTTGTCCTATTTCTCAGTCAGTAGTCCGTACTCCTCGTATCTACTTTATCTTTGTCTGCTCTTTATTCTTGCTTACGGATAAAAGCTTTTATACTTTCTTGGGTTAGTTTTTTAAAGGTTTCTTTTTTGTTGCAGCATCTCGTCGTCGTCTCAACGAGTACATTGATCACTATGAAGCGTTGGACTATGATGCGGACACGTTGCATGAGCAACACTTGCGCGCGCGACGGTCCACAGACGCACCTGCAGACTTGCGCCTCCACTTTCGAGCGCATGGGAAGACGTTCCATATGCGATTGCGGCGAGACTTGTCCGCCTTCAGTGAAGACTTTAAAGTAAGTATACTGTGTATATCTATACTTGTACTATTAAAAACAATCTACCAGTGCTATGCACGTATGCCGCTTAAACAATTAATATGCTTATGTATGCTTCGGATCGTGAGGTCCGGGTTTTATGATTTCCGGACTGGACAGTGGTATTTCTGTTAAAAAGCTCAGTAGCAGCACAGTTATGTATGGTGGTGTTACACCACTGCCTCGAAGACCGTGTTAAGTTGTTATTTCTGCACCTCATCGAATTTTGAGAGTAATGAAATAGAAAGTTCGCCTTGTATTTACGAACGCACTTGTGCACTATAGTATATCCCAGGTAGTCTCCCGTTAAGCTGTAGCAATATTAGCTGACATCTCTTTAGCAGTTTTAATCGACCTAACTAATTGGCATGGTGCCACACCCACGTCCATGATTTTAAGGCGAAATTTGGTTCGAAGCACTACTATTATAAGGCTCTTCCATGCATATAATCAGATTAGCAGGCCTTTACGTCCTCTATTGCTATCATATTCGCCGTGGTTGTTGCAAGTTTTTGTAGTGTTAAGAACAGTTTAAATTCAATCTATAATCATGGTACCCTAGGAAAACAATCCGAACGTCTATCCCTTGTCGGTTGACATTCAAATTTCAAACTTATACTACAGAAATAAGTGTTATTATGTTCTGTTATTGTATAGACTATGATCGCTTAAATACTGCCTCATTAATGTCGTTGGCAGCAATATCTGTTGTTCGGCGCGGGGTGGTTAAATGCTGTAATTATGTAATTTACTGGGCTAGGGGAGAACAATACTTGATAGTGAGGACATCTAAAATGCCACGATGACGCAATTGTGGTAGGTATCATTGCTATGCTGAAACCCTGGGTTCGATCCCAAAATGGGATGGTATTGTGGCTTACTGTTAAAATACGCTCAAGTGTCAGGCTGAACTTTAATAACGTGGGCAAGCCTCTAATAAGGTGGACCTATTAAATAAACTAATGAAGATTGCGTACAGCCGATGGACAAGGTCAGTTCAAGACCGAATGGAAACCTATCCAGCAGTAGACATGTTTTGGCAGAGGTCATGAAGATGATGATTATGATAATAGACCCCCTTCATATTTCACGAGTCCGTCAGCTTAGTATTATTTAGGAAGGTAAACCGTCCTTGTCAGAATCGATGACAATGCTTGTACAATAAATAACCCTTGAATAAAGTAGGATTACTTACCTTAATGTGTATTCTACAGGTTGAAGGCGCAAAAGGACAGTTACATGAGGTCGATACATCACACATATATCACGGTGAATTGGCTGGTGAGTACACCCCCCTCGTTAATAAACACCTTATAAGCCGCACACTTTATAAGCCTCGTACATTTTCATGTTAAGCGATTCACTGAACATCAAGCATTGATTTTGCTCACTGGCTTGTGATTAATTTGAAAATAATAAACGGTATTTTATGTGAATCTGAGGTAGCTTAGTTTTAAATAAGTATACAAATTAAGGACAAGATTATCGGTTAGTATCCAAGTTACCATGACAAACTTAAAATCGCATCGCAATCTTTAAACACAGTGAGTGAGGGATTTGCAAAATAACAGCTTCATTACTCCGCACCTAGAATCCAAGAGCGTCTCTGGAGAAAATTTCAACCGTAAAGTTACTAGGTTTATATAAGACAGTATAAAACGGCCAAGGTTCGCTTTAAAAGTGAAGTCAGGTAAATAGGAGAGCTTTAACAGTTTAGCGCGAAGCACTCACGTACTGACAAGACAGACGCAAAGTTTGTAGGTGGCGTGCGGCGGACTGACAGCCGCAACTCGGGACCCACTCCCATTGTACACCGGGAGCCGAGAACAGCGACGTTATCTACACCCAAGATAGACGCTATTGTTTGCCCTCACCCCGAGGGAAAATTTAATAAGTCCCCGTTCCCGAGTATGTCGACCGCGATTGTGTTTCTCTTTAATCAAACAAAACCCGAACGCTAACTCATGGCTCGCACACACGTCCGATACCTCTCCTTTTGTCTACATTAATAGATATGTTTTAGTGCTCTCCAAGAGTTATAATTCTCGGAGAGCACTAAAACATATTTCTTTTTGCAATTACTTGCGGGACGGCGTCAAAGTCCTAGCTAATTGGGAGCTTTCGGCGGCCACTCGACTTTTAATGTTGGCGGGTGGAGGCCGCGCTGATGGGCGGACTCTCCACAGCCTTAACTACGCTATGTAAATAATTACACTGTTGAAAATTCTACCCAGCATTCTTGTTTCGCGAAATATGCTCAAGTTATTTCCAAAAGAAATTCATAACATTTTCTGCGTACAAAAATAAAAACTCTCATTAAATAATCTCTAAGTCTGATAAACAAGACCGGCGCGATCCAAACTTCCAAGTAAAAGGTTCAGTACTGTTTCTTTAAAGTCAGACGTAAAATATAGGTAGTGTAATAGATGTTTAATTACTGGCTTGTAGTGACATCTGCCTCATTGGTCACTAGACCAATAAGGCTGATTACGTGTAGATTACTAAATCTACACGTAAGCGTTGGCTTCACTGCCGATGCGCCTATTGTCAAGTTCCGGGACCAATTTCCTGGTTCTATATTACATCTTGCCTCGAAATGGATGCAAACCTGTTGTTTTAGCATGTCCAAAACCGCAATGATTGTCTTCATCCCTATCCCTATTAATACAGTCATAGGGGTTTTAAATAGGTACCTATTAGCTAAAGAGCTAAAAGGTACGTCCAAATCTTATACTGACCATATTAAAAGTCTGTCTGAAAAATTCTAAATAACTTACGTCAAGAACGAGGGAGTAGTTTGGCTGTAGGAATAAATAAAAAACAGCAATCGTTATGCGTATCGATGTTAGTTCGGTGCGGGTTGCGAGATCGGGTGTGCGGGTGTTATGATGGTGAAAGTTTGGAACAGTGTAAATGGATAAAGTTGTTCGGAGGGCGGCGCGGCATCGATCGCAGTTCGTCGCCCTACTTACAGCGGTCTCCGATGCACTTAGGCGTCTAGTTGCAACCCACGTTTTGCATGCGCTACTCACCGTCACCGTGTACTTATCACCAACTGTAAACACTACATATTTGAATAATAAGTAATACTACATGCACGATATATTTACGATCCGTCATTACATAGTAAACACAAATACAGTAGGTAATATTACATGACAATAAATATTTATTGAATGTCTTTTTAACACGAAACATTGTAATGCTTTGCCTGCCTTGTTATCACTTCATTGTTCAAACAATTTTCAATAAAAAATGAGAATGAATGATTCTATAATATACAACCCACCAATTTAGGCCATTCATAACAACAACAAAGAATGAGGAAACATTGTGTAAACAAGGAATTTATACGAGAACTATTTCTGGGTAATGTTCACTTTCGTTGAACACAACAATAGATACGTATCTATCTGCGTCGTGAGAGGTGAATAGTCACTCGGTTAATGTAAAATTTACTCAATGATAAAATAAAACCGGTGCTACCAAAGCTCTTGTCTCCAGAAAATGTGAGCGAGTTTTTTCCCAGTCGCTCTTAAATTTTACTGAAAAACATTTTCGGTGCCCTGCGGTTTGTGCAAAAAATATTTCGCGTTTCTTTCGTACTTTCCAAACATTTGTACATACATACGAGGGTTGGATGACGCGCATTTACATGCACATAATTATCCTCCATCTCTGAGTACTTTTATACCTCAAAAAAATTAAGTTTACCGTAGATAAGTGTAGAGTTTCGTGGTGCTGTGATTTGATCCTTATTATTCGACGTCTATATTATATAGTCTTTGATCAAAGATATTACATAAAATATAAATAAAATCACGCTATTATGTTACACACATTAATGCTATAAAAATAATGTCATGATTTGTAGCCATTGTACTTTTATATTCTGTTTGTATTGTATTCTATTCGTATGTAAATTCTAGTGTAGGTACAATAATAAATATATGCCTAATAGAAGCTGGAGGCCTTTGCCCTTGCAGAGGACGGGGGAGATTTGTCATCAAATTGAGAGGTGTGAAAGACCGTGCAAGTAGTGGGACGTAATGGATTAAAAAATAAATTAAACAGTACATACTAGATGTTACCTGCGGCTCGCGTGGAAGTCGGTTTGGATACCATTCTATCTCCTTGATAACATTTATTTAGAGCCGTTTAGACATTTACGTGACAAGGCAACAAAACAATTACTTGCATGTACAATATCAATAGAGTACAATAAATAATGTATATACCTATCTAAATCTCGAGTCTGCCAAAATTAAACAGCGGGCTCTTATCATGTTTGTCAGTTATCATCCTTGCCATGATTTCCAGGAACCAACATTGCGTTATCAAAATAATCGTGTTGGTTTACTCATTTCCTAAGTTTACCGTTCTCGGAACAACAGTAGCAATTCAATACCTTATTGTCTGACCCGAATTGGTGTGAATCAAAGATATAAATGTATTGTTATGAGTACAAAACAAATTGCCCTTTGTACGACATTATAAAATTGGTATTATTGTTTATTTATGTACAAACTTTCAGCTTTATAAAAAGATATAGATGACTAGCATATGCCCGCGGCTCCATTCGCGTGAATGTCCGTCATAATGATGAAAAATACCTTTAAAAATGTCCTTCCCCAAGATATAATCTCGTTGCCAATTTCATTATGATCCTCAACAGAGTATTCGTGAAAAGCTAAGCAACAAACAAACAGAATAACTTTTCCATTAATATTATATAGTACAATCAGAAACGAAATATTTATTATAGAAGAAAACCTCAAATAGTTCCTTTGGTATTGCAAGCGTCCATAGGCTACAGTAACTGCTTACTATAAGGCTGCTTATTTGCCACCTAAGTAGTATAAAAAAAGGTCGGAAAATACAAGGCAATATTTGAAAACTGTTTATAACTGTGTCCCATGAAAATTATGCCGCATGTTGTTGCTTAAGATAATTGACAAGTTTTTGTAAGGTATAATTATAATAACTAGGGGTTAACCAGTGGTCGAAATTCGACGGTTGATTGCTTTCTGCAGTCCTTCTCAGTTTAAACTTTATGCCAAATCTAACACTCCTCCGTGCGCGAAATGTGCTTCAAAATGTGTGCAATATCACGTATTAAGATATATGTAGATAATAATACGTGATATAGGAATTATAATTATATAACCACACAAATAGGTATATAACAAAATTCATAAATAAAATGCAAAATTATAGCAGTGGACTATTTTTCCTGTTCTTATTATATAAAGAATATAAGAAGAAGATAAGAACAGGAAAAATTAAACTATATTTACTTATACAATATATAGTTATTGAAATTAATTAATCGAATAAAATAATAAATAAATATATAAGTCACTAGCGGCACGTCCCGGCTTCGCACGGGACAATTTATTAAGATTTTGTAGGTATCCCGTATTTAAAAAAAAATAAAATATAGCCTATGTTACCTGCTAATAATGCGGCTTTCTAATGGTTTGATTTTTTGTTTGTTTGTTACGATTTAACTCAAAAAGTGGACATTTATTAAGATTGTCTTGGGATCCTTGGGAAATATAGCCTATGTTACCCTCTTATAATGCGACTTCTTAATTGTTTGATTTTTTGTTACGATTTAATTCAAAAACTATTCGACTGATTTTAAAAATTCTTTCACTATTAGAAACATTATCAGCGGGTGACATAAGCTATATTTAATTTTTCGGAATCCCTACGAAAACTTAATAAATTTCCATCCGTGCGAAACCGGGACCTGCCACTAGTAGTTTATAAAATGCGAGTGACGAACGGCAGTTAAGCGCGCAGTCAATTCATTTTCATTGTACACGGCAGCTCCATATCTCACGGTGTAATACAAAACAAATGTGTGCCTTCGACGATATAATTGCAACGTTCAATTACGTACAATACACCACGACCGTCCCCTATTAATCGCACACGGTATGACTCACTATACCTATTAATATATAATAACTTTAAAACTTAGCGTGTGTATACAGACGGGGTTGTATATCGACTATATTAAATATTCTATAGAAATAAAAATAACACCCCCAATGTATCTACGAGCATAACTTCCGATCGAGTGCACCAAATTAGTTTTTTTGTGTTTGTTATTGTTAGAAAAATGTTTGTACCTACTTTTAGACGAACATTTTGGAAAATATGTATTCAGAAAAAAAATGGCGGTATGAAGTTCGCTGGGTCAGCTAGTTACTGATAATTTTTATACTAACAAGCATACTTTCTGTGCTCGGTGCTCATTTAGATATGCTTTTTAACGAATCGTTTTCTATCACAGAGATACTTGCATCACAAAACCCTGGTATTACAAGCGTCTTTAAATTAAAGTCGTAGGTTAACAAGCTGACATCATCTTTCTGGCTTATTCATAATTTATGACCTTCATAGGTGTTACTTTGTAGCCTAAATCAGTGTTCCACAAAGTGTTTGGCGGTACTCTGGTGTACCCTGGTCATTTATTAGTGCGCCTCGGAAAAAACAAGATGATCTCATAGTTAGATAGACAGACGGAAAATTATATTTAAATGCGGTATAAGGTCTAGTTATAAGTATTTGTTTGTTGATTTATATAATTTCCCAATTTTATTACAACCTACCTTGAAGACTAAAAGTTTGCGGAACGCTGGCCTTAATAAAGACATGAATTTTGAGCACGAGTATAAGCTGCGGTAACTGTTTACCATCTGGCAGGCCGTATACTTTTTGCCTCCTAAGCTGATTAAAAAAAAGCACTATAAATTGAGGACGACAAATCGAAGCACAGCTACTGCAAAATAGTCAGAAATAAGAACAGCTTTTGCTAAGTGCAGCAATTTGGCAGTAACTAATTGCCGGTTTGCAGTCAAACAGCTGTTTGCATACGCCTTCAGCTTTATACAAGTAACTTTGCAACTTAGGTGGTTGTGACACGACACCCGTAATTGTTTTGTGGAAGTTACATCGTTATCGTAAGACCAGTAATTGTGGGCGTCGAGTGACTGAGCCCGATATCATTATATCGAACGTGTCCTTTGGACAACTATTTCAAATATGTAAGCTTAGTAACTAGGTAGGTTATTACGTTACAACCGCATGTTGAATTTAAAACTTATTGCTGCTGGCTAACCAATGCAGTTAAATGTTTTAGTTGCTTTATAATACTACATAATATGTATATATTATGATATTTTAATGTGAAAAGTCGTGCTTACTGCAATATAGATAAAATGCAACCAAACCTAACAATAAATTCAGAAAAAAATTATATCAGCCAATTTACCTACAATAAGTATTTAATATCTATAATAATATGTAGGTGCTCATCCCGTCTTCGCAGGGGTCTTTTCGTACGGATCCCGTATTTTTTTTACAATGAAATATAGTCTATGTTACGCGCTAATAATGTAGCTTTCTAATGGTGAAAGAATTTTTAAAATCTGGTCTAGTAGTTTTTAAGTTAAATTGTAACAAACAAACAAACGAAAAATAAATCATTCCTCTTTATAATATTACATAGTTTAGATATGTATTAACTAGCGACACGCCCGCGCCCTGGTTTTACACCGGTGCAATTTAATAATTATACAAAACATCAATATTCAATGCGGCATTTGTTTTGATGAAAACATGTGATAGCTCAATTTATACTGAACTAATTTAGAATTTTTCCAATGGGTTTTCCCATAAAAATATTTTCATACAAAACTTGTGTTGTTAATTTCAAACACAACGAAAGTAAAATATCCATATTGATCAAGCCGTTCTCGAGTTATACTCTGTCATACATGTGGTAAGAGAGGTATACAAGAGCCCGCCTGGTGGTCAAAATTTGACCGTATTGCTATCTGCAGTCCGTCTCCTTATAAACTTTAACTATGCCAAATCTCACACTCCTCCGTGCGCGCAATGTGCACCGCTGTGTCTAGTCGTTTGGCTGTGGTCTTCTGTAAGGTGGAGGTCATTCCCCAGTCGGGCTTGCTCACTAGAATGGTACTATAATACCTCTCTTCAAAGTTTAGGTTAGCTCTTTTAAGCTCTACGACTACTAACCGGCGATTTTTTTATAGTCCAATTAATCGAATTAATAAAGTCAAGACTACTCTATCATAACTAAATGATGCTGTTCAAATGGCGTCTCTAGCCATTAGTAATAAGTACTCTCTAACGAGATACACATCATCGTAACAGAGCCATTACGTTGCCGCTAATAAAATGTTATTGTCTTCATTATAAAGCGCTAAATACCACCGCACCACCTATATATCTTTGCATCTATATAAGCACTGTTTCGTGGACTAAGGAAAGATAATAAAGAGCTTTTAAAGATAAAGAATTGCGTGATAAAATACTTCTTCTTCTTATCGTTTGTTTAGTGGCCAACCTGGTGACAGAATTATTGACATGGTCGGAACCGACTTTAAATGTGCCCTACGAAGCACGGAAACTCTCAGGTGCAATACCACTATAGTCTCTATTTAAAGCGGTCATCCATCTATAGTCTCCATTCAATCTGTCCATCCAGGTTGTCTGGAAGAAATCGATAAGACCGCCGATAGTTGAAAAAAAAAAAATTATATAAGATTACCGCGCCCTTGGTAGCTTAACCCTCTGATTGTTTACCGAACAGCGAATGCACCTGGCTATGAGCACCTCAAAAAATACTTAATAAGGTAATGAGAAGAAGCGAAATTACAACGCTTATTAATAAGCAAGCCATGTTGCTCATTGAGCCGATATCGGACGAAAACGGCAACGTTCTGATGGCGAAAGTATGAAGATGTAGAATATTTACTATGTCTACGAAATTCAGTAGGGTATGATTGTTGGTTCAAAATACGATCCAACTTCGAATATAATACATGATTTTATAGTTATTTCTAGTGACAAATGCGCCACGTATATTTAATGACAGGTCTAAATAAATTATATACAGTAAAACACACAAATATATATTCGTACGTATGCACACCGATAAGAAAAGTAAATGTGTACTTTTGTCAAAAAACTAGCTAATTATAATCAGATAAATATTCCACACCTGTGCACCGTACAAAGTTTGCGCAGCTGTACCTGTATACTGTTAAACCATTTTTTATCCACACATATAAAAAATACACATACATAAACAGATGACAATTTACATGTGCGTAGCAGGTGATCTAGCTCATTATACGCTGTGCTTATACTCGTAGCACAACACTGATTTTTAGCTAGTCCCCGTCATTGGTCAACATTTTGAAAATCATGGTGCATAGGAAATAAATAAAATTAGAAAAAAGAGCCAAACAGAAAAAAGCTAAAAACATACACACATTCATAGTGATGTAATTAAGTTTATACACGTTTTATCGGATAATGCGTTAGTTTGTTCTTAATGTAGCTTTTTGGTTACAACACCACATTGTTAATTCGAGTATTATATACCAAAATGTAATATTATATTGAGTAAACTCGCAGACGGCCAACTGATCCCAAACTAGGCAGCCTGTAGCAAAAAGACAACTGGTATAGATACTTACGTCTCATCACTTGATTGAGATAAGAATCTCAACCCATAAACGTCTCACTGCTGGGCACATACTCATATTATAGATAAATTACATTCAGACACAGAACGAATAATCATGCTCATCAAGTTATAAAGAATTGTTCTGGATGGGAATCAGACTTACCACCTTCGTCTTAGTAAGGTCCACGTCAGGGTTGGGACATTCCGTTAATATAATAGGTAAATCAGATTAACAAGAAATTCATACACAATTTTTCAGATAGCTCGGCTTTTAGAATAATTGTTTATTCAATTTCTTGTTAATGTTCTCATTGTAACCGTCAATGAATTAAATTCGTAAGGTCTCTGCCTGTCCCCATTAAGATAAATTATTTTGATTTGATAGAACTTTGTACTTTAACCTCTTGATCTAAGTAGGCCACAGCATAGCTTGTAATTAGAAAAAATGTGAATAAGTATCGTTTATGGCTATATCATCTTCTGTGTTAAAAAACCTATTAAATATATTTTTATTTGCCTTTTGTTTATTGTACAAAACCGTGTGTGACCTGACCGTTATTTTACTTTAAGCCCAATCTGAAAATCGGCGCTGCAGAAAATGCCGCAGTACAAAGCTGAGATTGGGACCTATTCTTACATCACACAGGATAACATAATATATATTTTTGTGTCTTGGTGTTAATTTAGTGCCTATTTATTGTTCCTCTGTAATTTCCTGTGTATATTAGAATAAACGATTTTCTTTCTTGCCAAATCCATATTCTATCTTATCTATCTTCTTGCTAAATTGCAAATTAAGATCCCTTCAGCTGTTAAGTCGAGGAAATGCAACAGACTTTCGCATTTATAATATTAGGAAAGTAGAGAGTAGGTACGGAGCCAGCATGACCTGAATCATCATTAATATTATATATTTGTTTTGACCAGGTGATCCACAATCAACAGTGTTCGGCTCGGTGACGGACGGTGTCTTCGAAGGGAAGATAGTAGCGAGCGATGGATCGTTCTACGTAGAGCATGCACGGAGATACTTCCCGCCTAATTCGACACGCACACGTGTGCACTCGGTAATCTATCGAGACGGTGACGTCAACGATCCCTACGCCCATCGGAGACATGGTAAGTAGACATGACCTTGCTTCATTCACATACCTCATAAATTGTGTCCGTTCTCTATATATTGACAGAACAAGAAATATTGTTGTCAACCTTCTTTTTGTTTATCAGTCAAGACAATCCAAGATCATTTCTTAGTATTGAAAAATTTGCTTAACATAGCACTTGTTATATTTAAATTTCTAACGAGGTAGACTACAGATATTTTCCGCTTGATGGTAAGCAGTACGGTCTATTACCGCAGCATATAGACACTCGCAACGTCCATCGCCGTATGCTTGTTTGCCACCTAAGTATTATAAACATGAAAAAGATGAAAACTAGCCGTATCTCATTTTATGCCATTTTGTATGATATGATCATCTAAGTATCGATACACTAAGCGCATTTATGATTTGTTCAGTGTATGCAACAAACTCCATATACTTTGGATTATAAGTGACATTGCACCGTTTGTTTAATCCTTCTATAAATAATAAAATATCATTAATTTTAATTATGTTTCTCAGTTTATCTGAACATAAAATGTGTAAACAGTTCTTCTGCGCATATAATATGAAATATTCAACCATATTACACAAGTAACACCACAGAAGACAATAGGCTTAAGTCACTAGTATCTTTTGAGTTCTAATTTTAATTATGTTTCTCAGTTTATCTGAACATAGAATGTGGTCAACTATGTTGTAATCAGTCCTGCGCATATAATATGAAATATTCAACCATATTACACAAGTAAAACCACAAAAGACAATAGGCTTAAGTCAATTCCGCAACTACTTTGTAAATGTGGTTTCAGTAACAGTTATGGAGGATTAAGTGTACCTATAGAAATGTATTTTGTATCATTATTTAGATGTTTTATTATCAATGAATTTAATTTATGCACATCCTGATTCAATTAGTACCTAACTATGCAACGTTAAATAAAAACTTACTACTAACCAAACCTAAAAATTGTGGCACGCACGAACTACTTTTACAGTCCGCTGTTGCACGTAGTCCTAAAACCAATATGAGCGATAATATTGAGTTTATGTCAACAGAACTTATTTCTAACTTAAGGAAAAATTGCCTCGTAAAAGATTTTCCCCCCGCAAATAATTTCTTCTACACCGAAAACGAAATAACTAATTTTAAAAGAACAAATTTGAAATATTTCTGGCAATTTTGTATGGTAAATAATTCGACGATAAACTGTTAGGTCTTGGTATATTACACTTTGTATAATAAAAGAAACCCGAACATATTTAGGACAACCGTGGGATGACGATGAGTTATTGGTATTCGATCTTTGAGAAAACGCTGGAGCGATATAGACCAGACAGATGAACGATAAGGCCTGAATATCTTGTAAGGGTGTTTTACTTGTTAGGGAGAATACGGACCTTCACTCTCGTGGAATATAAAATGATCGGGAAATAGAACTTTAATTCTATTTCCCTATCATTTTATATTCCACGAGAGTGAAGGTACTGCAGATACTACAAAATGCAAATTTGTATTATTGTTGCGAGGGAAATCCGATTATCGTATACTCGAGTAGGTACTGTATGCTATTTTATGAGTCGTATCAAATGAAGTAATCACGTTTTACGGTTTTAATCCCATTAAGCTATGTACAATTAAGTTCCTTCGCATAGATGCAATAACAAAATTAACTGTGTAGAAATTTGTAAGTACACGTGCAGTTTGTTGAGTTGGGACTGGGGAGTTGTCGAGGGAGAGCGACTCGTGGAAGTTTCGCCACAGTATGTCGCACGGCAAATGGATTGCAACGCAAGGTCGTTTAACAAAGTTTAATCCCATTTGCTCGGTGCGCTGTCACCGGCTGATTGCAACACCGCTTGCATCGGAAAATTCGCATAATTTATTATAACGCACCATTCGACTCATTTATTGGCCAGGGCCGCGGCTGCTATAAATTCATTCGTAACCAGTACACTTTAATTCGCAATGACAAGTTCAATATTTCTCAAATCATATTTTATGGTTGTGTAGATGAATTTTGGCTCGGTTCGCTATGTCATCAAACCGGACTAAATTCCACGTTACATATTCATTCATCCGTAGGCTGCGCTGGAATGGTAATTTCGCGTCAACAACACCGCCCCCGCCTGCCGAGTTTGCATTTTTGCCGTTTCAACTGTTGTAGATGCAATTTCGTCGTGCACAGTTCTATGTAGCGAGCCGACCCACCTGAATATGCGACTCTACTGAATTGCATATACACGAGCTCCCTTTCAAACTCCGCTTTGAATACCGGTAAAAGTAACCGTGATGAACTAGGACGACTTCCACTATTATACTCGTACTAATGTTTTTATTTTCGATTTGAACAAACGTACGTCGTGTATAAAATGCTACAGCAATTATGGTTGTGCTGTGTTTGCAACTATGTTACTTCGTTTAGAAAATAGTTCGATGCTACTTTTGCAATGTTTCCTTTGTATAGACAAGTATTTTATTTGTTCAGTTTGAACATTACTTTTGATCGGAAAATAAATTTAGTAGGTATTGAGTGTGCCGGAAGGGTCGCGTTTGTAGCTACATTTGTTTTCATTACGAGTTATTGAACAGCGCCAGGGGTACCCCTCTCTACGCGTTCTCTATGGAGCTTTTATTTGAATATGAAAGACTTCACGACCAACCAAATAAAGATCTTTTTTAAATATATACGGAGGTTCGGTGAGTTTGTTCAACGACACTTTCTTACTTATAAAATATAACATACGTATAAAGGCAATCCTAATTTAGTATTCACAAAGAAGACGTTGATGGTTTTGATTACACATTTTTCGTGAAATATACCGCAATTTCGTTAGGAAAGATATCCGGAAGGATACGTTACTAACTTATACGAAAGCTTTGATATACTGGAATACGTTAATTATCTTATTAACATGCAAGCGCCTTTAAAACGATGATTAAAATAAAATATAAAACCATGTTTAGGCAAATTATGTTCGGTAGAGCTTGTGCTGTGTACGACGTAATATTTTTTTGAAGTAAAAAAATAAATTAAACCGAAACTGAATACGTCTGTGCTATGTTTATTGTTTATTGTCACATAATATTCAGCTTGTTAATACTTATAACTATTATATTCCATCACCAGATACTCCTCAAGAGTACTCTTTCAAATAAAAAAAGGATTTTGAAAATCAGTCCACAAATGGCGGAGAAATTGATGAACATACATTTTTAAAAAACAGTCGAATATAAAACCTCCTTCTTTTTTAAAGTCGGTTAAAAAAAGGGAGTAAGTATTTAGTATTAATTTACTTTTCTGTATCTTTCTAGACGCATGTATAAATGTAAACAATCCAAATATTTAACCCAAAGAATACGCTTCGAATTCCGAAACATCACAAATTTGATCTTGTCCAAACTCAAGATTTCCGTATCGTTACACAAACTGCTGTAGGTAATGTAGGTACACAATCTTGTTTAAGCGCTTCATTTAATAACTGTATACGTATCTCCCTCGTACGTGGAGGGTGGTTTTCTTGGTGGTTCTACATCTAACATGTAGACATATATGTTGCTCTAGATATTAAGACTTGAAATAAAAGAGGTAATTCTACGGAGTCAAGTATTATTTCGCGAAGGCAAATAAAAAGGTGAAGGCAGGTACATTTCTTTTTAAATGTCAATTCCGTTGTTTTAAATTTCCGTTCTAGAATAGTTTCGGAACTAACGGACACTGCATTCCGTTTCGCCTGCAGTCTCGAAACTTGAATTTCTGAGCTTCTGTTTAAGATCATAGTCTGAGCATCTTAAATACTTATCTTAACTTGTCCATAAGTTTATTAGTTTGAAGGACTAGTCGCTTTTAATTACCCTATCGTTGACCAGAATCTCAGGCATATTCCATTCTAGCCTTGTAGGGTTTTTTTTTAGTTTAGGTAACGGTTATAAGATTATCCTAGGGAGGGCCCTGGTGACCTGTGCCACAGGTTTTTAACGAACCTACTTCAGGCACCAGTCTCTCACATAGGTAGGTCCTAGTTTTAATAATTTAGAATAGAATTGTAACTAAAGTTAATCCTATATGCCTTGTGATGAGAAAAATAAACGTTTTTATTATTATTATTATAAGAACCCATATATTGCAGGCTCGGATCTTCTCTCCTCTATTAAGAAGTTAAGAGGGCTTAAGGCTTTTATACATACACGCTAGTTCAGATTCGATCGGATTTCAACACGACGACGAATTTCACAAAGTAAAATTCACATTGTTGAGGCACAACTTGTGTGTACAAGTCTGTTATAATAATAATAGCGACTCATATATGTCTCACTGCTGGGCACGGGTCTTCTCTCCTATATCAAGAGAGAGAAAAGGTTTAGGCCTTCATTCACACAAGTCTGTTACTTCCCCAGATTTCATTTTATTCTTCAATCGTATTTCGTTGAAAAATATATCGAGTGACTAGATAGAATGCTCCACAAAGTCGAAACAAGGGATCAAACAACCATATAAAGGCGGACGGAACTGGTGGATAACGCTGGTGAAAATATAAGAATTTATTAGTCTGCGAGTCGAACAGAGCTATTGGTAGTCAAACAAATTCAGCAGCTATGTATTTCTTTCTATTGGGAGTCTCGAGTTTTTGATTCGCTGTCTGGCCACCCGAGCCGGGGTTTCGACGAGAATATTTGCATGATAAAAATGTAATATCTCAAATCGAATTTATTACGATTACTTGTTATTTATATTGCGATGTTGGATATTTTGATATTTGAGTTAAGGTGGAGCAGGACACTTAGACCTAAACGTGTAGAGCAACTAAACAAACTACACCTTTTATATTTTGACTGTTTGTGTGGTCATCTAGCAACTAACTCCGCACCAAGTGTTTTGGGTTCCCATCTTTTTATAATCCATAAATGTTTCTTCCGAAACTGGGTGTATCTTTGTTTCTGTGAATTGTTTATTTGTAAAGTCACTCGCGACACGTTCCTGTTCTCTAGGGCGGGAGAAGTCCTTAAAAATGGTGTTGTATGAAATTTTATAAAAGATGCCATTTTGCTAATGTGGCGTTTTTAGAATATGAAATTTTTCGAAATTCTGGTATGTCATTTTGCGAATGTGGCATTGTGCGCCTAATCCATTCTATTAAGTAGAAGTAATGATTTCTAAGAACAGCCTGATGACGTATCTATTGTATTGTAATGTAGCTCTGTACCTACTGTTTGTCAATTAACAGGGACCGGTTGGTAACGAGTCGACTTCATAATTAAAGCGATACTTCATAGTCCACATTGAAACTTCTTGCTATAGGTACTTATAGCCTTCTTTGTGTATGTATATCTAAGCAGCTGCTAGAAACAATGAGAGTGGTCTGTTGTGCATTATATTATAGATGCAATAAGTATAGACGTGTAGAAATATTGTAATTTTATTAGGTTTAAATGGGTCTATGTAATTCAAAATGTCTCGAATGTTTTATGTATTAATGTTTTTATCCTTTGGTTATAAGAGTTTATGATACTCGAAATTATTATTAAGGCTAAAGACTAGACTAATATATAGTCATTTCTGATTTCCTAAAGGATTTAGTTCATCCTTTGATTAAAATTACGTCATCATAAATACTTAAGTTGACGTAAAAAGTCGTTCGAGCGAGAAAGAGGGACAGAGCTATATAGCGTGCTTAGCTCCGTCCCTCTTTCTCACTCGAACGACCCACGTTTTAACACGTCATGCTACGGCCCCTGAACAATTTTTTTGTTTCTGTGAGTTGTTGACTTGAAAGCAATAAAGTAGATAATTATAGTGAAGCAATATATGCTTCACTATATCTACTTTATTGCTTTCCTATACCTAGTGCACCAAGCACGAACGACTAACAGTAGAAGCTTCATAACACTTACATTTTTAATGATTTGAAAAGTGCGAGTAAATATCAGATTTGAATAGTTGGTAGGCATTAACGGCGGTAGATGTACGCCAGCAGCCGGTAATTTCCGTTATCTCGGTGGCACTCGCGCAGGAGGTTCGTTAAAATGCAGTACGCCCGGATGCGAAACGCCAATGTGCTCTAACACGACACACACACGAGCTAAAAAACTTCACTATTCAGTACTACTTTTTAATTTTAAAAAACCCTTCGCTTTTTCTCTCGTATTGTACTTTTCATGCGGCAAATTATTTACTATTTTAATGTTTGGATTTAGCTTGCTTGAACTAGAGTCGAGTGGAAATATAAATGTAACCAACTTGTACACGTAATTCAAATTGGTAATACCATCGGGGATCAAACTTATACTTTAAGTTTGATTCTCGATGGTATTACCACTATGAATTACACTTTGTTTACCAACTGTTGACTGTAAAGAAAACGCAGTGAGGAAGTCTCCATGTCTTGGAATAAATTCTAAAGGCATGTCTGATCCACAAACCCGCATTATGACAGCGTGTGTGGATTAAGGACTTAATCCTCTCAACTCGCTTGATAAAGGAAAAGAGACCCGTGCCCAGTGGTCTCGGATATATCAGTCAGGAATATCCGTGTCTATATCCGTGCCCAGTGGCCCACGGGTCATACATTGTATAGCTTGCTATTATAATATTAATGCGTCTTATTTCTTCTATTGTTCAATAACATTCTATTATTGCTATTTTCAAAGAATGTCAATATTATTTTAACGCATTGATGATACGCGGTAATGTCTAATTAATCATAAATCTACTCCGTGGCTAGTAATACGTCACCCAACAGGTCCATGTCATGTACAGACGGCAAAACATCACCCAAACATCAACCCGAATGCTGTAATTACTTACATCTCAACATGGGGAGGAAAAAACAAAGAGATTAATATATATTAGGGTTATAAATCTACAAGGAACTCGGTTGATAAATAAATCTCAGAATAGCGTTATAGAAAAGAGTTTCGTGTCAGCATTCGGTATTTATTTTCGCCACGAGTGGGTCGGGGGCAAGGGATGATGTCCGCTATGTATTTTTCTTTCCCAAACTCCAACGGCAAAACTTGGGATTTATCATGAATAATTTAAAATATCATGTACATCTCGTGGAATATTCCAGGATTGTGCCATCGGGCAGCACCCACCGTGTATTGATTATCCTTCATTTCTCTCCCTCTTAGACACGTAAAGCGACATATGGAATTAATTTTTGTACTCAAAAACTAACTGTTTGACTAATTTGGATTATAAATCTTGGTAAATCGATCCATCGTATTCGAGACACGTACGGCGTTGCGTCCGTCTGCTTGTTGGAATACCTATGATGTATCAGAGCTTTTGCTTACAATAATACAATAATATGTAATAAAGGCAGCTTGTTTGTCCGTCCCTTACTTAACTCCAATATAATTTTATTTAGTTTACTTTTGTATTGTAAATGAATTATTTTTAAAATGTTTTTGTTGTAAAGTAAGTAATTTGCGAAGCCTATGGACGCTTACAATGCCAGGCGTATTATTTGTGTGTTGCCAATCGTACGATTTTAACATCAGGGTTTTGTGATGGAGTATCCCTGGGATAGAAATGAGCACTGGAGACCTAAACTGAAGCGCACAACTTCTTCACTAATAGACTAAATTCGGTTCTCTCACCAGCTAAGTTACAGTTGCAGCAGTTTCATGTCTTACATTTGTGTTATGCCACCAGGTCACGTCGGTGGCTGTGGGATCACTGACGACGTGGTGCAGTGGATGGAGCGCATCCAGAACTCAGGTGTGGATGACGATACGCCGTCATCACCGCCTCCGGCGCCGCAAACCACTCCAAATCACGGACATCATCAGCCGGCATCCGCGCCTACGCATCCGAACAGCTTAAGGGATGATTCGCCAAGGTAGATTTATTTATTACTAAGTCATGATAACGCTCATGGTCACCAGCTATACCATGGACAGCCAAGCTGATGCCAAATGTGCTGTCTTAAAACCTCGTCTGAAGAAGGTCATGTCGTAGCGAAGAAATGAGTACCTATTCAACTAATTTTGCTACATTAATACAGATTGAAAAAATAATTTGGACGGTTTGGGCCCTTTCGCTTTTAGGACCAAATATGCGTTGCAATGTACATAGTCTTCAAATTTGTACAAGGTGTAAATTACAACTATGATTCAGTTACGACCTTTCAAATATCACACCCTCATTGAATTAAAAGATGATGAGAAATGCTAAGTAATTAGGTATGTTTTAACCTAAGAAAATTATTACAAAATAAAAATGCGGTTTTTTTTGCCACTATATGGGTGATGTTTAGTTAATAATAGCCCTATTTCACACCTTGAGGCATACCATGATATCCAAAAGCAATTTATTTCCACTCTTAAATTCGAAATTCGTAAGAAATCAACTTTTTCACCTAGTTTCAAGATTGTTCTTGTTCGAAAATTAGATTAAAATCGAAAATAAACCACTACAAGCTCCTGCTGGTAAATATTAGTCAGTCTTTGTCTTCTAGCTAAACTAGTTATAAGAGTTATGACTGAATAATTCAAGACTGGGTAGCGAAAGCGACCCATTGTTCGTCAACTGAAAAATGGTTTAACATATTTTGTCTTATTCCTGCTAAAATACGTTATAGCATCATAGAACAACGTATTATCTTTACATAGTATAAAACACAGTCGCTGCCGTTGTCTGTACGCTTAGATCTTTTAAACTACGTAACGGATTTTAATGCAGTTTTAGCAATAGAAAATAATTATTCAAGTTTATACATGCATGTTTAATTCACAGAAGATAAAAAAAACTGACCGGGCGGGGATCACTAGTTTCTTATATGACTTCTTTGATTTATATTAGTATTGGTCTTCAACTTTGTCTATGATTGTATATATTTACTAGCTGTTGCCCGCGGCTCCGCCCGCGTGGATGTCGGTTATCGCTGCAAAAAGTTATAGCCTATGCGTTATTCCACACCCTAATCTATCTCTGTGCCAAATTTCATCCAGATCCGTTCAGTAGTTTTTACGTGAAAGAGTAACAAACATCCATCCATCCATCCATTCTTACAAACTTTCACATTTATAATATTAGTAAGGATTTACTAGAAGTTGCCTAGTGGTTGATATTCAACCGTAATTTATTAAATCGAACGTGGAAAAGAAACTTACTGTTTCCACATTTTTTTAATATTGATAACACTAAAGCTTGTCAGTAGATAGGTACTAATCAAACGAAAAATCGTATTGGATCAGGGGAAAAATTGCTGAGCTTTGCCTATCTTTTTCTTGTCACGATGATCGTTCACGCTAATCTCTGAAACTATAACTATACTTTACTGGTTATAATTAGACTGTGCCGATAGTTCAGTACCTTAAGTGGTTACGCGGCGTGCTGTATTAAAAACTTGTGTGATCCACAAATGGTTGTCCCGAGCCTGGGTGTACTTTGTTTCCGTTAATTGTACGTTTGTGTAGTCCCTATGACACAGGGATTGTTCCATAAAGCGGGAGATGTCTTTTTTTTTATACTGCCTAGGTGGCAAACAAGAATACGGCCCGCCTGATGGTAAGCAGTTACCGTAGCCTATGGACGTTTGCAACACCAGGGGTGTCACTCACGCGTTGCCGACCCCTTAAAAACCTTATAACTCTTTTCTTGAAGAACCTCATGCTATAGTCTCTTGGGAAAACCTCGGGAGCTCATTAAAATTATTATTAAAATTATTTGTCTTTAAAAGTTTAAAAGAATTGTAAATGTGTCTTGCTTGGTCCAACGAAAGAGATTAGAAAGAAGTCCGCAGCTTATCCAGATAAAAACTATCCTATATCTCTTAACCCTTTTTTTATTGCAAAGTTATCACATAACCGCAGGCGAAAGCTAGTTTATTTATAGATTATCTAGTTTAAAAGTCAAAAACAACTAGAGAAGTAGGTAGGTACTTCTCTGTCACGTCCAAGAATAAGTTTACTTACTCGGTTCTTCACTCGCCCAGATCTTATCTTAGCTAATACATATTCAGAATTCGTTATTTGAAGAATTGCAGCACAGAACTTTTGTTTATTTTATTTAAATTAAGTTAATATAAATGCTGTAGTTTCTAATATAAATTCATGACTTAAGTTTAATGAACTTGTAACTGTAAACTGTTCTATTATTTAATAATGAAGATATAAAACAAATAAATTTCAATAAATGTGGAAAACGTGGAGCCCTGAGCAGGATTCGAACCTGCGCCTCTCGATATCCGGCCCAGCGCACTACCAATGCGATATCCGAGCTCCTACTCCTGAGCAAGAATTTGTCCACCCTTTTTTACGTTATGGAGTGACGTCAACTTCATTGCATTCACTGTTAGCCGTTACAGGTCTATACTTACAACATCTTCCAATTGCGAGGAAAGAATGTTATATTTTAAAATGAAACCGCTTCAGAAAGGTTCGAGTCCTGCTCCCGACATACATATCATCACGCCCGTCTCCTATTGGGGTAGGTAGAGACTATGGTTCGCTAATTACTACGCTCCAGACACTTCTTTCGCTTCCTCAACATTAATCAACCTCTTCATGCATGAAGGTCGATTTTTGCATCAGGCACTTGCCTGATGCAAGACTTATAATATCCCTATCCTCTCCCTTTACTCTTATCTATCACCAGTTTACATTTTCACCTGCAATAAAAAATCTATAAATAGCCTTTATGTAAACTAAAATTTACGACGTCCTAAACGCTGACAAGCAATTATTTGTGTACACAGTACACTAGCTACAAAAATATAAGTTTTTTTTTAGTGGCCATATGCGTGCACACATGGGGCACGCTCACGATACACGCGGTGCGGAGTTACGACAAAAAATACGAACGTTTTATACGATTAGTAGTAACTGCAATACGTCGCTTAAACTAGATTCGCTTTTCTGTTTATTTATTTGTTATACCCTGTTTATACTAAATAGTTGTTGTGGTTGAAGCAAAGAGATGGAGCTTACATTTTAATTTATTTTTTACTTTATTGTATACCAATTACAAATCTTAAACAAATTTTATTTGTTGATATTTATGTATCTTTTAATATAAAAAAACTCGTAACTATGTATTCTATCTGCAAGGGTCCGTAGATGGGTGACCATTTTCTAAAAACACAGCAAAAACCTCCACTTGCCTCGGAAAGCACGTAAAGCCGTTGGTCCTGTGCCTGATCTCTCTCCGGTCTCCGGTCGTGTTTGATTGCCGTCCCATCGGATTATGAGAGTTAAATAATATTGAGTACACATTTGTTTGCGCACACATTGGTGCACTAAAGCATCGTTCTGGACGACTCTATTAGATATCTTTGTATACCTTATTGTTACCGCATTCCCCGGTATCAAAGAAGTACATATAGTTAACCTGCCAAGTGCCATATACACAATCCTTACTAATATTATTAATGTGAAAGTTTGTAAGAATGGATGGATGGATGGATGTTTGTTACTCTTTCACGTAAAAACTACTGAACGGATCTGGATGAAATTTGGCACACAGATAGATTATGGTCTGGAATAACACATAGGCTACTTTTTGCAGCGATAACCCGAAATCCACGCGGGCAAGGCCGCGGGCAACAGCTTGTTAGAATATAAAAACGTACAACATTTGACTTCATACGAAATTCACATAATACAAAAATTGTTTCAGATATTGGGACTTCCACCATCACAACAAATACTCACGCGCAGCGAACACCGGGGAACATTCACGATCACGCCGAGCTACCATAGACAAACGTAATACATGCTCTCTCTACATACAGACGGACCCCCTCATATGGCGACACGTCAGGGAGGGATTCCCGGATGTGAGTAATTTTTTCATACAAACATTGACATTGTTTGGCGGGATGTGTTTATGTTAATGATTTGCAATGTTGTTTATATTAGGTATAGCATTGATGTAATAAGAATGTATCCTGTGAATGAATATTGTGAAATACAAATCTATATATTAATACGTGAAGAAAAAAAGCTTTGTTCCCCCTTTTTAAACACATTGCGCGGACAGAGGAGAGATTTGGCATAGTTAAAGTTCATACGGAGGACTGCAGAAAGCAATTATGATCGATTTTCGACCATCAGGCGACGTATAGTCCTTATTTAAAAAAACTGTATGTAAGTTTATCCTCTATGCAGTCCTTAACCATTCATATGATTGCGATGAAACTATAGTGAGTGGTTCTGTTAAGCTCGCAAAGGTTTCTGGCTTAATAATACATGGGTAACACATGGCACACGCAAGCGAAACTTCAAACGAAAGCTAGTCAGGATACTTAGAAACCGCCGGCAAATTCAAGATTTTTTGCTTCGAAAGATATATAGCCGAAGAAAGATATCCTCAAAAAGAAGTTCTTAGGCACAAAGTTTTCTTTTTGCTTTTGAATAAAGGTACTATCTAAAACTAGTAGCAAGCATGCTATGACGATAAAAGTAGCGTAAAATGTTCTAATAGTGAAAGAATTTTCACTTACCAGAACCTTATCGCTACTTTTGTTGATATAGCTTCCTATTAGTGAAAGCATTTTCTGAATCGTATCACCAGTATTAGAGATAACTCCACATTCAAACATACTTTACTTAATTTTAGTAGTGAAATGAATATATGTATTTCAAAATTAATAGTTTCACATAATATACATTACCCTTTTACATTCACACTTACACACTTAAAAAAATATAGAGTTATTTAAAATATACAAGACTATTGCTTAGTGAATCCCTACTAATATTATAAATGTGAAAGTTTGTGTGTATGGATATCCATCCATACACACAAACTTTCACATTTAACGAGTAACAAACATCCATCCGGATGTTTGTTACTCGTTCACGCAATAACTACTAAACGGATCTGGATGAAATTTGGCATACAGGTAGAGATTATAGTCTGGAAAAGCACATAGGCTACTTTTTGCAGCGATAACCGACATCCACGCGGGCGGAGCTGCGGGCAACAGCTAGTATACAATAAAGAATATTCTATCTATGTAAGAAGAAAGATAGTAAAACGAAAATCGTTTATTCGAACATACACAAGACATTACAGAGGAAAAATAAATAGATACAAAATAGGTATTAAATGAACAACAGAACTCATAGATTTTTAAATTTTGTTATCCTGTGCGATGTCAGAATAGGTTCCAATCTCAGCTTTGGAAGCTAAGACACGACTTTCTCAACTCGTTAAACGATCAAAGCCGCGACCAAGGGCCGTACTATGACGTGCGAGGGAGGGAGCTATACACGATGTCACGATATATAGCTCCGTCTCTTACCTCTCAAACTACTCACGTTTTAACACCTCATAGTACGGCCCCTTTACATATTATACGAATACTCATATCAATTTTGTATACTCCAGAATCGAGACCTTAGTAAGAAAAGCGAAGTGGACATGAAGACTCGAGAAGAGATCCTATCATTGATATCACACCACGTTACTGCCGTCAACTACATATACAGTCATTCCAGATTCGATGGCCGATTGGAGCATCGGAATATTAAGTTTGAAGTACAGAGAATTAAGGTACGACATTTACGTTTTTTTTTACTTCTGTGACAAACAATGACCACAGTGACAAGAGCGGTAGAGCACTATAAAAGTGCGCAAGCCCAACTGGGGAAGGATCTCCAGCTTACAGAAGACCACAGCCAAATAATTACACACGGCGGTGCAGTTGTGTTTCTATTTGTTAGTACATGTTTCCAGTTTCTATCCCAGGGAAATTAAATCATAAAAGCCTGGTGTTTATTATTGGGTCGGCGACATGCAAGTGACACATACACCTCTGGTATTGCAAGCGTCCATGGGCTACAGTAACTGCTTACCATCAGGCAAGTCGTATGCTTGTTTGCCACCTAAGTAGTATAAAAAATCATTTTCCTATCCCAGAGATACTCAATCATAAAAATTTGGTGTAAATGTTTTGGGTCGACAACAAGCAATTGATATCTCTTTCGCATCACCTAAATGACCACAGATGCAGTACTAAGTGTTCATTTAGATATACGTTTTTATAACGATTTACTCTAGATCTTTCCAAAAATTAAAAGCCTAAAACAAATCGCTAGAAGGACGTCATGGAACAGGGCCTTGGAGAAAAGCTGAAGAGTTCGTTTGTTTGGTTGAATGCGCTAATCTCAGGAAAATACTGGTTATATTAGAAAAATCTTTTTTTGTTGAATAGTGCATTTATCCAGGAAGGCTATAGGCTATATAACATCACGCTATGATCATTAGGAGCGGAGCAGTAGTGAGATATGTTGCAAAATCGGGAAAAATATTCCAAATTACCACGCGGACGTAGTCGCGGGCGACCCCTAGTGTTACAATATACCTATAATTTATTGTTACAGATCGACGACGACTCAATGTGTAACCCACACACGTTCGCAACAGAACCGAACCAGTTCTGCCTGGAGAACATCGACGTGTCCAACTTCCTCAACCTTCACTCGCTCGGCAACCACGAGGACTTCTGTCTCGCCTACGTGTTCACTTACAGGGACTTCACTGGAGGGACACTAGGTAATAAAGTCTCATCTTAATTCTTAAACGGCGGCATCTTGTTTTCCCGAGAGACTATAGCATGAGGTTCTTTAACACTTTGAAGGACAGTGAACGCCTATAGACTTCATGACAATAAAACATCTATTGTGTCTACGTTACTGTCCGCGAAAGTGTTAAGGAAGGAGTTATAAGGTTTTTAGAGAGTCGGCGACCCCCTGTGTTGTAAGCGTCCATAGGCTACGGTAACTGCTTACCATCAGGCGGGCCGTATGCTTGTTTGCGACCTTGGTAGTATAAAAATAATGATAAGTCACCTCTGCGGGAGGTATATAGTGCACAAATGTGTGCGTAAACACAGGTGTCCTCATCTCTTACTCACATAGTTCTATGGTACAGCAATCCGACATTACCGGAGATATATACGGACTGGACCAATGGCTTTGCGTGCTTTCCGAGTAAATTTCTTGACAGAAATATCCAATATCTATTTGTTTTCCTGATACGGGAATTAATCTTGGAACCTCAAAATTAGAAGTAACATTCAACGACCACTAGACTACCGCGGCAATTCTCTCGTCACGTCTCCTCAAACAAGAGAGATTCTTCTATTCTAAACCTTATATCCATCATCTGGGATCGGCTCTCCTTGTCTGCCTTTTCCACTTATTTCTATGCCGCGCAGTCGCGGCGTCTATCCTTTTATACTTAAAGTCATTTTGGATCGTTGTTAGCCAGGTGGCAGGCGGTCAGTTTCTCAAACAAGAGAGATGATATAAAAAAAAACAAAGTCATTAACATGACATAACTCTTTTCCAGGTCTAGCATGGGTGGCGAGTGCAAGTGGTGCATCAGGCGGTATATGCGAGAAGTACAAAACGTACACAGAGACTATAGGAGGAATGTACCAAAGTACCAAACGATCACTCAACACAGGCATCATCACATTCGTTAACTACAACAGCCGCGTGCCACCTAAAGTCAGCCAACTGACTCTTGCGCACGAGATCGGACATAATTTTGGATCACCGGTGAGTATAATCGAGGATAAAAATGTTTTTTGTACTAAATAAAGAAATAAGTATGTCTGGATAGAAGCAATTGCCTAACCATAGTGTCTACCTTCCTCATTGCAGACGGGCTTGATATATGATATGTATATATGACCAGCAAACATCTGGAACAATACTCGGCGTAGTTTTCGCATGTCTCACTACTTGGTCCAATTGCAAGGTGCATAGTTCGACAGTATTAACCAATGACGTAAATCCTTTCTATCCTGTGATTGGTTCATTGTCGCACCCCGCCCGTCGCGCGCCGCACTTACCATCGATGGGACCTAAAATATGCTTTCTGTCCATTTGTCAAGATGTTTGCTACCATTATACCATACTTATCCTGGACATAGACCTCTCCAAATGCACGCCATTTACTATTGCTACTGCGTGCACTTGCCTTATGTCTATAGCTGATGATAATGATGGATCTTTTGTCCCCTTTTTGAACGAGCTTAAGTGACAATTGGCTGGCCATTCCTTCCGAATGACATATGGTCTGTGGAGCAAGTTAGTCCTGCAGTGGAGACCACGACTTTGCAAATGTAAAGTTGGACGCGCCCCGGTCAGATGGACTGATGACCTTAAAAAGGTTACTTGTACTGGCGTGAATTAGGAGCGGCCTTGATTTGCCAGAGTTATGCTGCTCAAGACTTAGATATATAATAATGAAAACCTAATATTTATTTTCCAGCACGATTATCCATCCGATTGTCGGCCGGGCGGACAACAAGGCAACTTCATAATGTTTGCGTCGGCCACGTCAGGCGACCGACCGAACAACAGTCGGTTTTCGTCGTGCAGTATCGGCAACATCAGCCAGGTGCTTGACGCGGTACGAGATGGACGCAAGCGCAACTGTCTCACTGCCAGCGCGGGAGCATTCTGCGGGAACAAGATCGTTGAGGTCGGCGAAGAGTGTGATTGTGGTGAGTAGCTAATTACAATATTACTGTATTATTACTGTGTACGGTAAAACTCAAGATATGAACTACCCTCCCCCTAGATATTTAAGAATTTCAGATTTCTCCATATTATATCACTGACTGCATGGTTGGTTTAGTGACTTAATTGGTTACCCCGCCATTCACCACTGAGCGGTGTGTTGTGGATTTCCACACGGGACAAAAAAAAATGTGTTCCATAAACGGTTGTCCCGAGTCTAGGTGTACTTTGAGTCCGTTAATTGTATCGTTGTAAAGTTGCCTGCGACACAGAGCAAAAGACAACTCCCGCACTAGGGAACACTCTTGTGCGGGAGATGTCTTTTTAAAAGATAAAGAAGATAATTATATTCGGCCCTAAGCTGCCCTTGTCCATCGACTGCCATAACTCGAGGGATAGTCCAAATGATGTGACTATATACAGGGTACATAGTTCGCAGAATCGTTTTCTGATCTACAAAATGAATAGCAATTTAACGCGACATTATTCTATTTCAGGTTAATAGAGTTGGCTTATTTGTTCACAGGTTATGATGAGAATGAATGTAAAGATCGCTGTTGCTATCCGCGACAGCTTAGTGCGTTGGAAAGAGAGAAAAACTACACTGCCAAAGGTTGTACTAGGAAAGCTAATACTCAATGCAGGTTAGTTATCTCTTATCATAGATAATATGTCTCTCAAATGATGTTAGTACATGACAGTTTAGACATAAAAAACGTGAGTAGTTCAAGCTAGAAAGCGGGACGGAGCTATATAGCGTATATAGCTCCATCCCTTTTTTCTCGCTCGGACTACTCACCTTATAACACTTAATAGTACTGGCCCAGGTCGTAGTGTAAGTACAGGTCTACAGCGCTCATTTAGGGATGCGTTTTAAAAGAAACGTTTTCCTATCCCAGGGATACTTCATACTCCACATAAAGCCCTGGTGCAAAAAAATAGGTCAGCAACACGCAAGTAATACCTCTGATATTGCAAGCGTCCATAAGCCACGGTATCTGCTTAACATCTGGAAGCTTGTCTGCCACCCAAGTAGTATAAAAATCTCCGCCTTATAATAATACTTACAATATTGTTTCAGTCCTTCCCAAGGGCCGTGTTGTCACTCGGACACGTGCCAGTTTGTCCCGGCGTACCGCAACCAGACGTGTAAGGAGGCGACCGAGTGTAGCCACGCGTCCTTCTGCTCCGGGAACTCCGCTGATTGCCCTGAACCGAGGGCTATGGCCAACCATACTAAGTGCAATAATGGTAAGTGCGAACCTTCCTTCCATCTCTTCCTTCAATGTTATTATATTTGTACCAGCTCTTGCCTGCGGCTCCGATCGCGTGGAGCGCGATAGAAAGTAACATATATGCTATTCCAGACTGTAATCTATCTCTGTGCCAAATTACATCCAGATCAGTTTTGTAGTTTTTACGTGAAAGAGTAACAAACATACATTTGTACCTATAAACTTTCGCGTTTATAATATTAGTAGGATGTATTTTTAGAAGCCGAGAATCGTGTTCGGTGGCGTGCACTTGTAGAAATCTATGTGCAGCAGTGATTAAATACATCATTATATATAGATACATATACAATGATGTATGTTTATTGGATCTAACTATATTCTAGAAGTTTGCTGGGGTAGACTGAATGCGGAAAGCAAAGGACTTGGTGTTGAGGCGTGAATAACCAATTATGTATGTCTGGATCAAGGCAATTGGCGTACCATCGTCTCTGCCTACCCCAATTGGGAGACAGGCGTGATATGTATGTATGTGTGTATGCAGGTACGCAGCTGTGCATGAGCGGCGAGTGCAGCGGCTCGATCTGCCTCGCGTGGAACATGTCGGAGTGCTTCCTGTCGTCGGCGCCGCGCGCGCGGGGCGACGGCGTGTCGGCCGTCGTCAACCGCCGCACGCTGTGCCAGCTCGCGTGCCAGACCGGGCCCAGCCCCGACTCGTGCCAGAGCACGGCCGACTTCGCGCAGAAGGTCGGCCTGCCCGTGGGCGGGATCAGTCTGCGGCCCGGCTCGCCCTGCGATAACTTCCAGGTCAGACCCCGATTATTTGTTTTATTTTAATTTATGTAACTGTGATATATTACGACAATTTATAATTTAATATTACAAACGAAGTAATTACGGTCGAAAATTCAAATTAGTTTTTAATCCACAATATTCCTCTTAAGACAAAATTTTTGTTTCATAATTTTATTATTCATTCTTATAAAACTTAATTTCGACAACCTAGAACAAAGTATGTGACAGCAATTAGAGCTTCGATTTCGAATTGTAATATTTCAATTGTTTTTTTAAATATTTTTTACATGATGACAAAAAGTGTAACGTAAAGGTTGTGTGCAGGGTTACTGCGACGTGTTCCTGAAGTGCCGCGCGGTGGACGCGGAGGGTCCGCTGGCGCGGCTCAAGAACCTGCTGCTGAACCGCGCCACGCTGCAGACCGTGCAGGCGTGGGTCACGGAGCAGTGGTGGGCCGTGCTGCTGGCTGGCGTCGCGCTCATCGTGTGCATGGGCGCCTTCGTCAAGTGCTGCGCCGTGCATACGCCCTCCTCCAACCCCAAGCGACCGCCCGCCAGGTACTCTTAACGTTTTTTTGTTATCTTTGTTATTATTTCATCTTTTCCTTTTAGGGCACGCCTGGAAAATCTGTTATTCATATATCTTAACCTGTTGAGACCCGTTTCTCATTTTAACGTGTGCTCATTTTGTATTAAGGTTGTATTAATATCAGATTGAAGTCGTATTTTATAAAGTAATATGGCTCATATTTATCAGATGTTTAGGTGACACAATCTGAATACAATGTAACGCGCGTGCTTCTCAGGCGACTGTCGGAGACACTTCGACGACCGATGAACACGCTGCGGCGCATGCGCCACGCGCACGGCGCGGGCGCAGCCGCCGCGGCGCGCTCGCCCGCGCGCCCCGCGCCGCGCCACGGCCACCGCCGCGCTCGCGGACACAAGGGGTACGCGCCGCCGCTCACCTACCCGCACCGGGACCCAGGTTAGTTGGCGGTTATCGTCGTAAGGACCGTTCACATGACATTCAAAATAATCATTGAGCTCCCTCAATACCCTTGTGTCATCTCATGGCCAACTCCTTGCTCCCGGATTTTCTCACCACGACCTTATTTTCCTATCTTACACCCTCAAACCTCCTAAGCCCCAACCCAAAGTTCTACACACGCGTAGTTTTAGTCGTATGGATCTCAGCGCGCTCTATAAAGGTGCATCTGAAATTAACTGGAAAGAATTAGTCTCGGCTCCCTCGATTGATGATAAAGTTAATATTCTGAACACCAAAATACTCCCAACTGTACGATGCACATGCCCCGGTGAGGAAAGTAAAACTTAGGCGCCCACCTGCACCATATCGGGTATCGGCAAACAGAGCCGTGCTGATTTGCAGTTGACACTTGATTTGGAGGATTTCAACCGTAATTTCTCCACTACTACTCCATTAGATTACCAAGTCAAGTGTCAAACTGTTAAGTACCTAGCTGATCTACCCTGTCCCAATATTGAAAGTTTTCATTTTTCTCCAGTAGCAACAGACGAGATCAAAAAAACTATTATTTCCATAAATTCCAAAGCTGTGGGCTGCGACAATATTAGCCGTCGCATGATTATGTATATCCTTGATCATCTCCTCTGCCCGATTTCCCATATCATAATTTTTTCTCTTCATTCCGGAATTTTCCCTTCCCTTTGGCGTAAAGCCTATGTTATACTTCTACCTAAAATACAAAATCCTTCTCTACCAAATCACTTCCGTCCTATTTCCATTCTTCCCTTCTTATCCAAGGTGCTTGAGGCTTGTGTGCACAAGCAACTGTCCAGTTTCATATACCAAAATGACCTATTAAACCCCTTGCAGTCTGGTTTCATACCAGGCCACAGCACTGTTTCCGCTCTCCTTAAAGTGACTGGCGATATTAGGGAGGGCATGGAGAACACCAAAGTCACTGTATTGGCTTTGGTCGACTTCTCCAACGCCATTAATACCGTCAGTCACGACATCCTTCTCTCTATCCTCTCCCACAATATGGTCTCGTCCGAAGCTCTGGAATGGTTCTCAACTTATCTGCGTGGTCGCCAGCAGTCAGTTCGCTTTGATGATTCATCATCTAGTTGGCGTGATATCGACTCTGGAGTTCCTCAAGGCGGTATTTTATCTCCAATGTTATTTTCAATTTTCATTAATCTCATTACACCAAGCCGATGTCTTGCAGATTGACTCTCAGGCAACTATCGATTGCATATCTACTGCGGTGGATATGGTCAATAGAGACCTTGAACATATAAGAAACTGGTCTGAGAGGTTTGGTTTGATCGTAAACCCAAACAAGACTCAAGCCATTGTCATAGGCAGCCAACGCCAAAAAAACAGCCTACGCATACATACTCTACCATCAGTAGTTTTTAATGGTACTATTATTGATGTTTGTGTTACTGTTAAGAACCTAGGGTTACACATTGACACAATCTTAAATTGGAGAGCACAAGTTACGCAGGTTAGCCAGAAAGTGACTGGTGTCCTGCGTACACGACTAAATAACTTTCTTCCTGTTAAGACTAAAACGATGCTTGTGCAGACTTTGATTTTTCCTCTGATTGACTATGGTGACATGTGTTATTTTGACCTGAATGCAGATCTGCTCAATAAACTCACCGTCTTCTCAATAACTGCATTCGATTTATTTTCAATCTTCGCAAGTATGAGCATGTGTCTACTTATCGCTTGCAGTTAAATTGGCTTCTTATTCGTCAGCGTCGTAATTTGCGCGCACTCTCCACACTTTATACCACTCTTATGTCTCCTAATGCCCCCTCCTATTTAAAATCCCAGTTTGTATACCTCAGTTCTATACATGACA
The DNA here is from genome assembly GCA_947095525.1 of Trisateles emortualis. Lineage (NCBI taxonomy): Eukaryota > Metazoa > Arthropoda > Insecta > Lepidoptera > Erebidae > Trisateles > Trisateles emortualis. The sequence continues at coordinate 6,359,629 of OX352735.1, read as the reverse complement.
GAAATCCTCGCTCCTCTAACAATCTTCTCCTTGTATTTCCTTCTCATAGCTCTGGCTTCATGCACTCTTCATTTGTTATTGAATCTATTCGACTTTGGAACGCCCACCCTTCTGAAATCAGGATGTCTACCAACCGTTATGTATTCAAGACTAGGGTTTGGACACAAATGTTAAACAAATTAGCAGAATCATCACAATGGTGAAGTATATTCTATTATAATATATAAGTGATATATAAACCTATCCTAAAAGTGATATATATACCTATATATCACTTATATATTTTGATATTTATTTAATTTATAATTATTATTCATTCCTCTTTTTTTGTATTATAATATTTGATTAGTATATAATAATTGCTTCTTTCTAGACCTCACACTAATATGCACCTACTATGTTTCATCTCTGCATCACGCTATAGGTTGACTGGTAGAGAATGCCTTTGGTATTAAGTCCGCCTGTATACATGTTCTGTACATTAAGTTCTAAATAAATAAATAAATACTAGTAATAATAACTCCGTTGGTATTTCTCACAGCGTCGGCCCCGGCGGCGGGTCCCAGCGGGCGGCGCGGCGAGCCGTACGCGAACGCGTACCAGCAGTCGTACGAGATGCGGCCGCCGCAGAAGGTCTGACAGTACGAGTACTGCGGCGGCGCGGGGGACGCGGCGCTCGAGCTCGTGGCCCTGGCGCCCGGCGTGCCGCTGCTGCTCGGCTACGTGTACCGCGAGGCGGCGCCGGCCCCGGCCCCGCTCGACCACAAGACCGTGACCGTGGCCTCGCAGACCACCATCACGCTGCACTCGCCCGACGCGCTCACCGTCACGCACCCGTCGCGCCCCGCCCACGCGCCGCCCCCGTCCCGCCCGCAGCCCGACCTGTAGGGGGGCGGCGTGGACGGTCTCGTGGCTCGTCTACTTTGTATATAGACAGATTTTGTTCGCCCGCGAAGTACTCGGATGAACCGACGAGTGTAACCGTCTCCGAGTACGTTCAGAAGCTCACTCGTCGACAAATTATCCGCCGGTGCACGGGGATCGTTTCGTGACTCATAGGATATGTTATTTGCTCAAGGCGGGTTAGTGCGATCGAGCCGCTATCTCTGAGCTCAACAGTAGTTATCGGAGAGCGACACGGTGATGTATCAAATTATTATTTTTATACAGAAAGGAACCGTACGAACGGCGCGGTGTTCCCGTGACCCGGTGATACTTTTAACTGTTCAGTAATAGAGTGTCGCTGTCGCTCCAGTGACCGGACATTTATGTATATTTTTGTATATAAATGGAGAGGTATACAAAGGCTACGATGTAAAAATATCATACGACTATAAAGTGAAACGTCGATACCGACTCTAGAGGTAATTGTAAAGTACCAACCGCATTGTTTTACTCGAATCTCCGTAATTGTAATTTTTATATAAAGTTATTTTTAACGTACACGTATTTAATATAACGTAAGTGGAATGTCGAGGTGCCATCATACCGATTTGTATTCCTGTTCCTTTAAGCATTAGTTGTTCGTTTCTCGCTCCATCGTGATAATAATACATTCATGATAAGTATATATTAATTAATTGATAATTTAATTCGTAATGGGCTCAAATACCAACATATTTTCAAAATTTGCATTTAGTCTTCCTATGGCGATTAATGTACTTTTGTATTCGTTTTGTTATTTATCCTATTTTAAGTAGAGTGTAATGTGAAATTTAACAATATTGCCAAATGATCAAATGTTATTAGACTGAAACTTTCAATCTTTATATAAAGATTTTATGAACTCATTCCCAATGTTACTTTATAGATATATATATATATATGAGTTGTGCGTAGTATGTTTTGTGACGTTGAGTGCTCAAAAGACGATATTAATTAATAAAAATTGATTTACTGTTGTAAACTTGTGTACATCGCACCCCTAATGGGAATAAAGTCGTAAGATGAAAAACACTACTGTGCAATTTTCGACCTTATGCTTAAGAACTATTTCAATTAATTTTGACGGAAAAGCAACATTTTTTGCAAACTTGCTTTTAACAGAATTAATCAAAAATCTGTTACAGTTATGCAGTAAATCTATACATATCAATGAATAAATAATAGTCATTATTTTTTTTTGAATTAGAATATTAAACGTAGTAGCTTTCTTTTCTAGTTCTAAAAAAATAATGACAGATTATAATGTATAGATCTAGACTAAATTGACAAATGAATCATATTTACAATACTTTTTACAAAGCGATAAGTGATCTGGTTTAGTTTTATAAATGTTTGTTAGTTGCACCGCTTTTGCGTGTTACGTCACGGTCGCAGGAGCTCAAGTTACATTGGTCGTGTTGATATTACACTTCGGAATTTCATTCTTCACTAACACAACAAATGCAACTGTAGCAATCTGAAGTTCTTTCACTATGTCAGCATTGTTTTTTGTGTTATGGCTCCATCCGTTTAGTTATACCGATGATTCTGATAAATTGACTTTTCCTTTGCACATCTGACATCGTCGACATCGACGTTGCTTGCCATATGCAAGAATAGAATAGGTTAATTCTGTCAAAATCTACTATTTGCAAAAAGCTCTGTTTTTCTGTAAAAAATATGTTAAATGGTTCTTGGTAGCACAAGATGAAAATTTCCATATATACGTGTATCATCTAACGTTTTTATTTCACCCAGTGCGTAATGACGATGTTGCATATCACACACCGCTCCCTATACTACCCTGCCTACCCCTTATAGTCGAATACTTGGTCGTACAGTTCAATTGATCTCTTTAATAGTATATGAGATTATGTTAACAATCATATTGCGTAGTATTAATACTTTTCGTCGTGCAAGCCAAAGAGCATGATGTATTTTTATTATTTTCTATACATTTTAATATTAAGAATCGGTCTTATAAGTATACCATATTAATGCCATTTTATTAGTGAATGTCGAAACAATATGCAAGTTAACTTTTAAACTATTGCGTTGCATGATATACAATAATATACACCTGCTTCGGATATTAAAACGACCATGATTTATTTACTTTTAGATTGCTTGACATTTTAACCAGGTTTCACCGGCCGTGGTCACAACCTAACAGGACAGTTGTCAGGACTTCTTTTTGTGAAGTAGTAGCATCTTTCTAAATCTACCTTCACATTTTTATTTATCTACGAACCGTCTACGTGTCCCTATTCTAGAAGATGTACGTATTCCGAGCTTTACTCGACTGCACAAAAGCGAGGTTGCGTGATTGTAATCACTGGATTGCATATCGCAATCTAAAGGTAAAAAAAATCATGGTCGTATTAATACCTGAACTATATAATATTGTATAATATGCGAATTCTTGTAATTGTACTATAATACTGTATATTTGTATGTATGTAAACTGAGGGTAATGTTTCTGTTGTAGGAGTCTCGACCAATCGTGTAATGGCGAATGAAGTTATATTCGCCACAAGTAGTACTCAATGGCATTATTTCTCATAAGTGTAAGCTAGATTACCGTAATAGATTATTTAAATGACAATGTGAATATTTTTAATTAACAAGATGAATGTTACAACATGTGATTTCAAAATAATAAAAAAACAATAAATTTTACATGAATTTTTGTATTTTTATTTTGACCTATATTACTATGGTACTAGTATTATATTATCTGTGCTATGGTGTAAATTATAAACTGAAATAGAAAGAAAGAAAACATTTATTCAAAACATACACAGGATATAAATAAATGCTTTAATTGATTACTTCCGTATTGCATTTCTTCTCAATCCATCTCTCACTAAAGCTGACTTCACACAACCGGAATGTCTCTCTGAATTCATATTATTAATTCCGGCACCTTTCTTCACACATTTCTTAAAAATTCAGATTGATCAGTAGTCTCATGTTGTATGGCACATGCAAAATCTCTATGGAAGAGGAATAATAATACTGTCAAACTAAAATCTATACTAATATTATAAATCTGAAGAGTTTGTTTGTTTGGTTGAACATGCAGAAAGTACTGGTTCGATTAGACAAAATCTTTTTGTGCATTTATCCAGGAAGGCTATATAACATCACGCTATGATCATTAGAAGCGGAGCAGTAGTGAGAAAAGTTGCAAAATCGAGGAAAATATTCCAAATTACCACGCGGACGAAGTTGCAGGCGGCCCCTAGTAATTCATAATCTGATTTCAGTATGTGTGCTCTATTCAAATGTATGGAATTGAGGTGGTCCCATTGGCACCAAGTTAGGATCTGATGGTGGAATTCCAGGAAAATCGAGGGCAACCCTCAGATGTTATAGGTATTGACAATGTTTTTATTGCATATACTTTTTTATTTTTATTTAATTACTAAAAATAAACAATTTTTCGAAAAGAAATTTAAGCGACTTCAAAAAGCTAAAAATAACTGAATACAGTCAGTGCCAAGCTGAATATTAGGTGACAGGACGAATATAGCACCGACTTCAATCTGTATTCAGTTATTTTTAGCTTTTTGAAGTAGTTTTATTTTTTTGTCGAAAAATTGTTTATAGTACCTACTTACTTCCTTACTTTAACTTCATGCAATGTAGGTATATATTCATTGTACAGAAATTTTAGACCCGATTTCCTCATACACGAGGAAATCGGATTTTGAGGAAACCAAAGGGAGCGTTTTGAGGAAACCAAAACGACAATGTTACATAAGTTTTTGAGGTAAACTATACTTCTTCACGTGAAGCAAGCAATAAAACAAATAAAATAAGGATTTATTAGTTTATTAAACGGATATATCTGTATATACAAGGTACAAAAGTATCATAATAGCTAGACATACAATAAACGGAGTGTACAAAATATTATCAGAATCAAGAGCGCCATACTACGTCCTAGTATTAGATGCTGGATGTAGGTACTTCATTACTAATTCATAATGAATCACTAATTGTCATATTCTCATCTTATTGCGTTGTACTAATATCAAATAGTTCATAATACCGCAACCACTCCTTATTTATACATTACATACATAAATCGTAGGTACCTAAAGTTGTTTTGTGTGTCGTTATTTCCTTATGTTAGTTACGGGTTAGGTGACCATTAGCCATCATTTTATGCTCTTTCTACACGTGGGCCAACATACGCCAATAATGGCCACAGCAAACCTATACGCTACATTTGCTTATGCTTTATGTAGCAATTTACGATAGTAGATCAATAATATTATCGTTTGGTTAGTGGCCAACCTGGTGACAGCGTTATTTAGATCGCCCATATTCACCGTTAACATTCGGGACCGACTTGTAGTAGTTCAACGTTCAAGTCAGTTTCAAGTAAAGGTACTGTGGACTTATGTTGGCTCGACGTGTAAGCTGTACAACAAACCGCAGAATGGGATGTCAAACTACAAATTATAAATGCCCCTTCTAGAAATTTGCACAGATGCTCGGTCCACTTATCTAGTACCACTTTGCAATTATTTCAAAGAGTTAATTTCCTTATTAGTATATTGGTTACACCTAATGTCGGTCAGGGTTAAAAACATAGCCTAGGCATATGTATCGAGCTACATTGTAAATAGTGACAGTTAACACATTTTATTGCAATGGCGCTGGATTCTTTGGATGATTTAAAACTACTTTCATACGCACCTACTTCTCTCTGTTACAAATCTAATCATAATCTCAACAAATGCAATAATGGGCACTTATCTCAAAATATACTAAAAGCTTCATAAAAATTTAAGTAGTCCCATATAATAAATCTTTATAACTATCATAGAAATAGAAACACGTGTCTTTTTATAGAAGATAGCCAAATAATTGTATTATAAAGCTAAATAAGTGTCTAATACATGAATAGGTAATAAGTTAGGAAGATTATATGGAATATATAATGTTACTATTGATTGTAACAAATCCTTTAGACTTTTTAGGCGGTGTCTAAGGTAAGGTATAAGTTCACTTATGTTTACTTCTATAATATATATAGGTATATCGGAAAGTATAAAAGCGCAAAAAGGCAATTATATAACTAATTACCTAAATGTATCTCTACACATAAAATTGTAATGTGTTAAGTTTGAAATGTATATCATTTTTATTAATTCATACCTACATTTTGTTGTTAATGTTAATCTTTGACCTAAATTCAACTTGGTTTTCTTATATTACTATTTTATAATAATATTAAATCTAAATAAAATACGCGCTTAACATAATCAAAATCATACTCCAATGGTTATTTTTTCTGCGGAAAGGAATAGTTTGCCAGTCTCATTAAAGCCTACATATGCTTTGAATATTAGTGTAAATAAAATTTATAAATATTATCTGAACATAATATTAAATGCTATTAATGTGAACAATAACATTATTATACTCATAATATTGGAATTCCAGCGACATAATGTAATAATTATATTAAAATATATTACGAAGCTTACATAAACTAAAGCAATTTGTCTTTCGTCAACTTTTAATAAGGCATTATAAATGTATAGTCATCTGCTCTTGTTTGTAAACTTCGTGATAAGCGTTACGAATCAACACATAGGGGAAACAAGACTCGAGCAAGTCCATAGTTAAGAATGGAGATTCCTGAACAATTAGGTCGAGAAGGAGATACACTGATTCACGGTTCTTTATGGCTTCTTTGTCAGTCTCTTGACCAAGACGTAGCAAAGACGAAGAAGCTAAAGCTAAGAACTCCTTCATACGGTCTTCTATATCGTTTTGATCACAAATTGTGAAGAGTGCGCCAAAAATATGATTTATAGCCGGCGCCATACAATGAATGTTATTTGCGTGCCCCTCCAAGGAAGGTCTGTAGAATGATCCTTCACTACGAGCGAGCCTTGGCAATGAAACTGCGACAAACACCATCAAAAGGCAAACAATCAAATGCTCTTCTTCTTCAACATCTGTTTTATTCTGGCGTAAAGCTGTCGCCAATGTTGGATCCACCTTACATGACAATCCAGCTGCCGAAGACATTTCTGATATTACACGCATTGGATCACCACTAGGCTGTTGTTGTTGAAAATCTTTAATAGAGCTAATTAAGAACGGAATGCGTCGCTCTAAGACATCCAGCAGAGATTCTTGAGCTATTTGTCTAAAGCTCAAAATGACGCCAATTATTGTCATCCTTTGCAACACATTGTCTACATGTTGCAGCCTCTTGAACTGTTCTCTCATTATATCAGGTTTATCGAAATTAGTTCTTAGCATTTGCAGTACTTCTTTGTTTTGTACCACCAACTTTTTCAGCTCCTGAACTTGGCTGGCAATATGCCACATTAATGTTTCACTCAATAACTTCATACCATAAGGTCCAATCAGTTCAGCCAAGGCCCTTAGCTCATTGATATCAGAATATTCTTCAGCATTGAATGGTATTGCACCTTCTGCAGTTAAACTTACGAAAGCTTTTTGGTTCATGGAAAAGCAGATGCTGCCTGCACTTACTCTTCTCAACAAAATCTCTGAATACCACTGAGTGTAAAGTGAAGCTATGGTCTTTTCTCCATGGCTGTCTGTGTTTTGTGTTTGTTGTAAGAGACAGTTGTTGAACACTCTTGTAATATCAATATGAACATAATTCTCAACAGTTTGCAAGACATTCATGTATGCTCGTACACTGACCAACAATTCTGAAGGTTTGGCAATTTCACTTGTATCTTGATTGAACATCACCATGCCAACCAGTGCTTTAGAAAATCTGGTCTCAAGATGCTGATGTAGATATTCTCTTGGTGCAAATGTATACTCCCAGACATTGACAGTGGCACAGTAGTTGATGGCATAGCACAGCTCTGTCAGAGCCATGTGCAATTTATCCATAGTTGTTAGATCTTCTCTGGTCTTCCTGTAACTTTCAGCTCCTGGTTGTACTATGGCTATAGTGTTCTTTTTGTTTTTATCTTTTTTCTTTCTATTAGCAAGGTGTGCAATAGTCTGGGCACAATGTTTTGGGAGGAGCTTATCACTCATTGTACACTGCTCGTCACAAATTGTTGTTATTATGTTCTTAGCTTCTTTTGCCATTTCATCCAGGAATATATTTACGACAGAAAGACTCCTCTCTCTGATATGATGTCTTTCTTCTGGACACAATTCATGAGTACAGTTTTGGAAATGGCTACAAATCAAAGGAAATGCAATTATGTAACGATTCTGTGCTGGAAATTCTAAGCACATGTGGAATTGGCTCTCAAATATCTTGCTGTAGAAACAAAACAGAGATAAGTCAGATGTTTCAACCAATATTTCATCAAGATTATCCACCATTTTTGTGTGGTACACCATCTTGTCAATGAACTGTGCCAATTCCCTCTGATCTACAAGATTGAATGCAGATTTGGCAACAGAAGTGTATGTCTGCAGTCTAAACCAATCAAGGCGGAATGCTCTGAAATCGAAGACCACATTCTCTTCAACTTGCTTCACATTGAGATTACCAGCAGTACTACAAAGTGATGACAGTATAATGTTTTCATCATCTGGATTGACTTGCAAATTTTGTATCATCAGGGCCAGGGCTACAGAATCAAACCCTGACAGATATTGTATATAATATCTCTGCATCACTTGGCTATACTTCCTCACTAAAGCTCTTAGCTCTTCCATGTGGAACAATAGTTCAGGTAGCTGACGGTCTACTAAGTCTTCTGCTGCTTTGCCTTTGACTTTTTGTGGGGGGTTGTCATTGTGTCTCAGTAGCCAAAATACTTCATCTCTTGCATAACAGAGACCAATGAATATAAGCAAAGATTTAGGACCAAGCAGTCCTGGCTGATCAGTTAAAATTAGGCCTAGTTCCTTAAGAGCTGTCCTCAAAAACTTTCTTCTCTCTCTGTGTTTATAGCCAGCCTTTTGAACTGCATGATGGTAGCAATCTTTAACTTCTGATATTCTTTTACCATATCCCTTAATGCCATCAAAGAAACTCTGAATGTAACTGTGTATATAAATGACTTCATCACGGAACAAAGCCACTACCCAACCTGACTCTAATGCATAAACCCACATTTTGTTTGCATGATCCTGTTGCAACATTTGGTGACAGATTGCAAAACCAAATATGACATATCTCTCTAATGATTCTAGAGACACATATTCACAAGACATGGTGTTTGTTTCTGATGGTTTCAACAGTTGTGCTGGGTTACTAACTAAACTCAGCTTTTGTTCAGATCTCCAGTGCTCAGCTGTTAGATTTCTTGCAGGATACACTTGCCATAATGAACTAAGTGCAGCAATTAGCACTTTTTGATGTGGTGCAAATTCTTCAGAGAGCTTCTTCAGTGGGGTATCATAGTCTAATATCATTTGACCCAAACGAGGGAAGCTTTGGTCAATTTGATTATGAACCATCTCATGTGCAGCATTGAACAGGCCTAGCACAGCCTTCCTGTCTTCTACTCTTGACAGCAAAATCATCAGTGATACATATGTGCTGAATAGGTCAAGATAATTTTTCGTCAATTCAAAATTTAAAGTCAAGTCCAATGTAACTTGGGATGAGTCCAAAATATTGAAAAGTTCACACACATTGTCTTTGAAATCAAGTAGATCTACAAATGTGTAGTAGTACAGAGACAAGGATTTGATAATTTCATTTCTTATATTTGTGATGGCCTGCAGACCTTTCACATCAATGTTAGGAAACCTTCTTACAATATTTTTGATGGAAGATTCAAGAGCTTTATCAGATAGAAATCCTGGTTTAGACTTAGCATCACCACATGCTTTCTTTATGTTATAGATCCGGGTTAGCATTCCAATTCCTCTGTCATTTAGTATTATCAGCTTTTCAGCCAGCTTTTGCTGGCTGACATGAACTGATCTTGGCAAAGTAGACATGGTTCTGAAAAAAGAGAAAGCATTTATTAGATTAAAGCAAATAACAATAAACCAGTAGCATTAAATCTGCCTACACATGTAACTGTATAAAGTTTGAGTGAGCAGTAGAAACGAAATTGGATACTAAGTAGGATTGTTGATAGTTTATACGATTACAATTACTGGTGTGCGAACAAAAAGATAATGCCGAATATCCTGTTTATGTTATCATCATATCCTTCCTCTTTGCACTAAGCCAGTATTTTCATATCAAAGTATAAAGTTACAATAAGCTTAAAGAATAACTTTTCTCGACATTGGAGTCATAGAAACGCATTAATACACATAACAAGTAGGTCTATATAAACGGTATACACCATCACCGTAATAAATGATTATGCTCAAATAATATACACTACCTGATTACACTGTGCTAGTTCACGAAACACAAAATACACATTAGAAATCAATTACACATGGTTGATTGGATCGATTCTAGTATTAGAAGTGCATATTAGAGTATTTCACGCTCCAAATAAGTCGTTTTTTATCATTAATCGAGGAAAAGGGAGTGCCAGAAATGCTATCACTCATTCACTATTACAACTTTTGACATTTGTATATTTTTTTATTGTTGGTTGGGTTGGGTTGGCTACACTGAAACTTGTCTTGTTTCTGGTGTTTCTGCTTCTACTTGGCTTTGTTCTGCATAAAATAAAATTGCCATAAGGCAAATATTATATGAATGAAAGCTAGATAGACTGTAAAGCAAGGAACTTATACTCAAGTGGAATGCGCACGGCTTATCGATTTTCGGTCCGGCTGTTAGGGAGGATTGTGTCTCTTTCTATAGGGTGTCCATGCGATTGATCAATGCCGGAATGTTTTGAAATTTCGGTTTCTTTCTATGTAAAACAAAACTGGTTTTCAAAGATAAAAATAGGTTTTGATAAATTTCTTTCTGACTATTGGGGAGGCTCACTGTTTCTTTCTTTAGAGCGTCCATTCGACCGATAAAAATCAAAATGTTTTTAAATTTGGGTTCATCTGTATGTAAAGTAAAACTCCGGCTTTCAATGATAAATATACGATTTTTATTAAAGAATCGTGAAGGTACATTTATGTGCCTATGGGCGTCTTATGTTAGAAGCAAGCACGATATTGACGCTTAGAAAATTTAGGGTTAATAAAACAAATGAGTATTGAGTTTTTATTTTTTATCCAAAAAAATCAAAAAGGATAATATGGATCAAACATTATTAAATATAACAATTTTGTGCAGCTTTTGCCGCAATGTACCACGATTGCCGATTATTTTTATGGTCTGCGACTTTGCATAGCTATATAATCTCAAATTAAAATATGCATCAGTTATGCTTTTAATTATTTGCAATTCATGGGCATCTTCACAATTAAAAGACTGCATAGGATGAGGAGGATTAAAAAAGTTGTTTATTGTGCTATAAAAATGTTGAACTACTATTAAAATCATTTTACTTTTATTTATATTTTTTAAGTCTAGGCTTGCTGACTGAAATACTTTTTCACTGTATTGTATTATAGAGAATACAAAATGGGTCACGTATTTTAATTTTCCCCTGTCAATGAATGTGGTAAACGATGAAAAATTACATATATCTATCACATAATCGTGATCAACGTGTTCCTTTTGTTTGAATGAAGCGGCAAGACAGTGATTGAAATTAAGTTTCAGCGAATTTTTTTGCGCGATATATACCGCAATATAGTACAAAACATTCTGTTTATAATGAGATAGTGTCGCAGATTCTATGAGATCTATTAATTGTTTAATTTTCGGTGTAGGCTCGTTTGGGATTACGAAATTCCAGGACGGGCGTAATCTCAAAATGATCCGTTGTGGTACAGTTCGCATTTACACTTGGTCTTACACTGTTACGAAATAACATTTTTCTCATTATATAACGAAACTGTAGCGCACTTGGATTGTCATTTAGAGAACCGCGCGTACACATGAAAAGAATATTTCAACGTGATCTTGAGAACACTTATAAGGAAGGAAATAGATCAAATTATTGGATTGATTTGTTAATAAATCTAAGGCTAAATTCTGAAAGCTCTGACAGTTTATAATAAGCCCTAAGGCTGGAGTTTTCCGCCTATGATTAATTAATGCTTCGTTACCGACTTTAATATTTTCTAAATAATTTTTAGTTGCTGCTAATGTTTCGGAAACATATTTAATATTTTCTAAGTGCATAGGGGACTTGTATCCTGATCCGAATGGGTTTTTAGCATTAAAAATATCGAAAACCCTGTCTAAAACTCTTATAAATTCAATAGTTGCCTCACTGCCTTGGAATTCTACGTGACCGCTTTTGTTTAAAAATTCTATGGCATTAGCTACTGAATTACTTAAAACCTGCGTTGCTAACTTGACGTTCATTTTTTTACCATAAAAGTTTACATGTTGAATAGTTAATTTATTTCGTAATTTTAATCCTTCCTCCTCCTGTAAATTATGAAGGTTGCGCACATATTTAAAATCAATAACGCCATTATTTGATACTAGGTTTATTTCTGCGAAAACATTTCTTGCTAGTTTGATCATATGGGGAGGGTCTAGTAAACAATGTATATAATTCTCCCTTGTTGGATGCTTAAAACTTGTTTTCATATTTTGAATAGCAAAATTGCATCCTAAAATCTCATAGGTATTTATATTAACTACAGTAACATCACAAGTCAGTGATCTTACGATAATATTCGCATCAGCCAAAAACCTGATGGCAGTTAAAATTAATTGTGCTTGTACATTTGCTGACAATTTGTTAATAAAAAAATAGCCAATGGGACATTTAAATTTTTTTGTGAATGATACAATCATAATAACAAGTAATTCGGAAGCTAACATTTCACTGTCACTTTGGACAATTCCACCAAAATCAACGTAATCCCAATATTTGTCGGTTTTTTTATCATAAGTTAGTTCTTTCCTAATAGACATAGCGTCAAAAACAACAGCTACATTTTTCAAATAGTAATTTTCTACAGCAGTCATTTTTAAAAAATCTAAAGCTTCTTTTATAAACCCTACATTACAATTATGGGTTGATAGAAGCCGTCTTAATGTTGCTGGATGTGGTAAACTTATATAATTTCTTAGAAATAGGTAAGCTTTTGGTGAGTAAAAATATAAAGTTAATGCAAAGGACTTACATTCATCATTATATCTAACAGTTTTATCACTCTTATTATTTATTTGATTGTGAATATTTTTAAAAATATTCTTCAAAACGCTTTGTACCTCATCAAAGTTAGTGCATTTAGATTTTATCAGTTTTAAAATAGTTTTTAAGCTTTTTATCTTGGTATCTCTCCGTTTTAAACGCTGTTTTAAAATTTTCACTTGTCGCCTTAAATTACCAACATGATCTTTTATTTCTGACCGAGTTTTCTTGATTGGTGGCTCTTCACTAGTGATTGTAATATTTTCAATATTTTCTTTATTAGCGGTGCGCTTTTTTGTAATTTTCACTGCCTGTAAAATAATAAATTTGTTAATAGTTACGTGAATGATAAAAATGATTTCTACTTGTCTAATAGAAAATTAAAACATTTTGACTATAAACAAAGTCTATTAGTTAACTGTAAAAAGTGATAGCAATAGAAAACGGCAATAATTTTTATTTAAAATATTTTTTTCAAAAAGTTTACTATTATCAATGGCAAGTCAAAATGATGCTATGGTAACTCTTACCGGGAGTTCCTCTGGTGTACATGGCATGTCTTCATTGGATGCAATGTTAGAATTAGAAGACTTTAAAATAATGCTACTCAGCACTTCAATCCTTTTCTCAGGTGTGGTTGTCTACAACGAAATATGATAAAGGTATTGGTTAAACAATGTGTTATCTTGGTGTACTTTATGTATTTTTTAAGTTAATCAAAAAAAAAGGAACTTACAGTAGAAAAAATGCTTGGAACTGCATTCGATTTTAATTTCGGCTTAGATGAAACTATCATAATGTCTTCTGGCTTAAAATGGCGTTGACAGACCACCGAATACTTCGTAATTTTACCCGGCACAGTATTGATCCAAAGCTGACTTAGTCGATCATATTTTGGAAATCTACAAGCAATTCGAGAAATGTTGAATTTATTGTCCCCCTAATGTAAACAAAAGTTGTATTTGTTGATTTACAACGAATTATCTACTTACTTGAAAAAGGAAATGCCACAACCCGCAAAGGATTCACTTTTACATCCTATTACACAATAGACTTTTACCATTTTTATTTTTAATTTTCTAAAATCGCAATATTTAGATCCAACATGATTTCGCTATGATAACATGAACGGCCATATTGTTTGAAAACAGAAGTATTAGTTGCCATATGAAATTTTATAAATATTTCTAATAATTGAAAACTTATTGTTTATAAGTTGTTTTATAGTAGAAATAAGATTATAAATTTTTAACAATAATAAATCTATATTTAACTTCATGTTAAGAAATCCTCAGCTAAGAATTAGAACGTAAATATTTTTTATAAATAACATCTCAGGTAACTACCAATTGTAATATTTTCTACTAATTTTGTACTGGCATGCTTGTTAGAAAGGGACACACCACTCCGTTTGGCTATCTCATGTGGACCGTTTTTCTCCCTGATAGTTCTGCGTACAATTTTGATCTTTATTTTCATGAGCATATGGTTTATTATGGAAATCGATATTTGTTGAAGTACTCAATCCATTAATATAAGATCCTTGCTGTAAAGTATACACTATAAATAAAATTGTTATACAATACACATATATTATTTCATTATGGAAGTACGGTTTGCGGTATAGACTACGATGGAACTTGAAAAATGTTGTTCTACTTGTTCTCAATTATTTACTCAGTTATTGAAGAACAATATTTCATATGGCTCAGATGGATATTAAAAAAGAATAGACTATGTTACCCACTGGTAACGTAGCTATCTGTGAAAGATTTTTTTAATCGGTCGAGGATTTTTGGAGTTAAATCGTAACAAACAAACAAACAAAAATCAAATCTTTCCTCTTTAAAATATTATAAAGAGTTAATTATCTAAACTAATATTAGTTTAGATAATTAACAAAATCATCATCAATGAAATCTGCACATTCCGAGTTGATTAAGAGTTAGTCGAGAAATTCAGAAAGCTAGTCGAGTCGTATAATGTTAATTGTCTGTGCACTAAGAAGTAAGAAGCCTGTGGTTCAGTCAGAGTCAGTCAGCCAGCAAATGAAAACTTTGCTCAGCTCAAGACGTCATTTCTTATAAATTGATTCTGTTCATGTTGGTTATTTGTGAAAATAATAATTTAACTAATATGTGATTTATATATCAATTTTCGTTAATTTTATCCTGTGCAAGTGCGTTTTAACGTAAAAGAAATTGTTTCTATCACGGGCGGTACAATTAAAACTTGAACCATGCCGCGAATTATGATCAAAGGAGGCGTTTGGCGCAACACCGAGGTTTGTAAAGTGTCTGTAAATAAGTATGTATTTGTCACAAGAATATATTTTTTTATGGAAATGTTGTTATTGGAATTGTAGGATGAAATCCTCAAAGCGGCTGTGATGAAATATGGGAAAAATCAATGGTCCCGTATAGCATCTTTACTCCATAGAAAGTCAGCAAAACAATGCAAGGCTCGTTGGTACGAGTGGCTAGACCCGAGCATCAAGAAGACGGAATGGTCTCGCGAGGAGGACGAGAAGCTCTTACACTTGGCCAAGCTTATGCCCACGCAATGGAGAACTATTGCGCCTATAATAGGTCGCACAGCCGCACAATGTTTAGAGAGATACGAATACTTGCTGTAAGTATAAACAATTGTTTACATAACATGAGGTACATAGGCAATAAAAGGTAGGTACAATGGGCAGCCTTATCACTATGTGCGATCTTTTCCGGGCAACCTTAGGATGGACAGGAATGACCAGAAGGCACAAATATTTCAATGGTGTATGACATAGGGCCTTATGTATTTGTTTATTTAAATTTTAGGATAAAGTATAGGCAAAAATATTGTTATGATGAAATGTGGAACAAAGATAGAGTGTTTGTAATAGCACATAGCTGCTTTATATCTCGAAAAAGCTCTAATCTTGTATGACTATTCATGAGCCAAGCCGCAGGCAGAAACTAGCAGCTTCTAGTTTGCAGTATAATCTATCTCTGTACCAAATTTCATCCAGATACATTTTAGTGAGATTGAGTAATAATTATCAATCCATCGATTCAAACTTTCATATTTATGATATTAGTAAAGGGTATGCAAGACTGGCTCATAAGCATTGAACTGTTTCTTTTTGTTCAGAGACCAAGCTCAGAAGAAAGAAGAAGGGGAGGATATGGGTGATGATCCTCGTAAGCTGAAGCCTGGAGAGATAGATCCCAATCCTGAGACAAAACCTGCCCGACCTGATCCCAAGGATATGGACGAAGATGGTAAGTTTGTACTGTTAAAAAAAGGCATAGGGATTGAGAAGTTATTGAGTATTCTGACGTAAGAAAACAATTCTTCATTAGGCCGGATGTATTATGCCTAACCTTCTTAAATTACTATTATATAAAAGCCCAAGTGGGACAAGGCTGCAGGCCATCTTGGCCCAGTACTCAAGTCGGCTGGGGGCTGCAACAGGCTGGTTTCAGGACCGTGGAGGTGCTCCAGCCGATCTTGTGCAGTCCGGCAGAACGGATCTTCTTCTAAACAGACTGGTGTAGGTTTTGTCCAATCACAGTTGAATGGGGCATTACCTGCACAAGGTTGCTAGGAGAAAACCAAGTCTGTCATCACTGTGACTGTGACAATAATGCTGCACAGCATACGTTTGGTACAAGCAGGGACCTTGTCACAGGTTGTCTTGAGTCTGGGTACACCCAGACTCAAGACAACCTGTCACTTGACAAATATACAATTAAGGGATTCAAAGTACACTTTGAATCCCTTAATTATATATTTGTCAAGTCCCGCATGACACAGGACTTGTTCCTTAGTGCGGAAGTTGCCTTTAGAAACTCAAATTTATACTCATATTATATTTTGTAGATATTACATATTATTCTGTTTATTTGTGCATTTTCTCTTTGGTTTGTGCCCCCCATGCTCCATGTCTTTGGCAGTATCCATACCAGTTTTCACTGCATGTGCTATGTCATCAGCGCTTCTTCTCTTCCTTTTCTCCTGATAAGACTAAACAATCTGATATCTACAGAACTTGAGATGCTGTCGGAAGCGCGTGCACGTTTAGCAAATACTCAAGGCAAGAAAGCCAAGAGGAAGGCTCGTGAGAAGCAGTTGGAAGAGGCTCGGCGACTTGCTGCCCTGCAGAAGAGAAGGGAACTTAGTGCCGCTGGCATTGCAGTACCGATCAGGTGATAAATAAACCTTGGTCTATACATTGACAATGCATACTTAGCTTTTGGTTCTATCGATAACGAAAGTCCAAATTCATTTATTTACACCAAATGCATGATACTTATGGACGTCAAGATATGCTATATCAAATATAGATGACAGTGTATTTTTTATAACTACGAAAAGAATTGGCAAGATCTCGTCATTGTTTTTATTCACCAGAATAATAACAATAATGAAGCATTAGCCATAATAAGTCTTAAACAAACAGTTTCTAAAATATCTTTTCATATAGGCGTAAGAAGAAACGTGGCGTAGATTATAACTCGGAGATTCCCTTCGAGAAGAAGCCTACATCTGGGTTCTATGATACGTCGACGGAGGTCGTAGATCCGATGGCGCCTGACTTCTCGCGCCTGAGACAGCAACATCTCGATGGTGAACTACATTCAGAGAAGGAAGAGGTAATATCAATATCCAATTGTGAGGTAGTGACAATAGCATCCTGAAAATGGTAATGGAGAATTACTATTCTCTGTTTGTAAAGTACTTCGTAAGGAGGACTCGTTTTAGGTCAATGATTGTCAGTGTTCTACGAAAAAGTTAATTTAGATTTAGTAATACAATATTGTATATATTCCCTGGTAATGCACGGATGGTATGTCCCGGTGCCCATAATGTTTTTGTCAAAACAATATAGCCTATGACACTCACAAATAACGTGACTTTCTATTGGTAAAACTGTTTTTAGATTCAGAGATAACCCCCTACAACGTCACAAACTCACAAAATTTACCTCTTTATAATACATATAGTATAGATTTGCAAGTTTGACTAAGAAGTATGTATATTTTTATTGCGTTGGAGATTTCCCATGGTTCAGATGCAATCATTTTGGAAGCTCATTTGTTACTAACACTAACCATAGTGAACTTTTTGGTAGTATAATAGATGAAAATTGACATTATAATTTATTGTATTCAGACTACTTAATAAAAAAAAATTGGTATGTTTCAGAGGGATAGGCGCAAAGATAAACAAAAGTTGAAGCAGCGCAAAGAAAATGATGTGCCACAAGCTATGTTAATGGGTGATCAGCCCGCTAGGAAGCGCAGCAAGCTGGTGTTGCCGGAACCACAAGTCACCGATCAGGTCAAATTATTATAATACATAATTAGTTACTGGATGTAATTACGACTGGCCTGTTAAATCGTAAGCTGAAGGTTGTGGGTTTGATTCCCGTCTAGTTTGAGTGTAATTCAGCCATAACCATCTAACTTTCCCTTTAAAAATATTGGGATATGGTACAACAAAAAGTAATAATAAATAGGAATCCTCTTTTAAAAAAAAAATCTGAGCCACGGAGAGTATGTTCTATTTTATTGTTTTTTGGACATGCTAAAATAGTTGTTACACTCCAATCCTAGGTTCCTCCAATTCTATACTTGTATCGATTTCTTATAATTTTCGCCCAATTCTACCCTCCCTCACTTTCAACAGAAGGACGGTAGATCATGACAGAGACCTAAATATGGAAGATCTAAATACCTCTGTCACCAGTTTGGCCACTAACCAAATGAAAAGAAGAAGAAGAACAGACTACTTGCTTAGGGTGCCATCTATTCCGGTTGACATCTAATCCAATTGCTGATTTATAGCTTGCAAGAGTAATCTTTATCTGTGTCGGTCCACCCATATCTGAGGTGACCAACAGGGTGTCGATTGGTTTGAGTGTGCCTATACAATAAGTAATGTTGTATACAGGAACTCCAGCAAGTGGTGAAGCTAGGGCGCGCGTCCGAAGCGGCGCGGGAGAGTGCGGGCGGCGCGGGGGGACCCGCCACGGACGCGCTGCTCGCTGAGTACGCGCTCACGCCCGCCACTCCCGCAGCGCTCAGGACCCCTGTGCAGCATCAGGACAGGTTAGGTTATGCTTCTAACATGGTTAACTTAGGATTATGTGACTTGCCTAAACCCGAACTGAATAGAAAGTAAAGGAATACTCTACAAATTTTTGGGTCAGCAACACGCAAGTGTGGCAGGCGTCCATAGGTAACAGTAGCTGCCATCAGAAGAACCACCTAAGTAGTATAAAAAAAAACCGTATCAAAAAGTCTTATAATCCTGCTGTTCCAAACAAAGTCTGCTATGACGTTGTATAATTTATCCACTAATTAAATTGCTATTTCTTCCTAGATACTTTTACCAGGCCTCCGTCACTCCATGTACTTGCGCGCTATAATTACCTACGGCTCGTCGTACCGGCGACGCACAGTGGATCGACTCCATACAAACGTTCGGACATAGGATTCTTAAAACAACAATTTTAGATTTTTG
Organism: Trisateles emortualis; assembly: GCA_947095525.1. Taxonomy (NCBI): domain Eukaryota; kingdom Metazoa; phylum Arthropoda; class Insecta; order Lepidoptera; family Erebidae; genus Trisateles; species Trisateles emortualis. The sequence goes on along the minus strand of OX352735.1, from coordinate 6,340,082 downwards.
AAAAACGAATAATGCCATTTTATTCCTTTAAGTGAGTTATGTCGATAATGTTCTACGCATTTTGTGATAAGAATTATATTTCAGGAGATATTAAAAAAAACTGTTTTCAATGTATGGAAAAACACATTCAAAGTATTATTTCTCGCGATTTACTCCCGTTTTCTTCATTTTATGTATATAATGTCTTTATATAAGCTAATTGCGATATATTCCCCAAACATACTTAGTACGCCCCGCGCCACCCTCCACAGTTATGGAACAAAATAGGTTTTTCTTCCTTTGTGTTTCGATGACGCAATAAATTATCCTATAATAGATATATTAGTAAGTATTTCCAACGATTTTATTATTTTAAATATTTTAGTAATTAATACATAAATACTTTTCTTGTAAAATTTATAATCAGTTAAGTATTACCGATGTCATTAGATAATTGACATCTTAATAATAATAACATATAAACATTTATAGATTTCAGGAAGTGCAAATTAGCCGTATTGATGACAATGATACAACAATGAGGGTAATTAGTGAACATTTTAAACGGAAATATAAAAGGGGTGTAAAATTTAATATCCATGTTAGTTTTTAACTGACTCTCTAACGTGCAATTATGGCTTTCCGTGGTTTTGTGAATTACTTAGATCCTTATGTAGCTTTATGCGACCATGAAGATTTTCACGATTATGAGTATTTGTTCGAACTTTTAAAAGAAAATTCTAATATGACCTTAAGTGAAACTTTAGAGATTGAATTGAAAAAGTGGTGCCGTCAATTCTCTTATCGTGTGCTTTCAAAAAAGAGAGCTTCGAATTTCAGCTCAGAAAAATTTAGAAAGAAGTACTCATCCTGGCTGGAATCTGAACTTAAGTGGCCACAGTTCGTCGAGTGTGCATCGGACAATGAACCAGTGCCGGGCAAACCAATGAATTTATAGAAACTACTATTTCATCGTCACAGATTGAAGAAGAAATAGTATCACCTTCCAAATTGGATGCCTCTACGTCAACGGAGAAAATTACTAGAAAGAATTTTGAGGATCTAAGTGATCGTCAAAAGCGCAGACGGATTGACGGAAAAAAGGTTCGCACACAGAGTGAGGCCTCGGAGTTAGCGTTCTCTGCTATAACTGCTCTTAAATCAACTGGGAATTCAGAAGTTGCAGACGTATTAAAATACATGATGACCCAGAAGCAGCCAGTTTCACTTAAGGTCATATTCGAATTTTCTTTTAAAAGTTCGAACAAATACTCATAATCGTGAAAATCTTCATGGTCGCATAAAGCTACATAAAGATCTAGGTAATTCACAAAACCACGGAAAGCCATAATTGGGCTCTTTAGTTAACTGATCCCGCTCTAAACTGGTCCCGCGGGATGAGTTGACTAAATCGTTAATTTTATTATTTTTCTTTGGTCGACTGGACCCGCTTTATATCAGGCAGAATTCTATTGTATATATATGTGTACAAGCGTGCGGAAAACGTTTAACGCATTCAATGCCCAGTAGAACAAATTATTTGTTCTCGTACCCAAACGCCTTCACCTGCCTTGACTTGAATTCAATGTGTCTGTGTTTTGGCGATATAAACACTTTTCTCGGTGATAATACAAATTATAAAATTCATGAAACGGGATCAGTTGACCAATTCGAAATAAACATTAGGTCAACTGAACCCGCGGGATCAGTTCGAGTGGGATCAGTTGACTAAAGAGCCATAATTGCACGTTAGAGAGTCATTTAAAAACTAACATGGATATTAAATTTTACACCCCTTTTATATTTCCGTTTAAAATGTTCACTAATTACCCTCATTGTTGTATCATTGTCATCAATACGGCTAATTTGCACTTCCTGAAATCTATAAATGTTTATATTATTATTAAGATGTCAATTATCTTATGACATCGGTAATACTTAAACATCTTATGACATCGGTAATTATAAATTTCACAAGAAAAGTATTTATGTATTAATTACTAAAATAATTAAAATAATAAAATCGTTGGAAATACTTACTAATATATCTATTATAGGATAATTTATTGCGTCATCGAAACACAAAGGAAGAAAAACCTATTTTGTTCCATAACTGTGGAGGGTGGCGCGGGGCGTACTAAGTATGTTTGGGGAATATATCGCAATTAGCTTATATAAAGACATTATATACATAAAATGAAGAAAACGGGAGTAAATCGCGAGAAATAATACTTTGAATGTGTTTTTCCATACATTGAAAACAGTTTTTTTTAAATATCTCCTGAAATATAATTCTTATCGCAAAATGTGTAGAACATTATCGACATTACTCACTTAAAGGAATAAAATGGCATTATTGGTTTTTCAAAAATATAAAATTGTTGTTTTAAGAATCCTATGTCCGAACGTTTGTATGGAGTCGATCCACTGTGCGACGGACCAAATTCAATGCGGTTTTCGCAAGCGAAGCGCACGCACGTTGTTCAATTCTAATCGTTCTATTAATTTTTTCTACACTAAAAATTAATAACCGAGAATTTAGAAAGGATAAGAAATTTATATAAAAATAAAACTCGTAACTTTTAAAGATTTTTTTATTTTACCTACATACTGACCTATATAATTATGTTTTAGATGTATTGCACAGTCAACAATTTTAAACTACCACCTATAGTCAGAACATATTCACAGTTCTCAATAAAATAGGCACAAATAGTTATTTATGTTAATTTAATTTTATCAAAGAGGCAGCCCCGCGATTGCTGTGGGATCGCGCAGTGCGAAGCAATCACAACTGTACGCTTGAGCATTTAGGCACATTTTAGCATGCAGCGGTTGCTGACGCGACAGAGTAGGCTATTATAGCAGAAGGTATTGGTAATTTTCTTCTGAGTGAAGTATCTGTTACGTAGTAACTATTTAGTAATCTGTGCTTTTACTACTAGAGGTTTTGTATCTGTGTCTCTTGCCCTCTTGCCTATCATATCAAGATTAGTTAAAGCAGTTGGTAATTATAGTGCCGAAGCAAAATTATTTACTGTACCTAATTCAAGATAACTATTTCAGAATCCTCATGGAAGCTCAGAACGTGATGGCGCTGACACACGTGGACACCCCACTGAAGGGAGGTCTCAACACGCCCTTACATCAGACAGACTTCTCTGGTGCTTTGCCACAATCACAGGCTGTTGCAACACCAAATACACTGCTTGTTACTCCATTCCGGTAACTAGTTACACATTTTTGTTTCATTAATATAATTTTTTGTTTCTGATTTTGGTGGTATATTAAAATGGGATGTTTGTTCCAGGTCTTCTCGCACTGAAGTGTCTACACCTGGTAGTTTCAACACTCCTAGCCAAGCAGGAAACCAAGTAGCATTGGCAGTATGTATAGAACATTTTATTTTATACTTATCAATTTTAAAGTTAATTTGTATTTTGTATTAAAGTAATAATGTGTATGTGTTACAGACACCAGGACTTCGTGACAAACTAAGTATCAACCCAGAGGATAAATTAAGCGGTGGAGAAACTCCTCAGCTACATAATCAACTACAAAAACAGGTAAGCACAGATAACAGCTAAAAAGTCAATGACTTGCTTTAATTTTACTCTTTCTCAAGTTTTGTCAATGGAGTAATGCCAATTGGGTCTACATTTAAAGTAATTCCGACTTGTTCATGCAACATTTTGATGACTTTCACTTGTTTGATTCTTAGCCATAAGACGTCTAATGCTGGACATAGGCCTCCATCAAGGAATTTCATAGCACTTGACCGCGAGCTGATCTTATGCATTGATTCATTTATAATAGTAATTATATTCTTAAACTCCAATTGTTTTTCCATGCAGCAAAAAGCATCAGTCCGTAATGCTCTATCGTCCTTACCTACTCCACGCAACGACTACGAGATCGTAGTGCCAGACCAGGAGGACGAGCCTATGGAGGGGGGCAGCAATGATGCGAGAGTTGAAGATCAGGCAGACGCTGATGCTAGGTTGCTTCAAGAACAGGAGGAACTACGTAAGAATGATTAAAACAGCGCTTGTTCCTTAGTGCGCGGGTTGTAAATTATTTTACACATAAGTGATATTACTAGCGGAAGGGAACATTATGTCATTTGAAACAAAGTATACCCCCTTTTCTGAGCTTTGTCGCTATCAGAAAAAGAACTGCGCCACATTCACACTATATTAGTACACTTGTCCTCTAAAATATTTTAAAAGGGTCATGATGATTTATTTTTGCTAAGCTTTAGATTGCGTGGATCACATAATATTGCTTATTCAATTATTCAAATTGAAATTGTGTGGTAAACTTTTACAATGGTTCTCATCATACCTGTTCAAAAGATCACAATCGATGGTAGTTTAAACGGCATCGTTTTAACTTAAGTGAAGTTTTCAGCGGAGTACCACAGGGCTCACACTTAGGGCCGCTTTTATCCACTGTCTACATTTTTGTTAAGTTTAAAGATAGTTTCCAGCAAGTAGTATAAAGTATATAATATATGTGTAAGGCGCGGCGGCTATGAAGCTGCGCTCGACCGCGGTGCAGCGCGGCTGCGCGCGGCCCGCCGACGTCAACGTGAGTGTACTGCGTGGTGCTGCGCCCTCACTGTCCGCGCTACAGCACGCCGAGGAGTTGCTGAAGGCTGAGATGGTCACCATGCTGCATTACGACTCGCTGCGGGACCCACCGCCTGGTATGTACTGGACGCGACACCTGACTAATATTGTTACTAAATATACCGATTAATTTGAATTACCATCAGCAATAATTTTTGTTTTTTTTTTGTGCATTAACTTCGGGTCAACCTTTATTTAATTATATTTTTGGTATTTTGGTATGTGTTTCACCGATTTTATATTTATCAATTTGTAATTTTATGATTGATCAAATCTGAGTAATGAGTATTTTTTCTCATAGGTGTTGACAAAAAACGAGCAGTACAATTACAAGCGTCACACCTGGCGTATTTAGAACAGCACCCTTACGAGGAGTTCTCCTCTGAAGAGCTGGACGCAGCTAAGCAAGAGATGAAGAAGGAAATGGAGGTGGTGAAAGCGGGGATGGGACACGGTGATCTTAGTATTGACGCGTACACACAAGTGTGGGAAGAATGTCTTGCACAGGTAAAACGATATTTTGACCGGACTTTTGAAATTGTATTTAGTGCCCTTGACTGCTAAGCAGAAGTTCGTGGGTTCGGCCTCCACCTAGGACTATTGTTTGTGTGATAGCACAATATTTCTTTCTCTTTCTTGTTCTGTGTCAGAATATTATTTATTTATTATGTGTATTTATAAATATACAAGTGTTTATCAGTTGTCTGGTCGCCATAGTACAGGCTCTGTCTTGTTTAGGACATGATGACTGATCCTAAACAAGACAGAGCTGTGGTACTATTATTACTTTCTATCCGTCGCAAACAACCAGGTATCGCAACATACACTTAATTTTCTTTGTTACTGTAATGCAATACATTATTTTGTTGTAGGTGCTGTTCTTACCCGGCCAAAATAGATATACTCGTGCAAACTTAGCTAGTAAGAAAGACAGATTGGAGTCGGCTGAGAAAAGACTTGAACAGAACAGGAATCACATGGCCAAAGAGGCCAAGAAGTGTTCAAAAATGGAAAAGAAACTGAGGGTATTGACAGGTATGTTACATACATTTTTTTTATAAAACATCCGCATATACCCCTAGAATAATCCTTGTATTGGATCGAGAGGTTTAATAAATGTCAAAATTAATATTTATTAAGAGAAAGCACTATGCAAGCAAGCAACGTCTATCTTACAAAAGCCACCAGAGCTTAATTTAAGATTTATTTTCTCTTCACAAATGGTGCTTACTATAATAATACATCTTATAGGTACAATGATACATTTGTGAGAGACTGGTGCCTGATATAGGTATTATAAAATACCTGTGTTACAGGTCACCAGGCCCCCTGAGCATAAAAGAATAATCTTCATATTAGACAATATCATGAAAGATTTAGTTTTGATAGAAGAGATATTATTATATGAATAAAGAACAACAATTTTATTTTTAGTTACAAGGATACCCTGAAATGTGCGTGTTTGTGAACTACACACAGTATTGGATCATTCCAAAGTCCTCGTGTTATAATTTTTCGGTTGGCAACACGTTAGGATGGATGGCATCAGAAGCGGTAACTGCTTACCATATGATAGACTATATGCTAGTTTGTCAGCTAATTAGCATAAAAATGACCTCTTCAAAGAGATAATTTAATTATTATTAATTTATATAATGTATGTATTATCTGTTTATTTGTCAGGTGGTTATCAAAGTCGGGCAGCATCACTAATAAAACAATTCCAAGAATTACAAGATCAGATAGAGCAAGCTAACTTGGAGTTATCCACATTCAAGTTCTTAGCTGAACAGGAGAAGGCAGCCATTCCACGTAGAATTGAGGTATGTACTTCTTCACATAGAATAAAGTAAAGTAGCGTCCCGCTGTCTCTCCCTATGTACCCTTTGATCTTCTAAATCACGCAACAACTTTTGATGAGGTTTTTCACTAACATTTAGAGAATATATTCCGTATTTCCTTCATGTATATTATAATTATTTATCTCCTGCATTAGCTTATAGTCTTGCCTAGTAAAGAATGCATCTGGCATTAAGTCTGTCAATACAAACAATCGTATGAAGTTTTAATTAAATAAATAAAGAATGAAGAAATAAAAAAAGTACTCAGAACTTTGTAACAGGCAACCTAATAGCACTTTTTATGACCCGGGAATGATACCTAGGACGTTATGGTCGGCCGCAAACATAAGTATTTGCCGCACGACGACTAAGGCTACGCAGATTGCTAGTCGCTGACGGGGTCGCCTTACCTGGAATTCGGTTAGGAAGACATAATTATGTACACACAGTTATGTATTATATTGCGCTAATATGTTATCATATCACCATTACAGTCATTGACCGAGGATGTCAACCGGCAAACAGACAGAGAGAAACAATTACAAAAGAGGTACGCTGAACTACAGGCAGAATTGGAAGATCTACACAAGGGTAAACAACTGAGAGAAATCGAACCAAGGGCTGTAGCTGTTGAAGAATAATAACTATAATTATATTATTTGCCGTATGCTCCCAACAGAAATTTAAATTGTGGATAAGCTAAGCTCCAAACTTAGTATATTTCTTCTATCTTTTTCTCAAAACTAGTTTCCGCTCGAGGGTTCGCCCGAGTAGATTGCGGTAAAAGTACCCTATATCCTTCCTTAGGCTACCATCTATCTCCTTGCCAAATTTCATTAAGTTTAGTCGTGAAAAGGTAAACAAACACGAGTTACTTTCTTATGTATGATCTTTGTATGGATATCAGTTTTTTATCGAAGTGGGTATATTTTAATGTTAGGATTAGCGCCTAGATTTTGCACATACGACTTTGTTCTACGAGCCCGTCGATATTACTGCGCCATTATCGTTTGCTGTTTACATTTTGAACGTCAGTCAAAATGAAATTGTCGTAAAATAATAAAATGTTGTCGTTTTTGTATAAATATGTTCACCAATGTAGGCAACATTGGTGTGGTGAACATATTTTCAAATGTCCCACTGCTGTGCATAAGTCTCTGCTATGGTCTTCCACAAGTCTCTTCGATGCCAACATTGTCCAGTCCTCCATAAAAGTATCTATGTGATTACGATTATTGCATAGCAAATACAGACTGCCTTGGTGGTCCAGTGGCCGCAGTATGCGCCTGCTGTGAGAACACTTTGTGTGACCCAACCCGAACTGAATATCGACAACTCGTTTTACGGCAAGATATAACTTCGACAACATTATACTCCGACTTCTCTTCATTTCGACAATATTTTAGTAGGTAGGTAATACTTTAGTTTTAGGTCGTAAAACGATTAGTCGAAATTCAGTTTGGGAGTCGTCGCGGGACACTATAAATATACAATGTGCTTAAATTAAAGTGCATACCCAGGCTCTGAATAATCATCTGTGGGTCACACACACGTGTATTTGTCCTGTGTAAGAATCGAACACTCATAAGCGTAATATTTTTGATGATTATTTGGTAAGTTTAACTAATTTGAAGTACAGAAATGTAGTTTTAGGCCTACTTACGTTAGGGCCTCACCGACCCTGGGCACTTGCCCCAGAGAGTGGCCAATGGAAAAATAGGGCTTGTTTACATTTACAAATTCAGTTTATACTTTTCATTGACTTGGCTTATGTATCAAAGGGATGATTCAATTACAGAATTTGACTAATTTATATGGCGCTATAATTTAATTGTTACATTACTTACTGTACCGACTGTAAAATCGTTAAATAAAGTTATTTTATAAGTTCAATATGTTTTATTTTCACATTCTATATACAACATGATTTACATATAATATTCATTAAATTACAAATCAGATGAATCATTATTAATCAATACGTTGAATTTTATGTATCAAACTTATTACTATTACGATTTTACAAGGTTAAAACACACAGAAGTTAAATTGAAACCTGGCATTGATAAAAATAAATAAGAAAAAAAGATAAGTCTTTTTTAAGACCACTTCACTAGGGAACAAGTCTTGTGTCGCGGAGGACATTTTCAAACACAATTCACGATACACTAATTTTTGTCATGTGTAAATCAAATCCATAAGCATTGTGCATTGATAAAAGGCAACCATTAACCAACCATGCTCTCAAATTTATTAATTATATCACCAGTTTCAATTTAACTTCTACAAGTAGTACTATAATTTTTATATCACAGTATTCATGACAATCCAGACCTGCTGGATATTTATTTTAAAACTTCATATTAGAAGAATACAACAGATCGACAATAAGTACTGCAAGGTTTTACTATCAATTTCTTTTACTAGGTACGCAACTGTGCTAAATCCGTTAAAATATACACTGACGGATAGAAATTGCATCAAAATACACATTGAGTTTCAAATAATAATAGCAACCCATATATATGTCCCACTGCTAGGCACGGGACTCTTCTACTCTATCAAAAGAGGGGGCCTAATTCACACACGCTGGCCTAATGCGGGTTGATGAATCGAGACACGTTTTTATAATTGCTTCTAAGATAATTATGTTTCCTTACGGTGTTTTTCCTTTACTGTTAGCAGATGGTAAATTATCTGATAAGTTACAGTAATTTAGTCTTATTTACTTTAATGTAGTTTGTGCCCGTCAGTGTATATTACAATACAAATATGGCGGTTTCTATGACGTCACCGTTTGCTTGTATTTCGTCAAATAGATTTCTATATACGTCCGTTATACTCCGGTGGCGCCATCTACCCTGACCGCTTCATTTAACTAGTCCACAATCTCTGCTTAACTCCAGTCTTGGAACTAACAACACACATCAATTCATCATCAGCTTACCGCAGTCCACTGCTGGACATAGGCCTTACCAAATGCACGTCACTTAGCACGATTCTCAGCTTCTCGCATCCAGCTACCCCCAGCTACTCTGCAAAGATCATTGCTTCACCTAGCCTGAGGGTTTCCTACACGACGATTACTAATTATAAATATCATAATTCTATCAACATCACGCATTCCTAGCACCTTGTTGGCCCATCTTGGGCTTGTAATCTAACAAACTTATTCAGAGAGACTGTTATTTACAACATAATAGAGATGCCGATGATAATATATAAATTTATACTATGTACTCGGAAATCTATTTACATAATTATTAAGTCTAAATTAGTCCGAATATAGCAGAATTTGTCAGTCCCTTGTTACCATACATTTCAACCAATCCATTTCTCGACATACTACATAAGTTTTCAGTAAAGCCCAGAATTTTGCTTCATGGCGTTGTAATGGGGTGCAAGGAAGTAGACGACGTATTAAATCGGTACCCAATCTATATTCCTTTTCCTACTTCATCTAATTCAATTTGAACTGTTGTTCTATAATAAATACTGTTTACAGTATTTTTTTGTTATTATTACTATTTTACGCCTGGCTTATTCTGGATATCTAAAACTCTAACGAGTCTAGGTAACGAATGCTCTCCCCATCATGCGATGGTACAAAACAATTCTGCTCTCAGTCACTGTCTTCAGAATCACTATGTATCTGTCTCCTCTTAGGTTTGCTAATCGGCTTCAGTTCAGGACTTTCATCTTGTGTACATATTCTCCTAGATTTCTTTTTTGATTTTCTTTTCTGTTCCAAGACAATTTCAGCTAACTCAAGATCTGATATTTCGTTCACTTGCGTTAATCCTACGTTAGAGTCGACACAGAAGCTATCCTGTAAAGATTAAAACAAGTTTTTTTTTAATATAATAAACACTTACAAGAGAGAGGTACAGCATTATATAAGGTAAACAGTCCGCTTGGAGAAGTACCTCCACCTTTCAGAAGACCACAGCCAAAACACACAGCGGTGCTGTCTATTGCTATAGGCTTTCAGTGTTCATTTAAAGCAAACTATTTAAAATTAAGAAAGAGTTTAAAGGTTTTTACAAGGTCGACAACGCGCGAGTGATACTCATGGTAACTGCTTACCATCAGGCGAGCCGTATGCATGTTTACCTCTTTAGTAGTATAAAAATAACAACCATACTATTCTACAACATTTGAAATACAAAAGATTATAATATATAATTTTAGAAATACGTTTGCAGACAAAGAAAACAGAATGTAATCATACCATTTCATAAGCATCTTCTTCTATATACTGCGATAATATATCTTCTCTATTATACTTCCTTGGTAATTCAGGTATCTTGAAAGCACCAGGTCTGATTGGACTCCTAAAAAAATATTAAGAATTAGATTTTTTCTACATACAAATCCTGTTAACGCTAGTATAAAAATTTCAAAACTGCTACTTGGCAATTTTGAACTTTATATTAATTCAAACAAGCACGTACAAAGTCCCACTTGAGCGGCCAACTGCGGATAACGCCCCAACAAACTAACTAATTCAAACAAGATGAAATTTGATATTTTCGAGTCTCAACATTCTCTCTCTGTCTTTGTCAGACAACTCGTATTTTGTCATTGCATTTTCCCCACTTACTTGATGGACTTCAAGTAGACTGCTCGCATATCTTCCTGTGCAATAGCGCTATCATCACATATAAAGTCCACTATACTACCGATGCTATCGTCAGATAGCTCATCACCACTGTGATCCTCGCCGTCTGAGATCTCCGCCTCTGTCTCCAAAAACGAGTTGTGGTTCTTCTTCTTCTGAAATAAGCATAGAATCGTTGTTGACAAAGAACAGAAAAGTAATTTTAGTTATAGACCATCCTTTGTTTCGGGGACGCTGTCACTCATTAAAGTAATCACTTGTAGGGGTAAAATTCTATCAAGTTCGATCAATCGGTTAAAATTGCACTATCTGTGGAACAAAAGAGGTAATCTTTTTGGCAATGGGGTAAAAGTAAATAAATAGAAAATTATTATTAATAACTTACTTTTCGAACCTTATGATTGGTCGTAGAACTCTGCTTATCACCATTCATCTTATGCCGACTTTTACACTTTGTTTTGTCATCAGTAACAAATTCGTCTTCACTGTCATCAAGCGCCAACTTACGTTTTTGGGACAACACCGATTTTTTCGGACTCGTATTGAAATATTCGCTTACATCAACCTTGCTATCTCGTCTGAAGATTTGCAACATACTTAAATTATTTTTCTTAATGCTGCTAATGTCTTCCTGATTATGATCATTATCCAAAAATTGCGGGTTCTTGTTCTCTTTTTGTGAAAAATATTTATTTGGGCTAACAACACAAGTAAGTGCAGTTGTGTCATTTTTAAAAAATGATTGTAGTTTTTTTTTTAACGCAAGTTTTTTTTCATCCTGGCCATCTATTTTCTGTTTTTTATTATTAAAATAAGGTGATGCTACTGAATCAGTATCGTCCATTTCCAACTTTCTCTTACAATTGATAGAATTTCGGGAAGTATTTAAACTGACATTTGGGCTAGATTTTTGTAGTGATGAAGGCTCACGAACTATATATTCTTTAGATTTACTCTGTACATCTCTTTTAGCGTCATATATAAGAGTGCTATCTGAGTCAACGTCACTATCACTGTCTAGTATGATCAAACTTTCAGTTCCTTTAGTTTGTGTTACAGAAATATTTAAATTAACTGACGACCTCCTTTCAGCTTGAGTTAGAAGAATCGGAGAGACTGTTCGTCTTGGCTGAGTAGACAGTATCGGTGAAGTGTTTCTTTGAGATTGCAGGATTGGTGAAACACTTCGTTCTTTTACTTTCACTTCGTTGGAAACATTAGGTTTTTGAACTGCAGACACATTTCCTTCCGATTTATTTATCATATTTACAAGCTGTGTGATCGTCAACATACTTTTGTTACTTGTATCATTAAGATTATCTCTAACTAAACTTTCTGGTTTCACAACTGTATTGTTGTTTGTAGGTTCCTTTATTAGTTGTTTTTTGCACCTAAGAGGTGTTGAACTATGCGGACGGTTTTTATTTGTACTCAATTGGAATTTATGGAATTGACTGGGAAGGATTGGTGAAGATGGCATCGGTTTGACTTTCGTCCGTCCTGATAGAATAGATGGGCTTAATGGATATTCTACAAGTGGTACTGTATCAGGTTTTATTGGGGCTGTCGTATTATCTGTGTTCTTTTTAATGTTTGTGTGCTGTTCGGGTGGTGTATCGTCTATTTCGTCGTCAGCAAATATATCTTCAACACTATCTAAACCAAAGAAACCTAATACTTCTTTTTCTTCTTCTGGTGCTTTTAGTACTTCAGTTTCTTTCACGATAGCTTCCTCAGGGCTACTGTCAGCAAATATATCTTCAATATCGCCTATATCGAAATTTGTATTTACAGTAATATCTTGGGTCTTAGGCTTGTCTTCGATAATCGATTTAGAATCATTCGTCGCAAGAAAATCTAACTCTAAATCAAAATTATTATTAATGTTAAGTCTGTCATCACCTATACTGTTTTCGTGTTCGAAGACATGAACATCATCAGTGGTTTTAATACATTTCAGCACAGTATCTGCATCAAAATCATCAATTAAATCTATATCTGGTAATTTAGGTGCTTTAAGAGACGTCAATAAAACTTTAGTTTTCTTTGGATTTCTTAATTTCTGTATAGTTGAGCATTCGCAAATATTCTCGCAAATATAACACTTCTTAACCTTGTTAGTATTATCTAAGGTTAAATCTACGAGTAAACCCATTAGCTTGGTAGGTATACTACCATCATTTATACCCAAATCATTAATTAGTTTAGTATAACTCTTTGTTGATTTAGTAACAGTACTAAACATAGCTCTTATATCTCCATCTCGTTTTCCGGGTGAATTTGCTCCAGCTTTTTTGTTCTTTTTAATTAGTTTCGATTTTGCTGGAGACATGAAAGGTTGTTTTTTAGGAGTCAATGCGATTTTTTTAGGCGAATTTTGACTGACAAAATCTGTAAACAATGATAAATTAAAAATGAATATAAAGACTAATAAATTCAGCGACATTAACAAGTGCTAAAGTTGATTACCAGGATTATTACAAAAGAACAATAAGTGTTTCTATAAATTTCAAGAATAAGACGCATTAGGTAACAAGGCCTATGTATGTCAAGAGCGACTTTACAAATATAATTCATGGACACAACACCACTATACATCTTATTCTTATAATTACCATTAATCTGTGTAGCCGGTGTCACTCCAAATCTTTGATCATCAGCAAACTGCAAGAGTTCAGACAAAATCTCCGAATCTCTCGAATGAGTTATGTTCACAGTTTTTTGTAATTGTCTCTGCCATTCTAGCCATCTAGTTAGTTTCAATTCACTCTCTTCTCGTTCTTGAATGTTTTTGAACGAGTCTGAAAAATAAAACGTAAATAATATCTTAGCTATCGCCAGCGGTTCAGCCAACGTTTGTCTAAGGGACGACGAAGACAATAGACAAATAATTACACAGTAGTATAGGTCTCCAGTGTGCTCAATAACGGATGTGTTTTCAAAGAAATGTTAACGACCACAAATGCTGCTGGATTATTATATTATATATTAAGAACCTATTTTACTATGTTATCCTTGTTGCTATGTTGGTGAGAAATATATTATTTATTATTTTATCTTAGGGTTACACACACAAAACTCGAATGTTCAAATAATTTGGATCTGCAACACGCGAGTTATGCGTCACGTATCGCAAGCGTCTATTGTAACTGCTTATCATCAGGCGGTCCGTATGCTTATTTACCATCAATTAAAATTATTAACTATATCCTCTCAAGAGAATTCATAAAAGGAAGACCTGTGCCCAGCATTAGGGACATATACGGGTAGATATTATTTATTAAAATTATAGTTTACCTTTATTCATTGTCCAACATTCTTTAGCATCAGGTAGCAATTCTGTATCTGTATATCCATCAGGGAATAGCTCTTTGAACTCTTCTTTACTTATTAAGCTGCCAGTACCCATTTCTTTGTTCGTGGTGTTCATGCCGCTAGTAGACGGTCTTCCAAAGAGCATACTGCGTAGGTCTTTCTGACCCTGAATAAACAAAACATTTGTTATTAGGTCCTTATATCAAGGTGCAAATGATCAGCGGGCTAAGCTACTAAGGGCGCAGTTACGCTATAGATGGGTAACGGCAAAGTGGTATTTCATCTGAGCGTCTCGATGTTTCGGAGGGCAGGATAAACACAGGTGCACTCTCTATTCATTCACTCTCATAGTCCGGTGGGACGGCAATCCGCCACGACCAGAGAGATCATTCGCAGGACCAACAGCTTTACGTGCTTTCCGAGGCACGCAGGTCTTGCTGTATTTTTTACCGGGACAAGCTTGTTTAACCTTGCACATCTATCGATCCGCATTGCTAACACTTAGTTACGAGCCCCTCAAATTATATTGATACATACACGCTATATAACTATTTTTTAATATCACTAAAACTGTCCGGGGAAACTCAATAAGACTAATATAAATAATATTTCACAAATCGTGATATTACTGCAAGTTACATACAACATACTATAAGGATGTTATACTGCAAATAGGTTATCTATCAATGGTAGTACTTAGGACTCATTAGTTAGTCACTATCTTTATCGTTATCTATTACAGCTATCATAGTGACTTGACTGCCTTGGTGGTCCAGTGGTCGCAGTGTGCGCCTGCTGTGCACGAGGTTGTGGGTTCGATTCCCGCACAGTGCTAAACTTTGTGTGACCCACAAAGGTTGTTCTAAGTCAGGGTGTAATTTGTGTCCGTTAATTGTATGTTTGTAAAGTCCCCCGCGACACAGAGCTTGTTCTATAATGCGGGAGTTGTCTTTTTAAAGATAAAAGATAAGATAGTACAGACAGTTTATTACGGATAGCTGGTCGTAGACAAATCAGTAATCTATTATTTTTTTTTAATCTGGTTAAGTTTTTGTTATATGACTTTCATACGTGTTACTTTGTAACAATAATGAATTTAGATTTTAGAAAGAATGCTCAACTATAGGAAAATAAACTACTGATGGTTTTAAAAAAATGTTATCCGCAAAAATATAGCAAAAGGGTTTATTTTGACGTTGATTTGTACGTTAATAAACCTTTTTGGTAAAAGGTTTTTTAACATACAATGCCATAATGTTGATAATTAGAGATGCACTGCTGTATAACTCATAATCAATAATAAATCACATTCAGGTAACGCTATAATAATCGAGATATTCTTTGCATATCCCGATTTGCAATCTTTGAAAGGTTATTAATTTATTAATATTTACTTCGTTATTAATTAATCAGTTTGTTTAATCATTTGGTTATTTTAATTCTTCTTTAAATTTAATTAAAGCATGTTATAATTAAAATAAAATAATTAATTAATAAGCTGTTAATTTCGAATATATTTAGTTTTGAGGTATTATTTTCGTAAAAATAAAATAAAATTGCTGTTAGCAAATCAAATAAAGATATAAATGTTTTCAAGTGCCCTATATAGCCCTGACAAAATAAGTAAGTTTCATACCTTTTTCCCTTTGTCAGTTCCATCTTTCCCGTCCTTAGGATCCTGTTTCTTCTCCACAGTGATGAACATCTTCTGACACTGAGGCGTGAAGTCTCGCGGCATCATACGAGGGTTCGACTTGTACAGATTGTTTGCCACCTCTTTAGATTGTAATATCTTATTGTTTAATCCATCTCTTTGACGCATGCAGTCCATTAATGTCTATAATGATACAAAAACGAATGGTGAGATTAGCACAATATTATGATGATAGAGTGGGAAAGTAACCATGAGGTGTGACCACGATTCCAGGTAAAAATACCATTGTGACATTTATACGTAATCATTTCCCATCTATTGGTGAAGGAAAAATAGAAAAGAAAGAAAGTTTTTATTTTATTTGCTCTTCTTACATAAAACTAATAATTACTACATTTAATAAAACTTAATACAAGAAGGCAAATAAGGTTCCTGCGTCAGCTGTAATCATGTTGCCTGGACCACAATGCTGGTATTCTCACAGGTTCTTTAATCCTTTAATAAGGAATCTCACATGACTTTAATGAAATTTTGAGGCATGTCTGATTCACCAACTCGCATTACCCCAGCGTGTCTGAATTAAGGTTCCTATAAAAAATAAGACCCTGTGCCCATCAGTATAATGTATTTACCTGGTGTTCTCTCCCTTCAGTGACCAGTATGAACACTTGCCCACCACGGCCGCGACCTGTCCGTCCGCATCTACAAATACAATTAATCATATTAAGTATACTATAATTAATATCAAGTACTATCGACAAAATTGGTGGTGTACCACAAATTTTTTTGCAAACATTTTTTTTGCTTGTCAAACAGGCATAGGCTACGCCTATGGAAGCTTGCAATACCAGGAGGTAAATTGCCAACAGAATATAAATTTCAAGAGAGGTATACGTATTTTCCTTAAAAGATAACTGGGACATTAGTTATCTTTTAAGGAAAATACGTATACGGATATTGTTTACATTTATATAAAATTATGTATTATTCGTTGTAAAAATAGTATTATCCTGAATACCAATCGCACAAATTGCTTAGTATATAATGAACAATTTTTTACGTCTAATGTTTAAGATCGGTAGGGCACCACACTAGCAAGAAAGCCCGCCTGGGGAAGGACCTCCACCTTACAGAAGACCACAGCCAAATAACTACACACAGCGGTGTAGTTGTGTTCCTGTGTGTAATTATAGGTCACCAGCGCTCACTTAAGGATGCGATTTGAAAGAAACGTATTCCTATCCCAGGGATACTCTATTTTAAAGCACTGGTGAATAAAATAGTTCGGCAACATACAAGTGATACCTATGCTATTGTAAGCGTCCATAGGCTATGGTAACTGCTTAATATCAGGCGGGCCGTATGCTTGTTTTCGACCCAAGAAGTATAAAAAAAATGCATAAACGCACAGAGTGCCTTCCAGACATACGATCTTGCTAATATTATAAAAGCGAAAGTATGGATGGATGTTTGTTACTCCTTCACGCAAAAACAACTAGACGGATTTTGATAAAACTTTATAATGTTATAGCTTATACATTAGTAAAGCATATAGCTATTTTTTGATACTTCCATGGAGCCAAGCCACGGCCCGCCTGATGGTAAGCATTTACTGAAGCAGTTTACTTAAAAGAAACCACTCTACAAGTACCATACAAATCCAGTGTAATATAGTAGTTATAATTGAAGTGTGCTAGTACACTTGAAACACTATACCTTTGAACAAAATATATAGAGGCAGAGCTAGCAACGTATTTACTTTTGCCATTTTATAAGTCATGAAAATTCACAAACCAACTCTTATATACCTGCAGAATAATAGAAAGCTCTTTTGGCAACCCTCTGTGGCCTAAAGACTGTAGGAAATAAATTAAAATTAAAATTGAAAATACTGTCAATATAATTTACTGCATATTTTAGGACAGCTACCAAATTAAGCTTTATTTCTTACTCCTCCTCCTTCTTTTTGTTATTTTAGGGTTAAACACGCCGGCAGTAGTCAGTTGCCAGAACAGCCTTTTATTATTCTGCAGGTATATAGGAGTTAGTTTGTGAAATTTCATGCCTTATGAAATGACAAATAATAATAATAATATTTTCCGGACAACTCACACATCGCTATCTGATCCCAAACTAGGCAGAGCCTGTACTATGGTAACCAGACAACTGATAAACATACTTATATATTTCTAAATACATACATATTATAGATAAATTACACCCAGACACAGAACAAACAATCGTGCTCATCACACAAAGATTTGTCCTGGGTGGGAATCGAACCCACGACCTCCGGCGTAGCAGTCAGTGTCACTAACCACTAGACCAAATGTAAATATGTTGCTAGCTCTTGGTGTAATAGATAAAATAAAAAAAAAACCGCATTATTGTTACGGTCTTGACATACTTCTAAATCAAGTCTGTGATTAGAATTAGCTATTACGTACTTTCCGTACGCGATAAACGTAAAAACAATAAACAAATGTTAGTATTTTTTATTTGTCCAACTGATCTGAATGGATGGATGTTTGTTCCTCATTCACGTAAAAACTACTGAACGGATCTGGATGAAATTTGGCACAGAGATACATAGATTATGGTCTGGAATACATACACATAGGCTACTTTTTACAGCGATAACCGACATCCACGCGGGCGGAGCCGCGGGCAACAGCTAGTAAATAAATAAATTGGGATAACACAGGAAAGTTGACTATTGTTTGACCGATCTAAGCAGTAGGTCATTGGTTTTTACAGCTTTTATCAATTAGCTAAGATACTTCAAACTAACAAAAAAAATACGATTTCCAAAATATTTATAGTCATTTATCCTTACTATTTTTATAAATGTGAAAGTTTGTAAGTATGGATGTTTGTTAATCTTTCACGTAAAAACTACTGAACGGATCTGGATGAAATTTGGCACGGCATTACGTGAATTGCTGGACCGATTTTAATAATTATTTAAGTACGAGGTGGTCGCCGACCCGCCGACCGCCGCACGCGCATATATTCGAACTGGTCTACGCACCGAACTACCCTCCGTTTTCAAGTAGGTAATTCCAGGTTCATAATCGCGATCGCAAGTAGCAAGGCGACCTTTATCACTACTCTACATGTACAACATGGGAAGACTCCTCGTGCCTTTAAAAGCTCGTGAAGCTGTTGGTCCTACGCCTGACCCAGGAGTAGATTGCCTATGAGATATCATATTGGACTATGAGAGTGAAAAACCTGAGTGATCACCGTTGAGATTGACTTGGTCGCTATTTCCAAAGTCTTGAATTCTATTATATGATTGTGTTTTTTTATTCTACTTAGATGGCAAACAAGCAAATGGCCCGCTTGATGATAAGCAGTTAACGTAGCCTATAGGCATGCTTTACCAGGAGTATCACTTGCGTGTTGCCGACACAAATAAATTAACACCAGGATTTTGTAATGGAGTATCCCTGGGATAGGTAAACGTTTATTTAAAAACCGAATGCGTTTTGAAATAAACCTTTTTTTGTTTATATAAGCGCAGAAGACCTGTACTCACATACAGGAACACAACATTTGTTACTTTATAATTATTTGGCTGTGGTCTTCTGTAAGGTGAAGATCCTTCTACAGGCAGGCCTGTCTGTAGTAATAGTAGTACCTTAATTATATAAAAATGTAATCAAAATGTAGTTACCTCTGCACAAGTCGTACAGGTGACCTGGTAGATATGTCGAAGCACAGTATGAGGTCTACCTCCCCCACGTCCAGCCCCTCCTCAGCCACGCACGTAGCCACAAGTACGTTGCACGCTCCCTCGCGGAAACTGCGCATCACGCGTAGCTGTTGCTTTTGAGATACTACTGTTTTGCCGTCTTTGCCTACAAAACAATAAAAAATTATAGATTGGATTATATAAGTAAGTGTACCTTGTTGCTTCTCTTGTACTCTTATATGTTACTATAAGTGAAAACTTGTAATTGGCTTACTGTTTCTATTCTATCACTATTGTATATTGTTGTAGCTGTTAGTTTTCCATATAAATATGTATTAAAAAAATAAATATTGTCATATTTCTCCTTAAGCTATAACATCGCTATAATCCATCAAAAAGCAATTTTTATTTTCATTACTTTTTTCTAAAGCTTGTATATGTATAAAGCTAAGAAAAAAAACTTTAAAGTAAGATATAAGTAATGAATGTCACTAATTGAAAGGTGATATTATCATTGAATTTAGAAACAAAAGCAAGAGAAGACCGCCTGAAAGATGGCTTGACGAGATTAAAAGAACAACAGGTAAAGAATGGTTATCAAAAACCAAAGACAGAAAACTGTGAAATAGGATGAAGGAAGCCTTTACTCATGGAGAGGTCCTTAACTCAAATAAAAATTAAAAGGGACTAAAAGAAAGTAACTTATTTAAGGATATCAAATGGTTTAATAATAATCATCTAATTTACCTATACCTAATATTTCTTGTTCAAATTATCATATATATGTTATGATAAATTCGGCACAAATTGTACTCACGAATTTATTGCTGTGTGTACTTATTTGGCTGTGGTCTTTCACAAGGTGGAGGTTCTTTCCCAGTCGGGCTTGCTCGCTTGTATAGTGCTTTACCTCTCTTAAATATTACGATTAACTTCGTAATATTTATACGTAATATTCAAAAGAGCTTAGAAATATAAATGAATTAATATAATACCTGAAGCACCCTGTCCAACAAACATTTGTGGTTTGATGAGAGGTCGACACTGTAGTAACAGGCAGTGGACTAAGTTGACACTCTCGCGGTACTCACAGAATACTGAAATAGAAATACCAAATAGTTTTATAAAGCCCATTAGGAGTTATTTCTCAAAATTGTAGGTGTAAACTGTAATTGGCTACTTAACAGTTTTTGAAAAGTATCTTGGCGTTTACTGCTGCTTATTTTATGACCCTTACAAATATATTTTTCTTGAAAAAAAAAAACGTTATTCAATAAAAGTAAAAAAGATTTTGTCCATACATTTGAAATGTAGCGCGAAAACAGTTGATCACGTCAATTCACGTCACTATTGACGTCAATAAGTAAAACAAAAACAATTTACGAGTATTTAGATTTTTACACGGAATTATTTGCCAAAAACTGTTTTTGCCGAATTAACTCAGTTTATTTTTCTAACAAATCTGGCTGGTCACATCTGCAGAAGGACCGACGGCCGATGGAGCAGCCGTGTCCTAGAGTGAACTCCGCGACTCGGTAAGTGTAAGGTAGGTCGGCCCCAAGCTAGGTGGATAGCAGGACCGTGTGCTGTGGTGCGGGTTGGGAGAGGCCTATGTCCAGCAGTGGACTGCGATAGGCTGATTAAAAACAGAGATGTCAGATGTTTTGGTGCAATGTAGCGTTATAAGACTGACTACGCATAACTTTTTGTACTTAGCAGTTGGTCCCATTCAAATTTCAAAAAAACAAGAACATTTCTGGTGGGAGAAATTGTTGTCCTTCTTTATTCTTCTACATATTTCTTACAATTATATAACTGGATGTAAATGTATTACCTATTGCTCTGGTGTCTTGTTTATTTTGTTGCGCTTTTGTGAAGTGACACATCATTAATTCTTTCAACTTATCAAACTTTGGATGTCCGAAGCACAAGTTTTGGGGTATCTGAAATAATAAGCATAACATATCTGTACTTATATTATAAAGAGAAAAGATATGTATTTTTAAATTTTTGTTGGTAATGAATAAACACAAACTACCAGACCAATTTTAATAATTCTTTCACTTATAGAAAGCTACATTATCAGCGAGTACCTAATTTAGGTTATATTTTATCTTAACTTGAAGCCAATTTTGTAGGAGTTATTGGATTGACAGAACAAATCTGCCCGCTATCCGCTAGTCAGCCATCTTTTACAAATTCACGCGAAATGCGTTACGATTGCAATCCCTAAGGAAGCAATTCGTGCACTTGCATATAAATTAGTCCGTTTTTGATGGTTGATAGAAAACTTCATATTAATTCTTTATTTCGAGCACATACGCATAAATCAGTTATGGCTGCAGGAAGAGAGGTAGGGCACCATACTCGTGAGCAACCCCAACTGTAGAAGGACCGATTTAAATATTCTTACCTCAGGCACAGTACCATCTGGCAATATACTCCTGTCCAAAGACAACGGGTTAATGCCAAGATCATCTCTCAGTCTCTCTAGCAACGCTGTGAGTCTATCATCAGACTGTATCCAGGACTTTTCAGGGTGCTCGTCGAAGAAGTTGAGGAATACCCGCGATCCATGTTGAACTAATAGTTCCAGTCCGTGGTATAATGCAATTAGCAGTGTGAAATCTTTCATTATGTAGTTGTGTTGAGGATGTCTGCAAAAAGAAATATTGAGGGAGTTCAAAAACATTCTACACATACTGCACTATGTCAATTGTCCTAGTATAAAAAAGAAAGAAAGAAAAATGTTTATTCAAATGTACACAGGGGACGAGAGAGAACAAAACACAAGGCTCAGTACATCGCTCAAGGGTTGGTTTTTAATCATATAAAATCTTGACTGATTTATTAACACACAGCTAAAACTACTAAGTGTAGGTTCGGAACATAAGTCTATTTTATAGTGTAAGAATCCAGTAAAAAGGATTTCTGGAAAATCAATTCCTAAACGATTATGCTTGCGCATGCGCATGGTGCTGTAACAATGGTACATCTGCGTAAGCATTGGCAAACTTTTCGCAAAAATTGTAGTTGCGCATAGCTAAATAAAGCAATAGACATCATAAACATTTTCGTACCTTGCGCTTCGTTCTTTATTCTGAAACTCTTTGTAAAGCATCACTATTCTTCCTTTGGACAAGTTACCCAAATTGTGGGGCAGTATGTTTAGTTGTTTCAATCGCCTTGCGTACCCATCTAATATCTGAAATAAGAAATATCTCATTAGTAGTAATAATATCTGCGGATGACTCATATACGCCTATCTTATGTGTAATAAAGTAAAACATCCTACTAATATTATAAATGTAAAGGTTTGTAAGTATGGATGGATGGATGTTTGTTACTCTTTCACGTAAAAACTACTGAACGGATTTGGATGAAATTTGGCACAGAGATAGATTATGGTCTGGAATAACACATATTCTACTTCATACAGCGATAACCGACATCCACGCGGGCGGAGCCGCGGGCATCAGCTAGTATTTATATATTTCAAAATAATAACAAAAAACTGTGTGACGATCAGACAAAGATTTGTCCTGAGGGTAAATCGAACCCACGATCTGCAGCATAGTAGTGTTGCCGTTGTTGAAAGCAATGATTAAATAAATTTTAAAAGGTTTAACAGAGTCGGCAACGCGCTAATGATATCCCTGGTGTCCATAGACTTTAGTCACTTCATACCATCTGGCGGGCCGAATGCTTGTTTACCTCCTGTAGTATAGGCTCTTACCTCGACATACTGCTGCCTCAGCGTGTTCAACTGTTGCGATAGCTCGATGACGACGGTGTTGATCTTCCGTGCGTGACTGTACGGCGCTACGTCTATACAATTCTCTGTACGTAACTCCAAATGTGCTATGTGCAAGTTCTTTACCACCTAGAATATTTATAAAACATTTTTATTTTATAACTTAGTAGCGAAAGATAGTAATAATTAGGAAACACACATTTCTCTGGGAACTTTAGAGACCCATACTCACCAGCAGGAACCTAACATTCTTTAGAACTTAAAGTTACCGAATTCTATTTCGGCCGAAACCGAATATTTTAGTTTCGGTTAGATAGACATCACTAAAATGTGTATGTACTAAAATCGATGTAATCATAATTATTTATATAAACCATATACTTACATTAATAACATCTTCCAATTTACTTCCTGGCGTAGCCGACAATGCCAACAGTCTATAAATCTTATGCCCCACATCATCCAATGTAGACACAATTTGACAGTAAGCATAATTTCCTCTGGCTCTGTGTGCCTCGTCAATAACTAAACATCTGATTTTGTCAGAAGGACAAATACCAGACTTCATATCATTATATATAACTTGTGGAGTAGCAAAGAACACTCTTTTGTTCTGCCAGTGTGTCTTTCTTGTGTTGACTTGCATGTGTCCTGGAATTTATGAAACAGTTGACTAGTCAGAGAGAGTGAGTGAGTTAGCATATTCGTCTTTTTTACTGAGAAATTCTTTTTATTAAATAATTGATATGGTAGAAGTATGTACAAACTTGTCTGGCGGCTAATTATTGGAATCGTGTCATCAACAATAATAAAATATAGTTTAGTATTAGCACCTCCAGTAATGCCAAATACACCAATATTTAGGATTGGTTTATTTATTTATTATCGTATTATATCCAAAGAAGTTTCGGTTTCAGGCTAATCGCAAATTCGGTATCGGCCTAAACCATACTTATCCGACACTACAGTCAAATAAAGTACTATGTTTAAAAAGTGTTTTTAGTAAAATCAAATAAAATAATACCTGTCATTTCTATAGTGTCATTGGGCGGTATAGCTATGATGTTATAGCATGCTTCAATCTGTTGGGCCACCAGTGGACGAGTTGGTGCTGTAAACACTATTTTTCCAAGAGGATACCATCGGTAGAAGTTATACATAATTACTGCTGCTATGAATGTTTTGCCCAAACCGGTGGGCAAGCTTACCTGATTACAAAAAAATGAAAAAAAACTATAAAATAGGGTACTTAGTCCACACAAAATATGTGACAATGTGGATTTACACTGGTCTGGTATGGTGAGACGGACCACAGTGTAGTGCAGAGTAGAGTAGTCCATAACAATTTTTGTATACATATATGAAAAAAAAAATAGCATAACATAATAATAGATACAACAAGGCCTAGTGGACACAAAGTATACCCAAATTCAGAACAACCATTGAACCAACCAAGCAAATGGATGACATTGGCTCTAGACCGAATGCTGTGCGTCATATGTGTCTATGAAAAGTCCCCTGTTGTTCATAGCCCTGTCCAGGAGTTGATGTCTTTTAAAAGAAAAATGATAAATTCTTAGAACATATTTATAGGTTAGACTAGTTACTCAAAAGGTATTATAACCACTTACCAATGTATTCTTAAGTAAACCTGCCCTAATAATATTAAACTGGTAGTCTCGGACAGAATAGTTGGTAGGATATATCCATGTTTTCCCTGTCAGCTTGTCATATCCACTGAGCTCCTCATCGCAGCATAGTGCACTACGAGTAAAATTGATAGTTATACATAAAGACATAAACACCATTTTAACTTAATACACAAAAACTACCTTTTTTAAATACTACTTGGGTGGCAAACAAGCATAGCCTGCCTTATGTTAGGTGGTGACCATAGCCAAGTACGCTTAAAGTACCAGAAGTATCACTTGCATATTGAAGGCAATTTTTTTTACACCAGTGCTTTTAGATGGAGTATTTCTGGGTTAGAAAAATGTTTAATTCAAAATGCATCCCTAAATGAGTGCTAGAGACCTGTACTGTACAGGAACATAATTATACTGCTGTGTGTATTAATTTGGCTGAGGTCTTCTGTAAGGTGGAGGTCCTTTCCCAGTCGGGCATGCGCGCTAGTATGGTGCCCTTAAAATCGCACAGCTCAAAAATGTTTTATGTATGATTGTTTTGACATAAATGGCTGAACTTGCTTGTAATCTATAATTATTAGGTAAAGTTTGAATATTTTGACACAAGCACTTACCTTACATTTAAGGCATTTCTGTTAAGCGAATCGTTTATATTACTCTCAGTATTGTTCGATTTTTGCTTAAACGTATTATCAAAATTGGCCATAAAGGAGGAGTCATCAAATATCTCATCTTCTTCGAATCCATCGTTTTGTTTTGTTTTACTACTAGAGGTAGACGGGTTCATAATAATATTAATGTTTTGTTCATAGTTTTGGCTTATAATAGGTTTAATATAACATAATTATCGTAATTATTGTACTAGGTTTCACTAATCATTCCGTTTCAATTGAAAAGTAAATAAAGGGATGCTTTTTCTTTAGATTGCTGTGAAGTAAATAGTAAATGGACCTCATAATGAAATGAAGAACCGAGTTTGGCGGTAAGACTTTGGCAGCTTGACCTGACATTGACAACCAATGACAACGAACATTAATCAAATTTTATTATTAATAATTATTATATTCATAAATTACATTTTTATATGACAAACAGAATAGCATAGTCAGACAACTCATTTTATATAATAAAAACGAAACTATCGAATATCGAGAAACTGATTATGATTTTTGGATGCTAGTTTGTCATCGACTAGTGACATTTATCATTAAAATGTGCGCAATCTTAAAATTTGTTAATAAGTCAAGTGTAACAGTAGCGTATAAGTAAGTGTAGGGCTACTGTTACATTTTACCTATCCATAGCTTTACTTCAGTTTTGCTTTTCTACTAGCTGTCTGCCTCAAGTAAATATGTCTTCTATTTCTATGTCTACGAAGTAAATTGAAGGTGATGCAATAAGAATAACTGTTGTTTACCTGTCTGTCTGTCTACAGAAAACGTTTAAAATTTTAAACTTATAGCAGCAGCTTAACGTTTAAAATTTTAAACGTTTTATGTGTTGATAAGTAAAAGTACCGGTATTATTTTATAACAAACGCGGGGTCACAGTTACGGTGTATGCCTAGTATTTTTAATAACAAGTATTTCTGTAACAGGTTTAATTTACAGGTATTTCTAATGTAACTATTATACGGTATATCTAGTATTTCTGCTCCGACATCGCGTAACAATGACAAAGTGACCAGCTTTTTTTACCTAGTATTTTACGACAAATACGCCTCAAATCTAGCGCAGATTACATATCTAGTTATTGCCCGCGGGTCGTGTAGTCTATATGCTCTTCCTCTCTCTCTGTGCCAAATTTCATCCAGATTCGTTCAGTAGTTTTTGCGTTAAAGAGCAACAAACATCTATTCATACCAACTTTCACATTTATAATATTAGTAAGGATAAACATAAACAGTATAAAAAAACTAAACTACACTTATCACCGTTCTGTAAAATTTTATAACATGGCTGTGTGTTCCTGTTTTTAGTAGTCGTCAAAAGTCGTCCTTCTTACATTTGTATTACCATGTAGTACCAGTTTTGTAAATGAATATAAGTGCAAAAACCCGAAGAAACTAATTCAGGTTTGGGGGCCCTCTAATTTGACACAGTGACACAAGGAGGAAATCAGTGACAGACTGACAGCACTGAAAGCAGAGAGCAAATGAAGAGCAATCAGCTGTTTGCTGTTTATCGATTAAACTTGCATGTGTGCATTATTGCTGGCGGGAATCTAATTTATTGTACTTACTATCCATAGGCGGGACGAATAAATGTGAATAAGAGGCGATCTTAAGCGATAGATATAATGGAGTTAGAAGATGGATTTGACGATTTGTTAGCTGAAATTAGCGAGCCAACATCTCCAAAGAAGCCTAAGCTTGAATCTGATACTCTCCAGGTTCAACCTGGTAAGCTGAACAAACTGGTATTTTGATAAAGCTAAATGTTCGTATTGAAGTTAATAATATTGTTGATTACAGGTACTTCTAAAGATGTTGTTTCCAGACCTGCTTCCTCAAAGACTCACTGTGTATTGGTTAATCAGAAGCAGGTAACTATTTTCTATTTACATTATGTATACATGTATGAAACATGTTTTTTTGTGAAATGGGACAATTTCACATATTTATTCACCTTATCTATTAACTAACCTAGATAGGTACCTCTGAAAAGTATTTATGTTACTATAATATTATAATCTGTACCATGAAAATTACGCTACAGAATTATGTAAAAATAAAATGCAGAAGAATAATTTAAATGGCAATGATAGCACTCTGTAAATTGTTAGTACAGAAGTTTGCAAACCCATAGGGCTGTACAGAAGCACTTAACATTAAAAAACTTTTTTACTTTTTTTTATTTTTAAAATTCCTGTATTTAATTTTCAGAGAGGTAACCCAGTACTAAAGTTCATAACCAGTGTTCCATGGGAATATGATGATATAATACCAGACTATGAAGTGGGTAAAACTATTTGTTTATTGTTCCTGTCTCTGAGGTACCACAATATGAATCCTGATTATATCAACAACAGGCTGAAAGAACTGGGCAAGAAATATGATCTCCGAGTATTATTAGTACAGGTATATTATTGTATTTTTGATTATTTTCTACATAAAAGTATTACTCCTTTTCCTTGAAAACAGAAATATATGACTAAGTCAAAGTCAAACTCATTTATTCATTTAGATCAAATACATGATACTTATAAATGTCATAAAAACAAATGCCAGCATACTTTTTTCCTACGGCCAATTCGCTGACTATGGTAGGGCCTCAAGAAGAATTGGCAAGAAACTTGGGTCACTCTTTTTAATCGCCAGAATATTACATTTACAATTTGGTATAAGTTACAATATTAGTGGTAATGAAAAGGAACGGAAACCAATATACCGTACAGAATGAAATTTAGATAAGTATTTAATTTAATTAACTAAGAAACAATATAATAAGTTAAAAAAAAATAATGAATTTAGTATGGTAATGAGGGATTGTTTCTTTTTGTAAAAAAACACAGACAGCCTCATTTCACCAGCTATGCTAATTCCTACATAATGGAAACTTTTACCACTTACCAGGCACAGTTCCAAACTGGCAAAAAACCTAATACTACCTGACATGGGGATCAAATATGGGACATAATGTAGTACTGCTGTGTGTGCCACCATGGCAATTAGTCAATCATCTTTTATCATAAATATTTATGGCTAGATGTTATTTGTTTTTTGATCAAAACTACAATTGAAATTACATACTCATTTGATGTGTACATAAAATAATAAAGTAGGTATTTACTTTTTTTAAACTTTTTATCTAAGTCTCACTCAGCATATCTTGTTATTATTTTTGCTTCTAGGTTGACCTGAAAGATCCTCATAGTTCACTAAAAAATTTAACAAGAATATGTCTTCTAACAGACCTGACACTGATGCTAGCATGGAATCCAGAGGAGGCTGCCAAGATCATAGAAAACTATAAAATCTATGAGAACAAACCACCTGATAGGATTATGGAGAAAATTGAAAATGATCCTCATCAAAAGGTATAAAGTTGTTTTTTATATACAACAGGTGCCAAATAAACATACAGCCCTCCTGATAGTTTACAATTAAATAAATCAATTAATTGTAATATTACAACAAATCAGGAAGGCATTTTCTAAGAAATGTTTTCCTATCCCAGTGATGAACATCAAAGGGTGTTGAAATTTGGGTGAAGAACATGCAATAGATTTTCAAATTATTGCAAGCCACTTCTCTATATTAGCCATATAGTCTAGTCGACAAGTTGAAAATGGTACAAAATAGAGATACTGCTCTTAAAATTATGTGCGATAGCTCATTGGATCCGGAATGACGGCTAGAAAAATGTGCCAAAAGCGTGTATTAGCATATAAAAATTTGCAAAAGTTATAAACAATTAAGGATGAAAAAAAAATGGCATTTCGTTTTTTGCCAATATTTCATAAATTAATAATATTTAAGAAATTTCAAATGATTCTAAAAGAGGATGAAATTTCCAACAAAAAACTAACGCTTTTGGCACATTTTTATAGGCGTCATTCCAGATCCAATGAGCTATCGCACATAATTTTAACAGCAGTATCTCTCGACTAGACTAATATGATAGGCCATACGATTGCCTCCTTCCTTTGTCTAAAAAAATAGCATACTCACACAAAAAATAATAAAAGCTTTCCAAAACCATAATTCATTAATTAAAATGCATTTTTTTAGGTGGTTAATGCATTGACTACAATAAAACCGGTGAACAAAACTGATGCTATGACACTGATAGCCAGGTTTGGTACTTTGGAGAACATTATAAAAGCATCAGAAAGTAAACTCGCCGATTGTCCAGGATTCGGAGCCACTAAAGCTAAAAAGTTATACAAGGCACTGCATGAACCTTTCCTAAAAAGAGCAAATATTATAAAAGATAAGAATGAGTTTGAAGGAGACTTAAGTATCGAAGATATAGAGAAACTAGAGAATGAAGTGGAGAAATCTCAAGAAAATGAAGTGGAACAATCAACAGAAAATGAAACTGAGAAGATTGTGACAAGCTGATATTTAAATTTGTCCACAGATGGCGTTAGTCTGATGGTATAAGTAAAAGGCGCGAAGTTTATAAAGTGTACAAAGTTTTCATGAAAGACTCATTTACACAATGCATTTTTTACTGAAAATATTATTTTGTACTATTTCCATACAAGGAAACAAGCTTTGTGTCGCGGAGGACTTTAAAAGCACCCTTTGTGGAACACACAATATTGTTCTGAGTGGAATCGAACCCACAGCACACCGCACAGTGGTAAATTATAAGATTACTACCTATGCAACTTAACCAACCTTGCAGTAAAATAAAGAGATGACATAATGATTGACGTGAGTTTTTTTTTATTTTACCATCATTAGATGGTTAAGTATAAAGTAGGTAGCAATCGTCGTGTCGTCTAAAGGCACTTGGAATGCCATAAATGAGCCACTCTCTGTTGGATTGTCTTAGCAGAATTGTAGCTGACATAATTTTAGCGCTAATAAACTCGATATTTTAGTTTAAAATGTACAATAAACTTGCATAGTTGTAAGATAGTATTCGTATTTTTAAGGAGTTACCGAACATCAATCGATTTAATAATAAATATTTATAAGTGTGCTTGTTAATACATTCTTACGTAGAAAATATCAATCAGCTTGCCAAGCAGTCAAATAATAATTAAAATTTAATAACTTCCTATTTTTAGTTTACTCTTTTGTATTTTGTTACATTAAAAGTGATACATACATATTTTTTAAATATAATTCACGGGGATAGGTATTCGAAGCTCTGAAGAATAGGTAATAATAAAATTTTAAAAGTATCCTTGTTTTTTTTTCTCCTTTTCAAATGGCCATTACTATAGACATTGTTTGTATGAATAGGTAGGTACTGTTTGTTATAAATGGTATCGTATATCCAAGCCCGAGGGACGCTTGGCCGTTGCGCGTATGAAGCGTGGCAGCGAGCGCGGCCGTCGAGTTCAAAATAAAACAATCGACAGCGAACCGGCTCCGCTTGTGGTTGGACGCGACGCTCTGTGCCTGTGCCTCTCTCTGGCCAGTTACCGGCGAAATAAATAAACATTACGCGGGAAAGTGTTGTTTTAAATTCGAAATTTAAAATTGGAATGTGCATCTTGTTTTAATTGCTGCGAATTTAAATAAACAATTGACGATTGGTTTTGAAAATACGTAAATATAATTATTTTTACTTATTTTTGTGCAAATATTTGTTAAATTATTAGTTTACAAAGTTCGTGCTTTGTGTTGGATTAAGTGGACCAAAGGATAACAATTATACAAGGGTAAAAGTGAACTTTAAAGGACTTATTTCGGTGTTGTTTGCATCCATTAATAAATTGGTAAGTGTTAAGTTTGGTACTGATGTCATGTTTTGTGATTAATTATGAGCTATCCCAAATATTTGCGTAGAAGTTTACCTAATGTATTGAATATTATCTCAAACTTCCTACCAAAAAAAATGCATGTCCTGAAAAAAAAATGCATTTACAGCTAAAAATACATGAAAATAGTACCTACCTATGTAAGTACATAATATATTATCAAGATAATTACGATTTAAAAAAAAATTAGATGTATAATTATTTTAAATTTATAGTTAAGTAGGTAATGCGCTAACTGAAGAAATAGAGGAGAGTAGTAGATCTAGGGATCATAATAAGAAATAAGGATTTTTTACATTTTAATATGAAAATAATAGAGAAGGTAGCGTAAGAAGAGCACGGCAAGGGAATTAAGGAATAGGATTGGTATATTACATTGCCGGTTGATCAGATCACAGTAGTTCGTCGAGAAATTCCTACTATTAAACAACAACAGCTTTTGTCCGCTATTTCTCCTTTTGTTAGTAAAACTAGACTACAAATTGCTTTTCTCTCTAGTAGGTAGTACATATGTATGACTAGAGACCGATATTAAATCTACATATTTCGTATGTGCATGGTGCATCTTTGATTAAATAAAATATTTTTCTAGAATCAAAGACTAAGACAATTTAGAAGCGGGGGTGGCCGAGTGGGAAAGTAACCGACTTGCACGCAAGAGGTGTGAGTTCGATCCCAGGCGGCAGTACCAATGTAAATTTCACTTTGTGGAGTTTATATGTACTATTCATATCAATTCGCCATCTGCTAACTGTGAAGGGAAACATCGTCTTAAAATAGGGCTAAACCATCTATCTCTTGATAGAGGAAAGGAGATACGTGCCTAGCAGTGGGACATAATATATGGGTTGCTATTAGGTATAAAGAGAATTAGGTTTACCCCATACATGAAATCTTATTATAACTAGAGGTCCTAAATTTCTGCCTACACCATCGGGGGCAGAGCCGTAAAGGCTACTTATGTGTAGGTGAATAGAATAATACCTAAGCGATTTTAATATAGTGCTCATAACCCACTGATCAGTAAACATTCAGTGGGTTAAGCTATCGAGATCGCGGTTATCCTATCGATGGGTATAATGATATATTTCTCCTAAGCACCTCCATTCTTCGAAGAGCACATTAAAAGTAATTTCTAAGGATTCTTAAAAAAAACATATTGACATAATATTCTGAGAACTAATAATTAATGTAACAATAGATGATATAATTTAGCTAGGTGCTTCGAAATATACCTAAGTACTTACAGCCTTCTTGCATAATTATGCGACGTGTTTTATTATGAGTATTAGGACTCATTATTAGCTCGGTAGCACATTGGCTAGTGAGTAGGCACATACGACTGCGGTGCTGAAACCTCGGGTTTGATACCCGTACCTCGTACAAAATATAAAAAAGTTGGTAAATATTTAGTTTTTCTGGAATTATGCTCGGCAATGGCTAGGGGCTCGCGGTCTATGAGACCTAACTAATATTTTGATATATACTTCTGCCTACCCCTTCAGGAAAAGTAGCGTGATGATGTATGCGAAGTAGTTAACTTCAGCATCTTCGCTTTGTACGACACGTTTTAATTTCCAGCCATCAAAATCAGATTGAACAACTTGCCAAGACGCGCCGTTCGATACTGATTTTAGGCACTTGGTAAAACAATCTATAATAAATATATTTATATATATACTAGCTTCCGCCTGCGGCTTTGCCCGCGCGTATAATCCCGGAGACAATTTTTTTCGGGATAAAAAGTAGACATTTTGCTATTCCAGACTATAATCTATCTCTGTGCCAAATTTCATCGAGATCCGTTTAGTCGATTTAACGTGATTGACGAACAAATCTATCTATCCATTCAATCTTTTACATTTATAATTATTATGAGTTATATTTTATGCAGCACCTATTAACGACCCGAAATAATCACACCATCGATGAACTAGTTCGTCTGTTTGAGTTAGTACTTAGTTCTTGGAAATAGCTAGTTCAGGATCTTCCTAACTCTATTATAGCAGTGCTATCAAACGGAAAAGCGATCTATTGTGAAAACTTCATGAATAGCTCGATGTTTATAATTAATTTCACAATAGAGAAAGGATAGAGTTTCATATAACCATTACTGAATGGTGTTAAAAAACAATTAATCAGTTTTAATATCTGTAAAAGTAATAATTGCCTTACCACACGAAATGCTAAAACGTTATTGCCGATTAGAAATTAATGTAAGCGAATATAATGATGTTCATAGTGCTATGCTGACTATTAGGCACATATAATTTTTACTAGCGGCCAGCCTCAAATTCGCCTAGGTTAAACTAGTTTAATCCGTTTAGGGATTGAATTTTCAGTAATCCCTTCTTAGTGCTTACGTCATTTAAGGAACATTTGTACAACATTTCAAGTTTGTAGCCACTGCGGTTAAGGCTCTGCGGTTTGACGAATTAGCCTGAAAGTCAGGACAAATTGCGGTGTGAGGCCAAATACATAAGTATATAATATACAAATTAGATAAGGGTGTTAGTACCTACCTAATGTCAACAATTGCTTCCCTAATATAACGATCGTTGAATGCGACAGCCGATTCCGAGGTCCTGTGTTCGATTTTCGAGTTTTAAATTAATTTTATAATATATATATATATTATAATATATATATATATATATATATATATATATATAATTCTTGGTTTCTTAGATCCTGTTATAGCATTTTGAACTCTTAGGTCCACCTACATTAGATATTTGATCAATACGTATAATTTAGTAAAAAGAAACAAAGTTTCGTCATACTCCGTACTACACACTACTTAACACTAAGCAATAGACAAAGCAAACACGATAGTTTCATCATAATAACCCTCAAACGTCTCACAACCACATTTCTAAATAATTATCATTTAAAAATAATAGTTGCTTACTATCACAACTACTACAGCCAGCGTTATAATTACGTTTACGATGCAATAATTTTGTAACCGTATCTACAAAAAGTATGGCATTACGACTGCCGGTTTTGAGAGTACTTATTTAAAACTGCGACTTAAGAACAGGTGAACATGGCACGTGCCTCTCGCCAGGTGGGGAATCTACTTTTTTAACGTCTCTATATAATTAACTTTGTCTATGCAGATAGACGAAGTTGCTCTACGAAGTATAAGTAAAATAATACCGTTAAGATACGCGAAATTAAATATATGTTTTTAACTTTTGCCGAATGTTGTGGGCTCCATTCCCACACGGGACTAGTGATCCAAAAATCAGTCTGGGTATTCTTTATGTCCGAGAATTGTATCTATATATTTGTAAAGTCCTTCGGAACACAGAGTTCTTTCCCTAGCACTGGGGTTGTGTTTTTAAAAAAAGAAAAAAGTAAGTCGTTCCGAATCTGGGTGTACTTCGTATCGAGTATGAGTGCGCTCGCTGAGAGTTAGGGTTAAACATGTCAATAATTAATTAATTGTTTCCGTAATTCGCATGCATTTTTTTTTTACAAATTAGACCTAACCGTCAACATTAGACTGATTAATAAAGGAGGTAAGTAGTGGTATTCTAGCTGGAAGGGGAAACGCATCCAAAGAAAAGATGGATCTAAAAGAAGTAAATGTTTAAACGTCGCCTGATAGAGTAATAGGTGCTCCAGGTATTGCAAACGCCCATAGGATATGGTAACTGCTTACCATCAGGCGGGCCGTATCCTAGTTTGTTTTATACCAATGACCCAAAAATTAAATGAGCCTAAATCGCTTTAAAATATTTTAATGAGAAACTTGAACTAAGAATTTCGGCCTACTAAAACAAAATGGTGTTAAAAGCTCATTCCGTTTCTGAGAACTGGTTTCTTTGATTAATATTGAAATTATACTACCGTCTTGTGAATATAAGAAATTATGATAGATGCCTCAGGCCGTATACACAGTGTTACAGGCCAATGGACAGTTGATAGTCCCCGTTAGTTAAATCAATGTGTTCGTATCTACTGCGGTACTGATGGTTGACTCTGTCATCAAATCCTACTGCATACTTATGGACAGTTATTTCTTGGTCTGTAATTATTGAATGCTCTTAAGCATGGAATATCGCATGGTCGATTTAATCCAACAGTGACCGGTAGCAGCGATGTCACGTTATTATCAAGTGGCACAGTTCACAGGTTCCCATTGCATGTAATTTCTACTTGATTCGTTGATCTATTGGTCGTTGAGTGCGATAACTGATCACGAGGTCTCGGGTTCGATTTTTGAGAAAAAAGAAATGTCAAGAAAATCACAATAGAAGAACGAAGTTAGAAAATAAGCGGTGTACACTCCGTGCCTTAGAAGTCCACGTGAAGTCGACGATGGTCCTAGATGGAGAGAGACAGGGCGCCTCTCTCCGATCGAATCTTATTGCTGTCCCATTGGACTATAAGGATGAGACAGAATACAGAGTGCACCTGTGTTGGCGTTTTGGACATTTTAATATCTCTCTTGCAGATGGCTAATCTCTGTTGAGATTCCCGTCGCCGTTAGCGAAATTATTATGGTTAGGAGCATATCATTATCTAACTCACCCTAATTAGCCAAATTGACACAGTAACAAAACGTGACTCTAAGAATACTTACCTAAGTTTTAAAATATTCTAGTAGGTACATAGGTATCATCATCATCATCTCAGCCAAAAGACGTCCACTGCTGGACATAGGCCTCCCCTAAGGCCCTCCACAACTCTCGATCCTGAGCCGACCTCGCCCATACATAGGTATATCATTTAAAAAAAATCTTGGCTTGAAACTGTATCGTGATGAAAGAATCGTTCGTGTGACAAGTACGTGTATGTCCCTGGCGGTGATCGTGATTGCTTTCATCGAGATATGGGCCACATCACGACTGGCTAATCTTAGTCAATCTACTATTCAATGTTGATCCAAACAATGCATCGCGGGAACTAAGGTTTGTGAAATTGTGACGAGCATATGCAAATATGTATCTTCAACATATATGTATATGTACATAACCGCATATTTGAATTTCTACTTTTATTATGAAGAGGAAAAAAGTTTAAATGTAGGGGGTAATCTCTAAAACTACTAAGGCCGTAATATGACGTCAATTTTGGAAATTTTAAATATGGTCGGAAATCAATTGCTCTAAGGACATCTTGGTATTGCCCCTGATCCGAATCTGAAAAATTCTTTCACTAATATGCTAAGCTACATTGTCTCTGAGTGGGCAGTGTATTGGCTACTTTTTATTGACATACCACGCGAGTTAAATGTATTTCGGTTTAAAGTACACGTTTTATTTGATTTAGATATTATTTTTATGTGTACCTAGGTACTATAATGAAAATTATGTAAGCATCTACAATATCTCACATGTGTGGCTCTTGGCAAATGTCCTTACCTACTCTGGCCCCTGTATACTACATCTCGGTCACACATTGAACATGGCTTTAAAATTTCAGGGTCGAGGATTAAGTACCTACCCATGACACGACAAACATAAAAGCTTATTTAGATATTCGATCTATTCGCGCCATGGTGGGTAGCAAAAATACTTACTTTTCTCATTATGAATAAAATTAGTACTAGCACAGTGTACACTAGTACTAGTATTAAGACAGGTTAATGTCTTAAACAAACTGTAAGACTGCCTAGGGCCCGATTCAATAACAATATTCATACTTATAGCTCACTGTAGAAACTTGAAAGATGGATATATAGAAAACTCTTTATTGTAAACTCATTACATTTATGATACCGACATAAATAAAAGAGTTCTTTACACTGATTAATTTATTATAAATGCAAAAGTAGGTCTGTCTCTCTGCTACGACTGCTACACTTTAACGGCTGAAATACTAAAGATATTTTGATAAAATTTGGGAAGGGGTAAGCTTGAACCCTATGAAAGGACATCGGCTACTATTTACTAAAATATCCGCAGGTGAAGCCACATGCGTCAGTTGGTATAAAATAAATAGGCAGAGCCTTGAGAAAGGAACTACCTAGCAAGAAGTTCAAGGTATAAAAACGAGTCTTTATGTCAGTCAGATTGAATTGAGTGTGGAGGCGTAACACTAATGTAAAATAACTACTTGAGAACAGATGTTCCATCCAATAAACATGATCACAGAAGTAACAATAACTAAATTTTATATAAGTATGTACAGTAAGCAAAGCAGATAAGCTGTCGGGATCGCTCTAAATGGATTGATTTCTTTCCAGACAATACTGAATATATTTTTAGGATATTTGCTATAGATATTTAATAAGTGTAATCGCTTAAACTTTTCTGAAAAAAAAAAACAATCCTTATAGAGTGACCGTGGTACTTTATCTGCTTTGCATACTGTACTTTATACTCCTATATAATATATTTTCAAAAGCATTTTTATCTTGACAGTTATTTACTTGCTTTCAAATTTGTACTTTGAAATTTGTAAGATGTCAACCTTACATTGTTCTATCTATATTTAAATTAAGATTGAATATATATCGCTGTACAGACATCATGGTGTCAATCTGTCGACTTGTACTCGTAGTACAAGACTGGGCGTAAGCCGTCTTTGTTATCAGTATACATTGAGGTATGACAGTCATTAATGCTAATGCGTTTCGTTGTCACCTCACTATTAAATGTTATAGGTATTACATTGGTGTAACGCCAGCATCTTCATGCTATTTAGACACGCTACTTCGACATTACAGTTTTCAATTCACTTTTATTACGAACATTTGTCTAACTTGTGATCGTTGGTGGTCTAACTTATGGATTTTTTACTAATACTAGCGGCCCGCCCTAGTTTCACTCGGATCCAGTCCAACAATTTTGAATCTTTTTAGGGGTTAAATTTTGAAAAACGCTCAGGTGTATGAATCTACATTTATTTATTACCAGAAGCAGGTGTATATGAAATTTCATGTTTTGTACTTTGAAAATGACGGACTTCCATGCAACCATTCATCCCTTAATTTAACTATGTAGGGGGTGAAATATCAAAAAAAAAAAATCTAAGTGCTAACTAACGGTGGACCACAACCCATACCTGGTCATTAAAGGATTTCTTGTGAAAAATTAAAGTTTGTAGCCCCAGTGGTTTAGGCGTTGCATTGATGAATTAGTCAGTTAATATAATATTGTCTTATTTATTTGTTTTTAGAAACAAAGCTCATGCACTAGAAAAAAAGCCCAGTATCGCGGGTTTGCTTTACAATATAATTCAACGACACAAAGCACCTACACCCTGAATCAAAACACACTTTTATGGATCACACGGAGATGTCTCCGGCATATGAATTAAACCTACAACACCTGAGGCGGTGTTGGTGGCGAAGTGACCACCTTTAAGACCACACGTGCACTATAAAATGGAAATATATGTATCTCAAAGCTATTAAGTAAAGCTTAGAATTGCTAGCGATTGAGATACTTCTTATAACCGCGGTCGTATTGCGTCGTCTACATTGATGCAGGCTGCTATGTAAATCTAGTTCTATTAAATAGATCTAGTGGCGTAAGTACTGTGGAGAGTACATGGCATTGGATTGATGATATAGCGACTGGCCTCTTAGTTAGTGGCCTAGTGGTCAGTGACCCAGACTGCTAAGCTAGTGGTTACGGGTTTAATTCCCGTCTAGGATAAATCTTTGTGTGATGGGTGCGATTGTTCGTTTTGTGTTTGGGATCAGATGACTGGTGAGTGAGTAATTCCAAGATATTAAAAAAACCTAAAACCTATGTAGAGGCACAGATAATATAATACCTACTAGTAGTAGCAGAGGCGACGCGTGACAGTTGTTATATTTACTATATCTATCAGAAGCTGCTAAATATTAGTTTAGTTCTGAATCAAAAATTGTCTATATCGTACCTAACAATATTCGGGGTCATTGCAGGAACGATATGTTAGGTTACCTAGTGCTAGCCATATATTGGTTAGCACCACTACTGGTACGTAGCCATCAGAGAACACGCTCAATCGGTTCAAATAAATATTGTGATCTATTTGTGTCAAAAGCATCTTTGTTTATACAGGCCTGATGTTCTTTATTAGTTACGGATCCAAATTTAATATGTTTATCATATAGGAGGAATACTGTCATAAAATAATAATAGTAATATTATGCGAGATGTGGCGTTGGCGGCCGCTGCGGCGTTGCGGCGGCGTTGTGACTCGTGCCATCTCGCGGGTCGGCGACTCGGCGCACGCGCAGCCTCCGCTTTTGCTCTTTTTGTATAACGTATAATCAAGTTCGTGACGCTGGCATGTGTGTGTAGCTTTTATTAGTGTGCTGTATAACACGTGTGCTTGGATGTAAGAAATCTTTTGACTGACTGCTCTACAACACCAACGTGTAAACTTTAAACAGAATTCGTTTGTTCTTATTGACCTATACAATTTTATGGCGACTGAGCTTTGTGTAACATTGTTGGTACGTGAAACAGAAAATAAATCGTAGCTTCATAAAATGTTTGATTGCAAAATGACTTTTTTTATTGAACGGTGCATAAGTGTATAATTTTACATTAATCAGCTCAGTCTGTTAACATGGTAGGTAGGTATAGTACCTACTAGGTATGTAAGTAAGGTAAGAAAGCGTTAACAATAGGCGAAGTTTTGAATATAACGAACGTTGTTGAGCGGGAACGATACAGGTTCTCAGAGCCTTTCTTGTATTGTGTAGTTTGTAGGATTCACTTTTGCTTTTCTTTGAAATCAAAATGGTATTTTTAAGTAAATTCAAAGATTTTAGAAGCCGTTACATTATTGAGAAGTCGTATAGGTATACAAGTACAATATTCAAGAGAACAGAAGATAACCAGACACATTTTTCAGTTATCATAATTAAAAATCTCGAAAGAAAAGATAGCTTATTTGGAAGCCTAATTTCAGCGTTGTGCCTTCAATAGCGATTTTTATTCGACATTAAAATATTAAACATATCTAACTAAGTACTTAACAGGCTTTGAAGAGTAAGAATATGTAGATAGATAGGTACAATACTCAAAAAAACGCGGAGCATGTTCTATTTTATTCTATTTAACCCTGAGGCTTTAGTCTAACCGCAATAATGAGATAATTATCTTGTAAAATGAAGACAACTTTCGTTATTTCTAGTTGAAACGTTCATCGTGACTATCTTTTTTTGTTTATAAAAAGGCGGCTCACTAGAGAATAAGCTCTGTGTCGCGGGGGACTTTACAAACATACAATTAACAGACACAAATTACACCCAGACTCAGAACAACTCTTTGTGGGTCACACAAAGTTTTGTCCTGTGTGGGAATCGAACCCACAACCTCGTGCACTGCAGGCGCATACTGCGGCCACTGGACCACTAAGGCTGTCCAATCATAAAATCTTTAACTGGGCATGTAAGTATGTTGTAGGTATTTGAGAAGATAAAACCATTTTATGAATGCCTGTGGTAGCTATTCACAGGACGCACGGAGTACAGACAGGACGGGATACAAAGTAATTGATGAACGGTCAATTGAATATTTAATGATTATTGATGTTTCATGGAATAAAAAAGTGGTAATTTGTCTAATGTGGTCGTCAACATTTGTAGACAAAGCCAAAAAGCTGTCTGGTCTATAGTCTCTGCCTACCCCATGTTTGTTGATACTAAGTTTCTATCAATCTGTGCGACTAAATCGTGATCATTTTTTAGTGACCCGCAGGGGTATTCCGTAAGAGCAAAAACCGAGCCACCGCAAAAACCGAGCAAAATCCATCTGTCAGATTGAAAATCGGTATTCCGTAAGAGCCCTTTTTGACGTTTAGTCATAGATTGTGCCGTCCCCGAGCAATCACAACTGTCAGTTTGTCATCGCTGTTTTTTAGAGAATTAGCCGGCCGGTTCGACTTCCCTCGGGCGTTATTTGTATACTGATCATAAATTGAATATTCTCTTTATTTTTCCTCTTATTTAAGTACCTTCATACTATATGTATTTGTTATTAATAATAAAAGGCATGTATTGTAAGTTTTCAATTATAGATCTTAATTCTCCTTGAGAAATTAGTTATACGGGTGTGTAAAACGCACCAAAATCTATCAAGTAGTTACGCAGTTTCCAACTACAAGACTTATAGAGCTACTTACAACGAATCCAATCCAATCCTCTTTAAAGAAGTAATCCGCAACTCTATTGAGTCCCACTCCCAAGGCAAACTACAGAGTTTCATCGGCCGATAGTTTAGATTTTTGCTAAATCATTCATTTTCATATTTTCAACTATCTGCCGATAGTAGTCTGAGTCTGCAGGGGTTCTTAGGCGTCTGGAATCTACTGTATATGGTTGGTATTATCTATCTACATCAGTAAACAGATTTAGTTACTCGTTTCTACATAACAATAAATATTTTAAGACAGTTCAAAGCTATTTCGACGTTAACACCGGTACTTTTTATAGAAAGTTACGTTACCTACGTATTGGTAGTCGACATAGGTAATAACATTTTTATGAGGATACAATGTTACGTGCCCCTGGTATCGAGTTTATAGGTGCTCGAGTCAAAGGGAAAGCTTTTAAACTTATCACTCAATATTATTTATTACTAATGGAACACTCGAAACAAGCCCTTTCTTT
Source organism: Trisateles emortualis (assembly GCA_947095525.1). Classification (NCBI taxonomy): domain Eukaryota; kingdom Metazoa; phylum Arthropoda; class Insecta; order Lepidoptera; family Erebidae; genus Trisateles; species Trisateles emortualis. The sequence goes on along the minus strand of OX352735.1, from coordinate 6,297,933 downwards.
CTACACTTTTTGTATTAAGTTGGTATTTTTTGTTTCCCATGGTAATGTGCAACCACTTGAGCGTTTCGTATTTTTTCAGCAATGTGAGCGTGTCGGCGGTACTGAATCACACGCTTAAGTTAACCGCTTGAGATTTGTTATTAAGATTAAAGTTGAGAATATTTTCTCAGAATTAGCAATTCTTGATGCCACTTTCAACATCTTTTGTAACAAGTGTGAACGCTTTTCCCATCTACCTTTTTAGTAGTAAGTACCTACTTACTTAAATTATTTGTATTATGATTAGATACCTACCCGAGTTGTGGATTCATTTGTCACACGGGACAACTTTTATTTGATCCATAAACGTTCGTGATGAGTCTGGAATAGTGTGGATGTACTTTGTATCCGTGAATTGTATGTCTGTAAAATCCGTCGCAACACAGGGCCTGTTAGAGCGGCCATGGCATTCCGTAAGAGCAAAAACCGAGCCACCGCAAAAATGGAGCAAAATCTGGCTGTCAGATTAAAAATCGGTATTCAGTAAGAGCAAAAACCGAGAATTTTGATGTTTATTCAATAGATTGGGCCGTCACCGAGCAATCACAACTGTCAGTTTGCGGTCACAACTGTCAGTTTGCCATCGCTGTTTCTTAGAGAATCAGCCGGCGGGAGATCTGTTAGAGTGGAAGTCTTTAAAAAATAGATATAGAAGTGTACAATTTCATTATAATTTATCAAAATTACAGTAAACAAACTCTTAAAGTAAGTAACCGTCTATTATTAAGCGATTTCTTCAAATAATACATCGTCATCTGGTTAGAGGCGCGTGACGTAGCAATAACCAACAATTGCTTGATTGCTGCCCAAACTAACATGTTATTAAGCTTTTAAAGAACGTTTAGTGACAAAACGCATCATCATTTATGTGATTGAAGACTTACTTCGTAATTGTGATCGGCACGATTCGAATTGACAGATATAATTGACTGCGGTCTATACAAACATTGGCTACTTACAATAATAGCAGTCAAAAAACATGTCCCATAGGCTAGAAATGGGTCCCCTTTCTTTCCTTATCAAAAGAGCAGACAGGGTTTAGGCCTTTATCGGGTTGGTGGATTAGATTTCTCCTTTACCGTTAGCATAATGTCATTTGATTAGTTAGTTTATATCCTGAGTATTTATAGTCCCCAAAACCAATACCACTGCTAACACTGCGCCTCCAAGACGTATTTTTTTTTAGAACAAGCTCTGTGTCGCGGGGTGCTTTAAAAACATACAATTAACGGACACAAATTACACCAAGACTCAGAACAATTCTTTATGGGTCACACAAAGTTTTGTCCTGTGTGGGAATCGAACCTACAACCTCGTGCACAGCAGGCGCATACTGCGGCCACTGGACCAAGAGGCAGTCAATAGTAATATAATAAACAGCCTATTTCCACAGTTGTATAATAACATTTCTGTCTACTTCGTAGCGTACTGTGCCAGAAAATAATAGTAGTTGTATGAAAAGAAGTGAAATGTCCTACAAAACCAGTGTACAAAACAATATAAAAAGTGAATCTTGAGCGTGTCGAACTCAGGAATGCGGAGTGCGGTCGTCAGTCGGATCATTTCGGTGATTACTAGTGTTATTACTCCTCACGTACCTATACGTATTACGCAAGTCTACGACTTTTACTATATAAAAAGTTATTACATGTAATATCATTCCTTATATATTATTTTTAATAATTAAAAAATATTTTATCTTCAGCATCAAATCTGCAGTTGAAAATTGCAAGCTGGTCTTCTTTATTGTAAGCTGGACAACTAACAGAGATATAACATACATAACATCACGCTTTTTCCCCTAAGAGGTAGTCAGTAATAGGCTGCGAGCCTATTGCCATACACTTACTCCACTTATGTCGGAACCTCTAAGGTAAAGTAGTGAAATAATATTGCAATAGAGTCATCTCGATGACTCTGCATTATTAGCTACGGACTGATTAAAATTATGTAATAGTATTCGAAGAAAAATTAGCTGGTCCATTAGCTGACTGATGTTATAATTAGCAAGAAGATTGTAGTCAAAAGTGAATGACTTGAGAATTCTTTTTATAACCTTCCAAACGAAACGAGTTTAGCCACAACACTTGAGATTAATTATTTTGGGTGCATGGATAATGCATGATGGAGGTAGGTACATGTATGTTGTTATGGGATTTTTAACCCTTTGTAATTGTAAAACGTTCAATTAAGTTGTTAGATCGTTTACATAATTGTATGCTTTGACTATCTGAAATTGAATCTAGTCAAGCCAATGGATATGTTAAAAAGTTTAAGAGATTAAAATTCATTTTTTAACCAGGGCTAAAGGATGGATTATCCCTAGAGTAGAAAAACGTTTTTTTTAAAACGCATCCCTAAATAGGCACTGAAGACCTGTACTCACACACAGGAACACATCTAGACCGCTGCGTGTAATTTTATTTGGCTGTGGTCTTCTGTAAGGTCTTCTTCCCCAGTCGGACTTTATAGTGCCATGCCTCTCTTTAGTTTCACGAATTTTAAATTATAACAATAAACATGACCTATAGGTACCTATATCGGAAGTACATGTGCATTTATACTAACCGTGTCTTGTGCGCCGCGCCTGGCCTGCATAGTTAATAGTTACTCCTCCGGAATTCGTAATCACGATCTTATTTACTTGAAACCGAATCTGGAAATAACAGTGGTGTTCGTAAAATGTTTTATTGCATAACAGGCGAATGATATACAGGAATTAACCCCGATTTTTGTTAAATTATCGACGGATCGTTATAGATCGGAAGTGTGGCTGCATGTTACTGACTAAAATAGCTCAGCATGCTTGCTTAGTATTTAGAAACAACATGTAAACTCAACACGTACACTGCGTTTGCATTACAAAATATATTGACGCCTTTAACGGAACCAATACCATTAGGTTTATTGGTAACTGAAGACAAATGAATGGTATCAAAGTATAGTATACCTATGATACATTAATTTATTAGTTTTTACAAGCTGGTGAAGGTTGTGACCGAATGCTGTGAAAATCCTTGGGGGAAGCCTATGTCCAGCAATGGATATGTTTCGGTCACAGATAATATAATACGTTTCGGTAGAGTCGGAAAAATCATTTGTAGGTAGATAACAATGTTTGTCCCATGAGGAGATCAAATTCACAACACGTCGCGATGGTTGGTTGGTGTTTATTGACGAGGTAATCATTCAAACCTTCAAGCCACATGTCTAGTCTTTTTAATTTAACTTTAGTAATCACAATGCTATTGAGGTTACTAAACCAGGTACAAATATGGACAGAAAATCATTCGGTAGATTCATTGCGTTTTTTACTATTTCGTGGTTAAATCATTGAAAGAAATTAAAATTACATTCCATTTCATTCTTCCGTAAATGTACGAAATGATTCATAAATCATGCAGTTTGAAATAAACCGTTTTACTGCGTGGCGTTTCGCGGAAGCCCGCACATGTGCCGTGCGCGCTGCGTATGCGACGCACCGCGGGGCGCCGGCGCACGACGTGTACCACTAATTTGAACAAGTTGGCAACAAAAACAAAATTCTTTATTTCCATTGTTTAAAATTCAACGCAAGCGAAAAAGTATCAAGTTTACGACGCTTATAAGCACCAACTAAACGAATCTCGCCATTGAGCAAATTTCAAGTTCATTTGAATTTTTCAATGAATATTCTAGTCTAGCTTGATTTTTTTTTTTTTGCATATACTTACACCGTGTTTTTACACTATTTAGTCATTTATAGTCTTATAGGTGTTTTTTGTTTTCAACAAGAACATAAAAGTTGGGTGTACTTTTTATTGCTCACCATGGTTAGGTCCATCAGCTCAGTTTTTAATGCTAACTTAATGCTAACAAACGGGACAAGTAAGCATTAAGTCTATAAAAGGATTATTTTAATCCAACTTGCATATTTTATGAGGACAAGCAGAAGATACAGTAAGAAACCTACGCCACCTAATTAATTAAAGGTTCTTAATCTTGGTTTTATATTGCTCTTTTATTTTATTATGCCATTAGGTAAGTTCGTAAAACTTAGGCGCGCCTGATGGTAATCAGTTACCCAGTCTATTGACTCTTGCGACATGTCTTTCTTTTCATGGAAACTCGATTAGCCAGATCAGTTAACGGTTAGTGTATACACAATGGAATCTTATTAGTCAATTTAAGTAAATCGAAGGACGAACCCAATTATCACTTGAAACATAATACTTATTCTGACATCATACTACATTCCTTAACGTTGTTCAATATCGTTAAAAACCTATTGTTTAACGTTGCAAAATAATTCATTTTTACGGTATTAACAATCAATCGGTAGGTAACAAGCTTTGCAATAGTTTGCTTGCATCTAACAAAATTGACACGCTACCCGTATAACCATTCATTGAGTTTCAAGTCTTATTGTTGTCGGTGGTCACAGTACTAACAATGCTTAAGACTCATGTAGTGAAAGGAATTAATGAATCATTGTGTAATTAAATATGAAAAGTCGACTTATTAACCTCAATGTAACAATTATATGAATGAGAAATCAGAACGTGATAGTTGAGTTGACTCCCCTCCAATGATTGTTTAGTCTGGGCTGTGTGAAAATGTCGTCAGTCAATTCAATGTAGGTACATAATACCATTAGCTATATCAATCTATCACTATCCTACTTGACTAGCTGTTGCTGTTTTTACGTAAGAGTAACAAACATACACCTATATGGGTGTATGTTTGTATGTTCCAAACATTGAAACATCATCACAATCTTTCATATTTATTATATTAGTAGGAAGTCGGGATAAACACTAAGTGTCTTTTCAGCTAAAAATAATATATGTATTTCTTCTTTTAAAAATTAAGGTTACAAATTATCTGGCGTCCATAAATCAGACATGTTCTCGAATTTGCGAATGCTACATCGCATTGTTTTATCTTTCCAGATACCCTCAAAATGGACAGGCGATAAATGACTGTAGTGTAAAAAAATGATGGATTATATGTAATGGCCGCAACCATGGTGACTCCTGCGCATGAACATTATAAGCGCGAGACCGAACTGCGACCTCAGCATTCGAGAGATGGATCTCGTGATTCAGGAATCTTCCACACTACTAAAGGATTATGGAATGCTCCGGGGCAGAACAACTGCTTTTTGAATAGTGCTGTGCAGGTAAGATTTTTTCTTTTAATCTTTAGTGCATAAAAATATTGGATGTATATGCCATCAGTAGGTTATAAGGTGTTGCCACTTTTTCTTCATTTACTTGCATAAATGCAAAGATCGTGACAGCACGCTTATCTTGATTTTTTTCGCACACGAAGAGAATGCACCATCACTAATATGATAATTAATAGTACACACAGAACTAAAGAGCTGGTAGCATACATTCATAAAGTGAAAAGAAAAAGACAATATCCGTGATAACGTCTCAGAAATATCCAGAGGTTGATCAGCACCTCTGACGACTGCATTTAAGTGTGAAGATTTAAACGTAAATAAAAAGGAATAAATCCGTCTGAGTATACAATGTGTAAAAGTTTTTATATTCTTAATTTAAAAATACTGAAAGCTGTAGGAGAGCATTACGTTTCCCTGCTGCTGGCAATCCAATCATACTACATTCTGACAAAGGTCTCATTCAAGTATTTCTAAAAGATTTGCAACCTTCTTCGTTGATAAATCTTGTTGGAGTTCTGTCCACAATGCATCCAGTATTAGCCAATCATACTTTACATCGGGTACATAACTGACAATAAACTTGGCTTGGCTTTGACAATAAAGTTAAAAAATATAAATATTAGTACATACATTAATGTCGAATGTAACTTAACTAGGAATAGTAAGAGAGGTAGGGCACCATACTAGCGAGCAAGCCCGACTGGGGAAGGACCTCCACCTTACAGAAGACCACAGCCAAATGACTACACACAGCGGTGTAGTTGTGTTCCTGTGTGTGAGTACAGGTCTCCAGCGCTCATTTAGGAATGCGTTTTGAAAGAAACGTATTCCTATCCTAGGGTTAGGTGTAAAAAAAATGGGTTGGCAACACGCAAGTGATACCTCTGGTAATGCAAGCGTCTATAGGCTACGGATACTGCTTAACATCAGGCGGGCCGTATGCTTGTTTGCCACCCAAGTAGTATAAAAAAAAAAAAAAAAAAAAAAACTATGAATTCTACGATCACCTCCAAGATGAAGTTGTTTAATTTGCATGTGCGAAATTCCAAGAAGGTTAAAGGCAAACAGGTACTTATAAGGCTGTATGCGAAGTTCAACGAGTTCTTTTAATTGTTTGTACTATCGTGGGTGGGAGTGACTTAATCTTAGTATGTATAATTATATTATATCTATGCACTCGGGTAAGTGCCACAATATTAAAAACAACACAGTGAATTTGCAGCTGACGTAGTATCGTTGTATTATCAATAAGAACTTACGTAGAAGCCATGTCTTTGTAATAAGAGACACTTAGTCTGCCCTTTTTTTCCTCCTCACTCTTATAGTCCGATGGGGCGGCAATCCGACACGAACCTAGAGAAACCAGGGCCATTGGCTTGATAAACACGTAAGTGTTTATCGAGGCATGGGGTGTAAACACTAAACACCGCCAATTTCCAAACTTCGGGCATCTACTTTGTGAATTTATTGACAGAAAACCCTAATCTAATTTGGTACGACTCATAATGAGCATTCGCACTCAACGATTACTAGATCAACAAGGCAATTAGGAAAAAATGTCTTAGATCATACCTATTTTTTTTTTCAATATTATTCTCTCGTGTCAACCTAAATGGCCTTTAAGCCTTAACTCAAATGATTTTCTTTTTTACTTGACGTAAATAATATTGAGAGATTAATTCCAAGATAATCGAGGTACATTAGCAGGCTGTCATTGGCACGCCTCCGAGCATTATTTAAATTTCAACGAGTAAGTTGGGCGCTTAATCCTCTAGTTTGAATATTTAACAAAGCATTATTCGTTATCACGTCCAGATATTAGGAGGCGTAGATAGAAAATATTAACATAAACTTAAGTTGAACATTGGGTGTTCTTGGTTCTTGTAATTATAAGCTTTGTTTCATTGACGAGTTTGATGAGGATTATCACGTTGTTTGTTTTGAAAACTAATAATATTAGTTTTTGCCAACTATTTTTGTTTTCAAAAGTTACTTATTTATATCATCGAACAAGCAAAATGATCATACATCCCGTTTGATGATAGGCAGTAACCATAGCCTTTGCAACACCTTTACTGAAAAAAAACCATTACAGTTTTGAAGTAACACATCAAATAAATCCTGCTACTCCAAGATGCTAATGGTCAAAGGTAAACATACTTAAATTATAAGCAGACAATATGGTTTTGGTGACACACGTATTTAACTAACGGTGTGTACTCATTTACACCGGTTCTCTTCATCAATGGAAACTTAAAAAGGAAACTTAGCTGACTAAATTTAAAGTTGATTTTTGTATGATGTGATGTGATGATGATGACACTATTGCCATTAGGGGTCGTCGTTTGTTGACGTGTCTTCTATATGAATAGTAAAACCTGTTTTAAGGTTTCTTGTGGAGTTTGATATAAAATATTGTTTAGTAGCCTAGATAGAAATATTGTTTAGTAGGTTCTGTCATCGAAATGAAACTTCTAGGTTGTGTGACCTAAATGGCATTGAAAAGCATAATTTAGGTATATAACAATTTATATATGTAGGTACGTGATACGAATATGTAACTACTTTTAAATTGTAATTGTATATTACAGCTATATTCTAAAAACCTCTTTATAGTTCACCAAGAAAATAAAACGAAATATAAACCGTAACCTAACTTGGAATTTAAGAAGCCAATCAGCTAGGATCACCGCTGCAGCGAGTAGGTAGGCCATACCCATAATGCTTATTTGTCACCAAGCATGAGAAATCATAGCATGAAAATGTCTGATAGTGTTTTTGAGGAATTACAGTGTTAGCTTTTATTAAGGTTTTTTGTACATAACTATTTAAAACTGAAAATAGGAGGTAAACATCATCTTAATCTGGCGAGTATAATAAAATTCATATTCATAGTAGTCCGCATATATTTTGCTAAAATACAGTTAGAAATTCAATGATCTAACTGTACATTATGTATATTATATGATACCAATCTTAATTACCGGTATATTTTTGTCTAGTCAAATAGAATAGACTGACAATCACTTACGTATCTATATAATTATACTGCTATAAGATAGGTAGTATTTTCACCAAGTTGGGCTATTGTTTTGACAGCTTAACAATTAAATAATAGTTCTTACATGAAAACTGTTGTCATATTACCCTTGAGAATAGAAAGACGTGTATAAGCTATAATTTTTTGTATAGTAACTGGGTAGGTAGGTAGATATGTAGTGTAATATTTCCCACAGTTCCACACTAACACTCCAGTTTGTACTTACGAAAATGTTACGTGTACCGTGTTGTCTGCTGTCTCTCATTTAATATCTTTTCGCGTTACCGTGGGAAATTAATCATATCATGTATTAATTATTTTCTTTGGATATATATAACGATGAAGTAACAGGAGAAATTTTGAAACTGTTTACGATTATTATCAAATATAACGATGAAGGATGATCAATTTCTATATAGAAATCGATCCATCCCTTTGCGCAATATGTTGTGTCACAGGCAGAGAATAGGTTCCTATAAAAGAAGGTGACAAACAAGCATACGGCCCACCCTTTTATGGTAAGTATGCTGTCAGTTAGGTGCCACCATAATCTATGGACCTTTAATATCAGGGATATCATACGCTAGTTACATCTAATCCTACAACTTGTAGCACTTCAATTTTGTGTTATGGGTACCTCATTACCTAGTAAAATGAGTATACTAGAGACCTACAGGAACAACATTACACAACTGTGTCTAGTAATTTGGTCTTTGTCTGATAAGGATACAAAAAATGATTTATTGTTGGACTTTAATACAGAGCTGCAAAATAAGTTGGATAAAATTTAAATTATTTTGCAACTAAAGCTAATTAAGTATTCATTACCTATTATTATTCATTTATTCGTTTCGCTTATTATTGACTGAGTCCATTTAGTAGATAATATATTATATAGCTTTTAATATATTCATGTTTCTATGAAGTCAATAACACTTGATCTATTTTTATACTACTTCTTCAAAACTAATTACCTAGTAGTAGCTCTATTCGGGTTCTATGTACGCATTATTTAAATTCCATTGCGCTCGTACACGGTTGATAAATCTGATCCAATTTACATAGAGGTAATTACCACACGGAAAAGAAGCGAGCCTGTACAAAAAACTTATACGTACTCGTATAAGGCCATCGTTGGGCGTAATGACGTGGGTCCATGGGTGCCACATCAAACTCCCATTAAAATACCTGTACTGTTGCTCGCGTGAAGTTTCTACGAAACGAGACAAATGATGTCATAGCTACAGGCGATATGCGATATCGCGTGCTATTAGGACTGTGATTTAGAAGTAAAAATATACATGAACTGTCTTTGGAATTTGAAATATACTTAGAGGTTTTTCTATAGATAAATTGTGTAGTAGCTAAACTGTAGAATAAGCGTTGTTTTAGCATCCTTGTCAAACCAACAATCTGAAAGGCCTTATTCTGGTGGGTTATTTGCTATATCCATGTAAAAAAACTGAGTTGCAAACTTCATTTTATCGATGAAAATATGATAGACTAGCTGTAATTGCCCGCGGCTCCGCCCGCGTGGATGTTGGTTATCGCTGCAAAAAGTAGCCTATTATTATTTCATTATTTCATCCAAATCCGTTTAGTTTTTACGTGAAAGAGTAACAAACATCCATCCATCCATTCTTACAAACTTTCACATTTATAATATTAGTAAGGATAACGCTCAATTATACATAAGAGTATTGAATAAGTATTGAGTTGACTTTCTAAATTACGTAAAATGAATAATTAAATAGAGGAAGTTATGTATTATCATTATAACCGGCATTTATTATAAACGGCGCGGGCGTAAAACAAACAAGGGTCACATGTTTAATTGTTTACCATGAAATAATCAACCCAATCCCTTGTAGACATTTGCAAATCATGATGTCAAGGAAATCATCAGTTAAATCGAATATACTCGTATGTTACTGTGCATTCCAGTGGTTAAGCCCGTAACTAAAGAAATATACCATGAATAGTTGGCACGAGCCAAGAATGCAAGAAAAAGTAGCCATACGAATTTTGCAGGTGTCAAACCGACGCGAAGAAAGAAATATTGTGTCTAATGTGTTATATTGGATTATTACATCGCCCTCGTGCAAATTGTAGGAAAGTAACAACTTGGTAAGGTGAATTAAGTTTATAAAAGCATTTATTTTCAAATTAAAGTTTTTCTATTTTATTTTTATTATTTTTGTAATTAAGGCATGCAATTTTCAGAGTATAAAAAATATATGGCATTAGTTAGTATTGTGTGAACATTTGAAATAATGAACAATAATTTTAAAGTAATCAACTGCAAAAATAGTACTAACCTACTACAAATTCTCTAGAACTTATTTTTTTATTACATTTGTGGCTTTACATAAAAAAGTATGATAACTAAACTGGCAACAAAAGAGGAATACAAAAGTTTGCGACCACGTGTTGACAACAAATAAGTAGTACCTAAGTTGTCGAATTTTCTTTGCGGTAGAACCTTGTTTCTTAACCTTGTTCTGTAGATTAGTACCTAGATATCTAATGGAAATTCTCCTCTATGTAATATCAATCATAAATTGTTTATCGTTTCTGTCTACAGGTACTTAATCACTGTAATTTTCACTTCTCCAATGTTTTTCACAAGATTTACTCCAAAGAAATCTTCGAGACAAAGTCAAACAATGGTTAATTACAAAATATGGGGGGTAATTAAAAACCGTTGAAGAACTTTGAAAACCTTGTATCAGTGACGCTAAAATAGGCTGATTATTAATGTTGAGAGTATTAATAATATGAAACAAAGGTCGTGTGAACTTAGCCCGGAGTGAAGCTGCCTCTCTGCACTGTAGTCTAATGGCAGTCGCGTTCCCATAAACGTGTACACTTAATTGGAGCACGCGATAGCCCTATCAATCTCTTTCGGTAATAGAAACATAAATTACTTCATTGTATACGAATAGTAAAACGTTCTAATCAAATGCTTTACCAGGAGATTACACTGAGGATTCGCTAGATTGCTAGACCTTATTGTATCATAGATATTCTTAGCAAATAAACTTTTTATTGTAAAATAACATGTCGAAGAAAAACGTCGTGAAGATACTCACATCACATGTCTTTGAAGAAATTCTATTGGTATGTAGGTATGTCTGATTCGCCAATCCACATTGATCCAGCGAGTGTGAAGTAAGGCATAAACCATCAGGAAAGATCTCATCTTTATAGTCTTTTTACTCTTTGGTTGGCAAACAAGCAAACAATTATTATAATATTAAGTAACCTTCCCTATACTACGCCAAAACTCTTAGCTCCTTGATAGGTAAGGGTAAAACCTTGGGTTGACTGGTAGAGAATGCCAATGGCATTAAGTCCGCCTTTATACATTTATTTTTGTTTATAATAAGTTTTTAAATAAATGAATAAAAATAAACCCATGCTCAGCAGTGGGAAATGGCTTTTATTATTTTAAAAAAATATAACTATTTTTTAGTATATTAATCAATTTAAAGTAACTGGTTTTCTATATCAATATAATGACCTGAGAAGCTTTATAGAAGTAAGCCCAAGTTCAAGACGTAAGTAAATAAATCAATCTCAACTGCGTTTACCCGTTTCCGACTACCAAGTTACTACAATGTGTGGTGATAAGGTGTGTGTAGTTTGTATTACATAAAACGAGTTCATTATACCTTATAGGTACTTTTGTGCACCTGTTCTTGGAAGGGGTTTAGATAAGCTCAGTGTTAGCTGTTTCTTCATTGTTTACTTGTCTTATCTCTTCCTTAATAGAACGACCTAAAATATATGGTGTAACGGCCAACGGCTTTACTTTAGGCGCAAGTAATAGCCAAGCTAAGGGGTAAACGGTATTCGTACAATATAAAGTAACTTTTTTACAATTCCCGTAGAAGAGAACAAGACCTATGTCGCGGGGGACTTTACAAATATACAATCAAACACAAAGTACACCTTAGACTCAGGACAAGTAGGTATATTGAACCTACAGCGGACGTCATGGTACGACCGCTGATCGATTTTGGACAAAGCGCAGCGACTTGCTGCTAATCTTAACCGAGATAAGCTAGCTAACATGATGTATACTTTTATGCGCAAACACAGATGCATTCTCTACAATTCATTCTCATAGTCCGATGAAACAGCAATTTGACACAACCGAGGAGAGATCAGGTGTAAGAAAAACGGCTTTAGTTAGATGCTTTCCGAAGCACGGAGGTTTTTAGAAAATGGTCACCTATCTACACACTGACCGCGACTAGCTTGCAGATGTATCTATCTATCCGCACGGCAGATACTATGTAAGGCTATGTAACGGGTATCTTACTATTCGTAATATTATTTTATTATACCAAACTTGCATTCAAAATATTAGATTACACAAAACACAATGATCACAAATACCTCTATGAAGATTTACGTCCGTTTCATGTTTAATCTGATTGTATTTAATAACCACTTATTGGAAACAACATCTCATTATAGGACGTCTGCATAAAACACAAGTCAATTTACTTACTAGAAAGTAAATATACCATTGATTCGATTGCAGTATAAAGGAAATATAGCTAAGAGAGTTTATGCAAGGCGTCGTTATCGTCGTCGCGTCGTTCCATTTCCTACGGTTTTTAACAATGGTTATACTATTGGCGGAAAAGCACCAAGTTTGAAATCGGAAATTTGTTACGCAATGAAGTCACTGTGTTTTTTATTGTTATTATCTGCATTCTAGATATTTCTATTCTGTAACATTGATTCATTGTTTAATACCTAATAGTTGTGCGAAACATGTGAGTATTCAAACTTTTGTATTTGTCTGAGATTTCGATAAGAACGGCATTTGTTATTTACTGATTGACGGGATTCTATTAAATCATTTGTATTTTTTTTGATAAGAAGTGGATGTAGATATCGCCAGATTGCCGTAGCCAAATGACCATACCCGATTGAAGATTCAAGGCTAATCGAATGGAAAGAAGCATCCTTAACTAAGCGAGATGCAAGATGTTTATTTATTTATTAAATATTCAATAATTATAATGTAGGTACATAATGTACATAGGCGGACTTAATGCCAGGTGCATTCTCTACCAGTCTATCTGTAAGTGTGATGCAAAGAAATACAAAGTAGTTGAAATAGCAATAATAAATTACAAGGTAAAGGTTACAAGACGGTGTTTCATAATAGGTCAAGATATCCTGAGAGAGATTCAGTTATTTTGTGTTATTCTATTTTTTTTTAATAATTAGAACCCGAGATAGATGTAGGTATACTGTGTGAAAAAAGGCAGTCTTGGGGTCTGCCGATAGAAGTGAAAACTTATATGTGAATTGTACCGACGAGCTATTAGATAATTATTTTTAAATATGGAAAGCGTTCGGTGACGATGACGTGTTAAAGTGCTTAACGCGTCTAAAAAAGTTTTCACTTCCAAAAATATTTCTAACATAAAGTTGGTGTACAATAGAGATTTCTTGTAAACATAATATATGACGGGTAGCTGAAGCCTGTATTTAATAAGTCTTCTGTCGTTATTAGGACTACACACTTATAATGTACCATATTTTACGACCGCATATACAAACAATGTGAATAATGGTAGGACTGAAAGTAAAAGATGACCCTTATAAAAGTATCAATTCTTAATAAACCACATATCGTTTATACTTTTTTTAAGTAATTGTTCAATTAAAAACCCTTCTTCTAACTACATAAATTCTCGTTAATTGCAAGTGTCGTAATATGATTCAAATACTCACCTGTATTAAAAGCATAGACCTGTATAATCAAACACGTGTATTGCTTTCTTTTTCTTGTCACCTATTTATAGCAAGTGCGAGTGAGAAAGTTGATATGGCTGTCAGTTAAGCTCCTGTTATGGAATAAACTGGGAACGATCGTGCCGGTGCCAGTTTTCTAAACAATTCTCTTTGAACAGGTGCACGTGTGTTTATACAAGTTATTTTACTAACTATCGACCATTCCACTCACGTCACGAGCTTGTTGTTTACACGGCGCCTTCGAGTGCCACCTACCTATCAATGTTTTTTTGTTATAGGCTTTAATACTTTAATTGCTTTCTCTATAGATAGTTTTAGTAATTGATATAGCATTTAATAATTTTGACCTAGTATTTTACGAACAGTACCTGTCTGACCATTTTGAAACACAACAATATATTGGGTTCATTCTGCTGTCTGGCGTTAGGTCTTGTTTGTATCAGAATAGGTATTTTACTATTTAAACAGTAAAGGCTAAAAACTCATTTTTAATTATTTAAATGTTTTGCGTACATACACTAATCATACATATAATTTATCATCTGCGAGACGTAAAGGTAGACATTGCGACGAAATACAATAATATCCTCGAAGAAATTCTAAGAGCATGTCTGATCCGGCAACCTGTATTAGACTGGCGTGTGTGGTGGCCTAAAACTAAGCAAAAATGTACAAAGTAGTGGGACATTTATTATAGTACTACTCATAGTCATACTATACTAGTCATAAGTGAACTACTTTATTATCTTTAAGAAATCAAATGTTTACAAAGCCCGTTCTACAGTTATTACCCATTTGGTATAAGCTAGCTTAATCGTTTCTATCATAAGTAATTTATCAAAAAAAAGAGAAATAGTATCCATGATTCAAAAGTGGTAAAGTAATTACAGTCACAACGCGAAGGTGATAAAATACTAGCTCGTTAGTTTGATTGGTTGCCCGTGTCAGACATTCTATCTTGCGTTCTATTAATGTTTAAATTGACCTCCAACGAGTCTTTTGTTTTTAGTCTGTAGATTTATCAAACAGCCATGTTTTTAGTTAGAAGTCCACGTAAAATATTGGGTTTTCTATTCTGAGGTAACAGCCAAAATTTACAATTTCTACCAATGTCCAATGATTCATATTCTACTGAGCATATTATGATGGAAAAACTCAAAATCTACCGACATGGAACTTTTTTGTCAGCACTACTACTCGTATATAATATTGCATCACACTAATCAGCCCAAATTGTAGTTGTGTTGTTGTCTGTGTCAATTCTAATTCAGGATCAGCACAATGTTTTTCTCAAAAAAATTGTGCTGATCCTGGTTCTCTTCAAAAGACAATGTACATATGGGTTTGAATCATCACAATCTCAGCCCACAAGAAGTCAACTGCTGGACATAGGCTTCTCCCAAGGATTTCCGCATTTTCCGTACGGTCTTACACTAATTTCATTCAACGCCTGCCCACAACCTTGGTTTCGAATATAATATCTTGTAAGGTTAATGTACTAAGTATATAATAGTTCATTTCTAATTTCGACCACGTCACACACAATATTGTGTTGCCCGTCTTGCCTATAAACACCGTAACAAGAAGTCGCCATCTATGAATATGAAATGAGCATGTGTGAACACATTGAACATAATAAAATACAAGCGTGATTGATATATGTTGATTCAAATGGTGGGAAGCTAAGAACAGTGTATTAGACGTGTACAATATGTATTGTGTTTTCCGCATATGAAATTGCGAAATTATTGAACAGAACTAAGAATTTTATATGTGAGTAAATCAAAATGATAAAAGAGGTAGAGGCAACATACAACCGAGAAAGCTCAACTGGAGAAGGACCTTAACCTAACAAAAATCCTCAGCCAAAAACGTTATAATAGTCAGAGTATAAAGTACAGGACTCCAGCGTTTTTAAACTCAGGGATACGCCATTTCTGAGTAACCTATTGGCCTAGCACGATTTTAATTATATATGTATTTAGAAATGTATAAGTATGTTTATCAGTTGTCTGGTTGCCATAGTACAGACTCTTTCTAGTTTGAGATCAGATAGCGCGGTGTGTGTTGTTGTCCCAAAAATATTATTATTATTTTCAAACCTGGTGAATGAAAACAACGTTAGGAAACCATAAATTCTAAAGTTATGTTTGTTTTATTAACTAGCATTGAACCACTCTCTCTCTGCTCTCTTAAAAGAGGGTCCATATTATATGGGTTGCTATTATGAAAATGCAGGATTGCCTCTATAGCGACGTGGTCATATTATGTTCTCCTGAGTTCCCGAGAGTAAGGGTCTGATGTTTTGGTCACGGTCTAATAAAGTGATATTAAGTAGATATTAGTTGAGTTTTAACAAGTGCATGAAAACGAGCTTCGAATATGGTAAATTTCTACGTTACATTTGTTTCTACAATTCAATATGTTTAACCCTAGGGGCCTTGTTAATTTATCCATTAACACAATTACGATTGGTACAGTTCCACCAATAGTTTACAATACCAATTAGCTTGCGTGTCAATTTATTATTGTTTTTATTACTATAATCGTAAACATTAAGTTCAATATCAATAACCTATTTATTAAACACGCGTCTTGCTACTCTTAGCAAAACATTGTACGTTAAAAAGTTACTTTATATTTGTTCCTTGATTTATTATTATAAAGTACCTGGTCTATCTATTGAAGGTTTTACTTCTATTGCTCAGGCCGTACGATTTCGAATCAGGCACCGGATTTTGCTTGTTTGTCCTTCTACTGCAGAGGGATCTAATCGTTCTTATAGCGATTAGTTTTCGATCTAAATTTGAAATTCTTAAGTGAATTGGACGCCCCCCGGCCAAATCGACCTATGACCTTAAGAAGGTTATTGGGGTAGACTTGATGCGGAAGGTGGAGCACCGGGTGATGTGGCGTAAAGTAGGACAGAAATAGGCTTATTGATTTAAGGTGACTGCTCTAGTACACAGCACTGAATAAGTCAACTTTTGCAAGTGTCTGTGTCGTTTTATGCCGAATTGAATTTCTAAACTATTTGTACAGTGCAACGATATGACTCTGTTAATTTTGCGATGTGATCCAAATAACACCATGTGGCTCACAAGTCACGGTCTCCACCATTAGTAAGTACTCAAAGTGCGGCCAGTCTTAAATTAGAAACTGTCCACACTTCGGACACCTGTAAAGTAGAGTAAAGTAGTAGTACACTTACCACCTGTCGATGCCCATACAATAATTCACAATAGTTATCTACAATACCTATATTGCTATTTTGTACGAGCTAAATATTGTAATTAAATGTCAGCAGTGTTATTAACATTTATAATTAAGTGCAGGAAAGGTGTTTCAGTTTATAAGTAGGTAACTATGATGCATTATGGGAGTTATTATATACGAGTACCTTCATTATTGGTATTAGGTGACTGTAAGTGTTTTTTCCTAAAGTTTTTAAGCCCTGACACTAAAATGAGAATGTTGATATTTGTTTGGCTTTGACTTTTTGGCAAAACTACACACAATTGCGTCCTGTGCGTAGTACAGTTTTCCAATGCTCATTAAGGGATGCGTTTTTAACGAAACGTTATCGTTTCCCAGGGATATTCCAA
Source organism: Trisateles emortualis (assembly GCA_947095525.1). Taxonomy (NCBI): domain Eukaryota; kingdom Metazoa; phylum Arthropoda; class Insecta; order Lepidoptera; family Erebidae; genus Trisateles; species Trisateles emortualis. The sequence goes on along the minus strand of OX352735.1, from coordinate 6,280,298 downwards.
CACAAACCCCTGGTGTTAAGATTTTTTGGGTTGGCAAGTGAAGCGTCTATAGGTGACGGTAACTGCCTACCATTAGGCCAGCTCGCTCGTTTGTCATCTACATAGTATAAAAAAGATATTTGCGCGAAAAGCCATTTTACCTAACGAAAGGACACTTGCATGAATGGACATTTATCCAAGCGGATTCGTAAAAATAATAAAAATAAAAAGTGTACCAGATACATCTGCAAAACAAAAGGTCTGCCTAGTCCCAAGGCGCAGCTGCCGAAGTACTAATAGATCAATTTGTTATAATTTAACTCTCTATTTATTAATCGTGCAATGTTTACAACAAATTATTGTATTATTTAAATAATCGATTCAACTATACAAACATGTATACCGTTTATTAAAAACATAAACATCTTTGATACAATAAGCTATTGAATGATATTTTTTATCTGAGCGCACCTGCATAAGGGGCGACATTCCGTCGTGTGCCACTCCTGACGATGACACTCCAGACGTTTCCGTCCAGTTTTTCTTTCTTCCACTAATTATTAATATTGATGATGTATCGACGATTTTATGGACAGTTACTGTAGTGGCTGTTACTGTTATTATTTTATTGGATTAATGTCTGCGTAATGTTAACGGCGAAGCTGATATAGGTATAGGAAATTCAGGTTTAATTTGACCCGAGATTTTTGCAATTTTAGGCAAACAAACATATTGACGATTAAAGAATATAGTGTACATAAAGGTTTACATTACAGACAAATGTAGAAAAAAGCAATCAAATAGAAAATTACGATATTGAGATAAAATTTTAAATATACGATATAGGTATAGGTTTGTAACTCATTCCATTTACGAGCCTGAGATATAATATGACCGGACAGTAAAATCACAGAAGCCTAAATAACTATCTAGTAATCACAAACATTGGAGGGTCCAAAAAATCTATTAGAATTAGAATAGAGTCAAAGATCGTTATCGCGTCCAATCAAACCGATGCCGTATACGTAGACTATATAAAATTGACCCTTGTTGTTTTAAGAGTACCTTCACGGCGAAACAATGGGAGGCGCGTTGTGGGCGCCAAAGACGGTAGCTTCACGGGTCGCCGCCTCCGGAAGGAACAGTATCGTGGGAACTCACAACATACTCCCTTCTTATACACCTGCATAATGTTTTGATAATTAGTGCACACCTATTACTGCTATAATTTCGTCGTGTTAAACTTATTACATCTTATTAAGTTTACTTATCGTATGTTCAGTAATGGACAGCGATAGACTAATGAATCTGATGATGAAGTTTTATGCGATTTTCTTTTGTTCCTCCAGGTCTAAATATATAGGCTACGGTGACAGTTTGCTATAGGATGGTGGCGTGGTCCGTATGCTTGTTTGCCACCTTGGTACTTAGTATATTAAAAAAATATCTTCAATATGGTTAGGCAAAATCATACCTAAGTAACTTTATAGAAGCATTGAAATCAAATCCCGTTTGAAGTTATAAAACTAATTTTGATACTTTACCATAGGTCAACATTAAGTAATCTTAAATGGTTTTTAAAAATCAAAATTTCTGACTGAGGAAAGGTGGAAATGGTAAACAAGAACATTTCTTCAACATATTTATTTTATTTTCTCTTTTACATTCTTTGGTCTTTGACTATAACTAACTGCAACGCCTATAGCATTTACGAATGCAGCAACATAAAATGCATATCTTATACCTATATACTGAGATATAATACCACCAATCACCGGCGTTATAATACCGGTCATTGATTTAACACTATTTGACACACCCATTATAGCTCCTTTTTGAGCAGGATTGCTTCGGCTTGTAGTCATTTCTAACGAGACTACTCTTCCTACAGAACTACAGACAGACTTAGGTACTAAAATAGCTATATAGGTATACATATCAGATACTGATGCCAACCCTATTAACGATACTGTCATAATAACAAACATATGTAACATTCTTTGAGTGTAATCTGTATCGTTTTTGTACAATTTATTTATATGACTAATTAAGAAATTACTTAACGCTCCTATAACTCCTTGAAATGCTACTATATATCCTAAATTCTTTGGTGATACACCATGTTCTGTCTTAAGAAACAAAGCAAAGTTGCTGAAGTATAATCCCATAGTGAGGGCCATAAGCATTTTGTACAAAAACAAATCCCAAAAGTTGGGCCAGTCGACTTTGTAGAATTCGTTTACTGATTCTTTCAGTGTATTTCCTATAGATTGTATTAATGTTGGAGTTAAGGCTTTTTCTTCTGGCTTCTTTTTCTTATCCTTGGATTTGAATGGTATCAAACTTATTAAACCTGAAACAATGTATGTTTGTATTTACTGTTACTGAATGATGATATCAGATCTAATACTGCCTACAAAATATAAAGACGGCACTGAAGAACTGTTTGTATTTTAAATATTTTATAAATGAATGCCTGCTTTATATTGCCCTGGTTCAACAATTAAATGACAAATTTAGGACAAACGATTTTTTAAATTATTTCCTATTACTTTTATCCGCACGTCTATTCAAAAAGGAGAGCGTAAAATAAGGAAGTCTGTCTATCCGTATTACTAGAAAAACAGTTCACGAACGGATACAGAGCTGACTGTTAAGCGTGGCCGGTGGCCCCCAGTTTCGTTTGTCACGATGACAAGGAGCATTTTATCTGTCATTTGCGTAATTAAATTTTTAATCCTTACTTAATCATAATATAACTGCGAAAGTAGTTCTACTATCTATCTGTTTGTTAACGACTAAACGGCTGAACATATCTTTATTAAATTTGGCAAGGAGATAGATAGAAAGCGAAGCTCATATATATAATAAATAAATTGAAGCACTTTACCTGTATTTATAGCAAACATTGTTCCGACAATAGAAGTGAGTATAGGGAAGCCATTATCAGGATACGCCTCAACAATATGGCCGCTGATGACAGGCCCTGTAGACATGCCGAAACCAGCTATAGCTATCAACCTGCCGTACAGCACTCCCTGCTCGTTAGTGTTGGTCCCGTATTCTGTTACTACTGCTTTTACTAACAACTGCACTTGTTTGAATGTTCCTGAAACATTCAACATCTATTAGTTTATTCATATTATAAAATTGTAATGTATAAAGCTGAAATGTTGTTTGTTTGAACTTTCTTGCTCCTAGAGAGTTAACCAGAAAATATATATCACTCACCCAAAATTCCTCTTAAGACAAAGAATATTACAAGAGATGATGTCAGGCCCATCCAGTAGTACGAAATTGAGCAAACCGCCAAACATAATAGAAATATTGGTTTTGTGCCTCTTATGTCGCTCAAACTTCCCTGAAATAAGTAAGTAATGGAATAATTAATATAATTTCATAGACACTTCACATGACTAAAAAGCTATGTTATGTTTTCCTCAAAGAAAAAGCATGCCATCTAAAGTGGAAACGCTGCCCGTCTTCTGGACACATTTCCAGTAGAAGTCGATACAAATAATTTTATGAAGGTATTTTGTTTTTTAATTCTCTAGTTCTACAAATAGGCTTCTTTTTTAAATCGTGTAAATATTACAATAAGTAAATTTTAACTATTTATCTGGAGTGGATAGACTGACGTAAACCATGCTTCACCATCATTTGACTGCCTCGTTGGTCCAGTGGCCGCAGTATGCGCCTGCTGTGCACGAGGTTGTGGGTTCGATTCCCACACAGGATAAAACTTTGTGTGACCCACAAAGAATTGTTCTGAGTCTGGGTGTAATTTGTGTCCGTTAATTGTATGTTTGTAAAGTCCCCCGCGACACAGAGCTTGTTCTCTAGTGCGGGAGTTGTCTTTTTAAAATAATTAAGAATTAAGATCTATGTTAGTTCTCATGAAATAGGTGTCTACCCTAAGCCGCCCCTGTGCATTTAAAAAAGTTGTTCATTGCCTCATTAACTTGGCGTTACAAATATATGGATCGACAATATCCGAGTGATGACAATAGATACTACACCGATTGTAGGCGTCCGTAACCTACGGTAACTGCTTACCATCAGGCGTTTACTTATTTACAAACTAAATAGTACATAAATGTTGTCTTACAACAATGGGCGCTGATATCGTCTGGCAAGCTGAATACAATGCTCCCAATAAACCAATCTGCACATAACTGAATCCCAATTGTCTAGCGTGGTTGGCTAGTTGTGGTAATATCAACCCTATGGACATCAAATCCTGAAATCAAAAACAGTAATTTGTGAAGAATATAAATACAGACATCTTTCTTAATATAGTGTCTCAGCTACGTGTAAACAACTCTTATTATTTTTTGTAGCTTAAATGGTGGAATATTTGTCTTGACACTCAGTAGACTTTTTCCTGAATCCGAGTCTTATTTTATCTCTGTTTTATGGATTAAACAAAGACTGCATGAAATTTGCTTTACAAATCTTGCATCGAGTAACTGACCAATTGCAGCTGCTGTCGCATAATTCAACTCGCATTTAAAATTTAAAACTTCCCACTCAATTGCGTGTTGTCCTTGGAATGCTCGAGAGTAGTTCAAGTTGTTTGACATTCGGCAAACAACTCATCAGCTGTTAATGACATAACATTGTTATGAAACTCGTTCTCTACTATTGTCATATAGGTACCAAAACTTCGTTAGCCTTACCTAGGGCCATGATGTCCTTAAAGAGATTTATTTTCGATCTTTATTTGAATTTAGAACAATGACATCTTAGGTTAGAATTTTATTTTTGTAAATAAAATTCGTAATATAAATCGCAATAAGGACGACTTGGTCCGGTAAAGTTTTGTTTCTATGATTATGAATTAAATAGGTAATTAAAGTTAGAAAGTTAAAACCTTTTTACGTAAAATGTCACTATAGTTTCCAATGGAAACCTATGATAGGTAGTTCACAAAATATATATTTTTCACGAGTTAAATTCACTGATTCATTCTTATATAAACATTAAATAAACTCTTACCAAAAAACTGACAATCTGCAACATAACCATTACTGACGCCATTTTCAATATATTATTCCACTATTCACTTATTTCACTAGTTTTAACACATCTGCTATATTGTCTACTACACTCATTAATCTCTAAATTTTAAAACCCTGTCATAACATAATGGAACCGCACTTGGCATTGACTAAACACGTAATGGCCGTATCAATAGAGATAAAACAACTCATATCTACACATTCTCTACACATACCAACAAGGCTACACGTTATTTTGGTACTATAAGTCTATAACTAAGGAAGTAATGGACAGTATTGACTGATTGCCACCAGTAGATTGGACAAATTGAACAACTGTAGTGGTATACACGTCATCTAAATTTGGTCGTGTTATCGCTCAGTTAAAGTGATTATTTAATCTTCGAGACTCGTCACGTTTTCGTACTCTGTGTGTGCAGTAGTACATATTGTTTAATGTACACATTGATAAGATTACTACTAAGCAATTGGTCTAGACGACGTGTTCCATTCAAAGATTTAATTAATTTATGCAATGACATGCTGGCCAGTCAAAAAGGAATTTATCGGTTCTTTATGACTGGTTTGGTCAAGTAGTTAGTGTCCTTGGTTACTAAGCCGGAAGGCGTAGGTTCATTTCGTATCCTAGACAAATCTTCGTGTGAAAAAGGTACTACCAACATTATTTTGTTAAACTACAGAATCAGCATCAAGGTTGAATATACTATATAATTAGCTTATTTCATAACAGTTAATATTATTGTGCAATAAATATGTTTTTCAGCAATCTGTGCAATGTTAAATTAACAACTTCTACTTAAGCGACCTATTGTCACTAAATAATAAGCTGTTTCACTTGTTGTTGTCTTTATTGTCACCCGACCTTCCTTTCTAGACCCTCTATGATGGCATATCTATGGTGGTATAAATGACCATTAACACATATCTGCGTGCTTGAATTTTAATAAATAAATAATAGTCTGTTTCACTTTTTGTTTATATATCTTATTGTCATTCAGCCTTCCCATCTGCTCCCTCTATCTTAGAAAACAATGGAAATGTTAAATTTTCTTCTTAGACAAAAGACCTACGATAAAACAATCAAATAAAGTAAGCTAGGAATGGTAGATATTGAATAATATAATTAACTGTTTCCCCAAAACTCGCTGGAAGCCATAAATAATGGTGTAAATTTCTTATTCTGTGCTCTCCCAATCATTCATTGAATAAAATAAAGCAAGACGAAAAGCAATTTATTTATACACACAGAAATGACTACTACAAATACTACAAATAATCCTACATACAAAACATAACAAAGCAAAGAGTTAAACAAATAACAAGATTATCTACAAAGTAAAACAAGTTAAAATAACATTAAACAATATTTTTGAAGTGAAAACTTCTTTAGCACTTTTTGGCTGAACAAAAATCATGGAACTCGTGTCATCACCGAATGCTTTCCAAATTCAAAAATAATAATCTAATAGCTCGACGAAGTTACTTAGTTTTCACTCGTATCGGCAGGCGCAGGCCGCAAAAACTGCCCCACATGTTTTTTTGTCTGTGCGTACCTATGCCTCACGCTCAACATCATGCTGTCAGTGCTGTCCCACACAACAGTACAGATTTTCAGCCATAACCACGATGTACAATACAAGTTCAATAATCTTTATTATGAACACCATGATATTAGATCCCACGGTGGGTCATTTGAATGAGTTTAATACTGTGGGTCATTTTTATTGCATTTCTAATAAGCAGTTACGAGTGCAGCCGTCACGGTTTGCGATTTAATTGTTTACTTGCATTGTCTTGAGACTATTGTCGAAAGTCATGTTCTCGTATGAATCTTATGTAGGTGAGTGAACCAACGTTACATTATAATATAATTTACTTTCAGCTGACTTCATGCAGTTTATTATTTATTTTCGTATTAAAGGATTGCCCCAACGGTTTTATTATTTTTATTGGAATTAGATGGTAGTGTTGTATAATTAATGGTAATTAATTATAAGTTTATTGATGGTAGTTGTACATTCATCACAAAGTACAGTCACATAAAAAAAGTATGTGTAAATTTGTCTAGAACTGTAACGAATGTACAGAATTTACTTTTTTTCTTTTGCTAATATACTTTGTGACAAATGTACAACAACCTGAATTAAATAAGTATGTTTAAATAATAATAAAAAGAGAATTTGGTGTATTTTAATGTACTACTCGAAACGTCTTCCTCAGCAGTCAGTGTGACCACTAGCCCAACAGGCTAGTAGTATATTTTCGTTATAAGATGACGATGATCAAAAATAATCTTAATATATAATACTTATTATACCTAATATAAAATCAGGAAAAACGATGTGATAAATCACTGATACGCAAATTCTATATCATACTTCGATCGTGTAGTATATTACAGATGTCATGATTATAAAAGCTTATCTACGTAGGTATTATACAGTCATGTAAAATTGACAATCATCGAAAAAACTAAGGTCTCATAAATAACTAATAGGAAGGAAGGCTAAAATACTTTTCTCCCATGTACCTACGATTCAATTGTGAAAGGAGCTTCCTGCCGCGACTTACTCGTGTATATGGTAAACTGCTTACCATCAGGCGGGTCTGTTTGAATCGTAAAAAAACAAATTCAATATGTGGTATTGATCTACTGTATATAAGTTTATAACTTTATGTAACTGAAATATAAAATAAATTATAAGGTTAAATAAACAAAAAAAAATTATAATCATATAGAACTAGACAACTGGTAATATCTATATGTATAAATACATATACCCAGACACAGAACAAATTATTCGATTCATCATAATATAAAGATTTTGTCCTGAAGCATCCTTCTTTAAAAAAATGACAATTCCCGCAATAAGGAACAAGTCCTGTGTCACGAAAGACTTTACAAACATAAAATTAACGGACACTAAGTACACCTAGACTCGGGACAACCATTTATGGATTACACACTTTTTGTCCCGTGTGGGGATCGAACATGGCGAGGTGTTTTTTTTGAGGTGACCACTATATCAACCAACCAACTGCGTAGTCAACATCGAACCCATGACGCTTAGCTATCAGAATTACTACCACTAGACCACTAACGCAGTATAATATCATTACCTACACTTAATTCTGTATCAATTTTGGTCACACAATATCAACGTGTGTGTCCGGAAACGGTATCAGAGACATCGTCTGTAATCTTCGACTTCCCATCATTTTGTACGTCTCTAATCTTTTAAGAAATAAACGGAAATAGGCCTAATCTGTAAATAATTAGAATATAATGCAGTAGTAGTGGGTATATTGTTGACATTACGTTTATAATGAATTGTGAGAAAGTTTTGTATGTCACAGTAATGAAGGCATAACTTACCAAAATTGTATCAGTTTGTGAACTGTGGCATTTTTAGGGTCCCAAAGTAAACAAGGAACCCTAATAGTTTCGCTATATCCATCCGTCCGTCTGTCCGCAGCTTAGCTCAGATACCCTGAATCCCAGAAAGCTATAATTTGGCACGAATAAGTATACACATTAGTCATGCCAACAAAGTAGTAAAATATATTTTTAGGGTACCTCCTGTACATGTTAAATGGCTTTTATTAAGCTATGGCATAGCTTCTATCGCGGGCCTTGAGCGTGGAGACCGAATCAAGAAATTCCGTAACGAAAATAACCTAACCTAACACTCCGACCGGCACAGCGGTGATACTTTTTTTAATGACGAATTCTCTAAACGGCCAATAATAATATGTCAAATTTGTGTAAAGAGGTTTTGATCTAAGAGAATAAAAAATAAGTAAAGAATAAATTAAAGGTCAAATAGTAGCCTAGAATTTAATGAATTATGGTTGAATTTCGACCACGGGCGATCACTATAATCAATTTCACATAGCATGGGTACGGTTACGTATTGATAAAATCGAATTCAAAAATATCGATGATAAAAAACAAAATAAAATATGCAATAGCTTTACCGTCTTTTTTTTAGTGCGAGAGTTGGCATAATTTCTGTAGGGCCGAGGTGATCCTTAACGTCTATCCGTCCGTCTTTTATAGGCGTTAATATAATCCAATAGGTAATTGTAAATCTGCTTATGTATTATTTAAGTAACGGATGATTGGAATCGAAATAACTATATCGACCCCTTTGGCCTCTACCGTTTAAAGTATATTAGTCGGTCTGTTGGTTACTTAGACACGGTTGCATCTAAAAGAGTTTGTCGCGCGACACTATGCTTCATTGCATTTCCACTTTTTTACCCCATTGTCATTTTGTCACACTTATTTAAACACGTGGAATACAAGGAGTGAAACGACTGATATCTACTGGTAGTTAGAAAGAAGACCTATAGATATACATAAATAGAATTCGTCATTTCTATAATTTTTAACCGACTTTAAAAAAGGAGGAGGTTCTATGTTCGACTGTATGTATATTTTTTATGTATGTTCACCGATTCCTCCGCCATTTGTGAACCGACTCACAAAATTCTTTTTTTTAATTGAAAGAGTATTATACTCTTGAAGTGGTCCCATTGGCACCAAGTCAGGATCTGATGATGGAACCCCAGGGAAATCGAGGGTAGCCCTCAAATGTTATAGGTATTGACATTTTTTTTATTTCATATATTTTTACTTTTATTTTATCACTAAAAATAGAAAAATATTTTTAAAAAGTAAACAGACTTCAGAAAGCTAAAAATTACTGAATACAGATTGAAGTCGGTGCCAAGCTGAATATTAGGTGACAGGATGAACATAGCACCGACTTCAATCTGTATTCAGTTATTTTTAGCTTTTTGGTCGGTTTAAATTTAACAAAAAAAAACCGACTTCAGTAAGGCAAGTTGCAGAATTTCAAAAACTAGATTACATTGTTTAATTATGAAGTTCCGTTGCCTAGCTACCTTAGTAGTAACTATTTAGTAATCTGTGCCATAATGGAAACTTATTTAATCGGCATCCAAAATATACTTATTATTGAGAAGCTCAGGTGGCCATCTGTGGTCTTCTTTATCAGTTTTGTGTGTTGATGTAAATGTTTGATGTGTTGTTAAAAATATTGAAATTGCTATATGTGTGCCTATAATTTTTGAGGAGTTCCCTCAATTCCTAATGGATCCCATCATCAGAACTTTCTTTTGATGAAAATGGAAGTATGTCCTCTCAGACAAAAAAAGATTTTTTCAAATCGGTCCATAAGTGAGGGAGTTCTGCGGTAACCAACATAAAAAAAATACACACGAATTTATAACCTCCTCTTTTTGAAGTCGGTTAAAAATAAAACAACTTCAATGCAGTACCTATGTTGTAAAATTTTCTAAAATCCTAAAATCCCAAGTCTAGTATTTAAACTTTTATATTTATAAATACAAAAAAAAAAAAAACACGAATTGATAAACTCCATTGCCACTGATTTTTAAAGTCATTTAAAAACAGAAAGAATCGTGAGCTGTTTTATTTCGGACACATCTGTGGATATTTCCATATCCAGTAACATATTGTTAGGACGACTTGAAACTGAGGAGACTTGTCTGTGTTCCTCAAGTTTCAAGTCGCCAATGGCAACTTGCTCGGTGCGAAACGACCTAACCTCTCGCGCATGCGCAAACTGACCGCCTCTACTTGTGATTTTGTTTTTCTATACATTATTTCATTTTTGTCGAGGCGTCTAGAATAATGGTCAATTGCTTTTGTATAAAAACTATTTTAATAGGGATGTTACTGCTTTTATTGAGTAATTGGTTGTGTTCAAAATACATTTTTGAACATTATTTCACTGACTTGTATATTAAAATAATAATAGCGCCATCTATTCGCTGAAAAAAGAAATAAATGCTCACTAGTAGCGCCATCCAGTGAATTTTATTTTTACCACCTTCCTATTAAGGAGTTCCAATGTCTAAAAATGATCGTGACTAATTTTTTTTGTGATTCGTTATTTGAAATTATATAAATTACGCATGTGATTTATATTATAAATTATTTAAAATGAGACACAAATGAATGCCTTACTTCAAATGTTACAAATTATAAATCAAGTTGCATTGCAGCCCGCCCTGACTTCCCCCGGGTTATATAATGTTTTACCCGTTTAGGAATTGAATTTCCAATAATCATTTAATGCTGTCTTGCATTATTTAAGGTACTTACCTTTGTTCAAAATCTCATGTGGTTTAGTGATGAATGAGTCAATCAGCCATGATAAGTAATTTTTAATATGTAAAATCATTATAATGATAAACGAATGAAAAAATATTACAAAATTAAGAAAAAAAATGACTTAATGATTAAATTTCACGATTGCCTGTTCAAACCGTTATTGGATAGAATACATAACATTGGCGCATTTTCGTTGTGACTACCAAACCGTGACCCCACGACCCGCAACTTTTGATGAGTCACCCTTCCTGACCGTCTTCAAGGATTCCGTGGCCTCCTGTGACTAAGTCATGACAAAAAACCGCCATTGTTCGTATATAGACCATTGTAATACAACGTCGTAACTAACCAGTGAACTCACTGGCGTTTACAACCACAAATTTGACGAATGAACGTTAAAATTTAAAGCCGATTATATTTTATGTTTGACTCTGAAATATATTTTTGGATATTAACATGCCGAAAATACCTACTTACTTATTTTTATATACGTAGCGAGAATTTAGGTAGATAATACCTTATTTTTAGACTTTTTTGTACTACTTGGGTGGCAAACAAGCATACGACCCGCCATCAGGCGGTAAACATATAAAACATAGGCTTATATGTTTACCGCCTGATGGCGCCTGATGTTAAGCAGTTACCAGCCTATGTTTTTTATACCAGGGCTTTAAGATAGAGTATTACTGGAATAGAAAAAAGTTTTTTTAAAACACATCCCTTATGATGTACTCAGACACAGGAACACAACTTCACCGCTGCGTGTAGTTATTTGACTATGGTCTCGGATAAGGTAGAGGTCCTTCCCCAGTCGGTCTTGCTCGCTAGTATGCTGATCTACCTTTCTAAAATTTGATTTGAACTCAATTGAGTAATGCCCCAGGTATTGCAAGCGTCCGATATGAAGGTAACTGCTTACTATCAGGCGGACATATGATCCTACGTACTTATGTAATTTAGGATCTTACCAACATTTTTAGAAGCAGACTTTACCCTTCAGTAGCATTAATCTTATTCTCAAGGATCCTTTTGTTTGCTTCCTTGGTAGTAACTATAAAAGAAGGAGATGATAAAAGACGAATTTGACTGGACCGATGGTCTAGTGGTTAGTGACCCTGACTGATAAACCGGAGGTAGTGGGTTCGATTCCCACACGGGACATAACTTTGTGTAAATCATAAATGTTTGTTCCGAGTCTGAATGTAATTTGTGTCCGTAAATTGTGTGTTTGTTAAGTCCCCCGTGACACAGGGCTTGTTCCCTAGCGGAAGAGTTGTCTTTAAAAAAATAAATAAAACCTACTCTCCTTTAAATTCCTAGCTAGAGTACTTAAATATATTGATTGTGTCCTTAACATAATATGGTGTACAATAAAGAATATTATTATTATTAAATAATAATGATATATCTTGTGTTTCATTATAACCCATTAATATGGGAAACTAATTCAAAATTTAAGCAATTATCCGTATCTCCTCATTTAGAATTTGATATGTAAAAACAAGTATTTAATGGACTTTTGAATTGTTAATTCAACTGTGAATAACATTAACAATTAAAAAACCAATTATAGTTATTAAAATAATTAATATTATGTTAATTACATTGCGTCACATGTAAGGTGTGAGTTTGATCCCAGGTTGCATCATGTGAATTTAACTTTATGGAATTTCTACTTATTAAACAAGTGATTTACCATTAGGTACCATTTAACGGTAAAGGAAAATTTCGTGAAGAAACCCACATGTCTTAGAAGAAATTGTTACGGCATGTTTGCTTCATCAAGCTGCATTGGGTCTGCATATTAAGTCTTAAACCTATCAGCTCTGTTGATAAAGGAGTGGACATATTGGATACTCATGTAGAATAAGCAAAATTAAATCATCACATAGAACGCAAGTCTTATGATCGACTTATTTTGTTCGAACTTCATTGCATTTGTTATCTAATATCAGGTGACAGGGACTTGAGAGCGGCTCCCTGTCGACACCGATAACTGTATACTAACCACGTGACATAAAAATAAACATTTAGAAACATTACCATAGTTTAATCAGTCCAAGCATGTTTACATTAAAACTTTACACATGTAAAAAAGAAATACAACATTAGTTTCATAATTCCCATTTATCTACTACTTAAATTACATTATTAAGGTAAAATAGACAGTAACAGTTGCATATCGGTATATCTAAGAATCCCTGGTTAATCTTATCATCAGAATAGTAAGGGCCTTAGCGCTGCCAAGACTATACGTGGGAAAGCCAGCCAAGCTTGACCGCCGCGCCGCCATGCCTCAGGCAATGATCTAATTACAACACTTGACAGGTGCTTCGGTCAAAGGTTCACCATACAGGCAAACAGGACCTTGAATTATAGAACCGTAGACTGTAATAAGGAAGCACTATAGCATTTACAATGAGATCAGAAAAAGGATGTAACTCTTACATAAGGTATGCAATTTTATTGTTTTACAAGTTCAACTGCAACGATTATTTTATGCAAAGGAAATATAAGTAACTCGTTTGTTGATCTGGAGACATTTTCTCACGAATTCTGTGATAGTAGATTTAAAATAATGTTAATAACTTTACGTTGTTTTTTTTTTATATGTAACGGCAACTGACGTGGAAAAGAGTAGAAGTCAGACACCTCGTGACTACAATGAACTCAACCTGGAGAAGTTTTGATTTTAATTTTATTGTCAACGATAGTTCAACCTCGTTGAGAATCGTAATAATATTAATGTGTTTCGCCATCTGATCCCAAACAAGACAGAGCTTGTACTAAAGCAACCACAAAAGATTTTGATTAATGTCACAAAATCAGATGTCTATATTTTAACATCACAATTTATATGCCTACTTAAACTAATACTTATAATATAACATTACAAGTAGTTAGGTAACCTGTAACGGCTAACGTTTGAAATGAAGCTGACGTCACTCCAAGACGTAAACAAGCGGTGGACAAATTCGAACTCCGGAGTATGAGCTCGGATAGTACAGTTGGTAGTGCGCCGGGCCAGAATCCGAGAGGCGCAGGTTCAAATCCTGCTCCAGGCTCGTCTTTTTCCACATTGCTTTCATATTTAATTACAAGTAGGTTCTGAAATGAACTACCCCAGCGTTACATCAAGTATTGTCCTTCTTCAAAGAGCACTAACCCAAGGATAAGCAGCTGCGGCTGTGTCCCTGGCCTAGCTGAAGTATAATAATATTAATAGTGTTTATTTAAACATTATTATTATTATACTTAAGAGAAGAAGAAGTCCATGAACTGTGGTTACCACTTTTCATCAGGTGGGCTAGCTAAACGTATCAATACCGCTTCTAATTTTTATCATGAAAACTGTCTTTACAATCAGCAAATAATATCTTCTCTCTCAACTTTTTATTTGAGACAAAATGCAATATAATGTAAGCTTGGAAAAAGTAATTTATGTAATCTTATTGGTTCCGTTCTTTGTTTGTTGATTTAAATGGGAGAGATACAATTTATTTCCAATAAACTTAGTTTGAAATTGAAAGTCCCATAGAACAATTGTATCAATTTATGGTAGTGGGATAACTGTGGGACCGCGGTTGATTCACGCTTCCCGCTTCTTCTGAAAACCATTACAATATAATATTGCGGTAAATGGTTACAATGTTTACTAATATTGTGTGTATTTTTGTTATACGTCAGTTTAAGACCAAGGGCAATTAGAGATCGTGCTTATTTGGCTAAACAAAGAAAAGTTTTTGTACTGGCAGCAGCGATCAGGGTATGGTAGCTGTTTACCTTCAGTGTACCTTCGGGCATTAAAGTGAATCGTTCCCTGTTTAAAGGGAGTATGTAAATGGATTTTGTTTACTATTATTATAACTACAGTAAGTATCTACTTAAACCTAACTTTATTTAAGCTTATTGCGCGCACATAAGATAATTATTGTGAGATTTAAGAGAGGTAGGGCACCATACTAGCGAGCAAGCCCGACTGGGGAAGGACCTCCACCTTACAGAAGACCACAGCCAAATGACTACACACAGCGGTGTAGTTGTGTTCCTGTGTGTGAGTACAGGTCTCCAGCGCTCATTTAGGAATGCGTTTTGAAAGATACGTATTCCTATCCCAGGGTTACTTCCATCTTAAAGCCCTGGTGTAAAAAAATGGGTTGGCAACACGCAGGTGATACCTCTGGTAATGCAGGCGTCTATAGGCTACGGATACTGCTTAACATCAGGTGGGCCGTATGCTTGTTTGCCACCCAAGTAGTATAAAAAAAAAAAAAAGATTTAGCAAATATGGAGTAGGATAATGCTGAAAGCAAAAATAATGAAAAAAATATTTCGATCCCTGTTAAATATGGTGTCTTGTGGAGTTAGGTTCTTATTGAATGCGTTTTCTGTAAAATTATTTATTAAAAAATAGAACTTCAGTTACTATAACTTTTGGTAAGTGTCTACCCATGAACAGTATGGCCTACGGAACAATGGCCTTTTTTTCCTTTATGGTGATAGAATGTGAAACACACAAGTCTTTATTAGTTATCAGAGTTTTCTTCGGATGTAACCGCCACCATATAGGTAACAGTTTCCTAATACGTAATATCGATGGATCGTTCGGACTCCCACGGGTCGGCGCCTGCGCACCCAGCCACGCGCTGAATACGATGCGTGATCGCCGTGAGAAATTATATGCCAGTCGCGGTTCGTGGATTTCTTATATAATTTACATTATTATTATTATTATTGTTTCATTCATCAACTTCACTCTAGGTAAAAATATTAAAAAAAAAATGCTTTTCATTGTATAAGTTATTGTAAGTGATGAAATGCTTGATGGTAAACTATCTCTAAAAAGGCCTAAAAATAATTTTATTTTCACGTGTTTTAATTTTTTTGCCATGCTAGGCAAAAAAATTAAGTGGTTGTTTGCAAATTAGCTTTTTTAAAACTCATTTCAAGCAAGCCTAACGAAACGGCAGTCGTAAAAAATAATTTTATCCTGAACGTTTGGTTATATCCAATTAGCGTTTAAGAAACTATCCATAAAAACGTGTCAAACATTTTCTATTCTTCTAAACTCACGACAAATTTTAGTGACAATGATATCCACAGAATAGATACAAAACAAAATGATTATTTAAGCACAGACTGATAATAAAATGCTAATAAGATATTTCAAAGGCCATCATTTGGGCGTTAACCTGTTCTCGCTTGGCTATAAACTCGAGATTGGAGGCTATAAAAGTCGCCAAAGTTCGAAAAGCCATCTGTAAACCTCACCACTTAAGAAACTTGAGTGGATATATAAAATTGCCGGTTTTTAACGTTATAGTGGGCCATGTTTGTGGGTCGGTTACATTTGAAATTAAGGGAAACATACGTGGACCATAAGCCACAGTAAGAACCGGTCATAGGAACAGATAGAGAAACTTTGTGCGATATGATTCTCGTACGATCCAGTTTGAAGCTCATCTTACATGTAAATTATATATTATGTAGATAAAGTATATGGTCTTTTTATTTATGTGTCTGCCTGTCAAATGCGTGCTTTTGTTATTTTATATTTGAAACGGTGTTTGTATGGTTTTCCCTGGTAATAAAACTGTCCATGGTGTTTTTATTCAGGTATGTATATTAGATATTTAACAGTAATAAAAATTTCAATAATTGACTGT
Source organism: Trisateles emortualis (assembly GCA_947095525.1). Classification (NCBI taxonomy): domain Eukaryota; kingdom Metazoa; phylum Arthropoda; class Insecta; order Lepidoptera; family Erebidae; genus Trisateles; species Trisateles emortualis. The sequence goes on along the minus strand of OX352735.1, from coordinate 6,263,466 downwards.
CCTACGAAGTTATAAAAAATATTGTTAAATATACAATGAAAATATTTATATGATTTTTTATTGTTTATGGAGATTTCTTTTTAAGGCGATTTCTCACTATACATGACATAACGAGCAATGTGTTGCGAAAGATCTTGTGGACTAATTAGCTGACTTCTAAGAGAGGTGGGGTACACAAGCGAGCAAGGCCGATTTAGTTCTGTAAAAATGTTGAAACCTAAAAAGTAATTAGGTGTAATCTAAATAAATTATTAGTTTCAGTGGGGATTTCTGCAAAAATAATAGCCATTAGAAGTGAACAGGTTATAATTATTTTCAAAATAGTTTTCAGAACCTTAATTTATGCAACCCATTTTATGTCGTAAAAGGTAACCTTTATTCCTGCTATGCATACCAACATTATACTTACTTGTACAAGATATCACAATATACATATTTATATTATGGTGTTCCGTTCTGCCGCAAAAGCTGAACACTGCTCTACTAAAAAAGCACAACGCAACTGCTTCACAAAGGTAAGACATAATATATGATGCGTATTTCCCATTGCATGTGTAACGTAGTTACATCGTTCTTCCTTACCAGAGTAGATCAGATCAATGGAATGTGGTTAGCAGCGACGGTGCTAATTTTCAAACGAAGTACAATCGTAAATCCATCACAGTCCGCTCTGGTTAGACACAGATCTATTGGCTCTGGTCTCAGTGCCTTATTTGTCGACTTCCTATACGACTTATTTTATAAACTATCTTTATAAAGAATATAAGACCAAGCTTTGTTAATAAGTTTAACTATTAACTGCAATTGTATATAGTGATACTGCGCTAAATTCTATTAGAAACACGAAACGAAAAATGTTGTGTTCTACAAATTAATCGAATCGAATAGTAAAGAAGGAAAATCTATGGGATTTAACGTAATTGTACGATATAGTGTCTTAAACTTACGTCAAATCCCATGCATTTGTTTTCTATTTTATTTGATTCTGCTGTGCTTTAGGGATGCGTTTTCCATTCCATTCCCATACGAGTATCTCAAAACACTGGTGTAGCATTTTTTGGGACAGTTACAGTGATGCCCCAGGTATTGCGAGCAATCTTAGGCTACGGTAACTATTTACGATCACACCCTAAGCTTTTTTTAGAGACCACTGGGTATGTAAACTTCATAGTTAGGTGATGGTTTGTGACCACACGTAATATTGAAAATATCCATCAACGTATTGATTCAAAATATAAATGCTAAAACATAAACATGTTTGTATTTATGGCCTATAAATAAATATAATATTCAATCACTAAATTCCTTCGATGTGTTTTGTTTATCAAACTGTCAACATCATTCATAATGAATGTCACATACATATGTATGAATAAAAGTAAATAATTCAACGTATAGCCGCGAAAGTTTTGTAGACAAATAGTGACACGATCCATTCATTGATCAATCATAATCGTTTATTTATTCATTTGTTTAACGTTGGTATATAGATTACTAGCTGCCCGCCCCGGTTTTGCACGGGTGCTATTTCCCGGGGTCCAGTAATGTTTTATCTGTGTGTATGTATATGAACAATTTTAATTCCATAACTTCCAAACTTCATTCCATCCGGCCGGCTGATTCTCTAAGAAACAGCGATGGCAAACTGACAGTTGTGATTGCTCGGTACCGATTTTCAATCTGACAGCCAGATTTTGCTCGGTTTTTGCTCTTACGGAATACCCCTGCGGTGTCCCTTGACACCTCTCAAGTTTTTTTTAAACTTCTAGGGTGTCAAACAAGCGTACAGATCGCCTTTTGGTAAGCAGTGTAGGAAGTAGCTACCGTAGCCTATTGAAGGATTTATATTACGGAGAACTCTTGTTACACTGTTGATTTAATTTATAATAGTTTTTAGAAAGACAACTCCCGTATAGAACAAGCTCTGTGTCGCGGGGAACTTTACAAACACACAATTAACGGACACAATTTCCACTCAGACTCAGAACGACTCTTAGACGGGATGTATGTATCTTTATTAAAGAAAAGTTTTACATTAAATCTTACATCTAAACACAGCCCCACAAAACTATTTTCACAGTTTGTCTGTGGGAACGATCCGTACAAATTAACTTAAAGTAATATTACTGGTAGTGCAGATACATTTTTACATTATTTAATTTATTTATATATTGTCACGGTAGAATTGCATTAGGAATTTGGCAAATTTACCTTTTTTATGCCTACCACTTCCCTCGGTGGTAATAAGTACGGTAATATTGCAACTAATTAGAAGCGTGACGCGAGGCAGTTGAGGAGCTCCAACTGCCTGGCGTCGTCGTCGATGGTACTTTAACACTTGAAGTGTTGCGGGTTTTATGAATAGAAGTAGGTACCTACCCCGTGAGAATTGCGTGCTAATCGACTAAGTAACACCCGCATGTATCGCGAAACTGTTGTGCTTGAGACAGCACTCCTGGAAAGTTTATTAATCTGGGGAATAATCACTTTAAACAATAAGTAGTGTCATGTCAACAAGTTATAAATTTATTGTTATCGACGATTTATTTTATTATCTACCGCCAACTTATCGTTACCGACAACCATCAAATTTTACGCTTTTCTTTTAATTTTTCGTTTAATTTATTATTTATTATAATAATCAACTTGAAATACTTATACGTAAGGCTTCAAAAAGCATTATTATAAGTTAAATTTAAATACAATAGCGCAATTATTAAAAAAAATATTTATAAAACCTCCTATCAAATTTGGTGGTGACGATTACGACAAGTCGGCGGTAATGCTTGATATGTCGCCTGCTTATGTTTTTTTTTGTTTTAAAGTCTTTATTAATATGTCTATTTTAATGTCTTTTGTTCCAGGTAATAACATATATATTAAAAGTTCTTCGAAACGTGTCAGGAAGTATATAAGTGTAACTTGTTGCACTGCTGTATCGTTTATATTAACAGATTTGATATGATTTATTTTAATAATCTAGAAGATTTAAACGCTTTTCTAGCGGTCGACATGCAAAACGTCGACGCTCTCAAATCGTCCGAATGAATGTACTAAAACTCTGGCGGTTACTTTTTGTTTTATTTAAGGCTTTAATTTTTTTACTGCACTAATCGGGAAATGAATATCAGGCGTATCAGGGCTGTATTCGGCCTGATACGGCCCACATAATGGGAAGAAATAAACGTAGCCTATGGACACTAGCCACACAGGGGCATCACTCGCGTGATGCTGGTCCTGCCAAAACATTTGAATTCCTTTCTTGAATGCCATACTATAATTGTAATAGGATGAGCCAAGTCAACAGAAGAAACTTTTTTTAAAGATATATAAGGGCTAGAGGGGAAAGCCCTGTGTCGCAAGGGACTTTACAAACATACAATTAACGGACACAAAGACCCGTGACAACCATTTATGGAATGCACAAATTTTTGCCCCGTGTGGGGATCGAAACCACAACACGAAGCGCAGTGGTGAATGGCGAAGTACCTAACTATTCAAGTTACTTAATCAACCGTGCAGTTAAACTGGATTTATTTAGTTAGTTCTTCAGCGCTCTGCTATATTTTTCAACGACTGCGACTGCCCTATTAAGGAATAGATACCTACCTAATTATTGTAACGCGGTATGTTTCATAAAGATTGACTTATAAGGCACAGAGCACACCCACACTCAAAACAATCATTTATGGTAATGTTTCGTGCAGGGCCTGCAGTACCGAACCCTTGATACAAGTCGGATTATAGCAAATGGCCGAGTAACCTTTTAAACCAATTCCCTTTTTATTTATACATTTTTTTAAATATATTACCATCGTTACACATATTAAAAGTACATAAACTTAGGCGCCTGTAGAAAAGATGATCGTAAAGAGGTAAGTTAAAGAATATTGCTTTTATAATGTAGCAGGCGCTTATCTGATAGTTTATAACGTAGTTGTTGAATAGGTGTACATGCAGCATTGTATTGCATTACCTAAATGGCTAAATATTTTTTGGTAGTATTATAAATTTATTTTTATCAGTATCCTTAAATAAATAAATTTATTTTCAGCGTAAGATAAAAAAAATATTTTTTTAATAGGTATTTACCGTTAATCGTTAGGTACTGTACTTAGAAATATTTATATATTTAATAAGATATTAATAATATATATCTCATGTCCTGCTATATTTGGACGTTTTAATAACGGTGAATATCTTTTTGAGCGAAGTGGTCATTTCCTCTTAGCACAAAACTCGTTTCATCTTACTACGACCTACTACAAAACCAACAGTTGATGGACCACATAACCGCAATCATTTAACAATGACTCTTATGGTTATTATTCTACAGCTCAATTTAACTTAGCAAGTGAAGCCGATATGAGTGACAGAGATAGCTATATTGTATTGTAGTACGAGACAAAACCGGTTAGGGGTGTTGTAATATTACTATACAGATATTAATAAACATACAAAGATACACGTAGTAAGATTTGGGATTTAATCGAATGGCCAGTTTAAAAAAGACGTATTGATGACTGCTGAATAGGTACTAAGGTTTTAATTACATACATAGAGTAAATATAATTAAAAAATTAAAAAAGCCTTTTATAGAAAAATATTACAATACATAAAGAAATTATTTTTCAGTTCTTATAATATCAAAGCTTTCACTTTTATTTTACTAAATTAACTATGTATTAAATAGTATATAAGTACCTACCTATAATTCGAAAACCTGAAATTTATAATATAATAAGTTTATTTATAATAGTGCTTTTGATAAAGCCAGCGCAATTTCTTGTACAATATTATATGTGAAACAAGTGACTGAGGTCGACAATCAATGCGTGAATGATGTTTCGATGAATTTGCAAGTGCCCATAGGTTTGCTGATATTTTTAGTAGAAACATATCCCTCACAATTAGTCTTATAAAATATGTTCATCTTCATCTACGCTGCTGTGATTAAGAACCTTTCCAAACTAATTATGTGAAGGCTTACAAAAGGATTAGATCCTTATCTCCGTTTTTAAATTACGTTTTGTGCTTCCAATTTCCATTAAGTTGATCGGCTTGTTCTTAAATAAGATTTAAATTGCTTTCTGTCCAAAAGGTTGAATAGTAAGCGTGAAATTCTATTATTAAAACATTGTAGTTAGCTTATAAAGGTTTTGGAAATTTGAAAGGTTATGGAAAGCATGTGGCATAAGAAGCTCTTACGTATAATAATTTTAACAAAAAAAAACCGACTTCAGTACGGCAAGTTGTAAAATTTTCAGATATTTGTTTGTTACAATCGAATAAAATCGACTGAGCGTCGGGCTGAACACAGGTCAAGTAGGTATTAAAAGCAATATTTAATCTGTGCAATCCGCGCTCAATTCATTCACGTCATTATTTTTTATTAATAGTTGCTTAGCAACAATAACCGAAACTTATCTAATCGCCATCAGTAAAATACTTATTATTGAAAAGTTCAGATGGCCATCTGTGGTCTTCTTCATCAGTTTTACTTCACCAAATTACACTTTCTGAATGCAAATGATTGATTAGTTGTTAAAAATATTGAAATTGCTATATGTGTGTATCGTCCCCGACATGACGTTAAACTGTGGCGCGCCTCCGATATGGCGTTAAACTAAAATGCAGACAACACCACTGCCAGAAAAGGAAAATTCGAAATAAAACCCTATACCAACCCGTCTGGCCAGCGTGGTATAGTAAGGCCAAAACCTCCAATGGTAAGACGCCAAAAGCAAAGGCCTCCAGTTCCCGGTAGTCCCGCTGTCCGTGGCCACGGTAGCGGTCGCGGTAACAGCGGGGCAGGGGGTGCGAAGAATCTCCGGGCTACGATAAAAGGCTACCAAAAACACCTGACCCTGGCGACGTATAATGGACGCTCTCTACGGCTGGACCAACACCTCACCGAACTCGAGGTAGAATTAGGTCGCATAAACTGGCACATATTGGGGTTATCTGAAGTCCGACGACAGGGAGAGGATACGATAACCCTTGAGTCAGGCCACCTATTCTACTTTCGGGAAGGTGATCAGCCCTCTCAGGGTGGTGTCGGTTTCCTGGTCAACAAAGCTCTCACTAACAACGTTGTGGAAGTCAGCAGTGTGTCGACGCGGGTAGCGTACCTCATAATAAAAATCACCGACAGGTACTCCCTGAAGGTGGTACAGGTATATGCGCCGACCTCGACATACTGTGACGACATAGCCGAAGCCATGTACGAAGACATAGCCAAGGCACTACATGGTACCACCAAGGCTCACTACAACGTTGTTATGGGGGACTTCAATGCCAAAGTGGGAGTACAAGAACGCGGCGAAACGAAAATCGGATCCTACGGCGTGGGGCGCCGAAACCACAGGGGGCAAATGCTGGTCAACTTTCTGGAGTCACAGGGGCTCTTCTTAATGAATTCTTTCTTTAAAAAGAAGCCCCAGAGAAAGTGGAAATGGCGAAGCCCCGATACTGTGACGAGGAACGAGATAGACTTTATCATGACTGACAGGAGGTCTGTGTTTAGAGACGTCTCCGTGATCAACAGGTTCAATACCGGCAGTGATCACCGACTTGTACGAGGCGCTCTGAATATAGACTTCAAAGCCGAAAGGCGTCGCATGATTAAGTCAACTTTCAGACCTACTGCGCCTCAAATAGCATTAGGGTCCGAAAAGTTCCAATTGGAGCTTCAAAATCGTTTCGATCTGCTGGAAACCGAAGGCACTGTTGACGAGAAAATCGACACAGTGGTCAGAACGCTACAGGATGTGTCTCGAAGGGTGTTTCCCGGAAAAAGCGTAAACAGACAGTCTAAACTCTCGCTCGAGACTCTTGAACTTATGAGGCAAAGACGGGAAATGTCATCCACGCAGACGTCTTCGTCAGATGGAAGAAACCTCAACCGGAAGATCCGGAAGCTGGTGCGACGTGACCTCCGATGTTCAAACGCCCGCGCCATCGCGGCTGCGATTGAACAGAACAGAGGCACCAAAGTCTTCGCTCGCCAGCTAGGTAGATCCCATCTGACGAAACTAAATACTGCGGATGGCAGAACCGTGACCTCAGGGTTCGAGATTCTCGAGGAAATTGAGAGTTTCTACAAAGACCTGTACGCATCACGGATGACTGAACCCACGAGACCCAGCGCTGATGACCACAGGGCCCCACTCATGCGCCACTACACGGAAGACATCCCTGATGTCAACCAGGGCGAGGTCAGAGTGGCTCTCGAGCAGCTTAAGAACAATAAGTCGCCTGGTGATGACGGAATAACCACAGAGCTCCTAAAAGCAGGCGGGGCTCCAATCCTGAAAGAGCTAGCGAGTCTCTTCAATTCCGTTATACACCAGGGCCTAACACCTCAAGCGTGGAGTGGGAGTGCGGTGGTTCTGTTCTTCAAAAAAGGTGACAAAACCTTGCTGAAGAACTACAGACCCATCTCACTCCTGAGCCACGTTTACAAGTTGTTCTCGAGAGTACTCACAAACCGCCTCGCTAGAAAACTTGACGAGTTCCAGCCTCCGGAACAAGCCGGGTTTCGAAAAGGCTATAGCACCGTGGATCACATCCATACTGTTCGGCAGATTGTACAGAAGACCGAAGAGTACAATCAGCCGCTGTGTATGGCATTCGTGGACTACGAGAAAGCCTTCGACTCCATCGAAACCTGGGCAGTTTTGGGTGCTCTGCAGCGGTGTCGCATTGATTGGCGCTATATCGAGGTGCTGAGATGTCTTTATGACACCGCCACTATGACCGTCCAGCTCCAGGACCAAAAGACCAACCCGATTGAGTTGCGTCGAGGGGTGAGACAGGGGGATGTAATATCCCCCAAGCTTTTCACCAACGCGCTCGAAGACGTCTTCAAGACGCTGGACTGGACTGGACGGGGCATTAACATCAATGGCGAGTACATCTCACACCTTCGGTTTGCCGATGATATCGTCATCGTTGCAGAGTCTCTGGAACAGTTGAGCGGAATGCTGCACAGCCTGAATGGAGCCTCACGACGTGTCGGTCTCGGTATGAACTTGGATAAAACCAAGATTATGTTCAACGAACATATCACGCCGGGACCGATTTACGTCGACGGTTCGATGCTCGAAGTTGTTCGGCAGTATATCTACCTTGGGCAAACTGTCCAGCTTGGTAGAAACAACTTCGAGAAAGAAATCAACCGTAGGATTCAGTTGGGTTGGGCAGCATTTGGCAAACTACGTCACGTTTTCTCTTCGCCTTTACCGCAATGCCTGAAGACGAAAGTTTTCAACCAATGCGTCCTACCAGTTATGACGTACGGTGCCGAGACGTGGACGCTCACAGTGGGACTAGTCCACAAATTAAAAGTCGCACAGCGGGCTATGGAGCGAGCTATGCTTGGAGTCTCTTTGAAGGATAAGATTCGCAACGAGGTAATCCGACAAAGAACCAAAGTTACCGACATAGCTCGCAGACTTAGCAAGCTGAAGTGGCAATGGGCTGGTCACATCTGCAGAAGGACCGACGGCCGATGGAGCAGACGTGTCCTAGAGTGGAGACCGCGACTCGGTAAGCGTAAGGTAGGGCGGCCCCCAGCTAGGTGGACCGACGACCTAAAAAAGGTCGCTGGGGCGCACTGGATGCGGAAGGCGGAGGACCGTGTGCTGTGGCGCGTGTTAGGAGAGGTCTTTGTCCAGCAGTGGACTGCGATAGGCTGATTGATATGTGTGCCTAAAACTTTTGAGGAGTTCCCTCAATTCCTCAGGGATCCCATCATCGGAACTTTCTTTTGATGATAATGGGACCAAACTGGAAGTATGTCCAGTCAGACAAAAAAAGAATTTTTCAAATCGGTCCATAAATGACGGAGTTATGCGGTAACAAACATTAATAAAAAAAATAAATAAAAAAAAATACACACGAATTGATAACCTCCTCTTTTTGAAGTCGGTTAAAAATATTAATTTCTACGAAGATTGATCTTTCTGCAAAAGTATAACAATTCCTACTAGATGGGTGATTAGTGGATTATGCGGATGGTGAATAATCCCCACAGGTATAATAAACTTAGTCTAGACAAATCACCATTATTAGATTGTGTTTAAATTATTGAAAAATATAATTACCTATAATCCCCATTATACACCCATCTGGTAGGGATTGTTATTCTTGTTAGGGATTAGTCGGTGGGATTTATAGAATAATATATAACAGTAAAATTAATAATATTTTGGGACAACTCACACACGTAGGCGTCCTTCTGATCTGAATCTAGGCACTGCATGTACTATGGCAACCAGACTGATAAACATTCTTATATATTTCTAAATACATGCATATTAAAGACTATTATTATTAATATAAGCCCGTATATATGAAGTTACCGACATAGCTCGCAGACTTAGCAAGCTGAAGTGGCAATGGGCTGGTCACATCTGCAGAAGGACCGACGGCCGATGGAGCAGACGTGTCCTAAAGTGGAGACCGCGACTCGGTAAGCGTAAGGTAGGGCGGCCCCCAGCTAGGTGGACCGACGACCTAAAAAAGGTCGCTGGGACGGACTGGATGCGGAGGGCGGAGGACCGTGTGCTGTGGCGCGTGTTAGGAGAGGCCTATGTCCAGCAGTGGACTGCGATAGGCTGATTGATTGATTGATTGATATATGAAGTATCTACTCGCCCCAGCCCATACAATCCCTTGGGAGCTGAGATTTTTCCGAAATAAAAGTAGCCCATAATCTTCGTGCCAAATTTTATCCAGATCAATTTTGGCGTGATCTAGTATTGAATATCCATCCAAACTTTCGCATTTATAATATTAGTAGGAAATGCGATTATTAGGGCTTTTGTTTTATAAGCACGGATGTGTTTATGTGTTCCACGTGCCAATTGAATGCCCCTTAAATGATCCGTTAGATACGATAGCTAAATACCTTTAAACAGCAATGATAAAAGCTCTAGCACTCAAGTTGTTGAAGATATAAAATGTTTTATAGGTTATAGGTATACTAAACCTAGACTTATTGTCATGATTTACTTGGATAACTGTCAACACGTTTTTCAAATTGCATGGTTCGTTCACTGTTATGAGTTTGATCCCCACATGAGACAAAAAATTGTATGATTCACAATTATTGGACTAATTTTGTGGCCGTGTTTTTATTATACTTTTAAGGAGTCAAACAAGCATAGGTACCGCCTGAGGGTAAGCAGTTACCGTAGCCTATGGACGCTTGCAACACCAAAACCCTCACAACTCTTTTCTTAAAGAACCCCATGCTATAGCCTCTCGGGAATTGTTTGTGAATGTGAGACTTATCCTTTTAAAAGGAAAAACAACCCTTAAAAAAAGGTAACCATACACATAATAACTACACACAGTCGTGTAGTTGTCGTCTTTTGTATATGAATCTCCACTGGTCAATTTAGGAAAACAGATTATTAAATAAGATTTTCCTTATTCTGTGTAAATAAAGTTCCTGATTATTCAAGCGTCCATAGGCTAAAAAATTTAATTGGTGATAAAAAAAAATATTCTATTCTAAGGCATAGAATAGAATATTTTTTTTTATCATGGTGATAAAAAAAAATATTCTATTCTAAGGCATAGAATAGAATATTTTTTTTTATCACCAATTAAATTTTTTAGCCTATGGACGCTTGAATAATCAGGAACTTTATTTACACAGAATAAGGAAAATCTGGCAAGTCAAGTATGCTAGTATAAGAAAAAGACAAATTAGAACCACCAATTAACGCTTGTAGTTAATTATAGAAGATAAAAATTTAATGCCATAATGTGTCATCGTTTGAGTGGCCCTCGATTTCTTATAACACAATCCCTTCTGCATTCTTAACCATGGAATGTACGCACCGAAGGCATTATTATGGTTTAATCGTAAGGCTTCTGTGCGTCGCTCTTTGCAAGGATAACTGCATTTTTCAAGCTGATTATAATATTGCAACTATTTGTTAGAGTTATCTCTGGAAGTTAAGTATCATTGTAAAGACGAATGAGAGAACCGCATTTTGTATTAGTGTGAATATAATGTGTAGTTTTTGGGGACTGCCGATAGAAGTGAAAACTAAGTAAATTGCAAATTGTATCGTTGAGCTATTATTATAGATTATTATTTTTAATAAACTGACCAAGTGCATGTCGGGTCACGCACAATGTAGGGTTCCAAAATTGCCATTCCCAATAATGCGGACTAAGAATAAGGTATCTTTGGTTTCAGCATTTATGACTTTTGAACATAGGACAATGGTAACAATTTTGGTAAAGTCTTGAAATAAGTCGCATTAAAAGGGTCGCGGGAAAAAAATCAGCTCTAAAGAAACAACAACCAATAAAAGCTTTTAAATCTAATTTCGTAATTCAACATTCTATTACACCCACAATTTTCAGAGTAAAATAATAGTTGTACCCGAAGCTATGTCGACGATTCTATTTCTCACCTAACTAGCCGGGTATATAATTGGGGCAGGCAGCCTACTACGCAATTACCTCGGAATGGTAAAAGTAATACCCGCGTGGTTCGACCAGTTGCTCCGCTTACCGTTTGGGTAGTGCAGCAATCTTTATAAACGCTCCAACTTTTTTATATTTTTAAGACAAAACAAGTGTTGATGGTAGATTTAAGAAAACATTCTTACGTGTAATGATATGGTAGTCAGGAAACTTGTTCTGTATTAATACTAGCTGTTTCCCTCGGTTTCGACTGCGTTATATTTGGATTTCGTAGACATTTTGCACACGTAAAAAATTAAGAATTAGGAACTAATCGCTGACAGTTTTATGGTCAATGCTCTGCTCCTAAGGTTATAAGCATAAAGCTTTCCCAATAAATAGGCTTTAAAGTGCAAAAATGTCTCGTTTAAACAAACAAAATATAACTTTTTAAAAATACAACTCTTGAGGTTACAGAAATAATTTATGGATACAAAGTACATTCAGTTAAATCATTCTTACTTATTATATGTAATAGAAATAGTGAGAAGCCCCTGAGGTTGTACGCGTAATATACTACTGTAACTGCTTACCATCAGGCTGTACGCTGTGTCGCCGCCATTAAAAGTTGTCATTCAGACTTATTTTTTACTTAGTTTTTTGTTACTCTTCCAGCGTATCCAATATAACCTACTATAAATTTCTCCCATAATCAATATCTATTCTATTTCAGTAGTTAGATGTATACCGATAGGATAAAGTAAGTGCGTGCACGTGCGCGAACTGTGGAGACAAAGGGAACTTGGAAACCTTTGTGTACTCGTAGCGAAGTACTAACACAAATACAGACACATAGAACAGCACTAGGTACGTAGGTACATACGGCAACGGAGATAGCTGTACAGGGCCGCTATATGAATATTAGTTTTTAGGAAAACCAATGTATGAATTTGTGTGAAATATACTTTTACCTGTAGGTTTAGTCTAATTTTATTGTGCTCTCATATTTGGAGGGATTTTAGCCTACTATAACACGCTGGTCAGACGGGTTGGTATAGGGTTTAGTTTCAAATTTTCTCTCTCTTGCAGTGGATATTGTCTGCCTGATTAATTCCCTTAGTCGACTCTTACGACACCCTCGAGATGGAACGGGATGGTGCCATTTGTATTCTTAATCCGTCACCACACGGACAATTGTACACTGTTCCCAAATTCCACAGAAATATATACAATGGTTTTTTAAAAAACTAATCTTCATATAGCGGCCCTGTACAGCTATTTTGCGTTGCCGTGTGTACCTACTGTTGCACAACTCTCATTGAGCTGGAACTAAAATCCACAACGTACTTATATTGTATTGACAGCCGTTTGTCAATTGCTGGAGTTAATCGAGCTCACGGCCACATATATTTGTGTATTTACGTATGTTCTATTATATTTTTAAAGAAAATTATGTTTTCATTCAAATGGACGTAAGTAAGAGATCAATCACGGGCATCGCGGCTCTATATGATTGACAAGACAAAGTTGTGAGGTATTCAAAATCTTTGAACATTTGCAGATGAGTTTTTTATGTGTGAGAATAATAAAGTTAAAATATATTATGCCTGAGCCTACTTATTAGCGTCTGTACTATTGGTAACCAAACAATAAAACATACTATATTACTAAATATTATAGAAAATATACTTAAAGACAACAAAGAATCGTGCCTATCACGAACTCGAAATCATAAATGGGTGGGTATCGAACCCATGACCTCTGGCTTAGCAGTCAGGGTCACTAACCAGAAAACCAATCGACCAGTCAAACGATTGCATATAGCTAAATTCGATGAATTCAAGTAGTGAGATTTTTTTGAATATTTTGTTCTATTCTAAATTGGCGATTAAACATATCATAATGAAGGCGAGGCCAATCAAATAAGAACCTTATGTCCAGCAGCATACAGTATACTAAAACCAGCTGATTGATAGAAGATCAATAAAATAGAACACTTCATTAACTTAATCGTTTAAAAACCATTTCCCTTGATAACGGTAAATAATAAACCATAGAAAATCTCTATAATCATTAAAAACAATAGTGCATTGCGTCATCTCGTATAACGATACTATTTCTTATAGAATTTTTATGCGTACAATGTAATATTCGTCACGCACGCAATATAGACAATAACTAGGAAACCTAAAGTGAAATATTCTAAGAAATCTTAACTATAATTGTGATAGTACTATTACATGAGATAACATATTGTGTACATAATATACGAGTACAAACTACACAAGGGCCTTACCATATGACGTTCTTATAGCCATTTATTTTCGACCTTAATTTAAACTTTTAGGAATGCATTTTAAAAGAAACGTTTTCCTATCCTAGGGATACTCCATTTTAAAGTCCTGGTGTAAAAAATGGGTCGGCAACACGCAATACCTTTTGTATTGTAAGCCTCCATAGGCTACGGTAACTGCTTACCATCGGCGGGCCATATGCTTGTTTGTCACTCAAGCACTATAAAAAAAATTACTTCGTAAGATGTCAACTTTATTACCTAGCTTTAATGTTGTCAAAATTCAAATTAAAGATAAATAAATCGCTATAAGGAAGTCATGGTACGGCCCCGTAGTAAGGTGTATATTTTTATGATACATAGTGGAGGGCGTTTTTAATCGGTTTATCCCGCTGAGCCGTCGAAAACTGCTCCCTCGCACGTTCGAGCGCACTTTTATTCTTATTTCTTTAACACACCTGCTCCAAAACTAATAAAAAAACAACACAACAGAACAGGTAATATCAATTATTATTATTTTTCAACTCAACACGCCTAAGCACGTTTTATTATTTATGATATCTCCTCATATTTGTGTCTTTCCAAGTTTATTTATTGGAATATCAAGATAATACGAGTTATCTATTAAGTATATCTACTTGTGTAATTTTAATTACACTTGTTATAGAAAAAATATCACTGCTACAGAAAATAACTATAATAGTATAAAAAACTGTTGGTAATTTGTAAGGAATGTCATGTTTTTATATAGATTTATTGTTGACGCGTTTATAATAGCAACAATTACAGTACATGTACTCGGGTCCTGATCCCGCGGGCAATGCGTGGCTTGGCTCTATAAAACAAAATGGCCGCTCAAAATAAAGCCTCGATCTCGAAATCCTGATCGTAGGCTCGTGTTTCCCGCCGTAGCCGCACAAGTCACGGGCGCGCGGGCGCTGCCTTTGCCTTCTTAGTTACCGTACTACGCCGCTACGAGTGGTAGTGGCGCTAGCATCGCCAGCTCCGTACCCACAACGCAACACTCTACACTCCCACGTACGATCTCTCATTGTAAACACAGTCGCGATCGTCGCGTACGCCGGATTTCGCTTCCCTGTGGACTAAAACGGATTGTAAACATGGATTTTTGTATGAAAGTGGTGTTTTAAACTGTGTTTATGTGACTTTTAATCGGATTGCAAGGAGTTACGATGACTAAGGCTAAGATAACTCGAAGCAGCGCTCTTTACCACAGCGCAAAGGTGAGCCCTTTTACTATTTTGTTGTTCTATAATATTTTCATCAATTAAACTTCTATTATTTCGACTTCTATGATACCTATACATATATAAAAATTAAAACTGTAAAATGTATTTTTAAGAGACTGTGACTGTATTGTAATCAGTCAGCGTGTTATTTATGTTAATTAATGAATAATAACATATAAGTTAATTCTCTGGTTTGTAAATAAAATTGCGACTATTCGTTACCTACATACAGTGTTAGTGTTTAAATGTTTTAGTGTATTTCTGTAGAGGGAGATTCGATCAAGTCCGGTTATATGTAGTGGCCGTCATGAATCTTGATCCCTCCTTTCCCGCCTTCCCTTTGGAGCCTCAGCGCCTCCAATTTAAAATAAACGATTGAATCGTACAGTATACTTAAAAATCAGAGACTTTTGTTTAATTTTTGTCGGACTCAATAGAAAGTTTTTGTTAAGATTGTAAGCAAACATTCCATTGTATAAGATATTTATTTTATTTATAATACCCACTGTGTTAACTTTTTATATTATTTATGTAATAATTATGTAACATTGTCTAATGCAGTTTTATGTTCATTTGAATAATACTTCCGATCAACTTGGCAAATAAATTGCTTTAAAATGAAATATATTAATTTTGGTTATGAAAACCATACGTTATGATTGTAACAGGAAATTTGAAAGAAACATTTGCCTTCGGCTAGCTTGGTAAGAGAGACATCAGAAGTACTAGTAAAGAAATTAGGCCACTCTCTTTACATGCTTTGTAAGTTAAAAAATATGTAAGTTTCAATGGAAGCGTGCAAACTGATGCCCTATATTTATAGAAGACGACAGTCAAATAACTGCACATAGTGTAGTTGTGTTTCTGTCTGTGTATTTAGGGAGGTGTTTTTAAAAATACATGTTCCTTTCCCAGAGAAACTCTATCTCAAAATCCGGTGTTCAAATTTAGATCCGCAACACGCAAGTGTGTTAGGTATTGCAAGCGTACATAGAATACGGTAGGTAATTACCATCAGGCAGTTTGTATGCTTGTTTGCGACCTAAATATAAAGCAACTAGGATACCACCCGCGCCTCGGTGGTATAAAGTTATCTTTAATTAAGTACTTATCTTCAAAACGAAATCAATCACCTTATTCTAACTGTTTAATATTCACATATAGAATTCCAGTTTATAAAGTAACGGTAACTTCAATTATAATATTGTTAAAACTATTTCGTAAACACAAAATGTTTATCTGTTTTTTCCGCGTATACTATAGTCCCATGTTTGGAGTAAAAGACATCAACGCTCACGAACAAAAGAGACAGCAAATACCTTAAAGGTGAATTTGTGTTTGTGCAAGCGAGACGGATGTCGCATACACTGTTTATACTTATTTATTTATACATAATTATGGACTGGGATTTTGTATACAGGTACTATAGATGCAGGTAGTTGCCGTGCTACGGATGGACGATCTCCCCATTTTAAAAAGGAAAGGGATGCACTATAGTAGAGCAGATTTTGACCGTATGTAAAATGTACAAACCTTTTAAACTTTAGGGTCTTATTCGTTTCGGGTAGTGAGTACTAATGGTGCGTGAATTGAACAATCGTTTTACTTATTCTTTGCTTGATTTTGGAATAATAATGAAGTTTATTTGACCAGCAATGAATTTGGATTTTGTCCCTGCACGTTTATTGTTACTGCCAAGCTTTTATTTGGTCGTAGCTAACTGATATAATACTAAGATTATAGTATTACTAGGGGTCGCCCGCGACTTCGTCCGCGTGGTAATTTGGAATAGTTTCCCCGATTTTGCAACATATCTCACCACTACTCCGCTCCTATTGACCATAGCGTGATGTTATATAGCCTATACCCTTCCTGGATAAATGCACTATTCAATAAAATAAGGTTTTTCTAATATTATACAAGTAACAAGAAGCAGCATCACCATTGAAGGCGTAATATGTACCTAGTAACTGGCAGCACACTGAACGAAACGGTAATCATCATTTATTATACCTTTTGTTTTACATATTATGCGACTACAGAACTAATTAATGGATTTCGAATACATGAATGAAATAAGCAACCTAAATTATCGTAAGTTATTTTTTAATATTTTATTAAATAAATTCTTGCTAAGACCAAATCAAAGTTAATCTAAAAGTAATCTAAAGCAATCTAATTTGTATTTAATGAACACTTATACTATGATTTTGGCGATATAAAAAACTCAATTGGCTGCAGCGTGGTGTTGGAGGTTTCTCGGAAATCGGGCACACGCTCGTTTCAATTCGCTGACCGGTTTCGTGCGGTCATTTGAACTTTTATACTACATCATTTTGTTATTATTATATTATTATAGAATATAATCACTATTCAATTTGTCTTAGATGTTTTCAGTAGCAAAGGCTAAATAAACGACTTTTCACAGAAACAAGACTTATGAATTTTAAGAGGCTTAATTTGACTTTATATCAATAGCAACCTTAAAACGAGGTAATAAAGTTGACATTTATTTGTTTTCTGGAAATCTTCCAGTCAAAGCAACATATTGGCAATAGAATATTTGTGTCGCACCTGACGCCGTAACGAGTGATTCCTTTTCGATTTCAATTTGTAATTTATAAGATATCAACTTTAATTCCAGCATTTTTGATCAAATTTCACCATATCGGTTCTGCGAGCTATGTGGCCTGCCCATTGCCACGTAATTGTGGCAATTCTTAGAGCTATGTCGGCGACTTTGACGACGACACAATTTCACAAGGAATATCCAAGCATATCTCTCTTTATTGCTCTTGTTAATGACGTAATTTGAGGTCACTTACTGTGATAAATCCTCGGAGCCGTAGCTCCTAGAATTTATTACAGTGACAGACTTTCAAATCAAAATCACATGCATAATACAGCTAACTAACTAGTTATATAATAAAGATAATATATAACAAAAATGCTCTATACATGTGAACATGTCACTCTTCGTGAAATTCCACAGAAGCACGTACCAATGTCATAACACTATGTCATCTTAACACCTTGTTATGATTACATTGCAGTCTTGTTATCGATACACCGAAGTAACTGTATGATGTATCATATCTGCATATATAAAAGGTGACTGACTCAAATATAGATAGATAGATAGATAGATAACTCTTTATTGTACACCAAGTTACAATTTTGTCTTAAAGATAATTTTATAACTATGTACAATGGGCGGCCTTATCGCTAAAAAGCAATCTCTTACAGGCAACCTTAGGATGGACAGAATAGATGGGAAAAAATAAGATGTTAACAGTGGGGAGTTTGGTGCTTACAAAATAATAGTAGAAAAATAATTAAGACAACTAAAATAAGTAGATATAGTACCTATTAGGTATAATGCATACCTATATTTGACTAAAATAAATAAACATACACAAATAACCTTTATTATAAACCTACATAAACATATAATATAAAATGTAACTATATCATACATATAAATTATGTAATACATATGAAAGAAAACAAAAGAACAAAATAAAAAGAGGTGGTCAAAATTAAAGAGCAAGATAGTGTTCGCAGACCATTTTTTTGAAAGAGGCTAAGGACTGTGCTCTCCTTATAGAAATGGGCAATGCATTCCACAATCGAGCAGCCTGTACTGTAAAAGATTTATCAAAGAATTTTGTGGAATGCATTGGTATCTCTAGTCTTAAATTTTCCGCTGATCTCAGGGACCTCACATGTGTGTCATTTAAGAACCGAAAACGATCTTTTAAATAAGAGGGAGTACAAGGATTAAACAAAGTGTTGTAAAGAAGAGCAAGAATATGAGTATTCCGTCGAAGGCGAATAGGAAGCCACTTGAGCATATTTCGGTATTCTGAGACGTGATCATATTTGCGCAAACCAAATATAAATCTTATGCAAAAGTTTTGAAGACGCTCAAGCTTGTCAAGTTGCTCCTCGGTGAGATCAAGATAGCTGACATCGGCATAGTCGAGAATCGGAAGAAGAAGGGATTGAGCTAACGCAACCTTAGTGGCAGTAGGAAGGAAGTTCTGTAATCTTCGCAGGGACCCAGCAGAAGCATACAGTTTTCGGCTTACTTCTTGCAACTGGGGGCTCCAAGATAAGTTACAATCAATCAATATGCCCAAATCCTTTACGGTTTTACTAATCGATAAGACCGTGCCATTGAACGTTATTTGGGGCAAAAGCAACCAATCAACTTTTGATAACATCTTGGAACTACCAACAACAATGACCTGGGTCTTAGCCGGATTGACTTGAAGGCCAAATTCATTACTCCAATCACTTACTCTCTTTAGGTCCATATTAATTATAGATATACTTTCAGTAAACTTACTAACTGGCGCTTGCGTGTAGATCTGGAGATCATCTGCATAAAGGTGGTAGGAAGAAGTTAGTTGCTTAGAAATTGAGTTAATGAAAACTGCAAAAAGTAAAGGAGATAGCACGCCACCCTGTGGTACCCCAACAGAAGTATTACGCCAAGAAGAGAACGACTCTTCTATACGTATACGTTGTCGGCGACCAAACAGGTAACTGTGAAACCAATCAATCACTGGTGGAGATATGTTAAGAGAGCGAAGTATGCCGAGTAAGATATGGAAATCTACAGTGTTAAAGGCGTTGCTGAAATCAAGTAAGGAAAGAACTGTTAGATTTCCATTTTCCATACCAAGTCTAATATCATCCGTAACATTGACCAGGGCTGTAACGGTACTGTGAGCAGGACGGAAACCGGATTGGTAAGGATTTAGCAGAAGATTCTTATTAAGGAATCTTTCTACTTGGGAATGGACGAGGCGCTCAAGGACTTTTGAAAGGAAAGGCAGGATTGATATTGGTCGGTACTCGGACATATTAGACGGGTTGGATTTCTTGGGTAAAGGGATAATTTGGGCCTCTTTCCAAACAGATGGAAAGACACCACTGGATATGGAAAAGTTAAGGACATGGGAAATTACAGGAAGGATTTCATCGAGGATGGGTAAGATCATGTTACGGCTGATACAATCGTTCCCGACTGCGTTCGAAGTTATAGACTTTATGCTCTTCTTAACATCACACACAGAGAACTGATTAAAGAAAAACGGTGAGAAGCTAGGAGTTGGAAGAGAATAAAGATGTTTTAATGTATTGGCTTTGGTAGTCCCATCATATTGGGACGAAGAAGAGAAATGTTGATTTAATAAATCTAAATTTATTTTTTTGGGAATAGTATCTTGTCGTGATTTACCAACTCCTAGTGTTCTTAGAAATTTCCAGACTTTTGCTGGATCTCCGTTTTCAACGGAGTTGTGAATGTGCTGGCGTTGTGCTTTCCTACACACCTTGCTGCAGTGATTTCGTAACGCAACATATTTATCTTTGTTGTTATTAGTTGGTCGACATTTGTACCTGGTTTTTGCTGCAGCTTTTTGCTCCATCAAAACCTTTATTTCCTCCGTAATCCAGGGTGCAGGTAGATGTTTAACTTTGATAGCGCGGATTGGTGCATGCACATCATATAATTGGATTAGATGTTTGTTAAGGATATTAACTTTATCATCTATGGAGTCAGACGCAATCAAAGTACCCCAGTCAATGCCGTTGGCATCCTCACGAAGGATGTCAAGATTTATATCTCTAAAATTGCGCTGCAAAATAATTCTCGACTTTGCCTTTGGGGGACGGAGATTATAGGACAGGAATATAAGATCATGATAAGAGAAAACATCAGCTGGATACTGGCCATGCTTAGTAACATGTTGAGAGGAAGATACAAAGATAAGATCAAGGAGAGAAGGAGTAGAATTAGGAAAGTTGTGTGTAGCATTTAGAGGAAGAATGGACATGTTGTACGATTGTACTATGCTACACAAAGAGGAGGAACGAGAATCATTTTGTAAGAGACACGTGTTGAAATCTCCCATAATGATCGTGTGACTGTAAGATGGAGTCAATTTTTCTAAAATGTGGTCGAATGAGGAAAAGAAATTGATGCGGGAAGAAGGACAGTAATACACACCAAGAAGTACTTTGGTGTGGTGGAGTTCAATTTCTAAAAAGAGATGCTCACCAGCGTTAGGCGATGGTGGTTGCGATGACACATCGATAACACGGTATTGGATTTGTGACCGGAGATAGATAGCAACACCACCCCCAACTCCAACACCGCGGTCGTTTCTGATTAGATGGAAACCAGGTAAGGAATATGAGATAGAGGAGAGACAAGGCTTAAGCCATGATTCAGACACAAGAATGGCGTGGATGTTCTTACAGTCAAAGGTTGTCAGCATATCTGGGAAATGGGCTGGAATACTCTGTGCATTTATATGGACTACATTGAAATTCCCGGGAACAGCGGCAAACAGATTCGCGAGTTCATCAGATAGTGAAGGAATGCTCACAAAACTATCATCATGACTAAGGGCAGATAGGAAGCTTTCATTATCACTATTACAGTCTAAGTCCACCATAACAAAAATATAAAAATAAAAATTTTATGTATAAATAATAAATATAAAATCTAAATATATATATATATAATTTATGTATATTATCTAAAAATCAATATCAAATCAAAACCAAGTGGAAACCTATAAAATTTGTCCACCCGCCAGTTCTGTGTCATGAGAAACAATTTAAAACACAAATTAAAACAAAATACTTACGTCCGGGTAAAAAAATAAAATTTTCCAAAAACAAAATATTATTACGAAGTCGGATAAAAGATTTAGTACTAATTAGAAAAGTAGAATTAAAAAAAAAAATATAATAATAATAATAAAATGTAAACGTTTCAACGGAATCTTCTAATCAATGTACATGTATAGAATATCAGTTGTATGTATGTCAATAGGAAGTGAAAGAGCATGAAACGAAACGTGAATATTGTTTGACAATTATTGTGACACTGACATTTAAGACTTGACAACTAAAGTAATTTTGCAACATTTTTTACATACACTCAAGAAAAATAAATAAATAAAGTGAGGTTACTTGTTAAAAAAGGGAAATAAAAGTAATACAAGAAGGTAGAAGTAATATTACAGAGAAATCGTAACGATGTAGGGTATAGAAAAAGGGGAAGTGAATACATTACAAACAAAAGTATTACCCGAACGTAGCAATTACCAAACATTACTATGGAAGCTACTTCTTGTTGCTAGCGACACGTTTAGACTTTGTTGTCGCAGGCTTCGCGGCTACAGTTGTCCTCTGCTTGTCCCAATTTAGCCGGTTCAATTCAGCAAGGGAGGCAATGCGATGCTGAGATCCATCAGGGTCCAGTACATAAATGCGCCCCTCGCGAGTCCAGCACTTGGACACACCAAAGCGATCTCGGGCAGCCATAAAGACCTCGTGCCGTGGCCTGGTTAGGAACTCTGACAATGTTTTGCCAGAGCCTTTAAGTTTACTTTTGGAGAACCAAGCCTTGTCTCTCAATGTCACACGCTCCAGCTTCACCACAATGGCTCTTGCTTTATGTGAACCTGAAGAACGGCCCATTCTGTGGCATCGCCTGATGTCATCTGCTGCGAAATCTTCAAGATTCAACTGATTTTTGAAAACATCAACCACCATTTGTGACGTGTCTTCATTCTTCTGCTCTGGAACTCCATGCAGCAGCAGCATCTTTCTACGACTGCGCATCTCAATGGCATCTACTTCACGACCCAGGATTTCGACTTGATGACGAAATGCGTTCATTGTGTCAAATACAAACTGCTTGAACGTTGTAAAGTCAGTGGCGAGACTAACCAGATTGGGTGAATTTGCTGATGTCTTCGAGCTCTTATGCAGTTCAGCCTCAAAATTAGACATTCGCTCCTCGATGCTGGCCATAATTGAGGAAAAGGAAGCCTTTGTAAGCTCCATGTCATTGATATTATGCTGTGTCATTGTGGACTGTTTGTGTTTTTGTTAAATAAAGGAAAATTAGACTGGAGATAACACTAAACTGGTTGGTATTTTATATTACCATTAAGTTTTTTATAATTTAATTATATAAATTAAAAGTGTACTATTTTTATTTAATTTTAATTATTGAGACAATTTTTAAGTTGACTAGCTGTCAAAACTACCCCCACTCAACAAATATCAACAGACTCTAGAAAGAAATCTAGTTTTTTTAATACGACTAAGCGTGCAGTTTGCTTTATAGTAAGCAGTTATCATAGCCTAATAAGCAATTAAAATATCAGGTACATAAATCCTAAGTTACTGAGCCTGAAATTTATTTTTAGGATTTATGATATGGAATATTTATTCCATAACATAAATCATGAATACGGAATGCTTATTCTGGAACAAGGATAACTTTATTTTTAAACCTTAATTAAGCACTGAAAACTTATACTTACGTACACCTCTGTATGTAGTCCTGAGATGCCATTTCTATTTAGTATATATATGAGACTGATAATCATCATCACCCATCCTATCGTAGTCCAGTGCTGGACATAGGCCTCTCCAACTGCACGCCTCTCAGAACGGTCCTAGGCTTTTCTCATCCAACTGCCCCGTAAAGATCGTCACAAGTAATTTTCGCAAGTAATTAAATATATTTTAAACGTATATACATTTTCAGCAAGTCATTTGTTTTTCTAAAGCAATTTAAGACGCGTCTCCTTTTATAAATTTGCTACCTTCGCGCTTTCTAGTTATTAACCGTTACTTAGATATTGAAATTTTGGCAAAAACTTATCTTTCATAATAATTTACCGTGTTTTGCTTAAATAAAAACTTTATTGATTATTTTAACTAATAAAAAATAGAATAAACAAGTAGCAAATGAGCACACAGTCCGTCTAGTGGTCACCACAGCGAATGCACACTGGCAATTATGTATTGTCGAAACTGTTCACAGTTCATCGGCGAAATAACACCATACTCACGTTCGGTTTGCTGGCTTATACAATTCGTTGGTTTTCATTCTTTGTTATAGGTCTTCTCTCCTGTTTCATTAAATCTTAGACGGCTTAGACCTTAATCCACACACGCGGGCAAAACGTCTTTAGAATTTTACATAGAACTTGTATAATCTAAAAAATCTCACTATGCTTTCTTTTATTTTTGTGCTAAATTATTTGATTCGCTTATAAATTCCATAGCAATACAGAGATATATAGTGCCGAAGTCATAGTCGATTTTACAAGAATTTCTTTTGGAATCAATGCACCATAACAATAAAGTACAGTCACCTCGTAGACATGTCTGTCACATACCTGTTATTGTATCTAATTGACTCATAATTAGACCGTAACATGACAATTTGTGTTCAATTGCCGGTGATACTCGTACTATAAACTGTCAGTTTTACTAATTTACTACATAACAAGCTTATATATGGCAGGGCGTTATGGTATTATTTGACTAAGACTGTGTGGTTTGTGGCAAAAAAGCTGATGCAGCGAAGATGATTACATGGATGCAACGCAGGGTTCTAGATGTGTAAATATTAACTCTGCGGCGCAGTCAGAAGGATAGCTTCAATTATTATTTTTATTAATATCTTTGGATGAAACAACTCATATCAATAATAATGAGGCGCTCATAGCCAGGTGCACTCGCTGTTCGGTAAACGATCAGCGGGTTAAGCTATCAAAGGCACGGTAACCCTCTAGATGGGTGAGCGTCTCCGTGCTTTAGAGGGCACATTAAAAGTCGGTCCCGACTATAAACAGTCGTTAGATCACGACAGAGGCCTAAATATGGGCGGTCTAAATAACTCTGTCACCAGGTTGATCACTAATCATACGATAAGAAGAAGAATAATAATAATAATATCTCATATATGTCCCACTGTTGGGCACTCCTCTATCAAGAGCGATAGAGAGAATTTAGTTAAAGATCTGTGTGACTGAGGTAAAGGAACATAACTACGCCATTGTGCGTTGTAATTAGGCTGTGGTCTTCTGTAAGGTGGAGGTTCTTACCCTTTAGGGCTTGCTCGCTTGTATATATAGCTCTACTTCTCTTGAATCTAGAAAGTACTACAAAATTAATAACAATAGTGGTACTTCCCTGTAATACATATTGATATTAAACACCTTTTACTACAAATAACACATGATACAGCTGATAAAACAGAACTACTATTAGTCATAAAATACTGAGCAATAATTTCCTTATCAGTGATTAGCATATGTTCATTTCTCGTCATATAAAATGAGCCATCATGTGTGTTCTGGTCTAAATTATTAAAATGTTAGGTGAGGCGTTTCCGCTGGGGAAATGCACCGGCTATATTTTGATTCAAATTTACTTCCGTTCGATCGTTGATAAGTCCCACTTGATTGTATATTTGAACTATAAAAAGTATGGATGAAAGGGGACCTATAAATAAAAGTAATTATATAAATGATTGTAGGTTTACGCAACTTTTTAATTCATTTCGGTATATCATAGAACCTATTTTGTTAAAGAATTTTTAAAATCGGATTAGTTGTTTTATAGATTATCCCCTACATCCAAATTTGAAACTATTTATAAATAATATGGATACCTACTTGTATATGCAGACCTACATTGGAGATCATCTGAAGTGCCGCGCTATCACAAACAGTTCAATGATTATAAATTCTGCCAAAGCATACAGCTTATACCTACTATTAGTTCCCATAAAGCTCTTAAACAAAAACACTATATAAACCTTTGCTAATAATGATGTAACTGTTTAAGAATCTGATAAAAACCTCAAGATAAACGTACAGTTACGTATAAACAGATTATAAAGCGATTATGAAAGAGTTGGAAGTAAATCGTGCGAGTTGTGCGGCTTCCCACGCGGACCATGAGGCGTCAAATAGTAGTTTTTATATACCTATATTATTCAATACATGTCCAACGCATCACTGCCTACCCCTCTGTTTAGTAAACGTAAAAACGTGTACAAATTGACCCTCTCTATTTCACATTTCTTAAAAAACATTGTTTAGTTAGAATGTAGTGATTCATACATGACGTTATGTTTTAATTAGATTAATGATTGTGTATGAGTTGTATGACTAATCCACTGTGTTGCAAATTATTGGCATTAGAAAATGTATTATACGGCCAGCAACAGAAAAAGCTGAACATTTTTTTGTGACGCACAGCTTGTTACATATTGCGAAAGATGTCTTTTAAAAATGGAAAGGAAAAGGAAGAATTATTTAATTATGTAATTCATTGGAAAACTAATTATAATAGCAACCTATTTATGCCCCATTACTGGGCACGGGTCGCCTCTTTTCTATTTAGAGAGAGAGAGAGAGAGAGAGCAAAAAATTGACATGGGTTTATGTTTGAAATAAGAAATCATAAAAACGTTTGCACCAACAAAAATAGAATTTATACCTTGATGTTAAAGATTTAGGTCAGACATAATAGCTTTTTAATATGAAACTACAACTTTAGATTTAAATGTTAGTTATAAAATTTGTGAATAAACACATTTTATTGTGATAGTAACACATATCCATCACCTACTTTTAAATGCAATGTACACTGTCTGAAAAAATATAAACATTTGTTCAGATTATCGAAATTCACAAAATCCCGCCCTGATTTCTCCCGTGTTAAACAGATTATTACCCGTTTAGGGATTGAATTTTTTAAATCCGCTTTTTAGTGGTCACATCTATACTAATATTATAAAGCTGAAGAGTTTGTTTGTTTGTTTGGTTGAACGCGCTAATCTCAGACAGTACTGGTTCGATTAGAAAAATTTTTTTTTTGTTGAATAGTATATTTTGTTGAATAGGCTATATAATTTTAAGCTATGATCAATAAATAGGCAAAATCGGGGAAAATATTTCAAATTACCACGCGGAGGAAGTCGCGGGCTACCCCTAGTACACGATTTAAGGAACATTTGTGCAGAATTTTAAGTTTGTATCCCCCGGTGTTCTAGGCTCCACGCGTGGATGAATCAATCAGTCATTACAAGTAATAATATAATGTATAGACTTTACACATATGTTTTACGTAGTCTTTTACCGTCAAATACCACCCAAAGACAAACGTATCCGCACTTCATCGTTCTCAATTGTTTTTTACACATTAGATAGTCTGTCTCAATTCTTTAGTCCTTTGAACCCGTAGTATAGCAAACGTCGACACTAAGTCCCGTTAGACACAGCGCCGTACCTCGTTAAAGTCTCTGAGTTGGCAAATAGTACTACTCTGTATCTCTCATTTGCTTGTTAACCTATTTTAAATCGTATACCGAATTTTTAAGTTAGAAATTACAAAAGCAGCTGCAAGTGGTGTTATGTTATGTGTGTTTCTCGTATACTTTAGTAGAAAATAGAGTACCTATTCTACTAATTAAAACAACCGTTTACACTGATTAGCGGGAAACTCTTTTTAATTTGCATACATTTCCTAACCCGGTTCCATGAATTAAAGGTTCAGTTTTCGTAACGCTTTAAAATAATAGTGAGCTTTTTAGCACAAACCATTGTTGTTGTTGAGTTTGCAAAACAACGTAACCATTTTCCTGTTACGAAGTTTTTTTTTGTAGACAACACAAGCTATATTAACAGAAATATAACAATTAAAAAAAAGAAGAAGAACAAAAAAAAATAGACATAAAATACGACAAGTTAAATAAATGCTGTGTATGCCTCAGAGCTGTGCCGAGGTCCAGTTCAGCATAGGTCTAAACATCTAAGCTGATGTTTAACTGTACCCAACTTTTTGACGGTTATTTGTTTTAATACTTTTTATAACACTTAATTGGTATACAGGCAGCCCGCCGGGTGGTAAGTTAGTTCGACGTTTGGACGCTTGCAGTGCCTAGGGCATCATTTCTGTATTGCCAACCCAAAAACTTGTAGCATCAGAGTTTTCTGTTAGGGTAACCCTGGAATAGGCAAATATGATTTTTAAAATCGCATCCCTAAATGAGCACTGGTTAGCTGTTCTCAGGCACTAGAACTCAACTATAGGTACTATTGTGTGTAGTTATTTTAGTGTGTTATTCTTGATGGTTTTTCCCAGCGGCTTGTTCCCTTATATGGTGCTTTACCTTTCTTAAATTGGCAGAATTTCATTACAGTTTATATTGCTGTATTTTATCTGTATCTATGTACTTTACAGCAAGCACCTTATAAAGTAACTTGTTATCAGTATAAATATTGACAAAAAGCGTTGTTCCTCAAACGGTCTCGTTTCGAAATATGTTATCTGTCGACTATATGTCCCGACTTCCATTAGCGAGAAATTTTATCTGTTTGTCACGAGCTACAACAAAATATAGGCTGCACACACACAGTACCTCTGTCAATCACTTAGCGTATTCTTCGGAAGAATATCCATTAGTATAGTACGGATAGTGTGAGTCCGACCTTAGAGATTTATTTGTTGAAGGACAGAGCTTTTGTTGTTTGAGATGCTTTTATAAGAATACAAGGAAATCTTTGCCTTTATCATATATCGTAATTTGTTGTTTACACATGTATTTTTGTGTTTGTAAAAGGAACACAAAAAAGGTTTAAAAATGTTTCTTACCGTTCTAGCCATAGACACAATTTTTTATTACGTACCTATACTACACGTGTCTATGGGTCTTTTTTGTATTTGGAATGCTTAGAAATTTGCTGTATATTTTTTATTTCTTTCTTTTGTAGGTAATGTAAAATTAAGGTAGCTTTTTAAATATTTATATATTCAACAACTGGCTCAAGAAACTAGTTCGACAGTGGTAGTACCACTTACGTAGTCTATAAACGCGGAATATGTCGCCAGTAACAGTATCTTAGTTACGTGACTGAGAAAAATCATCATTTATCTGTCGGCTAGCTGCGTACTTGTTTCGTAGAATATCACTCTACCCAGTGCGCATGCGCTGTGCCACTTGTCCATCGCACATCTGTCATCCTTCCTCCTTCGATGCACTTTTTTAACTTCCTGTACTTTCATCCTGTAATAAAAACGAAAGAATAAAATCTTAAGTTGACAGATAAAGTTTCTTAAAAAATCTTTCTGGATTTAAAGATTTAGTACCTGTATGTATATAAAGTATAATAAACAACGGGTATTAACTCCATCATATATTATTTTTCTTTAAATCGTTTCTAACAAAATCCTAAATTTTATAGCATAGATCACTTGACTTAATAGCAATGTGTTATTTTTCTTATCTTAAGGAGTTTATCTATATTAGATACAGGTCTCCATCGCTCATTTAAGAATTTGTTCTGAAAAAAAAACTTTTTCCTTTCCTAGGGATACTCCATTTTAAAGCTCTTGTGTAGTGAAAAATAGGTCAGTAACACGCAAGTGATCCCTCTGGTTTTGCAAGATCATCAGGCGGGCTGGCGGTATGCTTGTTTGCCACACAAGAAGTATAAAAAAAGATTATGAAACGTGCGATTACGAGCTATATAGTACGCTGTATATAATAAAATCGTCTCACAAACGAAACAAAGATAGGAAAATAAAACATAAACATTTGAATGCATCTGCTCGAGCGAGTTCACGCGCACCTGCTTGCCAGTCCCGAAAACAATCGCGAAAAACTCCCAGCGCATTATAATAACAGGTGTGAGGGATGGTATTATTGTGGAACGGCTAACATCACCACGAGTATTGTGGATGAACAAGATTGTTAATGTTCTGTTGCGTTATTTGTTGTCTGTGTTGTTATAACATGTTTTATTTTGTTATTATTAGTAAGAACAAAGTTTTTAATAATTGATTACAATCTAGCCGCCATTTGTATTGTTGTCATTTAAGTCCTTCCCCAGTCAGGCTTGCTTGTTTATATGGTGCCCTGCCTTTCTTAAAAACCCGTAAGTTTTGACTTTAAACATCTCTTAATATAGTTTAACAAAACTCTTTAGACCTTTAAGTCAAATTTTTGTTGTCTGTGTTGTTATAACATGTTTTATTTTTTATTTTGTTATTATTAGTAACAACAAAGTTCTTAATAATTGATTACAATCTAGTCTCTAATATTTTCCTACGATAGGCTAGCAATTTACTTAGACTGCCTTGGTGGTCCAGTGGCCGCAGTATGCGTCGCTGTGCACGAGGTTGTGGGTTCGATTCCCACACAGGACAAAACTTTGTGTGACCCATAAAGTGTTGTTCTGAGTCTGGGTGTAATTTGTGTCCGTTAATTGTATGTTTGTAAAGTCCCCCGCGACACAGAGCTTGTTCTCTAGTGCGGGAGTTGTCTCTTTAAAAGAAGAATTTAAACCTAACTTAATTTTAGAAGTTTTATTTGAATAATTTAAACTAAGAGTAAATATATATATTGTTATAGTCTATAGAATGTAAGCACTTTGTTCATGTGTATCATCTCGTTGTCTTCGACATTCACATGATGGTGAAAACGGCGTTCGTGAGCTTCTGCTGACTTCTGGATAGTTTGGTAGACTGTCTCCACGTTGAGATCGCGGTGGAGATCGTCATTTCGTATATACCAGGGTGCCCTGACTATGTCCCTGAGTACTTTGTTATAACATGTGAAAAAAAATTATTGAACAGTAAATTAAGCAATTGTCATCACGCTTAAATATAGTTTTATTAGGTGACATTTTAATACTTATGAAGGTAACGAAATTTGTATCACCAGAGTTCTGAGAAGATGGGATCCCTAAACGAGAAAAAGATTTTTTAAAATTTAAAATTAAATTCTAATTCCAAAATAAAGACTAGAGATCTATTTAATAACTATTCATGCACATGAACACCGCTAGGTACACACCATTTTTATTGCTGTCATTTAAGTCCTTCCCCAGTCAGGCTTGCTTGTTTATATGGTGCCCTGCCTTTCTTAAAAACCCGTAAGTTTTGACTTTAAACATCTCTTAATATAGTTTAACAAAACTCTTTAGACCTTTAGGTCAAATTTTGTTATTTTTATCATATACAACTATACAACAAAATTTTGACATTTATCGTTCAGAAACAAGATCAAACCTACAGTTGTACCTGTATAACTTGTTATTTGAAAATATTAAAAAATGAAGTAGCAAACCGATGTCATTATGTGCAACGTGGGCGGCAGGAAGTGTGTTGGCGTTTGTGACTATTATAATAGAAACTGATATGCTTTTAAACGATTTTAAATTACTATCTTAAATGTAGGTATTAATGTAGTTTATATTGGGTTACCTCTTTGGATTGCGTTTCGTTATAATATGCTGATAATCTGTTATAAGAATTGAAGATCTGTAAGCATAATATCAAAAACCAAACTGTTGGTTTTAGTATTTACTAGCTGTTGCCCGCGGCTCCGCCCGCGTGGATGTCGGTTATCGCTGCAAAGAGTAGCCTATGGGTTATTCCAGACCATAATCTATCTCTGTGCAAAAGTGTTTCCAGATCCGTTCAGTTGTTTTTACGTGAAAGAGTAACAAACATCCATCCATCCATCCATTCTTACAAACTTTCACATTTATAATATTAGTAAGGATTAGTAAGGATGAATTACGAAAAAAAAAGGCAATGTAAATTTCACTTTGTGGAATTCATTAATAGTTATTAATTAATAGTTATAAAATAAAATAAATAAATTAATTGATTTACCAACTGCTAACTGTTGAAGATGAAGTAAAATATCGTAAGGAAACCTAACATATCTTAGAAGAAATTCCAGAAACCGCAATGAGCTTTTGTTTATTAAGGCCTAAACCCTCTATGTTCTCTTGATAGGACAGGAGACCTATACACATCAGTGGGACATATATGGGTTGTTAATATTACGATATGAATCAACGAATTAATTGGGTAAGCCTTAAGCCACGTTGACAAGATGATAGGCCCCTTTATATATTATAACTAACCTCCCCATAATCGTGTGGAGTTTTTGCATCGTCATATGTCGCCACGACACCTGACGCTGGCCACGTGCTCCAAATGTCAGTCCTTTCTTATAACATGTGCTAGTATAAACCCATTGGTTATATCTCGTTTATTTTAATAAGTTTTTGTAGTAAAGTAGCAGGTAGTTATTAATACAATGTTGCTGTATTGGTAGGTTATTTTGTGTTCAGGTTTTAGGATGTAATTAAAATAGAGTGGTGTTATTACGTTACTTTTATAATGACTCTCGAACTTGGCAATTATAATAAATAATAACTCATGTGCTATTTCACGTAAACTCATATGTCATACTCCTTTCTGCGTACAATCCTACTATTTAATATTATTAATGAGAAAGTAAATGTCGATGGGTGCATGTTTGTTACTCAATCACGTCGGAACAGCTAAACTAATCTTGACTGCCTCGGTGGTCCAGTGGCCGCAGTATGCGCCTGCTGTGCACGTGGTTGTGGGTTCGATTCCCACACAGGACAAAACATTGTGTGACCCACAAAGAATTGTTCTGAGTCTGGGAGTAATTTGTGTCCGTTAATTGTATGTTTGTAAAGTCCCCCGCGACACAGAGCTTGTTCACTAGTGCGGGAGTTGTCTTTTTAAAAAAAAAAAATAACTAATATTAATAATGTAGATTATGGTGGTCTATGTTAGTTGTCACTTGACAAGTATGACAACGGGCACATGTCTGTCTAATTCAATTTAGTTATGGATGGCCAATGTGGTTATGGACGGATAGATAGATATTTGTTATTCACTCAAGCCAGAACGGCTGAGCAGATCTGCATAAAATTTGGCACAACGATAGATTATATTCTAATATAGCTAATAGGCTACAAATTAGTACCTAGGGTTAAAAACAGCGTTGAGCAATACTCTGGCTTGTGCTACACGCTTGCTTAATCCGTTCCTTTTGCCATATACATTTAAAAAGTGAAATTATTTATTGTATTCATTTCGTTTGGTAATAAATGTTTTTTTTCTATCTTTCTTACCCTTGGGATTGAACAAGTGGGTGAAACTGCGGGCTAAAGCTAGTAAAATATTATACTGTATTGGTACAAATCGTACACAGCCATCTGATACTGAAGCAGACCGAGCTTGAATTATGGCAACCAGGCAAGTGGTGTTGACTCTTCATGGTTTAGAAAAAGATGGCCGCATGTGGGTTCATATATATTTTTAAAGTAGCATCAGACAGGTTTTCGTTTCAATAATAACATGTTAATAAGATACTGAATATTGCAAAATATTTGCAAATAACTTACCTTATATTACGTAAACAGTTTTAATCTTAAGACACTAGTTGTTCTATGTAAAAAGTTACGTTAAAATTTACATTAAAGTTGCCATTAATAAGCTTGGACGAGTATTTAAATATAATTATGGCCATAATTAGACGTGACGTTGGTTTGTGCACCTGCGCTTTGGCACATGCTCATGAAACTGGCCCAACTTAACTATGAATTAATGCAGTAATTTAAATTAAATTGACACAAGACTAGTTACTTTGTAGTAGTTTATAGGCTTCATTAATATAGTAAATATAAAGTAGCGGTTATAAAAGAAAAACATACATTACCTACTTATTTCTTTAGAAGGTTATCCTCACGTCTTAGAACATCAAATGTCCTATATTATGAGGTTTCATTTTTTTTCCGCGTGCGATCTGATTGTGGAAAGAGCTCACTGCCGAGGTTTTCTTGAGTAAAAGTAAAGTAGTAAGTGGAAAAGGATTTAACTTGGTCGTCAAATAAACCTACTCTCCTGGATACACATCCCAAATTAAAACATTATTATGATTAAAATTAATAACGGAAGAACGATTTAATTTCGATATTAATAAAATTTTAATGCAATGACAACATTGAAGCTTGATAACAATAATTCGATTCCGACATGGGCCTTACCATGTGTTCATGACACAGCCCCTGCGGTTGCAAGGGTCCATATGTTACGGTATTATGCTTATTTGCCTTCTTAGTACCTATAAAAAATCTTGACCGATGAAATTGTGATTAAGCTATATGAAGTAGGTATAGCTAGGCTTGATGAAAAGCTCCCGCTATGTACACTACTCAAGCCTTCACCCATTTATCACTCAACTAACCATTGTTCAACAATTATAATTAACATAGTTGATGTTTCTTCTGCCCCCAGGTGTTGTGGCATCTGGACATATTCCGGCGCAGCTTCCGCGAGCTCACTGGCCACGCATGTCTCGGACCATCATGCATTTTTTGCGCTCTAAAGGTAAGACAATTATTGTACTATTTTTAAACGTAACGCATCTGCCGGCACTTATGGAGAATGTTTTTGAACTTAATACTGTACGACGATTACGACTATATGAAAGATTATTATGAAAATTATTGGCAAAATTTACTTCATCAGTCATTTCGTTTAAACCTAGGGTACCAGTTATACCATGTACCAGTTAGTATTTAATAAGTATCTATTTACTTAAAAATGAGAATAATTTAATTTTAACAGTCTTTATCAAAAACAAAATTTTCAGGATTTGGTTTAGAGAGGGCACATTTTCCTTCTTTACTAGAAAAGTGATAAAAAGTTAAGAGGCATTAGTCACCTACTTATACTCGGTACTTACAATAATTATGTTTGTGGATCACACACTAAAGTTCACTAAACAATGCAATTGTAGTCTAGTGTTTGGTGGTTAACTCACTTCCAAAATTGTATTCTATGTGGTATCGAATTCACACCACTCGTTTGCGCCGCGGTGCTTACACACTACGAGGACTCAAAGAGGTTTTTTGTTTACAATTTGAAATGTATACAGAAATCCTACTTATGTAATTTGTTCTACACGCAACACAACTCCAGTAGTTGAAAGCGCAAAAGCCTTTCTACAATTTTCAACGGCTAGTTTCAGTTGCGCAATGGCTACTACTAACTAAAACAACTGGAAACATGAGTCTGACCATTCTAAACAACAAAGTAGTAAGTACTTGGTACAAAATGAGAGAACAACAGTATGACCTCGTCCGTTGGACGGCAGACAAACGTGACCTTTTCGTGAACAATAGATTCTGTTCATAGCGTTATTCAAAGCGAAATCTCTGAGCTTTCGACGCCACTTTTTATTATATTATAATTTAGTATCATGCCTTGTTCTTTGAAGGGGTAAGCAAGGTGAATAACACCTACGTTTTTTGTACCATGTGAGTACGTTTCAAATCAGTACAGCTTCTGGGCCCCAATTCTGCTAATTTACGGATGTCCCAATTTAATCTAAATTGAATCTCAATAGCATTTTTGGTATTCTGCTAATAAATTTAAGACCAATAGTTGGAAAACTATTGGTCTAAAATTATTAGAATTTTTGGTATTACATTATTGGTATTCTGTTTAATAATGTAAGACCAATGGTTTTCCAAATATTGGTCTTAAATTTATTATCAGAATACCAAAAATGCTACTGAGATTCAATTGAGATTCAATAGAGCCATCCGTAAATTAGCAGAATTGGGGCCCTGGTTCTATGTAATAGAGGGCGAGAGCTATTGCCATTCTCTAACAGAAAAATCCACATAAGCACAAGTTTATGGGACTAACGCACTTTTTTTTTAGCGAATGGTTAATTAGGCCTCAACAGCCGGGAGCGATTTTTAACGTGCCCAATAAAGCACGGAGACACTCAGACATGAAATGACCATCCATAGGTAGGTAGCACCTGCAACTTTTTTATTACAGTGTGTTAATTAATAAAACTGTGTTAAATTCTCCACATTCATGCGAAATATATATCTTGATACCTACTTTTAATTACCATAAAAGCTATAAAGACATCTCTTCATGGAAGCTACTCTATTTCAGTGTGTATTTCTTAAAATAGCTGCCATAATACGCAAGGTTCACGGACACTGGGGGTTAATCTACTAGACTCGACTGACTGGTTTCATAGAATGGGCCTGGTAGACTCAAGCCCGTGCCTGCCCTGTGATTTAGCCACCTAGTTTATATTTGTTGGCTGTAAATTGGACCTTTTGCTTGGATTGCTTTATGCGTCTTTGTCTTCTATCTTATTTATTGTTCTGTTGCTGATTATGCTCGACATGAGAAAGATGAATTCGTCGTCGTAGAACAAAGACGGATTTGTTTTTTTAGGAATTTCGTTATTGACTAGTATTTGTAGAATATTATAAATAGGTTTCTGTAAACAACGAAATATGTAAAAATCAAAAAGCTAATATAAAAACCAAAATATACACAGTACGAGTATATTCGCTCCGTCAAAAATAAGAAGTGAGTGAAAATTAAAATAGATTTTCATACGAAACACTCATTCAAATTTCTTCGAATTTTCAAAAACTCCTGTATTAGGGACCTATCCCTTTGTCACGCATGACTTTACAAAAATAGAATTTATGCACACAAAGTAAACCCAGACTCGGAAGTGTTTAGAAGTATTTAGAGCGCAGAGATAGACGGAGTGGCCATCTTAACCAATAGACCACATGTGCAACCAAAAAATATCAAAAGAAAAAGGGTTTTATTTTGGTAACCTAAATCTTTTCATTATTTAAATACACGTTAAGCGGCATCGTATGGTTCGTTAAAACTTACAATAAAAACTTTCTATATCGTACTCGTATATTTGGTACCGGTCAAAGTCAACGCGTGCGCACGAGCCGTTACTTTTCCATTTTCAAACTCGTTTAAACTAGGCGCGCTTTTCGTCCAATGGGAAGCGGCCGTAAGTTCGTAGAACTTTTACCCTCTGCTGTGATTGGATGGCTTGTTGTGGCGCCAACAGCTCTTACACCTTTCTTTTTATCGACGCGACAAATGTTAATCAACGTTCAATATTTCTTACGAGGACATTATGCAGTATTCCTTATGTTCTCTATAAAATATGATTAGATTAAATCCCTTGATGCTGTAATGCGTTGTCTTAATGATTTATATAGTCATCTGCTACTGGAGTTTGTTGTGAGTTCGATTCCCAACCGGGTCAACTTTTTTGTGGAAATATTTTTTAGATTTGTTTTGTGTCCGTGATTTTTATGTTTGCCAAGCCATACAAGAAGTCTTTTTAAGTATTTCAATATTTTTATATTTATCCTTATTTAGCTTTTTTGAGACTATTCCTGGAAAACTCACAATTCGCGGAATCAAAATACATCCAGACGTAAAGCAACCATTTGTGGAATAAACCATTTTTTGTCACGTGTGGGGATCGAACCCACATTAAATACTGGGTAACCACTTAAACCACTAAACAAACTGTGCATCACTATAAGTATAATAATTAAGTATATGTAAAATAATACATATACGCTACTTGTTTTCTCGCCCACAACATTTCTTATAACCACCTTATAGGTTGTAATTTTATACGTGTATGTGTCGTGGGTGAAAATTAATTATGCTCCAGCTAATTATGATTTGTCAAAGTGATTCATTGTATGATGAGAAAGTATGAGTACATGTCTGTTTTGCTAAAATAGCGGATTGCCCCGACTTCGTCTGGGTTAAACTAACTTTTACCAGTTTAGGGATTCAATTTCCAAAAAACCTTTCTTAGCGTATGCCTATGTCAAAAAATATGGAGACCTATGTTCCAAATTTCAGCTTTCTAGATTTAGTAGTTTTAGGTGTGTGTTTATCGTCAGACAAATGATTTTATACATCGAATCCTTAGTAGAAAACTGGCGTAACTTGAGAAATGTTACTGGGCAATTTTGAACCTTTGCTGTTGAGAATAAGATTTAAATTACAATAGAAACTTGCTTCCATTTAAGTCATTTTTCCACTGTGATATATAATATTAGGTAAAAAGATGGCATATTCTTTATATATTAAGGAAAACTTTCAACGCTTTTTAATCTGCCCGCGACTTCTGTCAATATAATTTGCCCTGTAACACTGACATCTTTGATTACTTGCTTAGTTTATTTTTAGAGCTTACCTAACTGTAATACTTGGGTGTAATTTTTGTAGTCTTGTAGGCGTTTTAAATTTCAATTTGTTTTGCGGAACCACGAATGCGAATCCAACCTTAACGTCTTGTTTACTCATCGCCCAGCTTAAAAAGACCCTTCATATTGTACACAAAATTAACTGTGAAGGGAAACGCGATAGGTCAGAGTATACTAGTGATTATGTTCCGGAAGATTGGAACACAAATTGAGAGGTCCATCATGCTGTTAGGAGAAAATCAATCAAACAACAATTTAATATTTATGATCTATCGTGTTCATTTATGTTTTAGTACATTTAAGTGAAAGGTTAAGTCATTAAAAAGGTAAATAAATATCTAAATAATAGGTGAAGAGAAAACTTTGTACTCCTTTATAGCCATACTATAGTTTCGGAAACCCACGGGAAAAGTGATTTTTTCAGGATAAAAAAAAGCTCATGTGCTATTTCACATAAACTCATATGTCATACTCCTTTCTGCGTACAATCCTACTACTTATTATTATTAATGAGAAAGTAAATGTCGATAGGTGGATGTCTGTTACTCAATCACGTCGGAATAGCTAAACTAATCTATCTTTGTTTGTGAGCGTCTCCGTGCTTCGGAGGGCACGTTAAAAGTCGGTCCCAACTGTTAACGGTCGACTATCACAACAGAGGTCTAAATATGGGCGATCTAAATAACTTGACTACCTATCACCTGATTGGCTACTAATCACACGATAAGAAGAAGAAGAATCTATCTTTGTGTCAAATTTCATCTAGATTCGTTCAACCGTTCTGGAATAGCTCATTGGCAAATTATTATCTCGGAAAAATGTATAGTTCTCGTGAGATAGATTTGTTTTTGATATTGCGGGCGGAACAGTGGGCAATAACTAGTGATATCTAAAACACGTATATTGTTTTTGCTTAGTCGTGAGTGCTGTGAAGTAAAACAGCTATGGATATGGTAAGATCTAGTAGACAATGATCAAGCGCAACCTTATCTCATATATCAACAGCTAATTAAAACTTTTACTTCGGCTTTCTTTTAATAATGGCGATAATTCGCATGATATGAACCATACTTATAAGTGCTTATAAGTATCAGATGTTCTAGATAATTATGTGGTGATTATGCTTTTATAATTTAGATATAACCTGATTACGCAAAACGCAAACGGGTGTTTGGAAATCCGGGGTATTAAATAAATAGATAAATAAACATTTTCATCAAATACATTCTTTTACATTAGGTGGTATTGAACCTCCTTTTAAGCAATATTTTGCTTGTATAAGGGGGAACAGCCCTTTAACAAGTACAATTGTAAATGAGTAAAATAATTTTACGCGTTTGTTCCGAATCTAGAAGTACTTTGTACTTGTGAAATGTACCTATATTTTTAAAGTTCCTCGCTACCGACACAGGGGTTCCCTAGTACTAAAGCTGCTAGCACTTGAGAACAATCCCTGATAAAAAAGGATGCTGTTCAATCGTTCAGAGAACTCAATATTTACTTCAACTTACCTTTCAATGTTTTTTGTTTCTTATTTCGTATTTTTTACACAAGAATTAAGAAAAATATTTTTGTAACTAACCACAAAAAAACTTTACACTTAATTAAATTATCTACGGTTTCTATTTTCTATATTAGATACGGACACATGTGTACAGTAGCTAAACAGGATTTTTAGGTTTTTATATATGCTTGCTTAAGAAAGAAAGGAAGATAGGAAAGTATTTTATTGGCACAAAGTCGACAACTTACGTTTTAGTAGGCATGCGGTGACATCAAGCATACGGCCCGATTCTGGTTTTGTAATGGGATATCCATATTATAACTTACGTACACAAAAACCACAAAATCATCATAATATGCTTTTTTTTTTCATTTTCTCATATTCTATCCTATATTTAGTAATGTGAATTACACTTTGTGGAATTTATATGTACTAATCAAATTATTGATCATCTGCTAACGGTGAAAGAAAACATCATGAGGAAATCCACATATCTCAGAAGAAAATCTAAAGACATGTCTGATTCACCAACCCATACCCTCTCTCTCTCTGGATAGAGGAGAGGAGACCCGTGCCCAGCAGTGGAACATAGGTTGATATACTACTTACACAAGCGATACTGAGGAGTCTAGGAGATAAATATAACGGAACGGGACTACACAAAAGATCCTAAAAGGGTCGAAGTGCTTTACTCTATAAAGATAACCCAACCAAGACAAGATAAGATAAGTAAATTTGTAAAAAAAGTTAATGCTTGCCGCTTTATCCTTACTAATATTATAAATGTGAAAATTTGTGAGTATGGATGGATTGATGGATGGATGTTTGTTACTCTTTCACGTAAAAACTACTAAACGGATCTGGATGAAATTTGGCACAGAGACAGATTGTGGTCTGGAATAACACATAGGCTACTTTTTACAGTGATAACCGACATCCACGCGGGCGGAGCCGCGGCAACAGCTATACAGTAATACATCTGTGCAACTGGAACACAACAACACTGCTGTGTGTATTATTTAGTTGTGGTCTTCTGTAAGGCGGGCATCCGCGTCGCGGCGGCGTCGAGGGCTCTTAGACATTAGTATAATTTTTCGATAGAAAAACTCAACAACTATTTTTACCCAGGAGCTCGTGTTCAGCAGTCTACTAGACCAATAAGGCAACGTAACAAGAAATTAAGTAGCTAACCTTTTAACATTCCACTTTGCATCAGATCTACTGAGGTATTCCCCGAAGCGCTACCATTTTGAAGCGAACCTAATGAAGCGCTCCTTTTTTATTCCTCGGAGCGCACCTTTTAGGAGCGCTCCCGATAGCAATAAAATTATATTTCTCCTAAAAGGTGCGCTCCGAGGAATAAAAAAGGAGCGCTTCATTAGGTGCGCTTCAAAATGGTAGCGCTTTGAGGAATACCTCGATCTACAAGTAACACAAGCGCAAGAACAGTGTAATATTTGCCAAGATGTGGCTATGATCTAGGCACGTTCTGAGGCACCGTGTCGTTGCTAGTACGTGCCTTCTGGTGTACACAAACTAGGCCAACCAATTATACTGATATAATGTTGCACCATATTGTTTGTTGAATATTCTATTTGAAGTACTAGGTGACGTGTTCACCTATTGTTAGAAGTTGAAAAGGGTTCTGTTATATTATTACTTGGAAAATTAGTACCTTCTTAAGATTGTCTGAAAAATATTTTATTTAAAATTAGTCTAGTAGTTTTATCTGAGTGGAGATAACACACATCGATTTTTATATACGAGTAAATAGATGGGATCTGAAATAGCTGAAGAAAAAAACGTGACGTGTTTTGTTTTCTTTATACTGTTTGTTTAGCTCGTTTTTAAAAGACAACTCCCGCACTAGAGAACAAGCTCTGTGTCGCGGGGGACTTTACAAACATACAATTAACGGACACAAATTACACCCAGACTCAGAACAATTCTTTGTGGGTCACACAAAGTTTTATCCTGTGTGGGAATCGAACCCAGAACCTCATGCACAGCAGGCGCATACTGTGGCCTCTGAACCACCGAGGCAGCCAAGTTTAGCTGCTGTCAATAGGCAGAATTTGTACAATAGCGGCCATGCAAGTCACTAAACCACTAGACACATAATTGCGAGTATAGAAGGGGTTCGTAGCTGATGAGAGAGTTCAGTTAGACAAGCTTGCGACGGTCGGTCCATAGATGAGTTACCATTTTCTACAACACAGCCAGAACCCCCTTTGCCTCAAAAAGTACGTAAAGCCGTTGGTCCCGTGCCGTATCTCTCTCCAGTTGTGTCGGATTGACGTTGCATTAGACTATGAGAGTGAAGGAATAGACAGTGCACCTGTGTTTGCGCACACACTTGTGCACTATAATATTTCCTGTGCAAATGGCTTATCTCCGTTGAGATTGGCCGCCGTTACCGAAATCGGTCTGGACACCTATTATACATAACTAGGTGTCGCCCTCGACTTCGTCCGCGTGGTAATTTGGAATATTTTCCCCGATTTTCCAACATATCTCACTACTGCTCCGTTCCTATTGATTATAGCGTGATGTTATATAACCTATGGCCTTGCTGAATAAATGCACTATTCAACAAAAAAAGATTTTTTCTAATCGAACCAGTACTTTCTGAGATAAGTGCGTTCAACCAAACAAACAAACAAACTCTTCAGCTTTATAATATTAGTATAGATTGCAAATTGCAACCCACAATAGAAATACAAAAACAGTAGGCACTGTGGGCAGTCAATCAAATAAATTACTTTTAAAACTTGGTTAATCCCTTCCTTATCAAGTTGCGTGTTTTATATCTATTTTATAATGTTATAACAAGACACCCACATTAAATGATGACCACCGTGACTTTTTAAATTAGTAGATATGTTGCAATAGAAGCTATTATCGTTGGCTTTTCCCGCCCACTGTAGGTTGAAAGGGCTCTCATGCACCTCCACGTCCTACAATGCTGTACCCACACAGTCCATAATGTCATTTGTATAAAAACAATTAATGTTGTCGTTTAGAATTAGTACTTAATGCTAATGATAATATTTCTTGTTTCAATCTGCAATTCAATGGCTTTGTGGTTATATACAGACGCTTATGTCATTCTTATTTCTTAGTATTTTTTATCACATAAAAAATTGCTTTCGGATTTTTCAATAATGTCCAGATTATGTCCAACCTATGGCAAAATCTTATATTAGGTATATGTTCCCGTAATTACGCATCCTTTTTTTAAAGCTTTTGCCTCCGGCTTCTTTCGCGTGGTAGCCTATGGTACTCAAGGAATAATGTAGCTTCTTAATATTGAAAGAAAATTAAACAACTTTGTGGATTAATATAAAAGAAAAAAATATTCCTGGGGATCGAACCCACAGTAGGCCGCGCAGTGGTAAATCAATAATGCTTGTTTGCATTCTCGTCTAAACATTTCATTCTTTTATAAATAAATATACATACATATATATAAATGGTATAACAAAGACAAGAATTTACGCGACACAGGGCTTCCCTAATGCAGTTCTTGTATCACGTAAATTTTCTAGAAACTCTCCAATTAAACTCAATTTACCACGTGTCAGTAACACCCTTTTAAATTCGTGCTCGTTGTAAAAAGGTCGTGAAAACCTTAGATTGATTTACCAGTTCATGGGGATAGATCACGCGAGAACGTGCGGTGAGGTGACCGCCACAGCCATGGAAGCTTCGACTAAGTCACAATAATTTATAGACAGGCCTCTTTTAAGTAAGTTTATAACAAGTTTTAATAATACTAGCCGCTTAGTTCGCACGGGTGGTATTTCCCGGGGTCCCGTAATAAATTTGTCATTAAAATATAGACTACTAGCTGTTGCCCGCGGCTCCGCCCGCGTGTATGTCAGTTATCGCTGCAAAAAGTAGCCTATGTGTTATTCCAGACCATAATCTATCTCTGTGCCAAATTTTATCCAGATATCCGTTCAGTGGTTTATACGTGAAAGAGTAACAAACATCCATCCATCCACCCATTCTTACAAACTTTCACATTTATAATATTAGTAAGGATGACACTCACAAATAACGTGGCTTTCTATTGGTAAAAGAATTTTCAAAATCGGTTCTGTAGAGACCTCTTTATAATAGAGTATAGATAACAATACAAACAACGAAGTGTACTAGCAATAGCCTATGTTGTGTAATAGTGCAAAGTACCCCTAGAGTTGGAAAACCCTGTTGAGTTACCCCAACATATTATAATTTATTATTATATACACTAAGCTTAACGCTAGCGCAAGACAACAAAATCAACTTTACACTTTGTTATTTCCAAGGTTAGGAAAGTCCCTTCTATAGTTATTACTTGGTCGAAGTATAAAGGCATATAGTAGATCTACATTACACTATGTATCTGTGAGCCGCGCACGCGCAGCTGCAGGACCGGTTTTGGCTTCTCGTTTCCACCAAGTTCTG
Source organism: Trisateles emortualis (assembly GCA_947095525.1). Lineage (NCBI taxonomy): Eukaryota > Metazoa > Arthropoda > Insecta > Lepidoptera > Erebidae > Trisateles > Trisateles emortualis. The sequence goes on along the minus strand of OX352735.1, from coordinate 6,219,783 downwards.
CCATGTCATACTTTACTATACGTGTTTATTGGTGTACAGTTAAGTGTTGGGATGAACGTAAAGCCTACTCGTAAGATCCGGATGCTGTGTGTAAATGTTCTGTTAAATGATTGATTGCTATGTTTTGGTTTGTTTGATTACTAGACATTTAGTCTGCTGTGCTCAAAATGTGAGTGATGCCCCAGGTATTATAAGCGTCCATAAGCTAGGGCTACAAAAAGTAAAGTAAAATCTAATTAAAAAACTTCCAATCAATAAATGACTGCCTCGGTGGTCCAGTGGCCGCAGTATGCGCCTGCTGTGCACGAGGTTGTGGGTTCGATTCCTACACAGGACAAAACTTTGTGTGACCCACAAAGAGTTGTTCTGAGTCTGGGTGTAATTTGTGTCCGTTAAAGGTATGTTTGTAAAGTCCCCCGCAACACAGAGCTTGTTCTCTAGTGCGGGAGTTGGCAAAAAAAAAACAGCTATTTTGCCAATTCACAGTGGCCAGGGTGGCCATAATTTCTTGCCAATATCCAGTACTATCTTTCGGCTTTGCCACGGGCGCGTCTGCCACGTTTGCCAAATTAAAAAAACCCACGGTTGACACTTGAATAGAGAAAGCGTAGTACGAGGCCTAATTTATAATATGCCATGCTTTTTTTAACAAAAGTTTTTTTTGCTTCCTCAAAACATCCCACAGTGAATATAAAATTACGGGTAATGGTAATATAATCGAATATTGTCATATTGTATTTATTATTGCGAAATAAAAACGCACAAGTACCTGCTACGTACCTTACATCCTGTGCATTGTGCATCGGTATCGGTTACAACAATGGATTTGTACTACACAGTGTGAGTTCCATGAAAACAGTTCACATTATACATATATAAATGATTTCTTACTCGAATAATTGTTCATCTTCTTCCTTATTATTGGAACAATCATTAAATCAATCAAACATCTCTTTACGTCAGGAAGCATGTTCACGAAGATTTTAAAGATGTATTTGTATTTAGTTAGTCAGACTAATTAATAGTTCGATGGTTGTGTAGGATCTCATAAGCTTGCGCTTATGTTAGGAGCCGTAGGTTCGATTTCTTGGTCGGGTAAAATTATATTTGGTATTTTGTTCGAAAACTCTTTATTACATACTAGCTGTTGCCCGCGGCTCCGCCCGCGTGGATGTCGGTTATCACTGTAAAGTAAGTGTGTTATTCCAGACCATAATCTATCTCTGTGCCAAATTTCATCCAGATCCGTTCAGTAGTTTTTACGTGAAAGAGTAACAAACATCCATCCATCCAACTATCCATCCATTCTCACAAACTTTCACATTTATAATATTAGTAAGGATAGGTACATTCTTTATTACATAGCGAGCAATACGTGGCGTTTTACACTCTACTTCTAGCCCTATGAGGAGGACAATGGCGCGCTACTTAAAACCGATTGGGCATAACTATAAGACAAAAAGAAGAACAATTCTTTTTATTGCATTGCTTAAAGTAGCGACTTGGTAAGATGATAAAAAATGAAACAAGTTGTAAAGTACTGATATACCTAAGTAATGATTCGACCAACACCCACGTAATTATGTATTACTTAGTGAGCTGAGCAAGGCTTTCGCCCACTGCTGGTGACGACAACATCGCTATCCTATCTTAAAAATCTAACTTGTTATGAACCCGAGAAGCTGCAAATTGACATTAAATTAGCACAAGAAATAGTAGTATACTTAGCTTGATTTCATTAATTATGCCGATAAAGCTGAAATTTGGTATGAATATTGGGTATACTATTAAATATAATTGAAATTGGAAAAGTACCCATAGATACCCCATGTACCACAAAATTAGATGCTTATCTTAAAAACAGGTCAGACAAAATTGTAATAGATCATGCAATTATCTACCCAACATTCTTAGGAATTAAAGTAAGCTTGAAGGTCTATTTAGACCGGACTAATAGGTACCTACCAATATCTAGTTTATCTAAGACAATAGGTACTTCTAACTTACAATTATGTATCTACCAGTCAAGCTAAGATGTAGAAACAAAAATTACAATTGTAGAAATAAACATTTATTTCATATGATATTTACATGAATAGTTGCTAGCTTGCTGTGCACGAGGTTGTGGGTTCGATTCCCACACAGGATAAAACTTTGTGTGACCCACAAAGAATTGTTCTGAGTCTGGGTACAATTTGTATCCGTTATTTGTATGTTTGTAAAGTCCCCCGCGACACAGAGCTTGTTCTCTAGTGCGGGAGTTGTCTTTAAAAATAAAATAAAAATACAAGTTAATAAAATAAAAGTAACATAACCTAAACTACTTACAAACAATTGTAGAGCCTTTTCTTTTTGACGACGGTTAAAAGTTGTTGCTAAACAAAAGGTAAAACAATTTCTAACACAATAAATAACAAGAACTATCCGAAAAAAAACTAGTTTCTAATGATTTATCGCTTAGATAGTTGTGAAAACGGTCCCTACAGGGAGTAATCGGTAGGCCACGTGCGCCAACGACCGGTCACGAAAGATACCCGACTTCATGGCGCCTGCGCCTGCGCACTCGTGCTCCCTCGTACTTACTAGCTACCTACTACAGACTCCGGCTCACAAATCACCATGGATTATATCATTAAGTCGTAGCAGTTAACTTTATTTGATATATGACATAATTAAGCTTATGTTCGACTCGTCTTGGAGTTCATGGATGCTGTATGGTAGTTGTGGGAGGTCGATGTATCTGTTTAATGGATAGAAGTTTCACTGTTTGCTTAACGAAGAGGTGAAGGTGAACATACCTGTATAAGTAGCATATAATTATATACTTTTCTTCCTTTTTATAAAAACTCCCGCACTTAGGAACAAAGCCTTGTGTCGCGGCGGATTTCACAAACATAATAAGTATCGAATACAAACGATTTCACATTTTGTCCCTTGTTACATTTATTGTTACTACCATGCTCACCTAGTCGCAGCCCTCTAAATGTAATGGGGAATAAAACAGAAACTTACCCATGACTTTCTCAATAAGCAGTTTTGAAATCGGACTAGTAGTTTCATTTAAGAAATAAGCGCGCTCGTACAAATAAACTTTTCCGCTTAATAAGTAATATTAGGCAGTATTATTTATTTACTTCTTGCACAAAATAAATGTACAAAGGCAGACTTAATGACAAAGGCATGCTCTACCAGCAGTACTTATCATCATCATCTCAGCCAAAAGACGTCCACTGCTGGACATAGGCCTTCCATAACTCTCAATCCTGAGCCGTCCTAGTTTATCGGTTGCAGTACTTATAGACAAATTTAAAATGTTGTGTTAACAATCATGATTAATCAGCAATCTTTAAATTAATTACACACTGTATTTTTCCACTGGTACAACTACAAAGCATAGACTCTCTCTTGTCGTGCATGGATATAAGTGCATTGGCCAAGTGCATGTCAATCATTGTACGCATATGTCCATATCCAATTGCCATTGCGTGTGTACCGTGTGTACTACCCAACCATCCGGCGCTTGTCAATACACTGTATTGTTTTATACACACGTCCCGCTTTTTTTTGTACCCTACCTGTCGTTATTAATGAGGGTCATCCATCACCCTTCAATAATAGTTTAACAGCTAAAAAAATATTACTATGTATACTTTTTGGATGTAGCCTAATTTACTTTACTTAAATTTGACTGCGGGTAGGTACCTCATCATCTCATCTCAACCCATTAACGTCCCACTACTGGGCACGGTCTCCTCCATATATTTGGAGGGATATTTTGGCCTACTATACCACGCTGGCTAGACGGGTTGTTAGTACAAAAGTACAGGACTTTCCCAGATTAGGAATCTTAATATAATGAAATAATAATAGAATTACAATTAAGCTGTTTAGCTCTCAACAGTATGGCAATTAGTAAAGCGTGTTCGTATTTTTGTGTAGGTATAAGGTAAAAGCATGATGAAAACTTAGTAAGATAGAATTTTGCAAATAATATATTTTTTTATTAACAATAATAATGTTTACTTGTGAATAGAAGACAGGAATGTAGTAGGTACATGTAGACTTAATAAATCTAACATTCATAATAATATAATGAGACAAAACCAAAATACTACGATAGCGTGGGTGGCACCTGCTCACCTAGCTAGGCTATAAAATAGCCTGTATTAAGGATTAGCAGTTTGTGATTATATTGATTGAGAATAAAGATATTAAAACTTATGTAGTTGTGCACATTATGACTGATAACAGAATGAGTTTTGAAGTCTTTCTTTCACGAACACAACTTACCAATTTTTGTTGAGCACACATCTCCCAATTATAGTCCAAAGTTTGAACATAAATAATTGTCAACGCAGTTTTATCTTATTATCAGTAATCCAACAAAATAGTTAGGTATTGATTGATTGACTTAACAAGCTAGACAATTATCTCTGTATTACGCCAGAGCCTCCAACCTTCAACCCGTATAGAATGGCCAAGCAGAACTTATTGAGGAATGTGCAATCTTGTACATAATCACTTAGGTGGTATCTACTGTAATTGCTTGCTAGATTGTTTATTTGTTTCGTGATCTACCTTAGATCTTGACATAATAATTTTCTGGTTAAATAAGGTAAAAAAAAAATTGCGTAAGACACATTGAGAATAGTGCTGAATGAAATATTTAGTATGTTTTTTGTAGCTCGCCTGTCACGATCGTTTTTAATAACTTTTTACAAATGTTTTGCTGAAGTATAATATCGTTAGATTGACTATGATAATACGAGTATAGCGTTGTATTAGTAAAATAATGTTCAAAATCAGAGCAGTAGTTTCTAAGTTTGCCTTCTACATTCAAATGAACCAAGGTACGATTGGATGTATGAGATGTATCATACTGTTTACAAGCAGCTGGTAAAATTTTACTTCCGAGGATGACTCGTTTTACTTAAGAGATTTAATGTCCAATATGCGATAGTGAAGGCACAATTACGTTACTTCTCATGATAGAATAAAATTATGTAGGCAACTTCAATCAACCTTGCAATTGCCGACGGCATTTTGCTAAATTACCCATTATTTATCGTTTATTATTAGTTATTACTAATGCATTTAATATTGAACTTTAAGTATTGATTTTAAATGTCAAAATCGTTTAATCTTTATTTTGATCTCAGGGCCTTTACTTAATATAAATAACTTTGGGACTAAAACTTTTTTTTTTATACAATCTACTTTAGAGCCAAACAAGCATAAGGTCCGCCTGATGGTAAACAGTTACCGTAACCTAATAGTTACCGCTATAAGTGGAGAGGTCACTATTAGGCTACGGTAACTGTGATTAAGATTAATGTAAGTAAGATTGGATTCTCAAACAGACAAAACATTGTGTGAATGATAATCAACACTTTAGCAGTAATGTTGTTAAGAATGTAAACAAAAATAAACTGTGCGGACGTTGTTTATGCTTTATCCACTAATCTTGGGCTAAATCTGGGTGAAAAGTCGAGAAGGTTCTTTGAAAATAAATCAAGATTGGTGCAGACGACATGTTTGGGCGTCAAACAGGTTGCAAGTGAAATGAACAAGTGTAGGTACCTACGTAGACGAATAAAGTGGGACATTGACACACATTATGTGTTTACAGTGAGAGTGGGCATCACTAGACCGTATTAAAACTTAATTTACTGAATGTTAAAGAGACTATACTTCTGAAACAAGTGGTACAGTATAATTAAAACGATCTAGTGTTTGTTCAACTGTTCTTTAGGTTTATCGTGAGATCTCTTTCAATTTATGCTAGCCTAGTAGTATACTCACCTAGTGGTAAGCAGTTACCGTAGCTTATGCATACTTGCAATACCAGGAGTATCACTTACACGTTATTGAGGCAGCGGATATGCGGATGTACTAGCAGCCTAGCCCATTTTTTTTGTTACCTACTTTATAACCCTTTATTGTGGAATAATATATTCACGCTACAATTTAAAAGGAGTTTGGTAGTGGCAATAAATATAGCACGGCATGAACTCCAAAATTTTAATCAGGTATAACCATTTCGATTCATTTTCGATCTTAATTTTAAGCTGGTAATAATTATAATCGTAAGTGCTAGGTATTAAAGTTGATTAAATACCTAGCTTAACGATTGATCATTAATGAGCCATCATGATACTGCTCTAGGCCTCAATTTTGTCTAACGTGTTCAAATTTATGTTTCATAATAAATTAATCGATTGAAATTCAAAAGACCTTACAAAATCCCTTTGAAAGCAAGCTATTGAAGGATATTTTTCCATTAACAACGGTATTTAACGCATATTCATTGACCACCATCGGCCTAACTCATATTTTATTGCCGTGTGAACTTCTTCTGATGCAGGTGCCTCCATTGTTCAGGTTAATGCTCTTTTATTGAAAATACTATGTTTGTAAAGTACAAAAGATTTTACTTAACAACGTACTGTTAGAACTAAGCGCAGACATCTATTTTCTACGCACGTAATCTGATTTTCGGTTTTTTGATTAGCTCCTTTAGGCACAGTTCCATTTAGGTGGTCATGTAGCTTGGGGAACTCCATGTAGTTTGTTAATTTGGTATTACTTCATCATAAAGATAAAAATACATATAGGTATTTTCTTTAAAGAAAATCGATTTACTTACATCATTACTAATATTATAAATGTGAAAGTTTGTGAGAATGGATGGATGGATGTTTGTTACTCTTTCACGTAAAAACTACTGAACGGATCTGGATGAAATTTGGCACACAAGTAGATTATGGTCTGGAATAACACATAGGCAGGCACTTTTTGCAGTGATAACCGACATCCAAACGTGCGGAGCCGCGGGCAACAGCTAGTATAATATAAATAGAATCAGTTGGGCTAACATAATCCGAACCCAAAACTGTTTAAAAGTAATTTGCTTTCTTTTTCTTAGCCGAAATAAGTCCACTGTCCGACTTAGGCCTCTTCTAAGGAAATTTACATTTACACAAATCGAAAAAAATCAGCATATAATCGGAAAATTGACCATATTACTGAGTATACCAACAAATGTTTCAAAATGTATATCTAGTAGGGGTAATATAAATTTTAGGCCGTCTGATTGTCTGTTGTCTGTTTGTCGCATTGTAGTGGCCAATCGAATATTTTATTTGCTTTACTCTTTTTGCATGAGCGATTATGTAATCAAAATAGTGCTTAGCTATGATATATGGAAATTTGATAAAATTTAATTTTATCAAATTATGAGTAGTGTTTCTTACCGAATACAAAACCTATTTTCGTACTGCACTTATTTAAATTAAAATTGAATTGTATTAAGCGTGGGTTGTAAGTCGGAAGAATGATTTAACTAACAAGTAATCTACCAGCCAATACAAAACAAGTGTATTTTTCTAGCAAAAGTAATGACTATTGTTCATTGACACGCTTGAGAGAATAAGGGGTTCTTCAAGAAAGGAGTTATAAGGTTTTTAAAGGGTCGGCAACGCGTGAGTGACACCCCTGGTGTTGCAAACGTCCATAGGCTACGGTAACTGCTTACCATCAGGCGGGCCGTATGCTTGTTTGCCACCTTGGTAGTATAAAAAAAATATATATATATATATATATAAAGATGCGTAAAATGTACATTTTAAATTCCAAAGTAACGTGAGTCAGATACATCGATAGATTCAATAGCCATGTAAAATTTTATTCTGCTATCGCTAATTTTACTCATTCTGGTTGAATTCTTGACCGGCTGTACCTTTGTTTTATATGCGCAATGTCCGATTTATTATTACGATAGCTGTGCATTGACGATCTGTATCTAAAGTTGAATTCCTTCTGTTATTTTGGTTATAAATACTTATATAGGTGAAGTTTGTATGATTGCTGTTAAAATTATGCTGAATTGTAGGTTGTGAATAATTTAAATTGCATTTCTTACGTCTATATTCCAGACATGGATTAATTACATGCTTAGTCGAGATAAGTCTGAAGGCAATCTTATATCAATACATTTTCTAGTATTTCTTATAGAAAGATAGGTGGCAATCAAGCATACATGACGCTTGCTATACGTGGTGCCAATGATATTATAGTAAGAAAGACGTAGATATCGCACTAACGCGCGAAAGTTATTGCCGTCTGTATTATCTATGAAGCTTAATTTCATCTATAACTCTCTCTTTTTGTATTATTAAGTTCCGTATTTTCTATCGCATTCATACTTGAAATAAGCAAGTATGCAATAAAACATGTAAACAAAAATTAAACGCCGCGCCGAGCCACTCGCTGTTACATTCCTATCTATTAAATTAACATTGAGAAACACTGAGTTTAATCTAATCATAGCACGTTAAAACGTCTTTATTTAATGCTTTATAGCTTGGCATGCTTCTGCATGCCATAACGACTGACTAATCACAAAACTTAATTAAGAAATAAAACTGACTTCCTCACGAACATGCTTTGTATTAATTAAAATTCTACAAACTAATTACAGTCTTATATTATATTTTAAACTATTGCGTAATACCTAATATACAATATTAGGTATCAATCAATCAATCAATCAGCCTATCGCAGTCCACTGCTGGACATAGGCCTCTCCCAACACGCGCCATAGCACACGGTCCTCCGCCTTCCGCATCCAGTGCGCCCCAGCGACTTTTTTTAGGTCGTCGGTCCACCTAGCTGGGGGCCGCCCTACCTTACGCTTACCGAGTCGTGGTCTCCACTCCAGGACACGTCTGCTCCATCGGCCGTCGGTCCTTCTGCAGATGTGACCAGCCCATTGCCACTTCAGCTTACTAATTCTGCGAGCTATATCGGTAACTTTGGTTCTTTGTCGGATTACCTCGTTGCGAATTTTATCCTTCAAAGAGACGCCGAGCATAGCTCGCTCCATAGCCCGCTGTGTGACTTTCAATTTGTGGACTAGTCCAACTGTGAGCGTCCACGTCTCGGCACCGTACGTCATAACGGGTAGGACGCATTGATCGAACACTTTCGTCTTCAGGCATTGCGGTAAAGGCGAAGAGAACACCCGACGTAGTTTGCCAAATGCTGCCCAACCCAACTGGATCCTGCGGTTGATTTCTTTCTCGAAGTTGTTTCTACCAAGTTGGACACATTGCCCAAGGTAGATATATTCCCGAACAACTTCGAGCATCGAACCGTCAACGTAAATCGGTCCCGGCGTGACATGTTCGTTGAACATAATCTTGGTTTTGTCCAAGTTCATACCGAGACCGACACGTCGTGAGGCTCCATTCATGCTGTGCAGCATTCCGCTTAGCTGTTCCAGCGACTCTGCAACGATGACGATATCATCGGCAAACCGAAGGTGTGAGATGTACTCGCCATTGATGTTAATGCCCCGTCCAGTCCAGTCCAGCGTCTTGAAGACGTCCTCGAGCGCGTTGGTGAAAAGCTTGGGGGATATTACATCCCCCTGTCTCACCCCTCGCCGCAACTCGATCGGGTTGGTCTTTTGGTCCTGGAGCTGGACGGTCATAGTGGCAGTGTCATATAGACATCTCAGCACCTCGATGGGCGCTCTTAGCCTGGTACACTCGCTGTTCGGTAAACGATCAGCGGGTTAAGCTACCAAGGGTGCGGTTACCTTATAGATGGGTGACCGCATAGTGGTATTTCATCTGAGCGTCTCCGTGCTTCGGAGGGCACGTTAAAAGTCGGTCCCGACTGTTAACAGTCGTTAGATCACGACAGAGGCCTAAATATGGGCGATCTAAATAACTCTGTCACCAGGTTGGCCACTAACCAAACGATAAGAAGAAGAAGCACCTCGATGTAGCGCCAATCAATGCGACATCGCTGCAGAGCTCCCAAAACTGCCCAGGTTTCGATGGAGTCGAAGGCTTTCTCGTAGTCCACGAACGCCATACACAGCGGCTCATTGTACTCTTCGGTCTTCTGTACAATCTGCCGAACAGTATGGATGTGATCTACGGTGCTGTAGTCTTTTCGAAACCCGGCTTGTTCCGGAGGCTGGAACTCGTCGAGTTTTCTGGCGAGGCGGTTTGTGAGTACTCTCGAGAACAACTTGTAAACGTGGCTCAGGAGTGAGATGGGTCTGTAGTTCTTCAGCAAGGCTTTATCACCTTTTTTGAAGAACAGAACCACCGCACTCCCGCTCCACGCTTGAGGTGTTAGGCCCTGGTGTATAACGGAATTGAAGAGACTCGCTAGCTCTTTCAGGATTGGAGTCCCGCCTGCTTTTAGGAGCTCTGTGGTTATTCCGTCATCACCAGGCGACTTATTGTTCTTAAGCTGCTCGAGAGCCACTCTGACCTCGCCCTGGTTGACATCAGGGATGTCTTCCGTGTAATGGCGCGTGAGTGGGGCTCTGTGGTCATCAGCGCTGGGTCTCGTGGGTTTAGTCATCCGTGATGCGTACAGGTCTTTGAAGAAACTCTCAACTTCCTCGAGAATCCCGAATCTTGAGGTCACGGTTCTGCCATCCGCAGTTTTTAGTTTCGTCAGATGGGATCTACCTAGCTGGCGAGCGAATACTTTGGTGCCTCTGTTCTGTTCAATCGCATCCGCGATGGCGCGGGCGTTTGAACATCGGAGGTCACGTCGCACCAGCTTCCGGATCTTCCGGTTGAGGTTTCTTCCATCTGACGAAGACGTCTGCGTGGATGACATTTCCCGTCTTTGCCTCATAAGTTCGAGAGTCTCGAGCGAGAGTTTAGATCGTCTGTTTACGCTTTTTCCGGGAAACATCCTTCGAGACACATCCTGTAGCGTTCTGACCACTGTGTCGGTTCTCTCGTCAACAGTGCCTTCGGTTTCCAGCAGATCGAAACGATTTTGAAGCTCCAGTTGGAGCTTTTCGGACCCTAGTGCTATTTGAGGCGCAGTAGGTCTGAGAGTAGACTTAATCATGCGACGCCTTTCGGCTTTGAAGTCTATATTTAGAGTGCCTCGTACAAGTCGGTGATCACTGCCGGTATTGAACCTGTTGATCACGGAGACGTCTCTAAACACAGACCTCCTGTCAGTCATGATGAAGTCTATTTCGTTCCTCGTCACAGTATCGGGGCTTCGCCATGTCCACTTCCTCTGGGGCTTCTTCTTAAAGAAAGAATTCATTAAGAAGAGCCCCTGTGACTCCAGAAAGTTGACCAGCATTTGCCCCCTGTGGTTTCGGCGCCCCACGCCGTAGGATCCGATTTTCGTTTCGCCGCGTTCTTGTACTCCCACTTTGGCATTGAAGTCCCCCATAACAACGTTGTAGTGAGCTTTGGTGGTACCATGTAGTGTATTAGGTATATACTTTATTTATTTTAATTTTAAACTGCATATACTTAACATGTATAATGGCGGATTTAATGTAGAGATAATACGTAGTAAGGTGCATTTAAGTCTAAACTCGGGGTCATAGAATTATACTTCCCTAGTTTTAGTTTTACTTTATTCCCTATTTTATTCCTCCTTTTACTTTTACTTAATGTTTCTCAATGTTATTTTGTTAGAAAGAAAGAAAGATTCGTTTAATAAACGAATCATATTGCTGTAGCAATAGATAGTGATAAGAAAGAATATTTGTATGCCAAAGGATTGGTAACCCACCAGGCACTAGTTTTTACTTTTTACTTCACTCATTGAAAAAAAACATTGAGATACACTAAATTTAAGCTTATCACGTGTTACAACGTCTAATATGCGTCTAAACGTCATCTTTCTTTATAATATCATTGGTTCTTTTATATTAATATTCACGGTCACACTGTTCACGACTTATGGCAATTATAACATTGCAATAGGTACATGAATAGACGTTGATGTATGCAGCTAAACTTATGACATTTACTTAAAGATTGCGTTAATATTCCAAACATAATGAACCGCCTGTATGGTAGACTGTTCGAGACGTTTTATTCAAATGATGGATATTGCAAAAACTGAAATAGGTATATGTATGAAGAGTACAGATAGAGGTCGGTCATGTATTTAATGTTTTCTTGACAAATGTTTGGTTTGACGAATAACAAGGCTAAGACTCATGTTTTTTTTTTTTTTTTTTTTTTTTTTTTTTTATACTACTTGGGTGGCAAACAAGCATACGGCCCACCTGATGTTAAGCAGTATCCGTAGCCTATAGACGCTTGCATTACCAGAGGTATCACTTGCGTGTTGCCAACCCATTTTTTACACCAGTGCTTTAAGATGGAAGTAACCCTGGGATAGGAATACGTATCTTTCAAAACGCATTCCTAAATGAGCGCTGGGGACCTGTACTCACACACAGGAACACAACTACACCGCTGTGTGTAGTCATTTGGCTGTGGTCTTCTGTAAGGTGGAGGTCCTTCCCCAGTCGGGCTTGCTCGCTAGTATGGTGCCCTACCTCTCTTGATCATAGTTTAGTCCTGTGTTGATGTGTCTGGTATTGAGAGTATCTTTAGGTGAGTTATAGGTCGTTTCGTCCGACATTTGTTCGCCCGCATGGGCCGAACGACCAAATTACAAAAATTATTTTAAGTTTGGCCCGCTCGGGCGAACAAATGCCTATACCTAATAACCTATAACTCCTTTAGGCCATATACGGTAACCTCTTACCATTACCATCTTAGATTATAACCATGAATGACTGCATGGTTGGTTCAGTGGCTGAAGTGGTAACCTTTGCATTCCCCACTGCGCGGCGTGTTGTGAGTTCGATTCCCACACTAGACAAAAAATTATGTGATCCATAAATGGTTGTTCCAAGTCTGGGTGTACTTTGTGTTCGTTAAGTATATGTTTGTAAAGTCCTCGCGACACAGGCCATGTTCGGTAGAGCGTTAATTGGCTTTAAAAAAAATAATGAGAATGTAAGCATGGCCCGCCTGTTTGCAATCCCTTGCCTATGGGTGCTAACAATACTAGAAGCATTCCTCCTACCAACCCTAAGACCTGAGTTTTGTGTTACTTTTTATTTCGACCTGGAAAACAACGACCACGAGGTTGTCATATGACGTCACACATAGACGTAAAAAGCTTTGGATCAATTTCAACTCAGGAGTAGGAGCTCGGATTGCACAGGTGCAGTTTCAAATCCTACAAGCTCGACATTTTCCACATTGCTTTAAATATTAAAATACTAGGGGTCGCCCGCGACTGCGTCCGTGTAATTTGGAATATTTTTCCTGATTTTGCAAGATATCTCACTACTTCTCCGCTCCTATTGATCATAGCGTGATGTTATACAGCCTATAGACTTCCTGGATAAATGCACTATTCAACAAAAAGAGATTTTTTTAAATCAAACCAGTACTTTCTGAGATTAGCGCGTTCAACCAAACAAACAAACACACTCTTCAGCTTTATAATATTAGTATAGATGTCGTAATAGATCAGATTGATAATCTAACTTGTAAGATACGTACTTTATCGTTATGCAAAATCCAGTGAGTGTTCGGGGTCAGACCGCGGTTAGTACTGGTTTCAGTAACACGATACGGTCTAACGACATACTATATAACTATATACATATATAATAATGATAACAAATACTCGGCGACATCGTAATGTGATGCCTTTCTTATCGAGCCTTGATGCGTCTAGCTCAACGAACTTAAGCGATAAACAGAGGATGTGTTTATACGTAAGTAATTAGTGTTGATTACTGAAAGGAGTATGGTCATGGTACTAAAATATACACATACTATTCATTCATTTATTAACAAATGAAAGTCGGGTCAAAAACTAAATTCACGAAAATAATGTCCTGAGTCAGTCTAGGTTTAGGATGTGCTTGGGATAGGAAAACGTTTCTTTCAAAACGCATCCCTGAAGGAGTGCTGGAGACCTGTACTCCCACACAGAAACACAAAAACACCGCTGTGTAATCATTTGTCTGTGATCTTCTGTAAGGTGGAGGTCTTCTCCAGTCGGGCTTGCTCGCTAGTAGGGTACCCTACCACTCTTAAATTTGAAAGAACAGTTTTTAAATATACATAGTACTCACAGTGCTTTTGTAGTGAAGGGAGAGACAAGTACCTACTAGTGAAACAGTGAGGCTGCGGTCGATGATCTAAGCTAGATAATAATATAGACTAGACTAGTGTTTAGCTCGGTACACTGGATTATTACTAAGAACCGTTCTATCTTATAGACGTGACGTCATCAGTATTATGTTTTGACTACAATAGTTTATTTGTTATTGAGTATTTGTTTAAATTGTGTAACTTATTTTACCAGTTTAAACTTATATTTTAAAAATATTTACTTTTTGAATATTACTGTAAATGTTTAATTTACTATTACTATATAGTATACATATATATAGATAGCAAATTATAACAATAGCAATCCATATATATATATGTCCCACTGCTGAATACGGATCTCCTCTCTTCTATCAAGAGAGAGAGGGTTTAGAGCTTAATTCAGACACGCTGGATTATGCGGGTTGGTGAATCAGATATGTCTTTAGCATTTCTTCTAAGCAATGTGGGTTTCCTCAAGACATTTTCGTATTTTTTTTAAAGGTGAAGGAATACATATATCCTCATTTTAATCAGCTATGATTTAAAAAAACATAGTTAATTAAAACCTGCTAAATATTACATAGCGATAACTGCCCTGACATGCGACAGTCCTATAAAAACCTTTCAATTTTCTTTTACTAAGATAACCTTATTCGGATTTTAATATAAGAAAATGCAGTCAAGCCGTTTTTTCCTCCTTTCTGATCTCATTACTGACCTTATTGTTCAAAAGTTAGTTCTTAGAACCATAGAATTCTGTTAGGTACAGAGGTTGCTTAATCCTTGACCTTTAAATAGTGAAAGTTCAAGCGCAACCACAGCTTTTGTAGTCATAGAAAAGTAGTTTACTACTTACTGCTATGAAGGAAACCCAACTAATATTATATGGAAAAGTTTGTGAAGATGTATATGGATGTTTGTCACTTCTTCATGCAAAAACTACTGGATAGATTTTGATATAACTTTACAATGTTTGCTGACACATCAGAGTAATAAATATAGGTAAACTGTTGAAGTCACGGGCAAAAGCTAGTGGTTTATCCTTACTTATATTATAAACGCGAAAGTTTGTAAGAATGTATTAATGTTTGTTACTCTTTCACGCAAAAACTACAGAACGGATCTGGATGAAATTTGGCACAGATATTGATTATAATCTGGATCTGGAATAGCATATAGGCTGCTTTTTATCGCGATAAAGGACATCTACGCAGGCGGAGCCGCAGGCAACAACTAGTAATTGTTATAAAGAGCTTTTGCGAAAATTATTTAACTAACAAATTCACCTTGAAATAACTTTATATGAAATATAATATATTATGATTATATTAAGGCAATTGTGACATATCACCTTATAACAGGAATTTTAATTATAATCGCAATGTAAATTGTAGTTTCCACATACTTTTAATCTCCTTGCTACAAACAAGTAAGAAACATAACCGGACTCCCGCATAAGCCTCTTGTGCCTCTCACTCGCACTCAAGTGATCACCAATTTGGCGCCAAAGCCTTCATCTTGTTATCTTTGTCGCTCGCAAGCGCTCGCAGCCTGTCACTGCGCGGTTACTCGCCGTACAGTCGTACATGACGCCTCTCTACCGTTGCGCGTACGCGTCGCGTGTTTACCTTATATTTTGTGCAACAAAAGTTTTTTATTGACGGAAAATATACACGTGTTATGTTATATAGAAATTAATCTGACATAAAAGTTAATTTTTAGTGAAATTGTGAGTTATTGTGAGAGATGTGCATGTGCTAAAGGTTAATATGATATAAAATTGTGTCCTAATCAAGTGAACGGTAGTGTATCTGTATTGGATGTGTTATAGTGAATTGGTTAGTTGTTGGCCTTGTGGGTGACAGCTATTCGATGACTGCTGACTAAATATACATACTGTTAATTTATTTAAATGTGTCGCGACAACCCTGTTGCGATAAGTAAATGTGAGTTTCAGGGTCGAGTTTTTTTATCGATCGAAATAAGAAATTAATGAAACCGTATACGGTATTTCGATTTATTGCTCCACTAAGTGCGTAAACTTGCGACACAGTAATATGCTCTGTAATAAGTGTCGGTTCGTGTCTAATCTATTTCTAGCTCTACAAAAAATATTCTCAGAAGAATATTGTTACAAATTGATTTATTAATCGCTATGTCATCTATGTAATACATAATGACATAAATATTATATATATATATAAAGATAACTCGTTATTGTAGGTACAATAAAAGACATAATATTGCTTACCTACATAATAAATTGAAACAGTAATACACAAAGGGTGACCTTACCGCTAAAAGCAATTTCTTACAGACAATTTTAGCACACATACGCTGCATCAACATAGAGTTTGACATTCAAACTATCAGCCTTTGCATCAATTAAATTGCATCAGTCCACACATACATAGACTCGCACCTGTTTCCCAGAGCGCTAGGTAAAAGCAGTTTTTCACTGCTCTATATGTCTGCATATTGGATAAATATTTTCATTTCAAACTAGCTGACCCGGCAAACTTTGTACCGCCATTTTTTTTATTCTTCTATACAAACCTTGTCCTGATAATAACAAACACACAAAAAAAGAATTATCTAATTTGGTGCAGTCGATCGGAAGTTATACGTGTATATACATTGGGGGGGTTTCATTTTTATATATATAAATAGATGAATCTTATACTTTGATGCAGTTTATGTATCCGTCAGTGTAGACACGTAGAATAAACACATTCCAAAATAAATATATTTTTAAATGACCTACAAAATTTTCGGCGACTTGTCCAATATAATATGTAGTTTACGTGTCGAATAGTTTCTGTAATGCGTCAGTAATTACAATGTATTTGTACTTACTATTGTTCACCCACACACCGCGACATATTCGTACACTTGTACCTACAGACAGACATAATATTCGCCAAACACAACGCCTGCGCTTGCGCACACATTGTCATAAATGCTCTCTATGTCCTCGCCATTAAGTGAATATACTCCCACTGATTCTGTAAAGCTCTCTATAGTCAGTAAAGCAATACAATCAACAATATTATAGATTGTTTTTGCATCCTTTTTGTACATGAAAATGTATATGTGGTGACTCATAAGTAGCGAGTCAACAATTTAAATACAAAACGAAGTATTTATAAAAGCAACTTATATCTGGCTTACGTTCTGCTGCTGGGTACTTGACTCTTTTCCTCTATCAGCAAATGTAATACACCTGTAGGTCGAAAAGAAAAATATAGTGTCTTCGAAACCACTTGTAGACTAAGACGGTGGACGGAGGCAATAATTTCTTTAGTCCGAATAGAATGCACATCGATAAGTCTGGTTATTTTCCCGTTCGAAAATTAATTTTAAAAAATTTACTTCCTTCTCAGGCAAAAGTATATATAATGTTATTGTATAAGCAATTAACGTTTATATTAAGATAACAATTGTTTATTACTGCATGTTTTCATCGTGGAATATCTAAGAATAAGGGTATTGATTGTAAACGTATAAATCACACATGCACTATCGCGGAACTTGCACAATAGGTTATAACCGCGGCAATTGAATTAGATGTTACTAGTATAACAAATCGATTGTATACCGATAACTGTGGTTAATCGAATTAAATGTTCTCGGGTTCATCATACTATGCGATAACGATATCATCTCGCTTCTTTGAATTTTATTATTGCACCAAACATTATTTGTGTCAGAGCAATCAGTCTCGTTCTTGATGATAACGTGCGTTAATATACAATAGCAATCTTTTAAACTGTTAATAGTTGCTGATAAGAAATATAAATGGAACCTAATGACCATTTCGTTGACAATCCAGTAGGTACTTCTTTATTATTTAAAAGTTTTCTTTTGTTTATTGAAGCTATCTTTACTTGTTTTCTTTGGTCAATAGTAAAATAATTCGAAACAAGTGAGAGAAAAATACTTAATTTATATTCGAGAATGATCTTCGAGCGAACATGCATTTTTTTATATGAAGTTGCATACTTCATATAAAAAAATGCATGTTCGCATAACACCTGATGGTAATGGTAAGCAGCTTCCGAAGAATTAGGGCAATTGCATTACCAGTAGAAACATTCGCCATTAAAATTTTGCATCAGATATTTATGCTGGATAGGAAAATTTATTAAAAATAATCTTTTTCCGATGACTTTAAGAAGGTTGCAGGGGTAGACTGGATGTGGAAGTCGGAGGACTCAGTGTTTTGGGAGAGGCCTATGTCCAGCAGTGGACTGAAATAGGCTGATTGATTGATTAAAACTGGCACTACATGAAAAATGTTAGTGCATTGTCCTTATTTGCCAACTACAACATCAGACATGCTTAATTCTTTGACTATAACATATTTACATTGACACTGCCAATCGAATTTAAAACTGCGCCTTATTCAACAAGTTTACTTTCTCACTCCACAAAAAATCCTTGAACAACAAGCAATTTCTACAATTCAGTTAGCCAATCGTCTAATTTAAGAGTAGATACTAACATATCCGTGCATATATGGTTTCCGAGATAATCATTATCAGTACAACAATCTTTGGATTGTTTGCAATGATTTCAAAGAATCTAATAGGTTGCATTACAATAGGTAATTGATACAGAGGATTCTACAGAATTAAAGGTTTCGCTGAATGTTGCAATCGATTGTTTGTGGCCTCACACCTTAGCAACGGCAATTGTAAAGAATTATCTTATTATGCAGTTACATATGAGCGTTTATAAAAAGCGACCGACATTGAGAAATTTGAAGTACTAACATACGTATAATAATTGATCGGGTAGGAGATCTTTGCACCTGTCTTCACATATCAACTACCGGTGCGTCCACACCTAAACTTAAACATTAAACACTACTATTGTTAACGTACAGTACAGATAGGTAGAAGATTCTTCTTTGCTATGGCAGAAAGACGTAACTGCATGACGCATGCTACGGGAAAAACTCAAGTAAAGTGTCTATCATTAAGCATATTTTTTCCTAAAACTAGTCTTGCAGTTGCGTGGTTCTATGTAAGCGGGGCAGATGGTTTATTCATTGTTTTCCTTACCTAATATACACACATTCCACGATTCTAAAACTCACTCTACATTCAAACCGCGATCGGATGCGAATGCGAAATTTATTTTAATGTCGTAACCGGATTTCGATCATGGTGGCTAATCTCACCTGTGTGGGTGATATTATAGTGCACAAGTGTGTGCGTAAACACAGGTGCACTCTCTCTCTCTCATAGTTCGATGGGATAGTTATTCAGCACGATTGGAGAGGGATCAGGCATAAGAATGGTCTACGTGCTTTGTGAGGCACGGAGGTGTAAACATTATTTGCAAATTTCGGGCATCTATTGTAAATTTCTTTATATGAAAGTCTAATATTAATAATTTTTGAAACAAAGCTTAGATAGATAGATTGTACCTCAATTACATTTATGATGCAAATTTTATTTTACACAGTTATTTACAATGGGCGGCCTTATCGCTAAGACCAATTTGAGTATCATTTCTGAGTATCATTATTGTTATTTTCCAGTTGTGCCTGTATACGGGCGTGGATGTGGACTAGCCTTTATACATAACCTGCAACCTACAGGCAATACGATCTATAATATAAAAACATAAAAAAACGAAATCTATGTTTGTTATGTAGGCAGTTCAACCCACATATAATGCCATTTAATCTTACTTAGTTTTAAAAACTAATTCAAGGAAAAATAGTACACATTATAGTTCCAAGGCCTCTGTCGCAAGAGTGTGAGTAACCGATGGTGTGATACGCTGTCAGATCCGCCTCTTGAATAACCTTTTTCGGGGAACTGTGACGAAACTTTATGTCAAACTCACGGAGTTGCCAAAACCAAGATTTAGATGTAATAGCACGTTTACGTGTACTCTATTCGCTATGTGCACGATTGTGGCGCCATCTAGCATGCGTAACTGGTTATGTATATCAAATAATGACATGCAAATGTTTTGTTATTATCTAATAAATTAAGCACTTAATTAAACGAAACATGAAAACAACAAAAGTATTTTTAGAGGAACTTCTTAGAAACAGTACATAGAAAAATGGATATTATATAATACAAAACTGTTATAACAGGGCGGTATATAAACAAAACGGTTTCGCATTTAGTATAAAACGCCGTGCGCTAGCGCACGTCCCGGCTTAGCACTGGTACACATTTATATCGTAGGGGTCCCTTAATTACAAAAATAAATATATAATCCATGTTACTCGCTAATAATGTAGCTTCCTAATCGTGAAAAAATCGTTTGAGCAGTTTTTAGTGAAATCATAACAAATAAACAAAAATCTAAGCTTTCCTGCGTATAATATTAGTTAAGGCAATTTATATTTCCAACTTCAAACTGTGATGATAGAAAATAAATTAGTTTAAGCACACTGTAATATACATATAGGTCATATTTTATTATTTAAACTTTTTGGAAATACAAGCAAACCATTCGTTAACACTAGTTCTTTCAGGTAATACAAGAACTGGATAGATAAATACATTAGGCACTAATTACATCTTCAGTAGTTTAAATCTACCGAATGAGGCAAATCAATTCTAGGAAATATATTTCAACATATCAATAAAAAAAGCTGTAATTCTGCATTATCGACATTAAACAGATATTAAAGTCAAAACTAATTAGTTTATTATTCATAAAACATGTGGAGATAATGAGATTATATTGCGATCGCGAAATCTAAATCTTAAAAGCGGGAAGTAGGTAGTTAATTATTGAATAAAAAGATGATCGTTTCTCACAGTCCGCTACACGAGCACTGGGTAGTTGTAACTGGATCGCTACCTCATATGTGAGAACCTCTCACGGTTGCTGCACACCGACTTATTGAAGTTTAATTTATAAATAAATATACACTTTTCCTATTCATAGATTTTTTGTGGCCAACTTAAGATTTCTTCAAGAAAGTTTTCTTGTATATTCTCACTGCTTACCATCCTCTTTGTTATCACTGTGCATTACAACTATAGGTATATCTGGAAATAAACATGATGCACTACAACAACATTATATTATGTAGCTTGTCTCTATCCTTTGTCAGGTATAAGAAGTCAAAGCATTGCTCAAAACTCAAATTAATAAGCCAGATTCATTTCTAATTAACAAATAAGGTTACTTTACATACATTGAAGCTGTTGTTGAGACTTGTATTTATGTCATACTAGCTGTTGCCCACGGCTTGGTTATTGCGATAAAAAGGCTATTCGCTATCCCAGACTATAATCTATCTCTATGCCAAATTTCATACAGATCCATTCAATAGTCTCTACGTAAAAGAGTAACAAACATCCACACAAACATCCATACTCATAAACTTTGACATTTATAATATTAGTCGGATAATAAGCAGTTTCTTCAAGTTCAAGTGAATAAATAAAGTATTAATTCTGACCTTCTTAAGGCTGTCCTCCTGGACAGAGCACTTTGATAATTTGTGCATTCCCCTTCCGTGCTGCTCATCCTTATCTAGACCCCTTAGAATCTCCCATGTACTAATACATTTCTGACAGAGATGAGCCTTAAGTCCAGCTTAGGCTACTCCTAACCTAGAATGCACATTCTTTTCGCAGCCAATGCCTCGCATAGACATAAAAGATACCGCACTGCACAACAAATACGTAATATAATACATGCAAACTAATTATTATAATCAAAATTAATAATAAATAATCTTCACATTATCTACAATTCTAACTAAAATATAATCTTTTGAATATTAATAAATGTCAGTCTATTACCTATTAGTAAAGTTCAACTCATTCACACGTTACTAAAGGTAAATCCAGAATACAACCAAAATTGACTCGCGTGGGTGGGCGCTCTTGTATTTTCCTTATGTGGCGACCTTCTCAGAAACAAAAGCTCTACAATCTTATAAGGGAATTTCATACGTAATACAAATGAATCACTACTCACTAAGCCTTCGGAAGTGCAAGTAATTTTAAACCAATCAAATTAACATAATACAATCCATATTAGAAAACGAACAACAAGTTTCTATTTATGGGTATCGGATACCATTAAATTTCTGCACTAGGTGTTCGTATGCTTGTGAAAATCAATGTGCATATAAAATATAAGTCGTACTTTATGCTTAATAATAGAAATCTATATATCCAATGCTGGGCACGGGTCTCCATGCATCTAAAAAGATAGTAGAAAGATTTTAGTATTTAATACCCACGTGGTGGTCCAATGTGTATTAGTGGATCAGACATGGCTTTAGAATTTCTCCAAAAACGTTTGGTTTTCTCAAGATTTTTTTCTTGACCAGAAATCATTAGATTAGTACTAATTCTACAAAGTGAAATTTACATTGGATCTGTCTGGAATCGAACTCACATCTCATGTGTACAAGGCACTTTCCTACACGGCTATTACTACTCACTTACTTCGTACTTTTTAGGAGAGAGTTATTTACACTTCCGAAGTTACATTTTATGATTGTTTTAAGAAGTTCTTGCTAGCGTATCAACGAGCATTGCCATCAGGTTACCCGCGGAGGAAACTGACCACATATTTAACAACATCGACATACTTAAAGACTGACTCACGTACGAGAAAGTTCATTGATTATTACGAATAGAATTTTACAATGATGATGCACACACGCATACATATTTATATAATACTACAAAAGTGTTTCTTAAGTTTATCAAGTTTAATATTCCGAAGGGCCCATGCCCCATATTAATCATAGCATTTTTTTTTATCTACTTGAAATTTTTGAGTTGTGAGTCATTAGGTTGAAACGGAATTCACCGGAGTTCTCAACACCCTTAAACTTCTCTCAAGTAATAACTATGAAGTCCTTATAGCGATTCATTTTCGATCCTAATTTAATTTTCTTATAATGACAACCTAAGAGTTAGTTAATAAAGTAGACATCTTACGAATTTTAAAATAAAATCGAATATTAATCATGAAACCTACGGTCCTACGGTCTTGTCATAATTTAAAATGGTTTTAAAAATATAGACAGATATAGGCGATATGCATGTGCCATTTTTCTACGAATACTAATCCAACCAGTCTGTGTACTCAGAACACGTGTACACTGCAAACACAATTTCTTGATTCTTCTAAAGTTTTATAGCTTTATGAACTTTTCTGGCTTATCGCCATTGAAATATAAACAAAGCTTCGCGTCGTCATAAAAAGTAGAGACAGGCTTACAGAAAGCGTTAATAAGAAAGACAGGGACAGAGTAGAACCCACGTGAGTTACGTTAACAATAGATTAGAAAAAACGTAGGTACCTGGAAGGTAGAGGCGCTCGGGGTCCGCCCCCGCACCTCGCCTTCTTGTCTCAACTCAGTCTGCTCGAAAGCCTTCGTAGAGTCGACCGTACGTTTCTATCGAAGCCGCGTGCACTGAACAAACTTGTTTTTGTAGAATATTATTTTATTTATGTTGATTTGTAGTAGCTATACTAAATACAGCCTTAACTAGTGAAGTTTATAATATTTACTTGAAATTTGTCCTCGACAGTTGTGTTTCATTGTGACCACCTGTTGCTCGTATGCAACAGACGTTTTCGCGCCCAATCCTTAAGGTTTCCTATCAATGTGGTAATAAAATAAGCAATAACTTATAATAGTGAAGTGGAATATAGTGGTGTATAGGCATATCTTTGCGTAGTTCACGCGCTGAGTGGAATCCAAATGAAAAGTTTCTTAGTAGTACGTGTCTCGGTTACTTATCGCCATATAGAGTTGTTTGCGAACACAAAGACAGAATATGTATATTTAGTGAGCAGCCATTGTGTTGGATACAGGTATGGAGATTGAATCCAAATGAGGAACTCAATTTATCGAGTGATTTGATTTGAGTGAGCGATGCGGACTAAAGTGGAACGATGATCAAGTTTCGGTATAAACGTAAAGAGTCGAACGATGGCAGCAAGAGTGGAACTGCTATACAGAAGCAGAAGATTGAGGGTCTTCGAGACAGGGAGTTGCTGCCACCTAAGGATATGTTGTTAACGGGCTCCCTAGCCGGCGTCAGGAACAATACCTTGCCACGTTCACGCCCACCGTCAGCAGCAAGACGAGACACCGCTGAATCACTTCTCAGTGCAACAACAATATCATTGTTTAGAGTAAGTCTGCTAACATTAAAACTATCGCGTTGCAATATTATATACATTGGGTATCAACGCGATCATGCACACCGTAGCTGACAACAACTTGTGACCACGGCCGGTGTAACCTGTTCGAAACGTCAAGCAATGAGTAAATAATGCATGATCGTGTTAATATCCGAAGTATATAATATCGTATAGAGTAAGTCTATATTCTATTATCCTCCATTTTATATTCAGCATAAATTGCCGTGTTGTAATTTTCAAAAAACATGACTAGCGACTAAACGTTGCAAATTCTTAAATCTGAATAATTTACCAATTCTATTTAATATTCGATCACGCCTCGTTTGTATTTGAGGTCTTCATTACCATTTCAATGTTGAATTTTTACATAAACTTACGACCGCCTTCAAAAGACATCAACGAAATTGTTGCAAATGTAATCATGTCGTTACTTCATTTATTTAATTACTGATTTAATCACAGCTACAGTCAAATGAATATTTAGTATTCAAATAATCAGAATTACAGATCGGTTCGATTTCCTGAGTCGATTCGACTTATAATGTACGTGAGTTAACTAAATGATTAATAAATAAGAGTTAACATCATCATAAAATATCTTTATAAGAAACGTGTACAATAACAAATAATAGATACGAAGAACTACAGTGCTTTATTATATAAAGAGCGTCATAATAATAAATAAATATAAATAAATAATATTATACCTAATAAATATTTACTTATTACATATGTTAGTTATTTATGACTTTGAACGCCACGCGATTCACCGATGACCCACAGACAATACATTTTCTATAGATAAAAGAAAAATAAAATGTAGTAAACCAAATCGTAATTAATAATATAGGTACGTAGCATAAGCTTATAAAGTTTGTGAATAGGATATTGCTGTCCCTTTTCCGCAAAACAGCAGTGTTGTCTCTATATAATCATCAATTTTATAATGCCCGTAACTTTCTTCATCAACAAAAAAAAACAATTTTTATTTTCATACCCTGTTATACTAAGGTTAGATACATTTAAAACCAACAAAAACAAATTGAGATCTGATATAGATTTACAATTTATCGTTGAAATATTTTCCTAATTAATTTCCCAAGTTTACTTATGTCTTTCAACCCTAAACGTTGATAAATGAGCTCACAAAACAGAAAAGGAAAAATCTGTATATTTGCATTAAATACAATACAGTTAGTTAACGTACTGGCAGAGAGTTAAGTTGTCGATGCGTTACTTGTCGCTGACCCTCCAAAAGGCTATTGTTTAGATGCCTTCAAAGGCAATTTGTCTCAGGAATACATAAAACTTCTACTTAAGTATGTATGCGCAACCGTACGCCAGTCCTCCGGTGTAACTCGCGCCTTGAATTGACTATTGTCTCCGAACATCGTGCCATATACCGACAGACTATATTATATTTGAACTTATATATTATTATTCATATGTGAGACACGTGCAGGTACTTCACACTGAGATTTATTAATATTAATAAGTTGGATAAGCTTTAAACTTTTATAGCTTTTTGTATTCATGATATTATTACTTCAAGTGTTAAATTTCGAAACGTTCGTTGTTATAACTTCTTCGTTTGATTCTGAACGACCATGAACAACAAGACAACTGGTAAGTATACTTGTATATTTCGAAATACATACGAGTATGTGTTGTAGTGTGTGGAGGAAAAGGCCACGTTTATTGGCAGTATCATGTGGAAGTAACCTATTGAATAAAGCTTGTATAAAGCGTAAATTACATATTCTTAACGAAGTAGCGGATGACGTACCTATAGATCTTTTCATCAACTTGAAATAGATGTTCTGTTGAAATCGATTGATATATAAATGGATTCGTATAAATAAAAATACTAGCCGAGCATATTTACCTAAAACAATAGCTACAATCAATCCATACAAGTATTGTACAAATATGGTACTATTTTCCCAGTTTTCTCCGAGAAAACTTCATTGTAGGTACCAGGCAATCAGCGAGCATAAGAAGTAAGGTCAAAGCGTACGTCTGGGAGGGTTCACTGCATCATTCTCACGCAACAATAGTCTGCATGTAGTACGTTCTCACAACACACCGTGGAGCTACTGCGATGTGCCACTAATGTCAAATGTTTGATGCATTAGTTCCGTGTTTGTTCATCCTAGGTATACGCCGTGGTGTGTTAATTAAAACTGATTACCAAAATTAAATTTAGGTACGTATATCTATTTATCACAAGGTCTTTTAATAGTATACGTGAGGTCTCCCGGTCGAAATTCGTCTGTAATTGCTTTCTGCACTCCGTCTCCGTATAAACTTTAACTATGCCAAATCTCACTCGAGGGGTGTGACGTGCACGTAAAAAAAAGTTTAAGACATAATTATATGTAGATTAATGAGAAACTAGCGGCCCGCAACGACTTCGTTCGGGTTAAACAATATTTTACCCGTTTAAGGTCAAATTTTACAAAAAAATATTTTTAATGCTCACTTAGATTGAAAACTCTTTATTGTACACCAACTACATACTTACTTTAGGTGCATCATTTAAGAAAAAAATATGTAAAATTTCAAGATTGTACACAGGTTTAGGCTCTGCGTTGATGTGTCATTCAGAGAGAATAAGTAATTAGGTATTTCATATATGTGATGATTTTGAAATACATCGCCATATTGTGTATTCGTCTTCTGATATTCTTTGAACAAAAACGAAGATCCGTCACTTCCTATTATTTCGTGTAAAAAAAGTGGAAATAGTTATGTTTTCGAAGTTGATCTGCGTGTAGCCAATCGATTATCTTGTGGTCATTATTTTAAATCTTTTGAGCTTATTTCTTGAGGTTTAGTATTTTTTCCTCTTTATGATGTTACAAGCGGCAAGTCATATCTATCAACGAATAGAATGAATTATTTGCTAGATAGAATTTATCTCAATATTAGAATGAGCAGATCAAAAATAACATGCAGGACAGTCTTTGGGGACTGCCGATAGAAGAAAACTATAACTTGTAAATTGTATCGTCGAGCTTTATAGATTAGATTATTATTTTTGAATAAGTGTTCGGTGACGATGACGCGAGTTCCATGATTTTGTTCACCCAAAAAGTACACGCCGAAAGAAGTTTTCACTTCAAAAATGTATACACATATCATTCTAACTACATACTCTGTAGACCGTACATCTACTGTGTTTTTGATCGAAGACCCTAACAGTTCGCTACAACACATTCAAGTAATAAGTCAAACGGTTAAAAAACGTCTTGAAACTTGTCCAATTTACTCTCGAACCGAGACGGCTTCACGTTTAACTATAAGTACATAGAAACAGCAATTAACCGCTAGTTAACGTACCGCCCGATAAAAACATTATAAGAAAAACGTTTTAACGAAAATTTGTCAGCGCTCAACGGGTTAAGTTATTAAGAGCGCGGTTACTCTATCGGTGGGTGACCGCATCACGGTTTGGTTAATAGTTTAATGGCTGTGGACTTTTGTAAGGTGATGGACGTTCACATTCTGACATTCAATCCTATGGATATCATAACTCTGTAAATTGCAAATATTTCTTAATCAATGACATTTATTTAGATTCCGTAGGGAACCCTTTCAAAAAAAATATATAGCCTATTTTACCCGCTGATAATGTAGCTATCTAATGGTGAAAGAGCGCTCATAGCTAGGTGCACTCGCTGTTCAGTAAACGATCAGAGGGTTAAGCTACCAAGGGCGCGGTAACCCTATGGATGGGTGACATCGGTGGCATCTCCGTGCTTCGGAGGGCACGTTAAAAGTCAGTCCCGACTATTATCAGTCGTTAGATCACGACAGAGGCCTAAATATGGGCGATCTAAATAACTCTGTTACCAGGATGGCCACTAATCAAACAATAAAAAAATATGGTGAAAGAATTTTTAAAATCCGTCGAGAAGTTTTTAGATAATTGTTCAAGAAACACTTCACCATGTTAAGTTCGTTAACAATTTAAAGCAACAAAAGTAGAACAAAAGAAATGTAAATGCATTTGTGTTATCATTATCAGTTATCAATTAGCGTGTCTTATTACTATGTATGGTATGCCAAAGGTTTATCAGCAACTGACTCAAAGACTTGCTTTTTTAATAACAACTCCCGCATTTGGAAGCTAACATTGTTTTACATGAGACTTTGTTAGACACAGCTTGTCATCTCAGAAATTTAGGATGCAAAGTAATTTTTTTGTTGGATGATCAGTGTCAAAGTATAAGAAATGAGTATTGCGTCTTACTGTCCTATGAACACACTCTTTTATGAAGAAAGATATGCTACCAAGAGCGGGGCTTTCCGTTTTGTTACCATATGCGTACTTTACTTGCTATCGATTTTAAATAAGTATCAATGCGATAGATAGTTAATACGAAACGAAATGATAAAGAAAGAGATAGTTATAGAAATGAAGATATTTAGCTACTATTGACAGCAACAGTTTCTAGTTAGTTGATTGCTGGCATTTAGGTTTTCGGTAGGTGATGCCTTTTGGTATTGCAAGCGTTTATAGTTAACGTTATTAAGTTTATAATCCTGTTCGTTACAAGATTAAGACAATGTCATGATTCAAACTGAATACTTTATATATTTTTAAAAGATAACTCAGTAAAATATTATTTTACTTTGTGATCGTAGATTGAGTTTGGAAAGGTTTATGTTCTTGAGAGTTCAAAAAATATTGATGAAGTTTATACAGGTACCTAAGCAGCTACCTAATTGTATATAAACAATTACAATTTATTAATTCATACTTGTATATTACACACATATTTAGGAGTGTTTACGTTAAACAGTCCGGTAATATTATACGAGATTACAATCGTGTTTATAAACAGTGTACAGTGTACCTACTAGCGGAAGATACGGCGCAAGCTGCGTCCGCTTAGCACCGGATAATGCGCCATTTATTTATGTGCACTCATCTTTATCGCGTTATAAAAACGTCTTATTGGTCAACAGAGCTTTTATACCATCTTTGAATTTATCTTCTTTACAATTTACAAATACACATTATCAATTAAAGTGAATAAAATCGATCTTCAGGCAAATATTATTTTCCAAACTATTAATAACTTTATAATCAAGTTTATACAGTATAAATAAGCTAATATAAGGTGTATGAATATATTTATTATACATTAAGTATTATTGTAGAATGATTCGTTATTTTTTCGGTAAATAGGTACAATAGAAGCATTATATAAATTATCTACTTACGTAGAATGAAAAGTGTAAGCTTTGCATTACTTGCACGATCTACGCTTTGTGTAATAAAAGTATATTTCACAAAGATACAGCAAGCCAACGTATAGATACAAAACGACGTGTATAAAATTAGTATAGTAACGGTTACGAAATCGTAAAACAGCAGATATATCTACGTATAAATACGTCAAATCACCTCGGCTGGGTCACGCCGTGTTTGTGACCTATACCTTAACTCGTATTCGTGCCATACTGGTTTTGTTACAGTCTTGTATCAACCGACCAGCGATATTCATTCTTACTGCATGGATATTAAAACACATTAACATAAAACACAGTTGGTCACAACTTTCTTTGTGGAGAGGCTGTCATTGCTCTGTGTATTTTTTACGAGAAATCGTGTGCGGATACACAATTTAAAGGCACGTTTGTGTCGAATATTTTGCATTAAACTGATTATAAATACTTTTGTATAACTTCTAAACTATATTACAATCGTATTTACACAATTTTCTTTGTTTACAGGAGTTATTTACTCAGCTACAATGGTCTGCGGAGCGTGCACCAGCTGCGGATGGACTACGTCGCGCTCTTGGTGGCGGGGGCGCTCGCTTCCAGCTCGGCTGCATGGCCGATGCTAGCGAGTGCTTCGAACACCTGCTCCTAAGAGTACACGCCCACGTGGCAGCCGGCTCTGGAGACAGAAGAGATGATGACGCCTGCAGAGCCCCGCACTGCGTACCCCACCGAAAATTCGCAATGATGCTTGTGGAGCAATCAGTATGTGGCGCTTGTCAAGCTACTTCGGAACCTCTACCTTTTACGCAGGTACGTCATTCCTTCATCATCGTCATTATTATTTGCGAAGATTGATTCTTCATAACCTGAAGGCGTTATTAATGTTACTATCTTCATTGTGGCAAAATTAAATCTTCGAATGTAATTTTACAATATATGTTGCGAATATCTCTTAACAAGATTTTTTTGTTCATTTGCAGATGGTTCACTACGTGTCAGCAACAGCTTTAACAGCTCAAGCAGCTTTGGGTGAACATGGAGACAGCTTTGGTTTACTACTCCGAAAAGCAGGAGGGATGGGCGATATCAGAGACTGTCCTGTAAGTATTATTCGACTGTTCTTAATTTTATAAGTACTATACTTATAATTATCAATTGTAATGGCCAATATATTCCAGTGTATTTATTAGCCTCGTTTATCTTTTTCAGAATGCCTGCGGAGCCAAAATACAAATATGTAGGACACTAATGAATCGTCCAGAAGTAGTGTCAATTGGCATGGTATGGGACTCGGAGCGGCCCGCAGCAGAACATGTGGCCGCCGTATACGCAGCGCTCGGCACTGAGCTGCGGCCGACCGACGCCTTCCACGCGTGTGTTGACCGAGCGTGGGCAGCGCGCGCAACGCACAGACTCGTCGGGCTCGTCACCTACTACGGCAAACACTACTCCACCTTCTTCTTCCATAGTAAACTCCGCCTTTGGATTTACTTCGACGATGCGGACGTCAAAGAAATCGGACCGGAGTGGTCACACGTCGTGGAGAAGTGTCAAAGAGGAAGATTCCAACCACTTCTTCTTCTGTATGCTGCGGTGGATGGAACACCGTGTGATACTCGTCATGCCCCTAAAGATGTTGTTCCATTTCCTGCACCCGAGCCTCGTCGAGCGGTGACACCAGCTCCTGAACGTCCAACGACAGGGTTCGCTCGCCGCGCTGTCACACCAGGCCCAGATAATGAGAGTGATTACGTTAGTAGAAAAGCTGTAGAAAATATGTTGGAAGTACAAGCTAACCGCCGAGCACAACTAGCCCGCAGTTTGAGTACTGGTTCTGGTTCTGATACTCAAGAAAGACCACGAGCGCGACGCGACTCTGGAAACTGGAGTGGAGATCGTAACAGTGCATCATCG
Source organism: Trisateles emortualis (assembly GCA_947095525.1). Taxonomy (NCBI): domain Eukaryota; kingdom Metazoa; phylum Arthropoda; class Insecta; order Lepidoptera; family Erebidae; genus Trisateles; species Trisateles emortualis. The sequence continues at coordinate 6,188,494 of OX352735.1, read as the reverse complement.
GCTTCCTCATCGACAGCTGAAAGCCCATACATGTATCCTAGAGGTCGTGGTGCTGGCAGCGTTCCTGGCAGCCCCACCCGCAAGGGTGAACTTTCAAGTGGCGGTTCCTGTGATGCGGGTTACGACTCTTACTCACTGTCATCTACGGATAGCCTACCACTTCAGCAAGGTCTGCGTCATAACTTACAAAACTTACAACTGGCTCAAATACCAGAAATAACTACAAGAGGTGAATGTGAAGCTCTATGCTTGGAGGCTGACAGGCTACTAGAAAAGTCTCGTAACGCAGAAGATTCAGCTGACTACGAGACGGCGCTAGTGTTGTGTGACGCAGCAGCTTCCAAAGCTCGTGCAGCTATGGACGCTCCTTACAACAATCGTCACATGGTCACATTTGCTCGAATGAAACACAACACATGCGTTATGCGTACACGCAGTTTACAAAGGCGAATGGCTGGAATGACTAGAGTCACTGAAATCCCGCAAGCAGCTCCTATCAGAAATACAAAAGGAGGCTTAGAAAGTTCACCCGTCACTATTGAAATCTATGCCACGTTGCCGAAAAAGAAAGGTTCTTCCAAAAAGTCTCCAAAATGTATCGACGATGATATTGATGTCGTTTCACGCGAACGCCCTCCAAGACATAAATCTAGGGATGATGATAAAGTAAGAGACAAGAGATCTAGAAGTGAAGATCGAAGTAGAGCTCGCAAAGAAAGTATTGTTGTAAAACCAAGTGAAAAGAAAGAGGAATCAGCGGAAGACAAAAAAGCTAATAAAAAGCAACACAAAATTCGTAGAAAATTATTGATGGGTGGCTTAATACGTAGAAAGAACAGATCCATGCCAGATTTAACTGAAGGTGCTGATGGAAATGGTGAGGCAACTAACAAAGAGAAACGAGTGTCTTCTGTTGACGACACTGACGTAGGTCGAACAATAGAAGACAAAACCAATCTAAGTGGATATTTGTCTGAGGGACATTTAGAATATTCAGTTGCTAGCGGTACAAACCCAAATCTTGAAAGAAGTAAACTGATGAGAAAGAGCTTTCACGGCAGTGCTGGCAAAATGCTTACAGCAGCCAAGGTACCGCCGCCACCACCGCTACGAACTACCTCCCAACTGACTGGTGCAAAATACACTTACAATGAACATGGGAAAGGAATATATCCACCTGAGATTGAGGAAGACGGAGGATTCTCAGAGCAATATGGCGATGAGCCTCAATCATTACCCTTCCTACATTCATATGATGAAAAACAAGGCAGTCACTATGACAGGCTAGATAACTCACCTTCACAAAACTTTCATACAGTCGTGACAAAAGCAATGATCCATCAAGAACAAAGTCCAGTTAAAAGAGACACATTACAACAGATACAGCCGTCTCATAACATGATACAAAACCTAACTAATACCTTTGATAATGGAGTTGATGTGGTCGACTGCGCAATGCCAAGAAAATCTCCTACAATGTTTGAGTTGCCGCCGTATCCTAGCCCTATGAACTCTGTAAACCATTCGCGACAACCTAGCGAGGAGTTCCCACCACCACCTCCACCTATTGACCTAACACCGTTACAAGATGAACTCGAAAAGATTCAAACCACTGAAATGAATTTTGAACATGAAGTACCAGCAATCAAAGGGTTCTTACTCGCGAATTTGCAAGAAAAAAGAAATCAAATTTTAAGAAACGAGCAACAACCACCGCAAATGCACCAAATTGAAAAATTAAATACCCCTCCTTCTTTACTTAAAGAGCTACAAGCGAAACAGGCCGCTTTTAAATTAAAGAGGTCTGGGTCTCTGGAGGGACAACTATCGAGCCCCACAGAGAATCACACCATGTTTGAGACTAACAATAATGTAAGGAATATAGCTTCTAGATTCGAAGGCAATGTACAAGTTGCACCTCAGGAGGGAGACAGGTCGCATATTGGTTTTGTAGGCCTAAGCGGCAACAGAGATGTCATTAACTGCTCAGATCAGTCGAATGCCGGACTTAACCGACGGGCGTCGGCGTCCTCAATAGATCCCAAACAAATCGAAGAGGAGCAGTGTGACCAGAAGGCAACCAATAACGCGTATGGTGACCGTTCCAAAACAAAAAAGAAAACAGTTTCTTTTTGCGATCAGGTCATCTTAGTGTCCACAGCCGAGGACCAGGAAGACGATAGTTATATTCCTAATCCGATTTTAGAAAGGGTTTTAAAATCAGCCATGAACAAACCTGAGCTGACGACAATGCCTCTTCAGTCGGAAAAGCCATCTCTTCAGCGGCAAGACTCTTTTGATAGTCAGTCATCAAGATCGACAATATCATCATTGTCCCAAAACTCATATGTGGCAAACGACAATTCGCACGAGCGTGCCGAGTATGTGCGATTACCGAACAACTATCCGCCGTACCAGGCAGCACAGAACCGCTTACAACAACAGTTCACTGTACAAAAGAACAACAGTGTCTATGGCACCAACTCACCAGTACAGACTGTACAAACACAAAACGCAACCAACAATCAGATATACCAGTCCCTGCCAACCAACACATCACAGAATACAACGAGTCCAATACCATACAATCAGCCACCGTCTGTCTATACGAATCACAGTAACGCGAGCCCACCGAACTTTAGCCAAAACCCTGCGAATAGACTGACACCAACACATAACACGGCTTACATGTCGAAGCACCCTGGTAATCTACAAAGGCCAGTGCCTAACACTGGCCCGCACCCTTCCGCACAACTGCATCCGATGAACCAAACCAATCAAATTATCAGCAACGCTTACTACCACAGAGTACCTCAAACATCGTCCACCACGCCGATACCCAGCAATAACTACAACGCGAGCCGCCAATATATACTAAACACAAATCATTCGCCTTATCAAAGCGTACCCACCAATTCACCAGCGTATCAAAGCTACCACAACCCACCGACAAGCTACGCAAGCTCCGAATATTCTAGTCGATATCCACAGGCAAACAGTACAAATCACTACACCCAGTCACCGTACCAGAGAGTACCGCCTCTCCATGGAGACGTGCCCGTTGATAACTATAATACGTACCCACAAAAATTACCAGCTAATTACTACGTGGAGAGCTCCCAGCCACGAGTCCAAGACACCAGACATTACGCGAACACGCAACAACAACGCATGTATAGCCAAAATGTAGAAAGTAACATGAACAGTGAGCAAGGACAATATCAGTATAGCCAGAACGGCTACAACCCATACCAGCACATACCGCAAACAAAACAGATGCAGAAGAAATCTGTATCGTTCGAGCCTGGTACGAAGGGTGGGACAGATTCACCAATACCTCCTCAAATGAACGGTAACCCTGCATACGCGGGGTGTGACGGACAAGCTGCACAGAAAAGCCTCTGCAACCTCTGTAGGAAGAAATCCGTCAATCCCCCCGCCATGTATTGTCCCGATTGTGACTTCTACATGTCTAGGTTTAAACCGCGCTCATAGCATTAATTAGTTTAGAATATAAAACAACGTAAATGCTCATGCTCAATAGTGTTAGTACATGTATTGTTTTATATTCAGGCCTAGGAAATGTCTATGAAATGTACCTATATTAATGTTAAGTAAATAGAGCAGGAAAGCAAGTTATTAAATAGTTTAAATTGTTATAAGGCTTGACTGATGATCTCATGTGAGAAAATATTTTTTTTATAATCATTCGTAAATTTTAATGTAAGTTTTGTATAATTCTAATGTATTACTCATAAAGTGCCTTAAGTAGACTGGTATATATTTTATAAACATAATGATTTTAATTGTTTCGAGATCGTAGAATCAATAAATTATTTTCAAAAATTTATTACTTTTATTTATTAAATGTCCAACTGGTTAATAGATCCGAAGGGTTAAATTAGTACCTGACTCCAGGGTCTGAAACTTTGTTTCCTTAAGTTTGTTCAAGTACTTACAATATCAGTGTATAGTTTATATAATATGCAAATGAAAGTGGGTGAAACTAGTACCCAGTTTTATCGACTGCCGTGATGCTGTGACATTTATGCAGGTCGATGAAAAATGCCAAACGAGACGTCAGCTCATGTACCTACTACTAGATTCGCAGACTGAATAGACAGATAAGAAAAGAATAAATATTATATATAATATAATATTACATACAATTTGTGTGCTATCACAAAGTAGGTAGGTACATAGAAAGGTAGAAGTGCCTCAGTCAAAACTCTTTACAAACATAATCGATGGAGACTGAAAAAAATATGTCTAGGCTGTTTCTAGGGGGCTGCTTTGCACACGCACACTATCATTTTTAAAGTCAAAATATATGTGGAGCTATAACATTAAATACAATAGTGAATACAGGTGAATGTCTGGGTAATATGCGGAACTGTCCAACAGCGCATTAGCCACAACACTGATCACCTCGTAGGGAGCTAAATCCATGTCTTTATGCTTGTACAAGTTGTGTGCGTAATCTTAAGTCCCTAAAATACCTATATTTTAGGAAGTCCTAGAATATTGGCAAAGACTTCCACCTAAAAATAGATTTTTAGAGAAAAATTTTTTTACAACTTGTTCTGTAATCCTACAGTACAGTAAGTTGATTACAGTTACCTGTTTAATTTATTATTTTTATTTAAAGATTAAGTGCGAGAGTCGTTGGTTAAGTCCCTGGTTTGGTACGATTTCCGCACTAAAAAAATAATATTACTCTGTTTATTTTCTCTCTATAAGGTACAATGTTATTAAAAGTACATTGTAGTAGTACTGGACTCTGAACTAGGTTCGAAACCTGTGTGAAAAATAGCTAGTATAAGTGATACAGCTGAGAGATAATTATTAGTATACAAATGAAAAAATAAATAAAAACAGAAAAAGGGGATGCATGCAATAAGCCTATGTCACGGAAGACGAAAAAAACCCCAATAATTTTAGATACTGTTTTCCAACGTTGACTGCAAGCGCCAGAACGTCAGCTGCCCCCCTCTAAAGATTTAAAAATCCCTTAACGCACGAAGCATCGCCCTTGTGCAAGCGGATCAGTCAGATGGCAGCTAAGAAAGCATGTTTGGAAACTCATTCTGGCGTAAAAACATGTTTGACATGGGTCAAGTCGGGGTGTGCCATTTCATTTTCTTATATTCATATCCGACAATAGTTAATAGAAAATAAAAAATGTCATCTACTTACATATACCTAATCATTATTATTGCTTGTCCCGACTGACTGACTAATTCATCAATGCCGAGCCTAAACCGGCTACAAACTTGAAATTTTGCACAAAGCTTCCTTAAACGACGTGAGGGCTCACTAAGGTATTTTTGTAAATTTCACCCCTAAGGGGTTAAAACAATACATAAACGGTTGTATGGAAGCCCGTCATTATCTAAGTTAGAAGCTTAGCATTTTACATATTTGCTTCAAGTTAAAAAATAAATGTAGGTACCTATGGCAGTATCAGGGTTTTTGGCAATTTTACCTCTATGGAGATAAAATAAGGGATGAACGGTTGCATGGAAGTTCGTCATTTCCAAAGTTAGAAGCATGAGATTATATATATATCCGCTTCTATTTATTTCTTCAAGAAAGGAGTTATAAGGTTTTTAAAGGGTCGGCAACGCGTGAGTGACACCCCTGGTGTTGCAAACGTCCATAGGCTACGGTAACTGCTTACCATCAGGCGGGCCGTATGCTTGTTTGCCACCTTGGTAGTATAAAAAAAAAAAAAAAAAAAAAAAAAACAAATATTAACCTAAGAGTGTAAAAACCAAATGTTTAACTCGTGCGAAGCTGAGGCTGGCTGCTAGTTAGGTATTAATTGAACGAGCAAAGGACTAACGAGTTAACTATTTTATAACGCCATCTATTAATTTATTACTCGTACTACATAGATCATAAACAAAAATAAGGGATATTAAACATGCTAACTAATGTCTCACTTTTTCGACAGATGTCTCTACCTATGAGCAGAAATACGGTGGGAATATCTCTAATAATTATTTTCAAAGAAAAATACAGTAGTTAATTAATAAAATAAATAGTACGTATTATTTAATTTAAAAATTATTATCACCATTTTTACCTGGAAATATACCATTGAAGGGAAAGTAGTTTTTTTGTGTTACCAGCTGTACTTTATTACCCTAAAGCAATGGACTTAAAAATATAATAAAGTTACAAAGCTTTATAAAACTATTTTTTCTAAAACGTTAAGAGTAAATTCCTTCTAATATTATAATAAAGATAATTATTTTACTTGACAATATTACAAAATGTATCGGCTATTATTCTATATTTTACTTATACTGATATTCAATAAATAGCAAGAGCTCGTTCGTACCCTTTAAAAGCTGTACCTAGTCGATATTGTCTTCACAATAATTTGTAATTGTCATGAGTTCTAGCAAAATTAGCTACGAAACTTATGGTCATATACTATTAATTAAATTACTTTTTATAGGGAATTACGGTTTGCAGGCTAGTAACTCTATCAACAACTTCATGCAGTTGGCAGGTCTGTTGGCAGTTCTTTAATGGCGACCACGGGTGACGGGTCGTTTGAGTGAAACTGTCACTATTTATTATTTTAGATTTTTAAGTGTAGATACTGTGTTTACGTAAACATGACGGGGATTTTGCCCACTTACCAACGATTTGTTAATGGAGTTCCTGTGCCGTCCATTTCTCGGCGTTCCTTCCGCCTACGGGAGAAATATTTGATTGTTTCTGTACTTTTGACATTCGGAATTGTGTGGTTAGGGGCACTGTTCTACCTGCCAGAGTTCAAAAGTGCCAATAGCGTGAACGATAGTGTGTACAATGTTTACAAACGAATCCAGAAAGCTGGCCCTGAGCTACTTATGCCGCCTCCCCTGGCACAAAATGACGTAGGAGACTTTCCAGTTGTTGGGATCGTACATCATGATGAAGACGGTAACGATCCTCACATAATTGAGGACAGGAATCGCTTACGAGCTAAGATAGAAGAAGATATGGGCATGAAGGTGCTGGAAAGGCCACAATTTGATGTAGCTCCCTCGATTTCGTCGTCGAAGGGACCAAGTAAGCCCCCAGTTGATGCGATTGAAGAGCCTGCAGCCAAAAACGCAGTAGGTAAAGATGTGTCGCCTGCATCAGTAAAGATAGAGAGTTCAGATAGTAAATATGTTGCTGTGGCACTGTCTTCAGGGGCTGATGCTGACATCAAACAGAAACTGGAAACTGTGAAACAGGTGAGTCATCTTTTATAATGCCACAGATTCTTATTGTTCTCACAATATTAATCTTAAATATAGGTTTTATCACAAGATCACCCATTGTGGAAATATATAGGGGAGGCCTTCAATCAACAGCCAATGTAATTAGCAATGATGACAATGCTAGGTTTCACACTACATCAACTTTTTTTAGCAAATGTTTCCACTATCTACAAAAAGCCGGTAAACCAAATAAAATCATTGTTTCATGGTCACCAATTGTGTTGGTGACTTTGGTAGTCAAGGGCCACATAAGTTATAAGTTTATTTTAAGTTTTCCTTAATCATCACCAGCCTATTGCAGTAAACTGCTCCATATAGGCATCCCTAAGTGCACTCTAGACAACCTAAGTTTGAATTAGTTTTCTTATTTATGTAGAACTAGCTGTTGACTGCGGCTCCGCCTGCATGAGTGTTGATTATCGCTATAAAAAGTAGCCTATGTGTTATTCCAGATTATAATCAATCTCTGTGCCAAATTTCATCCAGATCTGTTCAGTAGTTTTTACGTGAAGGAGTAACAAACATCTATCCATCCATACTTACAAGCTTTTGCATTTATAATATAAGTAGGATTTATTGTGGGACAAGCAGCTACCGTACTGTGTAAACATTTATTACATACTAGCGTCACATCCTGGCCTTGCACAGGTGGATAGTTTTTTATTTTTCATAGATGGTCCATTGAATAAAAATAAAATATAGCCTCTGTTATTTACCGATCAAGTAACTTTCTAAAGGTGAAAACATTATAAAATCAGTCAGTTTCTGAGTTTATTCATCACAAACAAAAATACAAATCTATTCTCTTATAATAATAGTATTGATTGTTATGAAAGAGAAAGTAATAAAATTTGATTTATGTAGGAGATGCATAACAAAACAACACTTTCTTTTCAATATTAATTTATTTACGTAGTAACGCATACAATACTGCTATAATGTATAATACATCACGGTATCTTACTTCGTAGTTAAATAGTTAATTGGCAAACAAGAATCCATTGCATAAATGAAAATACTATACTCGGTAAATATATAGGCATGGATATTGCGATTTCATGCACATAATATATTATTTAATTAAATAATATAAAATTGAAAGTAGCTTGACTTATATAATATATTTATACTTAAACAATCCCATGGCAACAGTTTTTTTCTAGATAAAAAGTAGCCTATGTGCTATTCCAGGTTATATTCCGTTTCTGTACCAAATTTCATCCTCATTTGTTCAGCCGTTTGGGTGTGATTGAGTAACAATGATCCCTATACCCAAATTTTCAAAGATACATTTTCATTTTTTGTTTATACTACTTGGGTGGGAGTGATACCCCTGGTGTTGCAAGCTTCCATAGGCTACGGTAACTGCTTACCATCAAGCAGGCCGTATGCTAGTTTGCCTCCTTGGTAGTATAAAAATAAAGCAAACAACCCACCTGATGTTAAGCAGTTACGGTAACCTATGGACGCTTGCTTTACCATCAGGCAGTCTGTACGCTTGTTTGTCACTTAGGTAGCATAAAAAAACTTACAAAAATATTATTAAATAATTTTCCCATTATGAATATTTTGTTATTTTTAGTTATCATTGAATAATAAATATATTAGTAGATGAATGAAAGGTTGTTATTGTTGGTCGGCCTTGACATGAGAAGCACCACAAGTAACAACTGTGTAACAAATGTAAATCTATGTTAATAACCAACACATTAGATATTGTTATTCACAAAGAGAAAATCAGTGCATAGAAATTGAAAATAATATTATAAATTACATCATAATTATATTTAAAAAAATCTTCTTGAAATTTAAATCTTTTTTTAAGTACTTAATTAAAAATCTTTGCAAAATTTTAAAAAAGGTTTCATCATCATCACCATTTTACTCAATTTAAAATTTATAGGTATTATGGTTTAAATTCAATATTGTACTAAAAGATTTTTAAAAAGATTAAAATTATGTATTAAAATCTACTTAAGTAAATCCTTAAATATTTTTTTTTTGCTATCTCTGTCCGCCTGTCTGTAAAACTTATAAAGAGCTTTTTTTTTTTAAAAAATAGCTAGTTGAATTTTTATATTATTCAACTACTAACTATGAATAATGAAGTATACAATTTTGAATGCAGTCAAACCATGAAGTCCATAAAAAATGACGATTACGGCTTCAAATTTATTATGAACGTAAAGAAATGTTTGTTACAGACTGTAAAATAAAAATAAGGTAATAATCTGCTAACGGTGAAGGAAAACATCGTGAGGAAACCCACATGTCTTAGAAGTAATTCTAAAGACATGTCAGATTCACCAACCTGCATTAGGCCAGCGTGTGTGAATTAAGGTAGTCTCATCTGCACCATTGATGGTGCAGGTTAATGGTGCATACGGTACGACGGTAATCCTATCTCTCTCTTAATAGAGGAGACCCGTGCCCAGCAGTGAGACATATATGGGTTGCCATTATTATATAAATAAAAATATTATATAGGTAACAATGGTTGTCGTGACAAATATCCTCAAAATTAAAATTATGTATATATTTATAGGTAAGTAATGAAAATATTATATATTATACCACAAGCACACGACCCAACGGTAAATAGTTACTGTAGCCTTAATACTTGCAATACCAGTAGCATTCCTAACGCGTTTCCATCGGTTCTGTGTTATGGGTAACCAAGAATATGAAAAACGTTATTTTAAAAAACGCTTTCCCTAAATTGTCTTCTTATCGTTTAGTGGCCAACCTGGTGACAGAGTTATTTAGATCATATTTAGACCTCTGTCGTGATCTAACGACTGTTACCAGTCGGGACCGACTGTTAACGTGCCCTCCGAAGCACGGAGACGCTCAGATGAAATACCACTATTCGGTCACACATCTTTAGGGTTACCGCGCCCTTGGTTGCTTAACCCGCTGATTGTTTACCGAACAGCGAGTGCACCTAGCTATGAGCGCCTCCCTAAATGAGCTCTGGAGACCTGCACTCACGTACAGGAATACAATGCGACTACACCACTGTGTGCAGGTAAAAGTATAGCTTGTAACCTCACTTAAAGGGTCGGTAACACAGTATTGATCAATGCCCCAAGTGTCTATAGGCACGGTAACTGCTTACCGTCAGCCAAGCTCTATGCACATTGTTCACCTTAGTGTTATGGCAAAATATACTTCAATAGAAGATATTAAAGAATGAAGAAGAGAAGATTTATCATAGTGAATACCACTACGATAAATCTTCTGATGAATATATCCTTAACCCACTTTGGAGTAATAGGTACAGATGTCGTGTGGAGGAATTCGCGAGTGCCCCCCACTCACAACTATTCTATTTATACGCCTAGTGATGCTTTACACTTATGATTGATGTAATGATCAAATTGTTGTATGACGTCAGCGTTTTAATTGCCATCATTATTGGATTTTAACATTCGTATCTTCGCATTTATTAAATAGGTTTTATAGACACAAAAGTGCCGTAATGGTTTTTTTATACTACCCACGCGTGTGGTTGCCAGAATGTATCATGCGCAGTCCGTGTGGTGACTGATTAAGAATACAAATGTCATCACCCCTTTCCATCCCGAGGGTGTCGTAAGAGTCGACTAAGGGAGTTAGTCAGGCAGACAATACAAGAGAGGGAAAACTCGAAACAAAACCCTATACTAACCCGTCTGGCCAGCGTGGTTTAGTAGGCTAATATCCCTCCAAATGTTTGGAGGAGACCCGTACTCAGCAGTGGGACGTTTATGGGTTGAGATGATGATCATGCGTAGAGCGTGGACGTATAGGTAAAGCACAGTGCGCAAGTGCGTAAGCGCATTTTCATTAGACGTGCGTGCGTGAGAAAATTTCCCTCATGAATGTCGGTTATCACTATTAAAAGATCCCCTATATTCTTCCCCAGAAAGGCCAGGATACCATCAATCTAAGAAGATTGATGGTATCCTGGCCTTTGTATCTATATCTTTGTATCTCTGCCTGTGTATGCATTTTCATTAACAAGAGTTAATGAAAATGCATACACAGGCAGAGATCAGACGGCAGTGTGTGTGAATTGTCCCAAAATATTATTATTATTCAAGATTCTTGTATATGCTCAGTTATGCTTGTTGCCTATTACATAAGTGAAAAACTGATTACATTTTCTTTCATAGCTTAACACCAGCTCACTACAGTCAACGTCGTATAACAAGATTACATATATACTCGTACATAATTGTTGAAATTAAATAATCTTTTTTATTCTACAAACTAAAAGGGCCATGCTTAACCAATTTCCATGAAACATGGCTAAGAAATATCCGGCTTAAATTTGCTCTTGAATATTCAAACACTATCTTGTACTGAGTTCCAGCGACGCACCACTGGACATTCAGCTCTACACAATATGGTGTTCAGGAAGCCGTTGGCGCTATCCCGCACGCGTTGCATCAGAGCTACACGTTGTCCTCTGATGCGCTGTAATAAAAAAATCCGATTTAAAATCAGACTATCCGTTTGACCGTTACGATACCACAGACAAGTAACACATGTTTAAACGGGGTTAAAATTGTAGTTCGCTATTTTACGGGTAAACCTTCCTATCAAATTATTACGCATTCGCATATTCTAATGTGAATATAAGTGGCTATATATACACCTATTTTCTATAATAAAAAATCGCCACATCCAAATAATGGCACTAAACATGTTTTTATCACTAAATACATATTTTGGGGTAATAATTTTAATGTATTTCATCAAAACTATAATCAGGATGCCTATTACTAGGTATATACAATGTAATGTACCGAGTCCAAGGACGTATGATAATGTGCCGCGTCTAATCACATGCTGTAGCACTTGATATGTTAATCAAACTGTACACCGTGACTAAATTAAACCAGATCATAATGTGATTTCATTGCAATGTTTTAGTCTGCAATCCTTTCTGTTTTGTATTCGTAAATAGATTAATTAATTACCAAATTAAAATTGCACTGGAGCCGGCAAGGCGTTCATGTAAAGGAAGCAAAATAAGTATCTATACCGTAGCTTCTGTCACAAAAGTTTTTGTAGTTTTGATTCCTGATCTGTTTCTGTGGTCTCTGCATACCCCAAACACAGACGGGCGTTATTATATATGTAGGTAAATAGATTCTGTTCACGCCATGGCTGGAGGTTGTTGACATTAAAAAACACACCGAAAAAGGATAAAAAAAACTGTTCTTAAAAGACATCTATAATGTAATAATCGCATGAATAGTTTCTGAAAAGACTTAAGTGCCGACTATTCCGGCTGCAGCAGAGCCCCCAAGGGCCTACAGATGTAAAATTTGTCCGAGAAGCTCTAAAATGATACCTTTTAAATGCAAAAAACCGCAACGAAATCGATCCAACCCCTCTAGACAAGTAGCAGAAATGGAAGTCGAATCGAATGTGATAAAGCAAATGTGTGGGGTTCGACGTAAGTATACGACATAGTAAACTTATGTCAAACTTTTGCTTTCTATTCTATTGGATTCTACCGTTTATGCCACTTGTCTAGAGTAGCAATCTTTATCAGGTCGTCGGTCCACCTTGTTAAAGGCCTGCCCACGCTGCAATAAGCTAACTAACCACATCTGCTACTCTCTTCGGGAAAAAGGCGGTATGCTATGTTGATCCACGTAATCCGCTCGTTGAGCGCGTAATCCGCATCAAGCAAGTAATGTTATCAACGTATTTTAATTGATAAGTCCTATTACAATATTTAAAATGCCGACGCTCTTATCGCCATTTAATTTTTTTAAATCAAAAGTTAACTAACGTCTTCGTGTTCTATTAATTGTATTTATGTTATAGAATGTAGACAATTAACGTTCTATTTACCCAACTGACCCAAAAGGAGTGTAATGATTTTCAGGCGTATGTATGTCCATTCCATTGTGACATCCTGTAGCCTAAACGGCTTGACCGATTTCGACTGTCTTTTTCGTCCAATGTTTAGTAACTGCTAAGCTGGAGATCGTGTATTCAATACCCACCAAGGACAAATTAAATATGATGAAGTGATGATCACGATTCTTTGTTTTGTGTCGGTATTTTATCTATAATATATTATGTTTGCATATAGAATCAGATAAGTATGTTTACCAGTTGTCTTGTTGCCATTGTACAAGCTCTGCCTAATTAAGGATTAGTTCTCTCATTTCAACCCATAAACGTCCCACTGCTAGGCACGGGTCTCCTCCATACATTTAGAGGAATATTGGCATACTATACCATGCTGGCCAGACGGGTTGGTATAGGGTTTTGTTTCAAGGTTTCCCTCTCTTGACTTACTCCCTTAGTCTACTCTAACGACGCCTTTGGAATAGAACGTTGTGGTGACATTTGTATAAATCCGTCACCACACGGAATAAGGATTAGTTGGCCGTGTGTAAATTGTCCCAAATTATTACTATAATTTGTTGGACAGTTACCTAAAAAGCCAAACATTCGAACAGTACCTGTACAAAGCCGGATATCTGGCAGTCATACAAGTGTAGCGTATCGTCGATCGTACCATCGATCTGCGCAGTAGCCATTTAGCCAGCCCCTTACAGTAATATTATTATGGCCAATAAAATCACAGGCGTGGTGATTACGCCAATAAACTCGACTAAACTGTCACGCGGTTGCCGTTCCATACAAATATGGTTTATGGTTTACAATGGATGGATTTCAAGCTGATATACCTACATTATGTTATTTACACAAATGTTATTAAGTGAAAAGATTTTTATTTGTACTTAATGAATAAACTCAAAGACCGGACCGACTTTAAAGACTCTTTTACCTATAGAAAGCTACATTATCAGCGAGTAACATTTACTATATTTTATTTTTAAAAATCTGTGCGAAGCCGGGACGTGTTGGGACGGCTAGTGTTCAATAATTTGATTGCCTCGTTCTTCTCCGCTCGGTCGAGCAAAGAAGTAAAAATATTACAGTAGCAGCACGGAGTAAACAGTGGTCAGTACCTACTTGCTTCGGAATGTACGATAAGCCGTCTATCCCATCCTGAGATTAGGAGGAGCACCAATGTTTTAACGTGCTCTGCGAATTAGGTCGCGTGTCATCTTAGTTCTTTTTTCTTATGGGAAATTGATTAGATTCTGAGTTTGTCAATTAGAAAGAAAGGTAGTGATACAAAACCCTGTAATTTTAGACCCATTAGTATTTGACTGCACGTGTGGTCTAATGGTTAGGGTGAGCGCCTCGCCAACAACACCGCGTGTCGAAAGTTCTATCATACTTCTACTCTGGACAAAACATTGTGAGTTATTATAAAAGTTTGTTCCGAGTCTGGGTTTAGATGTTTTGTGTCCATGATTTATTTTTTTGTAAAATTACGTCGCGCGGGAGTTTTGAGAATTAAAATTACAATGTTGAAAACAACTTATACCTAAACTCTATTCAATCTAAGAATGAAAATGGCCCTGATAATGAGAAGTTTCTCATAATTGACACAGCTATCAGCCACCAGGTTTGTTGTAACCGAAAAGATTTTTTCTAATAATATAGTTTCTTAACTCCATTACTTTTATCGCTTGAACGCTCTGAAGGTAGCTAATTATTTGATAAGAAAGTAAAATGCCTTATCTTAGTGTAACCCTTGCAGGAGACATTAATTGAAATGAACGAAACATTTGTTTGGATTGAATTAAATAAATGGAATGTCTAACTTTTTCTTATAATAACTAAAGTGGTCAACTAATTTACATTCCGCTTAATGGAATGTAGTTATCTCTTCCTCAGGTCTTTGTGAAACACCGGAGAAGAAAACACCAAGGTTCTGAAATAGGGTTTTCCTGGTATAAAAAAAATGTTTTACAATACATTCCTAATTGAGCACTAGAGTCGTGTACATAAGGAATAGGAACAGTAGTTATATGTCGGTGGTCTTCTGTAATGTGTAAGGCCTTCCCCAGTCGAGTTTGCTCGCTTGTAGTATTACCTACGTCTTTTTTAATCTGGAATCAATAATTCTGTGCAAAATTTTAGCAAAATCAACCGTGAATTTAAGATTAGTGTTCGTCTCAGAAACCGTGCTACATTTTCATCCAAGAATAATGCGCAAACGCAATTCCCACGCGGACAAAGCAGCGTGCAAACGCATGTACAAATACAATAGCGTAGTACATTGTGTGCATGTAAAATGTAGGCTTTCTCAACTTTCCTGATGGGTATAACATTGATTTGGTATTGGTCGATGACCGGACGTAGGCGCCAGTGGCTCGCAACTTGCGAACCACAAGTTGCGCGTACGCATGCATCGCAAGTGAAATCATTTGTTTATACTCGCTTGACTTGCTGCCATCTGTCTTACGTTAGAGTTACTACCACAACGATATAATGCTTTTCATTGAAAGTGCGCAGTCGTGTTTCATTTGATTAGAAAAGGAAATTGTTTTGTAATGAAACGTACACAGAACCTACACGTCCTACTGACCAAACATTTACATACATAAGTAAACTGACACCTGTCTCCCATTGGTGGAAGCTGAGACTATGGTAGGCTATGGGGTATGGTAGATTAAGACATAAATGTTGAAAATAATCAAAGTAAAACACTTAATTTGTTTCTCAACTTGCTCGATTAATCTTAATACGGATTTTGAACTGTTTATTATTAGGTACTGCTTCCATAATGTTGCCCCATTAAGGTTTGATCTCAATAAACAAATAAAAAAACCGACTACAAACATTGAAACAGACAGACAGAGAACACTACAAATCTAAAGAGAATTGAATTACAGAATACAGATTGAAGTCGATGCTAAGCCAAATGGGCCCCCTTGCTTTTTTACCTACTTACTGCCTATTAGGTTCTCTTTTTAGCAGGCGGTTAAAAATACCGACTCCTTCCATTTTCTAGTCAGTTAAAATTCCTACTACGCTATCGGAGTTATTACATCATCTCATCACGAAAGATGTTTTTAGGTATTGCAATTGAAACCTAAACAATGCCCAATCAGTAAACAAATGACGCCTCATTTGCTATAATTACGAAGCGGTTGTCACCCTATTTACTATTTGTTCATAAGTTTTCAATTGTCAACTAACGAACAATTGTTTTTGTATTGTCAGTAACAACAACAAGCTGAACATTTAATTTTTTTAACATAGCACTCGTTCGAAAACAATACAATAAAAAAACTAATGCAGTTTTGAGGGCATCTATTAGTTCGTAGCCGTATTAGAATACAAAAACAGTTCAGCAATAATTGTGGCTAGCTTTACAGACGTAGTTTTATTTAAGGACACATTAAGCCAGTTTCTAAGAGTAACCACTGCTAGCTTGGACCTTTAGACTCGATCCAAAAACACGCTGTGAGGATTGTTGACGATCCCAAACTAATGAGCCCTGTTGATTTACTTAGTCTTAGGAGATACTTCGCCAATTATGTGTTCTACCGCCTATATATCAGGCTTTGTTCCGATCAGTTATTAAGTATGATGCGCACTTTCCCCTACCGGCATTGCAGGAGTTCATCCTCACATATTAGAACCCTAATCGTCCCGTACTATGCTGTTCCAGAGGAATGTCCTCCCACATACGATCACGTTGCGAAATGAGCTCCCTGCTGAGGTTTTCTTAAGACACTATAGTTTATGATTCTTCAAGAAAGAAGCAAAAAAGATTTTATAGGTTCGGCAACGTAAGAGTGGATATCGCTATTGTTATAAACTTCAATAAGCTACGGTAACTGCCTACCATCAGGCAAGTTTATGATAAATCGGTATAAGAATGTCATGGTACGACCCCGTGTATTGGGTATCTCTTCTCTTTTAAAAAGATTACTTCCCCACTAGGGAAGCCCTGCGTTGCGGGGGACTTTACAAACATACAATTCACATACACATTTCGGTTAAATTATTCCATAGTTTTCATTAGAATATACTTCAACGGTCTTTTTTCTGACCATTCTAAATCCTGCACTATAAATTTCGGTGCGATTGCAATCAGGCTACAAGTACCTGCTTACCATACAACGGAAACAACAAACAAAATAAAGAGTTTCTTTTTAATAAAGTAGGTATTGTAAGTCACTGCACTTCACTTTGGCTATAAAATAAACTATTTTCGCCGATATGAATTTCAATTTCATGGAAAACTAGTTATCGTAACATTGTATTTTTTTCTCATTCTTTTTTCATAACAACCCGGTTACACGAACGATTATTAACTATTACAAAATCAACAATAAGGAAGTGGGTAAACACTTGGATATTTGAAAACATTGCGGCTATTACTTACTGCGACGATGGTGCAATGGTTCAAGTGGTGATGGTCATTATTTACAGCTGAGGACGTGTTATGGGTTCGATTACCAATTCTTTTACGAGTATGTATTTATGTAATAACTAGAGTTCGCCTGCGATTTCGTCCGCGTGGTAATTTGGAATATTTTCCCCAATGTTGCAACATATCTCACTACTGTTCCGCTCCTATTGATCATAGCGTGATGTTATATAGCCTATAGCCTTACTGGATAAAATCACTATTCAACAAAAAAATAATTGTTCAAATCGAACCAGTACTTTCTGAGATTAGCGCGTTCAATCAAACAAACTCTACAGCTTGATAATATTAGTATAGATATACAGTGGTCAAGTGTGTGCGCAGGTTTCTCTTTATTCCTTACTCTCGTAGTCCGATTATGGGACAGTAGGTAATCGGTTAATGGCTTTATCTGCTTGACAAGAACAGAGTTGTTAACACTGCCAATTTTCAAAGTAAATTTCTTGACAGAAAATCCTTAATATTATTTTTTTTGCATAACCTGTAAATCGAACCTGGGACTTCGTGATCAGCAGTAGACCAAAGAGTCAGTTTTTTTTGTTTACTACTTGAGTGGCTAACAAGCATACGGCTCACCCGATGGTAAGCAGTTACCGTAAGATGGAGATAGATCGAAAACTCTTTATTGTACATCGATTACATTAAGCGAAACTATGTAAGCAATATGTATTTTGGTGTACAATAAAGAGTTATCTATCTACATTTATGATACAGATATTATTTCACATATTTATGTACAATGGGCGGCCTTATCGCCAAAAGCAATTTCTAGGATAGAAAGAAGTTATAAGGTTTTTAAACGGTCGGCAACGCGTGAGTGACACCCCTGGTGTTGCAAACGTCCATAGGCTACAGTAACTGCTTACCATCAGGCGGGCCGTATGCTTGTCTGCCACCTTGGTAGTATAAAAAAAGGATAGGCGTATCCCTGGGATAAGAAAACATTTCATTCAAAACGCATCCCTAAATGAGTGCTAGCGGCCTGGGTAACATGAATACCACCATATCTTTGGCAAATATACAATCGTATCTTATCTAATATTGTATTTGTATTGAATTGGTATTTACATTACGTATTTAAATAACTGTATACAGAAGCTGGCTGACTGATATATCAACATTCTTCTATCGAAACTAGTTTTTTAAATAACAATAATAGTCGCCGATTTTGGTCATGGCGACCAGTCTCAAAGGATATTAGCCGACTCCGCAGGACATATAGCGTGCACACACACACACACAGGTACACTCTCTATTCCTTCACTCTTATAGTCCGATGGGACGGCAATCCGATACTACTGGAGAAAGATCAGGCGCAGGACTTACGGCTTAACGTGCTTTGGGCGTTATAAATAAAATATACTTATTTTTAATTATAATAGCAACCCGTAGATGGGCAAGGGTCCTCTATCGAGAGAGAGAGAGAGAGAGGGTTTAGACTTAATGCACACATGCTGGCCTAATGCGGGTTGGTGAATCAGACATGCGTCTAGAATTCTAAGACATGTGGGTTGTTAGCAGATGGTAAATCATTAGATTAGTACTCCACAAAGTGAAATTTACATTGGTACTGCCACCCGGGATCGAACTCACACCTCTTGCGTGCAAGTCGGTTACTTTCCCCACTTGGCTACCACCGCTTTTTACGTAAAGTTATCATAATGTTACATAATATGGTGGTAACTACCGATGTGGAATGTTGTGACTAGGGTTTGCAAATATGCGATAGTTGCTTATTATATTTATAGCTTTTTTTTTCACATCATATTTTTTTGTTTTTTTTTTTTTAAAAGACAACTCCCGCCCTTGATAACAAGCTCTGTGTCGCGGGAGACTTTACAAACATACAATTAACGGACACAAATTACACCCAGACTCAGAGCAACTCTTTGTAGATCACACAAAGTTTTGTCCTGTGTGGGAATCGAACCCACAACCTCATGCACAGCAGGCGCATACTGCGGCCACTGGACCACCTAGGCAGTCAAAATAAAAATAATCTTTATTATTATACATACATTATGGTATTGCAGAAAGTACCTACTTAGTTTTTACATAAAAAATTGCACGTTGTATCTGCTTCAACCGGGTTAAAACAAGGTTACCACTCAGCATAAGTTTTAATTACAACAGCGCAAAATTGTGTTTACTTTATTGAGTACATGAATAAAAATATGTTTTTGTTGTGAATAGTTCCCATTTTGCCAACCCACCATAGCTCTGGTTTCTTTAGGAAAGGGAGTAAAAAGGTTTTTACAATGTCAGCAACGAGTGATACCCCTGGCGTTGTACCATCATACGGGCCGTATGCTTGTTCACCTCTTTAGTAGTATAAAAAACTCAGTAGGTATACGTGACATAATACTATTATTAAAAAAATATTCAAATTATATTCGTCTGCAAGCCCTAGTTATGACCTTGTAGCAGACTTTGCCTCGTCTCATTTATATTTAAAATAAGTATTGATGACATAGTACCACAATAAAACCGTGTCTGTTGCTAACCTACAAATATAAATATAATGTGGAACGAATACGTGTAGACTGCACAAGACGGTGTGACACACGGATCTAAAAAGCACATTACGTGAATAGCGTGTAGTACAGGCACAGTTTACTTATATCAGCAACGTACGTACTTGCTAAAGAGAACAATATAGTTAGGTCTATTCAAAGACTGCTAATTGAAAGTAAGAAATGTTTTAAGAGAGGTAGGTCTCCATACACGTGAGTACCTTCACCTTTCAGAAGACCACCAAATTACACCTTTTAATGAAGTAAAGGAAGAAGTAAGGAATGCTTCTTATGGAAATGTTTTTCTATTTTAGAGATACTAAATTACAAAAGTCACAAAAACCACAAAATGTTGGATAGACACCACGCCATTATGTCCGACGTATTGCAAACGTCTATGCTACGGTAGCTGTCTGCTAAAATATGTGTTGATGACATTTTCGATGACATTAATAATAGCAACCCATATATGTCTCACTGCTGGGCACGGGTCACCTCTCCTCTATCAAGAGAGAGGGGTTTAGGCCTTAATTCATACACGCTGGCCATTTGCGGGTTGGTGAATCAGACATGTCTTTAGAATTTCTTCTAAGACATGTGGGTTTCCTCACGACGTTTTCCTTCACCGTTAGCAGATACTAAATCATTTGATTCGTACATATAAATTCCATAAAATGAAATTCACATTGGTACTGCGAACCTCTTGCGCGTAAGTCTGTTACTTTCCCACTCGGCCACCACCTCTTCGATGACACTATTCCACAATAAAACCGATACTGTTGCTAACCTACAAATATATATAAATGTGGAACAAATACGTGTAGACTGTACAAGACGATGTGACACACGGATCTAAAAAGCACATTCCATGAATATCGCGTAGTACAGGCACAGTTTACTTATATCAGCAACGTACGTACTTGCTAAAGAAAACAATATAGCCGGGTCTATACAACGACTGGCTAACTGAAAGTTATGCATAACATTTTGATTATTATTAACGTTTATTTATTTAATACTTATAAACATAATAGGTATATTTTAAGAACGGTAGGTCCTGACACAAGAGTAAGCCGGACTGCGGAGCAACCACCTTGAAGGCTACAGCCATATTACTATTCTGTAGTGATGTAGTCGGGTTTAATGTGTGAATACAGGTCACATATAGGAATGCGTATTTAAAGACTAGAGAACTAAATACTACTAGCTCTTGAAGATGAGAGCTCGGGTCTGTTGGAGGCTCCTCCTATTCATAGGAAGAAACACTAATTTTGTACCAACAGGGGTTTGTGATGAAGTATATAGGATACCCCTATAGAAGCAAGCCCCTATAGAAATAAAAAATGAAAGTTTTGTTAGTGTCGAACGGTGTGATCTAGCTGTTATTTTATTAAGTTGTAGTAGTGTAAGTACATAAGGTAACGGCATACTGAATCGGTCTCGGCGAGACGTCGCCGCCGGTGCTGCCGCGTTGGTGACCCCGC
The DNA here is from genome assembly GCA_947095525.1 of Trisateles emortualis. Lineage (NCBI taxonomy): Eukaryota > Metazoa > Arthropoda > Insecta > Lepidoptera > Erebidae > Trisateles > Trisateles emortualis. The sequence goes on along the minus strand of OX352735.1, from coordinate 6,166,920 downwards.
GGCATACATTCACTGCAAAAACAGTAAGACATCACCGTTCACTGCACACCAAACTAACGACACTTTCTCGTATATCTGCTTGTGCCGCATTGCCGCGGTATGTCTTATATAAAGAGATTGATATAGTTCTCAGAATAAAGGTAATACAAAAAGTAATTATGTCAATCTTTCTCTGTCTTCCTGGCTATACATCCCACTAGCGGCCCGCCCTGATATCGCCCGAGTTGAAAAACAAAACTGTTTTGGGGATTGAATTTCCAAAAATCCTTCCTTAGCAAGCCTTTCTTGAAATTCAGCTTTTTAGAGTAGGTACGTACGTTGGCTATGCGTTGATAGTTCTGCGTCTCAATGTAATTTATCCATAATATGTAGGTATGCATTCAGTCTGGTTGTACTTATCAGATGGTCTTATGTGTTAGTTATGATCGCCGATGGCCAATCAATCGGTGGCGCGCCACATAGTTACTTTTAAAAGCCGGCGAGGCGAAGGGGTCGTCGGCAAAAAAAACAAAATTTAGAAATATTAGATGCTATGGTACAGGCTCTGTCTAGTGTAGTATCAGATGACCGTGAGTCCCAAAATATTATAATATTTTATAGATATGATAATAAAGAACTGGCAGGTGGCAAGTTTTTGAGGGCGAAAATAATTTATTTCACATACTCTTCAATAATTACCAATAATGTTTATAAATTAAATTGATGAGTACATACAATATTAAGTTTCACACACTCTCAAATATTCAGTTTGGTTTATTACCACTTGAAAGTGTTTATAAATAATATTAAATAACTGCTATTAAAGAATTTTATTACCTTGAATCAGTTTCCTACCGCGGCTTGTCGCGTGTAGTATGTCTATAAAAAGTAGTAGCCGAAACCACTCTTCGGCCTTCCAACAATTTCTGCGCAAAAAATGAAGACGATCATTATCTTTGTTTTGGACGTGAAAGGGAGACAAAAACAAACACTTTCGCATTTAAATATTAGTGGTTGAGTTCATGGCTAAATGCTGAGATCACTTTCGTTAGGAGCAGCATTTCTTTGACCAGATGACATACTATAACGTACTTATACTGATTCAAATTAATGATCACGAATCATGTGCAAAACTGTATATGTATAACTCAGGTTCCCATCGAAAACCAGCGTCAGGTTTCCAAGATCTAGTAAATGCAGACCTGATTACTACAGGTCTTTAGCGCTCATTTAGGGATATGTTTTGAAAGACAGGTTTATTTTTCCAGGGATAATAAATGGATTTGCCACCCAAGTTGTATAAAAAGAAAAACCTTTGTGAAATGTTAACTTTGAGGTTGTCATTGTAATCCACAACAGGGCGCGGTCTAAGTCACCTTAACCATTAAGCCTCAGTACGTGTAATCGACCAGCCTATTTAGAAAGAAATCTTCATAAAATCTATAAAAATATATATGTAAGACACTGTACAAAAACTTCACACTGTGAGTTAGTCAGGTGAGAAGCAATTTGATATAAATTACATAAAACGATGTCATTACAGCTTCGTTGTACCGTGTTTCCTGGTACAAAATAAATGATGTTTTTATTTTATTTAAATGCATGTGACGTAATGTTCGACAGTACATAGAACAGATGCCGCGGTTGGTGTAGTAGGTTATCTCGCCACTCTAATGTAGCGTATATCAGAAGGTGCGATTCTAAAGGCGGGTATCGACATCAAAAGGTAGCCTCGTGATGTGGAGAGTGTGGAGACACGATTGCCTCGCGAGCAAATTTGAACGTTGCCTAACTGACTGCTTGCTCAATGCGAGCCCCAGATGAGCAGTCTCGCGAGGCAGCCTCGCAATGTCGCTACCCGGTTTAACCCGGACAATTATGAGCAGGCTATGGGTATCAGGGTGTGTCTGTCCGTAAATGTATGTTTCAACGAAGTTATCCGTGTTTTCAAGAATTTAATTAAATCATAATCATCGCAGTCAACTGTCATAGCTCCCAGCATCCAGCTGCTCCACCTAGACCAAATTAAATTCTCGTTGGACAATAATTCGCTATCAAACATTTTTATAATTATATGTGTACCTAAATAAGGTGTGAAATCTTAAATATACGCAAAATAATTGCAAAATTCTCATTCAGCCATATCAAAATCGCTACTAATGAGCTTACTTGAAATAAATGGTTTCATTTAACTTTCACTTGGCTAAAATTAGAAATATTTATTACTGTAATTTATATCTCGAAACGTAATTTCAACGATTCTACTTGTAAAATATTCGCATTTTTTATTATGTCTCACGAATTTGTCATCTTGAGTTTGAGGCTTTGAGATTCGCACTTGCAACTTCCCGGACCGTCTTTATTTGCATTACTTAGAAATATTATATCAATTAAAACAGTCTCTTACATTATCAGAATTATTATACATCGTATTTTTACATTGCTGGTCGCCGACGAGCAAGTGACCAAATTCAAAATCATTTATTCATATAGATCACACTGTGGCACTTATGCAGGTCAATGTAAAATGTCAAATGAGACATCAGCTAATTTGACTTCTGCCGACAGGGGTAGAGCCTAAGGAAAGAAACTCGGGCCACTCTTTTCAATCGCCAGATATGAGGTTACAATTTGATTTAACCCACCTTATCATAAGTGGTTACCTCCGCTTTTAAACGCAGTGCCATGGAACTCAGCCTAGCCACTGGCTACTGTGAATTAGGCAGATAGGCCCATGTCAGAGGTAGAGCCATGGTTGCCCCGTTTCGAGTATCACCGAGACCCTATTGCTCGCTTAAAGAAAGGAAGTGGGAGTACCATATTATCTAAATTGAGCTTCTCATTAGTTGAATCGTACGCCTACTACATAGAACAGGAAATGACTATTCTATTAACAACCAAGCCTCCATGATAATGTTAAACTTCTACTGTATAAATATTCACTATACGGCGGCAAACATTGCTTTAATTGTGAGGATAATCCGTCGCGTCTGGGTCGATAAGTTAGCAACAAAACAAACAAACGTTGTTGACGGCGGAGTTGGGCTTGTTCAGAGCAAACCGGGGCAATTAGCCGGCCTTAAGTATTGCAGAGATGTAATAAAAAACACGGTCAAGAGTGAAACGCCAAGCTACGTGAAAAAGGCTCTTTTTGGAACAATGTTGAGGATATATTCGTCTTGATTGACAATTAAGAAAAAAGATTTAGTTTTCCATTTATAGTTTTGGACATAAAGTCCGTTAAACTGCATCAAAGTAGAAATGGTTTTTCAAACTGACAGCCTTCATCAATCAGACTGTGACAGTTAATACCTACATAGACTTACAAGGGAGGTAGGTAGAAACAGTTTTTCACTGCTAGATATATCTCATGCTAGTCAAAAGACTGCTGGACATAGGCCTCCCCAAAGGTTTTCCACGTCACTCGGTCCTGAGCTGATCTTGCCCATCGGTTGCCCGCGATATGTCTGCATTTCATATTGGATATATATATTTTTTATAAAATCATTCTGAACTTTGATGCAGTCTAAAAGTCCTCTCAAAGAAATATCTCTGTGAGTGTTAACTTAGTAGGTATTAGGAGGTTTGTGGCGTATGAGAGAGACCTTAGCTAACTCGCTTCTACTTCTGAACAGGTTAAAGAATTCTATTTAGAACTTATACAAATGCAACTGAAAGAGTGAAAGGGTAAGCGAAGTGCCACCTCTTTCTCAAGAAATCTTTACAACTATAAAACTCGAAAGCTCTTTAAAGCTCACGTCTTAAGAAGTGATTCAAAAAAACGTTACGAGTGCTTTGAGCTTTCAAATGTTCGTAGAAATACCTAGGCTTTTTCAATATAAGTGCTAATATTTTTATATTCGATCAGATTGCAAGATTGGTTCAGTGGTGTTTGTGGCCACCATTTACCACTGTGAGTTTTAGGTTTGATCGCCAAGACAAAAATTAGTGTCATCAGCAAATTATTGCTCGAGTCTGGGTCTACTTTGTGTCGTTAATTGTTTGTTTTTATAACGCGGCACAGGGCTTGCTTCCTAATGCAGGTGTAGTCTTTTAAAAATAAAAAATAAATATATTATTACACTTAATTTTTTTGCTATCAAAAAAAAAACTATACAAAGTTGTCTTGTAATTAGTGTTTAAAGTAGGTCACCTTTTTGCGATATAACCAAGATATTATATTACTGTAATGTTCGATCGATCGCCGACCGACGGCCGACGCGACAACAGAGGTCAGCTACTCTTTAAATGCGTACTATTACAGAAGAGATTGGTATTATGCTTCTATTGCGGATCTAAAAACGTCCCGTTATCGGGTAGTTTTGGCTAAAACCGGCTTTAATATATCAGCTTCATTATTTTGTGGCCGTGGCCGTTTTCCGTGTCGTTCGTTAATCAATAACGAGACTGTTTTTTTTAAAGTAGGAACATTTAAAGTTAAATTTATTACCCATAGAACATGTTTATAATACGTCTATACCCAAACTGTAGGGTTTATTATTTACATTTTAAATTAATTTTAAAAAAGCTTATTGATTTATCAGCCTGTTTCAGTCTATTGCTGGAAATATACCTCTTCTAATTAGCACTAGAAGAACAATACTAAAGTATTTATATAATTGAGACGACAACCTTTCTAAACCAAATTTGATTGAACATGACCTACATCTAGACCTCTATCACAGATAATATAATACTAGTACAGATACCCCATCCCATACAAAGAAATGGTTCCCCGCTAACTCGGGCTAACCTTCGGGCTAAATTTTAATTATCTATCTATCTGTAGATGTCTGTATCCAACAGATTACGTGCATACACATAAAATCAACAGATGGCGACACTTTATTTAAAATTGTATTCTTCACAAGATATAGTAGGCACCTACTTCATCACTCACATAGATCTACCGACCATAAAGGGTAGGTATCACTCATTGTCTCGGGCTCGGGCAACGTTTGCTCGCTCAAGGTCACGCGCTTTACGAAATATACTTATTTTGATTGTTTGCTTCCGTATTTAACTAGCGCTCCGCCCCGGTTTCGCCCGGGCTAAACAATTTTTTCCCGTTTAGGTATATTAAAATGTTAATATACCTATTAACCTAAGTTTATTTTTTTGTTGATGGCTTATATTAGGTATACCTATAATATAAATTGATTTATTAAAAAGAATATTCGTGAAACTATAATAAGCAATTAATTTATCAGTGCAAATAAACAAATAATCTGTTTGAAGTGATAAGGGTCTGTTTGAATTGTTTCTGTCTTAGTCAAATTAGGTTAATTATAATATTTTGTGACAACTCACACACCATCTAAATCCAAACTTGGCACAGCCTCAGACGACAGACAGAGCATATCACACTAAGATTGGTCCTGAATGGGAATCGAACCCTCATGGATTAGATTCACTAACCACTAGTTACGTAGTAACTCTTTAGTAATCTGTGCCACTAGTACAACAGGCCAGTCGATGTCATTAATGGATGGAGTAAATTATAGCATTCTTTGGTATTAGTCCAACAGTCCGATGGTACTGGGTTCGAATCCCAGATTCATGTCCACTTTTTGAAATTTGTTTTTTGTAGATGGTTTTTATATCAGATAATATTTTTTTGAATTGTTTGTAAAAATATAGTAAAACAGTAATTATTTAGTATCAGTCTGAATTCACAAATAGGTAATTTTCCCACAGTACGATACCGTAGCACCGCTGCACCGTACCGGCCGTAGAACCGGCCGAACCGGGTTCGAATCCCAACCTCGGATATATTTTTTGTATTTAGTTTTTGTTTAGTTTTTAAAATATTTTATTATAAATATTTTATATATCTTGGATGCAATATTTTTGTTGATAACTTTGATAACATAAAACATTTTTAAAGTTTTTTGTTGAGAGAAAAAAACATATGCCCGTATTATTTATTTTTAACATAAGTCACTGTTTCACATAGCTTTATATATTTTTATACCTTCGAGTAAGTAGTATGACCCAACATTAAACTTCAAAACGAGGTAGGTATTTTAATTTATAAAAATCTGTAAATGCATACAGCGCCAGCGGCATTACTCACAAGTCACTCGCAAGTTTCAACTTCTTAGTAGTACAAAATACTGCCGCCAGGACTACGGCGACATTATTGAAATTTGTAAATATATAATTGTAATTTTGTTTTATGAGCCCTTTATTTCATTTTCCTATGCTAGTAGGATTTCTTAAAATATGTACGTATATGTTTCAAGCTATATTTCTTCCAGATTTGAATTTTACATAAACGTAAATAACAAATCGATATATGTAACTCCATCTATTGGTATTCATTCGTACTAATTTTGATTTGTTCCTGATGAGACCCCATGCCTCTATCAAGCAACTATTGTTCTTCTAATCTCATTCATTTTTAACTTCTTTTTCACTCATAAAATTACCTCTCACCATATTTTTCTGAGCCTCTCACGCAAACCATCTATCCTTATTTGGTTTCCCTCTCCACTCATCAACACTTATGTTCATCATTCTTCACCCTACGCTTCGAACTAACGACAATTTTCAAACCATCTTTAGTTAATGCCATGAGTTTAGCGGTGAATCAGCACCATAACATGTGTCTTCCGGAACAAACAAATGTAATGTGTGCTACAGACGGTAAGGTGCGTCATTGTGTTATTTTTTTTATACTATAAGGAGCCAAACAAACATACGGCCCGTCTGATGGTAGGTAAGCAGTTACCTTAGTCTGCAAGGCTTGCTACACCAAGAGTACCTATCTATCACTCCTGCGCCGTCAATTTAACACGACCGGAGAGTGATCAGGCGTAGGACCACGAACTTACCGTGCTTGTCGAGGCACGGGGGTGTAAACAACGGTTATTTTCAATCTTGGGGCGTATATAGTAAATTACTTGTCTAAAAACACTATCTATTTTCGGCCAGACCCAGAAATCGAACCTCGGACTTCGTGATCAACTTTACTCTCATCTTCCACTAGACAGTTATAACGCGGAAGTTCTTCAACCAAAAAGGCAATTAAAATCTATAATACGAGTACTTATGCTTTCTAAACGAATTACAAGAAATATTCACACGTTATTTTGGCAAATTCAATAAAAGAATTCACCGTGTTAAATGGTAATCAATATTTGAAAGCAAATTATATAATTTGTATACATTAAATTTGATTTAAATCCATTAGTATTATATCTTCAACCGTTATCTAACTGTACCAGGTTTGTATGAGAAATACATGTATACATTTCGTACCGCTATCTGTCTTTAGACATGTAGGTAATTATTTACCGAATACGGTATACTTCGGTCGTATAGGTAGCCTAAAAACTACATATAGAATGAATACAAACAAGGAAAATGTAAAGCTCTAAGAGCGGCTATACACTATGTTTTTTAGACGCATTTTTATACGCTCTACTGCATCGTTGACTCAAGCAATCAAGAGACTGGAGAAGGACTTACACTACAGAAAACCGCAGCCAAATTACATTCAGAAACAGAACAAAGAATCATGTTCAACACAAAGATTATCCTACGGCTTATCAGTCAGAGTCACTAACCACAAGACCTACAAGCCAGTTGTTCTAAGTGACAATTCTCAATAATAGCTTCCTAGCATTCACCTGCGGCTTCGCCCGCGTTTATGTCAGTTATCGCGGTAAAAAGTACCCCATGTCCTTCGCCAAGATACCATCTATCTTTTTGCCAAATTTAATTAAGATTCATTCAGCCGTTTAGTCGTAAAAAGGTAATAAACAAACTTAGTTACTTTTCATTTCTTTTTCATAATTTATTGATTACTATAATATGTATAGTATGGATTTAAATTTTAGGATGCGAATACTCGGCTATCAAAACGTTATTAAGTAGACATAGTTACTGTACACATAATAAAACTTCGTTTAAAGACCTTATCCAGCGTTATACATACAATTACAGTACGATGACGTCATAGCTTTCTGACTGCTAAACTGTATGACCGTTTAATATACATAGTTGCAGCTCATCTTATGAAAGGCGCCGTCCCGTCCTAATGCTTGTCGCAATTAGCAAAACAGGACGTTCCGGAACAATTTTATTGCCATTAATGTTCAACCAAACTGCTCTTAGACGAGGCGGTCTTGTGAATTCAATATTGCTAGTATCAAGTAATAACTAGACGGGCCCTGTCTCACAATTTCATATATACATAGTCTTGTCACTCCCGTTTCCTATTTAATTGGTGTAGGCAAATACTATGGTACGCCAATTGCTTCGATCCAGACATACTTCTTTCGTATTCTCTACATTCATCAACCTCTCCATGGATGAACGTCTTCTTCGACTTCAAATACTTTAAATTTGGACAACACAATTTTAAACAATAAAATAGCTGTAATTTTCTCTAGTAGGTATGATAGGAGCAATGCGTTTACTAACATATTATTATCATATTGTACTAACGTACTCACGCCTGTTTTCCAAGGAGGTAAAAAGAAACAGATTTTCACTGTTAGAAATGTCTCAAAGTCATTCTTTATTTTGATGCATTTTCTGTTTCTGTCAATATATCTTATCTATTTATTATATTAGTGTGTATAACACTAATATAGACCATTTTTTTATATCGTTAAGTGGTCAATGTTCCTTTTGATTACAAAGTAGTAAGGGCCCTTCTATAGTAAATTATATACTTGGCGGAAGGTCTCATAAAAATGTTAATTAGTTGTCGAGTGACGCTGCTCTCTTTCGACACACGTTATTACTCACGGCAATGTCATTTGGGATGTAGACTGCAGCTTTTTTGTCGCATGATGACGTGACAAAAATTAGGCACATCGGCAATCGTCGTGTTTGTTTCATTTGCTAGCAGTATAAATAATATGCTTTGACAGGCTTGTTTTCCGCAACTCCACATCGAGGCGCGTTCTTTTCGTGCTCCCTTATGCTAGAATTATAATGTTGGTTACATTATAATTCTTATTCTCTTAAACTTTTATTATGCTGCCAGCTGTGTCACAATGAGAAGTAAAAAGAATGTAATCCCCTATTTGAATTCGGAAATAGATAATTAAATTTCAATAATTCCTAAATTTCGAATTCGTCCTATGCAAAAATATACGCTTAATCAAGAGATAATGGAGAAATACGAACGCGATAGCGTTTTTTTTTTAAAGACTACTCCCGCACTAGTGAAACAAGCTCTGTGTCGCGGGTGACTTTACAAACACACAATTAACGGACACAAATTACACCCAGACTCAGAACAACACTTTGTAATCGAACCCACAACGTCGTATACTTTATAAAATAAGTGACCCTCTAGTGTCAGAAAAGTTTAAAGTTAATCATTTCTCATGTGATTGAAAGTGATTTGATTCATAATTCCTGATGGGAGAGAGTGAGGGAGCACAAGGCAAAGACGGATAGATTGCGTGAGGGATGATAAAAAAATATTAAGGAAGAGAGATGTATTTGGACGGACTGACAAAAAAGATGAAGAATGGCGATGTCCATACTTTTCATCATCGTATAGTATGTGTACACAAAAAGACAAGGACCTCGCATCCACTGTACGATTGTGCTTTTAGGTTGGTATTGTGATGGTAGCTCGCGTAGGTTGGCAATCACTCTAAAATCACAAACGAAAAAGTAACATGTGGGCGCTAATGGAGAAACGATATTATATTACTATTACGTCACCATAATCTGTTTGTCAGGTTCATATTTTTTGTTAATCTATCTATTGATGTTCATTCCTAATATTTATGGATGAAGTAAGGTTTTGTAGAAAAGGTAAACTTGTGACTTACTTTGACACTTACTGCTGAGAAATGACCGCCACCTTATGAAGACCACAGCCAAAAATAACTACACACAGTGTTGTGGTGTACCTGTGCGTGAGTATAGGTATTCAGTGCTTATTAAGGAATGCGTTATTAAATAAACTTTTTTAGGAATACCCCATTACAGAACTCATTTAGGATAGGTAAAGTTACGCTCCAGGTATTGCATTATATATTTTATATCGGCTCCGCCCGCGTGTATGTCAGTTATCGCGATAAAAGTTACTCTATGTCCTTCTCCAGGATACCGTCTATCTCCTTGCTAAATCTCATTAAAATCCCTCCAGCCGCTTAGTCCTGAAAATAAACAAACAAACATGAGTAACTTTCGCATAAATAGTATTAGTATGGATTTTACTGGTGGGATCACAATAAATATAACATTTCGAAGTGTACCGGACGCTTGGTGGGATAAATGTTTTTTTTTTCGCTTTCGTGCAATCTCAATGCAGTTCAATGACACGGATCAAGAGCGTCCAAGCTGTTGGACAAAGGAGGGGTTCAACTTGTTATGATTAGTAACGGAAGATGCCCATTACTCAGTATCCTACCGGTCACTATTGCTGCTTGCATAATTATCTTAGAAACTAATGTAGGTAGGTACTCTTATAATTAGTAGTTTTTCTTAGAAGTATCTTTTCTGCCTAAAAGGTTGCCTGGAAGGAATTGCCCATTGTACGTAACTGATGAAATGGATTTATTTTTAAAGACAACTCCCGCACTAGAGAACAAGCTCTTTGTCGCGGGGGACTTTACAAACATACAATTAACGGACACAAATTACACCCAGACTCAGAACAACTCTTTGTAGGTCACACAAAGTTTTGTCCTGTGTGGAACTCAAACCCACAACCTCGTGCACAGCAGGCGCATACGGAGACCACTAGACCACCAAGGCAGTCTGTATCAAATGTTATTTGATGGTGTAACTATAGACTATTCTATACCAAATATATTTACAGGATATCTAGTAGAGCTGGATATAAATTTTAAGTAGTACCTAGGTACCAATAATATTGCAATGCATAGGGACGACTGCGGAGGTCCCATATTCGTTCCAGTTAAAAAAAATGTGATCCACAAATATGCTTTCGGGTTTGGGTGTACACAACTAAACCACTTTTTTTGGTCATGGTCTTTATGATGGAGGGCTTTCCCCAGTCGGGCTTGCTCACTTATATAGTGCTCTACCTCTCTTATATTCAGCATTCTATTAAAGTATTTTATTTGCATAACTATCTGATATAAGTAGGTGTCGCTTAGGGACTTCGGACGTTTATGAAGTTACTAAACCGGTTTTGAGTAATGTCGTAGGTTACGTAGATGTATATTATAATATCGTTATAAATTAAGGCCATCGAGCAGATAACCGCTTACTACTTCGTTGTAAGTATTCAACGCCGCCGTCTTTAGACCAGTGTTAAGTTCGGGTTTGATTAACCGTTGTTTTTCTGTAAAGAAATTCACAATAGATGCCCAAAGTTTAGCAATTTTGTGTTTTTACCCCCATGCCTCATAAAGCATGGAAAGTCAAACTCAAACTTATTTATTCATTTAGATCAAATTCATGATACTTATGATCGTCATTAAAACAAATGCCAGCATACTTTTTTCCTAAGGCCAATTCGCTGACTAGGGTTGGGCCTCGAGAAGAATTAGCAAGAAACTTGGGCCACTCTTTTTAATCGCCAGAGTATAACATTTACAATTTGGTATGAGTTACAATAGTGGTAACAAAAAGGAACGGAAACCAATATACCTGTCCTGACCTGTCGGTCCTACACTATCCGCCTTATTAACAAACGTAGTGTAGCAAGTGAATAGTTACGCAATGCTTTATACGTCATAGTTCTTTTATTTTGACCGACCTGTTGGTCTAGTGGTTATCGACTCTGGATGCTAAGCCGGAGGTCGAGGTTTCATTCCCACACGGGACAAGACTTTGAGTGATTCATAAATGTTTGTTCTGAGTCTGAGTGTAATTTACCCTGCGACACGGGGCTTGTTCCCGTATGCGGAAGAAAAATCTTATGACAGTCTTTATGCATCTCATTTCCCATCACTTGTCGGTCCAGGGTAATCTTAACTTGCCCTTTCCCCTTAAGCTACTAGCACATAGCTTCACTAAAACCTCTAACCTAACTTTCTTCTCTTCTCTCCAGTCGTGTACAATTGCCATTACATCAAACTTTAAATGTGAAGTCAACCTCATTTTGATAAATTACATGATATTTATATACGTCAAAACACATTCAATATCAGCATTTTTTGCTCACAGTCAATTCACTGACAAGAGTAGAGGCACGAGAAAAAATAATGAAGAAATTGTGCTACTCTTTTAAAGAAGTAGACGAGGCTACCTGTTTTTTTTGTACACACTTGTGCACTGTAATATATCTCGCGCAGTTGGTTGATCTTCGTAAAGGTCGACTTGCCCGAAATTGGTCTGGAGGTCATTATTTCAGTTATATCAAGGTCGTTTCATGTAAGCTTCAAACTAGCGAGACCTTTGAAGGTCTTCACGTTTAAATCTTCTCAGTCAAAGTGGTCGAAAGTGTGAGTGGAAGAAATGGCCCCGCTAGCAATAAGAGCGCCTATTATACAATAATTGATAGTCTTAACTTTAGTTGTAAAAAAATAATTATATGATGTAGCTACATTTTAGTATTATTGTATAGCGATCACTAACTGGTTTTCATTTTAAGAAGGGTAAATAAATAATATTACTGACGATCTTAATTAGAACGGCTACAAATCAAGACAATTACACAAATTTTACATAAGTCGATAAACAAAATAATAAAGAAAAAATAAAATAAAAACACTGCTATATTATAAATGCGAAAGTAAATCTTGTCTGTCGGTTGACTTTTCACAACTAAACGGATCTTAGTAAAATTTGACAAGGAGATAGATGATATTCTGGGAAAGGACATCCACTCGAGCAAAGCCACGGGCAATACCTAGGAGTCTATAATGTCAATAACATAAAGGTCAAGATACCTTTAATTCTGCCAACGCACATGCCTAACATGTTGGACTACTCCTTTTCCTTTACGTCTCGCATTCTCCAAAGAGGCCCGCAATACTTAATAGGTGTTTATTAAACAGTGCTGATATAATAAATTAGCTTCTGCCTGTGACTTCGCGTTTGTGGTATGTCGGTGAAAAGTATCAAGGATAATATAGCCTCCTATAAGTATCAGAATTTTCAGAATTATATTAGTAGTTTATATATTTAAAAAACGATGTTCATCTGTATTATTTTGTTTTTCATTATATAAAAAGACTCACGCGTCTTTAGAAAGACTTTAGAAATTTTCAATTTGCACAAAGTACATCTAGACATGAAAAAACTGTCTGTGGGCCAGACAAATATTTGTTGTCTGTCGATTATCGACTTCATAACACTCGGCGCAATTACATCGTATACATAGCTTCAAGCAGAGGTGTACGACACCCACGTTTCGCCAACTATGTTAGGGTTAATGAAATGTCAAGTCTATTGCCATAGCCTAAACATAACAACTAATAAATAATCCAGACTCGTATGTTGGTAGGTACTGCAATGTGGACTTTTTTGGAGTGAAAACTTCTTTAGGCGCGTTGGCCACTTTTTGGGTGAACAAAAATCATGGAACTCGTATCATCGTCACCGAATGCTTTCCATATTCAAAAATAATTATCAATTAGCTCGATGATACAATTCACAAGTTACTTAATTTTCACTTCTATCGGCAGTCTCCTAAGACTGACCTGCATGTTTTTTTTTATAACACTTCGTGACACTGCCATATCTCGCATATAAGGCGTATGTAACTATAATATAAATAAAACATAACAAAATATTTCAGATTTACAATAGCAATAATTTGATTGGAAATCTAACTCAAATAACTTATACGCTCCCGTCCAAGTTTTGGTCTCAGCGGTCATGTCCCAAATAAAGTGTGTGAGCGAGAGAGACAAAGTTACAAAAGTGAGAAAGCGAGTGATTTGAGGAATCTTTTTATGTTCCATTACATTTTTTCTGCGACGATTACGACAACATTCATTGACGATCGCGGAGAAAGAGCGTGGACTAATGGACTGTGAAAAGAAGCCGGACACTTCGTTTTTCTTACTTTCGATGTTGGCTTTTGGATTCTGGGCTCACTGTTAATAATACCCCACTGCCTATACATTTAGGCTACGTTATATTATCAACCCTACGTATTGTTTTACTTAGCAAGAATATTGTTGCCGGTAAACGTACCATGATTTCCAGTATGCCCTCCAGAGACGTATAATATTTAAGGGTTAACATGCGGATATTGGTCTATGGAGTACGATAGGAATTTCAGTACGGCAAATATATGCGAAACAGTAACATATTCAAGGCGAGTTTCCGACATATATTGTTCGGAAAAGAAATAGACAGTTTTGTTGGGTTTAGACGCGGTCGTTTACACAGCGACGATACTCAAAAATTTTGCTTTTTAATTTTTTAATGCTTAACCGTAGTTAAGCATTAAAAAATTAAGTTATTGCTAGGAGAGTTGATTACTTATCAGTGTTGGTTTTAAACTAAATATTATCTATTTAGTGAAAAAAGAAAAATATGTATTAAAAGTAAAAAACTAAAATATTTCGAAGAAGTATGAAATTACAAGCGGTTTAATATTGACAGTTAGACAGAGACAACACACTCCTGTAACACCATTTTAGCTGACAGTTGCGGCACTTATTTTTGTATTCGGAAAAGGGACAGCAATATTTCAATTAACAAACTTTGAAAGTTTAAAACTGTTTTATTCATTTTACTATTTTAATTCTTCGTTAATTTTAGTTAGGTCTATAAAGTAAAGGTCTGTTCTCAATTCAGCTTGTTGTAACTCAACTATTATTGTGTGCGTTAAGCTTTAGATGGTAACAAATCTGTTGTGGTACAACGTGAGCTAAATATATTCTGCCAATACAATTGTTTTTTTTTCGACGATGTTAAAGTAATGTGTGATAATACCACCAAGTAACCCTCCCTTGCTTGGTTGGTAATGACATATCTCGATCATTCGTTCTAAAAACACCAAGCGCCTCATTAATACAGTTATTCACTAGATGTATATCGCATCTAGATTCTATTGCTAAAGCCAGGTATGTCAGTAAAGACTAGTTGAAGGCAACATGGCTTTGTGTGATCCAGCATTTCAAAGTCGAACATACACAGGACATTACAGAGGAGCAATAAATGGACACTAATTTAACAAGATGATAGATCACAAAACTTATTACGTTATTCTGTCATAACAGGTCCCAATCTCAGCTTTAAGAGAGGCAGGACATATTACAAACGAGATAACCCGACTGGCGAAGAACCGCCATTTTACAACAATGACACGAGGTGTAAACACCGCTTAATTTCCAAATTCCGGACATGTATTCTGAACTTTTAAAAAAAAAAAATCTCTTTTTAACCGACTTCAAAAAAGAAGGAATTTCTATGTTCGACTGGATGTATTTTTTTTAAAAGCTAAAGATAACTGAATACAGATTGAAGTCGGTGCCAAGCTCAATATTAGGTGACAGGATGAACATAGCACCGACTTAAATCTGTATTCAGTTATTTTTAGATTTTTGAAGTCGGTTTAATTAAAAAAAAAAAAACAGTTTTAGCAGTATTATTCAAAGACTACTATAGTAACTAGGCATTTATAATATTAGTAACGTCATAAGATCGCTACAGGTACGATTTTATTCTGCTTTAGTGCAGACAAGAGACAAAAGTTTCCTATCCTGTATTGTTATGACGACGGGCATAGGCTTTTGATTCAGGCGGCTGCGACGGCCATTTGCATGCCGTTTTGTTGTTCTAGAATAGTCATATGTATCTACATATGTCTATTCTAGAGAGGGCTATAGTATCTACGTATATAGTCTGGTAGGTATACCATAACCCTCTTTGCTCGAAGAAGATTGAAGAACCGTGCCCAACAGTGGGACATACGTATTTATATAGGTTGTTATATGCTCACTTAAAGGACATGTAATATTATATCCATATTAATATCGGGATATTGTCAATAAAAACCTTTAGTTCTAGAATTCCTTTTGATGTATGCAAATAAGTAGACAAATATATTGTTCAAACATCATAAAGTCTTTGTATTCTGATTTTGTTACGACTACGACTACTGTAACAAACACCCGTCTGATGGCAAGCAGATAACGCAGTCTATGGACTGTAGAGGTTTATATTTAAAGCTCTTGTTTTTCGGTGGGGTGAGGACCTGGTAATCTGTAATACAGGCATTTTTATGCCTAACTCAGACACCAGCTCCTCACATAATAATAGCAACCCATATATAACCCACTGCTGGGCACGGGTCTCCTCTCCTCTATCAAGGGAGAGAGAGGGTTTAGGCCTTAATTCACACACGCTAGCCTAATGCGGGTTGGTGAATCAGACATGTCTTTAGAATTTCTTCTAAGACACGTGGGTTTCCTCACGATGTTTTCCTTCACTGTTAGCAGATGGCGAATCATTTGATTAGTACATATAAACTCCACAAAGTGAAATTCACATTGGTACTGCCCGGGATTGAACTCGCACCTCTTGCGTGCAAGTCGGTTACTTTTCCACTCGGCCACCATCGCTTTTTTTTTGCTCCTCACATATTGTAGACTAAGTTTAAATTGTACCCAATTAGATATAAGTAACTGTAATTAGTTTAAAGTCTGTTTTTGTGAGGAGGAAATACAAAAAAAAATATAATATAATATTTACTACCACACTAAAAACAATATGGATTAGAAAGAGAAATTGAACTTTCTCTTTTATTCAATTAATTATCTATTTATTTACAATTGACGTGTAAGAATGTTGTCATGTATGTCTAATGGGTTATGAACACCTTACAAGTCTTGAAAGGTAATTAAATTACCATGCTATCATTGTCTTAACTCGCCGACAAAAATAACAATAACACGACAATTGTTTTGCAGAATATGAACATCGTAATGGCGTATTATTTATGTTCCCGATGTAAATTAATTAATAGTCTCGGTGGTGCAGTGGTAGTGACTACTAATGCAATGCCAAAGTCGGGTGGTATATGGTTTATTTTTTTGTAATAAATGTTAGCATCAATGTTAGGACATGTGCCACCTGAACGCACTAAGACAATGAAGTGCTAGTGTAGTGTTACTAACATAGTTTTAAGTTTTATAAACTAACAAAAGTTATAATTATGTATGTTAGTCTGTAAGTTATGTATCTATGGATTGTATTATCTGAAAATAAATGATTTATTATTATTATTAATGCGGAGCCAGGAATTATGCCCAGTTATATGAGCCGTGTGCTGCGGCGCGTGTTAGAAGAGGCCTATGTCCAGCAGTGGACTGCAATAGGCTGATTGATTGATATTATATCTATATATTGATATAAAACTAATGAAACTTGGATGTCATACACCTCTACCTATAACTCAAAAAGCTTGCTTAGAGTGCAGGTAGGGCACAAAGAACAGAAGAATAGGTGAGCCTAGACTTCTGTGTTCTTCCCCAACAATCTCTCAAGATTGTTTGGGGGTAGTGCCATATTTACACCCTAGTTATAGTTATTACATCAGGGTGGGTGGTTTTTTACATTATATCCTAGCTTCGGCCTATGGTTTGAATAGCGTGGTATATTTGCAATATAAAAACTAAGGCTACCCATCGATGTAAAACTGTCCGATCTCTTAAGTTGGACCAATCAAAACACTTTCACAAAAAAACTGTAAGAAAGGTAGGGCACCATACTAGCTAGCAAGCCGGATTAGGGAAAGACCTCCACCTTACACAAGACCACAGTCAAATAACTACATACAGCAGTTGTGTTTCTGTGGGTGAGTACAGGTCTCCAGTGCTCATTTAGGGACGGGTTTTGAAAGAAACTTTTTCCTATCCCAGGTATATCTTAAAACACTGATGCAAAAAAATGGGTCGGCAACACGCAAGCGATACCTCTGGTATTGCAGGCATCCATAGGCTACAGTAACTGTTTACCATCACGTGTGCCGTATGCTTGTTTGCCACCCAAGTAGTATAAAAAAGGAGTTTTTAAATCGGTTAAGCGTTTTCGGAGATAAGTGTGAACCACAGATATAGATATACATAGATAACGCAAGTATCACAGTTTGTATTGAAATCAAGCGTGCCGACTTTTTAACACCTACTGTGACGTCACAGCCGAAATTTAGTGACGAGAAATCCAAACCGATTCAAAGACACTGATGCCGCCAATGCTCATCCGGCCGCTACGATTCAATCGATTCAACTGGAGCCGCCGCGCTGATTATCTCACTCTTACTCATATTTTTAATGTCGTTACTACTTGTTCTGAGTCTGGGTGTAATTTGTGTCCGTTAATTGTATGTTTGTAAAGTCCCCCGCGACACAGAGTTTGTTCTCTAGTGCGGGAGTTGTCTTTTTAAAATGTATACAATATACATATACCTAGATTGTTGTGATTTTGCATATACCTATATATCACTTATAATTTTTATTTTTATTTAATTTATAATTATTATATATTTCTCATAATAATTACTTCTTTCTAGACCTCACACTAATATGCACACACTATGTTTCATCTCTGCATTACCCTATACCTAGGTTGACTGGCAGAGAGAATACCTTTGGCATTAAGTCCGCCTTTATACATGTTCTGTATATTAAGTTCTAAATAAATAAGATCGTTTGTCACTGCCGCCACTAGATTTAATCAATTCACGTTCTTCTTCTTCTCTAATATTTACTTCGAGTACTCCCTTATACTGTTTTATTTGCGGTAATACGCTCTCGAATTTTCACACCATTTTTGTATTTGTTTTTGCTGTTCATTTGTACTTTAATCTTGTATAGATACAACGTGATTTATTTTTTCTTGTGCATTATTTATTTTAGTTAATAATTTCTTTTCCATTTCACTTTTTCCTTTTGATATGGGTAGTTCATGGACATCCTGTAAAGTAAAATAAGTTATAGTTGTTTATAGTAGCTGATTCCTAGTCTCTCTCAATACCTGTTCCCGCTGCCATTTCCACTTTAGTTCCGTTACTTACACGCTTTCGCTCAAGTCTTCCACTTTTGCTTCTAGCTTACATTATACCGTTAGTCTTTTCTTATAATTGTAGGTACACATTTACACGAAAAATATATATTAACTATACCTTTTCTAGTTTTCTCTTCCTTGGCAATGATGAAGGATTTTGCGATATATCTTTATTCTGTAAAGCACAAATGTCATATATTTTATACTTTATTAAATAAAAATATGTTACACATTTAATCTATTCACTAACCTCATTTTCATTGTCAATGAGTTTTAGTATATCAATAGTGGGGCATGCCGTTTTTTTTCAACAATCTCAACTTTTTCCCTTCAATGAAACTGGTGTTTTCAAAATGTTCGGAACAAATTGTACTATGTTTCGTCGGGAACCAGTCTTTTCGTCCGGTGGCCGCAATCCATTTTTCTTTTATGATTGGATCACGAGGGAAAATAATAAAAATATTTTAAACACAATAGAAATTTGTAAACACACCAAATGTATAAAAATACTCGTATTAGTTTAAAGGATAAACATTAAACATGAACACATTAAATACATGAACCAGAACGGGTGGTTCTGGTTCATGTATGTTGTTGTTACCTGTTTTAAGCTGTCGTATAAAATTAGGAGATGAGTTTGTTTTTATCTACTCAACTGGCTTTTTTTAATATCATTCGTCTGTCCGATATCGATTAAAATCGATTATTGATATATGTTGTAGAACGAACAACACTAGTCGCTAGATTTGACAGACGAATGATAAATTGCCTGTATCACGAAGTCGAAGCGATGCGCGACAGTATCGCTTGTTGTAATATTCATCGTCTTTTAACACACAACGTCAGTTCCAACGCTCAAACCAAACACGTCAACGTAATGTGAATATTGTTTTACTTAACGTTAATCTATAGTTACTTAGGTATATCCTTGAAATCACAGCTCTAAATACATAAAAATAGTTTTAAAATGAATTTACGCATAATATAACGTTAAAATAACTTACCTGTGATAAGAAATATGTTCCTGTCTTTGGGTGCTCGAAATTTTTGGGATATTGCAGTTAATTATCACGCAACGAGGCATTTTTTAGTTTTTGCGGACGACCGGCAGCGACAACAGACGCGCGCGGACTGTAAGTTGCGGCGCCCAACCTTGACGCTTTGTCGGGGTTCGGACACGCGAAGTACGTACATTTGCGTTATCTATGTGTATCTATATCTGTGGTGTGAACGAACATCGCGATACGAGATATTCATAATATATAAAGATGTAATTTATGTAATCGCTCATTTTTTTGATAGCAAGCGTGTCAATAATGTAATCTGATAACAGATAAATACGAGTGTTACCATTCATATCAATATCATTGATATTGTTATCAACAACATTATTTGGAACTTTCACGTTAATTGTACATTGATAGTAAATATATCTTTTTAACCGATTTTTTTTTGTTTGAGAGGACATATTTCCAGTTTGTTCCCATTTTCACCAAAAAAAAGTTCTGATGATAAGATCCATGAGGAATTGAGGGAAGTCCTCAACAATTATAGGCACACATATAGCAATTTCAATATTTTTAACAACAAATTAAACATTTGCATTCAGAAAGTATAATATGGTGAAATAAAACTTATGAAGAAGACCACAGATGGCCATCTTAACTTCTCAATAATAAGTATTTTACGGATGGCAATTAGTTAAGTTTTGATTATGGTTGCTAAGCAAATGTTATGTAGCAAATCAAAATGGTACAATTAAACTGAACTGATGATAAAGCCCGTTGCTAGGCAACGGAACTTCATAATTAAACAATGTAATCTAGGCTAGATTACCATAGACCATTCAAATAAGCCCAAACACGGCTAGATTATCTAGCCGTGTTTGGGCTTATTTGAATGGTCATGAGATGCACTGTAGCTGTAAATTATCAGATTAAAAAGAACGGTCTTTAAGGGAGGAAAAGTGAGATAAGAGTTTGCATAAAAGTTCATCCTATTTAAACCGACATTAGACTAGGGGTTTTAAGGTTTCTTCAAGTTGTCGTTTTTTTTTGTTAAAATGATTATATCCCTATACGACGACGACGTGACGGCATAGTAGTATTTCATCTAAACAAATGTGCTTTGGAGGGCTAGCTTCATTTGATCTATTAGGTACTGGCTCTTTTTGTATCGTTACGCGCCGTATTATCTGTGTCATTAGTACCTACTTGAAATATAAAAAGATACAATTCATAGACACAAAATACGCCCAGAGTCGGAAATTACTATCTGTAGCTCATACAAATATTTGTCTCGCGTAGAAATCCGACACAAAGCCTTGGTTCTAGTCCAGCAAATATTTGTTTAAACTACATTTATAAAGAAAGGAAGAGAATGATATATCTTTCTTCCTCATTATCTCTAACAGGCTTTCTTTCTTTTAGTTTAGATAAGTAATGATTAAAGCAGGTTTAAAGTAAATATATTCGTGAATTTTAAACGCGAGCGGCGCTTAGTATACGGTACTCCGTAACTCTGATGGTTGCCTTATCTTGCTCGTTTGTCCTACGGGAAGCTCTTTAGCGAGATACGGGGAGTTCTAGCCTCGGAGCTTGCAACGACTCGGTGAGGAACCCATTTTTTATAAGTAAATTACGCTCATGATACAGCATTTGTATAGGTATATAAAGCCTAGGCTAAATAGAACTTGACTGGCTGTATTTTATTTTATACTGTTTTGGTGACAACCAAGATAATGGCCCGACTAGAAGTATTCGAAGTTAAAAATCTACATTGTTAAATAGATAACTGGTTAATAGTAAACTAATCGAAAAATAGCAAGCAAATTAGGTCTTTATTTCTATTACAAGTTACAGGTGAAATAAAGGCTTAATTTATTTTGTTATCAGTTAATTCTTTTAAACAATATCTATTTTATGCGCTACTCAAGTATTTAAAAGAAAAACCGAGCCCTACAGCCGAGGTTTTCCCGAAAGACTATGGTGTTGTTCCCGCAAAGTTTTTCGAAGTGCGGCAACGTGCGAGTGATACCCTTGGTATTTCAAGCGTCCATAGGCTACGGTAGAGCGCTGCTTATGGCTAGGCGGGTGCCGCATGCTTGTTTGCCTCCTTAGCAGTATAAAAAAAAAACAATACTTATACCATAAAGGAGTACATAATTTTCTGGAAAGTCGTACGGTTGAAAAATTTAACCCTGCCTACCAGTTCTAAATTTAC
This sequence comes from Trisateles emortualis, assembly GCA_947095525.1. NCBI lineage: Eukaryota > Metazoa > Arthropoda > Insecta > Lepidoptera > Erebidae > Trisateles > Trisateles emortualis. The sequence continues at coordinate 6,144,807 of OX352735.1, read as the reverse complement.
ACGAATGTAGTCACTTTGTATACCTAATATGTTAACAATATGTATACTATACTCTATACCTACTACTTGTTAGTTAATGTACCTTTTCAGGTCATTGTACTACATACATTGTTATAATTTGTTTCTATGTACACATTGTTGAAAATATTATATTTGCTCTTTATGTAATAGCCGTATGTAATCTAATTTCTACGGTTTTGCATTTGTTTGTTTATGTTGTTACTTCTTTTTTTGTACTACTTAGGTGGTAACAAGCATACCCGCCCGCTTGATGTTATACATAGCCCGCTTGATGTTAAGCAGTTGTCCTAACCTATAGACGCTTGCAACACCAGAGGATGGTGAATTAGGTTTGATTCCTGGATAACACAATATCCCTTTCCTTCCCTTTTTTAAAAGACAACACCCGCACTAGGGAACAAGCCTTGTGTCGCGGGAGACTTTACGAACATACAATTAACGGACACAAAGTACACCCAGGCTCGGGACAACCATTTGTGGATCACACGAATTTTTGTCCCGTGTTGGGATCGAACCCACAACACTGCGCGGCGAGTAGTAAATGGCGAGGTAACCACTTAAGCCACTGAACCAACCGTGCAGTCTATATATGTCATATAATATGTCATTGGGTTTTGAGAGGAAATGCTCTGCCGTTACAGTAAAGAGTTTTATGTAGTCTCCATCTGATATTGTACGTACGAGATTACTTAAGACTGTGGGAACCTCATTTGTACTGCTATTAGCTAAAATGATGTAGTTTTATGACATTACGTTTATTGTACTCAATTAAAACATGACTCGGCAGCAATAAAATATTTTTGTATACACAACTTTGTTATAACTATGGCTTTATTCATACACACGAAATAAAATAATTAAGATGATTATCAAAGAGCAGTGGTCCAATGTTATTTTGGTGCAGAATATTACGCTATAACAACAGGCAAACTATTCCAGGAACCTGATACTAATTGACGTCACTCGATATTAGTGCCTAATTGGTTTGTTACATAGTTTGCCCATTCGTTTCACTGATAAAACAACAAACTATGTATAGTACTTGTTTGAAATACCAAAGCTAACAGAAGCCTCCTCTAGGTCGACATTACTAATTAACCAATTTTTTATTCATTACACGTAACCTCGCATTTTTAACGTTTATTATTCCTTGTTTCAGGTAATTAAAACAACTCAAGAAGACTTCAAACACTTATTATTTTTAAGAAGAACATCTCAAAGCCCCTTTCGAATGCGCAGTTAAATCAATTTTTTATTTTTATATTTCCCTCCTCTTAACTGCGTTATTGTGGCAATACCCGATTTCCGTTGCTCCGACAATATTTTTGTATGTTCCATTTTACGAGCCACATAAAAAACAACTCAAGTTACGCCTGTACTTGTGGTGGTAGGTATCGCGCTGACTAAGCGACGGAACGTCGACGCTTACTCTCTTTGAAATATGAAACTGTGATGCCTAATTCGTTCGACCATTTTCCGAATGGAAAAATTCACTCAGCCAGCAGCCGCAAGCGATTACTCCTCTTTACGTAGTGACACGCCGAGGGCGGAGGGACTGCGGGGAAGGCTCGCGGGCCTGTCCACATAAATAATCGAGAGCTTAGGAATTCACCCGGCCGAGGCACACTGCAGAATATTATGGAAACTTTGAACCAAATTGATCGCGAAACGTAACTCTCTAATGGCGTGTAGAGCCAAATATAATGGACAGTTTTAATGCCGCCCACCAATTTCGTAGGGATCCTTTTGCATTTAGGAAAGTTTTTAAATTAAATTGATCATTACATTATCTTAAAGAGACGCTTTCTAAAGAAGTACGTGCGTTTGAATAGCTTAGGGCTGTTGGTGTATTTCAATGGGCTCTGTACGTTACTTGTATACAAATACGCAATTGATTTGTAGTAGTTGTCGGGCGGCGAGTCGAGATCATAAATTGGGGTGTGGGATCCCTGAAGCATAAATCGACAATTGTCCTGTCAACGTGTGGGCGCCTGCGCCGCCGGCTCCTCACCACCTCGGCCACTACACAATGTCCATTACGTATCACTCGATCCAATCTCTTAAGCGACCACTGTATGAATTAAGGATACCAAGATGAGCTTACTTAAAAAATCCTTTTGAATCTCGAGTATGTTCCTTTTATGAATCTTACTAGCTTGGCTTAGTAGGTACTTATTTTATCTTTCTACAGAAATTTAGTGTTTTTCCATTACATACATTTTAATCCTGTATTTACTTTTTCGAATAGAATTTCATAATAAGTCCATTTGAGTGTTGAATAAATCTATACTTACAAGATTGTTATGGCACTCAGATATTTTTGTAGTAGGTACAAATAAGACTAAAGTACTCCACAATATCAAAGAAAACTTTTCTTTAGTGCTGACCCAGCTTAGACTTAATGTTGCCAACGCTAAACTTTTAAATATTATGTCGTACTGTGGGGAAACCTTATAGTAGCATCGGTAATATATTTCTTCGAACCCCAAACGCTCCAAAAGTGTATTGAAGTTATTCTAAGAAATGGTTTCTCAAATACACCAGGAAGTAAGGTGTCTGATGGATACCCGTTATTGCTTTTGGTTCTGAGAAGTGTTTTCAATTTTATAAACCGTTATTTAATAAATTTGACATCATTCTCTAAAGAAAATATAATGCCGAGAAGTGAATAGTTTCGTCCCGTGCATTTGTAGACTGGAAGAAACTTGAAAGGAGGGGCATGACATTTCAAAAGAAATTAGGAATAACTAAGAGCAACCTTGATAAAAAAAAAACAAGTTTTTACGTGATTGTTGTGTGGCTACAATAACTACTTACCATCAGGCCAACCGTTTCCTTGTTTAGATCCTTAATAGTAGAAAAAATATATCTTCAAAATAGTTACCGCAACCGATGATGTTGTTAAAATAACTCTTCCATTGTTATCACGGTAGACAGTCACATCGTTTTCTCATGATTAGATCACGTCAGGCACATAACCCTCGTGAGAAATTTTATGTCCAACGCATTAGTACTTCCTGCATCTGATACAATGATGACCTTGAAGAAAAAGGCCATTGTCGTTTTTCAAGACCATTCATGTTTCACACTAAAGCCAAAACTAGCGGTTTTGGCTTTAGTGTTTTATAGCTGGGCGTTTGTCTGACGTTTACTGAAACGAGCAATAACAGGATAGAAAACATAAAACAGACTCAGTATCATTATCATGAGTTGTTAGGAAAGCAAAATGATGTAGATATTACTTCCCGTATCTTTACCATGCTATCTCAGTTGAACGACTTCCAATGCTGAGCATAGGTTTCCCACAATTATTTCCACAAGATTCGGTCTTGAACTGTTGTCATCCATTAGCCACCCGAACCTACACCGGGTCGCGTCAGTCCACCCTGTTGGTGGTCGGGCAACACTCGAGTCTTTCAGCTTGTAGTCAGTTGACACTGAGCATTATTCCGTAAAATATGTACAATATTTGAACATTTTATACAACATTTATTAAGTTGAGGCAAAATACTCGATTCACACGCCAACTGTGTCCATAATTAAAATATGGCGCTGACTCACGCCAACAGACCATATTTCATTGTGTAAAGGTATATTTATCATATAGAATACGGTTCTTTGCGATATTCGTTGGATGTTATTTGCTTTCAGAAATAGCAAATAAGAATATGCGAGCGCAAACATGTGCCCGCCCGGTCCGGAAACAAACACAGCATCTTTCTCGTCCTTTCACGTACTTACTCGGCATTATAACATTGGAAGTACATTATAATCTTTTTCGTATTAAGTATCTAAGGATTCTAATACCAATACAAAATAGGACCAATAGAAAAGTTAAACGGAAATATTATCAGAACTCTATGTATTACTTATGTAATTTACTTCTACGTATTTTAGTTGCGTTGGCGTTGCTTCTATTCGTTCCTTACTTTTTCACGTGATGTAATAAAAAATCTAAATAATTCGTAGAAATATATGTAGGTAGGTACTACATTTTTATTATTTACCTCGCCTGTTCATATTTCTAATTCTCTACACATGCTAACATTGTGTAAGCCAGGACAAGTTCACATTGTATTTCATATTCATGTCCCGTTCCCCTCTAAAGCGCCTCCCAAACTAAGTTTCGATCGATCCCAGGCATTATCGTAACTTTTTAAATACGTCAACATATTTTTAAGAAGTTGTTTAAGTTTCCCTACTTATAAAGTAACATTTGAGCTCGTAAATGATGCAGCGAAAATCGTGATAAGAGTAGAGGCACATACGTCCGCAGGTTTGTGGTAACGATTCGTCCATTGAACATAACGTTCTGAGAAATCCCGATCTCGTTACGATAGTTGGTGCTCAGCACCCCGGGGCCGGTCAAAAACTTATCGTGGGAGATACCCGACGATGCTGCCTCCGTGCGATGAATTAATTTGCCGCCCGCTATTATATAAACTACCTAGATTGCAATAAAGATATCTTCGAGTTTCGGTTTTCAGTATCACGTAATATTATTATCTTGTTCCACAAAATGTGAGATAATTTACTCTACATTTATTATTATTCAATAAACCCGCATTTACGTGAAAGGCAAGCTCGCGTTAGCGTTTCAATATATGGGCAGTAATGATTGCTATGATTTATGCCTTCTGTCCCTGATCCACATGAAATGTAGTGCTGTTATCTAAATTTATGATGACATTTCAACAAAGGGAAACTTGGGATTCGACAGGCTGGACGATATTAGTTACACTGTTATCCCTGACTTGCTGAATTGATTTTGACTCGTAAGAATAAAGTGTTTTCCCCAACTTGAAAACACATTTTTATTATTCACGCAATTATACACCGTTTCTGTTTGACTCCCCTACCAACCTCTTAATAAAGCTCTGTATAAAAGGAAAAATAGAAACGTAAAGGTAGCGGTACAATTGAAAAGACATGCAAATTGGTGAAAATTATTGTTAAAACATCTAAGGAAACTTCCCAAAGCGGAAAATTTATGTTAATAACAAAGTATGCGGTAAACACAAAGTGAAAGTTGCGGTAATGATCTAACGAAACCATTATATATATGGATGTTATTGTAACTAATCTCTGTAAATGTTACGCTATTGTTACGTCACAGTGCAACGGTTTGATGGTTAGCACACTTTTAATTGTAGTTCGCAGCACACTTGAGCATTTAGGAAGGTGATAAGTTATGAAAGAGAAAGCCTGATATATGTATGATAAAGGGTTGCGCTATGAGAGGAACTAGCAAGAAACAGACCACTATTTTTAAACACCAGATAGTTATTTATGTATTTTTTTATAAATTATAACTAGGATTGCATGCAGACAGATGCAACCTAAACACTGCATTCATAGTCAGTGCAATAAAACGAACTAACGTTATTATTAGAGCAATCAAAGGGTTTTCTATCAGCTTTGTTGTAGTAGTGTGTGCGTTGCACCACACTTCTAATGCGAAATACTTGAGTTACAGCGAACTCAAGTATTTCGCATTAGTAGTGTGGTGCATTACACTGGTGGCCCGTTCACAGTGATGGATGCGGCGCTCGCGCTCCGATCCGTCATCGAAGCGGATGCCTCTTTATCGGATACCTTACTCGCTTTTTGCCGACGTCAACTTGTATATCAGACAGAGATAAATCCACGACGTTCAACGACATCTTTTTAAAAATACAAAAAGAATCGTTGAAAAAGACAAACAACTGTCGAAGCAATAAATCTTGATGCAATTGCTACGGCAAATCAATTAAAATTATAAAATGCTGCATAATTAAAGACGAAGATGTCTTGTGAAAAGATTAATCGCTTCCGATAATGTATCTTCGCATTTAGTTTTAAGATTTGACCGTTCATTGATCTTCCGACTGTGCCATTCGTCTGGTGGATAAGAAGTCTCGTATTGATATTCGCTACTTGTTCGATCCTACATAAAACAGTAACCCCCCGTCGAGATCTGTCGTCATTCGTTTATCACATTATCTTTATCGAGCAAGCATTCAACTCTGCATTTCTAATTGTTACCTTTGCCTCTTAGTATTCATTGTACAAATTAAAAACTGGAAATTACTCCCGTTATGGGTTGAGCGGATTAAAGGGCTGGAGGTTTTTGTGTAGCTTTTTAAACGAGCATGAGTTTTCATCGTATTGTTAAATAAATCTAATTTAAGGTTCCGTGGAGCATTAATCATGTTGTGCGCTGTCGGTTTGAGTTTTGTTTGATAATTCTGCCGGTGGTCGACGACGGAGATATAGGGCGTGCGTGAGCGCAAATTCTGTGCTCGTTTTTGCTGTTCGCCGTCGTCTCGTCTCATTGTCTCACCAGGCGGCACACTGGAACTTGTCATTCGACGCACGAAGTAATACAATGCTTAAAACTCAATTTGGACTTGTAAAATTATTATGTGCTCTCCAACAGACAAGGTTACCAATACATAAATTGTATCCGATTGGTTTTTAAGGATTTCCATATTAAGCAAAACGAGAATTTGTTTTCTTTCAACGCTGTGATGCTGCTGTCACATTTTCACTATCAACGTCAGTTTTGATTCAATTTTAATCCCGAATCCTTGAACATAAACATTTTTAAGGTAGTATGCGTATTACTAGCGTATATCTTAATCATAAATCTCATTTATTGATAGAAAATGTTAATAAAATACCTATGTACAAATTTTACTTATAACATAGAGCTGACCACTTGTCTTCCCGTAAACTAAGAGCACACTAGACAACTTGGCAGTATTTGGATTGTTATAGAACGTTCAGACATGCAGGTTTCCTCGTGTGGCTTACCTTCTCTGTTTCAATGATAGATAACTGAAAATTAAACCACATTCACGGCCGATGGTCGTAAAGAGACGATCGTTACGCTACCAAAGCTTCAGGGATCCTAGAAAATTGGATTTCACATTGTTTCTGTGACACCGGTGATTTTTGCACGAGAGCTAGTCGCAAAAATTTTATTCTCCTCCCCGCAGACATTTATGAACCGTCGTAAAACTGATGTTCCGTAACACCGAAGGTAAAAATGAATCACTTTTATATTATATGCTCTCTATATATATAATATACTTTATTTGTTTTATTTCAATAATTTGATTTTTTATCGTCACTTCTTCATTCTACCATGTTATGTTGATATTACGTTTTATATGTATTATGTAATTCAATAGTAATTGATTCTAATTCAAACAATTCCGTATAGAAGGTTCAGAAGGTACACAAATCGTACATAACATTGGTTTAATCAGAGCGCTGCTTTTCTACGAGATTGCTGCACTAGATAATATGTTGATATACCAATTAATGAGCGGGTGGTGCCGACAGCCTGCGGGACGAGTGCATATTGCCTGCGCCGCACCGCGTCGCTTCTCTCTCTACGATTGAATTCTTGGCAAACAGTGCCACGCTATTATTCTCTGCCTTCACCAAAACCAGCGCAGAGCAATTTTTTACCGGAACATTAATAGCTTCTTTATCCTCGACGACTCCTAAGCACCTTTAACTTTTGAAGATTAATATTAAAAGTTTTTTGTAAGATTTTCATGAGATAAACTGTTGCGGAAGTTCCGCTTTATTGTTGTGCAAGTCGGCCAGACGCGACGCCAGCTAAGTTTATTGACCATCGCCAAGTTAGCCTCCACCAAAGTACGCCACTTTGAGTAACTTTAACTCAGTAAAAGCTACGGCCCGAAAAGCGGCTTTCTCTCCTTTTATTGCTAAAGTTCTTTCATACGTGCCTAGAGAAATTAAAAATTCTTTCTTTTTAATGTATATTTAGCGCTTTTGTTCGGAGTCTACTGCTTTCCAATTCTATTGCGTCTGGATCCGAATGAAGTGTACGTAGTAGGTGTTTTGAAGCACTTAAATGTTCCGACCAGTCTGCATTCGTTGGCAGAGTGCCTGTTTTCAGGATTTGTTGGTGTGAGTGCGAGTTCGCGAATGCGACAGCATCTGTACCCACCTCGGTATTACACGGGCTCGCTGTGCCTGTCCTCTACACCAGCTGGGTATTATTTATCTAAACTGAACAGTTAACGTCACCAACAAGCAACTTATTCACATTGCACTTTCTTTTGTTACATTTTTGCTTTTGTTTTAGTTTTTATCATTCGTCGAGCGTTTTCCCTCACTGGATTTTAGTCGGCTTTTCAATCTAACCGGTTGCAACTGTATTTGACGTTAAGGAATCTTGCTCATCAAGTAAAGATTTGTCTTTGGTGGGAATTAAACTCCGGCTTACAATAAGCCAGTCAACTTAGCAGTTTATCGAAACTAGTATAATTTGCTTATCTGTTACATACCACAACCACAACACATATTGAGCTATATTAATATTGTTATTAATTATGATGTTAATCACGATGATTCATATCAATTTGCTGTTTAAACTACATTATATTAAAGCTCTTATAATAATGCTATGGTTGGATAGTTGCTGTGTTAATTATGTTTTCCCTTGCGGGAATGTTATCTTAGTAGGTAAATATTTTCTATTGTTCTTATAGTAGAGATTTGGATGAAGCTTTATGGGACAGGTGAATAAGAAGTTCAAGTCATGTCGTCGTATGTTATATATATCGGACCTTGAATCAATGCGAATTGTAAAATTATTTGGCGTTTACTTCACTGGGCTCGGTACGCGACTATGAGAAAGTAATAATGTCATTCTAACCAAATTTTGGTCACAGCGCGGCTAATCTTGACGGAGGCTAGCCATCTTCTTGGAATATATAGTGCACAAGTATGTGTGCAATCACAGGTGCATTCTTTATTACTTCACTTTTAAAGTCCAATGAGACTGCAATTCGACATGACCGGATAAAGATCAGGTGTAGGACCAACAGCTTTACCTGCCAGGCAGGGTATAAACATCGCCAATTTCTAGATTCCGGGCATCTATTGTAGATTTCTTGACAGAAAAACTCAATATCTATATTTGCCCCTCATTAATCTGGGACCTCATGATAAGCAGTCGTACTCAACTTTTACTAGGCAGTACTAGCTTGCCACCTAAGCGGTGCAAAAAAGGGTAATTACCGCAACTTGGCTTAATCTACGTTGTCTTAAGGTTGGAATCCGGATTGCAGGCATGATCTAACTGCCGCAGCTTTGCATAAACCAGGCCGTGTTCTTCTTGGATGCAGTTTTACGTATTAACACTAAGTCGACTTTGCTCTGTAATTCTCGGCTTAATGAAATGCCTGTGTTTATCTTATAGGTAAGCAAGGATTTATTTGCACTTTTAGCAGGTATATTTATACTGTGCTGCTAGAAATATTGTACTTAAATTTTGTTAGTTATGTTAGGTCGGTCCCATGTAATAGTAGCTATTTAATGAAGCTGTTATGAATTTTTCGAATTAAGATCGAAAATGAGTTGATATAAAGACGTCGCGGTACAGTGACTTAACCTTGATCTCTCATTTGAGATGGTACGAACAACAGCAACCATTTTAGTTTGACAAAGATCTGCACTAATTGAGGTCCATTAAACACTTAACTGAAACAAGTCGATTTTGTAAACATTATCAATTCACAAGATCCGTTTATGACCTTTATCCGTAATTAGAATGTCATGTTTTTGTTTATGAATGAGAATCGAAAGTAAGCTTTAATAATACTAAAACTACAATAACAGTAGGTCTCCGGTACTCCGGTGCGCTGCTCATATATTTTATATTTCATACAGCTAAGCTATTGCGTACCTTGAATTAGAATGTAGAGAAAATCCGCGAACAGATAGCGTTCGAGGTGCACCCGGACGCTGTCACTGGAGTCGGGGTCCGCGAAGCGTGGGCACTCGCTGGGTGGACCGCTGATGTGCAGGCGGGTGAAGTGCAAACGGGGGTTAACTAAGTACTCAAGGCCAGGAGCCTGACGTGACCACCTCGCTTCCCCGAGCGAGACGGTATGCGTAAAAAGAAGGATGTAGGGAAAATATAAGTTTTAGTGGGCTTTTTCCACATGAAAATGAAAATTGCCTGTAAAAGAGAATTAAAAGTAGCAATCATTTTTTCATGTATACATAGGTATCGGCATTGCTGCTTCATTGTTGGAAAAAGGAATGCAAACATATTCTAGCAATCGTCTCGTAAGCAGAAATAATATTATTTCAGCAACAAGTTTGTTATTATAAACAGAATTGTAGGTAGTAAAACGTGTTATTGAAAGAGTGTCCTGAGTTTCTTGCAATTTCTTGTTTCGGCTTAAGCCACTGTCGGTTTAGTCAGCGAATCTGGCAGTAGGTTAATTAGCTGACGTCTCTATGGTATTTTTCAAGAACCTGCGTTACACTTAAACAGGACGATGATAATTGTCAAATGAGACGTCAGTGAGACCTATATGAAAAAAATATTTTGATTTTGCGCAATTATGAAATCGTGCCTCCTAAACTTGAAAAGAGGAGTTAAATCTTCGTAATCCATCCACTTATGCTCAACTGGCTCTTACCTTGTATAATAATTTATTATTAACCTTACGCCATAATACCTAAATAAATTTTCACAGCTATACAATAGGCCAACAATAATATTTTAAATGTAATTTTACACAGAGATTGTGAGTCATAGACATTATGCCGCTTATTACGTTTTGTTGAATAATTAAATTATGTATTAGTATACATATAATTATATAACCTGTTATGCATTGTTATGCATATTCTTCTATGAAGATTACGGAGCGTTCGGATTTCATTCGATCAGATATACATAATTATATCTGAACAGAGGTGAGGCACTATACTACCGACAAGCCCGACTGAGGAAGGACCTCCACCTTACAGAAGACCACAGCCAAATAACTACACACAGCGGTGTAGTTGTGTTCCTGTGTGTGAATACAGGTCTCCAACGCTCATTTAGGGATGCGATTTGAAAGAAACATTTTCCTTTTTCCAGACTTTTAACGTGACGCTTGCAATATCAGAGGTATCACTTGCGTGTTTCCGACCCATTTTTATACCAGGGGCTTTATAGTGGAGTATCCCTGAGATAGGAAAATGTCTGATCTAAGGATCACGATAAAGGCCTAAATATGGCTATCTAAAGAACTCTTTTATCAGGTCCAATAACCAAACGATAAAAAGAAGAGATTCATAAAACATTTTTCCGACTTAATAAAGTCTATACGTTAGGCCTAATATATTTTCTGTAACTCGAAGTTTGTAAGTGGAGCGTCGTGTGCCATTAACTTTAAACATATTCAGTGAATGTCGCAGGCTGGGTCCTGCGGGAGTAGTTACGTGCCTGTATGCAGCGCCCGAGGCCTCCCGCACTCGCATCACTAACACCGACGAACGCCCCTTTAAGGTATAAACTCGTGAGCCTCCCAACTCTGCACTACATGTGAATCATTATGTTTGGATTAAATTTCTCTTCATAGCATATTTCTTTAAAACTGGAAACGTATTGTAGGCTGTTGATATTAAAAAAGAAAAAGTACTCTAATTTGTTTAAAGTTAGACGTAATTACATAACACTTATACTTAACACTATGATAGTTCGAAATTGCCAGAATATTGCATTACAATTATCTGCGTTGGTGAAATGAAAAAGTGCAGTGCCATGTCGTTTTGTTCATCTCTGTAAAGATTTAAGCTTTTGTCTCCTAATGTACGTGATTGCTAAATCACAATATTTTTGAGATTAAATTTTCATCTACATAAAATGTGTCTCTTCAGAACTTAATGAAGAATATTAAAAGACTTGTAGCAACTGCACTTAAATGTCTGCATAGTTTCTTATCAAATTTGCATCTTAGCAAACTGCTGAAAGGTGAAAATCTATGAAAAGAAGGCATCATTGCCAGCACATCAAGAGAACGCTGACAACGACACGTTCTAATAGAAAATTTTCATATTCATAAGGACGTAGAAAATTTGCATATAAAACGAGCAACTTCGCCTCCCTCGATCCGCAGCACCCGCGAGCTGGGTCGAGCACCCTGTTTTCCATTCTCTCTCCTTTTAAGAAGTCAGGAAGATTTTAGTTTACATTTAACAAGTCGCCAAGCGATTCTATTATGTAAGCTCAAATTTACACATGATTTGTTCAAGTGGAAGGCGCTTGTTATAGTTTGTACAGACTATTCGTTCATAAAATGTTAATGGGGTACATTGTATCTGGTGCGGTTCTCCGCAGTCACGTACATTTTTTGTTGCATCCGATTTACGATAACAATGAAAATAAACATAATGAAGCTGTAAAAAGTAACGGAAAATGGAAAAATATATCACTGGTGGTATGAAAGCGTTAAAATTTACGCACCGGTCATGCGCAACCTATAAATCCTTTAGAAATGGTTAGTGGCATGAATTCGGAATCAACATTTCGTGTTATTTGCAAAAACCTCAAAGAGTTGCGGCTGATTCTGAAAAAATGTTGGTAAATATATTTCCCGAATTTGAATAGATAAACGAAATTTCGCAACCACCTCGGTGTACTGAATAAACTTTGATTGCTTAATACGAACTTTGATTTCACCTCAAAGGAAGCCATCAAAATGTTTTCAGGAATTCGACCGTATCGCCCGACTCCCAGAGTGGTTGTTTATCTAATTTACCTACGAAAAATATAAAACAAAACCATTTCAGAAATAATTTGTTGGTTATAATTTGTCAGCACAATAATGTATATATGTATGTATGAAGTGTAAATATAGGAACAGTGTACAGAAAATTGTCCTTCATAAAGTATTCATAAGACAAAGGGATGAAGGCTGTACGGCATAATCAAGATTTATTTTCTGTAGTTTCACTACTATAAAGTGTAATATTTTGAGTAGGTATATATGTAATACATATAACGTATATCTATATACGTATTATTATGTTCAGTAACTCTATTTGTCTGTTCGCTTATCACGACTGAACGGATCTTAAAGAAATTTTGGCAAGGTGGTATTCTATATTGTTATTATAATCCTAGAATAGGAAAGGATATTTTGTATCGCAATAACCGACATTAACGGGGGCGGAGCTGCGAACGTCTAGTATACATATATTTAAAAAAAGAAGCATTTTAAATAAAAAAGGGTTGGTAGCCGGGTGGGACAGTATCGGCCTGGACTAGGCGTATAAAGTGTGAATTTCGATCACAAGTGTAAATCTTATGGAATTTATACTACTAATCAAATAACATAGATAGTTACAAGGCATATCTGATCTACCAACCCGCGTTAGACCAGCGTGTGTGGATTAAGGCCTGACCCCCCTCAGCTCTCTTGATAGAAGAGACCCTTGCCCAGCAGGCAGACATAAATATGGATTGCTATTATTATTATATATCGCACATAAGTAATTTCATTCATTACGATGTGGGCCCGATAACATCTATGATTCAGCTGATATTTAAATTATTTATTTCAGTAATCAATGCAAACGGCCTTCTGAATGGCCGATGACCATACCACTACCATTGATTTTATCAGAAGTTTTATCAATCTTTGTTTTTGCCTTTTTGATACGTGTACAAATAGTTACCTGTTCGTTGGTATATTTAGTTTGTTTGAACGCGCTAATCTCAAGATCTGCCGATACGATTATTTCTTAGCACCTTATAGCCCGTTTATTGGCGAAGGTTATTGGTATTTCGAGTCTAAGTGTGATTTGTGTCCGAGAATTGTATTAAAATGTCCTCCGCGACTCTGGTTACTTAGTGGTAATTTTTTTTTTAAGTTAATAACTATTGAATTTCGAAATTTAATGATACTGTTTTTAGCTGTTAGGTGACCGAAATACACTCGGTTTAAAACAGAATGCATAGTAATAACTTTGCAGTTTTTCTAGGGCTTGCTTTTTAGTAAAACAATAGTATAACATTTTGTTCGGACAGTGAGTCCACACACTTGGATTGAAATTGAAATGAATTGTTTGCCGAGTCAACTCCGCAACAGGATTGTATGCGGTTTGCTCTCGTTCCACAGTAAATTGGATCTCGAATGAGATGTCTTTTTCCGAATCGACTGCAATGCTTGTTCATTTTTAACAGACTGTGACGAACCAATGAATCGATTCTTTTGCATAACGATTGTTCGTGTTGTACCTCCACATAAAGCAATTACTGCGAGAGCTCATGGAATGAGAAAAAACATACTTAGAGATGAAAATGTTGGTCCATTTGTAAAACGAACTTAGACGAGCTTCTAACAAACCCCTGTTTTAAATTAGGTACTCTGTATTTTAGTATTCCTTTAGAATAAGGTAATTATTCTAATTTAATCTAGCAGAACAGCGAGTTCTATAAACAATGAGATATTTAATTAACTTCAGACGAGCGAGTTATAAATAAAAACTATAAAAGAACCTAGCTTACCTACTACTGACATTCCTGAGATAGTTTATATTTTTAAGTTTTATTTATTATACTAGATGTCGGTTATCTACCTAATGCACCTAATAGCACCTAATGTACTTCGCTATTCCCAGGATACTTACATCTATCCTTGCCATTTTTTTTAAGATCTAGTCGTGCGAAGGCAACAGACAGACTGAGTTACATTCGCATTTATATTATTAGTAGGGTTTCAATTTAAGCTAAGGTCAAAGATATTGTTCAGATTGCTGTCATAACTCAGGGATCATGACTTTCATATCCCATCAAGATGAAATTATTGAAATATACGTACATTATTTGTGATATTGGTAGCGAAGCAAGCACGCGCTAGGGTCGTGTGAAAACCTTATTGCCGAACAACAATGCGCCTCGTGACTGCCAATGCGATTTAGTCTTGAGATTAAGCACTGACATAAATTTCCTTGTATTTATTATATCGATACGAAAGTGGAATCTAGCCGCTGAACCGTAATTTATGTAAGTTCAACCAAGAAATACAATGTTTGATTATCTAACACTAGGAAATCAAACGTTTGTGTGTAGTGTTTACGGCAACGCGTACCTACTGTTTCAAACACTTGATTATGTTTCCCACTCTTACCTAGCTATTCTAGCTGATCTATACGAAATCAAGTAATTAGCGACTTCTTACAAAGTAAATAATGCAAGTCTCGTTTTATAATTGCAGTCAGACATTTCAGTGAACACTCTGTGCTGAGTGGTGCTCACTCGAGCACGGCGTCCTTCCTCATTGCCGTTGAATGGATAATGTACGTGCCGAACACTAACTTAGCCAATCGGCGCATCGTCATTTGCGGCTCATCAGTAGCCCGCTGTCGCAAACATAACAGGCAAATCATTAAGTTCTGCCATTTTAGTATCAATTTTATGATAAAAACATAAACAGAATTTATTAAATTTGAGCAACCCGAAAATGTTACGTTAGATATGTATCGATTTTGTTTAACGACCTGTCGGCGTTTAAAATATTTCGATATAAAAACTGGTGGTCCAAGTAAAAACATAATATGAGCAGAGCATTATGTCTGTTAACAACGCACATCTGACAAGTCGGGTGCTTTGACGCGTTCTGTACCTACAATTAGTTTCTTATACGCACGTCTCTGTAGGAATTGTGAAACCGTGCCTCTCTGGATTCTTAGCCAACTTTTATACCGCCTCAGTATGATCCGTTTGTCCCTGTTCAGGGAATTCTTCGAATTTTTAAAATGTCTGGCTTAATATATTATGAAGGTGTACAGTGGCATGATCATGTCAAAGCAAAGAGCAACCCCCACATGACGTAAATCAGCAATTTTGTTGAGTATCCAAGAGCCGGCATTAACTTACTCCGTCGCCTTTGAAATTACATTTCGTCTCGAGAAAAGCTTGTAACTTTGTGGTCCTTTTCTTTTACTAAGGCTTTGTCTCGACGAAAACATTAATACAAGTTTTAAAAGCTCGGCTTTTAACCAGATTTGATTGGTTTCCCTATTTCGGTTTTTATTACGTTGTAGATATTTATATCACGTTGCTATTTAGACACGGGTACTGTGTGTTTTATCAACTTTGTTGGTTTGTGTTGTTCACTAAAGCAAGTAGAACTACCGCTGGAGCTGTTACCAAAATTCAACAAACTGATAGTTTTATCTCCACCCGCATGACGCTGCTGACTGTTTTCTATTTATATTCCCAATTTACGTTCTCAGTGTGTATTGTTTTAGTTTGCAGTATAAACGATGTATTGTTAAATCTTTTTTGCCGTCACACATGTGTCAACAATTGCGATTATGTATCGTATATAACGAACCTACAGTAAATAACCAAGTTTTGTACGAGTAATAAAAGTTCAGAAAGCAAACTTAGAAGCGTTAATGCCTTTGAAAGGCCAGTTGCATTTGGAATTCAGAGATCGACTGGACTTTATAGTGAAGTTGGAAACGTTTAGAAACTTGGCGGGCGTCTCGCTTCGTATTCGAATAAAGAGATTTTTTCAAACTTGGTCGATTCGAAGCGACTGGGTTCGAGTAATAGTGGTGTGCACCAGCCACAGGCTCTGTCACAAGGAATATTAAGGAGAGACGTGCTGCCACCCATGCTCACCGTTTCCTTTCATGCATCCTCGAGTTATCTGTCGCCTTTCGACACAATCTTGATTGTCCCACGTGATGCGAAAGCGTTCGCTCGTAGCAAATTTTCTAGTAAAGTTTCGATAGATAAGGCAAGGAAAATCCTTTTCGTGATTTATTCGGGAGCGATGTTGTGCTACGTAAGCGATGCATGTAATGTTATGTTGATCGTTTTCTAGAGACTGTCTTTGGGTAAGGAATATGTTAAGGGCAGACTTTTGTCCAATTATAATTATTATTAATAAATATTTACCGCTCTCACTCAGTTCAGTGTCTACTAGAATCATGTTCTTAATTATATTAAAAACACAAGACATACTTTCTTTAAAAAAAACCCTTTAAGACTGCATGTAAGAATTTTTCAATAAAATTTTAGAAAATTTGGAATGAAAATGTATTAGTAATTTTATTTACCTAAAACAACACGGACTAGGGTAGCATGTGTGGATTAAGGCCTAAACCGTCGCTCTCTCTCTTGATAGAGGAGAGGAGACCCGTGCCCAACTGTGGGACATAAATGGATTATTATTATAACAAAACAAAAAATGACGCAAATGCTTTAATTGCAAATGTACAAATATTGACAAACTATTTCAGGATATTGGATTTCGGTGCTAAATGTAGATTTAGAATGGGTACTCTGCGTTTCATAATTTTCCTTTGCTTAAATGTAAAAGAAGTTCGTAGTTTTCTTTACGGTTATTCGTCAATGCCTACTTGAACATTTAATTTTTGTTTGCACCTGGAAACAAAAATTTCATGTTTAAGTAGGCATTGACATCAGGGGCCATACCATAACGTGATCTAAATTTGAAATTCGTAATGTCAACTTTATTATTTAACTATTTATTTATTTATTTATTTTTATTTATTGGGAAAACATACAGTGTAGTTTACTATACAACATTTACGTTCCAAGCCAGTTCATACTCGTACCTAATTATTTTTAGATGGGTATATTTCTTTTTTTTATGTGTATTGTGATCTTAAATAAATAAATTATCTAGCCTTTATTTGTAAAAATAAAAATGTTGTCATTGTTCAAAATTTAAAGTACACTCGAAAACAAATCGCTTTAAGGACTACTTGGTACGGCACCTAACTTTACAATCAAACTGTCTCATACTATTTCGGTGAAGATATATGATTTTAAAAACCATTCAATGTTACCAAACGTGGTGTGTGGACAAAAACGTACATTTTCACGAGCACACACGTAGCTCGTAGCCCGCCTTTTCCATGTCGTTGTACTATTGGCACTCGTTGCGACTGGGAGCTTGGGGTTCGCTCGTTAGGGACTGTCCACTAGAATAAATCGAGTTTTCTCTATAGCCCACTGCGACTGTCGTTCCATTTAACTTAGCTACGTCTCACAATATCCTTTTTATAAAATCTTTTCAACTTTCACGAATAGACTACAGGGTTATTGTGTAATCTATACTATTCTATACCAATATTATTAATGTGAAAGTTTAGATGGATGGATGTTAGTTACTTAACGCCTATATGGCTGAACGGATTTGGATGAAATTTAGCATGGAGATAGATAATAAATAGTCTGGAATCGCACATAAGCTACTTTGCATCCCGAAAAAAACATGCGGTAGCCTTTGGGGTCTGCCGATAGAAGTGAAAACTAAGTAACTTGTGTATCGTCGAGCAATTAGATTATTATTTTTGAATATAGAAAGCGTTCGGTGATGATGATGCGAATCCCATGATTTTTGTTCACCCAAAATATTTGATTATAGAAAGCGTTCGGTGACGATGACGCATGATCCATGTTTACCCAAAAAGTGCTTAACGCGCCTAAGAAGTTTCACTCCAAAAATCACTGTTTCCGTGGAATAGACCGCGCAGGCGAAATATTTACAAAAGTCATGAAAACCCTTAAAATATTTTACGATTTAGTTCAGTTGTCTATTATACTTCTAATAATTCTTTTTATATATTTTACTTTACTATAGCCGTAGTTTGTTGCTGCTTACTGAATCAGAAAATCTGTGACACAATTGGAACAGTGAAATCTGAGTTATTTTACAAAGTACGGTATCATACGGTGCGCGAAGCGTGACGCCGTGCCATAAGGTGTAGTAACATGCTCCCGTATAACTCTACAGGGTGTTGCAGAAAGGTTAAATATTACTTAGAACAAAAGAAAGAAAAGCAATATTACGTACGGATCAAATAGTAATTTTTTATCCGTGAATAAGTAATACGTTTTTAGGACTTGTTGATAAGTAAAAGCTACATTGATGGAAATTCTTCTTCTTATCGTATGGTTAGAGGTCAACCTGGTGACAGAGATATTTAGATCGCCAATATTTGGGTCTCTGTCGTGATCTAACGACTATTAACAGCCGAGGCCGACTTTTAACGTGCCCTCCGAAGCACGGAGACGCTCAGATGATATACCATATACGGTCAGCCATCTATAGGTTTACCGCGCCCGTGGTCCTTTACTCACTGATGGTTTAGCGAACATCGAGTTGGCTGTGATAGAAATTGGATCAAAAGCATTTTTTTAACATTTTAGCTCTGACCATGTCTTTCAGAGAACGTATAGCTACTACGTCGTTTTACGTCCTGCGCCCGTCCTCTTACCGTGTCGCATTGCCTCCTATCAGACTGAGAGTAAAGGAATTAAGAATGCACCTGTGTTTACACGTACACAATATAATGTACTATAACATGTTTCGCGCATTTGGCTTATCTCCGTTAAAATGGGTCGCCTAGAAGGATTTTTTTTATACTACATGGATACGGCCCGCCTGATGTTCAGGTTTTTTTTTACACCAGACCCATAATATGGAGTATCCCTGGGATAGGAAAACGTTTCTTTCAAAACGCATCCCTAAATGAGTGCTGGAGATCTGTACTCACTAACAGAAACACAGCTACACCGGTGTGTGGTAGCTATTTGTCTGTGGTCTTTTGTAAGGTAGAGGTCCTATCCCAGTCGAGCTTGATCGCTAATAAGGTAGCGCTACCTCTCTTAAAACTAAAATCTGACAAATCTTTAAAAACCGGTTCACCTATCCACAGATTGACACAGCCTTAGCGTATTTTATAACCAGTTATTATTTCACTTTAAAACAGCCTGTATACCAACCGACGTACTCTCTTTACTTACCATTGCAGTAAAATGGCAATAACAGTAAAATAGTGAGATAAAACTCGTGATATAGCGTGCGATCGTGAAAGCTAAACCATGCTCGGCCCTCAAAACTTTGCCAATATCTAGTGCTACAGAAAACCCGTGATTTTCGCTTCGACAGATAGGTATCAGGACACTCGTACTTTATCCTTTCCGTTCAGAGACAACGGGTTAGCTTTCGGTTTGGTTATGACTAGCATTTTTGAACACGACATGTAATCATCGTATAATAGGATGGAGATCCCGTTTTTGGGTAATTCTGTTATCTAAAATAGCTGACTTGTGCCCACTTCGTTGGGCATTTTTTGGCTATAGCTTATAAAATTCACAAATAATGTAGCTTTCTACTGGTAGAAGGATTTTCAAAATCGGCTCAGCAGATCTAGAGATTACTTCCTACAACCTCACAAACTTAATCTTCTTATAATATTAGTATAGATTACAAACTGTCCGTGCTAAGTGACGTATACTTGGAGACGCCTATGTCTAGCAGTGGACGGTGATAGGTTGATGATAATGATACGAATAGGCGTGAATAACTTTGTTAACAACAACCAATTCTTATTACGTGAAGTATAAATTCCATCCCGGGTTTACCAATCGAAATTTTACATGTTTTAAACACAGGGACCTATATCAAGAGAGCTAAGAGGCATTTATTCTCACAGACTTCAATACATATAACTATCCCAATGCGGGTTATTGGATCAGACATGCCTTTTAAAATTCCTTCTAGTCTTCTTAGTTTTCTCATAAAGTTTTCTTGAACCCCCAGCAAATGGTAGATACGTATAAATTCCACTAAGTAAAATTTTAATTGTTGTGTTTTGTTATTATGCTTGGCGCATACGACTTAATTAATCCAAACACAACATTGCTACTAACAATACCCTTATGTTAACACCTCGACACGAACAAGAAGGGCTTGTCAGCTGAATGAATGGTGAATGAATAATCGATGGGCTTGAAAATTTGATAGAACCGTCTACACAACCTTCATTTTGATTGAACTAGCAGTCATTGTTGTTGCCAACTTGTCACTAACATATTGAATAGAGAAAAGTTTTCCTGTTTAACGTAGCTACCCCCCTTTAGTGGTTATTAGGTATACGCTACTACAAGGACAATATAATTCAGAGAGTTTACTTTGTAAAAATGTATCTGGCGAAATGTAGACGAGTCTTATACCTTTGTCTATCCATTAGGTACCCATTCGGGGATGCGTGTGACTATATTATATGGTTCACGTACATTTATAAATTTAGAACTAAATGTAGTTTATATATAAAACTACTGATCCATGGCAATGAGGTGCTCATAGGTAGGTGCACTCGCTGTTTGGTAAGCGATCAGCGGGTTAAACTACCGAGGACGCTGTAACCCTAAAGATGGGTGACTGCATAAAAGTCGGTCTCGATTATTAACTGTCGTTAGATCACGAGAGGCCTAGATATGGACGATCTAAATAACTCTCGTCACCAGGTTGGCCACTAACTTGAAAATTCTATTACTAATAGCCCCCACAGACAACTCACTTTCTGTTAGCCTATAATTTGATCAAGTTCTTAATCAGTATGGCTATAGACTACAATTTAATAACATATTACACTTATTTGACATTATCCAATTATTTATAGACATGGTTGTAATTTTAAAGTTAATTAAAAATAAGGTAGCTACACTATGTTGTATTAGGGTAATCCTGTAATAATGAGTAAATAAATAAAATTGACATTGTCGTTACTGTAAACAACATTGACATAGTTTGGTTTATTAACCCACAGGACATTAAAATGTATTAATAATATTATTATGATGTTTCATGATTGAATATGATATACGAGTATGTAATTGTATTATGTATTTGCATGTCACCAAGCGACAAAATGTATTGGATTTATTTTAACTGTTCTACCTGTTTTTGAACCTACATTTAAAGCAAATATAGAATATTCTATTCTATTCTACAACGCGAGCAAAACCGCAGTGATGGCTAGTATCCAGTAAAATAAGTGGTATTTTTGAATTGAAAACTTCTTTAGGCTTGTTGAGCACTTTTTGGGGTTTTTTGTTCCTCAGTTTTAACTTAAACAAGTTAATTAGTTTTCACTTCTATCGGCAGTCCCTAAAGACTGCCCCGCATGTTGTTTTAAGTGAAAACTTCTTTTAGCACGGTATGTATATTTTTGGAGGAGATAACATCTCTGGATTCGCGACACCGTTACGAGACGCAGCTTGATATATCCGAAAAAAAGTTTTTCGACTGTCACGTTATTATAGCAAAGAGGCGATATATGCATGTATATATAGCAGACCGCGAACGCGTCTAGATAAATTAAAAAGAAAACATTTGTTGTTATAATTTTCGACTGTCACGTTATTAAAGCAAAGAGGCGATATAAATATGCATGTACAGGCTATAGCAGACCGCGAACGCGTCTAGATTTAAAAAAAAACATTTATTGCAATAAAACAACTGTTTTGCCTAGTGTTTTCACTTCTGTCGACACTCCCGGAGTGCATTTTTTTTGGTCTGTTAGTAGTCTTTTTGCTATATATTGTACCGCGGTGTTCACGATGGGTAAGGATATGCAAATATTTAGTACGAGTACACGGCGCTCAACGGTACACGCTGTCAGCACTCGTAAATTCAGAGATTGCCCGCAGAGTTCGCCCTCTGTATGTTAATACATTCAACAATAAAAACAATTTAATTGAATTTCGTAAATTATGATTATGTTTAACGAATTTTGGTATTTGCTTTTGTGGCTCCGGGATTAAAATTAATATTTTAATTTAACGTATCTGTATCGAAACGTACTGTAGTAATTTATTGTTTAAAATTACTGTAGCCAGATTTTCATGTCAGAGATGTTTTTCGATAATGGCATGGATGACCCTTGATATTGGTTTCATTGCTGGCTTTTTGAAGTGATGCTGATTGAGTTCTCTTCCTGTGATAAGACACGGCGCGAGGAAATCTGTGGTGCAGTTGTAGTGAGTCGAGTAATCATCAGGATTATTTTTAGCTTGGAGGGAAATTACGCCCATGCTAAGCTCAATAAAGTATTTGACAATAAAGGAAATAAGAAATAAATAAGCAATATAATAAGTAAATAAAATATTTGATTAATGTAAAAGCTATAAACTTTTGAAGGTAATAAACATTGCGATCCAGGATCAAAGTCTCTTTGCCGCATATCAAAAAAACCTAGTTTTAACCAATAAAAAATGTAAAATACCCTGTTTATTTTCTATTCAATTAATTCGCAATATTGCCGCACGATTACTTATAACATGCAACCTAAAAACCTAACTGTCGAAACAGTGACGCGATAAATCTCAACCTCTTCGCGGCAGATTGCGTTGTTTTATGTAACTAAGAGTAATAAATAGCTCTTCCAGTCAGTAAAATGAGAATAGTCAATGGCCGCCTATGGACCAAGAGCCAGCAACATATTTACTGTTGTCATTTCATAAGTCATGAAAATTCACAAACTAACTCTTATAACCCTGCAGAATAACAAAAGGCTCATCTGGCAACCCTCTGCAGCCGGTGTGTTTAACTCTATAATATCAAAGAAGGTAACGAATAAAACTTAATTTGGTTATAGTATCAGTATATTGACAGTATTTTCTATTTTTAACCGACTTCAAAAACGACGTTATCAATTTTTTTTTTTTATCGCAGAACTATTTTTTTTTTTAATGGGTGTATTTTGTGTCGGTTAATTGTATGTTTGTAAAGCCCCCCGCGACACAGAGCTTGTCCTCTAGTGCGGGAGTTGTCTTTTTATAAAAAATAAATAAAATAAATAAAAATAAATAAAGAACTCCTTCATTTATGAACCGATTTGAAAAATTATTTTTCATCCGAGAGGACATACTTCCAGTTTGGTCCCATTTTTATCAAATCAAAGTTCTGATGATAAGATCCATGAGAAATTGAGGGAACTCCTCAAAAAATATAGACATACATATAGCAATTTCAATATTTTTAATAACAAATCACATTTGCGTTCAGAAAATGTAATTTGGTGAAGTGAATCTGATGAAGAAGACCAGAGATGGGCATGTGAACTTCTCAATAATAAGTATTTGACGGATGACGATTAGATAAGTTTCGATTAAGGTTGTTAAGCAACTATTACTAAGCAAATGTAATTTAAAAAATTAAAATGGTACAATTGAAATTTACTGATGATGAAGCCGAAAGGTAGGCAACGGAATTCCATAATTAAACAATGTAATCTAGACGTGTTTGGTCATGAGATGCACTTTCGCTGTAAATGATTAGATTTAAAAGGTGAGATTAGAGATTGTATGAAATTTCATCCTGTTTTTTGAAAATTTTAAAACTTGCCATATTGAAGTCGGTTTTTTTTGTTAAAATTATAAATTAAGTATTTGAATTTAGGTTTTATTTTTTACCCGCTTTGTTATTTTAGGGTTAAACACCCCGGCCGCGGAGGGTTGCCAGAAAAGCTTTTTATTATTCTGCCGGTATAAAAGCTAGTTTGTAAATTTTCATGACTTATAAAATGACAAAAGTAAATACGTTGCTGGCTCTCCCTCTACTATATCTGTAGTCTGTAGAGCAAATAACTGTTGGGGTAAAGTTTCGTAGCGATCACGGACAGGAAAGTGCAGTGTGCAACGCCCCTCGCCTCCCAGTGAATAATGAATGACAGACGATTCAGTTAAATGGCGGAAAGCCGTTGATTGGAAACGGTATTACATCCATCAAAGGGGAAGCCTAGGTTAGGCAGAGTTATATGACTGGAGCCATGATGATAAACATTGTTGAACAGGATTTAATATCCGATTTAGATATTATATATTTGTTTTTATTTCATCAATGCACTATCATAAGAGAGGTAGGGCATCATACTAGCGAGCAAGCCCGACTAGGAAGGATCTCCGCATTACACAGGGCCGCAACTAATCTACACACAGCGGTGAAGTTGTGTTTCTGTGTGTGAGTACAGGTCTCCAGCGATCATTTAAGGTTACGTTTTGAAAGCATCGGTTTAAGTACAGGTCTCCAGCGCTCGTTTAGGGGTGCGTTTTAAAAGAATCGTTTTCCTATTTAAGAGATACTCCATCTTAAAGCCCTCGTGTAAAAAAATGTGTCGGCAACACGCAAGTATTGCAAATGTCCATAGACTACGCTAACTGTTTAACATCAGGCGGGCGGTATGCTTGTTTGCCACCCAAGTAATATAAAAAAAGTTATCCAAGTGTGTTACTAGTATTCTACACCTTTTTTTAAATTATCGTATATCTAGAAAATAATACGAATAAAATAATAATACGTAAAAGTCGTGCATCCGTAGTTATTGGTGATGTAATAACATCATTGAATATAATATGAAAACAGTATGCGGTAATTTACTTTTATTACATACTAGATTCGTTGTAGGTACTATCTATACATATAGTTAGTAGTTAAAAATTCTTGACCTATTTTACAAATTCTTTCATCATTAGAAAGCTACATTATCAGGGCACATAGGCTATATATTTTATTTGAAAAACATTAAAAGGTTTCTTAATGTATTTGAAATAAATAAATGTCTGCCTAACCTACCGCTAGTTCTTCTATAAACTATAAACATTTCTCATAGTAACTGCAAGGCAAAGAAATCAATAAAATGTTTGCCAAAGGCGCATTCTTCGCGAGTGCACAGTTACCTCTGGCTGAAACCTTTACGATTTAAACTGGCCAGCTTAGCGGCGTCGAATGAAAGTTTACACAAAAGATAAGCTTGCCTTCGCTTCGACGCTTTCAAAGTAGTCTCAGATTAGTTTTTCTATTTCACGCTATGTGATGTTGTATTACTTTTATTTTTGTTTGTATACTGGTGACTAACAAGCGTACGGCCCACCGAATCGAACGGTCGCGAATAGTATTACTACACAAGATTAACACGGTTTAATAAAGAATTATTTTAGAAACCATTTTTTTTTATACAAAGTAGCATGCGGGCCATATAATAATAATATTTTCGGGACAACCCATCGCTATCTGATCCCAAACTAGGCAGAGCCTGTACTATGGCAACCAGGCAACTGATTAACATACTTATATATTTTTAAATACATACATATTATAGATAAGTTACACAGAACAAACATTCGTGCTCGTCACACAAAGATTTGTCCTGGGTGGGAATCGAACCCACGACCGCCGGCGTAGCAATCAAAGTCACTGACCACTAGACCAACAGGCCAGTCAAGTGGATAGTGACTTTGGTAATTACCTAAATATCATAGCCTATAGACGCTTGCAATACCAGAAGCGTTTCTCGTGCGTTGTCGACACTAGAGTCTTGTAACCATGGGATAAGGCAAACGTTATTTTAAAAACATTATCCCTTAAATGAGCACAATAGACTTGTACTCATAATATTATTGTTCCACTGTGTGTAGTTATTTGAGGGGGAGTCACCATACAAGGGATTTTAAGAGAGGTAGGGCACCATAGTAGTGAGCAAGCCCGACTGGGGAAGGACCTCCACCTTACAGAAGACCACAGCCAAATAACTTCACACAGCGGTGTAGTTCAGCGCTCATTTAGGGATGCGTTTTGAAATAAACGTATTCCTATCCCAGGGATACTCCCATCTTATTAGCCTTGGTGTAAAAGAAATGGATTGGCAACACGCAATGACGCAAGTAATGCCTCTGGTATTGCAAGCGTCCATAGGCTACGGTAACTGCTTAACATCAGGCGGGTATGCTTGTTTGCCACCTAAGTCGTATGAAAAAAGCGAGCCAGCCCGACTGAAGAATGATCCTCAGTCGCCATGATGACTTACCTCTCTTATAACATCACACCGTTTCTATAAAGTAACAATAATAATAATTCTTTATTTCGGAAATTATCCATATTGGTTAGTAGGGACTTACTATGTTAGTAACATTTTTTTTTGTAACCATTAAATATTATAAAACTAGTTCATAAACCGTCGCCTGTCTCCTGGTGCACTAGAGCTGCACATATGCATGTGCATCCAGTGACCTCTGATTGGACAGTCAGTTCTACCTGCAATAAGTTTCAGGATTCTGTTGGAGCTCCCCCTTAATCGCTGCATCAAGGATGAATTTCTTTTTCTTAAAATTGCTTGAAAGCTGTATATATGCGCTTCAGCAAACAGTTTCTACCGAAGCTAAAATTATAAGCTAAATATAACTTAAAATGTTTATATTAAGCGTTTCGGACTGTTTACCTTTTGAAAGTGAAACTAAATTGCTTTTGTTATTACGAGCTTAAGTTTACACTGTGGAGCTTTTTGTTCGCCATTTTTTGTAACTGGCAGTTTTCGTTTCAGTATATTTTTATTCGCAAAGAATTTTATGATGTTTTTCGACAGAAACTGGAATAAGGTACTATAGATTTTGTTTTTGTATTTAGTTTAGCCGTATTCATAAAATAAAATTACCGTGCAAAATAATTTTATATACATGCTCCAACGCCTGACCCACACCGAACGTGACGGATTGCCGTCCCTTCGGACTATAAGAGTGAGGAAATAAAGAGTGAACTGTGTTTGCGCACACACTTGTGCACAATAATATCTCAAAGAGTTTGCCGCAAAACAAATATGACATTACACGACGTCATAAAACAGCTGCCCTAGTCTTATTAAAATGCTTGGAAGCGCCTATTTTCGTTAAATATTTCGCAAAAGTACTAACGTAAAAATACAAAAACCTAGATTATTCTATTAACAAATATAACAACAAGAAATCAATTTATAGTACCATAACTCACCTTTTACAATTTTATAAGTCTCAAGGGTGAGAACGACAACACATGACTGTGAAACATTCAAAATAAATTATTCCAAATACACCACTTTTATAAAATGTTGTCTATACGTGTGTAAGAATTTGGAACGGGGCTATGCCCTAAACTTATGGTCGGCAAGTGCCCAACATACATAAAATATTCGTTACCATACTTGTTATGTCCCCTCTACACGTAAGTCCCACATGCGCCATATTGGTTTTTTACGCAGTTTACGCAAATGGCGGTAGTTCAATAGTTTAAGTATACGGTGGGTGGTTACATTAGTTTATGTTTGCCTAACGTAGGCTGAGTAGGCTCCAATTACACTGCGCTTTGTTATGAATTAGTCACTTTCCATCTCTGTTTTTCTTTTTGAGATGGAACAAACATATCCTTACTAATATTATAAATGTGAAAGTTTGTAAGAATTCTTCTCTTTCACGTAAAAACTACTGAACGGATCTGAATGAAATTTGGCACAGAGATAGATTATGGTCTGGAATAACACATAGGCTACTTTTAACAGCGATAACCGACATCCACGCGGGCGGAGCCGCGGGCAACAGCTAGTAACAATATATTGTATGGTATGTGTGAGCTTTAGGCCCACTTCAGACCCTCGTATAAAACAAGTTAATAAATATTCAAATTATTTTTAAAACCCCTGACACGTGTTTACTTAAAAAGTTTTTCGTGTTCGACAAAAAACTCATTCACTTAACTTTTATATAGCTGAACCGATTTCCATAAAACATAGCTGAGAATCACCTCGATATTCATATTATGTACCCTACTACGGAATCGTTATATTGCTAGGCCCGAATCACACTTGCCGGTTTGCTATAACATTGTATTATGTACATTTGTGTACAAATCCGAACATTCCGCAACCTTCTCGGAGTTTATTACGTAAAGTTTGATATCTTTGGATCTGTACAATTTATTGTTCAGTTCCTGGATTCCACTACGCGCCGTGTCTTGGATGCTGGGTTACTACATTCCTAATCCAGAAATACAGTTACATAGCATTGAAGGGGTATGCAGTGGTGTAGGTATTATGCTTACGTGAACTGCCAATGGTAACCTCAAAATTTACCATTACGCGGGGTGTTGTGGGTTTGATCACTACACGGGATAAAAATCGTGTAATCCACAAATATTTATTCCGAGCCTGGGTGTACTTTTGTCCGTTAATTATGTGTTTGTATAAGTATGATTTAAGTGTGAGTGGGACTTGTAAACTAAGGGTTCCGTACCGTCGTACGAAAATGTGTATCTATTATGTTTAATTTTTAGTATTTGTTGTTATAGCGGCAATAGAAATAAATACACAAGTTGAAATGATTTAAACTGTCTACTAGTGTTCTATAACGGTTCATAAGATACAGCCACATCCCTCTGATAGATAGACGGATAGATAGATAAATAATAACTATTGATTGTATACCAAAATACATAATTTCTTACATAACATTTTAAAAGGTAATGTACAATGGGCGGCCTTAGCGCTAAAAGAAATCTCTTACAGGCAACCTTCAACGGACATCGGCACGGCCTTAGCGCTAAAAGAAATCTCTTACAGGCAACCTTCAACAGACATCGGTAACTTAGTCTTATAGGGGTCCTGTTGGAACCCTTTCGATACGGAACCCTAAAAAAACTAAACAAAAGCAAACGTTTCGCCAGCTACTAGCTTGTAATTGGAGATATATCGAGAACAATGCCAGACCAGGCTGTTACTGCGCATTTCTCGACAGACAAAGAAATTCAAAATTGTTTTACCTGACATGGGAATTGAACCCTGGACCTCAGCACGGCAGTCTTACGCACAAGCACTGTGTAATTAAGACATTCAAGTTATTATATTAGGAGCACTTAAGCTTATACCTACAGTTGACAACGGATATAGCTGACTGGCCTGTTGGTCTAGTGGTTAGTGACTCTGACTGCTACGCCGGAGGTCTTGGGTTCGATTCCCACCCAGGACAAATCTTTGTGTGATGAGCACGAATGTTTTTCTGTGTCTGGGTGTAATTTATCTATATGTGTGTATTTTGAAATATATATGTATGTTTATCAGTTGTCTGGTTACCATAATACAGGCTCTGCCTAGTTTGGGATCAGATAGCGATGTGTAAGTTGTCCCGAAAATATTATATTATATCAGACTAAACCTACAAATAAAAATATATTTCACACAAATTCATACAATGAATCTTCCTAAAAAAACTTATCTTCATATAGCGACCCTGTACGGCTATCTCCGTTGGCCACTGTACATCTAGGACTTTTACATATTTCTTTGTTTTGTTTTGGCCGGGTTACCAATTAGCCCCGTTTCACAGCTTTTGTCTTTACCGCGACCTTTTTCTACCACAATGTTAAGTTGACTGTATACATAGCAACCATAGTCACCAAATATATCCGTTATCGAACCAGTTTAGTGTTCATTTCTTTATAATTTATGCATGTATACAATTCACGAAACCCGTCACGCGTCATGCCCCATTTAGTACGACAACTCATTCGTGTAGCCTTTTCACTGAACATTTGTAAAGCATTAGAATAACATGCATAAAATAACAGTTTTTTTTTCACAGGGGTGTAGGTAGAGTTGTATGATATTTGAGTTTAGTCAGCTATGTTAAGTCCCATGTAATTTTTCTTTCTCTTTCTAATTTATCTTATTTTATATTTTGAACAATAACAGTCTTAAAGCTAGGTAATATGCTTATGCTTCTTTCTCAGGTTACAAAATGTGCTTAAACGTGACGGGTCTATGAAATTTCGCTCTTAATCAATTCGCGTTTAATCGCTGCCTAAGAAGTTAATTTTTTATTCTACTTGGGTGGCAAACAAGAATACTGTATGGACGCATGCAATACCAGAGATATCACATACGTGTTGCCAACCAATTTTTTTATACCAGAGCTTAAAGATGGAATATCCCTGGGATAGGAAAACGTGTATTTTTAAAAATTTCAAAAACCCTTCTGTAAAGCGAAGGTGTAATTTGTGTAATTTTCTTTCTTTCTTTCTTTCTTTAAATAAAGACAACTCCCGCACTAGAGAACAAACTCTGTGTCGCGGGGGACTTTACAAACATACAATTAACGGACACAAATTACACCCAGACTCAGAACAACTCTTTGTGGTTCACAAAAAGTTTTGTCCTGTGTGGGAATCGAACCCACAACCTCGTGCACAGCAGGCGCCTACTGCAGCCACTGGACCGCCGAGGCAGTCTTTCCCAGTCGAGCTTGCTCGCTGGTATAGTGCCCTACCTCTGTTGAAATACCAGTAGATCAAACCCGGGCCCTATACAAAGCGGTTGTACTCACACCCACCTCTACCAAAGGCAGTAAAGGATTTCGTGGAGTAATTTATGTAGTGAGCGCAGGTGTAGCAGTTAAAGTAACAGCTCAGTTAATGTAGGTAACGCCTCCGACCCGTGTGTTACAGGCCACTCGTAATTCGCCTTACATGGTACTCAAACGGCCTTTTTATTAGACAGATCTTAAGGACCGTATCGATACTAAACTTTTTCTGGTTAACACTCGTATAAAAAGTTAGCAAGGCAATTTTATATGCTGTCTTTGTATTTGATAGCTTCGTTTGACTAAAGGTATGCTGGAGGTTATGTTTGTGGCCAATCGTGAAGTACTCGGTTTGATTCTCAGGTCACACGAAATGTTATTCACCTTACAACATACCATTGTCAAATATGTGGATGTCAGTTATCCTGATAAAAAGTAGCCTATTTCCAGACATCTGTCTCCATGCCTAATATCATCCAGATCCGTTCAGTAGTTTTTACGTGAAAGAGTAACAAACATCCATACATACATGCATCCTACGGATTTATATCAAGAGCATAGGTTCCAATGCCACCAAGGTAGTTTTAAAAAAACATATACATTTCTTAGAAGCCACAGTACCGCCTGTGTGCGTAAGTTGCGTGTGGTAGGCTCACTCTTGAGGTAGGTCGCGTTTCTTATTGCGTTATTGAAGTGAACCCACTAATAGCGTAAACGTTTTAATTGCTGGCGCTAACAAGAATGCCAGTAGCTACTAGAATTACACATAGGGTAGTGTAATTAAAAATGTGTATTTGCTTACTAGCTGAGTTCACGCGACTGAATTTTTACTTAGTAAGTTATTTTGAATAGAAAATGAATACGTTTATTTATTGCAATGAAAAGTTATAAAATACATATATTTTAATCTTCTTCTTATCGTTATCAAGAAAGCCTTTAGCAGGGGTCTGCTTGATATAAGAATAGAAACTCTTGCCCAGCAGTGGGACATGTATGACATGCTATTTATTATCTTTATGTTCTGTTGTATCTTTTTAGTCTTTTGGCGGGTAAATTGGAATATTTTTTTTATTTCATTAACTTGTTAATCTAAAGTATAACGATGTAGACACAGTACTTCAAGATTTGGCTTTTCTAAAAACAAAATTACAGTCAGTCGGTTTGGAATTAAATCCCACTAAATGTGAAATTTATCTTCATGAAAATATGAGTAAAATAGACTTTCGGTAATCTCAAAATTTAATTCTTTGGCACCTGACATTAAAATTATTGAAAGTAGTTGTCTACGCCTTCTTGGTTCCCCAGTCGTAGAAGATGCATATGACTCTTTTATAGAAGAGAAAATACAAAATTTCTGTGAAATTTCGGACCGTCTTCTCAAAATTAATATTCATTCGGCTTTCACAATTATCAGATATTGTCTTTTCGTCCCTAAATTTACCCATGCTTTAAGGTCTTCACAGTTTTGGAAAAATATATCACTTTTAGAAAAAATTGACAAAATTATCCAAATTACATTGAGTAGAGTTTTAAATGTGGCCTTGAACGACCGGGCATGGCTCCAAGCATCACTTCCCATCCGTTTTCGTGGCCTCGGCGTTCGCAAAATTTCTGATGTAAGCTTACCAGCATTTCTGTCCTCGGTCCACAGCACGGAAGAATTAACCAGGAAAATTTTAGAACCCACACTGGTTAATGCGGAAGTGTTGTGTAAGACTGATGCAGTAAATGCTTGGAAAATGACATGTCCAAATACTGTCTTGCCGACCAGCCTATTCTCCCAAAAGCAGTGGGATGGGCCGTTGTGCAGCATGAGAAGAAATTATCTTATTTCTACTGCTTCCAGTGCTGCGGAACGCGCCCGTCTACTTGCTGTGGGTGAGTGGGAATCTGGTCTTTGGCTGCAGGCATTGCCATCGCCCAACATAGGCACTATGTTGGACGACACTACATTCCGCCTCGCCACTTGCCTCCGTTTGGGTGCTCCTTGTGTTTCTCCGCATCATTGTCTTTGTGGAGAAGCCGTCGACAGTCTCGGACACCATGGGCTATCCTGCAGCAGGAGCGCAGGCCGCATATCGCGACACGCCCAACTTAACGACATTATCCGTCGAGCTCTTGTCACCGCCGGCGTACCAGCCGTACTTGAACCAAATGGTTTGGTACGTGACGATGGGAAGAGACCTGATGGTATGTCGTTATTGCCTTGGAAGATGGGCAGGCCTTTGGTGTGGGATGCAACGTGCGTCGACACCCTTGCACCATCACATCTTCCAAGTACAGCAGGTTGTGCTGGCGCTGCTGCTGCAGCTGCAGAGTCCCTCAAACGGCGAAAGTACAGCAATTTAGTTGGAAACTACATTTTTGAGCCGTTTGGGGTGGAGACTGTAGGTTCATGGGGTCCGAGTGCTCGTTTCCTTTACAGAGACATAGCGAAACGACTGATCGACGCTTCTCGTGACCAGAGGGCTGGCTTGTTTCTCGCACAGAGAATAAGCATTGCCATTCAACGTGGCAATGCCGCCAGCCTTCTGGGCACTTTCCCAGTGGACAGTGATGTTGAGGAATATTTCGACGCTTAAACAACAGTCTTCATTTGTATTATGTTTTTCCGTTTTTAGTATTTACGTTAAAATTAGTTTTTCATATTTAGGTTTAGTTAGTTTAAATAAGTTTCTAATATTATTCTTGTATATATAGCATTAATTTACCAAAAATAAAATATATTATTAATAGAACAAAACATATTTTCATATATCCGTCTATCAAATATAGTATTTTAGTTTCTCGTAATAATGCGAATAAAAGAATTACGTGCTTAACTATAAGATTTTTACCTATACCAATTTCTACAACATTTCCCATTATCTATGGTTAGATGACAGTGCATTATTATTACCATTTGAATAGTGTATCGAGTAATATTTCAGTATTGCTTTATTGAACGTAACACAGTACAGTTAGAACGGAAGCGCGGCGGTGTTTGCGATCCGCACCTACACGAACATCCGGCTTGCTGTCCTGAACAAATAGAACGATACAGTTAGTGCAACCCTAATGGGCTGTACATTCAACGAGCTTGCATGCAACCATTATAAAATATTTAGATCAGGGATGCCCTAACTATTTAAATAAAGAACGTTTTGAGATTGTTAAGTGGTCGTAATGGAAAGGTATAAAAAAATATTTTTATTATATATATTTTTAATTTTTTTTTAAATTTCAAGTTTTCTTTAATTTATTTCTTTAACGTTACGAGTACATATTCCTTTCTTTTTTAATGCATGTTGTGCAACAACAAAACTGTCTATGCATTTTAGTTTACATTGCTTATCCTTATATATAAAAATCAATACCACTTTTCGTTGTAATTGAACTCCTCCTAAACGGCTCGGCTGGTTTTAAATTTTGTGTATGTGTTCGGGTAGGGCCCCGGATGATTTAGATTCACAATTCGACCCGGTAGGTGGCGCTTCTGTCGGTATATCAGCTTTTCCGGGTAGGACGACGTCTGCCAGGTCCGCTAGTAGGATATATTATGCAATCGCTCTCAGCATATTACTACCCGTGATTGTTAATAATTTCTGAACGTAAGTTTTGTTTAAAATAAACAATGATATTGTTTATCTCGTATACTACCTTCCACTCACGTGAAGAATCCCACGGGACATATACGGTTTCGGAAAAAAAAAATATGTCAGCTATTTAAGACTATAATTTATCTCTGTACCAAGTACCATCTGGATCTATGTAGCCGATTGGGCGTCATTGAGTAACAAACATCCATTCAAACTTCCGCATTTATATTTGTAGTAAGATAACGCCTGTTACAAATATATTCGCAATGTGTTACATAAAAACATGTTATTAACATTTTACATTGAGGTGTTAGTTTTGATATTTTTATAGAATACTAGCGGTTGCCGTAATACTGTTATTAAATTTTTTTTTTTTTTTTTACTTAAATTTAATTTTGTATGGAATATTGGGTTCCGTCCCTTTTTGTTAACACTAATATTGTAACTCATACCAAATTGTAAATGTTATACTCTGGCAATTAAAAAGAGTGGCCCGAGTTTCTTGCCAATTCGTCTCGAGGCCCAACCCTAGACAGCGAATTGGCCGTAGGAAAAAAAGTATGCTGGCATTTGTTTTTATGACGTTCATAAGTATCATTTATTTGATCTAAATGAATAAATGAGTTTGACTTTGACTTTGACTTTGCCCGCGGCTCCACCCGCGTGAATGTCGGTTATCGTTCTAAAAAGTAGCCTATGTGTTATTTCAGAACATAATCTATCTCTATGCCAATTTCATCCAGATCCGTTCAGTAGTTTTTACGTGAAAGAGTAACACACCCATCCATCCATACTTACAAACTTTCGCGTTTATAATATTAGTAGGATGATTTATTGATTAATTTTGAGTTCTTTGAAGTAAACCTTTTTTTAATCACTATAAAAAGTAGCCTATGTGCTATTTCTGACTATAATCTACATATATCTATGCTAAATTTCATTAGCAGTTTTGGCGTAATTGAGTTACAAACATCCATACAAAATTTCGCATTTATAATATCAGTAGGTATACATGAAAATTGCTATAGAAATAGCCACGTATACTAGTACAAAGTTGACGCTCTACATCTCATAAGTAGAATGTTAATTTCATAATTCATTAAACATATTGTATTAAAACAAAATAAAGTTAGATATAGCGGTAAATAAAGTGACACAATAGTTTGTTAGCTCAGTAAGTTTGACCGGTGTCGTCAAAATCGCTTGGTTAAAATGTTATATTAGAGCACCAATTGTATCAATATCACAAAACCCCGTGCAATACTGAAACTAAAAACTCGTTATACAAAGAAAATGTATTACTTCCAAAGAAGACATTCAATCGTTAATATACTCAAGTTATCTTAAGTGAATCCTTATTTCTCTATCTCGAAGTTGATAAACGATTTCATGTCTTCCTGACTATTTATCGTTAAAGGATTCCGTGTTTGGTTGTTTTGTCTTACATTTTGTTGAAACCTTTTCCCGGAGTGTCGAATGCCAAACTAAGAGAACGGTGTGAAAATATTTTCCGCCGCACCTGTCGACTCCCACGTTAACTACTCACGTATATAAATGCCCTCCAGTCACATTTTCTTTTTCTACACGACTAAAATATCCTCTCTTTATTATTGTTCTTTTATTTCCCTTTTTATTCCGAAATAAAGTAGGTATATGTTTCTTACACTTAATCATGGGCAACATTTCTGTTGTACGTCTTAATTTATTTTGTATTTTTCTGTAAGAATAGAAAATGTATAGATAAAACTTAGAATAAGTTTATTGCTTTGATACATGATATTCCGTCCTCCGGTAGGCCAGTCAAATTTTTGGCTTACTAGAGTTTTTGGGTTCGATTCCCACTCTGCAATTTGGATTTATAAATCCGTGTGAGCAACTTGTTGAGATATTTTTTAATTCCGATTTAATTTTGCTGTGTGTAAGACGCAACATCTCTGTTATTTTAATCTAGTTTAGTGAATAGCAAAAAAAACGTTTATCTGACAAAGCCGGCAAACAAGCATACGGCACGCTTGATGGTAAGCGATTACCGTAGCGTATGTACGTCTACAATACCAGAGGCATAACGTGTTGCATCACAATAGATGTAGGCAGATAAATCCTTACAGCCACCATATTGTATGTAGCTTGTTACAACCTACACTGGTAACAGTAAAAATTCTATCTACTAAGTTAAAACTAGTATATGTAGGTAAGATGATTTATTATAAACATGCATACGAAGACGGACATAAGTGTTTGCTCTGTCCAGGTTGCGTGAAGAAGCTTGAGTAGTTATTAATCATTTGACCAGATGTACTGTTCTATTCGTCCCAGTAAAACGATTATGTAAATATGTATGTATAGTTGGATAAAATATGATTCCGACTTGCAACTTTTATGATTTACTGGGCAACGCAAAGGTGCGGTGACCTGCCATGTTGTCGACGTGATAATGATAAATGTCGACTCAGCTAACCCCTATCAAAAATACTTTCCGAATCCGACCCTTTCCGCACCTAAATAAAAAACGGTTTTTTTATTGTTTCAGCAATAACATAAATTCAATACACAATTCCGACATTTTTTGAGGAATTCTACATTCAACAGCGCGCAGCGTTAACGCTCGCTTTGCTGTTATTAATTGGTTACGCCTCGTCATATTTTTTAATATTTTTGTCTGACTGATGATTTATTTTCGCACAGTCACGTCGCGGGTCAGGAACAGTTAAGTTTGCGAATCTTTAGTTAGGCGTGCCTTATTAACATATACATAAAACACGACCAAGCCCTACGTTATTGGATATCGCTTACATGAGTTCCCGTGTTTGTCACGACACAGACGTCTACGATCGCTCGTTTTATCCTCATGAAAGACAGTTAAGTTACAAAGCCGGCCCACTTGCCGAGTTTACTTTGCAAAGGGAGATGTACAAAAACTGTCGTCTTCCTTCGGCGAATAGAAGCGGTCCATTAGGGCGCGACAGTGATGGCGCGCGCGTCTTTAGACCACCGTACTTCGTACAAATCGAATCACCGGCGAGCGACCCATTATGCAGATTTTCCATTAGAGAAAAACTCTTAACAGTAGCTGACTTTAGTAATGTCATTCAATACGTCTTTATCGTGACGGAAAGCCGTCGTCATTCACCGCTGTTAAACGAGCCTTTGATTGCATCGTGAGTGCCGCGTCGTGACGAATATTACATTATAGAATTATAATGATTTTATGTTGATATGCTACGGTGTTTATCAGCTATTTTTTTAAAACACGTGCTGACTAAAATTGAAATATTTTAGAGTTAAGAGCAATTCCATTCGCGCAACGCATGCATTTTGTTGACGAGAAACGAATAGCATTATCTATCTTAACATGTAAATATGTGTGTAAACCAGCTATGCGTGTGTACATTTTAATTTTACGGGTTGCTGACTCGCATTTCGTGGATGCCAACATCACGTTAATCAGAATGAACGTATGTGTTTGTTGGTGACTGAAAGCGAAATAGACTAACGTGAATCGGGACAGGGGACAATCGATCAATGACAGCCCGTCAATTTGACACCTCGAGCGGCGGCGAAGGGAGGACGGGCACCTCGTTAAATTCTCGTTGTCCGCTCGCTTTAGCTGTATTTAACATTATATAAAAGCGTTTAGATAAATACGAACATTTTAACTTTATCTCAGGCAAGTTACAAAGCATGAGCCTAATTACAAAATAATAATGGCGCGATAGTAAATATCCGTTTTCTTTTTCCACTTAAGTTGCTAATTTTGGTTGGTAGCATTACACAAGCAAACAAACAGGAAATCTTTAGCATAACTTTACCGACATGTTTTTGTTTTGTTTGGCTGTTAGCTTAATATCTGTGTTTGTCTCCTTCATTATTTTTGTGCAAACATTTGGCTGCGTTCTGATTTGTTCAGGCTACAAATTATGTTAGATGTGACGCAATGACTCTAGGACCTCTTGATCTTTATTCGACCTTGTGTGTTCACTCAACCGACGAATCAACTTAGGGTGACTATTCATTTATTTTCTTTGTTTTGTTGCCATCAAAAATCAATTAGCTATTCGCGTCTAAACAAATAGTAGCTGTAAGAAACTAGTCTTGCCACTAACACCCCGCAATATATACATATATATTTACATACAAATATTTACGTCCCAAAGCAAACGAAAATGTTGAGTTGAATCATAAATGTGTACTACATCTAAATATGTATTATTTCAATATTTTGACGCTCGCAAGTATGAATACGAAATAAAGGTCGAGAGTCGAATCAGCAATTCTTACAAACTATGATCTCTTTGATAAGTTTTTACGAAAGGGTCTCTTGACATCATGTAAATGAGATCAAAACAAGCAATCTTTTAAAATTTGAGAACAATCTTATATCTACAAATTTGTTTGTTTGCCACAACAATGTAATGAGAAATAAACTGTTAAGGTACAAAGTATTGGCAAATAAACTTAACTGCGGAGTAGATTTCCGGAGATAAAGGTTTAGTGGCGTCGCGAGCAGTTAAAGTGATAGTTGGGAGGCCGCACGGGCAATAAGTCAGTGTGAAGGCGTGTGTGTGGTGGAAGAGATCTTATGGTGTCTGTTCGGGCAATAACAGTAAATCTGAAGGAGCTCGGATTTACGCCGGGCCGCAGTGTACTGGAGGCCGCGCACTTAATTACCTCCCGTTGAGAATCCCGAGATTAGTTCCCGTTCCCGCTGCGGCGCCGCGGCGGTGTCGGCACATATTGCCTTTCCCCCTCACGAGGGTAAAGCTACTGTTTTTCACTATCATCCACTATGTCTGACAGCTACCATTTGTTCTTTTGTTTTTGCGGCGCTAAGCGGTCTAGTTCTCTAACTGACAGCTCCTGAAGCCGTTCACGGACTGCGCAGTGTTTTTTCTTTTGGACTGGCTTGGATATTAATGTGGCCGTTTGAAAATTAGAGCGGCCACATACACTCGTATACGGAAAGTGTAATTTTATTTTTCATGACGAAATTTTAAGTCTATCTATCATTCGAAACGAATGGATGAAAATTTCCGTTTTTTGTATGGATTTGAGGCGTTTGCAAAGCCTGATTCAAGAAGCGAATCAGAAAAACATATTGATTGTTTGTCTTGTGTCTGGGTGTAATTAAATATTATGTATGTAATATTTTATGCACTAATAATATGTATTTCTAAATACATATTATTAGTGCATAAAATATGAGGTATTATTATATCATCTCTTCCTTTTTATACCAACCAAATCGTTAAAGAAGCATACTTACAGCAAACATGATGACATTGGTGACCCATAAGAAAAAAAAATTGTTTTGGTCACAGTTTATAAACTAGATTAATAATGGACGTTATCAGACATTAGCCTCTCAATCACGCCGACAAGCGCAGACTCGCGCGTGCGTGTAGTATTTCACCATTTGCAAGCTTTTTTTTTTCAAGTTAGGTAGTATAGTGCCGTCCCTTTCTCTCGTTCGAACGACTCACGGCTCTTTAACGCGTACGTACGGCCCCAGGACCGAATGCTGTGGAAATCTTTGAGGAAAACCTATACCCAACAGTCTCTCCATACGAGTGAGCAAGCCGGTTCACAGAAAATGCAACGCCAGGGCTTAGGTGATGGAGTATTCCTAGAATAGGAAATCGACCGATCTTTAAAAACGCATCCCTTAATGAGACCTATATACTAAGGCACAGGAACACAGCTGCTTACACCACTGTGATCTTCTCTAACGACTACGTTCCAGAAGTCTTTCCCCAGTCAGACTTACTTACCTGTATGGTGCCTACCACTCTTCTAAAATTTCAAAATTTCTGCGAACCATGTTGATGACAAATGGTATATCATAATAATCAACAATTGATGACGGCCGTCAGCGCGTGCGGCGTGAATACAGTGAGTAAACAACTAATGACTGCGCACATCAGTCTAACATAATCTCTACGGCGCTTGTCACCCTCATCATTTCTTATTTTGCTGACACAAAATAAATTGTACGTCATTAATATCTCTCTTTATCTTGTCTCTGTATCTAAAAGCTTTTATATAATATGTAATTATTATCTTTGATACTACAGAGCAGAGAGATTAGTAGCTAAGTACAGTCGCTCGAATATTGGATGGTCGATCAATAAATTTGTAAGGTTAAGCAGGGTTGCTGCGGTCAATACAAAGGTTTGTAGCTAGGTTTTCTTACACCCAGATAGGAAAATTTATTTGTCTCGCGTAGAGAACGGAACCAGGCCCCGTTATCCTTACATAGTATAAAATAGAGTCACTTTCCGCAGTGTACGCTCAGATCTTCTAAACCACACAACGGATTTTGATGTTATCACTATCATTTAATGAATTTCTTCCGAAAGTTTCATATGTATATTCTAATAAGGAAATCCAGAAATAAATCGAAGCCAAGCGCGGGTGACTACTGCTGAC
Organism: Trisateles emortualis; assembly: GCA_947095525.1. Lineage (NCBI taxonomy): Eukaryota > Metazoa > Arthropoda > Insecta > Lepidoptera > Erebidae > Trisateles > Trisateles emortualis. The sequence continues at coordinate 6,104,046 of OX352735.1, read as the reverse complement.
ACTAAACCTACCTGCACGATTTGTTTAGTGGGTTAAGTGGTAACCTTAAGTCAAGTAGACGTAAATGAGATAATTTGCTAATAACACAGCAAGACCCCTTCGCCTCGGAAATCTTGTCTAACACCTGATTTATCTCTGGTTGTGTCGTATTATCGTCCCATCGGATAGTGAAGGAATAGAGAATGCCTGTGTCTGCGCACACTGTAACCGCTCTTATGTGATGCTCCGTCATACATTAGGCAATTGATATGTTTTTATATAGATTATTAATATAGAGCTATTATGTAGGTAATCATTGCTTAGGTTTGTTTTCGCAGCACTCGGGGTTATCGCTCGCGTTGATATGTGGTAATTTAGGATATTATTTAAATACATTCTCTACTATAACTACTATAAAAACTTTGAAGTGTATCTCTGAAACGACTCTAAAAGTAGACAAATTTTGCGTTTTATATATATATATATATATATATTTTTTTTTTTAAAGACACCTCCCGCACTAGAGAACAAGCTCTGCGTCGCGGGGGACTTTACAAACATACAATTAACGGACACAAATTACACCCAGACTCAGAAAAACCCTTTGTGGATCACACAAAGTTTTATCCTGTGCGGGAATCGAACCCACAACCTCGTGCACAGCAGGCGCATACTGCAGCCACAGGACCACCACGGCTGTCTAAAATAAAATATAAGAGCCATAAATGGTTTTGCATTTTAAGTTTCTCTATTCGCTGGGTCCAGCGGCAACCAGCGGTTACAATTACGGCGGACTTTGGAATGTCAAATGGCTGGCTATCATAATGAAGAAGAAGTAAACAAACAAATAATTTCAATGAAATATCGTAATTTACATAATATTCTATTCGATCGTGTAAATCTGTAGTCCGATAATAACGTTGACCTTTTCTTATTTCCCGTCTATAATGGCACAATCAATAAATTTTAGGTAGTACACACGGACTTTCTCATGGTTGACTTTACGAGAAGTACTTAAAGTAAAGAAATAAACAAATTCAATCGAATAAAGCATTTAATATATATTACAAACGAAAATATTTCAAATATTTAATAATATTTGAAAATATTTCAATTTGGCATTCTGTATCAAATCTGTTCTGAGTAGAAATTTTCGATTATTTTAAATGTACTTGATTTGTAATGAATATTAGGAACACTTGCTGTATTTTTTTCTTTCGTCACATTATTTCGTCACATATTTCGTTCCATCTATCGTTTTATCTTGACTAAATTTGTATTAACCATTGCAGAGTTGTATGTAGCAGGAAATATTCTTGGGACGTAACTTCATCACATTTTTTACCATAGCTGAAATAATACAACAAATAAATTATAGTAAAACTTAACCATTACAAAATATAATATTAGAAATGTTGCTTTATAGATTAGTTTACTTTCTTTTTCCTCTTGACAGCGATTTATCCATTTCGGTCGTTGTTCTCGTTTCCAACTTGCTTGTGGAGATGTATAGAATTCGTGATCACTGTTTTGCCATTGTCCTTGCAGTTACTATACAGCAGGTTGAGTGACGTATTTCGGTAGTAAAAAGTAACAGTTCGTCCGGTACGTGTCCGGACCAGACGTCCGATCAAATTCCCAATAATTGTTATGATTACAAATAGCTTCAGAAAATGACACACAATGTGTAATAGCGTTTCGGCATTCTCTAGTGCGCACATAGTAGTATAAACATTTTAAAAAAAACAGTAAATCTCCTCGCATTATTTGGCATCGATAAGTTACGGCAGCTACTGTTGCTGCCACTTGCCACCAGCAGTGGAGACAATTGTAGAGAAAAGAAGAAGAAATAAATAAAACATTTCTCGATTGCAGTGTGCCGTAGTTTTTTGGAATCCGGCATTGTTTCAAAGCGTTTTGCATGACTTGATATCAGATGACTCAAACGATCCCAATATTAACGTAAAATCAAAGGAATTCGTTACAATAACACAGATTATTTTCATTGGTGTAACATATCGCCGGTATCGATCTGCGGTATCTTTAAACATCAACATAGTGATTGCTTAGTGACCGCCCATCACTATATCGCGCGAAGTCGACTCGCGCGCAAGTGTATCAAGTGCTAATAATTCCGATATTGTATTTATTTGTTATCATTATTCATGAAAATATTTGTACAAGTTTTAAACACGATTGTATAGAATCTTACAATATTAAGGAAAACATTATACCTATATTTTGTTTCCTCGTCTGTATCGGCAGTGATTGATTTAACCCGTGGTTAATTCAGACGCGAATAATAACTGTAACAATGCGTTTAGGACGGAAATTTCGTATTGCGCTCACGGGCACTGGATTATCCATCGCCATGATTCTGTTGCTCTGCCTGTTTGACATGGATACACCACCAAAGTACATTCTAGTACATGGTGGCGCACACACACGCCAAGTGCGAGAATTGGATGTTGGAACCACATCAACACAAAGTCAGAAAGTTCGTGAGGTGGGAGTCATTTCCTTACATCTTCCCTTAGATCCGTTTATTCCATACCATAATAACATTTTGTAAACAACACAAAACAAGGAACATTTTCCAAAGGGCGACAGTTTTTCTCAGATTATTTTCCCAAAGAACGACAATCAATAACGTAAATTTCCATCTCACTAACCCCTGTTTAAATTGTAATTGGTTAAGTCGCGCAGTTTTTCCAAGTCATTGGGGACTCTCGAAGTTTCTCGGTACCTAATAATAATTAATGGTCTCGACGAAAGTCCGATATCCTTTCATTAGTGTCCCGTCTCGGCGCGGAGCGGTCGAGATTAAAACTTGTTCAGAATGAGACCTTTGCGAGCTCTCTTTTTGAAAAGACCTCGTTCACGGTACGCCTTTGAAATGTGAAATGTGCTCTCGGCTCTTTATGAAAAAATATTTGTTCACATGATCCAGAAAACATTTCAAATTTTCTGTGAAAGCGATCGTTTCATACATATGTTTATTTATACACTGATACAAGAGATGCTTAGGACGCGTTTAGTGTTAACCGGATAAAGTAATATAAATTGTTTTTCCTGTTACAGATGATGTTACACGCATGGAACAATTACAAGCTGTACGCTTGGGGCAAAAACGAGCTAAAGCCGATATCGAAACGAGCGCATCTGTCGAGCGTGTTCGGTGCTGGTGACCTGGGCGCTACTATCGTGGACGGCCTCGACACCCTTTACCTGATGGGGCTCAATGACGAGTTCCACGAGGGCCGTGACTGGGTCGCTCAACATTTGCATATTGAAGAAATCGTAAGTAAAATGCTTTAGTTGTTTGCAAACGGGATTCTCATTGAGTTAACCTCTTTGTAATTACGGTTTAGAATGTACGTACAATTTTACATTATAACGTAATAAGAAAAGATTATTATTGCTTTGGTTTGAAGACAACCCATGAAGCATTGTCTATAAAAAACAAATATCTACGTCTCAACGTTAGATAACCTTTTAATAGCGAAGATTGTTTGATATGAGCAGTTACAGATACATTTATAATAATAAAATCCAGACTAAATATTTGCAATTGACTTAATCCGAAGGAATTCCGTATGGATCTATAATTAGAAGAATTATAGTTTATAAATTTCATACTTTTCAAACATACTATGCCTAATATCATAATAAACTTAGTTCATTGTACTATATTTGTTCCATTGACTTCACAACATTACTTTCTAGCGATTATAGTGTTATTATAGAAGGAAAGTGTTTATATTCAAGTTATGATTCTCGTACGCCCAAAATGCTAAATAACCCGTACCGTAGCCAGATGGATAAGTCTATTAATGGATGTTTAACATGCTCTGAATTGCTCCACTGGGTTAGGGTTACCAAACATTTATTATTATGAATAGGCTGTAATGGTTTATGTATAGATAAAGCAAAGTCCGATAATTACCGGCCCTTTGATTAATCGTATAGAAATATTGAGCTAATTAATAGAAATATATAAACGTCTACCCGACGTTGATATATTTCTCTACAGCACGAAAATATTTGATTTTGTTCTTTATTCCTCGTGTAGAAAGTATACAGTCCTTATAACGATTTATTTTAAACCTAAAATTGAATTTTGAACAATGACAATCTTAATGCTACCACTCGGCTACCACTGTTTTCAGTTCTTAGAGCCGCCATATACGGTTTTCTGAATCTGAAACCGTATTCTTAATTCAGAACAAATATCACACCATGGAATGAACTGAAATAATTCCGTAAAACGAATGTATGTGACAATCCCTGATTATTGAATGGATTCGATGCATTCGGAGAACCTGATTCTGAATTAGGAATACGGTTTCAGATTCAGAATATGTATGTATGAAGCAAATTAATAAAATTGATCGGCACTTGAAGATTTAAAAGGGCCACGTGAAATGAGATAAGAAAGGCCAAAGGAATAGATTGCTTAATTTGGAGCAAAACAAATATTTGGGTATTGGTGTCAATGAAGACGCTTGTTGTAGCTACTGTTGCGTACATAGATTTTAAGTGCAGTTTATCATTATTTATATCGATTATATTGAGATTTGTTTGAATCGATTGGCCTAATTAAAGACGCAGATAGATGTTAAACATTCTATAGTTTTGAATAATCTTAAACAAAAACGTTATATGATACTTTAGTACTAACACTGTGTCTATAGTAGGCAAGCTAATAAACTCAAAATTAATTAAGGGTACACGTTAATTTTGAGTTTGTTTGCTCAGAGATCTAGATAGTTTTCGGCTTCATTTTATAAAAATTATCAAACGTGGTTCTGGACCTACTGCCATAATCACATTTCTCATGGCTAGGAAGGTTGCTGCAAATTACAAGCTTAAAACTAGATTGACAGAAGCAAGACAAGTCTACACTCATGAAGTCGATATAAAAAACAATATTTTTTTATCAGACGTTGGATAACAGCGATTGTTTTTTTTTATTGTTATGTTATATAATAATTTTGCATTCTATATTATATTTTCTTATTTTTGATTTATATATTTGCCTGTTTATTACAGCACAGTGAGTTTATAGCTTGTAAGTAGAGGCCACGCCATTACGTCCATATCGCGACTTATTTTTGAGCGCAGAAATTTTGTAAGAATTACTTAGGTTAAGATACACACATTTGGTTTTCAGAATCTAAATCTGATTAGTACGAATGTATGGAAAAAATCACATTCGTTTTTTCCGTACCTACAGAATTATTTCAGATTAGTTTGTTTTCCAGATTAGTTTGTATTTTTAACCGACTTCAAAAAGAGGAGGTTATCAATTCGTGTGTATTTTTTTTTTATTTTTTTTAATGTTTGTTACCGCATATCTCCGTCATTTATGGACCGATTTGAAATATTCTTTTCTTGTCTGACTGGACATACTTTCAGTTTGGTCCCATTATCATCAAAAGAAAGTTCTGATGATGGGATCCATGAGGAATTGAGGGAACTCCTCAAAAGTTATAGGCACACATATAGCAATTTCAATATTTTTAACAACTAATCAATCATTTACATTCAGAAAGTGTAATTTGGTGAAGTAAAACTGATGAAGAAGACCACAGATGGCCATCTGAACTTTTCAATAATAAGTATTTTACTGATGGCGATTAGATAAATTTCGGTTATTGTTGCTAAGCAACTATTAATAAGAAATAATGACGTGAATGAATTGAGCGCGGATTGCACAGATTAAATATTGCTTTTAATACCTACTTGACCTGTGTTCAGCCCGACGCTCAGTCGATTTTATTCGATTGTAACAAACAAATATTTGAAAATTTTACAACTTGCCGTACTGAAGTCGGTTTTTTTTTGTTAAAATTATTTGATATTATATCTGCTCCGCTAGGTGTCGAATACCTTCCTTAAGGGGTCCTAGCAGAATATCAGCGCTGCAGCGTCTGCGATGTTGCAAATAATCGCTGAGCTAGGTCCTGTTTTGTCTTGTAACCATTATATATATTTTTTAAATTTCTGTAGTAATATGTTAAGACAAAATAAATATTTTCCTTTCTTTCTTCCTTCTTTCATATTTATCAGATTCAGAAAAACCAAATGTGTGCGAGAAGCCATTAGGTTGTCATTGTACGAAATTCAAATTAAAACCATAAAATAAGTTGCTAAAATAACGTCATGATCCTACTTTGCCACAGCTTCACGTTTTTTTTTAAACGTGACAGTGCTACACCTCTGCCTATTCCTAAGAGGTAAAAGGTGTAACGTTATGTTATATATAAAAGAAAATGTAGTAGATAGACCTACAATTTTTTTTCGAAACACTCATACATTTTTAAGGCTTCGGTGATCGTATAATGTTTTTATTTCACAAGTGAATGCTACAAGCACACCCCATGGGTATATCTAAAGGAAAGATGCCACGAAACGCTAAGCGACGGCGGAGTCCCATAGTAATTTCTTACGACACCCATGGGAGGCTATGGGCTGGTCCTAACACATGTTCGAAGGGAAGTTAAAGGAATTTATGTGTTTTTCTATCGTTCGAAAGTACCGAAGTACGTAGTCAAGAGTTTTGTAACAAATAATAAAAAGGTGGTTGCAGAATGGGCGAGTTACCGACTTTATAGACCGTACATGTGAAGTGTTAGATCTATCCAGGATGGCGTAGCCAATGTTAATTTCACTTCACGAAACTTATACGTACCTCGGATTTGCCATCTGCTCACGGTGTAGGAAAACATCCTGAGGAAACCCACACTTTTATTTATAACTTTATGCACTGAATGTACAATGGAGGGCTAAATCTAAATCTTCTATAGCAATATATATATTAGTATAATTCTTCTGTGCGTTTGTAGGTATGTCACTGAACTCCTGCTAAACGGCTCGGCTGATTTTAATGAAATTTTATGTGTGTGTTCGGTTAGGGACCCAGATGCTTTAGATTCAAAATTGGACCCGGTAGGTGGCACTGCTGTCGGTATTCCCTTCTTGGCAGGACGACGTCTGCCAGATCCGCTAATTAATATATACATTTCTTATTGTACTATTCTTCTGCAGGATTCCGACCTCTCTGTCTTCGAGACGACGATCCGGTTCGTCGGCGGCTTGCTGTCCTGCTACGCACTGACTGGCGACACGATGTTCCGTGACAAAGCTGTTGAAGTAGCTAACGCTCTGCTGCCAGCATTCGACACACCTACTGGTCTGCCATATGCTCTCATCAATCCTTCTACCAAGGTAAGATAACTGGTGTAACCAGAATGGGTTAGAGATTATACCTCGACCTAGTTACTCAACAGCCTTGGTGGTCCAGTGGCCGCAGTATACGAGGTTGTAGGTTCGATTCCCACACAGGACAAAACTTTGTGTGACCCACAAAGAATTGTTCTGGGTCTGGGTGTAATTTGTGTCCGTTATTTGTTTATAAAGTCCCCCGCGACACAGAGCTTGTTCTCTAGTGCGGGAGTTGTCTTTTCAATAAAGAAAAAGATATATACTACTACTACTACGAGACTACGAGAGGAAGGGCATCGTACGAACGTGCAAGCCCTACTGGGAAATAACCGCCTGACTGATGATGACCTGATGACTTGTTCATTCAGTTATGTTCCTGTGCGTGTGTTAAAATCTCCAGTGCTCATTTAGGGATGCATTTTAAAAGAAACGTTTTCGAATGACGAATGTCAGGGTTGCCATACACATTTAATCGGCATGGCCTGGCAGTAAAATTGAATATATGTAGTTGAATGTTTAGGGAAAATGTATGTATATGGCTTAAGTTTGTTGTTTGGCTTCGGTTCCCAACTGATACTTATGTGTGTAGCAACCCTCAAACGAATATCAAATCCCATACATTGTTTTTTTTATTCTATTCCATTCTACTACCGTTTTTGCCACTTGTCTAAAGAGGCAGGGAGGGATAATCTATTTTAAAACCCTGGTGTTAAGAATTTGTGTCGGCAACAAGCAAATAATGTCCCAGGTATGGCAACCGTCCATAGGCTACGGTAACAGCTTACCGTAGCCTATGGACGGTTGCCGACAGAAGTGAAAACACAAGGCAAAACAGATGTTATGAATTTTATAGCAATATATTTTTTTAATTATCTAGTCGCGTTCGCGGTTTGCTATATGTACATGCATATATCGCCTCTTTGCTTTAATAACGTGACAGTCGAAAAAATATATAAAGATATTTTCGGATATATCAAGCTGCGTCTCGTAACGGTGTCGCGAATCCAGACATTATATCTCATCTAAAAATAGAAGTTTTTACTTCAAAAATTGTAAGTGTGAAAAGTAAATCATTATTGAGAATACATTTAAGTACAGCAATGTTAGTTATTTGGCAGCTTACTTCTGTAGTATTCGGTAATACATGGTCTTGATGTTCTTATGGTAGTCTATTTCGCATAGCATGGGTAGTAGTGTGACGTTAAACATTTGAAGATATAAAAGATTTAAATTGATTGAATCCATAGGTTTTAATTATTTTAATCTTCTATCATTTTCATTGATCTATATCTCCAAATGTCACACGTCATAGTACCCATGCTATGCGAAATAGACTATAGTGCTTCCGCATAAATGCACAAGATAATTTATATGCCAGTAAGTTCCAGCGCAAACATTATACTGTCGCTGACTCGAAGTGCAAATCTGGTGCTTAACTAAGCAGAAAAATTATTAAGAATTTAATTTATGATAGAAAAAGGAGCTTCTTACAATCCTAGGACTGCTAACAAATCTGTTCTTTACGTAATATAAAACAAAGTAACTTCCAAATCCGTTCATAGTCGACGGAAACTGTTTACCATCAGGCGGGCCGTATGCTTGTTTGCCATCCAAGTAATATAAAAAACAAGTATTACAGCAATTATATTTGTATTATAATGGAGGATGATATTGAAAATTTTAACAAGACATATTTTCGCGTCCCACTTGAATCTTGATGCATGAAGCAAACATCTCCGAACTAATTATCTTTGAATAACCGTCAGGCCGTCTTTGCCGTCGTCGTTCGAAGAACCATAATTTATGGATTACATTAATATTGAGTCTGCCTACCACCTTTCAAATGTAGATTGACTACATTTTAATATTAATGCCAAATAGAATTGTCAAAGACTTATTAATCTTTGACAATTTTCATTATTTTCAGTAGGTACCTATCGGAAATGCTTCGCAACGGATAAGAATCTATAATAGACTTTCTTTTTATACTAAATTAGGTGGAAAACAAGCATACGACCCGCCTGATGGTAAGCGGTTACTGTAGCTTAGGAACGCTTGCAATACCTCGGTATCAGCCTCTTTTTTAACCGACTTCAAAAAGAGGAGGTTATCAATTCGTGTATTTTTTTTTTTATTATTTTGTTACCTCAGACCTCCCTCATATATGGACCGATTTGAAAAAATATTTTTTTGTCTGAGAGGACATACTCCCATTTTTATCAAAAGTAAGTTCTGATGATGGGATCCATGAGGAATTGAGGAAACTCCTAAAAAAATATAGGTACACATATAGCAATTTCAATATTTTTAACAACACATCAAACATTTGCATTCAGAAAGTATAATATGATGAAGTAAATCTGATGAAGAAGACCACAGTGGCCACCTGAATAAGTATTCGATTAAATAAGTTTCCATTTTGGTTGCTAAGGTAGCTAGGCAACGGAACTTCATAATTAAACAATGTAATCTAGCCGTTTTTAAAGTTTTTGAAATTCTGCAACTTGCCGTACTGAAGTCGGTTTTTTTTTGTTAAAATAATGTGATATCATTGTATCCTTGTAAAAATTATAATAATAATTGAGCACGGGGGGCTACCATGACGTTTTAAACGTGAGTTGTTTGAGCTAGTAAGAGGGACGGAGCTATATAGCGTGTATAGCTCCGTCCCTCTTTCTCTCTCGGACGACCCTTTTAATTTAACACGTCATGGTAAGCCCCATGGAGACTTTGCACAGGAACACAACTACACTGATGTGTGACTGTTTAGTTATTTATAACTCTTATAGTATTATAATTATAAGTACCTAAATAATAATTTACTTAGCAGTCTGACCTTTTTCCGCGTTAAAGCTGAATACGAACATGATAAAATGTAATAATATCTATGTTACATATGTACATAAAAAATTGAAACAAGAATTTTTCCGCTTCCATAAATTATATTATATACCTACTGATGTTATCAAGAAATATGTGGTAGCTAAGTATCTAGGCTATTTACCTGGCGTTCGTTGTAATTGTTTTTTTTTATTTAATTGACATTTTATATAATGTTAGGTACCTAAACATTTTTGTATATAACTTTTAATAGCTTTTGCCTGCGGCTTCGGTGATTTAAATGTATTTTTATCCACATGGAACATGTTTGTGTCTCATTTTTACAATTCCCAGAGTTTTCAAGAGAGATTCACAAGTTACTTAGTTTTCACTTCTATCGGCAGTCCCCAAAGACTGCCCCGCATTTTTTAACCCGAGCAAAGTCAGAGAGGTCCACTAGTTCGTTATATTCATCGATAACTCCTAAACATGTTTATTACCCGATTAATCAATCAAAAGCCCATAACAGTCTTGTTTGGCCAACACCATAAATAAGTGCATCTTAGACAATCAATGGTGGATAGAGCCTTAAGCCCCACGATTGACATGTTTATTAGCGATCGTAGTTACGGTCAAGATTCTAATAACTACACTATATTAAACATCTAGATGGCTTTTACTTTAATTATCTGCAGTAATAAATATAAATAAATATGTAATTATATTCTGGTACGTTTAAGAATATTAAACTGTCTGTGCCAGCTGTAATGAGTTTATATAATATATATAACGTATTCATTACTTATTTATTTTGTTGATAGATAGCAAAAAGAAAGAGGTTAGAATAAAAATCTTTATAAATGAAAATCATGCCAAAATGTATATCCTCTGTTCATTCCTAAACTATTCATCTGATTGAAAAATGAAATATTGGTGAGCTGAGCCTCTAGACAAGTGGCATAAGCGATAGTCGAATCGAAAAGTCCAAAAAGCAAATGTATGGGATTTGAGGTAAGTCTACGATATAATGTCGTAAACTTACGTCAAATCCCATACATTTGCTCTGTTTACCCCAATGAGAGACCGTCGTCATGATATGAATGTATATTGTAATATTTGTATTACAGGCAAGCCGTCAGTACCACTGGGCGGGTCCAAACAGCATCCTCTCTGAACTTGGCACCCTGCACCTTGAGTTCACCTACCTCAGTGACGTCACAGGCAATGATGGTAAGCTCATTTTGTTACAATAGTATAATAGCAACCCATAATTCCCACTGCTGAGCCGCGTCTCCTCTATCAAGAGATCTGATACGCCTTAATCCACACATCCTAATGCGGGTTTGGTGGATTAGACATGCCTTTACATTTTCTTCTAGGACATGTGAGATTCTTCACGATGCTTTCCTTCACTTCTTCGTTGGCAAAAAGAGAATCTTTAATCGTATGTGTAAATTTCTCAAAGTGAAATTGACATTGGTACCGCCACCCGGGATCGAACTCATGCCTCATGAGTACAAGTCGGCTACTTTCCCACTACCACCGCTGTACATTTGTCATACACGCAAATTAAAGCAATTCCCATTCATCATTCACTCGGTCATTTCATTCGCGTCATTCTCGTTCACCGCTCTTTCATCTTTTATTGTTCATGTCGTATATACCCGTAATTTATTGAGAAATTGATTACTTCGTTATTTTATGATTAATGATTTATTTATAGGGTGTGTTCATACTCTCGGCCATATTAATGCCTAATTAGTTTTATATAGTTAGGATATGAGAGGCTAAGAGCTAAGTATGAGATGTGCGTTCAAAAATTCTATGACATTAAGCTACGCTTACCGCGGTCAATCACTGGAACGGTGACCGTTTTCTAAGAATATTTATTTATTACATTAGCTGACTGCAGCTTAAAGACCTCAATATATTCCACCAGCCTTAATGGTAAGGCTGGTAGAATATATTAAGGTCTTTAAGCTTTCCGAAGCATGGAGAGATCCGAATCTCCGAAAGTCCATAAAAAGCCGTTGGTCCTGCGCCTGATTTCAGCTATGTCAGATTACTGTGGTAACTGACTAACTGTCGTAAATAGATAGTGTTTCTAGTATTTGCACACACACTTGTGTTCTTATATATCTCCCACGCATTTGGCTTATCTCAGCCGAAGTGTGGGTTTGGTAACTACACCCCCTTCTTGGCAAAAACGTGTGTTGAACATAGACAAATTCATATAATTCAATTTGCTATAACTAATTACGAAGCACACTAACAAATGATGTGTACAGTTTACAGAAAGAAGGTGAATCGTATCCGTGAAGTATTGGACACAATTGACAAGCCTGGCAACTTGTACGCGAACTTCATCAACCCTCGTACTGGACAGTGGGGACAGAGTAAGTACACCTTTAGTTTTTTACTAGCGATCGGTTCAAGCTGGCCATTTTCCCACAGTTTCTCTAACGTTAATCAATCAGTCTAATTTGGATTCGGTCTTTTGTTATACGTTTATTGTTATTGTCGTCCTTTCTTTGGGTCGTATCGTATAAGCTTTCTCCCCACAGTTACACAGATTTCTATAATTCAGGAGACTTGATTCAAGACTTAATCTAATTTTAACTTATCCAATAACATTTTATATGTTAGTCGGCTATTACTCGTAAACTTGTGAAGTCTACTTAGCTGTGATAGTTTTTCTACCAACGTTAATCAAGCAGTCTAATTTGGATTCGGTCTTGTGTTACGTTTATTGTTACTGTCGTTCTTTTTTTGGGTCGTAGCGTAATGATAATAGCCTATAAGTTTCTCAAGAATGGGGCATTCGCAAATACATTTTTCAAATTCGACCGATACTTCCAAAAATTAGCGCGTATCAGAAAACAAACCAATTCTCCGACTTCGCAATCAATGTCAGGTCACTAACCACTAGACTACAGGCCCGCCAAATTTGAGCTAGATGTAATAATAATAATAATTAATTTATTAGAAAAGGCGTGATACATGACATGACATGACATTTATTACACTGGACCTCACACTAGGATTTCCTGTGTTGCAGGGTCCCTGTATTGTGACTTACTTCTTTTAAATTTTACTGCTTTTTACCTGACTTCAAACTCAACATCCTCTATTACTATATTTAAATGTCAATAAATAACAGTAAGTTTTGCATAGCTTCTTCAGTGATTTAGCCATAATAAATATATTAAATAATTCGTTTATCAATAGATAGCGCGACTAGCAACTGCATCGATTTAATACGCCGATAGCATTTGTTAAACTGATAACTAATACAAAAAGCCGCAGTAGATAACCACAAGCTCAGTGGAAAAAGGGCGTCTGTTTTTATCTTGTTCTGCTGAATGTGCTGATCAAGAATAAGGTGAAAAGTTGCTAATTGACTTGAATAGTTCTCTTCATACAAAAAGCGCAGAAATAGGTACTTTTTTAAACAAAAGCACTACATAAATTACCCCGAATTGTGTAGGATGTTACACACACGGACTCAGATTAGAGTTTAAACAATAATTTGTAGATTATGCAATTTGTAAATGTGTAGGAATCGAATCTACAACACGCCGCGTAGTAAAAAATGACAGGATGAGCACTTAGCCATCATCATCATCGTCGTTCCCTCACTGCTGCTAAGGATCACGACCAAATACGATGCGTCTCCTAGCTGTACGGTCTTCTAAAGTGAGGACCGCACGGTACATACTACCTCGGAACGCCTTCTTAATGACGTCTGACCATCTTGCCGGCGCTCTGCCATACGTCTAGTCAAAAGTCTCTCTCAATACACCGCTTCTTCTTACGCCTTTTTTACGACATGCGACATATTAATTTATCTAATCTATATATATCACAATACATGTGTTACTGAATGTATTTATACGATGTGTTATATCCTAATCAAAACTTAATTAATGATATAATCGATAAATAGTCTTGCCGTATACCTATCTTGATTTTTATCTAGTGGGTTTTTACTATGATATCATAAAATATTACACATTATAAAAAAATGTCGTCGTGTCGTTCATGCACTGATTCAAATTTAAATGTCTGTATTTTATCTTACATGTCCAGAACTGTACATTACGTTTTTATACTGCAACCAAAATGGCAGAATTATTTAAATTTAAGCACGGAAATAGCTCGAAATAAAATACATAACTCAGAACTTACTTATGACTTCAATTTTTATCAAATAATACGAGAAAAAAAACAATATTTGAAGAAAACATAACCTATAATTTGGTAATGTTATGTTGTTAGAATAAGTTTAAATTTTAATTTATTAAAAATAATAAGACTTCCATTAAAAGAGTACATCTGTTTGTATCCCCGCGCTCGCCTAGAGAATTAGGTCGTGTTTGCTTCGCTCTAGGTCGTTGGCGATATCCCAAGCCTTAAGTAAACACCACAAAATTATTATAATAGCAGTATTACTACATCACAATAAACAATTAAGCTAGTTACAAATTGTTACGACAACGCGCTGCAACATTGTTAACGTTCCAATGCAGTTATACTCGCATTGTTGTAATGTGACGTCACCCAAATGCCGCAATGTATGCGAAACATTGCATATTTCTCGACACGATGCGTTCTTTCAGGTGTTTTTTCTCGAAATTAAAGGGTTGATTCTTATTTAACTATTCATCGCTATTCATGGTATAGGCGAAACCTAAAAGTAGTTTCTTCAGAATCAGCAGATGATAAGTTCGAGTACAATAATTTTTAAACTATATTTTATTTTATCGCAATAATGTATAAATAAATCAAATCAAATCATTTATTTTTTGTCGTCAAAGTCGGACATTTAATTTTACAAATGTACAATACAGCAAAATGGTTTCTACTCTGGTATGCGCTGTGCTTTCCACTAAGCTTCCATAATTTTGCATGAAAAGACTACACACTGAAGTCAGCTTATAACATCGTGATTTTTTTTCTTATTGACTGGCCTGAGCCTCTAGACAAGTGGCATAAGCGATAGTCGAATCGAAAAGTCAAAATATAAAATGTAAAAATAAAATTTAACGTGAGTCTACGATTTAATGTCGTAAACTTACGTCAAATCCCATACATTTTCTTTTCTGACTTTTATTATGCTTGGCTTATGCCACTTTAGAGGCTCTGTTGGTCTAGTGGTTAGTGACTCTTACTGCTACGTTGGAGGCCGTGGGTTCGATTCCTAGGACAAATCTTTGTGTGATGAGCACGAATGTTTGTTCTGTGTCTGGGTGTAATTTATCTATAACATGTATGTATGTATCTAGAAATATATAAGTAAGTTTATCAGTTACCATAGTAGAGGCTCTGCCTAGTTTGGGATCAGGTAGCGATGTGTGAGTTGTCCCGAAAATATTATTATTATTTTTATTCTTACTGTTCTAATAAAAACAAATTTGGTGTGTTTCGGTATTCTAATATACCAGCATTATGTAGCGTCAAAAACACGAAAGTCTACCACAAAGGTTCTCACACACCCGCACGTTGTACCTAACATCTCTAATATTATTCAGTTCGATTTTATTATTGGCAATGAATAAAGCACTTTACGTACGACGACCTCGATATATTTCGGTCGGGCGACCATTATCTATTTTGTCGTGTTGGCGAAACCGATTGATTAGATTACACCAATTGATGCAATATATCAAGAGTAATGCAGTTTGTATCAATCAAGGTTAAACGGTATTGGATGGTTGACATTCGCCGTATCAATATACGGCGAATGTTCGGACTGTATACCTCAGTGGGTACGTGTCCTATGTCGACATAATTTATACATAATATATATGTATTTCATCTGAGCGTCTCCGTGCTTCGGAGCGCACGTTAAAAGTCGGTCCCGACTGTTATCAGTCGTTAGATCACGACAGAGGCCTAAATATGGGCGATCTAAATAACTCTGTCACCAGGTTGGCCACTAACCAAACGATAAGAAGAAGAAGAACAAACTATTTTATACCCGTTTAGAAATTGTGTTTAAAAAAATCCTTTCTTAGCGGATGCTTACGTTTTAAAATAAACCTATGTTCCACATGTCAGCTTTTTAAACTTAGGAGTTTGTGCATTGATCGTCAGTCAGAACAAACCATTTTATATACATATAGGGTCGGCAGACTAAACCACATTATTCATATCGTCATACTTATTGACTTATGTGGTCTGCCGACCCTATTATATGATTACTAGCGGCACTGTTAGACATTTATTTAGTTTTCTGTACAGATGCGGTAATTTTTTTTTTTTGGTACGAAGTTCCTTATCGCGCGTTGTGAAAGGGGGCTAGACGGAAAAAATCTTACGAAAAGTTGTCACGACACTTTTTGTTATAGTATAGTGGTGGATGTGTGTGACTGCTGATCACGAGGTCCCGGGTTCGATTCCCGGGTCGGGCTTAAAATTTATATTGGGTTTTTCTGAGAATCTCTCTCTCTCTCTCTTATAAAAAGCAAGCCAGATATTTACATTTCTATTTCGCATTAAACAGTGTGGTGTAGCGGCGATTATTTTTGTTGAGTGTATACAGGTTTCTTGTAAATAATAATAACTTCGTTCCATCCGGGTGTCCCTTGACACTTCTCAAGTTTTTTTTTATAAATTGTAACCTATATTACCCGCCGATAATGTAGCTTTCTAATGGTAAAATATTTTTTTTAATCTGTCCAGTAGTTTTTGAGTTAAATCTTAACAAAAAAACATTAAATCAAATCTTTCCTCTTTATAATAATATAAATTAGCTTAGTTTAGATTACTTGTCTAGATTAACAGACAGATTAGATTACTTGTCCTGATTCATTAATGCAGAGCCAACTACTGGCGCAGCATACTTAAAATTTTGAACATAGGTTCCTTAAATGACGTAAGTGAACACGAAGGAGGGATTTTTAAAAATTCAATCCATAGGTAATCGGATAAAACTTTTTCTAACCCGGGTAAAGTCGCGGGGCGTGTCACTAGTTCCCCGATATATTTATAATTTCTGAGTTAAATAATACTTGTACCTATTAGATTTATTGATAGACTTGGTGATTCAGTATTGGCAATAAATAGTATTAATAAAAACTTTGATATCAGCGGAACTGAATGGTCTGAATGATTGTTTTCTTAAGTAGGTACCTAATTCAATTGTTTCAAGTACCTAAAATGTGGTTACGATACACTGCTGTACTATTTAATGTCAATATACTAGTCTCCCTGACAAAAGAGACCACGCGCAAGATCCAAGTGACACAGCGAGCGATGGAAAGGGCCATGTTAGGTATCTCTCTGGTGGACCGGATACCCAACATAGAAATTCGACGTAGGACGAAAGTCGAAGATGTGGGTAAAAGGTTGACTAGTATGAAGTGGAGATGGGCGGGACATCTAGCTAGGCGGAAAGACGGAAGGTGGACCAGAGCAGTCACAGAATGGTGGCCGCGAAACGGAAGGCGATTGCCGGGTAGACCACCCGCCCGATGGTCAGACGATATAAGAAGGACGATGGGAATCCATTGGATGAGCTTGGCACAGGTCCGGAACAGATGGCGCACAAAAGAGGAGACCTATACCCAGCAGTGGGTGGATAAGGGTTGACAAAGAAAGAAAGATACTAGTCTTTGAGTTGTAGTTTTGAGTAATTTGACTGCATGGTTGGTTCAGTGGCTTAAGTGGTTATCTCGCCATTAACCACTACGTGGCGTGTTGTGGGTTCGATCCCCACACGGGACAAAAAATTGTGTGGTCCATAAATTATTGTCCCGAGTCTGCGTGTACTTTGTGTCCGTTAATTGTATGTTTTTAAAGTGCCCTAGTGCGAGAGAAGTTTTAAAAAAATCACTACCTGTAGGTACTTAGATACTGCAAGATTGTAATAACACTTTTAATACCGGTATCAACTACTGCAAAGTGACTGAACTGTAATTCTAATTTTCCTGATTAACTTGTGAATAAATCTTTTTCTCTGTAAACAAAGATACGATTTTTAAAAGGAGTTATAAGGTTTCTAAAGGGTCGGCAACGCGCGAGTGATACCCCTGGTGTTGCAAACGTTCATAGGCTACGTAACTGCTTACCATCAGGCGGGCCGTATGCTTGTTTGCCTCCTTGGTAGTATAAAAAAAAGTCGTTAGTCAATGTCAGTCTTCTCTGTCAGCGATTAAAGAGAGAGAGAGAGCTTAGTAGGAAATAATGTGATCGGAATTTCGTTCCCTTTCTGACATCACATAGGATAATGTATGTTCGAATAAAATAATGCTTTTCTTTCTTTCTTTTCTTTTATCAACATGCTCGACAATTACACTATGTTTCTATTGTCAGTATATGATTAACAAGTAAATAGTTGTCAAAAATAGTAGGATTAAACTGTTTTCTGCGCAATTTTGTCATTTTTTGTAAGAACCCATCTTACGCACTTAGCACGAGGTTGTGGGTTCGACTCCCGCACAGGACAAAACTTGGTGTGGCCCACAAAGAGTTGTTCTGAGTCTGGGTGTAATTTGTGTAAGTTAATTGTATGTTTGTAAAGTCCCCCGCGACACAGAGCTTGTTCTCTAGTGCGGAAGTTGTCTTTTTAAAAAGAAAAAAAAAATCTGTTAATCTAGACAAGTAATCTAAACTAAGCTTATTTATTATCTTCTTCTATCTTACAAAAAATGAGAAAATTGCGCAGAAAACAGTTTAATCCGGGCGAAGTCGGTGCGGGCTGCTTGTCTTAACTATATTTACAATATATATTTTTACCTATTAGAAAACTTTAAAAAGCTGAATGAAATAGGTAGGTACAGTCGTTGTCAAGTTATGGCGTGACAAGGGAAATAGGGATTCATTGATAGATATAAGATGTAGGTATATAATACGATGTATATATCAGCCAAATAACTACACACAGCGGTGTAGTTGTGTTTCTGTGTGTGAGTACAGGTCTCCAGGGCTCATTTAGGGATGCGCTTTGAAATAAACGTATTCCTCTCCCATGGATACTCCCATCTTAAAGCCCTGGTGTAAAAATAGGTTGGCAACACACAAGTGATACCCCTGGTATTGCAAGCGTCCATTGGCTACGGTAACTGCATAACATCGGGCCGTATGCTTGTTTGCCACCCAAGTAGTAAAAAAAAACTATAAATAAATAAATACATTTATAATAACGCTGCGTGTGTACTATATTAGTAATCAGTTGCACAGCTATGAAGACGATAACAATAGCTTATAATAGGTAAAGGCCAAGGTAATTTAAGATAAGTCCAGGTGCGCTTGCGACACTTTACTATCATACTTTTTATATTACAATACTAATAGATATGTAGGAAACCCACATTTATTTATTTAATATTCAAAAGAGAGCAAGCCTGACTGAGAAAGGACCTCCACCTTACAGAAGACCACAGCCAAATAACTATACATAGCGGTGTAGTTGTCTTCCTGTGTGTGAGTACAAGTCTCCAGCGCTCATTTAGGAATGCGTTTTGAAAGAAATGTTTTCCATCCCAGAAATACTACGTGGTGCAAAAAAATGGGTCGGTAACACGCAAGTGATACTTCGGTACCTTTGGTATTGCAAGCGTCTATAGGCTATGGTAACTGTTAAACAGCGGGCCATATGCCACCTAATTAGTATAAAAAAATAAAACAGTGGATTTAATGCCCTAGGCAGTATCTACTCTCCAGTATTTTTTTATACTACTTAGGTCAGGTGGCAATCAAGCATACAGCTTGCCTGATGTTAAGCACTTACCGTAGCCTATGGACGCTAGCAATACCAGAGGTATCACTTGCTTGTTGCCGACCCAGTATATTGGACTTTGCGGTAAAGAAATTCACAATAGATGCTTGAAGTAAGGCAATTGGCGGTGTTTTAATTAGGCCTAGGCACTAACGACTAGAACGAACGGCTTTACGTGTTACTCTAAGGAAGCACATATAGCCTTTCATCCTTCGTGCTATCTCTGTTCGGTCGTGACGGATTGCCGTCCCATCGTAATATAAGAATGTAGAAATTAAGTGGAACTGTGTTTACACACTTGTGCACTTTATTTTTATACTATCAAGGAGGCAAAAAGCATAGGACCTGCCTAATAATAAGCAATTACCGTAGCCAATTGTCGCTTGCAACACCCGGGGTATCAGCCGCGCATTGGCGACCCTTTATAAACCTTATAACTTCTTTTTTGAAGAACCTCATGCTATAGTCTGTCGGCAAGGAGCTTATACCACACATTCCATTCTCTTCGCAAATGGTTAGTGTCCGTAAAGATTAGTCACCGTGACCAAATTCGGTTAGGACGACATTATCAATAAACATTCTTCGTTGTTTTCCAGGGCACATGTCATTGGGCGCTTTAGGCGATTCCTTCTACGAGTACCTATTGAAGGCGTGGCTGATGAGCGGTGGTGAGGATGAACAGGCTCGCTCTATGTTCGACGCGGCGATGCAGGCGGCGTTAGACAAGATGCTGAGGATATCACCGTCAGGACTTGCCTACCTAGCTGAGCTCAAGTACGGCAGGATTATTGAAGAGAAAATGGACCATTTATCGTGTTTCGCTGGTAAATATAACTTGTACGCAATACTCCGGCTATTTATAAAATACTAGCTGACCTGGTTAACTTCGTACCACCATTTTTTTTCTTGAATATTTTTTTAAAATTTTCTTCTATACAAACCTTGTCCTGACAATAACAAACACAAAAAAAAGAATTATCTTATTTGGTGCAGTCGATTGGAAGTTACGCGCGTACATACATTGGGAGGTTTCATTTTATTTATATAGATTAGCTCTCACCCGCGAATTCGCCCGTTGGCATGTATGTATGGAATGATAAATGTAGCTGCCTTTTAGTAAAACAATTTTCAGAATCAGATCAGTAGTTTTTATCCCCAACATTCCAAATGACAATCGTTACCTCTTTATAATTACCGATTTTGAAAATTCTTTTACCAATAGAAAGCCACGTTATTTGTGAATGTCATGCGCTATATTTTATTGACAAAAACATTGCGGGACCCGGGAAATACCCGTGCGAAACCGGGGAGATCGGCTAGTTCGAAATAAACTTATGACGTAATAATATTTACAGGTGGTATGTTCGCGTTGGCTTCTACAACCCTGGAGAACAATCTATCAACACGGTACATGGACGTGGCTCACAAGCTCACCAAGACCTGCCACGAGACTTACGCACGATCAGATACCAAACTTGGACCTGAGGCTTTCAGGTATATAGGATAATATTTTAAGACAACTCACACACTAACAAAATTAGGCAGAGGTTTTACTATCGCAACCAGACAAATATACTAATATAATTTTATATTCGTACATGTTATGTATCGTCGTTGTCAAGCAACATTGTAATAAAAGAAACTATACGACGATTTATGACCTGCTTTTAAAATATGCTATGTGCAGCATACAGATTTTTGTCAAATAAAAGCAATAAGTATTTCAAAAGATTTATTTATTTTTACTCATAGCAGATTTGACAACGACGATATATAAATGCTATGACACCACAAAGATTTGTTATGGGTGGGAATTGAACACTTATACTTAGTTAATCTAAGGCTAATGTAAAATATAGCTTTATCATAATATTCCTTTTTTTTTAGATTCTCTGGCGCCGTAGAGGCGCGCGCCCAAAAGAGCAACGAGAAAGTGTACCTGCTGAGGCCGGAGACCTTCGAGAGCTACTTCATCATGTGGAGGCTGACCAAGGATCAACGTTACCGCGACTGGGGCTGGGAGGCAGTTCAGGTAACCATTATCTACAACCATCCTGTCTATGTTTATCATTCGAGTCAAGTTACTACAAACAGTAGTGTAGTTTTGTTAGTGTACGTAAAAGCTTTTCTTCAGTGTTCAATACCTAATTTTTATCAGATAAAGACCTTGTTTTTTATTTTTGTTTAACATTGAAATATTATAAAAGCGCCCTCTATGCACACATTGAACTTACTCTTCCTCGAGTAGTAGATAGATGGCGTTGTTACGAAAACCACAAATCATATAGTATATTTTATTATAAGTCTAAAATGAGATAATACCATAATTATAGTAGACTAGGTATTCCCCACCAATAAAAAGTATAGGAACCGGGATACCATCTATCGCCTTGCAAAATGTCAGAGATCTGTGTAGCCGTTTAGTTATGAAATAACGCCAGGCAGAGTTACATTTGTTATATAAGAAGTGATGTTCCAAGGCAAACTTATATTTAATTTTTATTAATATTGCTACAATAATATCTGTACTTGTGTTTCCAGGCGTTAGAGAAGCATTGTCGCGTGGAAGGCGGGTACACGGGACTCGTGAACGTATACCACCAGAACCCGCAGGGAGACGACGTACAACAGAGTTTCTTCCTCGCCGAAACACTTAAGGTATCTTCAATAGTTTCTTAATCAATTCATCTTTGTTTTATGGAGTAGTTACATAAAAAGGTGTGACAGTGTAAGCAGGTCTCCGTCACTCCATGTACTTGCGCGCTATAATTACCTACCGCCCGTCGTTCCGCCGGCGGATAAAATTCAGTGCGGTTTTCGCAAGCGAAGCGCACACGCGTTGATCAATTTTAACCGTTCTATTAGTGTTTTCTACACTAAAATTTAATAACTGAGAATTTAGAAAGGGTAAAAAGTTTATAAAAAATTATATAAAAATAAACCACACGTAGGTACCTTTTAAAGATTTTTTTATTTTACCTACACACTGACCTTTATAATTATGTTTTAGATCTAATGCACAGTTAACAATTTTAAACTACCACCTATAGTCTGAACATATTCACAGTTCTCAATAAAATAGACACAAATAGTTATTTATATTAATTTAATTTTATCAAAGAGGCAGCCCCGCGATTGCCGGGGATCGCGCAGTGCGAAGCAATCACAACTGTACGCTTGAGCATTTAGGCACATTTTGGTGTGCAGCGGTTGCTGACGCGACAGAGTAGGCTATTATAGCAGTACGTATTGGTAATTTTCTTCTGTGTGAAGTATCTGTTACGTAGTAACTCTTTAGTAATCTGTGGTGTAAGCTTAATGATTATAGTATCTGTTGACCGCGGTACCGCCCGCATGTCGTTTATCGCGCTAAAAAGTACCCTTTGTCTTGCCCTAGGATATCATCTATATCTTTGCTAAAATTAATTAAGATCTATTAAGCCATCAAGTTTTTAAAAAGCAACAGACTGACAGTTACTTTCTAAATGTAGGAATACCGAATAAGAATATCAAAATGCCCGAAAAACGACCGATAATTTAAGTATCGGTCTAAAAAGATAGAAATTCTCTTATCTGTTCATGGTTTTCCTTAGCAAATTTTAGAATGCGTTATAAATAAGTTACTATCTATTTTTTTATATGTAGAATGCATTATATTATTTTATTGTATCGAAGAATTGCTATAAGCTCTAAGATAGGTATGTATAAGTTTTGTATTAACTTTATTACATAATATTTTTGTTCATTAATTTCAGTACTTATACCTGTTATTCGCTGACGACTCGCTGATGCCGCTGAACGAGTGGGTGTTCAACACAGAAGCTCATCCCTTACCCATTAAGGGCAAGAACCCACTATACCGCGAGGCATCGAAGGTTGAACCGAAAGGCAACGCAGACAACACGATATAAACAGTGACATCTATCGACCAGTACTAAGTACTACGTTTAAAATAATTTTCGAGATTTTTTAGAACTATGGTTGTTTTCTGAACCAATGAGATGCCACGCTAATCGGGTGTTACTTGAAACATTAAGCCATATTTACCCACTGCCAGTTTTGTAAAGCAAATATCATGACATATTTGTTTTTCTCGTGAAGTAAGAAAGGACAGTTGCATGAATCTGCTTTATAGAATTAGCCACGTATAAATGAGCTTCAATTATTCACTATCTAGTTGAAACGCAAATACGCTTCTTTGGTTCGCCATTATTGACAGGGTTGTGTTGAATTTTAGACCTCCCATACAAATGTATTGTGTAACTATACATTCAATAGTAATATGTCGATTTCTATGATATTTGTCCGGAATCAAGTTTTTATTATACAAATCTTATAACCTAATGATAATTTTGGTATGTGCATACCATCTAAATTATGCAATGATATAATAATAATAGCAACCCAAACATGTCCCACTGCTGGGCACGGGTCTCCTCTCTATGAAAAGAGTTGAAACATATAATTATTATAAATTTCAATACTATTTGTCACATAACTATACCTAACGCATATTAACCTCGTATCTAAATTTGTTAATTAATATTCTCTAATGAGATAATTATATCCTACATATATTATATTCTCAGATTTTGGTACGTAGATAAAAAATATATATTAACATGTAGATGATTTATTCATGCTCATAATGGAATGGAATTATAAAAACTAGAGAGTGGAAAGATCGTTAAAAACGCGCGAGCCCTTTCAACTATCGAACTTTTAACATTACGCAGGAGTTGACTAGATGGCGCCACTGAACGTGTATGATGTAGCTGTCAAATAATTAAAACGTCATAAAACGTCACATCTGTTGATGTACGTTGTTACATTGTTATTAGTTCAGTAGCGCGCTAGGGTTGCCGCACGAACAACGCGTGTAAGATGCCTACTAATTTTAAATATAATATAATTATATAAAAGAGTTATATCAAGCGAGAATGTGAGTGATGGTATATGCATATTGTTATTTTGCTGATATAGTGATTTTTTTTATAGTTTCACAAGTTCCAAAATAAGCATTATTTTGGTAGTTTATTATAAGGTATCAATTACGCGCTCTATGTGTCACAACCCTAGCGAGTCTTCAAACAGGCACTTAGTTGATTTTCTTGTCAGGGTTGTCATGCTTTGCGCTAATAACCATGTATCAATATAACAGTGGCGTTTCTCAAGAACAACTGTTAGTAAGTTCTCCTTCATTGTAAAAGGTCCTTATTAATACAGCATTTCTATTGAAATGTGTTTACAGGGCTCGCAACACCCTGCGTGTTAAAGCGAAATAATTTAGGGTGATGTTGCTCAAGTCAATTAGTGAGGTGAGTCTTCGATACATTCGTAGTGTAAATATATCGATAATTTATCGATCCGCAGTTCAAATGGCCGTGATCTCAATCAACTATAACTTCAACAAGTTTATATCAATACATATGATAGATACATTCTGATTTATAAAATGGTGTGATGTTTTGGAATTAATCCTTTGAACACCACCGTCGAGTATAGCCGACATTTCAAAATATCGTGTCGTTTATGCACGACAGTGGCGTTCAAAAGGTTAAAACTTGACACTAATTTCATAAATACATACTATTAATACATTAGATAAATTACCGGTAGATAATACACAGTAAATTTTTATTTATTTCCATTGAATCATTATTCGAATACTCAGTTTATTTATTTATTTATAGAATATTTATTTACACTGGCTATTCACACTGGCTATTATTAATCGTATTGAGTAGATAAATATATTAAAATAAATGTCGTTACATGTAATTCGATTGAGATTAGTCGATAATATGAAATGTATTATGAATTAAGACCCTTTTATATATAAATGGACTCAGTAATAACGACCAATGTTAACTTATTGCGGGCATTAATATTAATATGCACAAATGTAACTTTTTTTACATAGACTGTTGTTTCGGACAACCCTAGACGCTGATAGAAGTATTAGTATTCTTTTACTATTGGATTTAAAAAAGGATCTGGGGATATATAACCTAATTTATATCAGATTAGGTGCCGTACCATGACGTCCTTATAGCGATTTATTTCGGGCTTAATTTGAATTTTGAACAATGACAACCTTAAACGATTTGTGAGTGTCGACCCGCTAGAAAAACAAAGTTGTATCTACGAATATCAAATTAAAATCTAAAATGAATTGCTAGAAGGACGGTCATAGCCCCATATCTGTATTGTTTAATTCTAGGGTTGTCTCTAAACGCAATACCTTCTACTTTTACTTACACGCTATGCTTAACTTACCTTTGTCTTATCACTTTCTATAACCGTGAGGTGTGTGCTTGTTAAGAATATTGACAAGGTGAGTTTTACTGTTGTCCTTGTCTTACTCGCCAAGAAAAACAGAGACAGCATGAGACTTGCCTTGTGAAACTTATAACAATAATCGCAACGTAAAAGAAACACTACTGGGTTAGGTACAGATCCCTACACCTCTTTTACAAAAGTATAGTATACACACACGTCATGGGTTTTAATGAGAAAAAAATGTAGGTATTGTACTCGGTACACGTAGCGACAAACTTGAGCGTTGACCTAAAATGCGCAGAAGCCAAAAAATGACCTTGTGTCGTGCGCACACGACTGCGCGACTGTCCTTTATTTCCGTTGAAAGCTCAAGTTACATGTCGCGACCTATACCCATGTACTTTTATTGTAAACATAAATAGTAAACTATTTTTTTAATTTATTATAAATTACTGTTTTTCCATATGTTTCATAATAATAGTTTTGATTCTTATCAGATCTCGTATTTATAAAACTTGAAATATATTTTCTATATTCACTTTTAATTTTATAAATATAATAATTTGATTATTAATAACAAACTTACATATCTGTGAATGGTAATGTAGTGTGTGTGTGAAGCACGATAGCGAGTAGACATTATATAATAAACGTACGAAAGACACTTTATATGTATATCCACCGGCCTATATATAGTTTGCTTTAGTTCAAATTATTTTGTATGCATATGAGAAAAGCACATTATTTATTTAAATTTGTAGCTGTATCCATGTCTGTACGCTTTCGACCGCCATAATATAATTCAATTTAAACGGTGTATACCAACTTATATATAACGTAGCTTAACTCTGGATTGTCGCCGTGATTAGTCCTAAAAAGGAAATTCTCTACCAAAAACTAAATTCCAATTTAACGCGCGATATTTGCCAGTGCGCGGGAAATATGGATGCATGGATATGCATATGGCTATCTATAAAGACAAATTTATCTAGTACTAATAGCAGAAGATAGATGTGACCTATCATTGAAGATGTACGTGTGGTTTAATTTGTCGATTAGATCCCACGGGACAAAAAAATGGCGTGTTTGTAAATTGTTGTTTCCAGACTAGAATCACGTTAATTGCATGTTTGTAAAGTCCTCTGTGATACAGGGCTTCTTTCCTAGTACAGGAGCAGTCTTTTAAAAAGAAAAAATAACGCTATACTTCATCCACCTGATATTGAAATCACACTTCGTGTCGTCAGTTGCTTTCTCACTCGATTACCCCCGCATTTATCGCTTTGCTCCAAATTATTCTTCTCACAATGCAATCCTCTTGCCTCCTACAAGTTGGACCGATGATTTAGTAAAAGTTGCGGGCAGCCAATAGACCAGGTCTATGTCCAGCTGTGACCATCTTCCATGAGACGAAATGCTATTTTCATCAATGACAAGTCTCAAGCTATCCTGCGGTTAATTGTGTTGTCCTATATAAGTGAACAAACAGGGCACGTGTAGCTTACCAAATTGTGATTTAATATACAAAGTTACATAATATATTTTTATTATAATTTTCTGCACCTGTTAATGAAGCATTAAATAAATAAATGTTCTCGTTAATTATTTTGTTGCGTGCACTGATATTGGAGAGTATGCCAGTGCCATCACTACGATCTAAGTAGCAAAGCAACTAGTTGGTAACAAAATCGAAGCCTAGAGTACTTTATAGCTCTATATGCATTCCTAAATCATTCTTCCGTGTGTGATGAAACCGGTACCAAGGGCATAATCTCTGATATCTATGTTTGCGTTAATTATGTACCTATTGTTCTTACACTTGAGCTAACTTCACTGGGTATTGTATCACCTAATATTAGACAATGTAGCTGAAATAATGTAAATTGTGTATATAAAATAGTCATAGAATAATAAAATTAACTTTTCTTAGTTTTTAGATTTCTGCGTGTAGATTTATATTGTTATTGTTTAAAATAAGAAGATGTGGGTGTGCGTCCCTTGATGTACATAATTATGTTTATATAATATTTATGTAATTTATATTTTGTACTGCCATGTTGTGCGATTATTATCTAATTTAAAAAAAGTTGTTAACAATATGCGATTCGCTGCATAAATTAAACGTAGCTAAATAAAAATCTTAATTATAATATTACTTGGTCTTTTCTCTTACAAAACTTTTCTTGTAGCGAATTATTGTGTTATGAATATTTGCCGCCATAATGGCCGACAAAATGGCGGGTAAAAAATTAGTATATTATTTCGTGTTTAGTAAATTTGTTGTGTGCTCAATGTGATTTATTTTCATTAATCATGTGACGATACGTCAGAATAAAGGTTTTTTTAAAATAATCATGTTTATTTTTGACTGTACTTTTGTTTTCTATTAATCGTTTCATAGCATTGAGGTAGAAGTAAATATCTCGAATGATTCAGAGATATAACTGTTACGACGTTCCTGCAAAGCTGACGTAGGCCTACCAATAGTATTGCTAAACTGTCTTCGCTCTAAGCCCTAGACTGTACCTACCGTTAGAGACTGGAACAGTAATGAGATGACAATTAAGGCAACTTGGTCATCGGTGACCCGCAAACAATACAATATTATGTCCTCAGACTAATAGAATAAGATAGACGGAGCGTGTAGAACTCGCGCGTGAAGCCGCCAAAAGTCATACTAAATAGCAATGTCATACGTTTTCGCGCGCAGTCGATTTGAGCCGCTAGTGAGTACGCACGTCTAAACACGTTTTGACAAAATATTATTATAATGCCGTATTGTGTAGTAAAACGTTGTAAAAATACTTTAGCAAATCTCAAAAAGAGTTCTGGAGTATCGTTCCATAGGTAAATAATTTTAACATTATAGATTTCTTATTGTTTTCGTAAATATTTTAGTTACACAAACTAGGAACACAAAACCTCTGCCATGTTCTACAGTGTTGCCATACTTAGCATATCTTTTTCCTTAAAATATTTTGCAACGTGTTAGTGGGAATATAAAACAATATTAATCAGTCTATCGATATACTATTTGAAATAAATCTGAATGATAGTTGGGGATCCACGCGAAAAAAAAAGAAATTGTTGTTTGCATTTAGCGAGTAATTCCGTATTTTTGTAGTGATTTTAAGAGGTACCTAGGTAGGTACTTAGATAATGTTTTTCTATGTTATTCAGATGATGATCAATTAATATTAATATTTAAAAAGAAGATCTATTTAAATAATAATAATAATAATTGATCATTTAAATTCATAAAATAAGTAGATATGTTAGGTTTATGATTTATTTTAAAAAAAGTATTTACATCCTAACCACGGCTGTGAGCGGCGGCGGCGAGCGGTATGAACAAAATTTGTTCTTACCGCTTGCCGCTAAATAATAACATTATTTAAACAAACAATTTGAAGTATAATTTTTAATATTGATAATGCATATTATTATCACGAGTTAACAGTTTTGTTTCAACTTTTGTTGGGAGTATTTCATTTGCTGGCAACAACAACAACTGTCACACGCATACATTGACAGCGCTTTGTGGCTTCACTGATTTGTTCTACACGCTCCGTCTATCTTATTCTATTAGTCTGAGATTATGTCCTATTGTGTCAGCTGGCGCTACGTTCGACGTGTAAAGCCGGTAACTGGCTAGCATAAAGTATTTGTTCGAAAATAAGCATTATTGTAGTGAGTAGAGCGAACACAGCCGCTCCTCGCAAGCTAGGTATGATAGGTATTTAACACGTGTAACATTACACGCTTTTTCTAATCATCCAAAGCCGCTTTTTTCTACTTAACATTTGGAATCAAACGCATCGACGTGCTTAGTACGCCAAACCCCTAAAAATTAAAAAAAAAATGCATTTAAATAATTCGTATACGTAATAGGTGGGTAGGTATAGCCAAATTTATTGACGCGTGGGTTAGGTATAGGGTTGCCACCCGTACTTTATAATAAAGTGTTGTACGTTATTTCAGGTAATTCTACTCTATAGGTACTGTATGAGAACAATAAAGTACACGAAAATACTTTATTTCGCATGATGTGATTTCTTCAAGCTTTTAAAAAGTTTAGTTGTTAATATTTTTTCGGTTAACGGAATTTATCGATTGGCGCAATACACAGAAAAGCAGCACCATAAAGAAAAATAAATTGTACTTTATTTTTATATTGTGTACTTTTTTTTCCTTATGTAATATTAACCAATGTACTTTAATTACAAAAAAAAGGTGGCAACCCTAAGTAAAGACATCGTTAGCGTAAGGGCCGCACCATGACTTTAAATAGGCATGCGCTTGACAAGTATAGACGTCCATGTTGCCCCAAAGATTAAGTAATGAATTAAATATAACGATAAATACATTATATCTAAAATATTATTTAAATCGTTTTCTGATAATATTTTTTACAGTGACCTAAACAGAAATGCCTCTTAGCTTAGCGATATTCAACCTTATTCTTATGGACAGAACATGGAAATTATAAAACAGTGTGATACTTGTCACACACGATAAATAAAAAATAAAATAATAAATGTTTTTTATATACTCTAACAGCCTTACAAATAAAAATTTGTTATATCACATTTATCTCATTCTTATACTAGGTATAGTTATACCAGTTATAAATTAAGAAGAAGACAAAAATATTTTTTAACAAATAAAGCAAGTATAACTTTGGTATAATATACCTCCGTTATGTCAAATTGCACGATTTGGCAATAGCACCACCAAAGAGAAACTTCATAAAATAACGTATTTTGTCTATGACAACTGAATCTATTTGTCAACAAAACTTTTTTCGACACTTTTTATTTTTTAAATCTCGCAAATGCTCCGAAATTTTTCATAACATGAAGCTGTTTGTTTACAGTATGTGGCATGTAAATGTAATCGATATTTCTCTCTTATATAGACTGCTAAGTCAAACCGTGAATGTCCGCACCATCTTTTTGCATTTGAAGGAACAAGAAACGAGTAGGTAGTTAAATTTGTGAAACTGATAGAACAGATTTAGTTACATGTGTGAATATCCAAATGTTTTTACCTGATTACGTCCCCATATCTCAAAGCATTCATCAATTGTAGAATAGGAGGAATCCGGGTGGATTACCTTCTATTCTCCATATTGAGATATCTACGAAATAATTGATCCAAAAACATTACACCACTTTTAGAAAACCGATATTTTATTTGACTTAACTTGCAGCCTGTATGAAAACAATGGCGTTATTTACTTGTTCTACTTCTTTTATTGCTTTTATATCCATTTTTTGAACTAAAAAAAATTATAAACACGTAAACAAGCCTGAACCGTGGTATGTTTATGATTATACTAGATTTATACTAGGGTATGGGCGCGTATAACTTCAGAATAATCAACGCTATACTTGGTATAAGTTATACTTTGTTTATTTGTAGACATTTTGCTAATTTTCTGTTTATTCTCGAGTATAACTGTTATACCACGTTTATTTGTAAGGCTGTAAAAATAAAGAAGGAAGAAAAGCCTTACAAATAAACGTGGTATAACAGTTATACTCGAGAATAAACAGAGAATTAGCAAAATGTCTACAAATAAACAAAGTATAACTTATACCAAGTATAGCGTTGACATTTCTGTCCATACAACCATTATTCTGAAGTTATACGCGCCCATACCCTAGTATAATCATAAACATACCACGGTTCAGGCTTGTTTACGTGTTTATATTTTTTTTTAGTTCAAAAAATGGATTTAAAAGCAATAAAAGAAGTAGAACAAGTTGTCATAGACAAAATACGTTTTTTTATGAAGTTTCTCTTTGGTGGTGCTATTGCCAAATCGTGCAATTTGACATAACGGAGGTATAGTTATACCAAAGTTATACTTGCTTTAAGAAGTTATATTTGTTAAAAAATATTTTTGTCTTCTTAATTTATAACTGGTATAACTATACCTAGTATAAGAATGAGATAAATGTGATATAACAAATTTTTATTTGTAAGGCTGTTAGAGTTTAATCGAACCTCTAAGTCACATTCTTCAACAATACATCTAACGAATTAGAACCATATAGAGCATTATTGTGATCACCGTCATATGCCAACTTAAACTATTAAGAACATTGTCTTTTTATTTAGCCCGCTTATTTAATTCTTCTATACGTTTACCTCTTTTTTTCTCCCTTCTAAATGTTAAATTATCACATATAAGTCACCCGTGTAGGTATTTCTGTATATGCAGCCGAAAGCTGTCCAGTGTCCACATTACCCTTCCCTTAGGACTTCCACAGCATTTACAGGTGGATCAACGACCTGCTGAAGGTTGCCGGCAGCTGATGGATAAGGAAAGTTCAGAACCGTAGTACGTAGTACTTCGGAGAAATAGGTGTATAGTATTCATACCTATTTTACGAAGAATTACCACTACAAACAGGTAGACTGTTCACTTTCACGATTTGTACATATATTATATATATTTATATTAATAAAAATGAAACCCCCCCAAATGTATGTATGCGCATAACTTCCGATCGACTGCACCAAATTAGATAATTCTTTTTTTTGTGTTTGTTATTGTCAGGACAAGGTTTGTATAGAAGAAAATTAAAAGAAAAAAGCATACCTTTCGTTACCTGAGACGCCGCGACCACAGAGTAACTAATCACTACGTTTTAGCCGCGACGTTTCGGTCGACTTAAAATAACTATCTCCACAAAACGTCCTAGAACATGTTGTCTATGGTGATGTTGCATTGTCGTTTATGTATGTAACTTCTGGCTATTGCGGTTATGTTTGTATGAAGTTGTAGTACCTATTTAATAAAAATGTACATTTTCAGTTGTTAATAAAACATGTTTATAAACATTTTTCAGTTTTTGTTTTTATCCTGCCTTTTGTTACTGCGGACACTCTCCTCTCTATCAAGAGAGGATTAGGCCTTGCACACACACTGGCCCAATGCGGGATGGTGGAACAAACATGCCTTTAGAATTTCTTCTAAAACATGTGGGTTTCGTTTTGATGTTTTCCTTCGCCGATTATACTGCGTAAAAATTTTACAGAGTGAAATTCAAATTGGTGCTACCACATGGGTGGGCCCATGTGGTAGTGTGGTGTTAGTCGGTTACTTTCCTACCTCTTCGTTGTCTTCGTTTACGTTTTTTGTGATCCGAATTGATCCGCAGGTGTACCCGCCGGACAGTAAATGTTTAGTAGATTAAGATACCAAGGGCGCGGCTACCCGATAGATATGTAACCGAGTACTTACTTAGTGGTATTTTATCTGAACGTCTCCGTTCTTCGGAGCGCACGCTTAAATTCGGTCTCAAACCCTGACTAATCTTCGTTGGATCACGGCCTATGTGAGCGACTTCTTTTTATTCCCAACTAGGGGTCACCCGCGACTTCGTCCGCGTGGTAATTTGAAAAATTTTCCCCGATTTCGCAACATATCTCACTACTGCTCCGCTCCTATTGATCATAGCGTGATGTTATATAGCCTATAGCCTTCCCGGATAAATGCACTATTCAAAAAAAAATATTTTTTCTAATTGAACCAGTACTTTCTGAGATTAGCGCATTCAACCAGACAAACAAACTCTTCAGCTTTATAATATTAGTATAGATAGTTGGCATATGGACAAAGGTATCATGGAAATCAACCATGCCAGGGACACATTGAAGCCACTGCCTACCGTTCTGAACAACTCTGTCACCGAGTTAACCCCTGGGGCTAACCTGGTGATAAGAGTTCCGCGGTCGGCGTTACGTGACGGTTACCTTTACTTTCACATCAGGGATTATATCTAGGAGCATCTTCTCGAGAGTTGAGCCACTCGATAAAATGCTAGTAGATTTGACTGCCTTGGTGGCCCAGTGGCCGCAGTAAACGCCTGTTGTGCACGAGGTTGTAGGTTCTATTCCCACACAAGACAAAACTTTGTGTTCAAGTTATTAATTATTTTTTATTAATTAATTAGTAAGTAATTTATTCATAACAAAAAATGTGTCGAATTTTTTTTTTTTTTTTTTTCCTTCTTATTGCAATCTGTCTTGGAGACTAAGCAATATTTTCGTAATGAAAAGGTGTTATGTAAGGTACATTATCCAAAGATATGTCCTCATAAATAATACTTTAGAGTAAGTCGTGGGGTACTCTTTTCTTTAGTCTCCTCGCACTTGGAAATATTTCATCCATAAGGTGATGAGCCAGTGTATTGGGATGTAGCTGTAATCTGTTTTTATATGTTGTGATTCTCTCTTTTATTTCTTCCTTTACTGTTTTGATACCAAGTTTCCGGTGAAGTCTTTCATTAGTGACGTACCATGGTGCATCTACTATCATCCTTAATAACTTAGATTGAAATCTTTGTAGGATTTCTATGTTTGAGTTGGCTGCCGTTCCCCACAGTTGTATACCATATGTCCATATTGGTTTTATTATACACTTATATAACAAAAGTTTATTTTCGGTTGAGAGTTGACTGTTCCTATTAATTAACCAATACGTCTTGCGTACTAATTGTCCCATTGCTAGGCGTTTGGTGAAAATATGTTTTCGCCATGTTAGACGTCGGTCTAAGTACATTCCGAGATATTTTGCTTCGTTAGATTGTGGAAGCTGAACGGAGTTAAGTGTGACCGGAGGACAATTCTGTCGCCTGGTAGTGAATGTGACCTGTATCGATTTAGTTTCATTGGCTTTGATGCGCCAATCTTTCAACCATGCTGTGATTTTGTCTAGGCTCTTCTGAAGTTTGTGGGACGCTTAAATTGGCGAATCATCAGATGCCATTATAGCTGTGTCATCAGCAAATGTTCCCATGACAACGTCGTCAGAAATCGGTAGATCGGCGGTATAAAGAAGATACAGTGTAGGCCCCATTACACTTCCCTGCGGTACTCCAGCTTTAATTTCCTTAAGCTCTGTTTGTGCTTCTCCTTGACTGACAAAAAAGTGTCTACCTAGTAGGTACCTATGATCTTATTAGGTTGTAATAATTGCTGGGCAGTGTCTTTTTTATTTTGTATAGGAGTCCATTATGCCAGACTCTGTCAAATGCCTGTGATATGTCTAGAAAGGAAGCTGTACAGTATCCTTTCTGTTCAAAAAGTTTGGAAATACTTTCAACGACTCTATGAACTTGTTCAATTGTACTGTGCTTCTGTCTGAATCCAAATTGATGGTCGGGTATTAGTTTGGACTCCTTGATAATTGGATTCAACCTTCCCAGTAGCAATATCTCTATTACTTTGGAGGGAATTGGGAGTAAGCTAATTGGCCGATATGATTTAGCATCGTCAAGACCTTTGCCTGGTTTGGGAATCATTATAATTTTGGCCACTTTCCATTGCGGAGGTATGAATTCTCTTCGTAAAATGGCATTGTTTAGTTGGGTCAAGAATGTTATGCCTTCTTCTGGTAATTCTCTTAGGATCGTTGCTGTAATTAGTTCGTAGCCTGGTGCCTTCCCAATATTAAGTTTTTTTATTGCAGATTTAACTTCTGATTTACTTAATTTCTGGATTGGCAATTCTAGTTGGCCAGTTTGATTTAGCAATTCAGCAACTGTTTCAGTCTTCGTAGAGCCATTGTCGCGATTTGGTTTAAAGACTTCTTGTAGATGTTCCATGAACACGTAGGCTTTATCAACATCATTGCTTGCCCAAGAATTGTCTGCTTTAAGTAAAGGTGGTTGGTGACTTATTGGGCGCTTGAGGCCCTTTGTCGCTTTCCATAAGGAATAGTCTGTCAACGGTTTAGCGTCCAGGTGTTGTATGATATGATGTAATATTTTGGTTTCTATCGTCCGTTAATGATTTTTTAAGTTGTGCAGCCAGTTTATTATAAATTGTTTTGTCTCCAGGATATCTTGTGGTCTGTCATCTTTTCCTAGCTTTACGCTTTTCAGCTACTAGTTTTCTAATAGATAGTGGGCATTGAGGTCTATCACGATTTGTAGGAAATTGCGGAGGTGTAGCTTCCCATGCAGCCTGTTGGACAGTGTCGAGGATAAGTCAGTAGTAGATTTGCAGCTGAAGTAGGTACTGCTAATACCTTTAATCACGCAAAAGTCAATGAGGTCCGGCTTCTTCTTACGGTCCGTCGGCCAATAAGTTGGTTCACCTGTAGAAACGACGTCAAGCTGGAGTTTCTCTATCGTTGATAATAATTGTCGACCCGAGTGTCGAATAATGCATACAAAATCTTATAATAAAATACATTGCTAAATATACGTGTGACCCGCAAAGAGTTGTTCTAAGTTTGGGTGTAATTTGTGTCCGTTAATTGTATGTAAGGTCCCCCGTGACACAAAGCTTGTTCTCTAGTGCGGCAGTTGTCTTTAGAAAAAAAAGTAAAAGAGATAGAATCACTAAAGTAAAAGTAGTTGTTAGTACATAGAAAAACAAGAAAGTTGTAATAGGTATCTAATAACGTTAATTGACAAAACAAAATAAAGGGAGTATAGCATCATTATTCGCTTTAGCTTGAAACGTGCCCCATAAACTATAACGACACGTAGCTATAGGGGTGGGCAGTGTGTGGGAGGGGGCGAAAGGTAACGAAGCCATCACGAAGTAAATGCCGCGGCATGATTGTCTCTGGGCTAACATTTGCTGCAGCCATCCAATTAGGGGACGTGTTTGTTTAGCGATACAACCTTGTAAGGTGTTTGCGACTGTACCTACAACTTATGCAAAGGTCACTTTCTTTTTAATATACCTACCTAGTTTCTTAGATTTTTTTTTGTTATACTACCACAGCAAACAAGCATACTTTCCGCCTGATGGTAGGCAGTTACCGTAGCCTACGGACGCTTGTAACCGGGTGTCATTCATGCATTGCCGTCCCTTTAGAAACCTTATAATTCCTTTCTTAAAAAACCCCATACAATAGTCTCTCGGGGAAAATCTCTGCAGGGAGCTCATTCCACAACCTAATCGTACGTGGGAAGAAATTTCCTCTGAAACCGTACAGTACGACACTATACAGGTTCTAAGATGTGAGAATGAAGTCCCTGTCAGTGGCGGAAGGTATAATATTTCTTTGTTATGAGATTTTTATGTAACTATCAGGGAAATATGTATCTGGTGTTGTACAAAAAGTACACTCAGACTTGAAAGAACTCGAAATCTATCTCTGGGCCTTATAAATATTTGAAGCGGGAGTGATGACCTTACAAAAAAGTACAACCATAGACACCGTTCTTATTCATTCCTGCGCGTAAGAAGAT
Organism: Trisateles emortualis; assembly: GCA_947095525.1. Classification (NCBI taxonomy): domain Eukaryota; kingdom Metazoa; phylum Arthropoda; class Insecta; order Lepidoptera; family Erebidae; genus Trisateles; species Trisateles emortualis. The sequence continues at coordinate 6,066,795 of OX352735.1, read as the reverse complement.
ATAGTTCTCAAGTGCTCATTTAGAAATGCATTTAAAAAGAAACATTTTAATGATACAGAAATACCCTATCACTAAATCTCGTGTTGCTGCTCATTTTTATTCGAACCCACGACCTCCGACTTAACAGTCGGGGTCAAATTCATTTATTGCCACTAACCACTTAGTATTTTTCATATAGCATGGGTATTGTAAGGATAGTATAATGTGATAGAACTAAAACCTTTTTTAAAATATTCTAGTCTCTTGCGGTTATTCAATAAATAGTTAGCCAATTGATTGGAGATTGATTCAATCATTTTTATCTTTATTTTGAAATGTCAAACGTCACAGTAGTAATAGTATACCAAAAGGTCTGGCTTACATTGGCACAATAAAAAGACTTCTCAATTAGATCTATGTTTATTCTTGTTTCTGACTAACTGACTATCACTTATTGTATCTACATCGTGTGAATAAAATACTAGATATTTATAGAGAATTAATTTTACCTTCAACACGAGCTTCACTATGAGAGTGAGGAAACAATGAGTGCAAAAATGCTTACGCTCAAACTTGTACACTATAATATCTCCCGCGCAGATAGTCTCCGTCGAGATTAGCCGCCGTGACCGAAATTCGGTTGGAAGGAAATCATATTTACAGGACATGAAAAAGTCACGTAAAATGACAGAAGATATTTAAAAAAATAATTCTATGTTATCTTATACTTACGCTTAGGTAGGTGACATACCTACAATGCAAGTTAACGAGCCGATAGAACCAAGCCCGACACCTGTCTAGGCAACAAATATTGTTTCAATCAGTGCAGTAAAGACGGTTTTCTTTATAGCCATGGGACGTGGGACGCTCCCTGTCCCCATTCTGTATCGCACCACAGCCAAAGGGTGGTGGGGTAGTTGGGCGCGAGGCCTGAACTTTCAGGATTGCTGAAATAGTTGAACGGCAGACAAAGTGACGAACGCGCCCTCGCGAACCGCTCAGAGACAGATAGATATCACTTAAAAAATCTTTTTTTTTCGAATAAGTAGATAATTAAAGCTTTAATTTGTTAAAACATTTTTATCAGATTTATTTATGTAGCACAAAATTACCTTCTATTGCAAATTAGTTGGATAATGATTTGCATTTAGTTTCTAATTGGACAGTGTCTGAAGCAGTTCGTCATGTGGAGATGCAACGTGATGCAGATTGTCGTGCTGGCCGCCATCATTTCAGGTATGAATTTAAACTTATAGACCTTTTTTTTTATTAAATTAACATATTTTATGTTGTGGTCTTTCCATTTTATTTTTATCTACTTAAGTAGATATCTCTTTATTCTATTGACATTAAAAATAAAAACAATATGTTATAATATCTACTACTTAAATACCTACCTATTATACTAAAAACACGACTATTAAAAATATATAACAAACATCAACAGTTAAATAGGCGTATATATTTTTGTTTTGCATGTAAAATTTGTTTTTAAATAACGGTAATTGAGTTCAAAGCGCCGCGCCGCCCGTTCAGATATTGTTACTAGGGTTGCCACCCGTACTTTATAATAACGTATTGTACGTTGATTCGGCTAAGCGCAATATTACTTTATAAGGGCAATAAAGTACATGAAAATAGTTTATTCTAAGATATTAGACACATGGCTTTAATCACAGAGCAGGAATAGTCTTTTTTCAAAAAGATTTTGCTAGATAAGTACTTCAAATTAACAGAAGTTACTTCCCTATCCTGCCTGCTCCATTTGCTTAGGGTATTTTTAAAATTTTAAGGTACCTACATTTCTAAAATGCCTTAATGTACTTACAGTTAACTAGCTGCCCACCTCACCTTCGCCCAAGTATCTATCTATTTTCTGTGCAAATTGACATTTTTTCCCCTAAAACCAAGTATCAGAAAACTTTTAAAAAGAGATGATTGATATCGGTAAAGTCGTTTTTAAGTTGGCATAACCAAGGGGGAAATAGGGATTAATTTTAATATATAATATCTATAGATAATAAATTAAATAATTATGTAAGGACGGAATTATAAAATCACGTAGGTACTTAAATCCTTTTCAGACAATGTGTACTTAATGTCGGAAATGACGCATGTCAATTTCATGACTGCTTTTGGGTCACTTCCGGTGACATGTTCCGGTTCACGTTGCGCTTCAGTTACAGCCCCTGGGCTGTAGGTGAATCCGCTTTTTAATTTACCCTGGTAAGAGTTTAAATCTGCCTTAATGTCGTTATGTGCGACTAGGGATCGCGAGGTGCCGTGTTTGATTTTCGGGTCGGGCCAAAATATTGGGTTTAAGATATTGAATTTTAAGAAATCACAATAGATGTCTGGATCAAATTTGGAAATGGTCCTGCGCCTGATCTCTCTCCGGTCGTGACGGATTGGTTGAACTAGTGATCCGTCCCGTCTTTGCTCGACTTTTAGTTTGCTAATTTTTCTATTTTTTAAGGAAGACCCTTTTACAACGTATTATTTATTTTTTTAAGACGAATGAAATTGGTAACTTCGTTCTGAAGTTAAAGCGTGACCGAGGGAATGTATGGAATTACGCGCGTTATAAAATCATAATCATAATATTCCGATCCGGAATTCAGAACGCTCGTCAGTATCATTCTTACAGATCGATCTGAGAAATTCTGAAAATGAGCTCCCTGCCGAGGTTTTCCCAAGAGACTATATTCTTCAAGAAAGGAGTTATAAGGTTTTAAAAAAGTCGGCAACGCGTGTGTGACACCCCTGGTGTTGCAAACGTCCATAGGCTACGGTAACTGCTTACCATCAGGCGGGCCGTAAGCTTGTTTGCCACCTTGGTAGGTCGTATAAAAATAAAAATAAAAATCATAATCTAAAAAAAACATGTGCGGAACATAGTAACATTGTATGGAATTCTGGGCTTTCTGAATTAATAATATGAATTCAGATTATGAATTCAGAGAGACATTCCGGCCATGTGAGGCCAGCTTTAAGATTATGATTTCATAACGCGCGTAATTCCATACATTTGAATAGAGTGGCACCACACATACTGAAATCAGAATAAGAATTATTTTAGTTTGACAGTATTAATTCCTCTTTCATGGAGATGTTTGCATGTGCCGTGAAACATGAGACTACTGATCAATCTGAGTTTTTAAGAAATGTGTGAGGCAAGGTGCCGGAATTAATAATATGAATTCAGAGAGACATTCCGGCTGTGTGAGGCCAGCCTTATTATTAGAAAACTTGAAAAAAAGGTAAAGTCATTCTCTACTACTCTATGACTACAGACAGTCTCTGATTGATCAAGATGTCACCGATAATTCAACTTTCCTAAAAAAAATGTTCATGTAAATCCATTTATTTATGTAATTTGTTCATACCCCGTGTGGCCGACAGACCCCATAAACACATACACCCACTAAGCTGAAACTACTTAAATTATGCCTTTATAATACACGAAAATACAAGAAAAGCCACAAAATGCACAAATGTGGAGTACTATTTGTTTCTAAAAAGTTAAAAAGACAGAGAGACAAGAAATTCTGCCCCTGGTATGTATAATAATAGAGATATATATGTCCCACTGTTGGGCACGGGTCTCCTCTCCTCTATCAGGAGAGCGTTAAGACCTTAATACACGATGGCTCAATGTGGGTTGGTAAATCAGACATGCCTTTAGAATTTCTTCCTAGACATGGGGATTGCTTCACGATGTTTCCCTCTCCGTTAGCAGACGGTAAATCATTTGATTTTTACGTATCACTGATATTATAAAGAACTAGCTATTTACCGCGTTCCCGCCCGTGTGGATATCGGTTATTGCGAGCCTACTCTCTATTCCAGACTATTATCTATCTCTATGCCAAATTTCATCCAGATCCGTTCAGTAGTTTTTACGTGAAAGAGTAACAAACATCCATTCAAAATATTAGTATGAAATACTCAAGCCTTCATTGGCCGGGTTAGTAGCATTAGCCCTCAGTTGCGATATCACCCGAAAAAATAATACTAAATCTAGTTGCGTTCACCCGTACAAACTTCTATTTAATTTGATATATATTTTTTCGGGTGATTTCGCAACTGGGGCCTAATGCTACTAACCCCATTGGCCTCGTATGCTTTTTGGCCATCAAAGATAAGATATAAAAAATTATACTTTTATTGGTTGCGTCCCTTTCTTTGTGCCAGCCGCCGCGCCGGCGATTCGCTGTCATAAATTACTATTCATTAATGAATTAAAAGAAAGACTGGCCTGATATTGACTGCTAAGCCAGAGGTTCCGAGTCTGGGCGTAATTTGTGTCAGTGATGTTTGTTAAATCCCCCGCGACGCAGGGCTTTTTCCTTAGTGCAAAAGTTATTTTATAAAAAAACATTTTCGCCTTGGCCACTGCTCATATTTAAAAAAAAATATCTTACCCTAGGATTGCCTTTTTTATATTACGAAGACGTCTAACAAGCATATGGCTCGGCATACCATAGCCTATGAGCTTCCAATACCAGACTGTTGCCGACCCATATTTTTTATACAAGACTTTACAATGGAGTATCCCTGGGATAGCAAACGTTGGAGACCTGGGCCCTAATTCTGCTAATTTACTGATGGCTAAATTGAATTGATTCTCAATCGAATCTCAGTAGCATTTTTAGTATTCTGCTTATAAGTTTAAGACCAATAGCTGGAAAACTATTGGTCTTAAATTATTAGCATTTTTGGTATTACATTATTGGTATTCTGCTAAACAATTTAAAACCAATGGTTTTCCAACTATTTGTCTGACTGATTAGCAGAATACCAAAAATACTACTGAGATTCAATTAAGAATCAAATCAGATTCAATTAAGCCATCCGTAAATTAGCAGAATTGGTGCCCTGTACGCACACACGGAACACATCTATACCGCTTTGTGTACCTAGTTATTTGAGTGTAGTTTTCTTGGTCCCAAGTCGGACTCGCTTTCTCGTATGATACCCTAGTATTACAATGCAAGTGTCCATAAGCTACGGCCACTGCATACCGTCAGGGACGGTTGTGACTTGTTGGCCACCTAAGTAGGTACCTATATACCTAGTGTAAAAAAACGTAATTTAAATTTATATTATTTGGTGAATAATTGTTAGTAAATTTGTGCCTTATCTTTATTTATCTTTGTCCAGATAAAACACTAGCTAATATTAATTTAACCCTAAATCTGTCAGTACAGATTTAGATGTTACCTCATTAACCGTCTTTTTGAGAATTATTTCTATATAATCGCCTAACTATTTTAACTTCTTTATTTAGATCCTTTTGTTTATGCATTGTAATCAGTCATGCTCTTTATTTTAAACAAGTACAAAATACTAAGTATCTACACATATATTTATGGATAGTTATTTCAATCAAATTATAATATACAATATTATAATTTCCAGTGGCAGCATGACACCCCATTTTCTTGAAAGCAAGTTCTGCGCTATATATTTCTGTTTACTTTACTTTGTGGTTGCTTATACGCTATTTTCCTCCTGCTGATAGCAAAAACTATCTTATAAAAAGCAGTCTTTGTAAACGCACGAAGTACTAAAAGAAATAAAAAGTCATTGTCAGCTGTTCCCACGGCTATGTGTGTGAAAAGTACGTCGCAGGGAATAGAGCGAGACAGAGGAGGGAGCCCAGAGGCTGTGCGGGTGCGACCGTGAGAAATACGGGATGCTGACGTGTCCTTTATATTAGGAGAACATGAGATTATAAGATATTAAAGGAATCCTTGAAGAATCTCGCGGCAATACTGGATGTGAACTGGTTTTCAAATGAGTAAGCGAGCGCCTACATAATTTTATTGTCCAAGAGAAATATAACATTGTAAAGTGAATATTGAAAAATAAAGAATTTTTAATATTAGTGAACTCTATTTACGTTAAATATGTGTTGTTAAACAATAAATTTTAGTGTGTAATATATTTTAAAGGTCATGTGTCTGCAATAAAATGCGTCATCATCAATTCCCATGGTCACAGTCACACTTTAATGATTGGAAAATGTAGGTATACTTCATTCATTTTATGTAGGCGCGTAAAGCTTTAGCCATAACGCACGGGGTGAGGGCGCACCCCGGCGGCACTCCCCTGACATTTATACCGTAGACCGTAAAAAGAAATATCTACCAGGGTAACATGGAACGGTGAGGTTCGTCGAAAGGCCTCGCCGCGCCCTATAAAATCGTTCCGCTCCGACGTCGTCCTACTAACCTGTTTAGTGTTCTGCCTTTATAGGTATAGCGAGTATATGTAGTTAATTTTGTTTAAATAATAAAACTGGTTTTAACTTAACTTCTATTAATCTAAATGAATATATTAACACTAACAGCCTTACAAATAAAAATTTGTTATATCACATTTATCTCATTCTTATACGAGATATAGTTATACGAGTTATAAATTAAGAATAAGTCAAAAATATTTTTTAACAAATAAAGCAGGTATTACTTTCGTATAACTATTTATTCGTTATGTCAAATTGCACGATTTGGCAACAGCACCACCAAAGAGAAACTTCATAAAAAACATATTTTGTCTATGATAACTGAATCTATTTGTCAACAAAACTTTTTTCAACAGTTTTTAATTTTTAAATCTCGTTGACATTTTCCATAACATGAAGTTGTTCGTTTATAGGTTTATAGTATGTGGCATGTAAATGTCATCGATTTTTTTCTTTAATATAGACTGCTGAGTCAAACCGTGAATGTCCACAGCATCTTCTTGCACTTGAAGGAACAAGGAACGAGTAGGTAGTTAAATTTGTGAAACTATGTGTGAATATCCAAATGTTTTTACCTGACGGGGACGTAACCCCATATCTCAAAGCAATCATCAATTGTAGAATAGAAGATAATTCGGGTGGATTACCTTCTATTTTCCATATTGAGATATCTACCAAATAATTTATCCAAAAACATCACACCACTTTTAGAAAACCGACATTTTATTTGACTTTTCTTGCAGCCTGTATTAAAACAATGACGTTATTTACTTGTTCTACTTCTTCTATTGCTTTTAAATCCATTTCTTGAAACTAAAAAAAATATAAAACACGTAAACAAGCCGGAAACGTGGTATTTTTTATGATTATACTAGGTTTATACTAGGGTATGGGCGCGTATAACTTCGACATAACGATTGTATGGACAGAAGTGTCAACGCTATACTTGGTATAAGCTATACTTTGTTTATTTGTAGACATTTTGCTTATTCTCGAGTATAACTGTTATACCACGTTTATTTGTAAGGCTGTTATATTATAAAGAGAGACGATTTGTATTTTTGTTTATTAAGTCGAAAACTATGGGACCGATTTAAAAAAAATCTTTTACCGGTCTTCCACATCTAGGTACTTCTATTTTTTTTTGGCAGTGATAATATACTTAACATTATAATGTGACATTATCGCTGAATAATATTTTTTTAATTCATCATCATCATCTCAGCCAAAAGACGTCCACTGCTGGACATAGGCCTCCCCCAAGAATTTCCACAACTCTCGATATTTTTTTTATTATATATTTTTTTTTTAATTATAATTAAAAAAATATTATTCAGCGATAATGTAACAAATGGGAAAAATAAATACAAAAGACAACCCGTGCGAAGGCAGGACGGGCCGCAAGTACATAATATTTGTGATCTTGTAATAGGCCTATAAAATATGTTGACATAATGTCATGCTGGATGTTAGTAATTTAAACTTTTAATTAAAATGTTTACTCTTCGTTGTGTGTGCTAAACGTGACTGTAGTCAGTTAATAACAAAATAACACGAGATTTGTCTGGATGTCTGTCTGGAATATTTATTTTAATAAACGTAAAAGTATTTATATATTATAATATATCATGATGCCCTCTACCAATGGGGTCGGCAGAAACTATGGAACGCCAATTGCTAAGATTCAAACATACTTCTACTTTATTCGCTTCCTCTACATTCATCAACCAAAAGTATTCTTATGTTTTTAGAAAAATTTAATGGCACATTGTTAACAAATGCCACAGAAATATATACAGTGGTTTTCTTAAAAAATAATCTTCATATAGCGGCCCTGTACAGCTATTTGCGTTGTCGTGTGTACATGATATGAGATATAGATATATACATATATATGATGTATGAGCAAGACAGTAAAAAAAAAACTGATTTATTTTATGCCACTTCGAAAGGCAAATAAGCATACAAACCACCTAATGTAACCCTAGGCTGGCCTAATATGGACGCTACTACAGTATTTTTCTCATACTCACAGTAGTGTAACGTTTGTCATTTAAAGATGGAATATAAATAAAAATGATTAATTCAATAACCAACCAATTAGCCCATTTCCAATGGAGTTTCACTAGAGTATTTAATTAGTAGGTTTTAGTTTAATATTCTTTATTTTTCATTAATCTTTAGCTTCAAATTTTGAATCACAGTAACCATGCTAAATGAAAAATACAAGCACTTGCGCGTTGTGGAGCCTTTAAAATATATGTACCTTTCTCTTTGTCCCAGGCAAATCAATGCAGTCAGTAAACCATTAACCTCAAATCCCTATTAACCGCTGTTATCCTGGTACACTATAAAACAAACAACCAAAGGTAATTAAGCGATGGCGGCTATTCGCAACATAGTTGTCAGAAATCGGGGTCGCGGCCGGTCCCTCGGACCGACAGGCGACAGCACCCGTAGGGTTATGGGGGGAAGTGGGGCGCGGTGACAAATGATGCCTATTGTCTTTTCTTTATTGCCGAAGGGGTTGTGTTGGGCCAATTCTGATGACCTATAAAATCAAGTCAGATTACTTGTAGGTAATTAAATTTCGATTATGTGCTTAAAATTTTATGAATGAGAAATAGGCAAAATTAACTGTAATCCGATTCTTATTGCTTGTTGATCCTGCGTTGTTTAGGTACTTACTGGTTAGGTGAAAAACAAGCAAGGCTTCTGTAACAACGGGCATACCTATCGACGGTTTTAATACCTGGAGCATCGCTATCTTGTTGCTAACCCAGAAATCCTTGAGTACCTATCTGTATAGTTTTGTTCGTAAATGTCATACTTATCCACTGATATTCCTTAAAATCCGAACGTAGTATGTACCCCTTGTTCACCGTGGTACCATAAGTTATGTTTAGGTTTAGGTTCGGTTGAAAATCAGCGTCGAACATCAGCTTAGATGTTTAGACCTATGCTGAACTGGACCTATTTGGCACAGCTCTGAGGTATACACAGCATTTATTAAACCTGTCTCATTTTATGTCTATTTTTTTTTTTTGGTTCTTTTTATTTTTTTTATTGTTATGTTTTAGTTAATATAGCTTGTGTTGTCACCGTTTGTGTTTAAATAAATACTTTTCCATTTTTCATTTCATTTCATTAAATAGTACCACTGATGGTACAGCGGCAAATTTTTATTTGCCGTTGGCTGTTTGTTTTTGCCGTGGTACCACCGTTGGTACTGTGGTAATTATTATTTACCTTTGTACCATTACCACAAAATCAATGCAATTATCAAGAGGTACGCACGTATTAGAATGGCAAAAATATAAATTGCTAGTGATAATTCAATAGTAGCCATTTCTATTAAAATCTGTATTTACACGTCGAACTTTACCGTTTTGAGCTTATTTATGACTTTTAAATATTAAAGCAATGTGGAAAAAGACGAGCCCGGAGCAGGACTCGAACCTGCGCCTTTCGGGTTCCGGCCCAGCGCACTACCAACTGTGCTCGGATGGCACAGTTGGTAGTGCGCTGGGCCGGAACCCAAAAGGCGCAGGTTCGAGTCCTGCTCCGGGCTCGTCTTTTTCCACATTGCTTTAATATTTAAATATATTTGAGCTGATTGCATAGCAAAAATGCTAAAAATATTTAATAATTTATGACTTTTGACAATTTTAACCCTTATTTTGCGCTATTTTTTATTATATTTTTATAATAAAGTTGTTTTTTTATTATTCTATTAATTTATATTGTTCGAAAACTTCATATAATTTTATTTTTAAACGACTTCAAAAAAGGAGGAGGTTCTATGTTCGAGACTGTATGTTTTTTTATGTATGTTCACCGATTTCTCCCCATTTATGAACTGATTCTCAAAATTCTTTTTTATTTGAAAGAGTATACTCTTGAGGTGGTCCCATTGGCACCAAGTCAGGATCTGATGATGGAATCCCAGGGAAATCGAGGACAACCCTCAAATGTTATAGGTATTAACTTGTGTCTTTATTTCATATATTTTTTACTTTTATTTTATCACTAAAAATAATTAAAAAATAGAAAAAATCAAACCGACTTCAAAAAGCTAAAAATAACTGAATACAGATTGAAGGTTGTGCCAAGCTGAACATAGCACCGACTTCAATCTGTATTCAGTTATTTTTAGCTTTTTGAAGTCGGTTTGATTTTTTCTATTTTTTTTTTGTAAGTTAGAAAGACCGAAAAACACGTAGGTATTTAATGTATTTATCATTTTTGCGAACACAGATTTTTCTATAATGATACGATGTATGTACCTAATGCAATATAACCCGATATTTCATTTAGCGTGATAAGTTTTTCACCACTTTGGAGGTATATTGTATAACCACACTATATAGTCCTTTTGGTCATAAGGAAAAACAAAGGTTGTTTCCCCCCATCAAAGATAATGCCAGCCCCATAGCTAGCCACGCCCGCTGCGGCAAATTGACCGTGTAACAAATTTTTATGGTAATTCTACATCATTATGCTTTGTCTGCTTAGCCTTTTTATTTTATGGATGAATATATTGTTTTATTTTTGTGATAGCGGACTAGGAAAGGAATTTCATCTTACAGAACACTACTGCCAATCAAAACTGCCTTGGTGGTCCAGTGGCGGCAGTATGCGCATGCTGTGCACGAGGTTGTGAGTTCGATTCCCACACAGGACAAAACTTTGTGTGACCCACAAAGAATTGTTCTGAGTCTGGGTGTAATTTGTGTCCGTTAATTGTATGTTTGTAAAGTGCCCCGCGACTTAGTAATTGTTCTCTAATGCGGCAGTTGTCTTTTTAAAAATACAAAAAAAAACACTTCACACTGGGGTGTAGTTGTAGGTCTTCTGTGCTTATTTAACGGTAATATTTGTTGCTTTTTAAAATTACGTTTTCCTATCTTAATGTTACCCATTAAGAAAGAATTTCAGAGAGGTAGGGCACCATACTATCGAGCAAGCCCGACTGGGGAAAGACCTCCACCTTACAGAAGACTACAGCCAAATAACTACACTCAACGGTGTAGTTGTGTTCCTGTGTATATAAGTCTGTGAGTATAAGTCTCCAGCGCTCATTTAGGAATGCGTTTCGAAAGAAACGTTTTCCTATCCCAGGGATCCTCCATTAAAGCCGTGGTGTAAAAATATGGGTCGACAATACGCAACTCGCAAGTGATACCCCTGGTAGGTATTGCAAGCGTCTAAAGGCTACGGTTACTGCCTAACATCAGGCGGGCCGTTTGCCACCCAACTAGAATAAAAAAAAGATCGCAATGCCGTCAACAGTAGCTGAGTTGATTCATTTTATCTATCATTATCTCTTTTTGTATCATTACGTTTCGTATTATCTATCGCATTCTTACTTGAATCTATAAGCTAGTACGCATCAAAACATGGGAACAAAACTGAACGCCGTTCAGTATGCAGGTTGTTTGTCTTTATTTATAATACCATTGCAACACAGAGCTTCTATTTCTAATTTTCTATTTTTAAAAAGACAACTCTGACAGTGCGAACAAGCCCTGTGTCGCGAGAGACTTTACACAAGTACAATTTAAGGACAAACATGAATCACACAAAGTTTTGTCCTATATGGGAATCCATGCTTACTAATCTCTGGTGCAACAACGCACGAGCAATGCTACTGGTATTGCAAGCGTTCAGCTACGGTAACAGCTTATCGTAAGGCGGGCTTTGTTTATCACCACGATAGTAAAAAAATAAACTTCAAACTTTGACTAATATTAATTGACAGGCATATCCTCAAAATAATAAAGGGATGTTTGGTGTCTTATGGAATAAATCAAAAGATAGGGACCTAGCATGGCAGAAGTAGATTAAGATTGTATTAAATATAATAAGAGACAATTGCTCTAGTGTCACATAATAAACCATTTGGATCGATTTGGATAAGTGTTTATATGTGTCACCAACAATTTTTATGATGAAAACATATAAAAAAATACATTTATATAAATTTTAAAAGTAAGTTGTTTGGTCATCATAACAAATTGATAACTTCTTAAATTAAATCAGCACGTTTTGAAACTCACACCTACTCTGTGACTAAAAATACACACGACAAACAACAATATTTTTATGGAATTTCCCAACACAAACACACGTGATGTCATAACCTAATGATTTATATCCAGAGACTTTATTCAGATTATGAAATCTGAAAAAAAAATAGCAGCATTGTAAGCAAACTACATTCACGTGTTAACAGATGTTGCACCTGACAGAGACTGAGCTCAGTTGCATTGCGTCAGATGCGTGCGTACCCGAGATATTTGTCCTGTGAATGAACTCAACAAAGTGCAGCGCGGTGTGGGGTTAATGCACTACTCAATGCACCGCACCGCCTCGGCGCGCTGTGCGCCTGGTCGCGTGGCCGCGCGACTCAGCCCACCACGCCGGCCACTTGGCAACCAGACAGACAAACAGACATGGCCGGGGCCGTGGCACACATACACCGCTGACCACTCCGTGCCTCGGCACTCCGCAGCCCTCTTTTGATTGTCCAATGAGTTGAGATAACTAAAACATCTTAATACGTTATCTTTCATTGATTTATATTCTTTTCTGTGATGTCAATTTTGCTTACATTCCTTCTGCATTTTAATAAATGTTATCTTTTATATGTATATAGTTTTCGGTTAGCGAACTTAGTCAAGCTGATAAGCGTACCTACTCTATAGTAAGTGATAAAGATGTAATATAAATGCGTAATACAATCACCTATTTTGACATAACAATAAAAATAAAGCAAACATTGCATAGAACAAAGTAAACTTGTCCACCTACTAAACTATAAGGGCCGCCAACTCACAAGTCTCAAGTGTATCCTCTTTCACTTTGTAAAGTACACCTTCTACAAACTTATTATTCACCAGTACATGGGCAACACCGTTTCCATAACAACACCCACGCGCGCGCATATCTCCGCCTACTTTGGGGGATGAAACCTTCTACGCCTCTTAAAACCCTCTCACGTTTATGTTATCCTGGTAGGAGCAGATTGCGAGCTTTCAGGAAGGGAAATAGCGCGCAGTTCGTAGCGCATACTTGCCATAGCGATGAAAGGACGCGAGGCCCTTTCGCCGACGCGTGACGACGAAGTCCTTCGTGCCCTTGTCCTTACCGCGTAGCATTATTTTCTACTTGCTGCGATGTATGTTGTCCTGATACTTCTTCGATCTAATTACGCATATCATTATGCCACTCCCCCTTTATTCTGGTTTCTTTTGTTTGTTTCTTTTTGTCTTTCTGTAACGCTTGCTCGGTCTTACAAATAAGTGCGTTGGATTGTGTTTGTTGTTGATGGTATTTTTTTAACTTTTTTTTTTTTAATTACGTCTGACGCTGCGCTATTTTATTTTTGTTTACAGATTTTGGTATATTGTGGTAGTAATTGGATTAAAGAACTTTATATAAGTGTTTGTTTCGTTATAAAAGATACATTAAACACAATATTATTTCAAAAGTTTCCTGAAGTTAGCGTTTGAAAGTTCGGAACTTTTCAAATTCGCGCAAGCGCGTTTGGTTTCACAAAGTCCCGCCTCAATGCTCCCCCCAAATACATTGCTCTCGCTCTTATTCACCTGCTCCCTTACCGATATCCATGCCCTATAGCTTCGAACACGTATTAATGGAATATCGATTTCTGGTCAAGCGAACTTCTCGATACTCATGATGCCTTGGTGTTTTCCGAACGGTTCGACATTATCGGCAATCGCCGATACATTTCCAATAAATAGCTGAGGAATATCGACAATAATGTAGGCAAAGGGACGACCCACTTCACTAATTAAAAAGTTAGTGATGTGTTATTTTATAAAAAGTTTATATAAAAAAAATGATTTTTTTTATATTGACGGAGATTTTTTAAAACATGAATGCATATTACATAATATTATTATCAATTGTATTGTATCTATTTAAAATAAAATATAGGTCACCCAGTGCTATACAATCTAGCATTTTACATCTGTCCCTGTAGGAGGCGAGGAGGAGGACCTGTGGGATGGGATATTGATTTTCAGCGCCAGATAACACAACCGCCTTTACTTCCTGTCGCCCTAGCATCTCATGAAGGAATTTCCGGTTTTAAATCCGTCCCACATCCGTACTTGAAATGAAAATTGTCGAAACAATTAGCCGGCTGCTTTTAATGTCTTTTATTTACGTAGAGTTACTTTAATAAGGTTTTTAATAGGTGTTTTGCGTAAGTACTAAAATAATGATTAAATAATGTAATAATTGTATTCCATGAAAGAAGTATTTTAAAATTAAAGTTTTGTGTTTTCTGCGAGCACGACGGGCGGCGTCCATTTTGCTTGCCGATAGTCTGATCCGCAAAACGCCGCGCACAAATGTACTAGGCGCCCAGACACATTGAAGAGATAGTCCGGATTTCCAAAGGTTTGGGGGCGGGACGACTTGCGACCGAGCGACCGACGCCGCGACGTTCCGTAAATACACCTACGATGTTAAGGGAATAATGGATAGAAGTAAAATTTTATTATAGTATGACATAATTTTGTGGTAATTTCTTATTTTGGCAATTAAGCCAAGCAAACTGAAACTTCAGTACTTATAGGTTTTTTAATGTTTCCCTATAAAATCGATCTTAATTTTCAATAATATCTAGGTACAATGAGAAATGAGAAATTCTTAAAATCTATAATATGCAGTCATACCTAACATAGTAAAAAACCTACCTCAATATACAATTAGGATAACAGGCACCGATAGGCTAGGTACAGGTCTCTTTGCAAATCTTGGAGAAAACAACACTCTATTTAAAAATACTTAATCACGCGTTCTATGAACAAAATGAAAAACACAATTTGGACTTCGGTTCGTACCAACTCGTCTCTAAAAATAGAATCTCTACGTAAATAGGTATCGCTAATACCTATCTAATCCTTAGGTACTAGTATTATAAATGTGAAAGTTTGTAAAAATGGATGGATGGATGTTTGTTACTCTTTCACGTAAAAACTACTGAACGGAGCTGGATGAAATTTGGCACAGAGATAGATTATGGTCTGGAATAACACATAGGCTACTTTTTGCAGCGATAACCGACATCCACGCGGGCGGAGCCGCGAGCAACAGCTAGTCTTCTATAAAAGTACATCTACCTATCTCATGATGAAATTGTGTTAATGAAAGGTATATGCTTGTTTGCTATGAAACTGATAATAAGGTCGTAGGGTTAATCAATTTTTTTTTTTTTTTTTTAAAGTCAACTTCCGCACTAGAGCACAAGCTCTGTGTCGCGGAAGACTTTACAAACATACAATTAACGGACACAAATTACACCCAGACTCAGAACAACACTTTGTGGGTCACACAAAGTTTTGTCCTGTGTTTTAATCGAACCCACAACCTCGTGCACAGCACTTCACAGCAGGCAGATACTGCGGCCACTGGACCACCAAGGCAGTCAATATAGGTAGGTACTTCGTAATAAAATAAGTCTAGACGTGACACATTAATCTATTATATTATGCTTGTCCCTTTAGGTACTCCGTGGCTTGTCCCGACTAACTGTTCATTCATTAACGCAAAGCCTAAACCGCTGGGGCTACCAATTTCTAATTTTGCATAAAGGTTATTTACCTAAATTACATAAGTGAGCATAAGAAGGGCTTTTTGGAAATTTAATCCCAAAATGAAATGAAAATGAAAAATGATTTATAGTTTTAACAAGTTTAGGGTCTCGAAGCGGTTTAGCACTTCCAGCTGAAAGCTGTCGGGGTTTTGGGTTTGGATAGGTGCAGGTCGGAGCGTTGACTTCATCAGTCGAGATCTTTCCAGCTTCCTTGGGGGAGGCCTATGTCCAGCAGTGGACGTCTTTTGGCTGAGATGATGATGATGATGATGATGAACAAGTTTAATCTTATAAACTTGATGGTGAATGGTACCTCCTTTTAAGTTAAAGTAGCCTGTATTAGGAGACTCCGCTCTTCCTAAAATCCAAAAAAGTTTTTAATTCCTAGGCGAAGCAGGGGAGGAACACTAATATTGCCTGTACTAGAATATTAGGTCAAAGCAAGAGATTTCCAGCTTGAAGATCAGCATTAAAACATCTTAGGTAGGTACCTACGGGAATAAAAGTACCTATGGTGTTTTAGAAAAGATGGCGAACTGACGGCGTGTTGTGGGTTCGATCCCCACATGGGACAAAAAATTGTGTTTTCCGTAAATGGTTTTCCCGAGTCGGTATATCTACTTTGTGTCCGTTAATTGTATGTTTGTAAAGTTCCCGCGACACAGAGCATTTTCTCTAGTGCGAGAATTGTCTTTAAAAAAAACTGTCATAGATAGCGCATCTGTAGTTAGGTATTCTAAAATACATCGGGGGTGATAAAGAACTCCTTCACAGCTGTTGTCCGTGTACTTTGCACCCCTAACAAGCCACCACTACATACACATACACTACATACATACACACACGTGTACCTATATTGCGTGTGTGTACAAACACACACAATATAGGTACACGTCTGTGTGTGTGTGTTTGTAGATATAGAAGCAAATGAATAGGTAGGTGTTGCTATTGGTGTTGCTAAAACAGGGGCCATATTATGACGTCATATTTTCATTTTCGAACTTTAGGTATTTGAATTTGGAACAATGACAACCTTAAGCTATAGGTAGATATTGTCTACGCATTAGGTACACCGATTTGAAAGGATGGATGGATGGATATTTGTTACACTTTCACGTAAAAACTACTGAACGGATCTGGATGAAATTTGGCACAGGGATAGATTATGGTCTTGAATAACACATAGGCTACTTTTTACTGCGATAACCGACATCCACGCGGGCGGAGCCGCGGGCAACAGCTAGTTTGAAATAAAAATCTAAAATGAGTCGCTATAAGAACATCATGGTACGGTCCAAGTGATTCTCCAAGAAGCTTTAGAAACTCTACCCGCCAAAAAAAAGCCCAGTCTAGTTTTAGGATAAGGCTATTGGCACATTGCCCCGCATCACGCTGCGGGCTGGAAATATCTCTCTTTGTATTGAAGAGACGCGTAGTAGATACAACACACAGTAAATGCATTCACCCACAGTGTTTAAGTTCCGTCGCCACTCACCCCGCAGCGTGATGCGGTGCAGTGTGCGAACCGCCTAACTCAATATGTGAGTTTATAAAAATAATATTAGGTAGTACCTACAGCTTGTTAGGTTTAAAGGGAGAAAATATCAACTCTCTCGGTAGACCTATTGCGCCAGCATACAATTGAATTTTCAATACAAATACCTCTAAGTAAGAAGGTATCTCATCTACATAGATGAGATACCTTCTTACTTAGAGGTATTTGTATCTAAGTATAGATATTAATTTACTAACCGGGGTATCCTCGGCATTTATTCTGTCGATAAAATCCGTAGCAATACTACTAAGACTGACTTGGTGGTCCAGTGGTCGCAGTATGCGCCTGCTGTGCACGAGGTTGTGGGTTCGATTCCCACACAGGACAAAACTTTATGTGGCCCACAAAGAGTTGTTCTGTCTGTGTGTAATTTGTGTCCGTTAATTGTATGTTTGTAAAGTCCCCCGCGACACAGAGCTTGTCCTCTAGTGCGTAAGTTGTCTTTAAAAAAAAATGAATAAAGGGGTTTTCTGGTAAACCGAAATAACCTACACTGCTCTTGAAATCAGCATGCTGAAGTGGTACTTAATATGCTGTTTTTATATTAAACTGACAATAAAGGCAAAATGTTCTCTAAAGCCCGCGTACCTACAGGTCGGAGCAAACGTAGAATCGGAAAGGATAAACTTACATTTTAAAATCAATGTTCCAAATTGCAGCTTTCAGGGCTTAGTGGGCTTGACTGTGCGTTAGTCGTCAGTCAGGATAAATTAGGTATACCTACATTACAGTCTATCTCATTCTTACGTGTAAATATTTGTTTTTATATAAGTAGGTAGGTACTACCAGTTCTCTACGAACACTTGAGCGGAAAATTTACCTACACTTCAGCAATAGCTCTTTTTGAAACCTTAATAATTATTTTTTATAAACCTTTTTATTGAAATAAGTATAAAAACAATTATTACCTTTTTGATGTTCACATACCTACCTACTCTTTCAAACATAGGGCCGCAAAGCTTTAACTTCTGTTTTTTTAAGCGCACCTATTGTACCTACTGTACTACTTATATCTACTGTAACTGTGCCAATCTCACACTCATCCGTGCGGATGAGTGTGAGATTGGCACAGTTATAGTTTATTATGGCAGAGGCGTGCATAAAGCTAATATTTAAAAAAATGCTACCTATGCGAAAATCTAGGGGTAAAAACTTCTATCGGCAGTCTCCAAAGACTGCTCATTCGGGACTGCCGATAGAAATGGAAACCAAGTAACTTGTGAACTGTATTGTCGAGCTACTAGATTATTATTTTTGAATAGGTACCTATGGATAGCGTTCGGTGACGATGACGCGATTCCCATGATAATTTTTCAACCAAAAAGTTTCAATATGGAAAGTGTTCTGTGACGATGACGCGAGTTCCATGATTTTTGTTCACCCAAAAATAATTTTCAGTAGGCACCTAGGTACCTGCTGCAAAATCTGTATGCAATTGCAGTGTAAGATGCTTACATTAGCGATTACCTAGGTACCAATATTATGTAGAGTCGTTATTGCTCAGGCGACGATTTCCAGTTGTACAAATAAATATATGCCTCTCTTTCTGTTGAAAAAAACAAAAAAGACAAGCTGAACCGGCTTGTGTAGGTATATTCAGAAGGGTCTTCGGCGTCGTGCGTAAATTCTTGCGTAACTCGCTGTACTCTGATTGGTCGAAAGAGCCACGCCCAGTGCGTAAGCCGAACCATGAAATTCGACAGGCCCTTAGACGGCCCTTTATACCTCCTTATACTCTTTGCGCTCCTAGTAATCTGTGTTATATTATAAATAATTTAAAGGGCTCCCCAATAATATAATAATTTGACAACAAATAACAAATTATTTGTAATCAAAAGATGCGTATTTTCTATTACAACTTCATTTCAGTCGACTTTTTTTTGTGTTAAAACGCCATTATTCAAAGAAATGTTGCCTACAGAGCTCACCAACACATAGAAACATATTAGAACAAAAAGATAATTAACAGTAATTAAATATGTAAATTATTTGAAGGGCTTCCATAGAGCCGTTTGAAGAAGGTGTAAATGACAGAAGGGATTTCTTTGTAGTAAGAAATAATGGGCATGTCACTCCCAATGACTTTGTGTACCAGGAGAACATGAATTGTTGAGAGTTGTACTGAGAAGGGCTTTACCTTCGCCTTCGTACTTCGTGTATAAAAAGTGTTGGTAAGAATAAGACAGTGTGTTTCTCGCGGGTGGGCGGGTGATACATAATTATTTTGTGGGTGTTAATTAGAATAGATAATAATATGTGTGACAAATATGTATGTGATAATGAAATAATTTATACCATTAGGTATTAGCGTAATAATAGATATAGTAAACTTAACAATATTAATATAGTTTTAAATTACTCATTCAAACATTCTTGTTTCAATAGTCAAATTTATATTTATTTGATGTGATGATTCTTATTAAAAATAACATTAATGTAGGCTGCTTATGAGTAATAAAATATTTCT
Source organism: Trisateles emortualis (assembly GCA_947095525.1). NCBI lineage: Eukaryota > Metazoa > Arthropoda > Insecta > Lepidoptera > Erebidae > Trisateles > Trisateles emortualis. The sequence goes on along the minus strand of OX352735.1, from coordinate 6,046,916 downwards.
AAAACATTAGAAAACAATTAATATTAGCTTAAAACGAAAATCGGCAGATACTGAATAGTCCCTTTATTTGATTATGTTATTAGAGTACATTTAGAAATTTGAAGTAATTCTAACTATAATAAGTACATAATATAACTACATTATAATATATGTATGAAGGAGGCCCGTGCCCAGCAGCGTTTTTTATAACTGTCATTGGATTACTATTGCTCTTCAGTCATGCTATTAAAACTGTGTAATGTAATTCTGATAAGTATTAAGTTAGTGAAAATAACATCTTCACAGTGGTACTGGTAATGTATGTAAGATACCGACAAGACAACCAGTTTTGCTAAAAAATAATAAATGAATAACTGAAGATTAATCTTTGTACTTGGCATAATATCGTTTCCATTGCCTTACATATGTAAGTAGTAATAAAAAAGGTATAGGTAATATAATTATAAAAATAGAATTTCTAGTTATAAGGTTTCTATTATAATTCCAAAACAAACTAATAAGACCAAACATTTATGTACAAAATAATTACATAAATATATAGTAATGTAGGTGGGTACATCAATATTTTATTTTACCGATTTAATTTACTTATTTTGCTCCTTTTGTCCATTATTGAATGCCCGCCGCCCATCCACTTAGTTTCATTCCCCTTCTACGTTTCCGACAAAGATGGCCTCAGTTGAATCTCAATTACCAGGGCATCATAAAACTTAAGTAGCTGTGGAATGTGCGAATCGAATTGTTCGGGGAGGAATGGGCGCTTACCGCCAAACAAGACAAGGGTAGTTAGACTAGTTAGTGTACGGAAAGAAAATAATATAAGTAGGTTTTAATATAATCTGTATCTGTCTGTACAGATTACCTAGATTATGTACAGTTCTTAAAAATGTAAAGGACATAAAAAAGAACATGTGGGGCAGTCTTTGGCGACTGCCGATAGAAGTGACTTGTGAATTATCGTCGAGCTATTAGATTATTATTTTTGGTTCGTCTCATGGAAAGCGTTCGGTGACGATGACGCGAGTTAGGTACATTATATTTGTGCAACGCGCCTAAAAAATGTTTACTGTTTACATGTTTACTTCATAAACATACAATTCACGGATGCAAAGTACCTACACCTAGATTCAGAATAAACATTTATGGATCACGCAAAGTTTTGCGCCCCATGTGGGAATCGAACCTACAACACTTGGTTGTTGGTTGTTGGTGGCGAGGTAACCAATCTAACTTTTAGATCACTCTTGCACTCTTCATAGACACTTTTAATTACTTATCCTTACCTACCTCTAAAATTCGTTATTCTGACTTCGGCAACACTCGAGTGAACAAAATGACACTGACATGTATCGTCATGGATATCTTCGCGCTGTACATATATTATTCGTATAAGATTTATAAGAAAACGAACAATAGGAAATAGATGATTATGACGTCATCAATTAGACATCAACGTGCTCTCGTAGCACTGTCTACGACCAACACACATCCTTTTAGAATGACGTCACATGTCATAAGCTACGATAAAGCCTTGCCTAGCTCTACGCCACACATGCGCAGATTTTATCGTAATAAACTACCGCACACTTGCGTGCTTCCCCTTTTCCACGCACATTTCCGCACCCCTACGTAAAGTAACACGAACAGCTGATCACACACTCGCGTCGTCGTATGTGAGTTAACCTCCACCCTTGTTCTGCCAGCCTGGTACTTATAGCCCACATGTGCAACCCTTTCGATACGTGGTCATGCTGTCATGCGTGACACACACTACTAAAATTTATTTATGTGTAGGTATCTGTTTGATTCGTGTTAGTATGTTATTTGCGAAGTAGTTTTATAATATTTACTGGACATTGTTATGTATTACAAAATTAATTATCTTTATTAAAGATTTTTTAATGGTTTGGTTAAAAATAATGTTTTTTTTATTTTGTTACTCGTAGAAGTAAAACTGAAATACGTAATTAAAGAAAATTATTATGAAAACCTTGTTGTTACTGTTTTCAACGACTTTTGACTGGTGGGTTCAGTGGCTTAAGTGGTTGCTCGCCATCTACAACTGCGCGGTGTGTTGTGGGTTTAATCCTCACAGGGGACAATAAAATTGTGTGTGAGTCTGAAGTTTACTTTATGGCCGTTAATTGTATGTTTGTAGAATCTCCTTCGACATATGCTAAAGCGGGAATAGTCTTTTATAAAAAAACATTTTTATGTCCAAACTATTAAATCAATATCATCTTTTAGTTGGTTATTCCTTTTATCCTACTAATAATATAAACGCAAAAGTTTGTAAGTATGGATGGATGGATAGATGTTTGTTACTCTTTCACGTAAAAACTACTGAACGGATCTGGATGAAATTTGGCACAGAGAAAGATTATTTTCTGGAATACCACATAGGCTACTTTTTACAGCGATAACCGACCTCCACGAGGGCGGAGCGGCGGGCAACAGCAAGTATTTCTATATATTTTCATCAATGATAAGGTCCCATGTTAAGTTCTACGGGTTACATTGTGTTTGTGATGAACCACAACTCCCCACAATCAACGGATAACAAGTTTACACATACGTATGTATTTAGAATAACACAAGCAACATGTTAGCGTGTAGAACGTCGCGGGTATCTGTCCGCGCCGCCGCACACGCCCCACGACGCAGTGACATGCGTCAACACTCACTGTTGCACCAGAGCTTCAGCCAGCCGAAGAGGTGCATTGCCCTTCGATACAACACCCGACCAATCTACCAAGACCCTTTGTTAACTGCACTCTCTGTCCCCTCCATTTTCACTCCGATATGCGTTTCTCGCTCTATCGGGAAAATGTAGGGAAAGAGCTGGCTCAGTTTATATTGGGACGTCGATAATGTGCTTCTGAACCTATCTCTCTCTGTCTTTCACGTTGTCGGTGTATGCATTAGTATCTTGTCTGTGTGGGTCGCACACAGTGATGATCATTTTATATTTTTCTCTACATACAAGTCAGTTGCTCCGTACGTTTATATGATGGAAAGTTGTTTGTGTAGTAATTTGTCACATACAAACAAGAAAAAATACGTATATAGGTACAATGATGTGCTTCGTCGTCCTCGTTTATTTACTATTAGTAAGCAGAGCTCGTTATCTACTGTATTTTTCACACATCATGAGTACTATTGTGAAGCCAAATGCTTGGAGATTGATTCAATCGAACAAGTCGAACATTTGACGATAAAGGTGAATGAAAAGTTTTAATTTAGTCTTTTGTCATTTTTATTGATATTAATCAACAAAATGACAAATGTCACAGTACCCGTGCTATGTGAAAAATACCGTAGTGTAGATGTTTTAAGGACTTATCTTAACTGCCTCGTTGGATAAGTGGCCATCGAGTGGTACATCTGATCATAAAGTCCCGGGTAGGGCCAAAAATAAATATTGGGATTTTCTGTATACCTAGAGGTACATAGTGCTACATAACATTATATATTTTTCCTTTAAGGGGTATGCAGAAATGACATCAATGGTTTGCCAGCTATGCTAGGTGATTGGTTGTCCTATGTAATGGTGACGAGTATATTAGCCTTTCACGAGTCTATAAAGATTTGTATCGTTCTATTCTGTTCTATTCAATGAACTTTTCAAAAGAGACTCAAGCCTCATTAACACGATATAAGTTTAAATGGCAATTCTCTTGTCATTGTCTAATTTTCCAAGGAAAAAAATAAAAATGCGTGTTTTTAAAGACTTCATTATTATCTTTACCAACCACGTATACGTGGGTAGGTACTTATTACCACCTGAATATGTCCTGGCATTCTTAAAATTAATTTATAAAAAAAAACAGAAACATAACATTAAACATAAACCTTCTCAATTTTATGAGACCCTGATACCTTGTTTCGAATGCTTACGCATTTTTGTCATTAGTGTATTTTTATCCTTCAAAGGGCAATGAACAAGCAATAAATATCTCGTTTGTTCTACCTCCCACCTACTTACTTACTGATGTGCATTCATATGTATGCATGTGTTCGTAAACCGAGTCATCTACCCATCGTACCCGTATTTAAATAATAATTGATGAGAATTGTTATTTTGTGAATAAAAAATATGACATGAACCCTACGTCTACTTAATATGTACAATAGATTTTACATAGTTTGTAAGAAAAATCTGTTTTTATACATACTTATGTAAAGACTTGATTTTAACAGAATAAATCTATGACATTTATAACAACAGTAATTCTAGACATAAATAAATAATAATCTTTAAGTGCTTAATTATTGTTTTAATATTTTTAAGACTGTTGTTTCTGAATTTGATTAAATCTCTTTTTATTTAGGTTATGAAACTTACTGAATAAAATTAAATAACCAATGAAAAACCCCACATTGCTTCTATAGCACTACTACTTTCCTCTTACCATCAAATGGGCCGCTGTGCTGCCCTTGCTTGTCGGCTATCAACATCAATAAAAGGAAAATACTCTATGTGCAAGTTTTTTTTTCTATCATAACAAGATAAAATCAGAAGCTACATGTTACCTTTTCTAAGTTTTCATTATATACCTTCTCCTAAGCAATAAGCACCTATTACCCGACATTTAAATCGGCAACCTCTGTGAGTTTTGGTGCGCCTAGTACATCATTCTGTTAAAATCCGAACGGGTTACGTGTTCAAGTAAACAATTAAACTCTGGTTTACTATTTTCTCACATAATTTAACTGTTGGTTTATAAGATTAGTAGGCGTACATATTTTATATGGATATGAATAATTTAACTTTATTTTCTTTGAATAAATTTGGGTAAGTTTAATAAAATTATTGTAATCAATTCAAATATTTTTTATTAGATGCGTATCTTACCTATATTATTTTGATAAGATGATTCTTATTTTAAATGTTCTTATTTTATCTATCTATTAAAGTAACGTTGGGCTACCACGTGCAGTCTGTATACTCTGTATTTCAAAAGTTAACCTATATTCTTAACTCACTCCTCCTATCTTATGATAGCCTAGTTCAAACTGACGTCATAAGACGTATTATTAGAAAAAAGTTTTTAGTGAACCCGAGTTTTCGTCTTCTTTGTCATTAATATATTTTGTAATGGTTTATTCTGAGTGTTGTAATTTTTGCCAACGAAAAGTTTAATAACGAATGACAATTTTAGATTAGTTTCATTTTGATACTATATTCTTATAATAAATACCATATTATTGAAAAAATAGATTATTGAAATTCAGGCTTTCTAGGAAAAAATTAACCCTAAAATAAAGGCACGAAGTTACTACGAAAACTTTGTAAACAAGTTGTATTTTACAACTCGTTAGAGTGAGATGCAGCAACACGAGTATCGATTCGACGCGACGTTCATTCATTCCCTGCCTACACAACACCCCACACAATGTTAGCGGTCCTTTCGGAAGCTTTTATATCTCCATGCGACCTATATTACCCTGGTATAAAAAGGGGGCAAACCATTGTTCTTACGCACACGCGTTTTTTTTCGATTTCGACAATAGAACAATGATAGTTGGTAGAGACAATAAACGCAGTATGGTGGAAAAGAGACAAGATTACTTTTATCTTATTTGGGGGCGTAAATTTATTCCTGGTGAAAAAATAATGGAAATACGATTTGATAAGGACATTTTTTTGTTACTACTTGTGGTTCATGTTCTCCCAGTAAAAAATATATGGAAATTGTTCGTATCGACTTATCATTTTCCTTTTTATAAAGAAAGGGCCGTTCACCGTCATAATTATGACATGACGTAATAAGGCATGGAGTACGTCTGTACCACAGACGGTTTGCATTTTGCATCCAAACAATATTTTATCTTATAATTTTTGGCAGAAGATTGTTTGTTTTTTTCCTCTGAGTAACAATTTTAAAATTAAGTCTATCTTTGCATTGTGTTTTCACTTGAGATTCGTTTAGTATACCTTTTAGTATTTTATACCTTTGTTGAAAAAAAAACTGCTGCTGTTGGGTTAACATGTTGACACTGACAATTAGGTAACCGGTAAAAAATTATGGAGCTTTTTAACAAAATTCCATTGTAATGTAACCCACTTAGTTTACTCACTTTAAAAAAAAATAGATTCTACTATAAATTGCTGTTGTCGTTCATAGAAAATAGAATATACCCGAAAACATAACAATCTTTCCCTTATCAGTTGGGAAATAAAAATAATATATAGCAATAACACATTAATTTTATATTTCTTTACTCGATTACGTACAATGTTTGTTTACCAATCTTTATATTGTAATGTATGTTAGTGTGTATGTATTTATAGCTGTTTGCGTGTGCATTATCATTATCAATGTAGTAACTACGTCGTTGAGTGAATGGCCTGCAGTCGATGCGGTCGCCGCGCGGTCGTTGCCTTTTATCCTTGAGTATCCTTGCACAGGACGACGCCGTCACACATACACCTCTTATATCTTATGCCGCCTTAGTACCTCGCAGGATATTTAGTCCCTTTGGGAATATAACGGGCCATCCTTAAGGGACATACAAGTTATCATGTTACTTATATAGGATTATGCTCCTTATCACATGGTCTTATGTATCAAATTTGAATATTAAAGTGTATTTAAAGGAATTTTATTCCTGTAAGTCAAGGAACTTGTCTTGAATGGCCTTTCTTTGCAAATAACAAAAGACAGAACATGTGTTGTCGATAAGTAATCACGATTATTTTACTTTTAATAAAATTTATAAGATACCTATTTGATGATTCTATAATAATAGGTACCTAAAAATAGATATTATCATGATCTTTTTTTATACTTACTTTAACTTCTGAATTCAAGTTCCAAGGAACTGCTTATACGTGCTCCTCAAAATCATGGTGCCCTAGCTGTTCCCGATGTCATAATAACCATTACAGTGTAACAAATTACACCCTGGCGGGCGTACCCCGCGCCCCTCTCGCCTATAGCACACACACACACAGCGGAGCCTGGAAGATTCCCCTCCCCCTGATCGTTAAACGAAAGGGAAAGGACAATGTTAACATCCTCACCATGTCTGAAGTCCTGATACTTGTTGACGTCATTCCAATAGAATCCACATCCCTTGGGTACCCCTCGAACGTTGACCTTTGAAGCTTGCGCGGCAGGTTCTTCACTTCTCTTGTAAGGACGAAATTCTGTGTAACACTTATTGCATCTGTCCTATTATAAGAATAGTGTGCTTAATTATTATGTTTACGATTTAGGCACTGCCAAATCCTATTTTGTGTATCGTCGTAGACAACAATGTAAGGGAAATATTTTTAAAAGTCTAGACAATTAAGTTTGTTTGCCTTCAACGAAATCAATGTCTGACCCTACATCCATAGATAGCTATTAGCTATACGACTTGTAGCGGGCGGCGCGGGTGGTAACCGGTGACGTGTAGAAAGACACGCCCCCAACAATAAAAGGACCCCGCGCACGGGAGCAGAGTTAAAACGAGAGGGTGGTATAGCGCCCTCGGTCCTCCCGCTCGCACTTGTAAGCTTTGAAAAGCTTTGTATCTCGTCGATCTCCTCATTTAGTCTGCTGCCCTGGTACATTCCCGCGCCACAAACGCCACTGTCGCTAGCCGCTTTCTCCTTCTGATGAGCTTTTTTAGTTACCGTTCGTTGAGAAAGGGACACAATTATAATGCCTATCTCGTTCTGACGCTTTTATCAGTAGATTAGGGAATGTGTGAGTATATTTAATCGGAAGGTTTTCATGCTAAAGCAATTTTTAGAGATGAATGTCCGACAAATAAAAATGGTTTTGATGTAAATTTGATTTCAGAATGTCGCGGCGCGCGCATGACACAGCAGATGCTAAAGACTACTACAACGCAGTCACCGCCGCCACTGCCGACGTCAATGACGCCGCAGTCGCCGGTCCCGCTCACCATAATCCAAGCGGAGCCGACGTCTCTCGTACCACCCTGCTCTGATGCTACCGACGTCTACCACCCACTAGGAAGACTTCGCAGTGCTATGAGGAACCCCGCTTATACACAAATGAACGCATTCTTTGATGCCTTTATTATCTTTTATACCGACGAGCATTTGGTAAGCTGGCGATATCAATTAACAACATTTCATAGATTGGGATAACTATAGATGTTTATTTTAGGCAGTTTAAAACTTTTTGTTTACAATCATTTTTGTTTGTGACTGTATTTAGTAATAGAGAGGTATGGGTGAATTAATTAATCACTCATCTTGTTGCTTTAAAAGCTTGAGCAGATGATTTATATTTACAGCGTTCTTGTGGCGACACGCTGCAACGCTTAAACTTCTAGTATTATAATTGTAAAGACCAAAAAACCTAATATATGTATATATCAACAAATAAATAAGGTAAAACATCGACGCAATCTTTGCCTAACCACATTAGGGTTCGACTTCTAGTCTAACCGGTTGTGATTGGTCAGTTATCAATATTACATGATGCGACTGTCTTATGACGTCAAATTTAATAATTGACGTCAATTTGAAATTTGAAATTTATAAAATATCAACTTTAGCTAGGTACTGTAGAAGCCGCCGCTGCCAACCTTTCTCGATTCTTCTGTTTTTATGGAGGTGGTGCTCGTTGGCTGCGAGAGGTCCTTTATATAGCAGCGTCCGATGCTCCAGCTATAACTTTTCCACCACAAATGAAACCACGTTATGACTTTTATATTTACTTTTTATAACTATTATTACATTGCGAGTATCAAAACCGACCGAACCTCATAGTAACCGGGGCATGACTTCTCACGTCAACTGACCAACATTTCAATGTTTAAATTTGTTTTTCTAAATGCCAGAGGTTTTACTATGGTCACACGGCCAGCTAATGACTACCAATAAACCTCTACAGTACCTACCTAACTTTGCGATTGTGATTGTAAGTAGTAAATCAAATAAGATGGAATAAATAAAATGCTGTAAGACCGTCATGGTACGGCTTCTGTAAAAATCTATTAACTCCTTTCTTGAACACTTAAAACTAAGCCTGTTATCTTTGTCAAGCTTCTGACAATTTGCGAAGACAACCAGAACCGACGGATTATGATGACTCTCTGCGATGTCTATACTGCTCATTGATATACAAAACCCAAAATACACAATCAGCGTCTCAAGATCGTTCGCATAAAATCCAGGCATTTGTTGTGACTTGGTTGCGTCTATTTCAAATAGTATCGCATTGGTCGAGTCACTACACTACAAATTCCACTTTATACCATACGCGTAAGGTTGAATTTGAAAAAAAAATCATGAGTTGGTTCCCTTCCTTATGTTTTTTTTCTTAAACGTAAATACGAAATTATCGTAATAAGAACTCAAACAACAAACAACTCCTGTGCCGCGGAGGGCTTTACAAACATACAATTAACTGACACAAAGTACACCCAGACTCAAAACAACCGATTGTGGATCATACAATTTTTTGTCCCTTGTGGATATTGAACCCACAACACGCCGCACAGTGGTAAACGGCGAGGTAACCAGTTCAGCTACTAAACCTGAAGTCAATATTGTTTGTCAGAGTGAGGAGCCTCTACAGCCAGAGCGTCGGCTAGAGTACATAAGTGGGTGGGAAGGTGCCGGCACAGCCGCGGTGCTGGCTGACGGAGGCGCCGCGGTGTGGGTACCTTCAGGGGACCTGCGTCGAGCGCGCGCTTCACTGTCCTGCGCGTGGCTTGTTCTAGATGCTGATGACCCTAGCCATCCTACTGTACCTGAATGGATAACGGTTTGTATAGCGCTTTCTTTCTTTCAATGCGTGAATTAAACTTACTAACAAATATTCTTACAATTAAAATTATAAATCATTTTAAAGTTATGCCTTTTTTACTGAAGATTATTACCGATCAGTCATTCAATTTAATTAAACAAATATGTTTCAATACTGAGCTTTCCTTTACTCATACTAGGCATTAGCCTAGTATGAGAAAACCCACATAGGCATTAGCCTGTGTGGGTACCCTTAAAATTGAGCACAGAAAGATGTAATGTCCCTAAGTAGTGCCGACATTTTATGGTACTTACACTCTTTATATCAATTTACTGAGATGTGGATGTGACGAATATTAGTGCTTGCTGGACCATCATAAAGAGGTGCAATTAATTGATGACTATATTCAAGCCTTGCCTTGTTGGTCTAGTGGTCGTTGAGTGCATGATGGCTGGTCTCTAGTCTCTTAGAGATTTTTTTAAAGACAACTCTCGCTGGTTACAAGCCCTGTGTCCCGGGGGACTTTACAAAAACTCAATTTACGGTTTATGGATTACACAAAGTTTTGTCCCATGTGAGAATTGAACTCACGACCTTCGGATTAGCAGTCAGGTTCACTAAGCACTATTGCACTATATAGACACTTGACCAATAGGCCAGTCAAATTTGCTAGTTAGCCATTATTTTAGATAAGCAGCCGTGACCGAAATACGGTTAAAAGGATATTATTGAAGTGGATAATTCTTTAGGCGCATTAAGCACTTTTTGGGTGACCAAAAACCGTGAAACTCGCGTCATCGCCACCAAACGCTTCCCATAAGCTATATGAATACTGTTGTACAACAAGTTACTTAGTTTTCACTTCTATCAGCAGTCCCCAAAGCCTGGCATGTTTTTTATTATTATTATATTCAAGCAGGAGCGGCTAGCACGCTCAGGTCGTGTTGGAGCCGACGCACGCTTGACCTCAGTGACCGAGTGGCACACATTGTCTACGTCACTACAACGCGACGGTCTGCAACTTGTCCACATTCCTACGTTATTGGACCAGCTGTGGAATGAAGAGCCTGACCCGGCGAGAAGGAGGCCCGACTTCCCGAAGACTGTAGCTACCAACTATGCTATGGATTTTGCTGGTAAGTATTCTACATACACTAGTTAGGACTTTAGTTGAGCGAAATACATTTTTATATCAATAATAATTATATTCCTTATTGTACACATGATAATTAATATAAAGAAAACAACGCCCAATGCTCATTATCGCTTAGTTACAGCGACAAAAGATTCTACTAATTTGTTATATTTATAGCTCTTACTGACAAAATATAACAAAGCACTACTCTAGAATTCTAATAACCACAAAAATTTATTTCAATTTACTGAGGAATTTATTTCCATAAAGTATATTACAATACATCTCAACTTCATGTACCTAACTTCTCCAGGCCAAAGCTGGCGCGACAAAGTAAACTCGGTTCGCGACGAGCTTCGTGAAGCTGGTGCTGACGCCATGGTGGTGACAGCTCTGGACGAAGTAGCCTGGCTACTGAACGTGCGAGGAAGGGACCTGCCTTACGCGCCATTACTCAAGGCGTTCGTGATTGTGGGCATGCGCGACGTCCGAGTGTTCGTACCTCCTGGGAAGCTGTCCGTACACGTACGAGATGCGCTTGCGGTGTATAACTGCTACACCAATAATTGTACTCGGTAATTATTATATCTTATTACTTACTTGACTTTATTAGTAATCCAAAGCATATATCAAACATGTAGTCGAAACTTTACTTTGTAAGATTAAGTTGTGGAACGAACTCCCTGTCAATGTTCTCTCTTCGGGTGACTATAGCATGAAGTTCTTCAAGCAAGATATTTTTAGGGTAGGCAATACGAGAGTGATACCCTTGACGATGCAAACGTGCATAGGCTACGTTAACTTCTTATCATCAGGAACGAATGAATAAAAAGAAACTTATACCTACATATATTCTTTTCAATTTCATTTGAAGAACAAAGTAACAAATCCACACTTCACCTTCTATTTTTAACCGACTTCAAAAAAGAGGACGTTATGAATTCGTGTGTATTTTTTTTATTTTATTATTTTTTGCACGCTATCAAAGTACAGGCATATCGTTGGCAATATTCAAATGGTCTGATGGACATTTACTATTCTTAATTATTACGATATTTTAAGGGTGCTGGACTATATAAACATCTACAATGAACTTCGTCGGTCTACGGAACAAAAGATCCTTATCCCAGCAGTAGGCACATTCCAACGAGGAGCTTCAGCCGCCATCTCACAAAGCGTACCACCTGCCAGACGTATCTCCATGCTCTCCCCCATCATATACCTGAAGGCACAGAAGAATGATGCCGAAATCAGGGGTATGAAGAAAGCACATCTGCTGGATGCCGTCGCTATGTGTACTCTTCTTAATTATCTTGAGGTAATTTGGATTTTAAATGCTAATAAGTAGTAGAGTGAAATAATAAGATAGATATCGAAAAACACCGTTGGTCCTTTGCCTGATCTTTCTTCAGTCGTCCTAACAGACTATGTGTTAGGACGGCAATCCGACACGACTGAAGAGAGATCAGGCAAAGGACCAAGGATAGTGAAGGAATGAAGAGTGCACACAAACTTGTGCACTCTAATATCGTCCGCACAGATGGCTAGCCTCCGTTGAGATTATCCAATGTTACTGTAATTCGGTTAAAATAACGTAAATTAGTAAATACATCATTAATAAAGATTTTTATATTTTATTTTTTCAGGATAAAACAGGGCTAAGTGAGATGTCTGTGGAGCTGGCAGTGGATATAACAAGGGACACGCAGGCAGGGTACGTGGGACCCTCGATGAAGACCCGCGCGGCTTACGGGTCCAACGCTGCGGACCCGGAGTACCGTGCTACTAATATGACTAATAAGAGGATCTTTAAGAATGCCACGCTTGTTATACAGTCTGGCGGACAATTTAATGGTAATGTTATTTTTATTATTTTTATATTAAGTGTAGTTGAATACTGCAGCGTTGTATGGAACCCATGCTATCAGGTTAACTCTGAACGTCTTAAGAGAGTCCAGAAACGCTTTTTATATCATCTTTCATACACAGACAATAAATGCCGTTCCCTAACATCCTTCGAGAAACGGTTATCGCATTACAAAGTAGCTCCGCTTCATCGTCGAAGAAAGGACAATGATATTTTGTTCCTATACAAACTCATTCACGGGCATGTGGAATCCAGCTGTACCCTTGAAAATGTTTCTTTTACTATCCCGCGTGTAGGTAGCCGTTTGCTTAATAGGAAAACCTTTCAATCGTCACACTGCAGAACAAACATTGGTCAACATTGCCCTATGTCTCGTATGATATCTTCATGTAACGCAATTCGTAATGACGTGGATATATTCCACGGTTCTATCGCCTCCGTCAAAAAAGACTTGAAAAAGATATTTTTATAACACTTATAATTATGTATAAACTTTTTTATTTATTTTTTGTTGTTCAGTTATTGTTAACAAATAGATAGTGAACAATTTGTTATACCTATGCATGTTGTGTTTGCATATTGTAGGGTACAATTTAGTATCAAAGTTATTTTATGTTTAAATTACCATGTATCAAATTCATTAATTGTACTCAGTTTTGCAGACCAAATAAAAAAAAAAAATTTAACTATTTTTGTTTAATTTAGTGTCGAACGCACAAAGAAATGAGAAGTTTGAAGACGATTTCAATTAATTACTTAAAGAATTGAAATGGTAATGAAATCGTTTTATAATATCAATATTACCTACCTATTTATCTAAAAGTCAGTAGTATCATACCGGCTATACATAGTGCAGTGTATGAGAAAAACACCGCATCAAAAATCAGTTCATTTGTCTGGGAGCTATGATTACACGGACAGACACACAGATAGACACGTTAAATTTATAACATCCATCTTTTTGGGTTGGAGGTTAAATATTATGATATTTTTGTGCAAAATTAGGGTGTCCTTTTTATAGATTTATGTAGAGGTTAGAGATCATGTTCTGATAAAACGCCCTAAAATCGTTTGGCGTATATCATTTTAACTAATATCTATGGTATAAAATCAGAATCTTATAAAATACCGTTTTATGTATGACCTACCTACCTTATGCGCTATTTACATGATACCTTCCAACACATTTCGTAAGGCTAAATGAAATATCATGTCATCTGTTTTTTGATAAGAGATAAAGATAGCATAAGATTTGTCGATATTGTACTTATTAAATCGTCGTCCTGTATACAGAGGGTACAACAATGGTGACCCGCACCATCCACTACGGGTCCCCGAGCCGCGAGGAGCGGCGCGCCTACACGACGGTGCTGCGCGCGCTCGGTGCGCTGGCGGGGCTGCGCGCGCCCGCGCCGCTGCCCGCCGCGCACGCCGACCCCGTGGCGCGCGCGCCGCTCTGGGCCAACAAGCAGGACTACCCGCACCCCACCGGACATGGAGTCGGAGCTGCCCTCGCACGGAAGGAAGGTTAATCATTTAATAAGTCTTTTACAAGTGGCATAAGCGATAGTCGAATCGAAAAGTCAAAAAATAAAATGTATGGAATTTGACGTGAGTCTACGATTTAATGTCGTAAACATACGTCAAATCCCATACATTTTCTTTTTTGACTTTTCGATTCGTCTATCGCTTATGCCACTTGTCTAGAGGCTCAGCGCAGACAGAACGGAGCGCAGCGGAGAGGATTTTATTAACGCACTTGAAAATAAACTATAAAATTATTACAATAAAGTGCATAAATGCTTGATCCTAACAAAAAATGCTCGCGCGTCCTCGAAGATATGCGGGAATCATATGCGATCCGTAAAGAAAATGCCCGAGACCGCGCGGGGATTATTCCTCTCTGTCTGCGCTGACTCAAATGGTACTCTCTCTATATGAGCCCTGGAGCAATGGTTTACACCACTATGTAGGTACTTGGCTGTGGTGTTCTGTAAGGTGGAAGAACCTTTCTCAGTCGGGCTAACCAGCTTACATCGTTCCCTTGCTATTTTAAAGATTTGTCGATGAATGACCAAGAACCCATGAGTAGGTATGTATTGCATATGCCTCACTATTAAGATTATCGATATACATTTTCTATATTTCAGATCCAGTAGTGATTGACTATAGACAGGACACGAATCTGCACCAGTTCAAGGAAGGATACTTTATTACTGTTGGTGAGTTGAACTACTTTTGTCCGTAAATAGATCTCGTTCGTACCGGGTACCGGCTATAATATGCAGTCCCAGCCATTTAGAGTCTGCGTTGATGAATCAGTCAGCCAGGACAGTCAGTCAATCAGGACAAGTTATAAGATACAAAGCTATTCTTGGTATAGTAAAAATAATAAAAATAAAACTCACGATGTTAAAAGCAGATTTCATAGTGTCGTTTTTCCTGCACAATATTATGGTCACCTAGAGGAAAGTGCCCCTAGCGCCGTGCGTTAAAGAGTTTTCGCGTAATTTCGCGTACGATATCAGTGTACCTATTGTGCATTTGTAAATTTCAAATAATGCCCGTTAATATATGGGTTTCCAACTTTAAATAATTTTCATACATTGTTGGGACAAAATACACATGTTAAATATATACAATAACATAGGTTAAAATTACTGTACTTACTCGAATCTATTACTGATTCTGAACAAACGACTTTCAGATTTTGTCTATACCTACCATGAATAATATTATATTTTTAACCGACTTCAAAAGAGGAGGTTATCCATGCGTGTGTATTTTTTTTTGTTTGGTAGGTATATATATCTATGTATCATTGCAATATACATTCTGTAAGGTATATTGGTTTCCGTTCCTTTTCGTTACCACTAATATTGTAACTTATACCAAATTGTAAATGTTATATTCTGGCGATTAAAAAGAGTGACCCGAGTTTCTTGCCAATTCTTCTCGAGGCCCTACCATAGTCAGCGCATTGGCCGTAGGAAAAAAGTATGCAGGCATTTGTTTTTATGACGTTCTTAAGTATTTGATCTTAATGAATAAATGAGTTTAACTTCGACTTTGACTTTGATTATTTTACAAAACCAGCTTGGTACGAAGTGGGCAAGTATGGAATACGTTTGGGTAACATTTTCGAGGTAATATCCAGGCCTAACAGCTACTTGGGCTTCCGCGAAGCTACTCTACTGCCTTATGAACCGAAACTGATTGACAAAGGGTTGCTTACGGAATATGAGGTACCTACATTTTAATATAGCTATAAATATATTATGTTATTTTTAAAACCGTTTTGATTAAAGAGTACTGGGGCACAACTACACTACGTAGTTATTTAGATTTTCCCAATCGGACTTATTTGTTTGTATGGTGCTCTAATTCTTTTAAATTAACATAGTTTACTGGTGTCAGAACAGTTGCATCATGGATATCTGTGTGTAATATGGGACCTGCCTAGTCTAGTTAAGTAGTAGCCGGCAATATTTTTGAACAAAAGTCGTCGTATAGTAGAGAAATGTTTTTACATGTACGTAAACTTTCGATCAAAATATTGCCAACTATTAAATTGCCATCTTTATTTTAAACTAGCTGACCCGGCGAACTTCGTACCGCCAAAATATAGCGGTACGAAGCTTTTTTTCTTTTAATTTTCTTCTATACAAACCTTGTACTGACAATAAATAACAAACAGAAAATAAAATCTAATTTGGTGCAGTCGATAGGAAGTTATGCGCGTACATACATTTGGCGGGTTTGATTTTTATTTATTTTGTAATAGGAGTACCGCAAATATCACAAAAAGATCTAAAAAACGCTTTATACGCAGCAGAAATTTGTCAAATTATGTTTGGCCGAGGCTATAAATAGATACTTAACACAATTGCAAAGCATGTTTTCTTTATTTATGCTTTTGGAATTCCAGATTAACTGGTTGAACGCCTACAATGAAAGGATAAGAAAGGAAGTAGGCCCAGAACTATTAGCTAGGGGCCTTACCGATACCTACTTCTGGATGATGAACAAGACAATACCGATGGAACTGCCTTCTAAAGTCAAGAAGTGTACCAGCAGGGCGGCCGACCGCCTTGGAATTACAGAGGCAGTTATCTGCTTTGCGGCCATTCATGCGCTGCTATAAAATAATAAATATGAAATACTTGTGGCAGTTTAATGGTAGGGACAAAGCTAAACGGAATATGATCTTATGCCGAATTTTCTAGTAAATGGTAGGTACCTGATTTTTGGATAAAGGTGTGGAAGAAAAAGACGAATACACTGCCGCAAACACATCGCTGGTGACATAACTAATATTTATGTTTTTACTCTGCTGCGTCATTGGTTTAGTGATCATTGAGCGAGTATGTTGATCTCGAGGTCTCGGGTAATCTATTAAAAACAGATAATAGGTTTTTTGTCAAGAAATTCACAAGATTGGTCCTACAACTGATCTTTTCCCAGTCATGTTGAAATGCAGTCCATTAGACTATGAAAGTGAATTAATAGAATGTTTGCACACACACTGTCGTTGAGTAAATAAGTCTAAAGACATTATTTAAAAAAATAATTCAACAAACAACGCTCAGATTTGTCCCTAGCATAATGTTATACCTACTTATTTAAAATGGTAATAAATGTAGAATGCAAATTGTCTTATAAAATATATCATTCTAATTCTTATTGATGTTATAACTTAATACTGACTTACTAAATATACCAAAAACTATCCACAAGTAAACATTTAGCAACTAAATATAAATAGTACCTAAAATAAAAACATGGGCATTGATACTGATAGATATTCAATATCTTAGCCAAAAAACGTACACTACTAGACATAGGCTTCCCCCAAAGATATCCGTAGCATTCGGTCCTGAGCTGACCTTATCCATCGGTCCACCTTGTTTGAGGCCACGCTGCGTATTCCAGTCCGTGGTTGCCACTCTAGAACTTTTCTGCCTCAACGGCCATCAGTTCTACAAGCTATGTGCCCTAATAGATATTATGATGCTAAATTTTGGCTATTCTAATGCTGTCTTTGTTTAACCTCGGTTAGAAAAATATACAATACCATACGTGTATGGGGCTATATTGTAGAAGGTAGATAGCAATTTATTAATACCTACTTAAGTATATTATTTAAGCTTTTAAAAGTGTCTTCTTAATCTAATGTTTATATAGAGTGCCTTTATGAGTACGAATGTCTTTATCCGAGATGGTGCCTTATAATTATTCAATTTATAAGCAATGTGCCTGTGCCTGAATGCATGAGAGAATTGTTCTTGCTGTTATTTTGTAAGAATTACCTTCATAGAGGTGCGTCTAGAACTGCTTACGTGTACGAACTACGCTCTCAAAGTACCTAGGTAGAGTATGTTCGCGAACAGGAGCACATTTTGGAATGTTGTGTGTGCTTGCAAACTGGTTGCACCGCGACGTATTAGGTATAAATATAGATTAAGCTCTGACAGAAATTCACCAACGCTGTGTCCATGCATTGTTTGCTGTTGAGGGTTAGAAAATTTGACTCCAGTATTGAATAAAACAAATGAAATTATATAGGTATTCGTCAACTTTCGCGAACTGTTCGCGTACACAAGGCAACTGAACATTAGATATGTCTCTGTGGCGCTGATTTCGTATGCAGGTTTAGACGCACCTTTACATTGGAATAAAATTTTAAATAAATATAATCTTAAATGTCGTGTAGGAATGTGCGTATTTATTTAAATTATTTATCTTTGTAGTTTTTGTAATCGTTCAGATACTTTTAACAGTTTGTACGGTTGTAGGTATTTAAAATACTTGTGTATGTGTATTAGTTGTAGTTATTAAAAAATAAATTTAAGTTTATAATAATTGTCATATAAAAATCATATCAAGCACCGAGTGCCTTATTAAAACTGTAGTGTGTAAAAATGCTTTAGTGAACTTAGTTTACTTATTATTAGACGTGTAAATAATTTTATGGAGATTTATAAATAATTTATTATTTAAGCCTAAATATTATTTAAGAATATAATGCTGTGTTGTCACGTAATAAAGTGATACAACACTAAAATTGCAATGATTTACACTATTCTAATATCTTCTAGCACCGCGTGGATCGAGTCAAAAATATATAGCATACAGCTCCAAAAATATAAAATTTGGGGCTAAAACGGAATAAAATGTAGGACAAATACGGTTTTTTTACATGGGGCAAACCTATATGAGGCAAATGCGGAACAAAACCAGTTTTCTTATATTATACCGCCGTTCGTTTTTTAGATTACATTAATATAGTAATGATCTGCCTTCTGTCAGCCAAAAGACGTTCCAAAGAGTAATTTCTGCACTTATCCTACTATAAGCTTGACTGACCTGTTGGTCTAATGGTTAGTGACTCTGACTGCTACGCCGGAGGTCGTGGGTTCGATTCCCACTCAGGACAAATCTTTGTATTGAGCAATAAATGTTTGTTCTGTGTCTGGGTGTTACTTATCTATAATATATATGTATTTAGAAATATATAAGTATGTTTAACAGTTGTCTGGTTGCCATAGTAGGCCTAGTTTGGTATCAGATGGCGGTGTGTGAGTTGTTCCAAAAATATTATTATAATTTAGGATACATTACATAGGTACCCACAGGGATATTTGTTGTTCATCTACCTACTAAATTTAAAATGTTTATTTGCACTGTATACGTCTCATTATGCACATGATGTTGTAAAAGTAGTTTAGGAAGAGGAATTATTAATAAGTAAAGCAAAGTTGGTAAATATGTCAACCGACAAGGTATGCCCATTGATATACAAAAAACTTAAGATACCTACTTACACATTCCCAAACAAAAAGAAACACTCAAAACCATCGCCAGTTGTTATAGTAATAATAAAAACATATTATTTTTCAAATTCAACCTTACACGCATGATTTAAAGTTGTATTTGTAGTGTAAGTGTAGCGAAACGACGCGATGCTATTTGAAATAAACGCAACAATGCCTTTATTTTATGCGTACGATTTGAGACGCTGATTTATTTATTTAACTTTTTGTACAATACATTTATGTACATAACATAGGTAGACTTAATGCTAATAAGCTTTCTCTGACAGTCGACCTAAGGTGGTGCAGAGATTTTAATTATTAGGTGCATCCGGCTGTGTATCTTGGGATTTTTGTATATCAATGGGTATATCAGACAGCTGTTTGTAGGTACTTTTAGTTAGTTATGTTTGATGCCAAATGAAATGTTAGAGCTGATTGCTCAGGTGTCTGTAAGTTCTAGAATGTGATTGCACTTTAAATACGAATTTATATGCTCGTTGTTAATATTCACATGCGTATGTAGTCACTTACCTAAAGGATTGCACGATTAGGTCATCATGAACCCATCAAACAAAAATAGCAGGAGGTACCTATTCCTGTCTTCATCAGTGATGGCTACTTGACTCGCTGAAATTATGCTGCAATTATTTTTCAACTTGGCAACGCGTAAGATATGTTCCTATGAGCCTATAGGCTACGGTAACAGCTTACTGGTCTATACAAATATTTGCCACTTAAATGCTAATACTTATTAATGCTAATACAGCTGTTCAGAGCACTTCGACCTTACAGGTCTTTTGTGAATGCCCCTACCTTATCCTACATCCTGGTCCCTGAATATCTTCCACAGGACATCCTTGATGAGGACGCGCCTGATGTCCTCTAGTTCGGCAGGGGTATTCCGTAAGAGCGAAAACCGAGCGACCGCGAAAACGGAGTAAAATCTGGCTGTCAGATTGTAAAACGGAGCAAAATCTGGCTGTAAGATAGAAAATCGGTATTCCGAAAGAGCGAAAATCGAGCCTTTTTGACGTTTAGCAATCGTGTGTGCCATCACCGAGCAATCACAACTGTCTGTTTGCGATCGCTGTTTCTTAGAGAATCAGCCGGCCGGAAATGCCTGTCCCAGAAGGCTCAGTCTTCTTGGGACCAACGCCTCGCAGGTGCCGTATTCTCTTCTTCTCCACAAATCTTAATAATGTCAACGTCAAATATAAACGCATCTTTAGTATTATCAATTGTTTCTAGTCTAGCTTCATCATCATCTCAGCCTGATAATGTCCACTGCTGAACGTAGGCCTCCCTCATATGTCTCCACAATGGCCGATCTTGAGCTGCCTGCATCCAGTGCTTTCCTGCAGCTCTGATGATGTCATCTGTCCACCTAGTGGAAGGTCGTCCCACACTGCGTTTTCCTGTACGTGGTCGCCATTCGAGAACCTTTCTTCCCCATCGGTTGTCGGATCGTCGAGCGATATGGCCTGCCCATTGCCACTTCAACTTGCTTACTGTAAGAGCTATGTCGGTAACTTTGGTTCGTCTGCGGATCTCCTCATTGCGGATTTTATCACGCAGAGAAACACCGAGCATAGCTCTTTCCATAGCTCGTTGAGCGACTCTGAGCTTATTCATGAGGCCAACAGTTAAAGACCACGTTTCGGTGCCATAAGTCATCACTGGCAACACACATTGGTTATAGACTTTCGTCTTAAGGCACTGAGGTATTTTGGACGAAAAGATGTTATGCAATTTCCCGAACGCTGCCCAGCCGAGTTGGATTCTTCGGTTGACCTCTTTCTCGAAGTTGGACTTACCTAACCGCATTATTTGCCCGAGGTATGTGTATTCGTCAACAACTTCGAGAGTAGCATTCCCAACAACAACCGGTAAGGGCGTGATATGGACATTGAACATGACCTTGGTTTTATCCATATTCATTTTCAAGCCCACCTGTTGGGAAACTCTGCTGAGGTCTCTGAGCATGGCGCCAAGGTCCTCCAGCGATTCTGCCATGACCACGATGTCGTCGGCAAATCGAAGGTGAGTGATGTATTCGCCATTAATGTTGATGCCATATCCTCTCCACTCCAAAAGCTTGAAAACGTCCTCCAACGCAGCGGTGAACAGTTTCGGAGAAATGACGTCTCCCTGTCTCACACCTCTCTGCAGTTGGATTGGTTTTGTGCTTTGGTCCTGTAATCGGATAGACATAGTGGCTTTGCTATACAAACACTTCAACACCTCGATGTACCGATAGTCAATGTGGCACCGCTGGAGGGACTGTAGCACCGCCCAGGTCTCGATAGAATCGAAAGCTTTTTCGTAGTCCACGAACGCTACGCAAAGGGGCCGGTTATATTCTTCTGTTTTCTGTATAACCTGGCGCAGCGTATGGATATGGTCCATGGTACTATAGCTTTTTCGGAAACCGGCTTGTTCGGGAGGCTGGAAGTCGTCAAATCTACGTTCGAGACGATTCGTGATGACCCTGGAGAACAGCTTGTAAATATGGCTCAGAAGCGAGATGGGTCTATAGTTCTTTAATAAGGAATGGTCTCCTTTTTTAAAGAAAAGAACCACCACGCTTCTGGTCCATGCCTCAGGCGTGATCCCTTCGAGGATAACGGAATTAAAGAGCTTCTGAAGGACTTGAAGTACCGGTTTTCCACCCGCTTTCAGAAGCTCGGAAGTGATTCCGTCATCACCCGCCGCCTTGTTGTTTTTAAGCTGTTTCAAGGCCATCCTAATCTCGTACAGACTGACGTCCGGGATATCTTCGGTATAGTGTCGGGTTAGTTTGGCTCTGGGATCTTTTGCCATGATGTTGACAGGGCTATTAGTGGAGGTGTATAACTGTCCATAGAACTGTTCGATCTCTCTCAATATCTCGGGTTTGGACGAAACGATTTTGCCTGATTCGGTCTTCAACTTGGTCAACTGTCGCTGCCCAATAGACAAAACTCTTGAAAAGACTTTTGAGCCTTTCTTTCGCAATACAGCCTCCTCAACACGTGATGTGTTAAAGAGGCGTATGTCGCGTCGTATGGCTTTAGAAATTTGTCTATTGAGCCGCGCGTATTCTGACTTATCAGAAGAAGACTGCAATCTCATTTCGCGCCGTACCCGCATGAGATTGAGAGTTTGATCGGAGAGTTTTTGAGTTCTATTCTTACGGCGAGCTTTTGCAAACTTAGCTCCAGCCGTTTGGACAGTTTCCACCATTCTGTCATTTAGATCGTCCACTGTGTCGCAATGTTCTAGGCACTGAAAGCGATTATGTAGTTCGAGTTGAAAATGTTCGGGGTTCTGTATGTAGGCAGTCGTTGGACGGAGCGTAGACTTTATCATTCGACTTCTCTCAAGCCTTACATTAATATTCAGTGTGCCTCTGACCATTCGGTGATCACTGCCGGTTTTAACCCTGTTGATCACAGAGACATCACTGAATATACGCTTGTCCGAGGTCAGGATAAAGTCTATCTCGTTTTTTGTCGAACCGTCTGGGCTCATCCAGGTCCATTTCCTGTGTGGCGGCTTTTTGAAGAAAGAATTCATCATGAAGAGTCCTTCTTTCTCCATAAAGTCCACCAATCTTTGGCCCCTACGGTTACGCTGCCCTACTCCAAAATTCCCCATTTTCAACTCCTCGCATTTTCCAGTGCCCAGCTTTGCGTTGAAGTCCCCCATAACAATCGTGAAGTGAGTTGGGGAGGTATGTATGGCTTTGACGATATCGTCATACATAACCTCAACCTCGTCATCTGGATGCGCCGAAGTCGGAGCGTAAACCTGTATCACCTTCAGTGAATACCGTTTGGTGATTCTGACTACCAGGTACGCTACCCTTGACGACACACTCTCGATCGTAGTGACGTTGTTTATGAGGGACTTGTGGACGAGAAACCCGACACCACCTAGGGACAGCTGTTCGCCCTCCCGGTAGTAGAACAAGTTGCTAGTCTAGCTTATCTACCATCATTGTATATCATTATTGTATATCTATAATTGTGAAAATAAATAAAAGATATTATATCAATTTAATAGTTTTATTCACATTGGTCCGAGTTAGTTGAATCACACATACCTACATAAGTTAATTGCACATTATATAAGACAACATCGCGGATTTTTAAAAATACCTATATTTAGGACAGCTGTTGATTATATAGACAAGTAGGTTATATAGACATATTTTAAATGAATTATGAAGGTCTCAGCATGTATTGTGTAGAAACACAGCACAGTAAATTGGGTCGGCAAAACACAGTGATACCTCTGGTATTGCAAGCGTTCATAGGCTACGGTAACTGCTTAACATCAGGCGGGCCCTATGCTTATTGCCACCTAACACACAAACGGTATCAAAATAAAAACGGACTTTCAAACTATGAGCTTTTATATAATTTAATTAGTCTGTGTCATCCATACATATATTTCTGCATAGAGACCTGTTTTCCAGAGGCGTGGACAGAGAAAGATTTTTACTGCTGGCAATATTTGCATATTGGATAAATATGCAAATATTACCAGTCATTCTGTACTTTGATGAAGTTTGTGTCCAGCAGATTGAAATGGGCTGATTGATAACTTGATTCAAATCCTTATCTATATCATGTTTTTGTAACCAAATCACAATAGGTTGTCATAATACAAACTTCGTAACTAAAAATATGTAGGTACTCGTAAGTAACAATAAGCAATATGTTTTTTTATAGTGTAGGTACCATTAAAGCCAAAGCCGCGATGTCTAACACTTAATATGATAAATCAGTACCTATACTTTGATACACACAATGGCACTAATTAAATCACCAGACACAACTGTGCTCCAAATATAAAACAAATAGTGCAGTCAAACTATCCCTTGTGATGTCAAGTTTTTTTTTAGAAAATATTTTTTAAGGTGCATCTAGACCTGCACATAATGTCACGAACAAACATCTCCACAGAATGGAACAATCAAACAGCCATATGGCTGTTTGATTGTTACGCATATGCGTACTATTATGTGTTAATATTCTTGCAGCCAAGCTGCTTTTCACTACAGCTATATGCATGCACCTGTGGGGCCTCCCCGCAGGTGCATGCATATAGCTGTAGTGCAAAGCAGCTTGGCTGCAAGAATATAAACAAATAATAATACACAAAACCTTTAGGAGCATTCAGTGGCGTAAAAATAGAGTGACAGTACATATCCACGCACTTCACACCAAAGAACAAAATGCAATTGCAAAAAAACGATTTAATCTGAATCTAATAAGTCTCTATAAGGGCCTTATAGCGACCTCTTTCTCGTCTGTTTGTTAAATATTATTATTTAACTTTTAGTAAACTAAACGTTTTTAAAGGGAAAAAACTGTTTCCAAAAAATATAACATTAAAATTTCATCTTTTTTGGAAACAGATTTTTCCCTACAATTACCTAATAACGATTAACGATTGAATTTCAACCACCAATAAACAATAATGCTCGTTTTGAATTACTGAACGTATGGGGATAAATTTTAAAAATAATTAATATTGTTGAAATATGATCTTGTCGTATAACAGTTTAACCAAACTCCGCTTTTAATTGTATCTGTATAATAAGTACGACAGGTCTGGATGCACCTTTACTACCTTTGCCATGCAAAATATAAAATCGAATAAGGCCAATTCGCAAAATCTAAGTATTTACACAATATTACAAACTTAAAGATAGCCTTTGGCCTTTAGACAATACTTTTTTTATTACAGAAAAAATACCAATTTTAACTTATGATAGTAACAAGAAACTATATTCTAATACATTTATAACAACAGCAAGAACTATAAAAGACTTTTTAGATGTAAAAGACCTGGAGCCGTTTTATGACGTCCATAAAGCGATTAATTTACAATCTTAATTTGAATTCCTATCAATGACATTTTAAAGCTAGGTAATAAACTTGATATTTGATGATTTTTTAAATAAGATCGAAAATAAATTGCTTCTTCTTATCTGGCCAACCTGGTGAGACAGTTATTTAGATTGCCCATATTTTAGCTTCTGTCGTGCGTGATCTAACGACTGTATACATTCGGCACAGACTTTTAACGAGCCCCCGCATGTAGACGCTCGTTCTATTCTATTCTATTCTATAATCGCTATAAGGCCGTCATAGTACGACCCTTGTTCTTACATCGAAAAAAGTCTACGGGTCTTCGCAGAACCTGACAATTTTAAGAGTATATTATACATCTATGATATAAAGTACAAGCTTCAGTCTGCGTCTCATATATACATATATAAGTTTATCACACAATTATATCAATACTTTCGTTAGACACTTATGAATCAATTATAAAATAATGAACTCTGGAAATAATCTTTGCAATGGTAAAGGAGGGGAAACTCTGCCTGAGTTTTAAAACACTCGCACTAGGGACATATTCATAGGGGATATTCACAGACCTAAAAATAAAAACAAATATTGACCAAGTAGCCAAATTAAAAGTATCCAGAACTGAGGTTCATGCATGAAGAGGAGGGAAAAAAGTACTTTACTTATGTCGATCTCGCCGACTTTAGGTAAATTAGCTTTACCTATTTCGATCTAGCCGACATTAGCCTTACCTATACCAATCAGTTTATACTCGAGTATGATGAAATTTGTTCAAAACTTAATATTAACATTTTTGATCATAATATAGCAAACTCATACAATCAGCCGTCTGCTTCAGAGAGCTCCTAGACGTAACGAACGATTTTTAAGGTAGGTGGAGAAAAAAAGAGGAGAGGATAGCGGACGGTATAAGATTAGAATGCCTGTGGGGTGAATTACATATTACAGGCGCAGGCGCAATGACGCTTCAAAAGTTGTTCATACCAAATGTATGAATGCGACGCGTCGTGAAGTATAAATTAATGTTATCTTTATGATCGGTGTTAATGTAGGCACAAAAGCGAACTATGCATGTGTAGTCAAGTGTACTTCTCTATGCGTCCTTTACTACACCTAAAAATTGACTACTGCGCAGAGACTTGCGCATACGTCAGATCATAAAAATCAAATCAACCTATACCGCGTATGGTTCACGACGCGTCGCTGCAGTCTGCGCAGGCGCAGGCACGCAACTATCCATTATACTTATCCGTACCACGCCTGCGCCTTACGCCACCTACCTTTACGCCTATATTGAGAGTTCATTATTTTATATAGTTTTATAATAAACACTTTTTATATGGCTACTACACATTATGCTGGCGGCACGTGCTTAATAAGCGAGCCTATTACTGATAACCGTTGGAGCAGACGTGTTCTTGGAGACCACGACTTGGCAAACGTAGGTAGTGTAAGACGCCCTCGGGCTATTCAAGAGAGGTAGGCCACTATACAAGCGAGCGACCCGACTGGGGGAGGACCTCCACCTTACCGAAGACCACAGCCAAATAACTACACACACCACTGTTGTTATGTTCCTAGGTCTCCAGCCCTCATTTAGGGATGCATTTTGATGGAAACATACTCCTATCCCCGGGGTATTCTATCTTAAAGCCCTGGTTTAAAAAGCGGGTTGGTGACACATAAATTTTACCTTTGGTCATTCATGCGTCTATACGGTAGCTGCTTAACATCAGGCGGGCCATATGCTTGTTTACCACTCAAGTAGTATAAAAAAAGTATGTAGGCGGAGCTGAGATGCGAAAAGCCGAGGTACTGTGTGGCGTGCTCTTGGTCTATGTCCAACAGTGGACTGCGATAGGCTGATGATTATTTTGCACGTGTCGTCAGTATGTGTAGTGGCTTTATAAAACACTCCTTAAATAGTCCTCTTTTGTTGTTAATCCCAAACATTTAACTTAGAATAATTATTTATTAGTAATACATGTAATAACTGTTTAACAAAATAAAATATAAATGAATCTATGTATAATAAAAATTATATTATTTATTCTTAATATAAATGTTCAACAATAATAAATCATAGAGATTAATTTATCACAAGGAATAAAATTTATCAATGAATATAACAATATTTATATACATTGATATACAAATAACCCAAGATACAGAAAGAAAGGAGTTATAAGGTGCGAGTGACACCCCTGGTGTTGTAAGCGTCCATAGACTACGGTAACTGCTTACCATCAGGCGGGCCGTATGCTTGTTTGCCACCTTAGTAGTATAAAAAACCTAGAATAAACAGTGCATCAAGACTGTCTGCATAGAATACAGGCATTGTTGCGTTTATTTTAACGACTCACTACACTACAAATTCAACTTTATATCATGCGCGTAAGGTTGAATTTGAAAAAGCAATATGTTTTTATTATTACTGTAACTACTGGGAATTTTTATTTTATTCAGGATTGTGTATTTTGGGTATTTTGTATATTAATGTTTATACATAAATATACACTTTCTATGAACATATTTTGGTAATAACACTGTAGAAATAACATAATAAAGAGGATAGTTTTTTTTGAATATTTGTTTGAACATAACTTCTGTAAAAACATGTTTATCCAAAAAACGAAACAATGCGTTATTGTCAAGCCTAATACCTATATAAAGTTAACATTGCATTGCTCTAGGCTCAAAATTTAGAAACGGAAATCAGGAATATGTTTGTATGAAAAAATGGGAAGTGGCATTCGCTGTTAATCTTTTTGTAATAAGTAACGAAGCCGCAGGTGAAACATAGTATAGGTATTTTAATTTTTACAATAAAAGAAACTGTAGTCTTTTCGTTTTACTGAAAACTTTACGGGTATCTATTCAGGTCTCACTTTGATATCATAGCAAAACTTCTATACCATTACACTACTTCTACAGTGTTGTTATTACGATTTCTATACGTTCAATAAATGTCAAAATTCGTGTACATAACACATACACAAATCTAAGTGCACATTTCAGCAATTAATATAAACAACATTTTGATATTGAATATAAATTATTTCACACTAATTAATATAAGGCATTACCGCGCGTTCTAGTACTTTCTTTCTTAACCTCCACTAAGTAGACAGACTAGATAAGATGTCTGCCAGCCTAATGAGTCTTAATAATCTTTTATCACTATAGTGCGTCAAATAATGTGGCTAAACAAGATAAAATTAACAGTTTTACGACTTAAAACCTCTATGAATTGCAGTACGAGTTTACATTTTGTCAGTCGGCTATACCCGTCAGTGGTTGTCGGCTATACTCGACAGTGATTGTCGGCTATAGCCGACAGTAATTCAAAATGTAAAAAAATGAGTACTTCTATTCTATTTTGCCATTTTATTTCACGCAGACTATGTATTTAACGTTTCATACATTTTCTTCCCAATATAGCGATTGATAACTATACTTTCAATATTCAATATATACATTAATATACACGGTTAGTATATAAAAACAATAAGCAACTAATAAATGCTAATAGTGAACATATGAAGCTTTGCGGTGGAACTAGTACATTAGTTATATTTATTCATCTATTTCGTAAGTCTACCATTTCTACGGGCGCTTGTTCGTCTACTCGAATGTGCTTGCAAGTCTGGAAAGTAAATAAATGTTATATGTATTTATAGCCTGTTTGTTTGTATAAATAATGTCGTCCTGACTGATTTCGGACAGGGCTGCTAATCACAAGGATTAGCGGATTGGGTGGGACATATTATAATGCAGTAGCGGCACGTCCCAACTTCGCACGGGAGGAAATTTATAAAGTATTCGTAGGGTTTTTGTATTTTTTCAATAAAATATAGCCTATGACCATATAAAAAACTACTTGACCGATTTAAAAAAATCTTTTACCATTAGGATGCTACATTATCAGCGGGCAGGCTGATAATGTAGCATCCTAATGGTAAAAGATTTTTTTAAATCGGTCAAGTAGTTTTTTTATTTAAATCGTAACAAACTTTTACTCCATAATATTAATCAAGACAAGTCTCTCTCTCACTCACTCCCATCACTCTGTCTCTTTTTGGCACGGTGCCGTATAGGGTGAACGCATGTTATGCTACCAGATAGGAAAAGAAAATTTATTTTTTAAATTTACAATGCCTGAAATTTCTAAAAAAGGCGATGTTTACATCCTCGTGACTTGAAAAAATCCTTTAGCCGTTGGTGCTACGCCTCATCTTTCTCCGGTCTTGTCTAAATGCCGTCCCATCGGACTAGAGTGAGGATATAAAGAGTGCACCTGGGTTTGAACATTATAATATATCCCACGCAGATGGAATCCGCTTAAGAGGACACTATTGTATTAAAATCTGGATAACATCAACTTACGTGAAATAATGGTGGATCATTTGGATGTGGATGGAACCCGGTTTGCCGGCAATTAGTAATGAATTGCATTCCGTAGTCAGGTGTCAATGAGAAGTAGCCGGTCCTGAAACATAAGAATATATGATATAGGCGTAACTAGCCCTTTGGCGAATAATAATATCAAATCCTGGAGGGAGGTCTATGTTTAGCAGTGGACGATTTTTTTTATACTACTTGTGTGGCGACAAGTATTCGGCCCACCTGAAGTTAAACAGTTGCCATAGCCTAAGGATACTTGCAATACCAGAGGTATCACTTGCGTGTTGCCGAGCCATTTTTTTACACCAAGGCTTTGCGATGGGACTATCCCTGGGATAGGAAAACGTTTATTTCAAAACGCATCCCTAAATGAGCGCTTGAGACCTGTACTCACACACAGGAAAATAACTACTCCAGCTGTGTTTTTATACTACAAAGGTGTCAAACAAGCATACGGCCCGCCTGATGGTAAAGAGTTACCATAGCCTATTATTAGTAGTGTAGTTATTTGGCTGTGGACTTCTGTAAGGTGGAGCTCCTTCCTCAGTTAGGTTTGCTCACAAGTATGGTGCCTTACCTCTATATTTATAATCCTTACTAATATTATAAATGTGAAAGTATGGATGGATGGATGTTTGTTACTCTTTCACGTAAAAACTACTGAACGGATCTGGATGAAATTTGGCACAGAGATAGATTATGGTCTGGAATAACACATAGGCTTTTTGCAGCGATAACCGACATCCACGCGGGCAGAGCCGCAGGCAACAGCTAGTATATTTATATATTAAAGCCACGTGGATAAAGACGAGCCTGGAGCAAGATTCGAACCTGTGCCTGCCCAGCGCACTACTCCGTAGTTCAAATTAGTCCACCGCTTGTTTCACGTCAGCTTCATTCAAACGTTAGCCGTTACAGGTCTATACGTACAACAGTACATATATTACAAAAAATAATCGACTTACTCGCTATACTTGGGTGCACAGACTATGGCGATGGCCTCGGGCATCATTAGCTGGTACGAACACTGCGTGTGCAAGTCCACTGACGACAGAAACGCGGTCTGCGTTGGGTGGGTCTGAAAATATCAAGGGTAGTTTGTTTTATACTATCTATACTAATATTATAACTAAATACACGGCGAGAGTTACTCGAGTCGCACCGCAACGTCAACTTTAGGGCGTTCGTGGTGCGAGTAGAGTAACTAAAGAAAACTTCTGGCCGAAAGGTGTGGTGTTCCGTCGCTTCCGCGGACAAGTGCCACCTGAACGCACTGAGACAATAAAGTGCTAGTGAAGTGTTACTAACATAGTTTTAATTAATATAAACTAACAAAAGTTATAATTATGTATGTTAGTCTTTAAGGTATGTATCTATGGATTGTATTATCTGAAAATAAATGATTATTATTATTATAAAGCTGAAGAGTTTGTTTGTATGTTTGGTTGAACGCGCTAAACTCAGAAAGTACTGGTTCGATTAGAAAAAATATTTTGTTAATAGTGCATTTATCCAGGAAAGCCATAGGCTATATAACATCACGCTATGATCAATAGGAGCAGAGCAGTACTGAGATATGTTGCAAAATCGGGGAAAAAATATACGTTCCAAATAACCACGCGGACGAAGTCGCGGGCGACCCCTAGTTAATAATAATTATCTATACCGATTTCGGTCACGGCAGCTAATGTCAATAGAGATTAGCCAGATATATTATAGTGCACAAGTGTGTGCGCAAACACAGGTGCACTCATTATTTCTTCACTCTCATAGTGCAATAGGATGGCAATCCGATACAACCGGAAAGATCAGGCGTAGGACCAACGACTTTACGTTCCTTTCGAGGCACGGAGAGGTCTTGCTGTGTATTTAGGAAATGGTCACCCATCTAAAGACCGACCGCTTAACCTTACAAACAAGCATACGGTCTGTCCTAGCCTATTGACGCTTGCAATACCAAAGGTCAATACCAAAAATCATTTGCGTGTTACCGACCCATTTCTTTTTACACCAGGGCTTTAAAATGTACTTCGAACCCCTAGGATAGGAAAACGTTTCATTCAAAACGCTTCCATAAATGAGCGCTGGAGACCTGTACTACACAGGAACATAACTAGACCGCTGTATGTAGTTATTTGGCTGTGGTCTTTTGTAAGGTCCAAGCGAGCAAGCCCGACTAGGGAAGGAACAGTCCTTGCCCAGTCGGGCTTGCTCGCTTGCATGGTGGTCTTTTGTAAGGTGGAGGACCTTATAAAAGACCACCATGCAAGCGAATGCATGTTCTGTTGCACGTTTGCATGGTGGTCTTTTGTAAGGTCCTCCACCTTACAAAAGACCACCATGTAAACGAGCTAGCCCGAGTACGTAAGGAACAGTCCTTCCCCAGTCGGGCTTGCTCGCTTGCATGGTGGTCTTTTGTAAGGTCCTCCACCTTGAAAAGACCACCATGCAAGCGAGCAAGCCCGACTGGAGAAGGAACAGTCCTTCCCTAGTCGCAGTCCTTCCCTAGTCGCCCATGGTGCTCTACCTCTTTTATAAAAGAAATATAAATCTTAATATCTCACATGAATCCATCCGAGGGTGATCAGATTATGTTGATCCTGATAGTGGAATATCTCTTCTTCATTGTTGGTACTGCACGAGTCCGCTGTACCAGTCTGCTTTGGCACTATTACGTGGGTTATCTTCAACTGGTCACGTTCCTATAAGGTAACACATATCTTATATACAAAATTCTCGTGTCACGGTGTACGTTATTGAACTCCTCTGAAACGGCTCGGCCGATTTTCGGTAATCCGAAAATCGGGTAGGTCTGAGAATCGGACATCTATTTTTCATCCCCCTACATGTTAAGGGTAGTCCAGTCCACCCCTAATATCTTTTTTAATTTTTAGATATTTTTTTTACTTTAATTTTATATGAAATTTTCAACCCTCTACGATCAACCCCTATATTTAAGTAGCAAAACAACGTTCACGGTCAGCTAGTATTTTATAAAATACCACAGATCTTTAATATAAAATGAATCGCTGAATGTGTTGCTAAGAGCAAATCTCGAGAACAGCTGTACCGATTTCGCTAATTTTGCTATGGGAGGAGAAGGTTCTTATGTAAAAAAAAATTAAGAAAGTTGAGCTGAAAATAGTTTAACCCGGGCGAAGTTTGGGCGGGCCACTAATCCGGATATCCATAAATCCAGAGAGACATCAGGGGTAGGACCAACTGTTTTATGAGCTCTCTTAGGCACCTATTTCCAATCTCTGGGCATCTATTGTGAATTTCTTGACAGAAAACCCAATATAAATTTCACAATCACAAATTGCAAAACCTAATTTGTACAACTTGATAACCTTATATATAGTCATTAAGATGCCATTTGTGAAGGAGTATAAAGATTATTATTATTACTTGACAGGCAAGCAATCGAAACAACTATTAATCGCCTGTATCGAGTTGCTACTCCACCTCCACTTTTGTATTTTTTTTAAATATTTTATAGCTGTTTTTAAAAGAGTTCCTTGTTAGCAGACACAAGTAGACAGTGAGTACTTACCAGTATACCGGCGAGTATCCCGCAGGTCTCCACGTTCCTGGCGGTGTTGGTGTCGGCCAGGCGCAGGAAGCGCGCGAGCAGCTGCGCCGGCACCAGCACGGTGCGCAGGCGCAGCTGCCCCGCCAACAACGAGCCCACGCTCGTGTCCGCGCCGGCGCTGTACCAACATACATCATCATCATCATCTCACTTAAAAAACTAATACTAACTTTTGATTTTGTTTTTTTGTTATATATGTTATAGTTTCTTCATAATCCTTCCAGTAGTTTTTGAACGAAGGGGTAACAAAAATACATGATCAGAAACTTTTATATTATTAGGACCAAATGATTCAAATAAGTTTCAATTCGTCTTACAGTGGTCTAGAGGGCGGTATGAGCGGTGGTACTGGTGTGTAGTGATGCGGGGGCGCGCGGGGTGTCTCGGGGGCGAAGTCGTCAGGGTACAACACGCCGTCCACTGGTGGTGCCGATGGTGTCACTGCCCATTGATCCTGTTGAATCAATCAAAGTTAACTACATTTTCCAACTAAATCTATAATTATTACGAAGCTGAAGAATTTGTATGTTTGTACACACTAATCTCAGGAACTATTAATCCAATCATAAACCTGAAATAATTAAAGGTTATAAGGGAAAAAGACACACAGGACAAAAGTTTGTGTAACCCGCAAGGAGTTGTGGAGGGCGACCTCTAGTATATATATATATCATAAAAGACGTTAGATCATGGCAAAGGCATTAATGCGATCAACCGCAGGACCACAGGCTTTACGTGCTTTCCGAGGCACGGAGTGGTCTTGCTGTGTATTTAGAAAATGTTCACCATCCATACTATAAGATTCCAGAGGAATTTCTTACCACGAGCGATAAGTTTATGGAATGAGCTCCCTGCCGAAGTTTTCTTAAGAGACTATAGCATGGAGTTCTTCAAGAAAAGAGTTGTAAGGTTTTTAAAGGGTCGGCAACGCGTGAGTGACATCCCTGTTGTTGCAAACGTCCATAGGCAACGGTAACTGCTTACCATAAGGCGGGCCGTATGCTAGTTTGCCACCTTGGTAGTATAAAAAAAAAACTACGGACCGACCGCAGCAAGTTTGCTTAACCTTACCCTTCGCTACGAGCCTCTCAAATCGCATACATAAACAACGTACAGCATGTAACAAATGTGGTCCAGTGGTGTTGCCATCATTTCCTTTGTTCTCGTCAGCCTGTAGCCGTTCTGCCAATTTTGCATCTTCTCTTTCCTGTTTTTTCCTTTCTTCATCTGATTTACGTCGCTTCTCCTATAAATCACAAAGATTTAAAATTAAAACCTATTTACAAGTTATTTTAATTTTTTGTGTTTTTTTGGTATAAAAAGTAGCCCATATGCTAAAATTAGCAATAGATAAGTCTAGAATAGACTATAATCTATTGCTATGTCAAATTTTATTCGGGTAAACTACGCCAATCGAATGTCAAATACTCGAATATCAATTGATCGAACACATTATTCAAACGTCTAAATACTCATACACTCAATACATCCACTGTTCAAAATATCGAATGTTTGTTTGATCGAGAGTTCAACGCATGGCACTTTCATTCCAACAAAAGATTAAAATGTGTTTATTTTAGTAAATTTTGTGTTTAGTAAATTTTATTTTATACTACTTGGGTGGCAAACCAGCATACGGGCCGCCTTGTTAAGTAGTTACCTGAGCCTATGGACTTGCAATACCAGGGGTATTGCAAGCCAACCTATTTTTGATACTAAGGTTTAAGATGTAGTAACCCTGGGAAAGTAAAACATTTAGTTAAAACCACATTCCTAAATTTGTGCTGGAAACCTGTACTCACACACAGAACACAACTACATCGCTAGGTATTTGGCTGTGGTCTTCTGTAAGGTAAAGTTTACTTCTCAAGTGCCCTAATTCTCTTAAAATTTCTGACCAAATGATGTAATACAGAGCCAAGATCTTGATGCAAACTTATGTGGCTGTAAAGTTGACTAGTTAACTAGCAGGCTCTCTCAACAACTCTCACTAAACAGCAGTATTTACAGAAATTTTATCGTCACAGCCAAAAAGATAACTAATTACTTATATCAGTATAGTTAACAATATTTACCTCATTCTGTTGATACATAACATGTTCCTTAGCATATTGGTCTAGTAATTTTTGTTTCAGTTTTTCAGCTTTGGGCATCACCTCTTTAAGCTTAGCCTGATTTACAGCTTTCACTTGTGCAGACACTGTTGGATACTCAGGATGCTTGCGGATCTTCTCCAAGAATAAGGTCATAAACTTCATATACAGAATATATGCATTCTCGAGACTTCCTTCAGCTAAATACACGTTAGCCATACGAACCATTTCTAGACCTGATCGATAGTATCTGAAAAAAAAAACATATTTTTTTATTACCACTCTCTCAAGTGCCTGTAATACGAGTACCAGACAACAAGTAAATATACTTAAATATTTCAAATAATTACACCCAGACAAGACACAAATAATCATGCTTATCATAATATGGAGAATTTCCTAGACAGAAATCAAACCCACAACTTCGTACTTAGCAGTGTCACTTACCACTAGACTAACAGGCCTAACAAGCAATGGGAGGACTATAAAAATGGAGAGTGATTCAGAATAGTGCTGCAGTAAACAGGGTATGTACTACACATCTACAGTGTTAAGGTACTGGGTATGCAATACTATTCTTGGTATAGGAAAATACCAAAACACCCCGCTTCTATGGTCTACATGGAACCGTCACTTAATCGACTCTGTACACAAGTGGTTAGATGCAGATGCAATCTGGTTAAGTGGGGCAATACCGCTGTAACAACTACAGGGTGCAAATTCGGCATGGACCCGCAAACAATGGCTCACCGGCTCACCTCCTGTCCTGTTCTTTGTGCCCTACTACCTGCACTCTGAGTGACCTTTGTGCAGCAACTGATAAGGCCATAAAGGTAGCAAAATTCTGGGCTTGTACAATTTAATCATTTACCGTACCATCACCACAAAGAAAAGAAGAATTTGAAGAATAAGAAAAATAAAAATAATTAATACTCGCAAATGTAAGCTGATTTAATTGTGTAGTTTTTCCTGCGCAAATATGGTTACATACTAATGGTATGGCTAGGGCTGCATGTACTACAGTTTCAACCATTAGAGTGTATTTGTGCATTTGTAAAATTCACATTATTTTAAAGTCATAGCCGAACTTATTTAGATTAAATGCATGATACTTATGAACATCACATGAAGCATAAAACAAATGCCTGCATATTTTATTTCCTACGGCCAATTTGCTGACTAATGGTAACAAGTAAAGTTTACAAGTATTTTTTAAATATATAAAATAATGTTAAAAACCACTTTCAATGCATCTCTCTTGCAGAACCTCATACAATCTGACAAAAGCTTACTTCCATGACTCGCAAACACAGCACTCTCAGGGTACGTGAATAATAATTCGTTTTTTTTATGCTGTGAACAAACCAGGCTAACAAACGTTAATTGGTGGTGGCTACCGCATGCATGGTCGTCTATGAAGGTATGCCAAAATAAAACTGGTTATTTGGCGTCTGTCCACACTGAATTTAATCTAATGGTTTGATTTCTCTGTTGTTATCGCCACGGTTTGGATCACCGGCACACACAAATAAATGTTGTTGGTGTTTGCTAAGCAGTCTATACAAGACCAACAAACCCATTTTTTGTCTGGTGTATACACAGCATATGAAGAGTATGAGGCAATGGAGCTATTTGATGTTATAGAAGAGTAAAGTCTATGCTTGCAATTTGAAAGTAATTAACTGGAAAATGCAACAAATCAATATAGAACATGATTCGTCTACCTCAATTGGTTTTGAGAAAAGGTGAGGAAGTTGGTGTCCAAAATTAAATTTGAACTACAGTTAACATTTTCTAGATTACTGAACATTATGAAGGGTTTTTTAATGACTCATCCCGCGTCATCAATAACACTAAGTTGTAAAGTCACAGACATTGTAATTATGTGTAGTTACCTCCTCGGTGGAACATTTGAGTCTACGTCCACCATAGCCCCATAATTAGCCAACTGTTTTACTCTAGCAGTAGGCTCTAACGAAGCCAAATCGACTGCATGTTTCGCACGTTTCTCATCCGTCTGCATTGTTTACACAATAATTAAACCTAACTGCAACCTACAAAATAAACGCGGATTTTGGAAATATAATATTGCATGTACTGATAATAATTAATCCAAATAATAAATGTTTACTAAAACAATTTTACATTACAACAATTGATTGACTGTCACTGTCAAATAATGTCTGTCAATGTTTTTTTTTTAATGTCAATGTTAAAACTCAATGTTCATATCTGTCAATAGTGTCAGTATACAGCACTTTAAACAAAGATAAAAGATTTCCAAGATAGAGAATATTTAAAATGAACTTTAAACATCGGATTTCTCTTTTCACATGAACGAAATGTCTTATGAAAAAAAGAGACAGTTATACTTGTAACCATGTCATTTTTTGTCATTGAGTCAAAGACTCGAACAAAATCAGTACTTATTTATGTGTAAGTATCTATACTTACAAGTGTCGCTTCTGTCATATCGACAACTTACGTATCGATAAATCTATCGCATAAAAATTAAATGTCCTACATATTGTTTTAGAATATCATATTTATGTAATCTGTACTAAACCAACAATGGCTGGACTTTGTAATTGAAATTTAATCGTATAGTAGTGATGCTTGAAACAATATCACAAAAAAAAAATTGAGAAAACAGGTATTTATATTATATTCACACTCTTTGTTTGGTGCACAAAGAATTTAATGTAAGTAGTAAGATACTAGTAAGGTAGGTAGATATATTACTTCAGCCTTTTATATTGAATTTGAAGAAGTATCTTGTTTTCTTTATTCCATACCTACATTTGATACAAAAAAAAGTATCGGCCATATTATTCATTTATCTGAATGTGTGTGCACCTAATTAGATACGTCAAAATAAGCCCTAAGTATTAGAGAGTGAACAGTAAATGGGTTTTTATTCTTTATTTGATTCATATATGTATATGAAGCGTATGTATATTGTTAAGAAATATTAAATTTAGTCACATAACTAAAAGTTTTCAGAAACTCATATATATGTCACATTTGATTTAATTAAAGTTTAAACAAATATACTGGCGTGTAAATTAGTCGATAAATTTGTAACTCAATCACATCACTATTAACAAAATCTCAGGTACCTACATAAAATGTCAAGTGCTAAACTAAGATTATATATATTTAAGATTATTGTAAACAGAACAAGCTGAGAATAAAACACGCATATTATTATTATTTCACGTTCAGATTGTAAACAGTTTTAAACTACTTACATTGTAATATTCATTATCTACTCAAAAGCATAAATACAGAGGTCGATATTTTCCGATGGAAAGATATATTTTGGGTATTTTCCAATAAAACACGCATTTTACTCTTGCAGCCTGAAGCTACAAAAGCCATAGTTCTTATAGTTATACACTAAACAAAGTTTTTCCGAAATTAAACTCAAACTCACGAGAATTAATGAAATGAACAAGGTATTGAGATCCATACGCACACCTACGCTGATTCAAAAGTCAGAACACTGTATGTATGTATGTTACCTCCTGTCATATTTCCTCCTTGCGGTGTATAAATATTGTATAGTGCTAAAATGTACAAACACTTCTGTTAAAACGCCAGAAAAACTATTTTTTAACGTACCGACAGACCCAAAACTACGTAAAAAATGGTATTCCGTTGCAAAAAGAGATGATAAAACTACACCGTCTGCTAAGGCTACAAGACATTGCTGTGAAGATCATTTCGATGTAAGTACCTATGTACCTATCTATATAACTATTACCTATTATTTACTTTATGGAAATAAGTTGGTACTACCCGCTATTACGTGTATTGTTTTGTTTTTTTAATAAAGACAACTCCGCACTAGAGAACAAGCTCTGTGTCGCGGGGGACTTTACAAACATACAATTAATCCCTGGTTTTGCAAAAGTCCATAGGGTACGGTAACTGCTTACCATCAGGCGGACCGTATGCTTGTTTGCCACCTTGGTAGTATATTAAAAAAAAAAATAGCGGACACAAATTACACCCAGACTCAGAACAATTCTTCGTGGGTCACGCAAAGTTTTGTCCTGTGTGGGAATCGAACCCACAACCTCGTGCACAGCAAGCGCATACTGCGGCTACTGGACCACCGAGGCAGTCAAGTATTGTAAGTAGGTACTTATTTATTTATTCGTACATATATATTCTTTTATTTTAAGCCCGCTGTATTACCTAGTTACTTTTATGAGTTTTGTGAATAAACCTACGTCTACCTATACACCCGTTGACATATCTATGTTATATTCCGAAGGTCAATCAATGACACAGGGAGTAGGTATAAGGAAGGTATAGCTGATATATACAGCGGTGCATGTATATATCTGCTTCAGCTATGCCTTATTATTAGAACAAATAAATTAATCCATCCATCCCATCAACAGCCATTATCTCTTACAACAAGTCCATCCAAAGGTTGTCTGGAAGAGATCGCATAGCGACACAGATTACTAAATAGTTACTACGTAAATAGCGATAAGACCGCCCATTGTACATACTGTTCGATGTATTTTATTGATTTCTTGCCTGTATTTTTAACATTTGGTGTACAATAAAGCATATTTATTATTATTATTATTATTAATATATATATTTATATTTCA
Organism: Trisateles emortualis; assembly: GCA_947095525.1. Lineage (NCBI taxonomy): Eukaryota > Metazoa > Arthropoda > Insecta > Lepidoptera > Erebidae > Trisateles > Trisateles emortualis. Next base: position 6,006,799 of record OX352735.1, on the reverse strand, counting down.
GGTCGAAGAATATATGGTAAATTATGTAAAGTTTAAGTTGGTTGGAGGGAAGCTTAAACTGAGAAAGCGAGTGTTGCCTCATAAATTTTAATGTCAAAAGCCTCAAAAAAAGAAAATTGAGAGAACTGGTTTTAAGAAAAGGCAATCGGTTTGCCTTTTCTTAAAACCAGTTCTCTCAATTTTCTTCAAAAACCTAAAAAAACATAAAAATAACTGAATACAGATTGAAGTCGAAGCTAGATTCATCCTGTCACCTAATATTAAGGTTGGGACCGACTACAATCTGTATTCATCTTTATTTCTTCTCTTATCTTTAGTTTTTTTTGGTTTTTAAAGTCCGTTTCAGTTTTTTTTTCAATTTTTTTTAATATTTTTAGTGATAAAATAAAAGTAAAAAATAAACGAAAAATATTGTTATTACCTACAACATTTGAGGGTTTCCCTCGATTTCCCTGAGATTCCACCATCAGATCCTGACTTGGTGCCAATGGGACCACCTCTAAAATATAATAAAAAAAGAATTTTAAAAATCGGTTCATAAACAACCAAGATATCCGCGAAAAAACATAAAAAAGCATTTATACGGTCAAATCAATTCCGTCGCAGTGACGTCACACTCACCCGCGAACATTGACTTTTAGCGGCAGGAACGGCATAATATGTTTATTACTTATATGTTTATCTTAATATGTTTATCGTAAGTAATGGTCCGATTTGGATAACTCAAAAAGATATATCATTTTTATGTTATAAAGAATAACGTGGACACTAGTTCTATTGTATATGCTATAACTGTACTGATCCTCATTGAAAGGTTTTCCAATCTAGTAAACGGCTACCTACACGCGGGATAGTTTAATAAACATTTTCTAGGGTATAGCGGGATTCCACATGCCCGTGAATGAGTTTGTATTTCTCGTAGGATGTTAGGGAATGGCATTTATGATCTGTGTATGAAAGATGATATAAAAAGCGTTTCTGGACTCTCTCAAGACGGTCAGAGTTAACCTGGTAGCATGGGTTCCATACAAGCAACGCTGCAACATTCAACTATAGGTACTTCGAACAAGTGAATTGTAAATTGTAATAGACAAAGTCGGCTGCTTAAATATTTTCATCTGTCGTGAAGTGAACCCGGACAGATGTAAAGATTTTTATTGCACTAAGTATCTAAGTTGTATTTAAAACTAAGAGAAGTATCTGAAATCACTCCAAGGTCACACACAGTTTCGACTTATTTTAAGCCAAAGTTATTAATAGTGTAATTTGCAGGGCAACGTAATTTCATTCTGCTAAACTTTATGTGGAAGCATTTGTTGATATTAACCGTTATATCATTTGTTTGGCACCATGAATAAACACGGTTTAAATCGTCCTGCAGGTACTGAGTGTCTTGGATTCTTGAGATTACTCTATACAACTTCAGATCATCGACATATAATAATAATTTATTTATTTCAAACAATTCAGCCCATATCATTTTATACACTTACAAAAAATACTATATATATTGTAATTAATATTCATTAATATATAATAAATAATATCTTAAAAAAAACTATCTGCCCCATAACTTATTCACGGGTGCATGTAGGGACTGCCAGTGTTGCCAGAAGGGCCCGTCCAACCTGTCAGCGACGACCGCAAGGAGACTGTTACCGCTGCCCCGCACTCTACTCGCTATAGATGTCGCCCTCTTACGCATCGCGGTGAAGAAACAATCCAATTGCACCCCGGCAAACATACCCGATGCGCTGCAGAAGCGGGGCAGCCGTAACAACGCCCTTAGCGCGTTGTTATATTGAACGCGAACATATAATTTAAAACAGCCTTTAATTAAATCACAAAAGTCGTTAATGAAAATTAAAAAGAAAAGCATGCCCAAGTGAGGCTCTCACTTGGGCATGTTTTGTAGGCGCTTCAAATATAAAAGATTTGAGCCACGAATTGCTACTAACTGACAACTATTTTGCAGGTAGGTAGTTACCGGGAGAACCTTGTAACACTCAGTAGTTGGTCTTTGACTAGGTTTATTCAGCATAAACCAGCATATTCCCGGTATAGTATTTACTAAACGCCTGTATATCCGATCGGAGGACTGGGAATAATCCTCCACATGTAGTTTACAAACTAGGTACCTACCTACACCTTGTTTAAATCCATTTTGTAAATCAATAATCAACTAATGTATATTACCAAAATTGACCAATTTTTTTTGTGTTACTTCGTATACAAAGTACCTATTCTTTTTATTTACAGTGTGTTTTATGCATGGACCGACATCATTTTTTGGAAGATTGGGGTGTTATTGCCCTAAATATCAGAATTGGCGAAATATATATTTTTTAAATACCCAATATTACTTTCATCATGACTTTTTTATTTACTTAATGTTTTAAAAATACATACCTATACATTTTTATACTTGAATTATTAATAGCAACCCACCATATGTCCCACACGGCCGGCTGAATTCTCTAAGAAACAGCGATGGCAAACTGACAGTTGTGATCGCAAACTGACAGTTGTGATTGCTCGGTGACGACACAATCTATTGACTAAATGTCAAAAATGCTCGGTTTTTGCGCTTACGGAATACCGATTTTCAATCTGACAGCCAGATTTTGGTCGGTTTTTGCGGTGGCTCGGTTTTTGCTCTTACGGAATAGGTACCCCTGCGGGTCTCCTCTCCTCTACCAAGAAAGAGAGACCCTATCTCTCATTAGGCCTTAATTCACACACGCTGGCCTAATGCGGGTTGGTGAATCTGACATGTCTTTTAGAATTTCTTCTAATACATGTGGGTTTCCTCGCGATGTTTTCCTTTACCGTTAGCAGATGGCGAATCATTTGATTAGTAGGTACATATAAACTCCACTAGATGAAATTCACATTGGTAGGTACTGCCCGGGATCGAACTCTCACCTCGCGGTTACTTTCCCACTCGGACACCACCGCTTATTGGCTACCGCTTATCGTCATGACTTTTTTATTTACTTTGTTTTAAAAATACATTTTTATACTTGAATAACTGTTTTTATTTATCCCACTTATTTCTGTCTTCGCAGCAGTCAATGTGCACATATTATTATTTCCTAATTCTATACCTACTTAGTATTTATCACTGAGTATCGAAAAAAGTTAGCAGAATTCCAATATTCGTTTTACAGCCTGTGAAACCCTTCAGTTAGGTACCTACCTACTACCCTTTATTCTCATAAGGACAGATTCTCCAAAAATCCATGAAGTCAATTCAATTCATACCATTCTTGGTTGCCATAGCAACAACTGTCCAAATGTATTAGAACTGGGCAAATTTTTTTTTTTCCTAAATTTTTCCGATGTTTTATTTCTGATAATCGGATCATTAAAATCTGTTCAGCCGTTCTTGAAAATTATAAAAGATGCACCCATATCGGGATAGTCTATGTACTATATAAATATATATATTTACTACTTGGGTGGCAGATAAGTATACGGCCCGTCTGATGTTAAGCAGCAACCGTAGCCTATAGACGCTTGCCACAATACTAGACATATCACTTGCGTGTTGCGGACCCATTTATATTACAACAGGGCTTTAATATAGTACAGTAAAGTTTCTTTCAAAACGCATATCTAAATGAGCGCTGGAGATAATATAATCTATCTCTGTAGCCAATTTCATCAAAATTTCCGTTCAGTAATTATGGCGGGATTGGGTAAAAAACATCCACACACCCTTCCAAACTTTCGTATTTATATTATTAGTACTAGCTGTTGCCCGCGGCTCCGCCCGCGTGGATGTCGGTTATCGCTGCAAAAAGTAGCCCATAATCTATCTCTGTGCCAAATTTCATCCAGATCCGTTCAGTAGTTTTTACGTGAAAGAGTAACAAACATCTATCCATCCATCCATCCATTCTTACAACTTTCACATTTATAATATAAGTAAGGATATGGATAGTATAGTACTGACGCTACCGCGCTACGCCAACAATATTCATATTTTGCATTTTTGCCTGGACAACCAAGGTATTCTATACATTTCACTTTAAAAAAAGACAATTGACAAAATGCCTAGGTATCGTGTAGGGGCATAATGCAGGTATGCAGCCCAGGATCTAGGAGTGGGCAAGCCGGGGCCCACGCCTAAGGCGGCAATTTCAGAGGGCGGCAAATTCATACTGTCTTTGCAGACGAATGTACTCATCATTTAATTTTGATCTCCAGCGCCCCTATGTTCTCCAACAAGGACCGTTAATAAGAACTGGTATCTTGGGGGGTTGCCGGCATTTTCAGATTTTGGTATGTGATCACCATTCGAGCTAAATAATATTACTAAAAATAGATAGTTGCTAGATTTATATAACCAAAAGTAAATTTTCGTTTATTAAAAATATGTATCAAATAAATTTACAACAAATAATAATGTTGCAACAAGCATAAAATAGATAAAGACAACCCATTACCGGACTCGCTAGGCAAAATATACAAAAGTATCCAATCGCCAAAAACATGGCTTTCCAACACCTTCCGAAGGCTCTACAAACTTTCCTAACCTTGTAACATGCTCTACGACATCTTTCCGAATGTGAAATATTAGCGCCAGCACAGACAGCAAGTTCTGGAATGTCATATAACGCTTCCCTTTCAAACTCACAAATGTCTTCCCAGCAATATTTTATGGCAGTCCAGGAACATTTAAATTTTTTCTTTTTTTTTTTTCTCTTGCAACATTTCCTTCTTCTACGCTTGCTCTTGCAATTCTTGTTTATGCACTTTCTTTTATTGGGACAGGTTTGCAATTTTTCATTACAGGATGCTCTAGCTAAGCAAGTTGGTAAAAAAAGTCTACAAGGCTTTTTTCTTCCTGCACAAAGTGCCATGTCAAAATCCCCACGTTCATGGGGATTTTGATTGACATTGACGTTACCTGTGCCTTTGTCTTTTGTATAACCTGAAACATTATTATAACCAGACTGGCCCGGGTTTTGACACGGACATTTTGCTTGTTTTGCGCCTTTTGTATAATATTTCTTCTTCTTTTTTGGTGTACGACAAGTACAACACACCTCTGGTGGGTCACATTTGCGCGGTCTTGATTTACGGCAAGTACAACATATTCCTGCTGGAGGACATTGCGAGTGACTTATTGGTTTTGGGCAAGTACACCGCTGTTGTAGAGGACTACCTTTTTTTTTTTTTTTAGGTGGACAAGGTACTGCGTGACAAACGCACGATGATTGATCAGGTAATGGAGGGCATGGCTGGCCAGCGTCATCTTTAAGTTCCACAATTCCGTCATTGGGGCATTGGCACTCATGAACTTTGGTTGGTGGTTCAGGTGCTCCTGTTCCTGTACAAGGGAAATGTTTAGATCCGCAAGATCCGAGAGGTACAGCTCGACAAGTTTGTTTTTTAAATAGAGGGTAACAAACGCATTTAGTAATGCTGGCAGCCTGTGCAATAGGGCTAGCGCATGTTTTGAATTCGGCAGGTTGGGCATAAGGATCCGAGCATTTTTTAGATTTAGTAGATCGTACAGGGTAAAAAACGCATTTAATAGTGCGTGCAGCCTGTGCAATGAGGTCAGAGCGTGTTTCACATTTGGCAGGTTGTGCAAAGGCTGCCGAGCGTTTTTTAGATCTAGTAGATCGTACAGGGTAATAAACGCATTTAGTAGTGCTGGCAGCCTGTGCAATGGGGCCATAGCATGTTTTAAATTCGGCAGGTTGTGCAAAGGCTTTCGAGCGTTTTTTAGATCTAGTAGATCGTACAGGGTGACAAACGCATTTAATAGTGCTGGCAGCCTGTGTATTGGGGCCAGAGCATGTTTCAAATTTGGCAGGTTGTGCAAGGGGTTCTGCGCATTTTTTAGATTTAGTAGATCGTACAGGGTAACAAACGCCTTTAATAGTGCGAGCAGCCTGTGCAATGAGGCCAGAGCGTGTTTTACATTCGGCAGGTTCCGAACGTTTTATAGATCTAGAAGATCGTACAGGGTAACAAACGCATTTTGTAGTTCCTGAAGACTGTGCGCGGGGACTAGAGCATGTTTCGGATTGGGCAGGTTGTTTCAGAGGATCCAGACATTTTTTAGATCTAGTAGATCGTGCAGAGTAACAAACGCATTTAGTAGTACCGGAAGATTGTGCAAAGGGACCAGAACGTGTTTCAGATTGGGCAGATTGTGTAAGGGGATCGGAGCGTTTTAGACATCCAGTAGATCGCACAGGGTAACAAACGCATTTTGTTGTTCTGGAATGCATTGCAGTGGGACTAGAGCGCTTTTTAAATCCGAGTCCAGAGCGTTTTGTAGAGCCGGAAGAATGTACAGCGTGACAAGCATATTTCTGATCTCTTGGTGATTTATTAGAATGTGGTTTTCGTAGCGAACTCCATCCAAATAATGACTTTCTTGACGGTTTTTTTCTTGTAATTTCAAATTGTACTGAAGCGCCAGATGGTGATGTTGCGACATTGGTTCTTGGTCTGTTATGTACAGGCTTAACTTGAACGGAGGCTGAATGTACCCGCTTGAGCTGTAACAATCTAGGTGTCTAATAGGACAGATTAAGGACAAAGGATTGCAATTTCTTTTTAAAATTATTTTCCTAAAATTTATGTTAGTGCAATCGATTAGATATGATAAAAAGTATTTCAATTGAACACTAAGGAAAGGCAAAAGTGGTGGTATTTAAACGTTGGCACACACGCTATTTTAATGTATCTATAACTCCTGATTAATACTACTATAAACGTAAGGTTGGTCAAACGAACATGTCCTGGAGGAAAGTAAGGTACCTATGAGTATATTTCAAGTAAAATTTTATACTACATAAGGAAAAACTGCATTCATTGAATTTCGGAGAATCACTTGTTCCTACACATCGGGCCATACAATACCGAAATACTTACATGATAGATATTAATCAAAAGAGGTTATTCTTTTTCAATCAGCAATAATTAGTTTCCAGCCAAAATACATAATGCCAAAGCAGCAATAATAAACTCAAAATTCATCCATCCGTTTAGGTTATTATTAAACAAAATAAATGTAGCAGGTAACAGAAATATATAAATATCTATCGTTAAATAAGTATATATGGTTTTCAAGTAAATGGCATCAGTTTACATAAAACCATAATTGTAATTTACAAAAGACTGTAGGTAACTGGCGAATAAAAAATGTGGCCAGAGTTTCTTAAAAGCGATCTGACTATCCGTAGATAATTTTGCTGACATCGTTATTTTGGCTTACCTTTATGATCTTCATAAGTATTAGGTACTTTGTAACCTTGACGAGTAGAGAAGAGTTTTGAGTTGAAGGTTAATAGCGGATAGCATTTTGGCCGAAAATAGCAATGATTGCAGATTTAAAAACAGCCAGAGCTTATTTTGAACAAGTTATAATTGTATCCATTTATCTAATTATCCTCATGAAATTTGTTGGAGATTATAATGATGTTCTATTGTACATATTATCATTTACTTAAAGCATTAATTTTAATCGTCGTTTTCGCTAATTGTCACATTTCTTTTAATTTTTTTTTCTTGTTTTACTTAATTATCGTCATTTTTATTATTTTTGTGATATTCTTTAACGTCAACATTATTTTAATTTTAAGTAAATATTTTCACTTCTGATTATCCGCTTGCAGGTCAGTGGTGGTGTATCATGTAAGACTTAATTAAAAGTAGTTTAGGTTTCAATATGTAGAAATAGGACTTGTTAGACGGGTAATTGTGTAGGTACTGTAATTACGGCAAATTTTATTTATTATTTGGTATCCCTAGTCATCGAGCAGAATAATTTATAAACAACAAAACTACGTTACTATCGTTGTTTTGTTATTTCTGATTATTATGTAGACCGTTGGATATTCATGTTTATGCTTCTGAATGTTATATGCTGGGGGTCAACGTAATTTGCCTTTAGTTCACTTAGTTGTGAGCTTGTTATATCTTAATAGTAAAGTTATAATTATATCATCTATTAACGTAGCTACTATTTATTAAAAAAAGAATCCTCCTCATTTGCAAATGAGAATAAAAAATATATTAATATTACGTACAATATGCTAAGCTGGGCCAACATTTTATTAAACTATTCCAAATTGTAAATCAATACAAATTATAAATCCATTTTTACCATTTTGAAACGCAACCCTTAGTCAAAAATACGCGACTGTTCCTGGTACCTGGGTACCTTCATATTCTTTTTTTAACCGCTTTTAAACAAAAATCTAGTTCCATAAATTTACGATCTCAAAATCTTATAAAAATACGTATAAACATTCCTTACGTATAAATTTTAAGTAAAATTATTATTGCCAACGAAATCGCAACCATATTATCCCAATAAAATTGGTGACTAACTTATTTAAACTAACTAAACCTAAATACGGAAACCTAATTAAAGAAATAAAACGTTTAGCCGTCATAATATTCCTCCGCATCACTGTCAACTGGAAAAGTGCCTAAAAGGCTGGCAGCATTGCCACGTTGAATGGCAATGCTGATTCTCTGTGCGAGAAACAGGCCAGCCTTCTGGTCACGTGAAGCTACGATCAGCCGTTTCGCTATTTAACTTTGCTTAATTTTCAAAAATATGTTTCTTTAGTTTATCTGAATTACTCAATTATTATTATTTATACATAATTCCTGTCCTTTTGCTAATATTCTTTATTATTTAAATGTTTCTGGCCTTGCCAGTTCTGTTTTTGCGTTTCACTCAATCTTCCATGTCTAATTTTACCACCCAAAAGTAATTTATCTAATAAACGGTTTACTTACCAGTACCTAATAATTATTTGTTCATAATGCTAAGTGTATATTGTCATGATTATTATTATGATACTTCACAAAACACGATTCCTATGCAAAGTTATTTTTTTCAAAAGCTCAGAATCTTTATTTATTTAAGTATGGATGGTATATTACAAATGAATTTTTAAAAATAATTTTATACATAAATATTTCCAAAAAATCTTATTGCTTGTCTATATCATAAAATAAATTAATTCTACAAATTTCTGATTTTAAGCACAGTAAGTAGTTTCGGCTGTGTGTTGTCGTGGTAACCAGTCAGTCAGAACTTGCTAAAATAGTATAGATCTATATGTCAAATTTGATCTTTTGACGATTCGCTCTATTGATTGACACATTTAGGATACATATTTTTTCGAATGTACCTATATCGATTCGATTTCAAGAGCTGCTTAGACAAATTAAAAATCAATGAATGCAGTTTTCTAATTAGTATGATAATACTCTTTTCCATAAGTAAAATTTGATAACTTAATGTTTAAGTTAGTTGCCCACCCCCTTCCCCAGGACTGCTGGCTTTAACTCACTAAATATTTGTTTCAAAGAGTATTTTGGGTGGACGATGTGTGACGATTTCATTCTTGTGAGAAATAAACTTACCCAGTCATTAAAGTTTCATTTTCATCATTACTTATATTCTTTTTCCATTTTTTATTTATGCAATTTATTTCGGGTATTCTTGTTTGTTCTTGCCCCGTTTATTCTTTGATTTTATATAGATTAAGCTTCGTTTTGTTTCTGTTTCTCGACAAGACGTTCAGCTTGGACTTAACTTTTCAGACTTTAGAAAATCCTTTAGCGACTCTTATAATCACATTTGTATTCAATTTGCTTTCTTTTCCATTGTAATATTATAAGTAGTTAGTTAGTTAGTTCTAACGTACGTTTATAAGTAGTGGCACTAGTTCCGCTGTCGTTTATGCCCTAATCTATTTCGATGATCGTTGTAAATGCATGTCTAGTCGTTATAAGTTCAATAGTTGTTTCCTTTTCTCTTTAGTGTATATTATAATTATTAAAGAATTTATTTCATTGTCACAAGAAACCTACTCGCAACGATCTCAAATAAATCCGCACAATTTGTAAGTAACATTTTAATACTACCTACCTATTAATTTGTTTTTAAATAGAGAGAAAAGATTGCATAATTATTTATCAAAAATGTATGCAATATATCTTAAGGAGCAAGTACAATTGAAAAAAATACAATGAATAATAAAAGACTGATTAATATAAATTATATTGAATTTTTATTTCATAATTACTTTCATAAGTACCTAAAGTCTAATGTTTTTAGTCTCATTTATGGGCGCGCTGCGCTATGGCCGAGCGGAGATTTATTTGAACTCCATGAAAGTCCAGTGCGAGCCGCGAGTAACTCGCTGATCCCACTGTTCAAGCTCACATAATAATATGATGACACGCAAGGGTACTGGGTTCCAAGGAAATCATTGCGAATCGCGGATACGCGAACAACAATTAAAACCGTTGATAAAAACTCGTCATCGCGCATCGCTGCCTGTAAGATAACTTACATAATAAAGCAGAAATAAGCTGCTTGTAGCTATATACAAGCGTTTAAACAAATATGTTAGTACACATTTGAATTAATGTTTAAATATTCCATATACTTATAAGCATCGTCAAATAACAGCTACATTTTAATAATAATTAAGACAATATTTAATGGTGATCATGTGCCAAGTTTAAATTTAAAAAATAAGTACTAGAATTATTCGATTATGATTGAAGAAGTTCAGTTGCAAGTTTTTAGAATGCTTGTGAGCTGTTTCCTAATTGTGTGTTAAAATAAAATTTCCTTATTTTCTTGTAGGTACTTGGTCGAAAGCCGAACGTGCTTACATGTAGTACTGTATTATCGTCGGCGTCTTTGCAAATCTTTCATGTGAAAATGTTCACTAAATGTTTTCCATTTCATAATGCGATTTTACGTTAATATTTATCGCTGACTGAGCTCCTTTTGGTATAAGTTATGATACGTTCCGCTGTTTCTTCATTGTATTTTATGTGGATATAAAATTTAACCTTTCTTCCATATCCATCGTTTTATACTTGTACCAATATATGTATTTACATTAAGATATTTTGATATCGTGTGAATAATTATATTATGTAAGTATGGAGACTATATTGTAATATATCTTCTTCATAAATGTGTAAGTATTATAAAGTAGTTATGTAGGTACGTTTTTTATATACCTATATTATTAAAATTTAAAACTTGCAAAATATATTTTATAGACAACTTTCTTTTGTTAAACTTGGATCAGTAAGTACCTATAGATATTGTATCTGTGGTTTTCAGTAAAGGAGCATAATAATTGACTGACAACCTAATACAAAAATTTACGAGGGCATAACATACGAGGAGCAGAACAAATAGTGGAGGGAAGACTTATATATACTAATAATATTATAATATAATATTATAAAGAGAAAAGATTTGCATTTTGTATATTTCAATTTTTGTTTGTGATAAATAAACTCAAAAACTACTGGATCGATTTTAAAAATTCTTTCACCTTTATAAAGCTGCATTATCAGCAAGTAGCATAGACTATATTTTATGTAAATAATATCCGCACGTGCGAATCGGGGCCGTGCCGCTAGTATTAGGTACATACAATGCTATTGCTAATTTTTGATTTTGTTTACAGAAAAAGCAACAACGTTAAATTGGAAATCATTGTACCTACTAATAACATCATTCAAAATAAAATGTTTTATACCAAATTACTCAGGGTAATAAAATTGATTCAGAGCTTTTTATACTAATTTAGATATTAATAATAATTTATTATTAAAAATAATTTATTTATTCTTTAGAAAGTACAGATTATGTTAGTATTTTAGTGATATTATTTAGTTTCAATTAAAATTCACCTATAATTTTAGGTCGACCGACGTTAACCGATGTTCTGGTGTTTCCTAAGAGGTGACGCGGGTTTTCCGGATTTGAGCGAATGGGATGAGGGTGGGCACCATGTTTTAAACCCTTGGGATGAAAAAGTATTTCGTCTTATACTATTGAAAAAATTATAACCTCTTTATTTATTACCTCTTGTGTCGAAGCATGTAGAACTATTAATATCTATTGCATCCGTGTGCGAGTATAGTGACACGCCACTTTTAAAGGTCTTGCACTGTCAATATACAAGCCCAGTCTGTCCGGCTTTTGTCAGGTTTTTAAGGTTACGTACCCAAAAGGAAAAAATGGTACCATTATAATCACTTACGTCTCTGTCAATATTATAGGGCATTCGTCAAAAGTGTTTTATGAAATGAACTTAAAATTTGGAATAGTTATTTGACCCACAAATTATACTATTACTTAATACCTCATTACTTAATAAACAAATAAAGGCGGTTCAAATATAAAATAGATTATGAGTAGCATATTATATGAAAACCTTAACAAACACTTTTTATATATATATATATATATAATACTCAAAACCGTTGAAAAGGCAGCACTGATTTTCGAAACAGTGACAAATCTATTTCAAATTCTGTTCCATATTTAAAGAAACGGCAATCAGACGCCGCACATTAAACATTGCACGAAATAATTACAGCAGAAAATTATTGGACAACAAAGACATGCTAGAAGAGTCTGTATAAACAAAGTCCAAAAGTTTCTAAGAGTTCTATACACATTAAGAAAACATGGGTATATCCTAGGGCAAGCTTTATATATGCCTATAAATGGTCTTTCTTTCATTATGTGGATGTACAAAGGTCTACATGTTACCTTGAGTGGCCATGATTTTGCTTCTAACTCCTCGACACCTTTTTTAAGTCGTTTCAAACCTTTTGAAACCTTTCCATCTTTTTTTTTATTTAATTTTCGTTTGCATTCATTTCTGATTTTGCATCTATCTGCATCTATTCTTGATTGTTCTAAAGCTAGAGCCTTAGCTCTGGCTTTTTCCATTTTCTGTTTCATGATCAACTTTTCTTTTTCTTTATCCAAGGCACGTTTGAAAGCGGTTTGATCTAAACACATTTGTTCTTTTCTAGTTAATCTAGGTATTTTATGTATTACTGGCGGTCTATCGTATAGTAGTGGTGCATCGGAATCTTTGAAGGGTCGCACCTTTATTGCTGGTTGATTTTGTGTCAACCTTGTCTTCTTTTGTATGTGAGGGTTATCAGAACATTGACAAACAACTGATGTCTTTTTATACTTATCAAGCCACGATAATGTGGACGACTTTTTCTTAACTGGTTTTGATTTTGACGACTTTTTCTTATCTTCAGTTGACTCTGACGACGATGTCTTTTTCTTTTTCTTATCTTCCTTTGAATCTGACTTTTGCTTTTCTTCCTTCGACTTTTTCCTTTTTTTGTCTCCACTTGATTCTGACGACTTCTTCTTTTTATCATCTTTACATGACTCGTTTGACTTTTTATTTTTCTTATTTCCACTTGATTCTGACGACTTTTTCTTTTTATCATCTTTACTTGACTCGTTTGACTTTTTATTTTTCTTATTTCCACTTGATTCTGACGACTTCTTCTTTTTATCATCTTTACATGACTCGTTTGACTTTTTATTTTTCTTATTTTCACTTGATTTTGACGACTTCTTCTTTTTAGTATCTTCACTTGATCCTGACGATGACTTCTTTTTCTTATCTTCACTTGACCCTGACGACGAATTTTTTTTCGTATCTGCACTTGATTCTGACACACTGGATCCTGATTTATTTTTTGAATTTGTATTATCTTCAGACGTATCTGATTTCTTACCCTTGCATTTATTTTTCTTATCATAACAATTACACATTATTTTATCTATACGGGCATCAGGTGATGACTTGGTCTTATCTTGGTCACCTACACACTCCGTCTTATCTTGACCTACACCTGCATCTAATTTTGTCGTCTTGTACTTATCATCCAGAATTTTTTTCTTAATATCACAAATACAATTTTTTGTATTTATATGCGATTTAACTTTATCTTGATCTACACATGCATCTGATTTTGATGTCTTGTTCTTATCATCCAACTTATTTGTATTAGGACATAAACCCGGTTTCATCCTAATCATATCTTCGAGCTTATTCTTGTCATCATAGGTGTGTGGATCTATACGCGGCTTTATCTTATCTTGTTCTGAAAGCGGAGTCGAATCAGGACAATAACACGGCTTTAGTGTCATCTTCTTATTTTGATCCGCAAGCTTATCTAATTGAAGCACATTGTTCTTATCAATCAGCTCTCTCATCATTTTACAACAAGTACATAGTTCTGAATCCCCACGCACCTTTGTCTTATCTGTAGGTGCTTTCTTTTTATCGTAACAAGAACAGGTATCTTTATCTACAGAAACAGGCGCATCTGACTTCGACTTATTTTTATTCTTATCTATATGCGCCTTTATCTTGTCTTGGCGTACATGGACTTGACCCAACCCACCAAGACAATGTTGACACGATAAATCTCTTTTCTTTGAAATGGTCTTCTGGCAAAGATGTTCTGGCACCCAACTATTGCACTGACACGCATCTGATTGTGGCACGTTGATCTTCATCTGGGTCCTATAAGAATAACGTGGATCTAGAACAGACTCTTTTTTCTTCGCACAATCCTGCGCACACTTACCTAGTCGTGGCGACTTGTTCCTCGCCGGAGCTGACTCTGACTTCGTACACGTACAAACAGATTGCGATGTTTTTATATGAAGTCTCTTTTTACAGGTACATAGTGGAGACTTATTAGATTGTTTTTTATCAAGACACGTACAAACAACAGTTTGTGATGTTTTCATATCTGGTCCATGTTTATAGGAACACACTGCAGGCTTATTTTGTAACAAAGACTGATTCTTATCAAGGCACGGACAAGTTGCGGCTGGTGACGACTTATTTTTATCTGGCGCCTGTTTACACTTATGTACTGGACACTTATTTGATAATAAGGTCTTTTCCTTATCAATACACCAACAAACAACGGATGGTACTGGTTTGATTTTATTAGGTGTCTGTTTAGAGTCACAAATACAACTAGGCTTTGGTGATAAATTTTGCATCTTTTTGAGCTTCTTCTTATTAGCTCCATGTTGACGATTATCTACTGGTGATGATTCACCCTTAGCAGGTACCGGCTGAGGTGTGACTGATACTGTCGGCCTATTTTCACTGAATTTCCGCGGGTCCTCAATGGGTAATGACTTCTTTCTAACTTGAGGTTCGGCTGATAATGGCGACCTTTGCTCTTTAACAAATTTCTGCTGGCCTTCAATTGGAGACAACGGCTTCTTATCAGATTCCAACTGTGGCTCAACTGACTGCTGACGCCTTTCAGATTTCCGCTGATCCTCAACTGGTGATATTAACTTATTTTTATCAGATTCCATCTGAGAATTAACTGACCTCTGCCTAACAGATGTTCGCTGTTCTTCATTTGGTAATAACGACTTTTTCTTAGAAGATTCCGGTAGAGGCTCAACTGATCTCTGTCTTACAGACTTTTGCTGGTCCGCAAATGGTGATAACTTGTTGTGAGCGGATTCCAATTGACGTTCAACTGACCTCTGCTTTCGCTGGTCATCAACTAGTAATTCATTGTTCTTAATAGATTCTGGTGCTGCCGACCTGTGCTTACCCGATTTCCTCAGGCCTTCAGATGACAATATTGGCTCGTTTTTAGTATATCTCAACTGAGACTTTAATGATGACCTGTGCTTACCAGATTTACGGTGGCTATCAATTGGTGTAGACGACTTAATATCACACCCACATACATTAAATCGTGTGGACTTCTTCTTGTCTGGTTGCCGATAAAGCTTAGACGTTGGTGACGATTGCATTTTACTAAAACACTCACAAACAGTAAATTGTGATGACTCGATATTACCAGATCTCAACGGAGACTTGTCCTTACAGCAACAAATCTCACTTAGCAGTGGTGATTTGATAGTTAATGGACGCTCAGTTGGCCATAACGACTTGTTATCACAACATTTCTGACGCTGGTCAGAAATTGCCGGACAATCATTAGACTTTTTTTTTCGACTACCCAACTGACACTTGTCCGGCAGTGGTGACGAAATCCTTAGAGGGCACTCATTTGACAGTATCGGCTTGTGCTTGTGGTAACATTTCTGACGCTTCTCTGGCAGTGGCGACATCGTTAGCTGCGGACAATCAAATAATAGGGGCGACGATTTTTTTACTGGCTTATTAACGAAAGTTGAGCCGGTTTGATAGTAAATGAAAGGATTATGCATTATTCTTAATTTTGGTGCACTTTCTAATGTAGTCTTTGAATTTCTGCTGCCTGAAATTGCCTGCTTTTGACTAGACATTTTTTGCTGCGAACGTTGCGATTGTCGTTTCTTCAACGAAAAAGCGCGTTTACCTGCAAAGCTATTAGTTAATGTCAGCAAGTGTTTAGATGTTTGGTTACCTTTGCTATTTTTTTTTGGCAACTTTAGTTGTTTGATTGAGAATTTACTTGGAACTTTATGGGTGTTATTTTTATGACGTATTTTACTTGACTCTGAGTAGTTAGAAGTGCTAGTCAAATGCCGCTCTGATGATCCAAATTCATTTTTTATTATTGGCATTTGTGATGGTAGAGTGTTTTTATTAGATGCCTTTTGCAATTTTTGGTCGCTGCAAGTACACATGCTGGTAATTAGGGCTCTGCGTTGAATATTACCAATAATGTGTTGTGACGTTTCAAAAATTTGACTAGACATACTTTTAATTATGGTGGTACATGATACACCTGAAGATTTTTCACCTAATTTTGATAATGACATTGTTGAGGATATTTCTTCCCTAGAATTACTTCTGGTATGTAATGTTTTAGGTTTCTGTTGATTTAGCTGAAATTGCTTATAATGCATTTGTCGTTCTTTTTTTGTTTTAAGGTAACGACGTGCTAATTTATCAGATGTATACTCTGATGAAGAACTCCGTTTTCTTTTAACTATTACAGTACCAGTATAGGAAATTAATGATCTTAGGGAAGTTCGTGAAGGTACTCGTCGACACGATTGATGATAAGTTGCTAAAGGTGGAGAAGCACGAGATTCCGAAGAAATTTCAGATTCGTCGTCTACCGATTCATCGTACTCCGATTCGATATGAGAATAGTAACATAAACCATTCTCAGAAGTCTCTGATTCATCTTTAGAACACGCACACTCGCTTTGAATAATAGACAATGTGTTGCATTTTTCAGTTTTATTACTAATTGGTTTGTCTTTAGTTATTGGGGTATGACTTGAAAATTTGTCAGAAGACTGTGGATCATCTGTACCAGAATCTTTAGATATCAATTGGTTAGATAAAACTGGACGTGATCTTTGCTTTAGTTTAGTACATGATTCTAGAGCAGTTCGACTATGGCATGACTTCAGCGATTGTATTGAAGCGCTATAAGAAAATAATGAATCTTTGGAATAACTACCGGGTAATTGTTGTGAATCCCTATAAGATATTGAAACTCGTGGTGACAGACGTCGATTTTTTTCACTGTAATAAGACTTTATTGACTTGAAGGGAATTCCACATACAGAGGAACTCGATTTACTCCTGCCACATGATTGTTTGTGCGAAATCTGAGTCTTTAAATGATTTGTATTTCTTTTTTTTTTATTTTTGTTAGTGGTATCTGACGAGTTTCCCTGCACTACAGACGTTTCTGTTTCATCAATAGACTTGGATCCTCCTTCCAGTGGCACAGGTGTAACTTTCTTGTTTAAATTTTTAGATGACTCTAAGGCCTTTTTTGATCTTTTTAATGACAGGGACATTTCTTTGATCTTCGACTTCCACGGTTTTCCTGATGAGCGGGATCTGGCTTTAGAATTTTGAAATGACAGGGATTGACTTATTTTTCCCAGTAATGCAGAGGACTTTCTTTGTATTTCTAATGATGAATATGTTTCTGCAGCCTCTGATTGTAAAATACATTTCTTGAGGAATGTTGATGATGTTTCTATAGCCTTTGAATTTTCGATTATCGATTGGGACTTTTTATGTCTTTCCAGTGATGAGGTTGTTTCTATAGCCTTCGAAAATTTGAGTATCGAGGAGGTCTTACTTTGCTTTAGCAATGATTTCGATGTTTGTATATCTTTAGAGTTCATAATTATCAAGGGGGACTTCCTTCGCCTTTCTAATGATGACGATGTTTCCATAGACTTGGACTTTTTAAGTATCGAAGGATACTTACTTTTCTTTGGCAATGATGCGGAGGTTTGCAAATCCTTCGAGCTCATGACGATCACGGGAGTTTGCCTTTGTTCTTCCAATGAGGAGGCCATTTGCAACATTTTTGAGTTTTTAGATGACGGTGAGTTTTTTTTTCGCTTTTCTAATGATGAAGATCGTATCTTTATAATTGCCGGACTAGTACATACGTATTCATTTGACGTACATGGTCCTGTTATGTCACAAACGCATTTTGTATCACGCATATACAATGACGTTTGTTTCGGATAAAATCTATCAGATGTTATATTGCAACCATGTTGGACGGTATCCTGGTATAATGCACAATTGCGATTTGTGTTCACCCCTTTATATTGAATCTTTGATAATATGCTCCTACCACTTTTTCGTCTTGAAGGTACAAATACAGTGGAACTGGATTCACGTACTAAAGGTTTAGGGAACGATACAGAACTTAATTTACAGCATGGTTCGTCTGGATTCTGTGTCTTTGATAAAATACTCCTACCACTTTTTCTACGACATGAAGGCACGTTCGAGATTATTTCCTGTGATGTTTGTTCTAGATCTCTACGTGTTAAAGAATCATGTGACAACATTTCAGGAGATGACATACGTTGAAGTGTTTTAATGCAAGGCTTGATTACCTCCGGGGCAATTCCACATATAGAGGACTTTGACTTCTCACACGTGCACTTAAGTTCACTGCCCGTACATGTAAATTTATTTTGACATGTGGCACACGGTGGTACGTATTCTCGATCGGTGTCAGATACTGACGTTACTGATACGTCTGATGAATGACGTCGATGTTTTTTACCTAAATGCTTTTTACATGTACAGGAACTTGATGTGTCACTAGAATCAGATATTTTCTTTTTTTTAGTCTTACAAGTGCACTTGATTTCGCTCTCTGTACTTGTAAATGTATTCGCAATTTTGAAATACGGCGATGGTTGTACTGCATGGGTTTCAGCTATAAATAAATCTTGTGATCGTTCAGGTATTTTGATGCTGCAAGGCTCGAGTGGCTTCGGGAGTGTTTCACTTTCAAAAGAATTTGTTGTTTTGGTTGTCTCTGATGTTTTTGTCACACCAATGCACTTGTTCTCATATTCAGCATTTGCAGATTTATTTACGCTTTGAGTATCCGGCGGTGGTTGACCTTTATGGATATTACATATTTTGAATGAATGTTGTGACAACAAAAGTTGATGAGTTTTATTGCAGTAAGGTTTGATTGCCTCTGGAGGAGTTCCACATACAGAGGAACTTTTCGTTTTACTTATTTCCAATTCTTTTGACGGGCAAGTGCACTTGATTTCGCTTCCAGTGCTTGTTAATTTATTACTACTTTTGGAATATGGCGATTGTTCTGGTTGAGTACTATATTTTCTTTTACTTTGATGTACCGAAGTACTTGTTATCTTGGTAGATTCTTGCTTTTTGGTATTACAAATACACTGGCTTTTGTCTTCGATTAGTGCAGATGATTTGCAAGGGCACACGACCTCTTTATCCGATGACGTTGTTTCTGTTGCATTAGCTTTACTAGACGTGCACTTGTCTTCTCTTTCTTGTGACAAGGACTGGCTTTGTGTTTGATTTGTAGTATTGCACATGTTGTCCAATTTCGGATGTATAGTTGGTTTTATTGAACTTTCCTGTTGTATATCAGTTTTAAATAATTTTGATTTAGTAAGTAAACGTTTTTGTTGTAAATCTGTGACTGTAGAGATGATTTCTGCTCTTTGACTTTTTATGGAAGAACGAAATCGTGATGTTTCTGGTTCTTTACTATGACTAGAAGTCCTAATGCTTCTGTAAGTATGGGTAATTAAATTCATAACCGACTGAATCTTTAATTTTGCCTCCAAAGCTAATTTTATTGCTATATCCTTAGCGTACGCCCTTTTAACGGCTCCACTAGCAGACTCTAATTTGTTTTTATCACTTAATTGCGTCATTAAACATTTATCTACATCATTTTTATTTGAATTACTGATAGCTGTCGCCGATATCCCACAGGAACCGGATTTTGTATCTTTTCTTGTTTTTAGTTGTTTTGTCAGAGATGGATAGTTAGTACATTGCGATTTAAGCGAAGGTATCTTTTTACTTTTTGCCTTGACGCAATTACTAGTATATAATGGAACTGTACCCTTCGGTACATGCTTTTTTGTTAAATTTGAATTAACGCTACGTTTACAAACTAAGCTGCGACGGTATTCGTGGCGTCCTATAATTCTTACAAATGAAGATGATGTACCTTGTTCTTTGCTTGGACGTGTTCGTTTGCACTGTTCTTTAATTAATGATGATTCAGATGTTCGGACGTTTTGAACTGAATAACGTTTACTTTTAGGAAGATGGTTTATTTTATTTGTTAATTGATTTGGAACTGATTTTTCTGAATGTGGCAAGGTACATTTAGACGCATCGTACATTTGCCCTATATTTGTTGGTTGATTTACATAAGAATTTTTATCAAGTGATTTAGTTTGTGTTGTATCATTTGGTTGTATCTCACAGGGTTTATCAGTAGTTTCGCTGTTTATTTGACCGATACAGTATTGTGGTATAAAATTATCTGATTTAAATTGATTTTTGTTTGAATTAGACGCTTTAAATTTATTTGAAATATGATGCATGTAACTACTAAAATCATTTGATTTGTATTTAGTTCCATTCCTTGGATGATGCTGTTGCAACGTAATATTTACCTTTGGTCTTTCAGCATAGTGACAAGTATATACAAGTGGATCCTCCGGTTTAAATCCCAAATTTTTTTTACTTGTTTTTTTGGCTGATTTGTGAATTTCTTTATCTTGATCAATCTTAAAAATGTCATCAGCAGCGCATTGATGATTTGGATCTTGACTAGATTGTGTATCTCTTTTAAACAAAACATTCATAGTTTGGTATACATCACGATGGGGATCTAGTAGGCACCCTCTATTATTTGCATCGCCTTTCGGATTATTCTGTTTTTTGTTCCTTTTAAGTTTGAATATAGATAACACTGCTGTAGCAGTGCCAGTCACATGATCATAAAATCGCTGAATTAATGATTGAACTCCCTTTTTTTGCTCGCGTTCATCCACCAAACTTTTCTGATTGACTGAATCCATAGAGGATATTCTTTTCATATTTTTTTCACCTAAAAATTTCATTTTTCTTAATATCCATGCCAGAATTATTACCACTAGCAAACATGGAGACCACACGATTATAATAAATCCAAGACAGACACGCTTTACATAACTTTTTATAGTTCTTTTCTTTGCCTCATCGACATTAACAACTGTATCATTTATGACTGTTTCATTTTTTACTGTAACATTTGCTCTCGCAACCAAATATGGTTTACATTTAACAAAACAACTCTCATTAACATCCGATCGTGAACTACTCTTTTGCATATCAGAATGCTTAATAATTCGACGACGAAGCTTTTTAGGAGCTACCCCACTTTTATTATTAGCGCAAGCCACATCAATACAAGATTTTATTATAGGTGCTAAAGATGAAGCTGAAACCAAAACCTTCGCGTCTTTTGTTAAATTATCATTTAAATTAGTTCGCTGTGTGTCTTTGTTAACCTCTTCATGACTAAGACGTATTTTATACGATAGTACATGATCATCTGAGTGATTATGATTACCGACTTTTTTCTCTTGCATAGAATTGATATCTGTATTAAGAACTTTAACTTTATGATGTTTATCAGCTGACTCCATTAATGGTGGTGTTTGCTGCTTAAGATTAGAATGTTGTTTAGAAAATCCTTTCCTAAGCTTCTTAAAAGCGCTATTAGCGTCCACGTTTAAAAAGTTACAAGATGTCTCATATAAGCAAGAGTCGACAGACCGATTACTTTTCTGAAAACCGAAGATGTCATTTGGTAATTTTTTATTATTTTCCATTTGCTGGGTCTTGGATGATTTCTTGGAGCTTACTGTTACATTATGTGTCTCTTGTTTGGACTCATAACGTTGATTTTCTATTTCCTTGTTATGCTTTTTATTTCTTTTGTAATCTCCCCCTTTTAAATGTAAATTTAAAATTGAGTCCTTCTTAAAGATCAAGTTAAAACGCTTTTTATAGTTGGAAGATTCCTTAGTCACGTTTTTCAGATCTTCAGAACTCGAGGTATTATTTATCGTGTGTTTTTTCGAATTAGCTGAAATAAAATAAATATATTTTTTTAAATAAGTACTATTTATTATGATTACTGCTCCGCTCCTATTAATCAAAGCGTGATGTTATATGAATAAAAGCACTATTCAACAAAATAAGAATTTTTCAAATCGAACCAGTACTTTCTGAGATTAGCGCGTTCAACTAAACAAACAAACTTTTCAGCTTTATAGTATAGATTATCCGGATTGTCAACTTAGTGTGACAAGTACGAAAATTAGCAATTGTTTTGAAACTAAATAAGTGGATTACAATATATCACACAAAATTTTAATTACACAGTGGAATTCGATTATTATAAGTTTAAAAAAAATTAAACTTTCTTTCTTGTTTCGTCGGACCGGAGGAGCTGTGAGCGAAAGTAACGACGCAGTGGGCAACCGATCTAAATAGCAGGCAGCGGCCACGTGGTAGACCCAAAATGAGATGGCGAAATGACCTTGACGCTTATAGAAGAGATTGGCCACAATTGGCAAAAGATAGACTATCATGGTAAAAGGAAGGGGACGCCTTTGCCCTGCAGTGGGGCAGTTAACAGGGTAATAATAAGTTGACAATCTGATTATAGTTAGTTTTGCTTGTTTGAATTTACCTGTCTAATTTTAAAATACTTTTTACACTTTATAGCCACTTTGTTAAGGAAGGCCTAATAAATCGTACGTGGTAAGATTCCAGATGAATTTCTTACCACGTACGATTAGGCCGTGGAATGTGCTCCCTGACGAGGTTCTCCCAGGAGACTATAGCATGGGGTTCTTCAAGAAAGGAGTTATAGGGTTTTTAAGAGTCGGAAACACGTGAGTGTGTGTTGCAATCGTCCATAGACTATGGTAACTGCTTACCATCAGGCGGGCCGTATGCTTGTTTGCCACCTTGGTAGTATAAAAAAAATGACCTTGACTGAATGACCTAGCATCGCGTTCCGATCTCGAGGAGCAGAGCAATAACTATAAAAGAGACACAGAATGAAATTCAAATTTAACGTGGGTGAAACCGCGAGAAATAGCTAACGTGGTGTAGGTAGGTAATAATAATCAATTTTAAAAAATCCCATATTTTTACAATAGTTCTTTATATATGTAGACATACGCAACCTTAAGTGTAGAGAAGTAAATATAAATTGGCCAAGTACATGTCGGGTCACGCACAATGTAGGGTTCCGAAATTGCCATTCCCAATAATGCGGTCTAAGAATAAGGTATCTGTGGTTTCAGCATTTATGACTTTTGAGAACATAGGACAATAGTAACAATTTTGGTAAAGTCTTTAATAAGTCGCATTAAAAGGGTCGCAGGAAAGGAAATGCAAGAGGAAGGTGAGGGGAGTCACTCCGCCTGCCGATTTTTTATATTGAATATTGAAATTCTAAAATTTGGTAGATATAAAATTATATAATACCTAATGTTTTTTTTCTTGTTCGTATGTAACTACCTAAATATTAGATTCTGAGGGGGTCGCAGTTCTAACCTAACCTACTGATTATTTTAATATGATCAGGTATTTCTGCTGGTCCGTGTGGTCACGGATTAAGAATACAAATGTCACCACCCCGTTCCATCCCGTGGGTGTCGTAAGAGTCGACTAAGGGAATAAGTGTTATGTACCGCAAGAAAGGGAAAACTTGAAACAAAACCAACCTGTCTGGCCAGCGTGGTATAGTTGGCTAATATCTCTGTAAATGTTTGGAGGAGACCCGTGCCCAGCAGTGGGACGTTTAAAGGTAGAGATGTATGTATTTCTGCTCCTACATATATTACAGACTACGAAAAATTACAAAAAATCAGACTCCTACAGTTCGTGACTTTTTTATTTACGAAAATAATAGGGGAAATTATAATTATATAGAAAGGCTTGAGACAACATCACACAGTTACAGATTTCTATAATTCAGGAGACTTGATTCAAGACCCAATCGAATTTTAACTTATCCAATAACATTTTATAAGTTAATCGGCTATTACTCGTAAACTTATAAAGTCTACTTAGCTGTGATAGATTTTAGTTTCATTATATATACTACTACCGTGAATTTTTTCAAATTTCCAAATACCACCATTTGGCTGGCAGGGGGGGGGACACTTGACTCTATCAAAAATTAGCACTTAAAAGCTTAATATTTCACAAACGAATCCCTCAATCAAAGAACTGTCTTAACAAACCTACAATATTTTTAAAAGACCCATTCAACAATACCCCCCAACATCATGGGGTAGTTAAGAAAAAAAAATAAACACCCCCACTTCATATGTACAGGAGATACCCTAGAATAAAATATTTTTTTATTTTACCACTTTGTCGGCATGAGTAATATGTATATTCGTGCCAAATTACAGCTTTCTAGGACTAAAGGTGTCTAAGCAAAGCTGCGGACGGACGGACGGACATAGCGAAACTATAAGGGTTCCTTGTTTACTTCGGAACCCTAAAAAATAATTAAGTAAATAAAACCCTTGCCAAGCTACAGTGACATTAAAAAGACCTTTACGGTGCATTGGGTACTAATATTATACTCGTCTTTTTCCACATTGCTTTAAAATTTAAGTATATTTGAGCTGATTGCATAGCAAAAATGCTAAAAATATTTAATAATATTGAGTGGTTTCATTCTTTAATAACATTCTTTCCTCACAATTGGAAGATGTTGTACGTATAGACCTGTAACGGCTAACATTTGAATGAAACTGACGTCACTCCAAGACGTAAACAAGCAGTGGACAAATTGGTTGGCAAGTTGGTAGTGCGCTGGGCCGAAACCCGAGAGTCGCAGGATCGAGTCCTGCTTCGGGCTCGTCTTTTCCCACATTGTTTTAATATTTAAGTAATCTTATATATTATATTCAATATAAACTAATTTTCAAAAAGACTTCTCGTAAGGAAAGAAACCCAAATTGACTTATTACTAAACATAATTTTGGGCCGCTATAATATAAATTAACGATGTTTGCCAACGAAACGCTAAGAAGAAGAAGACTAAACATAATTTATTCTAGATAATAATGTATATACTATAAAAAGACATTGTATCCCACACTTAATAACTAATACTAAAAAATACTCAAAATGTTCAAAACGCATATTACCTATTACGTCTTTCAATTGCGAGGAAAATAAATTATATAGAATGAAACCACTCAATGTAGTATTTGGCTATGCAATTAGTCAAATGAAAGAAATTGAAATAAAATTTCTTCGCAATTAGAAGATGATGTGTACGTATAACCCTGTAACGCATAACGTTTAAGGGTAGTTCTTCGAAACTCCGGGATGTAAGCCAACTAGCCGCACGTCCGCCTTTTAGCACGTTCGTTGCAGGTATGGCTTCCCCCCGCCTGGTAAGCCAAACTCTCATTATTGTTCCCTGACCAAGTACGGTCAAGCACAGCTTACGCCATATGAATCAGTATTATACACCGCACACTTCTTATTTAATTATTCATAAACACACTAACGTAGTTATAACTAGTACACATTTTAGATTTAAGAGGACAATTAATTTACTTTCAATTAAATTATAATGAATACTGATGCATCAAAGGGAAAATGCGTTATCGACCATTTTGTTACAGAAAATGGCAAACGGACGCGCCATATGAATCAGAAAAACAGCAATTATTTCAAAAATATAATTTGTCCTTGTTAGAGATAAAGCTAATCTGCACAAAAAAAAACATACCGTTTTGATCGTTGGTTACAGAAATATACATATAGAATTCAAACATTTTGTCTCTGAAGAACTACCCTTACATGAAACTGACGTCACTGTAAGACGTAAAAAAGCGGTGGACAAATGCGAATTTAGGAGTAGGAGCTGGGATGGCACTATTGGTAGTGCGCTGGGCCGGAATCCGAGAGGCGCAGGTTCGAATCCTGTTCCGGGCTAGACCTTTTCCACATTGCTTTAAATATTTAACTATATTTGAGCTAATTGCATTGCAAAAATGTTGAAAATATTTAGCAATATAGCATTCACTTTTTTCTTAAGTAAAATGAAAACAAAACCTTAATTTGCCTTAGATTTTCCTTTTTTTTCTTAAGTAAAATGAAGACAAAACCTTAATTTGCCTTAGATTTTTGTTAGGAACGGATAGGTGCAGGCTGGCACGTAGACCTCATCAATCCAAATTTTTCCAGTTTAACGATGACATCACTCCTGATTTTTACCGTATTGCTCACAAAGACATCATTGAACTTCGTCATGTCATCGAAGCGGCAGATCCGCTTTGATGACATGACGTAATCAATCTCATGTTTGATAGGACCATCTGGATCAGGTTTACTGCTCAGGTTTATAATTCAAATGTCCTTATCTAAATTACCCTTACTCTCAGCTCAAGTGCCATCAAAATCGTTTTTGAAGAAATCTTGTTCCATTGCGATAGTGATGATATATCCAGACAAACAGATAATGTAGCTTCATATTTCATACTAGTAATAGTGTGTGTAATGTGCATGACATGTAGAAACATCTTTGATTCGTTGGGTGCGACCAAGTAAATACATAAGTTCTCCTGAACCATTGAAAATTTAGGGCCTTTTGGATTTCAGTTATTATGAGATGCAAACCATTTAAAATTGTATCGTATTGAGTAGGTATAGTACATTATATTGAAAGTAGATCTTGTTAATAAGTCAATTTGGGTTTCATTCCTTACGAGTAAAGTCTTTTTAGATTATACGAAATAATAGCGGATTTTAGGTTTGATACCCAATGCACCGTAAAGATATAGACCAGGCGGGAAGTTTGTTTTTATACTTAGAAGTAGAACAATATTAATATTGTTAGAATTCACGCAGCATTGATGGCTGCAGTTTATAGAAGAATATACATATGTCCAGCACAATAGTTGAATTAATATTTCCTCCTTACCGAATTTCGGTCACGGCAACACGACTGGAGAGAGATCAAGCATAGGATAAACGGCTTTTGTTCTTTCCAATTTCCAAACTTTGGGCATCTATAGCGAATTTCTTGACTAGAACCCAATAAGAACTTTTGACCCGATCCAAAAATTGTACCCGGGGCTCGTGATTAGCAGTTGCACTCAATGACCACTAGACCAACGAGGCAATCAATAATGAGTGGGCAGAATCTGAATACTTACGTGTAGTACTGAAACTTGCACTATCCGATCTGCATTTAATGAGACAGAATCTCTTAACCGAGGCTGAAGGGGTGGTAGTAGTGCTTGTAACATTAGCACCATGCTGAGGTGCACGATGTCCATCAGATCTAACTTTACCATCAACTTGAGCCTTGTTTGTAGATTCCTGGGTTCGACTTTTGCTGCTCTGCTCCTGGTATAATCTCGCACTGTCTTCTGTTTTTTTTTCAGGCGAATCAAAGTCCACAAGTTTTAATTTGTGGCTATCCATGATCTTAGACGGCGAGATTAAAAAAATAGTCATAAATACAATATAAACTTAATCACATTATATAAAAATGTAAATAAATATATCTTATAAAAAATAGGTAAGAAGTTAAAATTATAGGACCATCTAAATTGACAATCATTGTTTAGATATTGCTATGTAAAAAAGATATATTTTTAATGTGTCACATATATTGGCCAAAAACAATATCATACATAAAAATCAAAGAAGGTAGCACTTGTTTCGCTTTTTGCACCTACTTTGTTATATCTTTGCACCCATCAGAACATTACCCACAAGCCAAACGTCTGCCTTGGTGGGAAATAAACTAAGTGTAGGTATATATAAGCCGAACACCTACCGCGAACTAAATTAACTTAGTTTAACTTAGGTCACATAAAAAAAGTAAGTTTAGTTCGAGATAGACGGTTGGCTCAAAGGTTGTTTGAAAGAAATTGGTTCTGGCTGGCATTAAGTCCGCCTTTATGTCATGTTTTTGTGTTTAGTGTTTCAGAAAAGATGGCAAACTGACTAAAGTCGGCATTCACTACTATAACTCTCCTAAATGAGTTATGGTAGTGAATGCAGACTTTGTTTTTTTTTTTTTAGTTCCATGTTTATTCGCAATCTGTCTATATCGGACATCCGATATAGACTGATTGCGACCGATCCGATATAGACTAATGACGGTAGTTGGCGTGCGTGATTTGGTCTTCATTGAGACCACAACTCCTGGGAGAAAGAAGTTGTATCTTCTTTAGTGATGAGACGGAGAATTTTTTGTCCAGCTCCAAGATATGTGCCTGTTTTAAACGTGTCATTTGGGTGCCCAATAAATAAATAAATTTTGTTTAGAACACCAATAAATTTAACTTAAAATTTTTAACTTATATTTCTGGCCGGTCATGTCGTGATCCGGACGTGGTCGTGCAAAGTGCACGACCAAGGTCACACACGCAATCATCATCATTCATTTATGATGTTAAATGTAACAATTCGTTTTTTTTTATCAAATAACTAGGTACACAGGGGTGTATTGTGGTCCTGTGTGTGAGTACAGGTCTATTACTAATTGGGATGCGTTTTGAAAGATGTTTTCATATCCGGATATTCCGTATAGCCCTGGTGTAAAAATGGGTCGGCAACACGCAACTGATACCTCTGGCATCGCAAGCGTCCATAGGCTGCGGTAACTATTTAACATAAGCCCCTCTAGACAAGTGACATTTGCGATAGTCGAATCGAAAAGTCAAAAAAGCAAATGTATGGGATTTGACGTTAATTTACTAAAATCCCATACTTTGCGTTTCGACTATCGTTTATGCAACTTGTCTAGAGGCTCAGGTGGGCCGTATGTATAAAAAAATGGCTGCGTGATCAAAGTGCCGTGAAGTTTGTATGGTGCTTTGCATCCGTTTCACTGTAGTTAGTCCTTACAATTTATGGTAAAATTGTAAAGAACTACCTACATATTTTTCATTACGGATTGATTCCTGGTTCGGGCAGTAATAATAGACTGCTCATGTTGTGCCATTGTCATTAAAAATCATATAGGTGTGTTACATTTTATACAATTAGAAATGGTTAATTTACAATAATTCAGGTACATCATTTTTCACATTGATTGCTACTTATAACAATAAAAAGCGGCATACTGGTATACTCAGCCGTTGAAATGGAAAGATTAGATTATAATTATGTACAAAAGTAGGAATTTCAAGCGTCTTGCCACAAAAGGCTTTAGTTAACAGCAAATAATATTAGAAAAGATACATGACCAAATGTATCCGCATACGCAAATGCACAGCATACAGGGTGAACATAATGTTGTAGCAAATACGCATAACATGCAATGTCCTATAAATTTACAGAAACACACGGTTCTCACACTCTTATTTTGATCATTTCCTCGTAAGATACATGAAAGATCTCGTTGACTATGATTTAATGATTCCAGGAGAGCACCACAAGAATCATCCCAAGTACTTGACTTGTTTTTATGACAGCAACAACAATCTTTCTGCTTTGGCTTTTTTCTTTTCCTGATACATTTGCAAAAACTTGGCTTACTCTTACATTTTACGATTTTTCTTTTACTTTTAGGACTACAACATGAACCTGGTGCATTACAAGAAGAACTTTTTGTTTTTTTTGGTGGAAGACTTTTGCAACACTTGTTTACTATGAAATTCTGTTGAAATTGACTACATTTCGTTTGATTCTCATTACATTCTGGATTTGTTATTCGTGAACATGGTTCTTTTATTCCTTTAATACATCTCATTAAAAACATTTTGTTAGTTTTTGGTGCCTTGTGTCTGAAGATATTATCTGGTGGCCATATATTTATCGGCAGAGCTGTTCTTTCTTTCTTAATAAGCCATATTTATTAGTTGTACTAGGTTATTACATTTTCCTGTTGTTACTTTTACTTTATTTTAAAACAATCAAGAGTTGTTATCGCATGATGTTGATATTTTATCCTTGACTTGATTACTTTTCCATGTTGGTGATGAACGACGACTCATATTATTCAGTTATTGTAAGTTCACGATACAGTAAGGATATCCATTTTCCGTTTTCAGGCTATCACCCGACGGAGGGATGTCGACTAATGACCATTAACTTCATTCTCCATGGAGAATGGATTTCTCCAATTTATGACAACAATATTCAGTAATTATGAGAAATGGGTTATCAGTTTTTTGACGTTACTGAGACGACATCTATGACCTCAGTCTACCACAAACAAAATTTCTTTTTTTTTTCTATGTGGGTAAGTAGGTATACGTAAAGGTAAGTATATATCATACCTACTTCTTGCCGGCGATAAGATGATAAAGAAAGAAAGAAAGAAAGAAAAATAAACATAAAGATTATTCCTAATTAGTATTATCTTTATTTAACTTTCTTTTCTGTCCATCCAAAGGTTGCCTGTAAAAAAATGCTTCTTAGGAATAAGGCGACATTAACATTATTATTAATATACACATAGCTAAGTATAAATATTGCTTTTATCAAATTTTAATTGGTGTACAATAAAGAGTTTTCTATTCTATTCTATTATTTTATTTGTTATGATAAACATAAACATATACGTAATCAAATTATCTAACGGAAATACTTAGGTAAATACATATTAAAAATATAGACCGCAAAAATAAAAAAAATATTGAACCTACATATATTCTAGGTGTTGGAGTTTAAGATTCTTGGTATTATATCAACTAGACCAGGGATTCCTAAACAATTTTGAGCAAGAGACCCCATTTCCAAAATAAACTGATTCTTCAGACCGACCTATCATAATAATAAAAGATACTGTATAAGTTGTCTAACTTATACAGTATCTTGAAAATTTCAAATAAAAACTTGTGTTAGGTGATTAATAGAGGGCGATTTTTAGACGTCGACACCCAAAATCAATTTTCGTTTATTTCGACCCCTGAAAATCCGATTTTGGCCTTAAGGGGTCGAAATGTAGACCATTCTGGGAATCCCTGATCTAGATTATATTTATTTAATTAAAAAGAAGCATTCATTTTTAGCACAGAAATTAGTTGGGTAACGTGAATGAGCAATCAAAAGCATTAGTAAAATATTACTCCAAATTTGGTTAAATGAGGTGGAATGCTGTATAGTCAGTAAATAAAACAACAATTTAAAAAACCATTTTGATTTTTATATAAGTAGTTAAGTTTACATTACAATTACAACGCCAATAATACAATAAACGACCTAAGTAGAGGGTTTAAGGGTTACGGCCACGCGCTAGGTGAGCGCTTGCGTTGCCCAAACAAACGAGCAGAATAATAAAAGACATCACAGGGAAACATGTGTGAGCCTATACATGTAGGTATTACTATCGATACTTAGTCCTACCAGTAGGTAAGCCCGACTGGCGAAGGACCTCCACCTTAAAGAAGACCACAGCCAAATCACTATACACAGCGGTATAACTGTGTTCCTATGTACAGGACAGGTCGCCATCGCTCATTTAGGGATGCGTTCATCAAGAAACGTTTTCCTATCCCAGGGATAGTCCATCCTAAACCCCGGTGTAAAAAAAATTGATCGGCAACACGCAAGTAATACCTCTGATATTGCAAGCGTTCATAGGCTACGCTTAACATCAGGCGGCCTGTATGCTTGTTTGCCACCAAAATAGTATAAAAAAGGGTAGACAGTAGACTTAAAAAAGTATGAGTTTCAAAAATATATTACAAACGCACACACGGCCATCTGTATCCAGACAGCTTATAATATATAAGTATTTCTAAAAACATATTATAGAAAAATACCCAGACACAGAACTAACAATCGTGGTTTTCACACAAAGATTTGTCATGGGTGGGAGTCAAATACACGACCACCAGCTTAGCAACCAGGGTAGTACTTACTATGGTTAGTCCATCACATAATAGTAATTCAAATGATGAATTATAGGTTTATATACAAACCGAGCGATTTTCCTAATCTTCCTAAATATAAAAATGAATCCCTATTTCCCTTGGTCACGGCATCACGCGTGAATGGCTGGACCGATTTCAGTATTTTTTGTTGTTTGTAATTGTAAAAAAAAAGAAAGTTGCGCAGAGAATTAGAAAATTTTAAGGCGGTACAAAGTTCGCCGGGTCAGGTAGTAATTAATAATTTTTTTTTAATTTTTTGCCTGACTCAACGAAGTAAGGGTCCTAGTTCTACCTACTACCAGTGCCATAAGGTCTCGAGTTTAATCCCCGGGTCGGTGGCAAAACAAGAGTCGCGAGTCCCAGATTTTGAGGGTTGTAGTTTGATACCCATTTCGTTGGCGCTGAGGTTACACTTACGACTGTCATGCCGTGGGACCTCCAGTTTGATCCCCGGGCTAAGTTTATACTTATGACTACTGTGCCGTGAGGTCTCGGGTAGGATCTCTGAGTTGGTACTACTGGGGTCGTACCTACGACTGCCGCGCCGCGAGATCTCAAGTTTAACCCCTAAGTCATGCCAACAACTACCCTGTCGTAAGGACTTGGGCTTAACATTTGGGTCGGAGGCACAAGGTTCATACTTACGGCTGCTTCGCCGTGAGATGTCAAATTTAATCCCCGATTTGGTGGTGCAGGGTTTATGCCTATGACTTTCGTGTCGTGTGGTCTCATTTGGTATCTTGGTTGCAGGCGCAGGGGTCATACCAACGGCAGCCGCGCCATGCCGTGAGGACTTAGGTTCGAATCCTGCATAAACGGCGTAGGAATCGCGACTGCCCCGAGTCAATGGCTCAGGGGTAGTCACTGCCTGTCGAGTCTCGAGTTTAATTTCAGGGTCGGTGGCGCAAGAAAGTTTAATTTCCGATTTGGCAGCGTAGAGTTCGTAATTACGACTTTGATGAAAAGAGGTATTGGATTTGATACTCAGGCCGTGACTATCATGCCGTGAGTTCAACCCCATGCGAATCTCCGGATCGATGGTACAGGGGTCGCACCTAGAACTGTTATGCTGTGAGGTTTCCACTTTGATTACCGAGTTGATTGCAAGAGGTTCATGCTTAAGACTATTATGCTGTGAGGTTTTGGGTTTGATCTCCTGGACAGTAGCGCAGGGATCGCATCTACCACTATTGTGCCATGATCTATCATTTGATCTCTGGTTTGCTAGCTCATGTGTCATACTAACGGCAGTCGTGGCGTGCCGTGAGGTCTCAAGTTTAAAATCTGGACAAGTGCAACAGAGGTCGCGACTGCCCTGGGTCGCTGTTGCAGGGTTCGTATCTTCGCCTACCATGTTGTGCCGTGAAGTCTCGACCTCGAGCCTTGAGTGCATATCGCAGTTACAGGAATCGTTCCTACGACCACCGTCCTGTGAAGTCTTGGATTCGATTCCCAGATTGATGAAACAGGTACTGCAACTACAGTGCTTCGAGGTCTCATCTTCGAATTTTGGCCAAGTGTAACTGGCTTTGTGACTACCCTGGATCAGTGCTGCAGGAGTCGTATCTTTACCTACCATGTTATGCCTTGAAGTCTCGAGCTTTAGCCCCGCATGCATATCGCAGCTACAGATTATATGACCACAGTTCTGTGAGGTCTTGGATTCGATTTGCAGATTGATGTAACAGGCTTCGCAACTACCGCGCTGACCTGTTTCTGGTTCGATCCCCAGATTGATTAAACAGGGTGCGCAACTACCGTGCTGAGTGTTCTCTGATCCATCTTTAACTGCAGTGCTGTGCCTTGAACTCTTGAGTTTGTCAATAGTGCAGGGGTCGCAACTTCCATGTCTTAAGGTCTTGTATTCTATCTCAAGGTCAGAGATGCCAAGGTCGCAACTGACCCTCGATATTGGCTCAGGGGTCTGCGGTAGTACCACGGTAACCGTACCGTTCCGTAGGGTCTTGAGTTTAATCCTCCGATTGGAAACTAAATCTGGTGGTTTTGTTTCCGATCTGGTGGCATGTGGATCATACCTATCCCCATTGTGCAGTGAGGTCTTGCTTGATTTCTGGGTTGATAACGCAGGTGTCGTACCTACGTCTGCCGTGCCGTAAGGTCTCAAATTCGATCCTTGGATTGGTGATGCTAAATTAGCCGTGCTGTTCCGTAAGGTGATGAATTTATTTCTCAGATCTGTCACACAAAGGTCGTAGCTACAATGGCAAGGTTGCCGTGAGGTTTCAGGTTCGATTTTCGTTTCATACCTAACATTATCATGCCGTGAGGTTTGGCTTGACTTCCAGGTTAATGGTTCACAGGTCGTACCTACAGCCGTAGTGTCATGCCATGAGGACTCAGATTCAATGTGTTCGGAGTTATACCTACGAGAACCAAGCTGTGAGATGTCGTTCGGTCCCCGCGTCAGTGGCACTGCGGCCGTATCTATAACCGCTCTACAGTGAGGTCTCAGGAACGATTTCCGTGTCGCAGGGTTCGTACCCACATCTACCATATCTTGGTTCATACCTACATCTACTGTGTCTAGGTTTGTTCCAATATCTACTGTGCCTTGGTTCGTACCTACATCTATCCGGCTTTGGTTAGTGCCTTCATCTACCATACCTTGGTTCATACCTACATCTACCCGACTTTGGTTAGTGCTTTCATCTACCATACCTTGGTTCGTACCTACATCTACCCGACTTTGGTTAGTGCCTTCATCTACCATACCTTGGTTCGTACCTACATCTACCCGACTTTGGTTAGTGCCTTCATCTACCATACCTTGGTTCGTACCTACATCTACCCGGCTTTGGTTAGTGCCTTTATCTACCATACCTTGGTTCATACCTACATCTACCCGACTTTGGTTAGTGCCTTCATCTACCATACCTTGTTTCGTACCTACATCTACCTGACTTTGGTTAGTGCCTTCATCTACCATACCTTGGTTTGTACCTACATCTACCGGATTTTGGTTAGTGCCTTCATCTACCATACCTTGGCTCGTACCTACATCTACCCGGCTTCGGTTCGTACCTACATCCACCATGACATGTCGTAAGACCTCAGGGTTGACCCGCGAGTCAGTGGTACAATTCAAATTCGATCCTTGAATTGGTGGTGCTAATTTAGCTGTGCTGTGTTGTAAGGTGTCGAGTTTGTTTCTCAGATCTGTGACACAAAGGTCGTAATTACAATGGCAAGGTTGCCGTGAGGTCTCAGGTTCGATTTTCGTTTCATACCTAAGATTATCATGCCGTGAGGATTGGTTTGATTGCCAGGTTGATGGCTCACAGGTCGTACCTACGGCCGTAGTGTTATGCCATGAGGTCTCATATTCAATATGTTCGGAGTTGTACTTACGACTACCAAGCTGTGAGATGTCGTTCGGTATTCGCGTCAGTGGCACTACGGTTGTATCCATAACCACTGTACTGTGAGGTCTAAGGAACGATCTCCGGGTCGGTAACTCAGGGTGCGTACCCACATCTACCATACATTGGTTCGTACCTACATCTACTGTGTCTCGGTTTGTACCTACATCCACTGGGCCTTGGTTAGTACCTACATCCACCAGACCTTGGTTCGTACCTACAACCACCGTGTTATGTCGTAAGGCCTCAGGGTGGATCCGCGACTTGATGGTACAAGGGTCGTACATACGACTATCGTGCTGAGAGGTTTCGGTCGGTCCCTGTGTCGATGGTATTAGGGTCGTATCTACCACCGCCGTATGTGTGATCACTTCTCGGGTCGGTAGCGCAGAATTTGTACCTACATCTGCCGTGCCATATCGGAATGACTCAGAGTCGTATCTACTACTGCCGTGCCGTGAGGTCTTAGGTTTAATCACTGTTTTAGTGGTGCAGAGTTCTCTAATGCTGTAGCATGAGGGTCGAATCCCTGTATCGGCAATGTAGGGGCCGTCATTACAGCTAGTGCGGCGTGTTGTATCGCATTGCCTCAGCACAGGTAGCACAGTGGACGTACCAACGTCTGTCGCGTATCGTCGTAAGGCACTAGTTACAATCCTCGCGTCAGTAGTGCAGTAGTTGCGACGGCCATGCCGTAAGTTTACATTGTCCGGTTTTAATTTTCCGTTACCCAAAAAATTCATATTAATCCCGCCTGATGGCATTCGTTCGATACACAGTGGTTGAGACTTAGGAGTGACAACTCTCGTGCTACTACGATTATTGTTTATTTTCGATTTGTGTCCAGTGCAGTGGTATTGTTGAGCCCCGAAATTTTCGTTCGCGGCTCTTAACAACGACGAGCAAAGGCTTCCAACTCCCTCCACCAAAAACATGCATACAAATAAAGGGAAGCACAAAACGTAAGCTATTAAATAGGTCCCACAATTTCCAGAACACGAATACTTTTGATGAAATGGACAATTTAGGAATGATCTGCATGGATCATTCATACATGAATTAAAAAGACATGAATCGAGCCAACACGGTGATTGCAATGTTCTTAAATACCAAGGGTAATAATTTGTTGAACAAAAACTCGGATGATTTGGATTATATGGACAATTAAGGAATGGTTGGCATGAGCAATTTTGAAATGAATCAAATGGATAAGGATCGAGCCAACATGGTGATTGAAATGTCCTACGATTACATAAAGGGCGATTTATTGTTGAAGAGCAACTACTACCATCCGTATGGTTTCTTGGTACAGAACAACATGGGTTATCTTCAAAAACCTTCTGAATTTTCCACCATTTCGATGGTGTAACTGATATTTTTGGTTTCACATCACAATTATTCGTATGGTTTCTTGGTACGGAACAACATGGGTTATCTTCAAAAACATTCTGAATTTTCCACCATTTCGATGGTGTAGCTGACAATTTTGATTTCACATCACAATTATTCGTATGGTTTCTTGGTATGGAACAACATGGCTTATCTTCTAAAATCTTCTGAATTTTCCACCATTTTGATGGTGTAACTGATAAATCTGATTTCAAATCACAAATAGACTCGCTATTGGAACATCGACCATTATTTCCCTGTTTTTTTGGTATGGAAGAGCATCGATTTATTTCTAAAATCTCCTGAAGTCTGTCATGTCTGCATTTTGATGGTCGTGCTTGTAAATCTAATTTTGCATCACAGTCTACA
This sequence comes from Trisateles emortualis, assembly GCA_947095525.1. Classification (NCBI taxonomy): domain Eukaryota; kingdom Metazoa; phylum Arthropoda; class Insecta; order Lepidoptera; family Erebidae; genus Trisateles; species Trisateles emortualis. The sequence continues at coordinate 5,969,653 of OX352735.1, read as the reverse complement.
GTAATACTTGAGCTTGAATCACAGACTTTACCGTTCTCTATGCTAGATTTTTTTTGCCGTTTTTTCAAGAAACCCATAATAAATATGGGTGTAATTTATATCATCTTGGCATAACATTTTTAACCACATTTTTAATCATAATGCATTCCGATCATACAAACAGATTTTTGATGTTTTCACAAGTGCCGTAATATTTAAATAAAGTTATAACTTTTCTTTCTTTCATATATATTAACAATGATTAGGTACTTTTAATAACTAAACTAAAACAGCTTTTTAACAAACAATTTCAATAAAGTTTAACCAGTACAGTAACCAATAAATATTAGACATAACTACGTAGGTACCACAGAGTAGATTTTATTTTGTATTTTTTTATTGACACAAATGTACAATATTATTGTCAGTGCTTATTAAAAAAAAAGATTCGAAGACCTACCTAATTAGCCAAGCTTTACAGCTACTCATTTTGAAATATATTAACATGTTTTCATTATTTTTCCATAACATAAAACTCTGGTACCTACTTGGTCTATTAAAAGTGTCCAAAGGTCGGAAAACTGCATGTAATATTGCAGACATCCATAAGCTTACTGTCAGTAACTGCTTGCCATCAGCCAGGCCGTATAATTGTTTGCCACCTGATAACCTATATATATACCTACCAAGCTAAGTGCAAACTAATGCAATACCTTAGTAGATAAATTTTCTTAGATATTTAATTAATTAAATAGGTACCTAATTAATTTAACATGTTTTTTTTTATTAAGCGATCATTATCCCTGTGGATTTCGCTCAATACAATACCAGTCCTGTTGGTACCCACGGGGTCAGCGGCCACGAACTCAGTCTCACTCAACAGGATTGCAAGCGCAGAATTCCGTACGAATGTCTCACGCACACCACCGACATCTTACAAACAAAGAAAGTTTTTCTAAACCAATGCCTTAACTAGTATAACGGGTATTTATGCAATGCAGTATGGAGTTAGTACAATGTTGTGAGGTAACATTGCAAGTCAATGAAAAAGTATTTATTTTCCCTCACACGTGGCTCACACAATAGACATACACAATGCTTGTTTTATCTGTTGATTTGATAAAAAGAGTATGATTAAAAATGTTGATAAACTATAAGAACAATGAATACATTCTACAATAATAACGTCAATAAAATTCCAAATTCATTTACTTATCTAATCTAATATATAAAATTCTCGTGTCATAGTGTTCAACTTTGAACTCCTCTGAAACGGCTTGACCGATTTTCTTGAAATTTTGTGTGCACATTGGGTAGGTCTGAGAATCGGACAACATCTATTTTTCATCCCCCTAAATGTCAAGGGTCCACTCCTAAATTATTATATTTTTGTTTTAATGTTTTATGATTTAACATTAAAAAATACATACAACCCTTAATTTTCCCGCCTCTACAATCAACCCCTATATTTTAGTAGCAAAACAACGTTTGCTGGGTCAGCTGGTTATCTATATATATGGGTGAACCCCCGACTATAACGAAATAGTTACCTAAAAAAAATTTAAATCGCATAGGTCTATCTACCTATCCACCGATCCAAGAAGTAGAAGCTAATAGAGTAACCCGTAGAAAAAAAAGCTTAAATTGGAAATGGTCCTCAGAAAATAGTTAAATAATCCTATTTTTCGAGGACCATTTCCAATTTAATCAGAGGACATCCACATTATGCCAGCAGCTATGTTAGGTCCCATGTGATGGGAGACAGTTCACGCCTATTGCCAATGAATTGGCAAAGCTCCAGATTCCAGGCTTAAACTTGTCTTGCTTTATAGTTTCTGATCCTTTTTCACGGCAGCCGCAGGCGCGGAGTTTTTCTATCGCTACAGGAGTATGTCGTCATAAAAAAGCGATGTTTTCTCCATCTTAATTCATCATCTACATCACAACCCATAAACGTCCCACTGCTGGGCACGGGTCTTCTCCATTATACTTGGAGGCATATTAGCCTACTATACCATGCTGGCCAGACTATTGGGTTTTATTTCGAGTTTTCCCGCTCTCATCATCATCATCTAAGCCGATATGTCCACTGCTATACATATGCGTCCCTTTAAGATTTAAATATATTTTCTTCGTATTTTTTCAGTAATTAGATAAGGTATTGTTTTAACTTAGATACAATTTTGTGTCTTAATACTTGATCACAATGTCTGCAAAATTGCAAATATTAGGTAAATAAAGTTTTCTTCATAAGTTTATTCTCGACTAATACATAATTGCCGTCATCTCTACCTTTGCCATCAATATTACCTCGATTTGCGAGTAGCGTATTTCCTGTACCAGTGAGGTCAGCGTCTCAGGCTCCTGTCAGACGGCACTCACGCTCTTGCCGAAGTCGCCGACGACGCGGGCAGTCAAGGCACTCCGCACTCCGTCGCGCGCGCACATCTCGGCACAACTCGGTCATAGGCGCACGCTCGCACGCTTACACAGCCGGCGCCCGCGCACGCATGTTATCATTATAGTGACAAAAATCAGTGATCATTAAATAAAATTTATTAGTGCAGTGTTCATCCTACAGAAATTGTGAAGTAAGGATCTCTCCTAACGTCTCTCAGGTATTTTTAGATATATGTGCTCACATCCAGAACTGGTTTGCTAGTTTTAACATCGCGAAAGTGACTCGAATATCTGGTTTATACAAGTATAACGCACTCTAACTTGCATTTTATTTGTTGTTATTAAAATTTTGCACATCTTACTCCCTTCTAGAAACACTGGGTAGGGATAGCACGTACACATCAAATTTATTGTAATTGATTTTTTCTTTTTCTCTAAATTATGTGAACTGTGGTCAGACAAGAAAGATATATTATTTAAGTATATTTATATACGTAAAGCAGGTATATTACATACTGGTTATGCCAGTATATTATTTTTAGCTTCATCTTGTTTTAATGTAAACAAAAATAGCCACCTGTAGATATCGTGAACAATAAACGGGAAATGTGGACATAGTCTGATAGCTTTATTGTGCACTTATCATAACTTCCACCTACGTAATTAGTACCTGACCACTGATAAGCGTAGTAAGTAGTGCTAATAACATAAATATTACCGTCACTTATTTGTTTGCAGAGTGTGTTATGATATGGCGAGCTACTACTTCTGCTGTTTGATCGTCATCGCCGCGATAGGTTTGTATTTATTTATTAACGTATTATTTAGAATATTTACCAGTTAGTTATTCATGTCTCTCCATTACCCCTGAGGCACCCACATTCACGTACACCAGCTGATCAAGGAGTACCAATGGAGCAGTTACCCTATGTGTGGATGACCGCATAGTGGTATTTCATGTAAGCGTCTCCATGCTTAGGGCACTTGAAAAGTCGGTACTGCCTGTTAACAGTCGCTAGTTCACGGAAATGTCTTTATGGACGATCTAAACAACTCAGTCACCAGGTTAACCATTATCCACTAGATAAAAGGAGAGAGATATGAAGATAGTGGGTTCCTTTGCAGGAATTTCGGCTACAGGGGCTAATCTTAACGTACTAGCTAACTACGCTAGACATGCACAACGGAGTCTCCGAGGTTCGCTAGTTATAATAATAGTCCTCCTAAACGATTTTAAACACTTACCGTAGATTAACCAACTGTACGTGACCTTTATAGTTCGCTCGTCATATAAATCAAGATGTCCGTATAGCGATTCATTTTCGATCTTTATTTGAAATTCGTAAGATGACAATTTGATTACCTAGGTAGTTTTAAGGTTGCCATTGATCGAGATTCACACAATTTCGTCATAATAAACAACAAAATAATAGCCGAATGCTATTTAAAAGGCATATCTGTGTAAACTCATTACTAAGACACCATTCTTGTAAAACAAGCTAATGAGATTTTAATCTAATGACATTACTCAAGCACCTACCACTCTTACCTACTTAACTTTTACCTAAATACCGAGAAGACAATTATAATGTATTTAAATAATTTATTTAGAAGTGATTCATACTTACAATTACCAGTTTAGAGTAAGACTCATAAGGAAGTTATCTTTTTTATGTAAATATTAAAAATAAAGATTAATTGAACATCTGCTAACGGCGAAGGAAAACATCATGAAAACCTCACTTGTCTTAGAAGAAATTCGATCTGGTGGTAATGGTATGGTGATCTGCGAGCACCAAATCGAAACCCTCTTAGATCTCTTGTAAGAGCCCAGGTGGTCACACGGTTCGCTGTGGCTCAGTCTTCCGTTGGAACTTCGGGATAAAAATCTTCAAAAATAAAATTGCCAAAGTTTTTATTCCGAAGTTCCAAAGTTTCAAGTTTGACGGACAACATACGAACCGACAGCGGTTTTTAATATAGGTATAAAGATTTACGTAGAGGTGATTCATTATTTTCAATGATAAGTTTAGAGTAAGAAGACGACTCATGAAGAAACAATCTTTTTTATGTTAATATTTCTATGAGATCGAATCAGTTTGATCGAATCAAGAAATCTGTAGAACTAAAGTGAGCAATATACCTTGAAGGATTGTCCCTAATCAAGTGGAGATGGGCTAGGCACAGCTCGCAGAACCGATGGCCATCTTGGTGCAGAATGGTTCTGGAGTAGCGACCTCAAACTGGAAGAGGCAGGCCATCAATAAACTGGACCGACGACCTTTAAAGGTTGCGGACAGCCGATGGATAAGGTCAGGTCAAGACCGAATGCTGTGAAAACTCTCAGGGGCAGGCTATGTCTAGCAATACGTGTCTTTCGGCTGAGACGATGACGATGATTCATGTTTTCAATGAACAGTTTAGAGTAAAAAGACGACTCATGAGGAAATAATACTTTTTATGTAAATAATCCATATATACGTCAAGATGTACAAAACTTAATTATCACAATGGTCTGTAGTAGCAAGCGTAAAATAATATTCACACCGTGACTCACCGCAGTATTTATATTGACTTCTACGGTGAATGAATGAAGACAATATCTTACTCATTCTTTGACCTTGCTCCTAAACAAAACAATACCGAAGATTATCAACGGTAACATCAGCATTCTTGTGAATGATAAAGAATGCTGTGTGCGAAAGTTTAACCAGTATAATCCTAATAACAACCCAATTTCCTCTGATTGGCATGAGGTTCCTTCCTTATTATATCTACTAATAGTCCAGATCGATTTCGGTCATGGCGACCAATCTCAAGGAAGAATAGCCAACTGCCAAGTGTGTACGCCAACACACTCTCTTCTTTCACTCTCATAGTTCGATGAGACGGCAATGACACGACCGGAGAGATCACTGCTTTCTGAGGCATGGAGGGGTCTTGCTGTGTTTTTAGAAAATAGTAACCCATCTATGGACGGACCGCGATAAGTTTGCGATCTATCGATCCGCGCCGCTTACACATTATAAAAGCACCTTTCTGTAGGCAATGGATGCTTCAGCCATATTTATATTGTGTTAGATAGAAACTCTTATTGTTCCACTGCTAGACAAGAGTTTTTTTCTTTTCGATTAAGAGAGCTGTGAGGGTTTAGGCATAGTATATAAAAAAGACTCTTCCTTACCTTACTCTATAGTTCAGGTCTTAATAAGTACTTGAGATGCTATTATAAATTCCACAAAGTGATATTCACATTGATCCACCGGCAATTACATTTTTCTTCGGTTGGAATTTCGGTCGTATTTTTTTGTGGAAAGACACCTACATAGATAACCTTACCTATATGTATAGATTAACTTAAAAGCAAAATCTTATCTACTTAACTACAAAAGTTTATGATTAGAGCCATTTCCGATATACAAAAAATATACTAAATAGGTAATATATAGGTTTAATTTTACTGCTAACCGTATCTACGTAGCCCTTACCACAGTATTAGAATTTAGAATACTACCTAATATCTAGAGCTGCTCTATCAATATATTCAATCCCATATAAGTCACATGGTGAGATGTTACTTTAGTTTTGAACTAAGACGTATCAGTTGCGCTATGTGTTGTACATGGACAAATCGTGACCGGGCAAACTTGGAGAAGGGACTCGACACCGATTATTTCCTTTCTCGGCGCAACTCGTAGGTCAACCGTTCATGTATATGTATAGCGATAAAAGTAAATGGAAAATAGTGTTTTGCTTAAAACTGTATTTTCAATACCGTAGGTACTCGGGTAGGGAGTGTGCATATATCTAAACTAATATTATAAAGAAAAATGATTTGAAATTTTGTATAGCTTTTTGTTTTTTTATGATTTAACTTAAAAAACTAATCGACAGATTTTAATTTTTTTTTACCATTATATAGCTAAATTATTATCAGCGGGTAACATAGCCTATATATTTTATAATACGGGATCCCTACGAAAACTTAATATATGTTCCCCGTGCGAAACTGGGACGTGCCGCTAGTCAAGAATATATAATAGACAGAAAGAGAGATAGGTATGGCCAACGACCACACAAAGGTCCCTGTGTATTCGTTGGCTACTGAACTATGGAAACGAGAAAACACGATTGGAACTCTCTACGTTACAGAACCAAAGTCAAATAACTACAAACAATAGTGTACTTCGTTGTGTTTCTGTCCGTGAATAGGTCTCCGGTGCTTATTTAAAGGATTTTTTTTTTAATAACATTTTTCTTATACCAGGGGGTAACAATAAAACTTTATCACCAGAGTTTTGAGACGAAGTTCTTTCGGATATGAAAACTTCACTAAAAACACCATCCTAAATTAACAAATTGTTGAGTATGATTTTGTAGAAATAAATGCAGCTCGGGGAGTTGTAGTCCCTATTATACCTACTTACTTAGTATCTACGCATAAAACACGCGCTATCTATCTATCTATGTAGGCTGTTGATAGTGTGTTTGCCGTGGGTCGCAGTTAGAAAGTTATAGGTAGGTACTTTTATTACTACACATGCGCTAATATTTGACTTTAGGCCCCAGTCAAAATAACGTGCCACTTGTAAAATATTATTTAATCAGGACATACGATAAGAAATAATACTATTACATAAGTAGATATTCATTCTCGAAGTATCTTAAATAATTGGATAATATTAATAAAAAATACTCAATATTTTTTTGCGTAATGCAACCTTTAATACCGACCTACTTAAAAATGTTGTTGTGTGTGCTTATAAAATATTATTATAATAAATAATGGGACGATAGATTGCGTGAACGATACACTAATATAGAAAATCACAAATAACTATGATTAGCTATTTGTAATTTTCTATATTAGGGTCTGGATTTTCAAAAAAAAACTTTTCATAACGGATGCTTACGTTCAAAAATATTATTTTATTCTAAATTTCAGCGTTCTAGACTTATACATATGTAGCTTTGGCTGTACCTACGTTAACCGTCAGTCAGAACAAGCTATTTTATGTATATAGATAAAATAACTGATAAAAATATAAGAAACTAAAGTGACGAAAACAAAATAACTGCTTAAAACAAACCATACCAACGAGTCGACTTGAAAACCTTGGTTAAAGCCTTGTTTGTTTTGTGAAAATAGTTTCGTTGGGACATTTAATTCTTGTGTAAGCAGGTATGTCATTGAAACAACAAAAGAGTTTACTAACGGACTAATGGAAGATTTAAAGTTTTATCTAAGTAAGACTTACTTATCTACCTAAAATATTTATATTTTCAATTTAGGCACGTTTTTTTCCACACAAATATTCGAAATGGCGCAGTATTTCCTTGTTTTTTAATTTATTAATTGAAAACATGCAATTATAAATATATGTATAACAATATTATATATTTATAGTATTGAAATTATAGTTGTATCACGCTAAGTTTCCTGCAAACCATTTAACCGATTTTAATGAAATTTCGTAAATATGCCTTGCTTGGTCTATGGTAGCGCTGCGAAGGGATTTTGGTTCTAGGAAAGGACGTCTGTCGTACTCATTCGTAACAAATAAATTTCAAATGTATGACCAAAATAATGTTAAGCAAAATACACAATGAATAGCCTAAGTACCAAGTGCCAATACACATAAATAGCCATTAAATGAGCACGAAAAGAGACCAATAAAATTAGTCCCGCCAATATGGCGTACACAGCGCAGCTCTCTCGTCAGCGCGAGCAGAAGGTCAAAAAAATAGTCTCGACTTTCAATTTTTCTTTTACAATAAGTTTGTTTTCTAGAATATCTGACTGCCTTGGTAGTCCAGTGGTCTCAGTATGCGCCTGCTGTGCACGAGGTTGTGGGTTCAATTCCCACACAAGACAAAACTTTGTGTGACCCACAAAGAGTTGTTCTGAGTCTGGGTGTAATTTGTGTCCGTTAATTGTATGTTTGTAAAGTCCCCCGCGACACAGAGCTTGTTCTCTAGTGCGGGAGTTGTCTTTTTAAAAAGAAAAGCTATGTATGGGTAGGTAGGTATTTCAAATTACTCATGTCCGGTACTTATGCATTAAATACAATAGATACTAAGTAATAGTTAAATATACCGAAAATATTACAAACTGGATGACTAACACCAGTAAGACAAGGCCGTTTCAGTTATCAAGGCTGGGGTCTAAGTAGTGGTTAAGGTGAACCTTTGCCAGCAACACTGCACCGAGTGTTGTAGGTTCGATTCCTAAACGGAACAAAAGTTTAGGTTTGCTCCGTGCCTGAATGTAGGTACAGAATGCAAAGGAAATAAGGTACCGGGGTCGCTCTACAATGGTTTTTTAAAGAAAATAGGTACTAAATATATTCATAGATTAGGTATACTTAGTTATTAAATGAGTGTAATTATTTCACCTACTGTACATTTAAGTGTGTTTTACACTAGGTTCATAGTGCAGGAGAGGTTTAAAAAATACAACCGCTGAATAGATTCGTAGCATGCAGTGACTTAACGAAGTTTCTAGATAACTCTGCGTGAACGATCAAACGCGGAAGCATACAGTTCTTCCGCTAAGGGTCGTGAGAATGCGAGCTGCAATAATAACAACCTTTTTAGTATTGTTGAAACCAAGAAACTCAAGTTAAAATCAATTACTTAACGAGGTAATCTGTAACTAACGGAAACAACCACAATGGCGGCGGCCATTACCGATCAAGATATAACTTAATGGCTAAGACCTTATTATCAACCTATTCGAGTTTAATGACATGACAAATGGATGGACTTCTCAGTAAAGGTGATGATGAATAAACTTTACAAGTTGTTATTATAAAATGATGATTGATTATATATTCGTGTATAATTATAATTTCTTTGAAAAGACTGACTGCTAGCTGATGGCGACGCACGCGGAAAACCCTAATAACAAAGCACCATAGCATTGTTTAAACCCGCGAAGAATCAAACTCGAAGTTATGTATTCATTTAGATCAAATACATTCAGATACTTACTTATAAAACAAATGTAGCGTCATCTATTAGGCCAATAGAATAACGCCACAATAAAGGAAGTAACTATTCCCAGAAACACGCAACCGTAGAACAAATTTTAATGTTCGAGATGCTGAATCGCGATATCGAAGATTACTAGAACGCCCAAGGACTAACCGTTGGGCCGCGGCCCGCCAGGCACGATCACCTAGCCTGGTCGAAGGATCCTCTCTTTTCGTTGGAGGTGTGTGACCTTCACAGCAAACGTCAGCATGTTTGCTACAGCCAATTCGCTGCCAAAGGTCCTGATTTAAAATGGGTCACGAAATAGTTGTGATACCAATTGATCATAGCATGTTGCTACAAGAAAAAAATAATATACTGGTGTTGAGTGTCAAAACTGTTTGCCTCGGTTTTATTCACTCGACAGCTTTATGGCGATGATGTCCCTCAATAGGGCCCCTCATCCGACAGTACCTTACCTTTTTTTGAAGTGAAAACTTCTTTTTGCACGGTACGCATATTTTTAGATGAAATAAAATCTCTGGATTCGCGACACCGTTACGAGACGCAGCTCTACATTATCCGAAAAATCTTTTTTCGACTGTCACGTTTTTAAAACAAAGAGGCGATATGCATGTACATATAGCCACGAACGCGTCTAGATTAATAAAAAAAAACATTTATTGCAACTGTTTTGCCTAGTGTTTTCACTTCTGCCGGCACTCCCGGAGTGCAGATTTTTTTTTTCATACTACTGAGGGAGCAGACGTTTGTCTGCTCCCTGTAAAAAGCCAGCCTGTCGCTTGCAATACCAGAGGTACTGGAACACTAGTGACAATAACACGGCTAGGTTATATTGTTTAATTATGGAGTTCCGTTGCCTATCTTCCGGCTTCATCATCAAATCAGTTCAATTGTACCATTTCCATTTGCTACAATACATTTACTTTGTTACAGTAGTTTAAATACCTTAATCGAGACGTTGTGCTATCTGTGGTCTTCTCATCAGTTCCACTTCACCAAATAATAGTTTCTGATTGCAAATATTTGGTTCGTGACAAAAAATACCAAAATCACTGTATATGTTTGCCTATAATATTCGTGGTGTTCCTCCCATTCCTCATGGACCCCATCACCAGAACTAGCTTTTGATAAAAATGGGACCAAACTGAAAGTATATCTCTGGAGTTCTGCGGTAACAAACATAAAATAACACAAATTGATAACATCCCTTTTTTTTATTGTACCTCAAGAGGTGATTTTGGTAAGTTGAGATGTAGAGACTTTTTCTGGAATAGAAACCTTTCCTTTTTGTAGAGAAGAAATGCTTTATGCATACTGTCTCGTCAAAAGTTGGGCGGAATCTCCTGGCTAAAGGTGGCAGGCGGCTGGCATACCGACTAAAACCCTCCCTGATCTGTTCCCGTTCTCCTCTCTGTTCCTACACCCTTAATACCGTCAGTGGTCCACCCAAACGTAATAGGAACCTACATTAACCTTAAGTGCTATATCTAGACTAGGTACTTTTTATCGACTTAGCACTCGAGCGAAACCGCGCTGAGGACACAAGCTAGTAGTATTTACCTACCTAAGTTATACCTTCCAGTAGTTACTCTGGTAAGTTATAATCCTTACTAATAATATATTATTATAATAGTTTTTGAGAATGGATGGATGGATGGATGGATAGATGGATGTTCGTACTCTTTCACGTAAAAACTACTGAACGGATCTGGATGAAATTTGGCACAGAGATAGATTATGGTCTGGAATAACACATAGGCTACTTTTTGCAGCGATAACCGACATCCACGCGGGCGGTGCCGCGGGCAACAGCTAGTTACAGTAATAATGCCGATCAAAACTAGCTAACTATTTAACATACAGTACATTTCACACGCACACTATCGTATTTTTCATTCCATACATGACTCTTACTTACTTTCAATTATAATCTAAGGCCTCGGGCCAATATTCTTATGACCGAATATCTAGTAGATTTGCTCAGACAAAACTTTCACTTTAAACATAATTCATCGAACAATTGAGATAGCTATGAATCACTTCATCAATTAGGTACCTACTTACTCTGTATCAAAAATTATAACACGAACTGAGTTGTAAGTAAGCTCAGTAAACCGGATTATTACCGTTAAGTAGGTACCTACACGTAAAGTTAAAGCTGCGCCTGACCCACTAATTGTTCAGTCGCCAACAAGAATGTTTGCATTAAGTTTGAAGTTGGCTGCAGTTAGGGTCGCCAAGTCAAATGGTAAATAAATCGGACATGGCGCTCCATTACGTACGATACGGCCTTTTTAAAAGCTAAACAACTTAGGTAATCTGTTAAGTCATTCGAATTTTACATATAAGCTAACCGAAATGAAGTTTGAACAAGAATAAGTCGATAATAAGACTTAAGTTCTATGTGATGATTTAATGTTGCTAATTATACATGAGTACCCAATTGTTATATTTTGTTATTTCTGCTACTTCTAATGGTTGTGTACACGAAGCTGTGTTCCCTTTTAATATTACGCGAATTGTATTCTACCTGCCAAATTGCAACTAGTGTCTTACGATTAAAAAGAGAGTACCTACAAGAGCAATGAGTAAAAACAAGCGTGTGATACATTACCTACTTGTTACCCTTCGTCAGAGAAGTAGTTCTGGTTATTATATTTCATAAGTCAAAAAAAAATGCGGAGCAGTCTTCGGGGACTGCTGCTAGGGCTGCTAGAAGTGAAAACTAAGTAACTTGTGAATTGTATCGTCAAGCTAATAGATAAATAATATTATAATTTTTGAATATGGAAAGCGTTCGGTGACGATGACGCGAGTTCAATGAACTTTTTGGTTGAACAAAAAAGTGCTCAATGCGCCTGAAGAATATGTTTTCAATTCAATAAAAAGAATACTTTAAAAAAGCCCAGCAAAGAAGTCATGTCATGACATGTATTTGCTCAGACATGTCCCCCTAAAACCGGCCACTTGGCAACCATAAGTGCAGTTCACAACCTTAGCTAACAACTTAGAAATACAAACTTTGTACATGACGATAACGGTTTATCTACATATTCAAATAACTTTCACGTAGGCCGTGTTAATTGATTTGTGTTACTTAGTAATTCGCTTCATCTACATGTATAAATCTGTCGGTAGGCACAACGTACAGTCAGCAAAGGATTTTTTTAAGCACAGCTGCACCTATCTAAAAAAATCGTCCCATTAACTGAATAATGTTCTATAAGCATATTAAGTAGAAACAACAAAAATGATAATTATATACTTGCGTAATATTAAATGAAAAGTAAGTAGTACGCATAAAATATGCGTAATATTGCTGAATAAAAAATACTTACTGAATATATTTTGTTAATTTGAGACCGAATATGTAATACCTAAATAGTATAAAACTTTAATATTAAATATGTAAGCCATGTAAGTAGGTACAATAAAATCGTCGAAATCGTATTGGCTCGCGAATCTCGTTCTAAAAATGGCCCTTGTAGGCCTAGTATCGTTTTACACGGTCGACACGGAACAATCTATCAGTAGTAGAAGTAAATGTAGTAGTAGATCACACATGTTTTTGACTCATTTGGGAATCAACCAACAACACACCGCGTGAATTCGTAATATATGAAATTTATTAGATACCTAGCTTTAGGCTATCATTATCCAAAATAAAAATTGAAAATAAATCGCCATTGGTACAGCCTCTGCGCAGTTGGCTGATGTCCGATGAAAATTAATAGGAGACAGCAGGAGACAGAAATGGGCTAACGTATTTACGTACTTATTTACGTAATCTGCCCTGCAAAAAGCAAAAACTGATGAAGGAAAGAAACCACAAACTAAAGTGAGGAAAAAGTCCCGCCTTCGTAGTTTTATTTAAACCATCCAGAAGTAAGAGCTCCGCCAAGAGGGGCTCTGGCGACTAATTCTATAGTGCCCCGTTTCGGATCCTCTAAGCAATTATTTTGCTAATTGTACTTAATCGTGTGTGCACTCTTCATTATGGTTGTACGTTTCAGATATCAGACTATGCCACGGTGGTAACGCCGACACGCTCACCGAACAAGAAAGTTCCCTGCCAGACCTCGCCAAAGAAGTAGAAGATAACAGTCGATACAAAACTTTGGAAGCTAATGCAACTGTTCTGAAATTACTGGTTGATGATAAAAATGGAGTTAGCAGGTAGGACTTTATTTTAATATAAATAAGTATTTAGGTCGTAACCCTTCTCCAATGTGCTTCTGCTGTCATTTTTATTTCGTCCTCCCATCTACAGTATGGTCTACCTCTACTTTTTTTGGAATTTCTGGGATACCAATTTGTGACTTGCTTACTCCACTTTTCTTCTTTAGAGCGCATCATATGGCCAGTCCAGTACGGACAGGAATCTGTAGAGAGAGTTAGAGGAGGCCTTCGCCAAAGGGCGAACTAAGATAAGAGACATTCTTTAAATGTCTATGTAAATAAATTAATTTATAGTTTTATGTTTAGATGCTCATTCAGTATGTAAATTCGTGTTTATTATTTTCTCAGTAATAAAGGCTATTTTATTTATAAGTACTTAGGTACCTATAATAGAGCAAAGAATAAGCATTGCTATCTAACGTGGCAAAAGGCAATGCTGCTAGTCTTCTGGGCATGTATACAGTCGATCGCGATGCGGTGGAATTTTATGACGCCTATATGCTGGTTTGCCACCTAAGTTGTATAAAAAGTATAGTATTTTTTACGTAACAAAATAAGGGAATTTAGTAATTAATAATAATAGCCCGGACAGATGGACAAAGACCGTCACATAGTTGGTGCCCGAGGACGGAGGCCTTCGTCGTTGTAGACCCCGAAAACGCTGGCGTGATGAGCTGAACGCCTTTGCGGAGAACTGGGTAGATTTGGCGTCGAATAGAGAAGTTTGGAAGACCATTGGATAGACCTTTGCCCAGGGTTAAAAAAAATAGCCCATATAATATCCCACTGCTGGGTACGTGTCTTATATCCTCTATCAAGAAAGCCTTAATCCACACTCGTAAACATATGCATGTTGGTGGTTTACTTCACCATTAGCATGCTATAATTTAATTAGAACGTCTTATATGTTCTACAATAAAATTCACATTGGTTCTGCCATCTGGGATGGAACTCACATATCATGTGCACTGCCTATGGCTCCAAATATCCATTCTTCGCTTGATATAATATAAATTCGATTAATTTTGTAATTTTCAGGTCGGAGGTGTTTGACATGCTGCATTCCCGTGATGACAATGAAAGCCACATGGACCTGCCCACCTTCCCTGAGGACTCGGAAGACGCTCGCCTAGATATCCCCGCGTTGCCAGACTCACAGGCTGAATTTTTACAAGGTCTGGCTAAAAAATATAACATAATTCAATTTGTTAAAGTTTTCTTCAGTAAAATATTTTATAACAATATGCTTACTGCAATTATTTATGTACTTACATGTCTAGCAACATTTAAACAAATGGATGCTATAGTAAAAGTTCCTATCTACTTTCTACCTAGAAAGTAGGTAAACTTTACTGTAGAGTGTAGTTACCTCGTTAAAGTTTATTTAAAGACAGTTAGAAAATCTGTACCTACTCATAGGTAGACTTTTTTAAAGTAGGTAATTACCTAAGAGTTTTTTACAAGTAAATAGGTAGGTACTTGTTCAAAGTTGCCTTTACCTACGCCTTTTTTCTACAAAAAAATTGAAAATAATATCTAATCGACTATTTTCAGTTCCCGGTGAATCAGTACGGAAAGACCAAGAAAAGATTCGGTATGCTGAAACTGAAGTCCAAGGAGAGCCCATAGGAGCCGCGGCCGGTATTATGGTAGTGGTCACTTGTAGCATCGTCTGTCTCGCTTACACATCACTTATTGTGTGGAGAAGGATATACTTGTAAGTTTACTTTGATAAATTTTCTGCTTAGAGTATCGAAAGCAAAATAGATCTAGAGATCTATTTTGCTTTCGATACTCTAACGTAGGTACGCTTGTTTGTCACCTTGGAAATCTAGAGATTTCCAAGGTGACAAACAAGCGTACCTACGGCTCGCCTGATAGCAGTTACCAAAGCTTAAAAGATGCTTGCAATACCACGGGCATTACTTGTACATTTTCTACCCTACATCTCGTAACACCAGAGTACTTTGGTACTTACCTAACAGGCAACCCTGGTAAAGGAAAAAGGAAAAAGTTATTATTTTATTTTATTTAGGTAGGTTTTAAGAGAGGTAGGGCACCATACTAGCGAGCAAGCCCGACTGGGGAAGGACCTCCACCTTACAGAAGACCACAGCCAAATGACTACACACAGCGGTGTAGTTGGGTTCCTGTGTGTGAGTACAGGTCTCCAGCGCTCATTTAGGAATGCGTTTTGAAAGAAACGTATTCCTATCCCAGGGTTACTTCCATCTTAAAGCCCTGGTGTAAAAAAATGGGTTGGCAACACGCAAGTGATACCTCTGGTAATGCAAGCGTCTATAGGCTACGGATACTGCTTAACATCAGGTGGGCCGTATGCTTGTTTGCCACCCAAGTAGTATAAAAAAAAAAAAAAAAAAAAAAAACGTATCTCTAAAATCAGATCATTTTATCTTCCTTTGCACGCCACTCTAGGCCACGCCTCAGAATAGATTTCACAGACAGTTCCACTGAGAAATATCCCTAGTAGTTTGAAACCCAAATATGCACATTCACTAAAAACAGGGACTTATTTCATCTGTTTAGCAATTTCCATCTAGTTAAAATTACGTTATTTTACGATTATTTTCTACAGAGAAGTCGACACTGAGCTTTCTCCGGTCAACGTCTCACTATTAAAGTTATATTACCAATATATTAGGCTTGAGGATCATAATACAGCTTTCTTAAATTTTAAATAAACGACGCGTCTGAAATAATATTTATTTCCATGATCCATGTTTATATAAAGGCACCATTGTGTGGTTTTGTAACACGACACCCCGGCTCTCGAGGCCCGGTGCGTAGGAAGCGGTCAACTGGGACGGAAACCGCGTTATGCCAACTGAATATAGCCCTCTCAGGACATAAACACACCGAACAAAGAGTTTAAAGCAACTTATATTCGTTTTATTGCATTTCAATACAATGCCATACCAAGCCACTTTAAATGCATAATAACTTGAGAAAGTCATTTACGCTTTGCCTTGTTAAAACTGATTTTTATTCTCTTCTCAGAAAACGTAATGGACTAAAACATGAGCTGCTTAGAAACGAAGAAAATATTGCTGAAACTAGAATAGACGTAAGTTGAAACCACATAAGTATTTATCTATTTAATGAATAATAAAACCATTTTTAAAATGTGACATGAAATTAAAATTTCTTGTATATTTCAGCTGTAAACATTACGCCTGCAAGTGCTTTCTGAACCCATCCGGATAAGCGATTTATCTGACAGTTTTGTGGCACTATCTTCAGGGAAGTCAAGACTGAATTAAACTAAAATTCCGTAGAATATTAGAGCTATGTTTATTTTCTAAGGAAATCTATAGTTTTAAACAAAAAATGGCAAACTATAAAAATAGTTAACCAATCCACTACCTGTGGGGTATTTTTCATCATAATTCTCTATAATGATCGGATGAAATGAGCGATGAATGGAAATATATACATATGTTGTGGACAGGCAATACCGTGTACTTATCTACTAGATTTATTACCATAAACCTTCACAAGAAGCTTTATTTTGGCGCCGTCCATTGCCACTAAATGGAGATTCACTGATTTTCACGAAACCGTTGGTCCACAAAAAATCAAATGTGTTCAAAATAGCAGTTTAGTACAGTTTCACGCACTTTTAATATCAATAAGTCGTAGGTAGGTAAGTAAGATCTCTATCTCTCTCTTAATTCCTGACTTTATATCCCACATGGTGGTGGGATCAAGGATCAGCGCCTCGTGTTTCTTTCTTTCACTTTGCTGTCCGCGACATCGTCTTCTGAAACTAAACACCTCCTTATGTCCTGTAGAGCACTACATCTTTCTATATCGTCTTGGGTCTGCTCGGCTTCTGCATTCTCGACAAAAGACGTAAATTGTTTGGTCATTTAATCTTGGTCTATTGCATACTTGTCATTTGTCTACACAACGTACGCATTTTATGCATAATAAAATTAACTGTTAATTTTATTTTTAAGACCCAGTTTGACCAGAAATGTTTTAAGCCACCTTATGATTATTAACATTTAGATTTGTGCCATGAATAAACAGTGTTAAATTAGTCATTTCTTTAACATACCCCGACGATGCAACTACTAGACGCCTATAACAGTCCTGTCAACATGCAAAAGTGAGACGTAAATTCTAAATGTTCTAAATTTGAATTGGTCGTGCAGATAAATCTGAATTGGTCGGGCAGATAAGTTCGAATTAGTCGGGGCGTTGCGTTAAAAATACTAAACATTAATATTACGTACCTATCTGTTTTTCCGTCAGATTTGTTGACAGTCACAAACCATCTGTTTTAGGGGTTCTAGTTGTTGTCTTCGAAATGGATGTAGTAATTAGCTATATTACAATAAGTACGTGTTACTTTTATGGAAGTAGGTATGAGGTATTGCTATCAATACTTATTACCTAATAAGGTAGGTACTTCTATGTTTTTTAATGCTAAATAAACATGACGTAAGTATATTATATGTAAGTTATTGGCATGTTTTTAAGTATTTATTTTTAATTTAAAGTCAGAACATGTCTGTGATGTTTAAATAAGACGATTCGGTAATAAAATGAAATTGTAAAATTATTTATTCTGGTTTTATTTTTACATTTGACCACAAAGATATATGACTAACATAGTAGTGCGTGCGACTGCCATGCAGAGGTCCCGGGTTCAATCCTTGCGATGGGTTGATGTTTCTGACTAAAAGTGGTCAGTAGCAGAAGTTGGAATTGTGTTCGGTAAGTAGGTACCTACGAGTATATGGCAATAGACTTACCTCGTATTACATGGAGCCTAACATAGCTAGCAAAATAACTAGCTCCACGTCTACTTTCTTCTTAGGGGAAAAGGCGTGATGTTGTTATATGTAGTAGGTACTAGCTGTTGCCCGCGGATCCGCCCGCGTAGATGTCGGTTATCGCTGTAAAAAGTATCTGTGCTAAATTTCATCCAGACCCGTTCAGTAGTTTTTACGTGAAAGAGTAACAAACATCCATCCATCCATACTCACAAACTTTCACATTTATAATATTAGTAAGGATGGTTACAAGTGGCATTTATTTCAGTGCTAGGTACCTACTTTTTAATTATTTTCATTTGACAATTTGTTTTTCTGTCGTTTGTGGAATTTTGCAGGCAACTACTTTTCAAAAACAGAAATAAAACGGAGGAGGTTCTCAAGTCAAGCCGTATATTTGTTTTTTTTATATGTATGACCACGCATAACTTTTTACAGGAACATCCGATTTCGATTATTATTTTTTGTTACCGTGTGCTACTGAAATAAAGAGGCCCAAATTTCAATGACTGAACATTCATTCATAGTAAAATAGAGTTGGGCTCATTACGTCACAATATCATTTTACCCATTTACCAATAGGTAGGTACTTCAAGATTTCAAAAGGACTTAGTGTCAAAATACCTAAATTTCAGAATACCTAACTTTTTTGCTCATTACACCTTAGCCTTATATTATTACCTATAGACCTACCTACGGAGGCCTGACGGACACATCAACTGCATCAAAGTAGAGATGAGCAACCTTACAGAAGACCACACAGCAGTGTTGTTGTTCTTGTTCCTGTGTGCGAGTAGGTTCAGGTCTCCAGCGTTCAAGTAGCGAGGTTCCAGAAAATAGGTCGGCAACACGCAAATGATACCTGTGGTATTGCAAGCGTCCATAGGCTATGGTATCTGCTTAACATGGCGTACAGGCGGGCTGTATGCTTCTTTGCCACCAAAGTTGACCAAGGTAGCATAATTTTTAAGCTATTGCATAGCTTCTATCGCGGGCCTTGGGCGTGGAGACCGAATCCAGAAATTCCGTTACGAAAATAATAAACCTTACACCCCACACTCCGACCGGCACAGCGGTGATAGTTTTTTTAATGACGAATTCTAACGGCCAATAATAATATGTCAAATTTGTGTAAGGAGGTTTTGATCTAAGAGAATATTAATGTGAAAAAGATTATAGTATAAGGAGTCTTAAGCAGTCCCCGAGTGCCATACGTCTTTTTTTTTATTGTATTAGCCTTTATATGAATTGCCTTGCCTGTGTCAGTCTATACGTATGTATAGACTGACGTGGGACATGGGAAACAGACGTATATAAGTCTATGCAGGTATCTGCATAGACTTATATACGTCTGTTTCCCAAAGAGGTGGGCAGCACCAGGTTTGAACTGCTGGAAATGTTTGCATATTGGATGAATAATAATATTAAGTGAAATCTTTTTTAGGCGCGTATCTTCTTTAACACTTTTTGGGTAAACAAAATGCGTAAAACTCGCGTCATCGTCACTGCACGCTTCCCATGAGCTATATGTAGATATACTATGGTACAACAAGTTACTTCGTTTTCACTTCTATCGGCAGTCCCCAAAGACTTTCATTTTCTTTTTTTTTTTTCCAACTCATTCTGTACTTTTTTTTGCAATTTGTGTCTAGTGTGTTGTTCTAAATCAAAGTACCTACTACCGTACTTACTTTAAAATTGTTAACTAAATCGTTTTTTACTGTACCATAGATATTTCTTTTATATTACAATTTATAAGTCGATAAGTTACCGTTGTTATAACAGTTTAATAATCTAATATCAGCCTTATTAACTAGTCATACGTTGCAATTTCGTTTGACTAGATTTTTGCGACGGCGTGAACTGTTATAAATTAATTACAGTAAACTAACTGTGCTAAATATAACAGAAATCGCTTCAATAGCCATTTTTAATGGATTTTATCACGCACAGCGACACCAGGTTTTAAAAAGCTCTTGCCACAGCTTGTTGAGCAACTTTGAGCTTATTTAAAAACTAGTTATTAACTTCGACTTAAGTATATGTATCGTAGCACACTGTTTATAGACCTTCGTCATCAGGTAGGTACTAGGGTATTTTGAAAGAATTATGTTATGAAGCTTCTAAAACTTTGCCAAGGCATGTCTGACTCTTTTCCTGAAGGTTGGGCTAATCTAATATTTAATTAATAAATAAAATCAATTTTCAACTTAACAATCAAAAAATTTATTGATCACATTTTATTCGTAATTTTACAATATAAAACCAATTGTGATTATATCAACTGCAATAAAAAAACCCTGTGAAAAAAACATTAAAACAGAAAAAATGAGCATCCAAAAAATACACTTAGAATTAACAAAACATTCTTACAATGTATTACGTAATTCTTATATATATTTAAATATTACTGTAAATTGTGTTCATTCAGGTAACAATTTTTTCCAAATAAATAATAAATATAATCACATTCATCTATCACTTTTTATTATTGTTGAAGTTTCACTTTTGTTCCTTGTGTCGCACAACTACAGGGCCTGTGTTGTCACCCGTTGCCTTATTATGGGGCCCATGAGAGCCATCACAATATGGCCACTGTAAACAAGAAAGAAACAATTTAATGTTACATACTACTACATGTTTGCTATTATGTTATCTGATAAAGCGTCAATGTCAATTCAAAACCATAAGATAAAAGATAACACGTGTTATGTAGGGCAGATGATTGAAAAATAAATATTGCTGTATATTTATCTTGCTTGTAAATTGAATATAATTACAGATTATATAATCAGGTGGAAGGAATACGCTCTCGAAAATGAATACTGGTAATAGTGCTAGAGGTTCCTAAGGTGGTATATCAGCTGCTATACGCACCTCAAATTTTGCATTGAAGCATTACAAAAGTTGCGGAACAATGGCCTAGAGAATGCAGCTGTATTTGCGAAGCACCACACTTCGCAAATACTGCAGTGCTGAACATGCTGTATTAGAATGAAGGAAGAAATTACCAACTTTCTTTTTCGATAGCGAATTCCTTTCACCCAGTTTATATGTAACGGCAAAGCATCGACAACACAACCACTAGATAGACAATCGACATTCTATCCCTTTCTCTAATGACATCAAGCGAACAGTATCTGTCAACATTTGAACTCTACTCTCTTTCAATTCACCCGAAAGATCGACTGCTGGACATTAGCCTATCCCACAGATTTACACAGCATTCAGTGCTGAGCTGCCAACGTACATCGGCTGCCTGCCTTTACCAGGAGGGTGGTTGATCCACTAAAATACTGCTTCAACTAACCAAAACAGCGTGCATGACAAAGTAAGACTTATGATCGTGGTGTTAATGTAACAGGAAAGCCCGTAAGACAATAACAAGTCAATTTACCTACTTCGTCTTACCTCAAAAAGTACGCGTAATGATTTGTCATCAACATAGCTGAACAAGGACAAACATTTTATTATATTACTAAGGTAACAAATAAGTATATGGCCCCGTCTGATGGAAAAATCAGTAAAGGCCTAGGTTGCTTGAAAACCCAGATGCATGGTACAACTAACATCAGGAGTCGTGACGTCCTTATAGCGATTTATTTTCGATTTAAGTTGATTACTAATATCGATACCTCCCACGTAAGTTATTGTAACCCCAAAAACAAGATTTTACAGTAGAGCGTTTTAAAGTTATAAATTGAAATGTAATCGTCATTTTTTGTAGTATTTTTGTGAAATTTGGTATGTATATGTAATTTTGGGTACTTTCAATTATAAGGCAAGAAAATTTATGAAAATATTGGTACTTATTGAGATTTTGCTCATACAATATTTTACAGCGATGTGTATCTTAAAAAAAAATTGTATGTGATACTTACAATCGTTTACACTGGAAAATAATGGTTGTATTTTATTGTATGTGTTAGATACTATAGTGTACGTTGGGTGAAATTAAATATATGCAGTATTGTATGTTAAGAAAATTAACTTTTATTAATGAAAATAAACTTAAAAATATTTCAGATAGGGACAAAACATACTTGTAGAGTTTTTCATCTAGGAACTTGTTCTAGAATTCTAACGAGTAATAACAAAAGAGATCAAAGGAATACAAACATAAAAATGTAAATACAATGTTTCATACAGAAAGTATTATTTATTTTTTATCTTTTTTTTTAAAGACAACTCCCGCACTAGAGAACAAGCTCTGTGTCGCGGGGGACTTTACAAACATACAATTAACGGACACAAATTACACCCAGACTCAGAACAAATATTTGTGGGCCACACAAAGTTTTGTCCTGTGTGGAAACCGAACCCACAACCTCGTGCACAGCAGTCGCATATTACGACCACTGGACCACCAAGGCACTCAAGTCAAGTATAAAAAATATAATCAAAATAATGTGTGTTGCTTTCCATCGATAATAATCTGCACCCTACTTTCTTGTACAGTTTTATGGATAAATAAAAAAAACTGTAATAAAAATTCTTTATCAATAAATTTACATTACTAGTAATTAAACAAATGTCTATCTCTGAGATCAGCTTACAATCAAGGTTCATAACGTTAACTTCATTCTTTTTTAAGTCATCTGAATATCAGTATCCAAAAAAAATCTGATAGGAAGCCTGCCATTGCGATAGAACTCTGGTGATCTAGATTCGACAAACTGTGTAAAAGCAATATGTATTGTAATATAGTCCGTAGGAGCAAGATCTGGCGAATACGGTGTTGACGAATGGTTTCTAATTGCAGTTCCTGTAGAGTTAAATTGGTTTCTCGTGCTGTATGAAGTCTCGCGTTATCATGGACCAATAATGGTGAAGATCAATTCATGAGTCGAGGTTGTTTCACTGCTAGTTTTGCTATCATTGTTCGGAGTTCGGCACAGTAGATATCTGCCGTTATTGCTTGACCAGATCGGAGAAAGCTATAGTGAATAACACCATGCTGAGACCACCAAACAGTTACTATTACCACAGATTACTAAAGAGTTACTACCTATTACGTTTTTATTGGTAAGCTTTGCTTTGGGACACTGTTGCGGCGTTTGACCTGGGTTCAGCCATAGCATTTCTCGCTTACGGTTATCGAAAAGAATCCACTTTTTATCACATGTCACAATTCGATACAATAATCCTTCATTTCTGTATCATTCAACAAGGCAACACAAGTTTCAAAACGCGTTTCTTACAGATCAGTCAAATCATGAGGCATCCATTAATCGTATTTTTTATTTTATTGATTTGTCGCAAATGAGTCAATATTGTTGGTAAAGTAACGTTAAACCATGCCGCTAATTCCTGGGTAGTTTGGCTTGGATCGGGTCCCATCATCTCTTTTAATTCATTGTTATTCACCTGTATGGGCGGTCTACCACATGGTTCGTTCTTCAAATCAAAGTTACGGAAACTTTGATTTGATTTGAGAAACACGAACGCGTTTAAACAGAAATCGCACGGTGCGTTCATTAGCAGTCCCCTATCCAAACGCAACATTGATATTGCGAGCTGTTTCTGCCGCGTTAGTTCCGTCGGAAGTCGTATTCAACAATCACTTGAATTTTAGAAGTATCCATCTTTCTTGTCTAAGCTGAATAAAAAAACCACTGAAAGTCGATAATCGTCTAGCGGCATATCTAACTCGAGAGTTTCTTGGCTTCCGCATTTACGTAAAGTAATTGTAAAGATCCCGGTTATTACGTAATTGTAATAATCGTTAAGCTAGGTGGAGAAATCCTGGATAGTTTGACAACCAGTAGGTGGACCACTAGCCTACGCCCACCATCTACAATTGACTAGTGTGGTGGAGTATTTACCCAACCCCTCCCAATTTTAAAAAGGAATGTTATGTAATGTTAAGAGGAAATGCGGGCGGAGAGACTTTTGAGTATTAGGTATTTGAATAAACTATCGCTGTCGCTCTGCGAGCGCTCGGCCGCGCGATTTGTGCGACAGGGACAACTGCATATCCGACTAAACAGCATAAGTAAAAAGTCGTAATTCGAGGTTTGGCTCTCGCCTATTTCCTCCTCCATTATTAGACCAATTTAAAAGGTATTTCGTAAACTGCATGATTAGGATATAAAATGTGCCCCTATGTTTTCCTTTTTTCAATAACAGTTGTCATATTTGTATACCAGGCCTATGTTGACAGCCGTCTAAAATGGTTATTTTGAGCATTTTTAAGGGTTTCTAGTGCTTATAAATATAATGAATCATTAAAAAGGAAAACATAGGAACATACAAGAAGTTGATATTAATTTTATTGCAAAAAATGTTTACTTTAAGATCGTAAACCAGGTAGAAAACAGGCGAGAGCGTTTCTATGGAGAATAGACACACCGCGTTTCCTCTTAAGCAGTCATATCATCAATTCTTAATGAAATGGAAGTGGTAGAATCCCATGAGCTGAACCATAGAAATAGCTGATGCATTAATTATGATAGCAGTGGCAGAAAATGTAAGAATTTTAGGCACACTTTATTGTATGTTAATTAAAAAATTATGTCATAGCAACGTAAAATATGCCATGTAAACATACAATATAATTTTTAGTAACCAATCCCCACGTAAAATATTGTATGTATTACATAGCACTTAATTTGTTATAACTCCGCAACGTAAATTGTTGTATGTGATTATACAATATTGTTTTAGGTTATTCTGAGCGACGTAAGTTATTGTAAGTAATCTATACAACAGTTTAGGCTGGCTTTGCCAAAATAAAATAAAATAAAGAAAATTAAATGATACTGTTACATTTTGGAGACTTGAATTACAAAAACGTTCGGATTTATTATTTAATTATTTGGTTTAAGAAAATATACTGGTTTTCTATTGATTTTTCCTAGCAACTTTCGGTGGGTTCATCAGTATTATTTACCATATCACAGAATTTTCGGCCTCTAGTTTGTATTTTTTGTTTACGCTCAATTGTTTTCAAAAATAGCTAAATAATAATACTGTTAAAACATTAAAAACGTCCGATATTTATCGCAACCAGTGCGGCATCCACCCGATCGAGCGCCCCCGGGCAAGACTATTGTATGTCACACATACACGGCGCGAGCGCTCAACGATCCCCGGCCCCGACCCGCGTATACAGTTGCATCGACCTGATGCAATGTTATACGCTGTGGTCATAATAATGATACAACTGTATACGTCTGAAAAGTACCCTAAATATGGCTATTTTTCAACTTTTTTAATTTTTAGTAGGTAAATATAGGTATAAAAAGGCGATATAGCTAAAAAAAGCAAAATGTCAAAATTGTGGGTTACAATAACTTACGTGGGAGGTATCGATATATAGTATAGTTTTATTGAAAACAATTTGCACGCCGCACGGCTATATACAAAATGCGTCTTATTCTTTAACATGTACCAATTTATTGTAACCATGTTTGCAAAGAAATAAATTTGATTTGATTTACTAAGATATCAACTTTATTTCCTAGTAGTTAAGGTCAAATTTAGACGTAACGCGGAGTTACGAATACATTATTTAAAAAAATATGCCTTAAATGACAAAGCATATTTTATATCAAGGTCAATTTGCGACAAATGAGACCTTCCATTAGTTTACACATTTTACAGCATAAACAGGTCTAATTAGACTAGTTATTTACGTAATGATTAAACAAGTTTAAATGGTTAATTTATTAACCATTATACTGGAAGGCAATTCAATTACTTAAATAATTGTTTTTTTTTTCTACCAAGGAGGCAAACAGGCATACTGACTGTCTGATGGTAAGCTATCGTAGCCTATGGATGCTGGGGCTATCACTTAAGACCCTAACTCTTTTCTTGAAGAATCCCATGCTACAGTCTCTCGGGAAAACCTAGGCAAGGAGCTCATTTAACATCCTAATGGAAGAAAATTTCTCTAAAACCATACAATATGGCAAGAAAGAGGTTCTAAGATGTGAGAATAAACTCTGTTGGTGGTGAGAGGTAATATTATATAAAATAGTATCAGGCTCATTGCTATAACCAATGCCGAGATAAAGAGATTAGTATATCTCCAAGTGCTAGCAGTACATTGACCCCTAAATACATAGAACATAATATTATGATAAAAAATTAAGATGTCATTTCATAGATTTCAGTAGAGATTCTGATTTATTCTACTAAATAAATTACTTTTCTGTATAACAAGACTAGCTGTTGTCCTCAGTTCCTCCTGCTTTGATGAAGGTTATCACAATAAAAACTATTGTCTTACTCTAGGATACCATCTATCTGTTGAGCTATTTAATCATGTAAAGGTAACAAACATGCAAACAAACAGTGTTACTTTCGCATTTATAATTTGTATAAGTATACATACATTTTTACTTCTCCAACAGCGGCACAGAGAAGCTTTCTCAGTAATATCTTCGATATCAATGAAATCCACTACTTTGTTAATGTCCTTTCTGATACAAGGGTTGATTTGTCCATTGCCAACTTCACGGGCTTTCTTGATGGTTTGGTATGAGTAATATGATATTCCTCCTATTACTGCTGTTGGTGGAATCAGAGCCAGCCAGTCTTTCACTGTAACAAACAAATGTTATTGGAGCAAATCAGATTACACATAGAATAGAATAAAGAATAGAAAACTCTTTATTGTATACCAATAAAGAGATTTAGTACTGCATCTAGTAGTACCATGTCCTTTATATTAACAAAATAGAAATGCCCTGGTATTATGTTACATCTTTGTTTTTTTAAGAAAACACTAGGGAACAAGCCCTGTGGATCTCATAATTTTTGTCCTGAGTGGAAACATTTTTTTTTAAATTCTAATAAATACTTTTATGGAAAATACCTACATAGCCAGTATGTCAACTTTCTTGGATATCATTTTTGTATGCCTTGGGTAAAATAAAATTTACTCTACACAAAAAATAATATGGGGTAAATTCTGCATACTCAAGCAGCACCACATGTCTACTATTATTATGAATCTTCACACACATGATGCTAATGCTATGCAATCATAATAAAACTAACTTTGAACAGGCTTGAGTGAGGCCTTAGTATTGGTGCCATCCTGATAAGTAGCGGCAATCATTTACTTAACAAACATTGGTGTTCCCTTTAGTGGGTTACATAATACTCATAATAAATGTTAGTTTCTAGTGACAAAGTGTTTACATAGTAAATTCACGCTTTTTGCACTGAAGTAAAAGCAGATACCCGGCAGCGTTCAGTAGCTTATAATATTTAAATCTTATAAGCCACTGAACCGGCCGTGCAACCATCTGAGACTCAAGAAGTTCGCATATATATTTATTTAGCACCAAGTACCTATCATAACAAGTATTGTTTGTATTCAGAGCCTTGATTAGAAGTCTTTTTTCTTCAAAGAACTCCCGCACTAGGGAACAGACGGACAAGCCCGTCGCGAGGATCTTTACAAACACATAATATTTACAGTTTAGTTTAGTTTATTTCCTTATGATAGATACAATGTTTTAGCTTACCCTTTATCACAAAATTAATTAAGTATACAACGACCCATAAATTACGAGATCGCATGACATCAATCATTCTCTTTTTTGTCATAAACTCAAGATAAGTTTTAGAACTTTGAAAGTGTGTCATTGACAATAATTGTAGCGGTGGGAATACCATGAAAACATTAGTACAACGCATTAGGCGAAATAAACGTTATCACGTGCTCTTAAAGCTTATATTCTCTTAAATAGTCTATCTGAGTGAATGTAAAAAAAAAAAACGTACAACAGTTACATATATTACAAAAACAAAAACCTATTAATAATACAATACAAAAGTTATTTTTATATTGAATCTAAAAATAATTATAGGTATATAACCGAATTCTGGTCCTGTTATAAAAATTAAAATATATAAAAAACACATGGTGTTTTCCTTACCTCCAAGATGAAACCATCCTCCAATTGAATCAGGAATGGGCAAGCCTGCTAAATAATTAGGAATTGTAATTCTGATTAAGTTTGAGAAAATATACATTTTGAGAGTGATTAAACGACTTGCGGTCACTGCCACACAGCCGTTCAGAGTTGTGTTTTTTTCCAACTGCCACCGAAGTTCACCGGAAAAGTCGGAAATGGTTACACAACATAATACAACTAAAATAATGTTGAGATATTAAGCATATCCGCAAAATCTGAAAATAATGCTATGAAATTAATAATTATTAATTACCTACGTTATAAAAATAGAGATATTTTTTATTGAATCCAAAATAAAAAAAACGCAAAGTAACTAGGTCTAAAAAACTATGATATATAGTAATAAAAAAACAATGTGTAGGCATATGGACAGAGTTTTAAACATTGACAATAATATTGTTTGTAAAGCCGCATATGACTCCACAGACAATATTATTGTCAATGTGGACTTAATAATATTATTATTATTAATGTATAGCAAGGGACTTAACCACATTTTTTTTAATCCTACGTCGCCGTCGTCGAGTCGTATACTTATTTGCCTCCAAACAAGTATACGACCTGCCCCTGCCTGTTTTTATAAGTATACTAGTTGTTGCCGCTGTATAAAGTAGCCTTTGTTTTATTCCAGACCATAATCTATCTCTGTGCCAAATTTCGATCCATTCAGTAGTTTTTACGTGAAAGAGACATCCATCAATCCAGCCAATTGATAAGAGATTAGTTTAATCATTTTCTTTCATCTTCATCGTAAAATGTTTTAAACGTCACAGTACTACCCATGCTATGTGAAATAGACTATATAGTGACCATTTACCATTTTACGATAAAGATGAAAGAAAATTATTGAATCAATCTCTAACCAGTAGACTTATTGTATGATCAAGAGCCTGGAGTTTTCAATCGATAGGTTTTAATTTTCATTGACACATCAAGTGTCAAATTATCACAGTACGCATGTTATGTGAAATATACTGTAGTTACTGCAGCCTATGGACGCAACCTGCATCTATTTTTACTACAAAGTTAAAACAACGGGATCTAAAAAAACATGTTTTTTAAATTAAAGCCCACAGATTTTAAGAAACGAAAGAAAGTTCCCTTCATCTTTTACAGGATACTATACGTATTAACCATTAAAACACAGGCATACAATTATGTCTCTAATATCACAATCTAAGAATCTCTAGCAAATATACTGCCAGCATGGAAAAATCTCAGTAAAATACTATAATAAAATTATAGATAAAATCCTTAAGTTATTTAAAAACTAAGTACATATTTTATTAATCTATTTCAAATATATTAATATCTGTAATGATAATCAGAATATCCGTATCACGAAAATCTGAACTCTGCTGTAGTAAAAATTCTTCAAGTCAAATTAGTAATCAAGTGAGAATAGCATCGCAGCAAATTAAACTTCAAAATAATTATTTATCTGTGCCTGTCTTCGCTTTGGTTGGGTGCGCTTGCTTTAGATTGTGTGTTGTAATTTATGAATATTTTCATTTCTAAAATAGATTAAATCCTTTTAAAATATTCCCCAATGTAGTTTTCTGAAAGTGTGTCTTGTGAAATCCTTTGGAGGATGCTAATCAATGCTGCTGTACACTGAATATGGCTGACGAAAGACTAGTGGTTCTGAATCGTAGTGACAATTTGGGATTCGGATTCTCTTTACTTGGCGAAGCCGGTTTGCCACATATTATATACGAGATCGAAGAAAATTCCCCTGCAGCTCGGAGTGGTGAGGTAAGATTGTAATATTGTTTTTTTACGCCCTTGTATTATTCGTAAATATACCTACCTCCGTTTATCAATTTCATTGGCAGTCTTTCGCGTAATAAAACATGAAACGCATAAATATGTATTAGATACGTTAAAACTTACATGTTATCATAATAACACATGATAATGCATGTGTCTATCGTAAAGAAAATTGCTTAAATATGGTTCTAGAATACCATTATTTTGAATAATCTTTTGCTGTTTTAAACGTAAAAAAAACAAACTAATAAAACTGTTAACTCTCTACGTAAGTAGGTACACAATAAAAGTGATTATTGCTGAAGCATTACAATGTAAATCTGTTTGTCCTCTATGACTCATTACAAAGTCAGAATTTTCATTTATGACCAATTAGAGCAAACACTTTAAAGTCTATATAAAAAAGGTAATAACTGGCATGTATTCTACATAAGAAACAGTGCATGACAATAGAATTTGTCCAAATATGAGCTTGCTGATAATGTACATACACACAACATTGTTTTTAATAAGTTTGTTATTGATTGATATGGTTTGACAGTAGATTGTACCTATCAATTGTCTGACATGTAATAGCAACCCATATTTGTACCAGTACTGGGCATGACAGCTAAGGTTTAGATCCTAATAAACTCACTGGCCTCATATAAAAAAAAAACAATCATTTTTTAAATTTGTTCAATGCTACTAACTGATAACATACCATATGCTTTAGAATTTCTTCTGACCTAATGTTTCCTTTACTGTAAGCAGGTCACAAATAATATGATTAGTACATCAATTCCATAAAGTGAGATTCACATTTAATGTTCTTGGCACACCTGACACTCACCTATCTGAAGCCAAACTAGGCAGAGCCTACTATGGCAACTAGACAACTGATCAACATACTTATAATATATTTCAAATACTTAAATAATGTCTCTGGAAAGCTAATTAGTGCCTAAGTGCCAAAATTTGCATATTAAATTTCTATAGATGTGCCCAATCACCCTGTGTGTAATTCTTGTTTGGCTGCCACCTATGTAGAAGAAAAAACTTTTTACAGAATAGCTTAAAATTCCGTTCTCTTGTATCTCCTCATTACTTATTCATTTAAAACATTTTTCTTTTACTGGTAGGTCACTTATTTGGCTGTCAAGATGTTCTGACCAATGGCAAGTTACTTACATTTTCAACCTTCTGCAAATTTCCATTGTATAATATTCCCTAGCTTCGCACAGGTGGTATATAGCCTTTGACACTCACAAATAATGTGGCTTTCTATTCGTAAAGTAATTTAAATAATTGGTTATAGTAGAGAGGCCAATGCATTAAAAAAAAGTTTTCGTAGGACTGAAAAGGTTTATAGCGACAAGTGGTATCATTGGAATCGGCATGGTCTGCTGATACTCAAACTGGTTGTTGTCGCTTTCTAAAGTGGTGGAGGGGGTAGCTATGACGTCATTTGTGACGTCACTCCTGGTTTTAGATTTTGTCGATTATTGCGGTAACTATTCATCCGATTTATACAATATGGGTATCAAATGACAGGTAGTTAAATTTCTAACAAAACATGCAAAGCAACTTTTATTGTAGGTATTATATTTTTAAAGATATTTTATAAAAAATGGCAAAAATGCCGTTTTTTTTCTGAACATAAAATGTTTGGTGCGCAATAAACCTAATTAATATAAATATTAGACCAACACTTGGTCAGTAAAAAAAATAGCTATATTATCGAAGTATACAATAAACTTTGAATTTTGTAAATTGCTGTAAAAACAACAAAATTATGACGAAATTAAACGCCGCCATGCCCAGCGCAAAGACGCGAGCCGGCGAGTTGTTTCAGCGTCAGACGCTTACAAGCGATGATTCTGATGATGATGTACTTACGTACATTTGCCTATGTTAATGTAAATTTCAGTAAGTCATGGATTTATGTATTGAAAATTAGTTGATTTTATTTTATGTATTAAAAAACAACACAGGTACATAGGCAAACTTAATGTCAATAACATTTTCTACCAGTCAATCTTAGATTGTGCAAAGATAATAATAAAATCTATGCAAGTGTTGTAAAAAGAGCTTATAGCAAAAATGCTAAAAATATGTATTTAAATCATTTAGGTACGTACTAACATATTTAACGCATATAGACCGAAAACGCTCATTAAGCGACAAAAATAATTGTGTGTTCATTTACGCTCTAACTCTGTCGTGAAAAGGTTGCATCGACTATAAGACATAAAAGGTTTTCTATATTGCCATATCGCGTTGTGGTCATAGGTATACCATAATATTCAAGATAATATACCTATATACTTCGCTATGTGGTCTTTCTGTGTTTGCCACAATACGTCATGAGTGTTTTAATTAAACCATTAACACGAATGTCGCGATGTGAATGTTTTTCAGTTACCGCAACCAATTGTGATCTGTTTTGTTTTTACTTATTGAGCCTTTTCGGTCCTTTAGCGAAACATTTATTTTATTACAAACTTAACAACTATCATTTGTACATAAACATACTAGCTTCGCGGTGCCGGCGTGTTAGAATACCACCATTCCTAATCATCTCGAGGGTTTCACAAAAAGGGAAGGAACATGATGCTCTATAGGTATGGGGGGCAGCAGCGCCATCTTCACTATATTACCTATCTAAGATCAAAATGGGGTCATCAATCTACATTTCAGGCATGGTGATTATTCGCAAAACCCCGTTAACGACAGACACAGCACGGCCTCTAGTCACCGATAGCCCCGCTAATCCTAGCTACGGTAGTGATCAAGGGTACGGCAGGGCAGGCAATATTAAAAATCCTCGACAGAGAACCGGCTACCATCCCCAACAAGGACTGGCCCTAGTGATATACAATGCACGCACGTTGTGATCTGAAAAAAAAGATGAGTTGGGAGAAAAACTGGATTAAAATATAGTTGGACTATCTGAAGTCCTTGAGCAGGACTCGATATTACTTGAATCTTGTTCTACTACCGGGAGGACAACTGTCCCTTGGTGATATCGAGTCTATCGTCCACAAGTCCATCATAAACAACTCCTTACCATCAGGCGGGATCCGAATGCTCTTTAGATAAGCAAGTAACGCCAAGACCATCGAAAATGTGTCGACTAGGGTAGGGTATCTTGTGCTTAAACACCAACAGGTATTCACTGAATTCACGATGACGAATTCACGAATATATTGGCTAATATAACTATACAATACAATTTTATTATATGAATAGTTATTAAATGAAAGTAACTTAACCTAAACTACCGCGAATTATAATTATTCACAAATTTATATGTAGGAGACAAAGATTAGCAGACTTTATGGTAAATTTTTGAATTTAATGAAAAAGCCTTTATTTCATGAATTCGAAGCCACAAGCGACTTTATCCTGTCATTGAACAAGCAAATATTATGGTGATGTATCTGTTATCAATGGGGCACACTAAATACTAACTAGACCTTAAAAAAGTCGGTTGATGAAGTCTAGGTACACACATGCCCACCGCTGTGACTCCTGTGAGCCAGGATAAACAGCGGAGTAACCAACTGATACACCGAGTTTTGACACTCGTGCGTCCCGTGGACAACTAAACCTACTGTCTTGGACCCCGCAACAAATTTAATCAGAAGTAAATAGGAGGAGTTAGAAAGAAAAGTTTCCACTTCCCTCCACGGAGGAGCTTAAACTACGGGACCTATGGGAGCTAAGTTTGATTGCTATAATATGTATGGCAGAAACGTTTAAATGCACGGAAATTCCCTCCAGATGAGACTAAATTCCCATAGTAGGCCACTCCAGACGATACATGTAAGCTGTTCAACATAATAGTACGATCATTATGCCAAAGACTACACTCCCAGAGTAAGTGATGAGCACACTGCTCCTGATCGGAGCCAGGTGTTGAGCATTGACAGTTCGGCGAATCAACTAGCTTAAATGAGTATAACTTGCTCCGAAAGTTACCATGACCCGTAAGAAGCTGAGCGACACTGTGGATCAATCTCCTCAACCTTCAAATGACGGGTTGGCAGTTTAAGTGGTTGTAGTTAAGCTTTTAGAAAAAATATCTTAGCTCAAACTCTCAATTTATGAAGGTTTAGCTCAAAATGAGAGCCCCGTATTTCAAGTCTTTCAGAAGCTTTTTAATTCCGTAATCGTTGAATGAACCTAGTCTAAAGTATGGAAGATATGGATAAGAGGAGTAGAGCATCATACTAGTGAGCAAGCCCAACTAGGGAAGGACCTATACCTTACAGAAGACCATAACTAAATGACTACACACAGCGGTGTAGGTGTGTTCCTATCGTTTCGACTACTGTACTATCGTTTTAACGAACGTTTTCCTATGCCAGGGAAATTGCAGAAACCCTGCTTAATTTTGGGTCAGCAACACGCTAGTGATACCTTTCGCATTGCAAGCGCCCTTAAGCTATGATAACTGCTTACCTTACGCTTGTTTGCCACCGTAGTTGTATAAAAAAATGGACCAGAAGAGTGGTGGTTCTTTTCTTTAAAAACCACACCGTGATAAAAAACTAGACCCATTTCGCTTCTTAACCATATCTACGTATTGTTCTCCCAGGGTTATCGTGATTTGTCAGTAATTCAGTTTTTTAATAAAAAAAAAAAAATCAACTAACTTCACTGCATAAATCCATTAATTACTGAAATTTACATTAACACATGGCAATGATTAGACAAATGCATCTACGTACATAAATCATCGCTTGTAAGCGACTGACGCTGAAACAACGCGCCGGCACGCGTCTTTGAGCCCGGCATGGCGGCGTTTAATTTCGTCATAATTTTCTTGTTTTTACAGCAATTTACAAAATTCAAAGTTTTTTGTACACTACGATAATGTAGCAAATTTTTTACTGCCCAAGTGTTGGTCTAATATTTATATTGATGAGATATATTGCGCACCAAACATTTCGTGTTCGGAAAAAAAACGGCAAAAAAGTTACATTTTTTAAAATATCTTTAAAAATATAATACCTACAATAAAAGTTGCTTTGCATGTTTTGTTAGAAATTTAATTACCTGTCATTTGATACCCATATTGTATAAATCGGATGAATAGTTACCGCAATAATCGACAAAATCTAAAACCAGGAGTGACGTCACAAATGACGTCATAGCTACCCCCTCCACCACTTTAGAAAGCGACAACAAGCAGTTTGAGTATCAGCAGACCATGCCGATTCCAACGATACCACTTGTCGTTATAAACCTTTTCAGTCCTACGAAAATCGTAAATAAGCGACTTTTTTACAATTGGCCTCTCTACTATTAAGTAAATGCAGAGATTACTCCCTACAACATCACAAACACTAAAAACTTTACCTCCTTATAATATAGTATAGAATAGTATAGATTACCAGACACTTTTTGTGTCACAAGTTAGTTAATTACTTAGCTATCTGCAGCCTTCCAAAACAGTTCAGTGATGAATATGTATTGCCTCTTGTACTTGACACTATCTAATATTTATTTGTTTGTTTTTATATTATGCTAGCCATTCCCATTATTGATGTTTAATTACGTCCCATGTCACGTTTTTTCTTACCGCCATACTCCTCTCAATAATAAATTATTCAGTTTAAAAGCGGTACAAATATCATTAGCTTTAAAATGGCGGGCTATTTTCCGCAATTCCACTGCGAAGGTATTTTGCGTGCAGGTGAAAGGGTATTATTACATCTACTTCAGCTTGCTCAAGTAGGCTAGCTGGAGAGTAACTGGGTTTTCTTAAGCCATGTATGTGGTAACATCGGGGCAATTAACTGAGCTTCCATCTCTTCCTACTATATAAAAGCTCTTCAGAGTGGACTGCACATGATACCTCTTTTTCCACTAGAGGTATCCATCTATTTGTAAGAATGAAACCGTATTTCCCTTGGTCATGCCATAACTTGAGAACGACTTTACCGATTTCATTCATCTTCTTTTTTCAAAATTTTCTAAGGGTGTGTCAAAATATAAAGCGGCAAAGGCGCGCTGTGGTTGAACGGCTTCCACGCGCGAACATCTTTGTTAGCGCCGCGTGCTGATGCCGCGCTCTGCCGCTTAATGTTTGGACGCGCCTTTATGCTTTAGAAAAGTTTCATACTGGGTTAAAGAAAGAAAATCGTGCAGAAAAATAGTTTAACCCAGGCGAAGTCGGGGCGGTTCGCTAGTATACAATATAGAATGATCCATATACCTATCTAAAGGTGCATTTTCAGTTTGCTCGAGTCTTTGACGGCAATACTAATCTCATGACGACTGATAGTTTTTATCTAGAATACGTATCGAGTTCTTTGTTAGAGCTTGTTTTATTTATAGAAAAGTAAATAGATTTATTCAAAGAAAAATGGTTTTGAAATAAAAATGGCACGATAACACACAAACTGATGATAATTTTTAACATAATGGAGTCATGGCGTGTCTGTTTTGTCAAACTAATAAGTTTAGCTTGTCTAATTTTATATTGCATTTGTGGTTCAGTGGTGAAGGTGGTCACTTTGCCGCCGACGCCGCGACGTGTTAACTCTATGTGGTCTATTAATATTTTGGATTGCTAGCGATGCGATATCATGAGTGTGTGTGTTGTGTACGAGCCCTTACACAGCACTACGGTACGATAACGCATCGCAACAATCTACCATCTGGAATTCAGTTGTAGACTAGAGTTCAGCCATTTGATCGTAAAATGGAAACACAGGCAGACTTTAAAAATGGGTTAGCAACACGCAAGTGATATCTCTGGTATTGCAAGCGTCCATAGGCTACGGTAATTGCTTAACATCAGGCGGGCCGTATTGTTTGCCACACAAGTAGTATATAAATAATTTTAACAAAAAAAAAACCGACTTCAGTACGGCAAGCTGTAAAATTTTCGGATATTTGTTTGTTACAATCGAATAAAATCGACTGAGCGTCGGGCTGAACACAGGTCAAGTAGGTATTAAAAGCAATATTTAATCTGTGCAATCCGCGCTCAATTCATTCACGTCATTATTTCTTATTAATAGTTGCTTAGCAACAATAACCGAAACTTATCTAATCGCCATCAGTAAAATACTTATTATTGAAAAGTTCAGATGGCCATCTGTGGTCTTCTTCATCAGTTTTACTTCACCAAATTACACTTTCTGAATGCAAATGATTGATTAGTTGTTAAAAATATTGAAATTGCTATATGTGTGCCTATAACTTTTGAGGAGTTCCCTCAATTCCTCATGGATCCCATCATCGGAACTTTCTTTTGATGATAATGGGACCAAACTGGAAGTATGTCCAGTCAGACAAAAAAATAATTTTTCAAATCGGTCCATAAATGACGGAGTTATGCGGTAACAAACATTAAAAAAAATAAAAAATACACACGAATTGATAACCTCCTCTTTTTGAAGTCGGTTAAAAAGACGAGTTACTTTCGCACAGATTCAAGCATTACAATGGTAAGGAAAGAGAACCGAACATTACAGTGCGCTGGATGATACATTATTTTGAGCTTCAAGAACAAAACAACATTACCCTACCTACCTACATTACAGGCGAAAGCTCGTCAAGTCAGAGACATTCGATTGTAAATCAAAATCGAATCAGATTTATTACATTACAGGCGAATGCTCCAGGTGAGGGAGCACCTTTATTCTTTTAATCTTTTCATAATATGCTCAGCAAAAACAATAATACTACATCCTGCTACTACAATTTCACTTTTCATTGATTGACGTCATTACAAGTACGGTCAATGGGTCAAATCTTTTACGATACACGGTAAATAACAGGTT
Source organism: Trisateles emortualis (assembly GCA_947095525.1). Lineage (NCBI taxonomy): Eukaryota > Metazoa > Arthropoda > Insecta > Lepidoptera > Erebidae > Trisateles > Trisateles emortualis. The sequence continues at coordinate 5,931,808 of OX352735.1, read as the reverse complement.
ATTAATATTATGTTTCGTATAATGACATCATCAAATAATTATATTTGATTGGAAACAGTGTTTATTAGGTAGCTTCTAAATAAATAATGTTATTTTGATCACGTAGGAACAGTCCGTTGACGGCTATCCGACACGACTAGGGGGAAACCAGTCGCAGAATCAACGGCTTTCCGAGGCACGAGAGGGTCCCAAATTCAGAAAATCCTATAACACTGCCTGACTAGGGCATCGAATCCAGGTTCTCACAACCGACCGCAAGCTTATAAGAGAGTTAGGGCACCACACTATCTAGCAAGCCTGACTTGGGAAGGACCTCGACCTTACAGAAGACCACAGCCAAATAACTACAAGTTTCCAGCGCTCATTTAGATGCGTTTTGAAAGAAACGTTTTTTACACCTGGGGTAAAAATGGGTCGGTAACACGCAAGTAATACCCCTGGTAGGTATTGCAAGCGTCCATAGGCAAGTATAACATATGAAAATACCCTGGGAAGAATGAGGCAATCGTTTAAGTATACATGTACCAATAGTGTACCTACTCATGCTCTCTTCACTTGCCTCTCGTAGAGCAACGATAGAATTTAATTCGCTCACAAATTATATCAAGGTTGTTTTCAACCGTTTGTTTCTTGGTGGGGCAGATCCCACCAAGAAACAAACGGCCTGCATCAATTTATCATTAATTAACATGACGCACTTGTTGAAAATATGCTAAAATATAAACTAGGACAATTTATATGTACGTATTTCTCTTGTTCTACGAAATAAATCCAAATTTGCACACACGGTAACGGAGATAGCTGTACAGGGCCGCTATATGAAGATTAGTTTTTTAAGGAAACCATTGTACATATATATTTCTGTGGAATTTGGTAACAGTGTAAATTAGACTTAACCTACAGATAAAAAAAAAATTCAGACAAATTCGTAGATTGGTCTTTCTAAAAAACTAATCTTCATATAGCGGCCCTGTACAGCCAGCTCCGTTGCCCACCATCCCGCATCATCATATTAGGCTACAGACGTCCTAGTGCTGCTCTTAGCTACTTGCTTCTTAGTCCTCAATTTGCGGATTTGTAACTAAACGATTGTAAAATCAAACTGTCCTTCCCCAGGATACGATTTATCTCCTTGTTAAATATCAATAAGAACTGTTATTTCGTCAGAAAGTAAGAGACAGACGAGAGTTACTTTGGAATTTCTAATATTAAGAAAATGGGGATAGGTATAGGCTTATTAGTGGCTTGGTTGCCATAGTACAGGCGCTGTCTAATTTAAGGTCAGATGGCCGTGTGTAGGGTGTTCTAAGATACAAAAACAACTACAAGGCCTGACTGAATGATATGGCGGGAAAAACAGATCTTTTATCACTACTTACTTGACATTCACCTTGTGGCGCTCGCGTACAATCGCGATTAGAAAACATTAATAAAATGGAAAAGATAATAGGGGTGTCCAAGCTTAACGTAGTATATACTTATTAACCAGAGGTTTTATATCTTCGTAGAATATGTTTGTGGTTTTGTTGCTAAGTAGGTACACATAGCAAACCCGACTGGGGAAGAACCTCCACCTTACAGAAGAACACAGCGAAAGGATTACATACATACAGTGATATAGTTATGTTCCTGTGTGGACAGGTTTCTACTCGCATTGGAGGGAAATAGTGTTGAAAATGACATTTTCCTTTTCTTAGGGTATCCCTAACACAAAACTCTGGCTATACAAGATGAAGGGTTGACACGCAAGTAATACGTAGTATACGTAAGTATACTTAAGTGGCAAATTAGCATTTACTGTAACCCTTTGAACGCTTGCAACATCTGGGGCATTACTGGCGTGTTATCAGTACAAAATCTTGTGGGTTTTGTGTGTGGTAGCAAAATAGCGCGGTGGTAGCCGAGTAGGAAGGTAACCGACGAAGCACGCAAGAGGCGTGAGTGCGATCCCGGGTGGCATGTAAATTTCACTTAATTGAGTTTATGTATTAATCAAATTTCCCATCTGCTATCGGTGAAGGAAAACATCGTTAGGAAACCCACATGTCTTAGAAGAAATTCTATAGACATGTCTGATTCACCAACCCGCTTTAGGCCACCGTGTGTAATAGCGGAGAGAAGATCAGTGCCCAGCACTGGGACATGTATAGGTTGATATTGTTTTTATTATTATAATTCTGGTATAACCACGGAGCAAATACAAAGCGAGAACCCGCTGTCTGTAGTTATTTACTTGACGTTTTATGAAAGTTGGAGGTCCCATTCGGGCCTGCTCCGTGGTATACTACCTCCCTTACACTAAGATATCCTTACTTATGTTATAAATGTGAAAGTTTATAAGTTTGGATGGATGGATGGATGTTTGTTACTCTTTCACGTAAAAACTACTGAACGGATCTGGATGAACTTTGGCACAGAGATAGATTATGGTCTGGAATAACCCGTAGGCTACTTTTTACAGCGATAACCGACATCCACGCCGGAGCCGCGGGCAACAGCTAGTTCTCATATATTAGCCTCTCGGCTATCTATAAACGCCGATTACGGCAACTCCAAGATCTTCAAAACGTGCTCAGACTTGTTAATTTTTGACTTTGAGTTCCTTGCAATATTTTCCCTTAGCGTTTACATTGTAAATTGCACGTAGACTACTGCTTTTGACTTTTCCGATGACTCAAAAATGTGTAGGCGTGTCGTCTAGACATTTTATACCGAAGTTATATTATTATGATGAAAAGGCAATTCAATTTTATGTTGGTATTAATGTTCTTTTCTCGCTCTAGCATGTGTTCTTACCATAGTCTAGGTGTTTACGGTAATCGATCTATCCCTATTCCTAATAATATATACATGCAAAAGTAACTCTGACCGTCTGTTGCCTTTTCCTGACTAAACAACTGGACGGATCTTAGTAAAATTTAGCAAGGAGATAGATGATATCTTGAGGCAGGGTACATGATGTACTTTTTATCGCGATAACTGTCATCAACGTGGGTAAAGCTCGCAACATCTATCCATAAACACGCTCCTAATCCTAATGATCGGAAATATCAGAGCTGTTGCCAAGCTTACAGTCCTCAATAGGCGTAGGCAAATGCTCTCCTAATTTAATACTAAATAGGCAATTCTGTGGCGTTACTATATTTATTCTTGTCGCTTTATTGTGCAAAAATGCGCGCTGTATCCGGTGTCAGGACGTGTTAAGGTCACAAGTCAAAGTGTTGCTATTTGATGACTTCCTCCTCTTTTAGATACGAATATATCCAATTGTGAGGTAACGATTCAAAACATTGACTTGGCTAGCCCGTTGGTTAGTGATCGTTATTGCTTAGCCCATGGTAGTTGTAGGTTTTATTCCTATCCAGGATAAATCTTTGTGTGATGGTTTATTACGTATTTTATTTACCAGTTGTCTGGTTGCCACAGTACCTACAGGATATGTCTGGTTTGAGATCAGAATGATGACTGTATATAATATAGACATAAATATAATTATTTGATAGTTATTATATTGAATATGCAAATAATTAACTAAAGGTAAACCTACTAGGCGTGAGCGTGCCAAGGTACGGCAACGGAACCCCTCGTGATTTGCAACTTCCCTAGGGTAATACAATTTCCGATGTACCCCTTCAAAGAAAAATATAAGGATGCCCCTGAGCCTTCTCCAGAACGTAATTCTTCGGGCCTTCGGGACTATTACATCTTTTTTATCATTGACTGCAATGACTGCACGGTTGGTTCAGTGACTTCAGTGTGAGTTCGATGCCCACACGGAAAAAAAAGAGTAATCCACAAATATGTAGTTGTTCAGAGACGGTATATATATATATATATATACATTGTGTCCGTGAATTTTCTGTTTGTAAAGTTCTTCGCGGCACATTGCTTGTTCCCTACTGCAGCAGTTGTCTTTAAAGATAAATAAAGAATAATCAAAATTATGATTGTGCAGGAATTTTCTTCTAAATGAAAAAAAAAAATAGAAAAACCAAAATAACATCATTTTCCAGTTTTTTTAATGGGAGACCTGTAAATAAGGATCTTTGTCAATTATTTAACGAGGCCGCCATGTTCGAAACTTGTGTAAGTAGGTACCTCCGTGAATTCCCTGCCCTCCAAGTTATAACTTAATTTAGATGTTGGCCTTTAAAACAAATTGATCATACAAGGTGATTGGTCGCAGACACACACACTTATGTATCTTAAACGTGGTCTATAATCTATACTATATTATAAAGAGGTAAAGTGAGTTTATGAAGTTGTAGGGGGGAATCTCTGCATCTATTGAATAGTGTATCCGTGGGATAGGAAAACGAATCCCTAAATGTTTTCGGTATTCTGATTTCCAACTTAAATCTCCATTGTTTTTCTCTTCACTGTCAATAGCCTAACATACATACCTATGTCAAACATTAATCATTAAACTCCTCACGCTTTCGATTTTCCAATCATCGAGCAAATTATTTGCGTCATTCATGCGTTTAGCAGAGCATATCTAAGCTGAAGCTTCACAATCATCTCATCACTAATTCCGAGATCGTACCCGCCACCCAACAAAATGTATGCATGTTTGTTATTCTTACCATTCACTTATATGGCGTTAAAAGATTACTACCGTAACTAATTAGTAACCGCGCGTATCGATTGAATCTGCAAAGATATTTCGATTCATGCGGCTACATCGCGACAGATTCAAACCTTGTCGGGGTCAGTTTGTAGATAAATTTTTAGATACATCTTTGACAAATCAGCAGAGGTCCACGGTCCACGCTCGAGGATTGTCAAAAAGGTTTTGGAACGAAGTATTTTACTTAACTATTATTAAACTTACAGACCGAGTTAGGAATACTTTAATTCGTTCCGGCACAAAAATTACTGACGTCACGTGGAAAATGACGTCATGTCAGATGATCAATGGCCTAAACTCACTACCCAGTGGGTGATATCGCGCTAGACCCAGACAGAGATGGCGGGATGTGTTGGACTCATGACCCTGAGCGGCTTTAGACAGAGAGAAGTGGAAGGAGAGTAGGGAGGCCTTTGCACTGCAGTGGGCCAATACAATAAATAAATAAATAATAGAAATAACCTTACAGCGAGACACTTCCGTACCTCAAAATGCTCGTAAAGCAGTTCATCTTACGCCTGATCTCTCGCCGGTTTGGTCTTGTTGTTATCCCGACTATGAGAGTGAAGGCTATTCCTTCACTTTCATAACGAGATTGCTGTTGAACTGTTGTTGAGCACATACTTGTGCACTAAAATAATTGTCCTGGCTACTCTTGTCAAACTTTTTAATTACGTAGTTTAGAAAACTTGTATAGGCGGACTCTAAATTAGTTACCAATCTTATAACTTTTCAAGATCTATATTTACAATTGGACCCGTAAAGTCAACACATAATATGCAATCGGTAGGTAGATGCATCTCATTTTCGCTTACGACAATGAGCGAGATACAGCGAGCGCGTATGCTAGATTTGTTCGGTGCCCCAATGCTAACACGCGAGCATAAGTGTGGGGTCTAGCCCTACTTATATTCATTAATATTATAATGCTATACAGACTGCCTCGATTGTGCATTTAACCGTAGCGGTGTCGTGTACTGAGGTCCTGGATTCAATCCTCGAATAGGGTAAAATAGTTTTCTCTTTAGAAAAGCTCGGTATTTGACCAGAATTAGCATAACACAAACACAACTAACTAAAGGTGGATATGAAACACTTCTGCCTACCCTTTTAGGGATAAAGCATGTTTAGGAAACAAATTGAACACACGGCTGACAACCACAATTTTCTATTACCTCGCATAAATAATAAATATAATTAGAAATCTTTTTCCGCTGTAAGTGAACAAAGGAAACTTACATTTCCAGTTGGATTGTTTTCCTTCGTTTTGGGGAACTGATTATCCTAATTTATTATTGCACACGCAGCTATTAGACATCGGCAATTAATTTAATTGTTTATATCCTGGTATGGCGCTTTTTGTCTGAGAAATATATTCTCTATTCCAGTCATAGTCTATTTGCATAACGATATTTGTCCTAGAAGAAAACTACAATGGAAGGATGTTAAGGCTTTTTGTAGAGAAAACCCAATCCCATATTGTACTACGGCCATATCTAATCTATTTTTTTACAGTGCCTAGTCAACCTGGCTTAGCTCGGCGTTTAAATTGCTCTTTGAGTTATTAGATAGATAAATTTAACGAAATGAACAAGTTATCGATTTTTAACAAAACTGTCAATCTTCATAGGAATAAGTCAAGTCTCCTCTGTCCTTATGGTATCGTCACACCTGAGGAATATAAACTGCTGATATTGAGTGCAAAATATCTTCTAGCGATAACTACATGAGACCATAGTGCGGGATTCACCTAAAAATATGTCTTTATAACCGTTACCTATCTGCGCGAGAGATATTATAGTGCACAAATGTGTGCACAACCACAGATATACTTTTTATTTCCTCACTCCTATAGTCCGATGGGACGGCAATTCGACACGATCGAGAAGAGATGAAGCATAGGCTTTACGTACTTTCTGAGACACTGGGAGTAATCATTGCCAATTTCCTAACTCCGGGCATTTATTGTGATTTTCGAATGAAATTAAAAGCAGACTGGTACTTATTACGATATAGACAGGACAGTAGAACCGTTACACAAGCTTTATTAATTTTCAACAGTACACATTGTTATCATAATGTTAATTAATTGACAACATGTTGACATCACCCTGTCCAATGTAATGCTGACGTACATTCAATGACTAATGGACCAATAACACTTGCAAATACTACCAAGACAAAATGCGATATAATAATATTGTGCTCCTAACCGAATATCGGTCATGACGGCCAATCTGGACGAAGACTAGAATGTACGCAAATATAGATGCACTCTTCCGTCTTTCGCCCGATCGGACGGCAAACTGAGATGACCAGAGAGAGATCAACGTAAGACCAGCTTTGCTTTCCTTGGCACAAAGGTGTTACACAGGCAATTTCCAAACTTGCTGCTTCTGTCGTCTAGAAACGTCTAATCACGTTTTATTGCCGTTCATCGCAACGTCCCAGACATGAACTATAATGAGCATGGGCTAATATTTCGACCCCTCATTGAATGTATTTCACATTTAAATATTCTTTGCTTTGAAAGCTAAACTTTCTTCTTTATGTTTCAGTGCAAACGCACCAACTCAGCAAAGTTTGATTGCAATCTCAATGGTATAGAATACTCACAAACATTTCTTCACATTCATTTTTATGTATCAGATAAGATAGCATTAACAGCACGAATAGCTTACTGCTTCTACGCAGTACAGTCACCTATTGCCTATGTAATGGTATGGTGTTGGGTTCAAACTCCGCAGTGTATGATTCACATCATAGTCTCATATAGGTCGTATGGTCGATAAACTCTCCACGATAAAAGGAATACCCCGTTTTTGTCTTCTAGTCTAGTGGTTAAGGTGGTCACCACCATAGCCGAGTGATTTGAGTTTGTGGGATCCATAAATGTTTGATCTATGTCTAGACGTGCCTTATGTCATATTTAATCCGTACAACATATTTTTAATATAATTAGTATGGTTTTATAATATAACCCTGATCATGGAAGATGGAAATGTAGAATATTTTTAATAACGGTTTCAAGCTCGCGCTGCGTATGACAAAACTACAGCAAGATATGTTTGCCCCGCAAGCTGGACCAAATTATAACGTGTACTACGAGCTTAGATATTCTGGATTCCTATTAAATTAAATTAATGGAAGTACTCCGCAACCTGTTAATCTCATTCGGTAATTGGAAAATAAATGAATTCTCAATTAACTACACAGAATTAGGTATATCTAATTTGTCGTTCAATCTTGTTAAAGATAAAATCCTTTTACGCTTGTTAATTATAATGTCTCGTAAAGGTACACATAACTAGGTGTGTAAAATGTCCTTATATTTAATTCGATAAATACATGAGATATGGTTAAACCAATAACAGCATCAAATTGGTAGTTTTCACACTTTCAACTTTCAAGCAAAATGGAGTAGCCCTACTAGAGAAGTACATCCAATCTACAGATGTGAAATAACTATACTATACCGCTGCTAAAATGAATACCAATGAATTATGAACTAAGTCTCGTAGAATGAAAAGACAGATAACGACCATGACCGTAACAAATTAAGGAAGTCTTGCACATGACAAGAATTGGTTTCAGACTCTAGCCAACAAACCAGAGAACAGGCACAAAAATGAAAGGACCAAACTACTTAAACCCTAAATGAATCTCAGCTTAATTGTAATTCGTGCAACTCTACAGACATTCTAAACATTAAAATTGATGTGTATAAAACATGTGATTAAGATATAAAAAGCCTGATATGAAATGGGGGCTTCCATATGTTCTTGTGGAAGCAAAGTACTGTCCGAAAGCCAACGGCAACGGCTGGCAACGCGTTTGTGATTTTCCTGGCAATGGAAGCGTCCAAAGGTTATGGCAATTGTTAATCAGGAAGTCCGTAGACATGCTTGTTTGTCATCTCAATATAAAAAAACATGTTTGCAAATTTACTTAGTACAGCTAGTTGCGGTGGTTAGTTTGATTGTAAACTGATATTGACAGCTGGGGCAACTGACCCTCTATTGATCACCGATGTGGGGTAAATCAGAAATTTGATATACAAGCAGCTAAACTTGCTGTGACCGTCAACCGTCCGTCTTTAGCAATAAAAATTAAATAAGTATCAACCGTAGTATGTAGTAAATTGTTGACGACCCTGTCTATTCAGTCAATGAAACCGGCAGTAGTTCAATTAGCTGACGTCTTATTTGGCATTATTCATCAACCTGCATATGTGTGAATTGTGTAAATGAATGGAGGATTTAATCTAGACGAAGATAAAGCTAGTATTATGAAAAAAAATATTAGAATATAAAGAATATAGTCGTTTTAAAGTTGTACAACAACAGTTGAGAAACATACAGGGTTAGGAAGAAAGGAGATTTTAAAAGCATGTAGGTAGTACGTAAAGATGTACGAGTGGGCGTAGCGTCTGCGGTCGGACGTCCCATGCGGACGGCTAGACTATTGCAATAAAATGTCTGCGGACGCTACATTTACACTAGAGTAAAGACTGTTACAAAATTCAAATAATGATAGTTATTGTCTTGAACAAAATAAGGTAGGCGACCTTTTTCTAAACACAGAAATGTGTGTATTAGTAAAAGATGGAAAGTAGCGCCAGAGACAGGAAAGTTTATTTAAAAATTGTTCGCCTTGATACAGGCATTTTATAAGGAGGGAGGATCGCATCTGACATGGCAAAATGAGTCAAAGGAAAAATGTATGGAACATGTATTATTAGCATATAAAGGCTTCTGACTAACCATCACGATGCTACTCAGCAATTGTGTGATAGATATATGATGGCAGGCGCTCCTTGAAAAAAAAAACTGGTTAAAATTGGAAACAGATCTAGTTCCATTCGGGAAAATGCAGTCTCACATGATAAACATTAATGATAAGTGCGGTGTCATCACACAAGTTGGATGTTTTTGTTGTTTATTCAACACACACCTATCTTTCACTGTCAGATAAAATAGTTTAACATACCTTTATCTTATGGCAATAGCCTATTGCTTCAGATATAACATACCTGGTGAAATGTATCTACGATTTTGTGGGCGTGATGCCATGATGCTATACTTGAAAAAGTGGGCGAAAGTGTATTAGATGGTTGTATATGATGGAGGCCGCAGCGTGGACAGGCCAAGAAGGTGAACCGACATCTTAGTAAAGGTTGCGGGCAACCGATGCACAAAGTCAACTACGGACCGAGTGCTGGGGAACTGCTATGTCCTGCAACGGAGGCTGAGAATGGTGATTTGGATACTTATTACATATGTAAAGTCAGCGAAGTCCAATAACACGCCCCAATACAAAAACCTGGATGGAAGTTTTTCGAATTAAATACAGGAGATTACTTTCGATCCAATTTTAAAGCAAAACTTGACAACGACAGTCAGTTGTTTGCGAGTTTATTAGATTCATTAATGGTTACAGAAGTTGCAGTAAGAATAAACTACCAGTAAACCGTGTATAAGTTTTTGAGTCGAAAAAGCTTTAGTCGTCGATTTATATGATTATCTTCTTCGTGTGAAATTTGTACTAAAGGCACATCTCTCTCTTTTTAGATTGTTGATCATTTTACAATGAAATAAGATTTTGTGTTATCGCTGGACGTGACGTTTTTATATAAATAACGTCATAGACTTAGACGAATGTATTTATATGAATCTAATGTACAAATTTGATTAACATTAAAATTGATTAACGAAATTGCCTGCTTTGTTTTCCAATCTATATTTATACAGTTTTAATCTATAACAATCTTATTTCCAATTTATGATGTATTTATTATTTACTCTTATTTAATTTAATACATTACTTTAATCTCGCAACTTTAAAATTACGTCTTTATAATAATTTATTTTTGATCTTCATTTTGAATTTAGTGAGGTGTTATCTTTATTACTTTGCTTTTATGTTATTGTAAAAATTCAAAATAAGATCAAATATAAACCACTAAAAGGACGTCGTTGTTCGGCCCCTGTGCTCGTAACCCACATGGATGTATCTCAGCTGGTCCCATAATTCGTATATCCTCTACGCACTTCTATAGTAGTTTGATCAAATTTGTAAGCTCATTCCATTAGAAGACCCTCGTGTGTGATAACGACAAGTAGTCAGTAGGCCGGCGGGCGGGGCGGTCGTTCGCACCGCACGCACACTCGCGCATTAGATAAAACAAACCTATCTATTCCAATATTCGTCTCACTAATATAAAATAAACCGACCGTAAAGGATAAAATATTACGTTGTGTGATTGTTTAAGTATCAAGTTTCGGACTGTTTATATGTAAACCGGTAATGATTAATGATGTGCGCCTCAGTGAATCATTGACATCGCCGCGAGGATGTAGTGATATCGACTGTTAATCGACAATATAGTATTGTTTAACTATATACTGTGTTATAACGTAAACTGTGTTAAATGAAAACTGTTCGTGATTCATTCATTTCGTCAATATTAAATATTTAAGGTCTGTAATTACTTTACTAAAGTTTTTATTAACAGTGACAAGGACAATATGTGTGTGTAGTACGTTATAAATAATTGTTGTTTATATTATTGTCTGTTTTATATCAATTTAATAGTCACTTATATCACAATAGAAAGAATAAACAGTGTCAATACATCGGAAAGCCATTAACTAAATGTGGCGACTTGCTGGAATACTTTTTCAAACAAAACTTTATGTGGTTCTTTATCAAGTGCTTTATGTATATATTTTTTATTTTTGTACATAAATACGTTACGTATGTTATGTATTTGAAGGCTTGCTCATACATATGCTAAATAAGCAATTTATTAATCACTTGCCTTGTAGAAAAAATCTAATAATTCTTCAGAAAGTCAGTGTAGTTTTAAATAAGAATTAAATATTGGTTTTATTTAAGACATTTTGTATACAGCTGCCTCTATTCATACTATGTAGGTTACAAATTAAACATACAGTAGTTTTAATGTTTTTAAAATTTGAAATAAGTAAGTGAATACGTGTTGGATTACAGGTCGAGGCGGGAGACGTTTTGCTCAAGGTTAATGGGACTGATGTAAACCGGTTCACTACCCGAGAAGGTAAGGCATTTGCCATTTATCACGCACATGCCACTTATCTACGAAACATTCTTAACATAAAGATAACTGGCAGAGTGTAATTGAAAATGTTATTTCATCTCATATGTAAATAATCTGCAACAGCCACTGTGATTCAAAGTTTAAATATTTTGTTATTATAACTTGGTACTTAATGAAGTTAATGGGCGGGTTACGCACACCGCACCGCGGCGCACGGACACATTCATATACTTACATACATACTGACATAAATAATATTGATATATTTATGTTATTAAAACGTTAAGTTTGACCGCTATCTTTGAACTTATTAACACTAATTCAATGATCGCGTTATGGCCGGCTCGTGCCGACACGCAACCTCGCAATTCACATTTCACACGTATAATGTATATACGTCTATAAACATACTAAATTTAAGAAAATATTACTTACAAATAGAAAAGAAAAAATATTTTCTATGAATTTATCAAAAAATAATATCTACTTTAATTCGTGTTTTTACAAGAAACGGAAGGCATAGCTTTAAAAGTAGCCCATGTCCTTCCTCAGGGTATGAGGTATCTCCGTACCATTTCATCAAAATCGGTTCACCCGTTTTAGCCGTGATGTAGCAGACAGAAAGTAACTCTTACTTTCGCATTTATACTAGGTATGGATGATGGTTGCCTTAGAGATTTGAATTGATTGTTCCAGTTTTAAAATGCTTGCGACTATCGTCGGATCCCGTCACTCTAAGACTAAGAAAGGGTGAGTTACAAGGATTTATCTCAGTGTATTGGTAGTTAGTGCTTCGTAAACTATATCAAACGAGACGGGAATGTATCGTGGCAGCTGCAAATAATAACATTTCGTTTTATTCCCGAGTGGTTTGGCTCGAATTTGCGAAGTAAGCTGCAGTAAGAGTTGCGATGCGCGGAGTAATTTTATAGGTGGCTCACGGGATCAGAATCGGGATAACACACGTTCACAGTGGCTTTGTTCCTTAATAATGTAACCCGCTACAATCTCCCCATTATAAATATTGTACCTACGCTATTTCCTTTAGCTGGTAGTTAGATGGTGCTTGTTTGTGAGTTAGTTAACTAGCTGATTGACTGATAGTAGGTTGTATGGCAGACCCACAGATCAAAGCCAGTGTGAGGCGATACCTGGCCGCGGCGGCGGAACGTCGCTCTAGCGGCGTACGGACCAACCACGACAAGTGAGTATGTTTTATGTCAACTTTTTATATATTTCGACCAAGTAATAAGTACCTATCGATGACGACGAAAATTCTTAAAACAAAACCTTTTTCTTCCTTTTGAATGTGTATTATGTGACGGACTTTTATAGTCTGATGGGGCTGCAATTACTAGGACCAACGGCTTCACATGCTTTTCAAAGCACGAAGGTATCTGCTATGTTTTAAGAAAATCGTCATCCATCTACGAAGGAGCCGTGGCAAGGTTGCTTAACCTCGCAGATCAATTAACCCGAAAAATCCCTTCAAGAAATAAAAAATGCTTCTCTATAGTTATTACTTGGTCGAAATAGATAAGCCTTATTACGCTTGTGAAGGCTTGCTTCTGCTTCAATACCCTATGTTCTCACCAACAATCGCCCGAACAGACACTTGTTTAAAAGGTTTTAACCGTTAGGGATCCTTCGGATACTCATTCAAAGGGTTTTTAAATGGGGTTTAAGCGCTTAAAAATACCGTGGATATGCAATGAACCCGTTCAATGGTGTTACACATACTTTAATGGTATCTGAAGCGTCCCTGCTTTATAACGCTTAAAAACTTTTCGGACGGTCCCTGGTTCTCCCACTCGCTTGTTTCTCTCCATGCTTACCATCACATAGTACCATTAAAACATTAACCAACACTAACTAACAATCTAAAACTAAATTCTAAGTACACAAAACTTCAAAATATTTATTTTCGTCCAAAGTAAACTGTGGTAAGTAATGGTGAAGCAACCCCTCTAATAGTACGACAGCTGATTTCCGACGGTGATAAGTGATTATTGGTACCATATGTTGTGACGGAGGGGTAGTCTACCCCTCGATGACACGTCACTATTGTTCGCGTGTATTTTTGGATAGTACATTGTGTTTGGAGTCAATGTCTGCGTTCTATGTATCGTATGTATGTAACCTCAGTGGAAAAAAGACATAATACATGAGCTGCGTGTGTACAGGAATTTACATCTTGTGTTATATATTATAAGGTGCAAAAATGAATCATAAGGTCACTCTATAATTATGTCCGCTGTAACATAGCTGGGCGAAACGTGAACGCGTGGGTGTTAAATCTCTTTCTACCCTTCCGAAGAAAAAAGTGTTTTGCCATGTGTGTACTTATTTCATACGGCCTTGTTGGTCAATTGGTCATAGAGAAATGTGCGATTGCTGACCACGAATGAGACGGAGAGTGCACCTGTGTTTGCGCACATAATTGTACAGATCGCAGGAGGACGTTATTATTATTTCTCTATAAGTTGTGAAATGGCGATGTTCATCCTTCGACTTTTTTCCACTGAGGGTGTAGATATAAGAATCGTAAATTGGATATAATATTTAGAGCCCAACTTGCTGAATCCATGAAAGTGCACCGTGTGTATGCTTGGCCTATTTTTGCTTAGTATATTTTATAGCGCGGTTAAGACATTCCAAAATCATCAACAACAGCTGTTGTCTGAGAACGATTTAACGACTTTCTAAAACGAATTGAACATCTTAATATGAATATGTTAAATGATACTTTCTCAATTTATTCTTTAATTCATACACGAAACGCCGCGGATTTGCAATGCCGTTCACACGAACCCATAATTTCATATTTTGGCAACGAACGTTGGAATAAAACGGAAAAATATAACGCAATATCTTAATGCAGTATTTACTCTTGGGAGAAATGATGTATGTATGTGCGTAAATATAGTCGTCGATGTTTTACTGTGACGAGAAATATGAAGGAAAGTAGATTATATGAAAAAGTCACTCCCAATAAGCTAGTTTATTAAAAAGGAAATCGTATAAAATGCACTTACGTATCTAGCTCAGAGAGTGCTCGTATTTCCACCCAGTGTATTTATTTATAAATATAACACTAGGGTTGCCTCTTACAGCATTCCCTCGAGAAATCATAAAATACTATGGAAACTAAGGAAGACCTATTTCCCTCTATCGTGTTATCCTCCTTTTTTTACAATAAGTTATAGAACAGATGCCAGCCCTGTATGTGACCGACATTAATCTAGAACAATATTTATGTGTTAGAATGAGGGAACGTACTACGTCCGTCGCTAGCTTCACAGTTAGCACTCGACAATTTACTGAAGGGTCTTGAACATCAATTAACACGTAAATTGTTACTCTCTAAGGGTTCCCTTATAAGGATCTTTTACCCCAAATTGATACCCCTCAAAACTCGCCTTTAGTTGCACTCTTCGATTGCATGCAGCTGGACTTTAATTATTATTTTTAAGACAGGGTCATGTATTGTTCTCTATCTATGTTAAGAATTGCATAATCTAAGTTACGATGTTCCTGGTTACAGTACCTATTCCTAGCGTATACATTAATATAAATTCTCTAACAGACAACGCATAACAGCATAGAAAAATTGCAATAGGATTTCCTTATTATAATATAGGTGCGCACTAAGAAACGATTTCGCAAAACTCCTACTAGAAAATAAGAAAATTCAACTCTGAAGAAGTCGCACATAAAAGATTGTTCTATTGTGGTAAAGATCTTGGGGATCGCTGCCCTCTAGGAACTGCCCAAATTAAAAATTTCGTCATAAGTTTACATTTCTTACTGGCATATCCTCGTTCCAACAACCCCAGGGTGATATCTGGAAGCGTTCGTAACTCTGAGGCTATTTTTGTACTATTATAATCGACATTGCAAATAAGACAAAAGCAACAAACACGACCATCTCTGTTTACTTTTATTGACACACATCGAGGCTATGGAGATTAAGCAAGTTTAAATTGCAGATAACATGTTAACGACTGAGTGAGACGTTGAATAAATTTAGGGTAGCATTCAATACTTAATATAGCACACAGTGGAAAAATAGCCTAAGATCGGATACCATTTATTCGTCTTTAAAACCTTATGCTAAGAAGCATAAGGTTAGAAGCATTAACTTTAGACCTATGTTCAACAGTAGACGCCATCAAGCAGAAATGATGATGGTTTTCTTGGTGGAAGGGAAACGCTCTCGAAAACGATAATTGGTGTTAGTGTTAATTATTACTGATTCATTCAGCCACGGCTACTACGGCACGCGGTCTTGACATAATAAACCTAAATAAATAAAGGTGTTACCAAAATATTTCTTATTTTAGCAAGTTCGATTGTGTAAACGTTTTCATTGCATTCATTTTGCGTACAATGCGACGCTGATCGTGCGGTCAAGATACCCTGACGGCGACATGAGCACATAACATAGCGTTCTGTTAACACCGTAACAACGTAATCCTTGTCGTATTGATAACAAAAATAGAATTAACTAAATATAGAATAATGACAATACTATCTAACAAGCGAATAGGCCGGCATTGTTTTATCTACAGTTATACCTATATATATAAAACATGAATATAAAATTAATTTTGCTGACTTAACTGTCAGTTTCACCAACGCAGAACTTAACACTGGGGCTTCATACTTGAAATTTTGCGCAAAGTTTCCTTCAATTACATAAGTGAGGCACTAAGAATGGGATTTTGGAAATTTCTCATCCGAGATAAAATACAGGATGAACGGTTGTAGGTCTGCCATTTAGAAAGTGACAAGCACAAAATGTCATTTACCTGGTTCTGGTTATAAATAAACATACAATATATTGACGTTTTTCAAAATTACACCCTTAGGAGGGTAAATTAAGAGTTTTGAAACGGACCGCTAGTATTATTATAGGTAGATAATGAATTTGTGTAATTTACTAATATTTCTTCTATACCAGTGTCGCCTGGCAGCTTACTTGGGTGCGTGCTTATATACTTAACAGCTGTAGTTACGCAACATATACAAGAGATGTATCAAAACTCATGAAGTAAATGAATACTTGAAATCAGATCCGGATCTTCACCTCCGTCGAGCAACTCGAACAGCAACAGTAATTCGTCTAGCAACTCGTCGAGCAACGGGTCTGGTGTGCAGTCAGGGGATAGTTGCGAGGCGCTAGTCGAAGACGACAAGAGAAGAGGTCGGGTCACGCCTAAATTTGAAGCTTACATGATGACTGGAGACCTAATGCTTAATCTGTCTCGAGTCGAACATCCCCACCATAACCACCATGCGCCTACTCACCGTACACATTATCATAGGTAAGACAATACATTATTATTATAGTTAATCTGTACATTAGCATATATTACAAATAACGAACTAAACAACAAAAAACCAAATAGCTACGAATTACCAGTACGATGAATAAGAGTACGATCGGGTTGTGGAATAACGTCCTTGTTGTCCCATAGAAGTAGTTTTAGGAAAAGATTTTTAGCGGCAACGCGCGAAGCACAGGTCTTGCTCTTAGAAGCCTTCATATAGGCTATGGTAACTGCTTACCAGATGGACCATATTTATGCTTCTTAGTACGGTATCAGCCTAACTTAAGATCAGCGTGTCATTTATTTATTATATATTTATTGAATAGGTTCTTTAACAATTTATCCACAAATAATATTATCATGTTAACAATTTTGAGAACAAAGCATAGTGAATTTGTTACGTATAGACACACAGCACTTACATAATACAATTTTAAGTGTTATTGGACATAATTAAATAAATTATGTAACGCCCTATATGTAATAGCCTTATAACAAGTGCAATTATTGAAAAAAAAACAAGGTAAAAATAATTCCTTAATTAGATTGAACAAAAAATAAATACTTACTAATATTATAAATGTGAAAGTTTGTGAGTATGGATGTTTGTTACTCTTTCACGCAAAAACTACTGAACGGATCTGGATGAAATTTGGCGCAGAAATAGATTTAGCATATAGGCTACTTTTTATCGCGATAACCGACATCTACGCGGGCGGAGCCGCGGGCAACAACTAGTAAACAATAATTACACAAGCAGTTCGTTGATTGTGAGCTTTCGGCGAAATTGAGGTAATGTATCAAGATATAAAAAATGACGTCACCCACACATTGTATGTATGGATTAAACCCATCCACAATCCAATGGTTATACACAGATAATTTAGTCTCCTTTATCTCCTTAACAAAGGTCATTGAGGATGTTAAAATTTTATCAGTTCACATTTGAGGGAGTGGTCACAATAACCTATATACTCTATAATATGGCATTGGAATCCTAATTTCCTGGTCATTCAGTTACTTATATTATATCAATTTATAGTCTAAGTAATGAAAGATGAACTTTAGTATTTAAATTTAAATAACAATATTTGTATAGGTACATTATTTTGTTGACGTTGTGGTCCTTGTCTTTTTTTTTTTTATCAAAAAGACAACTCCTGCACTAGAGAACAAGCTCTGTGTTGCGGGGGACTTTACAAACATACAATTAACGGACACAAATTACATGAGTCTGGGACTCAGAACAAATCTTTGTGGGTCACACAAAGTTTTGTCCCTGTGTGGGAATCAAACCCACAACCTCGCGCACAGCAGGCACATACTGTACCCACTGGACCACCAAGGCAGTCAAGTCAGTCAGTGTCTGTGTCTGTAAGGTCTGTATTAAAAATAAACTTTACTTTCTGTCTAATACCTTTGCGAAAAAAGACATGGTATGTCGTTGCAAATTTAAATACTACCTATGTATAATAAATACCTAATATATTTCCGTTTGTCAAGAAAAACAAAATATTTACTTTCTGCTTTAAAAAGTTGAAAGATTTCTTACTTTCACTACTAATACCTTTATTTGTAACTATGTAATACTAGCTGTTGCCCGTGACTTCGCTCGCGTAGATGATTTCGCAATAAAAAAGGCCTATTCGCTATTCCAAATTATAATCTATCTCTATGCCAAATTTCATCCAGATCCGTTCAGAAGTTTTTACGTGAAAGAATAACAAATATCTATACATACATCCATTATAATAGCAGGAAGTGTAGGATGATATAGGTTATTAAGTTTTCGCATCCAATAAAGTAGTCCAGTTTTATTCCAGTAGCTATTCGAAAGGTCATAATGAAAATACTTATAATTTTGTAAGCAGTCTTATTTTAAGCAATAATGTCAAATAGAAGATTTTAAATTTGCAAAAAAACAATGTTAGGTATGTTATCTTTCCAGATTTTATTAGATAAAACTAAGTTTAAACAACATACATCCATTAAACAACGTGTTACTTTTATTATCTTAACAACAATTTACTATAAACCGTAAAAAAATGGCATAGCAACTGGCAAAGACCTTACAGAAGATTACAGCCAAATAAATACACACAGTGGTGTAATTGTGTTCCTGTGAGTGAGTACAGGTCTCCAGTGCTCACTTAGGAATGCGTTGTTAAGTAGCGTTTTCCTATCCCAGAGTAATTCATAGGCTTAGTATCACATGCTTTTGGGTTAGCAACACGCGAGTGGTGCCCAGGTGCCAGGTATTGCAAACGTCCGAAATCACGTAAAGCCGTAGGTCCTACGCCTGATCCTTCAACGCTCGTTCTGAATTATCGTCGTTTAAGAGTAAAGAAATAAAGAGTGCATCTTTTGAACACTCGTACACTATAATATCAAACGCGCTGAGATGGCTAGTCTCCGTCGAAATTAGCTACCGTGACCGAAATTCGTTTAAGCAGTCATATACACATAAAAAATAGATGCATTAAATAAATAAATAATACACCTCTGTCTGCCCCTTAAGGAAAAATTTCTGTTGCTATAATGTTTTGTTTATATAATAAGACAACAATCAATCAATCAGCTAATTCAGTCCACTGCTGGACATAGGCCTCTCCTAAATCGCGCCACAACACATCAGTCTAACCTGCAACCTTCTTAAGATCATCGGTTCATCTCACGGTCTCCACTCTTGGACTCGTTCTTAAGTAACTTTTAAATAACGATTGATTTTAATGTTTCAGGTACAACTCAACACCGGCATCTCCAAGTGAAACCCGCATGTGTGGTCGAGTGGAACTGTCGCAGCGGCATAACTCCTCGCCAGACACCGGCTTAGCCGGAGACCATGCTAGTAAAATGTACGAATTTTTATTTTATTATTAGCCTATTAACTGTCCCACTGCAGGGCAAAGTAAACTTCCTTTTTCTATAGGCGTCAAGTTCATCTCGTCATCTCATTTTGGGTTTACCAGGTGGCTGCTGTCTGGTGTTTGGGCGAATATTATTTACTTTTAATTATCATCATCTCAAGCCATACACGTCCCACTGCTGGGCACGGGTCTCCTCAATACATTTTGGTGTAGGGATTTGTTTCGAGATTTGCCTCTCTTGCAGTAGATACTGTCTGGCTGACTTACTACCTTAGTCATACGACACCCTCGGGATGTAACGGGGAATAAATCTTTATTATTTTGATAACTAGCAAGAGACTACTAGCCTAAGTTTTTTGGTCGTTCATTTCTTAATCTCTTCCCATGTATATTCAGTCAGCGAATCCGGCCGTAGGAAAAATGGCTGTCGTGTCCTTTTGCATTTTTATCGACCTGCATATCGGTGTGACCTATATGAATAAATGATTTTCATTGATTTTACAGGCTTACGTCTTAAAATGATTTTATTTCTGTGTTGAGAGAGTAATTGCAAGTGTCCATAGGTTACCACACTGCTTACCATTAGGCGGGCTGTTCGCTTGTTTATCACCGACTCACCGTTGTTATATAAAATAACCAAATACTTATGTCAGAAATTTCTATAGGCTCTCATAAGCCAGTCACCCGCCATGCTTATATGCAAATAAACAAAAGGCAGTTACAATTGCGTATCAGTTATGCTCGTTTTCCTCACTAATGTACGTATTTTCCTTAAATCTTGTTACTCATTCAACTATTAAATTGTCGTAACCTGTTTTCCACAAAAACAACATTAATACATCATTTCTGGTGCCAATAAATACGTATTCTATCTTACTTAATGAGTTGATATTTATCAGCAATATTTTATAATAGTAGTTAAAATCTACATAAATAAAGCATAACGGTTTTTTTTGAGGCAAAGGTGTAAAATGTAATATGTAGCCAGCCTTTTACCATATTCGACTAGGGGCTGATGTTGAGATTTTTTTTGCAGAGTAACTCAATATCAGTGTTTCGAACTCTTGGCGACATTGTAGATATGCGAATGCCCTTCGTGGCAGTATCAATGTAAATTTCACTTTGTGGAATTTATATGTACTAATCAAATGATTTACCATCTGCTAACGGTGAAGGAAAACATCGTGACTAAACCCTTCTTAAATTATGTAAATTCTAAAGACATGTCTGATTCACTAACCTGCATTAGGTCAGAGTGTGTGAATTAACGCCTAAACCTCTCTCTTGATAGAAGAGAGGAGACCCATGCCCCATGCCCAGCAGTGGGACGTATAAGGGTTGCTATAAAATCTTTTACACCGCGCGGTTAGTACTTTGTTACAAGCCTCTCCGAAAGCTATTGTAAATATTGAGTGAATAATAATAATGTTCGTTATCAGGTTTATATCGCAGCCGGCGTCTCCGCTGGGTGGCGGCGCGGGCGCAGCGGACGGGCAGGCGCGCGCGCACCACGCAGTACGTACCTCGCGCTCCGAGGACCACCTGCAGGTACACCACACAACACACTACACGAATACTCACTACACCACACTCAAGCGGTGACATACTGTTGAAACGCGACGACACAAATTAATTTCATTGCGTTGCATGCGGTTTTAAAAGTGTGATTCTGGTCATAGAAAATAGCAGGGTTTGATAAACGCGTCGCGATTCAATAGTATGTTTCCACGCTAATACAATAATGCTTCTCATGCTTCAATAAGTACTCATTTACAATTCTTCTGTAGTGTCTGTTACTTAGTTGTGACGTCATCGTTGTTCTCAGATCGAGTAAAAAAAGCGCTATAGCATTAGCCTTGCAAACGGGTCTTGTAAGTTTGGCAAAAGGTCGTAAGATGACTAACGCTTCTAGGCCATTTTAAATGTTTGGTACAAGGTAACAATTTCCGAACAGACGTATCTTATGTTACGACTTTTTTCGGATTGATATTTTTTTGACCGCGCAATAGATATTGCCGATGAATTGTATGTACACCATATATATACCATTAAATAAATACCTTAATGTAACAAAACAGTCAAAACACATAGCTTATGTAGTTTTAGTGATGTAAATTGCCACTGTGTCGAGTATCGCGGCGTAAGTTCCAGAAGGAGTCATCGCTGAGCGCGGTGGCGGTGGATATGGAAGAGGACGTGACGTCATCTCTCAACACTCTCCTAGACGCCCGACCAGACTCTGCAACCCCCGGACCACGATCTGATTCCGACCCCGAACGCGACAGGTGACACACACACAGTACTATTCTGATATTGTCATTCGGTATACGTAGATTTGTTTTTCCACCATGTGTAAATACGTCAAACGTTAACACGAGGCATATAGTAAGTAGCCTTGCGCTTGACTTGTATAATAATAATACAGTCGTAAAAGGAGAGCCATGGTTGGATATAGTCGAATGATACTTTCATATTAAACGTACGCGGCTATCGCAAATTAAGGCGAGTGTGACAGTTGGCCGAGTGGCATTATTATGTAATCGTACTGTACACATTGCTGCCTCAGTGGCAAAATGTCGTAAGTTAAGAAATTTTACTATGCAATTTTTAACTTATGTTTATTTATATAAGATACAATTTCGGCATAGACAGATCTTATTTTATAACTGTTTACCACTGAGATTGTAATATCACTTACACATCGCAAAATGATCAATGTTTTTTATGATTTGAGCAACACGCTGCTTTGCGTTAGTCGACACTTTTCTGTCACTAAATCAATGTTATCTAAATTTTAGTATTAATTTTAAATTCATCGATAAGTAATTGATAAATATCGTATTTGATTGACAAATGGTAATTGTAGTTTCCTAAACAGCTTATCGATGGATCAGGTGCTAGGCATGCTATACATAAATGCGAGTCGGTACATTCGATTCGATACATGTGAAAAAGCATGTTTTTTTCTGCATAATTAGAAAATATCAAAATGTCGTATCATGTCATATCTTGATTTTTGAATAATGAATTCGAAACGGAACAACAGCGGTGTTATGACTTACTGTATATTCGATGTGTACTGTCACGGGCCGATCAATGTCGACCCATATCTGTATAGCATGCCTCATTCAGAGTATTTATGTAACACAGTATAATAATATAATGCGTTATACGGTAGGATCGTGTGGACGTACAACGCGCCGGTGTCGAGCGCGACCGAGCGCGCGTGCAACGGTTCAGGCGCGTCGGGGTCCGGTGGCACGTCCAACTCCACGTCTATATCGGACGGCATATCGCAGCGCTCGTCGTCCCCCGCCTCGCCCACGTCGGCCTCGTCCTCCGTCATGTCGTCCCGCGCCACGCCGCCGAGACTCACGCACCATGCGCCTGCGCACCACCACCACCACCGACCGCTCAATGGTACGTACCATACATACATACAACTCCACGTCTATATCGGATCCCTCGTCGTCCCCCGCCACTCGTGTTATATACTACTTCAGCAAAAATAATAAATAATAATTTAATTATGGTAGTACTTATCTGTACGAAACATATATAATATGAAACCACCGCAATGTACTAGCATAATAATACCTAAGTTCTAACACTAAATTTGATTACTGTTTATAATTCCAGGTGACATGAGTTTATCAGAAGCTGTGTCGAATATATCTAGTCCAGACTACCAAGATCAGGATGACATGTTCGAGACGGGACGCGAGTGTCCGCGTATGGAGTTGTCCGACCCCTCAGACTCCGACTCCACAATACTAGTCTCGGAACCTTGTCATAAACGAGCCAAATCAAATTCGACTTATTCGAACGAACACGGCAGTGACGTCACACTGAACGGAGACCACAACAACGATTATAGAATAGTGATACAAGTCAAAGGGCCAGATAAACTAAATGCTAACGCTACCACAGAAAATGTAAATAATAATAATAATAGTAATTATACTCAAAATGGGAAGGAGAATGGACATAATTCACCGGAGAACCAAGGATATCAGGTAATTAATTACTTATTTGTTGTTAGTTAATAATGGAAGGCGACAGAGATAGACCACACTACCTTTTACACCACAGCTAAATAACTATACACGATGGTGTAGTTGTATTCTGATTCCGTGTAGTTATCTCAAACGTTTGCCTATGCCGAGGTTCATAACACTCTGGAGTTTAAAAAATGGGTTAATCGTCGATAGCTTACGGTCATTATCGGCATCAGCTGGACCGTATGTTTGTATACAGGGTGTCCAGTAAAGAATGGATAACCTTGTAATGGTATATAGCAGACCTAAGTACCTTTCCAAAAAAAAAATAAAAAAAAAAATATCTCGTTAAGTACATAAGATATTGCGTTTTTTTTAAATAAATTTATTTTTTTGGCCTGACTCTAGTTTCATGTTCACTATTTCCTCAAATAACCAAATTTTGTAGATTTTTTGATGAAATAATATTGTTAACTAAGTATTCTGATAGAAATATGAAAAATAATATGTGAATCGGTCCAATTATTTTTTTAATTCAACTTAGAAATTGAATTTTAGTGCAAAAATATTGAAAAAAAATAATTATGTTGAAGTTTAGGCGTCTGGGGTGAAAAAAAAATGTATGAGTACTTGAGTGGCCAACTATTTTAAAATGATGCGAGTCTAATGTAGATTTCAAAAAGCTGTAATGTATTACAGTATCTCAAATAAGTAAGAAGTTATCACTGTTAATGTACAGTCAGAGAAAAAAAAAATACATATCAAATATTCATCCTGTGGAATATTTTAATATTGATTAGTCCAGGGTCTCTGGAGTTTACTAAAAAATAACATAAAACTTATTATTTGTTTTAAAACGAGTAAATAAAATAAAATTCAATCTGTTTAATATTATTTTACTTTCACTTACAAATTGTGTCTTACTGCCTAAAGTTTGCTACCTGCGTTTGCGCTGTACGACCCTTCCTTTTATTTAAGTAGACAATAGAGATGCCCGAGTGTGAGCGAGAGGGAGAGTATTATTAAAAATCAACAGAGTTAAAGTAGAGGAACAACAAAAACGACTTATGATAGAGTACATAATGTATTTTAAAATAAATTTACAAAAAGTTTTCAAATTGCCTGCCCTGAACTCTGATACAGAATCTGCATCTTCGGATAAACGCTCTTCTAAGAAATCGGGTATATCGCCTTTCAGATATTTTCTGTGCCGCCGCCCGAACTCGGTTTTTTAATTCTTCTAAAGTATTTATTGGTTGTTTGTACACCTCCTCCTTGAGGCACCCCCAATAAAAAAAATCCAACGGATTAAGATCCGGCGAACGTGGAGGCCATAAAATAGGCCCGAGGCGTCCGATCCATCTGCCTGGGTATCTCGCGTTTAAATATGCACGTACATTTGCAGCGTAATGTGCAGGGCAACCATCATTTTGCAGCCAATACTGGTCTCGTAGCTCCTCGGATATTTCCCCCAATAAATTGGGAAGATCATTTTGGAGAAAGTTTAAATAACTTGGGCCAGTTAGGTTTCCCGGTAATTCAAATGGGCCTATGATCTGCCCATTTAATATTCCTGTCCAGTAATTTACTTTAAATTGGTACTGAGATCTGTCTGGACGCATAAGATGCGGATTCTCCACTTGCCAGCTGTGCAAATTATGCATATTAAAATATCCATCTCTTTTGAAAGTCGATTCATCACTCCATAATATTTTGTTGAAAAACTGTGGGTCCTCTTCCATCCTTGCCATCATTTGCCGACAAAATTGTAGGCGAGCATTGTAATCCCTTTGTTCTAGAGATTGCACACGGGTGACGTGATATGGGTGAAACCTATTTTTCTTTAAAACTTGGTGTACTGTGGATTTAGATATTCCTGTGCGCCGAGCTATCGTTCGCGTAGACAACGAGGGATCTTGCGCAATTTCCTCCAGAACTATGTCTTCCACACCAGGGCGAGCATTTCTCCCTGCACCAGCACCACCGACACCAGTACCAGGAATTCTTCCTTCTGCGTAACATCCATACGCTCTTATAAATACACGGTAATCTGGGTGACGTGCATTAGGGTATCTTTCCCTGTACAGAGCTGCGGCAGCATTTGCATTACCTCTGCATTCCCCATAAATAAACACCATGTTTGCGTACTCCTGGGGCGTATAAGTTATACGTGGCATTTTTGTACGTAGTTCAGAAGTCAAGTCAAGCCAAGTCGTCGTATCACGTATGCAACAAGTCCAAATCACAAAACGAAACGAAAAATCCGTAAACAAGCGAGGGTCGTATTGGTAATAAGAACAGAACAACAAAATAACACATGCGAAATCGGCAAAGTCGAGTGACGCACTGTCGATTGAAAACCCTATTTGAGCCCTGTTGATTTTTAATAATACTCTCTCTCTCGCTCACACTCGGGCATCTCTATTGTCTACTTAAATAAAAGGAAGGGTCGTACAGCGCAAACGCAGGTAGCAAACTTTAGGCAGTAAGACACAATTTGTAAGTGAAAGTAAAATAATATTAAACAGATTGAATTTTATTTTATTTACTCGTTTTAAAACAAATAATAAGTTTTATGTTATTTTTTAGTAAACTCCTGAGACCCTGGACTAATCAATATTAAAATATTCCACAGGATGAATATTTGATATGTATTTTTTTTTTCTCTGACTGTACATTAACAGTGATAACTTCTTACTTATTTGAGATACTGTAATACATTACAGCTTTTTGAAATCTACATTAGACTCGCATCATTTTAAAATAGTTGGCCACTCAAGTACTCATACTTTTTTTTTTCACCCCAGACGCCTAAACTTCAACATAATTTTTTTTTTTCAATATTTTTGCACTAAAATTCAATTTCTAAGTTGAATTAAAAAAATAATTGGACCGATTCACATATTATTTTTCATATTTCTATCAGAATACTTAGTTAACAATATTATTTCATCAAAAAATCTACAAAATTTGGTTATTTGAGGAAATAGTGAACATGAAACTAGAGTCAGGCCAAAAAAATAAATTTATTTTAAAAAAACGCAATATCTTATGTACTTAACGAGATATTTTTTTTTTTATTTTTTTTTTGGAAAGGTACTTAGGTCTGCTATATACCATTACAAGGTTATCCATTATTTACTGGACACCCTGTATACAGCAATACTGAGTGGAAGGGAAACGCTCCCGAAAACGAAAACTGGTGACCTGGCCACTAACACCACAGTGAAAAATAACGAAGAAATAGAAACCTACTTATACAATTTTTATTTTATTTTTCAGGAACTGGGCAGTGGTTCTGATGTTGGTTCCGATGAAGGTTCAGACGGGGACTCTCTACACTCATTCCACTATAGTCCAAAAGCCGTAGACATTCCTTCAGCAGAACGACTTGCGAAAAGATTGTACCTCCTCGACGGCTTCAAGAAGTCTGATGTCTCGCGGCATTTGAGTAAAAAGTGCGTATTCTGTCTTAGTTGATCATTTTAGTATTAAGGCCTGTTCCTGAGGCTCAGTGGACGTGGGTATGATTGTCGTTCAGAGGCCCAGTATTCGAACCCCGTATCAGTTAAAATGTTATGGTTTTTTACCAAAAAATGTTCTTTAAAATCTAAAACTCTTATGAAAGCCTAATTTATTTATGGCAACAGGCTAAGTGAGCTTGACTCCTACTTCCATGGCCTATGGGTAACCTTTTCGATAAACACAC
The DNA here is from genome assembly GCA_947095525.1 of Trisateles emortualis. Taxonomy (NCBI): domain Eukaryota; kingdom Metazoa; phylum Arthropoda; class Insecta; order Lepidoptera; family Erebidae; genus Trisateles; species Trisateles emortualis. The sequence goes on along the minus strand of OX352735.1, from coordinate 5,904,193 downwards.
TAGCTATCGAGTATTGTAATTAGACTTGGGATATAATTCATAGATGTAGCTGCAAGTCTAACCTGTATCCGCCAATTTTGTTAACATCAGTTTTCTGAATTGCCTTCCATAGTTTAATTTTAATTTGCATTTGAAGCAAATTAAATTTGATTTAAAGATGATGAGATACTGTGTGATGTTATTAACAAATATAATTGTTTGCAGCAATGAATTCTCCCGCGCGGTGGCGGAGGAGTACGTGAAACATTTCGAGTTCAAGTGCGACACGTTGGACGTGGCGCTGCGGACCTTCCTGTCGAGGTTCGCGCTCAGTGGCGAGACGCAGGAGCGGGAGAGAGTGCTCGTACACTTCTCCAGGCGGTTTCTAGAGTGTAATCCTGGATCTTTTAACTCACAAGGTAATGCTATGTCGTCAACAATTGTGCTAATCAATATCGTCCATATTACACTGCACCCCCAAAAGGTTAACTGGTAGAAAACGCCTTAATGTATTAATGTAATTTTAATGTATTATTTATGTATGGGTAAATGTGGTCCATGTTTGACTTATGAATAAATTAAGTGAAAAATGAATTACAAAACAAGCCATGACAGCATTGTAACGGTTATTTTTTAAATTTTAGAATTTAAAATTCGTATGTTATCATTGTTCGAAATTCAAAAGATACGCAAATATGTAACACTCATACGTAACTCGAAATAAAACCCTATTCCAACCCGTCTGGCCAGCGTGGTATAGTAGGCTAATATCCCTCCAAATGTTTGGAGGAGACCCGTGCCCAGCAGTGGGACGTTTATGGGTTGAGATGATGATGATGATGATACGTAACGTTGGTAATGATTATCGGCAGATGCCGTCCACACTCTGACGTGCGCCATCATGCTGCTGAACACGGACCTGCACGCGGCGGGCGGCGGCGCCGGCACGTTCCGGCGCATGTCGTGCGCGGAGTTCATCGAGAACCTAGCCGACCTCAACGACGGCGACAACTTCCCGCGCGACACGCTCAAGAACCTGTACCACGCGATACGGACGCAGCCGCTGCAGTGGGCTCTGTATGTACTCATTCACGTGTATTGTGTTCGTATAAGCAAGCTATTTATTTAGTAAAATACCTGGAGGCGTTGAATCAGACCACGGTCTATAAGTCGGAGGTAAACTGTTTTTGAGATCAATATTATAATTCAAGTAACTAAATCGAAATAAAATATATGAAATATGTCTGTTGACGTTGCAAACTTTGAAAGATTATTATTTTTTCATTTTATATTTAAAATAATTTTAACCTTTCCTATTAAATAATAATTAATAAGTTTTAGACACAATTAGTCCAATTTTCGATTGGTTTAATGTTTAAAAATATGTCTAATTTTCAGTTGGTCCAATTTGCGATTAGTCCAAGAACCCACAAAATTTGCCCCGTTCATTTTAAAACCCCGACCCACCCCGCGTGTCTCCACTTGAAGCAATTGCGCCTAAAGGAAATATGTAATGTTTAACAGAGGTTCCCCCTTGTTGGCTACAGAGACACGGAGTCAGGTGCGGGCACGGGCGCGGGCGAGGTGCGCGGCGCGGTGGGGAACAACCCGTTCTTGGACGTGCCCGACCAGAGCCGAGCTGTCGAGTACAAGAAGGGATACGTCATGCGGAAGTGTTGTGTCGACGCTAATGGGAAGAAGAGTACGTATATATCGCACCCCCCGCAGAATAAAGTCGTAAGCGCGGTTACCACCTTTTTAATTTTTTTGCATTTTCGTGATCTATAAGGTCAAATACATCACTCAGATTTTTTTCAGATTTTTTTAAATAATATTAATAATAATATTAACGTAAATTCTTTATTCCTCGGATGAAAAAAATACGTTCCTCCGTCGAACAAAATCGTAATAAACATTTACACTTTGGAAAAGTATGTTAAGAGCATGTAATACGACATGGCGGCTGTATACATCGAAATAAAATGAACCGTGTTAACTTGTAAGACGCGTTTACCACTTTATTCGCGGGAAGAAATTAACGTAGGTTTTCGTTATAATCTAGTCTTTTAATTCACACCGTAACTACAAATTGAAAAGAATTTTGCACAAAGTAGGCGCATAAGAAATTCACAATTATCATAGTAGTAGGGGAGGCCACGATGCTAAATGGGGATTTACTTGAGCGTCGTAGAGACCTATTGAGTTGCGAAACTTAGATGATAAAAAGAAAAAAATGTTATTTAATGTATCCTTTTCATCGGTGGGGAAAGCAGCTATAGATTTTCAAATATGTAAAAAAAAAAACGGTTGCATGGACATACTCGAGCGCGTCAGATATTGATAGCATCCATGTCCTACGTATTTTTAATAATGCATGTATGTTAATCTGATCGTTTGCATGATGGGGATGTTTGCGCCCAAAGGTGGCAGCAGTACTCCATGTGGGGCCGGACTTGCGCTTTGTAGAGCAGTCTTTGGCCCGCGGTGAAAAACCACTTTGCCCTGTTGAGCACACGTAGCTTTCTAGATGCCAGCTTAGCCTTGTCTTCCAAGTGATGTCGGTACTGTACGTCGCTGGAGATGTCGACGCCGAGGACGACGGCTGTGTCTTAGAATCGTGGAGCCATAGTGAATGGGGCTTTCTTAGCGGTGAACGCGCAAACTTGTGGCTTACTAGGGTTAAATTGGACTAAATTTAGTCGTCCCCAATCAGAGACTCTGGTAAGAGTGCTACTAATTTCAGACACAAATGCTGTCATCAAGTTGCTTACCAAGCCTAAACCATTTTAGAAGAGATGTCTTCTATTTACGGGGACTCATGCCCTGGTAAAACCATGATTTAAAAGTGGCACAACCCCTTCAAGCTCGACAGAGATTCACTAGAAGACGACCTCAGTGCAGGGCGTCCTATTGAAGCGATCACAGTCGTGTACACGACAATCTTGGCATGTCAAAAGTGTGCGCAAGGTGGGTACCGTGAATGCTCACGCCACATCAGAAGCAGCGACGAGTGGCGTGTTGTCAAGAGTTTTTGGACCTCTGTGCTGAGAACAAAGAAACCAATTTGGCCCGGATTGTGACTGGGGACAAATCTTGGGTTTACCATTATGAGCCTGAGTCGAAACCGGAGTTCATGCAGTGGCACAAAAAGGGTACACCACCTCCTAAGAAATTTCCTGGCTGTAAAGCTCATGGCGACGATTTTCTGGGATACAGAATGAATTTTGTTGATAGATTATAAGGGAAAGGGTGTCAATATAACTGGAGAGTACTACGCTGCACTGCTAGAACAATTGCGAGATGCTGTGAAAGAGACAAGGCGGAGCAAATTGACCAAAAGGGTGCTGCTTTTACACGACAACGCACCCGTTCACAAGGCGCAAGTTGTGATGGCTGCCATACAAAAAGTGGGCTCTAAAATGTTGGAATATCCTCCATACAGTCATGTAATGGCAACAGAAACCAGAGTGGGGACGGAGTTAGAGAGTAATAGATAGAGAAAAAGTGAGAGAGGAATAGAAGGGAATATGGGCATGAGGCATCACAAAGCTTCATCGACTAATTTTTGTTACTTCGGCTTGTGGAAATCGTCATATTTTTTGACTTTCTTAAATTATTTCCTTCAAAATAAAAAAAAATGCAGCCACGCTCGAGAATGACGAGATGACGTTTTTTTTTACAACTTTGCAGCCCTCCCCTTTCTTTACGTCACTCGCAAATTGTCAGATTAGTGGAATATACACTTTTTAGCATGTAATTAACTTACCCTACCTTAATCTGATGCACTCGAGAATAAATGACGATTTTTTTTACCAATCTGATCCTTTAGCCTTGACGCCATATGGTGCTCATATTTGGTGGAGGGACGTAACCAGGTACAAGGTATCCCCCTGTATATTAATCTGCCGTATTTTAGTAAATCCCGAAATCCCTTCATGGGCTCCCCTGCTATAGCTACATTGTTACTCTTGTAGAAAATGAGGCGCCATAAACCATAACGCACAAAGTCTGCTTTATTTTTAATCGAAAGAAAGCCGCTATAATACATTACTGAATGTTATTAACGAGCATCTTTTGCCGAATAAAGTGACTGTTGATTATTACGCTAATTGCGAGGACAACTTTTTGCCACGAATACAGTGGTAATAGATGATTACCAACAAGGTAATCATTTCAATTTATGGTATCATACGTTTTCCTTAATATTTAAGAGAATCTTATTAATATTTATTTTGTTTTAAAGTAATTTCAACAGAAAAAAAATTAGCTTTCATTTGACATCTCAATCATTTTGATAGGACGTATAGTTGCTAAGTTATTCACTAAAAACGGTTTTTTAATTTTCCTGAAAAGTTGATATTTTCATCTTACGCCTTTATTCGGTGGGGGGTGCGATATGGTTTATTGTTTAATGTGGACAAAGTTACGTTTTAACTTGCTCCACTGATGGGCAAAGACTCGACTATACTAAACGCAAACACTCGTGGCAGGCAGAGCAATAAAACGTGCAAAAGGGACAGCGCATATCATTTTCTCTCTCACACTTGCACTGTTTATGGATGACGTCACACAGACACAGTATGCGCGTTGTTTGTGTACGTGCGTTTATCGATATATCGATTATGACGTACCAGCAACTTGGTGTTTTATACAAAACAATTACTCAACTCGAGGGTTACCTATTATCTAATTACTTCTAATGACCCTCATTACATGCTGTGTAAATATAAGTTTAGAAATTCTTAATAACGATTAACACTTTAATGAGCCCATGTTTGTGCATCGATGAAGCACATGCATTCCGTATTATCGATAGTCCAGTAAGTTGCGCGTGCACATCTCTGTTACAAAAGTGATTTATGGCACCGATTGCCACGAATCTTTGCGTTTAGTATAGCCAGTTGGTCTTGTGGTAAATGACTCTGACAGCTAAGTCGGTAAAGTTGTAAGTTCTATTCAATGAAGATGTTGCGAGGTCAGTTGGACATGAATGAATAACACAAACACAATTAAACACGCGTTTATTTACAAATGTAACAATGGAAAACGATTTTGTGAAAATGGATGCGTGGGAAGCGTCTGCCGCTAACTGTCTATACAGCAGTTCCATCTGTATGCGAGCCTTTTCCTTAGCCTCCTTATAGCACACAGGACAGAACTTTGTGTGATTTCTAAATGTTTCTTCTGAGTCTGGGTGTAGTTAGTATTGTATAGTGTCCCACTAGGGTCCCCTAGTCCAAGAGTTATCTTTACAAAAAAGAGATCTCTTTTATGGTTTGATGCCAATACCTGGACTATCACCAGTCCTTCCTCGTGGTCTTCTGTTAGGTTCTTCCCCAGTCGTTCGCTTATATATACATATATACCCTGCTATACAAGTAAATCTAACGTATGACTTATATTGCAGCACCTTTCGGCCGACGAGGTTGGAAGATGTTCTACTGTACGTTGCGAGACTTAGTACTATATCTTCACAAGGATGAGCATGGTTTCCGACGGAGTCAGATGTCTGATAACTTACACAATGCTATTAGGTAAGGTAATCCTACTAATATTATAAATGTGAAGTTTGGATGGATGTATCGATGTTTGTTACTCAATAACGCCAATACGGCTGAACAGCATAGCATATAATATGCTTCTTTTTGTCCTGGAAAAATCCCGTGGAATTGTTCGTAGTGAAGCCACGGGCGAAAACTAGATTTTTATATATAAACTAAAATATATAAAGTAAAAATAGTAATATCGCTATTCAAAAATAGGGGTTGATCGTAGAGGGGTAAAAATGAAGGGTTGTAAGTATGTATTTTTGGATGCTGTATCATAAAAAAATGTTGTCTAAAAAATAAAATAAAAAATTTAGGGGTGGACCACCCTTAACATGTGGATGAAAACTAGATGTTGTCCGATTCGCAGACCTAACCGATATGCGCACAAAATTTCACGAAAATCGGTTCGGAAGCCATTTCGGAGGAGTTTAATTACAAACACCGTGACACGAGAACTTCTTCTTCTTAGCGTGTTACACGAGAACTTTTTATATTAGATTCGTTAAGCTAAAACTTCATATAACTTTTTAAGTCTATTGCGTGCACTGATGAGTGTAAGATTTGGCACAGTTAAAAACTTAATATGGAGGAGAACACAAAGCTAAAATAAATAAAAAATTAAAGGCATAGTCGAATTTCGATCGCCATAGGACCTTTAGTATTTATCGCCTTTTATACAGTTACGTGCTTCCGCTAGACATCATTATTACAGCCTAATTAAGACAACAATTGTTACTTGTCCGGGATAGGGTTGGATTTAAAATAACAAAATAACAATTATTTTCGCACTTCATCAAAATATCACTTAAAAAACAACATAATAATTACTGTATTTGCATTATTATTTAAATACTTTTTAGCATTTTTGCTAAGCAATTAGCTCAAATATATTTGGATTCGAACCTGCGCCTCTCGGGTTCTGCCCCAGCGCACAACTATTTGTGCACACAATACTTCTTTATAACAGTACACTAAACTCTTTTCACCTTTTATAAATTACAGGATACACCACGCGTTGGCGACGAAAGCGACGGATTACACGAAAAAGCAGCATGTGTTTAGATTGCAAACAGCTGATCAGGCCGAATACTTATTCCAAACGAGGTAAATATAGATGTGAGGATTATTTAATTTGTAAAAAGAAAACACGAAAGTAACCTAACAATTATTTTTATTAGCAAAATCACAATTTAAACAAACTTAACTACCAAAAATTCAAATTCAAAAGAATATGGAAGTCACTAGAGACACGTCCGTCACATCTAAGCGCCTGAGCGAAAGTGAGCTGTCCAACTCGCTGCTCTATCGCCCCTCCGTTCTCCCCACCACGCTACGTCACATTGGCCGACGTGCTAGGATGCGGGTTCTCGCCATGTTGGTGGGAGATTCCTCTAAGACTAGACTATTAAACCATGTAAAAAAATACTGTCTCGTTGATCTTGTGGTTTTTAAATACAAATGCCGTAGCACAGAGCTGAGGTTAGGACACTTTCTGACAGAGAACAGGATCTACGTCTACTATCTGTTATTCTGTATATGTTCGGATAAAAGCTTTTCTTTCTTTCAACTGCTGATCACGGGATCCGATTTCTAAATCGGGGCAATAATAATAGATATATACTGCCAAAAAGTTTAAATAGATGCCCGATGTTTGGAAATAAAGTTTTGTGCCTTTAAAAACCGTTGGTTCTACGCTTAATTTCTTCGTGTAATATTTCGTAGGTTTTCATACCTTTTGCTACCTTTGGTTATGTATTATAGTTTTATGCGTACAAATAGTGAAAGTTTAAAAGCTAGTATAATGTGTTGTTGATCCCAGCGACTCTAAGGAGCTGTGCTCGTGGGTGGAGACGATAAACTTCGTGTGCGGCGCGTACTCGGCCGCGCCGCTGGCGGGGGCCGTGGGGTCGCAGCGCAAGTTCCAGCGCCCGCTGCTGCCCTGCACACACACCAAACTATCCATGGTACGTACCTCTTATATCTGCATTTTTAATACATTATACGCACGAATGGTTTGTAAAGTTTCATTTTACTTGCTGACTGTCTTTTCTTTTTCTGTATCTAAAATTAACTGAATAACACTTAAAACATTGAAACAAAGAGTGACGCTAACCCAGTGGTAAAATAACTGACTTATACACATGATGCATTCAGTCCCAGGTGGAATTTTTATATGTACACACAGCAAAGCAGTTTGCTGAACAGGCAATAAATAAAAATGTATAGATATAATGTACATTTACAGTTTTGTATGAGTTACAATATTTATGGTAACAAAAGGGACGAAAACCAATGTACCAATGGTTACCCCTCAGCTCTCTTGGAAGAGAAGAGGAGTCTTGTAAAGTATATATCCCAATAGTGAAACATAATGAGTTACTATTATTTATTTTTCTATAAGAAGTCTAGACCTAATTTTGTCTGTGCATTACCCAAAATTTGACTGATAAAGCTTGCTTTTGACATTAAGTGCGGCATTGTAATTAAAATACCGTACAGTAAGATTCCAGAGGAATTTCTTACCACGTACGATAAGGTTGTGGAATGAGCTCCCTGCCGAGGTTTTCCCAAGAGACTATAGCATGGGGTTCTTCAAGAAAGGAGTTATAAGGTTTTTAAAGGGTCGGCAACGCGTGAGTGACACCCCTGGTGTTGCAAACGTCCATAGGCTACGGTAACTGCTTACCATCAGGCGGGCCGTATGCTTGTTTGCCACCTTGGTAGTATAAAAAAAAAAAAAAAAAAAAAAAAAAAATGTTATTTTATACAAGAAATTTCAAGTCTCTCTATAATATGTTTTAATTGTCCGAATAAAAACTATTATTATTATAATGCGTTGGTATGTTTTGTTAGAGGGACCAGCTGGCCGACCACGAGGAGCGGTCGGAGCGGCTGGAGGAGGAACTGTTAGCGCTGCGGCAGGCGAGGGACAACACGCCACATGCAAGGGATAAGGAACACTTCCTCGCCTATGAGGTGAGATATTATATTTACATAATTATATTTACATCAAAATATATGAATTTTGTTCCTATTGCTAAAATTTTAGAATATTATATCCCTGGAGTCAGCACAACTGTGTGCGTTCCCCAGCGGAAAAAGTTTGAATTTCGTAATTTGAAATATACAGATTTTCAGTGTATGACGTCGTGTAATTGTGTATGGTAAGTAATCAATTGTGTATCCAACCATTGGGAAGTTATTGAGCAAAAACTGATTCCGCCAGGACAACGTTGCCCAGCGGATTTTTTTTTTAATTGGCCTAGTAGAAAAAAAATAGGTTCAATTACTTGTTTGTGACGAGAGGTAATTGTGTATGCCTAAGGGAGATTTGTGTGTCCATAAACACCGAAGATATTCAAGTTTCCGCTGGGGCAACGTTTGGCCATTTGCTAGAATTCATATAAAACGTTTTTATACAGAGCTGTAAATGTTTACATCCGTTGTTATGCATTTGTGTATAATGTTAGTGGAAACAGATTTTGAAAAAAACTTACCGTTCAGTAGATAAAAATCTAAACATAAAATAAGCTTATTAGGTCCTATTACTTCAAGTATGTACTTCTGGGTCCAGTTTATAGTATTTATACAAACCTTGTAAGAAATAGCAATTTCTTGCTAAGTATCACTGATGAACTTTTAGTAATTGACTTACTGAGTTATGGGATAATTAATCATTTCTCGACCACTGTTTTTAAGCAGTCAAATTACATGAAGTTCTAAATGAAATGTATAATAAAACATATACCAATAAGTTGTGTATTAATTTAACTATTCACATGCAAATATGTATCTCATTACACTCAATAATTAACGAAATACTGATGACAATCGATAACTACCGTAATTCGTACATAACTCGACCGAATTCGGAAGGCTACAAAAAATTGGTCGAGAAATGGTTAATTATCCCATAACTCATTAACCTTTTGACCGCCAGAGCAAAAATGCTTCGCCGTGCCCTCCACGCCAAGCCACAAATTCAATGAAATAACCTTGAAAATAGTAGGGAGTCCAAAATGTTATCGATCGATGATATCGATAAACATAAGTGAGTAATAATTTTCGTCTGAAATTTTTGAATAAACAACTTATAACACAAAAAGAATATTTATTTAACCTCATCTCCTACTGTAATAAACTTAAGACCACATTTATAGCAACTATCAATAAAAAAAACAACCTTTTGAGATACAAAAATGCATATAAAATTGCAGCAAGTTACAGCACTATTCTCTATCAGTTATGCGCCATTGGCATGTATACATGCCAATGGCGTGGGCAACCATCCTTTTTTTTATAATCTCTCGCTTCTGATTAGGGATGTAGCTGTATATTATAACTTATCGAGTTTATTTATTAAGTTTATATGAACTAGGTATCATTGTGGAGTGTTTATTTTTTTATAGAAAGGGAAATTTCCACACGCCCATATAAATGGTTTTATTTATAACAGGAAAATATCAATCTAAGGGGAAATTATTAACCTAAGTGGTTCGGACCTGCTGTTCGAAATATGTCGTGTTAAGACAGGTACCTAACTACCTACTTATTAAGAGTAAATATAGGTAAGTACATGCAAATGATGACAATTGTGGTTTAGTTTTTTTTACCTTAAAGACATTTATAGAAAAGACTGGATATCTTTAAGTACGACTTTTCCTTCAATTATTTTTGTTGGGATCAATTGGATGTTGTTAATTGTGTTAATTTATTAAGTAAAGTAAGTACTTATAACAACAGTAAGTACCTAGGTAGGTACTGACATATTTTTTAACTGGGTCTACGTAGGTTTCTAGCTGAGCCGTGACCCATAGATACAATCCTCGTTAGTATCATAGCTTACTGATAAGATACTTACCTACCTTTTTTAAATAGGGGAATGCATGACGCATACCGTCCCCCGGACGGAACTGGACAATTATGTTGCATACCTACCCACTAAACCCCCCTGTGCAACGACTCCCCGCTAAATAGGGTGGGTCGCCGGGACTTGATACTTCATCGGCGGCATAAGATACCTACTTACCAAAAAAATACAGAACCATCATCTTTCTAATATCAAACAGCGGCATTTCACAAAGCTAAAGTAGGTAGTTATGCCCTAGTGCCTTTCGGCATCCGCCAAAGGATGTGGAGGTACAATGTCGGTAGGGTTGCTAACTTTTTTTATCTAAACCAGTATTTTAGAAAAATAATAAATAATATGATTAAAAATCCCGACTGCATTGAAAAGCAGAATAAGTCGGTAGGTATATACCTAATCTGAAAAAGAATGGTAGCAACCGGATTCCGATTCCGAATCAGAAAACTCATCATCTTCAGTGCCTTCTAGAATGCGCAATAGTTCTTCTGTACTTAATAACTCTTCACTCGCCATTTTTGCAATTATAATATAGGTAAGCACTCTATAAAATATTTTTTCAACTTCCCCGCACTTAAAAACACGGCACGCGCTTATTACGTCACGAGTCCGACATCTATACATGTCAATGGCGCAGAAGGGATTGCATATCGGTACTGTGCTAGGGATGCGCATGATTGGCGAAAAGGGAATTTCGACAATATTGAAAATATAGAAAATATGCTATTATACCAAAGAATTTTTCAGTTTCAAATATAGTATATTTACTTTTTATCTCAGTGATTAAGCTTATTTTTTTTTTTAATAGTTATTACAAAAATTAAGCGAATTTGAGTCATTTAGCTGAAATTTTTAAATTAATTACTTGAATACACACTACATCACTAGTAGACATGTATACATGCCATTGGCGCGAGAGAACCTGCTTTTTTAGCCAATATTTAAGTTGTTTTTATCAATCAAATATTTGAATAACTATTGTGCAATTTTGTTCACTGTGTACAATTATGTAATAACTGGGGATTCAGTTCTTAAGATATATCAATAAAACACGTAAAAGTAATGATTTAATATGTTTATTTTGTATTTTTCTATGATCTGTTTCCTGTCATCTATAGATGTCGGTGGCGCACAGGGCACGCTTGCGCATGGCATCTATACATGCCATTGGCGGTCAAAAGGTTAATTGTTAAAAGTTCATTAGTGATACTTAGCAAGAAATTGCTAATTCTTACAAGGTTTGTATAAATACTATAAACTAGACCCAGAAGTACATACTTGAAGTACTAGGACCTAATAAGCTTATTTTATGTTTAGATTTTTATCTACTGAACGGTATGTTTTTTTCAAAATCTGTTTTTACTAACATTATACACAAATGCATAACACGTATGTAAAAATTTACAGCTCCGTATAAAAACATTTTATATGAATTCTAGCAAACGGCCAAACGTTGCCCCAGTGGAAACTTGAATATCTTCGGTGTTTATGGACACACAAATCTTCCTTAGGCATACACAATTACCTCTCGTCACAAACAAGTAATTGAACCTATTTTTTTTCTACTAGGCCCATTAAAAAAAAAAATCCGCTGGGGCAACGTTGTCCTGGCGGAATCATTTTTGCTCAATAACTTCCCAATGGTTGGATACACAATTGATTACTTACCATACACAATTACACGACGTCATACACTGAAAATCTGTATATTTCAAATTACGAAATTCGAACTTTTGCCGCTGGGGCAACGCACACAGCACAACTTGAGTAATATATCTGGTATAGCTATAGTAATCGATAAAAAAAAGAGCATAGCATTGACATTGCACACATGGCTAATTTGAGTAATTGCAACACAGGATGTATAGTTTTTCACACCCACATCAGTATTATTACTGAATAACCCCTGGTACTTGATATGTTGATTGTGTTTTTAGTCAGAGACTATAGCATGGGGTTCTTCAAGAAAGGAGTTATAAGGTTTTTAAAGGGTCGGCAACGCGTGAGTGACACCCCTGGTGTTGCAAACGTCCATAGGCTACGGTAACTGCTTACCATCAGGCGGGCCGTATGCTTGTTTGTCACCTTGGTAGTATAAAAAAAATATATATATGTGTACGTTCCCAGATCAAGCGGTACCGCGTGTACGCGCTGGTGATGCGGGCGCGCGCGTGCGGCGGCGGCGGCGCCGAGCTGGGCGCGCCCGCGCTGCCCGAGCGCGCGCACGTGCACGTGGTGCAGGGGCACGTGACGCAGGCGCCGGCGCCGCCCTGACGCGCCATGGCGGTGTTCGCCGCGTGCGTGCTGTGACTGCCGTGCGGGGCGCGCCGCCCGTCCCTCCCCCAGCCCCACACTGACAACGTTTAGGTTCGCGGTCCAGTAGTGCGACACTGACTAGTGCGGTGCGGCCCGGCGGTCCGACCCGCCTGCGAGGAGCCGACCGGTTGTACGCTTTAATTATTCCCTTTTTAGTATCACAAATATTGGCTTAATTAAGGTACTGTAAGTGAAATCGTCTATCATTCCGCGAGCCGGGCCGCCGAGCGACGCGGCGGTCCGTCCGTCGACGGCTGAATTTATTACGATATTGTAAATAGTTTTTAAAATATTGAGACTGATACGTGAAGTTATTTATTTCGTTCGTAAATTAACCAGTGTCAAATCTTAGGCATCGATAGTGTATGCGTTACACCCCCTAGGATCTCAGATGTAATTATATTGTAGCTCTAGAATGAAATGTATGTGACTGATATGTATGAAATCTCTCGTTGATCGATCATTTGTACTTGGGGAAAAATCACGTATTAATGTAATACAAGCTTTATTTAATTTTTTAACAGTCTAATGACATTAGGCAGATAGTGATAGTAGGATATTAAAATCTGAATTATGTAATCTATTGATGATAAGTGTTGCAGCTTGAATGGTAATAAAATATTAATTTAGAGCTTCATAGCCTCCGGCAGTGGTCAGCTAACTCAACAACTTGCACTGTGGACCTGCTGTCAGAATCATGGCATCTTATATTATTTATATAGTAACAAAGTGCATTGGAAAAATACTGATTATTTTATTATATTTCTTATTTATATATTGTGTACCTAATAATGCTATCATGATTTTTTGTAACAATTTTGTTCTCATTATTAAATTCTCACGAAAGCATAGCTCACTTTAAATTTATAGTGATTTATAAAATTCGCTTTAGATGTTAATAACAATTGTTGTAAATAAATCGATATTTTTTATGAATTGTTTACATGTTACTTTTATTTTTATATGTTTTACTTGAATGTATAGCTTGGCAAGTTTTTGTTTTATTTTATAAACAATAAAATGTTTGCTATGTGTTTGTGACAGTTGCACGTGATATTTTTTATTCCTCGCGATATTGTCTTGCTATACTATGTTTAAGTGGGAAATTAACATTCACATAATGAGATTACATCGACCACAAAACCACTAGATGCCTGTTTGATTAAATACATTCATATACTGATGTTAGACGATGCGGGGAATTACGTTCTGATTGGATAAAACTGATACGTCTGAATACATAACACTATAAAAATTGTAACACAGTCACAAAAATAATACGCTTCCATTACAATCAGGCTGCTCCTGTACCTACTTGTAAAAAAATATACACAATAATTATATTTAAATAGTTTAGCAGACTTATTAGTCAGACCTAAGTAGTAAGAGTAATTAGGTATCTAGTGGTTGTTTTGTCGATGTAAGATTTTGATGTATTTATTATATCAATAAATCATCTAGTTTTGCTCAAACAAAAGATCAATTTTGATTTAATATTTCAATCATATAATTTCTATAAATACTTCAGATTTTTATAATATCAAAAATTAGTCAACTTGAAGTATTATAATAATTCTCTATTAGTAAGTATGGAATTATAATGTTGGCTGTGCCGGAATGTTAAGTGTCACTTCAGATCGAACAGAGAACTGCTCAAGCATTGTCCCACTGATATATTAATATCATACTTATCTATGAGATGCTGTGTGCTCTTGCATACTATTTACAGTTGTCTTTGCTTCTATAAGCTATGGTAACTGCTTACCACCAGGCGGGCCGTACGCTTGTTTGCGAGCTTAGTAAAAAAAAGGCATGAGTTAAACATATTTTTACATTTTAACCTAAATGAATGTAAAATATTTAGATTCAATATTTAAATTGGTCAAGAACTACATTTTTAATTATCAGTGGGTAAAGCAAGCAGTTCTTAAGTAGATCTTTACCGAAACTAATTAAACAGATCTGACGATCTATTAATTGAGATAATTGTTACATGCTGGTATAAAATTGATTATAATGATGTAAGCCAGTCGGTATTATTAAACAAAGAAGGAGCAATCAGTCAACACGGCATTTGTATGCTTATGCAATAAATGTAAATAAATATATTATGTGAAATAAAACACAGGGATCCAGAAATATAGATCAACTACAAAAGTACATAATAAATGTCTAAGTATTTGAAACTATTGTTTAATAAATAGCCTTAGTTTATTTTTTCTTTTATACCATTCATAACCCCTTTTAAGAGCTGAAATAAATATCACAAAAGGAACTGTTGTTTTTCTTTTTTATTATTAAATCTATAACAGAAAAATTCATGCAAAGCAAACCAACATTGTGTTACTTGTGACCTAGGTACAAATTTTGTATTACTCTGCATACTAAAGTCAGTAATAGTTTAGATATATATTTATTATAATTGTATAGTATTTTATGTTGTCTCTTTTCAAAAACGAGCCCAAACTCTGCATACTTAGCACCATCCACTTCGAGTTCCAGTAGTCTCCAAAGTATAACTTCAGATCATTTGACCAAGTCCAGGGGTACAAAATTATAGTGCTATTGTGATCAGAACACAAAATAAAATTTCTACACCTACCTAAATTCCAACAAATAAGAAAATATATTTATTCTTACAAGTCTTAGTAATGTAATGAACTTGTCTGTAACACATTCAATACCTACATAACAGGTGATGCATAAGTCTAAATGGCCCTACTACACCAGGGGAATATACAAAAACAATTTTATAAAATACATTTTTATTAAACTTAATATCTAGAACCAAAAGAATAATCAGTATTTTTCTGTAACGGTCTCTGCAAAGGATGTGCAAGTAGTTTAGCAATACAATCATGAATCTTTGTCGCATTTCTTAGAACTTCATAAACATAGGAATAACCATTATCTAAATCCTGCAGAGAATCGTAAATCTCCACACACTTGTACTGAGTGCAGTCTTCCTCGTGTGCCAGTAGAATATCAATGTAGAAATATAGGTGTCTCTTTAAAAAGTTGAAGTAGGCATCGTCTTGTGAGATAATTGGGATACAGTTAGAACGCCCATAAAGGACAATCATGCGCACTACATGAGAAGGAGGTAATATGCATGCTCCCTCTTTGTATTCTGGGATGTCAACTTTATGTTTTATTAACTGAAACAGCTTTGATAAGTCAAAAGTTTCAGATGTGCATTCTTCAGGATTTATATAATCTATTGTGCTTATGATATCTTTCACATTATTTGTGAAACTTTGTACCCAACTTGGCTCAGAGTCTTTAAGAATGACTACAGCAAACTCAGTTTTTTTATTAATAGCGTGTTTTGAGTGTAAGAAGAAATCTAGGACTCTCTTCATCATGTTGATTGGTGTGAAACTTGTGCCATCACTGAGACAGTAGAGTGAGTTATGGTTATCATAACAAATGTCCAAACAGATAATAATTTTCTCTGGAACATTAACATTAGGCACATTTGGCTTCTGTAAGTTTGCTATTACTTGTTGCTGAAGCTCTGCTAAATCATCACTTTTTGTTAAGGATACATCCCTGAAAATATATAAGTACAATGACATTATGTGACCTTAACAAGCAAATTAGTGGAATGTTTAGGAGCCGGTGAATAATAAAACAATTTTGCATAGTGATAAATGTAGTAATAAATATACGGTATCGAAAAACATACCCAACAGAATTCGGTTCTGACTCAGGGCTATACTTAGGCAATATATCTGGCGTGTCCATTTTAACTTATAATTCATATTCTTTTGCTAGTTCCTCAGCGCAAGATGTTTTGATTTGTTTAGAAAAATCAACGTATCATTTTCTGAAAGAATAACAAAAAAAAAGACAAGAATCAAGAGCAAATACAGAACTGACTAATAAAAATGACACTTATGACACTGACAGACGACAGTGACATTATATATGTGAGCAAAAGCAAAGTAAGTAAACACCTTGTCTTTGGCAGAACCATCAGTACAACGAAACCGATGGAGCCATAACAAACAAAATAAAACATTTTTCTCAAAATACTAAAATTAAAATAACATGAAATTCATGAACGGTTGATAGGTGGTCGGATAACATGAAAAAACAGCTTAAAAGCAATGGATTAGCTTAGAACAGAACTGAAACAGCGCAAGTTTGGCGCGCAGAAACAAGGTGACCTATTTATACATATCTAGCAATGGGTGGTTATTATATAGGATGATATATAGAAGTAGGAGTGAGATCTGTGAGATTAACATTTCTTATCAAAACGCATGAAAGAACTTATAAGATTCTTAGTGTGCATATCTAGCTTTACAAAGAAATGACTAAAACCATAGA
This sequence comes from Trisateles emortualis, assembly GCA_947095525.1. Classification (NCBI taxonomy): domain Eukaryota; kingdom Metazoa; phylum Arthropoda; class Insecta; order Lepidoptera; family Erebidae; genus Trisateles; species Trisateles emortualis. The sequence continues at coordinate 5,887,150 of OX352735.1, read as the reverse complement.
GTTATATAGTGAACAACGTGAACTTGTTGAACATTGAACGGTTATTTGTCAAGTTGTTCATTCAACTGTAATGACACTGACATTGATAAGTGACAACTGTCGTTCTTATTCTTCTACAGATTACAAAAAAATGTGTATGTGTGATATGTGAAAACGTGTGTATTTCTTATAAAATCTGAAATATAATCATGGATTATCATTATGAGCAGACAAGCGAGGTGGAAGCTTTAGACTCCATTTATTATGGCGACATGCAAAGTAAGTTGTCACCAAGATGCATAATATTTTACACAGTATTTTTGTTTTGTGTAAGGCAAAGAAGTTCATTGAAATTTTTATAATTTACAGCACATATTGTGTATAAATTAGTACCGGCGAGCAGTTACCGACAATCAAATAGTGTATCTGTATTCTAAATCAGCGTATTTAACTCTGTTACAGTCATTGAAACAAAACCTTTCCACAAATTTAGTATACCAATAAAATCTGAAGGTTTTGATGATGGAGAAGGTCTTGCATGTCAGTTAGTTTTCACATACACAGCCAAATACCCAGACGAGGTACCTGTTATAGAAATAGAAAATGAAGAAAACTTTGATGATGTAGTTGATAAGGATGAAATACTTACACATTTAACAGAACAGGTATGTATATTAGTTCTAATTTTAGTTTTTCTTAGTCTATGTATGAATATATTCCTCCACACATGAGTTAACAATCTTACTATAAAAAAATTTTACACCTCTACTAATGGAGAACCAGAAAATTAAGTTGGCAATGCGTGAGTGACACCTCTGGTTTTGCAAACGTCCATAGGCTACAGTAACTGCTTACCATCAGGCTATGCATGCTTGTTTGCCACCTTAGTAGTATAAAAAAAATTATAGAAAAAGCATTGTGTGTTGCATGCCTCAATGTACTTTTCGAGACACAAAGAGGTTATTGTGCCTTTTAGAAAACTTTATTGTGTTATAGGTGAAAACCTTAAAGCTAATAAACTTGATGTAGTTCAACATTCAATTTAAGATTATTTTAAAATTCATTAAAAAAAATATTCATTAAATGTTGGAACGAATAAAATGATGCTGAATTCTGCTTTTGGGATGTGGCTAAGACTACAACAAACCTATTCCTAGAAATTATAACATTCATTTATAGATAAACCATATCACTTTTTTTTATTCTACCAAGGTGGCAAACAAGCATATGGCCCGCCTGTTGGTAAGCAGTTACCGCAGCCCATAAACGCTAACTATACACTTTTACTTGTATCGTTTTGACACATTGTAATTAATTCATATAATTACAATGTGTCTGTTAATATTTTCATAAACAACTGCTTTTTTTTTCAGGGCAAAGAAAACCTAGGAATGGTTATGGTATTCACATTAGTATCAGCTGGTCAGGAGTGGCTAAATGAAAAATGGGACAGCATTAAGAAAGAAAGAGAGGATCAAGTTAGAGCCAAAAAGAAGGCTGAAGAAGAAGCTGAAATGGTAAACAATACAGTAGCTCTTTGGTTTATTGAAATTGTAATTTATGAAAGATTGTAAATATCTTATAATTAAAAGGAATGGCCTGAAGTTCCTTGATAGCTCATCTCATATCTATCTATATATGAGCTAGTGTTACTGCTTACTATCAGGCCAGCCATATTTTCATTTGCAAATATTAAAAAAATTACTACATTTTTATAATATAACTTGTCTTACCATAAGTTTTTGGTCTTGCTTAAGCTTTGGAACACCCTGTACCAAAGATTAAATGAGAAACAACAAATTCAGGTCAAATTAATGTAACCAAAATGAAACAAAAGCTAAATTTTATAGTATCTTTATAATGTCCTTTTGTTGGCTGTTTCCTTGTCATGTATTTATGACATTGCTATGGGGCACCATTTCACTTGTCATGTAATGATGACAACGGTTTAATTTTTTTTTGTTTTGTTTTAAAGACGGCTTGTTAGGGAATACCAATATAACCTTCTGCTTCAGCCCTTCAGCTGCAATAATTTTGTCTGTGCATTATTGTAATATATATTATGTTAAGTTTGCCAGTTAATTTTATGTACAGATTATTTTGTAAATTTCAGAAAAGGTTTGAGGGCACAAGAGTGACTGTGGAATCATTCTTAACATGGAGGAAACAGTTTGAGATTGACATGGGTATTCCAGCCAAGAGAGAGAGGGAGGCCAAAGACAAGAACAAATTAACTGGCAGAGAACTCTTCCTAAGAGACACCACTCTCAATGAATCAGATCTTAAATTCCTTGATGATGGTAAGTACATAGTTATTGACGCCATGAATAGTGTAAGTTGATATGTTTAGCTGGATATCAATTTATTCTCTACTAATTTACCTTGCAAATGCCTACATTCCAAAGGTAAAGTTAAAGTATATTTGTAGAATTTATCAAATCGTGTCTAGGTATTCTTTGTGTCCGTTAATTGTATGTGACGGCTTTGCGAAGTTGTCTTTAAAAGAAATTAAATTGGAGATCGAACTAACAGCACGCCTTGCAAATGCCCTACCGCTAAGGCGTCTATGGTAACTTTACTTACAAAAAATACCTACATCATTTTCAGGAGATGCAGTCAAAGTGGATGAATCTTTGTTTCAAGACTTGGAAGATCTTGATATATCAGACGAGGATGACGTAGACTATGTTCCTGGGCAGAGCGGCAGTGAGAGTGACTAGCATACAGTTTGTCGTCCTCGCAAGGGACAGTGAACATGACTGAACAGACCTCGGCCCGCGCCGAATACGAACATAATCGCACTCTCAGGGGAAAAAGGGCGTAAGATTTTCTACGTCTATTCAGCATTTTTTAACTAATCAGCATCATCTAAGCCTGATGACGTCAATTGCTGAATGCAGGCATCTTTAATCCAAAGAAGATATCCCTCCTCCTATAGAGGGACTTACACCTGTGCCTAGTACCTACTAGCCTTACTTACGGAATCTCTTATCGATCTTTTATGTAGATGCTAATCTACACAGTAATTATGTTAAACTCACAGACAGACAACATATATCGCGGCTTAAGCCGCTAGGTTCATGTAGTTTGGAATAAGAGGTCCATGAATAATAAATAATAACTTAAACAAGAATAGATTTCCGAAAATTCATTCCTTTAAGAGGTTACGGCTAGTAAGGTTAAAATGCTATGAAGCATTTCAGATCTTGAGCCTTTTTTCCCACTGACGGTGCTGTAATATTACCTACACAGTTAATGAGTTATTGTTCAATAAAAAAAACATATTTATTTGGAGAATATTTTATTTACACTTTGTCACTAAAGTAGGTATGTACAACGGACAAGTGAAATATAAAAAAAAGCAATGAGACAACAATCGGCAATAGCAGCGCAATAAAAACAGAATGGGACAACGATAACGGTTGTCTCGCTTCGCTAACAAAATGGACTTGACATATGCAGATACAAACGAATGTATATAACAAAAACATCTTATTATAACTGTCTTATTTAAGTACTTAAATCGTTTGCAACATATTTATAATAAAGGCCAGTGGTCGAAATAGATAAAATTGGCGTATGAAGCCATGTCAGGGACTGTTTTAAATCCTTGGAAATCGGAAATGCTATAAAATCAAATAGAGAAATGAGTAATACTACTATTAGATTTTGTAGCAATAACGGCATTGTGACCCCAGATCATCTTAAATAGATTTTAGTCATTTCGGTGTCCATTTTGAACTGAATTCGAAGTCACTTAAATTGCATATTCCTATCTTCGATAAACAGTCAATAACAATTCGTTAAAACTAACAATTTGTTTTTTCCAAACACTATATCGTGTATCTTTGCACTATTTAGGTAAACGAACCTATTTCGATCACTGACAATGTCTAATGCATGTCAGTTCATATTAATGTATACTCATTCAACATTACAACATCGAAATATCTAAAGAAATTCTTGAGCAACAAAAACAAATCTAACTTGGCTTATATAACATACTTAACTTTAATATTATTAATCTTTTGAACACTACGGCTATTACTATGCTTTTTATGCCAAACCATAAATTCAGTACAAAAATGGGAACTGTATGTTTGTCGCGTATAGATGACTGGTATAAACGGCATTCTTTTATTTGCCACTAATAGATAGCAGTGGTGTTCAAATGGATAATAAGATGCCACAGTAATTAATAAAATAGGTATCAAAATATATTGATGTGCAGTCTTTAAATGAATCGGTGAACGTAACACTTCTAAAATCTATTAATTAACCATAGATATGTAAATTTTGATCAACATAAAAAAATAAGTGCAAATGTATCTAATTTTTTTAACATTGCTAGGTATGCACTTATATATATATTTATTTAGTATCTATATGTATATGTCGACTTATAAATCAATATATTTACCCTAAAATAAAATAAATACCTAGTTTATAAAATAATTATAACACCTCCAGAACAATAGGTTATAAATGCAATAGGTAATATAATGACAACAATTTTACTTTTAAAGATAAACACACAAATACAACAATGTTCATGACTCTATTCAGGGCGTGCTAATGCACTTTAATTTTACTAATAACTTTTCGAACAAAAGTAATAACTATATACAGGCTCTTTCTGGTGTCTTAAACATGGGTACGCGTGTCGTATATTTTGTATAGTGTAGGTACTGGTGTTTAAACTCTTGTAGTCAAAGGCCCATAGCAGTTATTACTGTTGTCGAAAATTAACTTACAATTTCAATTGATGAAATAGGATAATACTTATTAATTTGTTGGTGAAATTAGTGACATACCTAGGCCGTATGCTTGGTACTAAGTAGGTAACTGAAAATCATTATCTAATATTTATATAATAATATAACAATAAAACAAAAGTATATGTGAGTATTAGTAACCACGTACAAAATATATTCTAGTGGCCATATAAGATAAACAACTTTGTTTAACCTTTTGAACACAACACCGTAAACGCATCACCGTGCCCTGTACGCTAAATCCCAAACACATTAAAAATGCGAATACAAATAACCTGTAACCAGTTTACTGACGAGTATAGATGTCGTTGGCGTAAAGAGCACGTTTGCGCTTGACGAGTATAGACGTCAGTGGTGTCCAAAATGTTAAACCGACCAATAACATCAAGACGTGTTGTAACTATTAGAAATAACTATAGGCCTAATATAAGTCACTTCGAAGATGACTTCACCCGAGTGCATTATGGTCTATTGTTAATACTAATAAAAGAGAAAAAGGGGTAAGCAGATTAGACAACATTTAGTAATTCCACGCTTATTTATGGGCCCTTCCAACTATTTTCTTGTGAGGCACTCGCTTTGTTTTTTCTTTGTAGGAACTTAATGTAGATACCTATATCTCTATATTAGTTTATAACGAGATCAAATATTATAGTACTTAGGTAGGTACGTCCTCTTTATGTGTTTTAACGCTGTAAACTGCTCCTACCAACAACAAAGTGAGCGTCTTTTATGTCTTCAAGGAATGTTTGGTCCATGGAAATAATCAGCATTTCGGTTACTCTGTTTGACGGATGATAAGATGTTATTGCCAGTTTGCTTAAAACTCTAAATAGATTACCTTTACGTGTCATTTGTGGACCGCCTACTTCTTAACATAGCTTCCTACTTCTTTTTCTCTTTTAACCTTTTGAACAGCATGCAACGCATCGCTTTGCCCCTTACGCCAAGTCCAAAAGTCATTATCGTACAGAGCACGTGTGCGCGTGACAAGTATAGATGTCGTTAGCTTACAGAGCATCTGTCCCTTTGACGAGTATAGACGTCGTTAGCGTACAGAGCAAGTGGGCGCTTGTCAAGTATAGATGCCGTTAGCGTACAGAGCACGTGTACACTTGACGAGTATAGACGTACGGGATACGCTTACGCTTGGTGTCCAAAAGGATAACAGCAATCGTTTATGTGAAAATATACAATATTGTTCCTAAAATATTATTTCGAATTCGTTTACGTGGTATTATTTAATACGATACTATTTTCCGTAATAATGGTCCCAATGCATCCGATTTAATGTTCTTTCTCGGCATTGAGACTGAATTTGAAATTTTACAACGCTATCCTATCTACGCTTGTGTAAAAAATATTGATGTATGGGCTAATTCGCTAATCAATACGCTTTAACTAAGAGGTAATACAGTGTGTACAAGCTTTATCACCAGCGATGATAGCTACCTACTGAACGATGACGCTGACGAATATTACTCGCGACAAATATTCAAAACTTTTCGCACCAGATAGAAACCGTTAAGAATTAAGTATTTGTATGAAATTCTTCCTTTCTTTCCACAAATTGTCAATTATTTGTGGCGACTTTTAGGCACCAGGAATTTAATAATTTGTAAAGTTTGTAGTAGGATTTCGGCTATAGTGGATACTATAGGTGAAATCCCACTACGCTGGCGAAATGCCTGAGTTGTAGAGGCTGTCACACACCTCCAACGAAAAGGGAGGAGATCCTTCGACCAGGCTAGGTGATCGTGCCTGTCGGGCCGCGGCCCAACGGTTAGTCGTTGGGCGTTGTATATATACTGAGTGTCTGTGTAAACTTCGATAGCGCGATTCAGCACTATCCCTAGAAACACGCAATGTTTCTAGGGATAGTGACGTGACATCTGTGTTTTCTATGTTGAACTTCGTTGCTATTTGTGGCGTTATTCTATTGGCCTGATAGATGACGCTACAGAGTTATATCAACAATAGGTGAAATTCCCGATTCGTTCGCCAAGTCAAAACTTATTTACCTACGCCTATGATAATAACGTTTTGTAAGTTCTGATCGAAATAATATGACACGGGTTTCCTGGCAAACATTATTATGCTTCGAAATAATTGAGATTCAGTTTTTATCGCGAAGTAGTACCCTGTCAGCAGACAACGGCTATAAAAGCCGCACGCTATTGTCTATTGTCGATGGAGCTAGGCTATGTCGATGATACTATAGGATGGAACGTTCATTTGAGACGCTGGGTGACGTTGGCAAGTGCCACTGCGAAGGCTTGCAGCGCTGAAAATGGATATTGGAAGTCCAGTGTGTAGGCGTTGCCGTCGATACGCCCAAACTGCATTACCTGTCGACAAAAATAACATTGCAATTTATAAAATAACTTAATTATCTTATGAACAAGGTTAGTCCTAGTATGATAGGCTGATATTTATCTTTAACGTCAGTCGCAAATTGGGAGAGGCTTATGCCTTGCCTACCGGTGAATTGAAACAGGCATACCTAATAATAGAAGTGCCAAAAGATTAGTTAAACTGCCGTTTTCTTTTTCAGTGAAGAATTGTATTTATGTTAGTAATCGTCCTAATTAATCCTTAATACCTGGTGTAGGTACCTCCCAATAGATTTAATCAAGATTACGTTGTTCTCTTGGTTGTTTTTTAATGAAGCACTGTACAATAATCCCGGTATCGCAGAAGCATTTACAAACATTAAAATCTGACTCGGAACTATCAATATTGTGTATCACTCAAAATGTTGTCCTGCCGCGCAGTGGTAAATGGCGAAAAGCCACTCATGTAATAAATTTTTCCAATCAGTCAAATTTGAAAAGGGGTCACCAGTATTTGTTTTTGGGAGCGTTATCTTTCCATCAAAAATATTAGCTAGGTAAATATAACTTAGACTCACCTGTTTTCCATGATATTCTATTTGAAAGTTCTTAGCGGACTCCTGCGTGACGCGGCCGCCAAAGTCCAGCTGGTAGACTTGGCTGTTCTCGTTCCACATCGGCGCTTTATTGTGCATGACGAGCTGACGCCGTGAGCTGTTGCTGCGGCTATCACTGCTGACTGGAGTCGGAGCCGAGCTCATGTTGCCGCCAGCACGTTTTAACTACAAGTAATTTTTATTTTACATGAAATTAATGTTATATAATATTGACACTAAGTAAGAGTACCTATTGAGAAAAAGGGCGAAAGGCTAACTACTGTCTCCCTGGATCTGCTTAGCTATATTTTGATTTTGATATACCTACATTTGGTTCAGAAAATATCTGATTCCCCTGGTAAAATTATATAGTAGGAATTATATAGTATTGATAGCTTAAATAACTGAAGTTGCTTAGCCGTGCCATCTGTCAAGTAACTGGACAAATAACCTACAACGACCTTGTGACTTAGATCTTTAGTCATTGACAACAAATTAAACAACTGGAGTGTGTTTAAAAAATAACATGTTACCTTATTCCTAAGTTGCGCTTTTTGGAAACTCTCAAGATCTCTATAGTTTCTACCGTTGACCTCGCTGTAGCCACCCCCTGTCGAGTATTCGTCATCAGAACTCTCGGACGGTTTCTTGTTTCTTCTTCGGTTCAGGAGCGGGGAGTTCAAAAGCTGCCTAAAATAACAAAATAAAAAGTATAACTACTTGAAACTTACTTCTCATTCGACATAAAAATGTGTTGCGGAATGCGTTTCGGCACGCTAGACTCTAGATACCTGATAGGTGAAGCTGATGAGTAACGATGTTTTCGGGGTGCAGAGCGTGGTGCGGGGGAAGCAGACGCAGAACTGGCGAGATGGCTCCGGGCAGGTCGGGGTCGGGGTGATGCAGGAGCCGAACTGGTCTCCCTCGCCACCGCCGCCTCTTTGGTTGCCGCTTTCTTTGAAGACCGCGATGCCAGCAAACGTAACGCCAGTTGCTCTAATGAACCTGCTCAGAGAAATTGTATGTTAGGTACTTAGACTATATTATAATATACTTCTTGTTGACTCTACCTGTGTCTGCCTTGCCTTGTCGAGTCCTACAAAGCCTCATGCGATTTCCAAGCGTAGGTACTACTAAAGGGTTCAAAGCGTGTGAAGCTTTTGGTACCGGTGGTAGGTCACCTGGTATTGCATTTGGTGGCTTGCCGTGCTTAGCGGACCCCTTGAAGGGTTTGGAGTTAAAGACCATGTACCGGCTGGTGAACTCCGCGTTCGACTAGTGTCTAGCGGTCTAAGGGTGCAGCTCAGGATAGAAAGCAGTCGTTTCGTTACCTAGAATTCCGTAGTCGTTGGCGAGTGTTCGTCAGCAGGTGAGAGTAAAGCATCTACTTATCGTACTAACTATAATACTTGCTGTAGTCGGAGTCGCTGTCGGTGGCGGCGGCGCGCGGCAGCGGCGCGGGCGCGGGCGGCGCGGGGCGCGGCGCGGCGCGGGGCGAGCACGCCACGCACACGTACGTGCGCGCGTCCACGTCGCGCCGGTCGTACGGCGACACCAGCCGACACGCCGTGCACACTGGGTAGTCGCGTCGCGACACTCGCGTGCTCTCCTCTGCGCTGGTAGCGCTGTTGTCCTCACCGCCGGTACTGTTGCACCTACTACTAGAGTTCGCAGACGTCGCTTCCGTTTTCGACGGCACCGTCTCTATCCGCGACTGTCGTTTGCTTTTATCTACCGTCAGTGACATCTCACTAGAATCGAGACTCCTCGACTTGCCGCACCTTCTTAAGCATGGTGTCTTCGTATTTTCGGTTTGCTTAATATCAGCGGCGCGAACGTGCCGCCTTTGCCTCCTGTGGCGTTTATTATTCACGAGCACGAGTCTCCGGGGCGGCTCTCCCCGCAGGGCTGTGAGACTGACCTGGGCGCGCAGTACCTGAGGGTCGACGAGGTCGAGATAGCCGACACTGCAGCTTCGTGTCATGGTATCGTACACGGGGATGGTGGCACACACTGGACTGATGGGCACTACGGTTGTCGTTCTCTGTACCTTCATCTCTCGACATTTGTCGGTAAGATTATTGATCGTGGTGTCTACTGGGGTCTCCTCGTCTATGAACTTTAAGTCCTCGCTCTTCTGTAGATGTTTGAGTGCGTCGCCACGTTTGTTCAGAGCATCGGGATGCACTTCATGTTCGTAATTTTTATTACAAAGTGACTTAAGAATCCTCGTGTTCAAATCGTGCGATGCAGATTCGCCTCTACTGCATATATTTTTGCGAAGCTTAGAAAGGCAATTGTCTGTAACATGGTTGTCGCATTTTTTTATAGTTACCTGTCTACTTGGCTCGAGACTTAAATTTAAGCTAAACGACTGCTGTTCTAAATTGGACAAGTTACCCTTTAGCGAGACATTATCACCTCGAACACTGTAGTCTGTCCTACCTCCACAGAAGTCCCCTCGACCCCCACATGTTACCGTTTGTGGTGATGGCCTTTCAAATATAATATCTGTTGGTGCTACAGCATTTTTAGGTGATTGCAGAGTAGGGACAGAGCTTTCACACCTTAAGGGCGATATTGCGTGGCGGTTCGGTGCTCCGGCGGAATTATTGACCCTCCTCTCAGTTGGTTGACTCTGGTGTCTTACAGGCGTTGAGTAAACACTGTCTGAGATATTACTAACTGTTGAGTAAACGCTGTCTGAGGCATTGCTAACTGTATCAATTGTATCAATATATGGAAATTCATCGTAAGATTCTGCTGTTGCGAGGGACGGGCTATTGGAGTTATTATTAATAGAACCAAAACTGTCATTCTTATTGATAATATTGTTTGTGTTGTTCATTCTTTCATTAAGAGTTAGTTTTCTGCGGATATTATTGTTAGTGTGTGACGGAGAATCGATGGAATCATTGGACTGAAATACTTCTTCCTCATCTTCAGAGAATATGTTAGGGTTGAAATTGGGGTCAGGGCCTACTGGGTAGTCATCCCTTAGTTCTGTAATCATGAGAGTCATCTGCCTTGGTTGAAGGTGAAGCAAAGATGTTTTATATGTAACTTGGCCTAGATTAGCTGGTACATTTTTAGCTAAACCGTGCATTTTAAATTTAGTTCCCCATATATTAGATGTTACTTCTACTAAACGCACATCCTGCAACAAAAATATTTGTGAAAATCTTATAAGAGGTACACATTGATAACGCTTTGTTCGTGGCGGAGGATATTCCCAAAAAAAAAATTTGCTCGTTCGAAGGAAGAACTCTTGTTGGTATTCATCCTTGTATCAAATAAGTGTAAAAAGGTGGACAGTCATACCTCTGGTAAGGAGTCAATATAAGCGAGTTCGTCTGGCGGTTCATCCTTTTCACTGGTGCTGCGTATCTTCCGTCTCTCTCTCGCTCGTCTACGTCTCTGTAGTCTTGGAGAACCGGAACAACCTGCATCGAGACAATATTGTTGGAAGATTAATGTAATCTTCTGGCATTTAGATTCATAACATGGTAGTCTATGTATAAAAACTAAGACCTGGAATATAATTTGGTAGGTACTTCGTGGCTGGAACAATCGAGTTTGAGTTTTGATACTGTGCGTTAATGATTGTACGGGGTTACCTCTCCATTGACCATTCGTCAAGCTGCCCGCGCTGCTGCTGCTGCTACTGCTAGATATATGTGATGCAACGTACCTTCCTCCCGCTCGGTGTCGGAGGACGAGGTGTGCGCGGCGTGCGGCGCGGCGGCGGCGCGAGGCGCGCGCGGCGTGCGCGGGGCTCGGGGCGAGGCAGCGCCGCCGCTCGACGAGCTGCCCGCGCCGCTGCTGCTGCTACTACTGCTAGCTCGAACCACTAAATTGCTCGTCACCTGATCCACTACACACAAATGAGACGTTTAAATAAAGACCATAGAAATCTTTTTGACCGAGTCTAGCAGCAATAGTCTGGAATCAAGCAACGATCATGAATTCCCTGTTAGTAAAGAGGTTACAGGTATTCAGTTTGACTCCACGCAGTCGAATTAAAATGTTTTACGACACACTGTACTCTCCTACAGCGCAGAAGTGTCTGCACCTACCTATAGAGTATCTATGCCTATCTAAATTTGAATGTAATCAAAAGGAAATTCATAATAATTTGCACAGTAAATAAACAAAATACCTTCAGCCTGCGGGTCGAATATAACAAACTCTGGTCGTATCTTGCTGGTCCGGCGTCCCTTGAGCAGCGGCACCAGTCCGCCGAGGTGCTCGAGGTACAGTGTATAGGCGCCCGCCTCCTCGTCGTCGTGACGCAGCATGGTGCAGTGCAGCCGACCTCCCGCTATCGGTGGACGAGACACAAAGCGACGGAGCTCGTTTGTTTCTGGTACGTTACACTATGAGAAAAGTCATTGGGTTCAAATATATATTTGGATACCTAAGTATATACTTATTGTATAGGTAGAAGAAAAATCGTCAATGAAACTGAAAACTTGTAAGTAATACTACTGAGTTCTGATTAGTAGGTATTACTTAGTGCTACATTCTATGTATTTATACTTTTTGGGTGCCAAACAAGCATACAGGCCGCCGGATGTTTAGCAGTTACCGTAGCCTATGGACGCTTGCAATAACAGAGGTATCACTTGCGTGTTGCCAACCTATTTTTTAGGGTTTTAAGATGGGAGTATCCCTGGGATAGCCATACTTTTCTTTCGAATCGCATCCCTAAATGAGCGCTAGAGAGCTGTACTCACACATAGGAACACAACTACGCCGCTGTGTGTAGTTATGCTCCTAAGATGAAAAAACGGCACGTAAGTAATTGTATTTGTATTTTAATGTTTAATTCATTTATTGTACGACTAAAAACCTTTTGTAAATACTAGTTTCCATTGCGTTTTTTCAAATAAAATTGTATCAATAATTCCGTTCGTTCTGTTTCCCTTTCGCCCATTAAGATGTATGATTTAAACATACCCGGATAGTGTGCGCGAAGAGGTTAGCGAGTGCGGGCTGCAGGCGCGGCGGCAGCGGCAGGCGGCAGGCGAGGCGCGGGTCCCGCAGCGCCTGCGCCGCCCGCACGCGCGCCAGCAGCTGCAGCGGCGCCACCACGCGCCACACGCGCGCCGTGCACACCGCGCCGCCCACGCCCACGAACAGGCGCCGCGCTGCGTGGCCCCACGTTAGCGCTGTCACTCGGGCCTGCATACATTGTGACTTTGTGTTATGACAGATTGGAGCCTCCACATCTCAATGAAGAAGCAATACCATCTTCATTTTAAATTTGTTAATTATTTCTAAAAAAAATAGCTGAGGGTCATCCAGCAGTAGATGAACATTGGCCTGCGTCCATTATTTTAGTTAGACAGCAACATTAGGAGAAATTAGTTGAGCTTCAATAATAATAAGTCTGGCCCGTTGGTCTAGTGATTAGTGACCCTGATTGCTAAGTCGGAGGACGACCTCCTAATCGAACCCACGAGGGTTCGATTCCCATACGGGACAAAACTTTGTGTAATTCATAAATGTTTGTTCCGAGTCTGGGTGTAAATTGTGTTGGTAAAATGTATGCTTGTAAAGTCCCCCGCATCACAAGACTTGTTCTCTAGTGCGGAAGTATTCTTTTTAAAAAGAAGGCATTGAGAATCATTTCAAGTCACTTATCACTTAAACTTAAAGCGGTAGGGAAACCTGAATCAGTTTAGAGTAATTACCCTTACCCTTCAGAACATCGCAGCCAGGTACATTTCACTTTCTGGTCTAAGACCAGGCTTACTGTCCAGAGCTTCTTTGTCTTCCATCACTACGATTCAACGCACAATAACAAGATGACAACGTAGAATCGACACCTGTGTATATACTTAGAGTTAAATGATCCACGATGCGACTGACCTGTGTGTAAGGTATAAGGACGGTATAGATGAGAGCTCCAGTATCTGAATAAAACTTGACGACGTTCTTGTATGGAGGTGAATCAGGTGGTTCGTCCGGCTCTGCAAAATTAAACATATTTAATTGTTAAGTTAGTTGAAAACGATACATAGGTATCTGTATCACAGAGAGGATCTTCACATCCGTGACTTACAAAGGTTTTAGTTGAAAACCAGCGCCAGGCACTACTTATCTGTGGTTGTCTGGCATTATGCTGAACTAAACCTTTTCGGTGCAGATGTGAGGCACACAAAAGACTAGCCTAAGTTCATAGTTAAGACCTGTTGGTAATTGTTGTTGTTTTGATGTGTCTCACGATGTATCTGAATAAATGTTTTTTCTTTCTTTCTTTCTTTATATCACTATTAGAATGGTCGTGGAGATCATTTAAGAGAATAACATTTTCATCTATTGCACAGGCTGCTTTGCATCTACGGCAGTTCGAATCTACTTATTCAGCCGAAAGACAGCTGGATACAGGCCTCCGTCAAGGTTTTACAGAGCATTTCTAAGCTGTTCTTGACCATCAGCTGCTCGCAACCTTCACCAAGTCATCGTTCGACCTTGCTCTTACAATTCGTGGTCGCCACTTGAGAATCTTTCTAAGCTCACAGGCGGTATTGATCCACTAAGTCTCAGGAGAGACTTCGCCTCCTTGTGTGTGTTCTACCGCCTGTACAATGGGCTGTGTTCTGAGGAATTGTTCGAGATGATGCCCACGGCCTCATTTTATCAACGCACCTCTCGCCACCGACAGGGAGTTCATCCTCACATCCTTGCACCTCAAACATGCCATACAGTAAGATTCCAGAGGAATTTCTTACCACGTACGATAAGGTTGTGGAATGAGCTCCCTGCCGAGGTTTTCCCAAGAGACTATAGCATGGGGTTCTTCAAGAAAGGAGTTATAAGGTTTTTAAAGGGTTGGCAACGCGTGAGTGACACCCCTGGTGTTGCAAACGTCCATAGGCTACGGTAACTGCTTACCATCAGGCGGGCCGTATGCTTGTTTGCCACCTTGGTAGTATAAAAAAAAAAAAAAAAAAAATAACCCCGGTGGCCATGGGTTCTGTATGCGATCTATGTACCTACCCTGCCCCTCTAGACAAGTTGCATAAACGGTAGTTGAATCAAATAGAATCGCAAGCAAATTTTATCGTTAACTTATGTCAAATCCATATATTTGCTTTCGATTCGACTACCATTTAGGCCACATGTCCAGAGGGGCTATTGTTTGATAGCCTTAATAAAAATCTGTTACGTAAACTTTGCCCCTTTCTATGTTTACCTAAATACAAGTGACAGTGCACTAATCCCTTGACCGTAAACGATAACATTTTTGTTAAATATAACGCTGTAATGAATAACTGCGTCGTCATACAAGTTAGCGCGTCATTTATCAAACCGACAAGGTTCACTCGCACATCAATTTATCAATATGACGGTCCCATTGAAACTACTTATTTGGAGTTAGATGGATTGCCTGAATGGATT
The DNA here is from genome assembly GCA_947095525.1 of Trisateles emortualis. Classification (NCBI taxonomy): domain Eukaryota; kingdom Metazoa; phylum Arthropoda; class Insecta; order Lepidoptera; family Erebidae; genus Trisateles; species Trisateles emortualis. The sequence continues at coordinate 5,872,060 of OX352735.1, read as the reverse complement.
CTGGGTACAGATGCTATTACCAACAGCTGGATTTAGATGGAATTGAAAAATATCTTTATTAATACCTATATAACTGTTTCACTTGGTTTGACCTGCCTTTTACTCGTATACTAACCCAAATTAGGTATATGTTTATATGTATGCTAGTCTATAAGGTATTTATCTCTGTGTTTATGCGAAACGAAATAAATGATTATTATTATTATTATTAAACCTCTGTCCATTCAAAACGATGTATTTTCACTGATAGCGAGGATGTGAATAGGAATTAAATAGGATGTAAATATGAATGTGTAGTTCTTAATATTGCTTGTAGATTCTTAGGATGTAAATTTTATGCAAAATTCAATATTAATCAAATTTGTCTCGTGTCATGGTTAGGTAGTAGACCAGGTATTAATAATATATAGGCAAAAAGATTTTTTCCAATAGGCGTAAACAAACAAACTTTTGAGCTTTATATATTAATATAGATTTATATGCGTTGTATGCATTTTAACAAGTCGCAATTTATGTTTTTCTGAGGCACCATACTCAGTCTAATCTTTGCTTATGTTATGCTCTTATCATACTTATAGTATTTTTACAATTATCATGAACCTAGAACATAAAACGTGATATTTTTGTTTGTTTATTTCTTTGTCAGAGCAAACACTGTCAAAGGGATAATAACTCACCAGCAAGCAAAGTCCCCGCCACAGCCAACAGCTCCCTCGAATTAGCCCACTCCATAGCCAGAGTGTTGCCCCTTAACCCAGTCATGACTCTCACAGGACTGACGTCATCGTGTCCTCGGAGCAACACCAACTCTCCGTTCCCGAGAGCTACAGCTAATACATGGCCGCCGCTGTTATCGCCGCCCTCTTCTCCTTCCTCCATCTTGAATTTCTCACACGACCACGCCATTGATATGATGCCTCCTTCTGCCACTAATTGAACCTACAGACAATCGTTAAAGTTAAGATAGTTTCGACATTTGAAAAAGATGCGTGAAAGAAGAATAACAAAAGAGGCAGGTATATCATGCGAGAATAAATGGAGATGTCGGTAGTTCTCCGCAATCATGCATCGACCAATGGCCAATTTTAAAGTGTCCGAAACCGATGTTTATGTATGAAGAAGTTTCCGAATGTATAAGACGCGTAAGAAGTATGTATATAAACATGTTTGATTTAATGCAATTGGCAAACCATAATCTCTATCTGCCCCAATGGGAGACAAGCGCGATGAAAGCGTTATATGTATCTATCATTTTAATGAAGGTGTAACGATATAATCAAGTTTTAAGGTGGACAAAAGAACCGATTTTTGACTTATATCGACTGAACTATGTTATAAGTACCTGTGATACCATAGCTCCATGCACATCCATGACGACCAGTTGCGCGGACGCTGTACCAAGGTAGACCTGGTTATCGTCGGGCGTCCAGCAGCCGCAGGTAATCCGAGCGTCGAGGGACAGCATAGACGACCAGTAGCGCTGACCAGCCACAGAGCCAACCAGTACGAAACCATCCTGTTGAAACAAAGCTTTTTTACTCACTAGGCAAGCTAAATACTATGATATTAGTCGGAGATGGAAACGTTGCACTTTTTTTATGCTACTTGGGTTGCAAACAAGCATACGGCCCGCCTGATGTTAAGCAGTTACCGTAGCCTATGGACGCTTGCAATACCAGAGGTAAGCCACCAAGGCTTTAAGATGGGAGTATCCCTGGGAAAGGGACTAGGATACGTTTATTTCGAAACCGCATCCCTAAATGAGCGCTGGAGATCTGTATGGACTTGATCATACCATGCATAATTTATTGATAGATCCGCAAATTCACTATCTGTAGAGGGGTGATCAATTTATAAAAACATAGCGAGACTCCTTCGTGCCTCGGAAAGCACATACCTAAAGCCGTTGGTCCTGCGCCTAAACTCGATTCGGATTGCCGTCTCATTGGACTATGATAGTGATAGAATAGAGTGTGAACCTGTAGCTGTGCACCTCTTTCACATGTCCTGTGTTATGCACTCACTTGTGCTCTGTAATATATCCCGCGCAGTTGGTTTACCATTAAGACTGGTCGCCGTGACCGATACTGGCCTCTAGACAAGTGGTATAATCGATAGTCGATTCGAAAAGTCAAAAAATAAAATGTATGGGATTTTATGTAAGTCTACGATATAATGTCGTAAACTTACGTCTAATCCCATAGGTACATTTACTTTTTTGAATTTTCGCTTATGCCACTTGTCTAGAGGCTCTGGTCTGGAGGAATAAGCAATCTAACTAGAACAGTGCAAACAATTTCATGATTAAGAATTTGATTGAAACAAGAAAAAACTTTCTTCCCCTACGATAATATATCCAGAGTAACACGATACGCATCAGAAAAGGAAAAATATAACAATAAAAGTAGACAGTAAACCGCATAAAATAGGCTATCAATCAACCCAAGAGATTTCATCTATTTTAACGTCAGCGGCCTGCGATCCCACAGTCCCACTGATGTTATAATAAATGAGATTGGACCTCTAACCGCTATCAACTTTACCGACCCTATATTATTGTCTTGATACAAAACTTTACCATATGGGGGTAGAATGTAAGTGAAGAAAGAAACTGAGTCGTCTTTTTTATTCAACTGCTGGGCAACGGTTTCCCACACTTCTATTCGACAAATACGATTATTTGTTTTGTGTCTAGGTGTAATTTAACTAACGGTCCGCTCCAACTTCCCCTAAAGCTAATTTCTGAGCAATTTTCTTTTTCGCAACCTTCTTAAAGTCGTAGAAAACTTAAAACTTCTTAAGTTATGTCGTGACCAAAGAATATAGGGATTCATTTTCATATGTATAGATGTAATATGATGAATGTATTTAGAAATATATGTAGGTATATGTATGTATGTTTACCAGTTGACTCTGCCTAATTTGGGATCACATCGTTTGTGAATTTTCCCAAGATATAATATCTATACTAATATTATAAAGCTGAAGAGTTTATTTGTCTGTTTGTTTGGTTGAACGCGCTAATCTCAGAAAGTACTGGTTCGATTTGAATAAATCTTTTTTGTTGAATAGTGCATTTATAAAATAAATATTCATTTATAATATAAAATATTCCAAATTACTACGCAGACGAAGTCGCGGGCGACCCCTGGTATCTTATATATATTACGAGTTTCATATTATATTACTTATGTCACTGTGGTCAGTTGGCTGCCAGTTTTATCATAAAGAAGCCCTCTAAAGGGAATTCTGCCAAAAATCATACATATATTGTCAAGGTCCTTATGCCCTAGTTAACATGAAACCTTGTAACACAGGACATAATGCCTTCGTAAACGTAAACAGTAATATGTATTGTCATATATTAGGCTTAGTCAACATGAGATAAAATAAATAGCATTTGTGTTATGCCGAATTTATGTCACAAATGTAAAAAGTACACGTATATTGTGCGACATTATTTGCTGTAGTAAAACCAATCGCTTACGTAACGTGGCATAAACAATATTTAGTAATTTGTGGCGCTCATAGCTAGATGCACTCGCTGGTCGGTAAACGATCAGCGGGTTAAGCTACCAAGGACGCGGTAACCCTATAGATGGGTGACCGCATAGTGGTATTCCATCTAAGCGTCTCCGTGCTTCGGAGGGCACGTTAAAAGTTGGTCCCGACTGTTAACAGTCGTTAGATCACGACAGAGGCCTAAATATGGGCGATCTACCAAACGATAAGAAGAAGAAGAAGTACCTACGAGCAGGTACTGGTACAGAATGACGACAATTCATTCGGTAGGAAGAACTGCAAGAATTCGCTAGATTTTCTAACTAAATGATGGCTGCAGCGCGGATGCTGATCTCGACAAAGACTAGCCATCTATGCATGCGTGCATGCACTAAAACATAATAGGTATTATAGTGGACAATTGTCTGTGTAAACACGATGCACTCTATATTTCCTCACTTTCATAAATATCAATAGAAAAATTCGGCGTTGTTTCCAAACTTCAAGCACCTATTCTGAATTTCTTGATAGAATGTTTTTTTTTTTAGAAAAGCTCAATATCTTTTGTAGGTCTCACTCGGGCATCGAATACACTAGGTAGGTAAGTAAACCAGCAGCCGTGCTCAGCGATTACTAACGAGACAGTTAAATGTCGTAACATAGTTAAATATCAAATATTTCAGATTTCTGATGAAACACCTTTAGGAGAGGTAAAGAAAGAATAAACCGGCCAAGTGCATGTCGGGTCACGCACAATGTAGGGTTCAGAAATTGCCATTCCCAATATTGCGGACTAAGAATAAGGTGTGGTTTCAGCATTTATGACTTTTGAGAACATAGGACAATGGTAACAATTTTGGACTCTAACAAAAATTAGCACTTAAAAGCTTAATATTTCACAAACGAATCCTTCAATCAAAAACCTGTTTTAACAAACCTACAATATTTTTAAAAGACCAATTCAACAATATCCAACACCATGGGGTAGTTAAGAAAAAAAATAAACATCCCCACTTCATAATGTACAGGAGATACCCTAGAAAAAATATTTTTCAAGATTTTATTCTACCACTTTATCGGCATGAGTAATATGTATCTATATTCGTGCCAAATTATAGTTTTCGGTTCCTTGTTTACTTCGGAACCCTAAAAAGGAAGATAAACTACCTTCATACTAAGCGTCGCGTTCAGTTCTATTACCATGTTTTAATATCTACTTGCTTAAAGATTTCAAATATGAATGCGACAGATAAAACGATTATGATACAGACAGATTTAGTGATAGATGAAATGAAGCTTCTTAGATATTGTTGACGGCAACAGTTTCTGCGCGATAGTTGAATTTCTACGTCTTTCTTACTCTAATATCATTAGATATATAAAAGACTAGCCGTTGCCCGCGGCTCCGCCCGCGTGATGTCGGTTATCGCTGTAAAAAGTGGACTATGTGTTATTCCAGACCATAATCTATCTCTTTGCCAAATGCATCATGTTCTTGATTCATGCAGATCCGTTCAGTAGTTTTTACGTGAAAGAGTAACAAACATCCATCTATCCATACTCACAAACTTTCACATTTATAATATTAGTAAGGATTTATTGACAAATTTGTCCCGAGTCTAACAATATGGCGGGTAACATATCAATGTTACGCCTCCACAAAATCGGGCACACCTTCCTTAGCACGTTTTATTATTGTTTGTATTCATAGGTGTCGTGTTACATTGGTTGGTCGGCTTCACGGGGAAGCCTTTTAACAAATTGTTTCGACATTTTGACTGATACAACTGAGACTTTGGGTCTTGTTCACGTGGGCATCCATGTTGTCAAATTGAACTGACATGTTGATATGTTAAACGAAAATCAGTCGAAAGCGAAAGGGTTGTCAAGAGTATCTAACAGCAGAATCAAATCAACTCTACCCATTTCATTCTAGATTTTTCTTTTTTTTTATACTACCAAGGTGGCAAACAAGCATACGGCCCGCCTGATGGTAAGCAGTTACCGTAGCCTATGAACGTTTGCAACACCAGGGCTGTCACTCACGCGTTGCCGACCCTTTAAAAACCTTATAACTCCTTTCTTGAAAAACCCCATGCTATAGTCTCTTGGGAAAACTTCGGCATTCATTCCACAGCCTTATCTTTTTGAGATTATCGTTTTTATTCTATTTAAGAAGCTCTGCATTGTAATTTGTGTATTAAATATTCTGTGGTATTACCTATTTTTTTTTTGAATTTAGTAACTTAAATTCATGTTAAAAATATTGTTTGTTGTTATGTAAACCTACTGCTAAATAAATCAAAAAGAACCTATATTTCGTTAAGCTCAATGAACAATGTTACATAAAATGTAATCTATGTAATGGTTTACGAAATCCGGATTATGGATTTCATTACATCCATTTTAGTTATAGTATAGGTATAATACCGACAATACACACTGTTTTGGAACAAGTTCACATTGTAAAGGTTTTGCTAACAATAACTCAAGCTTTATCAATTTAATGTTGTGTAAATACACTTGATACTTTCTATTATTAATAAGTAATTTCTTGGGTTAACAATTTTACATATAATAGGTACCTACTCAAGTAGGCACTTGTATTATTTGTCATAATTCAACAACACTTGGAAAGCATTGTTTAGTAGGTAATAGTAAAATCTTAACCTCACGATTTGTAGACATATTTTTCCTATAATGGACAACCTCACGATTTGTAGACATATTTTTCCTATAATGGACAACGGGTAACAAAAGTTCACTCAAAGTTGGGGATCGAACTCGGAATCGGCGAGGAAACCACTTAAGCCACTGTTCCAACCGTGCAGACAGAAGTAATTTGTAGGTACTTATTCCAACATATTGCTTTGGACCATAGATTAAACGCATTGGGCCCTTCGATCGAATTGGACAGACATCACGTATGGGTCATCTGTATTTATTTAGTGGCCCATTGACTTACGAGTACGTAGGTATATACTTTAAAAAATAGAGGAATAGGTACCTACTTTGCTAGTAAGACATGCCATGCCATTCATTTATGTACCTAAGTTTTGGCGCCGGCAAACATGTAGCTCAAGTACTTGAGTCTTGAGCCACCGCGAAGATAAATATAGACAGCAAAATACAAGTCTTTTGCAACAAAAAAATCCGAGCTAGACCGAACTATGCAAATGGGGTGATAGGTACAAGAAAACAGAACATGTTGAAAGAAAGGAGTCTCGTTTTTTCATTCCAATTGGAAACCCTAAAAACTAGGTCAAAAGTAGAGCTCTGTCTCTATTGTTCGCAGATAATTATGACAACAACAGCAAAAGACATCACTAATGAGCAAGAAAAAACATTTTTGGTGTAAGTACTTTTTCTGGGTGCAGTGATGTACTCGACTCGTACATGGTGAATAGAATTAACTATATTTGATTAGCTTTTGTCCGCATCTTCGCGCATCGCTTCCGGATAAACACGTAAAAATCATTATTCATCCACTCTTGCTACGGCAAACATTCCGGGAACCGGACTGGTTGTGAAGCTCTACCAGAATGTTTGCCGAGCAAGTGTACCTACTTAGATGATTTTTACTCGATTATCCGAAAGCACTGCGTCTCCAGTATCCGTCCTTATTCTTTCATTTTAATGTTTTATAACTTGATTTCCATTTATTTTGCTACGTGCAGAAAGGTTCTGGAGTGGCAACTACGAAACGAAAGACGCAGTGTTGGCTGGCCTCTAACAAGGTGGATCAAGTGGAAATTCTTACAGATGGCCTATATCCAGAGGTGGACGTCGTTCGGCTGAGATGGATACTTAAATACTGGTGGTTGGTACTACTAACCTGGTAACAAATGAGTGCCATTCTTCCATCATGTGACCAGGAGAAATGTGTGACAGGTGTACTTCTATCGTTGATCAGCTCGATGCTCCATCGACCCTCGTATTTGATCCACACGAAGATGACTCCGCTGCTGTCGCACGAGGCGAGCTTTTGATACGGTTCGTTCCATTTTACAAGGATTACCTGCGAATAGATATATAGTGGAATGAATACATCTATAAATTTATCTTCCTTCAAATCTGATCAGCCACTGGATGAAACTCTGTGGAAACATTTAGGTGAAGCTTAGGTACGTTCAGCAGTGGACATTAACAGAGAAGAAAAAGAAGAACTTTGCTTTGTGATTTAATTGATCTCTATATATTTTTTTCATTTCTAACCGACTTCAAAAACATGACGATATTCGTGTATTTTTTATGTTTGTATATATGTTACGGCTAATACCCGAAGTGCGGCTACACCTAGTTTTAGCCGGTTAGAACTAGGTGTAGCCACTTACTCTTGGTTAAACCTAGTACGAGCCGATTGTTTTCGGGTAAAACTAGGTCTAGCCTTCATCATGCCGGCTACAACTAGGTCCAGCCATTCCCTGTTGGATAAAACTAGGTCTATCCGATATCATTCCGGCTAGAACTAGGTCCAGACAATCCCTGTTGGATAAAACTTAGATGCGTGTCCCGCCAAGCCTTCCGCCCCGCGTCACACTCATGACTCACAGCGTCTGCAGCAGCGGCGCGTGTCTTAGTTTTATCTAACAGAGATTGGCTGTACATAGTTGTAGCCGGCATGCTATCGGCAGAGCTTTTTTAGATATTAAACAAACATCCAATAAAAAGAAACGTAGAGAGTTTTTTTATTCTTATAAATCACATTGTAATAATTAACACAAATTATTAGGAATACAATTTTTAATATAGGAACAATCAGGAACATTTTTTTAACAACAGACAATAAGTACTTAATGCATATTATAATTTAAAGAATGTTATTATAATTATAAATCACACTTTTATAAAGTAACATAAACTATTAAAATTTATTAGAACAACTTAAACTTGAGTGACATTTTGAGTTGATGTTAAAAAAATGTTCCTGATTGTTCCTATATTAAAAATTGTACTCCTAATAATTTGTGTTAATTATTAAAATGTGATTTATAAGAATAAAAAAACTGTCTACGTTTCTTTTTATTGGATGTTTGTTTAATAACTAAAAAAGCTCTGCCGATAGCATGCCGGCTACAACTATGTACAGCCAATCCCTGTTAGATAAAACTAAGACACGCGCTGCTGCTGCAGACGCTGTGAGTCACACTCGCTAGTAGACCTGCAGTAGATCAGCAGCACCTGGCGCTCACAACCTGCAGAGGCGCGTGCCTCGCTATGCCCTCCACCCCGCGCCGCTGCTGCAGACGCTGTGAGTCATGAGTGTGACGCGGGGCGGAAGGCTTGGCGGGACACGCATCTAAGTTTTATCCAACAGGGATTGTCTGGACCTAGTTCTAGCCGGAATGATATCGGATAGACCTAGTTTTATCCAACAGGGAATGGCTGGACCTAGTTGTAGCCGGCATGATGAAGGCTAGACCTAGTTTTACCCGAAAACAATCGGCTCGTACTAGGTTTAACCAAGAGTAAGTGGCTACACCTAGTTCTAACCGGCTAAAACTAGGTGTAGCCGCACTTCGGGTATTAGCCGTAACATATACATATTTTTACATATACATATTCATGTAGTAGACTGTATATCGAAGAACTTCGTCATTTATGAAAGTTAATTCTGTGTAAATACTTTACACTTGGGATTGTTGGGATTTTAGGGTGTTTGAAAATTCTACAACTTGCCGTATAAAATTATATTTTGCTAAATTAAAATTTTAACACAAAAACCCCGACAGATGCGTAATAAACAAATATTTCCTTTGTTTTTGCCAGGCGATATATGTATTTATCAAAAGACTAACTTGGATAAGATAAACTTGGTAACAGTTGACATCAAATTGATATGAATTTAACAGTATCGCGGAGCGATATATGTAAGCGGCAATAGAGACAAACAATATCCGAAATGACATTGTTTGTCTCATGGTTCCTGTAATCCAAATGGATTTTGTTTAGAGGAAGAGCTTAGGAACGCTCTTTTTTTAGTTTTTTATTACCTTCACCAAAATTATATACAAACACATCAGGCCAGCACTGCTAGCAAGTTGACAAAAAAAAATTGCTTTAAAGTTAGCAATCACTTGATAGCTAACTTTAAAGCTAATTTTTAAACGACTGTAAGTTCAATTTAAAAAGTTTTTGGGTAGGTAGGTCATGAGTCAGGATTATTTATATCAGTTTTTTAATGTCAGCTAGCTAGCAGTGCTGGCCTGATGTGTTTGTATATGTTACGGTAAATCTGATTAATTGAAAATTATTAATATTTTTACAAAATTATTAATAATAACCACATGTTTTGGTAAATGTGAATAATCGATCGAAATTTATTACTTTTAGTAGTAATTATTAATAATTCACAACACATATTGGTAAAAGTTAAAAAATAAATAAAAACCTAACCTAACCTAACCTAGGTTAGGTTAGGTTAGGTTTTGAACCTTATGTGAGCCGATGTCAAGTGTAATTATTAATAATTCACGACACATATTGGTAAAAGTTATAAAATAACCTAACCTAGGTTAGGTTAGGTTAGGTTTTTATTTATTTAACCTAACCTAACCTAACCCCCCGCGCCTCTCGCACGTCGCACACACCGCTCCGCCCCGCAATCCTTGGCCACTTATTACATTTATCACTACTGGGGTTAAATTATTAATAATAACCGATAAATGTGATTAATTTATCAGTTTAACCTCGAATTGCGGTAATTATTAATAATAATAGATAATTATTAATAATCTTCAATTATTCACTCTTACCGTAACATATATAATTTTGGTGTAGGCACAGAATACTTAATAGTACAGTAGGTAAAAAAAAACTAAAAAAAACATTATTTATTTTTTACATTTTATTTAGGCACTTAATCATTAACTCAATGATAGACTAGTCTACTGATGTTTTAAGATAAGTAAGTATATTTTTGGATACACAGAAAATAATGAAATATGTTTGATGCCACAGAACGGTTAGGTATGTACATATATAAAAAAATGAGATTTCAACTGAGAGGCTATAATTCTAAGTCCTTGGAAATTCTCGGATTAATATAATTGTTTCACTTCAATAATTTCAAAAGTAAGTTGTACGCAATATCAGATTAATTTACCAGGATAATGAGTTATCTTAATTTTTAACGTAATTAAATATTTCTCAGTGCTAACTTTAATCTTTATTTTATTACCAATACCTATTGTTTCCATTCACAGTTTCCTTGGCACGAATACAACATCTACATTTGTTAACATCACTATAGCTTGTTCCTTCTTATATCTTATACCACCGGTACGCACATAAGTTTTAGGTTCATAATTTTTTAAGAAATAGATCAACCCACTCAGAATTTGAGTGCGAACATATCTTTCACCAACAGTGTCTATTGCCTTTACTAAAAAGTATATAAGTCATTTATTTTATATCTCCTTCTCTTGAAAATATATCAGGGTCGAACACGTCAGGGTTTTGAAAATATTTAGGATCGTGGCGAATTTCATAAATTGGTAGAAGAATGTTAACTCCTTTTTCAACTTGTATGTCACCTACAGATAGGACAGTATCATGTGTGCATTGTCTGGTTAAGAATCCAATCGGATTATGTAGTCCAAGACTCTCTTTAAAAACTTTGTTTAAATATTCAAGTCCATTCATTAACATAATTGTAAGTCAACTGGCTGTGTTTCTCAAAAAGTGCGTCTACTTCTTCTTGTAATTTCTTTAAGGACGTCGGGGTGCTTACCCAATTCTAGTAGAGTTGCATGTATTGCCGCAGTTGAAGGTACACTGCCAGCTAAAAAGAAAAGAGTGCTTGAGCAGCTAACTCTTCATGAGTAGGGTCCAGAGTATATCCTGTATCGGGGTCTTGTATCGTTCCATTCTTTTGCAGATTCACACACACATGTATCAATAAAATCGTGTCTTTTAACTCCTCACGTTGTTTGATTAATTACAATTACTAAGTCCACCAATGTCCAACTTGATGTTATTTATCGTCGTATGGGCTAAAGCAGCATTAGCCATCTTTCGAAATGGAGAATCAAACGTTGATTTTGTTCCAATTTCAAATACAGCAGCACCAGCAAATGCAGCCGTTGAGAAATGTGTAATTGTATCGTAAGTATTACCTTTTAGCTTATCTGGATTTTTATTCAAAACGTCTACAAAGTCTTGAGCGTTTTTATCGAGAATATAGTACATATTTTTTAATTTGGCGACAGTAAATATTGGTCAGAATGTATGCCTTATAAACTTCCATTTAGGGCCTCCCAGAAACAAAACATTTTTCGACAAGATATCTGAAAATCCGTTAGATAAATATGTTGCACATTTACAAGATCCTTTACATAAAAGGCTTTATATAAGAACTAGTAACTAGCCCGCGTGGATGTCGGTTATCACTGCACAAAGCATATGTGTTATTCCAGACCATAATCTATCTGTGTGCCAAATTTCATCCAAATCTGTTCAGTAGTTTTTACGTGAAAGAGTTACAAACATCCATCCATCCATCCATCTATCCATCCATCCATCCATTCTTACAAACTTTCACATTTATAATATTAAGTAGTAAGGGTTTACTTCGTATTAAAAACTCCCAGAATGGTCCACCAGTTTTATGCTTTTCTTAGAAAGTCACACCTCGTTTCTTCCAATAATTTTGGCTATGCTTTCCTTTAACACATACGAACGTCAGTGCAATAATAGTAACGACAAATAACACTGAACTAAATAGAAGACGGCTCTGACATATACTGATAGCAATACTTACAAAATATAGTTATTTAGTTACTGATGTATTATATAGATGCTAAAAAGTAAAGTTTTACTTTAGTTTTACTACCTCCTACACTGTAGTTCGCGATGACGATAGTTTCCGAGCAAGAAATAACGATATATCTCCGTCCCTTTGCGTGCTTACCAATCCAACAAAGAGATTATCCACAACGACCACAACATGGTAGGTAGGTACTTAAGTACGACTATATATTGTACTTTTCAATGCTTTGAACTTGCCGTGAACTTGTAGTGAAAATAAATATAGACACTTTTTATGTCCGTCAGCGGATAGAAATATGTAAGTATCATCATTATCATCATCTCAGCCAAAAGACGTCCACTGCTGGACATAGGCCTCCCCCAAGGATTTTCACAACTCTCGATCCTAAGCCGATCTTGTCCATCGGTTGCCCGCAACCTTTACCAGGTCGTCGGTCCACCTTGTTGGAGGCCTGCCCACGCTTCGTCTTCCAGTTCGTGGTCGCCACTCTAGAACCTTTCTGCACCAACGGCCATCAGTTCTGCGAGCTATGTGCCCAGCCCATTGCCACTTAATAGAGGCAATTCTTCGGGCTATGTCAGTTACTTCATAATATGTAAGTGCTACCTAATAATTACTTTACTATGCTCACCGAGCATAATTTAAAAGACATATTACCTATCTTATTAACATTTGAGATTGTTCTAGCCGTTTTTTTTATTTACGAGTATATCTATTTCGTTTCGTTGTAGGGGGTCTCTGGTTCTACTGAACCGATTTTGAAAATACTTTTACCAATAGAAAACCACGTTACTTGTGAGTGTCATCCTTACTAATATTATAAATGTGAAAGTTTGTGAGTATGGATGGATGGATGAATGTTTGTGACTCTTTCACGTAAAAACTACTGAACGGATCTGGATAAAATTTGGCACAGAGATAGATTATGGTCTGGAATAACACATAATACTTTTTACAGCGATAACAGACATCCACGCGGGCATCAGCTAGTAGACTATATTTTATTGACAAAAACATTACGATATCCCGGGAAATACCACCCGTGCGTCACCTACTATAGAAACAAAATGTAGGTACCTACTTACGTTTCAGTAAGTACCTAAGCAGTTACTGTATATAATCAAAACTAGGGGTCGCTCGCGACTTCGACCGCGTGGTAATTTGGAATATTTTCCCCCATTTTGCAACATATCTCACTACTGCTCCGCTACTTTTGATCATAGCGTGATGTTATATAGCCTATAGCCTTCCTGGATAAATGCACTATTCAACAAAAAAATATTTTTTTCTAATCGAACTATTACTTTCTGAGATTAGCGCGTTCAACCAAACAAACTCTTCAGCTTTATAATATTAGTATAGATAAAAGTGTGTCAATAAAATGAATACGGACTTACTTCCATTTATGTTCAGAGCTTTTTAATTTACCAAAGTAAAAGATAAATTACAGGTAGACGGTTGTACTCGTATGTGAAGTATTTATTCTCTTCCGACTCTACAACTAGCGCCAGGGAACTCGCGTCGAGATGCCATTAGATTAATTGCTTTAGTTTTAATTAAATACGGCAAATGACATGAGTATTTCTTGTAACTATTAACGTGTTCAAAAGTTATGTTTTTAAATAGGTATGAATTATTAAAGCTCTGCGTTTGGATGTTAAAAAGGTAAAGTTTAAAAGAAAAGAGAATGTATTAATGCTGCATGTTGGGTATTTTAAATAAAACCAGCATACTATTGAGCAAGTCTGACTGGGGAAGGACCTCCACCTTACAGAAGACCACAGCCAAATAACTACACACAGCAGTGTAGTTGTGTTTTGTGTGTGAGTACAGGTCTCTAGCGCTTATTTAGGGATGCGTTTTAAAAGAAACGTTATCCCAGAGATCCTCCATCTTACTGCTCTGGTGTAAATAAATAGGTCGGCACACGCAAGTAATGTACCTCTGGTAGGAATTGCAAGCGTCCACGCTACGGTAACTGCTTAACATCTGGAGGACCGTATGCCTGTTGGCCACCCAAGTAGTAAGTATAAAAAAAATATAAATAATATCCTTCTAAATTTTAAATCACGGTGGCTAATCTCGATAGGGAATAGCCATCACCGTGGGTATTATAGAGCACATGAATGTGTGCAAACTCAGGTGTACCTACTTTGTATTCCCTCACTCTCATTGTCTGACAGAAAGGCCGGAGAGAGATCAGGAGTAGGCTTTTAAAGGAAGTGTAAACAACGCCAATTGCCACTACTTATTTGGGAAATATATTATATACTAGCTGTTGCCCGCGGCGCCGCCCGCGTGCATGTCGGTTATCGCTGCAAAAAGTAGCCTATGTGTTAACCCAGACCATAATCTATCTCTGTGCCAAATTTCATCTAGATCCGTTCAGTAGTTTTTACGTGAAAGAGTAACAAACATCCATCCATCCATTCTTACAAACTTTCACATTTATAATATTAATAAGGATGTTCTACATCTCTACCTACCCACTTGAGGAAAATACATGCTATGATAAGTTACAATTCTATTAAGTACATATAACAAAGCGAATAAGTACGTACAATAAAGAGAGTTTAATAGCTGTACAGCTTATTTATATACGAGGTCATAAAACTCACGTTTACTGTGTGTATCCGAGCGCTTGTGACAAACGCGTGATTGCTCGACGTAACACCGAGCCGAGCCGCCACCCGCCGCCGCCGTATATATTTCTAATGTCTTGAATTCCTTCACATCCAGTCTGTTTTCTCTAAGTGGGTGTAACTTATATGGAACTGGGGGCACGTGGAATGTCTAATAACATTTTGTCTGGGATACGATGGGTTTGATAGTTTAAATATACTTTGACAACTTTTTTACGTTTAGGAAAGTTTTGCAGTAGTGGGATAAAGTTGGTTCGGTGGTTTATCTTGCCCTTTACCACTGCGCGCCGCGGCGTGTTGTGGGTTCGATTCCTTCACGGTACAAAAAATTGTGTGATCTGTAAATGGGTGTCCCAAATCTGGATGTAGGTACTTTGTGTCTGTTAATTGCGTGTTTGTAGTCTCCCGCGACACAGGGCTTGTTGCCAGTTGTCTTTGTAAAAATTACACACATTTAGGTAGGTACGAGTATGTAGGTACATAGATTCACGCCTGTTTTGTAGACAAGTAGACAGAGATTCTGGATTTATTTCTATTAGAAAGCCAAAATACGTGTGCCAAAATACATAGGGGAGGCTGAGATGATGATGATGATGATGATGACATCATATCAGCCGATAGGCGTCCACTGCTGAATATGGGCATTTATGGATATAGGACCTGGATATAGGATTTTCACAGCGCATTCGGTCTACGGTAAGTCGTTCGAACGAGAAATAAGGACAGAGCTTTATAGCGTGTATAGCTCTGAGCTAAATTTGTTTATCGGTTGCCCGCAACCTTTTCCAGGTTGACGGATATAACCTCTTTGGGCCGCCCTCGCTGCGTCTTGCAATTTGTGGTCACCATTCCGAACCTTATTGATTTATTGGTTGCAAACTATATCAAATAAGCTTACATAGCTTAAGGTGACCCTGCCCCGGAGCATCACGTCTACAATTTAAAAGTGGTCGTAAATTGGTATACTTAGACTAAACTAAATATCAAATTGATTTTTTTTTTTTTCGTGTTTTTTCTGCTACTTGGCGATCTGTGTGTGAATCATTTGGTGTTAATTAACTTTATAATATCGATATTAGCAGAAAGAATTGATGGGGGTAACCATTATCCTTTAATCAAATCTCGCTATTATTATTAGGGACATCATGCCGCTTCAATCGTTCGTGTGATACACTTCCTGTACCATGTAGTTTTGAAGCCAGATCATTAACGTGAGTTGACATTTTGCTCTGGTAAATTCTACTGTGCTTTGCAATCTCTTCCTTGACTGTTCTGATATTAAGATCCTCATGTATGTATTTGTTGCTCACATAATAGGGTATGTTCAGCATGGCTCTAAGTGTTTTGCTTTGGAATCTTTCAAGAATTTCGATATTACTATTGCTAGTAGTTCCCCACAGTTGAATTCCGTACGTCCATATTGGTTTCAGAATGGTCTTGTATATAGCAATTTTGCTTTCGGGTGACAGACTTGACTTGCGGCCTATTAGCCAGTACATTGATCTGAATTTTGTATCAAGCTGTTTTCGTTTGGCCTAGATGTGCTTTCTCCAGGTTAGCCGTCGATCAAGATGCATCCCAAGATATTTGGCGTCTTCAGCTTGGGGAATGTCTTCACTGTAGAGTTTTATAGCGGGACAGGTCGGTTTTCTGAGGGTGAAGGTAACATGGACTGATTTGCTTTGATTTGCCCTAATGCGCCATTTGTCTAGCCATTCTTCTATCTTATAGACGTGAGCTTGTAGTTTGTCTGAAGCTATTGCTGGGTTTTCATGGACCGAGAGTACAGCTGTGTCATCTGCATATGTGGCGGTTATAGTATCGGCCTGTGTCGGCAGGTCAGCAGTATACAGAAGGTATAGTATTGGGCCCAATATACTTCCCTGAGGTACCCCTGAAAGAATTTCTTTTAAGGGAGCAGTTTCGTTGTTGAATTTTACCTCAAAACATCTTTCGAAGAGGTAAGATCTTAATATTGGGAAGAAAGAATGAGGTAGCAGTTCTTTAATTTTAAACAAAAGCCCGTCATGCCATACCCTGTCGAAAGCCTGGCTAATGTCTACAAATACCGCAGAACAGAATTGTTTGCATTCCAGCGTACGACTTATTGTGTCCGTTATACGGACCTGTTCAATTGTTCCATGCTTCTCTCGGAAGCCAAATTGGTGAGGTGGTATGACTTTCGGTAAATATACGCGCATCCTATTCAGTAATATTTTCTCTAGTAGTTTACCCAATACACAGAGAAGGCTTATTGGTCTGTACGAACTGGCTTCATGGGGTGGTTTCCCTGGTTTGGGTATCATTTTAACCTGCGCTATTTTCCATTGGACGGGGTAGATATGAAGTCTTAGGCAAGCATTGAAAATTGCTGCAATGAGGATTATGCCTTTCTTAGGAAGTTGTTTCAGTAGCTGTGCGTCGATTAGATCATAACCTGGCGCTTTACCTTTCTGCAAATTTATAATTTCTTTCCGTATTTTACTGGGACTAACACTTTCCAATGGCATGCACATTTGCAGTGGTGCATTGAGGTATTCGCTAACCTTCCTGTCATGGTCAGTGTCCTTACTCAAATTGACTGTAGTAGATTTGTATACATTTAACATACATTTTTACGGTGTCATAAACGTATTTGAAAAGCCTTCAGTAACTAATTTATCCTGGTGATTGATTTAAGTTTTACAACGACACTATAGATACCTATACATTTTTTTAATTGAGTCTACAATTTAATTTTTACATTACATTTTTTTCTTGCTTATTAAATTTTCATAGCTTTAGGTGGCCCCGTCCTGGAGCATCACGTCACATAAGCAGTGGAAAAATAACGTAAACGAAATCAAGATAAGGTAGGTAGGTCTTTTTTGCAATTTTCACCATGTGCCTGTTAGGCAACAGTTTTGCCATTTTTCCACTGAGGATGCGATGGCTTCATTTTCGTACTGAGCAGGAAGTTTCAGTATATTTCGGTAGGGTCGAGGGTCCTAAATCCGTGCTGTGCGTGCCCAATGATGGACCTTGTCAACCATACAAATCGAATCAGCTGGTGGACACATTTTCTTTGCAAAACCAACATTATTTTCGCATTGATCCCTATAGTGAAACTTGTTTATATTCATGAGTACTTTTACCCGTTATAGATTGCCGGAGATTTCAATTTCACACTGTACGTAGGTACTCGTACGTATCTGTCTAAAGGGTATTTTTACCAATAATCCACGCAACCGAAGCCGTAGGTAGGCTTCGGTTACCTATAAGTTAACTCTTTTTGTTCTATGCAAAAGACATTAAGTATAAATATAAACTTCAATGTAATATTTATTTACATTTTGACACATTTACATTATACACGTTATTTTTAATTAAAACTATTTACACAAATTAGAAATAAATTCTATATAAACAACACAAAAAAAGGGCGGAGGACTGCTTAGGCGTCGTAAAATTCGTCTTAAACATTATTATGTTTTAATTTATGAAAGGTTTACCACTACAACTATGTAAACCTATTTTATGCAAAACAATGAATTACAATTTAATTTGTTAATTATACCAAAGTACAAAAGCCTTCTTACTAAAGTCAAATTATTTCTTTCATTCTACAACAATTTACAAATTAGCATCTCTGTAAATAGTGTTTTCAGTTTTTAATTATTTCTAGTTATTATGTACTTTAACAGGTTTTATTCTCAAGGGTAACATTAATAAGTGGATACAAACAAAGTTGTTAATAAAATAACAGAAACAGCACGTGCAACAAACAGGCGAAAACGTAATTAAGGTAGAAAGTTTAGGTACAACTTTTTGTTGTAACCTACCGATTGCGATGTAAATGTTGTTAAACCAAATGTAACGGAAAATTGAAAATGTCGATTGAATTATTAAGGGAATAACTTAATAATGAAATGTTATCGAATTAGGAGAGGTTGAGGAACATAATTTGTTCCAGATTCGTCATCTTCCAAATTGGTCATATTCCAGATTCGTCATATTCCAAACTCGTCACTTTCCAATCTTGTCATATTCCAGATTCGTCATATTCCAAACTTGTCATGTGTACAGTCATATGAAATCGTGATCAGATGCTTTCTTCTTCTCCTTATTATTGGTTAGTGGCCAACCTGGTGACAGAGTTATTTAGATCGCCCATGTTTAGGCCTCTGTCGTGATCTAACGACTGATAATAATAGTCGGGACCGACTTTTAACAGATGCTTTCAAGATATAAATGGCAAAGAGTCTACACAGAAGATCACAGCCAAAAAAACTTCTTTAGACGCATTGAGCACTTTTTGGGTGAACAAAAATCATGGCACTCGCGTCATCGGCATCAAACGCTTTCCATGAGCTATATGTATACTGTGTATATATTATGTGTACTTTTTGGGTGAACAAAAAGCGTGTAACTCGTTTCATCGTCACCGCACATCGGTTTTCACTTCTATCGGCAGTCCCCAAAGACTGCTCGGCATGTCACTTTTGTATTTTAAATTGGGTGGCGAGCATAAGGGATCCACACAACTGCCGAATGCACTTATTTACATAACACTCGCGTAGTACAACACAGACAGTGGATAACTGCGGATAACATACTGCAACGAAGGCGGTATTCAAATGAACCCGTAGAATGTGAACGCATCCTAATGAAATTTAAGCCTGTAGGTGGTATCTACATATTTTGGTATTTTGCTTTCGATTTCCGTTGCCCAGTATTTAATTTCCTTCCCTTAATATTTTATGTTATTCAGAGAATGTTGACGTTGACTTGGTTTATGCTAACGATAGATAACTAAAAAAAGGTTATTTTATAAGTAGCAAGATTTGCAAGTAAAAGGTACCTACTTTCTTAATATTATAAAATAATTGATAGAATTTGTTCAGTGCCAATGACAATGACTGTTGTGCGTAATCGGACTACTTATGTGGCAAACAAGCATACACACGCCTGATGGTAAGCTGCTACCGTACACTATGTTTGCTTCAAAAATCTGGATACGATTTGGGACACCAGGGTTTAGTGCTTTTTTTTTAATATATTTTTTTTACTTGGTTGGCAAACAAGCATACGGCCCGCCTGACGTTAAGCAGTTACCGTAGCGTAAGTAGGCATCACTTATGCGTTGTCGACCAATATTTTTACACTAGGGCTAGGAAAACGTTTCTTTTAAAACGCATCCCCAAATGAGCGCTGGAGACCTCACACAGGGACACAACTACATCACTCAGCTCAGTTTCCAGTCGGGCTTGTTCGTTTAAATCATGGCCTACCTCTCTAAATTGTGTTGGAATTATAAAGAGAACAATACAGAGTTAAAATTAACTATGTTCGACTGAACAAACACGAAATTTAGGTACTACTACTTTAACAGATTGATCCCGAAAACTAAAGGACACGTGTTGGATACAATTGCGGACAAACAAATAGAAAACAAAGGATCCCTTGGAAGGACAACATTAAATCAAAGTGTACGAACAATTAGGTCAATAAGGGTGGCTCAGTAGCAGATGCTAAGATGAGCTCCATCTAAGTACATATTAACCGCATCGCACAGATCGTAATAAACGGTTCAGCATATGCAGTTAGGGATGATGAAATTTTTTTTTTTTTTTTTTTATACTACCAAGGTGGCAAACAAGCATACGGCCCGCCTGATGGTAAGCAGTTACCGTAGCCTATGGACGTTTGCAACACCAGAGGTGTCACTCACGCGTTGCCGACCCTTTAAAAACCTTATAACTCCTTTCTTGAAGAACCCCATGCTATAGTCTCTTGGGAAAACCTGGGCAGGGAGCTCATTCCACAACCTTATCGTACGTGGTAAGAAATTCCTCTGGAATCTTACGGTACGGCATGTTTGAGGTGCAAGGATTTACTTTAATTAAAACGGTAAGTGCACACGCAGTTACAATAATTAAATTCCGTTCTGGAACCGAACGGCTTGTTTCGTAGTGATGGCAAGCGTCCTGACGGTATGACTCTCGTTCCTTGTAGGATGGGCAGGCCCTTAGTGTGGGATGCTACCTTGGCGCCTTCCCATCTTTCATTGACTGGCAGTAAAGTGTATTCGGCCGCCATATCTGCAGTGTCTCAAGCGGCGCAAATATGAATGTCTCGTCGAGACTTACATTTTGGAGCCGTTTAGGGTCGAAACTCTAGGACCATGATGTCCAATTGCTCACATACTGTATCGTGAGTTTCTAAGCGTTTAGTCGAGTCATCTCACGATCCTAAGGCTGGCCTGTACATAGGTCGACGTATTATTCTTGCAAATCTTGCAATCCAGCGTGGAAATGTGTCTTTTGGGCACCTTTCCTCAGAACCGCGACCTCAATCAGATATTTTATTTATAATACCTTTAAAGTCTTATTAAATCTTATTGTTTGTAAGTAGTTTAGGTTCAGTTACTTTTATTTTAATAACTATTCATGTAAATATCGTATAAAATAAATTTTAAAAAAACTATAATTGAAGATACACACAGATAATAAAAATAGACACAGAACAGGTCTCCAGTGCTCATTTAGGGATGCGTTTTTAAAAACGATTTCCCGGTAACCCTGATATAACCCTGGTAACTGCTTACCATCAGGCGGGATGTGTGTTTATTTTCCACCTATGTTCTACTATAAAGTCAAAGTAAAGACATTCTCTGAAGGTCTAAATAGTGTAATTTTATTAGAAAATTTTGAAAGCGGTCTCACCCAGGGCGAAAGGCAAGCTGTCCCCTCTATCCTCCCCCTCCCAGGCACACCCATGCCAAGAGCAATTACCTATTTATAATTGTTTAACGTTTCGACCCTTGTGTTTACTAACTATAGTTTAAGTGTTAAGTGCCATTTTATTTTAACATTCATGTAGATACCACAATTCTGACAAATAATTTGTAACATTAAATATACCTATTTGAAAACATGGACTTTATTTTGATAAAGTTATATTAAAATAATAAGAGAGGTAGGGCACCGACTAGCGATCAAGCCAGACTGCGGTAGGACCTCCACCTTACAAAAGACCACAGCCAAATAACTACACACAGCGATGTAGTTGAGTTCCTGCGTGGCGCACACTTAGGGATGCGTTTTGAAGGAAATGTTTTCCTATCTTAGGGATATTCCATCTTAAAGTCCTGGTGTAAAAAAAAAGAGTCGGCAACACGCAAGTGATGCCTCTGTTATTGCAAGCGTCCATAGGCTGCGGTAACTGTTTAACATAAGACGGGCGGTATGCTTCCCACCTAAGTAGTATTTAATTCAGAATCTTATTAATGTTTCAGCTTTCAACTGGAGATCAGAGCAGGAGCAAGTATTCACATAATACCATATGGCCGAAACCCGCGCTTTTAGGCACAATTTAAGGTTTCCAAGCTTTCCAGCCTTTTTAACACACATAAAAGGGTACCGACGGAATCTTTACATTGCGTACCTATCTATCTACTGGTAAACCTTACGTAACCACTTATATAACCCGAATCAATCTATATTTACATTTTCTACCTTTATCATTTTATATCAACACGCGATGTGTCAATTTGTGCAAAAGTGCATATTCTGGCTAGCTTGTTAAGTTTGTCCACAACCATTTTCTGATTAAACTTGAATAGTAGAGCTTAACCGAGTTATTTTTTATGTGAAATTTGACCTTCCATAGGCATTGTATGATTTCGGAGATTTTCGCGCAATTTTTCATTCGTTTCATTCCTTGTCAATTATTCAAAATTATATTTTCAGTAAGAAATTAAAATGGTATGGAAGCTTTTATAATATTACTCGATTAAGACCCGTTTTCCATTATACTAAGTACTCTTCTTCTTCTTCTTATCGTATGGTTAATGGCCAACCTGGTGACAGAGTTATTTAGATCGCCCATGTTTAGGCCTCTGTCGTGATCTAACGACTGATAACGACTACATATACATTTATTATAATTATGTGTAAGTACTAAGTAACCGTGGAAGTTAAAAAATGTATTTTCAGTCTTAGAACTAGATTACACTCGTGTTACATATCTGTTGTTTCTCAAACTTAATTCAGAAAAGGTCTCAATGGTGAAAATGGCGCTAGTTATCGTAGTTTTTTCAATGTCCAACCGTTTTTGCATAATATGGCTTGTACTTATATAATACTGTTAGGTACACATACCTAAAACTAAAAACACTATATTTCCATCCCTATTTTAAGCATTCAGTTAGGCCTAATTAATCCTTCTTTCACGTTAAAATGTAGTGCCTGATCGACCTGTTTTTTTTTTGCGCAGAGATAGAAGTGATAAGCTAGTTTTTATCGACACACTATACAAGCTCGCGATACAGTGATTATCCATTCTTATATTAAAAACTATGTTAAACTTTTCCGTGCCTATATCCATCATTACAGCCGTACGTTCGTTTGACATAAAGTTTACGAAATAATTTCGTAAACTTACGTCAAATCTCGAACATTTGTTTTCTATTCTATGTAATAGGTATACTATTTATGCTTCTTATCTAGAGGGCCAACAATTGCTTTTAGCGAACAGGCCGCCTATTAAACATATCTACTTATATAATGTATTATTAAGACGAATGTAACTTGGTGTAAATGTCTACGTTTCTGAATTTTGATATTTATTTATTTAGGTACCACTCGCTGCATCATTCTTACAGTAATTTACCAATTCAATGATGCAGCCTTTCTTTACATAAGTCTTAACCAAATTAATAATTTTGGTAACAAAGTAAAAACCACGTAAAAACAATGATATTCGTGTGAATTCACGCCGATTAAAATAAATATATATTGTTTTCGTAGCAAATGCCATTGCTTTTTTAAAGAAAGATACTTTCAACTTAACACTTAGGCAAAGCCATTAGCAATTGCTAGTCATCAGACAACACTGAATCTAAAAACGACAAATACATCATTTGAAAACTTAAAATGTGACTAAAAAAACTTCTAATTAATTGTTGATAATGTCCTTAACATAAGAAAAAACTTTGTTTTTGTATACTTAAGTGTATGTTGTCTGTCGCTTGAATTTTAGGTCAAACTTGAAGTTGCTGAGGTCTAAAACTAGACGTAAATTGGAATACCGACGAAACCTTTCACAAACACTACAAAGATACACCCGAATAAGAAACTTGAGGCTTCTGTAGTACGTTCAGAATTGTTTCTCTTTTAGAATGATGCTGATGTAATAGGGTTGCTTTGGAAGATTTGGGACCGTAATTTCAGTATGTATAACCTAGAATTTTGACGCTTCTTGTTATAGCTACTTACTAGCGGCACATACAGTGTTCGCACTGGTGGACATCGTAATTTCTTTCCAATAAAATATAGCCTATGTTACCCGCTGATAATTTAGCTTTCGTGTGTTAAAATATTCTTAAAATCGGTCCAGAAGTTTTTGAGTTTATTGGTACATACAAAAATATAAATCTTTCCTCTTTATAATATTATTAGTGTAGTAGTGTAGATTTATATTAGTAGTAGATTTATAAGAAAGACCAAAAGCATGTAGCATCTGCCATGAAGCCAGTGTATTAACCATTGACGCGAATCCTTCAATTCTGTGATTGGTTCATTGTCGCACCCTGTCCCCCACGGCCCGCACATCACCAAAAGGACCTATAAACGCTTTCTGCGCAATTGTTCAAGATGTTTGCCGGGTATAAACACTAGTGGTACCTGTACTATTAAGTATTCTGTGTTAGTGGTAGATACTTACGTCTGATCTGTGGCCACGTAAGTTGTAGTTGGTCCGCAATGGTAGCTCGTGTGGACGGCGCGCGTGCGACGATGTGAATGTGACGCCGACGACTCCCCGCACGTTTCCTGTAGCCAGCCAACCTTCTTGGTAATAGTTGTTGCGGTTCAATTTCCAACCCTCCTCCTATAACAATAAAGCGCATATTAATTTAGGACCTCCAGTCCACCTTACAGAAGACAGCCAAATAACAACACAGCGATGTAGTTGAGTTTCAGTGCATGAGTACAGGTTTCTAGGATTCCTATCCTATCCCAATATTATTAAGAAAACATTTTCCTATTCCACAGATACCTAAGTATATATATCACAAAACATTAGTGTTAAAATTTTGGGTCACACACAAGCAGTGGCGTAACAATAGGGTGGCATACGGACAAATGCCACGGGCCCCGGCCTGATGGATCCGTGGCCCGAGAGTAGCTGTGAGCACAGAACAATATTAATATTTATTATTGCAAATTGCCACGGGTCTCCAACGTTATAGTTACACTACACGCAAGAATTACCTACCTATCTCTGGTATTAACTGCTTACCATCAGACGGGCCGTATACTCGTTTGCCACCTAAGTTGTATATAATAAAACCGACCAATAAAACAGCCTGCAAACCTAACCTTGACCTTGTAATAACGGCCGGTGCAGAATCGTTTCTAAATTGCAGTATAACATAAACCAAGTAAATTGATTACCTACGTAAATAGAAAATATGCAATGTTCTTTCTCACGCAACTGTATTTTTAAAACGGCAATACGATTACTGAAAGCTAATGTAAATTTATAAAATGCGGAATAGAATCCTATAAATTATAATAGCAAGCCTATTTTTATGTAAGAGAGCTAAGACGGTTGCTATTATAATTTATAGGATTATATTGCGCATTCTATAAATTTATTTTATTTATTATATTAATATAACTATTTATTTATTTATTCTTAGAAGTATTCCCTATACGTGCGTCGCTTTGGTTTTAGCAGAATACCAGCGCTGCTACGTCTCTCGTCGTAGCGGCTATATAGCTGAGCTAAGACCATTTTCGCCTCAACTAGGCTAGTTGTTTTAATAAGTATACCTTTGTTATACTACTTCTTGTTTGAGAGCGAAATAAATGTTTTTTCTTTCTTTCTTTCTTTCTTTCTTTTAATACGTAGTGTGGCATAAATGGCGTAGGTAGGTAATTACGTAACTGTCAGGTAAAAACTTTTCTCGGTCAATTCTTAAAAAGACAGCAACCTAAGTACCATAGTGATAATTATAATTTTCAATCAATAAATAAAAAAGAAAACATAATTTATAAGTAGGTAAATTGTGAGCAGTGTACTCAATTCCCACGACGACACAAATTGTTAGGTACCTATTTATAACAAATAATCTATGTATGTATACGTTATTTACGTTATTTCAAATAAAACCTTCAGTGCAGTCCAATAGATTTATCTATAAGGCAAGGCCTGCAACATTAACCTTTCCGAAATCTTGGCTAACTACTCTTTTACACTATTACAGTGATAAGTGTAGGGAGAGACAGAGGCGCCAGCCCCGTCGCGTATGCAAGGCCAGGCGGTAGGTTCTTGCGATCTTCGCGTCAAGTCTACGCGAGTTAAATTTTGAAGAAGTTAATTTTCGAAACAATATTTAAGAAAAGTAAGACACCACACAAGTTGACACCTTGCGGAAGACCAAAGACAGCCAAATGACTACACACAGCGGTTTAGTTGCGTTCCTGTGTCTGAGAACCGGTTTTCAGCGCTCATTTAGGGATGCGTATTTAATTAAACATTTCTTATTTTTTGGGTCGGCAACGCACAAGTGATACATACCTCTGGTATAGCAAGCGAGCGTAATAGGCTACGGTAACTTACCACCAGGCTGGGCGTATGCTTGTTTGCCACAAATTTTTTAAATCAATTGGATAAAATACTTAGGTAACATTTTGCTTACTAATCTGTGCGAAAATGGAAATTGTTTGCAAAATATAAAATAATTATAATTCTTCTATCATAAAGGCGTTTGTTTTTCCTTTCAAGTTCTAAAAAGATTTAAAAACTTATAACATGCTTTGTACTTACATTACGTACGTACATTTTTACTGTTTTATTTACATTGAACATAATTACTATATGTAAGTAGGTACCTAGGTAGTTATCACAGAAAACTTAATACAAAACCGCATCGTGCAAATGCGACCTGATACCGTACCTAAACGAACTAAAACTTCACAATTTCAAGCCTACTTATCAAACATCTTGGATTAAGCAATTTCTTCTACTTAGCAATATTCTCTAAGTAGCTGCATTTACCACAAACTCTCAGCACTTTTATCGTTATCCGATTTTGTTCAATGCGCCGTGGTTTTCTTAAGCTGTTTGTGAGCCATTCTAATCTCTTACAAGCAGGCGTCGAATCTCCGGCGTAGCCCAGTGAGCTTAGTTCTCGGATCACTGACCAATCCCTTCTTAAGTAGATATGGTTCATCCGTTAAATTGTCCAGCGAAAGCTCTTGGCTAATAGTTTAACCTATTACCCCAAGTTTAGTTTCTACGCCAATTTTAGTATAATATATAAGTAGGCAAAGACTTGACAAACAGTTCGGTACGGTCATGAATAATATAATAGGTACACGGTTTTCTCCTCTGCTTGTTAACTGATTGACTAGGGCCCCAATAATTATGACGGAAGACTATTTTAATAACACAGTTTACATTATCAAAAAGAGTACATTCTACTAGTACTGTTAGATATTGATTTATAGTCACGTAATCGCGTTAGATGTATATGATATCTTTCGACAATATTGATTGGCTGTCGACTTGTCGATGGGTAATCTGGTAGAAAAAAGCATACGGCCCGCCTGATGTTAAGTCGTTACCGTAGCCTATGGACGCTTGCAATACCAGAAGTATCACTTGCGTTTTGCCATCCCCATTTTTTGTTACACTAGGGCTTTATGATGGGAGTTTATTCCCTGAGATAGGAATAGGATTTTTTCAAAATGCACCCTAAATGAGCGCTGGAGACCTGTACTCACACACAGGAACACAACTACACCACTGTGTAGTTATTTGGCTCAGACTAATAGAATAAGATAGACGGAGCGTTTCGAACAAATGAGTGAAGCCACAAGGTGCTGTTGCTGTCAATGCATGCGTGTGACGTGTACCGACAACGACAACGATGTGTGCGTAATGTTGCCAGCAAATGAAAATACCCAACTATTACATATAATAATACCGCAAAAAATAAAAATAATACTACTTGGCAAATAATAAATCAATCAAAATATAACATACCAACCACTTACATCAATAAAATTAAGATTAATAACTATGACATTACAGAACCACAGCAAATAGCAAATAAATTTAATAATTATTTCATTGATAAAATACAACATATAAATATAACAGAAAAAGCTACACAATATTTCCATAGTAAAAATAATTCTATGTTCATGGCGCCATGTCTACCTCAAGACGTACTAAAAATTATAAATAGTTTAACAAACACAAACAGCGTTGGATATGATGGCATTTGTACTAAGGTTATTAAGGCTGTAGCTCTAGAGGTCTCTAATCATCTATGCTATATATTGAATTTGTGTATAAGTGAAGGTGTGTTTCCTGATGCTATAAAAATATCTATACTTAGTTAAAACTTTATTCAAAAAAGACGATAGAGAAATTATGGAAAATTATAGGCCAATATCATTAATCCCAATAATATCCAAAGTTTTCGAAAAATATATTCAGAGACAGCTTTACCAATATTTAGAAAAAAATGAAGTGATATGTAAGGAGCAAAATGGTTTTAGGGAAAATAAAACTTTAAATATGGCAATTTTTGATTTCCTACACAATGTAATTAAAAATGTAGACAAAAGAACCCCAGTATGCGCTATATACTAAGACGCAAGCTTTTGACTATGTGAGACATGATATACTTATTCAAAAACTCGAGTTGTATGGTATAAGAGGAAATATTCTGAAATTAATGAAATGCTATTTAAGTGACAGAACACAACAGGTTACTAAAATAAATACTGTCAAAAAGAGAGAAGAAATATATCTTTCAGATGCGCGAAAAATAGTCTACGGGGTACCTCAGGGAAGTGTCCTTGGACCTCTTCTATTTACCCTGTACATAAATGACCTGCCAAATTGCACTGAACACCCGGTAACTCTATTTACAGTACAGTGACGATTGCATGCAAAAATGGGGACATTGACAAATTTAAATATGACATTACTAACTCTTTGACATCTACTCGTATAACAAACTGGCTTGACATAAATAATTTAAGAATTAATTTGAATAAAACAAATATTATGTATTTTAATCAACGGGTCACAGTGGGTACAAATCACCCAAGCATACAATTTAAAAATAAAGAAATAGAAAAGGTTATTAAATTTCTTGGATTGATGATAGATAAAAAACTGGATTGGAAGGCACATATAGAGAGCTTGTGCAAGAAGTTCAGCTTATGCCTTACACTCCCTTTCGTCAGTCGTAAACACGGACGCATTGATTACGGCATATCACGGTTTGGTTTCTTCTCACCTACGTTATGGCATTATCTTTTGGGGCAACTCAATAGACACAATTACTGCATTCAAGGCCCAGAAAAGATGCATTCGTTCTATGTTCTCTCTTAATATACCAGAAAGTTGTAAACCTTACTGCATAAAATTTAAAATCCTTACACTGCCCAGTTTGTACATTTTAGAAGTGATAATGTTTGTTAGAGCGAATCCTAACCATTTTCCACGGTTAGAGTGCGCAGTGTCACGTAATAGACGGGATAATAATAAACTTCGGGTACAATTTTCGTCCACAGCACTTATGCGCAAAAGTATTTTCTGCATGGCTCCATCGATCTATAATAAACTACCCAAACAATGGAGGGAGTTAGACATTAATGCACTCAAAAGGAATTTGAAAAACTTTTTGGAATGTAAAGCATAATATAGTGTTAGTGAATATCTCGCTGAAAGATCTTTTGACGATATAACGAAAATTTGACATCTAAATCATTATTTTATTATATTGACATTTCTTTATTTAAATATTATACTTTTTGACATTTAGCTATAGCATATATTTTAAAGTGGTTACCCATACGACAACGTCGTGATCTGCGAGCACTTACTACCTTATTTTCGTTTCTTCATTCTCCTACCCCTCCAAGTTACTTAACCTCTTACTTCCAATACTTATGTTCAGTACATGATAGAGAACTTCGCTCATCCCATAATCTTCTTCTTACATGTCCCTCACATACAACTGATTTTGTTCATTCTTCTTTCTTTATACAATCTGTCCTACTCTGGAATGCGCTCCCTCGTGAAGTTAGGATGGCCACCAACCGCTACACTTTCAAATTGAAAGTGCGAGACCTCCTTTTTGATAAACTGGCAAAATCATCACTTCAGATACGTTAGTATGTATATATATATTTATTTATGAATATCTTTTTAGTAATATTTATGTATATATATAGTATTAAGATTGTATTAGCACTTTTATTCATTTAAACCAATTATATAATTATTATTATAATGTAAAGTATATTGTTTCTGATCTTCTGTTGATTTTTACATCTTGCACCTACTACGTTCATCTCTGCATCACCCAATGGTTGGCTGGTAGAGAATGCCTATGGCATTAAGCCTTCCTTTGTACATTACTGTGCATAAATTATTAAATAAATAAATATATCATTACTTAAAATTGTTTGCAATCTATTAATATCTAGCTTAATATTTGTATGTCTCTGTTAGAGGCTAAAACATGTCTGAGCGAACCTACCTATTGTTACCAGCTTGCATAGATTTATATGTTTCACTAGATATGCAATAACCGCGAAAACACACTACCACCTAACACATGCCCCGGGGCATGTGTCCGACTGTCTTTTGTTTTGTCATGAGCATGGCGTTCGAATGGCGCGAAACAAGAAATGAGTAAATGTGTGGTGAAATTTTGCGATTTCGAAACGCACGTTTCGCAAAAGTGTAACAAGGCAAACGAAATTACTTTTCACATGTGAGATAAATGTGTTTTCAATTAATTATTGTTGTAAATCATAAAAAAAACTAATTAAAAATATTGGCGGCTAACACATAGTTCAGGGTTGTCAGTTAAAACCACGTTCGGTTTCCCTGTGTTTATGGGAGGTTTTTGTATTGAATGAAATATATTTAAATTTAAATGAAATATATTTAAAATAGATTTGTTTAATTTTTATTAAATTTGAAATTAGTTAAAAAATGATTTAAATAATTTAAAAAAAAATGACCAATTTTTAAATTAGTTAAATCAAATATTAAATAAAAAAATAATCAAATTTATATTGTCAAATGAAAAACAAACAAAATAACAAAAAAGCTACTTTAACAAAATTTTCCTGCTGACCTCCATAATATGTAGGTTGAAAATTATAACATTCAATGTAATTAATCTAATTGAATATGTTCCAATTTCAATAATACAATTATTTCAAAAATTAAATTACATCTGATCAAAAAATTTAATTAAATTAAGGGATTTTTTTATAGAGTGTGCAACACCGAGCTTGTCGATGCGAGTGAAAAGCTGACTTCAATATTTTGACATAAACTGTATGGAATTGCATCTCTATATGTTTACCTCAATGCCAGCTTGCATGCCTAAAATGTATGTACACACGTGTTTTACAAATAAACGTTTTGATTTGATTCGCAGTGTCAAAAACTCTTAACTCGTGATAATAATATGCAATATTAATATTAAAACTTATGCTTCAAATTGTTTGTTTAAATAATAATGTTATTTTTATTTATTTTATATTCATATGCCAAAATAAATAGGAAACACAACAAACATTTAATGTCTGACAAAAAAAGAAACCTTTTTTTACATCAAATAAAATAAAATGTCTATCCTGTTTTCGATAATTAAGCTAGTTACAATCACCGCAAGAATCTTTACCTAATTTTTAATTAGTTGAATATTATACAAGTGTTGTTCGCTTTTGTCTAGATAGTTAATTAAATCTTTAGTTGGACGCCGAGACAGTGAACTTAATTAGGTACACTTTATTTAATTAGGTTCTAGAGCACAAATAGATGTCCTGACATTTCAGGCTTTTAAATTCAATTTCACTAATTACGCTAATTAATTCTTGCAGCAAATGTTGAAACGATTTTAATTTTAAAATTACCATTTTTTATTAAAATATATATGTCTTTAGATCTGGTAACGATTTACGAAGATATGTGTGATTTTTTATATTACTAAAAAGGCAAACCAGCATAATATCACAGTGTAAAGAACCCTTTATAATATTAAGCACGACGCTTGCAACAGGAGTAGCACTCGCTCATTGCCGGCCCTTTAAAAACCTTATACTTCCTCCTTTCCTGAAGAACCCCATGTCCAAGTCTCTAGGGAAATCCTCGGCAGGAAGCTCATTTCACAGCATAATCAATAAATAAATAATAAAATATGTGCTTTGGATGGAATGCTTTAAACTTGGAATACCAAGTTTAAAGATAACTAGGTACATATACAATTTATCATCGTTTATATTATATAAGAATAATTTGAGACTCCGGCAGTATATCTACCAGCCGGACCTACGTAGACAGCCCTCGTTATAAAGCCTATCATCACCAGTAACCAAATAATACGCTTTCAATAGCTGAACCAGTACGTGTGACCGTATTAGCAGGAAGTCAAGGCAATTAACAGGCACGTAATAGTGCAGGGCTGCCCCACGTAACGGCGGCAGACCGGAGATCGAAGGCGAAATTGCCAATTAGCCAGATATTACGCGAGCCGGCACCCTCGCTCCATTAATCCATGTCCATGCGTCGTCCTACAATTAGGACATCATTTCTTATTTAATAAACACAATTTGAAACGAAAATTATAGTATTTTTCACATAGCATGGGTACCTACTGTGACGTGAAATACACTATAATCAACAGATTCTGAAATGGGATTATGTATTGTATTGTGTATTGTATCTAGCCGTGTTTGGGCTTCTTTGAATGGTCATGAGATGCACTTTCGCTTTAAATGTTCAGATTAAAAAAAATAATGCATTTAAGAGAGGAAAAGTGAGATTAGAGTTTGTATGAACATTCATCCAGTTTTTTGAACATTCTACAACTTGCCGCATTAAAGACAGTTTTTTTTTTTGTTAGAATTATATCATTGGGTACCTACAGGGGTCTCCAGAGGTCATTTAGGGAATGAGTTATAAAGAAACGTTACCTAAATCAGTTAGCATTACATAGGTATGTACACTGTGTGTAGTTATTTGGCTGTGGTCTGCTCTAAGACAATCCTTCTCCAGTCGTGCTAGCCTGGAGAACGACCATTATCAAAATAAATATATTCTTCGTAGTCAAATACCTACACTATTTTTAGAAACTAATGGCACGTCCCGGCTTCGAACACCTGGACATCTATTTAGTTTTTGCAGGGGCCCCTTAATTAAAAAAAAAAAATATTGTTATATAGCCTATGTTACTCGCTGATAGTGTAGTTTTTTATAGGTGAAAGATATTTTTAAATCGGTCGAGTATTTTTTGAGTTTATTTATTACAATACATTTTTTTTCTATTTATAATAGATAATAATATAGATACAAGTAAGTAATTAGCCAAGATTTCGAGATTACTATTTCACGCAAAACTACTGAACGGTTCTGGATTAAATTTGGCATAGAGATAAATTATAGTCTTGCAGCATTTTGGGAATTCAACTTAAGTAACGGTTAGAAAGGGTATTCGCTAATAACACATAGGCTACTTTTATCTCGAAAAAATCTCTGTTCCCAAGAGGTTAATATTCTCAACCTAAAATAGGGTTCTTTCTCGCATTTGAATAATATAATCTTGAAGATAAAGATAATAGCGCTTAGTAACTGCGCTTAAGATTTAGTCTTCTTCACTTGAATAACTCAATCTCTACAATGTTCCCGGTGTTCAATGCATATGTTATTATAGAATGAAATCGGTTGGAAATTTTAAAATGAAGACGACGACCGCTTCATTAGTCGAGTTACAAGTGCTCATAGTTTAGTGTCTCCAACTTACTGTCACTAATGAGAAGTGAGAGCCCGTTTAAATGTGTGACAAGGTTTGAGGAAACTGATCGTTGAAAGGTATACTCGTAGTGATGAGTGTCATCATCATCACCCACGGAGGTGAGCCGCAGGCTTATATTGAAATCTGTGAGTGTCTGTGGGTCAAAATGAGATTTTTTTCGGTGGCTCAAGTCAGGTATTTATTGTCCGACTAATCCTACTAATATTATAAACGTGGAAGTTTGTAAGTATGGATGGATGGATGTCACGTAAAAACTACTGAACGGATCTGGATGAAATTTGGCACAGAGATAGATTATGGACTGGATTAACACATAGGCTACGTTTTAACAGCGATAACCGACATCTACGCGGGCGGAGCCGCAGGCAACAGCTAGTCAAACATAATTTTACGGTCTTTTTTAATTGGATTCAAGGGGAAATTTAGCTCCATAGTGAGAAAAATTTGTAAACAGAGTAACTCTCATGACTTTACCGAGCCAGGGATCAAACTTAGGACCACAGCGCAAAATTACAGCAACTTTATCTATGGTCAGATACTGTAATTGTTTTTAGTAGCAGGTACGTCGTATACGTAGGTATTTGATCGAAGAGTTCCTACGCCTGCGTCCAATTGCACGGGCCGTATTGCCGTAACTCTTTTCGGGTAAGATTCCTGGGTCTCATAGTGTTTTTTGGGTTTTCTATCTAGGAATGCTCGGAAGTCACCTTTTTCCCCTAAATAATTATTAGACATACATATCGACCATAGTCCGATATTCATCGCTTTCTTACTACTACTACATCTAAACTAATTAGTTTAACTAATTAGTTACGAATTACCTCAAAAACTTCTCGACCGATTAAAAATTCTTTCACAATTAGAAAGCTACATTATCAGTGGGTATAATAGGCTTTATTTTAATGAAAATAATTACGGGATAAATGTCCACCCGTCCGAATCCGGGATGAGCCACTAGTATAATATAATTTGGTACTTAGATGTAAAAACCGCTAGTAGGTACTTGTACTATTGGCCTGTTGGTCTAGTGGTTAGTGACTCTCGACTGCTACGCCGGAGATCGTGGGTTCGATTCCCACCCAGGACAAATTTTGTGTGATGAGCACGAATGTTTGTTCTGTGTCTGGGTGTAATTTATCTATAATATGTATGTATTTAGAAATACATATATAAGTATATTTATCAGTTGTCTGGTTACCATAGGCTCTGCCTAGTTTGGGATCAGATAGCGATGTGTGAGTTGTCCCGTTCTGTGCCGCTAGGTTAAAACATTAGATAGGTACGATTCCATTATTTGCCGCAGACATACAGTGACCTATGTTATTATATGATAATGCACTCAGGGTTTTTTTGGGGCTGCCGTGGTGATGTAACCTCCAGGATGTTTGCGGAGAACCAAATTGATATTATGCCGCTATTGTGAAAAAAAGGAGCGTCACTTTACTGCAGCACTGGCTCGAGTCCACGGCGCGGCAGTACCAACACCATCCTGGGTGTTTCTATGAATTAAATATGAATCGGTGGGAGATGCCTATTATGAGGTGGTGGATGCAGCTCCACACTGTTTTTAATTAGGTTTTTATAACTAGGTATGTCTCCTAACACTAGTACCTATTTAAAAAAATGATTAGCTACAAATTATGGAAGAATCCGACATAAATTATTATTATAAAGTACCAACTCTCTTTGAACTCAATAGGTAGATAGATAAGTTAGATAGGTACCTACTTATAACTAATTTCTAAAGAAAAGCTGCCGTCTTATTTCGTTCATTATTTTATTCTGTTTTTATAATATTCCACCTAATTGAGAGCATTTTCCTTGTTAAAACAGTCTTTTGTGTATTCTACAATGTAAAAATTTAATTAATAAGGATTATAAGGTTTTAGTAATTTAAGATACAGCTTTTATGTTTAATTAATTATCATTAATAATATAATACTCGATCTAGCTAGCATCCTGCCCCGGCTTTACACGGATGGTTATTTTGTTTTCGTAGCGATCTTTTACATTTATCCCGGTATTTTAACCGACTTCAAAAAGAGGAGGTTATTAATACATTTTTTTAAATGTTTGTTATCGCAGAACTCCGTCATTTAAGATTTTCTGTTTTTTTTTTTGAAAAGGTATACTTTCAGTTTCCTTCAGTTTCCTTTCAGTTTGGCATATTGGAATGGTCATGAGATGTTAAAAACGAAACATACACAAATTAAAATTTATCTTTATAAGTAATATTATTTGTTTGGGATACAAACAGATGCACTCTTTGAATGGACGTCTTATTAATTTATAATAAATTATAATTCATACTTATTCTAAATATAACAAAACCAAATTATAGGTGTATGTTTCCTTTAAATTTTGTTTTTTTTCGTATTATTTGATAAAAATTGAAGTCATAAGTGGTTACATCTCAATAATTTGGTGCTGATTCGATGATTTTTTTACAAACTATTTAAAATTAATATACAATTTATGACCAAACCATATTATGAAACATTTCTTCAAAATTAATACTGTATTTTTTGGCAGTCATTTGTCTATAAATGCCAACAAAAAATGGTTTCACTTACACCTCTTTTTAACCATTTTCTTGAGAAAGGGACCTTAAGTAGGTACCTAAGTACCTCATAACAACATACCATGGCGCCTTTTCCCCGAAGGGTATGGCAGACGCGTATCACATCCATATTTTGTCAGTGTGATACTTATAAAGAGCGTAGTAGCCTATGGCCTAATGACGTCCATTGTTGAACGTAGGCCTACCCCATATGTTTCCACAATGGCCGATCTTAAGCTGCATACATATCAATATTGGCATATACAAGAGAGTTAGGGCACCATACAAGCACGTAGCCCAACTGGGAAAGGACCTAAACCTTACAAAAGACCACATCCAAATAACTACACATAGGAATGTAGCTGTGTTCCGTCTCCGATGCTCATTCAGGAATGCGTTTTTAAAGAAACATTTTCCTTACCCAAGGATACCCTCAATACAAAGCCTGGCGTTACAAATTTTTGGGTAAAGTCCTTGAGAAGTTTTGCATTATATTATTAGTACCTACCTACCTAAAATATGTATAAGTGCCTAGGTACCCTAATAGGAATGAAAGTATTTATATAACTGAACAAATGACATAATTATCAGATAATATCAACTTTACTTATGTACAGACAGATCTAATATCTATAGAATAGGAATCCATTACTGTGGTTCCATTACAAGAAATAAAGGTGTGATTCTTATAAGAAATGTCGCGGCAAGGTTTTCAAAATTGTCTCCCGGTGTTGAACGTTGAATAGAAATGGAATAAAATAGGTCAATAACTGGTGGAGCCGAAGGAAGGTTAATTGAACGGACCCTTAACGCCCCGACACTTGCTTCGACGAAAAATAAATTTGTACTTAGGTACTTGGATTACATTGAAATATTCTATAACTTATAGAAATTATTTAGATAGTAAAAAGATTTCATTTTGAAGATAACTAGCAGGTTAATAGGTAGGTTACGTGAACGGTGGTGAACACATATTGTTTACTATTAATAAACTAACAGCTTCTTAAGGGTATCTAATCTAATTAATTTTCTTTAAATAGCAAAATAATATGTGGGTATGGCTGTTTTAAAAAGCATTATATCAAGTAGATATCTACCCATATGCTTATCGTAGTAAACTTATTGTTAGAATTACACTAACACCACACACGTAGATTCTAAAATTAGTATTAAAGCTATGACTGTATATTTTAGTTTTCAACTTATATAAAGCAAGTATTCTCACCTCGGGTAATTCGTCAGGCACCTTCCCCATCCATGATAGCGACAATATCGTACAGTCGCATTTCGCATTCACGTTTCTTTCGAAGTGTAGATGCATTTTCGCCGTATCAGTTCACACATAAACTCAAACGTAAAACATGGTCGTATACTACGTGGACGCGCGCGATTTACGTGAGTTTCGCGTATCGCAGACTTTCGGAGTCAGCGGGCACATTTTACAGTTAGCGATTCATTTAGGAGTTATGATAGTTCATTTATTTTGGAGTGTGAGCGGACGAGAGCGTCGGTGAGCACTCGGCTGACGTGACGGAGGGTGACAAGCGAGCCTTCAGCGGCGGCGGCCACTCTGCGCAGGTATTGATTACGCGCAGGGGGCGCGCGCAATCCCCGCGACCTCTACCGCTGCCACGAAAAACAGGGAAAACCCGCCGAAGGTACACTCAGATGGCGCTGGCATGAAAAGGTTCTTTCCTTTAGGGAATAATTCAAGTTAGTGCGAAGTAAAGCTGATTATCAAAAACAATCAACAAATGATGTTGCTGACATGTCCATGTCAGCCATACAAACTGTGCATATCGCCAATCGTGTATTGTGTTTTCTGAGTTTGACTGTAGGTCTAAGATGACAACGTATACAACAGTTGTAATTTCTATATTGTATGTTTTTTGACCTATCCAAACTGATTTAAATATACAGCCCTTTTCAAATTTTATGATTGGCTGCCTGTATATTTAAATCAGTTAAGGCTAGTATTTCTAATGAAGACTACTTCTGTGGCCGTACCTTTACATGATAAAACTGTGAGTGTAGTTCAAAAGAGAAAGAGCGACGGAGCTATTAGCGTGTATAACCCCGTCTTTCTTTCAGTTCAGTTAATTTGGAAATAAAACAATTATACAACAATCTTGTCTGAATTATATATGTATCTTATATCTAACCGGACATCCTCACTAAGCTAACTTTAGGACCATACAATTTTACACTGGAGACCCTAATTGTACCGTAGGTAAGTGAAGATAGTGGAATTTCCCAAACTCTCGTAGAAAACTTTTGTTTTGATCATTACTTTTACTTACTGTTTATTTCTGTATTTTGGTATAAAGAACTACCTACGTAAAATAATTTTACATCGCATCAGAGATTCATTGTGGTTATGTGGGTAGTTGGCAAGTGCCACACTGCGTCGCTATTAAAGTTGCACTCACGGTTTATTCGCATAATTGTACATTGTGAGAATATTATGGACAAAACAGTTCAAGTGCGATTTGGCTTCGCGCTCTACGGGTTTCGTACAATATCAAAATATACAGTAGCACTAGCGCATAAAAAGCGATAATTGTATTTATTTGATTTTAGTCAGCCAATAGTTTGTGTTATAATAACGCTACAAAACTGAACGCCATCCAGTATGAACGTAGCTTATCTTTAAAAAAGTTTTAAGTTTAAAAATAAGTTTCTCTGGACTCTCTCTCAGCTAGAGAAACTTCTTTTCGGTACGTTCTTTCTTTACGTTCGAGATATACTTTTTAAACTATCAGCTTTTGCATTAATTAATCAGCCTGTCAGTCCGTACATAGGCATGGACCACGGAGTAAAATAATTGTACTCTGTGGCATGGACTCACACCTGTTTCCCAGAGTTGTGGGCTTAGATAGTGGATCACTATAGAAAATGTTTGCGTATTGGACAACTATATCTATTTAAAAGTTATTTATTACTTTGATGCAGTGTTTGTTGTTTGCATTAAAGTACAGAGTATCTTTCTTGTCAGAATAGGTAGGTACAAAACAGCGACTAGTGTGTATTACTTAGGGTCAGCGCAAATAGAGAGGAATACCTAATCCCCGCGAGGTCTCAGGCATTTTCTTTACGGATCACGTATGATTCCCGCATATCTTTGAGGACGCGCGAGCATTTTTTGTCAGGTTCAAGCATTTATGCACTTTATTGTAATAATTTAAAAGTTTTTTTTCAAGTGCGTTAATAAAATCCTCTCCGTCTGCGCTGAGCCTTATTCCTTTGGCTAGGGAATAAATGGCCCGTACAATACCGAATGTGAATATGGTGCAAACTATACCGTATTTATTGCGTTGTCCAAAGAGAATTCTGGTTTCCTTGAATCTATGGATAACATCCTAATCAAACTAGCATCATTTAGAAATATAATCATAACAGGGGACATAAACATAGATATTGCGATTACATCTAGGGATAATAGAGCTGAAAATTATTTAAACCTACTGGCAGCCCATGGTATGTTACCGGCACATTGTATCCCAACTCATACACACACCTGTCTTGATCATGCTATTCTTAAGACAAAATTTCCGGCGAGGTGCTTTGTTGCACATACTACTATTACTGACCACTACACCATCATTCTTAGCCTAAATATACTCCCTTATAATTAAATATTTTTAGCATTTTGCTATGCAATTAGCTCAAATATACTTAAATATTAAAGCAATGTGGAAAAAACACTTCTTTTTCCACATTGCTTTAATATTTAAGTATACTCCCTTATAAGCTAAAACCCACCAAGAAAATCAAAAGGGTTGATTATGGTACTCTTGACACTCTCTTTAATAAATTGGACCTTAATCCAGTATTATCGATGATAGATGTCAACGAGGCTGTTAATCTTCTCTATACTACCCTCAATTTAAGACTTGACAGTTGCACTTATTTTTTACCAATTCCCAGACGACAGCATATTCTTAAACCCTGGATTACTAAAGGCATGTTAAGATGTATAAGAAATAGGGATAAATTGTATGTGAAGACAAAAAAAGACCCAAAAAATGAAACCTTCAAACTAACCTACAATCGCTATCGTAATTTCTGCAATACACTAATCAAAAATGCTAAAAGAGAATATGAAAAGTCTGAAATCAACAATGCTAAACATAACACCAAAAAACTTTGGAAGGTAATCAAAAATATAACTTACACAAATAAAACACAAACACCATCAACTGATTTAATAGTAAACAATAACCATTTAGAGTCAGCCAATTCTGTCAATAGGTATTTTGTAAATGTCGGCAAGACCTTGGCAGAGAACTTGCAGGGATCTAATTCATCAATCTCTACGAAACTCTGTCATACCCTAAACCAATCGCAGTCCTTTGTCCTTACCCCAACAGATGTAGATGAAATCGAACTAATTATTTCTAAACTGAAAAATGACTGTGCCGTTGGGTTAGATGGTATTTCAAATAACTTTATTAAAAGATATAAGAGTATTCTGGCTGAACCTTTGGCACACATTTGTAATTTGGCTTTTACAACAGGAATCTTTCCAAAGATATTCAAACAGGCTCTTATTCACCCTATCCACAAAGGTGGTGACAGAGACTGTGTCAACAACTATCGTCCAATATCTGTACTACCTGCTTTTTCCAAGATCATTGAAAAAATTGTCAACAACAGACTTGTTAACTATTTAGAAAATAGAAATCTTCTATCCAACTCACAGTTTGGTTTTCGCAGAAATAGGTCAACGGATGATGCAGTTCACGAACTCACTAATACCTTAGTTACTGGTATGGATGAAGGAAAAAAAGTTATAGCTATTTTTCTTGATTTGGCTAAGGCGTTTGACACGGTCTCTGTCCCACTATTGCTTGACAAACTGGAGCAGCTGGGTATTCGTGGCCTACAACGGCATTTTTTTTGCTAGTTACCTCTCAGACCGCACACAGTGTGTCTTGTTAGACGGTATCCGTAGTGCCGATCTTCCTATTGAAATTGGTGTGCCGCAAGGTAGTATCCTCGGGCCGACTCTGTTTCTAGTTTTTATCAATGACCTTTGTCAACTAGACCTCCCTAACGGGAAAATTGTCACCTTTGCAGACGACACTGCTCTAGTTTTTCGAGGTGAATCCTGGGATGACACATATCGATCTGCTCAGAATGGTATGAACCACGTTACAAACTGGCTTAGTTCCAATCTTCTTTCCTTAAATGTCAACAAATCGAAATACATAGCTTTTAACTTCAAAAATAATAAATTGCACAATGAGGCTCCTAATCCGATCCGGGCTCATTCCTGTCGAATTTTTGATACTCCATCTGTTCAATGTGCTTGTAATGATCTAGAATCTGTTAGCACAATTAGATACTTAGGAATCATTATTGATAAAAATCTTAATTTTCATGCTCATGTAGATTTATTAACATCTAGAACTAGAAAACTAATTTATATTTTTAAAAGTTTACGACATGTTTCAGACAAAGACGTTCTCAAAATTACCTACCTCGCATTATGCCAATCTATATTAACCTACTGCATCACGTCCTGGGGTGGTGCTTGTAAATCCGTCCTAATAAAACTAGAACGTGCTCAAAGAGCAGTCATAAAAGTTGCACTTTTTCTTCCTTTCTTGCATCCCACGGCAGATCTTTATCAGAGATTCAATGTCCTTACAGTACGACAACTTTTTATTCTTCGTATAGTTTTTAAATCACATTCGCTAACTAATTACGATCCTTTAATCAACGCAACGAAACGCCGCAAACATAAAATCTATCAAACTGATAAAACATATAGAACAACACTATCACATAGATTCTTTTGCTTTTTAGGTCCTTATTTATATAATAAAATCAACTCCCATCTTTGTATTTACAACAAAAATAAGTATAAATTAAAACTAATATTAACGACGTGGTTGCAAAACTTGTCATATACTGATACCGAGAATCTTCTCATTCCACTAAAATAATATGCTTCAAATTAACAAAATGGGTTACATTTCTTCAATACTCAAACCTATACACGCACACTTAGTCTGTCCCTTATCCAAATACACACGCACATACAAACACACATACACACAAACACACACACACACACACACGCACGCATGCACGCACGCCCGCACCTTCGCTCACACAAACTTGTTACTTACTTAATCAGATTTATTTTAAAATTAAGTACTTGCTTAAGTAATTAAAAATTATCATCATGATTCGTCCAAGAGGTGGGAGCCTGGTGTTCTGTAACACAGGTTTTACCTACTTCAGACACCAGACTCTCACAAAGGAACGAGATTACTTTATTTGTATTATACCTGTAATAAATTAATGTACTTACTTACCTTTGTGAAAGAGTGAAATAAACTTATTATTATTATTATTATTAATTAGTATTGCAAGCGAGCATAGGCTTCGGTAACTGCTTACCATCAGGCAGCCCGTACGATTGTCAGACAAAGTTCTAGTATAAAAAGTGGTTGACACTCCTGGTATTATAAGCTACCATTAGCAGCGGTAACTGCTTAACATCTGGCAGGCCGTATGTTTGTCACCTTAGTTCTATTAAAAATACGGAACTCTAAAAACACCTCATATTTTCTCGTTAACAAAGAAACTTTTTAGGTACGTGTAATGTCGAGTGGAAAGAGTTTTTGTTAGTTTTATTTTAATCCTACTAATATTATAAACGCGAGAGTTTGTGAGGATGGATGGATGTCTGTTACGCGTTCACGCAAAACTACGAAATAGGCACTACTAACCTTCTCATCTCATCGTGTGTGTGTAGTAGCATAAACGGCAGGCGAATCGAATAGAATAGAAAGCAAATGCATGGGATTTTAATTTGAAGTAGGTAACTTATTGCAAATCCCATTCATTTGCTTTCTTTTCGATCCGACCACGGAGAACACGGAAATACTTAGATGAAATACCACTAATATGCGGTCACCCATTTAAAGTGTAGCTTAACCCGCTGATAGTTTTACCGAACAGCGAGTGCTCGTCTATATCGTCGAATCTTAGCTATAGGTACATCAAAATAGTACGTATCCAGTCTTAAACTTTTCTATTTTTAACCTACTTCAAAAAGAGGAGGTTATCAATTCGTGTGTATTTTTTTTTTTTTTTCTTTTTTAATGTTTGTTACCGCATAACTCCGTCATTTATGGACCGATTTGAAAAATTCTTTTTTTGTCTGACTGGACATACTTCCAGTTTGGTCCCATTATCATCAAAAGAAAGTTCCGATGATGGGATCCATGAGGAATTGAGGGAACTCCTCAAAAGTTATAGGCACACTATATATATAGCAATTTCAATATTTTTAACAACTAATCAATCATTTGCATTCAGAAAGTGTAATTTGGTGAAGTAAAACTGATGAAGAAGACCACAGATGGCCATCTGAACTTTTCAATAATAAGTATTTTACTGATGGCGATTAGATAAATTTCGGTTATTGTTGCTAAGCAACTATTAATAAGAAATAATGACGTGAATGAATTGAGCGCAGATTGCACTGATTAAATATTGCTTTTAATACCTACTTGACCTGTGTTCAGCCCGACGCTCAGTAGATTTTATTCGATTTTAACAAACAAATATCTGAAAATTTTACAACTTGCCGTACTGAAGTCGG
The DNA here is from genome assembly GCA_947095525.1 of Trisateles emortualis. Taxonomy (NCBI): domain Eukaryota; kingdom Metazoa; phylum Arthropoda; class Insecta; order Lepidoptera; family Erebidae; genus Trisateles; species Trisateles emortualis. Next base: position 5,828,122 of record OX352735.1, on the reverse strand, counting down.
TTTTTTTTTTGTTAAAATTATGTTTACCGTAAGATCCTTCTACAAAGTACCTATACCTATACATAATACTTATACTACTCAAAACAAAATAAGGGCCACTAGTTTATTTTTAATTAAGTTCACTTTAGTCCACTGAAAGTTACTTATGAGCAGCATTATTATTATTGTTACAAACTCTTTGGTGTCTGACCTCTTTCATACCTACTTATGTTCGTCTTCCTAATTTGAAAATAAAGCCATTGTTTTAAGAAAACTCTGCATTTGATATTATTTTTTTGTTTTGCCACAGAATACTTAATAGTACTGGTTTTGCTAAGATTTTCTTCTTAGCTTGTATCGCTTATTTAAAAAAAAAGTTAATTAAAAGGTAAACGTTTTTAATTTATTAACATCTAGCTAGCATTCATAATGCCACCAATTCGAAGAGACAGGGCTATCCAAAATGCATGGAACCGCTTTCAACAGACCGGTAATATCACCAGAAGACCTGGCTTGGGTAGAGTTTGCGTAACAACTGCTCAGAAGGATCGGTACGTCCAATTGAGTGCTAGTCGGGATCGTACAGTGACGGCCAGTAAGTTACAACACCAACTATTAGACCTATTTTTGATATAGGTAAGTATTTTTAACCTCCGATCCAAAAAGAGGAGTGTTTTAATTTTAATGTGTCTATCTGTGTGTCTGTCCGAGGCATCAAAGCGCCCTGATGAATGAAGGGGTTTTGATGTTTTTATTTTGTTTGAAAAATCTGTTCAGGAGGTGGAACACTGTCTACGATGACAAAGGGATTTTACTATAGTCACAAGTTACATTCATTTGAAATTGCATTTGTATTATTTCGATGGTATTGCCACGACTTGGTTACCTTGAGCTGATGCTGCAGTTTCAAGTAGTCCGAGGGATACCCAACTCGTTCAGCAGTTTACAGCAGATATAGCGTGTTTGGGCTCATTAGAATAATTTCAATGAATTGGCGCAAGGCAAATACTGATCAGGTAATTTAAAAGTATGAAACAAAAAATAAATTTAAAAAAAAAACCTCGACTTAATTTATAATGGCTTGTTTAGTTTTATTCATAATTATGTTAATTTTTATGACTTCAGAGTTCAGACTTAAATGCACATAACTATGTACGTTTTATTTTTAAGACAACTCCCGCACTAGAGAACAAGGTCTGTGTCGCGGGGGACTTTACAAACATACAATTAACGGACACAAATTACACCCAGACTCAGAACAATTCTTTGTGGGTCACACAAAGTTTTGTCCTGTGTTGGAATCGAACCCACAACCTCGTGCACAGCAGGCGTATACAGCGGCCACTGGACCACTGAGGCAGTCAAGAGGTATTATCTCTGCATCACCCTTTTGTTTGACTGGTGGAGAATGCCCCTGGAATTAAGTCCGCCATCATACATGTTGTAAGTTTAAAATAAATTTTAATTTAATTTTGATTGATAAACGTTACGTGCAAACAAAAATCGTGCAAAAAAAATTTTGTCGCTAAACTACCTCGTTGGTCTAGAGGTAGATGAGTGCGACTGCTGATGATGAAGTCTTAGGTTCAGTATCCGAGTCGGGCCGAAAATAGACATTGGGCTTTTCTGTCAAGAAACACGGATTGCCATTATTTCGGACTATGATGCGCACTATAATATCGCCCGTGCAAATGGTCTTCGTTAAGGTTAAAATACGCATCAGTATCTCCTAAAGTTATAAATAACTGTGTCTGCAAACTGTGATTTGTTGGATTTAGATACACATAATAATATATATTAATAATAATTATATTTAACAGGATATAGATATTCTTGAGAGGTAGGGCTCCATACTGGCGAGCAAGCCCGACTGGGGAAGGACCTCCACCTTACAGAAGACCACAGCCAAATGACTACACACAGCGGTGTAGTTGTGTTCCTGTGTGTGAGTACAGGTCTCCAGCGCTCATTTAGGAATGCGTTTTGAAAGAAACTTATTTCTATAGTTACTTCCATCTTAAAGCCCTGGTGTAAAAAAATGGGTTGGCAACACGCAAGTGATACCTCTGGTAATGCAAGCGTCTATAGGCTACGGATACTGCTTAACATCAGGCGGCCCGCCTGATGTTAATCCGTATGCTTGTTTGCCACCCAAGTAGTATAAAAAAAAAAAAAAAAAAAAAAAAAAAAAAAAAAAAACACATCTAAATCCTGTTAAATATAATTATTGTCTATTATTTATCTCGTAATAGAACGATTATGGTCTTTGCGAAAAGTAAAATTAAGAAAATAAAAAGATAGAGCAAAACTATTTTTTTTTTGTAAGAAGCCCTGAATTTTAAACAGGACATCCCAAGTCAGGTTTTTGATGTAGTGGTAAATAAAAACTAAAAATGTGTATGTAATATACGTATAATTATGTTAAAAGTTCATGATATTACAGTATTCAGACTTTGTAAACAAACATGATTCATCTCATTCATTTCGCCTCATTCATTTCGCCCCACGAATGTCCGCTCTTGACTTTCACGGGCAATGGCACTGTTAGTTTCACCGTTTCTTCCATTACTTTTTTCATAATAGTTATAAAAGATTGTTTGTAGTGAAGTGGTACTTCGTATATAAGTTCATCATGCAACTGTAGTATGAGACGTGGTTTGGGAACTAAGGAGTCGGTTTTCGTGTCTATGGAACACATGGCGGCTTTTGCGATGTCCGCCGCAGAGCCCTGGATTATTGTGTTGACTGCTTGACGTTCCGCGGCACCTGATCGAAACAAATACATTATGATCAAAATTAAAAAAAGAACAGTACTTTTAATAAACTACTTAGGTGGCAAACAAGCATACGGCCCGCCTGATGCTGAGTAGTTACCGTAGCCTAAAGACTGCCTGTAGCTTGCAATAACAGATGTATCACTTGTTGCCAACCCATTTTTTTACACCAAGGCTTTATGATGGGAGTATTCCTGAGATAGGAATACGTTTCTTTCAAAACGCATCCCTTCATGAGCGCTGGAGACTACTTGACATTCGATATCTGTTGAAAATACATTAAGTTTAAAAAATATATATTTACTAGTGGACATGTCAGACGTCGTCCTGCCTGAAAAAGCATACCGACAGCAGCGCCACCTACCGGATCCAATTGTGAATCTAAACCATCCAAGGCCCTACCCGAACACATACACAAAATTTCATCAAAATAGGAGGAGTTCAGTGACATACACACGCACACAAGAAATATATATATAAAGATAAGAGAAGATGATTCGCTTCTTTTGAACATTATTCTGCGCTGTGTAACAAGCAAACTTGACTGTTTATATGTGAGTTACTGCTGCAAGCTATCCACATACCACTTTGTTATTAAAGTTGTGTAGCGAGTGAATAGTTACACAATGCTTTATCCTCTTCTTTGTGTTACGCAATCACGGCTAAACTAATAAACCGATTTAAATGAAATTTGGTCCAGAGCCTGAGAAAGTTTCAATGTTTGTAAAAATATTACCCGTAAAGGCAAAATATTTTACGGCCCAGAAAATGAAAATATAGAAGAAATATTATAGAGAACCACGGAGTCATTACAAAATGTGAAACTTTCGAATTTTTTTGAATTAGATTTTTGTTTCGAATCTTACGAAAAATACTATTGTTTTCGTTAATTTTGTAGTTGATTTGAGAGATTTTTTTTATACTACTTTGAGTCGACTTTTGAGGTAGATTTGACAAAAGACCACTCTTCTGTCTTTTTCCTTTTATTAAGTGGTTCCATTTCGTTGCTATATTGTTTTCTGCGTTTTGCAGATACAACATTAGCAACCATTAGTTCCTCGCAAGGCGTTACACATTTTACTTCTAGTAGGTCATTATCTGTTAAATTATCCTTTTCGTAAACCAATTTAATATCTTCTTCTTCTTCTTCCAGATCTTGTTCTTCAATCAATGTGCTTTTAAAAGCATTCAAAATGGAGTCTGAATTTATATTAGTATATTCCGAAACGGTGTCTTGCCGGCATAAAGTTGCCTGTTCTTTATCAGGTAATTTACTAGATACAGGGTCTATAGCAAAACTTACTTCAAACAAACTGGAATTATCCCCTTCTGAGGAAAATAAACTTATATCTTTGGACGATATATGTTTGGAAGAATTCATGTTTTCTGAGATATTTACTTTAATACCGAAATGTTAACGATCTTGAAATTGTGATATTACCATTTCCACATTTTTCCAGCCAAACTGACGAGAAAATACCGCGTACGTATGGTACGTAGAAGCTATAATTCAGGTCTCCAGCGCTCATTTAGGGATGCGTTTTGAAAGAAACGTATTCCTATCCCAAGGTTACTTTCATCTTAAAGCCCTGGTGTACAAAAATGGGTTGGCAACACGCTAGTGATACCTCCGGTAATGCAAGCGTCCATAGGCTACGGTTACTGCTTAACATCAGGCGGGCCGTATTCTTGTTTGCCACCCAAGTAGTAAAAAAAATAATTCAGATAATATTAAAATTTATAATACTGATACCTACAGCATCACAACAGTTAGCTTTATATTATCACTTACCAGAAAATGTAGCCGCCCCTTGTTGAAGACTGCAAGAAACCGCGTGCACATTGAAACTTAGCTGCCACTTCTGCTAATGGAACTTCATTCACCAAATCTTGCAATGCCAATGCTGTATAAAACCTTAGAAGACAAAACCGTAATTAAAATATATGATAAAAAGACAATTTCAAATTAATACAATTGAAATCTAATTCTGTACCTTTTATGAATATTTACTTTATTCTGAATGTTACTTGATTTGTTATTTCCTCTTAAATTGCGTATTATAAAACTTTCCTGTACTCCTACTAGTTCACCCACTCTCTTCATTGCTTTAGTTAAAGACTCCCAAAGTGTCAGCAAATGCAGCCAATCCATATTTCCCCACTGGCTACTAACACTGTATGGAGTTACTAAATAAATAAGATGCAAATCTGTTTGTGAAAGTAAAACATCTTTTCTCTAACTATTGACACAAATGGAAGTATTATAATTACCTTCTTTTGGCGCTCTAAAATTGTTTTTATAGTAAGTATTTCTGCAACTAGAGTTTTCCCCGCAGATGTAGGAGCAGAATATACTAAATTACAGCATTCAAATAATACCTTTGGATTGCTTAAACAATTGACTTGCCATTCAAACATTTCTGTGATACCTCTTTCTTCATATTTCCGGGTTATTTCTGGCGGAAGACCCCAGTCTTTAAGCTTTTTGGTACTTCTTTCTGTTTGCGATGAAACGTGCGCATTTTGTAAGTCTAGCTGCAATGTTGTATTGTGAATAGCCACTTAATTTCTTAGTTACTTTCTGGCTTTTTTGCTCAGTAAAATCTACGTTTAGCAGCAAATTCTTTTACAACTTGCAATGAAGTTTGTAACACGAAATAATTATCAAAACAATTGTTTAAAATGATTATTAAAACTTGATCTCATTCATTTCGCCCCACGAATGTCCGCACTTGACTTTCACGGGCAATGGCACTGTTAGTTTCACCGTTTCTTCCATTACTTTTTTCATAATAGTTATAAAAGATTGTTTGTAGTGAAGTGGTACTTCGTATATAAGTTCATCATGCATCTGAAGTATGAGACGTGGTTTCGGAACCAAGGAGTCGGTTTTCGTGTCTATGGAACACATGGCGGCTTTTGCGATGTCCGCCGCAGAGCCTTGGATTATTGTGTTGACCGCTTGACGTTCCGCGGCACCTGATCGAAACAAATACGTGATCAAATAAAAGAAATCAGTTCGTAGCTAACACATTGTTTTTTAATAATAATTTTTTTTTGAACATTTAGCGTTATAACCTGTGGTATATCGTTTTAACCTACTTAAAAAAGGTGGTTCTATACGTTCACATACATCCTACTTCCTACTAATATTATAAACGCGAAAGTATGTAAGTATGGATGGATGGATGGATGTTTGTTATTCTTTCACGTAAAAACTACTGAACGGATCTGGATAAAATTTGACACAGAGATAGATTAGATAGATGGTCTGGAATAACACATAGGCTACTTTTTACAGCGATAACCGACATTCACGCGGGCGGAACCGCGGGCAACAGCTAGTACTGTAGTATGATATATACATAGATTTATATGTTTCACTAGATATGCAATAACCGCGAAAACACACTACCACCTAACACATGCCCCGGGGCATGTGTCCGACTGTCTTTTGTTTTGCCATGAGCATGGCGTTCGAATGGCGCGAAACAAGAAAATGAGTAAATGTATGGTGAAATTTTGCGATTTCGAAACGCACGTTTCGCAAAAGTGTAACAAGGCAAACGAAATTACTTTTCACATGTGAGATAAATGTGTTTTCAATTAATTATTGTTGTAAATCATAAAAAAAACTAATTAAAAATATTGGCGGCTAACACATAGTTCAGGGTTGTCAGTTAAAACCACGTTCGGTTTCCCTGTGTTTATGGGAGGTTTTTGTATTGAATGAAATATATTTAAATTTAAATGAAATATATTTAAAATAGATTTGTTTCATTTTTATTAAATTTAAAATTAGTTAAAAAAATGATTTAAATAATTTAAAAAAAAATTACCAATTTTTAAATTAGTTAAATCAAATATTAAATAAGAAAATAATTAAATTTATATTGTGAAATGAAAAACAAACAAAATAACAAAAAAGCTACTTAGTACTTTAACAAAATTTTCCTGCTGACCTCCATAATATGTAGGTTGAAAATTATAACATTCAATGTAATTAATCTAATTGAATTTGTTCCTATTTCAATAATACAATTATTTCAAAAATTAAATTACATCTGATCAAAAAATTTAATTAAATTAAGGGATTTTTTTTATAGAGTGTGCAACACCGAGCTTGTCGATGCGAGTGAAAAGCTGACTTCAATATTTTGACATAAACTGTATGGAATTGCATCTCTATATGTTTACCTCAATGGATATATACGTCAGATAAAAAATCTGGAGTGGAAGATGCTGCGTGGGCTGCCGACAAGGTAGACAAAGATGATGATGATTATATATGATTATATATATAGATGATAAATATATAAATAAACTCACGTCTTGTAGATATCATTGTGCTTTTTATATCAGGTAAATATCTTCGGCGTTTCGTTAACGTTTCCACGCAACCTTTCTTTTTACATTCCTCTATGACCGACTGAATGAACGATTTGACAGCAGGGTAGGTTTTATAGAACGTGTCCATGAATACTGCTGCCTCCATCTCGGATACATCGAGCAGTTGTGACAGAGTTTTGTTACCCATACCATATATGATGCCGTAGCACAGTTGTTTGGCCTTTTGTCTAAGATCATCGTCCACCTGTCAAAAGATTTAAATTGAGTATCTATTGTAATTCGTTATTTTTTATTTTGTTTGAGTACTCCTCTAGTTACTCCTCTAGGCTGCAGCACGTGTAGGTTCTAGATAGCCGCAGAACGTCTTGATTCACTGATTCTACTGTGACTTTACTCGACTATCCTACCGACTGCGCCAATTACGAAGGCTGTAGCCGGAGGATGCAAAGAAACCCAATTTGAATTTAAATTTAATTTAATTAATTAAAAAATTATTACAATTATTACTTATTAATTAAGAAGATGATAATTGATCGATGTTGTATCAAGAATGATCTTAATATTTAAATTTATTAATTATTACAACTAAGCTAATCGATTGCGAAATCCGTAAGGCGCGATGAGTATTTTGGCTATTCGCTGAATCGGCGCCTCGTGTCGGACTTTGATCTCTATGCGCTTAACGGTGTCACAGTGTCCGTCTATTACACCGTTAGGCCGCTTGCTACACCATTGCGTAACATAGTCAATATCAATATTAGTAATCAATCGTCGTCAAACAACACAAGATCTTATGTGAAACTTTCACGATACTGTATAAGTCGTGTTACGTGAACTTAAATAGTTAGGGAATCCCTGATATTGGTGTTGTGGATTAATTTTTGCTAGCTAAGATTAACCATCGTCCGTGTGGTGACGGATTAAGAATACAAATGTCACCACCCCATTCAATCCCGTGGGTGTCGTAAGAGTCGACTAAGGGAGTAAGTCAGGCAGACAATATCCACTGCAAGAGAGGGAAAACTCGAAACAAAACCCTATACCAACGCGTCTGACCAGCGTGGTATAGAAGACTAATATCCCTCCAAATGTGTGGAGGAGACCCACCCAGCAGTGGGATGTTTATGGGTTGAGATGATGAAGATTAACCAGACAATAAAATTGGTAGACATACTTATATAATTCTAAATACACGCAGATATATTACACTCAAATTCAGTACAATTAATCGTGCTCATTACATAAAGATTCGTTCTGGTGGAAATGGAACCCAGCCAGGGTTCGCCTGCAACGATACGCAGGCGTAATGCCATAGAAGAATGACTTAAATTAACAATCCAACGAAGTGAAAATAAAGAAACTTACCTCTTCCTCAGGCACATTACCCCACGAAGCCGCAATAGATTTAAAAACATCCATATTAGAATTCATAATACTCATCAAGACAGAATCTTTACAAAAGTGAGTAAGGATCCTCATTTCTAACTGACAATAGTCGGCCGACACCATGATGTACCCTGGCGCTGCTTTAAATATACGCCTGCAGTTAAACTCCGCTATTTCATCGGATTTAACTGTGTTTAATGTTAGGTACTCGGTAGGGATGGAAAAAGTCCGTGGTACATTTTGTAGATTTGGCTCATGCATACTGACCCGGCCAGTACATGTAAACATTGTGTATGTAGGATTTATTCTGAAAAAAAACGATTTTTTTAAATCTTTTGTTCTACTTAGCTTTAATAATAATAATTATGTTTATTAATCTTAAACTGAATGCAGTACATGGGCTGATACAATGTTATGTATGGAAAGTACAATATTATACATATTTGACAAATAAAGTGGGTACAGTTCTGTTCTAGGTCTGTTAACTAGGTTATAAAGTAGCCTAAGCTGTGTGAAGGAGCTACAGTTCCATAAGAACACGATGTATGTTACATCGTGTTTTTAATTATTTAGCTATCACGCAAGCACATACATTTGTATTGCATTGTTCTCTTAGTCTGCATCAAATAAATGATTATTTGTTTCTATTTATTAGCGTAGCATAGCGTTCAAAGTCTTAATATACAACATCCAATCATAAATCTTAATATACAACACGCTGCACTGCATCTATCTAGAATAAATTATATTTTATTTATTTTTTTCAATATACAAACCCAACACCTCCAGAGATCATTAAAACACAAACTTACCTATTTCCCTGAGTGTATATACAAGCCTTTTCTGTGAGTGGGTACAAAGTTTTCGTCAATATAGAATTTAGCTTTCTCCAATAAATAATAATACTTGACAAGGGACTGTTGTGAGAGGTTAACACGCTTTTTTTGGTACTTACTTTGCGTCCGTTGTATATGCCTAATACCTAAAGAAATAACATTGAAATTTATTTAAAATGTTCGGTTTCTTTTCTTAAGGAGTTTAATAACCCAATTCTTAAGTAAGTGTATAGGCTTTATCATAACACTACGACTCAAGTCCTCTTGAGTCGTAGTGTTATGATAAAGCCTATACACACAGCCATGCTCCTGCATGACAGTAAACAATATATATGACACAGGAAGATATTCAAATTTAACGAGAGTAAAATCGAGATCAGCTTGTCAAACATAAAATTCTTCACACATTGTATGTATTATAAAACTTATTTTATATGTACCTTAGCGACAGTCTTCGAAGAGTTAAAGTTAAAATGATATCCACAAAGCTTGAATGCCTTTTTTTGGAGAGCTTCTTGAGAATTTTTTACATCAATCAAAAGTCTTGCTGCGAGATCCTTGTCTACGGCAATTCCGTAATATTCACAATTGGCCAATATCTTCGCTACTTGACATTCGATATCTGTTGAAAATATATTAAGTTTAAAAACAATATATATTTATAATAAACGAGCAATTCTCTCTCTTGATATAATCTGAATCTCAGAAACGGCTCTAACGATTTTCGTAATATTTAGTAACTATGCAGGGGTATCGGAGGCGATTAATCGATCTAGCTATAGCTTAGCTATGTTTCATTTCTAAAAAACGTAAATTTCCAAACAAAAAATACCGAGCAAAGGTCGGTCATCCAGGTACTACTTATATACATATATTTATAAGAGAAAATGATGCGCTTCTTTTGAACATTATCCTGCGCTGTGTAACGAGCAAACTTGATTGTTTTTCAAATCAAATAAAATCGTTTATTTTGTTTGTTTTATGTGAGTTACTGCTGCAAGCTATCCACATACCACTAGCGAGTGAATAGTTACTAGTATAGTAGTCGGGCTTGCTCGCTAGTATGGTGTCCTACCTCTCTTAGAGTGTGTTTATATATTATGTATATTATTGTATATATTCACGTCTGGAATAGCGAATAGGCGACATTTTATCGCAAATACCGACATCCGACGACAGCGACTTAGTAAATAAGTTGGTGGAACAGTGAAGCGAGATGCATTTGGATAAAACCAAAATTATATGTAACGAAATTATATGAACAAGAAGGCGACACAAGGACCCAAATAGATTAGGCGGCGTTAAACTACGACGATTTTTTCCTCTCTTTCACAACAATGCCCGGAGGCAAAAGTCTATAACCAGTGCGCCCTACCCTACCTCTTCTTATAGCTTACAGTGCCGAACAGGGAAGAATCATTTAGATTTCCTCATTCGGACAAAAACAAAAATAAAAGACAAGAGAATTAAAAAAGAGTAGGACAATGACATAAAAAATAATATACCTACACACATTCTAACAAAAAATCAAGATAACTTTATCATTCGTGCGAGCCTGAACAAGTTGACGATAATATGTACACTCTTACAGCAACTCGATGTGGCAAGGCACAAATTAAGTTCTCCCAGTGAGCTATAACATGGATTTTTTCTAGAAAAGTAAACTTCGCAATGCATAGATACAATAGATAACCATCTACAATACGCCGGTAATGCAGCTAATGTGGCAAAAGGGCTATATCTACCGATGGCTGCTGTAGCAAGACACTTGAAAACCGCAACTCGGTAGTCGTAAGGTAAAACGCCTCCGGGGCTCCGGCGAAGTAAACCGATGGATCCAAATTTAATGGGATAGACTGGATGAGGAACGCAGGAGACCTTGTGACGCAAATCAGGAGAAGCCCGTGTATAAAAGTGGACTGAAATAGATTGATTGACTCATGACGTGATAAATATACCACACTATTCCGTTCAGACCATTCCGTTTTACCAAACCATTCTGAAATTTTGCCATCATCTTAAGAAATGGTATGGCATATTTGTGACACAAGACACATGATTCCTTTAATATGCTATATTGACCTCACACAACACACCTCACTCAACTCAAATTGATTGTAAAACAAATAAAAATGTAGTGTATAGCTAAACATAGCTTTTGTACTGATTAATAATAATGCTAGTAAACGGTTATATAATACGTAATCATACCGATAACTCCCCTCGAAGGATGGAGACTTTCTGTAATAGTTATTTCTTGTTTTTGTCCGATCGTCCAAACGCACCAAGCTTTAACACACTGCATCTCAGCTAAATCTAAATTCTTAAACATTTTTTGTTTGTTATTGACTTTCAACAATATGTTTTTGAAATCAATTTTAAAATATTTCCTCATCTGCAACACCAAAATCATTTTTTACAACAACTATTTTGAATGTAATTTTTTAAACAATCCTACATAAAAAGCGCATGGTTTTTTATGCGTAGGTTATATTCCTATCACTCAAAGGAAGCTTAAAACACACCCGAATAAATAAGCTGTTGAATAAAAAAAGTGCATCAATGAAATCAATCTTCCCAATTAAGCGTCATAAACAGTCACACTTATCACAAGACTTTGAAAGAAAACACTTACTAAATAGTCGATGTCCGGTACTTTTTCGCTGCTATCTATTAACCATTCGATCAAAGAAATATCACAGCAATTGTCAGATATATTCACACCAAGCCATCGCTTTACATTAGCGTTCGCAGTTTTTGAACAGAGTGTTCTAAATAATAATAATCTTTTAAACCAACAGCTTAATCTATTCTTGATTAATCGCATATCATCTACTGACGTAAAATCTAGATAAATACATATGTGTTCATTTACATATATTGCCATTCCTTTAACCGGACAATCTGCTTTTGAAGAGGTGTTGTTTGTTGTGGTGTATTCCACTATATCACTACCGATAATTTCATTACATGCTCCATTTAACTTATTAAAATAAAAATATATAGAAGCTAATTGTACATCTTCAATTACATGTAAATTATCTATTATATCTTCAGCTCTTAAAATATAGCAATCCATTTTAACATTATTAAATTCAATCGGAAATATTTTGGACTGTGCACTATTTATTTTAAAATTAATACTTGAGTCGACTTTTGAGGTAGATTTGACAATAGACCACTCTCCTGTCTTTTTCCTTTTATTAAGTGGTTCCATTTCATTGCTAGATTGTTTTCTGCGTTTTGCAGATACAACATTAGCAACCGTTGGTTCCTCGCAAGGCGTTACACATTTCACTTCTAGTAGAATATTATCTGTTAAATTATCCTCTTCGTAAACCAACTTAATATCTTCTTCTTCTTCCATATCTTGTTCTTCAATCAATGTGCTTTTAAAAGCATTCAAAATGGAGTCTGAATTTATATTAGTATATTCCGAAACGGTGTCTTGCCGGCATAAAGTTGCCTGTTCTTTATCAGGTAATTTACTAGATACAGGGTCTATAGCAAAACTTACTTCAAACAAACTGGAATTATCCCCTTCCGAGGAAAATAAACTTATATCTTTGGACGATATATGTTTGGAAGAATTCATGTTTTCTGAGATATTTTCTATAACAAGGGACTTTTCAATTTCACCAAAACTGATATTCGGAGAAAACATTTTGTCAGAGGTTCGTAATTTTGTATTGTCCAAAGCAGCTTCAGTAAAATTTAAGGAATCCCATATTATATCGTCTTTACTACACATACCTGGACTATTATTTTCACTTTGGATATTATCTTTCATTACAATATTGTTCACTTGAGGAAAGGTTTTGTTAACATTTTGTATATTTACGTTATTCCCTAGGGAGCGTTGTTTATCTGACACATGATTGGTTACATTATGTTTGTCATCTAGTTTATCTAAAATTGTTTGTGATGTCAATGATGTTGTTTTCTCTTCTATGTGGCTTTTATTCCGTGGATTTAGATCGTTCATGTCATCTAAAGGATTGTTTATATTACTATCTACCAGACTAGCATTAGGTGTTCTTTCATTTTTTATTGTTATTTGCGAATAATTGCATTGATTTGACTCATTAGAGTTGTCTTTATTGCTTTTTATTGTTTCTATAACGTCAGATTTATCTGAAGATTTACATTCCCATTTAATTTCAGCAACACCAATTTCGAGCGAAAGATATTTTCTAGCTTCACCTATAAGATTTCCAGCAGCCTCTCTAGTAGTCATACCACAATAACCCGTTACCCAAATGCTTTTAATTTTATTGCGTTTTCTTAAATCATCTCTATCATCATCCTCTCTTGCCTTTTCACTTTGAAAAGGAACTGTTTTATGAAGTATATTTTCTATGGTATTTACATCAGCTGAAGCAATACTTGAGATTGATTCAAAACCAGAATCGAAAAGAGTTCTAGCCCTCATCCCATTTAAGGACGGCAATTTCATTAATTCTAATAGTTCGAAATGAATACCGAAATGTAAACGATCTTGAAATTGTGATATTACCATTTCCATATTTTTCCAGCCAAGCTGACGACAAAATGCAGCAACCATACCTAAAATCGATAGTTCAGATAATATTAAGGTTGATAGTACTGATACGTACAGCATCACAACAGTTAGCTTTATATATTATCACTTACCAGCAAATGTAGCTGCCCCTTGTTGAAGACTTTGCAAGAAACCACGTGCACATTGAAACTTAGCTGCCACTTCTGCTAATGGAACTTCATTCACTAAATCTTGCAATGCCAATGCTGTATAAAACCTTAGAAGACAAAACCGTAATTAAAATATATGATAAAAAGACAATTTCAAATTAATACAATTGAAATCTAATTCTGTACCTTTTATGAATATTTACTTTATTCTGAATGTTACTTGATTTGTTATTTCCTCTTAAATTGCGTATTATAAAACTTTCCTGTACTCCTACTAGTTCACCCACTCTCTTCATTGCTTTAGTTAAAGACTCCCAAAGTGTCAGCAAATGCAGCCAATCCATATTTCCCCACTGGCTACTAACACTGTATGGAGTTACTAAATAAATAAGATGCAAATCTGTTTCCAACACCAGACACTGACGAGCTTTTTGTAACTCGCAGAATAATGACAGGCCATCATTTGGTGCCATAGATGAAGAGAGGCAGGCTTTGCCTAATGGTGTTGCCACATAATGTGCCTCTTCCCCTTCACTTTGTATTCTCACCAATTCAAAATTTTTTAATTCATCTAAAGTATTATCTAAAAGGAAATTTTGGGATGGTAATATATCTTGCTGGTTGTGCAACAAGGTACACTTTGAATATAAATCTAACTGATCTTTTGTAGATAAAACTTGACTAGCTATCATTTCTAATACAGCTCTCATGTATTTGTCTTCACTCTCAATACAACTCTTAACTGGATCTAAAGTACCCATCATCAATTCAAATCCAATTTTCTTCTCTGCCTCTGTGCATATTAGTATACTCTCACCTTTTGAGTCTTTACCCATTCTACCTGCTCTACCAATCATTTGTTTATAAGTTAAAATATTTATTGGGTGTTTTTGAAATACAGGTGACCTGATAATTACTTTTCTAGCTGGAAGATTCACACCAGAGCTCAATGTAGAGGTAGCTACAAGTACTCTTATTGCCCCAGATGTAAAGCCACCTTCAACAATGTCTCTTTCATCAAATGTGAGACCTGCATGGTGGTATGCAACACCGAAAGATATTGTTTTCTTTAAAACTTGATCTAGTCCTACAGGACAATTCTTCAATTGTTCCAATACTTCCGTTATTGCTTCAGATTTTAGTTCTGTCCTCAAGAGAGCACTGGCTTCACTGCCTTTCATTCCTAATTTGAAAAATGATGATGCAATTGACTGTGCTAAACTTTCACACCAGTTTTTAGTCATACAGAAAATAAGTACCGAACATCCATCTTTTAAGGTGTCCAAACAAATATTTAGTACACTGTCACCTTCTGCACTCAATGAACAATCTAACTTACCAGTGCATTCACCAACTTTATTAAAATATTTGCTTCCAATCAGACAATACTCATCTAGAGGGATTGGTCTGAACTGAGTGATGAATAACTCGGCATTCAACCAATTTGCAAGCAATTTCAAGTTGGGCAAAGTAGCTGACATTCCAACAATTTGTATTTGAAGATCATCAGATTTAGAGCATACATATTTTATTTTGGTGAGTAATAACTCTAGAATATACCCACGGCTGGGGTCACCAAGTAGATGCAATTCATCAACTATTACAGCGCCCAGTTCTCCTATAGAGCCATCATCAAGAAGTTTGTTCACAAGGCTGTTAGCTTTTTCTATGGTGCATATAGCGACATGTACAGCTTGCAGACCTCCTGGGGGTGACTGAGATCCCATAAATCCCTCAACTCTAATCCCTGAACTTGATAATATATCTTGAAAGTAAAACATCTTTTCTCTAACTATTGACACAAATGGAAGTATTATAATTACCTTCTTTTGGCGCTCTAAAATTGTTTTTATAGAAAGTATTTCTGCAACTAGAGTTTTCCCCGCAGATGTAGGAGCAGAATATACTAAATTACAGCATTCAAATAATACCTTTGGATTGCTCAAACAATTGACTTGCCATTCAAACATTTCTGTGATACCTCTTTCTTCATATTTCCGGGTTATTTCTGGCGGAAGACCCCAGTCTTTAAGCTTTTTGTTACTTCTTTCTGTTTGCGATGAAACGTGCGCATTTTGTAACTCTAGCTGCAATGTTGTATTTTGTGAATAGCCACTTAATTTCTTAGTCACTTTCTGGCTTTTTTGCTCAGTGAAATCTGTTTGTTCAGCAGCAAACTCTTTTACAACTTGCAATGAAGTTTGTAACACAAAAGAATTATCAAAACAATTGTCTAAAAAGCCAATATTATCCGCTATAAATTGAGAGTCGATAACTTCGGTATCAGTAATGGCCATATTTTTAATAGCAGTCAAATCAATTATTAGAGCACAAATAAAGGCACAAAAATACTCAAAATGTTTACGATACACAGTAGATAGATATACAAATCAAATCCAACTGACAAGACAACGTAAATCGTGACACTTGTGACACTCGTGACAGACAACAGTAAATACGAATTACGTCAAGTCGTCCTGTCGTCAACGTCAACCTTTATCCTTGCCATAAAACGTAGACCACGTAGACAGAGAAACCTCTGTCTACGCAAGTTCCTTGGTCTACGCCATAAAATGTATCACATTTCCACTTCGCATCGCACCCGTGTTTGATAATAATAAAATAATATTGCCACAATAAATATATTGTGTAGTGTTCCATGTTTAAATTCATCTGGCGCGTGTTAATTTTTTGAGTTTAAGTGAATAACGATAAATTCAGCACTGTCCTGAACATGGATACTATTCCATATACCTACGGCGGATAGTAACCAAATTACCTCGTGGATTGGGCGCAATATAATTTACCGTGATGTTATTAAACAGGCATGCTAGTGTACACGACTAAGTACATAATATGTTTACTTAAAGCTTGTGCGCTATGTTATCATAAGACCTTTTTGTTTTACTTAAGTGGCAAACCTTTGCCGTTGGGCGTATTACCGACACAAAATATTTTTACACCAGGATTTCGTGATGAGATATCCCTGGCATAATAAACGATCTGAGTAGGTACTAGAGACTTATTTAGCTGTAGTCTTCTGTAACGTAGAGGTCATAGTTTATACACTTACTGGTAGTAGAGGACCTACCCCAGTCAGCGTTGTCTCTCTTAAATGGTATGATTGTGGTAGCAAAACTACATATTAGTGTGGTAAATATATTTATTTGATCACAGTTAAGTACATGCAACAATGTATATTAACTTGTTTATTATAAACGCAATCCAATGATCAAAGAGACTAGTGAATTACAGAAACAATAAATAAATCTCCCTTTAAATATTAATGCTATTTAAACTAATTATAATAAATAACACTTGCATCATACAATAATACAGGCAGTTTACAAATATTTTAGATCATCAAGATCCCATTATTAATTCGACTTGTGATTCATGTTATTAATATAATTACATTTTTAACAATAATTATTACTATTTTTACAGGCTGGCAACATGAAATTAATATGCTTCTGGTATTGCCGATCACAAAAAATCATAACTGGTAACTGCATAGCATTTATTGTGGTAGTTTTATATTCTGGTTACTGCTTAGATAAATAATTATATGCAGTAAATAAGATTTGAGCAAACGATAGGAGATTAGGCAGGTCATACATATGTTGGTTAGAATTTGTCGTTTTAAATGAAACTGATTAAATTATTTGCTTCTTTCCGGCTATATACTACGGAACAAGCCCTGTGCCACAAGGGAATTTACGAACATACAATCAACGAACACAAAGGACACCAGACTGGGAACAATCATTTATTGATCACACAAATTAATTTTCGATCGAAATCGAAATCCACATTACGCCGCCCAGTGGTAAATGGCGAGGTAACCACTTAAGCCACTGAACCAACTATGCAGGCAGCTGTCAAATATAAATAAAAATATAAAATGCAATTAAACATTTGTTCGAAAACCGAATAAAAGTTGATAAGTGACCATTAGTTTTTTTTAATTTCAGCTAAATCTGATAATTACATTATACCGTTACACGTTGGTCCAAAATGGGCCAATGCAGGCCACCATACACTTAATACTATCACTGGAACATTGAACTACTGTAATTTTGCGCAATGTTATTGTCATTGGAAATCCAAAAATAGTTTAGCGCCAAAATGGCACTATTGAGAAGTGAAATTTAAATATCATTTTTCAAAAGTACCACCTTGGCACTTAATTTAATTGGCTTTCCAGTGACGTTATTATTGTGCTATGGGCATGGTGTGTCAATATGGGCGTATATTTGGCCAACATGTAGAGCTTCAGATATTGAATAGCATCATAACGAAATTTTGGTAGCTGTAGGTTCCTTGCCTTCTGTCAATGCTCTGGATTCATGGACGAATGCAGCATAAGTAATACCCTAAAATAAAAATATATATATTAGTAGATAGCTTTAAGACCTTTCTACAGATTGCAACAACAGATTGAACTGAACTGAAATTATGTTATGTTCAAATATACTTAAATATTAAAGTAATGTGAAAAAAGACAAGCCCGGAGCAGGGTTCGAACCTGCGCTTCTCGGGTTCCGGCCCAGCGCACTACCAATTGTGCCATCCGAGCTCCTATCCATCCAGCGTCTCGTAGAGTGACGTAATAAGTAGTAGTGCGCTGGGCCAGAACCCGAGAGGCGCGGTTTGAATCCTGCTCCGAGCTCGTCCTTTTCCACATTGCTTTAATATTTAAGTATATTTGAACTAATTGCATAACTAAAATGCTAATAATATTTAATTATATTATGTTGTTGTAATGATATTATGTACTAGACAAGCTTATAAAGTATTTGCCGATAAATAGTTTTAATTTATATCAAGATAGATTGTTACATAGTTTCAAGTACAATTCCACGGGGACATTTTTTATTCCGGGATAAAAAAGTAGCCATACACTACTTTTTATTTTATTCTCCAGACTATTATCTATTTCTGTGTTAAATTTCATACCGATCCATGTAGCCGTTTTGGCGTGATTCAGTAACAAACATCCATATTGTAATCCGTCCATACATCCAAACTGACGCATTTATAAAATTAGTATAGATGAAAGTTTTTGCCAAAGTATGGTTGTCCCTAGCTGGTATAGTATATATTTTGTAGCTAGGAATGCCTTTTAGTAAATTATTATTATTTAAAACTTTTTCTACTAGGAACTATGTATGGCTGCCAATTTAAGCATGAAAGTGAATAAATTAAAGGATATGTTTAATTACCTGTTGCATAGCAGCTCTAACAAACCCTTCATTTGCTGATACAGTCAAAGCTTTGATTCTGTGTCCAAAATTAAATATTATTTTAGATCTTAACCGGACGTGTCCTCTTACTTTTAAATTTTGTCTTGGATAATCATCTTCTCCTGTAAATATACAATATAAAATTTTGTTAATATTAATATAGTTTAGCGAGATGCTCATAGCCAGATCCACTTGTATGGATGTATGGCATCAGTATAGTGGTAGCTCTCGGACTGGCCGTTTCCGTGCTTTGGAGGGCACATTTGCGTACGCGGAGTTGCGGAATCCAGCCCGGTTTCCGCAACTCCGCGTCCAATTCACGTATTTTACGTCCGGGCTGGCAGGGATTCCCTCCGTTCACCCCAGTGGAGGGCACGTTAAAAGTCGGTACCGAATGCTAACAGTAGCTAGATCACGGCAAAGGCCTATGGGCGATCTCATATTATTTATAATAATATCTAAAATACAGATTTTATTCTTAACACAGCTTATGTAAGCTGAATTAATTATGCAAAGTACATGTGTACTCTGACACACACACATTTCACCACCTATGTTGGTAAGAACTCAATTCTACAGCAATACAACTTACTACTGCTACATTTAAAAGCACCACCTTCAGACACACATAATATTTTGTCGAAATAAAATAAAATCTTACCACCAAAATCATCAGGGTACACTCTAACCATTTCCTTTAACGCCTCAGTCCTTTCAATCTCCATGGGCCCTCCTAAAGTATCAACAATTTTCTGAAAGTCATCCCATGCAGTTCTGCAGCAAACAAGGGATTTTCCTGAAAATAATTGTGAATATATTTCTAATCTACCTTAAAGAGTGACAAGTTATGTTGTAAGTTTGTGTTTGTGGGTAGAGGACAAGGAATTTGGAGGTTTTACACACCGAGATTTGGCCAGAAGCACTGTTATAACTTAATAAATGGTCAGCCTTTTACACAGCCAGTTTTTTACATCCCCACCGCCAGACCGTCAGACTCTCCGGTCTACTTAAGGTGGTAGGCGGCCGGCATACCGACTAATACCTCTCTGTGCACCTGCACCCGCCTTCACGGGTGAACCACCGGAACCTGATATGACGTCAGTGGTCCACCCAGCGGCTCCACTCCGATGACAGCGTCCGGGTACACCGGGAACGCTGTCCCTCCGCGGAAAGGTGCGGGTAAGAGGCTCGATGCCCCGACCTCTCACCCGCTTTAAATGGTTAGCCTACCTCAACGTTAAAATCAGGGGTATTGCACTTCGTCCCATTCAAAAATCTTATATCTCATTGAATCGGCAGCACATCCCAAAACCTAATTGTGTGTGAAAGGAAATAACATTGAAATCGTACAGTACGGCATGATTGGGGTTCTAAGATGGATTCAAAAATCTAATATACCTTTAAATAATCTTTCTAAAATAGGTTTGACAGGTCTCTCAGCTTCCCACGCACACTGTTGTGTGAGTACTTCTTGTTTAAATACATAGTTACAGTAACCATTAGTCATGTTGCTTACATATGCCATCATTGTAGTCACATCTAAGTTTAACGTATTGATTTCTGGGTGTTCTTCTATACATTGTGACACTTCTTTGATTGAACTTTGTTGGCTGTAAAACAATAATTAAAATATAAAGTAAACTAGTATACATTTATAACTTTTTGTAATAATTTTGGGCACAACAACGATAGCAAGCCGTATGTCCCACAGGTGGGCATGGGTCACCTCTCCTATATCAAGAGAGTAACAATTTGATTGTTATATGCTATTGTACACACAAAAGATACTTAAAATATCATGTAGATATGTATTGTCTGTGTGGTGATAGATTAAGAATACAAATGTCACCACCCTGTTCCATCCTGACGGTGTCGTAAGAGTCGTAAGTCGTAATAAGTAAGTCAGGCCGACAATATCCACTAAAAGAGAGGGAAAACTCGAAACAAAACCCTATATCAAATAATACGAAACCAATAATAACTTAAACCTATCAAAAAAAAAAAAATTCATTAGTTCATTTTTGTGTGTATGAAAATCGCAGGTGTATTTCTCAGATTGGGCTGAATTTATTACAGATTTATAGTAATAAAAAGTAAGTTTACAGAAGGTAACAAATAACTACAATAAGATTATTAAATATTTTTAGCATTTTTGCTATGCAATCAGCTCAAATATACTTAAATATTAAAGCAATGTGGAAAAAGACGAGCCCGGAGCAGGACTCGAACCTGCGCCTCTCGGGTTCCGGCCCAGCGCACTACCAACTGTGCCATCCGAGCTCCTCCTCCTCGATTAGCAGAATTAAATAATAAATAATCTGATATACACCTTTTTTGTCTTTTTAACACAATTAATAACATAAGCACCACCTCATAATTTTTACACAAAGGAGGTTGGCATATGGCTTTCTAACAACCCTGGATTGTAGGGGTTTTAAGTAAAAGAAATAGTTACCTATTATTAATAAGGCACTCATCATCACTGGGCTCACTTTCCCATGGGTCGCTATCCTCTTCACAAACATTGGAGTTGGGCAATATTTCCCCTTTCACAATTATACCTACAGCTTTTAATTTATTTGCTAAATTCTCTTCTATGCCACTCATAAATTCAAATATTACCTGAAACATAACATTAATAGAAGCTATATTTTAAATACTAGCAGTGCTTCCCAAATTCCCAATTTGATCCCTATCATTTTAAAAAAAATATATATAGCCTATGTTACTCAGTGATTTTACAAAGAATTTGTATAATCGGCCCAGTAGTTTTTAAGTCAGTTTATTACAAACAAAAATACAAATCTTATCTCTTTATAATAATATTGTAGATATCTATAATATCTTCAATATAAAATGTCTATATCTAGATATGGGGATGATAAAGTGATCCCTCATTAAGGCATGTGAAATGTCTCTACCAGCAGCTTTCAGTCCACTGCATCTTCATCATAAAAAATGTTACAGTTTTTGTTATGGAAAGTGTATTTTCCAGGATAAAAGTATTGGTGTTTGAACATGATTGAGTAACAAACATCTATACATCAGAACTTTTACATTTAAAATCAATATATATAAAAATCAATGCCACTTTTCCTTGTAATTGAACACCTCCTAAATGGCTCGGCTGATTTTAAAGAAATTTTGTGTGTAGGGCCCCAGATGGTTTAGATTCACAATTGTCCCGGTAGGTGGCGCTGCTGTCGGTAAGCTTTTCCGGGTAGGATGACGTCTGCTAGGTCCGCTAGTATTAATATAGATATCAAGATAATGCAATAAAGAATTTTTTGTATACATGCCTTAGGTGATTGATACATGCATGGATACAGCTTAGCACATTCCAGATAATCTTCTGCTTGATCTAGTATAGACCTGGCTCCATATGAAGCCTTGCCTGCACTCAGGGCAGACAGAGACTTTGGATTTCTAGCAATGACTGAAAAATAGGACAAAATATACATATTACAATATCGAAAACTGCTGATTGTAGGCCCTCCCTTAAAGATTTCCCCAGCATTTGGTGACTTTATTTAACAGCTACTCATCTGTCCCCACCCTATATTTAGATCACGAATTCCCAAAGTGGTCTTTATCAACCTCTTGGGATCGGAATCAGTTTCCCAGGGGTTGACATAAACATAAACTGATTTTGGGGCAAGATTCAAAAAATTAACCACTATTAAGTAACACAAGTTCTCATTTGAAACTTTCAAGATACTGTATAAGATGAGTAACATGTTCCGACTTTAATAATAATGACAGATATTTTAGGATGTATTGTTGTTGCACTTTATAAAAAAACAACAACTCAATAAGCATGCACAAGTTCGAACAAGATAATATGTTCAAGCGTACAAGTCTTTCAGGCACGTTTTGACTCTGCGATGTGTGCTGTAATTAGGCTATGGGGATCAGAGGTATGAGTTCATTATGGAAAATCTCTTACTTATAATAATTTGGGAATCCCTGATTTAGATCATACGCATGATACTTATGAACTTATAGATCCCCACAATCCCTTTGATGAAAAGGGTAGGGCCAAGAGACATATTGACAAGAAACTTTTTGGTATTAGTTTCTTCATGTTATTATTAATTATAGTGATATTACCTTTAGTCCAAACTCTGCCTTCTTCACTTATTATGTCAATAACGAGTTTAGAAGTGTCGTTTATATGAAAAATCTTACAAACTGAGATGACCCCAGGTCGTAAAGCACATTCAACCATAGCGCCAAGGTGCCGGAGATTTGAACAGGACAACTGTTCAACTTTTACTTTCTTCGATCTTTGTAACTGTAACAAAATAATTTGCGTAACTCTCTTGCTTCTTTCCATATTGTTTTCCTTACAAAAAATAATATACTTTCTATTTACCTTCTTCAAGAACTCAATTTCTTGCCTAATTTTTCTTTGAAATTTCATCACTCCATCTAATTCATTTACTAATTCTAGTTTAACTATGAGATCTTCGCCAAATTTCACTTTTTCATTAAGCATGGATAGTAATTCTTCTGAAGTTTCCATTGTAATATTTTTTTGATAATATTTTCTTACTGATATTTTGTTTTGGTAATTCCCAAATACAAATTATAATCTGTCCAAAAAAACACTGATTCCACCACTTCCTTATACGTCATAACGTACCAATACAGATACGGCAGCAGTTCTCGTCTATATTCAATTTCTAGTGCTATTAGAGGCCAGTGGATATTTAGTAAGAAACTGAACGGAAACAGGGTTAGTAAAATCAACTGGACATCTCTAGATATAATGCTAAAAATAGATATTTTATCTATTTCTTGGCCCTGGAATAATATATTTTTATCTATCTATATTGTCTATGCCTGATAGAACCTAATAAAAAATATGAAACCATTAAATATCTTTTCTGAGATTTAGAACAGTTATTTCTTTACAAAATATTATTTTGATTCACTTTAGTGTTTAAGAAGAATGTCACGTAACTAAATTATTTCAATTTATTCAGTATTTTTTGTGAAATCTAATTTACCCGCCATCTAGTGATTCGTTACCGCCGTCACGTGACCCTAACCTAAAGCAGCCAATCAAAACTCAATGCTAAAAGCCGACGACAACCACACACAATTTTGAGAAATGGCTGACGATAAAGAAGTTGAGAAAACTATTGCCGAAGACTTGGTTGTTACCAAGTATAAGCTAGCTGGACAAATTGTTAATCGTAAGTTCTTGTGAAACTGTAATATATTTGTAGAATTTGTGGAATACGAACAGTAAAAATTTACAATAGGTTGGTTTATTGGTTCGATGGACGCGTGTCATCGCCATGCGGACAATGTGCTGTCGCTATCTATCTGTGCCAAGTTATTCTAATATCCTAGTGCATTTTTAACTCGATCCCTACTTTATTTACAGGTGTCTTGGAACAGGTGATCGCAAAATGCTTACCTGAGGCGTCTGCCAGAGAGATATGCGAATTTGGCGACAAGCTTATTTTAGAAGAAACTTCTAAGGTGTTCAAAAAAGAGAAGGACTCCAAGAAAGGCATAGCGTTTTCAACATGCGTGTCCGTAAACAATTGTATATGTCACTTCTCGCCCATTCCTAGCGAAAATGATTATATCCTGAAGGAGGGAGATCTAGCCAAGATGTAAGTAACCTCAAGTAGGTAACAAATAAGTGACCTTTGATGTTCTAATTCTGTACCGGCCCAGTGTGGTGGACTGGTCGGTCTAGTCTCTTTCTGTAAGTAGTGAAAATCTATGCCCAGCTGTGGGATAGTTCAAATTCAGAGCTGATATTATGCTTTCTTTGTTCTATCGGCTTTGTGTTACATTAAATTAAAAAACATTTACATCTGCTCAATTCCACAATTTTTTTTTATATTAAACTGATGAATGATGATTTTGTTTATTGAAATTAGGAAAATAAAAGTTATAAAAACCTCTTTATTACTAATCAAACAAATGAGACTTTACATTCTTAACATTTTTAAATTTCATAATTAGAATTCTGTTTGTCAGTCGGTAAACTAAAGTATAACTCAATTGTCTATTTTTTAATAATGTAATATTTAACATTTCATTTATTCTAAGCATTTTTAGTGGACACTTTACAACTCGGTCCTAACTGTTAACAGTCCTCAACCTACATCAGTGATTAAAATAGTCTGTTACCGGATTGGCCAGTAATAAATTGTTATAACAAAATAATATACTACCTACTAACACAACCAACATCTTATATTACAGAGACCTTGGTGCACACATAGATGGGTTCATAGCTGTAGTTGCCCACACAGTTATTGTTGGTGGTGTTGAAGTATCTGGACGTGCAGCTGATGTACTTCTTGCTGCTCACTATGCTAGTGAAGCCGCCCTGAGATTGCTACGGCCCAGTAATGAGGTACACATAACCTTTGATGAATATTTTTTGCTACATGTTGCCCCAGCTCGACCTGAATTGATATCCGTTATTGTGGCAAAAGGTACGCTATGTCCATCCTTAAGATGCTATCTCCTTGTAAAATTTTACTAACATCTGTTTAGCCGTTTAGTAGGGAAATGTCAACAGACAGTTTTGCATTTATAATAATAGTAGGGATTGGTTGCTAAGACAACTGATAACAATGTCTTTGTTCTTAATTGGAACACTTGCTGTTATATTTTATTAAGATTACTCATAATTATGTATTTACATTATCTGTTTATTATTGTTTAAAAAAATAATTGATAGTAATTTTTTTATCTATGGTTCCAAGAGCACCTCTATAAATATAGACACTAAACAATTATTTATATTTATATTAATTTATACTTTTTGTGGCTCTTGATTTTTGTGCTGAGCTGGGTTGCTATGAGAAATGTTTATAAATAGTTAATTGGCAATGTTATAGATAAGATCAAAATAAAAGGCACTGATGTACATAAGCCAAAGAATTTAAGATTATTGTTTTGTTAATCTTTTTTTTTTATTAAGTTTATATATTATTACTAGCTGTTGCCCGCGGCTCCGCCCGCGTGGATGTCGGTTATCGCTGTAAAAAGTAGACCAGACCATAATCTATCGATGTGCCAAATTTCATCCAGATCCATTCCGTAGTTTTTACGTGAAAGAGTAACAATCATCCATACATCCATCCATACTCACAAACTTTCACATTTATAATATTAGTAAGGATAATAGTAAAATGTATGTTTGTCAGACATAGTTACTAATAAAAATACTCGTATGTAACCCTGAATTCTTTCCAGCTAATGTATATACATTTTCTGGCAGTACTCAGGGTAAAGGAAACAGTAAAATTCTAACTAAAATATCTTTTTATAGCATTTTGGTTTATACTTACTGACACTTTATTTTATAATGAGATCCTGACCATTATACATCATAGTATCCAATCTAAAAGACTAGCCGACTGTGTAGGAGACTTACACTGCCGTCCACTAACTAAAAGGCCGTTAAGCCACAGTTAGTTAAGATTCATTTTGCTAGCTAGCTAGCTAGCAAAATGAATCTTAACCACAGTTAGTTAAGATTCATTTTGCTAGCTAGCTAGCTAGCAAAATGAATCTTAACTAACTGTGGCTTAACGGCCTTTTAGTTAGTGGACGGCAGTACAGTAATCTGAAACAACCTTTTTAGACTCTTTTTAGGATTATGGCAGAATTTTGTAAATATCTGAATTTTCAAGACATAGCATTTTCTTTATACATAATAGAGGCCAATTAAAAAATCTACTTTAGTAATGTTAGTTGGTTAAATAAAATCAACACTTATTTGCTTATACAATTTTCAACTAGTTAAATCAGTTTTTTTTATATTGTCTTTTGTGATGATACCGTTTTTTAAATAAGCTTAACATTGTTAGAGGGAAAAAAAACCGGAATTTTAATCATCTGGTAACTCTAGGCGGATACCATTTGTTTTACGTGTTTCGTAAAATATGGGGTGGTCTATGTTTTATAAAAAAGTTAGACGTAGCTTCAAGGCAAATTAATTATATTTTATTTATAGCTATATACTACAAAATTTAAAGGACAGGCTGATCAACTTTAGTATAATAGGTCAGTATAATGTGTATCTAAAATCTAAATCTATTTGTTTTAGAACTATGCAATAACAGATGCAGTACAGAAAATCACTGCTGAATATGGCTGCAAGCCTGTGGAAGGTATGCTCTCACATCAGCTCAAGCAGTTCCGCATTGACGGTGAGAAGAGTATCATCCAGAATCCTTCGGAAGCACAGCGTAAAGAGCATGAAAAGGCCACGTTAGAGACATATGAGGTGTATGCTATGGATGTCCTTGTTTCCACAGGAGAGGGTGTTGTAAGTATATATTGTTATCTATACATATGTAAATACTTGCCCTGACTGACTGTTATTTGTTATTTACTTAAATTACATACATGAGCTCTAAAAAGGGTAATTTTTGCTCTGTCACATTGGTAAGCGCCCGGCCTGTCTGATGGTAAACAGTAACTATGGTTATAACAAATATAATTGATAATCTTCAAACTATTTTCAACAAGGTTTAATATCCTTGCTGAAATAACTTAGCCCTGAAATCTTTCCAGCTTCTGTTATATACATTTTCTGGCAGTACTCAGGGTAAAGAAACAGTAAAATTCTAACTGAAATGTCTTGCATAGCATCTTGGTTTATACTTACTTACAAAACCAATATGAATTGATTAAGAGTGAATCCAAAGTACTCACTACCCCAATATTCATACACTAAATACACATGTAATATTATGGAATGTTTAGTCTTCTAGTTAGTTATATCTTATTTGCTTTTTATATATTTTATATTTGTTATTACTACTCGGCAGTCAATAAAAAAAAATGGCCAAACAAGCCTTCAGTCCCAGGGAGGGTCTTGGTGACCTGTTCCATAAGTTTTTAATTAACCTACTTCAGGTACCAGTCTCACACAGGTATAAAAAGAAGTTTCTAGCAAGAGTTGTTTTTAAGATTGAACTAAGACTGCTTTTCATGTTCATGGTAACATAATGTTGTGTGTATTTCCAGGGTCGTGAGATGGACACAAGGTGTACAATATATAAGAAAACTGACGAGGTTTATCAGTTAAAACTGAAAGCTTCAAGAATGTTCTATAGTGAGGTATGTGATTTTTTATATGTTTTAGAAATTGTGTCTGAGGACTAAGCTATTTCCGAAATAAATCCTTTTGATGAGTCAATTATTGTAATTTTTAAAATTCTTGTCATTTATTTTTATAATATTAATAAAATTGGCAAGCAATTATTGGTGCTTTGCCAAATGTTAAGTTGATGTACGTAATATAATTTGTTTATCTAAAGGGGCCCTTACAAATATTTTAGATTAAGTAATACCATACTAAATACTTCTAAATTTAAAGACATTTACTAGCTTTCACGCGCGTTTTCGCTCGTTTGATTTATCGAGTAAAATTAGCCTATATAAGCCCACTCAGTGGTAATATGGTCCCATTTAGTAAAAAAAACAGAATTTGATCAGCAATTTTAGAATTATCCCTACATTCAAAATAAAAAACTTTACCTCTATAATATTAGTATAGATTGACCTTGAACAAACTAAAGTAATGAGTAATTATATATATTTACAGGTCCGCAATAAACATGGATCAATGCCTTTCAACTTACGCAGCTTTGATAAGGAGACCAGCGCGAGATTAGGTGTTGTCGAATGTGTCAACCACAAACTTATTGAACCTTTCCAGGTAAGCATAGATTATATTTCATGATGAGAAAAAGTTAATAAAACTTAGTTAGTAATTTCAAGTACTCTGGAGTCTTTTATTATACAGTAGGGAATTATTCCAGCAATATTAAAAAGGTTATGATGCGACATCGTTAGTTAATATAAAGAATCCCCGCAAAATAAAAAAAATAATGTGATTCATAAATGTTTGTCTTGGAGTCTTGTGTCCATCATTTTAATATTCTTGCCTCCGTGATACAGGGATTATTTCCTTGTATGAAAGCAGTATAAAAGTAATAGAATTGCATCACAACTGCTTGCTCTTATGGTAAGCTATTTATGAGACGAGTCTTTAACAAATCAATATTTGTAATTTATACATTTCCATAAATAGGTGCTGTATGAACGTCCAGGCGAGCTAGTGGCACAGTTTAAGTTCACAGTGCTGTTGCTACCTAGTGGCACGCATCGTATCACCGGCCTGCCCTTCGAGAAGAGTCAGTGCAAGAGTGAACGCAGCATTAAGGACCCTGAACTTAATGTGAGTACACATATTTTGTCAAATGGCCCATACTCAGAATTTATTTTACAGTACTTGGTAGAGCCATACTAAACATACCCTATTATGTAAGCAACAAATACATACATGAGGATCCTAATATCAGGACAGTCAAAGAAGAGATTGCTAAGCACAATAGAATCTACCAAAGCAACTCACGTTAATGAGCTGGTTTCGAAACTACATGGTACAGGAAGTGTATCACATAAACTATTCAAGTGAATGTTAATATTGAAGAATTGAAGAATGATGGTTACTCCAATTCTTTCTGTAAATAGCGACATTGTAAAGTTAATTTACACCAAATGATTGGCTTAATGTGTCATCACAGATCGCCAAGTAGCAGACAGAACACAGAAAAAAGGAGTACTTGGTTGGCAAGCAGTTATTATGGATGCTTGCAAAACCTAGGCATTACTTGTTTGTTGTTTTGCATTTTTAGTTGCTGGCAAATCCTTCACCACAATCATTGCCCTCTGCCGTAGGTGCTGCATTAAACTTACACCTCTCATCCTTGACTGCTTGTAAACACCAAGGTTTTGTGTAATGGATACGCTGCGATAGATTTTTTCAAAATAGATCTGTACTATGTATGTGGACACAACTACACCACTGTATCTTACTATGGTCTTCTAAGTTAAAAGTTCTTCCACAGGCGGGCTCCCTGACTTGCTTGATAGGTGGTCTAGTAAATACCAGTTGGTTGTAACTTCGCCTTGGCGAAATTTCGACAGTTATTTGTTAAGCGGGCTCAGATTTCATAATGTCCCTGTTATCTTTCAAAGCACATTTACACATGGTGTGATTTGAACAAGCACAGGGTACAACAAAGTAATGTTTTTGAGCCGATTTGCATTTTTCTAGCATTTCTGTTTGAACCATTACGACATACCTATTACCCGTAAGGCTAGTCGTGTAGGTAATCTGTCATTGACAATTTGGACCTTTGATTCGTGACATTGACGCCAGATATCAGGGGTTGTCGGGATTTTTATGTCGATGAATGCTCGCTAAATCACCACGTGTTTCAGACGCAATACCAGACCCTGGTCTGTATACGGCAATAGGCTAGCTCACTATTGATATAATATAAGGTAAAACAGAGGTGTCACAGCTCTCCCTCTGCCTATCACTTGGGAAAAAGCGTGGTGCTTTGTTATGTTTATAATATTTTTTATCTATTATCTACAGGCACTTCTTAACTCGTCCGCAAAATCTAACAAGAAGAAGAAAAAGAAAACTGGTGCTGAAGAGCCCATGGAAGTGGAAACTGTTGCCTAGCAACAGGATTTATCATCCAGGACACTAACGAAATGAAATCTACAGCTTCCCTTTATATAACTTCCTAAGGACAGACATACTTTCAAGTCAATAAGCCACTGCCTAGGCTAAGGCTTAAGATATTAATATCATTTTTAGCATTGTAAATCTATAGAATACTTGGGCTTGTATAAATTCAGGATAACTATTGATATTAAAAGAAAATGGGTACAAACATACCTTTATGTGAGATCCACAATAAGGCATTCATGTTATATTTGTGTTATTGGTAATTCTTAGGTGACAACTAACAATATTACTTTATTTCTTTCGCTTCCTATACGTAACTGCTTCCACTTCTACTTTAATTTAGAACACTTGTACATAATTTTTATGACCTTTCCCCCCACTTGACTGAGGTGTTAATTTCACTAAAAAAAGCATAATTGAAACAGACTACAATTTAAAACCATTCCTTTTAAATATATATTGTGAAGTGCACAAAATTATTTTTTTAACTACAAAATTTCTACCATGGTACATTATGTATCTTTATCTGGCAACACTGTTTTTTTGCGGTTTTGTAATATTTGAAAAGTTAAATTACCTACATTTTTATTTACATTTATTACAAGACTGTTATTCATATTTGAAGTTTATGTTCATTGTTACATTCATGTTTGCGTCGGCTACATAAGTATATTAACACAACCAAGCTTTGTTTTTTAATTTTACAAGTACATAGGTAACTGTATTCTCAATTTTGCTTCTCGTAAGCAACTAGAAATGAGAAAATATCAACAATTAGACAAATTTACTAGTACAATTTAATTCAAATTTAAATAAAAATACTAGAAATGTGATTTTATATGTCAATGGTAATACAGTATGTTGAAGCTTGGTAATGTTGCATGTTTATGGAGCAGACCTCTATTAGGTAAAGTTGTAAAATATGTGACACTGTGAGAAAGGAATAAATCAAACTGTGCCACATTATTGTGGGCTGTTTTTTTTGTAAGACTTGTTTTTTATTTATTTTAATAAGTCCATTATTGCCACAAAGGTGCTTCTGCTTTCTATGCCTGCCAGATAGATATACCTATAAAATAGAATAGAGCTGAAATACGTTTCCCTGTAAGACAAAGTCCCTACCCTCTAGGATTTTTATGTGCCTCATTCGAATGAGACTGAGCTATATAGAGCTTCATCCCTCTTTCTCGCCGCAATGACTAAGTATGGTAAGGCCCCTGAGCTGCTTTCATTTAAAAATTCAAAAGCTGTTTTACATTGCTATTATGTAAAACAGCATTTGAAAGATCAACCACAATCTACATGCAAACATTTTGCATCTATTTAGTAGGTATACCTACTAAATAGATTATAATCCGATTATAACTGTGCACTTCAAACTGTCAAAATCATTGAATTTACCTGCCTGTTTCCTTTCATACCTGCAGGGGCATGTCCAGTCTGCACTTCCATATACAAATAACTTTTATTCATATTACTGTACCTATCTATTAAAATGATTAAAGTAGGTCTCAATTTTATTAAAATTTTGGTCCAATGCAGCCAACATGGCAATATTTTGACATTGACAGCTGCACAGTTATACAGATTAAGCAATTCTATTTATTTCCGGTCAATGCAGCATGAATTACGTACATAATATAGGTATGAATTCCTTTGGATATGACAGTCATATTGAAACAGCCATGTGGAAAAATGTATCAGTAAAATTTTAGTCCCATATTAACTTGTAAGCTTTTACTTAAAAATCTACAGAGGCCAATTTTATGTCAGGGTCAGCATACATGTGACCTGAGCCAATCCACACGCTGTTTCAAAAAGCCAGTGTGTAAAATTTGGATAGATGAGACTGTCTTAGCAGCCAGGTTAACTAAACCAACTGGCCAGCCATGTATATTGAATTGTAGCGATGTACATTCCTAACTTTATTTGGAGACAAAAAAAAGTCACGAGTGTGGAAAACA
This sequence comes from Trisateles emortualis, assembly GCA_947095525.1. Classification (NCBI taxonomy): domain Eukaryota; kingdom Metazoa; phylum Arthropoda; class Insecta; order Lepidoptera; family Erebidae; genus Trisateles; species Trisateles emortualis. The sequence goes on along the minus strand of OX352735.1, from coordinate 5,795,377 downwards.
ATAGATATGCAACTTCATAGTTTATTTATTTTAATGACAATGTTTACATCCAAAGGACATACATGTTAGCAACAAATAATAAAGTTGCAATAATAAACTTCTCACAGTTTTGTATGACAAAAACAATATCACTTTAAATAAAATAAGTTTCCTAGACTACTCATTTGCTGCCTACTTCCTTGCTAGCATTATTTAAACTTTGGTCTTCGGCTTCTAATGTGGAGAACATCATGCCGTATGCCTTGTCTACAACTTCATTGGTGTGTGTTGGTAGGTCTATCAAGAAGCGGAATGTAGATTTAACACCACTGTTCCAATAATGTTTGAATAGGTATGAAATTCTGTCATTTGATGGTAGTGGGGGTAACTGCAAAAGAATATTGAGAGAAATAATTTAACATATTAATGTAGGGATTTACAATACAGAAATTAATTAGAAATCTGTTATGAATAAACACATTATGTCACTTAAAACCCTAAAAATCTGTTGAACGTTTTGATTATGCACCAAGGCACTAGCCATTAAGATTGCACCAAATGTTTTGGGATTTCACAAAGAGATTTGATTTGATAGATCCCTACAAGGTGTTTGAGTATTTACACATCTTTGTTTCGAATTCGTGTATATCTTGCGTCCGTGTATATTCTATTTGTAAACTTTACCATGACACTGAGTTATGCATTATTTTCAGGTTTCTAGTTCATTTTTGTAAGTAGGTCTTACCTCGTATGGGACCTGATTTTTAATTTCTCCGACATACGGGGAAAGACCCTGTTCAAGTTCTTCGTACAGAGCAGTAGTTGTGGCACTGTCTTTCCATACACCCTTATCTATCGTGTAGTATACTGCTGATCCTAGGAGAGCAGTTTTTACTCCGAACCTGTGAGGAGAGAAATTATTGATTCGATTGTTATCGTTAGCGCTATTAAACAAATATAATAAAATAATCGACAAAACTACCGTACTTAATCATTTTGCCGGTATTAATTAACTTTGGACACCTATTATTTATTTAGATTTATTTATTATGTAATTCTTCAAAATATAACCCCAATGCCTTCCCCACTCAACCAACTTGACGTTTTAAACTCGGTGCTGCCAGATTCCAGAATTATAGATAGATCGAATGTAGATTTTGCAAGATCATTTATTTAACTTTAGGAATAACAAATAACATTGTTTACAATAAGCTTTCGATTTAAAATTTAATAATTCTTACCAAATAACACCATAATATTTATCTGTCTCTTGCGTTTTCCAAGATAAGCTGCTTAGGCGATATTGATGAATTTTTGATATAAAGGTAGACAAGGAATGGGGAAAGGACATTGCTAATTTATACAACTAAAATACTATTTTTTGAAATTAAATCTTTTAGAATGCAATTCACGTTGTCACGTCAAAAAGGCTGGTCATTCATTTGAGGGGATTGAAATTTGACGCCCGCGTCGTTGACGGAAGCATAGTCAAAATAGATTTGAGTACAAAAAAATAAATACAACTCGAATTCAACGCTAAAATATAATTTAGTTACCTGAGATAAGCAGTGTACATCACAAATTTAACTTAGAACTTCAATTTTTCTTATAATGGGTAAAAAAATCATAATCGTTAAAAATAATAATTTGGTAATATCATGACAGCAGGTGACATTAGTACCTACAATAACTTTATGACCGACTCTCTATTCTTACGACATTTAGAGAAAGTTTGAATAAGGTTTTATTCTAGTATCTATAAACATAAATTTATTAATCTTCATTGTAGTCAGGAAGTCACTATCAACAGCATCTTTGTGAATTTATGACCCATCTCCAACTTTCAGCAACGTAGCCAATCAAAGAGCACTTCTTACATATTTAATTTAATGTGGATGTGGAGCACATATAGATCAATGACTCTATGTCAATTTAAATTTCTTCGATGGTGATAAATCAATGTATCGCAGGAGTGTGACACTGGTGTACCGTGGTCTAGTCTGCTGAGCGTAGTCGTTAGTTGGTGTGCCTCAGAAAAATAAGATTATCTCCTAAAGTTAGGAAGAAATACTTAAAAGTACAGTACAAAGTTCAGGATTATTTATTAATACTACTAAGCAAAGGTGGTGTTCCATGATACTGTATTGGGTTTTTTTTTTACTACGTTTAAGCCCTAAAACACCTAGAACTGAATAAAATCTATCGAGAGAAATGTTTCGGGGCCGTTGAACGTTGACACGCAGAAGAATCCTGGTTTCTGATTGGCCGACAGCGTAAAATCAGTGCTGGATCTAGGTTTTTCAAAAGGGGGTAGACTGCGAGTTTGCCGTCTCCGAGGCAAAATTACCTAACAAATAATATTTAAGTACATTGTTGTCATTATTTGTTGACTTTTTTTTCATATTTTTTGGCAATAAAAAAAGCAGCTGGACTAGCTAGGTCTAGTGACTGCCACCCTCCAGTCTTTGCTGCCCGGGGCGACTGCCCTCTCCTGCCCCATCCCTTGAACCGGGCCTGCTGTGTAAAATTTCCGGATTTGAATTCATAGTTTTACAGATTGGTGGATTTGATGCTGATGGAAGTTTTCGACTGACCTTTGCTTTATCAAATAGCCAGTTTTTAACCGTATAATCAAAAGAATACGTTTTTATTGAAGGTATTGTTAGGTGTCCAAGTGGACACCACGGTGCTTAATAAGTTGTCTCACTACTTTGTGTATATAGTCTATATAGTCTGTTCATTTTTAAACTCCCGTACTTTCGCTATTGTTTTTGTTGCTGTAGATTTTGACATTTTCATGAAACGTCAATAACAATAATCAATAGATTTATGTAACTCGATTTAATTAATATAATAATTTCGCTTCTTTACAGTATTGTGAAGAAGCGAATTGTTATTATTATTTAAGTGCAGCGAGAAAGCTATACCTATTCAGTACCAATAATGGATAAAAAATCTTCATTGGGTAAAAGTAAACAATCAAGAGAAAATCACGAAAATGTTATGCCAGCTGAACATCTAATACAACATAATAAATTGAAGGAAAGCTTGCATTACTTGATAAGTGTACTTGAAAGTGAAGATTATGTGCGGCAATTGAAGACAGACTCCATAGCAGTGGCTCGACTTATAATTTTGTATTTACAGTTAGAAAGTAAGGGTGCTTGGGGTACAGAAGAAATTCGTAAACATTATTCAGCTAAATTAAACAGGAATTTTAAAAATGTATGCGGTATTAATTTGAGCCAGGTATTATGTAGTGACCAGTTCAACACACAAGAAATATTTGATATGTGCATTAGAGAATTGCACATGGCTATGACTATTGATGATTATAAAACATGTCCCACTCTTGTAAAAGTATATTGTTTACTTATTAAGGACATCAAGGTAATTTAAACGATAGTTTTTTTTTGTTGTTCTATAATATGGCCTGCTTAATGGTATGCAGATACCATAGCCTAACATTTGCAACTTGAGGGGTTAAATGGGGAACTGAGGAAAAAACAAAAAAATACAGGAAAGATTTTTTTTGAACACTCAGTGTCAAGAAAGCCGTTACGACTTTTTACTCAGTCAAAAAATAATTTTATTCAATTGTTTTAAGAAAAATATTGAATTACCAACCTTTACTATTTTGCAAATGAACAATAGGACTCGGTAGCCAAGTGCTAGGCACGAGGACAGGTATTTAATATCTATCTATAGATGGACTCAGTAGCCGTGTTCTCGGTGTATAGCGTACCTATCAAAGAACCCGGGAGCCAGGTTCTTGGCACTAAACATGTTATCGAAGAGAACACTTAAATTTAAGACTAGAAGCATCTAGGTGATTATTGTCTCCAACTATCAGTTTGTCATAAGTTAAAACTGATTTATTGACTGTTTCGAATCCTCTGACCATGAATTGCCTTCCCTATAATAACCTTTGAAGTTTTATTGACTATATGTGTAGTAGGCATAATCCAAGCTGGTTGGGCAGAAGGTAGCGCAGTGAACAGCAAGTCAGAGTCACAGTGAGAAAAATAGTCGATGATGGAGCCAACGGACAAGGGCCCTAAATACTGTGGAAATTCTTAGAGGAGGCATAGGTCTCTGGACACAGCAGTAGAAATCTTATGACTAAATAGATACATCAATATAATATGTTTGCGTGGTGACGGATTAAGACAAATGTCACCACCCCGTTCCATCCGGAGGGTGTCGTAAGAGGGAGTAAGTTAGGCTGAAAATATCCACTGCAAGAGAGGCAAAACTCGAAACACAACCCTATACCAACCTATCTGGCCAGCGTGGTATAGTAGCCTAATATCCCTCCAAGTATATGGAGGAGACCCGTGCCCAGCAGTGGGATGTTTATGGGTTGTGATGATAAATATAAATGGTGGCAAGAATGCGTTTACTTTTTGTTTCTGCACACAATACCCACAAAAGTTAGATTTGCAAACTTTACTTTCTATTTGCATCTGCTGTCCTATCAAAATTAATCCAGCAAGATTACCTGGAGTAAACAAACAAAGGCAAAATAAAATTAATTTAGAGAACAGTTGTGATCTTTCGACATTACAAATATATACTATTGTTATTATACATATAGATATAAAATAAAACAGAGACTCACCTTTCATTTCAAATAATATAATTATCAATTTCCAGAATTACAAAATAAATATAAATCCAGTGACAGTACTACCAGTGGCACTACTTCTAATTGATGATCATATACCAATTAATAAAACTTATGGATTGCAATCTTGTACAGCCATATTACAATGTTTGGTAAGCATAAATCTACAATATATTTCTTATCCTTATATTTTATACTAGCTGTTGCCTGCGGCTCCGCCCGCGTGGATGTCGGTTATCGCTGTAAAAAGTAGCCTGTGTTATTCCAGACCATAATCTATCTCTATGCCAAATTTAATACAGATCCCTTAACTAGTTTTTACGTGAAAGAGTAACAAACATCCATCCATACGTACAAACTTTCATGTTTATAATATTAGTAGGATTACACTAAATTACTTCTTGTCTTTAAATTGAGAGTTCCTATTATGAAACTTTCTTTCTTCTTTATAAATTAGTATAGAAGTATAAAAACATATAATGTTTACATTGAATTTTCAGAGCACTGAAACCATAACTGCTGGCAATTACTATGAAGTTGTATATAGTAGCCTGAAGAAAAATGTTGATGACGAAGATAAAGGAGTAACACAAGCTCTATGTGAATGTTTTTTGGTGTTTCTTAACATGTTACCATCAGATATCAAGGTAATTGTATTTTGTGTTCTGAATTAGTTTCATATAAAGCCTATTTAGAAGGCATTCTCCGCACTTAGCTGCTTGCTCAAGTGTGCCTTTGTGCTTATGAAGCCTATGGACACATTTTACCAACGCACCTCTTACCATCAGTAATTTGTTTACCTCCTAAGGGTTAGGTATCCTAGGATTAAAATCCTGTTGTCAAATAAGCTTCTGACTGTTTCCAAAAGACTACCATAAGGTTTCTTAGGAAAGGATATATTAAATACTAGTTGATGCACGCGTTGATGTCGGTTATCGCGATAAAAAGTAGCCTATGTGCTATTTCAGAGTATAATCTATCTCTGTGCCAAATTTCATCCAGATCCGTTCAGTAGTTTTTGCCTGAAAGAGTAACAAACATCCATACTCACAAACTTTCACCTTTATAATATTAGTAAGGAAAGGATTATTACAGCATTGAAATTTGACAATGCATAAAATAATGAGGTCCATGGTGTTGCAAGTGTCCATAGGCAGAGCATGACATTAGGTAGGTTACATGTTGATTAGTTACCTTGGTGGAATAAATTTGTTTTATTTGTTTAAAAAAAAAGACAACTCTCGCACTAGAGAACAAGCTCTGTGTCGCGGGGGACTTTACAAACATACAATTAACGGACACAAATTACATCCAGACTCAGAACAACTCTTTGTGGGTCACACAAAGTTTTGTCCTGTGTGGGAATCGAACCCACAACCTCGTGCACAGCAGCCGCATACTGCGACCACTGGACCACCAAGGCAGTCAAATAGTAGTATTGTATAATAATAAATAGTAGTATTGCGTATTTTGCGTTAATGATCCATTTGGGCAGAGGTTCCTCTTACCAAGTTAACCGCACATAAAATATGCTCCAAATTTTTTTTTTGTGTGCTGGGTTATCTGCTGCCTTTATAGGATCGCCACTGCCACTGTGCACTATCCTCTCCTAGCATTTAGCATGGAGCATTATACAAAAAAGTACTTAGTAGAAACAATATATTTCTATTGTATTGCGCCATGGGCAGTAATTATTAACTGATTAAAAAAACTAATAAGTTTTAATATTTTTTACAGAAAATTAAACTGGATGACATATTTTCATGTATAGTTGACAAACTCTACACAGAAACAAACTTGCGCAGGAAGGCATATTTATTTTACTTCACAACCAAAATAATAGAGATGCACGGAATTCATTGTGTGAAGAAGAAACTTTTTAAAATTATTATCTATGACAACATAGACATGTGTAGCTGTGAAAGTGTTGAGGCAATCCTTTTATTAAATGTTTTGGAGGTAAGTATTTTTTTTTTTACCTCAGATACAAAATAAATTTTAAGGAGTGAATCTATAGAAATTTTGTCCTCCAGACCAGTTATCAGTCAGGGTTGCCAAAGTCAATTGAAATTAACCATCTCCGCCTGATAATGTTGGCAATACCAGTGTGTTGCGGACCCTAGATTTATGCTTGCAACACCAGGGTTTTGTTACCCTAGTTAAAGAAAAATGTTATTGAAGTTTTCTTTAAATGAAAACCTATACTAATGTACCGGAACACAATGGTAATGCTGTGGTCTTCTGTAAGGGGAAGGAACTTTTTGAAACTCTGCTTTGCTCCTCTCTTTTATAAAGTATTCAATTATTTTTTCTGTTTTTTATTGTAGCCCAAGATATGGAGTTTTTAATGGTTTATTGTTTTCAGTGCTTACAGACATGGCTAAGATATTGCTGGTGCGTATGGAGGCTATCTTCAGACCAAAAGATGCTCTTGTCACTTTTCAAGATGTTATATCTGACAAAAAATGACAATACGACAATGAAACTTCAGAATATAATAATAACTCTTATAAAATTATGTTCCAAAGATGAACAATCAGAAATACTGGAAAATTTAGAAGAACCACTTCCAATAACAAATGAAGCGTACTTATCAAGATTAGATAAAATAAGAAAACAAATTAATGTTAAGTAAATACTTTTATTATTACAAAAATATATATAATTAAATATGTAAGTTGTATAACTTTTTTATCTCACTATTTACAACAAAAAGGCGAAATTATCAAAGTGCATACTTTTGATTATTTCTTCTGTTTAAATTTCGATATTTGAATTATTTATAGACCTTAGCAATATTTATTAAAATAAATATTACATAATGACTATGCTATATATACACAAGAATAATATTAAAAACTTATTTAAACTAACTAAACCTAAATATGGAAACCTAATTCAAGAAATAAAACGTAATATTCATAATTATATTACAAATATATACGTAACATACATTAATTAGTGCTAGATAGGATACCTACAAGAGAGGGAAAACTCGAAACAAAACCCGTCTGGCCAGCGTGGTATAGTAGGCTAATATCCCTCCAAGTGTATGGAGGAGACCCGTGCCCAGCAGTGGGACGTCTATGGGTTGAGATGAAGGATACCTACATAAGCCATATCCAAGGTGCACTCTTAAAACCAAAACAATATTAATTAACCAATCAGAAAAGTCACAGTGTAGCTATATAGGGTATATAGGGTAGTGGCACCAATAAATTAACAAGTGATAAAAAATAGAAATTTAAAATATGTGGGTACCTATAAACTAGGCCTAACCGACAGCCCACTCTGCAGGGGCTGCATGGAGCATCATGCTCACGTTCATTTGGAACGTAGGAGCGTAGAAGCCCATAGGATACGAACCGGGCACACAACGGAAGCCTGCGGCGACTTTGGGCGCCTGCTGGCCTTCTGGAAGAACTTAGGGTGGATGGAATAGCCATAAGGAATATCACGCACAAAGCTAGAGCGGCGAAGTGCGGATAACGCTAAATAACTGTGGGTACAATGATAACAGAATTGTAATCACTGTATCATAACGTGACATAACATACATTTATGTAATATTTGGGACTTACTCTGTTCAGTTTTAGACTCCATGCCCAATTATTGAACTAATAGAATTGGTTCACATTTTATTCGGTCAAGTTATTAGTGGAGACCCGTAAGTTGAACACATAAATAGGTAATTTTATTAGTTCCTAAAAAAATATAGGAAAGAAGACAGAATCGAGAAGTATCTCGCGGAACTCATAACACGTTCTGGGATATCTCGGATAGTTACCGGATATTCATTTAATTCTCATTTTCATCTCTAATAAATCCACGGCTATAAAGCTTAAAATTCGTATAGAGGACCGATTAACAAAAGAGCACTGAACATGAATTGCTACGATAAAAGTCAATCTTATGCTATATTCTGTGCTAGAGCTGTTTTTGACAAATTCTAAGTATTAGCAGTATTATCGCTTACCCCACCTTGACCTTGTATAATTGGATTTTAAAGATTTTCCTGTTTGTCAACAATAATTGTGATAAATATATCTATCAGCGAAATCGTTACTGTTTTATATAGACTCTGATCCCTTATACATATTTCATTAAAACAATAGATAACTTGATATAATTATATCAATATGCATTACATTACCTATTATGGACCAAGAGCCAACAACGTATTTAGTTTTACCATTTCAATTGTCATGAAAATTCACAAACTAACTCATATATACCCGCAGGATAATAAAAGGCTCTTCTGGCAAGCCTCTGCTGCTGAGGTGTTCAAGCCTAAAATATTAAAGAGGGTAAGAAATACAGGTTAAAGTATCAGTCCTATAATTTGAAGTACGTAATATTGACAGTATTTTCTACTTTAAAATTATGTTTTATTTCTGCAGGAGGATGCAAGAAGAGCCTTGTATTATTCTACAGGTATATAAGAGTTGGTATATTTTTATGACTCTTGAAATGACAAAATAAATACGTCGCTGGCTCTCCGTCTAGTCCGTCTATTACAAATATATAGTCACAATAAAAAGTATTGTTCAATCTCGTACTTATGTTATAACTAGTTTTTAAGATTAGTTTAAATATTTTATAAGCCTTCTTAAATGGTTTAATAAATGTAGTAAACACGTCTGTCTCTTTCAATCAACTAAAGTCAGTCAACCAACATACACCAACCACATTATATGATTAGTTCAATAATATATTTAAAGTAATATACGCTACCTTCATACTGAGCGGCGGCGATTAGTTTTGTTGCCATATTTTTAAGCTTACGGAACGTAATGATACGTAAAGAGATAGCTATAAGCTAAATGACAACAATGAGCTACTTTTGTCAGCCACAAATTCCGCGTTATAGCACAGATTACTAAAGAGTTACGTTATAGAGTGATATAATATCTCTTTCTTAATTATACTAACGGTATATTATAGTAAGAAAGAGATTGGGTTAGAATAACCATACATAAAACATTTCAAATAGTATTGTGCTTAAACTTATAAATAAATCAATATAATCTTAATAAATTGTCAGAATGTTTTAATAAGTTAGAATGGATTAGGTTTGACCTGTACCTAGCCATGAGAGAAGTTTTCCCGAATGTACTGGAACAATCCGGTGTTTGTATGTATGTATTCGTATGACCTCAGACTAAAAGAATAATTGTTTTAGTCTGAGGTTCGAATATAACTCGAGTATTGTTGATCGAAACGTCGTGAAATATGGTAGGCGAATTTTTAAATTTCGCGAGGTCACAGTTTGGGGAAATACTCTAATAATTTTTTTTCCTATCATCATACCATTGGTGTGTTATTAATTTCATTCAAAATATTACACACATTATCTATGGATGGCCTCATATTCTTTTCCTGTTCAAGACATTGTTTCGCTAGATTATATACCTCTTGTGCTTTAGTCCACTTAGGAACCACGCGATCCAATAGTTTTGTTATATCGCCATCATGGCAATTGTCGTGAACATAATTTTTAATATTAATCGTCTCACCTTTGGTATTGATAATTGGTTTCAAACCTGTTATTAATTCTAATAGTACAATTCCGAAGCTGAAGATGTCGTTCTTCTGTGTGATAGTGCCTGAGAAACCTTCCGGTGCCATGTATGCTTGTGTTCCCATCATAGATCTGGTGATTAGTGTCGTGTCCAATTGTTTAGCTAGGCCAAAATCACACAACTGAAAAAGAAGTTAATTTTTAATAATATAAAAGGTTGCCTGTAAGAAATTGCTTTTTAGCGATAAGGCCGCCCATTGTACAAACTGTAGGTATAAATAATGTTTTTATCAAAATGTAATTAGTGTACAATAAAGAGTTTTCTATTCTAAATATATAAAAGAGAGAGAGTGAAGACACCAAATAAGCAAGCAAGCCTGACTGGGGAAGGCTCTCCGCCTTAAGAAGTCCACAGCCAACTAAACATAGTGCTGTTTTTGTGTCCCAGTGCATGAGTACAGGTCTGCGAGGCTCATATGGGAACAAGTTTTAATTGAAGAAGCATTTTTCTTTACATAGGTACATATCATCGCACTCATCTCCCATCAGGGTGTTTTCTATTAAATGTATTTTATATACATTCTGTGTGTGTTCTCGTGTAGTGTTCTCATTTTTGCAGCATTCATAGGCTACAGTAACAGCTTACATCATGTGGGCCATATGAATGCGCTACTAATACCAATAATGGAATATACAAGATTTTCATTTTTATTTTGATGCGGTAATAGTTTGATTTATAAAAAATTGTCTCACCTTTGGTACACAATCCTTAGTTAACAAAATATTAGCACTTTTCACATCTCCATGAAGATAATAGCTTTTTTTTGAAGACTCTGACTCTATTTCACTCAAAACTTCATCTGTTTGTAAAGGTTGTTCACTATGATGAATATACTTCAGTCCCTCAGCAGTGCCTTTCATTATATCCATCCTCTGTTTCTCAGTCAGTACTTTAGCTGCTATCTTTTCTAACAAAGACCCACCATCAATGTACTTACATACAATACATGGTGTGGGACCATCAATAGAGTAACCAAATATAGGTACAATATTTTCATGTTTGAGGTATGAGAGAGACTTTACTTCAGTGTTAAAAACTTTCATAGCGGTAGCTAGTTCAGAGCTAATATGGTAAAAAACTCGTACTCTCTTTACAGCTAGAGCACCGTGGTTACGGTGCGTACCTACATATACATCACCAAATCCTCCACTGCCTATTTTCCCTACCGGTCCAGTAGGTTTTTGAATTAAAGTTTCAGAAAACTTGTCCGTTATCCCTTCCAACTCCTTATACTCAAAAGGTACTAACTTCTTGTCTTCTAATATAGCCATATCTATTACTCCAAATATATCCATGTTAGACTTAGAGAAAGGAGGGTATGTATTTGGAGTAAACCGAGAAAGCTCATTTTGTGTAGAGCTATCAGTAACATTAGACATTGAGCTCCCAGTGTTATTTAAATCAGTTGGTATAGAACTACCGGAATGGTTGTAGATTGGTCCTGAATCAGGACACAGAGCGCTTAAATCTGGTACGTTTTGTGAAACAGATGACTCAACTGTTTTAGAAAACTGTATCAAATTGGAATCTTCTTTTCTGTGTTGGCCCACAGACTGCAATGCACTGATATTAGGTATAGCTTCACTAGATGTGGCTTCATAGGGTACAGTTTTAGAAAATTCAATCAGGTTGCTTGGTTCTTTCAGCTGTCTAGTGGTGCCGTTACATAGTATGTGGTCATGACTGGAGTTCTGTAGATTTTCACTATCCACTGTCTCCATCGAATTCAACCTTTGTTCCACACTTTCATCATTTAATATGTCAGTTAAATTTGTTGTGATCGGAGCACCAGGACCATCTTCTGGCCTGGGTGGTGATGGCTCTGTTAAATAATTTATAATATTTTAATTTAAAAACAGTAAGCAAACTAAAGTGGCAAAGTAATGGCCATACTGATGATGAAAGTTGATGAAGTTTCTGTAGTCGTTAATTAATTTTAAGACTTACAATATAATTTCCTTTTATATGATTATAAGGCATGGTCAACAAATTCATAAAGATGCGAATTGTATGAATTAGTAATTGGAGAAAATAATTAAAAATATAATTTATTACCTACCGCCTAACATACAGGCAATTTCATCAACTGCTCTGAATATCTGGGCTTGTTGCAAGATATTCATAAGTGTATCTAAAGTTGGCCGCACTCTGCCTGATGTACCCCATTCGTCAAATAGCACCTCTGCATATTTCCTTTTAGTCTCTTTAGCATATTTTTCCATTAAACTACACGACACAGAAAGAAGATATTATATTATACACTAATAAATTCATTAAGTACTTTTATTAAATATCTCGAAAGTATCTTTTAAAAGGTACTTACTTTATTTGTTCATAGTTGTATTTACGTTCAAAATGATCACTTTGAAGATTTTTTGGTATTAGCGGTACAACTTTTTGCCAGTCTTCGTTTATTTCTAAAATATTAGCTATATTAGAAAGACATGCAGCTGGTAATTTTCGTAACTCTGTATTGCGATTCATTTTAAATAACACAATGAACGACGTAATATTGACGATGTTGAAGCAGCCAACAAACAAACAAGGAAGGAAAAGAAGAACAAGACTAAAATGAAATCATACAACAAAATAACATTGCACTGTCACTGTCAAGTGTCACTTGCAATCAGTAAGTCTGCTAGAAAGTGTTGCCACCACATAATATTGATTACCCCGTAGCTTATGGTAATATTGGTAATTAATCCCATCTATTTATCATTACTTCAGGCTACATTTTTTTTAATGCAGTTTTTTGAATACGATAAAGAATATTTATCTTAGTTTTTTTGATCTAAAAAACGGATCATGTGTGCCTTTACCTAATTAAAAAATATACTCGTGAGTAGAAGATTTGAACTTCCAATATCATTTTAATTCACTTCGCGATTGTTGTAATTTAAACAAACTGCTAGAACTTATCCATAACGTACATATCAGAGTAGTTTTGAAAAAAAACACGTTACCCCTACAAAACATTTTTTTTAGGACTGCGTAATTCCACTGACGGAAAATAAAACAGCTAAGAAAATAACACTAAATTACAAGCACTTCAATAGTAATAATATAGCTTCAAGTCAGCTTTAGCGCGCTAGTACAGATTTTGTGATGCAAGTCTCTACACAGGTTGCCGTGGTCGTACTTGAAATTTTATTTAGATGTGTTTTAATATCTTTTTCGATGCAAGTCTACACGGGTTGCCGTGGTCGTACTTGAATTGACTTTTAATATTGAGACCAGTCAATTCTGAATACTACTACTATTTCTGAAATACTTTGGCTTTTTCTATTACCTGCAACAGTATAAGTTCTCAAAGACATGCGCTATTTACCTAATTTATTATGCGTGGTGTCAAAAGAAACACAGTTTTATAAATAAAATACATTTATTACTATACATATTTACATACCGAACTTATAATATTAGTAAATCTCATGATTAAAAGTCTAAGCTTTCATTATTGAATTGTGGAGGTAGATGGGCGACAACGTCACGGATCTGCGCGAGTTTATGTTGTGCTGTGACACGACGCCATAGAACTGGACACTCATTGTTTTCACATTCTGAAGAGTAACTGTTACCAGCACACGAAGCACATATCTGTAAATAAACAGCAATAAGACTTATGTTTATGAATTTGTAACTTAGCGTCGCGTCGTCGGTCGGCTAACTACTTAAGCTTTTATATATAGTCTTGTGCGATGTAAAGCACTCATCTCACAATTAATTAACATTGTTTGTTTGGTAATTATTCAAATAGATAATTAGCATCCTTTCATTACACACCTGTTTACAAGGGTCAGCAGAGGCAGTCTAACAGTCTTTTAGTGTTGGAAATGTTTGCATATTTAATAAAAAAAATATTTGAAAATCATTATGTTATGTATTCCTTTGCGTCAGTATAGTATAGGTCTAAAATACTTAATAATTGCAACCAATATGCACTGTTGGGCAGGGTCTCCTCTCTTCTATCAAAAGATCCATACGCGCTGGCTACAGGTCTGCGCTTCTGGTATGGCTTTATAATTTCTTTCAAAACACTTACAGCATTACAAGAGTGCACGTTATCGTAGGCAACACGTAGTCTGTAGAGGAGTGCGGCGGCGGAGTCCCGCGCGTGTTGTGCGCGCGCGCACGTGTCGCAGAGCGCGTGTCGTGCGCTGCGCGCGCCGCACAGCGCGCACCGCTCGCGCCACAAGTACCGCGCGATGCCGCCCGCGCGCTGGTACGAGCGAACTTGGATCTCGCGCGTCATACCGATCTCACTCCACCTGTACATGATCATGATCATTAAAAACAAGAGCATTTAACAGGAAACCGATGCTAAAAATAACAATATTCGCTGCTAAGGTTTCAGAGCTCCTGAGGAAATGCTGTATCTTATGCTGCATTTTCTTTTTTTTATAGTTTTGCAAGGCTAATAAACAATTACGATTAGACTGGCTCCGGCGTGCTTGTAAACAGTCATAGTCCGAGAAGTGGGTAATAAAAAAAACATTTTAGTAAGGCCAATGAATACTTGTATATAGATAATAATATTGATCTTCATTTACACATCTATAGAACGGTGCTTACGTCCATAGTTCGTCATTATCACTTACCATTTAAACACATCAACCCCGAGGAGTGAGAGACACCTGTGCAGCGGCGGCAGCAGCACCCGGGCGGCGTAGTACGTGACGTGCGGGAGTAGCGCGGGCTCGCGCCTGAGCTCGGCGGGGCTGCGCGCCAGCCGCACGAGTGCCGTGCCCGGAGCACCCGCCACCACCTGCCACGACACGCGCCAGCCTGCCCGTGGCACGCTGCGACGGTCAGCACTTAGCAAGCGTCTGGAAATCAGATCTTACTATAAAATTCAATAAATTATTCTAAAATTAAGAATATTGAGCTTATCACTCAATGCAGTAATGAAACTTGGAATTTTGTAACAGAAAAATCCAACCAAGACCTCACAGAATCGGCCGCAAACATATGACCAACCGAGCAGCCATTTCGTTGAAAAACAAAGGACATCTTACTTGGCAATCTCATTAGGTGGAGCGCTGGCGCCTGGCCTATATCCATTAGGTCCGTGGTACTCGCGCGTGAAGAACAACTCTTGTGGTGGTAACGTGCCATCAATCAGCTTAGACAATGTCATCATCACGGAGCGCTTGACGCGGGACATATCATTGGTTTCGAATAACTCGCATAAAGCTCGATGGAGAAGCTAGAATAAAATGTAAAATGAAGCTTCATATATTATTATATTAAAATTGCAACAAACGACCTGATAAATGTGGTGGGCCGCCGATGGACAAGGCCAGCTCAGTACAGAATGCTATGGGAGGCCTATGTCCAGCTGTAGACGTCTTTAGGCCGAGATGATAATATAAAAATATAGTTTCGTATTTTTGTAACCACAAAACTCAAAAAGAAGTCAATGACTTGACTTTTTAGCGCAACGTTACTCATTTTATATAGGTAACCGGAGTTTTATTATTTATCCCGATGTTTGTAGAGGAACGGCGATTTTTAAGCATGGTTCGATGGATAAAGGCAGCTCTCAGAATCAGAATCTCAGAAAGGCCGAAGGCCAGTAATGGATGCTAGTAAGCTGAATAATTAGGTAGAAATTATACAAAGGCCGAGCCTTACAAAAATCTAAACAAATGATTTACTTTGACACCAGCAGGGCAACCATCTCTGCGTACTGTCTCTATCCCTTTAGCCTCATACACTGGCTTCTCTTGTTCAGCACTCTCGTACATGTAGCCGACGTACCTTTTCTTCGTTTGCAGGATGCATGGTTGATATACCTGTTTAAATAATTATTACTGCATTAAAAATGTTTCAACGTCATAAGGTGGACTAACTAATAATTATTTATACACAACATTTATTTATTTAAACTCATTTACAATATTGTAAGCTTCAACTAATTTACATGCCTATTATAATTTAAATAGTAATAATTACAAGCAGAACTGCTTAAAAGCTGTAAATTTCAAACAATACAAGCTTTCAGTAATAAACCAAATAGCTTAGATATATTATATTATATTTATACATATATTTATCTAATCAACTAAATACGTATGGCCTATACATGAAAAATAATGTTAGATTGAGTTTTCAGTAAAATGAAGTAGGTAAGTACTACTTGTAGTTTTTATGACAGCAAAATGTGAAAAATTGATCGCATTTTTCTATGTCATAAATTCATAATAATAGAATATACAATAAAGGCTTATTATCTAAACATATTTATACATACATTCTCATACGAAAGTTAATTTAAATTACCGAGACACCGTAAATTATAATTATATATTTATTTTATTCAAAGAGTAAAAAATGGAAAGTAAAAAAATAAATAAAACTATGTTAAAGCTGATTTAAATATTTCCCGTAAAAATATGGCACTATTTTCATACATTAATGGGACAAAATATAACATGGTTTAAAAATTATTATACTCGAAACTATTACATACTGATTCTGAATAAAATACTTTCGGGTTTCGCGTATACCATGAATAGGGTTGTATAATTATGTACATTATTTATATTACATTATTAGACATTATTTGACGCTTTATAAAATAAAAGTACGTATCGACGTTTAACAACCAATTAATTTGTAATAAGTACAATCAGCCTAGTTGGCGCTCAACAACTTATAAAATGTTTAGTTTTGTTTCCATGATTTGGTCCTACTTGCTTATAGATTTCAAATAAGAATGAGATATATAATCAAAACGTTATTATACAGAAAGAAATAGTAATAATAATAATAATATAGTTTATTTCTCTCAAAAAGGTAAAATACATTTGGGTTGTATAGTGACAGAGATGAAGCTACTTAGCTACTGTTAACGACAACAATTTCCGAGCGCTAGTGCGATATCTACGTTCTTCTTACTAGGACGTCATTGGCAGCAGCTCACCTAACCACTGTTGCATCTTCTTTCTCCAAACTCGATGAAAAGGGAGCGAGGTCTTTCAGCCGTGAGATACCTGTAGAGGCGAGCTTTTGATACAATATACAAAAGCCCGGATTTACAGGGTACATCACGAATGAGCCCTTCTTCTTTCTTCCAGTTACCGTTACGCCATCACCACTACTACTTGCAAATGAACAAGTCGCAGTACACTTTCAATACATATACATATTATGTATAAGTTCTAAAAAATATTTAAAATTACAGTCGAATTTACAAAAAAACAGATGTGGTATGATTTGCAAAAACTGTGATGTAATTTGCATTTTATTGAATAAAACCTAGTTATAAAAATATTATCAACAAGATAAAAATATAACTAAGGTATTCCTTGAATATTGAAAATAAAACTAATATTTATAACTTATTTGTTAAATAATACACAGACATCATGAACAAATCTGATTTTCGTAAGATTAATCCGAATATACTTTGACGAATCCACTTTCCGTCATTGCTGTTATCTCACAAGAAAGCAATATTTATCTTAATATATAGGTATATATTTATAATATAATATTATACCCAAAAGCAATTGAAACATCCAAAAACTACACACATTTACATTGTTATTCTGGACGGTGACGTCACGTCCCGTTTCAATCAATAGCCATGCGTGTTGACAATTAAAATACCCACACATATACATATCTCGCTATTCAATGATGCATAATTATATTAACAATATAATTTATTAAAAAACGACATCTACAAACTAGTGCGTGTACTAAGTGAAAACTTGTATTACAGGCGGTATACTGTGCATGACAAGGCAAAATGAATTGAAATGTTGCCAGACTTACCCTTATTTTGACAAAAGCTGGGTACGTCAATAGTCAGTAGCGTTACTCGACTCTGTTTAATGTTAGTATCGTCGCATATCGATAGATGGCGCTACTACGAGTGACATCACGTTTTAACTAATAGCGTTGTTTTTGATATGATTATAAACGAAAATATCCTTAATATTTTCTCCATATTTCTAATAAATTAATTTCAAAATTAAAACAGAATTATTATAAAAACTTCTGACTTACCCCCACTTGACAAAAAACTGGATACCCCAATAGTCATTGTAAGTAAACTATGCTTTAATTTAGTATCGTTGCAAATCGATATAATGGCGCTATGAATGAAAACTAACCTTTTCAAGTTTGAGTGCGACGGGTGACGGGTTGTCAGCGGTGACGGCGTCAGCAATCTGCTGTCCAATGATAAATGCCTCGGCGCGTGTCCCACCAGGCACAAGGACGAACATTGAGTCCGTGTCGCCATATATTACCTGCATTTTATTACTATTATTAGGTAGGCAGTTGAAACAACTGAGGAATACCTACATCCTGCTCTTCCAGGGCAGTTGTTCAATTGTTTAATATTTTTATTAAAGCATTGCATTCCAACGTGGCAATGCTGCTTGCTTATTGGTCACTATCAATATGTTTATTTTCTGAAAAATATTGGTAATTACAGACTACCAGGAAAAACGTACATCTGACGCCCTCCAGAACTTTACTTAAATGACGTTAGCAGTTTTTGTGAATTCAATCCCTTATCATTCATGTAATTCCCTAATTCCCTAAGCGAGCGGGGCGCTAGTATCTAACAAAATAATAATCCCTTACCTTAGCATTCCACTGCGTACTTTCTCGTACCATTTTGATAGCTCGCTCGAGCGTCTCTCTGCCTTTAGCAACGACGCTATCACCGACTTCTACACACGGCATGCGGCCGCTGAAGTTTGCCGCTGTGTACCCGTACGTGACGTTTGCAATTAGTTTCAAACCTGTTCAAAAATAAATGTCAGATTCTATAATGTTCTAAGTTATTTTAGTCGAAAATTTATTCTAGAGTGGAATTCAGAAGTCAAGCAGATCGACAAAGATACAATTTTCTCCACTTCACCCACAGGATTACACAAACAGTAATCTATACCTAAATAAATAGGTAAAGACAAAATCATTTAGTACCTCTGTTACTGGTTTTTAATTTTTTTTCTGTACCAGACAACATTTCTAAATACATGCATATTATACATAAATTACACCCAGAGACGGAGAAGTCAATCTTGTCAAAGGCTCTCTAGACAAATACATACAAAACTTACCTAATTGCCTAGAATGCATAGCTTTCTTCACACTTTCATCTGTTTGTGCCTTCATATTCTTTTTCACAGCTTGTCTGGCAGCAAGAATCCTTCTTAACAATGCAGGCAATACTCCGCGACGTACAGAAGACTTTACAAACCCTACACCGACTGGCGACCAGTGTACTAAACCCTTATTAACAAGACTTTCTAATTTACTCTTGGGTATTCTTAGCCGCCATGCTCCGAATTCATATGCAGTGTTGTCTCTAAAACGAAATTGGAACTATTGTTAATCTTATAGTGGGACTGTTTGGTGAGCCGTGGAGCGAGGTCCATAGGATAAACGCACCCTTGGTTGTGGAACTGTAGATCGTTTACTGATGAGATATTGCACTTAGCTATGAGAGCCTTGTATTGTCAATAACCCTTAAAAAAATTGTAAAAAAATATAACCACAACAAAATAGTTCCATCTATCACTTACCTATTTATATTTTGAACTCTTCCAATACAAGTTGAAAAGCAGTAGTTATATGCAATCATCATAGATGGATACAAGCTTTGAAAATCCAACACTATCACAGGATCTTTGTAGAATCGAGATTCTGGTTCAAATATAAGTGGAAGGCATTCTGGCGCACGCATGGCCGCCCTCTGTTTGACCGTGGGTGATAATGCTACTAAGTTTAGAGGTCTTGCTGCCCTCAGCATTAAGGACTCGACGCGAAATTGTGATCCTCGGGATAGTACCTCCCACCATTGTAGACCGAAGAGTCTTGCTAGCTCTGAAGTCCTGTCTGTAAAATATTGAAGATTTTATCAAGGTACTGGAAGTCAAGTGGGAAAATAATTGCGAAGTGTATTTAATAAATATTCAGTTCTAGTAATTCATATTATTTTATATGACAATAATAATTCGAAATGGTTTCCTGTTAATAAATAACTTTTCAATACCTATACCTACACAGCAGGACATTAGATTTTTATTTTATTGATTGAAAAAAGAAGCCTAGAAGTTGGTGTAAGACAAACTCTGAATACTGTAATGATTTTATTATACTCACTTATAATATCAAGTTTATCTAACATCCTCACAGTGCCCGACAGTTTAGTCAAATAATATTCCACAGGAATCCATCTAAGTATCCTCGACTCATCTTCCCACCACTTCGCCAACTGTTCGTAACTATACTTCGGGACTCTTTCCTTCAACACTTCATACATACAATTCTCAAAACTATAACTAGATAAGGCCATCTCGTGCCGAAACAATCTCCAAACATTCAACATAATCCTTCCAAGAATCCTCCCTTCATAATCTGTTTCGTCACCCCTCCATCGTTTTTGTCGATACTTCTCGGTTATTCTAGAAACTTCTTTGACAATTTCTAAACCTAAAACCTGCGCTCTTTCGAAAACATAGCCCCATGAATTCATTTCTATTTCATACCCACACATTAAATCGGGATCGTGTATTGTAACCAATTCTAGAATTTTCTCAAATAATTCATTTTCATTATTTACGTAAGTAATATCTACATCATAAACACATCGGTCTAGGTATTTCGTTTGCGTTGTCTCTTCAACAACTATTATCTTAGTAATGCTTTTCTTTAATCGGTGTTCGGATGGGCAATCGTTGGTTATTGTTACAAATAAAGCCTGTATAGGATCAATAGCTGGGTCGGGGTTTAAATCTCCTCTGACTGTTGTTAGAACTTCTATTAACATGACTGTTAGAAAGTTTACCTGTAAAGCAGATTTTGCACTTAAGCTTAGCACCACTACTGTGGAAGTACTTCCACCTTTTAACTTTGTTTAAATACTCACATGAACAATCGGAGTCTCGATGGAGCTGCTTGGTTGTTTATCATTTCCAAAACATAGAAATGAACCATCAGGTTGCATAGTTATTTGCAGACTACTGTTTAAATTACTGTTAACCTTATCATCAGTTTCCAGACTAATACTGTTATTGATATCAGCTAAACCTAAAGCTTGTGAATTTTCTAAATCATCAATATTTTTACTTATATCTACATTGTTGCGTATATTTTCATCTGTTGCTATATTATTCTTCCTTTCTAGCCATTTTATTACGGCATCTCTTGTTGGTGGCTTAATAACTGGCTCTAAAACACATCTTCTATTACCAGCCAATAACAATTTTAAGGCGTCTGGTTTTGAAGATTCTTGGGACATTTCATTGCTCTGTAAAAATATTAATTGACGCCATTCTTCTATACTAGTCATATCTAATACTTTTTCGAAGACTTTCTGATCTTTCGACAATTTACTGTTTACTTTTAATAGTATTTGACCAACTTCTACCTTGTCACCCACGTCTTTATAGTTCGAATAATATGGTTCGGGATTTATTGTTTTAGGTATATTGTATTGTTGTAAGGTAGACATGATATAATTTTTAGTTGGAGGTTTAGTTCGAGGAGTCAGTATTTTAATATCTTTAATGGTAATATTTTCAGTTTTAATTTGTATGTCTTCAACACTATCAAATTCTATTTTCATTTCTGTTTGAATATTATTATTTTTGACGCCTTGTGTTATATTTTTTACATTATCTTGATTTTCTAAACTGCTATTATCTTCTAGTGATACATCAAATATTTTAGACATATCATAGAAACTTACAATACCTAATTTATTGTTTTCTGGTGAGGAATCTAGATCATTTACACTATCATCTAATTTTAGTTTGAATGTATCGTTTAATTTAATACTTGAGGGTCCAGCTACTGGCTCAAATTGTTTATCTAAATCATATTTTTCAGCGGCACCTGGCTGTAAAGTTTTACAACTTTTTGTTACTTTATCAACTAAATTAACTATACAATCGTTTTCTACGTTTGATTTCATTTCTACATCACCTGTATCTAAATGCACAGACTTCTCTAAAACACTTTCTGGTTCTACTTTAACAGCTCTTCTCAAATGACAATCTGAAATATCTTCTATAGTTTCTCTTGAAACATTAATTTCATCTACTTCACTAATATCCATTTTAGATTCAGATTTATCAATTTCTTTCGATTCCTGTTTTTTAGATTTAGGTCTCGATAAACCAAGCTTAAACGGTCTCATTTTTCTTTTTCTGACTTTTTTTACATCTGTAACAGTTTGACAACTGATGGTTGTATTATTTAAAAGTAAGTATATAAATATATGACTATCTTACTAGGTAATAACTTACGGTTATCATCGCATGTTCCATCTAGCTGTGGTATGTTAGCACCATCCCAGAAGGAGTCATTCCATGAGGTAGAACTGTCACTATTATCTTTACTGAAACAAGCAAATTCTTTAGTTCAACCAACAATTTTGCCATCCATTCTTTGTACATAAAAAAAAAACTATCAAGTATATTTACAAATTTGTCTTTGAATACATCATAGGCAGACAGTTACATTACTACTGATAGAGCATCAACAGTTATTAGCGGGTTTTACCTTTCATCTGGATTTAAAATGAGTGTATCTTCATCATATATTTGTGAGTACTCAGCATCATCTAATTCAACATCAGCCTCATTCTCTATATTTGCTGGTGTTCCCATAACACTGTCTTCTTCTACTGGTTTCTCATCCATATCTTGTAACATGTCTACCAGATCCAAATCTTCATTGTTCACTATAAAGTTATCAAGAAATTAAATAGACAACTCTATTGATTTAATATTTCTTGAAAGTGGGAATTTGCACTTAGTTAACCTGGCTTCAAAATGATTGGTTGTTGTACTGGATAAAAGATTGCTTTATTTCTAAGGGTATGGGCATTTTATACAAACACATATTTCCTTTATTTTACTGTTTAATTTTATTTTTAAAATTTAGTTTATTTTGTTGTTAAAGGCTACTAGGGATATTGTTTTAATAGGATAATTAATTTTAAGTAATCTCTATCTAGGAACATGTTGAGTTGTTAATCAATCTGTGTATATAGTTTTTTTCTGATTTATAATACTTACGTAATACTTGACTGTAGTGTAAAGACAAACTACTATTCAAAGCCAAATCTTCGTCTACAAGTGTGTTATCTATTTCTTCATTCATATATTCATCTAAATCACCTCGCAAAGTTCGATTAAAACTGCCACCTAAAGTACTATCAGGCAAATGAACACTGACATCAACTGCATTGAATAACTGAGAACCATCCATACTTTCAGCTGGATATTGTATTACTTCTAGAGGCTTCGTATCATTTTCAATAATAACAGGTTTATCAATCAAATCAGACATTTTCAATAAAAACAACTGTTCAAATTTATAGTGAGAGTCTGTCTCTTCAGCTCTTATTCTGCCTTGTGAAAGTGATTTTGAAGCTAGAGATATGTTTAATTGTTTGCGTCTTTCACTTTCTTGATTCCATACTTCCTCCAAACCAGGATTTTCTATTCCATCTCCTTTGCCTATTCTTTGACGGTTAATTATATGAGATGCTACACAATCAACCTCATAATGACACGCACTCTCAGGTTTTAAACCTAACTCACTCGAATTTTGTTCATTGCTATTTTGTGAGATCCCTGATTTACGGAACTTGACACATTGTAAATCAATGTTGCTCATTCCAAATAAATTGAAATCAATGAAAAATTGTAATGTGAAATTTAAATGCGACTCATGAGGTTGGAATGTTTGACCTAATATGGCTCCATTACTGCATAGCTCTACAGCTTGTTTGATCAAACCAGGACTGTATAGGAATACCTTGAGATAGAGATGCTCTTTGTCATGGTATCCATAAAAAGGTCTGCAATTTAAAAGCAATTAATGGTTACTAAAGTAGTAAGTAGTATAGCTTTGGTCTGAAAGAGAGCCACCTAAAGATATGCAGAGAGCCCACAGTCACAAAAAGCTTTGAAGGTCTCCGGCCTTGTGTGACCCTGGACGTATGCCCCTAGTGCCCTTATGATTAAGACGAAACAGAGCCTAGGAAGGAAGGAGCAGAATACCTTTCATGAAGTTTGTTAGTTTATTATTTTAATGGAAAAATAACTAGAGCTTAAATATTGATGAACTATTTTCATTGTTAACATGATCATGGTAACGATTGAATAAGTTCTTTTGTTGAAGAAGCCTTGATTCACCATTTGAGCAAATATACTGTGGTACTTACAGTCCTTTAACTAATGATATTTTATAAACATGCTGATTTGCAGATGTTGCTTGTTTTAAGGCAATATTCAGAGCTTTGTCTAAACTAGCTGCTATCTGGAAAAGAAATGATTCAGGTATAATACCTAAACCTACGGTAGGTGACGACGCTGCGAACGCACTAGCGAAAGAAGTATCCGCTACCGTGACCGTAAGGCCGGAACCGAAAATGCCTATTCCACACACCTAAATCACAACTTGCCTCAAGGAATGGACCACACAAATACGAGAGCAGCCACTGCAAATATTTCCAGGTTAATCTAACTCAAACCCTGCAAACACTCCCGGAGGCCTACAGTAATCTAAGCTTTCTGCTAGCATTTTTGGATGACAAACACTCACTTCAAACTTGGTCCTAGTAGGGAAACGCCCAAATAAAACTTACTAATTATATAGGATTCAAGTTAATTTATTCAGTAGTTCGCTACGCCTACGTGCCTTGTGTCATTTGACAGAAAACGCGACAAGGAGCTCTGCCATGGTAATCAAGAGGGCAGTAAGAGGTAAGACAAAAAGGAAGCCATTTTTAAAATTGAGCTTTCTTCCTATCAACGTTTTACACGTCTACATAAATTTGAAATACATTTTCG
The DNA here is from genome assembly GCA_947095525.1 of Trisateles emortualis. Taxonomy (NCBI): domain Eukaryota; kingdom Metazoa; phylum Arthropoda; class Insecta; order Lepidoptera; family Erebidae; genus Trisateles; species Trisateles emortualis. The sequence continues at coordinate 5,770,358 of OX352735.1, read as the reverse complement.
TGTTTGATAAAGAGCAGTAAAACGGTAAGATAGGAATTTTCTTAACCAACTTTTCTGACTTACTGCTATAAATTGATTACCTAAGCAGAACTATCTATATAACTCAATATATACTATATAGGCAATAGGACTCTTTCTAGCCCCCACAAAGCATGAGGGCTTAATCATCAATAAATTTCACTAGTTAGTATAATCTTAGCTTACCTGATACAAAAACTGTGGTTCAGGGTTTGGTGTTGGACATGGAACATAGAAGTATGGAAAGACACCATGTATATGAAGGCATGCTTTATAACCATCAGGTGTAGGGCCAAATATCCTTAGAACTGGCACCTGCATTGTGTAAATAGTTTTTATGAAAATTTATTTCACCCTCAATGCAATTTAGATATTTTTAAGTTACGACTAAATACTTTAGAGAGGTAGGGCACCATACTAGCAAGAAAGCCTGACTGGGAAAGGACTTCCACTTAACTGAAGACGCGCTCACGCTCCTTTTGGGATGCATTTGAAAAGAAACGTTTTCCTATCCTATTAAAATGGGTCGGCAATACGAAAATGATAGCGCACTAGCATAATTTGTGCAGTCACTTTTAAACTACAACTGCTGACTACAGGGTATATTGGTCCAAGTGATCATAAAAGCCAAAGTGTCAGAAAAACCCCTCATTAATATGACAAAGTGGCAGAACAGCCACTTGTCAATAAGTCATATGTCCTATAGCTTATAATGTACAGATAGCTAGCGTGCTTTGGAGGACACGTTAAAAGTCGGTCCCGACTGTTAAAAGTCGTTAGATCACGACAGAGGCCTAAATATGGGCGATCTTAATAACTCGGTCACCAGGTTGGCCACTAACCAAACGATAAGAAGAAGAAGATGTACAGATGCCAAAAAGCCCAATTGTCAATAAGTCTAAATGTTAGAATGACACAGACTGGCTTCTTAGCCAAGTACAATAGGTAGGATAACTGAATAGTAGGTGGCAATAGGACACCATACAAGAGAGCAAGCCCGACTTGGGAAGGACCAAAGCCAAATAACTACACACAGCACTGTATTTGTGCACTTGTGTGTGGTTTCCAGCGCTCATTTAAATAAGCATTTTTAAGGAAATGTTAAATATGGGCGATCTAAATAACTCTGTCACCAGGTTGGCCACTAACCAAACGATAAGAAGAAGAAGGTAATGTTTACCTATCTCAGGGTTACTTCATCTATAACCCTGGTAGAAATTCTTGGGACTCCTACACGCAAGTGATATCAATTTTAACCAAATGTACTTAGACGGCAGCAAACATACGGCCCACCTGATGGTAAGCAATTACCGTAGTTAATGGATTTTTGCAAAGGTATAAAAAGGACTGAATGGTTTAGTAACTGGATGTTTTGGCAATTAGCAGTTTTAACAACTGTGTATTTTGTCAACTGATTATTATGTATTGGACATTTTGGCACTTGGACCAATATACCCCATAGTCAACTTGCTGATGAGGGTTTTCAATGTCCCTAGCAGAAGTACTGCACAAAGGGCAGGAAATTTGTATTTTAGTGTGCAGTTAGTTTTTAGGACTATTGTGTGAAAATTAATTACTACTAATAGTATAAACGCGAAAGGTTGTAAGTATGGATGTGTTTGTTACTCTTTCATGTAAAATCTACTGAATGGATCTGGATGAAATTTGACACAGAGATAGATTATGGTCTGGAATAACACATAGGCTACTTTTGACAGCGATAACCGATATCCACGGGGGCGCAGCCGCGGGTAACAGCTAGTAAATTATAATTATTAATTCAAAAATAGGAGCATGGGCAAGCCTCCAACAAGGTGGACTGATGACCTGGTAAGGTTGTGGGCAGCCAATGGATAAGGCCAGCTCAGGACCGAATACTTTGGAATTTTTTTAGGGTAGGCAAGGCCTATGTCCAGCAGTGGACATCTTTAAGCTGAGATGATGAATAAAAAAGGTGGCATGTCTAATACTCGCCTGTTTTATATCTGCTCCTCTAAAATCTGAATAAATTACATCAATGCCTGGTATAGGCTTAGTGAGATAGTGATCACAGACTACTACTCTTACCGAAAATTCAGGATTACCGCAACTGTGGTCTGAAACAAAAGAAATTTTATGAATTAGTGTCGGAATATTGTACTAATAGTTTTATTGGGTTCTTTAGGGAGTCTGGAATAGTACCCAATAAGTGAACCCCTCCCCTTCCCCCACCCCATTTCCCTTTTTATACATAGCTATGGAAATGTGGGGGTCACACCCATGGCCACCCCTTTTGGAAAAAAGGCGTGAGGGTATGCAGCAGAGTTTAATTTTTGAGTTAAGAAAACAGTACCATAACTCAAAAAGTAAACTCCCTTTTTTATAAGAATTTTCAGTTACAGAACTGCGGAAACTCTTATAAAAATAATGTTTATCAAATAAACCCTTTACTTACAATCTAACGCACTCATTTTGAAATTAATACTAAATATATTTCATGAAAACGAGCAACGAATGTTAATTTTTTAGAAGTACATGTTTTACCCTGCACCGGTTGCGTTTTCAGTGTATCGGATAAAAATCAATAACAGCACGATAGTCACTGTACCACAGATATTGTAAAACGACAGATAAATAAAATTCATTCAATTCATTCGCTCACATACGAACTAAAGTTCCTCTTATAATTATCAAGTTTTAAATGTTTAAATATTTAAGTCGCCACGTCACTCGTCAAACCGATAACCGATAGGGTATACCTACCCTGTAGAAAGGTTCTCGAGTAGCGAGTGGACAAACCTAATCAAAGCTGATCAAGGGGTAGCACGGCATTGGATGCATGTTGCTCAAAGTCAGCCATTCTGAAAACTTATGGGGGATGATGTCTACTGTTGAACGTAGACTACTGACTGACGTAGGCTAAGATGATGATGATATTATTATATTATGATGATTTACAAAAAATATAATAAATAGTGGTTATTGTATATTAAAGGTTAGTTTTTCTTTTGTGGTGTACCTATTACAGTAGTAGTCAAAACTTGGATTCAGAGACCAGAAAAAATAATTTTGCATGTAGTGACGGTGATGGCTGGATGCTGCGGAGGATTATGACTGAAGAATACAACATATTGCGAATCGTTAATGGACATTATAGGCTAGGCTACGGTAAATGCTATATTAAGAGATATTGAATTACTTGGAACTAGGATCAAATATTTATATAAAAAACATTTATTAACAGATTAATATACTTATATTATTAAGCTATTGCATGGCTTCTATCGCGGGCCTTGGGCGTGGAGACCGAATCCAGAAATTCCGTATCGAAAATAAACACCCCCCACTCCGACCGGCACAGCGGTGATACTTTTATTAATGACGAATTCTCTAAACGGCCAATAATAATATGTCAAATTTGTGTAAGGAGGTTTTGATCTAAGAGAATATTAATGTGAAAAGGATTATAGTTTATGGAGTCTTAAGGAATTATTATAAGTATTCATTTTTATTATTATATTATATTTTTATGAATCATTGAGAATAAAATAAAATGATTTAGATAATTCAGTAAAGTATTTTTTTATTTCTTTCGATAAAAAAATCATACTAAAATATATGCAATAGCTTTACCGCGGCAGCAGTCCCCGAGTGCCACACGTCTTTTTATTATCTGTTTATATATAATGTTGTTAGGCAGAATATCTGGAATACCCTATATAGGTCTAAAAGATAATAAAGATACTGGGATAATAAATTATTACAAACTTTGCCGTTTATGTTGCAAACGGTTGTTTCTAATAATTATTCTATATTTAAAAAAACTACTTTATTATCATTATTTATACTTATTTACAAAGGAAAAAAACAATAGAAAATACACGAAAAAAGGGAAGGACTGCTTAAAAGGCGTCATAAAATTCAAGAGCCTTGCAAATATTAGGAGTTATGCCCTATACTTACCAACATTTAGTTGTATAACTATCATTTTATGCAGTAGGTACTTATACATAGATACTGAAATAGTATCAAGCATTCTTAAAAGAAAAAAAATACTTCCTACATTGAATGTTCCTACTTTTCTACATGCACATTCCATAACTGAAATCGAAGAATTTAAAAAACATGATAAACGAAGAAAAGACTTAGTTTTTAAAAGGAAAACACATAATACTGTATTTTATAACCATCAATCTGAATTTTTAGCTATCCACTTATACAATAAAATCAGCAAACTCACCCCCCTATACCCTCTAACATTGATTAAGTGTAAAGAGACAATCAATAACTATTTACTAAGCTTGGATTACGAAGAAACAGAAAAATTTATACAAATCAATTAACAATCTTAACTAGGTAGGTAACTTATCATAAATACTATACACACGCAAACTATCTCACACACATTCAAACTCACAAGCACACAAACTCCCACATGCACACAAACTCTTACATGCACACAAACTCTCACATACAAATTCACACTAAAACAAACACCAACACATCATATTATTAGTTTTTTTTTTTTCATATATTATGAAAAACAAAAATATTTTTACTTTTTATTATTATTATTTTATTTTTAGTAAGTATAAAATTCGTTTATTTAACTAAAATAGTCACGAGTCAATGATCTCATGATTAATTAGGTACAAGATTTTGTTATTCCTTCGTTTAATGTACGTTTGATTTTCTTATATTCTAACTTTGTTACTGCTATTGTTCTTTTTTTTTTCTCTCTTATTTTACCTATAGATTTAATTGATGTAATAAAAATATTGTACTCCTAATAAACTACAGACCATGATAACAGGATCCTAATCTATGACCATGATTTGCTACTGGCTCTTATAGCACAGGATTTATCCTAGTTTAAGTTGCCAGGGATAAATTTGTTTATTACACCTAAGTATTATGTTAATTAACACATGTTCTCTACCATATTTGTATTAGGTTCTTCTGTGCAATAAAGATTTATTATTATTATTAATGTCATAGTCATTAGCCTGAGATGATAAGCATGTTGATGATGTTTAAGATTAGGTATTCCACTCCGCCAGGACAGCCTGGCATAATTTTTATTATGACTTAACTGTAATACATAGTTGCACATATAGATGTGCAACTATGTATTACAGTTGAGTCATAATAAAAATTCATGATCAAAGTTGAATAAATCATTTGAATCAGATCCACGAAATTTCATGATCGTCTGGCGGTAATAACAATGTTAAAAATAAGACATATTTAAAACTGGGGCTGGTGGCTAGTAAATTATAGGTCAATTGAACAACATTCCTATAAAAATATAAAATGTAATACACACCGAGACACTCATAAGTTCTGAACTCCCTTTATTTTGGTAACTATAAAAAAATGGTAATACTGGTTCCAGCTGCCCAGTGTTGTACTTGCACATCAATCAATCACTTCGTTTCATTCACTCACTGTATTGGTTGGTCGTGTTTTTACGTTCATAAATTCCATTGCGTTGCGTGCTACTTTTTAAAAACTTATATATCAATAAAAATATTACCACTGAATCGCTGTTCACATATTAGTGTAGAATAAATAATATAAAATTCAAAGTTATATCGTCGTGAAAAGTGTGGTGTTATAAATAAAAGTTTTGTATAATGTAACAACACTTGAAAATGAAGTTCTATTTCGAGAAACTAAGCAAAGAAACAACAATATTTGTAAAAAGATAAGAAAAAAGAAGAAGCGGGACCATGGAAGATGAGGAGGCAGACTTACGCGAGCAGATATTCCACAATAATGTTAGGGAGCAAATTGTGAGTATCGAAACAAAGACATAAAGTATTTGTATCGTAATAACAAGAGATATACGTCGCGCGATGTTGTCCTCGAGTCTAATCAAAATTTATTCTCGTTCGGCAACTTAATTATTGTCATAAATTAGTGGTATACTCCATTGGCTCTGATATAAACACATTCCAATATTCCAGATAAGTAGAGTAACTTTACTTTTTAAATAGTGGTGAATGCCTTCTACAATTTGTACACTGATGGCAAACTGCTTTAAATTAAGTAAATAATTATTATGTCAATGACTTTAAAAAGAGTAGTTTTCTGTAAAATACCAGAGATCAAGGGGAAGCCTTGATTTGTCAGTATAAAAGTAATAATTATTGTTTACTATGAATGGTATCTGATTGTAATTAGTTTGAACCTGACAATGATTAGTCGAATTATACACATTTTGTTTTGTTGGTATCTTGTTTTTTAACGGGCAGGATCTTTTTTAATCACATACAAAACCTCAATACTAGTTTCAAAGCATGCCATATTTTAAAATAAATATTTTCTTATAAATATACCAGTCATGTATGTGAGATTTTAAAGGGATTTATTTTCTTATTTGACGAAATATTAACATTGAGTTAAATATACATTACTAGTGGCCTATCCCAGGTTCCCATGGTTTATGTATATTATTTTATAAGGATCTGATATATTCTCGAAAATAAATTATAGCATAAGTTACTGAGTGATACTGTAGCTTTCAATAGGTGAAAGAATTTTTAAAATCAGTTAAGTAGTTTTTAAGTTTATCCATTACAAACAATCATAACTTTTCTTTGTATAATACACTAGTGACCCCTCACTTCCATTTTTATTTTATGTTAATAAAACATGCATTATACATATAAACCTTGATCTTAAATCACACTATTTATTGCATAAAGTTCCATTAAAATCCGTTACATAGTTCAAAAAAGATCTAAGTGCAGACAGCGGGAGCAATTTATAAAAAAAATTGGATAACCATGATTAACTTGATAATTTATTTCTGTATTAAATGGCTAAGTAATAATAAAAATACAGCTGCTTGCTTAGGTCTCAAGTCTGGACCCCTCACACACATCTGTCATAAGGCAATATTTGTTTATTTGCCCATTGCCAAGTTAATATCAATCTATCAGCCACCAGTTTCAGACCACTACTAGATATGGGCCTAATAATATAGTACAGTGGACCCCCTGTAATCCAGCCCCTGTCTAATGTGCCCCCTATAATCCGACATGCTTATCACTGTTGAATGTAGGTACACAATTTGGCAAATCCTGTAATAGTTATTCTTATGTATTATAGAGAATCCTATCTTTTTGATCTATAATTTGATGCATTACAAAGTAGTCTTTTTTTAAAAAAAAAACCAGACTACAGGGGGCTTTAGGCAGTACTCTATAATCGGACAAATTTGGTAGTCCAACACTGCCCTGCAAAATGTTTGTCAGATAACCGGGGGTCCACTGTATTTAATTTAGTTTCCTGACTACATGCCTTATCACAAAGACCTCCTCTTACTCTTTGTAGTAAACTCGTAACTACTGTTTCAGTTTACCAATATTTGGTTAGATGTGTAATAATGGGCATATCTGGTGTTGTCTCATGTCTACCATGCACCACCTCATAGAAGGACGAGTTGGAAATTATTTTCCCTAATGCTATGCAACAGGTCAATATCCATCAGTGTCAATGACAGAATTAATTAGTATTTTAGTAATACTTTTTGTATGTTGTGGATATTGTTTTGACAATTAAAATATTTACAACATTAACTGCCTCTTGTGCCGGCTTATTTCCGCCCGCTCCACGATTTTGTTCCCAAGCGCTCCAAGACTAGACAATGTTTTGGAACTCTAGGGAATGAAAGTGGTAAATGTGGCTTTGTTTATTATTTTAATACTAACATCCTTGGAGCGCCTGGTAATGAATGTATGAAAATATGAATTTTAGAGAACAATAGATTTGGAGCGCACGGGAATAAGCCCTTGTGCCACCTCTTTTGTTTAGTTAAACTTTTTAATGTACTTTATGGCTTTACAAATATTTTTTTTTTACTTTTACCTTTACCTTTTTATTATTACCTCAGGTATTGAAAGTTAACATACACTACAGTTACTGCACCGCTTCCGTTGTAAAGGCAACTGGGTTTTTGTAACTGGTTTTCATCACCACTGTGTGCAGTTATTTGGCTGAGGACTTACATTTCTCCTACTAATATTATAAACTCGAAAGTTGGTAAAGATGTGTAGATGTTTGTTACTTCTTCATGTAAAATCTACTAGACGCATGCGGCTCTTTCGATGTTAGGTTGCGGCTCTCCAGTTCCTTACATTTATATATACGCTAAAATGGGTCTCTAGTATACTGTTATATAGAGAATGCAGTGATTCTTAAAAGAATTGAGAATTTTATAAATTCTCACTCTTGGCTCTTTTGCCTAGGATATTTTTTAATGTTTATTAGTCTAATATATGCGGGCGAAATCACAGGCAAAAGCTATTAAGTAATTATTAAATGTTTTTCTATTGTTTCAGATCTTCCTTCTACTATTCATTATACTGTACCTTGTATCATTCATGTTAATTGAGAAGTTTAGACGTCGGGACAGCGAGGATTACTTCACTGGAGATGAGGATGAGGTCAAAGTATACCGCATCAGTTTGTGGTTGTGTACATTTGCATTGGCCGTGTCATTGGGCTCTGCACTGTTGCTGCCTGTTTCTATAGTCAGCAATGAAGTGCTTATATTGTATCCAAATAGTTACTACGTAAAATGGCTGAACAGCTCTCTAGTACAGGGTAAGTAAAGTATGTACTATAATGTGTGTACTACTATCCTGTAAAGTGTGTACTATTTGTGAGGATGGATGAATGTTTGTAACATCTTTAGGCAAAAACTATTGGACGAATTTTGATGAAATTTTACAATGTTATAGCTGCACCAGAATGGCACATAGGCTAGATTTTTGTTTTAAACTAAGAAGGAACATGGTGTGTACCAAAGCTAGTATTAAATAATATTTTTATTACTCAGTGGTAAAATAAGTAGTTTTGACAAAAGAGTATTTTACTTTATTAATGATTTAAAATAAAAAAAAAGCTAAAAACAGTACGACATTACAACCAGATAGACAGCACTGTTGTTTTATGACGTCACACATCAACGAAGCAATAGTCAAGCATACGGCCCGCCTGATGTTAAACAATTACCGTAGCCTATGGACGCTTGCAATACTTTGTTGTATGTATATTTGTTTTGCGGAAAAGAGACGGCAATACTATCAACTAAGGAAAACAAGTTAAAAATCCTTAATTTTTCATTTCGACAAACTTTTGAGTCTATAATGTCACTAGGTACTCTCTATGGAGTTACACAACACAGAAATTGTTATGTACAGACAAAATAAAGTAAATATTTGATCCTCGTTTATACCACGTTGTGTAAACTCAGCTACAATAGAACAAAAACATGATGTAAAAAGTTTCGATATTGCGTTGTTACGATTACGTTGTATCTTATCCTTTCTTCTAAATAATAATAACAACCAATATATGTCACACTGCTGGGCATGGGTCTCCTCTCCTCCAAAAGATCCACATACGCCTAATTTTGATTGGTAAATCAGACATGCCTTTAGAATTTCTTCTAAGACATTTGGGTATCTTCGCAATGTTTTTCTCCACCGTTAGCAGATGGAAATTTCACAGAGTAAAATTCATATTGGTACCAACCGCCCCTGCGGCTACCACCGCTTACTTCCAAAACTAAAATAACAAAGGTGTTATAGGATACTGAACATACCATTCCCCCTAAGGGGAAGGCATCACACATACATATCTATCTAGATTTGTAAGGTCATATGTACTTAATCGAGCACCATATACTAGATACATTTCCCGATTCGGTTTCTGAAATCGTTTCCCGAATCAGCTCTCCAAACGCAACAAATCCATAAAAAATCAGGCCTTGTCACACACATTCGACTTTTGCAGTCCATTCCTTTCGAATGACAGCCGTTCAAAATTCCGACTGGGGGAAAATTTTAATGTGTATGGTGTTTGTACGGAATTACGAATGTATGTGGCGGCCATTTACATAGGTATCTAAAACTTGTTTAATAAATAAAACTAAAGAGAAAAGCACGAAGGTTTTTATACTAAGTAAACAACAATTCTAAAATATTGGTATGTTATAATGACGCACGGTGTTGTTCTAGCGTAGGTATACTCGGTTTAACGCATTTGCATGAGGCTAACCGTACGCTGAAGTAAAGGCGACGTAAAATGACGTGTGTGACGTAGCCTCGTAAACCTCGGTAGCGCGGCGCAGTGGTAGTGCATACGACTGCCTTGCGGAGAAACCAGGGTTGTCCAGACTTAAGATTTGTGCCCATTAAATGTCAATAAGCTCCCCTAATAAAATAACTGGCGAAGAGTGTGTCATAGAGCTTTTGCCTACCCTATGGGGAAAAAGGCGTGATGATTGATGACTCTCACTCAAAGACAAATATTTTTTGACACTTGAGTCTTCGGAAGGCTAAACTTACTTATATTGTTTCAGGACTATGGAATCACGTGTTCCTGTTCTCAAACCTCTCCATGTTCGTGTTCTTGCCATTCGCTTATCTATTCTCGGAGTCTTCGGGATTCCCTGGATGTAGAGGACTGCGTGGCAGGGTGTACGAGACGTTCATAGTACTCGCCTTACTCGGTGTTGCCATGCTTGGGTTGGCTTACGTAATTTCTGCATGGTTGGAAGGCGACCGTTCTGGCATTGACGCTCTGCTCAGTGAGTATATTTTAATGATTATTATTTTTCTTATTATTTGCTTAGCAGTTGGACAATACAGGCTAACAAAAAAAAACTTTTGGTAAAGAGTCATCAGACAAGCCGTATGCCTAGTTGGCGACTGTTAATTACGAAGCGCCGCGCTTTACTCCCAAGTGAAGCTAAAATTGATATTGGGTTTTACTCTTAAGTAATTCACAAATTTTGGCAATTGGACTAAGATATCTCTTTGGTCGTGTTGGATTGCAATTCTATCTGACGCTAATAAAGTGATAATGAGAGAATAATATCTCTCGTGTAGATGATTAGTCTCTACCGTGACCAAAATTCGGTTAAGAGAACATTATTATCTAAAAAAAGCGTGTTAAAAACAACAAGTTATTACGCTCATGACGATTGACGCATTAGTTTTTTTCGGTACATACATTGTATACCGGATACGTCAAATAAACTGAAGAACATAATAATCAAATTGTGGAAGCTTATTGCCTGCGTCAAAATAGTAGTATTAGTATTTGGCCTTTGGAAGGCTTACGTGGGTACATGGGTCCAACATACCTTGTGGCCCTTGGATTTATTAGAATTAGTGAGCAGAGAGCATTTAGGCATCTATACACGCTAGTCCAATGCGGGTTGGTGGATCAAACATGCTTTTAGGATCTTTTCTTCTAAGATATCTAGAGTTTCTCACAATGTTTCTCTTCACCGTTAGCCGATGGTATGTCATTTTATTAGTACACATGAATTCCAATAATTGATTGGCGGTGACTTTTCTATTCACTAAAACATATAATAATTATTATTTAGGAGCCTTTTTGGTCCGCAAGGTACTGCCTCGCAGGGTAAAGGCCTCCCCCTCTTTCTTCAATAGGTCATGGACGAGACCTGTTTATATTATTTTTAATATTTAATCTGTGCATAATTGAAAGGTGAGGTCATGTATAATACTTGAATATGAGCTCACCTATTGTGCAGTCAATAGACACAGGGTACTGTCGATATAGTAATTGTCTTATTCGTTGAGCAAAAACAAAGATTATGAGCACTAAACAAGCGAGTAATCCGGAATGGGAAAGGACCTTCACCTTACAAAATAACAAACACACAACTACAGGGATCGTCTTTACAAGGTGATATCGTCGCTGAGCGACAAAACTCTCTCAATAAAAAAAAAACTACAGGAAGGTATTTATAGAAACTTTTTATTACAAAACTCTGGTCATGGTGTGAATATTTTTTGGGTTGACAACACGCTAGTGTTGCCCCAGGCATTACAAACAACAATAGGCTACGATAACTGCCTACTATCAAATTCCATTGTGTGTTTTTATTTACCTGTGGTCTTCTGTAAGATGAAGATCCTTTTCCAGTCGGGTGAGCAAGACCGTATGAAGCCTCACCTCTCTTAAAATAATGGTTTCACTATTTACCATATTTATACACAGCAAAGGTCTTTTTATTATTCTTTTGTATAAAATCGACAGCGTGTTTTGATGTTCGCTTTTGGTATGGTCAACATAATTTATATCAATGTAAATGTTCAATAGAGTGTGAAGAAAGCGGACACAGCGTAATTGTTCGACCACAGTGTCCGTGCCACAGTCAATGAGTCAATGCTAATAGCCGCCGCTGATTGCCCCGGAAACCGCATTACATAAAAAAACAACTATTTCAAAATATTTGACAAAAATTTAATGTAACGAATTTCATTCGTACAGTTTTATAGTTTTTTTGGCCTTGTATTAAAATGTATATTAATATTATAAATGCAAAGTAATTCTGTTTGTATGTACATATATGTATGAACGGGATGGGAAAGGACATAGGATACTGTTTATCGCGATAACCGGCATCCACGCGGGCGGTGCCGCGGGCAACAGCTAATATGAAATATATATGGCTGCTTCTTGAGTGGTCTATTAAACGATTTACAAAAACTTCTAGATTGATCTATTGTTTGTGTAATGTCTGAGAAGTAGAACCCAAATCATCTACAATTACATGCTACTACTGATATTTAAAAAAAAGCCAATAACACTTTGCCCGGCCTGGGGAAGTGCAAGTATAGGCATAACATCAACCTGAAATACCATATTTTAAATTAGAAGATTTATCTTTAGATTGCATATTAATTTTTGCATTAAGATTATATCTCATCAGTCACGTGCTGCTGCAGCCTGCTCTAGTTTTATAACCTCGTTAATGGCTTTTAGAATTCCAAATGCTAATCTATGTTAAATCAACACAATCGATGCATTTGTGATGAATAACGTAGGGGAACATGCTGTGGTCCTGTTTGTTTACTTACTATTCATGTTATGCATGAATGGCCCCAAGCGCTGACCATCAAACCTACGAAGCATATCAATTTCATTGTGTACGTATTTATGTTTATCATTGTTTGTCCACAGATCTATGGACGTATCTACCTTTCCTGTATTCCTGTGTGTCATTCGTCGGAGTTTTAATGTTACTTGGTGAGTCATCATTGTTGTATACTACCACGGTTACAAGCGTAGGTAGGGCCTGATGGTAAGGAGTTATTGTAGCATTTAATCGCTTGCGATACTAGGAGCATTACCGCGATGTCGACTACATTTTTTAATACTAGAGTTTTGTGTTATTGGTAACAATTGAATAAGAAAAAAGTTATTTTAAAAACAGTTTCTACAAGCAAACATTAGATAGGTCGTTAACTTTACTTTCTTCATTATAGAAACTAGTTAAGCATATACTGGTTTAGGCAAGTTTTCTATCAATATGTTCCTGATTACAAGAATTTTATTGCATTGACTACTCTCGTCTGACATTCCACTAATATCTATCAATAATTCAGTTAATGTTTGCACGAAGGTCCGACGTCAACGGCAGACATTGACCTCTAATTATGAATCTCTGTTTCATAACGACCACGGTGAAGGTAGAGTGCATCGAACTCGGGCATTTTTTTATGAATTACTCTGCATTGTATAGTTATGTCATTTGCGTTTGCAATAAAAAGAGCGGTAAAGGAATTGTTTTATCGTTGTAAAAGCCAAGTATGTTGAATGGATGGCGGGCTGTTTTCCGTAACTCCACGTCGAAGCGCGTATTTTGCGATTATCCAATCCCTCTTTCACCTAACCGGAAGAGAGATTATTTAATCTACGTTGAAGAAGGTCAGCAGACACTTGGTGTTGCCGATGATCTCCCGTAAAGTGCTTGGGTTGCCAAGTTGCTTCGTTCTGTATGTGGCGACCTCAGGGGAGTGTAGTAGCATAGTTATATCATTTGCGTAAATAAAAAGAGCAGTGAAGGTACTGTTTATCGTTGTTTGTAAGCCGTATGATAAGGTCCATTAAAATGATCGTAATCTAATGTAATAAACTTTTATTGACTAACACGTGAGTACATAGACAAATAGTGGACGACGCTTTATCGTCCGTAATACCATTTCGATAATTTTAAAAGCAAATTCGTTAAATAAATTAAAAGTAAATACATTAAATAAATTAATTTATACATGTCCTTGGAGTATAGTTGTATAGATCACGAACAATATTTGTGGCCTTTGAGTAAATGCTTTCCACGCGCTAATTAATATTTATTGATTCATTCAGTTTGTACTGTTTGTTTTATAAATTTCTCTTTCTCCGGAGTGTGTGTCTGACTGACAAAATCAACATTTTCGATTTTGTCAGTCAGACACACACCCCGGTGATATTTGTCAATCAGTCACAAATCACACACATCTTTTTTGCGCAAAACCTACAAAGTTGGCCTTGTTCAAGGTTCAACAAGGCTAACCATAGCATACCGTTGTTCGTGAAGTCTTAAGTCCTGTATACCTCAATGATATGTATAATACACAAGTCTACTTCCTTAGACTAGTCCTCTTCTTCTTCATGGGCTTCATCGCCCATTTTCTTATCCAGAAAGAATTTTATGAGGTCCAAGTGTTGTGGAAACATTTCTTCCAGTTCCTTTTTGCTCTCTTCCATTTTGTCCATCTCTTCTAGTTCCTTGTATGCCCTCGCTTTGTATAGACGAGCTTTGAAACTGCCCTCGTTGATACGAAGAGCCCAGTCACAATCGGGGATAACCTGGAAACAATTAACTAATATAATACCATTTTCAGACAAATTAAGAAATGTATTTATTGGCTAGTTTCATTTTTAAAGTGAAAACAGGTCACATATTAGTTACAAGGTTTATTATTTTATCTATGGTTTTACCAATGGTATTGGTTCTGTAACGCACGTACAGGTCGACTGATTAGAGTGTGTAAGTAAATAGTAGATAAGACACTTTAAACACAAAATAGTGTCTTTAGCTGGCTGCGATAACTAAGGTTTGAAGACCATTTGAAGACATTTAAAACATTAACTGCTCATCAAAAGGAAAAAAAAATGGATAATTCAATCGCGATCGTTAGCATATTTCATAAAAATTGGTATAGCCGCTTTAAAACTATATATTTATATATGTACGTAAAAAGCAGATTGACTACAACTTATAAACTCAAAAAAGATAAAACAGACAAAGCTACGGCATCCTCTGTTTTCGAGTCCAATTCGCACTTCACCAATTCAACTTTATTATACACGATGTTTCATACAGCGTAATGCGGATGAAGAAAGTTATTGGTTCTAAGTAGCTCAAGTTCATAACATAATGCATAATTTATGAATACACGAAACAGATAAAAATTTACGTTTTGTATGAATGAAACAAACGAGGAGTCAATATCGACATCAGCCCTTTTCTAAGTAAGCCCGAGCTATAGAGGGTTAGGAACTTGAAATTTGGACCATAGCTTTGTTTTATGATGAGCAAAAAGAATGGCTTTTTTGCAACTATAAAGTGGTGGTCCACTATATTAAAAAAAATACTGCATCTAATCTTTAATAATTGTATGATTCTAAAATGAAGAGCTTCGAAATACCTATCCCTACTAAAACGTTCTTATGAGGTGGATCGTTAATTCTTGTTGTTAATTTGCTGCTTTCTTTTCTACAATTTCTTTCGATTTCTTAATCAATTTGTAATTGATCGATTATCACAATTACAATATCGATTAATTAATGAAGTAATTAGATAAAGCAATTCGCAAGTGTTGTTATATTGCGATAATGTATAGATTAGAGTCTCGTTTATGTACTGACCTAATGATTTCTTTATCTCTTTGGGTTTTTATATCAAACAGCTGTTGCTTTGCGGATTTATTTTAAACAAACGTATCGTATCCAAAGTTGAATAGCATCGTCTGATTAGTCATACATACATAATACATATCATCACGCCCGTCTTTCCCGATTTCGATCCAGACATACTTATTTAGCTTCTTCTATTCATTCATCAAGGTATACATGCATGAAAGTCTAAGAGTAGGCATTTTGTAGAAATTTTCATTTTGATTATGAGTTATGCACATTGTTATTAGTTGGTAATGATTTTAAAGCTAAAGTCGCGGTTATTTGACGTCCAAGTGGCGAGGTTATAGTTACGGACTCGCATAGGTAGACGCAAATGTCACCCATGCTGCAGCAGGTCAACACTAGTCGTATTCTTTTATCATTTGAGTTTAAGGTAAAAACTTATAATTTGTAACCGATTTCTAACCACCATTGCTAAGAACAATTCGGAGTAAGTTTACACGTTGCGTACTTATAGGATCTCGAGAAAGTCAAAGTCAAACTCATTTATTCATTTAGATCAAATACATGATACTTATGAACGTCATAAAAACAAATGCCAGCATACTTTTTTTTCCTACGGAAAGATATAGACGTCAAATTTAAAACCCCGCCCGCGATTATTAAAAGTAAAAAGATTATTAATAAGAGAAATTCCGTCTGTTACTATCTTGGATACTATCCCAAAATACGAGTTGTTATAATTGAAGTAAATTATCTGTTATGAGTTCAAAATCCAGAAATAAAGTTGAATTCACAAAAGTCCAGGCCAAGTCAAAGTCCAGGTTTTTTTCGTCTTCCAACGAATAATCCACTAATCCAAACTTGATGTAATTTATGACTACTTTTACCGCCTAAAATACTCTAACACAAAATAGGCTTTGAACAACAGGTGTTCAAAGTCTGGTATAAAAATATACTGACGGACACATTAACTGCATCAAAGTAGAGATAGATTTTAAAACTATCAGCTTTTAAGAATTATTCAGCCTGTGTCAATTCATACTTGCATAGACTCACGCCTATTTACCAGATGGGCGGGTTAGAGACAGATTTTTATTGCTGGAAATGTTTACATATTGGATAAATATTTTTATTTTAAAATTAAATACTGATGAAGTTCATGTCTCCGTCAGTGTATTAGTAATGACATAATTACCTTGTCATATTTCTGCAATTTGATATTGGTTAAAGCGCGATCGCAGTACAGCTGACCGTCATCTTTAACTTGTTCAATGGCTAGGTTGTAACAAGACAGTGCTTTATCGTACTCTTCACGGCGAAACGCCTTCATAGCCCGGGTCTTTAATGTTTCAGCTTTCTCACGGCGTATCTTCCTGTCTTCAGCTCGTTTCTCCGCATCTTTACTCATTTCAGCCATCCATACATCTTTGTCCATCTCGCCCTGTTGTTCAAAATGAATGAGTTATTAGACATGTAGAAATCGATTTGAATATTGCCCTTGAATACATCAAAACTAATGTATATTGTTACATAGATCGATACTTCTATGCCGATAAGTAAAACTGAAGAGTTATATTTAGACGCTCTTATTTCTGGAACTTCTTGACGGATTTAATTTATTTTATTTGATAGCCCAATTATTGAAGTAGGTTATAGGCTATTTAACATCACGCTATGACCTAAAGAGAGCATGGCAATAACAACAAACGAAACACAGGACGAAATCCAAACCAAACGCGGGGCCCAGTTAACTATTACCTAATTCGAACAAAGTGAACTGTCTTCATAAACTGTCTCGGGTCTTTGGGCACCGTTTTCTTGGCTTTTTCTGTTTAGAAATGGTCAGTATCATTCAGGAGACTAGTATTGGTATATCGCGATAGCTATTAGCCGGACAAAACATAACGTAAAAGTCGTGATTGTATTACTACTACCTATCACTGATCATTCACTCTTTCTCACATTCTTTCCAACATTCTCAACTTTCCACAGCGTTTGTCATTTAACAGATTGATATTATCACACCGTATAACAGTATTTGTAAAATGCAATGTTATTGTGAACCATGTCATTGTGTATTTGATATTGCTTGCTTGTTTCTGTAATCAAGTTATGTTACGAATCACCCAAGTTGTTACACGTGTATATTCTGTTGATTACTGTGATTCGACACGTTCAGTCATCGAATTATTACGTGTGTAACCCAGTTGAATAAATGTTAAATTTTATATTAAGATATATATATTTAACTAGCGGCCCGCCCTGACTTTGCCCGGGTTAATTTGAAGGCCCTTATCGAGATATAAAATAAACAAAATAATCTTAATAAGCTTTTAAGTTGGATACAACTGCACACAGTGTGCAAAATTTATTAAAGTCGGTTCAGTAGTTTAGGTGTACATAGCGGACAAACAACTCGAAACGCAATTTATATACATTAGGCCATCTTCGGTCACGGCCGGCCAATTTCATTGAAGATTAGCTAACTGTGCAGGACATACGTGCTTTCCGAAGCACAGTGGGGTCTTGTTGTGTCTTAAATAACCCAGTCAAGATACGTAATCATTTGTAGACTGGACGTAAAATGAAGGATTCGTGTGTCAATTCAAACAATTATTTACACACATACACACGCACTATGACGCATGTATGTTGGGGAAAATATGTCCAAATAAGAAGCTAGATATATTCACCATTGCAACCAGACGGACAACAGGTACACATACTTTTATATTTATAAATAAATAGTGACATACACATTATAGATAAATGACACCCAGACACAACAAAGACACGACCTTCAGATTAACAGTCAGGATAACAGTATTATTTAAAGAGATTTTGTTTTATAGAAAGTTAGGGCACCATACTAGCTACCAAGCCCGACTGGGGAAGAATTTCAGCTACCTTACAGAAGACCATAGTCAAATAACTACACACAGCGGTGTCGTTGTGATCCTGTTTGAGTACAGGTCTCCAGCGCTCATTTAAGAATGCGCTTCAAAAGAAATGTTTTCCTATCCCAGAGATACTCCATCTTAAAGCCCTGGGTAAAAAAAAACGGGTCGGCAACACGCAAGTGATACCTCTGGTATTGCAAGCGTCTATAGGTTATGGTAACTGTTTAATATCAGGCGGGCTGTATGCTTGTTTGTCACCCAAGAATAAAACCTTGGGTTATTATCATCATATTATAAAATCTTTTGCCCTGACTGATGATCAACGTGAAATTTCAGCTTTCTAGACTTAGTAGCTTTGGCCACCAAAGCTACTAAGTCTACATCTCTTAGGTATTGTTTCTAATTCAAGCTGAAATTTAGAACATATGTTTGCATTCATCAGCTTTCTAGGCGTAAGTTTGGATTGTTAGAAATTGAATCCCTAAACGGGTGATAAATAGACCTGGGTAAAGTCTAGTCGGGCTGCTATTTATAAATTAAATATCTACTAATATTTGATCACCCTAGGCACGTCTAGCTGCTGACTCTCCATACCTAATGCATGTAAACACTACATGAATATATCTATCAGCATCGCAAATAGAAAGAACAACATTATCTACTCAAGGTACATGTTTATTTATAGAGAAACGCGAGCCAAATTGCTTTCACTGATAATACTAATATACGATACATGCACTATTCAGAGGGTCTACTGTAGAAATACACTGACAACTCACAATTTGCACACGCTTATGCTAGTGAATTTAAAACGGCTAATTAGAAACGTAGTAGGCCTCTTGAAATTAGATGCCGTAAAATATGGATTGTCCCGCGAGGTACGCTGATATGCTGACAAAAACTCTGTTATTCCTTCTAGCTATTTAATATTTATTCATTTATTTTTTTACACTTTCACTATTTTTTTTTAACTTGGCTTTAGAATAATTAGAGGTGTTAGACTTTTGACCACTTTATTTGTCTAAGTGGAATGAAAATTTCTACCCATTACAAAACTCTGATGATAAATTGGAGTAAGCACTGCATGAGCGATGCCTCTGGTGTTGCAAGTGCCCATAAGCTATTGTAACTACTTACTATCAAGCGGGCCGTACGCTTGTATATGCATTTACGCAGTTATACATATAATAATTATTTTCATTAGGATGTCATGTAATAACTTTACGGCTTAACCATCAATTTGCATTCGGCCAATGTACCTATGTAGTTTAAGCTCTGCTCTCTTGATAAAGAAGAGGAACCCCCGTGCCCAGCAGTAGGACATAAAAATTGGTTTGCTATTATTATAAAGGTACCTACGAGAAACGTTTGCACAATACTGGGTCACATAATCTTCGATCTCTAGAGATATAATTAGTTATTAAAGTTCAGTGATAAACCTGACCTAATTGACCACGTGTAATGGCAGTACGCACTCGTTAACGATTTGGCATCCTAATACGCTATTGTCGGCCACGAATACATAAATATCCTATATACATGCAACATTATTTAAATTCGAAAATTAAAGTAGTATAGAGAGAGAGAGAGAGACACATTCATACTCGCCCACGTTTCATCTATCAGTTGTGTTTCGTATATCTCGCGGCTCGGTCAATAACGAGGCAAGTTGGCTGCAGTCACCATATTTACATATGGTGACTGCAGTCATTTACATGACTACTACGTTTTCTAAAAAAATACATCAGGACCTTTCTGGAAAGCACATAAAGTCGTGCTACGCCTGATCCGTTCTGGCTGACATGGTCTAGTCTCCTAAAATGTCCAATGTACTAAAGAGTCCAGTGTCCTCTTACGTCCAGTGTCACAATGCCCAGAATCCTAAAACGTCCAGTATCAAAAGGTCCATTTGCTGAAATGTCTAGTGTATTACAATGTTATATTCTAAAACGTCCAGTATCAAAAGGTCCATTTGCTGAAATGTCTAGTGTGATCTATGTCAGGGAATATACAGTGTACCTGACGGACTGCACCAGAGACTGCCTTATCTCCGTTGAGATTAGCCGCCGTGACTGCAATCAACCTTTAGGACTATTATACCGAGTACAATTCCATACTTAAATGTGACCACTACAATCCTATTCACCAAGGCATTAAAATAGATGTCCGATTAGCAGATAAAGCATTTGTTATTCTTCATCGACCCACATAAACGTCGTGGCGACTTATATGAATTTTCTTAGCAACAAATTTGTTATAGAATAATGCGCTATGGGTCATTCATACATTTTATGGAGTACATACCAATGCTGATAGCCTAGTTTCATAATCTATTGAGTAATAGTAATATAGGTAAATAGGTGCTGTAAGACTACATTGTTATTTGAAATTTGATTAGAAATGCCAATGGTCCTACTTGATAGTGTAAATTACTAACATTGCATTCGTGCCGTGAAAATGTAATTAAACTTTTGTATTTTGAATTTGAATTTTGTATATTTTCTTCTATTTCTACTGAAAAAGAGGAAGGTGGAGATGTGCTATTCCCTCATGTCATTAGTCAGGGGAGAGTGTTGTATGATAATAAACCCTGTACAATCCCAGACTCCAGGGTGTTACCGAGCATTTCTGCATAGAAAATTAGCTGACCTGGGTATCAAACGCGGAGCAGCACAGCAGTCATACACACTACCATTGTATGACTAAGCCAATCTGATGATCTGATGATTTTCTTGAAAAAATGACATTTTGCACAAACAAATAATCGGCGAAAATTAAGCTATGAATTACATACCTATCATCACGCCTTATTTGAGTTGGGTGTCATAGACAGAAATGTATGACATCCACCCATGTCTTAGGGGTGATCTTGCTATATATATTACCATCACCAATAGTATGGAGTTGTTAAGACAGCCCATATATTTATTACTATTGTTATATCAGGTACAAAGACGAGAGGTGTAGAAAGTTATATTTATTTTTAGCGTGCGTGTGTATATCTATTATAAGAAGCAACAAAAATAGCAAATTAAATAATACATCTGCTAACCGAATCTTTTTTTTCGAGAGTTTTGAATGCTTTCTCATTGATCACCGTACGGTCCTCTTTCACTTTAAGCTGAGCATCTTCATCCAATATTACTTTACCAGCTAAATATTCATCAGCTAAAGCTTGTGCTGAACTTGCTTTCGATATGTCGCCACTTGACATGTCTTTCACCAGTTTGGATACTTCTCCTACTTTCAACATAAAATTGTTGAATTCTTCATTCAACTCGATCGACTTTGGATCGTTTACTACTCTGCTTAAAAGTGACGGATCGATACTCATTGCTATTATTTCTTTTGTGTTAATTTATGTTTAAAGCGCGTGCTTATTTACTAACGTTCGCGTATTGATGTAGCGTTGTACATAACAACCGTTGTCATGGCAAACAGTAGATATAAATGTCAGTGAAATGTTAAAAGATGTAGATGACAGCTGTATAAAAACTTTTCGGTGTATTTTTGTAGCGGCCAGTGTTTGTAATGCTATTAATGATGCTAAGTTAGTGCCGGTCTTTCGAGTTTTGTTGATATTTCATTCTATTTTTAATTCAAGGCGAAGAAGAAATGCTTCCTTGTTGTTAATTTAAGATTCATTTATGTTCGATTCGTCTGTAAGTTCGATTCTCACCTAGGACAAATCTTTGTCAGTTGCATGAGTGTTTGTCCTAGGTGTTATCTATACTAATATTATAAAGAGGAAAGATTTGTATTTTTGTTTGTTTGTTTGTTTGTTTGTTTGTTTGTATGTAATGGATAAACTCAAAGACGACTGGACCGATTTTAAAAATTCTTTCACCATTAAAAAGCTACATTATCTGCGAGTAACATAGGCTATATTTTATTTTTTAAAAATAGGGGTAAATAATGCCAAGACCTCAGACAATCACTGACTAAATTAGTAACGCCTAATAAACGCCTATAAAATAATTGCTATTTCATTTTTTGTAGGCGCTAACATTTAACAATACTTTAATTTAGGTAATCAGGAAAGCAGCAGAGAAAAGAAAACACTCCACCGAATCTGGTCTGGTCTGGTCTGGTCATGATAAACTCAAGAACTACCAAAATTGGCTGAAGTATTACGATGATAGTTAAACAACTCGGCAAAATCTTGCCGTAGGAGGCAATGTTATTCCTAAATAGATCTAAAAAAAGTCCATGATACTATGTGTCTATCTGCGACCACAAAAATTACTCACAGCGAAACGCGTGATCGGCCTCTGTCTCATCGGATACTTGACTGATATATATTTTTAACTGACTTTTAAAAGATGAGGTTCCCAAAAATAATTGCATTTTTTTTAATCCCTAAACATCGTCATTTAAGGGCCGATTTGTAATATTCTTTTTTAAGTGATCGACAAAGCTCGAAAAATTGCCTCAATTAAGTGGCAATGGGTAGGGCATATAGCTCGCAGAACCAATGGCCGTTGGGGCAGAAAGGTTCTAGAGTGGCGACCACGAACTGGAAGACGCAGCGTGGGCAGGCCTCCAACAAGGTTAACCGAAGACCTGGTAAAGGTCGCAGGCAACCGATGGACAAGGTCAGCTCAGGACCGACTGATGTGGAAAACCTTGCGGGAAGCCTATGTCGAGCAGTGGATGTCTTATGTCTGAGATATAACTACTTTTGTGGCAAACAAGCATACGGCCCAGCTGATGTTAAGCAGTTACCGTAGCCTATAGACGCTTGCAGTACCAAAGGTATCACTTGCGTGTTACCAACCCATTTTTTACACCAGGGCCATAAGATGGGAGCAGAGTATCCATGGGATAGGAATACGTTTCTTTCAAAATTGATCCCTAAGTGAGCGTTGGAG
This sequence comes from Trisateles emortualis, assembly GCA_947095525.1. Classification (NCBI taxonomy): domain Eukaryota; kingdom Metazoa; phylum Arthropoda; class Insecta; order Lepidoptera; family Erebidae; genus Trisateles; species Trisateles emortualis. The sequence continues at coordinate 5,746,849 of OX352735.1, read as the reverse complement.
TCCTATACTCACACACAGGAACAGAACTACACCGCTGTGTATAGTTATTTGGCTGTCGTCTTCTAAGGTGTTGGTTCTCTGTAAGGTGGAATTCCTCCCCTATCTGAAAAATTTCTCTTAAAAAACATTTTGCAATTGAATGGATAGTTTTTCATATTGTTCTCATTAAAAAAACAGTTCTGGTGATCGGATCCGTAGGGAATTGAGAAACCTCTCAAATACTATCTAGGCATACTGCAATGAATCAAACAAATGCATTCAGGAAGCATCAATTCGTTAGTGAAACTAATAAAGTATACTGCAGATGGCCAACTTCTCAATGATAAATTATTAGTCGATGGAGATCAGACATAATGTGTAATTACTTAAATGACTGTAACTAATCACATTCAATGAGCAAATTAAAATGGTACAATTAAACTAATATGATTATACAGCTGGATATAGGCACCGAAACTTCGTAATTAAACAATGTACAAAAAATATGCATGGTTTCAGAGATATACATAATAATAGATACCTACATATATATCGAATTTACGTTGAACTCTCACCAATATGGTCGACTATAATAAATAGGGTTTAGTTTACTGGTTTTTATTCAGTTTTGTTCCGGGAGCTTATGTAGAGTACTATATCTTTATTAATAGAATGATGAATCAAAAAGAATCTAATAACTATGCGGTTCAATTTCTGAAATCCTTAAGCACTACGGTGGAGCATTATGCCCTTTAGGAATTTAATAAATTTTTAGCCCACCCAAACTGTGTTACAGTATCTATCAGGTTCATCATATCAACCTATAAATGTCCCACTGCTGGGCACGGGTCTCCCCCATACACTTGGAGGGATATTAGCCTACTACACCACGCTGGCCAGATTCAAAATTACAAATACAAATTACAAATACAAATTCAAAATAAAACCCGATACCAATCCGTATCGGGTTTTATTTTGAATTTTCCTTCTCTTGCAGTGGATATTGTCTGCCTGAATTACTCCTTTAGTCGACTCTTAGGACACCCTTGGGATAGATAGGGGTGGTGATATTTTGTATTCTTAATCCGTCACCACACGGAATCCTATCAGATTAGAAGTGACCAATTTAAAACGAAATGTATGGATGCAGAAATTTCTACAGGGCATAAGCTAAGCACAGATAAGCTATGCGATAGGCCATAAGATTGTTCACGTTTGCGCTAAGACAATTTGAAGAGCAGAACAATCGTACAAACAAGGAATATTTCTTTATGAAGTTTATTAATTGCAGAACCTTAATGTTCAAAAGAAAAACGTAATTGACAAATCAACAAACGCACAGTTTAAATCACTAGACACTCAGATAGCTATTACGATATAGGCATCCGCTAAGAAAGGTTTTTTTAAAATGTAACCGCTAAAGATGACAATCAGCCGATGAAAGATTGTAGTTTTCAGATTTACAGTAAAAGACTGAACACGCGAACGAAGTCGCGGGTACAGCTAGTTTGTCTATAATTTATACTCATTAAGAATTATTTAGGTACTCGTATTACCAATTGTCTGGATGCCATAGAGACTGCCTAGTTTAGAATCAGATGGCCTTGTAAAATAGAGGTCAACTGTACCTTTTTACTGAAATTCAACCGTAAGTCATAAAAAAACTAATTGATAACTTGAATGCTCGTAATAGCTACTCTACAAAAAAACAGTCTCTAGACGAGGTTTAAAGATAGCACTTAACATCACGGTAGACTATCAGACAGGTGTTTCGCTGTGCTCATGAGCCATGTTCTTTGTTCATGAATTTGCCCATTAGTGAGACATTTATGTAGGTTACTAGTTATTTGGGTGGGTGATTAGCCTCTTGGTTTTGTTATCTAAATGTAGCTTGCGTATTAATAAAAGATGATGTTATTAGGAGTGCCTCGGTGGTGCAAAAGTAGTGCGTACGATTGCCATGTGTTCAATCCTTGGTTTAGGAATTATGTTTTGTTTTGGTCGAGATATTTTGGCTCGCCTTCTTTTACTTGGGACCTAGCATAAATTGCGAAATGTGAATGTGACGTCTCCCTACCCCAAAAAAAAGACTAAAACAATGCGCAATTTTTATTTGAATCAACATCAGAAAGAATGGCTTCAGTATTTTTAACTGTTATCTACTTATTTTTAATAATGTTAAAATACATAAATCTCTGAAAAAAAACCTAATAAAGATAGGTTAGGCTAAACATAAACGAAAAATAACATAAACTGCATTTAAAAATATGTTATTAGATAGCGGGTGGCTAGTTTCTAGACAACAACGGTTAAAAATCTGAAATAATTTTAGGATTTTTTATGGCCTCATGTACTCTTAATAGTAAAGCATGCTCGCAGACACAGCTATAGCAAATTACTATGACCGTTACGAGCTAAATATACCTACTGTCTTTCAGTCTAGTTCATGAAGTATCCAGATATGAATCTTTAAATGAATCTTCAAAATGAGACTAAAATATAGTAAGCTAGGTATAGCTAGCTTCAGTTCCAAAAAGATTATTGTTAATAACAGGTATTACTTATTACTCGCTGAACTAGAGAGATTAATCACGAGATAAATCGCTGTTACACTTTTACACGACATAAAAATTAAGTCCAATTGCAAAATAATAGGCTACGGATACCGGATATTATAAAATTGTAGTAGGTATGTTATTAATATGGATAAATAAAACGGACGGGTCTTAAAGGGATACTAAATTTATACAAGACTAGTTGTTGCCCGCGGCTCCGCCCGCGTGGATGTCGGTAATCGCTGTAAAAGTAGCCTATGTGTTATTCCAGACCATAATCTATCTCTGTGCCAGATCCGTTCAGTAGTTTTTACGTGAAAGAGTAACAAACATCCATCCATTCTTAGAAACTTTCGCATTTAATATAAGTAGGTTTTCTTAAATTTTCAGTCACCCGATAAGATTGAGAGGTTTATCAATCGACGCGGCTAGTCAAATGCTATAATACTACGCTATCCTGGGTGCCGCTAAGGGTCCTGGTGAATTTAAATTTTAAAAAAATATAATTTTAGTACGGTATCCTCTTATCTATCCTCTTGCCAATTTTTATTTATATCTGTTCAGCCGTTTCGTCTTGAAAATGTTAAAGATAAAAGTATCTTTTACAATGTTATAGTATCTAATAGTTGGGATTGCATGATAGTCAAAATTAAGTCACTTTTTTTTTAAATACAACTCCCGCACTAGAGAACAAGCTCTATGTCGCGGGGAGTTTACAAACATTTAATTTACGGACACAAATTACACACAGACTCAGAACAATTCTTTGTGGGTTACACAAAGTTTTGTCCTGTGTGGGAATCGAACCCACAACCTCGTGCACAGCAGTCGCATACTGCGGCTACTGGACCACCAAGGCAGTCAATCAAGTCAAGTGTTTTTTTAAATATTATTTTGTTTGGTTCAGTGTTCACGCCGCTCGGTTTCATCCGTCTGTTCGGCGTGGTTGGAGGCGTCCTCGTCAAGCCGCAGTTCCTGAGGGATCTCAACGAAGAGTACTACGTGTACTCGTTTGAAGAGGACACTATCAGGCGACGAATCAACAATGCTGTCTCTTCAGGTAAATACTAAAAACTTTATGTTTATACAATACTAAAGGCACGTCGGCTTCGCACGGATATAAATTTACTAGGGGTCGTCCGCCTGTGGTTATTTGGAATATTTTCCCCGATTTTGCAACATATCTCACTACTGCTCCGCTTCTATTGATCACAGCGTGATGTTATATAGCCTATAGCCTTCCTGGATAAATGCACTATTCAACAAAAAAATATTTTTGTAATCGATCCAGGACTTTATAAGATTAGCGCGTTCAACCAAACAAACAAACTCTTCAGCTTTATAATATTAAGTATAGATTTAGTTTTCGTAGGGGTCTCTTAATAAAAAATAAAAAAACATAGCCTATGTTACTCGCTGATAATTTAGCTTTCTAAAGATAAAAAAATAAATGAAAGTCGAGTAGTTTTTGAGTTAAATCGTTACAAACAAACAAAAAAATATAATCTTTCTTCATTGTAATATTAGGTTTTAATAATCTTACTATAATAGGTAGAACCTGCTATAGCAGCCAGAGAACTAGAAAGGTAATTACATCATCATCATCATAGCCAGCTTAGTTCACTGCTGGACATAGGCCTACCCCAAGGATTTCTACAGCTGATAGTCCACAAGTTACAAGAATAAGTTTAGTTTAATAAGTTTATTTAGTCTTTATTTTATTTTTAAAAGTCATCTACCAAGTCTATGTATATCCTACTATGTATCTAATTATTTGCTACTTATCGCGTATCGGAAGTTCATAATTCGTACTGATAACTGAAATTGATAAAACAATCCGATTATATCCAGATTCGAGAAAGTGCTTATTTGTTACTAAGCATATTTTAAATTAAAATAATACTTACACCTTTTCTATTGAATCTTACATTAGATTCGTGCTTGCGTTTTTGTATAACGCACCAATTGATAATAAAATATTAAAATTTATAATAAACCTCCTGTCAAACACCGACGCAACTGCAAAACAAGGTACGAGAAAAACGTATCTAAAGTTAGCATCATCTTATCTCATTAAAAAGAAATATCCTGCACTAGAGAACAAGCCCTGTGTCGCGGGGATTTTACAAACATACAATTCACGGACACAAATTATATAAACCACACCACAGAATACTTAATAATTACACTAAGTTTTGCCCCGTGTGGTAATCGAACCCACAATCTTCGGCATAGCAGTCAGGGTCACAAACCCCTAGACCAACAGGCCAGTATCATAGATACGGGTTTTCCATAGTCAGCAGTGTCAGCACCTACTTGGGTAGTTTGTTCTTAGCAGAATTGAATAAAGTATTCAGTTCCGTGTACTAAAATAAATCTCATATTACAATATTGGTACATAATGCTATCTAAATAATGTAGCCAAATACAAGTTAAGTTAAATACAACTTATATACACAAGGATTGTGATTATGTAGGTACTAAATGTAATGAAGCTGCGTGCTTCCTATGTTCGTGACGTGCAGTATGTACGTAACCTTAAGAATTGACTATAATGACCTTCCTAACGCATTTAACATCGACGCGAGCGCATGTCGACAAAAAGATACTCAGATAACATTACGAGATTAGAATTTTAGATTTTTAATGTGTCTCGTAAATAATACTGTGTGAAAAGTTGCAGGCATTTTTTATATTTGGGCACATTGTGTCTTTAGAAAAAAAACTGTTACTTAATAATTTTAATATAATACGACCTCGTTCATTCATATCTTTTCATATTCATAACATTATAATAAAATACTTTATCTTAGACAGTCGTAAAATAAGTTTTAAGCAAAATGTTGTCTAGTAAACATTTACTGCGTTATTTTTTTTTTGTTGAATTTCCAATAAATGCCTTAGTTTACAGATATTTTTGGCTTAAAGCCGGAGATAGTGCTTAGTGGCGTGCACTAGGATAGGCATATTGTCCACCAGTGAACTGAGCTACGCTATGATGATGATAAGATTAAAGAGATGTAGATGAAAGCTTGGATATTTAAAAACAATATATAAAGAAATAGCTTAAATATTGTCTAAGAAAGTTATTTAACTTTAGTATTCCCGACAGTCATATTCTGAAAGGCAGTAAATACCTACATGGCATAACGTAAACAAACTTTCTCATTTGCGACAATACAATTGGTAGAGAAATTTTACAATTGTAGAGTCAATACTCGGTAGACGTCTCTAAGAAGCACTCATCTCTTGTCATTATAGACATAGCTAAAGTGACAGTATGCGCCTGCGCCTTGTTTACACAACTGCGTATAATCAGCTTTGTGTTTAGCGTACTGGACGGTTGGTAATGCTGCACTCATTCACAGAATAAGAACAGAAAGTCAAGAGAGGTAGGGCACCATACTAGCGAGCAAGCCCAACTGGGGAAGGACCTCCTTACAGAAGACCACAGCCAAATAACTACACACAGCGGCGTAGTTGTGTTCCTGTGTGTGAGTACAGGTCTCCAGCGCTCATTTAGAGATGCGTTTTGAAAGAAACGTATTCCTATCCCAGAGATACTCCCATCTTAGGGTCCTAGTGTAAAAAAAATATCAAAGTTTTATTGGTAAACTTTAAAAGGTTCTATGAATGTTATTCTTTTTTTATATATATTGCTTGGGTTGGCAACACGCAAGTGATACCTCTGGTGTTGCGGGCGTCCATAGGCCGTATGCTTGTTTGCCACCCAAGTAATATATAAAAGAAAGAATAATATTCATAGAACCTTTTAAAGTTAAACAATAAAACTTTGATCAGAGAGATACTCGTAGGGCACCATACTACCGAGCATGCCCGATATACTTTTTTTCCATTCATCAATTGTTACTAAAGTCTTATCTGATGCATTCCTGAAAACACTGCAAACCAGTGTTTTCAGTTTGAGACTTGGTACAAATTTAAATATTTTCCTTGCCTCGAACTCTTACTACGGCCCTAAGGGTATACTTTACTTTCGATAATTTAATGATTGGTCGTTGTTCACGCGCCGAGACTAAATGCGTACGCGCAGCATTTTCTTTGATTTCTAAATGACAACGATATCAAATAATTGATTGTTTTCGAAAATTCTAGTACACTGCACAGGGACTGTACCATGACGTATCCTAATTGTGGAGTTCCTCACGTAACACTAGCAAGTTATTTTTCAAAGACAACTGCCCCACAACACAAACACAAGCTTTGTGTCGCGGGGGACTTTACAAACATACAATTTACGGACACAAATTACACCTAGACTCTGAACAAACACTTACGAAATATGAATGTGTGTTTTTAACCACTAGACCAACAGGCCAGGCAAATTAAAACAAGAGAAAATAAACAGGAATCTGTAAGCATTACCATCAGGCGGGCCGTATGCTTGATTGCCATTTTGGTAGGATAATAAAAAAACCGCTTTAAATGCCAAAGTACGGCCCCAGATCTTATGTTATCAACACATCGAGTTTAAATAAGGACATCAGACACCTAACAAAACTACCGGTATTACCAATTATCACCAAAATATTTACGTAATTGCAGATAAACTCAAACAGAAAACATAGCTATAATTCAAGTATACATTGTCTAATACAATTCAGCATTGTATTCTTATACAAACGCATTCATTAGAATGCAGACAATACAATTAGGATTCCATTATCGCATATAATTCAGTTAATCAAGATTCTTTTAGTACAGTAGCGTACAATGAGTTGTTTATATTATCTAACGATATGTTTAGCTACTGGCTGGTAATGAGACATACCTTAGTGATTGCGAGATTCATATATTCAGTACTAGCTGAAGCCCGCGGCTCCGCCCGTGTGGGTGTCTATTGCCTATGTGCTATTCCAGACTATAATCTATCTCTGTGCCAAATCTCATACAGATTCATTTCATCCAGTAGTTTCTACGTCAGAGAGTAACAAACATACATCTTCACAAACATCACATTTATAATATTAGTAGGATTAGATCAGTTTTGTAGGGCGTTAATCCATAAAAGTAAAGCTGTGCTATGTTTTGGGAAAATGTCGCTCTGTTTCTGGACATTTTCTTTCTGCGAAATTTCCGTCACGCATTCAGTTGCTGCAGTCATGAGGTATTCTTTAATGATGTATCCTGAGGTGTGTGTGTGGCAATCGCAAGACAAGATATATTATAAGACAATGTGTATACTTATAGCGCAATAAAAGGAACGTTGAACAAAAACGTACAACGCAGTTTCCTGTGACCGTCTTAATATCCCTTAGGTTCTCTTATAGTTGCAAGTATTCAAAGTACAAAGTAATGACATAACTTTCAAAATGTACTAGAAACTTGAGATCGGAATGTTCTCGAAGATGTGTCGTTTGACACCTCTTTCTCGCTCATATGCTTGCTAATATTTTTGTCTTAGGTATCAATATAAAATATACATTAAAACTTCCTCGACCGATTTGGGCCATGGCGACCTCTTCAACTCCTTTCTGTATCATGGCTTTGATGTGCTCTGGTATGGCTTATCTAGCCGATCTTATTGCTAAACGCACGTGCATAATAAGATCTTGTTGGTATCAATAGTAGGTATTCTTAAGTTGATTAAATGACGAAAACAAGTTGTCAGTCTCTCATGAAAAGTTCCACAACAGTTTAGCAGCAAATGATGTAATGGGATCTCAATTGTGTTTCATTAAAGCAAACAACATTGTTGTCAATCTTGTTGTTATGCCATCCCGTAATCAATTAAAGGCACGTCTCAACATGACAAATTTCTTGGTCATTTGTCTGAGTAATATAGCTAGACTACAGGTCCATGGCAAAAGTTACACCGTGAATTACGTTCTGCATCTAGAAATTTCAATTATCGCATGTACTCACTCGTACCGCTTAAAAGTGACATGCCGTCACTGCTCAGAGTGAGAGTTATTTACCGTTATACTAGCAACCTTTGTAATGTTATTCTCGGTGGGTCATTTCACATGGTATTTTTTTCCAGTGGCCTCTAGTCTAAGAGACTGAATTAAAGTCACGAGATACTGTCCTAATGTAATTCATGTTCCATGTTCTCGAATCAAAAACCAGGTTAAGTTTTTCTATATAACGGTGACAAATAAGCGTTCAATTCGCCCTGATGGCAATACCTGGAGCATAACTTGCACGTTGTCGACCCTTCATCTTAAAACACAAAAGTTCGTGCTATGGGCTAACAGAAAAAAGAAAAGCTTGAATTTAAAAACAGTTCCCTTAAATAAGCACTGGAGACCTGTACTCACGCACAGGAACAAAACCACACTACTGCATGAAGTTATTTTGCTGTAGTCTTCTGTAAGGAAGTGATCTTTGCCTAGGCTTGACAATCAAATCGATCAATCAGCTTGTTTCCGTCCACTGCAAGACAAAGACCCCTCTTAATTCACGCCACAACACCCGGGCCACCACCTTCCGCATCCAGTCTACCCCAGCAACCGCCTTTAGGTCATCAGTCCATCTGGCCAGGGGCCGTCCAACCTTACGCTTACCAAGTCGCGGTCTTTACTCCAGGAATCGCTTGCTCCAGCGACCATCGGTCCTTCGGCAGATATGGCCAGCCCATTGCCATTTCAGTTAGCTTAGCCTGCGAGCTATGTCGGTTACTTAGGTTCTTTGTCAGACAACCTCATTTCGAAGCTTTATTTTGGTGCCCTAATTACTGAATTAAAACGCTGTATATAGCATGACTTAAGAGGCCTGGCCCATCATAACGAACAATGCAGTATTTACAAACATTTGCTCTCACAATTAACGGTTTATATTCGTCGGTGATCCATCTTTATTCAATACTGTCCTATATGTGTCATGGGGTATAATCTTGTTAATTATACGGTTAAGTTCGTCCATCATATTCTCTAATTAAACCAATAGCCACCCAATGCCTTCAAGCTATTCATTCAACTTATCAGTTATTCCTTATCGGTGTCTCTAGTTCAGGACCTTTATCTCCCTCTGCCACCTGGTCCTCTGCTTATATGGCCCGACCTCTGCCTCTTTTTACTTGCTATCACTCATATTTTTGATACGGTATTTCGATACCGTATCAGAAATATGAGATTTGAAAAGATGCAATTTTACGGAACACAGACACCCAAAGTGATAGCAAGTAAAAAGAGGCAGAGGCAATTTGACGTGTAACGTCCTAAGGCGTCCTACGCCTGATTTCTCTTGGTCGAGTTGGTTTGCTGTCCTATCAGCCTATGACATTGTTTCCGGAGATTGCCCTCTACGTACATACGAAATTGCTATATGTATTATTTTTGAGCAGTTCCCTCTATTCCTCATAGATGTCATAATCAGAACTTTCTTTTGAAAAAAATGCGACCAAACTGGAAGTATGTCCCCTCAGATAAAAAAATATTTTTCAAATTGGTTTATAAATGACAGAGTTCTGCGGTAACAAACATACAATTAATAATCTCTTCGTTTTTGAAGTCGGTTTATACGTATATATATTATTATATACTAATGTAATCCCTGTGTAATTTTTATCCTGGTACTCGTATGTCAAAAATCTGATAACTACGAATACGCGAGTCTCTATCAGTATCAATGAACGCGAGTTATGACGACTTTTGCATAATATAAAGAAAGATTCTCTGCATTCATACTGAGCGGCGTTCACTTTTGTTTCCATGCTTTTGTTATACATTTCAAGTATGAATGCGATAGATAATACGGAACGTACGTGACACAGAAAGAGATAGTGATAGATAAAATTAAGCTACTTAGCTACCGTTGACGGCTACAGTTGTTGTTGAGTACTTTCTTACTACAATATCATTGAGGTAATATACAAATAAAAATAGCTTAACAATCTTCTCAAAATAAACTAACGTGGGTCGATCAACTGTAATCGAACGATCCGTAAAATTGATTGTATCTAAAAAATAATGAATTTTGTTTCTTTTGCGTCTGTTTGATAACCGGTTATTCCCGTGCCGGTTAACACATAAGCGGTCTTGCGCTTTATCTCTCACCAGTTGGTTCGGATTACCGTCCAATCCATATATATTATGTACGGCTGGGTACGGGTCTTCTCTTCTCACCTCTACAAGAGAGGGAGAGAGAGCGTTTAGGCCTTAATCCATACAGGCTGGCCTAATGTGGTTTAGATATTCCTTTTGAATTTCTTCTAAGATATGTGGGTTTTCTTACGATGTTTTCCTTCACCGTTAGCAGATGGTATCATTGGATTAGTAGATATAAATTTCACAAAGTAAAATTCACAATGGTATCGCCGGGATCAAACTCAGACCTAGTAACTACAAATCTGTTAGTTTCTCCGTTAGGCTCAGTTAGTAGATATTTTCTTTTTCTTTGTATAATATTTATAAATAGATAAATGAACGGTGTTATTGTTGACTGTATACGGTTATGGCAAGGACAAAAAACAAACAACCTCATGCTCTTTTCTTTTGGTTATTTTGCATGCTATTGATGACTCGTCATGCATCTTATCTGTTCAATTGTGCCATCTACATAAATAGGTGGCCATTGCGAAAATTTGATGTTGTTGTAATTTGAGGACATTTTGTTATCAACTACAGATAAGTATACGGCCCACTGCTTACCATAAGGGTAAGCAGTTTTAGTAGCCTATGCAATGATAGGGCAAAAAGTAAAGCCATCAAACTACTGGAGCGGAGAGGACAGAAGTTGTGCCAATATAACCAATAGAATTATATAAAAACTCCCGGTGACAGCACCCCGCGGCTGTTTATTTTCCGATCCGCTGCCCCACTTTGTTTCTTTACTTAACAAATCCCTGTCCACTGAAGCGTTGCCTTATATAAGCAAAGAGTCCAGGTAAATAAACACTATGCAGGGTTACCTATCCAAAGAGTAACCGCACCGTGCTGATCGTTTACCGATCTGGGCCCCAATTCTGTTAATTTACGGATGGCTCAATTGAATCTCAGTAGCACTTTTAGTATTCTTTTCCAATACCAAAAGTGCTACTGAGCTTTAAATTATTAGCATTTTTGGTATCACATTTTGGGTATTCCGCTTAATAATTTAAATTATTAGCAGAATACCAAAAATACTACTGAGATTCAATTGAGCCATCCGTAAATTAGCGGAATTGGGGCCCAGTTATCATTTTTCCACCATTTATTTGATTTAGCTGTTGCCCGCGGCTCCGCCACCGTGCATGTCGGTTATCGCTACAAAAAGTAGCCTATGTGTTATTCCAGACCATAATCTATCTCTGTGCCAAATTTCATCTAGATCCGTTCAGTAGTTTTTACGTGAAAGAGTAACAAACAAACATCCATCCATTCTTACAAACTTTCACATTTATAATATTAGTAAGGATTGTTGTTAAAGTTTTCTTTTGCCTGTTGGTTTCCAGGAGTGGGCTACATATCGCCTGAGCCCATGTACCCTGACCGCGGCGACATATCCGCTCCGGTGGACGCTGACGTGTCCATATCTAAGGACAGCCAACAGTCCGTGCTGCAAGGCAAGGAGACACCCTTGCTTCGGCTCAGAAATGGTGCTTTGCAAGCCGGACTCAACGAGAGGTTGCATAGGGTCATGGCTATGAGAAAGGTTAGTTATCAGCATTATTTTATACTATTTGCATGGCAAATAATGCGGCCGGCCTGATGGTAAGCAGTTACCGTAGCCAATGGATGCTTGAAATATGAGAGGTATCACTTGCGGGTTGCCGACCCAAACATTTTAACACCGGGGTTTTCTGTCACGGGGGTTACTAACAATAAACTTACATCTTGAATAGAAACAAGTACATATTTTGTTCTAATTCTTAGCAATTACTGGTCATTTTTTCTATATATATGTCCCACCGCTAGGGAAGGGTCTCCTCTCCTTCATCAAGAGAGCCAAGAGGCTTTAGTTTTTAATTTTCAATGCTAGGTGGTGGTTAAGATCTGTCAAAAATATTCTTTGAGACCTCGTAGGAAAAGCTTTTATACACAAAAGATCGAAGTGCTCTGGCCGCATATGAGATAAGTATAAGAAAGTTATCGTAAGAAAACCCTCACGAAGTTTTCCTACATTATTACTAGATGGATCTCGGCAAAGTTACATAACCTCGCAGATCCATCTTTTCAGGCGGCTTTTACTTAGGTTAGGAACCTTCAACCAACTCTAAATTACCCTCTATACTGACGCTAAATCTATTTTTGAAACAAATTGATATTAATAAGTATAGTAATGTACTCGCGTTGTAATTTTAATTTTAACTTATTTCATACTTCGCCTTCGTCATAAAAAAGAACCATAGAAAATAGATTAAGTGGCACATAAAACGTGCACAAAGTAACTTATACATAAGTAGTCAATAGTGGAAGTCATTCAAATAATAAACGGTTCGTAATTGTTAGCGACGATATAGATAAAGTAGTTTAGTGTGTTATAAGTAATTCAAAACAATTTGTGTTAGCGTCCATGTAGGCAATTTGCTTATTGTGAATCAAAACAGAAATAATAAATAATATTGATTAAAAATTGTATTAGAAAATGTAGATAATGTTAGCTAGTATTAGTATAGAATAATATAAAACTCACATGTGAAAAGTGAGAGAAATTTTCTGGGTTGACTTTTTACATTTACCTACAAGTGGCGCCCCCAAGCGTCGTCATGCATTACTACATAAAAATATCACAGTAATGATTAACTGTTTTATCACCACGTCAATATTTCTGTATGTCAACATTATGTCAAACCGTGTCGTAATGAATTTGGAATAGTTATGTTTTATACCCGACGTCATAACGTTAAGTGATTGGCTCGTCGCTAAGTAAAAGCCACGCAGATCGATCGATCTGCTACGTTAAGTAAGCTTACCGCGTTCAGTATGTAGATTAATAATAGCAACCCATATATGTCCCTCTGCTGCACACGGGTCTCCTCTCGTCTACCAAGAGAGAGAGAGGGTTCAGGCCTTAATTCACACACACTGGCGGGTTGGTGAATCAGACATGTCTTTAGAATTACTTCTAAGACATGTAGGTTTCCTCACCATATTTTCCTTCACCGTTAGCAGATGGCGAATCATTTGATTAGTGCATATAAACTCGAAATTCACATTGGTACTGCCAACCGGGATCGAACTCGCACCTCTTGCGTGCAAGTTGGTTACTTTCCTACTCGACCACCACTGCTTTTGTATGTAGATTGATGAACGTTAATTTAAAATACATACTACAAACACCTACGCACGTCGCACGCAAAAATACACGTAAAGCTGTTGGTTTTTCGTCTGATGCAATCCGAGGCAATCCACCACGGCCGGAAATATCTGGTCGTGCCGGATTGCCGGTCCATTGCCCTATACAAGTAAAGTAATGGAAACTGCAAGTGTTTGCGCAAATAATTATTCACTATAATATGTCCTTCGAAGATGGCTTATCTCCGTTGTGATTGTCTGTCGTTGCCGAAATCAGTCTGACAAACATTATTGAGTTGTAAAAGTATTTTTTTAACAGTAACACTTTCCTGGAGTTAAACTCAGGACCTCACGATCAAGCCCAAAATAAATATTAATCGTAATCTATTTATGATCTCCAGGAGGTGGAGAGTCAACGCAAGACGTCATCTCTCCAACGCAACGTGGTGTACCCGTTGGCGATGCTGCTACTCCTAGCGCTCACCACCATCACCGTGCTAATGGTGGTGCAGAACACATTGGAACTACTCATCGGAATCAAAGCTTTGCCGCTAAGCACACGGGTAACATTATTTTTATACTTTACTAGCTAACCCGGCGCACTTTGTACCGCCATATAAAAAAAGATATCTTTTTCTTTTAATTTTCTTCTATACAAACCATGTCCTGAGTTCCTGACATAACAAACACAAAAGAAAATAATTATCAAATTTGGTGCAGTCGATCGGAAGTTATGCGCGTACATACATTTGGGAGGTTTCATTTTTATTTGAAAGAAAAAGAAAGAATATAAGCAAACCTGACTTCGGTAGGACATGTACCTTACAGAAGACCACAGTCAAATGATTTATACTCAGCGGCGTAGTGATGTTTCTGTGTGTAACTACAGGATTCCAGCGCTCATTTAGGAATGCGTTTTCCTTTTTTAGAAATACTTTATCATAAAACTCTGTTACCCTGATGTTTTAGGTCGTCAACACGCAAGCGATACCTCTGATGTAGCAAGCGTCTATAGGCTGCGGTAACTACTTACCATCAGGCGGGTCGTATGCTTGTTCGCCTTCTTACTACTATAAAAAAAACCTAACATACATTGCAAGTTAAATAAAAGCTTGTAATCAATTTAAATAGTAGTACGCTACGATGACGTACAATGTTGTCGATTAACCATATAACTTCACGGTACCCACGCAATGCTTTTATTGACGTCAAACCGAAAACCGAACCAATCAATATTTTTGATGAATGATAGGGATAATGTTGATAGGATTGTTATACAATAAGGAAAATGGTTGAAAATATTTGTTTTTAGAAATTATTTCCGCATTTACAATCCCTGTTTCGTATATCGGTTGTGGGGAGCTGATGGACATGACCAGCTGTGGTCTTGATGCTGATATGATGATGATAAGTATATTACTAACAAGCTAAGATGAAAGGCCGGTGCTGGAGGCTCTCTAAAAGCTGTTCGATTCCGTCATACTCGCGGGCAAAACGCCACTGGAGTGCGGTGGTGCTATTCTTCAAAAAATACCCTATTGAAGAGCAACAGACCCATCTTCTAAGCCATTTCACAAGCTGTTTTCAAGAGTCATTACGAATCGTCTTGCGTGTAGGTTTGACAACTTCCAGCCCCTTAACAAACCGGTTTCCTCACGATATTATTAAAAACACTAGTAAATTCCAAAGTAAAAGTAACATTTATTATTAAAATTTATCTATTGTGTTATTCTTTATTTCCAGCAATTCACGTTGGGCATAGCGTCTCTGTCGAAGTTGGGTTGCGCGGGCGCAGTACTAGAGGCGTTTCTAATCGTGTACTTGTACGCGGCGTCGCTGACGGGCCTGAGCACGCCCATGCGCGCGCTGCGCGTGCTGCCGCGCGCTCGGCGCACGCCGCTCACCAGGATCATCGCGCACTGCGCGCTGCTGCTCGCCTACTCCACGGCGCATCCGCTGCTCGTCAAGATGCTCGGTAAGTACTGCTAATCTACCACGCACGTATACGTATACGTTACGTGCACGTTCGCAACGTACATGCTCAGGTCGTATTATTGACATTACGCTAAATACGCTTGAGATTTATGGTCCAATATCCACTGTCGTAAGAGTCGACAAAGGGAGTATGTCTGGCTGACAGTATCAATGCAAAATAAGGAAATCTCCATACGTAAACGTATATCGACCCGTCTGGCCAGCGTGGTAATGTAGACTAATATCCCTACAAATCTATGGAGAAGACCCGTGCCCAGCAGTGGAACGTTTAGGGGTTGAGATGGTGATCCATTTAATTTGAAATTGTACTTATTCCCGTGATACCTTCTGGACCATTATGTGGAGTTTGCAAAATATGAGTACCTTTGGTTGCATATCAGATTCCCAAGTCGGTATTGGATTTTTTAGTTTTCAAAATTCTCAGTAACAGCATGGAGTCAGGATGTTGACGGTGTCCACTCTCCCCGGTCGTGTCGGATCAAAATCCTATCGCACTGCGAATAACGGAATAGAGAGTAAACCTGATTGCGCATACAAGATCCAACAACTTGCTCATTTTCCAAAAAAACACACAAACTTTGTCCTGACAAAAACATCACCCAAATCGGTCGATCCGTTCTCAATTGATGCTACATCATACATGTACTAACTAATATATATTTATATATGTTTTTCTTCCCCCCAGGTATAACAAACTTCGATTTACTAGGCGAGTTTGGTCGCATAGAATGGCTGGGCAACTTCAAACTCGTACTATTATACAATGCCATATTCGCCGGCGCAGTTACCCTGTGCCTCGTCAGCAAATTCACGGCCAGCGTCCGCCGGGAACTGTACAACAGGTTGGTAGAAAACGTGAATACTGTCGCCCATTGCGTTTCTTTTCTCAACAACTAAATGTACAATATATGTTATTAAGTACCAACAGATATATGTGATTAAGCGTCTCATTCGATTATCTCACTTTTTTATACATTTTATAAAAATTGAGACAGTATATAGTTACCTCAGTAGAAGAAATATGTATACGTAAGACGATTTTTTTAATATTATGTTCCACCCGTGCGGTAGCACGTGTAGAATTTCGATAAAAAAACAGGCTTTATTTTCATTCTTCATTTTAAAAAGAACTCAACCAACTCCTGCACTGAAGAACAAGCTCTGTGTCGCGGGGTCTTTACATACAATTAACGGACACAAATTTCACCCACACTCAGAATTACTCTTTGTGGGTCACACAAAGTTTTGTCCGATGTGGGAATCGACCCCACAACCTCGTGCATAACAGGCGCATACTGCGGCCACTGGGCCACCAAGGCAGTCATTATTATAGACTAGACAATTGCACAACGTCAAAAAGCATAATGTACATTCCTATTAGTGAAAGAATTTTCAGAATCGCATACATCTTGTAGCACCAGAGTTTAATGTCATTGGTGACGCTGGGGATAAGAAATATTTTATTTAAAGAAAAAATCCCTTAAATAAGCACTAAAGACTATATTACTCATGCACAGGTATACAACTATGCCACTGTATGTGAAGTAAGGCGGAGGTACTTTCGCTGTCGGGCTTGCTCGCTTTTATGGTGCCTTCCTTTTGAAACCAACTCTGTTTAAATCTGGAGTAATAATATTTGTTTATTTTACTGAAATCCTGATATAACCTAAACCTTTTTAAACAATTAATAACTCGAGCAAATAGTAAATAATTAGCGCGTATTAATACCCCCGGTTACGAACGAATTCTCACCCCAATCGGTTACTTTCTCACACTTGGTTACTTGCCCTCACTCGGTTACCACCGCCAAGGTATACAATAGTTTGTCTTCAAAATGTTTTCTTCTACTGAGGATACGACTTGAATTATTCAAAGCTTATAAAATATGCTAGTTTTGCAAGACGAGAGTCTTTAGCTAGTAAAATAAAGATGGCGTTTTACAAAACTTGCATCATGGAAAAGGCTATTTATCACATCACTGTCACAGAATACGTTTGAATATACAGTAAATAAATATTAGACTGCTAATAAATTGCATGTAGATAATAAATATTTGTGTAGTTGAAAAGTTTCTTCCATATTTAAACTTTAATTAGCAGTTGTATATTGTAATAGGATATCAATGACATTTACGTATTATTAATAATATATCACTAGGTTTCGTTCTTGAACTATAATATAATATGAGTTCATGACAATTAGGACAAAATATACGTTACTTTGTTAGTGGAGAAAAATAAGGAATTAAGTACGACATTGACAATTCTAAATCTTGTGTAAATATATGCTTATGCATACAAATTGAAAATTGACATTATTCAACTTATGCCTTTTTCTCATCAAAGGTGCGACGTAAAATGACTAACAAATAAATGAAATTTTGTTAGGTAGGTATATTTGCATTTATTTTCTAAAAATCAATTTATTTGTATTCGGTTCCTATTTATGTCTTTATATGTACGAATTTGTGTCATAAACCTATCTATAATTTTTATTGTGAAGTTGTTGAGGAAAGACTCGTTAGAATAAATTTGATTTTTTTTTATTACCAATGAGACTGAATTTGTTAATGTTATGATTAGGAACAGGAGATTATTTATTATTTTGTTACGTATATGTAATAACTATATATCGTTATTAGCGGGTAGTTTGGTGAGTCGCTAGGGCTGGCACACGACTTGCGGCCCACCCGATGATAAGCAGTTACTGTAGCCTATAGGCACTTCCAATGCCATAAAAAAACGCTGTGCCTAATATTATTATAAACATTCGTTAGTTTGGTGATTTTGCTATATGAAATTGTAATACGATCATAATGACAAGTGTAAATGCCAATATTACGCGAAATTATTATACATTCATATAACTAAGTCAGCAAAATAACACATAATGAATAACACACACCTAGCCTCCCACCAAACTGCCAGCTGACGACCGATATAGTAAAAACTAAATATGACTGGTGAATGAATTACAACAAATAGTAATAATTTTAATTTAATGAAATAATTTTGTAAGATTTATTATTGGTATGAATTTGTCAAATGTATTATCGTTCTTGATTATGATAAAGCCTAAATTTAATCTTGTCGTCTCAGTAAATTTCGTTTGCACTCAGCAAAATGATATTGGAGTGATTTTATAAAAGACATATTAAAGACTGTTTTTATCCTAGAATAGCTTTAGGTTTACGTATGCCTTTGTTGCTCAATGTTACATCATTAGCCATAGGGAATGGACCAAGCGTACGAGTGCCATTTAATCGCTTTGCCTCTGTCATAAATTTTCGAGCCATTAGTCGCTCCATTTCTTTCTAGAGTGATAAATTTTGTGAGTTACCCGGTCCATTCTCTATGTCTATGTCATCACACAGTAACCCCTGCAATGGCGATGAATTGAATGAATGCTTTTTATCTATGGTTGATATGTCGAGGCTAATTTATTTAACATTCTAGTCTTATAAGATCTCTGTTGCAGGGAAACTGTTACGTCATGGGCTTAAGCACACATTTGTTTTTAAATCTCGAACAAATTAGCTCATATATAAAGATTCACATAGCTGTCATATGTAACTAACGCGCAAACTTGCATATTTTAAACGCCATATTTACTATCATGCCATCTCTGTCATTCTCAGCGAATATAACTAAGACAGCGCGAACATAGGTTTGTAAATGAATCCTGTAAGTTAGCGTTTACTTTAGAAGAGTTTCACACTTAATATATAACTAGTGTGTTTAGAATATGTTAATGTATATAGTCAACTATATATTATTAGTGGTGCTACATACATTTATCATTAAAAATAAAACTAAACACACCACAGAACTAAATATATATATATAATGTTATTCTGTTATGTACTTAGAACAACATTTAGGGAGCTTATGTAAGTCTTGTGTGTGAATCTCGATTGTTTGTGACTATAGTAATTATATTTTAGTGTGCGGATTTTATACATTTTGTATTATCGTGTACCAAACGTTGAGATTGCATTTGAAACAATACATAATAAAAATTGATTACTGTTATTTTTATTTTAACCCTAAATGTGCCCCTTTAGTTGTAATAGTTTTACACAGGCAAGAGAATAAGACCTCTTACGTGTGTTCTGGGGGTTAAATCATTTTGTCGTTATAACCAAAATCTGCTATGTACACTTTATTAATGTTTTAAAGATTTTTTGTTTTTAAATAAAGAATTTCTTCTGTGTGGGAATCGAGACCACTACACTCGACGCAATTTTGGAGCCAAGGTGACATTTCTAGTAGTTTAATAACCAGTACGGTGGACCCCTGTGATCCGACCTGCGTATCACTGTTGAATGTAGGCACACAAATTGGCAAATCTTATAGTATGATTTGTAGTTCAGATAGAATCTTATTAATTTGATCTGTAATTTGTCGGATTACACAAAAAATCCGGACTACAAGGGGTCTTAGGCAGTACTCTATAATCCGACAAATTCGATAGTCCGACACTTTCCTGCAAAACGTTTGTCGGATTACGGGTGGTCCACTGTATTTAATATAACAAACCTGCTTTGGGGTTAAAGCAACTTCTGCTGGTAGAATATTCCTCGAACTTATTAGTACAATATCTTAAAAGTATGCATTTTGCAGAATATCGGTTTGACAACGACAGTTTAACGCTTTGCATTGACTAATTAAAGCTTTTTAATCTTGTAGTCATTTGCTTAATCATCTTCATCAGCCTATTGCAGTCCAATACTGGGCATACGCCTCTATAAGTGTACGCTTTATTTGCTTGATTTTACTCTTTTTGATATTTTATTCAGTCTCATAAGGGCCAGTGCACATTAGAGTAGTTATAGAATACATTATTACCACAAGAAATAACAATTTTAAACAAATTGTATCACTACATTTTTCAATGCATCTAGAATTTTCTATTCCAACTGAATGCTCCAATGTGTACTCATATTTATACATCAATGATATAACCATTATAGACTAGATAGGAAGATTAATTAATCTTCTTCTTCTAAAAGTTATAGATATTTTCTACACTGACAGACAAAAAATCTTCTAATTTAGCTACATATATTTGTCATTACCTGGGGCCATGCAATGACGTGTTAAAACGAGAGTAGATCAAGCGAAAATGAGAGACGGAGCTATATAACGTGTATAACGCCGTCCCTCACCCTTCCTCCAAAGACTCACGTTTAATAGGTACTTATGGTTCGGCCCCAGGTGAGTTGTTTATAGATTTAGGCGTATCGCGCCCGTGCTATCAGAGCGAAGGTTTCCTCTTCGCCTTACCTTAGCTTGACTGAATTAAATTAGGTCTATCTATAGGCGCGGTAGAGCGGTGGTGGTGGTAAAGTAACCGACTTGCCTTGAAGTGGTGCGTGTTCGATCCCGGGTGGCAATGTGAATTTCACTTTGTGGAGTTTATATGTACTAATCATATGATTCGCCATCTGCTAACGGTGAAGGAAACCTACATGTCTTAGAAGTAATTCTAAAGAAATGCTTCCTGCAGAGGTTTTCCCGAGAGACTATAGCATGGGGTTCTTCAAGCAAGGAGTTATAAAGTTTCTAATGGGTCGGCAACGCGCGAGTGATACCCCTGGTGTTGCAAGCCAATCCATAGGATACGGTAACTGCTTACCATCAGGCGGGCCGTATGCTTGTTTGCCTCCTTGGTAGTATAAAAAAAATGACCAAAAAAAATTCACCAAAAAGCATTAGACCAGCGTGTGTCAAAAGGCCTAAAACCCTCTCTCTTAATAGAGGAGAGGAGACCCGTGTGTAGCAGTGGGACATATATGGGTTGCTATTATTATTTATGTCTTAGGGACACTAATGGCTGCTAGTAATAATATGTATAATGGTTATATCGTCGATGTATTCAAGTTTGTTAGTAAACATACTCACTACATATTCTTTGATTTAGATACAAATGGGTAGCAGATGTGTTCACGTTGCCTGAACCTACGACGTCGACATCGAACGTCACGATAAACGGCAGTCGAGCGTCGGCAGAAAAGACAACTATAGAAAATGTCAATCAAGAAAATATATCCCCAGTAAAACATAATAAATCAGAATAGGTTTATTCAAGAGCTGTGAACTTTGCAATGTTTTCAAATGCTACAGAAATGGTTTTGACTAGCCTGTTGGTCTTAGCCGGAGTTCGTGGGTTCGATTCCCACTTAGGACAAATCTATATGTGATGTTTAATCAATTGTAGATTCCCCTTAAATGTACATTGTCAATGTCTCCATTTCTGTATGATATATTAACATACAACATATCATACATTTACCTTCAAGTTATTAAAAAGAAACAAATTTTATTACTTACTCGATAAAAAAGTAACTGCAAATTTATTACTTTTGTAAGTATCCACAAGTAACTTTCTGTAGTAACTGCCTGGTAACTAGAAGTTACTGCAACTTACTGCCCATCGCTCGCAATATTATATACTAAATGTTGCCCGCGGCTCCGCCCACGTGGATGTCGGTAATCGCTGTGAAAAGTAGCCTATGTGTTATTCCAGATCATAATCTATCTCTGTGCCAAATTTCATCCATATCCGTTAAGTAGTTTTTACGTGAAAGAGTAACAAACTTCCATCCATACTTACAAACTTTCGCGTTTATAATATTAGTAGGATTTGTCAGTGGGTTTAAAAATATAATTTCCTTACTCAGCAACATCACAATTTTCTATTATATACTTACTTACTACAATAGCTATTAATTGGTTTCACAAACAATGTGATATACTAGTGATTACTGCCACATAAGGGATTGATATCTGGATTCAATAGTTACTTGATACAGTATGCAAAGCAGATAAGGTACCAGGGTACACTGTAAGATTTTTTTTTTCAGTAAATACTGAATGAGGTTTTGTAAGGTTGAACAATTGCACTCATTCAATAATCATAACTAAACTGTCGTTTGACTTTGCCCACTGTGTGTGGGCAAAGTCAAACAAAGTATGCAGTATTCGTTAGTTATTTCATACTTAGACTGCTTGCATGTTTTTGATATTTAAATAGATACTTTTTTTTAAAACCTGGGATAATGTTTTTTGTTTTGCGGAAAAGGGACAGCTGTATTCCGATTGGCAAACTTGTAACTTGTTTGCGATTTCGATTCTGACTGCATGTTAAAGAATTAAAATTTAATTAATACTTACTCTATTCGAGCATTGAGGTGCACAAATGTTAGAATGATTTGTCATCTGTAAATACTGTACTTACCATTTTCTGTAGTATTTGAAAACTTGTAAAAAAATAATAATTTACTTGTGCAATGGTAAGAAAGAAAGTTGCATCTGCAAAACATATCTTATAGTTTTTATACTAGGTATTTAGTTGGCAAACAAGCATATGGCCTGCCTGATGATAAGCAGCTACCATAGCCTATGGTGGCTTGCAATACCTGGCATCATTGCATGTTAACGACCCAAATTTTAACACCAGTCTTTTGTGATGAAGTATGAAAACAGGCACTGAAGACTCAAGAACAGAAACATAACTTTTCTCTTAATTCTTGTCCCATAGTTGCATCTTTCTTTGTTAGCAAGGCACACTTAGTGTCGTAAGAAATACAAATCTGTGATGCTTATTTATAATTATCTTGTATCCTTATATAATAAAAAAAAAATTAATAATTGTTGTAAAGAATACACTTTTAAGCAAAAAAATTAACACACCGCACACTTGGGGCCAAATATCGCTTGCTAAGTCTGGATGATGATCATGTTTAATGATGTGTGATATGAAAGTAAATTAGTCTTATTTCAAAGCTGAGAAGACTTTAAGAAATTTAAAGTAGAAATGGAATCTATGGTTTAGTTATCGAACTACATTTGAATTTGAGTTTGTGGTGTGACAATTTTTTTGCTTATATAATTTTTAATAAATAAAAATGCATTGATAATTTTCTTTAGTTTTATTATTATCATTTTCAGTGTCAATTACAGTCATATAATGTTTGCCACACCGTCTCCCTTGTCCCTTCAGAATAAGTCTTCGAGCATTACTTCTTACCACTTCTAAACTTTGGTTGCTGTTTAATCCAAGAACAAATCCTAGATTAATAACATCATGTACATCTCTTACGTGCATATGACTCTCAGCGCCACTAGTGATTATAATATTTCTTGATTTTCCAACTGCATGATATGAATGTGCAGTACTTATAATGTTTTTTCTTGATGTAGAATCTCGTATAGCTGAAGAGTACATAAGTTCAAAGAATATACCTCTTTCAACTGCTTGAGTGTACAATTTGCGACTAACTTTAAATGGAATTCTACTTTCCGGACTAAATGATATAACATCAATGTCCATAGTACCACAGGCATATTGAAATGCTTGTAAAGTTTTAGGTATTACAGCAATAATGTCGTATTTTTTTAAATTTTCTGATTGGTTTAGTTTATGGGCTATACTTGAATCATTGAACTCTATAGTTACTCTTTGTAGGATATTAAGCTTTGTTGACTTTAAAATATCTGCAGGTATATCTAATGGTGAGGGTATGAAATCTTTCTTTTCTCTAGTTTCTCCTTTCTTTTTCTTCTTTTTAGGTTCATCTGAAGTTTCTTCCACATGTGTGTCGATAGCAACAGTGTTGAATCCAAGTTTTTCCAACAAGTAAAGTTTGTCTAAGTCGTAGTTTTTACTAACAGACAAGTCACAAAATCCCCAAGTTTGACATGCCATATTTATAAATATTATTTAACACACAATAGTACCTAATGCTTATCGTACTGATGAATCTTTGTAGCTTCGGCCAGCGGCCTATACTGTGCGTGCTTTCTCCTTGTGGTTTGTCACCTGTCAATGTCAAATGTCCCATCAAAATCGAGCCTAAAAATCGCAAGTTGACAGGTGGCAGGCCGTTGCTTTTCCTTTCGTTCCGAAATCGAAATCGCATGCAGTACGACATGATAACAGTACTTCATATCGATTTAAATTATTTATAATCGATTTAGCAGTAGGTCTTTTCATGAATCTACAATATAACAATTAACGAAACACAAAACGCGAACGCGTAATACAAAACTGATACGGATAGAAGCGATACTAATTTATATTTTAATACTCTCGATTACATTCGCTATAATTAAATAAACACAAAAATATAAGAAGTTGTAAAAATACTGAAAGTCAATTTTGATAGTCATTTATGTAATTCCGAGTGAGAATAAAGATATAATATGTAGATAGGTTTCTAAGGTTCCACACAAAAATGGTAAAAGTTAAACAAATCTAATCTAACAAAGCTAGTTACGAAGCTCTTTACTTGACTGATTGTTATATTTAGATAATATCATTGTACCTTCATGAGTTACATAGTGCGTATCTGTTTGTACAAACAGGGTTTAATCGGTTTAATTAATTCAGTCTGTCATCTTAGAGATGTCATGTGTATTTATTTCTCTTTGATGTGAAATACATTTAATTTTATAATTTGTAACTTGTTTCTATTCACAATTCCAATCTTTGGGGATTTGTACTATTTTCTCAGAATACGAATGAGTACTTGGATGTATTAAAATGGGCTTTCGTATTGTAATAGCCGGCGAGTCACAATGCTTGACTTTTGCGGAATGTTGTCTTGTAGCAGATTTTCTTATGCAAAATCTGCCGGATTTCTGTTATGATCGTATCGAAAAACCGATTCTGGATTGGGAGGTAGGTTCTTGATATAAATATTATTTGTAAAAATGTAATTCCTATACATATTTTTTTGTTAAAATTGAAAATTAGGTAACTATGAATTGTTGTTTTTACAATAACAAATTTGTTTAAGACTTGGTTATGTCAGTTAAACCTGAAAAATAAATGGCACCATGTGGGATCCCCCATTGTGTGGAAAGAAATGTTGATGTCGGGTAGCAAGCCACATTACATTGGTGGAGGGCCACAATTTCTTGATTACTGCTTTTCTTATTATAATTTTGATTCTTTATATGCATCAGATAAATATGATGAGCTAGTTAAAAATATTGCTCAGTACAGAGATAAAGTAGTCGAAGAAAAACGTATTCAGGCCGAACATGAGGAAAGAAGATCAATGTGGGACATACCACGCAAGAAAAATTTTACTATTACCATATCTGGCGTGAAAAACATATTATCGATGCATTTAATATCTGGATTATTAGAAATGACTTTGCAAGATATAGCAATAGAGAGGATATTTGTTTACGATGAACATTGCTCCGAAGACTTCTTGATGTTATTGGAGAGACAGTCTGCCTACGTTGAAGCTATTAATCCCGGTAAAATTGTTAAATACGTCGATAGAATTGGTATGGCGCTAGCGAGTACAGATTTGCTAATTATTCTGGATCATGTGCCATTTGAGTAAGATAATTGTTACTAATACACCT
This sequence comes from Trisateles emortualis, assembly GCA_947095525.1. NCBI lineage: Eukaryota > Metazoa > Arthropoda > Insecta > Lepidoptera > Erebidae > Trisateles > Trisateles emortualis. Next base: position 5,720,758 of record OX352735.1, on the reverse strand, counting down.
TATTTTATTTTGATAGTAATTAACTAGGAAGTCGTTTTCGTAGCCTATGGAATCACAAAGCCAATAACACGACTCACCCGAGGCCGACCCTAAAATTATACGCTAAAACCTGACTTTCGTGTAATTGCAACACTGGAGACATAGTAGACATAACCACGCATAAGAACATAACTACATCACTGGATGTAGTTATTTGGACTCCAGTAAATGACAAGACAGATGACCGACTTGCTACTAGTGTGAACTACCTCTTTTCAAATTGTTTGTTTATAAGTAGTATAAATAAAGTAAGTAGTCACAACTTTATACCGAACTCTTTTTTCCGTTTTACCGAGTATGATAATTATGACTATGGTGATGTTTATTATTTCGACCTGAATGCAGATCTTCTCTACAAACTTGACCGTCTTCTTAATAACTGCATTCGATTCATTTTTAATTTCAGCAAATATGACCATGTGCTTATGACAAATATACCCATTGCTCAACGTCGCAAACTACGAGCTCTTACTACTCTTTTTTCTATTCTGACGTCACCCAACTCCCCTTGTTACTTAACTCCATATTTCCAGTATCTCTGCTCTGTGCTGCATGATAGAAAAAAACCTTTCGATCAATCAGCCTATCACAGTCCACTGCTGGACATAGGCCTCTCCTAACACGTGCTACAGCACACGGTCCTCCGCCTTCCGCATCCAGTCCGTCCCAGCTGTCGCTGATCGCTGGAGTCCCAGCGACAGAAAAAAACCTTTGTTCTTCCAATATTCTCTTCCTATATTGTCCCTTTTACTTAACTGATTTTATTCACTCTGGTTTCCTGTCCAATCCATTCTACTTTGGAATGCCCTTCCTCTCGAAATCTCACACTCATAATATATTTATTATTTAAGTAGGTATATTGTATTGTTATAGTATAAATTATTTAGTTAGGTCTTGTGAAAGGACCAAAATGACTAATGATAAAGTACGATATCCTTTGCACGAAAACACCCTTATACCACAAAGGCTGGAAAGCCGTAACAGTTTTTTAAAGCGTTTTGCCCCGCTCACAAGCGAACCGTCGCTGGAAAGAATTAGGCTGTTGCGAGAAAGTTTTTCTCTACCTACCTCATTCGTCCCACCCTCCGAAAAACTCCCGCCTGAACATGAGGCACCTTGGCTGACCTGGAAGTCTTTAAACCGACTTGGACTCAGGTTTGTCGAAGCAAAGAAAACCTGCTTAGGTGGGGATTTATAGACGATTCCAACCTGGAGTATAAATGTAGTGCCGAGCCACAAACCATCCCGCGTGCCCTAATACCTTAGAGGAGCTTATTGACGCTACTGAAAACGCAAAACTCGTAGCTAGGTTAGATTGCCATCGACACGCTAAGAAGAAGAATTATTTAGTTAATGTATTTAATATTTTAAATATATAAAGGTATAATTGCATATTAATTTTATTGTTTGTATAATGTTTTGTAGTTATTTATATTCTAATTAGTAATACCTAATTCATCTGGACTTCTAATATGCACCTACTTTGTTTATCTATGCATCACGCATTCACGCTAGGTTGACTGGTATATAATGGCTCTGGCATTAAGTCCGCCTTTACATAAATTTGTGTACAAAGTTTAATAAATATGTAAATAAATAATTTAGTGTCCAATGAACTTAGTAATTTTTTGTGTGATCATGTTACCACTTAATTTTTTTTAGGGAAGAAATGAGCATTGGAGAATGGTTACATGCCAACGACCAAATTATAGACAAGATGGCATTAATGATTAATGCATCTGGTTCTCGTAAAATGCAGGTTGTTTTTCCTAACCTGGGACCTGCGTGCTATAACGCTACACGTCTTAAACATCAAGCTACTGCTACAGAAAATCAAATAGTAGTCGTAACATCTGATTTAGGTTTGGAAATTAAACCAATTGCATCAGACATTTCGCATGTGCAAAGTAGAAATATGTTTTGTCCACCTGTTTGGGGATTTGTTGGCATAAATCACTTAGTTGATATAAATACTACAGTTCAGAGATATGACTTTTTTGAACCTTATAACAGATTTACGAAAGTAAAAAAATCTTCTCTTAAAATTGGAGCGTTAACACCAGAGTTAAGAACTATGGAATATTTGATGTATTTTGATGAAACTTTATGGCAAAGGGTTGCTGATGACAAGGTACGTTTACAATGTGCGTCTTTCTTATTATACTCAGTGATAGTAGGTAGGGGGAAGTGGTCACCATTCGTACGCGGGGCACTTTCGTACGGTAGGCAAAACAAAATAACCAAACGTCGCACAAACACGCGTTTACTTGTGTGCATAGACATACCGGCCGCCATATTGCTAGCAGAAATTCGCGCCATTCGCGCCGTACTGTGTGAGTTGACAAGTCGTAACGTGTTTCAACGTGCGGTGAGTAAATTTTTTACTGAAGTTTATTTCGTAATTGTAAATAGAGTTTTAATGCTTTTGTCAGAATTAATGATGATTAATTAATGTTAATATTGTTTATTTTGATCTTTAATAGTAATATTTCTTATATCAAAATTAGAATTTAATAAAATTGTAATTTAATTTTACTGAGGTGCCTGGGGTACATTCGGACAGTACTACAGGGGGCACATTCGTACGCGTACGAATGCTCCCCTTCATATTTTAGTTACCACAAAGACATAAAAATTGTATTATTATGAAATAAAATGCTACCTATGCTTTCCAAATTCTGTTTTACACATACCTACTATGTTATAGTGCACTTTTAACCCCTTTTTATATCGATCAAAAAACTTTTTTTTTTAATGAAATATTCTTCTAAACCTTCGACTTCTGTGACAGGTCTCAATTTGAAACCAATATTAATATTCCTATTACGCCAGAATTCACCTTATCCTAAAGCTTTAAGAAATAAAAAATACAATAAAGGAAGAAAACCGGGTAAATCCCGTATATATACAGGTATCTGTATATATACGGGATTTAGGTACCCGGTTTACCTGAAAAAAATGAAATAGAAGAGAGACATAGACAGAAAGAATTGAAAAGAATAGAACAGGAAAGGAAAGCCAGAGCTAAAGTAATGAAACGTAGTTTGGTGGATCTTGGTTCAAAACAAAAAAAAAGAAAGCGAAGAAAATAGACCGAAGGTAAAAGATTATATTTTTTGTTATTTTTCTCAAGAAAAATTATTAATTATAAATAAAGTGAAATTTTATTAAGTTAGTTTTAAGATAAATGCATATTCTTTGTGATTTAATAAAACTTAAGGACTTTACTTGGCTTTTTAATTATCCTGTATGAATCTACCCCATGGTGTACGGAAGTACCCCACCTGCTGTACGAATGTACCCCATACGTGGGGTGCGTTCGTACAAATATCTTATCGAAGAAAAATTACTATAACTTTTTTACCTTTCGATATAATAGAATCAGACTTTTTTGTGACTAACTACGATATATTTGTTACACTTCGGTGCAAAAAGTGATTAATTTTTATAATTAATAAAAAAGTAAAAAATAAAAGTAAAAAAAGTGTACGAAGGGTGACCACTTTCCCCTATTCAACGTGACTCAGTTTCCCAGGTCATAGTAATCTTTAGATCTGTCTACCGAGGACATAGAAAGAATCTCTCTTGATAATCTTAATTACGAAAAACTATGATCCTTATTCAAAATCGATTCAGTTCTTTGTCTTTTTCAAAATAGGTTATATGGGGATTTTTGACGTCCAAATTTCCAACACGGTCCAATGTGGGATTGACTTGGAAAACAATGCCACACTGTCGAAGTATCACTTAGCTCTGAATAGGACCAGGCAGCGGCATTCTGATGTTTTCATTTAAGATTTGTCTTCAAGTCGTTGTGTGTCCATAGACGCCTGCATGGTTTAAGAGATGGTATTTAAAATAATTATAGTAGGTATACACCTTGAAATTAAGAGGTAAATAATACTAGTTTTTATATTTTCAGCATAAGTATCCCATGGGGTGGATAAATAAATCAATAGTGGTACTGGATTTAATAAAACAGTGGTTTTTCAGAGCTGATCCCCATGTTATTGTTAATTTAGGACTTCCTTGCAATGGTAAAATCAAAATATACTATTTTATTCTAATAAGCATGCAATGTAACTATTTGTGTCTTAACAGATTTTTTTCTTGACAGGATCTTTTGGCTTAAATTTTAATGGCATCTTTTCACAACCTGCTCGTCTAGTAGATGGAGAATGGCTACCTGCACATGATTATTTGTTGCCAAAGGATCGTAATATGAGCTTAAAATATTTAGAACAAATGGCAGAATTTGTAATGACTTTAAAAGAGCCTGACCTACCTCCAATTATTCCGTTCTTGTGTTGTAAATGTAAAGCGAAATCCTATAAGAAAAAGTACATAACGGGTTACTACTAGCTTCAGTTGCTTATGCAGGTAGGAACGTGGTTTTCAATTTTATTCTAACGGCGGCGCGGCGCCGGCGCGGCTCGGTCTCATTGACATTGTTATGCTCCCTAATCGCATAGTGACGTATCTAAAAGAATTCGGTAGTGTATCGTACTCGTATTTATGCAACGTGAACTCACTCAAACATTTATTTCGTTCACACTTTAAATACGTAGCATATTGTACTTTACAGCGTAAATTTAGTCCAATTTTACTTTCTTAGCCTGCTTTTTCACAGTACCTAAGTGTTTCGCTGATTGTACATTTAGTGTAAATTTAATCTTTTGTTGAAGGCAAAGATACTCTATTATTATTTTTTTGTAATTATTAGGATTGTTGTAGTTTCCACTAGTTACTAGGGTATACCTAAAAGAATCATCAACTGTTAAACGTCTTTGAAATCAAAAAGTAACTGTACCACTGACCTTAAAAAAACTACAGGTTCAGTATATACAATTTTTGAGGTCTTTAATAATAATAATATGTATTATCACTTAGTACTTCATTTAATGAAATAAATAGATTTTGTTTGTTGAAATATGTTAATATGTTTCTCGATTCAAATATGACCTCCATTTTGATGAATCGATTATTCGGCGCGCTGTCATTCGTTTCTAAACGTTATGGAATGAAACGATGAGAGCGCCGCGCAGTCCAGCGCAGTCAGTCAACACAACACACGACGGTCGAGCGAGTGATTGTTACGGTCGGGACGTTCGTTTCGTTGTTGTGTTGTTCGTATTTCGCAGTCGAAGGAATGTTATGACGTGCAATAACTGTCTTTGTATCACACGTTTTATACTTTATACGTTAATATTAGAATAATGTGATAGAAAGAGACCGGTATCATAGTACACAGTTAAATTGCGACATGATTTTTTCCAAAGTATGATCGTGCCAATAGGAGTTATTAGTTTAGTTAGGCATTCGTATCTGTTAAGTTGTGTGAATATTGTGCCAATAATGAGATAGTAGAGTGTTGTGATGTGGTTGTGGGACATGTGGGGCGTGCTGTGGGTGGTGGAGGCGGTGGCGCAGCTGGCGGTCGTGCTGGCGACACCGTTGGACCCCGCGCCGCCAGTGTCGCAAGGTGAGAGGAACCTTGCCGCCTACGCATACGCTATCCTCTACTCGGTGCACTCTAATAACGTTGCATGATCATAATAATATTACTGCTTGTTTCACTTAACTTTTTATTTTTAAATAAATGTATAAAAATTAAATGTGATTAAACTAACTTTTTATTAACTTGCATGACTTTTATTTTATTATGTGAATTATTATGTAGTTATCATTAAAAGTTTGTAATTATATTACATTGTAAAGCTACAAGGCTTAAAGTATTATTATTTTTAAGACCTAGAGGCTAAAAAGAGGTTTTATGTTAGATCTAATTATTGTTTTTATTTATATAGCTAATACCTGATATGTATGGATTTGCCTATGAGCCAACAATGTGATATTGCATATTTCACATAGTAATTTTAATTAACACTGGTGATGTTGTTTCATGTTATTATAATCTGTTGATTGTAAAAAAACTATTGTGTATAATTTCTTCATTGTATTACTAAAAGTGATTTAATTAATAGAATATCTGAAGGGGTTGAATCAAATCATGATTAGATACTAAAGGATACATTATTTGACATAAAAATATGTATAGTCTTGAGTATTTTGTTTGAGATCAATATTATACATTATTTCAAGTAATTAAATCGCTTTTAAGTATATTTTTGCCCTTGTTAAGCAATATAGGAACTATATATACTAACTTTTTCTTCTTATTCATTACTAACTAAACTATAAAATAATGGATACAAGCAAATGGTTTTCCTTTATTCAACATCATAGTGATTTTTACTTTTGGATACTATTCTTCACAAGAAACAAGATTATATTCATCTTTTTGAATAGTTTTTCGGAAAGTTACACAACAATCGATGATATTGTCACTGGAAAGCCAATAACTCCTAACTTTACTTAGCGCTAGAATGGTAAGTACTTTTGAAAAATAAGTTTTAAATTTATTTATTTAGTTTTTTCAAAAGTACTATTTTGGCCTTATGTATAACTGGCTCTGCTGTGACAATATTTAATTGAAATGGTATTAATTCTTAAGGAGGGTAGATTAATACTCCATACTTAACTAGTCTGCTGTCGGCAAACCAAACACAAGAAAAAAAAAAGCATTATTTCCTGAACTTTAGTATTACTGTGCTAGATTGATTTGTTAAAATACTTTTATATGATACGTACTATATATTTTTTATTTAATTGCCAGATCATAGAAAACAGATCTTGTATCAGCTAATACTTATAAAAGCACATGGCTACAAAGTGTAACATTTTTATAATACCTTCAATGTATTTTTTTGTAATGGTGGCAAATGAGTTAGTGGTATACTGAATGGTAAGTGGTAACTACCTACTGCTCATGGCCACCAGTAGTCCACCGTATACATGTCTGCACAAAAGATTCTAAAGGATCAAAGTGGCCGCAAGGAGAGCCCTCTTAGGGGCACAGTCAAGCTGTTTGCCAATTTATCTATATTTTACACAGCCTGATTAATTAATCCAAAGGCTGATAGTTTGACAGGGTATGTACTGCTATTTGGATAGATACTGATCCCTTTATTGTAATATTGGTTATATGTAGAGTCAATATCTAATTTAATGCAGTTTGTGTTTTATATAAAAAGGCATTGAGCTTGTATTCCTACAATTATGCTATTATCCATGTGTACTATATATTTAATTTTATGTTTTGCTTGCTAGAAAATACTTACTATTATTACTTAAACACATTGATTACCATTTTAATCATACAACTCTTATGCTGTCTTTGTCCAACTTGCTGATAAAAAAAGAGATGGCATGTAAACCTTTCTGAAATTCTTTTTTTGTAAATGCATTTTAAAACTAACAAAATATTGCTTGAACTTATTGGTATGGGTATTTTTTTAAAAATGATATTAGGAACCCCAAACTAAATTTTACAGTTTATGGATAACATTGGAAACCTTTTTGTATATATTTTTCCTTAACCATTGGTGATTGGTTATCCTCTGGGTATTTTTGCGCGTCTGCGTGCTTTTAAGGGCACCTTGAAAGTCGGTAACAACTTTTAACAGTAGTTACATCACAGCAAAGGCCTGGATGTGATCTAAAAACATCTGTCACCAGGTTGCTAACAACTCAATACAATGGATGGGTGTTTGTTCATGCAAAAACTACTGGACAGATTTTAATGAAACTTGGTAGTTTACATACCTACTGGAACAGGCGCTATATTTTATTTAAAAAAAAACGACATTTACGAGAGCAAAGTTGCCGCTAAAAGCTAGTAGGGTATAAAATAATATGTGAAGTCATGAGCCGAAGCTAGAATTCGTTAAGATTGCAGGTATTCGTATAGTTGCGGACAGACTTTATATTCGTTGCAGATCGACCGCAAATCCCTACAAATTGCGCGAAGAGTCGATAATCTAGTAGCGGTCGGAAGACCCCTGAAGAAAATGCTTTATGCTTCGCGCATAAGCACCTGCTTAGTAAAGGAATATTTGCTTTTAATACTATCCATACTTTTACACCGGTATCCAAAGATTATAAAGCTAATCTTCCAGAGATTAGTGCATTGTTATAGGTTCTAATAATAATATAATAAAAACTTTTAGCAGTTTATAGACCATTCATATAGAGGCTACTAGCTGTTGCCCGCGGCTCCGCCCGCGTGGATGTCGGTTATCGCTGCAAAAAGAAGCCTATGTGTTATTCCAGACCATAATCTAGCTGTGTGCCAAATTCATCCAGATCCGTTCAGTAGTTTTTACGTGAAAGAGTAACAAACATCCATCCATTCTTACAAACTTTCACATTTATAATATTAGTAAGGATATGCCATTACGCTATGACTAAAGGGGAGCATGGCAGTGACATTATAATTTTGTCATTAGGTGCCTATTTAATAGTCGTCATTTTCGACCAATCTATAAGGCCTGTTTAGTTTTCAAATCCATTTGACCAAAAAATTATGTGCAAAAATATATTTCTTTTTTGTGTTATAATGTTACACAATTCACACAAAAGACGTGTTTACACGCCGCGAGTTCGCTAATGAATGTTACTTATGCGGGTAGTTACATCCGTTCGCGGCCAAATAAGGAAGTGGGTAGTAAGAAAATTTATATAATTGCGCACTTACTGTCTGAACAAAAGTTAATGATCTGGAGGGTTAATTTTAATTGATTACTTTGCTTCATATCACTAATATTATAAACGCGAAAGTTTGTGAAAATGGATGGATGCTTGTACCCTACACGGAAAAAATACCGGACGGATTTTAATAGAAGTAGGTTAGTTTACACAGTGGAATAGAACATAGACAATATATTATTACAAATACATAAATTAAATCTCTTTCACTGTTGTGTTTATTACAAGCTTTTATTTAACATGCAATGTATGTAACTTGTTCGATTGGAATATTGCAACTCAATTTTGAAGTAGATATCTGCAAGCAATTGTGCTAAAATTTTGAATAAACGTTAAGTTTGGATTGTGAACAATGTATGGTTAGCTGTGTGACGTCATTCTAAATCCAACATGGCGGAACATTCGTTATGGCGGACTAGTAATTTATAATGCACTCCTACAATACCTATGGGTATCCAACGAAAGGGCTTGTTGAGAATAACTCGAAAAATACAGTGACGTCACTCAAAATCCAATACGGTAGACTTCTAAAGTCGTATGTTTTTACAAATTTTTATTTCACTTGCAATGTATGTTAGTGAGTTCCGCGTCGTGTTTCGGCTCGTAGAATTTATCTTAACGAGTAGGGTCATTGCGCCGGTTAGCGACCAGTTAGCTGGGTTGCCCATTTCAGATGAGTATAAGAAAATGTTATTTACACGCAACATAGTATGTGTTGGTGTAAATTAGTCCCAAGTATAGTCTAGTTTGTATATAAAACATAAAATATAATACTTTTATCCATGAAATATTATAAAATGCTGAAAAAGTGAAAGTATAGACAAAACGTCGGTTTACGGCCACTTTAGGCGGTTTACGACCACTAGTGTGCTAGTTTGCGACCACTATATTAATCTTTGACTTCATAACAAAGTCTATGATTTTAATATTAAAACTATGCCAGGAAAACAATTAAAATGTTTTTTTTTTAATTTGGTCAGTTAATAAAGTATAATTACAGAAATAATAATTGTTAACAAAAACAATATTTATTTATTTTTTATTAGGCATATCATTAGCAATAATCAACTTCAGTCATTTTAATTATGTGGTGTAAGGTTTTGTACAAGATGTCTTAATTTTTGCTCTTTTTATAAGTATAAAAATAACAATTTTACATTTAGAAGCAAACTTATCTCACATGACACTCAAGAACAGGTAGACCGACGACCTAGTGAAGGTTGCGGCCAACCGATGGACAAGGTCAGGTCAGGGCCGAGTGCTGTGGAAACACTTAGGGAGGACTATGTCCAGAAGAGGATGTCTTTTGGCTAAGATGGATAGATGGATCGACAAGACCAATGGCATATGTGACTTGTTACCATCTATCAGCAGTAATACGGGTTTATACAATTTAAATATATTCAAAAATACATTCAAGCGCATCCATCCCCTTGCTGATGAGGCAAGAGACCATTCTTCGGGCATGCTCTCTACAACGGCTCGTGAAGGGTGTATGTAAGGTATAACAACGAGCGGCAGACTTCTTTGGCTGAACTGTCAAGTTATCCTTTTCATTTCCCGCTTTAACCTGTTACAAATTTTGTAACTTCCCTTCCTTTCGAATATCATTATGAGCTTTTTTCAAGGCTTCTTCAGTGTACTGATATAATATTATTTTGTCTGCCTAATTCTAATGCTGTAAATGTAAAAAGTAATAAACCTTTAGTATTCGACAGATTGCTTGCTTAAATAATTTGTAAATGGACATTTAAAAATCCAACCAAATTCAAAAAACACTTGCGTCTCTTGTTTCTCTCTTACTAAATGATGGTGGCCGCAAACTAATGTCTATATTTCAATTATGTGGGTTAACGGCCAACTGTTTAGCACTTGTTTGTAGGTCAATTAAACAAACTTTCTTCAAAAAAACTGGTGGTCGCTTACTAAAGATTTGCATGTTAACACTTTGACAACACTACACCCTGAATTGTTATAGTCCTGTATAAATATTAAGGTCATACTAAGCAAAACAAAATAATGCTGTATGTGTCAGATTGCGACCATGTGGCCGCAATTTAAAGTTTTTAATAAATAGGCACTTCGGTTACCGACCACTAAATATTAGTTTAATATTAAGTATTAAAATAATAAAATACAATTAAATAATTACAACAACTTAACAATTGAACTAATTAAACATCTATCTTGTGTATACGACATGAAATAAGTAATGAAACTTACAATTGAGCACCGCGCGTCGTGTTATTTTTTTCTTAAATCACTACACAATCGCTCACTACTGAATTATCATGCGCTTTGAATAATTTTTCTTCGGCGTTGGGTTAAACCGTTTATTTCAAACTGCATAAATTCTTCTTTAACAATTATTTAAAAAACGCGTAAGATTTTTTATTTATTTATGTTACCCCTAGAAATGTTATTATCATGATTTAAAAAATGTAGTCCGTCAAATGGCCGGTTACTGAAGCAGGCCGGAAAACTGGCGCAATGACCCTACTATATTGCTAGGTGTGTGTTCAGGACATCATGATGAAGAAACAAGATTGCCGCGTGGTAAACACTCATAAATTACAAAATACACAAAAAAATTAAGTCTTGCTTCTGAAATTCGAAAACACATTATATGGTTATTATCTTCGGCCAATTTATAATAATTATAAACGGGCCATTTCTTCCTTGACAACAAAGCAGTTCATTCTCACTTAACATCAAATGTGTAACAAAGTTCATACATATTTGCTCTCTAAATGTATTTTGAAATTGTAAAATGCTCATAGTCTCATATTGAGTGATATTAACTACAAATGTAGCGCGACCTAGCGTGAGACAGCGAAGTGAGTAGCATTGCGTTTGCGGTCTTTATGAAATCGTTAGGAAGGAGAGAAAAACATGTCTATATATTGTACTTTTTTTATAGAACTCCTGCTTTAGAGACCACGACTTGTGTCGCAGGGGACTTTGCAAACATTTTTAAACTGACAAAGACCACCCAGACTCAGGGCAAACATAGAAAAAAAAGTTTTGTCCCGTGTAGAACAGGACTTCCCCTAACCCCTAGACCTAACGTACATTTTTTTAAGTCATTGAAAAAAAATGTACGTCGGAAATGTATGTCGGAGTTTATAATACAATGTATTCTAGAGGTGTCTATTAATTATCGTAGCCCTATACGTCAAAAGAATCCGTTACTAATAGGGAGCTTATTCATTTATTATCTTTCGACGGACAGATGCCACTTTTAAGGTAACACCGGATGTTCACCTCGAAACTATCTATTCCATATTAGTCAAGCTAGCTTTTTCATTAAATAACTTTGTGTATCGCTACTAATAGATATTATAAATTGTGTATGTAACTATGTCCGTTGGTGGCCTTTTGCTCGGCTAAAAAGCTGAAAGGATCTTATGGCAGGTAGATAGATTGTATCCTGGAAAAAGGCATAGGGTATATTTTTATTATTGCAATAAACAACAGCTGACTATAATATTCATTTGTACGTTTTCTTTTGTAAATTTACACTGTAATAATGAAATACGAATATTTTGCCAACGTGCTTTGCAATTCGGAATAAATTAAATTTGAACGTCGAGTTCCATGGTAATTGGTTTAAAACTTGAATTGTTATATGCGCTCGCGCATGAACCGACACCGACGCACGACCTGCGTCGGTGCGGCAAACGAGGGACACATCAGTTGCATAACAAGCGGGCGCTGCGGCATCCGGCTAACGGCACTATGGCGCGAGGGATAGTTCGCAGTGGAGCCCACTGCGAACCACCTCTCCGTCTAGACGTGCCGTCCGTGCCGTGTCAGATTAACACTGCAGATATTATATAATATAATAATAGCAACATTAGCAATCCATGTTATGTTCCACTCTTGAGCACGGGTTTCCCTATATCAAGAAACCAGAAAGTTTAGACGAGTTGGTGGATCAGACATGTTTTTCGAATTTCTTCGATGTTTTCCTTCACCGTTCTTCCTTCTTCTCATGTGTACAAGTCGGTTTTTCGACATTCCTTAACGCCGCTCTTACGTCTCTGTAGTTATTACGATTGTTTTGCCAATTTTTCACAGCATCACCATCCAAATGATACGATAATACGCGATTGAATCTCACGAAACTTCCTTGTTTCGTAATTTCTCATCACGAAATATGAAGCATAGCTACGTTTTAGGCCGAGCTTGTTCGTGCGATCATGAACGAGACCATGACTGATCGGACACAATACCCCTGGCGGATGCAATGACGCCGAGTAACTTTTTTTTTTAAATTAGAAAGAAGGTCATTTTTACGCTATTCAGTATTAAACGCACATGTATGTTAAAAGTTAAAACGGTAGTATAGTTTGTTTGTCAACGCAACTGTTCTCGACATTGTGAAATCGATGAGTTTATATAACGTTACTTTATACTATGGTCAGATTTCTAATTAAATGTAGTAAATTGGCAGCTGGTTACGCCTCTGTAAAAGTAATGATGATTCATTGATTGATGCGTTTAGTTCCGTTGTTTCTGTCATTCTTATAAAATAAATTTTAATTTAATAAGAGGCTGAAGGGCTTAGTAGAGGTGCAGGAAGCAAATATGTAAGGGATAATTTTATTTTGCTTAGTTATTTCGAACAACTGTTATGAAATATCAGTCCTTTTATGCTACTAGCAAAAGTTTGATGATTTCTCTATTTCATGATGATTAACGGCGCGTGAGTAGATTTTATACATATGGTTCCTAATTTAGTAATCTCTCAATTTACCGTCTACTTCAAATGTAATATATTTTATTTCAGATCCTGGGTCTATTCTATGATATTCTTTTGTTTTCGTTAAGAATCTTAATTTGAAATTTCTAACAATACCGACCTGGCTAGGTAAAGTTAATATCTAAAGTATGCAACATTAAGATCGGAACTAAATCGCTAAAAAGACATGCTGGTACGGCCGCTGGTATATAACTTAGTTTTGTGACGTAAATGTAATTGATTTGTAATCTTCGGTTGTGGAAAACGTCTAAGTGCAATTCCTGTTTATGTTCGCGCGACCGTCCAACTGGTTTGCAGAGGGCAATGAGTCTCATTACATGGCAAATGACTTCGCTAGCTACCAGTTGATCGTTACCTTTACGTATTAGCTCGTTTACATTTTACAGAGACTAAGCGGACAAGGTTGGTTAGAAACATCTTTACTGTTTTCTTATTACTTGTTCCTTGTACATACCAAGTAAAAACATTTTTAATAGGTTTACCAAGTTTTTTGTTTCAAAAGAAGGAATAATTTGTTAGAGTTTTGTCTTGGGCTTCAAAATCAAACTTTCTTGTACAGCTTTAATCCTAATCTGGCCTAAATATGAAATGTGAGAGATTTTACTTATCTACTCATGAACTTTGAAAACATGTTAGCCCGCTTTATGAAAACCAGTTACCGTAGCCCTCTTAGATAATTTGTAAGTTTTATCTGTTCAGAAACTTCTCTAAATAGGTATAGACTAAAACATAGTGGCAGATTAATTCAAGTGTTTTTTTTTTCTAGAAACGGTACAGTGGTCCATTTTTGAGTTATGAATTTCCAGTTTTCATATAATGCGATTATATTTATTGATTTATTAGGAAGACCAATACCATGTAATACAGGTTATAAACATTCACAATATGTGTTATATCAATGCTTTCAACTATCACAATTTCTTCGACACCAATTTAGAACATAACTGCTTTTAGATAACCATCTTTTAGGTACAGGTCAGGCAGGCTATTACCCCGGGGCGTGCCTTCCACGCGGACGAGAGACCTCTTACAATTACCTACATGTCGTATGCCTGATAGAGAACTATCTAGGATCTAATCTAGATTTAGTTATCTGTGCCGTGGATGGAAGGGCTCTCGAATACTATTTGTGTGAGTAGATTTAATTAATTGTTAAAAGATTTTGGCCGTTTTTATCTACAATTTATATTCCTTATCATTCATTTGTGTGGCAGTAGACTCACTGCAACAGGCTACCTTATATAATAGTTTATTTTTAAATTTCTTTTAAGATAATGTTTAGGCTACATAAAGTGCCAGTGTTTCCTTTGCTGTTTCGTTTGTAGTCATTATTAATTATAACTTGTTATTGCTCTCTCACACTAGGCTGAGAATCAGATCTGTGTCAAAATGTGGAAATTTTACAAATATTGATATAAAAAACTTCACATAGGCTCAGTACAATTTGTTAAATTTTGTTCCATCTGTAGATCGAACTTACAAAGATGCTGTACTGTGCCGAGAACTCCACACATTAACTACTATATTATTAAAATATAACAAAATTATTTAAGTTTCTTTACTTAAAATTTTACAAAAAAAAATTTTTGAAAAAGAACTCCCGCACTAGAGAACAAGCTCTGTGTCGCAGGGGACTTTACAAACATACAATTAACGGACACAAATTACACCCAGACTCAGAACAACTGTTAATGGGTCACACAAAGTTTTGTCCTGTGTGGAAATCGAACCCTCAAGCTCGTGCACATAATAATCAGGTACCTAAGTAAATATCTAGTTTCTTATTGAAATTTTCCACAAAACGTACGCAGTTGAAACAATTTATTGGTCGTCGATCGACCATTGTTAAATTGACGATAACAATAAAATGGGAAACCAATTGGGGGACCGTTATTAAAATGTCACAGCGTAAAGAAATGCCCCGTTTGATGTTGCCTTGCCTTTGTTCCACATAACGAGCTATCAAAGAAGCAGCGCCTCGACTCGACCTCGGATAAAATGAGTGTTAAAGGCCCCCACTTGGAATGTTTTCCTAAAAGGCACATGAAAAATTCCCTTTCCCAACTAAAGGATTTTAGTGAATTAGAACCGTTGCTTTTTCACATAAACTATTACGGATTTTCTCGCTTGCGGTAATCAAAAGAACTGGTTCCCACATTGAAGTTAATAGTTACTATGATTAATACTTTACTGAAGTTTATAGATGTTGAACAATGAGTCTACAATATTCCTTCACAACCTTTAAAAATAAACAATACCTCTAAGTTATTCTCAAGAAATACCAAGAATACTTCAATCTTGATAGCTTTTAACTTGTGGGTAAGCAACATAATAGGATTACAACACAATTATCAATGATGCGAATGTTGCGACAGGGCTTGTCGTCGCCATTTTGCAGCTATTGTGCTTGGCCTCGAGGCTCTACATGTTAAATTTACCATGAGTGTTAATGCTATAAATCATAAACACCTCTAGGTATAGTAAAGATCTTCCTCCCTACCTTTTTACGCCCTTCTATAGCAATATTTGTCAGACTATATTTTATTCATCTATTTGCAGCGGTATAGTATTTGACATGAAAATGCATAAAGAATCTTATACAAATAAGAAATTAGCTATCTGCGCATGTGGTTCGATGATTTTTCCTACTTAGACAAGCCGGCTATGTGATATTTAAGATGGTAATGCATGCAATAACACACGTCTATGTGCATATTGCCCACGTATGTATTATTCTCGGTAAACATTTATATTGTTTGTTCAGTTGAATTCTCGTTGTGAATACGAGGACTCGGCTGTTCCTAATGGGCATATTTATACGCTGCGAGAGTATTGTGTTGTGTTCTGTTCAACTCTCAGCCCGTGTAAGTGTTGTTAGTTATATTACGGACACAATTGTGAACAAAGTGAACATTTTAGAAGGCTACGAGTAATAAATATTGACTCGCGTTGCGAAAGAAACTCGTGATTCTAGTGTATGAAATATCTCAGTCTTTTAGCATGTTTGCTATTTTTGGCCACGCAATTATTTCAATATTACTAAACATTGACTTCAAGAGACGTACTCTTATATCTGTAATTTTATTTCGGAGAGGTATCCACACTCTCGTTTCGTCGGCTAAGTTAGTTTCCATGTAATAGTGTGCGTACCAAAATTCACACTTAAAACTGATACTCAACATTTTCCGAGATAACTCAATATCACTCAATTTGGTCCAGGGATCGATTCTGGAACCTCGGCACAATAGTCAAACGCACTATCACTGCACTACCAATGACCGAGGTCAACAATTTCAACACAACGCTATGCAATATTCTTCATAAAATATTGCTTGTTCATAAGTTCACACGACATCAATTGATGTTGCTATGATGACTCAAAAACGTGTGCTCTGAAGAGAACAAACTGATTTTAAGTCAATAATCATAGTCTTACATAATGAAGCGGTGGTAGATGAGTCGGCAAGTAACCCACAGAACATATGAAAGAGGAAGTAACCAATGCATGTGCAGTTCTATTCTGAATTCCACTTTGTAAAATTTATACGTATCTACCTACTAATTAAATGACTTACTATCTGCTAACAGTGAAAAGAAAAGAAGTTCTAAAGACGAATTTGATCCAGGCAGAAATCCCGTGCCCTGCAGAGGGACATATATGGGTTGTTATGTATACCTATAGCATTAGAATTTGTGCCATTGTAAATGTAGTTTCAGCATAAATTGTATAAGTTTGTTGCTGCAAAGGTTTATTACTTGAGTACATAATGGACGCAAACTTAATAAAGTTTTGTTCGTAGTTTGGACTAGAAGTCAAGTCTTTAGGGTGTTATTTCACAAGTGAATGTGTCGGCAGTCCTTAGGGTCCAACTTTCACAATGCATATTGTGTAGTGGCTCTGACGTGAATCTGGTCAAAGTTTGTGAGAAAACTCTTCTTTTGATGTCAGTTTACGACGATGTTGGTGAAACTTGAAACTATATACTTAGCTACATATTTCTTTTGAATAGAGTGAAATTCTGGTACAATTTAGAATGGCGTACAATTTTTTTATAAAATAAATTAAACCGTCTAAAATTGAAATATTTTAAAAATGTAGGTAAAGTCGTAAATATCAATCTCACCCGTGCGAATATATAAAATCTATTTACCTTAGAATATTAATTTCTTAATAATGTTGGCTCCCCACGACTAGCGACTAGATACAACTGGGAATCTAATATGGCCGACCGGTTGTTGAGCAATCATTTCATGTGCGCTCAGGAGCTAAAATGATCTAACCTGTTTCGTCTATGCACTGACCTTTATTAGACATCTTCGTCATACATTTAAACTGTTCAAACGCAGCCTTGGTCGCCGAAAACTTGTTCTTTTGTATCATCTGCAATAAAATAACAATAATTGCGTTGTGTTATTCGGTTTTTTTTTGTTGAATATTTTATATTAAAGTTGTTAATGTGAAGTAAACTCTGTGTGTTCTTATTGTTAATGTTCAAAAGGAGAAGAAAACTTATAATATGCGTTAGATAGGTTAAATTTTGAATCTTTTGCTTTATTGTAATAGGTAGTTATTTATTTTTTAGTATAGTGCACAGACCACTTTATATTACTGAATACGAATGAATTATAGGTTTTTCTTAAGTACTAAATAATTTAACAGATGCAAATTAAAAATAAGTTAAGTGCATAGGCCACTTAATGTTACAGACTATGAAATAGCTAAATGTAAAAAAAAACATAATAAAATTAATGTTCAATCTTTGTTCATTCTTCGGTACACAGATTTAAAGAAGACAAATGATGCAATTTACAATGCTCCACAATTTGAAATAGGAACAAGATAGCGACAAATCAAAATGGCGTGCATACTTATTATGCGTGTAAGCTGTTTTTTTTTATCCGTGTACCTACATAATAATAACATTTACAACGCTACAAGCAAACTTAATTAAAATAAAGACTGAACCGTTGTTTCTTTTGTAACGGCAGTATTCGTGCTGAATCTGACTACATAGCTATTAACGTAGCAATTTCTTAAAAAAAAGGTAATGTTTGTCTGTATCAGGTTTTTGTGGGCGTCAAAATTACACTTTTAAATTGAAATTCAATGGTTGGGTTACTTTGGCCGTTCTTACGTAAGTAATACGTAAAACTTAAAAAGTATAATTAAGGCATGGAATGAATGTGTGAATGATTCAATATTCAATTAACTAATACCAACATAATTATAGATGTTATATGTCAACGGAAACGGAAGATAATAGCAAGGTCGTTTACTGATGTTTGTATTATTGCTTTGCACAACCCCTCTTGATAATTATTTCGACACAAGCCAATTAATGGCCGCGTGCCTCATGGATATTATACCATAATTAAATTTTGATCATTATCTTGTCGGCGTAGGTAGGTATAGCTAATAGCGGGCGTATTCGCATGAATATAATGCTCTTATATTACCTGTTTATTAGAGTTAATAAGATAGGTTGTGCAATGTTAGAATGTGTTACGACGTGAAGTAGATCGTAGTGCAAGTAATGAACTGAGTACACATGATAGATTCTGTGAAATGATTTTCGATTCAAATCTTGCGGTATAAATTATATAATAAAATCAAAAGCCCGTTGACACGGCGGTCGCGGCAAAAATAGATATTGCGTGTTTTGTTTGTAAAATAGATATATTGATAGATGAAATAAAGCTACTTAGCTACTGTTGAGGGCAACAATTTCTGCACGCCAGTGCCATATCTACGTCTTTCTTACTATAATATCATTGCTGATAGACACATCAACTGCATCAGCGTACAGAATCACATTGATTGATTTATGGATCACACACAAATTTTTGTCCTATTTGGGGATCGAACCCACAACACACCAAGCAATGGTAAATGGCGAGGTAACCACTTAAGCCACAGAACTAACCGTGCAGTCACTAATTGATGCAATGCCTGACAGTTTAAAGGTCCATTTCTATTTTAATCCAGTTTATGAGAGTTAGTATATTATACACACACAATGTCGTCATTATATAAATGTCGTCAGTATATTATACACACACAAGAGTGTATGCAAAAGTGCACTTTAATCCCCTACTCCCATGAGTCATTTTTAACATTGACTTATGAATAGACAATCCTCATGCGATGAGGGACTTCTGCAATACTTTAATACTGGTCTCACTGTAATATTAAAAGATGTAATAACCAGATGAAAAACGACTTTAGAGGAATACATTTCCCCTGGGATAGATCCATTTTGTACAAAGTGGTTAATCCAATTTTAGCAAATTAATTTCTAACTTCGCCTTGTAATAAATTAAAGGATAATATTAAAATGTTTTTTATTTACTGATTTTTTAAATTTCGTATTCGAAGGAGATTGTCAATTAGGGTTTTAGGTCTAAAAACAACGTAGCATGGTAGAAATTTCGGAAATACGCATCTTAAATGAATACAGGTTCCCAGCGCTCATTTAGGGATGCGTTTTTAACTAAATGTTTTCCTGGTGTTAACATTTTTAAGGTTGGCAACACGCAAGTGATACCTCTAGTATTGCAGGCGTCCATAGGCTACAGTAACTACTTACCATCAAGCGGGCGGTATGCTTGTTTGCACCTAAGTTTTTCCCGTAACTTTTTTTCATGTAGTCGCGACGTTCCTTAGCAAGGCAAAATGGAGGTAGTAAAATTTACACAGCGATTTTCTCACGCGGCCGGCTGTAGTAGCGAAAATGTTAAATGCGAGAATGTGCTTCACCTACATTTCCATGCTGCACATATCAATTCCCCGCAACCGCAGGTGAGTGCGAGAGAAAATTACTGTATGACTTACGTTACGTTTTTTAAAGACAACAACGATGTAACTAGATACAGTAGTGTAGTTCTGTGCATAAGTACCTTACCTATACGTCTCCGGTGCTCATTTAGGGAGTTTTTTTTAAATAAGTACCTAACTTTTGAGTCCAAAGGTTTACCCACACCAAAAATCAGGTAAATTTGAGGGTCGCAACGCACGAATCTTAAACTTAAGCCTTAAACGGTCAATATTATTGAAGCAGTGTTATTGACGCAATATATAATACATATATTATGATAAAAACAACGGTAGATAGATATTGTTTAATATACTCCTTACACATTCAATATATTGATCAATATTGCTTCAATAATTTTGACCGTGTAAGGTAGGCTTAAGACGAGTTCAAAATAACCGTTTTGACCTCTTGAATGTAAAGCTAGAATATAAAAAGTATGCTTCACCAAACTCGTCTTGCCAAATAAGGAACAAGTACAGTTACCGACCGCTTACAAAAGATAACATTAATCTTAGCTATTAATGCCAGCTTAGTACGCGGATGTACGGTTTTTTTTACTTAGTAAATGTAGGCGTAGTAATTTATCTAGGCGAAAAAAGCTAGAGGCTAATTATAATTAACAAATGGTGTAACGGGTCTTTTTATTTAATAGTTGGCTGTGTATGTCAACATTTGACTTTACAATCTACAGGTAGGAAGCATTTATTGCATAGGTCATTATTCTTCTCTCACCTGTTTCTCAGAGAGTCAGAGAGGTAGGCAGAGACTATAGATGACTATTATGCTGCGATCTTGACATATTTCGTTCGTTTCATTCACACTCATGATATTGCATGCTCTTTCGCCTAAACGTTTTTTTTGAAATTAAACTTTGCATTGAAGTTAAATATTCGCGTATATTTAACTTCAATGCAAAGTTTAATTCTTCATATATTCTGACAAAGTAATTCTCTTATAAACAAATAAACTACAACGATAAATCAGACAGTGAGCTCCCTGCCCAGGTTTTCCCAAGAGACTATAGCATGGGGTTCTTCAAGAAAGGAGTTATAAGGTTTTTAAAGGGTCGGCAACGCGTGAGTGACACCCCTGGTGTTGCAAACGTCCATAGGCTACGGTAACTGCTTACCATCAGGCGGGCCGTATGCTTGTTTGCCACCTTGGTAGTATAAAAAAAAAAAACTTTTCTGCTTTACTATGTAATATAAGTAAAGTACATTATTTTATATATCAAATATAAATTTGACATATAAATAATGTAAACTAGAGCGACCTGTAGTTTACATTATTATGATTGTCGAAATTCTACCGGAATTTATTTCTTTCTTCTGTCCTCCGTATGAATTAAGGCCAAATCCCACACTCCGTGCGCGCAATGTATTCTGAAGTGTATAACGTTTTGTCTTTTCGTATTAATATATTATTGTTATAAACACATTTAAATATACAAGAGAACAAACAGAGACCAAGTAAGGAATTTTCTAAAAAAGGGCCAAATTAAAAGTACCCAGAATCGACGTTCATGCATGAATAGGTTGATGAATGTAGAGGAGGCGAAGGAAGTATGTTTGGATCGAAGCAATTAGCGTACCATAGTCTCTGCTTACCCCAGTGGGAGATGGGCGTGATGATATGTATGTATGAAAAATACAAACTTTTTAGCTCAATAATATTATTGGTAACTTGATAGATAAATGTCATAATCTATAATATAAAAATGAATCCCTATTTTCCTTTGTCACGGTATCACGCGTGAACGGCTGGAATGATTTCAGTAATTCTTTTCTTGTTGTGTTTGTTATTGTCAGTTCTTATGTCAAAAAAAAAGATGCGCTGAAAATAGTTTAACCCAGATGAAGTCGGGGCGGTACGCTAGTATGTATATATAAATCGTCATTATCATCGGCCTATCGTAGTCCATGAATGTATGCATAACTAACTGAATATCAAAATACGTTAATTATATAACAAACAATAAGTAAGGCATATTATTGAGCTCGCAATTAAGAAAGCCGGTTAGGAGAATCAAGTTTATGAAGAACACGGTTACCTATTTGATTATCAAATATAATAATAGTATGTTAATTGCCGGGCAATTTATTAATTATTCGTTTTATTATTTATATACATAGAAATATTGTAACACTGTAGAATACTTGTATAATTTTTATGGTTAGTTATGTATTTAAATTTGAAGTTGTTGGGCCAAGCATTGATTGATTGCAAGTCGGTGCGTTGATGTCAATCAGACAGTCAGTTTCTGGTTTTAAATAGATAAATACTAGCTTTTTTTCCGCGGCTTTGCTTCCGTGGTATATCGATAAAAAGTACCTTATATTTATCTAAAATAATGGACCTTTAAAATAGTTTTTGAGATTACTCTCCACATACCTACATATAAACTTACAAAATTCGCTTAATAAATTAGTATAATGTATTAACATTCTACAGTTTTGTTATTACGCTTTCTATGTTTACGTCTATCATTAAATTTAATAACTAATAATAACCAATAAAAGTAAAGGTCAAGTCTCTTAAATATCTTTTATTTGTATACTCTTAAGTCCCATCTCATCAACCTACATACTTGAAGTTTTTCTGCGCAAGTTATTATGTTTATTTGTTACATTTTAACGAGTAAACGGCTGAACGGATTGTAATGAAATTAGGCAAGGATTGCTTGCATCGTAGGGAAAAGAACAAAGACTAGTTTATCCTTCTAATATTATAAACGTATGTTACTGTTTTACGTAAAAACTACCTACAAAACGGATCTGCATTAAATTTGGCATAGAGATAGATTATAGTCTCTCATAATCTCTGTTCCCGCGGGATTGTAGGCGCGGGCGAAGCCGCGAGCGGAAGCAATTTTTAAATAGAATGTCAACATAATCTTTTTTTACACAATCGATTTCCTGGGATAGAAGAATGATTCATAAAAAAAACTATTACTAAATTAAGCATTGGAGACCTGTAGTCATGCACGGGAACACAACTACACCGCAGTTTGTAGTTATTTAGCTGTAGTCTTTCGTAAGGTGAAGGTCCTTCATCAGTCGAACTTTCTTTCTACCGTATATGATAGTCTACCTCTTCTAACTAATGTTTAAGCTCTTAATTCTGCCTCTTAGTGACGTTTTAAGTCAACAAGTTAGTATTGGCCGCATGCAGTGATGTCATCAAATACCAATGATGACTTCACCTACCCAAGTAAACACATTCTGAGCTTCATTATTCAACTTTAGCATTTTGAACAGCCTTGGCAATTTAGTTAAGGCGATATAAATGTTAGTGCACTGTCTCTGATATTCGTTTTGGATGCTTAGAATTGAGCTAAAATATTATTTAAAACTAGCTAAACCCGAAAGGAAGCGGTGGTGGCCGAGTGGGAAAGTAACCGACTTAAACGCAAGAGGTGCGAGTTCAAATCCGGGTGGCAGTACCAATGTGAATTTCACTTTGTGGAGTTTATTATGTACTAATTAAATGATTCGCCATCGGCTAACGGTAAAAGAAAACATCGTGATTAAACCAACATATCTTGGAAGAAATTCTACAGACATGTCACAATATTACAACTTCATGGGTTTTAATTTTTTGGAACCCAAATTATTTTTACACCTCTGTGTCTCGTAAAGCCGTTGGTCCTACGCCTGAACTCTCTCCAATCCTGTCGTTTTGCCGACCCATCGAACTATAAGAGTGAGGGAATAAAGAGTGCACATAGTTGCAGTGTTTGTGTACATAGTTGTATGGTCACCCATACATATTATATCGTGCCCTCGGTAGCTTTACCCGCAGACCGTTTAGATAACAATCAATGTGTGCACCTCGCTATGAGCGTCTCAATACTTGTTAAATACATTACATCCTACTAAATGCTAAACTTTGTGAGAATGTATGTTTGTTACTTCTCCACGAAAATAATAATGAATGTCATGGCTTATACATCAGAATAGCACGTAGACTACTTTACATAGTATAAAACATTACATATTATAAAACAAAGTCTCGTCCGCTGTCTGTACGCTTAGTCCTTTCAAACTACGCAACAGATTTTGATGCAGTTTTGAGCAATAGATAGAGTGATTCAAGAGGAAGGTTTATATGTATAATACATGTATAGTATAATTAAGGTAGGCCAAGAAATGCGAAGCGAAGTAAGGGTAGGTAGTTAGAGTCATTTAAAAGCAACACCATCCACGCGGGCGATGATGCGGGCATAAGTAAAAAAAATAGCCAAATAATATGAATAAAATGTCTATACATAAACTTTGCAGACTCATTCAACCCTCACTCACGTTCACACACACTGATTAGAAACCTTAATTCAAAGTTTAATACTCACATGAGAAAGCTTAGGTTTATTATAATTCAACAGTTTATTAGTTTATTTTCGGTTCGTCCTTTGCGACCTTTAACCTTTTGGAGGACGAGAAAGTTTATTAGTATTATCATGTTAATATTGAGAGAATATTTTTGAAATGTCGTCGAAAACATTATTATAGTATTCACCTCATGGACCCCAGGGGATATTAGAGGTACAAGTTGCTGAACTTTGCGTAGAAATAAACAATTTGAGTGTTGCTTAGGAATAAGTTAGGAACTACTAGAAAAGAAAAGAAGAAAAGAAAAAACGAAACACGGGACGAAATCTAAATTTAAATGGTTAAAATACATTGGAATCTGTAGGATACATTCCGTAAGATTTGATATGAATTTGGACGAAATGTTTACAGTTTACCGATAAGGATATTTGTTCAAGTACTGTTTTTTTTAATTTATTCCATAAAATGCAATTTACATTTTACACTTTTCCATTTTTTGCAAATCTCTTAAAAAATCTATTTTCTCTGCAAGTTAGACAATAATTAGGTATATAAATGACATTTAAAACTTATATAAGTATGGTACGTGTATTAAAAGACTCCTATGAAAACTTGAAGATAGAAAAATGGCTCATTCGTGACGTACCCTGTAGATCCGGGCTTTTGTATATAATATATCAAAAGCTCGTCCCTACAGGTATCTCACGGCTGACAGACCTTACAACTTTATCATCATTCAAGTTTGAAGAAAGAAGACCGGTGCAGCGATGGTTAGAAGTTGTTGCTGTCAAATTACTGGTTAATGATAAAGTGTATACCGCGAGCTGCAAGTACGCTACAGCGATATTTATCGTTAGCAGCACGACTGGGGACTTCTTCCACTTCATGGAATACTACAGCAATAATTACCCAGGTAGTCTTACTTCTTCGGTACCAGAGATCCACAGGTAAACGCTTTAAGTACTAGCAGCAAGTAGAATTCATCTTTTGGCTAGCAAAAACAATTGCTTGTTGTCGAAACTCAATTTCGATCTACAATGCAAGAGTTTATAATGGCAAGAAATCACAAGAAATAAATCAATACCAACCATTTTCCTGTGTTTGTTCTCTTTAATAAATAATTAAGCGAAATAATGTGGTAGAATCATTTCCCAATAATATTAATGTATTGTATATACTACCCGCAGCGAACGCTCTCTACGAAATCAAGAGAGGGAAGGTACCTAAGGGTTAGGACACATCATCACGTTGCGATGTCCCTTTTCTTTAAAGTGGGGAATACTCCCTATGCACACCGCTTCGCCCGGGGCAGCGAAGCGGTAGACTTCGGCCGGAATGGTAGGTAGATGGTAGGTGGCCGGCATACCGACTAAAATCCAACCTTCGCACCTAGACCCGCCTTCACGGGTGGACCACCAGAACCTGATATGACATCAATGGTCCATCCATTGCCTGCCTACGCTACGCGGACTCCGTCACCAGTGACAGCGTCCGGGTGCACCGGAGCGCTATTCCTCCGTGAAAGGGTGCGGGCTTAAAGGGCTTGATGCCCCAGTCTCTCCCCCGCATCCTCACTATGGCGGCATCAGGCGCTCACGTTGCGGTCTTCATACCGCTACCACTCGTAAGTAATGAACAACAAATAGAAGTTGTTATGTGCCACAAGTTGCCCTCAATGGTCACGTGACACGGTACCGACGGCAAAGCTCCACGTGTCGTTGGTGGTAGCCTATAGACTATTATGTTGCACGTTGCGATGACGTATTTATTAATTGACAAGGATCTTGATGGTAGGATATATTTTTCCTTGTTAAAAATTAATAGGTAGGTGCTGTTTCATTTCAATTCAATTTCAATACTCAAATTATGGAAAAAAATCCGCTTAATGGTAAGCAGTTACCGCGCAGCCTGTAGATGCTATTGCTAGCGTCTCTGGGTATATTCACGTGTTGCCGATCCTAAAGGTTGTTACACCAGGTTTTGTGTTTTAATTTCCTTAAAACGCTTCCCTAATGAACGCTGGAGACCTATATATAGGTACCTACTCATGCATATTAACACGTTACACCACGGTGTATTGTTATATGGTTGAGGTCTTCTGTAAGGTGGAGGTCCTTCCCCAATCTAGTTTGCTTGCTCTATAAAAACTAACTCTTTATTTATGGTGATGGTTTTACGGCGTCATGACATAACATGTTGATGTGTCCTGGCCCTTACGTATTTGTATTAATAGTATGTTATTTAGGTCTTCATACAGAATTTGACTTTTACAAAACTACTTCGCCAACATTTTGGTTTCTTTCGTATAATGTCATTTTCACAGCAAGACACTTTCGTATAATGTCTTTTTTACAGAAAGTTACTTTTGTATAATGTCATTTTTGCAGAAATACATTTTCGTATAATGTCATTTTCACAGAAAGTTACTTTTGTATAATATCATTTTTGCAGAAATACACTTTCGTATAATGTCATTTTCACAGAAAGTTACTTTTGTATAATATCATTTTTGCAGAAATACACTTTCGTATAATGTCATTTTCACAGAAAGTTACTTTTGAATACACTTTCGTATAATGTCATTTTCACAGAAAGTTACTTTTGTATAATATCATTTTTGCAGAAATACACTTTGGTATAATTTCATTTTCGCAGAAAGTTACTTTTGTATAATATCATTTTTGCAGAAAAATACTTTCGTATAATGTAATTTTTGAAGAAAGATTCTTTCGTATAATGTAATTTTTCCAGAAAGTAACTTTCGCACAATGTCATTTTTGCATAATGGCAATAGTATTGTTACCGTTTGTTAGTATTAGGTCTCATTTATGTGAATGACATTCTACGAAAGCGACTTTTTTGAAGATCTTAATATCGTCCTGTAGTCGCCATGCGGTGCTGTGCCTCTCGGGATAACAAAATAATAATATTTTGTTAATGCAACAACTTTTTAATGAATGTATATTTTGTTACAGGTAACATGAAATTACAATTTATCATTTTTAAAAGGCTGGATGGATAATATTATAATATTTATTAGTGTTATAATATTGTCGCACTTTTGTACAGCTTTTGGTAAGTGGTATATATAAGGGTGATGGGGAGGTAGTCAAATCTCTACCCAATTAATATTATAAAGCTGAAAAGTTTATTTGAACGCGGTAATCTATAAAACTACCAGTCAAATTTAACAAACATCTTTTCGCCCTTTATAGCCCACTAGCTTTTGCGCGCCATTTTGACCGCGTTGATTTTTTAAAATGTTTATGTGATTTACTAGGTTGTGTAAGTGTCGTCTTTGTTGTAGGTCTGCATATGCTGCGTTTTTTGGTTTATTGTCGCCAGAACCTTTCTGCCTCAGCGGTCATCAGTTGCTGCCCATTGTCATATTGAGGCAATCTTACTTTGTCGGTTATTTTAGTTCTCCTACGGATCTCCTCGTTTCTGATTCGATCTTGCAGGGAATTATATCATAGTTCCTTTGCGTATGGATAAATTTGAGCCAGCTTTATATTTGCAGACAATTACAAAAACTTTTTGCAGGCGACGTTGATTAAGGTGTTTGAAAAGATACCATAATGTAATTGGAATAAAGTTTCAATTTGAAGAGTCTAGCGACGTGCTTGCAGTGCAAATGTAAGTAAATATTGGCCTCATTTCCGCATAGACTGTCTAACGAACTCCTGTGGCACGATGAAAATTCTATGGCCACCATAATGACTCAATTAGTCTGATAGTAGTCGAGCACTGCGGTTACTTCTTCGACATAATATTAATTAACTATAGACGGGACTTTTTTATCATTTCTTAAAGATTGTAATGATATCTTAGAACAACTCGCACGCGGCTGAACTAAGCAGACTATAAAATGGTAACTTGGTAAACATTCTTATATATTTCTAACTACGTCATCATCTCTTAGCCGAAAGATTTCCACTGCTGGACATGGCTTTTCCTTAAGGATTTTTACAGTAAGAGAGGCTTCATACAGGTTAGCAAGCCTGACGGGGGAAAGACCTCTACCTCACAAATGACCAGCCAGTGGCAGTGGCATGAGAAGTATCTTATATATATTATAGTATGTAAACGGGGTACTCATCACCCACCAGCTATACAAGCAAAGAGTCAGTCGGTATGCCGGCCGCCTACCATCTCTAGTCCAGAGAGCAGGGCGGTATTACTAAGCAGCATTTCCCTCTTGAAAAATAGGGATACCCCCATTACAAAACTACGCGTGAGTATGGCTAGTATCCATACAATAAAAGACGGTTTTATAGTAAATTCAACTGAAAATAGAAAATAAATTTGAATTAAGAATAGTGTAAATAAGAAAATAAAAATAAGTACGCCATATTTCGAGTTTATTCGTGTTGAAGAGGGTCAATATCATATTGTTCAAAGTTTCCATTACATACATACTAACATACATACGTATGAAGCTGATAAAAACGTGTTAAAAAGTGAGCTACTTTAATATCTTAAAGAACTGTTTACAAAACTTCCGTCTATACATATTACTGTACAAATATTTCACGTACACTAGATTGCATAACTGGTTATTAGCTCAGCACTTGTTTGCAGCCGCACAACTGTTCACACAGATTTACAACACATTTACTCGGGGCCAAAGAAAAACAACTGTGGGAAATTTATACTGTGTGCATTTAAACATATAGCTTGAGTGCCCACGTAATTGGCAAACGGTTGCATTGAATTTTTTATACTACTTAGGTGGTAAACAAGCATACGGAGCTTATGGACGCTTGCAATATCAGAGGTATCACTTGCGTGTTACCGAATACCGATCCATTTTTTACAACAGCGCTTAAAGATGGAGAATCCCTGGGGTATGAATACATTTCTTTCAAAACGCATTCCTAAATGAGCGCTCGAGATCTGTACTCACACACAGTAACACAACTACACCGCTGTGTGCAGTTATTTGGCTGTGGTCTTCTGTAAGGTGGAAGTCCTTCCTCAGTCAAGCTTGACAGCTAGTATGGGGCCCTACCTCTTTTAAAAATTGACAGTAGACCAGAAGTATCATTTGCGTGTTGTCGACCTTGTGAAAAGAATTTTTATGCTAAAGAGAAGAATTTAATGAACACTGGTTGGCTGGTATCTGTTACTACGGTTCCCTTTGTAGACTTTTAACTCCTTTCTAGAACGTCAAGTTTCTTGAAAACTCTGCCACAATTCCCTCAGCATAATCGGTCACGAAGACTTTGATCTGCATTCACTTCCTCATTATTCAAATTAAAGGTAGAAATGTACGTAATTTCGATTAAATAATACAGGTTGAGTGACGTGTGCTTTGGCAACCAAGTTT
The DNA here is from genome assembly GCA_947095525.1 of Trisateles emortualis. Lineage (NCBI taxonomy): Eukaryota > Metazoa > Arthropoda > Insecta > Lepidoptera > Erebidae > Trisateles > Trisateles emortualis. Next base: position 5,690,875 of record OX352735.1, on the reverse strand, counting down.
TAACCGAAAATTTTGAACAAAAGTAATTATTTGTTTGAAAATTGCGGTTGTGCGCGCAACCCGGCCCGTCCTAAACGCTTCCCCTGCTGACAACCTAATTGGATAAGGAAGCAGCTTTCAATTATACCTCACATTTCCATTGAGCTTAAATAGAGTAATTGAAAAACCTGTATAGTACCTAAATTTCAGAATTGGATGGTAGAGACACCCCTAGCAATGAAGTTGTATTTATAGACGCGTCATATTTTAACTATTGAGATCACTAAGACTAATCAATATAGATTTTTATATAGTAGGTACCTACCAAGAATACCGAAGAAAGAAAAATAAAGAAAAAAGCAGTCATACGGCTTAGAAAGATAAAGGTAAGTAGGTAGGTATAATTTTTGACTGCATGGTTTGTTCAGTGGCTCAAATGCGCGCGTGTCTTGGGTTCGATCCCTATACGGGACGAAAATTTGTTGTTGCAAGTTAAAGTGTACTTTGCGCCCATTGTCTGTTTGTAAAGTCCCCCGTGACACAAAGTAGTTCTCTAGTGCGAGAACAACTTTTTTGGCTGTGAGCGTTTTTTAAAGGCAATTCACAATATCTACTAAATAAACTAAATAATATAATAACTATACCTACTAAAAGCTTATGGGTAAATAAGCTACAGGTAAGTTTCAGCTGATTAACTTACAATTATATTATCGGTAATGCCCTAACTCGTTTTGTTTGTGGTCAGCATATTTTCTTCATCTCAAATTATTACTTAACGGCGTGCCCCGATTTAAGTTGTGTCGCATCCAGCCAAAAGACTACAATCAACTTCAAAAATACAGATAGACAAATATGGGCGTCAAACAATAGTGACTGTTAATAATAATCCTACTCACTACCTACGAGTTTTAAGAGAGTTAGAGCACTATACAAGCGAGCAAGCCCGACTGGGGAAGTACCTCCATCGTATACAGTATAGACGGCTGCTTCTGATCAGGCAGTCCATAGTCCATAATATGCTTGTTTGTTACCTTAGTAGTTAGTATAAACAATAAATAATATGATAACGCATCTATATTATAAAAACATCTTAGTCTAAAGGGAATAGAATAACGTCTAGCTTGCGGTTTTGCCCCTTCTCACCACTGAATTTAGAATTTTAATTGTTTCATTAAAGTCCTATTAATTTGAGTCGCGTAATTATATTGGCCATGTTCAGAGTCTTCATTTATACATAAAGGAAGTTTCGTTGTCGGTTCGTGCCTTGTGTGTTTATCAAGTTATGGAGTTTTAATTATTTATTAGCACGACACTCGGCGGGTGAACAGAGCCCGGCGCCCTTGCGGTTAGGGGTGTCAAAACATGGTTGTTTTAATGGAAATTCAGGTGTTCCTGTATCAATTTCTAATAACAATGTGAATTTTATATTATTTGAATTAAATATTTGTTGTTTTGATTTCAATTACGATAAAATGTGTTGTCATCTTTGGAGATGGTGTCACTTATAATTATTCGGAGGAATATAAAATCTATCTCTTAAATCAACAAACAACTACACACAGTGGTGTAGCTTTCATGTGTGTGAGAACAGGTCTCAACCTACTCATTTAGGGATGCGTTCTTAAAGAAACTATTTCGTCTCAGGGTTATACCATTACTAATCCTTAGTGATACAATTTTGGGGTTGGCTACAGGCTAGTAATGTACTAGATACTACTAGAATACATAGGCTATGGTAGTTGGTTACCGTCAGATAAGCCGTAAGCTTGTTTACCACCTTAGTAGTTAAAAAAAAAACAGTATTTGTCTTATAGTAGGTACTTACAATAAAAGTTCGCCGCGTTTCTGTAAAATTGTATATTGAATTGCCATTTCGGTGTATACGAAATTGACACCTAAAACTATCTGGCAGTTAAACAAAAAAGTACTACTTCATTTGCTGACAATAAAGTCTAATTTTGCTTGTTAAAAATGTCGCTTACATCCTTTAAGCGTGTTATGTACCGGAACATAGGGTCATGTTGGGTGACAATAACAACCTTTCTCTGTATTTATAATCGATCTTTATTTCCTGCTGCTAAGTATAAACTTGATGATGACGTCATTCATAACGAGACTAGTGAAGATAATAATAAATATGATTGTTTGATAATGCACCCGTCTTTTGAACACCTCGTCGAGTTGTTGGTTCCTACACGGGTCTACAGTGGCTCTTTTTGTCTGTGAATTGCATGTTTGTAAAGTCCCTCGCGACTCGACGTATTCCCTAGTGCAGGAGTTGTCTTTTTAAAAACAAAACAAATACAATATATTTAATTTTTTAATGTATACTTCTGTAAAGTTTTCTTTAATTGCTGATCGGAATCCAATAAATATTTCACTTTTTGGAAGCTACATTATCCCTAGTGCTGTAGTGTATAAGGCTATTTCTTATCCACAAGTACCATGCGAGTGAAACTGAGAGAACCTGCTTGCTAAAACTAATATTGTATAAAATTTGATCTATCATTTACGATTATAAACTATAAAATAGTAAGATATATAACGATATAATCTTCAGAAACAACTGTCAAGTTGCCAGCCCCAATAATAAATGGAGGAAAGTTTGAAATTTCATTACAATCAGCCTTTAAGACGTGATTAATAAGACACCACCTCCTTGGCATCCAGTTTAAAACTTTATTTTACTTAATATACTTATAAAGTGGAGTTAAGTAGACGTTCGTACCAATCCCTGTCACAAGCAGATTGTGCAATAAATAATAAGGTCTCATAATAAAGCGACTTTCTTTGTTAATAAAATTAGTATAAAAACCTCATTTGTCATAAATCAGTATCAAAACTTTTTTTATTTGGTGTGGCCAGTTACAAAGTATTATATTGTCTGTGGTATAAAAAATAAGGTTTAAAAATATTATATTATGCTTACTTCTTATATAGAACTAGCGTCCCGCCCCGACTTCGTCCGGGTTAAATATTCTATACTCATTTACGTATTGAATTTACGTCATTTTAGGCACCTTTAGGCGTTTGGGCGCAAGTAATAATATATGTAAATAAGAGTAATATCAAATAGCATTGTTATTTGTAATATAGGTACGTACAATTATATTATGAAGAAAGATAATGTTTCCTTCATACTAAGCGGTGTTCAGTTTTGTTGCCATGTTTTTGTGCATATTTGTTTATAGATTTCAAGTTTGAATGCGATAGATAATACGGAACGTAACGATACAGAAAGAGATAGTGTTATATGAAATGAAGCTAAAGTTTTTATTCGCCTTTCTACAGAGTGACAAAGCTTAATGGTACTTAATTAATATTGTAATTGCATCCACAGCCTTCCATAACAGATTACCACCTGGTAAGCTGTGTGCTCGCTTTACATCTTATTACATAAAAACTTGTTTACTTTTTAATATATATAACGATGTTTAATTTTTAAAACGAGTTTTAAAAAGTTAAGCCAGCACCTTTGCACCAATTATTTTCCCTGTCTGGCAGTTAATTTGGCTGTTTGGCACAAAAGCGATGCACGTAATTATTTCGGTGTATGTTGTAATCCCTACGTACCTATATATTAAATGTGAAAGTACAAAACTGTCTGTCTGTTGCCTTTCGACGACTAAATGGCTGAATGTATCTAAATGAAATTTGGCAAGGATATTTTGGGGAAGGACAAAATTCAAATTTTCCGTTTTTTTTGTATAATTTCAAAAAATACAACTAATATCTCTACGTCTACCAATATTAAAATTGCCAAACAAACTGTCTATCTAAACGGAGCCTAAATTATTTGATCTTTATATAGAAGGCAAACAAGCATACAGCCTGATGTTATCCTGGGGTCCCTGGGGAAAGACATAGGATATATATCGCAATAACCGAAATTCAAGCGGGTGAAGCCGCAGAAAACATCTTACTCCGTATATTTATTCGCTAATTCACAAGTCTGATACACGAGTCCCATAACAAACCTCGACGTATACTAACATGCCACATTTTATTCCGTAAACAAGTAATATGTTGTGTGGTTTTTGTACCTCAGCTTTAACGTAAAATGTTAGGCCTCGTATTAATTTAAGTCAGTAGTCACAACCCGCGTAATAAGGTCAGACAATCATAAAATATATATTTTTCTTTCAGACATTTGAAATGTATTTTTCCTTGTTTCTTGTCATATTATGTTGACGTAATAGGCTGTTCTTGACGCTTGTCTTTGCCAGGTTCGAAATGATTTAAATTTAGAACTTTCTTTAAAACTCGTAATGCGTAAAATGAGTTTTTGGTGTTTAGGATTATTTTAGATTGTTACATTTATTTATTTAGTACAAAATAAATTGTATTAATATACAGATGTTTGATGACAGAATACAAATTTCAATATGAAGTCTAATAAGGACTGTACACAACATTCACAATTATGTAAAGCTTGAGCGAGTATTCAAACAGAGAATATAATTAAGTTTCTTATTAAGATTGCAGCCATTTCGTGTTTGTTCCTTTTTATAAACTGTACGTAGGTACATTTGTTTAACTATCAAATACTCTTTTTGTAGTTGTAGTTAGTGTTAAGTTTTTAGTTTACCCTTCAACTTGAATTAATTAGAATAGGCGGGAAAGCTTCTTTCCACTTGCCAATATTAGTTTTGCCTCTTCACTTTCATGTAGTGAGTGACGAGGCAAATGTACCTACTGTAACTGTTAGTAAAAATACGTCAACTCCCAAACTAAATTTCGATAAATCGTTCTACGACTAGATTTTATTTCGAAATATCTTAAGCCCGACACTACGCCGACAAAGCGTTTCTTCGACACTAACTAAGAACTAAGAAACAACGCGAGTTCGACAACATTCTTCTTAGACAACAATGCTAGTCCGGTTTACACTACTCTAACATACTGTACTTCGACAATATCCTAAATCGAAATCGAATCATACCTAAGACACGATACTACTACGAAATTATTAGATACACTCTTTATTTACTAGATATCTAATATATCAAATTCTCGTGTCATAGTGTTCAACTTTGAACTCCTCCGAAACGGCTCGACCGATTTTCGTGAAATTTTGTGCGCATATTGGGTAGGTCTGAGAATCGGACAATATCTATTTTTCATCCCCATAAATGTTAAGGGTGGTCCACCCCTAAATTTTTTATTTAATTTTTACCCCTCTACGATCAACCCCTATATTTTAGTAGCAAAACAACGTTTGCTGGGTCAGCTAGTTTATATATAAAACATTGGACATAAAGAGTACCTACATTTTTTTAATTATTACCAGTTTAAAAAAAATACTGCAATTAACAATATTTTTTGCAACTGTCAACTTCGCGTGTTCCATTTCTTCGAATCAAACAGGTTTTCGTACGTTGCGCGTAGTATACTATAGCCCTATGTACTTGTCGTAATTATGCAAGGTCGATACGTACCCATATGTATTGACATTGTAAAATATAGAACGGAAAAGGTGTGGAAAGTTAAACTCTCCATTAATAGAGTATAGACAAAACATGCTTTGCGATTAGATGCCTTCATTCGTTTATTTAGGGTGTATATTTAAATATTGTATACGTTGATTTATGACATTTTAAATATTTTTTGTCAGACAAAAAATAACTTTATTTGTAGGGATTTAACGTTTACATTTGTATAAAGAATTATTGTGACATTTTCTGCAGTGCCGTGCCGTTTAGTCAGTATACGTAGAACTATTCGCAACAAAGCTGTACTTAATGGGCACTTCGCTAATGCCTCTTCAATACAAAGTATTTTATGACAATAGGAACGGTAAGTACTAAGCCCATAGATTAACAATACAAGACAGTAAAGGGCGGATTGAATAGCAGTTACTATCGGTCCTAAAAAACTTAGGACCAACCGGTTTTTTTATACTACTTGGTTGGCAAACAAGCATACGGCCCGCCTGATGGTAAGCAGTTGCCGTAGCGTATGGATGCTTGCAATACCAAAAGCATCACTTGCGTGTGTCGACCCGACTTTAAAATGAAGTATTTCTGGAATAGGAAAACTTTTCTTTCAAAACGCATCTTTAAATTTTTTTGTTAGTTTTTCTAACTACTCTATTGTCAGCGATAAATTGGCTAACATCATCTTTCTTGCTTACTACTTTTATAAATAATTTATGACATGTGTTACTTTGTAACTAAAAAGAATAAATTATTTTTGTAAGTATATTAACTGTTTTAATGTCTACATGAACATTATAAATGTAAAAATACTTTCGTACTTTGTAAAAGTTTTGTTCAGAAAAATAAACAAAGTAGGTACTTACGTTATTTATGACGTGTAATAAAGAGACCTAAGTAGATACTTAGCCTTAAAACGACTTGAATTTTGAAAGATATTTGAGCTGGTAAATATTTAAGTTATGTTAATGAAGAATTCGTTCAAGATTACCAAATGGAAGGTTTTTATATGATTTAGTTTTATTTTATGCCATTAAAAAAAAAGTATCTTAGGAAGATTAACGTAGGTAATAGGTACAAAACAATAATATCGACGTTACCGTTCCGCAGGGTTCCGTATTCCGTAACAGCGAAAATCGAGCGATCGCGAAAACGGAGCAAAATCTGGCTGTCAGATTGAAAATCGGAGCAAAATCTGGCTGTCAGATTGAAAATCGGAGTAAAATCTGGCTATCAGATTGAAAATCGGAGCAAAATCTGGCTGGCGAAGACCGAGCCTTTTTGACGTTTAGCAATCGTGTGTGTCGTCACCGAGCAATCACAACTGTCAGTTTGCGATCGCTGTTTCTTAGAGAATCAGCCGGCGGATCAGCAATTAGGCTTTTAAAGTTTTCCATATTTCATCATCATTATTATCTCAGTCCAAAAGACGTCCACTCCTGAACATAGGCCTCCCCAAAATATTTCCACAGCATTCGCTCCTGAGGTGATCTTATCCATCGGATATGTAAATACTAATATCTATATTAGCGCATATCCGCAACATAAATAGGTATACTAATGGGTAGATTATGACGATGATGACTGGTGGTTTGCACTTAACCACATTATGTACCCACCTCGTTTATAGCAAACTAGCTGATCCGTGCCCACTTCATTGGGATTTGGGGGTTAGTATATAGTCTATAACATTCACAAATAACGTGGCTTTATATTGGTAAAAGAATTTATAAAATCGGTACAGTAGATCCAGAGATTACCCCCTACAACCTCACAAACTTAACCTCTTTATAGTATTAAGTATAGATAAATAATTTGAAACTTCCCAGTACATATTACTCACAGCCTATTAAAATTCATAGAGGCCTCGTCACACGACCACACATTATAAATACCTACATCCACATGATTGATGTTACGATCATCGAGTGCATCGTCCTTCCGTCTGAATACACTGAATCACAGATCATCAACCCACTTCCGCCCACGTGTTTAAAAAAAGGCTTGCTTAATCTGTGTAATGATTCCAATGTTTGTATTTGACTCGTTTAAATAACAAAAAGTATGGGCGTGTCACTGACCTCTGTGTGTACTGTTGCCTATGATGCGTGAATGTGGTTTTGTGTAAGTAACTACGTACTATGGTGTGTTTGGTTTGATGTAGTTTTGTTTCGATTTTCGAATTTAAATTCTAATTTAAAAGTCGCAAGCATGAACTGCATGGTACAGTGTTGCCAGATGTCTAAGATATGTATTTTTTTTTTCTGAAATGAGCATAGGTACATAACCACACCACTGTGGATGTTAGTTATTTAGCTGTGGGCTTCTGTAAGGTGCTGGTCTTTCCCCAGGTCAGGCTTATTTGCTTTTCTCTTATGCACTTTCGAGGCTAGTAGATAGTCTATTTTTACTCGCTACGACTCAAAAGTTCATATTCCATGCTCAAGGTGTTCACTGTTTAAGTATAGCTTAAAGTTAATAGTTGCAGGTGTGGCTCCAAATCGTTATCAGTATAGCCGTCAATTGCTAATAGTTGTTGTACTAGCAAATTATCTACCAGATAATAGCTCGCCAATGTGACCACACCCGAAATGTGGTGACAATTTACTACCTACACTGACTAAGCACATGCAGTCAAATTTGTGGCGCAGCGTATTGTGATTCTAATACCTACATGAGAAAAAAATAGTGTGAACCATTTATTATAATGTTTCGAGTTCGGGCGTCCTTTTTTAACGGTTTTAATAACTCTAAAACCTCATCAATATATTATTTATCTATCAACTTTAAACATGTTAAATATCAATTCACTATCCAAATAAATAACTCTATGGATTTTTCAAATCCAAAACAAAAGTGACCTCAATTTACAACACGACTGACCTCAATTCATACTAAACGAAATAGTATTTGTTGACGTTACAAAACTGTATCAAAAAATGTATGATGTATTCGTGTCCACGTTTCAGAGATCAAAAATTAATTTACATTGTGATTCTTGTTTCGGGACTATTTGGACAACTAGAAATTGAAAACCCAGTTAAACGATTCCCGATGCTTTGACAAACCATTCAATTCACTCTCTTCTTCAATTTGTTGGAGCATGGCGATTGGACATCGATTTATGAAAGGCATCGACTATAAATAGGTGTTTTCTTGGGACAAGGTTGTTTATTTAGCGTACAATTGAACTTTAGACGTCCTTCGATCAATGTTCGATAAGGTATTCTGTTTGACTACCCTCGTTTACTATAACTAGTTGAAGATTGGAAAGACCGTTCTGATTTTGAATTTAACTCTTTACAAATGTGTAGTTGTGAATAAAGCCCGAACAATTCGATAAAAGAGGGAGAACAGAATGTATATAATTCCTTACATAATCCTAACTAATATCACTGTATACGAGAAAGTTGGTGTGGCTGCATGGGAGTATTGGGAGTTGGAAGGGCAACTACTTTATTCCCCCATAAAAATGTTTGAACAAATATTAATTGCTGATCTTTCGCATTCAATAAAAAAACTAATAACTCTAAAACGGATGAACAGATTTCCATGAAACACAGCTAAGAAGCTGCCGAATTAAATAAGCTTTCAAACAACTAAAGAAATGGCATTCCAATCGGACTATTTGTTTGGCTGTTACGATATCACAGGCAAGCATTAGGCGTCAAACTTATTTATTTGTTTTTCAGATGTCAGAGTACAGGACTGATTTATTATGTTTCTTTTTTAATGAAAACATAAATCTTTCAATATTTGTTTGCTACGAAAGCCGATTTCAATTTGTTTGTTTGACCGTTTGTTCAATAACAGTGTCGAACAATTACATTGACAACAATATTGATCTCCATGTTTGATGTTATGTGACCGCAAACCACAGAACTGACTGCGGTTTAGAACATGTAACAGTACGATATCTACATTCGTTGCCTCGTGAATATAGCTGTGTCTTTCTATGTTCTGTGGCTAGCAAATATGGACATAACTGCATCAAAAAAGGGATGAACTTTCACTACTGTTTTGTGTTGTTAAAGTCTGTTTAACGCACAATAGAGTTGCCTGTTTGGATAAAATCTCCTTAATAAATAAAGAATTTTAAAGAAGTAGAGATGGACTTTTAAACTATCAGACTTTGTATCAAATAATCGGCCTGTGTCAGTCTATGCCTAGATAAACTAACAGGGCAAATAAGTTTTTAACTTTTGAAAAAGGTTTGATATTGGATCAATATTTTAATTTCAAAGTCACTGTAATTAGCATAGTAGTGTGTCTCTATCAATGCAGTAAGCTCTGATATTTCAGAACAAAAACTGAATCTGGTGATGGTTACCAACGCCAACAGAGATTATCCAACTCTATTCCTTCATTCTTATTATCCGATGGGGCGGCAACCTGACACGACCAAAGAGAGATCAGGCGCAGGACTAACGGATTTACATACTTTTGAGGCACGGAGGGGACTCGTTGCGTTCCTATCGGCTATCACTTATTTACGAACCTACGAGAGTCTAAATAAGTTTCAATCGCAAAAATACAAATCTTTGATAACTTACAATTTAGGTTGGATGTTGCAAACTGATGCAGTTAAAACCACCATACACTTTATTATTCATAATATTAGACGTAACACTTGCGAATATTTCACACACTTACTTTTTTGTATTTTTTGGGCAAAACCTATAGTTTTAAAACATATTGTTGGTGTGGCATTTTTCGTTAATAGCAGCAAACATAAGCTTTTTAAACATTTGAATCATTAAAGTTTATAAGAAATTATGTAAGTTATGGCGTTCTGACTCAGAGAGAAATGCTACTAATATTATAAACAAGTGGCCTGCCCCGACTTCGCCCGGGTTAAACTATTTTCAGCTTAACTTTTTTTTACATACGAACCTTCTCCTGACAGTAACGAACATAGCAAAAATATAATTAGCTAAATCGGTTCAGCTGTTCTCGAGATTTGCGCTTAGCAACACATTCAGCGATTCATTTTCATATTATAGATGTAAAAGTTTATGAGATGGATGGATATTTGTTACTCTTTCACGTAAAAGCTACTGATGGATTGACTATACTAACTGAAACGGATTTGAATGAAATTTGGTATATAGATAGATTATAGTATGGATTTACGAATAGGCTACTTTTTATCGCGATAACCGACATCCACGTGGGCGGAGCACCGGGCAACAGCTAGTAATATAATATAGAGAAAATATGTATTGTAATTCCTTACGTGTTTAAACAAGTTAATGTTTTGTACTTTAGATTTAAGTTGTTAGCCTGTTGTTTAGCTTTTGTTGTTTTAGGTTTGCGTAGCACGAAGGTGACCCGTGTTATAATGTCTGTAATGAACAAGCGTCTCGTCTAGACGATTATGTCTCAAGTGCTATCATATTATATTAATTCTAAGATATATATTACAGCACAATGAGATTGTTTATTACGAAAATATATTACTTATATATAACTAAGTACTACATAGTTGATGATAATATGATAGTTGATGCGATATCGAAAATAATCTTCAATTTTTCTGTTGCTATTTTGGGTCTTTAGTCGTTTCGCACCGCGAGTGGTTCGGACCGCGGTTCGAATCGCCCAAGAACTTTTTGCAATGGGTTGATTCGGACCACAGTATAGGGCACATTTCTAATTTTAGATAGATGACGTTAGACAGAAAAGATTATGAAGTACAACCAGGTACAAAAATAACAAGAAAACACCACCGACAGGGAGTTCATCCTCACATCCTTGCACCTCAAACATGCCGTACCGTAAGATTCCAGAGGAATTTCTTACCACGTACGATAAGGTTGTGGAATGAGCTCCCTGCCGAGGTTTTCCCAAGAGACTATAGCATGGGGGTTCTTCAAGAAAGGAGTTATAAGGTTTTTAAAGGGTCGGCAACGCGTGAGTGACACCCCTGGTGTTGCAAACGTCCATAGGCTACGGTAACTGCTTACCATCAGGCGGGCCGTATGCTTGTTTGCCACCTTGGTAGTATAAAAAATATATATATACATTATATAAGAAACATTTGTTATAAGCTCACTATGTTAAATATTGGCGCTATTGAGCTGTAATTTTTTTTTGTACCTGGGCGATACGCATTTTTCCAAAATCCGTTTTTATGCTAAATTAAATCCAAATTATTGGAGCAGTTTCCGAGATACGCGTAGGTAATATATTTATATACAAAAATTGCTCGTTTAAAGTTATTAAATGAGCAATTCTTGTATATTATTTTACTACAGATAACATTACAAATACATAAAATAGGTAACAAAGGTGAGCTTAAGTTAAGATTGAATTTTCTACCAGCAAAGCCACGGTTATAGAGGAAAAAGATTATACTCTTATTAGAGGTATGAGAGCAAAGAAAGAAGAGTACAGCAAAATTATTGGTATCATTCGACATGAATTGTATAATATTATATAGGTACGTACTCTTTCGTTCATTTATTCATTTTACGTTATAAAATCGACTTAAAGAGATGCTCGTTAAAAGTTTAAAATGTGATACGTTGGTTTTAATATTCAACGGTTTTTATTCGGAATTAATTTTTAACATGAATTTTCGTTTTGCAGTTTCGGTTCTATTTTGTTAAAAGTCCTATTAATATTACACGATTTTATGGAACCTGTATGTTGTGTGATCCTAACCGCCTTTTATTACACTTACATTTTGAATCGCTTTCTGACTTAACTCACTCTCGGTCGGTACGTGGAAACTTTTGCACTTCTAATGGCGCTGTATTTATCTAAACGCCAAAAAGTTGCTCCCTGTTTTCTTGCCTTTTATATACACTAAATGATCGGCAGCGTGGCAGGGAAGTAAAGAGGCCGTTACTACTGGTAATCGGTCGTCCTGTTTAGGGACCCTGACTCTCGTTTCTTATTACACTACCTTGTTTCCCTGCGAGCAGGGCTCGAGAAATCGTGTAGTGTAATACGTATTTTACTACACGGCACGATCGGCAGCGTGGCAAGCAGAGAGGTTGTTACTAATCGGTTGTCCTATTTAGGGACCCTAACTCCCTGTTTCTGATTACACCACCCTTTCTCCGCGGACAGGGCTCGGGATATCGTGGACTATATAATAAGATATATACTACTACTTCCTCGACCGATTTCGGCCATGGCGACCTCTTCAACTCCGTTCTGTTTCATGGCGTTGATGTGCTCGAATATGGCTAATGTAGCCTATCTTATTACTAAACGTACGCGTACATTGCGGGCAGGTGAGCACACCATTACAGAAATTATAAGTGATTGCACAGGGTGGACGTGCTTTCAGTTCATCGCGTCGAGCATCTAGTTCAGAGCAGCGATTCGCCTCAAAGTCATTGACTTTGGTTTTCACCAGAGACCTCCACTCAGGTCGTCGAGTAGCTAATTGCTCACACTGTAAGACCTAATATACCTATTTTATTACAAGATTTTTGACCCGTGCCCGGCCAAGGTAGTGTTAAAAGAAACAGGGAGTCAAACAAGACGGCCGAATGGTTACGTCCTCCCTGCGTGCAGGGCCCGATAAGTCGTGTAATATAATAGGACTTTAAGTTTCGCTCAGTTGTTTGTACTCATAAATAATTCAGTTTGAGCCCCTCCATATAATTTGCGCGGCAATGGCGTCCTGCAAATGGATCCTGGGTGTATTTTATCAATTCCCTTTGAGCTATCAATTTGTATACTTTAGTAAGCAAACACTATGGATAGTGTGACGCTTAATGGAAAAATAATTGGATGGAAATTGTAGCAGGTTGTACCTACAGGTCGGTCTGTTTGTAATAGTGTTTAGTAAGAGTGTAGCGATTGTGAAGTCTCAAGTATGTGTGTCGTGTACTCGTCGGGATAAACTTTTAAACCGGTATTTTGTTGAAAATGAAATGTAGTTTTGCTCACCATTTTACTTATGTGGACTTTCTTCATTGGTAGAGAGTTTAGTTGATATAATTCGCTTATATAGTTATGGTTAGTTATATCATTATAACTATCCTTTTTTCTTTTTTAAGAAGAAGAATAACGTTACAAATCATGGACTTGCGTCCATGATTTGATTTATTCACCCAGACTTGAAAAAAATATTTCTGAATCAAACAAAAATTTGTCCCGTGTGGGAATCGAACCAAGGACCACCGGCTTAGCAGTCAGGTTCACTAACCACTAGACTAACAGGCAATATCATCATCATCATTTGGCATGGTCTTCGGCTTCTCGCATCCAGCTGCTCCCAGCCTCTTTGCGAAGATCGTCTCTCCACGTAGCCTGAGGTATAGTTATAAACTCTGTGTAAAACCATCCCAATATAATCCTCACCTCTCATTTATTCCCTCCTATCGGATTTCCTCTACGGAGTCGGCTTGAATATTTATGAACTTAACTTTTGTTACTTTAGAGCTTTTTAAGCAATATCCGTTTGCTAAATTTATGGATCGGAAATTATAATAGAAATTGTGAAAGATAACAAAGTATTCAATGGAGATTATTATACTTATTATGAACTTTTAAAGATCCTGTCCAAGTTAATTTTTGAAGTGAAAACTTATTTAGGCGCGTTGAGCAGTTTATGGGTGAATGGTCATGGAACTCGCGTCATCGTCACCGAGCGCTTCCATGAACTACGAGTATATGTATACAATTTACTTATTTTTCACTTATATCGGCAGTCCCCAAAGACTGCCTCGCATTTTTAATACCAATTAGTTGCCAAACAAGCATATGGCCAGCCTGATGATGCTTGCTATAAAGTCTCAAGTTTTGTTGACTCGAAAATTTTAACGTCAGGATTTTATGGTGAAGTATCCCTGGTATAGGAAAATGTTTCTTTTAAAAACTCATCCCTAAATAAGCATTAGAAACTTGTAATCATACACAGACGGCTCTAATCTTCTGTAAGATATAGGTCTTACCCCATTCTACAGCCTTTTAGGTTTATTTTCAGGCGCTATGATGTTAGCAACCCATTAATGTTCTACATTTGAGGTTTTAAGCCTGGCCTATGCGGGTTGGTGGTTATGATCTGCTTTTAAAACATTTTCCAAGGCGAATGTGTGACGCAATTTGGCTTCTCCACGATGTTTTCCTTCACCGTTAACAGTTGCTTACTAATATTATAAAGAGAAAAGATTTGTATTTTTTTTATAAGGAATAAACTCAAAAACTACTTGACTGATTTTAAAAAATCTTTCACATATAGAAAGCTACAAAATCAACGAATAACATAGGCTTTATATAATTTAAAAAAAAATACGGATCCCTTGCGAAAACTAAATAAATGTCCAACCGTGCCGTTAGTTATTATTATTATTAGCCTGTTAACTGTCCCACTCCAGGGGAAAGGTTTTCCCTCCTTTTTCTATGATAGCCTATTTTTTACGTCAAGCTCATCTTCTACGACATGACCGCTGCCTGCTATTTAGGACCTACTGCGTTGTTACTTTCGCCCACACCTCCTAGTTATAGTATAAAATTTAATATCTCCAATCGTTAGCCATGTATTCGTCAGACGGGTCGTTTGTCATCCTAGCAGTATAAAAAGGTACCACCATAATACATTTTCTTCAATTCCATAGGCTACGGTAACTGCTTACCATCAGGCGGGCCGTATGCTTGTTTGTCACATTGGTAGTATAAAAAAAAAAAAAAAAAATTGTTTACAATTTTCCTAGATTTGGTACCCAGGTCGTGCGTGTGGGCGGTATTTGTCCTCTGTCTGTCTAGGGCTAGACGGTTACACGTTTGGCTATACATAAGTCTAATATATTTCATTCTCAATGTCACCTCTACGTTCTCTAGGCTGTTGCTAGCTTGCAAAAGGTAGCCATGACATTAACTAGTATTTGCGAGACATCTTTGGTCGTATTTAAGGCAATAGATGTGAATCACGCCGCCTCATTAGAAGCAGTATTTTTGTTTATCACTTAGACGCTTAAAAGAGCTAGAGAATGTAGAGGTAACCTTACAAAAGTGGGCAATCAAGCCCGACTGGGGAAGGACTTTCCATAAAAGACTAACTTCGAGTTACTGCACACATATAACTACACTTATATTCTTGTGTGTGAGTAGGTACAGGTCTCGAGAATTCATTTTAGGGAATCTTTTCTTTTTATAAAGGTGGCCAACGCGCGAATAATAATAATAATAAATCATTTATTGCGTCAAATATGGTAGGTTACATAGATGTTACGATTCTTTGGTTTCACATATTTGGCCGTTACAGAGCATGCAACAATATACACTGACGGACTCATAAACTGCATCAAAGTAATAGACGACTTTGAAATAAATATTTTAACCAAGTAGTCAAACTTTCTATACAGATTTAAATTGAAACCTCTAGATTGGTTCGTGAACTTTAAAACAGTGTAGGGTCATATCCTTAAGTTTAAGTTTGTGTACTGGAAAGGACCTTAAGACTTTTTTTGAAGAAAAACAGAAATTTAAGGAAAATTGGTTTAATTAAAAAATTGGTTTTAACAATAGACACAAACTTTATGCAAGGGTTTATTTATGTTTTAATAAGGTGTATTACCTCCACGTGCCCTTATTACGGATTCTAATCTGTTCCGCATAGATTTTATTAGGGTTATTAAAAGATCTTGCGGAATATTGTCCCATTCTTCTGAAAGTGCTGTTCTTAGTGCTGCCACTGTCGTGGGCAAAGGGTTTCTCGCATATACAGCTCTTTTTAAATTGTTCCAAACATGCTCAATGGGATTAAGATCCGGGCTGCGTGCTGGCCAATTCATTGTACGTATCCCAACCTCTTCGCAATATTGTCGAACTTGTGCAGCAGCGTGCGGCCGGGCATTATCCTGCATTAAAGTAAAATTTTCGCCTATGAATCCCATGTAAGGCACCACGTGATCTTCTAAGATCTCTGTTATGTAGCGATGTGCAGTCAAACCCCCTCTATTACCGTTTTGACGGACCATGTCTATGAACACAAGTTCTGTTCGCCCGTTCATCGATATGCCACCCCAGACCATACACGAACCGCCTCCAAAAGGAACACGCTCCTCAATGCAACTTTGAGCATATCGCTCCCCACGTCGACGATAGACTCTTCTGCGACCATCTGCACCATATAAACATGTCCTACACTCGTCCGTGAACAATACGGAGGTCCATTGCTCTTCTGTCCAATTCAGGTGATCACGCGCAAATCTTAAGCGAGCTTGTCTGTGAGCTACAGACAACTTTGGACCATTTGCTGGTCTAAAAGGGGTGATATCCGCTTCCTTTAACCTTCTTCTTATTGTTCGTGCACTCACGTTTACTCCACGCACTTCATTAAGCTCTGTTTTGATGTTAACAGACGTGAGGAAACGATTTCGCAGGGAAGTTGTAACAATAAATCGGTCATCACGACCGGTGGTTGCTCGAGTCCTGCCTGTACCACGTCTCCTTCTGTAAGAATCTGTCTCCACAAACCTTCTGTATACCCATGCCCTCCCGCACCAATGCTACAATTTGAGCCGCTTGTTCGGACGAAGTATCCATATTATGGTTCAAAAACTCTCGATGAGTTAAAAAACTAACCCAACAATTCTGCTGGTAACAATAATTCAATTGACAAAAGAATAAAAAATCAATGATAATCAATTTAAAACTTTGCTATAAATAACACGCAAATCTGATACTACGAGTAAATTTTCTTTTCCCGGCTATATTCATTTGTTTTACTGCAGTTCTATTTTTAAATTTTCCTTTTTTTTGAGATTAAGAGCCAGTCTTTCCATATTTATATAATTTAATCTAAAAAGTTATCATACTTATTAAAAAATCATTTTAAAAATAATCCTGAACTTTGATGCAGTTTATGAGTCCGTCAGTGTAGTTTAAACTAATAGCTAATGGCTCTATGATAAAATTAAATAAATTAAATAAGTACCTAATTACTAATCAATACCTCGATGAATGTTTAAAATTATAAAACTGACAAGGATTTTTTCCCAAAAACTCCTCAACCGAGTAATAACATTCAATAGTAATGCGCCTGGTATTATAAGCGTCCATAGGTTACGGTAACTCAATGTATATTTTTTGTCAATCTACTATTTTGTTAACACAGCTGCTTGTGGTTTGAGAGAAGCAGCATATCCTCGTTCGTTTATTGTTCTCTCAATGCATCCGCATACAATACTGTCCCTTTTGTACCATTATTACAGTAATTGACACGAAACGCAACCGTTAACGGACGCACGGACGTAAGCATCGATATCGGTTACAGTATACTCAGTCACTATTTACGGTATAATATCCGCAATCGTAGAGATCGTTATAATAACACTATAGAAATCTTGTTATTTACTAGCCGGGCGTTCCGACTTTGACGTATTGTTTTTTTTTACCAAGTGAGAGATTAAATTTTAAAAAACTCCTCCCTTTTCCTTGCTGCTCACTTACGTGATGTAAGAAACTTTGTGCATTTCAAGTTTGCAGCCGCATTCAGTTTAGGCTCTACGTTTATGAATGAATCAGTAGGTAAATCACTCAGGACAAGTAATGATACTCGTAAATGTGTAGATTATGGATCTCTAATAAAGAAAATACACAACTAGGTGTATCACACATTGGTAAGCCTGAGCCATTTATTTATTTTATTATTATAAGTACGGTTACATCAATTACGCTAATATTAGACATAATAAATTTGAATATGAAAAATATACTTAAAAATAGTTAACACCCAATCTTTCAAGTCACAATTATTTCAGGCATATACTCCCTCAATTTATGGAGACAACAGCTAGTAAAATATTTAACACAAATTTTAGACAATGCTATTATGATAAAATAGCAAAGTAGATAAAATTATATACTTAGTAATAAAAATACCTTGTTGGAGATCTGCCCATGACTGCATCTTCTAGTTCGTGGTCGCCACTCCAGAACCTCATAAGCATATAAATAACTATAATATTTCTACAGCGTTAAAATAGCGTTTTCTATGTGTGCAGTGAACGAATGAACTAGTGAATGATATCGCACGCTCCATATACTGACGCATATAGTAAATACGATGTATCTATTATGGTTGTATACGGTTATACCTCGATATAAGGTCATGCTGTGGTTTTTCCTGATTCAATAGAGCATTTTTTAACAAAATAGGATATCGCCGTATAGCGATGAAAGCCTTGTTAATGGCTTATGGACCTAAGAGAAACTATATAGAAAGGATTAACAGAGATTTTATTGTAATGTAAGTAACAGTCCAACAGTGTTTTACAGATACAGTGTTTTGCAGTAGACAATAAAAGAGATATTACAACATCATTGTCAAACTATATTGCGGTTAGAAACTAGGTACAGTAAGAACTAAGTATTACCACTGGTAAATCTAATTGTGTTAAAATAGTTTTAGGCGTTTTTAGAGTTATAAATTCATACAACCTTATTAATAATCGTGGAATAGAATAGGAGTAATTTTATTATATAATCTCTCATTCTGTCATCCGTAATTTAAAATTCGAATGAAGAGGACAAACATTGCGTAACTATTGTTATTAATAAAGCAGATATGGCATGACATACCTACTCTCTTTCTTTCTTTTAGATGCGCCATCTAGGACTCGCGTGATGATATTGTGTAAACAACGGCATAGAAGATACTTGAATTGTACATTCCAAATTGTAAATGTTATATTCTGGGGATTAAAAAGAGTGATCCGAGTCTCTTGCCAATTCTTCTCGAGGCCCTACCCTAGTCAGCGAATTGGCCGTAGGAAAAAAGTATGCTGGCATATGTTTTTATGACGTTCATAAGTATAATAATATTTTTTAATAATAATTTATTTATTGGAACAAAAAGATTTACATGGGTTTTGTGCACGGTAATAACTGCATTAGTTTAAAAAACTGTGTCGCAGTCATTAACGCCCACCCCCAGGACGTAAAATGTAATGTATCATGTAAATACATTATACTTATGAACGTCATAAAAACAAACTCATTTATTCATTTAGATCAAACGATCTAAATTAATAAATGAGTTTGACTTTGACTTTGAAGCGTACTTTAAACTAGTGCTTTGCCTTCGGCAATTTTCGTCTGAGCAACTCGTCATAGTGTAATTAATTAAAATGAACGAAGAATTAAATAGCAGTATAAGTAAACAAAATGAATAACTAAATAATAAAATAAGCTGTTCGTTTGCGAATCAGTACAAAAGCGAAAGTCAAATATCTAAGTGACCGACCTGAGAATCGAACCCGAGACCTCGTTATCAGCAGTCGCACTTAACACACTATCAACAAGACAGTTAAGAAATAAAAACAAATTGTCATTACCTACCACAATAATACTGTCTATCTGAGTTACTTTACAATTCTAAGTATGCATGTGCAAATTACACAGAACTCATAAATGTCTAATGTAAACGATGCATAATTAATATAACGTATCGCAGAACATTTACATCACGTAATATCATATATTATCACGCGTATTTCTCCGTTAAGGTAGGCAGAGATGTATGACGCCAGAGATCACATTGACTGGCCTGTCTGCCTGGGTTCGATTCTCAGATCTGACAATACAACACAGCACAGGAACACTTATACTGTGCGTAGTCTCTAGATCTTATCAATAAAGTTAGTATCGCTTCTTAGCGATAAGACCGCCCATTGTACATAACTAAGTATAAATAATGTTTGTTATCAAAATGTAATTGGTGTACAATAAAGAGTTTTCTATTCTATTCTATCGTGTTTTTACTGCATCAATTCACATGCTGCCATAATTGTAATTTTTAAAAGTTTGTTACTATCTGGCGATTAAAGAATGACCTGAGTTTCTTGCTTGTTCTTCATGGCTCTACCGTCAGCGAAGTAGCTGTAGGTAATTTAGCTGACATCATCTTTCTGGCTTATTGATAATTTATGACCTTCATAAGTGTTACTTTATAACCTAAACAAATGTTAAGTTTGAGTTTAGTTGTCGATTTAGGTTGCTTGGTAGCCCAGTGGAGCAGTTTCACATTGTGGAAATGATATGTCCTAATCAAGTGATTTACCATCTGTTAACGGTGAAGGTAAAAATCGTGAGGAAAAAAAGGATATTCTAAAAACATGCCTGATCCACCAACCTGTATTAGAACATCGTGTGTGGATTAAGGCCTAAACTCTCTCAGCTCTCTTAATAGAGGAGATCCGTGCCCAAGAGTGGGACATATTTCATCATCATCATTTAAGCCAAAAGACGTCCACTGCTGGACATAGGCCTTCCCCAAGGATTTCCACAACTCTCAATCCTGAGCAGACCATCATATTTGGGTTGCTACTATATAATTTGGTTGTTGTCTTCTGTAATAGAGGTGCTTCCGAGGTCGGGTTTGCTCGGTTATATGGTGTCGTACCCGTCGTATATTGTCATATATTTCTCGAAAGGAGTAAACTGTTGTAGTTTTCTATGTGTGCAACAATGTTAGTAACATAGTCTCACGCAGAGGCCGGCAACGTTCAATAAGCGTATAATTACTGAGTTGAGTGATTACTACTTATTATGGTTTACTAGGTGTTGCACGCGGCGTTGCGTGGATGTTATTTCATCATCAGAACCGATAAACGTCCCACTGCTGGTCTCCTCCATATACTTGGAGGGATATTAGCCTGCTATACCACGCTGGCCAGACGGGTTGGTATAGGGTTTTATTTCGAAGCTGCGGGGAGGCTAGGGCAATTGAGCCTCGCCCGCACCCTTCTGTGGAGGGACAGCGTCTCCGGTGCACCCGGACGCTGTCACAGAAGATAGAGCTCGCGTAGTACGGGCAGCCGCTGGGTGGACTACTGATGTCGTATCAGGTTCCGGTGTTCCACCCGTGAAGGCGGATGTAGGTGCACAGGGGGGTTTTAGTCGGAATACCGGCCGCCTACCACCTTTAGGCCGGAGAGTCCGACATAACTGCCTCGCTTCCCCAAGCGGGGCGGTATGCGTAAAGCATTTCCCCTCTACAAAAAAAAAGGGTTTTATTTCGAAGCCGGCACATGCCGCTAGTCTATACTAATATTATAAAGCTGAAGAGTTTATTTGTTTGGTTGAACGCGCTAATCTCAGAAAGTCCTGCCACTCGAGACAAATGGCACAAGCGATAGTCGAATCGAAAAGTCAAAAAAGTAAATGTATGGGATTTGACGTAAGTTTACGAAACGATATCGTAGACTTACGTCAAATCCCATACATTTGTTTTTTTGACTTTTCGATTCGACTATCGTTCATGCCACTTGTCTAGAGGCTCTGGTTCGATTAGAAAAAAACTTTTTTTTTGTTGAAGAGTGCATTTATGCAGGAAGGCTATAGGCTACATAACATCACGCTTTGATTAATAGAAGCAGTAGTGAAATGTACGTTCTTTATTACCACGCGGACGAAGTCGCGGTCGACCCCTAGTCTAAGTGTTGAAAAGAATATGTACAATAATTTCTGTTAAATACCTCCTTTCTCGAAGCCAAATTAAGATAACACATATAACTAATACGTTTCCATTTTAATTTATTACGTTCTGGTTTACCTACGTCGCTTTTTAAACTCCCACAAAGCTATGTCGCGCTTAAGCGAGGACTTAATGAAACTCAGGGAAGGAGGCGTTCCGGTCCAAATACCCCCTCTAGCTCACCCCCCTGAGGGCACAGATTTAGGAGGATTTTCTTCCCACGGCTTTGTAACACTTTCATACGTCTCGTATTGAAAAATTATGTCTTTTAAAAGAGATATCACTTCAAAAGAATTGAGATTTACTTGTACATGTTTAATTTATTTTTAATCTACATTTTTATTTCGTATTAGCAGTTCTATATGGTTTCTTTCAATTTGGATGTCGTATCGCATCACTGTTGATACTGCCATCCTTTTCTTAAGTCATATACTTGTAATTCCAAAGGCATCACTAACTCTATTGATATAATATATGATACAAGCAGCATGTCCTGGTTTTGCATGGTTGTACATTTATTTAGTTTTCGTAGGGATCCCGTATTTTTTAAATAAAATATAGCCGCTGATAATGAAGCTTTCTAAGGGTTAAAGAGTTTTTAAAATCGGTCGAGTAGTTTTTGAGGTAAATCGTGAGAAACAAACAAAAAAATTAAATCTTTCCTCTTTATAATATCACTTAAGATGCCATAGCGATTTAAAAAAAAACACGGTTGTCTGTAAAGTCGGTTTACTGACGATAGTTGAACGTTACAACGTCATAAGAATGGCCGATTGTGCCTCTTTGTCGCTCGTTCCGCGCTCTCGCTTGCACAATGGAACGCCTCAGAGCGAGGTAACGCCACATACGTCATCTTTTTTCGTGCGAGCAGCCGGCCTTATCGAATTATAAGACGTTTTCACTTCAAAGAATCTCTTATAAGAAATCTCAGAGATTTTTTAAAATCAAAAGATTCTGCAATCCTTTTGGCACACCGGCGCCCTCTTATTAGCAAGTTGTGAGTGTACCGTGACGTCGCTCGCGTGAAATTGGATGCTAACGCATATTACTGTTTACTTAAACTTTCAACGTTTCAACTCACTCAAAGAAGTTGCCAAGCTAGAGGCTTCAACTGAATATTTACAGTAAATAAGCTAACTTTTACTGCCTTGGATGTTCAGTGGCCGCAGTATGCGCCTGCTGTGCACGAAGTTGTGGGTTCGATTCAACACAGGACAAAAGTTTCTGTGACCCACAAAGAATTGTTCAGAGTTTGGGTGTAATTTGTGTCCGTTAAATGTATGTTTATGAAGTCCCCCGCGACACAGAGCTTGTCTCTAGTGCGGAAGTTGTGTTATAAAAAACAACTAAGTTTAAGAGCGGAAGCTAGGGTTACTTCCATCTTAAAGCCCTGGTATCCAAAAATGGGTTGGCAACACGCAACTTGCCAACCTCGGCAACTTGCGTGTTGAAAGGCTTTGGTTACTGTTTAACATCAGGTGGGCCGTATGCTTGTTTACCACCCAAGTAGTATAAAAAAAAAGCTAAGCATAAAGTTTGGCATTGACACAAGTAGTACCTATTTCTCAATACCGCTACTGCATCGCTGCACTTGCAATTGCTTTTTCTTTTCTTACCACTAATGTGACAAGCATACGGCCCATCTGATGGTAACCAGTTACGCAGACACAGACCTAGGCAGTGGTCATTGTCTGCGGTATTGTGAAGCAATGAAATAAAGTCAAACTGTTCCTATTGGCCAATATAATAATAGCAACCCATATATGTCTCATTGCTGGGCACGGGTCTCCTTTCCTCTATCAAGAGAGAGAGGATGTAGGCCTTAATTCACATACGCTGGCGCATACTAATGCGGGTTGGTGAATCAGACATGACTTTAAAATTAATTCTAAGACATGTGGGTTTCCTCACGATTTTTTTCTTTACCGTTAGCAGGTGGTGAATCATTTGATTAGCACATATAAACTCCACAAAGTAAAATTGACATTGGTACTGCCACCTGGGATCGAACTCGCACTTCTTGCGTGCAAGTCGCTTACTTTCCCCCCTTGGCCACCACCGTTATCGTTATTAAGCTACAATAGCGTGCACCTAACATTCGAGTGGCCGAATCGCAGTCATACAATTTTAACCCCTATGATGTTAGACCGGAAAAATTGATGGACGTACATTTTTTTTTTTTTTTTTATACTACTTGGGTGGCAAACAAGCATACGGCCCACCTGATGTTAAGTAGTATCCGTAGCCTATAGACGCTTGCAATACCAGAGGTATCACTTGCGTGTTGCCAACCCATTTTTTTACACCAGGGCTTTAAGATGGAATTATCCCTGGGATAGGAATACGTATCTTTCAAAACGCATTCCTAAATGAGCGCTGGAGACCTGTACTCACACACAGGAACACAACTACACCGCTGTGTGTAGTCATTTGGCTGTGGTCTTCTGTAAGGTGGAGGTCCTTCCCCAGTCGGGCTTGCTCGCTAGTATGGTGCCCTACCTCTCTTACATTAATTTGAGGGTGAAATCTTGTTGTGGTCTCTCAGAGAATATTAAATATTTTGCTGAGTTTTATAAAAGTCCCGAAATTGTACTATATTTTTTGCTATAGCACTCCGATGGGGAAAGAAAGTTGGGATTACGATTTCCATAGCTTTATGGGGTACGTTTTTCTTTTGTCATCCATTTCAAATCTCTTCAGAATGAGAATTGGAATACTTTTTTTTAACTAATCTTCTTCAAAGATACTCGACCTTTTTACGTCTTTGACACTGAAATAAATGTTTGCCTGTGTCGTTTGGCTTTTAAATTTTCCGTCGACGGTTACGATAGGCTAGTTTAAATTATAGTGAAGGTAATCTGCTTGTGAAGTTAATAATTAATGTGTTTAAGTTTTGGTATGGCTGCTAATACTACTCTGAGGTGGGTAGATGCTTATTCTGATGGTTATAGAATGTCATGTGGTGTTCGACAGAGAGGTTTGATATCAGTTACATTATTCAACATCTTAAATAAGCTGTTCGAGGAACTCAGCAGACTGAAATCGGATGCGTGATAGATGTTACTAATAAACTTAGTTTTGTTATTATATCTTACTAGCTGTTGCCCGCGGCTCCGCCCGCGTGAATGTCGGTTATCGCTGTAAAAAGTAGCCTATGTGTTATTCCAGACCATAATCTATCTCTGTGCTAAATTTCATTCGGATCCGTACAGTAGTTTTTACGTGAGTAACAAACATCCATCCGTCCATTCTTACAAACTTTCACATTTATAATATTAGTAAGGATTGTATCGTGACGAACAAAACGTACCATGTAAATAATAAAAGCGGTACTTTTCTTCTAAAATGGTAAATAAATTTTTAAAAGTATTTTGTTTGTGCTGCAAAAAAGTACAAAAGAAATAGGTCGAGAACAGCTGCGGAAACCAAATACCTCGCTATTGGCTATTACCATCAGAAACACTTGTAAGACGGTGAAACGTAATCTTTCTTAATGTTAAAAACCTTAGAATGGCTCCTTTGAAGACAAGCAGCTGGCTGAAACGCATTAAAGGACGCCGGATGACGTTTTAAAAAGAAAACAGCTCTTAATTAAAGCTCGGGATTTGTCTGCATTAAAAAATGTGTCTGTCTTGCGGCTATTCCTTTTTCCTTTATAAAAATGTTCTATTTTTAAATTTGAAACGTAAACAAAAACAAATCTGACATATCTCTCTTTTTTTTAATATGTTTGTGGTATTTTGTCAAGGAGTATGTATACCTCTATAATCATTGCCTTATTTTATTGTGTACAACTACGTCAGTTGCTAGCGTGATCAAATTTAATTCATGTCATGACGTTTAACATTGGCAGTATAAATATTTTTATTTTATGTAATTTGATGAATTGGTAATACATATTAAACATAAGGTTTAGCTTTCCATACTCCTTCTCTTTATAATATAATTATAACTATGCCAAATCTCACATGTAAAATTGTTTTTGCGCGCACGGAGGAGTGTGAGTTTAAAAGAAATCCAAAGAATATTTCGCTTAGCGTTCGTAGGCTAAAGTAACTGCTTACCATCAGGCGGGCCGTATGCTTGTTTGCCACCTTGGTATTATAAAAAACGTATTTAATATAAAATAATAATTATTCAGTGAAGTTCCTAAAAATGCTGACAGATAAAGCTGGTGGGTCTACATATCTAGCAGCATACAAATTTGCACAGGGGTTCCATTTACAACATAGCATAGGTGGTGCATAGGTGGTGGTGGTATAGTAGGCTAATATCCCTCCAAATTTATGGAGGAGACCCGCAGTGGGACGTTTATGGGTTGAGATGATGATGATGATGATAGGTGGAACACTAAGAAAAGATTTGTATAAATTCCTACGGGAAGGTAAAACTCTAACATTGAATTGCAACTTGAAATGTTTGCACAGGAGAATTTAGTACATTTGTGACCACTATAAAATGCTTTTTGAAAATTTAAACTGACGTTTCAAACAGACGGTAGTTTAAAATACATTTTCATAATCTTAAAAGAATTTTTTTGAAATTCTTTGTACGATAATACAGATAAATTAAGAAGTCGTTTATCTTCTTTAATGGTTATAAATATAGAGGGGCATTTGTATTCGCGGGGTGCGCAGTCCGAACGTTAATCAGTCCTCAATGCAAGACAGTTTAATGAGATTTCTTTTGGGAATCAACTGGCCGCTCGCGCTCTTCAGTCGACGAAGGCTTTATTGGTACCAAACTTTTTTATAGAGAAGAATTTGAAATACGGCCGTGACTGTTGTTATAATTAATTCTTTTTGCTTCAGTAGTTAACTTAGTTATTCTGTTAGCAAGTGCTTTGTGAAAAGGAAAATTGGATTCTAACTTGGAATGAGATTTATTTTTGTTTGTGTTTCTATTGTTACTATCAATGTAATTGTTATATATATAGGCTATATAATTAAGTTTCTATGGACAACTGACACACGGCTATCTGATCTACACCCATACTCTAACTATCTGTTGCTTTTTTATGACTAAACTGCTAAACGGATCTCGGACCGCGGGCAATACTTAGTACTTAAGTATATAATTCAAAATAAATATAATAAATAAATAAATTACACCCAGATATAGAACAAAAAATTGTCTAATTCTAAAAAAATAAAAAAATGTCCAATGTAGTAATGGAATCTACAACCTTAGGTTCAGCAGTCAGGGTCACCGATTCACCTGTAAGATCAGAACCAAGATTACCACCTGACTGAAAAAGAACAAAAGAAATAAGAAAAGTCTACAGCTAATAGTGTTTCGTAGCAATAGTGCTACGGTCTACGAAGTTACGAGCCCGTAGCAAATAAACATCAATACTGAAGATTTCAACGAGCTTATCAGCTACGTGTTTTAAACTAAACTGAAATATTCCTAAGATATATTAAAATACTAGCTGTTGCCCGCGGCTCCACCCGCGTGGATGTCGGTTATCGCTGCAAAATGCCTATGTGTTATTCCAGACTATAATCTATCTCTGTGCTACATTTCATCCAGATCCGTTCAGTAGTTATTACGTGAAAGAGTAACAAACATCGATCCATCCATCCATTCTTACAAACTTTCACATTTATAATATTAGTAAGGATAATCAAATTATTACTCGTCCTCTATAACATATATTTTGGGCTAAACGACAATCAAAATACTGCCTCGGTGGTCCAGTGGCCGCAGTATGCGCCTGCTGTGCACGAGGTTGTGGCTTCGATTCCCACACAGGACAAAACTTTGTGTGACCCTCAAAAAATTGTTCTGAGTCTGGGTGTAATTTGTGTCCGTTAATTGTATGTTTGTAAAGTCCCCCGCGACACAGAGCTTGTTCTCTAGTGCGGGAATTGTCTTATTATTCTGTACTAGTCTTATTTAAAAAAATATATATATATAAAAAAATAAAAATAAATAATAAGACCTAATGCGGTCTACCGCTGGCTAGCGAAACATGGATTTCATACTAGTATGGGAGTTGATGGGTTATTGTAAATATACTACTATTCTTAAACTTGTTAGAGAAAATATTGCTGCGATTATTAGTTTATTTTGGCAACAAACAGACTTACAAGTTTACATGGCTTATGGAAGATACAGATACATAGACTTGCAATGCCGAAATTTAAATATTACTATATTCATTGTAAAAATGAATATAATAATTATTGAAAATTAACTAAGTAAGCAGTTACTGTAGCCTATTAATACTAACAATACCAGAGGCATTACTTTGGACCACCGACCACCAGGCGCCCTCTAGTATAAATCGCTATAAAAGCTAATTGTAATGGCCCTCCTATTTTTTTATCTGTTACTTGTTTTTTCGCTAACTAATTTGTAATTCATCGTTGTTGTTTTTCTGTGGAGCTAATAACATTTAACAGGGTAAATACATAGAAATCGTTACAGCAATATTATTGAAATGTATATATTCATAAATCTAGTTTCTGTTCCCTAGGCAACAGGCGTAAATACATTTTATATGTACATTAATAACATCGAAACAAGGGCGTGTTCTAAATTTAATATACTTGTTTTTTAGACTAAATGTCACTTATGGATACACATTCCTAAACTGCATCGAAGTACAGAAAGATTTAAATAAAAATATTTATCTAATAAAAGCGCGCCTTGCGTCATTTCTACAACGTTGCTTTTAAGATTTCTATGTTAGACGAGTAGACGAACACCTAAGTAAACTAGACATCTATTTCACGGACCAAAAATATAATGACGTTCAGAAACAAATTCGATAACACCGTGGAACGTTGCTTGCCGAAATGTTACGATTTTTCCGTTCTAAAATTATAAAACAATTTCACCCTGTGGAAATAAGGTATCCAATCTAATTTAGAAAATTATTTCACAAATTGTTTGTTTTTTATCATTATTTTCCGTCTCAAGGTCGTTTAATA
Source organism: Trisateles emortualis (assembly GCA_947095525.1). NCBI lineage: Eukaryota > Metazoa > Arthropoda > Insecta > Lepidoptera > Erebidae > Trisateles > Trisateles emortualis. The sequence goes on along the minus strand of OX352735.1, from coordinate 5,662,082 downwards.
TTTTGTACGTGGAATAGAGTATCAGCAGGTATAAACACCTACTTTTTTAGTAATACTATAAATGCTTTAAGAAAAATAGGCTGAATTTAAGAGACGTTTACTGTTGGACATAGGCCTTCCCCTAGGATTACTAGTCGATCCTAAGCTGTCTTGCTGGCTTGTTTGTTCGTTGTTCGTAGTCACCACTCTAGAACCTTCCATCGGCTCTTCGCGTTATGTGTCCCGTCTACTGCTTAATTAAATAATCGTACCTATAAGTGCCGTATAAATAATCATACAGATTTTGTAAAAAGGACTTTGATAATATAAACAGACATTTCAATTTTATTTATTTGTATCCATCCATCCATCTCAGCCAAACGACGTCCACTGCTGGGCATAGGCCTCCTCCAAAGTTTTCCACATCATTCGGTTCTGAGCGGACCTTGTCCATCGGTTGCCTACGACCTTTCACCAGGTCGTCGGTCCACCTTGTTGGAGGCCTGCCCACGCTGCTCTAGAACCTTTTTGTCCCAACGGCCATCGGTTTTGCGATTCTAATTTATTTGTACAGATAAATGTAAATATATACCTACACTACGAATAAGTTTGGTTAATTTTATACATGATCAAACATAGGGGACGTGTGTAGAAAGTTTCACGCAGTGAGTGTGTCGGCAGCCATGTTTGTTGTACGAGTACGTACAGCGTATACACTGGGTTTGTTAACTTTATGTTCTTGTATACTATGAAAGTTATACAGTCGGTGTTGACAGTTTCAAATAGTTTTTTTTTTGTAAATATATGCACACATTGATCGATATGAATATATGTTTTGATTTATATATGTACGTATTCGCCTCAATTAAGCAGATAATAAATATAAAATAATAAATAAATAAATTGGACCCATTTTTTACAGCCCCAGTGTAAAAAATGGGTCCAATTTGAGACGGAGTATCCTGGCATAGGAAAAATATTTCTTTAAAAATGCATCTTTAAATGAGCGCTGGAGACTTGTACTCACACACAGGAACACAACTACACCGCTGTGTGTAGCTATTTCTTACACCGCTGTGGTCTTCCGTCAAGTGGAGGCCCTTCCTCTGTCGGACTTGCTCGTTAGTATGGTGTCCTACCTCTCTTAAAAGTATCTTAGAACAGCATTAATTCAAGCTTTCGAACACAATAACAAATGAAGAATCTTGTACAGTACTATACATATAAAAAGGAACACACACACACATACGTAGGTATATATAAATCCACTTACTTCGTGTACGATGACGTCAACATCCGTAGTCCGGGTTGTACCTCAGTGTGAGTACTGTGAGTACAATAGGTGCGCGCACAGTTAGTCTTTGGAGGCAACTCGTTACGAACTACTTCCGCATGGCTGGGCCCCGGCGACCTTTGTGTTTACTACTGAAATACACGAAGAATTGTTCCAACAACGTTTTATTTTAGTTTTCTAGATTTTACAGAGTTGAAGCAGTACTATGACGGCTTAATAGAGTTTTTTTATACAACTTAGATAGCTAACAAGCATATGGTCCACCTGATGGTAAGATGTACATCGTATGGACACTTTCAATATCTACATAAGACACGTAGAATGGGAAAAAAAACTATGAAATTTTTGACTCAAACTCAAAATTAATTTATCCATTTAGGTCACAAAGTAACACTTATGAAGGTCATAAATTATGAATAAGCTAGAAAGATGATGTCAGCTAAATTTTCCTACGGCTAGTTCTCCGACGTGGAGCCATGAGAAGAACTAGCAAGAAACTCAGGCCAAAATAGGTATTTCGGATACGCCTTTGTCCCTTTAGACCCTATTTAAGCCCATTAAGAGTTAAACTTAAAAAATAAAATCTCTTTAACCTAAGTTACGAGTATTTACGAAACTTGCATCTATGCAAATCTTAGTCTCATGCGTGTAACATCTACAGTACAGTTACGATTTCTATACTTTAAATAATAACAAACCACCGGCGGCATGTTTTGCTGATATAATAATTTGCTATTTAATTCCCTAATTTGCGTTAAAATAAATTAAATTCGCATACTCTAACGTTTAAATTATTACTAATATCTACTAAATTATTGCGCTGCGCTTATTTATGCAACGTATCAAAAATATTTACGTTCGCTCACAAATTATATTTTGCCCTGTGTGTATTTTACTTCTCGATAACATTGTAAATTCAATTGACAAAGTTTATATTTCATTAACTACATAAACATTACAATATAAACGCGGAATTTATGGTGTCGTTATGTCACTAAGCACAATAGGAACACAAGAGGTGTGAGTACGATCCCAGGTGGTAGTACACATGTCAATTACACTTTGGTTAATCATTTGATTAATACATATGTGCCACACATATGTATTAATCAAATGATTAACCATTTGTTTACGGTGAAGAAAAACATCGCGAGGAAACCCACATATTTTCAAAGAAATTCTATTCTTTTGATTCACCAACCCGCATTTAGCCAGCGTGTGTGAATTAAAGAGCATTCTTTACCTATCAACCTCTGAGTTAGAAGATATTATCTGTTAAGATTTTCAAATAAAGGGGATAAAAATAAATCATCCAAAATAAATAAAACAGATATAGCGACGTGAAAAGCTTACATCTAAATTAGGGTGACCTCTGCTAAGAAGATATTTGATTCCTTACCACCCAACGCAGTGACGCACTAACTAATGATACATTATATATAAATTGGGTACATACGTTTACCTAATCCCAACTTACTCGTATTTTTTTTTTGCTTTATAAACGGGTCACCGCTCCCTTATTTATGATTTGTTTTATAGTTAAAGTCAAACGCCATATTTTAGAAGACCTCAGCCAAAACTACACAAAGTTGTGTAGTTTTGTTCTAGTCTTAAAATAAAGCTATCGGTATCCCAGGGTTACACGTAACACAACTATTTTGTTACAGGAGTAATGCTTCTGATATTGCAAGATAGACTACGGTAACTGCTTACCATCAAGCGTGCCGTAAGATTGTTCATCTTCTCTTATTCGAATAAAACAAGTCTACAACAAAAAAAATAATAAATTAGTAAGTTTTGTATCATAATTGAGATGAAAATGGAAATTCTATTGATATCCAGTGTTCTGTTAATAAATTAATTGCTAGAACTTTCTTTTTCAAAAAGATTATCGGAAATTATAAATTAATAAAAAATGGAGTTCTCTTTTTATTTTTAAATTATGAATATAAAATTGTGTTAAATGTTATTTGGTAGTTTCCAGTTAAGTAATTTTTCGAAAAGCACAGAGTAATTCTTTCTTTTTAAACTCTTAAATAATTCTCTTTGAACGCTTTGAAAGCTGGCGGTTTATTGTGTACTGCTATTGCTCACAAACACGAAAGAAAAAAAAACCGCCGCCATTTTCACTTTCAGGTGTTCAACTGTTATTATGTTCGTATAAAATGAAGTGTTCGCAAAACTAGATGATTGCAAAGATTGTGAGTTTCATTTCACTCGGGTGTATTTCTTAAGGCTTTATTTGTAACTGTTATAGAGCTTCACCTTGCTAGTTAGAAATTCTAAAACTTTTATAGAGGGAGGGCTGGCGTCGTTTTTACTTTTGTCATTGCAAAAGCCATGAAAATTCACTAACTCTTATATACCTGTAGAATAATAAAAGACTCTTCTGGCAACCCGCTGCGGCCCTGCGGCCTGTTTAACCCTAAAATAACAACGAGAGTAAAAAAATAAGCTATTAACATCTACTAAACAATTAACTCAAATATATTTAAATATTTTAAGCAATGTGGAAACAGTCGAGCTTGAAGCAGAATTCGAACCTGCGCCTCTCGGGTTCCTCACACACAATTTGAGACTCCATACTGCTACTAAAGATACTAACTAACCTAATAACACTATGTCAGACCCGGAAATCGAACCCAGTAAATCACGATCGACCGCTACACAACATTTGCTACAGTTATATTCTATTTATTTACCTTCGCACTAGTGAACAAGCTCTGTGTCGCTGAGGACTTTCCAAATATAAAATTACCATACATAAAGTGGATACACTCAGACTCCAAACAACTACTTGTGAAACACACACTTTTTTATCCAGTGATAAAATCCACAACACATCACGCAGTGGCAAAGGTGCCATTAACAATATATGGATATTTGTTTCTGAAATAAATGATTATTATTATTATTACCAACCACTTAAGCCATTGAATTAACTATGCAGTACTCTTGGAACTTTAATGTGTAAAGTTTCCGTAAATCTACAAATTATTTTCATTTTAAAAAGAGCTGACATAAATTAATGTTGTATCAAAGGCGACGGAGATATATACATCATAGAGATATAGTCCAGCTATATTCGAGAGCTTCGACTTGTTCAAAGTGTCGTGTAGTGCCTTCCTCTTGTTCACTAACTCAATTTGCACTAAAGAGCCTCTTTGATAGTGCTTTGATTTCGTTTATAAATCAACCGCTAAATCTTTTCTCATATGAACTTTTAACATACAGATATATTTTTGAACGTTTTGTAGCAATTTTCTATAACGATTAAGTAGTTTTAAGTCTTGTAGTGGATTCCTGGGATGGAATACTGGGACATTTATTTTTTATACTAAGAAGGCAAACAAGCATACGGCTCGTCTGATGAAAGCAGTTACCGTAGCCTATAGACGCTTGCAAAATCAAGGGTATCACTCGCGAATTGCCAACCCTTTAAAAACCTTATAATTCCTTTCTTCAAGAACGCACTTATGCGCACAAGAACACTTTTATGTGTTTGGCTGTGGAAGCAAGCGAAGAAGATGTCTTCCCATATAATTTCATTATCATAAACTTAGATTGTTTAATTTGTTTAAACAGTATACACTAGCAAAGTTGTGCCCAGCAGTTTCATGTGCGTTAAATTTGTATTTCGATCCGTCTCACATTTTTTGGTAACTACCGTGCTCCCCTTGATCCACAGCGAGATGTTAAATAGCCTTAACCTACCTTAAAAATTGGTCTATCAAACGCAAAAAGATTTAAGATTTAAGAAATAAACAAACTCTTGAGCTTTAGTATAGATTCATGTATGTAACAATTGAATAGATAAAATCTACGTGTACTCGTAAAATGTATATATTTTCTCAGTTGTGTTAGGAAAAATATATTTTCCAACGTTTACAAGCTTAGTGTAGCAGTAGTTTTTATGACAAGCCCGCATGTACTCACCTCTGGGATAGATCCACTCGTTGTGTTGCCACTTAAAACACTTTTGGTTGAATGGGATTGCCTCGCGAATGAGCCAGCTGAGCTCTCACGCCATTCTTACACGCACTTTAATCTTAATGGCTATTAACATTGATCGTATGGGGCTCGTATGAATACAAATTATGCTGAAACTACGCTTTTACTTTTATTATATACTTTGCATCCGTTACCTACTTGTACAAAAACAAAAAATACACAAAATCAGTTAGGCAGTTAACAAAATTAGCGTAGATTTTATTTACTTACGAGTATATGTATATCCAAATCTCGACGGAGACTAGCTATATACGGACATATTATAGGTGTGTACAAACATAGTGGACCAAGAGCCAGCAACGTATTGAGGCTCTTCTGGCAACCCTCTGCGGCCGGGTTGTCCAATCCTAAAATAACAAAGAGGGTAAGAAATAAAACTTAATTTGGTTAAATAATAATAATATTTTCGGGACAACTCACACATCGCTATCTGATACCTAATATAATATTACCTAATATATTTCTAAATAAATACATATTATAGATAAATTACACCCAGACACAGAACAAACATTCATGCTCATCACACAAAGATTTGTCCTAGGTGGGAATCGTACCCACAACCTCCGGCGTAGCAGTCAGAGTCACTAACCACTAGACCAACAGGCCAGTCAAATGTAGTATTAGTCCTAAAAATTATAGTAAGTGATATTGACAGTATTTTCTATTTTAAATTAAGCTTCATTTCTTATTCTCTTTGTTAATTTAGGGTTAAACATTCCGGCCGCAGAGGGTTGCCAGAAGAGTTGTCGTTCAAAAATAATATAATTTATTCAGCAATAACAAATAAATAAGTTATTCGGATCCTATTAGCGTAAATCATTTTAAGAGAGGTAGGGCTCCATACTAGCGAACAAGTCCGACTGCGGAAGGAACGCCATCATACAGAAGACTAAGCCAAATAAATACACTCAGCGGTGTAGTTGTCTTCCTGTGTGTGAGTACAGGTCTCCAGTGCTCATTTAGAGATGCGTCTTAAAATAAACGTTTACCTATTACAGGGATAGTCCATCTTAAAGCCCTGGTGTAAAAAAAATTGTCGGCAACACGCAAATTTCTGGTTTTAGAAGCGTCCATAGGCTACGATTACTACTTACCACCGGGCGAGCCGTATCTATGCTTGTTTGCCAGAAGTAGTAGATAAGCATTAAAAATACCGTAACGACGTCAATGCTGCGCGCAATGGGTACCTTATACCCTGACTACATAGTATAAAAAAGTCAAAGTCGCTTCCCGCTGTTTGTCTGTCCCTATGTATGCTTAGATCTCTAAAACTACGCAACGGATTTTGATGCGGTTTTCTTTAATAGATAGAGTGATTCATGAGAAAGGTTTATATGTATAAAACATGCATATTACAATAAAAAAAATTAAAACAAAATCGAAACGAAGCGAGGGTCGCTAGTCTAAAGTATAAAAGCTAACTTTTAGTTTGATATCTCTCTGGACACGTCGTAAATGCCACAGTACACTGTCTATGTACTCTATCGTCGTCGAGTCGTTAGATAAAGTCGGCACAACGCGTCAGATAGACAGATATATAACTTTTTATGTTTATATTGTACACCAAGTTACAATTTGTCTTAATAACACATTTATGCCTATGTACGATCGGCCACATTGACGCTGGATCATTTGTAAAATGAATATTTATTTTTTAATTAATATGGTATATCTACGCAAGATTTAACATGGTCTATGGATTAATAAAGTGACGCAGTAAAATTATAAAATAGTTTAGCGACTTATTTTAACAAAATTATTTGAGTCAAAATTAAGGTAAAAATTATTTCATTAAATTTCGTGCACCAACTTGTCTGATCGTACAATGGGTGGCTTGGTCGTGTATAGGATGGATAAAATCTAAATAAAAATGATATATACATAAGTGCGTACATAGGTACATTAGTCCCTATGTACGCGCATCACTTCCGATCGATTGCACCAAATTAGATAATTCATTTTTTTTTGTTTGTTATTGTCAGGAAGGTTTGTATCAAAGAAAATTTAAAAAAAAGATCTTTTTTTATGTGGCGGTATGAAGATCGCCGGGTCAGCTAGTAGATGATAAAAAGTATTTATTTAAAGAAAGTTTGGTGTTAATAAAAGAAATAGACTTCCAGTCTTCGTTATTCACATATATTTAGACTTGCTAGACAAAGATCGGGATGTAGACGCGTTCTACCTTGACGACCACATTCAATTTCGCCCTAGGGACAACAGTTTTATTCCTCTACTATTTTATATTTTATTGGTTTACTGGCGTCTGGGTTTTGTGTGAGCAATACTGGTATACCATGGAATGTGAATCGAAAATAGTTTTCCTTATTCCTACGAAATACAATTCTCTCTGAGAACCAATAATAACATTTTTTAACTTAGTAAGAAAAAGAGAGGTGTCTCTGTGAGTGTATGAAACAAAGGCTGCTTTCGTGGCATCGTAGTGGATAAACGGATAGTCCGATTTTAATGAGCTTTTGTTCTTGAAAGCTTATTTTTTAATTATTTAATGTACACATAAAAATAACAATACATGTACAAATGCGAGCCTTAAACTTTTATAAATTTCGTCTATCAAATAATAGTGATAGAGGAAATGTATAAAAGTTAATGGATTTAGCTTTGATTAATTTATTTATTCAGAAAACAAAGTGTTTTATACTAAAACCTTATTGGCATAACATTTGATGTTTATATATTTCTTATTTTCTGTGTCAAATATAAGATCCTTCTTTCTCTGCCTACTGCTTGCTACCTAAGTACTTCTCTCTTCTTCGTGTCAATATACGTCGAATATTTAAATTTTTCAACGTAAGTAGTATAAAAAGTGGGTGCCGCCTCCCTTTCCTTAGCTACACCACTAGCCTACCCCTTTGTGAAAAACGCGTGATAATACATAATAAAAGCAAAAATTCCGACCAGTTTAAACCACATGCTTCAATAATATTTCACTATACACTCTGTTTAAAACAATCCCTAGCTCGGTTATAATACAGTACATATTTCACCGAGGTACGGTCCCAAGTGGAAGGTAGCTACAGAATACATAAACAGTTCAATTTAAAGCCCCAGTAATGCATGAGGGAGTACAGAACTTCACCAATGAAAGTAATGAACCCACTGTTTTAGTTTGCCTTTACGAGGTGCTTGCGGTCGTCGCCTATCACACCGAATACTATCCTTTAACACCTTCATAATTCGTCCCTATTTATACCGCTAGCGATTGTTAAGCTGTCGGTGTAATAATACCATTATGCTGAGCTACTTAATATAAATATACGAGTATCTGTGACCCGCCTCGTCTTTGAAACGAAACATTGAAATTTTTAAAAGATTTTCTGTAAATATAACATGCATTTATTATGCATGTGAACCATACTGCAAGGTTAAGCAATTTTGCCGCGGTCGGTCGGTTGATGGGTGACTATTTTGTAAAAATACAGCAAGACCTTTCCGTGCCTCGAAAAGCACGTAAAGCTGTTGGTTCCGCACCTGATCTCTCTCCGGTTTTTTTTTATATATTTATATTTGCCTAGTTCGCGGAATCGGAACCAGGAGAAGAACTAGCAAGAAACTTAGACAACTGTTTTTAATCACCGGACCAGAGTTAGATACTGGAGTAGGTACAATAATAGATATAAAAATTTTCGGTTAAGCAACTTCGGGCTATTATTGTGAATTACAACAATAGCCCGATGTTTAGAAATTAGACAACACGTGAAGCGTCCGCTAAAGCAAGCCACTAGGCTTTGTAAACTGCTTACTAACAGCTATGCTATGTTGCTACCTCAATAGTTTAAAAAAGTCTACCGTAGACACCTAATAACAAAAAGAAACTGGCAATCAAAACTAGCACCTCATTAGAATGTTTTCTTTACTATACAATTAAATTAGCTTATAAATAAGACCAGACATTTCCACATAAAATATGAACTCTCTCTACAACGTATTTTTCTTCTGTCGACCTCTGTTTATGGCATAAAAACTTTATCAAACCCTCTCCACCCTAACTCAGTGTACAGCCCTCATGGCCGTCTAGACACTACACATTAAAGCTAACCTATAGTGAAGCATTACTTATACTATAGGCATAGTATAAAGATTAGGTAGTAGAGAATATCCTTTAAAGTTTTGCAAAAGCTCCCTAATAAATATCGAGAGTGCGTACTCCCAAGCCCCCTAGAGCACTGGATAGTCAGATAGTCGGAATAATATAATTATTGTCATTATATAAAATTATATCGAAATAAATATATCAATACAAGTCGCGATAAATCGATGCGATGTCGACAGTTCCTAGTTTCCATCGCCTCGCGGTAGGTGTTAAATTAGACATTTTGGCTCAGTTTCAATACGATTCACTTATTTATACTATGCTACAGGCAGAACTTTTGGACATAGCGTAAATAATTTTCGTCGTCTGTCTGGTAAAAGGCACTTTCTGTTGTAAGCTTAATTTATATTTAGTTTCTTTGAAATACAAAGAGATTTGTATACTAACTATTAAACTGCATTAAAGGAGAGATGTTCTTTTAAACATTTAACGGATCACATACTTTTATCCCGAATGGGAATCGAACAGACACCACTCGTCGGTATTAGTAAAGAGGCCAGACACCACGCATTAAAGCTTACCTCTAGTGAAGCATTACTTATACTACAGGCATAGTATAAATAATAGGTAGTACAGAATCTCCTTTAAAGTGCAAAAGCTGTCAAATAAATATCTAGAGTCCCCTCATAGCGCACTGGATAGTCAGACAGTCGAAATAATATGATTATTGTCATTATATAAAATTACTAGACATACTTACTGTAAAAACCTCTCTCAAAACATATTTAAATCGATTTTGAATCAACAAAAGCAGTTAATGGAATCCTAAATCACATTCAACTCAATACATAAGGGTCGGATAGTGTACATACACCCGATACATAGGGGTGGAACACATAGGAGTACGTGCAGTCGATATTATGCAGGTTTGCAACGCTCATTTAGGGGTAGGTAGATGGAAAATTGTACACGAATTACATTTAGGATACATATATTATTTCACACAGTTATGAGCAATAGGCCTTATCGCTAAAAGCAATTTCTACAAGGTAACCTTTGGACGGACAGAAAAGAAAGTGAAATATAATAAAGCAAATGTATTGAGAGGTTTTGGTGTTATAAATAAAAATAATGAAGGTAGATCATAAGTATTATATTAATTAGGTACAAATATTGATGTGTGCCTAATTAACTAAGTACTCTGCCGAATAAAATAAGTCGCCAGATTTTCTTGCCAATTCTTCTCGAGTATATTTTTTTCCTGAGCTGACCATGTCCATCGGTTGCCTGCAACCTTTACCAGGTCGTCGGTCCACCTTGGGGGAGACCTATGTCCAGCAGTGGACGTCTTATGGCTGAGATGGATGGATGGATATTTTTTTCACTACGACTAATTCGCTGGCAAGGGCCTTGCCAGCAAATTGGTCGTGGGAAAAAAATATGCTGACTTTTTGTTTATTTAGACGTTCATAAATATTATGCATTTGATCGAAATGAAAAAATGAGTTTGAAATTAAGTAGTATAAAAAATGCAGTACGTTCAAACGTAATTGTAGACGAATTTAAAGTCTCATTATACTTTCCCATAACCAAATTATTCATGGCTACGTAGAAATTGTAATCCAATTTGCTTACATTCCCGATACCATGAGTGCGGCCACACTTTCTCTTTTACGGCACAGTCGAGTGACGGCTACGAGTCAATGGCTTGGACATTTGCGTTTTAATTACATTCAAACAGTTATAGGGGATAAGAGGTAAATATGATACACGTTGTCTTAGTTGCGCAGTGGTAGAAAGAATAGTATTTACTAGGGATCGCGGGAAGGGTGGTCGAAATTCGACCGTTATTGCTTTCTGCAGTGCTTCTTACAATCTCACACTCCTCCATACGCGCAATGTGTTTAAAAAGGGGAACAAAGTTTTTTTTTTCTGTACAAGATTAAAAAGTTTGATATCAGTTATCGCTATAAGTACTCTGATGTCCTTTCCCAAGATACTATCTCTCTCTTTGTTAAATTTTATTAAAATCCATTCAGCCGTTTAGTAATAAAAAGGCATCAAACAGAGTTATTCTTGCATTAGTATTGCTTGCGTTCAAACAACTAGGTAACTCGAAAATACAGTATTTAGTTTGCTTTGAAATTGCAAATTATACCCACAGAAATTGTTTGCCAACAAGGTATGTTATCCTTCAAAGCAAAGTAAATTTGCAGCTGCGCAGTAGACAGTGCAAAGAACCGTATCTTCATTCAGTGTGTCTGGTGGCACTCACTAATTCATACTATTCTGTTTGTAGAGCTAGCTTGAATTTGCTTTCGTCGAGGTACACAACACATATGTTTCTATGTGAAATGAGAATCTACTATCCACATTTCACTTGGAATTTTTGCAGCGAAATTCGAGCCGGGGGACTACGGGGGATAAAAAGTTACGATAATAATAACGATACCCGTGGAACAGCTGGTGATAGATAGTTATCATTATATTCGTTAATAAAATAACATTAAAATACTTGTATTTGTACGCTTATCTCTACGCTTTTATCTACGAAAATATTACATGGATTGCATCTGTCAAAATAGCACGAGTTGCTGTTGGTCACGAAATATGTGTAATATTAAATAACGGTAATAATAATTGACGTTGTTAATTTAAAATAACAACAACATTTTATGATAATTTTACCGGTACAAAATTAGTAACGGTAACAGTCCCCTGGTCACAGTGATGGACAATTTAAATGTAATTATGTATGAAGTCAGATAGTATCTCTGTATGTAAACCGTTTACGAAACATCCCACCGCAAAACAACTTTGCACTAACATCCAACCCATTAACCTGAGCTCAACTATTTATCACACAGGTGACCTCTTTTCCAAGTCGTCCCAAAGATAATTTAGGCGGCGTTCCTCGGCACCTTTAGGGTCAAAGTGTTACGAAATTGACTCGGCTAGAGCCCTCGGGGAAAAAGACCCATTTCGAGGTCACGGTACATTTTTGCCACGTGTCCTCCTGAATATTATAAAGGGCTACCGCATTTCACACGTACTCGTGATACTAAAAACGTTCAATTCCATCCAGGGTAAGCTTTATTGCAGGCGTACTTCGCGACGTTATGTTTAGTTCCTGGGAGTTGTAACAACCTTTGAATAAAGGTTGTTCATATTACAACTAAGAGGGTCACAATGAATTTTAACGAGAAATTTAATACTACATTTCTCTACTGCGAGCGATTCTACGTTAGGATATTGAATACATTTTTAATTTACTTAATATCTAAACAATTGTTGTTTGTACAATTATTGAAATAACTTGCCTTTTAGATTCTTATTAAATAATTCTTGAACTGTGTCTCTGAACGGTGTCTCTGAACGGTGATTCGTGTCAAATTCTAAAAGCTACTTGTCTAGAAAAATCTGAATAATTTCAAACGTCCGTTCTTTAGATAACATTAAAATGAAAGAAAGAGTAAGTAGGACCTATTGCTAACTGTAGACTTTATTTTTTGAGACAAAGGAACATCTCTGTTGTTATTTCTTTAAAAATTGTTCGTTTGGAATGTTTAATAAAGTCACTTCAAAACACCGTTGGTATTAAATATTAAAAAGATAAAATAATATTTTTTAAAGACAAGTCCTATTCCTCCCGCACTATTGCACTTGACCTGTGCCGCGGGGGACTTCACAAACGGACAAAAAGTACACCTAGAGTAGGAACAAATTGATTGTTTTTATAGCTCCGACTTTTATAAAAAAAAAACGAAATTTAGTACTCTTTCGTGAATTCTTGATGATTTTCGAGACGACCTCTCTAGTGCTTCTAAATACGTATATGTTACTCACCGACTAGTTCCAATAGCACTTGTTTCTAGATTTATTTTGATCAAACACTGCTATAATGAAGTCATTAACAAATATATTATTGACATCCTCCGTTCTCCCATTACTTAGCCTCACATACCTAACATAGATATAGTTATAGTCCAATTTATTGGCGTTCTCTGCTATTTTCGTTACCGATTTTACTGTGGTTTAGAATTAAAATATTTCACCCTTATAGTAATAATAATAACCTAACACGAAGCCCCTATCTATACTTATTATTAATATACGAGTTATAAAGCTGAAGAGTTTGTTTGTTTGACGCAAAAATCTCTGAAACTACCAGTCAGATTTGAGAAATTCTTTTTGCATTTGATAGCCTAATTCTTAAAGAATGTTAGGGCAATTTAACATCATGCTACGATCTTAATTCAGCAGGCAGTTACAATAAACGTGACGCGGGAATGAATTCAAATTTATCGCGGATGAAACTGCGCCACGCTAGTTCTCTCATAGGGGGACAAATACGAAGGGGTCAATGTTATGGGGTGCTTTGTTTCGTCTGTGTTGTATTGTTCTGTGAGGGGGGGAGGCAGCCATTTTATAAGCTCAGTGATCTGGCTTTATGAGTCATGCTTACAGTAATAAACTCGTTCGTTCCCTTCAAAATAAGGTCCAATATTGAAACTTATGTGCCGGCGATATACGAGGGAACGTTCACTGCGTTTTATACGTTCTATTTAAAATTTTATATTTAATTTATACGATATTCAACGAGCTTGATTAACGTCGATAACGATGGCAACTTATGCGTTTGTAATCAAAAGTTTAATGTTGAAAAGGTTTTATGTGCGTTGTTAAATTTCTTGGAGATTTTTATGCACAGTTAGCTTGCGGAGAGCTACGTCACAAAAAATACTGAAGGTTCATTATTTAAACTACTTTGGTGGCAAACAAGAATACGGCTCACCTGATGGTAAACAGTTACCGCAGCCTTATGGATGGTTATAATAAATGTCGCGTCTCTCTCGTATTGCCGAGCTAAAAATGTTTTATAAAACTCACTTTCCTAAATGAGCACTAGAGACCGGTACTCACACACACAGGGAAGCAACTACCCCGCTATATGGGTACATAAATAATTTGAACAAGTTAGTCGCGTTTGGCAGGAGCTTTCGAGTCTCCCCTAGGGTGAGGGTGAGAGTGCTAAGGGAGACATGAGTCGAAAATCAATATTTTTTAAAGTTTTGCTCAGCTACATTCGTTGATTGTAGAAAACAAAGTTTACATTTATTTTTAGCTAACTTATAATTTTAATTTTTTTGTCAAATATTGCGTCGACTGGTATGGTGGTTTTCGAGATTTTTCAACAAAAAGTGTTGTATCTCAGCCCGTAGTCTAAGTTTGGCTACCTGTTTAGGGAATGAAGCGTGATTCTATGTTATGTATTATGGTTATAAGCTTTTATAACTCTATCAAATCCCAAGAGTGATTATCCCGGTTAATTTCAAAGACAGCTAGCTATAAAGCAATTTAGTCAATGTTCCCTTGTCAGTCACATGTCTTAGAAAGTGTCCCCGTATGCCTAGTTACGTACGAGGTACCCACAGTTATCTGTGTTGGGTCGAGACGGTCGACGGTCGACGTCCTTGCGGACAACGGCAAACTTCCCTCAATTAATCAAAGGGAACTTTGTACAACTCACAAGCGACCGGCGATTACCTCCAAACTCTTTTTATATAATTCCTTATCATTTTTTATGTTTCTTTTTTATATTTTATGGCGGCAAAAGTTAAATTATCAGCCAGATTTTATGAGCTTTATTAAAAAGTTTGGTGTGAGTTCGTTTTGGGAACTATATTAAAGTTTTTTTTAGATAATTTGGTAGCCAGTTGATATAGTTCTGGTTCTAGATGATATATATTTCTAAAGTTTACGCTTTCATGTATAAAAACTGAGTATTTAAATGTAACATTCGAAAAATATTAGTCGAATTTGGTGATGATTAAGATAACATAGGTACTCTTTTGTTTAGTATATTTTAATTAAAATTACGTAGCTATGTTTATAACCAACATGTGTTAATAATGTTTTTTTTTGTTTCAGGTAAATATAATCAATAATAATCCAGCTTAAACTAACTGAAGATGATATCGGGATATAATGCAAGTAAAAAGTATTTTATGTAATATTATAGGATTTCATCACCAACCGACCAATCTGTGGCAATTTCTAAGTCTTACCAAAAAATAATTCTGAAAAAGTAACTAAGTTTAAAGGAAATTAACCACCGAGACAACTAAAAGTCAGAAATGCAATAGGCTGTATATCGTCATACTATGACCCAAGTGGAGCATGGCAGAACAAGAATCGAGACACGAGCCGAAATCCAAATTAGTTGCGGGTGTAACTACGAGACATTTGTCACACAAGAAGTTTTGAATTGAACGCATATTTCCAATCGTATAAATTTGTAGTTTCGTTCAAACAAAAAAATCTTTCCGCTGTCGTCTCCTGCACGATCCCACAGGCATATCCCTCGTCAGTCAGGTACATCATGACTGATGGGTTGCATCGACGTGATCAAGGGCTCTAACCAATCCGACCGCAGACCCCCATCTCCCCCTTCTTCCTTCCCCCTCACCCCGTTAATGCGGCAAAGGATTAATCATCAATTAATTTGGTTCATTTGACCACAATGCGATTTTGCTATACTATGTATGGGTTGAGATAGGAATTCACTAATTACTATGCAATTTACTAATACTCTGTAATTGTATGGAGATGCATTCAACATAAATTGTACTTGTATATGTACGAGTGTTGCGTGTGTGTGAGTAACTGAGGGGTGAGCTTGCATGCTGCCAGTATTTCTATATTCCAAATGAATAAAGGCGTATAATAAAAACTGCAACTTTTGATCTAGTCCAAATCATGATGATCTGGATATTGGGTTCTTTTGTCAAGAATTTCATAATAAATTCAAATTTATCGGCAAATTACACAACAAAAATCCATAGTTGTTGTAGTCAATTTTGAAAAAATTTTTTTGAACGCACACTTAAGCCGATTAGGATTACGGGACGAACTGCAAAATTTTTTTTCTTTATCCATTTTGTCAATGCATTTAAAAATAAGCCTTTTACATTTTATTACTACGAGTAATAATGGACATTGGGCCTAATTCGTTTAATATTTTAAGATTGTTATAACTTCTGAAACTCGGGTAACAAAATACTGAAATATTTTCAAACTACTACCGCACTAGGGTATATACTTATACCATTAATAGCTATAGTAAGCATCATAGATATATTCCCATTCTGTAGTTATGTTTATGCATGCAGAGTTTACCTGTAAGTGATTGTTACACTTTTGCTACATTTTATATTTGATGTAACCATTGTTATAATACCCCCGTGTAAACAATCGTTGATGAACCAATAAAATAAAAATAAAAATAGGGTATAAACCCTGTGTAAAACTTTACTAATATACTATTAACGGACCCACAGCACTGGGTGTATTTTGTCCGTGAAATTCTGGAACAACTACCATAATTATTTATACCAAGTGGAAATCGAATCCACAAAACTCGATGCAGTGTGACTATCCGTGTAGTTAAAATTCAAAAAAAGTATTAAAATGACTCCTACTAATATTTATTAGTGTGAAAATTTGTGAGGTGCATGAATGTTTGTTTCTCTTTCACGTTAAAAGAATTAGTTTGTAGTCTGGAATAGCCAATAGGATTTTTATCGTGATAACCGACATCCACACATGCATACCCGCGAGCAACAGCTAATGTTAAATACTTTCGCCATTATTCAGTTGGGCTGTGGTCGTTTTTTTATCGGTTCATTTATGTGAATGGAAATCGCATTTATCGCGCAGACTCTTAATTGCGCTGTAGGGTCGCCTTATTTGTGTATTGAAAGCAAGGGTACAATTAAATGAGAAACAATGTATTTTGATCGCTTGTTTCTCGGCTTTACTTTTACAGAATATTTTATATTTACTTGCTTTTTACCTTTGTTTAATCTAGCTGACAGAAATGTTTAAAACATAATTTATATATAACTAGCGGACTGACAGCAGCGCCATCTACCGGGTCCAATTGTGAATCTAAACCATCCTGGGCACAATACACACAACATTTCATTAAAATCGGTCCAGCCGTTTAGGAGGAGTTCAGTGACATACACACGTACAGAAGAATAATATATATACTAGGGGTCGCCCGCGACTTCGTCCGCATAGTAATTTGGAACGTACATTTCTCCGATGTTGCTACACATCTCACTACTACTCCGCTCCTATTGATCATAGCGTGATATTATATAGCCTATAGCCTTCCTGGATAAATGCACTATTCTACAAAGAAAGATTTTCTCAATACGAACCAGTACTTTCTGAGATAAGCGCGTTCAACTAAACAAACAAACAAACTCTTCAGTTTTATAATAATAAGTAAGTATAGATGTAATTAGCACTAGGACTAGGCACGTCCCGGCTTCGAACGGCTGGACTTAGTTAAGTTTTCATAGCCTTTGTTACTCGCTGATAATGTAGCTTTCTACTGGTGAAAGAATTTTTAAAATCGGTCCAGTAGTTTCTGATTTAAATCGTAACAAACAAACAAAAAATCAAATCTTTCCTTTATAATATTAGTTTAGATTCATGTATATTCAGCATTCAGAAATAAACTGAGGGACAGTGTAATGCGTAGTGCCTTTTTCTTAATTTAGGATTTTGAGAATGAGTTATGGGCTCTAGAATGTTCGGCGTATTGGACAGATAACTCATCTCTGCTCAGTACTGCTCACCCCACCACTTACACTGCCCCCAATGTTATAGCATCGACTGCCTCGCAGGACAAAACTTTGTTTATTTTTTATTATGTTTGTTCCTAGTCGTTAAAATCGTAGATATGTGAATTGTAGATTATGTTTGTAAAGCCCCTGCAATATGGCACCTGTTATACAGGACCCGTTATATAGTTTTAGTAACAGGCACGCTAAAAGTCGGTCCCGACTGTTATCAGTCGTTAGATCACGACAGAGGCCTAAATATGGGCGATCTTAATAACTCTGTCACCAGGTTAACCATTAACCAAACGATAAGAAGAAGTAACAGGCTTTTAAAAGGGACGACTAAAAAAGGGTCTGTTTTGGTTATCTTAACCATCTGACAGTACTTTTATCCTTGGTTGACTAGCTCAAAATTATTTAAATAAGTCGTGCTAGGGTCTTATCGTAACAACACCCTTGAGGGCTTATTGTCTCTATAACATAATGAGTCCACTTCACGACCTCTTTTGTACAAGTCACCCTGAACACTTGCCTACAAGTATAAATATAACCTTTTGACATCCAAACTGGATCACAAAAACCTCTATGGTTTCTATGAACATGTCATACGTTGACGAAAATAGTGAAGGTTACTCGGAAACCTTGTAACTGTAAGAATGTGTTTATAATTTTTAATGCCGCTTACATATTATAAGCAAGCCAAGGTATTTTTTTATAGGAATCTGTACTCTTTTCTTATTCTACTATTCTACTAATATTATAAATGCGAAATTTTCTTAGTATGGATGGATGGATGTTTGTACTCTTTCACGTAAAAACTACCGAACGCATCTGGATGAAATTTGGCACAAAGATAGATTATGGTCAGGAATAACACACAGGTTTTTTACAGCGATAACCGACATCCACGCGGGCGGAGCTGCGGGCAAAAGCTAGTATAATAATAAAATAGAAATTCAATCAAAGTTACGCGGTAATATATCGCGGTAAATGTCAAGATTTTCGTAAAGAAATCGAACTTTTTATCTAGATTATTCGGTTTTACATCTAGCAACCCTAAAGTTGCCCGATCTAACTGAAGACTTGGATGTGAAAATTATGCAGTTACCAGCCGATACTATAAACGTCTGCCTTTACTATAGTAGTGTACTATACCTACTGTTGGTGTACGTAATTGTTGATAAGGTTATTTTAAACACAATAAAATCATTGTAGAAGTAAGTAGGTATACTTAAGAGAGGTAGATAGATCACCATACAAGTGGAACAAGCCTAGCAGTGAAGTACCTCCACCTTACAGAAGGATACAACCAAATAAATAACTGCCCACAGCGTTCGATTTTGAGCTGACCTTGTCCATCGGTTGCCCGCAACCTTTACCAGATCATCGGTCCACCTGGATCTATTTTTTTTTCTTTATTTGTACAGGGTTTAGTTCCATTTAGATACGTCACCCCATTGTAACTTATAATCTATTTCACACAAAATAGCGTATATATACTTATATCTAACCTGGATCTATGAATGATGATACTAAATAAAATATTAAAATTCAAAAAAAGCTATCGAATCACATTTGAACCATACGAACAGGCAAGCTCGGTTGGGTAGACGAGGGTCGGGCACCCCTCACGTTCAATTTGCTATTCTATAACTTAAACTAGCTAAGCTATTCCATACATCGTCCCCCATGTACTAACTCGTGCGCCCCTCGCCTTTTTTTAAATTCTTATTATTCTGTGACGCGTTCTATACTGACTACCCAAAAATAATATTAGTGCGACATTCTGGAATACCCACGTGCATATTCGAATATTAAAAAAGCCCGTCAATAAAGCTTATTGTTTGTTTTTATTAGAAGAGTAAGAATAAAAAAGGAAAATAATAAAAATAAAAACTTATGATGTTATAAGCTGATTTTGTTGTGTAGTTATTCCAGCACAATTATGGACATCCAGTGGAAAGAGCCGCTAGCGCCGAGCGTATCAGATTACAAACCAATTTGTTGTATTGTCCATTTGTAATATTAAAACATGGCTAGTTAAAATATGGGTTACTTTAAACAATTTTCATACATTATTGAGACAAAATATAACATGCTTTTGTAGCGTCATCTATCAAGCCAATAGAATAACGCCACGACAAGCAACGAAGTTCAACATAGAAAACACAGATGTCACTATTCACAGAAACACGCGACCGTAGAACAAATGTTCGAGAAGCTGAATCGCGATATCGAAGTTTACATAGACACTCAGTATATATACAACGCCCAACGACTAACCGTCGGGCCGCGGCCCGCCAGGTACGATCACCTAGCCTGGTCGGAGGATCCTCCCTTTTCGTTGGAGGTGTGTGACAGCCTCCTCACTTTAAACATTATTGTACACGAATCTATTACTGATTCTTAACGAAATACTTTTAGGTATCGCCTATACTAAGAATAAGGTTGCAGATATAAGCCTAAGCCCAATGAATAAAAACGATATTATTGAAAGTTTGTTACGATCCTTCTAAATGTAAGTAGAAGACACGACCGCTCGTAATTTCATTCAGATAAAAGTAGGATTTGATAGAAACAAATACAGGGCAATTTAGAAATGTGTCCCTTTGGAATTAGATATATTGTTGAAGGTTGAATCAAAAGGTTTCAGAGTAATCTCGATACATAAAACATTACATTATGTAATCACTTTATTGTATAGCTAGTACGTAATTACTTTTAATAGAAGTTGATTATTAATATCTATTTTGTAAGAAAAATCAATCGCAAAGCCAAATATTTGATCGCAGCCAACTACGCCATATACTTTACTCCGCGACTAACTAGTAATTTATAGACTGAGACACTCACTGATTGAATTACTGACTAAATGACTGACTGAATGACCGACTTTAAAAATGACTGTCTGAATAAATGACTGACTGAATGACCGACTTTAAAAATGTCTGTCTGAATAAATGACTGACTGACTGCCTGAATGAGTGATTGAATAATAGACTAAATGACTGATTGACTGAATAACCGACTGAATGAATGACTGACTGAATGACTGATCGAATGACTAACTGAATAAATTACTGAATGACTGACCGAATGACTGAGTCTAGCTGATGTAGGTGTAAATAAGAATTTTACCAAATTCCCACCGTAAATCGGCCAATAGGATTTCTTATCAGGAACGCGGGTAGTTAACAATAAATCGCCATAAAAGAGATAAACGTAATTTAAAATTCCTTGAGTTTATAAGTCCAATCAATATTGCTGTTAAGCTTATCTCCTTATTGTCTAAAAGATTTATGAGGGGTAAACAAAATACTGTACTGGTAATGAGAAAAAGAGGTTTTATTTATTAATATTACCAATTAACTAAAACATCCATTACAATTCCAATTAAAACTGTAATTTAATTCTGCTCGCTTAAGCTTTATTGCATATACTAGGCTTATGTTTGCGGCTTTACTCGCGTGTTATAATATAGTCTATGTGACTTTTGATCGGATCAGATTAGCAAGCTTGTTACGGTCAGTTTGAAGGTGACCTTTTTCTAAAATACATCGAAACCCATTCGTGCTTAGGAATGTACGTAAAATCCTGCGAACTGTTGACTGCCTCGGTGGTCCAGTGGGTGCAGAATGCGCCTGCTGTGCACGAGGTTGTGGGTTCGATTCCCACACAGGGACAAAACTTTGTGTGACCCACAAAGAGTTGTTCTGAGTCTGGGTGTGATTTGTGTCCGTTGATTGTATGTTTGTAAAGTCCCCCGCGACACAGAGCTTGTTCTCTAGTGCGGGAGTTGTCTTTTTAAAAAAAAAAAAAAATAAAAGAAAAAAAAAAAAAAAAAAAAATTGCCGTCACATCGGACTATGAGAGTGCACCTGTGTTTGCGCACACAAAATTACGGACTTATAATAATAATTAACTATCTAGATATAATAAATTTTCCTGACTGACGATCAACGCATAGCCAATAAACTTAATGAGCTGAAAATTGAAACATAGCTTTATTTTATAAAGTAAGCATCCGCTAAGAAAGGGTTTTTAGAAATTCAACCCATAAACGAGTGTTGTTTAACATGCGCGAAGCTGGGGGTTTAATTTAAAGCGTGTCCCTGTAGGTACGCAAGCATGCATGCAGATAGTGTAAAAATAAGCTTATTCTTGCGTAGAATTATACTTCATTGATTATCTCACCCTATCTGTAAAAGCCCTTATTGCGAGGTTCTTACAAAGTTTCTCTCGAGGTTTTTACAAAGTCAAAGTTGAGAATATATTTTTAAACATGTGAGATATTCTAGGTTAATGTACCTTAGACAGGAAGGTGCTTGAGCGTAACTTTGTCGGGATATTCATTCTCGTAAAACGGTGGAAGTTTATTATTTAGTTAATTTTAAAAAGAATTCTGTTTTGTGATCATGGAGAGGGAAAAAAAGGCGCGTGAGTTAAGATTGGTAATCTTCTTTTTATCGTTTGGTTAGTGGCCAACCTGGTGACAGAGTTATTTAGATCGCCCATATTTAGGCCTCTGTCGTGATCGAGACTAGCTTGGTAATAAGATCCGCGGATCGAAAGATCTGCCCCTCTAGACAAGTGGCATATACGGTAGTCGAATCGAATCGAATAGAAAGCAAATGTATGGGATTTGACATAATGTCGTACCTTTTTTTTTGTCAAACGAGTTTCGATTCGAGTAAGGTTAAGTTAGCCATGCCTCTTGTTGTATCTAGTTGGAGCAAAATAAATGCGTACGGCAATAAGCAAATATTAATCCTAAATACCTTATACGCGGTCATAGTGAATAATGTAGATATATTTAAAATGTAAACGCATCATCAAAATTATATTGATCGTAACAAAAATAGATCCGATGTGCCTAGCTGGTTCTCCATTTAGTGTAGGTGTATAATAGTAAAGATAATTGTTAAATATTTGTAATTATGTCCTGGTAATAAATAGTTAATAAAAAGTATGACATTGTCATCCATACTAATATTATGAAGCTGAAGAGTTTGTTTGTTTGTTTGGTTGAACGCGTTTATCTCAGAAAGTACTGGTTCGATTAGAAAAAAATCTTTTTTTGTTGAATAGTGCATTTATCCAAGAAGGCTATCGGCTATATAACATCAATCAATCAATCCATCACGCGGACGAAGTCGCGGGCGACCCCTAGTTTAATTATATAGGGTTAAATTGTGTGTTCTCACCGTTTCATTGACTGAAATAAACGTTCTTTTTTCTTTTCTTTCTTTCGTCATTACTACTGGGCTGGTTTAATTTTCAGTTGTATGCATCTGCAGATTTTGCAACTAGAATTACTAGTAGAACCAACTAATGCTTATGTACTATTGAAAATGCATAAGTAATACTTCCTAACCGTCTATCTATTTATTACCCTTTTACGACTAAACGGCTGATCAGATCTTGAGGAAATTTGGCAAGGAATTAGATGGTATCCTAGGAAAGGATATCGGACAACGGCCACACGTGGGTGTGCCGCAGCCCGCAACGTCTGGTTTTATATACTTTTCAATTTAAAACTTATTGTAAACGGTTCATAAATATTTGATTTAACAAAAATACTGCGGCTGCAAATAACTGTCTGACGCATCAGACTCATCAATATGATATAATGAAACGTTTCATATTCAATATAAATTTGTGAATGTATAATGAACTGTTGTTAAACAGTACAGAGCTGCGGTTAAAATAAAAATATATCGACAGTTATATTCCACCTTTTTGCTAACGAACTATGAATTTATGCTGATATTATACATATTAACATGTTTTTATATTATCTAGACGAAAAAAAGCCGGCCCATGGCCCACCCGCCTCTCTTAAAAGTCAAAAAAGCAAATGTATGGAATTTGACGTAAGTTTACGACATTATATCGTAAACTTACGTCAAATCCCATACATTTGCTTTTTTGACTTTTCGATTCGACTACCACTATTGACACTTGTTTAAAGGGGCTGATGATAAGCAGTTTCCGAGGCCTATAGACGCTTGTTATACATATCTCTTTAGGTAAAGTAAGCGTCTACAGGTCAAAACAATTTAGGTGTTGGCGACCTAATTTTTTTATCACAAGGGTTTTGTGTTGGGAGTATTTCTGGAATAGGAAAACATTTCTTTAAACCACATCCCTAAATGAGCGCTGGAGAATTGTAGACCCTGTTCCTTTACGCATAGGAACACAAATACACCACTTCATGTAGTTATTAGGCTGTGGTTTTCTGTAAGGTCCTTTGCCAGTCGGTCTTGCTTGCTTGTATGGTGCGCTACATCAGGCGGGCTGTATGTTTTTTTGCCACCTAAACAGTATTAAAGAAAATCCCTAGTCTTATTCTACCCCCTCTGTAAAACAAGCGTGGGTCTGAATACGTAGGTATCCTTTCAGAAAACACCCATAAAGTAAACTAGAACATTTTGTGTGTTGTTCATACCATGTTACAGATGTTACCATTTGTTTCCAAACTTCTATTTATGATCTAAAGTTGTTGACGTGGCTAACTATAACAAAACTCGTGCGCCATATGCTTTGGAATATTCTAGAAAGGTAGGTAACTTACTAGAAGTTCGCTAGAATGTTACATCTCATCATACTTCAAGTTTTAACGTGTTAGCGTTTTATGTGCGAAGTTTTTGATTTAATTCAGTTTATGGGTTTAATATATTGTTTATTTAAATAATCGGAAAAAGATAATGAAGAACATATTGTTGAAATTTTATTAATAATAATATGCCTAATCTCTACGGAGATTAGCTATTTGCGTAGGAGATATTTTAGTACAGAAGTGTGTGCGTAATCACAGTTGCACTCTGTTCGTCAGTCTCGTGGTCCGAAGGAACAACAATCCGACACGACTGGAGAGAAAGCAGACGTGGGACCAACAGCTTTACGTGTTCTGCAAGGCACGGGTTTAAACGCCAATTTCCGATCATCTATTGTGAATTTCATGTTAGATAAATTCAATATAAATACTTTTGCCATGACACTGGTCCTTGTAAACAGCAGTCGCACTTAAAGATCTTAAACCAACGTATATAATATATGCCGTCGAACCTTCCAGAAAGGTAGTTACTTAATAAAAGTTCCCTAGAATGTAACATCTCATTATACTTAGAGTTTTAACAGGGATATGAGCGTTTTATGTGAAAAGTTTTTGTTTTAGTACTTTTTTTACTCTGGTACTGGGAAGTCGTAAGACAATACAGGGTCGCTGCAGTAAGGATGGTAAAGCAGCAATATGCCTAAAGGCTAGTGTAGACTGAGTTTAGTCTGCGACGGACAAAAAGTACTGTTAGAAATCTAAACTACTAACTCGAACTAATCAGAAACGAAGTGATCCAACAGAGAAGCATAGATAAGGAGGTCGTGGGTACAATTTTCACACAGAACAAATATTTGCGTGATGAACACGATTATTTGTTATTTGTCTAAATCTAATTAATTTCAATATAGGTATATGTAGTAATATATGAGAAGGTATGTTTACCAGTTGTCTGGTTGCCATAGTACAAGCTTAGCCTAATTTAGGATCAAATTACGGTATGTGAGTTGTCCCAAGATACCTATTATTATTTAATAATTTATGCGCATATAGTACAGTTTATTCCGCAATTATTTTATAGCCCAAGGGATTTTTTTGAACTCTGTACATGACGCTTTGTTTATATTCCTTTCATATATTAGTTTTATGTCATAGTATTGTAATATCGCGGACAAAAAATTATTTAATGACATTCAATTGTCTACACAGAGCTTTATACGAACGCTTGTGTAACACTTTAGCCATGATGTAAGTAACTGGCTCTTTACAAAATTGACTTTGATGTAAAAAGATGGTAAAAGAATGGGGCTCGAGTGTCTTTACTCGTATATTGTCGACGTCAATGTTGATTGCGTGAAAGGTACAGCTATTACGTCACTCGATGAGTTGTGTTTTTGTATTACCTCGTTGGCGCAGTGTCTTGCAGAGTTCCTAAGTTCACGCTTCATGGTAAGTAGTTGCCATAGCCTATGGATGAACGTCGGTTCTGAGTACTTTTAAATTATATATTACGGAGATCGGAATATTTTATTTGGCATTAACTTAGAAAACATCAGATAATATTATAATTAACAAAAATACTTATTAATTGATGTCTTATGTTTACGCTAAAACGGGATCCAGCTCAACATAATGTCGTTTTCTACAGACATATAAAAATTAGCAGTCAGCATCAGCTCTGTCTCATGATTAAATTCCATTGGCTTAGACATTTGATATTGCACATTCTGAGAAGGGTTTTGCAGCCTTCCTTTTAAATTCGATCATATTAAAAATGGATTGCGTACCTTCGGAAAAAACGTAAGGTACTCGCAACCAAAGGGTCCGGTTATTAATTTAATATATATATCTGTATTTATTGCCAGATGTAATGTTCAAAAGTGCTGACGATTATAATGAAATCCACAAAGTGAAATTCACATTCGCGTGAAATTCTCATTGTATTACAAGTTAGTTACTTTCCTACTTGGCTATCACCGCTTTTATGGGATTATATCAGTCATTAATACTAATCATGACACTAATAGGTTTTACAACGATTTAAATTTATAACGAGCACACAAATTTTCAGTACTTAATTACGAAACAGTCGATGACCGTCAATGATCCCACTCAATATGTCAATCAAATAGTTAAATTTAATTTTGTATACGCGGATTATTTATTATGAAGTGACGTCATAGCTGATATTCATTACTGTCATTTAGGAACACTGTTCCTTTTCTAAACTAATATTATAAAGAGGAAAGATTAGATATTTTTGTTTGTTTCTTACGATATAACTCAAAAACGAATCGTTTTATTATGAGTATTTTTTTTTCATTTATGTTTTTAAAGACAGCTCCCGCACTAGGGAACAAGCTCTGTATCGCTGGCTTTACAAACATACAATTAACGGACACAAATTACACCCAGACTCAAAACAACTTTTTGTGGGTCACACAAAGTTTTAGTTAGTTTGTCATGTATGGGAATCGAACCCACAACTTCGTACACAGCAGGCGTATACTGCGGCCACTGAACCACCGAGGCAGTCTAGTAAATCGTAACAAACAAGCCCTATAGGCTATATTTTATTGAAAAACAAACGGGTCCCTACGAAAACTAAACAACGTCCACGCGTGCTAAGCCAGGACGAGCAACTAAAGTAATACTTATATTCACCACACATTTACCATCAAATACTAGCAGTAAGAAAAACTCCTTTTCCTATTTCCGAGATAATAATATGCAAGTATCATCTATGCATTTATAGGCTACGGTAGCTGCTGACCTCATGAGAGCCGTATGCATGTTTGCCACCTATGTAGTATAAAAAAAGGACGCATGCTCTTTTGCTTACCTTAGTTCTTCAGTGTACCTCATAACGGCTTACTTCAAGTTTCGAACCAAAATTTAAATTTACTTTAAATCTATTCATGATAATAATATTTCTAATAATACTAGTGGACCTGGCAGACGTCGTCCTGCCTGTAAAAGCTGAAATACCGACAGCAACGCCACCTACCGGGTCCAATTGTGAATCTAAACCACCCACACACAAAATTTCATCAAAATCGGTCCAGCCGTCTAGGAGGAGTTCAGTGACATACACACGCACACAAGAAATATATATATATATAAAGATTATTAAAAATGGATTTCATGTGTCAGTATTTAAAAAAAAACTGACACATGAAAAGGCAAACAATATAACAGAAAAATCAAGATGGCAGCCGTTTAAATATTCTGTTGTATAATTTTCGAGTTCTAAACGTGTTAAATTATAATTGTTCGCTAAACAAATTACGTTGAACTAAATTTACATAGCGTTTCTTTAGATTCCTGTTAACAAACGTCCATAGGCTACGGTAACTGCTTACCATTAGGCGGGCTGTACGCTTGTTTGCTATCTATTAAGTATAAAAAAAAAACAAACTGACAATTTTATTCTGTCCCAGCTATACTAATATTATAAATGCGAAAGTAACTCTGTTCGTGTTTTTGTTTGTTAGGTACCTTTTCACGACTTAACGGCAGAATGGTTCCGTTCAGAGCCTCTAGACAAGTGGCACAAAAGGTAGTCGAATCGATAAGTCAAAAAAACAAATGTATGGGATTTGACGTAAGTCTACGATATAATGTCGTAAACTTACGTCAAATCCCATACATTTTCTGTTTGACTTTTCGATTAGACTATCGCTTATGCCACTTGTCTAGAGGGGCAGATCGTATCCTAGGAAAGGACATAGGGTACATTTTAACGCGATAATGGACATCAACGTAAGCGGAGCCATGGGCAACAGCTAGTATTCCATTATATTTAAGCAATTCGGCTTCTTGGAATGTTATTCATAGATTTATTAGAAGAGTACTCAATTTGATTCGGCTACTCTGTTGGCATAGTTAATGTATATTTAGATAGGATCCATGAGAATACTCAGCTGTCTAGTTAGATTTATTGATATTTCTTAAAATAAAATATAGGTAAAGTAGATCGCTAAGCAAAAATATAAATTTACAGAAACATTATCGTTTTAACGGATTTCCAAAAAGGAGGTTTTATTTTCGTCTGTATGTTTTTTTTCCTTTTTTGTATATTATACACTGTTGTGCATAGTTATTTCGCTATGGTCTTCTTATGGAGCTTCTACCCCTGTCGGGGTTGCTTACTTGTATAGTGTCCTAACTCTCGTGGCTAGTTACTGTATTTACAACTTTAACAGTGAACACACACAGAGTATAACGGCTCACAGAATATTTAGCTAGGGAAATTTTCCGACGCTCCCGCCAGTATTAGGTTTCCACTATTCAAGTTATTTCCTTTGTAAAGGTATTCCTCAGCGTTTGTATGGTTTGTGTAAATAACTATACATATACTATGTTTATCCGTCCATCTTGTATTAGATTCTTAAGTTTCCTTGAGGACCATATAATATGTGTTATATAAATCAAACTAAAAAGTTTACATTGTAGGTTTAAAAAAAAAATACTGGCCACTTTGTTCTTTTTGTTGACCAGAGATTATAAGTTTTTTTAGTTGACACAACTAAAAAGATTTATTATATCGATTCTAAATTTAAAATAAAAAAAAAAGTTTAGATGGGATTTGAGCACGGTTTCATTAGTTTAAAAAATATCAATAAGTTTTTAAATAATATTAATAACATTATTATATTGTAGGTGTATCTAGAAAAGATTGGTCTATATCTTCCTTTATTGACTAATGTAAAGACAGAAAAAAAGCTTCGAACCCTACTTTCTATCAACGGATCTAAATCGTGTAAAATTTTAAAAGATTTTCACACATTTGTTACACAACGTTTTAGACGTTTGGTCGGTGTAACTCTCTTTTGCTACTCCTGCACTAAAGAACC
Source organism: Trisateles emortualis (assembly GCA_947095525.1). NCBI lineage: Eukaryota > Metazoa > Arthropoda > Insecta > Lepidoptera > Erebidae > Trisateles > Trisateles emortualis. The sequence continues at coordinate 5,632,696 of OX352735.1, read as the reverse complement.
ATATGTCGCGAGGGACCTAACAAATCCAGACTCGGGACAACCATTTATGGATCCCATAATTTTTTGTTCCGTGTGGGGATCGAACCTACAGCGCAGTGGTAACATACAACAAAAGGTATAAAAACCTCATTGAAAAACCTTTAAAATATTACACGATTTTAGACCCCTTGTATTAGAGTAATATACTTTTATTCCAAATAAAAAGTTCGTAATAAAACATTTTTGTAACTTCGCAATATTGATAATAATATGGTTTTATTACTGTTTTATCAAGTCCATCATTATCAAAATATTTGTTTTACTATTTGCAGTGATAGCAGTAAATGATTAACATCTAGTTTTGCGGTCAGTATCAATGAAAACTTGATCACTATTGTGACCAATGCTAAACTATATATACATAATTACATAATGGCAGTGATCAAATTGTTAGAATTTTGATATTTATAGTGTTAATAAGAAAGTTATGGGGTTATTTGTATCAATATTGAAAGTTATTGATAGAAACAAAATTTTAAACAAATATCAATCAATCAGCTTATCGCAGTCCACTGCTGGACATAGGCCTCTCCCAACACGCGCCATAGCACACAAATAAATAGGTCGCATTGAAAATATTTAATACTAACTTTTGCATGCAGTTTCTCTGCACGAATTTTCCCTAATTCTGGTATATAATAAACTACTTACAACACGTGAAAGTTTGATCAAAATCCGTTCTGTAAATTTGCGTAAAGGAGTAACAAAAAACCATAAGTCCTAACAAACTTTCGTATTTAAAATATTAGGATTACCAACACATTTGCTGGGCAAAGGAAATTTCATTCAAGCATTACATTTCTTGGAAGATCAGAGAGTTGCTTTACGACTTTTTTCTTTACCGTTATCCATACAACATCGCTTCAATCGTGAACAGACTTCAAAACGTATTCCTCATCACTTATATAATAATCTGAAGAACTTTACCACATAAAATAACACTAAAGAAGGGCAAAAAGTCTTGTGTACGTGAAAATTAACGTATATCTCAAGTGAAATGTGCTATAAAGTGTTTTATGGTGTCTAGTGCAGCTGGGGCAACTTAAAAATAATTGTATGGTTGACTTTCAGCAATGTTCTCAATGTGAAAAGTCAGTAACAAAGTAGGGTTATTTTAAATTCTTGTTTTTGTGAGATTTTCCGATAGTCATAGTCCTCTAGACTATTTCGGTCACAAGTGATAAGTATAGGCATATAGTGCACAATAATGCTGCGTTTCCACAAGGAATGAGCGAGGATGCATAGCGATGGATGTGTTTGTTAGTATGCCTGGGATAGGAAAACGTTTCTTTCAAACCGCATCCCTAAATGAGTATTGGAGATCTGAACGCATATAAACAAACAAAACTACACCGCTGTGTATAGCTAGCTGTGTAGGCTTGCTAGAATGGTGCCCTACCTCTCTTAAAACGTTTTTTTATTATTATTTTTTACAAAGCCAACTCCCGCACTAGAGAACAAGCTCTGTGTCGCGGGGGACTTTACAAACATACAATTAACGGACACAAACTAAAGAACAGACGCAATGCAACGCGAAAGTTTAAAAAAAATTGCACTCCGGGAGTGCCGACAGAAGTGTAAACACTAGGCAAAACAGTTGTTATAAATTTTATAGCAATAAATGTTTTTATTTTATTTATCTAGACGCGTTCGCGGTCTGCTATATGTACATGCATATATCGTCTCTTTGCTTTAATAACGTGACAGTCGAAAAGAGAGATTTTTCGGATATGTCAAGCTGCGTCTCGTAACGGTGTCGTGAATCCAGAGATTTTATCTCATCTAAAAATATGCGTAGGTACCGTGCTAAAAGAAGTTTTCACTACAAAAGTTAGTGTCATAATAAAAGTGTATGTCCTAGTACTAAGCTAAACTTGGTGACTACACGCTGACGAGTACTACGGTCAGTAATGGACGTAGGAGGGCTCTCACAGCGAGCAGTATTGTGCAGTTGCCAGTGACAGGCCATTGTCGAGCTATTGTGTAGTCATTGTGGCGATCACGTGACCGTGGGCATCGTGTGCCTCGACTTTATTCGACCGATATTGTTATACATGTGACAGTTTGAGTAATCGCGATGGGTCACGTTAGTGTGAGTGAAACAGAGCGAGTCGGTGATTTCTCTTGACACCTTAGAGCTATGGGATAATATCTATTTTATGGTGTACATAGTTATTATTATAGGCCTGTCTTTCATGGGTAGTAGGACGTTATGGTACGAGGAAGCGAGAGAAATATGGAATAGACAATTGGCTTCGGTCATTATGTATTTAAAGTTTAGTAAACACACAGTTTGTCTATCTATTTAAAATGACAACTTCCGCACTAGAGAACAAGCTCTGTGTCGCGGGGGACTTTACAAACATACAATTAACGGACACAAATTACACCCAGACTCAGAACAATTCTTTATGAATCACACAAAGTTGTCCTGTGTGGGAATCGAACCCACAACCTCGTGCACAGCAGGCGCATACTGCGGCCTCTGGACCACCGAGGCAGTCCGAGGTAGTCAATCAGAAGTTATGATTGATAAAAGAAGCTATAAGCTTTTAAAGTTTGAGAATCGAATCTTACTTTTGTTTTTATCAAAATTAAAACGCTCGTTCTTTCGTTTTTGAGCAATTTAATATTATAGTTTACGACAAAAATGTGATCCTAACTCGTAATTTGACTAACAATATATCATTGGAAGCATCTTTTACTTATTTGTTTTTTTTTGTCCATTAAAAAGGAATACTCAATAACCTTTTTTAGGCGTGTGTATACACGGCAACGGAGATATGTATACAGGGCCGCTATATGAAGATAAAACCATTGTATATATTTTTGTGAAATTTGGTAACAGTTTACAATTAGACTAAACAGATATAATTATCGATCCATCCATCCATCTCAGCTATAAGACGTCCACTGCTGGACATAGGCCAAGGTGGACCGACGACCTGGTAAAGGTTGCGGGCAACCGATGGACAAGGTCAGCTCGGGACCGAAAGATGTGGAAAACCTTGAGGGAGGCCTATGATAAAAATATACTTCACACAAATTCATACATTGGTTTTCCTAAAAAAACTAAACCTCATATCGTGGCCCTGTATACATATCTCCGTTGCCGTGTGTACCTAGGTACAATCGTGAATGGTATCCATTATCTAGATTATTTCTAAAATAGAACAGCGAAGTGCCGCAGTTGATTTTGGCAAAAAAATCAATAATAATAATAATTATGCATTTATTTGTAAGAATATTGTACAATATTGTTATAAAATATAAATGTCCAAAATATTCTGCTGTTTCCAGCGTACATATATTAGATATCAAACTGGATATAGCAAAAAATGGAAGAATTTGCTTTACAAAACTGTTTAATCAACCCTAAATTGTGTAACTTTAACCTTAGATTATAAAAGCCCAATTCGTAAAATACATGCGTTTCGTCTAGTTCGGCAAAGGACCCATTCGACTAATGCCCAATTCAGGTAATGACCAAAATGTAGAGAAGCTTGCTTTACATATAAGCAAGCTTTTTTACAATTTATATATATTTTATTTGTTAGTCTGTGGTGTATTTTATCTATAAATAAAAAATAATCTCTTCGTTTCTCTTGATAGGTCCATTAAAATCGTCGTCGTTGAGGAGAATACCAGGAACAAACAGACAGACAAACATTTTTAGAAATAGGTATATTTTCCGAACATATCGTCCCATTAGTAGAATAATGTTTTATCATCACATACGACAAAAATGATATTATAGTAAATTCGTTATCACAATGATGTAAGCTATCGATTGATATATTTTTTATAATTTTTTAACCAATATTTTAAAAGTTATAACGTTCGAATAAAGTTTCTTCCGCGCTGAGTTCGTAGAATAATGTCGCTCGATCACATAACACAATGTTCTCCGTCCTGCTCGGGCGCACACGGCTCCGTACGATGCGACGCTTCGTTACATGGCACATTGTTCAGCGTAGTGGTCGCGAGTGGTGTTTGTGGCAATGGATACCGATATTGGCGATCAAAATGGTAAGAAATCGTTTATTTTTTATTATTATTAGTAACAATTGATGAAATACTTTACTTACTTGAACTCTACCACAAATACACAAAGAATTAAACGGATAAATTCGTCGTAAGAATATTATCCCCGTTATGGAATATACGTATATTATACCTTTTTTATGTTATCCTCACTTCTTACGACAGCCATTAGTTTTATAGAAAATAGTTTATTTAGTTGTCTGTTAATTACATTATTTTGGATCAATTACACGAAATTTTTGTAATTTCCCATAAAGACATTATTTATAATCACATAAAACATTATTCTATGAAGTTGTAGAACCTTTTTTAAGTTAAGTGTAACCCGAATAAATAGTTTACTGATAATCTTTATAACATAATAGTATACAATAAAGCTTGTCTTAATTGTTTCTCAAATTTTGTGGTTTCTTGTGCAAATAGTGCATTTTACTACACATAATTGTATTTTATTTTCGTCGGCATGTACACATAAAACATTATACTACCAAATTATTTTTTAAAATGAGTGTCACAAGTGCAAATGATACGTTTTTCTGCTAATTAGTTTATTATAAAACATTATTCGAAATCTAAAAGTGCTATAAAATGATTAAATATTGTTTAAATTAGGCACAGCTATTTTTAATAATAAATTTGATTATATATAGATAGATAAATTTAGTTTAGACAAAATGAGTAAATTCTAATTTCATTTAAAAAAAACTGTAGGTGATTGAATTTCTAGTAGGTACACTAGCTGTTGCCGGGGCTCCGCCCGCGTAAGGTTACAATAAATAGCCTATGTGATATTAGACAACTTGGGCTACCTATATTTTAAATTTTACCAAAATCGGATCAGTAGTTACAAACACACACACACACACACACACATATGCACATGCACACTTACTTTCGCATTTATACTATTAGTAGTTTATAGTACGAGTACATTTGTATACTTAAATTTCCAGGTCCAAAGAAAAATGATGTACAAGTCTTTTGGGATTACGACAACTCATCAAACGATGTTCCTGATCTATCTACTCGCCATGATGACGTACCAGCGGAACAAGCTATTACTACGGAATAAGCTAACCTATCACACAAAGTGGTGTAGTGATTTTTGCCCGATACATTCAGAATATTCGATTGAATCTGACACGAGCTGTGACAAAATATTCCTTAGCAGTCGACCGGAAAAGCGCCGCCTCTAATTCGTACATATCAGGAAAAGATATTGATATAATATCGGCAGAAAGTTTCGGATGAAACTGCAAGCTATCGAAGAACATCCTTTACAAGAAGATTCTGATCCGCCCAATTCCGTGCCACAACAGACTCTTGTCCAACTCAGTCCGATACTGAGAGTACTGTAGTGGCATCACCCGCTCCATCAGATCGAAATCAATCATTTTATGGTGCAGACAACTCTGTTTCTGATATCACACCACGCCAATCAACAAAATGTTAGATAATTGGGCCGATACAAGAAGAAAAGGACAAAAAAACTTTGGATGTGTGATAGTGCAAAACAAATGGGTCCGGCTGGCATGTTCCTGTAAATTTAAGTGCTTCATAAAAAATATGTAGTTACGTACAGCGGTTAGATATATTCAAAACGTTTTGGGAGTTGGGAGACAGAAGAAAACAATGGGAATATGTATTAAGGTGTACCTTAATACATATTCCCATTGTTTTCTTCTTCCGGTTTAAACATCTGTTCTTTTTCGCCTTACCAGCAAGGCGAAAAAGAACAGATGTTTAAACCGGGATACACCTAATAAGTTGTTGACGAGTATGTTTACCTGGGACATATAGTCCAGTTAGATAGGTCCAACTTCGAGAAAGAGGTCACTCGTCGAATCCGACTCGGCTGGGCAGCGTTTGAGAAGCTACTATCTTCTCATCCCAAATACCGCAGTGTCTCAAGACGAAAGTCTTTGACCAGTGTGTGTTGCCAGTGATTACATACGGATATGAGACGTGGTCGGTCGTTCACTTTGGGCCTCGTGCGAAGGCTCAAAGTCACCCAACGAGCAATGGAGAGAGCTATGCTTGGAGTTTCCCTGCGAGATCGAATCAGAAATGAGGAGATCCGTAGGAGAACCAAAGTAACCGACATTGCTCGAAGAAATGCCTCCATTAAATGGCAATGGGCCGGGCACATAGCTCGCAGAACTGATGGCCGTTGGGACAGAAAGGTTCTAGAGTGGCGACCACGAACTAGAAGACGAAGCGTGGGCAGGCTTCCAACAAGGTGAACCGACGACCTGGTAAAGGTTGCGGGCAACCGATGGACAAGGTCGGCTCAGGATCGAGAGTTGTGGAAAACCTTGGGGGAGGCTTATGTCCAGCAGTGGACGTCTTTGGGCTGAGATGATGATAAACGGAATTATACATATTAGCAATGCTGCAATCATTGTTGCTTGCAGAACTTTTTAGTATATAAGGCAGATTTAAGATTTAATCAGCATACCATACAACCTACCTAAGAAGGTACATAAATAATATCACACTTACGTGATAATAATTAAGTATCCTCTTATAGTCCTATAGTAATTCGTAATATATACATTTTAAAGTTTTATATTTTAATTTTCGACCTAACATTAAATTTTTTATTATCTGTGACTGAACTATATTTAAAAATAATAATTAAAATAAATATTGTTGAGAGTATGAGACTTTTTAAAGTGATAAGGCTAGTACACAATGAAAATAAATATTATGTTAAGATTATTAAACATTATTTTGTATGTTTTAAGTTACTGTTTTATTTGTTCGATTTTATACTGATTTTATTAAAGTTGTAAAATCGTCAGCGTTTTTTATTTCGTTTCTTATTTATATAAGGTACCTATAATCAAATAAAATAATGTGTAGAGAGCATTCCATACGTGTTAAATTACACGTCGTTACTAAAATAATAAGGTATAAAAGCAGAGACAATTACCTAAATTAAATACAAGAACTTCACGTAAAACATTGAAATAATTGTAAAATTCCATTAAATATTGTTTCATATGCAGATATAACGTGATTATTTTCGTCAAATAACGATCCATGTGATCTTAAGACAACTCTTCCGCTGTTTTCGTTGGCAGTACAACGTTGTATATGCACATGCGACACACTATCTATGCACAGGCATAGTTTTTAGAATAAATAATGATAACAACATGATCTGTATTGATTTATTTTCACACTGTAAAAATATTAAATGGCTACTGTCTTTCATAAAGGAGTTATAAGCAAATATGTGCGCGCAAAACTTCAAATCGCTCTACTGAAAAGTTAACATTTTGCAGATGAAACATTATTCTACTAATGGGACGATATGAATGTTTACACATTAGGGTTGCATTTAGTTTGGTATTATTATTATTAAAGCTCTTATTTCGATACTAGTGGCTACGTGGATGTCGGTAATCTACATATCTCTATGCCAAATCTCATCCAGATCTGTTTTTACTCGATAGAGAAACAAACATCCATACATACATCCATCCATCCTCACAAACTTTCACATTTATAATATTAGTAGGATTACATACAAAAACTTTAATTTTATTTATTTGTTAAAAAAGGTGCAGTCATATGCACTACCATAGCACCACAGATAATATTTCGATTTAACGATAAAAGTGCGGCAGGTGCGTCAATAAATTCGCGTTGGACAGATTAAATACACACAGACACGGCAAATAGATGTTTCATTCACACAACTGTAATGTCAATGTGTACGTAGGGTTGGTAGTTTACGATTGTGTTGGTAGATTAGGGCTGCCACAAGTCTCAGTGGACGGGGTATAATTTTTATTTTTAAAACAACTCCCGCCTGAGGTATCGAGCCCTGTGTCGCGGGGTACTTTACAAACATATAAATAACGGACAAAAAGTACACTCAGACTCGGAACAACCAAATTGATGATTATGAATCACACAAATTTTTGATCCGTATGGGGATCGAACCGACAACACAGCGAGCAGTAGTAAATGGCAACGTACCAGTCTTTTCATATTAATAGCAACCCATATAATTATGTTCTACTGCTGGGCACCGGGATATGTCTTAGCTTATTCTTGCTAGCGCTTGCAAACACCAAGCTTTGTCAATCAGAAGTAATGAAAAAAAAAAACAGTTTAATAGATGTAGGGATTAATACAAATAAGTACGCTCGACTGGGCAAAGACCTTATAATCACAGCCATATAAATACGTATAGTGGTGTAGTTGTGTTCCTGTGTGTGAGAACAGGTTTCCAGAGCTCATTTAGGCATTTTCCTATTCTAGAGATACCCCATTACAAAAACCTAGCAGCCTTATTAATTAACGTGGAATAGAATAGGTGTAATGTTATATAATTTCTCATTCTGTCATCAGTAATTTCACATTAGTAAGAAGAGGACAAAGCATGGCGTAACTTTTCACTCGCTACATCACGTTTATTAATAAAGCGGTAGTATTCCAATATTGGTTGCAAAAGCTGCGGTGGTACTACCAGATGGTCCGCACCATCTGGCAGGCCATATGCTTGTTTGCAGACTTTTGCAATGAAGAAAAAACAATGACAGCCCTAACAGTAGGGCTGAATATATACTGTTTAATAATTCTATGTCGGTGGCGGGATGCAGCGGAGTCCCCCATGCGTTGTTTACGCGTCACCCCTGCCCGGCGCCCTAAAGTCGCCGACGACGATCGATATCGAGCCTCACTCGCTTCTATATTGAATTTTAATGAACGTAAACTTACGTACGCAAAGTTCCCAAATTCCCAAAGTGCGTCAAACTCAACTTCGAGTTTTCACTTCAAAAGGTTTAAATATGTCTTTTAACTGTCAGAGTTTATACTTATCTAAAATGTAAAGTGTAAGCGGAGTTTAACCACAATCAACTTGGTAACCGAACTCCGGATAATTGTTCTCTGCTTTTGTATTAACTTTTGTAATAAGGTTTTAAAGAATAATTCTCGAATTAGGGCCGTCACATACATTCGTTTTCCTGATTCAAAAACCGTATACGGAAACCGTGTTCATAATTCCGTATAAACACCACACATGTGTATATTCTATATTTTCTCTGTTCGGAATTTAAAATGCAAGGGCAACTTCCCAAAGGTAAAAATCGAACGTGTACGTGTACCAAGCCCTGATTATTGTATAAATTTGATGCGTTCGGAGAGCCCGATTCGGAAAAAAGGATCGGGAAAACGAATGTATGTGGCAACCTTTAAGGTCGTTCGCTTAACAATTGAAAGACGAAAGTAATTTTGGCTCGTTCTGAAATGGGAGAGAGCAAGTTGTTAAGATCGCGTGTTTAATTTGATTATAATGTGGAACAGAAAAGAGGTTTCCCCTTCATGTTACTGATTCTATATCATTGTTAATTGTACCGTGATGCTTAGATATTTTGATTTCGTTGTTTCTTCCATTTTAAGACGACTTCCACATATATGGTCTTAAGCCATGTATCGCGGGGTATTTTAACAACGTACGATTCACGGACGTTTCGAATTCCATTATTATTCGGTTTAATTAATGGCTAACCACTGTGAGAAGTACTTAGGTAACAACCACATGTCTCACCCAATAGTAAGCAGTAACCGTGTGTACTTTATTTTTAAATAATCTTAAATGTCATTTACATAAATAATCCCATATTCATATTATAAATAATTAATTCGACAAAAATAATATCAATAAACGAATGAAACTGTATACATAGATATAAGATTTTACGTTTAGTAATAATAAAAATACAGTTCATAATTCAATTTTTAGGCGCTCATAGCCAAGTCAAGGCAACACGCACATTGGTAAAGGAGCTACCGAATAATTCCAATATCTATTTATATATTTAACATAGTCGTTTATGACACTTATCCCTATATAGGGTTTTATGATAGTAAGAGTGAAAGCTAAAAGATTGTCCAAGTGCACTCAAATGTAAAAGATATAAAGGGCAAGAGTCACTGGACATAACAACTATTGATATATTCACTGGACATTCACTGGATATTCACTGGACATTGAGTTCTTTGTTCGTGATGCCATAAGCTTGTACATGCATCCCTTTTTGTGTGTTAAAGTATACAAATAAATTACGGCAAAAGCAAAAATTTTTTTTGTATATAAAAATAGAAAGAATCTGCATGGTATATAATGTTTTGTTAGGGGTGGTATCCAAGAGGGAAAGTAACCGAATTGTAATTCAGGAGGTGTGAGTTCAATCCCGAACAGTACCTTGTACTCGTAGGTACCAAAGTGAATTTATGAATGTATAATAAGTATTTTTGGATCGTAGCAATTGGCGTACCATAGTCTCTGCCTACCCCAGTGGGAGATGGGCGTGACGATATGTATGTATATATGATTTTTTAAGTACTAATTAAATGATTTACCATCTGCTAACGGTAAAGGCAACATCATGAGGAAACTTATATGTTTAGAAAGAAATTTTTAAGGCTGATCCACCAACTTGCATTGAGCTAAGCCCTTTGCTAGCTTAATAGAGTAGAGGACACCTGAGCCCAGCAGTGGTTATGTATAAGTTTCTATTATTATTAATGAGATAAGAAAAATCATCCATAAATAAGCACTGGAGACCTGTACTCACATAAACACGTTTTTTTTATACTAATTGGGTGGCGAACAAGCATACTGTCTGCCTGATGTTAAGCAGTTGCCATAGCCAATGGATTGAATTATAGTGCTCTTCTGTGAGGTGGAGATTATGGCAACAGCCATAACTAATATTGTAAAACGTGTGAACGTGTAAATACATTAATATGGCAAAGTGCTGTCACTGCACATTACTCACGTTCATCGTTTAATCCCTTCCAACACATAATTGTATTTTCCTTTGTTATGTTTTAATATAAATAGATTAAGATTAAGAATAAAGACCAGTCGATTACAAGCAAAAATCATCGTCTTATTTTACTCCTCAAAACGAATATAGCAATACGCTATAATTGGTGACCCCGACTGGCTACCGCTTCTCTAGTGCTGATATAATACCGGGACGACCGGAACCCAAATTGGTTTTCAGCATCAAATCTAGAAAGTGATAGAAAACAAACAAGACACCATGGCTCCACCAGCGACTCCAGCGAAAGGCGACGCCAGCACTGATAGTATTGCAGCGATATCAGTTACCGAGAAACTGCCTCAATTTTGGACTGACTCACCAAGATTGTGGTTCGCGCAGTTCGAAGCAATCATGGCTCCCCAGAAACAAGGAGAGGAATATAAGTACAACATGGTAATTGCCAAATTGCCAAAGGAGGTGATCCATCAAGTAAGCGACATCCTGACACATCCTCCAGACGAGCAAAAATATACGGCTATTAAAGATCGCCTTATAAGCTGTTACGAGGAGAGCGAGCACAGAAAATTTCAAAAGCTATTATCAGAGATGGACCTCGGTGACCAGAAACCTTCCCAGCTATTACGAAAAATGCGGGAAGCAGGCAGCGGGAAGATGAACGACGATACGATACGTCTCCTGTGGTTCCGACAACTCCCAGCCACCATTACATCTATCATTGCAGTATCCGAAGACTTGACATTGGAAAAACTGAGCGAAATAGCCGACAAAATTCACGAGAATCTAACGTATACACGAACGAGCGCCATATCGTCGACAGCTGACATCAGTTTAATAACAAACCTGACGTCACAAATTGCAGCGATGCAAATTGAAATAAACGAGCTTCGCAACAATCGTCTGTCTCGAACGCGACAACGCAGCAGTTTCCGGTCACGTAATGATTCACGCTCACGGTCAATGTCGCACTATCGAAAGCCGCAGAATGGCATTTGTTATTATCATAACAAATTCAAGCAAAATGCAATAAAATGCCGGCAGCCGTGTACATGGAAGAAAAATACGAATGCGATGTCGGAAAACTACTAATAGCACAGAAAGCGACGGATCTCTGTGCTATGCACCCCGCTAACCGTCTAACTATAACCGACTTAAACAGTAGTTATAGATTTTTAGTCGACACCGGTGCAAACATTTCCGTTTTAAATCGCACGGAACATGATAGCGACGCATGCAAATACCAAGTATACGCCGCCAACGGAACCCCAATTAACACATATGGAGAACGCACGCTAACACTGAATTTCGGACTCCGTAGAGAATTCAAATGGTGTTTTACCATCGCCGACGTGAAAATGCCGATTCTAGGAGCCGATTTCCTCGAGCATTTCCAGCTGTTAGTGGATATACACGGACGAAAATTGATCGACAAAGAAACGGGATTAGAAACGCCTGCACGAATAATAGTAGCAAATATTTCATCAATACGAACAATTAACTCGAACTTACCAGATTCGATCAGGTGCTTGTTAGAAAAGTATGAAGATATTACAAAGCCTGGATCGATGAAGAACCCTCCGAAACACAATGTTAAGCATGAGATTATAACAAAAGGGTTCCCAGTTGCTACACGGGCACGTCCTCTTCCTCCAGACAAATACAAAATCGCAAAGCAAGAGTTCAAGGAGATGATGCATATGGGAATTTGCAGACCCTCAAGCAGTGAGTGGGCATCCCCACTTCATATGGTCAAGAAGAAAAATGGCGAATGGAGAGCATGCGGTGACTACCGCGCACTCAACAAAATTACCGTACCGGATAGATACCCATTGCCACGACTGTTAGATTTTACGTATATCGCAAGCGGAAAAACCATTTTCAGTAAAATCGATATAAAGAAAGCATTCTATTCGATTGCTGTCGCTGAACCAGAGAAAACAGCGATAATAACGCCGTTCGGACTTTTCGAATTTACAAGACTTCCGTTCGGTTTAAAGAACGCCGGACAGTCATTTCAAAAGTGGATGGACTCTATATTTAGAGATTTAGACTACGTATATGTTTTCGTTGATGACATTTTAATTGCTGACTCAGAAACCGACGTCCACTACAAACACTTAGAAGAAATATTCAAACGCCTGCAAGAAAACGGCATTACAATTAACACAAACAAGTGTGAATTTGCAAAATCGGAGATTGATTTTCTTGGTTATCATATAACGAGCCAAGGATTGACGCCTACAACGGAAAAAGTTCAAGCAATTAACGAATATCCGAAACCAAATACAGTGAAAGAACTACGTCGTTTCTTAGGCATGTTAAACTTCTACCGAAGCAGCATACCGTACGCAGCGAAGCATCAAGCGCCTCTAAATAGATACTTGAGAAATTCGAAGAAAAATGATAAAACAATCATTCAGTGGAATAAAGAAGCGGACCACGCTTTCGAGCGCTGCAAACAGGATATACGACAAATAACGTCAATAGCCTGCCCAGACAGCCAAACCCAACTAGCAATGATGACTGACGCAAGCTTAAAATGCGTAGGCGCCGTCCTACAGCAACGACAAAAAGGAAAGTGGGAACCGATAGCTTTCTTTTCAAAAGTACTAAGCGAAGCTCAAACGAAATACTCTACTTACGACAGAGAGTTACTGGGAATTTACATGGCAATTAAACATTTTAGAAGACTCATCGAGGGCCGAGAATTCACCGTCTACACGGATCATAAGCCATTGATTCAGGCATTCGATAAGAAGCCATCATTGAATGACACACCGAGGCGGATTCGATACCTGGACTTCATATCGCAATTCAGCACTAATATAACACATATTAGCGGCAAGGAAAACACAGTTGCAGACGCCTTGTCTCGAGTTGTTGAAACGATATCATTACCATCCAATATAGACTGGAAGGAGGTAGCAAATTGTCAACAAAACAATGACGAACTCGAACGATTGAAATCAAATAAATCATTACGGTTCGAAACGGTACATTTTCACGAGAAAGGAATCAAGATATTCTGCGACTTATCAACCAGGAAACAACGACCATTTCTTCCCCTTAAATTCAGAAGAGACATTTTCGAGAGTTTCCACAATATAAGCCATCCCGGAAAAAACACTACGAGGAAGTTAATTGCAGCGAACTACATTTGGGAAAACATGAACACGGACATCAACAAGATGACTGAAGCATGTTTACAGTGTCAACGTTCAAAAATACATCGGCACACCAAATCACCACTTGGAAAATTCATGCCAGCAGAAAGATTCTCTCATCTACACGTCGACATTGTCGGACCCCTCACAACATCCCAGAATAAACGATACATCATAACAATGATTGACCGATGTACGTCATGGCCAGAAGCTTTCGCAGCGTCAGACATCACTGCAGAGTCAATTGCAAGAGTGATATACGAAGGGTGGATAACCCGATTCGGATGTCCTGAATACATAACTTCAGATCAGGGAGCTCAATTCGAATCAAGAATATTCAGAAGTTTGGCAAAACTCATGGGAATAAATAAAATACGGACAACTCCGTATCACCCACAGTCAAACTCGAAAGTCGAACGATTACACAGAACTATGAAAGCAGCATTAATGGCAAGAGGGAACACTACAAACTGGACAAAGGAACTAGCCACAATATTACTCGGTATCCGTACCAGCTTACGGCAGGATACTGGATTTTCGGCAGCCGAACTAGTATATGGAACAACAATAACGTTACCTGGAGCATTTTTCGAGACAAGAAGCCTAACAACCTACACTGAAATGGTAGAAGAGTTGAAGAAAAACATCGAACGAATAACTTCCGTGCCACAGAGAGAGCGCACAAATGACAAAATATTTGTACATCCAAAATTAGCAGAATGCACGCACGTATTCTTACGATGCGATAGATTGCGGCCGAGCTTGACGCCGCCATACGACGGACCTTATCTCGTAATTAGACGGAGCGATAAATTATTCACGATATTGATAAACGGAAGACACAGTACCGTATCTATCGACAGGATAAAACCCGCCTTCGTAATAAACGATAAGGAGATAAGAAATCGCACATCAGTAGATAAGAAGATAGTTGTAGAAACGCAAGATAATCTAGCAAATAAAAAAACACGTGCAGGGCGAATCTCACGCCCAACGGTTCGATTCCAGCTATGATATATAAAGCTATACAAACGATCTACAATCACCACTCACGACAAAAAGTTTTCACACGCAACATGGGATCCAACACAAGTACTCATGAGAAAGAACAAGTCAACATGGTGCAAAACAACGCGCCAGCCATTCCGGAAGAGTTACTGCAGATACACTCTAGGCTCGCTGAGGACCTACAGAGCATACGAGGTTGGATCACAATAACGATTATCGCAGTGATAATAATAATATGCATCATCAGTGTCTACATGTTGTTCCGAGCGATCGGAACAAAAATCGAGAAGAGATTTATGCGTGTGATACGAGAAACCAACGTGGTGTAGGGTAATAAGTTTAATCGTAAATATTTTTTTTTAAGGAGGGAGTATCTATGGCAACAGCCATAACTAATATTGTAAAACGTGTGAACGTGTAAATACATTAATATGGCAAAGTGCTGTCACTGCACATTACTCACGTTCATCGTTTAATCCCTTCCAACACATAATTGTATTTTCCTTTGTTATGTTTTAATATAAATAGATTAAGATTAAGAATAAAGACCAGTCGATTACAAGCAAAAATCATCGTCTTATTTTACTCCTCAAAACGAATATAGCAATACGCTATAGAGATCCTTCTACAGGCGGATTTGCTCGCTTCGTAATATGCCTGAATTTTCTACATGTATACCTCCAGCAATCCCTCAAATAAATATAACGCTATTATAATATTTAAATGCTTATGTTGTTAAGAAAAATATTCCCTAAATTTACGAAAATAAATCTTCAACTTAAACGGAACTTCGTTTAATAATAAAAAAAGGCTAAAAACTTTTTGAATCGGAATTGATTAGCCGAATATCATCGACACTCCAACCTAAATCTCGACGGAGCGCTGAATCTGCTCATAGCAGTTCAATTTACGAACAACGAGCAGTATTTTAAACTTGAAAGACGTAACTGCCTACTTATTTATTCTTTTATTCTTGTTTGTTTATTATTTTTTATTGATTGCCCACTTTCTACTAATAATAATAACGCGAAAGTTTGCCTAGATGGATGTTTGTTACTTAGTCGCGCATGAACGGTTGATCTGGATGATGTTCTTATTGTTTTTTTTATTTTCAAAGACAATTCCCATACTAGCGGACAAGCCACAGGGCTAATGTATGATTTTATTGCTGAAAATTGCATTAAAATCCATTGTTTAGTTTGAAAGATCTATACTATGTAACGATTATATAACGTTCTATCAACATAAATAGATACCTAAGTAATGAAATGTACAGACAGCATAAGTGATGAAAAAGGCAAATTAGGAAAACAATATAAATGCTAATTAAGTACTGTCGATGTCACTTCAGTTCCTTTTATAGGTCACTGTCGCTTAAAATACTTATTTAAATGATTAATAAATCCTTACTAATATTATAAATGTGAAAGTTTGTGAGAATGGATGGATGTTTGTTACTCTTTCACGTAAAAACTACTGAACGGATCTGGATAAAATTTGGCACAGAGATAGATTATGGTCTGGAATAACACATAGGCTACTTTTTGCAGCGATAACCGACATCCACGCGGGCGGAGCCGCGGGCAACAACTAGTATAGAATATGCAATAGCTACGGTTCACTATTTCAACAAATCATTTTGCATTAAAAATTTTCTATCTCCTGCAATTTGAATCAAGTGCCCTTTATGTTCGCACCGGTAACATGACCTCCCCTCCCATCCGTGACCACCACAAGTTATAAAGGACTCATTCGTATGAATAGACCTCGCGTATGTATCAGAAAGCATTTCATTTAATAATAGCGTAATTACTATGTACACACAGACAACTAGTAATATCTATATGTGAATATGGAGGGGAAGAATCTGGGTTTGGTGGCGTGAATTAAGAGAGGCTTATGTCCAGCAGTGGACTAAAGTTAATGGAACAGTTGATGGATTTGGTAGTAATCTTTGTACAGTTCAGTAGTTATAAATTAAAAAATATTACTTAATATATCTATACTATAAAGCTGAAGAGTTTGTTTGTTTGGTTGAACGCGCTAATCTCAGAAAGTACTGGTTCGATTAGAAAAAAACTTTTTTGTTGAATAGTGCATTTATCCAGGAAGGTTATAGGCTATATGACATCATGCTATGATTAATAGGAGCGGAGCAGTAGTGAGATATG
This sequence comes from Trisateles emortualis, assembly GCA_947095525.1. Lineage (NCBI taxonomy): Eukaryota > Metazoa > Arthropoda > Insecta > Lepidoptera > Erebidae > Trisateles > Trisateles emortualis. The sequence continues at coordinate 5,615,461 of OX352735.1, read as the reverse complement.
TTGCAAAATCAGGGAAAATATTCCAAATAAACACCCGGATGAAGTCGCGGGCGACCCCTAATAAAAATATAAAAGAGATTCTCTTTTATTTCCACTAGCGAGCAAGCCCGACTGGGAAAGGACCTTCATCTTACAGAAGACCAAAGCTAAATAACTACACACCGCGGTGTAGTTTTATTACTGTTTCCAGGTCTCCAGCACTCATGTATGAATGCGTTTTAAAGGAAACGTGTTTCTATCCCAAGGATACTCCACCTTAAAGCTCTAGTGTAAAAAATCCACCCAAGTATATTAAAAAAAACGCGGACCGTAAGTAAATTTCTAAACCATGATACTTGAGTAGTATACATAGATTCCTATCTTGTATACTATACCATGGCTCGCATCTTCCACGCTTTCCATCTAAAGTGGATGCCGTTGCACACAGACCCCTCCTCGACGTTTTTATTTTTATTTTCCACATTCCCCTCTAGTGCAGACTCTACAGTACAGATTCGTTTAATTGCATTAAAAAACTTATTATTCCACCGCGTATTTTTGCTTTATGATGCTCTCTCTATATGTATGTAAATTGAGAAAAAACTTCGTGAAAAAACAATGCTCCCAGCGAGGTAAAATTATTATCGTATTCTGTGTTTCCTAGTTTATTGTAGTAACATTTTCTGGGATAACATCGTGTATATATTTTCTAGCCGAGGCTGTGCCATGATGTTCATAGCGATATATTATTGATCTTAGTTTTAAATTTGTAAGATGTCAACTTAGCACAGTAACTTGATAATTTTACTTGAAAAGTATTCTTTACTTTAGCAAATTGGAGATTTTATAGATTTCAACGTCATCTTTTCAAATTTTTACTTTGCTACCTACTCATTTTACAATGAAAATAGTTATGTTATATGTAATAATAACTGCCTTTTATCGTAAAAACAACAAAGGAACTTTAAATGAACTTTTAACACAATTCTTCAATATAGCGGCGCTAGTGACAAATATACCAGGTGCCTAAGTAGAAATTTTGAAAGAAAACCTGCAAAACTTTCTAAAAAGTTTTCAGGTGTTTTTTTTCCCCTCAAATGACTGTACTAACTTTATTACCTAGCTTACAATAACACACCGCAGTGGTACACGCCGAAGTTACTATTTTAGCCAATTAACCAACCATTAGTCTCGTGTAATTACTGCAATGTACACGGCGTGAGAGACAAGCATCACATATAAATATATTAAAACTCATTCAGCAAATAAAACAAAACGTGCGCACATGAGAAGGGCCCATTTGTACCCAGAGTTGACTGAATATGACCATTTAACCTGCCCTCGTTCCCCTTCCACTTGTTAAAAGGAAAGCATTTTTCAGCAGAGCTTGAGTCGGTGCAATTTGTTGAAACTCGACGTTCCCCGCCACCCGTCTTTAGGTGACATTTTAGGAATAAGTAAAAAGTATAGACAGGCTATGAATTGTATGTTTGTGTAAGGCACACAGAGCTATACATACCTTAGTGCATTAAAGTTTATAATTTTTTACCTTATTTCTTATATATAATTCGCTTAGAAATAAGGTAGCTATAGAGCTACCTTCTGACTTCATCATCAGTTTCTTGGTTTTTTGAAGCGTACGCCTTACAAGACGAGTGAAATTAAATAAGAGCTTGAAAAAAGAAGGTATAATATTTGAATGTTTTAAACACATATTATACATTGTTCTATCGACTGGAAACAAAGTAAGCTACTTTGTTATTTTTTTTGTTTAATAAAAGATTAGCTCCCGCCTGCAGTTTCACACGCTTGTAGAATGTCGATAAAATGTAGCGTTTAACACAGAAGGAGTAGCTTCCTATTAGTGGAAGAATTTTCAGAATCGGATCAATAGTTACAAAGACTTTGTACTACTTTCAATCTAACACACTTTACCTCCTTATAAAACTCCTACACTTAAAAATATTATGGCAAAGTCCGACAAAAACGTCCTCATAACCAAATTTCGGTCACGGCAGCTAATCGGCAATATTATAGAGCACAAGTAAGTGCGTAAACACAGTTGCACTCTTTATTCCCTCACTTTCCCGTCCCGTCTATAGTGCTTATTTGGTCGAAGTCGCTAGTCAATTCTGAACACCAAGCCATTGCCTTTACTCCATAGCTGCATACCGCCCAAAGCTCGTTCAATACAATCCTGGAATGTTACGGTTAAATTACTCGAAAACGTTATTTATTCAGGGTACGACGGATCGATTCCAAGTTTGTGATCCAGACGTCTCCCGAATGCCTTTGTATTTCCTCTCGGTTCTCCATTAAATTGTTTTCTTTGTGAAATATTCTGCAAAAGTTTTTGTTCAGTTTTAAATCGAAGTTATAGTTAGTGGTATTGTTATTTTATTGTGAAGCGTTTGTTACGCGAACACTTTCTTTTGTTTCAAAGTAAAGAAGAAGTTTAATTGGAAATTGCACAGTATAATGACATTAGGTTTGAAGAGAGAGAATCCCAACTGGGATAGGACCTCAAACTTACAGAGCTAGAGTCAAATAACTATTCACAAGTATAGTTGTGTTCCTGTGTGTGTGTGCAGGTTCATTATTCTGCCTTGCTAACGATGAACAAAGTACCTGTGTTACTCTACTTTCGGAATAACCACCTCTAAATGTAACGGCCTTAGGTGCGTTTTTCCCGTAGCATTTTTCATGTAGTTGCTTTGTTCTTCCTAAGCAGGGCAGTATTTTAGAGATGCGTTTTTAAAGAAATGTTTTTCTGTTGCACTCGATATTGTTTTTCTTTAATAAAATATAGCCTAAGTGCTATTCCGATGTATTAGCTATATCAAAATAAAAGTAAAATTTCATCTTAATCCGCCCAGTAGTTTTTGCATGAACGAGTAACAAACACCCATCCTTCCAAATTTCGCTTATAACTCAAACTTAAAATTCATTTAGGTTATAAAGTAACACTTATGAAAGTTTAAAAATGTGAATAAGCCAGAAAGAAGATGTCAGCTGAATTTTCCTACGGCTAGTTCGCTGACGTGGAGCCATGAGAAGAACTAGCAAGAAATTCAAGCCACCCTTTAAAAAGTATTAATAAGATTATTTAACAAAACATACTATCAGTTATGTATTTATTATTGGTAGATATAAAAGGAGATCAGAACAACCCTTGTACTCGGTAGCGTCTCCAAAATACCTACATTTCTTTAGCAAGAACAGTTGTGTACTCGTGTCGTCAAGCTTGTTTACCGAACAGAGCAAAGTTCCGAAAGCAAACTAAAACTGTTGACGCGATATTTTTTCCATTTCTTCCTTAGAGTTTTGTTTACTTTGTTTGTTTGTTGTGCCAATTTATATATAACTAGGTATTAGGTATATAGTAAACATTGGCCTTTTGTCACTATGACAATCTTAGGAAAGCAGATGTCGCTTAAGTTCGCACATATATTGTGCTTCTTCTTATTATCGTTTGGTTAGTGGCGAACCTAGTGACAGAGTTATTGAGATCGCCCATATTTAGGCCTCTGTCGTGATTTAACGACTAATAACAGTCGGGACCGACTTTTAACGTGCTCTCCAAAGCACGGAGACGCTCAGATGAAATACCACTATCACGGTCACCCATCTATAGGGTTACCGCGCCGTTGGTAGCTTAACTCGCTGATCGTTTACCGAACAGCGAGTGCACCTGGCTATGAGCGCCTCTATATATTGTGCTAGCTGTTGCTCGCGGCTCTGCTCGCGTGGATGTCGGTTATCGCGATAAAAAGTAGCTTATTCGCTATTCCAGATTATAATCTATTTCTTTGCCAAATTTCATACAGATCCGTTTAGTAGGTTTTTCGTGAAAGAGTAACAAACATACATACATCTATAAGTGATATGAGATACGCCTGTTAGCGTATTTTTTCTATTTACTGACAACTCCCACACTATAGAAAAAGTCCTGTGCCGCGAGGAACTTTACAAACATACAATTCACGAACACAAATTAAATCCATACTCGAACAAAACATTTATGAATCACACAACGTTTCATTCCGTGTGGGAATCGAACCCACGACCTCCGGCTTAGCAGTCAGGGTTACTAACCAGACAAACAGGCCATTTTTTTTTGCCGTAACCTATCATACGAGTAGATAAATAGAATATTCTTTATTGTAAAATATACTCCAAGTAAATAATACAAAAAGTTTAAGATTTTAATTAGAAATTTAAGTAGCTTTACAAAGGGCGGTCTTATTGTTAACAGCGATGTCTCCTTGTAACTTTCTCTCAGAAAATCTTGTTTATATTATAAACGCGTGTTTGTTATTTGTTTTCGAAAAACTACTAAATTGATTTTGATGTTGCAGCTTATACTTCAAAATACCACGTAGGCAATAAAAACAAAAATATGCGGACGAATTTGCTGGCAAAAACTACATACATACTTAGTAAAAAATAAAAATATTACTTTCGAAAAATAGCATCGGCATCCTTGGTTGCTCGGCATCCAGAGACCGACATATTTTGTATTAAACTGTCATGTTTTGACATGTAATTTTTTTAACACACTAATAATAAGAATCTCTATTTAAATTATGTATTATTATATTTTATAAAAATGTTATGGCTTACTACGCGTATTGGGCAACTGTAACTATAAGTTATATCCACTGCAAGAGAGGGAAAACTCGAAACAAAACCCTATACCAACCCGTCTAGCCAGCCTGATTTAGTAGGCTAATATCTCTCCAAATTTATGAAGGAGACTCGTGCGTGAGATGATGATGATGAAGTATAGTGAGTAACTGAATGTAAATAAATAGCAAAGATGATCTCTCCTTTCCCCTGTTTCCTTTGAATTTTAAAGAAGTATGACAAAAATCTCGTTATGACGACGACGAGTTCGTATCATTTCTAACTCATAAAAGTACAGCCATTACGAAGACACGAATGCACCGACTTATATAAATTGCGTTTCATTCGAGCTCGCCACTGGAAAATATGAGCGTCGTACAAAAAGGGGTTTTGTTCGTAGAATATTACGGTTTTGAAAGAGCACGCGAAGAATATTCACGTTTTCTGTTAAATTATTGTTGTGACAAATGGCTTGCTCTGAACTTTTCATATGGTAACTATGTTTGATTAAATGATATCCTTCTTCTAAACTAATCTATACTAATATTATAAAGCTGAAGAGTTTGTCTGTTTGTTTGTTATGTTGAACGCGCTAATATCAGAAAGTACTGGTTCGATTAGAAAAAATCTTTTTTTTGTTGAATAGTGCATTTATTCAGGAAGGCTATAGGCTATAACATCACGCTACGATCAATAGGAGCGGAGTAGTAGTGAGATATGTTGCAAAATTGGGGAAAATATTCCAAATTACCACGCGGACGAAGTCGCGGGCGACCCCTAGTCTATAATATAAATGAATTGCTGAAAGTGTTGCTAAGCGCAAATCTCGAGAACAGCCGAACCGATTTCGCTAATATTTTTTTGCTATGTTCGTTATTGTCAGGAAAAGGTTCTTTTGTAAAAAAATAAGAAAGTTGAGCTGAAAATAGTTGAACCCGGGCGAAGTCGGGGCAGGCCACTAGTATTAAATATAAATGCGAAAGTATTCATGACTGTGAATGAAATCAAGCCAAAACGGATAAACGGATCTGGATGAAATTAAGATAAAATTAAGGTATGGAATAGTTTATCGTCTATTTTTGTTTCTGAAACATAACTGTTCTCGTTGGATTTCACCCGTAGATAACATAAAAGATCATAATATTATATACTAGCGTATATAATATTATGATCTTTTATGTTATCTTCATCATTCTTTGTCGAATTTCGTCAGGCTTCTTCACTCCAAACATACTTACCACCAGGGTTTTGTGTTATGGGTAGACCTAGTGTCACAAAACGTTTATTTAAAAAACACGCATAACGAGCATTGAAAACCTGCACTCACACACAGAAACACAATCACATCACAATGTGTAATGAATAATTATATTAATATTTTCTGACAACCACACACGCCATCTGATTCAAAACTAGGCAGTCTACTATGGTAATTAGACAACTGATAAACATACTTATATTTTTCCATATACATACATATTATAGATAAATAAATAATTGACACCCAGAAACAGAACAAACAATTGTGCTGAATTGGAATCAAACCCTCGACCGCCGGTAGTCAGAGTCACTAACCAGTAGACCAACAAGCCATTTATTAGTAATCTAGCTGGGGTTTTTTGTAAGGTAGAAAGAAAGGTCGTTCCCCAGTCGGGCTTGCTCGCTGGCGTAGCGACCTCTATCTCTCTTACGGTACCCGAATACGAAGTTCGCGTGGGCGAAAATTGATTTTGTATATTGTGAAGCGCGTATATTGAACTCGAAGCGCAGGAGGTCGTTCGGTTCGTTGTCCGGACAGTACATTACGTTGACTTGCATGTTAGTGAACGATTTTATGCTTCCCTTATTTCTTTGTTCATTTATTTGTCTAGTGCAGTGGTTCTTAACCTTTTAGTAATGAGGTTTTGACAAAACCTTTGTTTTGCCAACGCAACTAATTGGTTCACGGCAATATAAATTACTAGTTGTTGCCCGCGGCTCCGCCCGCGTGGATGTCGGTTATCGCCTTATAGACTATGTGTTATTCCAGACCATAATCTATCTATGTGCCAAATTTCATCCAGATCCGTTCAGTAGTTTTTACGTGAAAGACTAACAAACATCCATCCATCCATACTCACAAACTTTCACATTTATAATATTAGTAAGGATATTACCTTTTTCTCTGTCTGATAGCAGGAATATCATGAGTAAATTTACGCAAGGTAATTAATTATAATAGTAAACAAAAAAGGATTTTGTAATAAAATTGAGGAAACAAATATTTTATGATGATTTCGCGGACCACTTCGGGTGTATTCAGTGACCATCAATGGTCCACGGTCCACCGGTTAAGAATCACTGGACTAGTGGTTAATAACTCTTGACTGCTAAGCTTCAGGTAAGGATTCTATTTCCATTGTGTAGTGTAATGAATATGATTCTTAGTTCTGTGTCAGAGTGTAATTTCTCACGTTTTTCATCACGTGTTTCATAAATGTTTGTTTCGAATCATTGGGTCCATGAATTGTCTGTTTGTAAATAAAGTCCCCCGTGACACAAATCCTGTTCCTGTATGGTGGAAATTTAAAAAAATATCAAAATATAGTAAAGGAACAGGATTTGTGTCACGGGGGACTTTATTTGATATTTTTTTAAATTTCAAACATACAGGAACAGGATTTGTGTCACGAGGGACTTTATTTACAAACAGACTATTCACGGACGGACTAGTGATAGTGAGATGTACGGACTAGTGGTACGTCCCGTCTTACCACGGGTGGACATGTATTAAGTTCGTAGGATCCTGTTTTTTGTTTTATTAGCCTATATTACGCGCTGATAATGTAGCTTTCTTATGGTGAAAGAATTTTTAAAATTGGTCAAGTAGATTTTGAGCCAAATCGTAACTAATAAAAAAACAAACAAACAAAAAATCAAATTATTCTTCTTTATAATAATAGTTTAGTATATGTATGTATGTACTATGTATTGACAGTTGTCTGATTGTCATAGTACAGGCTCTGCCTAGTTCGGTTTTGGCAGTACATGAGTTGTCCGAAGATGTTTTTATATTTAGACGATTTTAAATAAATTATATTGTATCTTTAGTCTTCGTTCTTTGAGTACACATTTATATACGACATTATTTCAATAATTAATGCAGTAACATGAAACATTTAATAGAAAACGAGTGTTCGTGTCTACAAGGTTTCGTTCCGAGAACTGTTAAAAAAACTTGCTGTCAATGACGTTAAAAACATATAGACGCGTTATACAGAAAGTATTACGTAAGTATTTATTATTATTATTATAGTAGAATATCTTTAGGTGTTTAATCAGACCATGATACTGTTGTTATGTTTATTTTTGTATGAACAGATAGTATAGGAAAAAGTGTTGTTGGTGATTAAAAATACAAAAACAATCATTTTATTATTAGGTATTCTTGGTTACATAAACTTTTCGAAACCATAACGTAATTATTTATAAGATAAATATTTTAAAAAAAACAGTCGCGGGCCACACGTTGCCTAAATTATTAAATACTTCTAATTTACACCCTTACTTGGACTCATTATACAAAGATAATAGGAAACGAACCTACATCCTACGGCCTAGCAGTCACTAACCACTACACCATCAGGCCAATCTTTTTTTTTTTTGTTTTTTTTTTGTTTTTGTTTTAAAAAGACAATCCCGCACTAGAGAACAAGCTCTGTGTCGCGGGGGACTTTACAAACATACAATTAACGGACACAAATTACACCCAGACTCAGAACAATTCTTTGTGGGTCACACAAAGTTTTATCCTGTGTGGGAATCGAACCCACAACCTCGTGCACAGCAAGCGCATACTGCGGCCACTGGACCACCGAGGCAGACAAATCAAAACGCATCTATTTATAAAACATCTAAGCTAGTTGTATAATTGTGAGTGATACTAGTGTAGTGAAGTGTAACGCCCCGAGATCGTGTTCGCGGTTGTTGGCGACTGATTAAATCTGTCGAGTGCAAGTGCTCCATGCGGTCACCGACAGACGACCTTAGCTGCACCCTGCCTCACAGGCCACAGACACACACCGGCAGTGCGCCGCTCTGCTTCTGAGCTTTAAATCAGACGCCATATACAACTTATTCACGACAATTTAACGACAATGTTTTTTTTTTATTACTACTCGTAACTAGGTGTCAAACTAGCTTACGAAACGACTGATGTTAAGCAGTTACCGTAGCCTATGGACGCTTGCAATATAAGAGTTATTACTTATGTGTTGCCGGCCCATTATTTTTACACCAGGGCTTTAAATACTTAATTAATTAAGATACCCTTGGGATAGATAACATTCCTTTCAAAATGCTTTCCTAGGACACAGGAACACAACTGCGCTGTGTGTAATTATTTGGCTGTGATTTTCTGTAAGGTGGAGGTCCTTCCCTAGTAGGGTTGCTTTCTTGCATTGTGCCATACCTCTCTTATTGATATTTTAATCCAAACCCACTTTAATTAACTTCGACTACATCTTAACGCACCTGCTTACGCTACTAACTCATCTTCCCAGTAACTCAAAATTATGTCAACACACACAAAATTTACTATTCAGAAAATAAACAAGCACATGGAACTGAAGCACGTGCATTTAAACAATATTTTCCACAAGAGTGACGATGGTAATAAAACAAGTGAAGCTCAGTAAGCGTCGCAAACTATCTGTGAGCGCACGCCTGCATAAAACTAGCTAATTAACGTACTACATTTAAATTTTAAGAGTAATTGCCCCTGCCCATATTTTCGTACAAGCGTATTCCTGATTTTCCTTCCCGGATTTTTAGCCTAGAGCAATAATATCAGGCTTGACAATGACGTATGGTTTCGTTTTTTTTGGATAAACAGATATTTATAGAATTTATGACCAAACTAATATTTGAAAAAATAAACGCATATTTGAAACGGCTCCAAATAATCGTCTAATAAACAAATAAGATCGCATAAAATTAAAAAAACGAACTTAGCGTCATTCTCTGGTTCTTTGCCGAATTAGTGAAAAGGAATTTGCAATCGGTAAAATTTTGGAGCAGGAAAATCCGGAATACGAAATGTCGTTTTTTACGTTTTTGAATGAAGTGAATTGAGTGGTATTGTAGTAATCAATAGAAATCTATACAACCATTCTGCTTTGTACGTACCCTAACAAGCAAATGACACGAATATTAATAGTTATCACATGAGCAAATGAACATAGCTTGAACCGTTGTGGAGATGAGTATGCACAAACGAAACCTTTTTTTCCAATTTTAATATCCCTGCATGTATTTAGATTAAATATTTTGATACTTATTGGCAAATTCCTATCATTCTTTTCAGTAGAGGGGTGACGCAAATCGGTAAGCGAAACGTAAATTTTGCCGAATCTCATTATTATTATTTGCCACCGTTGAGGATTCGCTATAACGTGAGCTTGCGAAAATCTAATAAAACACGAGTGTTGGTACGGGATTGGAAATATCGTTTAATGCGTATGTGTGCGTCTGATGGCGGAATTATTTTAAACAGAATTACGTATTTTGTGATGGATGCTTAATAACCAATAACCATGTTTTTAACTTGTTGTTTTTAAGAACTCTTGCACTAGAGAACAAGCTCTGTGTCGTGAGGGATCTTGAGAAAGATACAATTAATAGACACAAAGTACAGCCAGAATCTGAACAACCATTTGCAAATGTTTCAAGTGGGGAACCAGGCAAATGGCAGCTACTGAACCAATCATGCAATCTACGTAATGTAACCTCGAGTCTGCAAATTGCATGCATAAATATTATTAGGTAGAGCTATTAATAGATACAAATATGATTAAAATTCTTGCTGTATGTTTGCTTTTTTGTACTCGCATGTGAAGTTTGCAGTTCCTTATTTATTAATTGTTTAAATCACGGCAAATAAAACTAATAAGGATGTCGACAATTACGTTAAGGTGCATTTACACTAAGGTTATAAGGTATGTACGTAGACACAGTAGACATAACAGACGAACTATAAAATGTAATAAAATAAGGTATAATTGTGCCAAATGACATCTGATCCAGATTTCTAAATACCCACATACAATTTAAAGATAAATTATAAAACCCAGGCATGGAATATAGAATTGTGAAAAGAAAGAATTCTGGGTCAACACCAAACTACTAGACCAGCCTTTAGACAAGTGTCATAAATGCTAAAACATAGAATAGAATAGGATAAAAAGAACCATGTATGGGATTTGACATCAGTTTACGACATTATGTCGAATTATATCGATATAGGTATTTGTTAAATAAATCATAAAAAAAACGTTTAAATTTTTATTTTTTATTTTTCATACCTATATAAATATAATTATCAAAAAAAATACATATTATTTTTAATACAACGCCCGCTCTAGGGAACAAGACTTGTTTTGCGGGGGACATACAATAAAATTCACGGACACATATTAAACCCAGGCTCGATTTTGTCCAGTATGGCTCACAAAAAACTTCTTTCTTGTTTCTTTTCATTGTTTCTTTCTTTCTTATTTAACTAACGATTTCTTTCTTTTTAATTTCAGGTAAACAGTCTGCTACAATCTAATGGGAACGTACCCTAATTGTTACTAGCTCGGGTAAGTGGAAGGAAATAAATGTTGTATTAGATAACTCGTAGCGGTGGTTACGCACTATTGGAGTACAGACTTATTGCGAGGCGTGTGTCTTGTACGACCCAATTTCTAACTGGGTTTAGTTTATCCTGTAACATATGTTAGAGAACACATATGTGAGCACTATAATAAAACAGGATAACAGATCTACCCTAATAACGAACATAATGCAAACTACATTCGGGAAAAATGCGTCTTCAGTTATGAATCTTAGATGCGTTTTTCTCATAAACTATGTCATGTGGTTATGACGTTCTTTCTCAGGGCAGAGATATGCTCTAATATTGCCGTTAATTTAAACTTTTTTAGGATAAAAAGGGGCTTTAGGCGCGATCTTAGGAGCACTTATTAGGTGAACAAAAATCATGGAACTCGCGTCATCGTCACCGAACGCTTTCTATATTCAAAAATAATAATATGATAGCTCAACGATATAATTCACAAGTTACTTAGTTTTCACTTCTATCGGCAGTCCACAAACTCTGTCCCGCGTGTTCTTTTTTTAAATAAAAAAAAATGTCTTAGATGGAAATCAAATGCATGACCTCCGGCTTAGCATTATGGTCATTAACCAGGCCAGTTAAAATTGCACTTCAGCGTCCAAGTTGAGGATTAGCATTTAGGTCGAGCGATACTTATCTATTATTATTATTATCACCATATTTCATGCAAATCTGTTAAGCTTTTCCTGCATGACAGAATGATAAATAACCATTCATACGAGTACAAAAGTTTCACATTAATAGTGATAGTGGGTGTTGTGCTTTATTTTAAAAAAATAAACTTTTCTCTTTACCATTAAGGTGACATGTAATGCGGATGTAATTCTCTTGATGGTAAGCAGTTAATGTAGCCTATAGAGGCTTATAATACCATGGGGTATTATTTGCGTTTTGCCCGTCCTTAATAAATGTAAACCAGAGTTTAGTCATGAAGTATCCTGGGGATAGGAAAACGTTTCTTGAACAAAACATCCTTTTTATACTGCTTAGGTGGCATATAAGCATATGGCCTATAGACGCTTGCAATATCAGAGGTATCAATTGCGTGTTGCCGAACCATTTTTTGGGTTTAAGATGGAGTAGTTCCGGGATAGGAAATCGTTTCTTTCAAAACGCATCTCTAAATGAGTGCTGGAGACCTGTACTCACACACAGGAACACAACTACACCGCTGTGTGTAATTATTTGGCTGTGGTCTTTTGTAAGGTCGAGGTCCTTTCTTAGTCAGGCTTGCTTGCTTGCATGGTACCTCTCTTAAACGAGCACTGAAGGCTTGCACTCAAGCATAGAAACACAACTACACCTCTATATCGATACGATTTCATCCAGCACGTTTCGCTTTCAGCGTTCATTTTACCCAATTACGTTTAGGCACTGGAATTAATTCGGTATTTCCAAACCTTTCCTTCTTCAAATGAGGTTTCACGAGAGTATTATTTTAAAGGTAGGTACTGGCTGTGTCCATGGTATTGCTAGTCCATAAATGACGATTACCACTTAATATCAAGTGGCTAGGCAGCTGGCTCGTCTGCCACTTTTTCCAATAAACAAATATATATTATGTATGTTTGACTGCACGGTCGGTTCGTGGTTACCTCGCCATTTACCACTGCGAGGCGTCTTGTGGGTTCGATCCCCACACGGGACTGTCTGGGTACACTTTGTAGGTATCCATTAATTATGTTTGTATAGTTACAGGGCTTGTTCCCTAGTGCGGGAGTTGTCTTAACAAATTATGTATATATATATATATATATATATTATATTTATACTACCAAGGTGTCAAACAAGCATACGGCCCGCCTGATGGTAAGCAGTTACCGTGGCGTATGGACGTTTTCAACACCAGAGGTGTCTCTCACGCGTTGCCGACCCTTTAAAAACCTTATAACTCCTTTCTTGAAGAACCCCATGTCTCTTGGGAAAATCTCGGCAGGGAGCTCATTCCACAGCCTAATCGTACGTGGTAAGATATGTATATATTTGGCTGTCGCCGTACATAAGGTGAAGGCCTCTCCCAAGTAGAGCTTGCTCGTTTATATTGGGCCCTACTTACCTCTCGTAATGTATGCACGTTTCTTTATCATAAGTATGAAAAGTAAAACAATACTTCACCCTACAATAAATTAAAACGCAAAGAGCTACCTCCTGAGTCTCGCACATAAAACGCATGCAAGTTTTTAATTTTCATGATAAATTACGTTTCATATGGAGTACAGGCTTTATTACGTTAGGTATCTGAACTTTTTCGAGAGCCTCTCTATTGCTAGCTTTAGTGAGTCGCTATTCTGATCTAAATGAACACACTCCCACTTTTAAGTTAAATAAACAGATTAAATAAATACAAACTTTTTTTTTAAATGTGAAAGTTTGTGAACATGATGAAAGTATGTATGGATATTTGTTCCCTTTTCACGTAAAAACTACTGAACGGATTTGTATTAAAATTTGGCATAAAGATAGATTATAGTCTAAAATAGTGAATACGCTTTTTATCGCGATAAACAACATCCACGAGGGCGGAGCCGCGCGCAACAGATAGTACCTACTGTACTTTGTAATATTATTCCGTGCCTCATTTTCCGAAAGACATGGTAAATGAGGCATGGAAGAACCAGAAGATACTACACAGATATAGTTTCTTAGAATGTTTGTATGTTTGTTAATAAATCTCCAGCAAAACCTCTTTTTAGGCTCGGCGGAGACCGTTTTTCACAGCTAGAAACAATTGCATATTGGATAAATATACTTTAATGCACTTTATATGTTGGTCAGTTAATAGGTATTTTCTAAATTTTACCGTAGAAATGTTTTACGCCCTGCCAGTCAGCCAATAAACCATATATTATACTAAAGGTCCTTTTTCTATTATTGTATTCGTCTATTATTTAAGTCCAGCAAATCACAGTAGCATTTTTTTGAGTCCTTTTAACAATGAGCAGCCAGGCGTTACACATATTATTTGGTCCTCTTTCTAAATATATTTTGCGTCTTTCGGTATATCGTTGCATTTGCCGTCCGTATGGGTCAGAAATAATAGCATCTCATGTCTTCCCATGAGCGTTGTAAAGTGCTATGGGTCGGGGAACGAGGTCCATGTACAAACTTATTACTACGATCAATCCCCTGACCCGTGCGGTAATCCCCAACTCAGTTTCGTTGGAGAACTCATGTCCTGTTACTACGGAGGAGATTTACTTTGTTTTAACTATATTATAGGATTAGATTAACTGTTTCTTGATATAATAACATTATAACGTTGCCGGGTGCTCAAAATACGAAATTACGGGTGTCCGTAGGTCGTCCATTTTAAGCTATTGCATAGCTTCTATCGCGGGCCTTGGGCGTGGAGACCGAATCCAGAAATTCCTTAACGAAAATAATAAACCTAACACCCCCCCACTCCGACTGGCACAGCGGTGATACTTTTTTTAATGACGAATTCACTAAACGGCCAATAATAATATGTCAAATTTGTATAAGGAGGTTTTGATCTAAAAGAATATTAATGTGAAAAATATTATAGTATAAGGAGTCTTAAGGAATTATTACAAGTATTCATTTTTATTATTATATATTTTTATGAATCATTGAGTATAAAATAAAATGATTTAGATAATTCTGTAAAGTATTTTTTTATTTGTTTCGATAAAAAAATCCTACTACAAAAGATGCAATAGCTTTACCGCGGCAGTAACGGAGTGCCACACGTCTTTTTTTTAATTTTGGACGTTATTGAGATTCTTCTGTCAAACAGTTGATTATATTGAATGATACCCTATTTGCGCGGAGCCTAAGTGCGGCTGCACACAGACCACACGCGACAACCGGCGTATAA
Organism: Trisateles emortualis; assembly: GCA_947095525.1. Taxonomy (NCBI): domain Eukaryota; kingdom Metazoa; phylum Arthropoda; class Insecta; order Lepidoptera; family Erebidae; genus Trisateles; species Trisateles emortualis. The sequence goes on along the minus strand of OX352735.1, from coordinate 5,600,360 downwards.
TTTTCATACATTTTATATGAACTCGCCGCACACAGTTGACGGTGGTGGTCGCCACTACAAATAAAATTTATGACAGGTTGGTGGCGGCGTTTTGTGGCTGCGTGTTTGTCGCCTGTGGCCCATGTGCAGCCACCCTAAAAGTATTTTGTCGTTGGCTATAGTGTAAATTTATTAGTTCCATTTATTAGATGCAGAGTTTTATCCTATGAACCAAACACCGTAAATGTGTATAGTATCAATATCTTTCGGGTTTCTTGTGTATCTTACAATATTTTGTGTATTTTATGTGTATGCCGTACGCCCGTCGCCGCCAATGTTTTGAGTATGAAAGTATTTTACCAATACTTTTTTGTACAAACAATGTTTTATCAAAATTTTGTGTTTGAGGACTAAGACTGAGATTGAATTTTATATATTTTGCATACACGGATAATCTTTACATAGTATAAAAAAAACACTTTCTTTTTTTTTATACTTCTTGGATGGCAAACAAGCATACGGCCCGCCTGATGTTAAGCAGTATCCGTAGCCTATAGACGCTTGCATTACTAGAGGTATCACTTGCGTGTTGCCAACCCATTTTTTTACACCAGGGCTTTAAGATAGAAGTAACCCTGGGATAGGAATACGTTTCTTTCAAAACGCATTCCTAAATGAGCGCTGGAGACCTGTACTCACACACAGGAACACAACTACACCGCTGTGTGTAGTCATTTGGCTGTGGTCTTCTGTAAGGTGGAGGTCCTTCCACAGTCGGGCTTACTCGCTAGTATGGTGCCCTACCTCTCTTAACTTTCTGCTGCCTGTCCATATGTACGCTCAGATCTTTTAAACTATGCAACTGATTTTGATTGCTTCCATTATCATTTAGAGTACTTCACTTCTATTAACAATTTGACTGCCTTGGTCGTCCAGTGACCGCTGTATGCGCCTGCTGTACACGGGGTTGTGGGTTCGATTCCCACACAGGACAAAACTTTGTGTGACCTACAAAGTAAAGTCCCGCGCGACACAGAGCTTGTTCTCTAGTGCGGGAGTTGTCTTTTTTATAGAAGAAATATTAGGTCCTTCCCCAAGAGGGTTTACTCATTTATATGCTTACGTCTTTACTATACCGCTAATATAAGGCTACGTATCATCATCATCATCTCAGCCTGATGACGTCCACTGTTGAACTAGACCTCCCTCATGTCTCCACAATGGCCGACCCTGCCGAAAGTTTGTAAGAATGGGTGGATGTTTGTTACTCTTTCACGTGAAAACTACTGAACGGATCTGGATGAACTTTGGCACAGGGATAGATTATGGTCTGGAATAACACATAAGCTTTTTTACATCGATAACCGACATCCACGCGGGCGGAGCCGCAGGCAACAGCTAGTTAAATATAAAAATTAAAAGTTTTCTAAGAATATCTTCATAAAAGTAAAATGGCTCTATTGTTGCTTTTAAAAGGTTGGTTGCTAACAAGTTTTATTTTTAAATAAATGTAATGTCTTATTATATTATAAAATTTCTCTTTGTAAAACTATCTAAATAATAATGTTCTTTTAATTAAAAGTATGTTTTTATACTTAGTTTGTGTTCAAAGCTAAAGAATTGAGAAATAAATTAATTTCAAAGCTTCGTACTCTGTTTTATCTTTAATTAGATTTATCTAGTTTTACCTGCTGCTAAGAGAGGGAACATTCGAAACAAAACCCTATACCAAGCCGTCTGGCCAGCGTGGTATGTCAAAGTCAAAGTCAAACTCATTTATTCATTTAGATCAAATACATGATACTTATGAACGTCATAATATAATGGTATACAATCATCATCAATATAATTGTGGGATACTGGTGCCTAAGGTAGCCTCAAGGCTTGTGTTTCAGGACATGTTTATGTAGGTACGTGTTATGGTAGTTTGTGTCTCTCTTTCTCTCTCTCTCTCTCTCTCTCAAGTAATTATAAAAATCTTAATGATTCGCCGTCTGCGTGGTAATGGTGAAGGAAAACATCGTGAGGAAATCCACATTTCCTAAAAGAAATGAAAGACATGTCAGATTCACCAACCCATATAAGGCCTACGTGTGTGGATTAACGCCTAAACTCTCTCTCTCTCTCTTGATAGAGGAGAGGAGACTCGTGCTCAGCAGTGGTCATGTAAGGGTTGCTATCAGGTACATAATAGCCGAGTGGACCGATAAATTTGAGAGGTTGAGAAAGCTTGATGCAGTCAGTCCACAGATGGGGAACCATTTTCCAAAACCAAGACCCCGCTTAGTTTCGAAAAGGAAATGAAGCCATTGGTCTTGCGCCTGAACTCTTTCAGTACCGTCTGACTATGAAAGTAAAGGAGTAAAGAGCTTACCTGTTTGCGCACACACCTGTGCGCTATAATATGTGCTAGTCTCAATTGAGATTGACCACCATGACCGAAATCTGTCTAAAGAACCATTATATTAATTTATAATTGACTCGAAATAAATTCTTATTCGCAAACAAAGTTGGTTTAAACTTAGTTTAAAATAATAAGAATACTTTAAATAAGTTTTCGTCTATAAAATAGTACCTATATAACGTGAAAAGTATCGATCCTTTAACAATTTTCCGAAGACAGGTCTCCTCTTCGAGCGATCCTTAGCTTCATACAATTCAATTCCAAACTTAAATTGCTATGCATGACTTTCCAATTTGTGGGAATCGTTTCACAACTTAACTACATATTTATGAGGGATATATATATTCTTAGAGGTAAGAATATCAATATATTTTGTGAAGAATATATTCAGTATTCCTTTATATGCATACTTTGTAAAAAAGATCTAAAAATCTGTTGGTGAAAAGGTACTGCGGAGTTAGATCGGTCCCGAGTGGCCTGAGGCACTTTCGAGCCTTTCAAATCTACTGCTTATATAGTACGCTTACCTACAGTCTTACGGAGGATTTTATTATGCTTAAGTTATTTTAACTCTTATTATAGTACGTTTAGAAGTTATATTTCGATGCATTCTAATATCAACCCGACAGTAGTCTTTGTGAATGTCAATGTCAGTGCTAAAAGGTGTATTTACGCTTTTTTCTTCGAAGGGTAGGCAGGAATGTATGACATCAACGTTTCAGAGGTAGGGCAGATAGAGTTCGATCAAATGCAAGAATACTTATGAACATCATAAGAAACAAATGTCAGCATATTTTTTCCTACGGTTAATTCGCTGACTAGGTTAATGCCTCGAGGAATCGTTTTCCTATCCCAGGAATATTCCATCATAAAGCCCTGGTGTCCAAAAATGGGTCGGCAATAGGCAAGTAATACCTGTGGTTTTGAAAGCTTCCATCAGCTACGGTAACTGCTTAACATCAGGCGGGCCGTATGCTTGTATGCCACAAGTTGTATAAACTTTTGGCGGTGGCGTGGTAGTTTTCTGTGAGGTTCTTTTTCAATCGGACCTGCTCGCTAGTATGGCGCCTTATCTCTCTTGTATCAAGCATCCAGAGGTGCTGATAAATCCTATACACGCGAGTAATTGCAAGCGTCCATGTCCATATATGGCAGTATGCTTATTTGTCACCTAAGTACTAAAAAAACCTTACACATTATGGGTATGTGAGCACACCATTTACATAACTATAGACTTAAGCCGCAGATGCTCGGGTTTTTAATTGGTCACGTTCTGTGTCAAGATCAGTACACCGCCGAGCTTCATAATCACGGACTTTAGATAACTCTATGCCCACAATGTTTGAGGATCTTCTCTAAACAGATTGGTTATATAAGCCATATCTGACCACACGAACGTCCACATCAACACCGGAGTAAATGTTGTCGCCGTGGCTGACATCGGTCCAGATAACATAATTATCATCATCACAAAAAAACCTACTTACTTACTACTTTATCAAGAGAGGTAGGGCACCATACTAGCGAGCAAGCCCGACTTTGGAAGGACCTCCACCTAACAGAAGACCACAGTCAAATAACTACACACAGCGATATAGTTATGTTCCTGTGTGTGAGTACAGGTCTCCAGCGCTCATTTAAGGATGCGTTTTGAAAGAAACGTGTTCCTGTCCCAGGGATACTCCCATCTTAAAGCCCTGGTGTAAAAAAATGGGTTGGCAACACGCAAGTGATACCTCTGGTATTGCAAGCGTCCATAGGTTACGGTAACTGCTTAACATCAGGCGGGCCGTATGCTTGTTTGCCACCCAAGTATTAAAAAAAACCTACTTCTTCGTATTTCACATAAGGCCTGATCTGAAAATCAGTGCTGTGTTCCATATTGTTAACTTTTAGTGACTATTTATTGTTTATTTTTTACCTCTATCTTTATTTCCTGTGTATGTTCTAATAAAGGTTTTTGTGCATTTTTTCTATTTTTCTATGCCGCAAAGCCGAGGTATTCCTCGAGCGTTACCATTTTGAGGCGTACCTAATGAGGCGCTCCTTTTTTATTCCTCGGAGCGCACCTTTTAGGAGGAATAAAATTTTAATATTTTTATTTGCTATCGGGAGCGCTCCTAAAAGGTGCGCTCCGAGGAATAAAAAAGGAGCGCCTCATTAGATGCGCCTCAAAATGGTAGCGCTTCGAGGAATACCTCGCAAAGCCCCCGACCGTCATGTCAGTAAACCTCGATATAAACCAAACTTGTACCTACAATGAAGTGAACCCAACTGGCCAGCGCGCGGCTCTACTAGTTCGGTAGAACAGTTTCTAGGTTTTACTGAGTTTAATTAAGGTTAGAGCTCTGTGAAAACAGAACAATTAGGAAGTTGCTTTGATGTCTGTTTGTACAACTGTAATAGACATTTTATTTGATACTAGAAGCCGCACGTGACTTTGTCTGCCTAGACTTCGTTTTCGTGGAAATTTGATATTTTACCGCAGATAAAAAGTTGCTGTTTTTAACCGACTTCAAAAACGAGGAGGTTATCAATTCGTGGGTATTTTTTTCACATATTTATTATAGTTTGTAGATATATCTCATGAACATCTTGAGTCCTGATGCGCCTCGGTTTCAGAGAAAAAGCAAAAATGAAAAATATAAAAAATGTTATTACTCCTGTTGGCTGTAGAAGATTAAAAATGGCTTCAAACAATGTGGATTTTATTATTCTTATACATCCAGATATCAAATTATTAACTAATCTGATAATAAATTAATTATTCATTATTTTTCAATTTTCGCCGAAAAAAGTTACCTACTATTTTCAAAAATTCACTACTCAGAAAATATGTTTTTTATTATAAACATTTTTTTTTAAAGACAACTCCTGCACTAGAGAACAAGCTCACTTTACAAACATATAATTAACGGACACAAATTACACCCAGACTCAGAACAACTCTTTGCGGGTCACACAAAGTTTTGTCCTGTATGGGAATTGAAACCCACAACCTCGTGCACAGCAGGCGCATACTGCGGCCACTGGACCACCAAGGCAGTCAACATTACATATCTTATTCTGAAATAAAAAGCACATGTCCGAAAAATATACCATACTGTGAGCCACTAAACCCCTGTGCAGTCTGGTTACTATGTTTCATAACATTTACAAAAAGTGGTGTAACAAAATAACATTCTAATTAATCATAATATTAAAATCAAACACAAGACAACGTGACCGCCCATTTAGTTAAGTATAAAGGCCAAAGGCTTTATGACGTGGGTGGCGAATGATTATGCGCACATAAGTAGACATGGGAGTTCGTTCACTTGTACTCCCACGCGAACGATGAGCAAACCATGGCTCCCGTATACTTCTATCTCTTTCTCACTCCATAGATTTCTTCTGACCTCTCACTCGCACGACGCGCGACGGCTGACGAAAAATGTGTTTATTGTTGAGCATGTCAGTAAACACGGAAAGTTACCGTAAAAGTTGATAAGACCTGTAAAATAATGTTCTTACCGAATTTCTGTTTTTTATAAGTGACTAAACATTTGTGCGACAGATATTTATAGTGCACAACTGTGTGCGCAAACACAAGTGCGGTCTTTAATCCTTCACTCTCATAGAATTCACAGGCTTTTCTAGGCACAGAGGCGTAATAACCACCAATTTCCAAACCTTTTGTATCAATTGTGAATTTCTTAACAGACAAAATCCATTTGAACCAACCCGAGAATCGACCACGTGAACTGCAGTTTTAGACGACCGATATCGACGTCTATACTGACAAGGCAAACCAATATATAACAAGTCCTGACTGATTGACTGATATTTATTACTCAATCACGCTAGAACGGCTAAGCGGATCTGGATGAAATTTAGCACAGAGATAGACTATAGTCAGTAACAGCACATAGGCTACATTTGTACTGTAAACAAATACTATCCGTAGCTTCAACGAAGCCGCGAGCGTAAGCTAGTGAACCAATAAAATAATTACATGAAAAGCATTTCTTCTTATTGAATTTCGTATGTGTGAAATGATGTATCACGCTCGTAACCAGCTATCAATCATGACGGGCTGACAACGAGAGACAATGGTGACTAGGGTACCGTTATATCATGCCGTATGGTACTACTTGTATTACATACTTATTGAAAGCGGGAAATTACGCCGCCATATTGAATATTGTTAAGGCAAATAATCCAACTATATAATATTGTAAATGTGAAAGTTTTTGAGGATGGATGTATGTATGGATGTTTGTTACGAAAGAGTAACAAACATCCATACATACATCCATCCTCAAAAACTTTTTAAGCAGTTTTCGTAAACAGGCTACAATAACAGAAGTATCGCTTTGCTGATCTAAGAATTTGAACTTTATGTACAAATCTTTTTTTTTATTGTATGAATGTAGGGTGCCTAAATCTTTTGCAATTATAAATGCAACTGGTCAATACCTACTCATAAATGTAAAAAAAAAAGCAAAATGAAGATACTCAACTAGCTCTAAAGAGACTAAATTGTCGGACCTAAAGAGGTTTTCCAAATACGACGTGAAAAATTGGGTTGTTTGTGCCATATTCATATCGGGCGACCGCGATAAAGCCAGCAAAATTGATGGCCGACGAAATTGGCTCATTGACAAGTGACGTCAACGATTCCGGAGCGATCTCGGCACGTGTACACTCTGTGACGGTGCCGTGATATATGTCCATAGGGACAGTCCAGCGAGAGTAGAAAATTATACAAGATACGCCTTTTTCCCAGAGGGGTAGGCAGTGGCATGTGTCAGCAATGTTCTGCCAGCTATAACGGGCTTTATGTAAGAGAGGCCAAGTCTACATTTACTGCATATACAGAACAGAATTTCAGATTCCTGACTGATACTGGAATCCCAACATCTGATGCCTAGGCTGCGTGGTTGGTTTAGTGGCTTAAGTGGTTACCTCGCTATTTACTACTGCGCGGTAGGTGGTAGTGGGTTCCCCACACAGGACAAAAAAATTTATGATCTACAAACGGTTATGCCTAGTCTGGCATACCTAGTGCGGGATTTGTTTTGATCTTGACCTGGAAGCAAACCAGAGCCTCTAGACAAGTGGCATAAGCGATAGTCGAAGCGAAAAGTCAAAAAATAAAATGTATGGAATTTGACGTGAGTCTACAATTTAATGTCGTAAACGAACGTCAAATCCCATACATTTTCTTTTTTGACTTTTCGATTCGACTATCGCTTATGCCACTTGTCTAGAGGCTCAGGTACCTTTTTCGATTTAGTGAAGGTAGCCAACCCCAATCTGCCCAACTAGGATTAGCCAGCAGTGAAACAGCAGGTGCAGTATTACGTTTGGATTTTTTAAACATGGCCACTCATCTACGGACTGACTTAGGCAAGCTTCCTTAACCTAGCAGATCTATCTAAAGTACTAAGCTTACAAACGATGGCATCTTCTTTACCTGAATTACTTAGACATTCTACGAAGATCTTAGCTGCCGTTCAAAGTCAAAGTTTTTAGTTTATTCATTTAGATGAAATAGATCATCTATTTATGAACGTCATAAAAACAAATGCCAGTATACTTTTTACGGCCTACGGCCAATTCGCTGACTATGGTAGGGCCTCGAGAAGAATTGGCAAGAAACTCGGGTCACTCTTTTTAATCGCCAGAATATAACATTTACAATTTGGTATAAGTTACAATATTAGTGGTAAGGAAAACGAACGGCAACCAATATACCAAGGCACTTCTAACTCATCTGTAATCACAAATCACTTTACGTAACCAATCGTAAATATAGACGATGTAGGAGATCTTACAACCGCACCCCTATTAAGACAATCGAATTTTGTTATCTTAACGATTCTATATATCGGAAAATGGGTATGGGTTCACCAGTTACATTCACGAATAAGTTACGTATGAGTAGGGTTGTCTCACGGTAAACTGAAAAGACAAAAATGTCTTTATTAGTCGGAGGTTTAACGTTGACGTCGCCGTTGTCATGACAATTAAAAGTATGTTTAGAATGCGATCTGGATGATGCGATTGCCTATAAGTTCGTCTATCAAATAAAATTACAAATTTTAAAAAGATACTATAAACAAAGAGATACAACAAAATTGATCAAACAAAAGAAATGTGTTTTGGTAATCGAAGCGGACTCAGTAAATGTTAGCAGTGCGCACTAATTACACTACACCTTGGCCAACGCTGGTTTTCAGTCCATCCCTTTTACAAAAACAAATAATAATACCAAATTAACTGGGTTTTTCTTCTATACTAATATTATAAAGCTGAAGAGTTTGTTTGGTTGAACGCACTAATCTCAGAAAGTACTGGTTCGATTAGAAAAAAAAATTTTTTTGTTGAAAAGTACATTTATCCAGGAAGGCTATAGGCTATATAACATCACACTATGACCGATAGGAGCGGAGCAGTAGTGAGATATGTTGCAAAATCGAGGAAAATATTCTAAATTACCACGCGGACGAAGTCGCGGGCGATCCCTAGTAAGAAATAGATATAAATTCATACCGAGGACCGTACTTTTAACTACAGACTGACAAACTATAATAAATATTTAGGACTGCTTATTTACAATGCCACGGGGCGTGTAGCGGAGCATGCAGCAGGGTATTCTTGAACTGGAATACAGACGCACATAAAACAATAATATTACATTACAGGCCAATTTCGACTATTATCCAAATGGCGGTACATACTCGTATACATATATAGTTCTCAATTGCGTGTGTAAACACATTTCCTCATACCCATAATCCGTTGGGATGGCGATCCGACACGAACAGAGAGAAATCAGGCGCTAGGCGGTCAGGGAAGAAGGTGGCATACGCCCATAGCTATCCTTTATATATGTTACGGTAAATCTGATTAATTGAAAATTATTAATATTTTTACAAAATTATTAATAATAACCACATGTTTTGGTAAATGTGAATAATCGATCGAAATTTATTACTTTTAGTAGTAATTATTAATAATTCACGACACATATTGGTAAAAGTTAAAAAATAAATAAAAAACCTAACCTAAACCTAGGTTAGGTTAGGTTAAAAAAAAAAAAAAAAAAAAAAAAAAAAAAAAAGGTTATTTATTTAACCTTATGTGAGCCGTAGTCAAAGTGTAATTATTAATAATTCACGACGCATATTGGTAAAAGTTATAAAATAAATAAAAACCTAACCTTTTAGTTAGGTTTTTACTTAAAAAAAAAAAAAACCTAACTATCCAGTCTAGTCTAGTAACTTCTTATCCAGTCATATAAAGGTTACCTACGTATATTTCAAAAGAAAGTTCTAGAACACGAATAAGTTTACATGTTAATGGCTATCTGAATATTTACACTCTCTTTGATGTCCGCCTCCTTTAAAACGTGACGTCACAAGTAAGCCCATTTCAAATCGTTTAAGAGTTGTCTGTCGACTAAACAAGGCAATAAATACTTTATAGGATTCCTGTGAGTCACAAAGACGATGCTTGCACTTGCATTTTATTGCTTCTTTGTTCAAAATACAGACAGACTCGAGATTTAAAGACTCGACTGTATATCGACTTATTTTTTTAAAGACAGCTTTCGCACTAGGAAACAAGCCCTGTGTCGCGAGGGTCTTTACAAACATATAATTAACGAACACAAAGTACATCCAGACATGGGACAATCATTTATGGATCTCACAATTTATTTAATCAAATTTTTGATCCGAGTCTGGGTGTACGTTGTGTCTGTGAATTGTATGATGAAAATAACCTCGCGACATATTGTTGCTCGTTATTGCAGGAGTATATTAATACTATAAAATTAATATTAATTGACAAAAAAATCTTGAATTTATTCTAAAGTGTTTGTAGCGACATTAAGCTCTATTTTTTGTTCGTTTCAATAAAACGGAGAAAGAATGAAAGAAAACCAATTTATTTAGAGAAGGTTCATCTTCTTTTTCTTCAAGGTATATTCTTATCAATGAATGTAAGCAAATGTAATTGTTATATTATTTCCATAACACCGAGAGTGTTAATCTTCTTTGTCTGTATCCATAAGTACACCACTACAGTTGCAGTGAAGAGTCATTTCCTTTTCAATTACTTATTATAGAAATGAAAAATCGTAAACTAAATAAAAAGGACATTCGATACATATTAACTATCGGTCTCGTGGCAATTTATATCGTAACTCTTGGTGAATGCTTCGTGTTAATGACCAAATTTAATGTTCAACTTAAAGTCTTTACCGAAACCAAATACTTATTCAGTTTCGGCCTATACCAGAATTATTGAATTTAAATCAAACGAACTTTAAACGGTTTTAATGATTCGGATCAACGTTTTCTTTTTAAGTTAGGTGTATTTCCTGATAAACCAAGATTTGACAATAAAAAAGGCAGAGCAAAGTTCGGTCGCCGGCATAATTAAAACTTATTTCGCTAAGTCTAAAATAAAACTTAATATCTTATTCTTAAATAAAACTAAAACCATTATGGCTTACATAAACTAGTAATTAATTAATGTTAATGTGCCAAAATACATAAAAAACAAATTTATATTCTAATAAACTCCTTATTAACAATTTTAATTAGCGTACACAGCTTAAACCTTACAATTCCTCTAGGTATTTCGTAATTACAAGTCTTATTTTTAATCTTCTGCGTCATAATTGTAATTAAATTAACCAAATAAGTTTTGGTTATGGCCGAAACCGAAAATCCCATTGGGATAGGCAAAGATGCCAGTTTTTCATCCAGAAATACTTTTTCGATTCCTCTATATTCATTACCCTCTTAATTCATAAATGTCAGTTCTCGGTGACTTTAAATTGGACTTGGTATCGGCCGAAACCAATTCAGTAAAGTTTTCTATCAGACATTTCTCTTTATCAGCAACTAACAAAGTTTCTAACAAAGGAAGGATGACGAAGACACGTAAAACGTCATTTAACCTTTGTCGTGCTTAGCCGTCGTCGTGACTGTACCGCTTACGTAACTATAATGAGGTTTTAATACAATGTTAGTGTATTACTATCGAATTTTGTGTTGAGTAACCGTTGATCGTTTCCGTAGTGAACTTGAAGTGAAAACGTTAATGATAGAAATTGCGTCAACTATTCGCTTTTTGACCAAAAATTAGGAACGTCTACGCCTAGGCAGTTGGATTAATGGCCAACGATTATGTCCCAAAAATAGGCGTGAGTTTGCACAAGTATGTATCTATTGACTGATTAATAGATGCAAAGCGTGATAGAAGTCCATTTCTACTTTGATGCAGATTGTGTGCCTCAGTAAATATCAAAATATTGTCGCTGCTATTTCATTGTAGCTTTGAAACCACCAAACATTTCGAAGTAAACTATCTCTTTTACTCTAGTTCGTTAGCACGATGACATAAATGCGATATGGCAGAGACTTATTACTTGCATCGACAAGCTTGATATTGCATTATATATGAAAAACAAAAAACGCTCGGGCATATGACCTGGGTCTTACATTGTTTTGGTACCATCGCGGTCATTGATCATCTAGTGCTAAAATTGGATGCTTTTGTTCCAATTTCTATGGTAATTTGTTTGTACCTATAGATTTACAGGTATAGCTTTCTATAGGGAAACACCATGGCTTTACTTAGGTGATATTCCTCTATAATTAGTTAGTAATCCTTTCGTCTACAATCATTTATAACGAGTGTGTTATGTAATGTACCATATTATTAAACAGTCACAACGCCGCCACATGTATAATTGTGATTATAATAAAAAGCTATTATTAATTTTGTATTATTAAGTAAGCTACTACTAAATTATACATTCTGTCACATCATAAAATAAATGTTTTTTCTACAGCCAATTCGCTGACAAACATAGGGCCTAGAGAAAAATTGCTAAGAAACTCTGGCCACTCTTTTCTTTTTCTTTTTTTTTCTTATCGCCCGCGTGTAGTATTTACAATTTCGTATGAGTTACAATTTGAGGTAGGTAACAAAAAGGTATATACAGATTTACTTGAATAATGTTTTGTCCTAATTATGTATTTATTTTTGTTACAGGTAAACAAAATGAAGTTCTAAAGATAAGTTTAAATCATCGTTACGTTGGCATGATTGAATTCATCTGCCCGCTTCCCTTCATACCTCCCCGTAAGCGCCTGTCCCTGTACGGTCTACATTTTCGTGTTGTCTGCGCTATTTGAGTACCCATATCGGTCTTTATTGTAATAAAAATAACTTTTATCAATTATATTATACTGGCTGTTGCCCGCGGCTCCGCCCGCGTGGATGTTGGTTATCGCTGCAAAAAGTAGCCTATGTGTTATTCCAGACCATAATCTATCTCTGTGCCAAGTTCTGTGTGTAGTTTTTACGTGAAAGAGTAACAAACATCCATCCATCCATTCTTACAAACTTTCACATTTATATTATTAGTAAGGATGGCAATATTAATTATATGTCAATATTTTGACATTGTCAGCTGCACAGTTATAAAAATCGGGTTATAGTATGAGTATAACTACTATAAACCGATTTTTAGAACTGTATAGCTGTCGATGGACCACAGCCAAATAACTTTGGCTGTGGTCCACTGTAAGATAGAGATCCACCCTAGTCGGGCTTGCTTGCTTATGTGGTGTCCTGCCTCTCTTCAATTCTTTGGGTCTCAGCGGCCATAATAACTACAACGCCATACGTAAAGCTTTTTTGAAATATTAATTATATGTCAATATTTTGACATTGTCAGCTGCACAGTTATAAAAATCGGGTTATAGTATGAGTATAACTACTATAAACCGATTTTTAGAACTGTATAGCTGTCGATGGACCACAGCCAAATAACTTTGGCTGTGGTCCGCTGTAAGATAGAGATCCACCCTAGTCGGGCTTGCTTGCTTATGTGGTGTCCTGCCTCTCTTCAATTCTTTGGGTCTCAGCGGCCATAATAACTACAACGCCATACGTAAAGCTTTTTTGAAATATTAATTATATGTCAATATTTTGACATTGTCAGCTGCACAGTTATAAAAATCGGGTTATAGTATGAGTATAACTACTATAAACCGATTTTTAGAACTGTATAGCTGTCGATGGACCACGGCCAAATAACTTTGGCTGTGGTCCCCTGTAAGATAGACATCCACCCTAGTCGGGCTTGCTTGCTTATGTGGTGTCCTGCCTCTCTTAAATTCTTTGGGTCTCAGTGGTCATATTAACCACAACGCCATTCGTACAGCTTTTTTTTAAATTTTGATCTATAGTAATCCTACTAACATTATAAACGCAAAAGTTCACGCAATAACTACTGAACGGATCCAGATGAAATTTGGCACAGAGATAGATTATAATGTCGACAACTCGCGAGTAATGCTCCTGGTATTGCAAGCGTTTAAAAACTACGGTAACTGCTTACCATTATAAAAAAGGGCCTTCATAAGTGTTATTATGTAACCTAAATTAATTTTAAGCTTTAGTTTGACGTTGAATATTAATTTTAATTTTAGATCTAAGAATATGATACTATACGATTTGGTAAAGGAAGACTGATTGTATATGTCAGAAGTGTAGAGATAATTATCAGTTAACTTATCATTAATCAGTGGATGCCTTAGTACTTACTTACTCACGAGTTTGACATTCTTCATATATTATATCACTAGGTGTTGCCCGCGGCTCCGCCCGCGTAGGTGTCGGTTATCACGATACAAAGTAGCCGCCTATATACTATTTCAGACTATAATCTATCTATGTGCCAAATTTCATCTAGATCCATCAAGTAGTTTTTGCGTGAAAGAGTAACAAACATCCATACAAACTTTCGCGTTTATAATATTAGTAGGGATTTTAATACTGTTTTGGTGGTAATCAATCCGACCCGAATATCAAGCTTGGAAGCACCAAAACTAAACTGCTTATAATCCAATGTTACTTAATATGCCAACGATAGTGTCACAAAACCTCGCAATTTGTGACACTAATAAATAAAATGGTAAGTGGATAGGCAGTATCAGGGGTGGCATCGCGCCAGGGGCATCGTCACGACCTATCCTCGCCAGTGATTAAACGGCTACAATATAAATGATAAAGCTACACAATTAAGAGGGCTCGGGAGGCGCATCAATCACACAGAGATAACTACACTACTGATTTTGTTGGTATATTTTTCTGGATGCCCTCCACTTGTATGTATATCTGTTGAGATTTTTAACCGACTTCAAAAACGAGGAACGTAATGTAGGACGCCCTCAGGCGAGGTGGAGCGACGATCTTCGCAAAGAGGCTGGGAGTAGCTGGATGCGGGAAGCCGAGGATCGTGCTAGGTGGCGTGCCCTTAGGGAGGCCCATGTCCAGCAGTGGACTACGATAGGCTGATGATGATGATGATGAAAAACGAGGAAGTATTTTTTTATGTTTGTTACCGCAGTACTCTGTCATTTATGGACCGATTTGAAAAAAAAAATTGTCTAAGAGGACATACTTCTAGTTTGGTCCCAATTTCATAAAAATAAAGTTCTGATGATGGGATCCATGAGGAATTGAGGGAACTCCTAAAAAATTATAGGCACACGTATTGCATTCAGAAAGTATAATTTGGTGAAGTAAAACTGATGAAGAAGACCATAGATGGCCATCTGAACTTCTCAATAATAAGTATTTCACTGATGGCGATTAGATAAGTTTCGATTATGGTTGCTAAGCAATTATTACTAAGCAAATGTAATGTACCAAATGCAAATGGTATAATCAAACTGAAGTGTTATTTTTTTGTTAAAATCCACTGCAAGAGAGCGAAAACTCGAAACATAACCCTATACCAACCCTGGTCTGGCCAGCGTGGTGTAGTAGGCTAATATCCCATCATATGTATGGAGGAGACCCGTGCCCAGCAGTGGGACGTTTATAAGTTGAGATGGAACATTCCCTAAATGAGCTTAGGAGTTCTGTAATTACACACAGCAACAAAACAAGGTTATAAGGTTTTTAAAGGGTCGGCAACGCGTGAGTGCCGCCCCTGGTGTTGCAAACGTCCATAGGCTACGGTAACTGCTTACCATCAGGCGGGCCGTATGCTTGTTTGTCACCTTGGTAGTATAAAAAAAAAAAAAAAAAAAACTCCGTTGTATGTAGTTATTTGGCTGTGGATTCTTTTCCTAGTTATTATTATATAACCTAAGAGCCTTGAATAATTAACCCTTGTAGTCTTAAGAGGAAGTCATAATTAAGGCGAAGATATAATAGAATGTTCTAAGAAAACAAGCGGACTATAGGTCCCTAAGGGGGCGACCTACTAGCAAGCCGCACGCCCTGAGGCTTATGTACTACATACAGTACATAATAATCAAGTATGCAATTATATGACACTAGAGACTCGCTCATATACTTATGTGCTAAATAAACGACGTCTTAATGTAATCTCTTAGTAGAGTAAAAACACTTTATTAAGTAAGTGTGGTTTATTGGTATAGGTGGTCTTCTTGATACTAAGACCGCGCTTAGTATTGTGAGTTTGATTCCCAGATGGGATACATTATTAGACAGTTTATGTCCGTAAATTATGTTTGTCCAATTTTTACCTGATTGTCGGTTCACCTTATTGTATTAAAAATATAAGTAACCAACATATGTCCCACTGTTGGGCACGGGTCTCCTCTTCTTTATCGAGAGAGCTGAGAGGTTTAGGCCTTATCCCTTAATCCACACAGAAGAATATTTAATACTAGCTGTTGCCCGAGGCTCCGCCCGCGTGGATGTCGGTTATCGCGATAAAAATCTATTCGTTATTCCAGACTACAACCTATCTCTATGCCAAATTTCATACAGATCCGTTTAGTAGTTTTAACGCGGAAGAGAAACAAACATCCATCACTACCATTTATAATATTTAGACTTTACATGGTTAGAATAACAGACATTTATCAACTGCCATTAAAATAAATACAAAATAATTTAAAAACAATTGAGGAAAAAAATCTAAATATCTTGTTTTGTTTATAAGTAAGAGTTATTTAAGAGTAATGGTCTACAAGGTTTGATCATTAAGATTTACGAGGTTCTTCGTATCAATGACGCCGATAGAAGGGATAATGATGAGCGAGGAAATAAAGCTTTTATGGTAATCCCTCCCGACACAATCATACCAAGTAAATATATCGTTTACTTTCATTATTTAGGCGTCTTCATTTAAACAAATGTAAGGTTATTTGTAGCGCCATCTATTAGATCAAAAGTAAAAAGTGTGTGCACAAAATGCACAATTTTTTCTCATTCTTAAGTACAAAGGGTCGGCAATTCGACACGTTCCGAAGAGAGATCTGCCCCTCTAGACAAGTGGCATAAGCGATAGACGAATCGAAAAGTCAAAAAAGCAAATGTATGGGATTTGACGTAAGTTTACGACATTATATCGTAGACTTAAGTCAAATCCATACATTTTATTTTTTGACTTTTCGATTCGACTACCGTTTATGCCACTTGTCTAGAGGCTCTGAGCCTCTAGACAAATGTCATAAGCGATAGTCGAAACGAAGGCTCTGAGCCTCTAGACAAGTGGCATAAGCGATAGTCGAATAGAAAAGTCAAAAAAGAAAATGTATGAGATTTGACGTAAGTTAACGACTTTATATCGTAGACTTACGTCAAATCCCATACATTTTATTTTTTGACTTTTCGATTCGACTATCGCTTATGCCACTTGTCTAAAGGCTCTGACGTAAGTACCTATACGTTATAATGTCGTAAACTTACATCAATTCTATACATTTGTTTTTTGACTTTTCGATTCGACTACCGTTTTTGCCACTTGTCTAGAGGGTCAGGCTGTACCATGACGTCTTAAAAGAAATTAGTTTGAGCGAGAAAGAAAGACGTAGCTATATAGCTTGTATAGCACCGTCCCTCTTACTCGCTCGAAAGTTTATTCTTACGTTTACGGCCCCAGACGTAGGACCAACAGCTTGTCGTGCTTGCCTTGCCGAGGCACGGGGATGTAAACACCGCCAATTTTCAATCTTTAAGCATCTATTGTAAATATTTAGTCTGAAAAACTCACACTCATTTCAAACTAGACAGGGCCTGTTCTCTTACTACTGCGCGGCGTGTATTTGGTTCAAGCCCCACATTCCCCACACGGGACAAAAAAATGTAATGATTCATAAATGGTTGTTTCGAATCTGGGTGTACTTTGTTTTCGTTAATTGTATGTTTAAAAAGCCCACCCGCGACACAGGGCTTGTTAACTAGTGCGGGCGTTGTCTTTAAAAAAACATATTCCTACAACCAGGTACAGAACAAAGAATCTTGCTCATAACACAAAGATTTTCCTAAAAATCTACTCAGCACCCTAAGGTGATCATCATAGTGAGATTAGTGACTGATACTAATATCAGTCACTAATCTCTAGACCTAAGTACAGCTACAGGCCAATAAAGTGCTTAAGTAGCAACGATAAACATTATTTCACCTTTCTCAAACATGTCATAGAAGACGTTAGTGATTGAAAACAGTCCTTAATCTTCTTAAAGCTCTATAATAAAATAGGATTTACTTCAAGATTTAAGTTTATCCTAAACATAATTAAATAAAGTCTTAAAAGATTTATAGATAGTTAAAGCCTTTGAATTACTTCAAACTAAATAATTAATTTGTTAGAGATGTAAAGACATGTTTCTTTAAAATACTAGGGTATCATAATATTAAGGAGATTAATCAAATAGTAGTTAGTTGTATATTTTAATATATTTTGTTCGTGTGGTGACGGATTAAGAATACAAATGTCACCACCCCGCTCCATCCCGAGGGTGTCGTAGGTTTCTAAAGGTTCGGCAACGCGCGAGTGATACCCCTGGTGTTGCAAGCGTCCATAGGCTACGGTAACTGCTTACCATCAGGCGGGCCGTAAGCTTGTTTGCCTACTTGGTAGTATAAAAAAAAAAAAGTCGACTAAGGGAATAAGTCAGGCAAACAATAACCCTATACCAACCCGTCTGGCCAGCGTGGTGTAGTAGGCTAATATCCTTCCAAATGTATGGAGGAGAAACGTGCCCAGCAGTGGGTTTGTGGGTTGAGATGGATGGTATATTTTAACGGGCCATATTAATGCACAATACATGTAAAAAAAAATGGTTTGTACTCTGGTAAGCGTGGTGGAAGGTGCCGCTAGGTATTTATAATTTAGCAGGAAAAACTATATAGTGAAATCAGCCTATAACATCGTGAGATTTTCTTTTTCCTATTTTTATTTTTACTCTTCTGATATAAACAAATTTGCGGTGTTTCATTTATATAAATCACGACTCACTCGCAAAGCTTAAATCAAGGATCTAGAATTGTTTACCAGTTCTAGGGTAACTTTGCATTCGTTGCCCTTGTATTGTTTTATATTATTTGTGTTGTCTTTTCAACTTTGTTTACGTTATTATTTTTCCCACTTTTTACAGTCGATAAGTTCGTCTAATGTAAACTTAAGTAGCTTAAATTAGATTTTTAAGAGCTCATGTGGTGTTTACCTTTAAGACACTGTTACACTATTTATTACTTGTATCATGCATAAGTTTCTTTGTGTACTGTTGGTGTAAACAGTTGTTGGTGAACCAAATAAATAAATAAATCGTCTATAAGAACGTCGTCTTTTACAAAAAACAGCGCTCTTTTTTTAATTCTCTAACTTCGAACCCCATGCGATCTTCACTAGAGATCAAAATAAACATTTCTATAGACAACGCATCCACGTGTAAGTAATTCGAGAATCAAGAGTGTTCGCGTCTACACCTTTATACTTATATATTGCAAAAAAATCCAATAACAGCCGATGGAGGGTGCAGGGTGTTCAGGAAATTGGAACGGTGACACCTTATAGGGGATGACGGGCTCCAACACCTGTCCCAATTACCTATCCTTAACGGGAAAGAAAATTGCACACATATGTACCTATTGCTTAAAATACATTTGATTAGATAGTGACGTTATTTATTTTATACTAAATACTTAGGTGGCAAACAAGCATACGATCCGTCTATGGACGCATGCAATACCAGAGTATCATGTACGGGTTGCCGACCCAAAAAAAAAACTGGTTGTAAATTATCTATTATGTATGTATTTAGAAGTATATAAATATAGTTACCAGGTTGCCATAGTATAGGCTCTGCCTAATGTGAGTTGTCCCAAATAAAAATGCAGCTATGTACTGAGCGATTACTTAGCAAGTTTAGTACTTAACTTTTTTTTAAATATTTTTTTACAACCTTGGCAAATAAAAAGTGCATAATTCAAATATGGCCGACATAAGCTTAGAACTGCATATTGCGCTTCGCGCACGCGCCGTGGTTTAAACTTGTAAATATACTGAGCCCCTGTAATATCACATTCGAGATTATAGTATCTACATATGTAAGTAATCATGTAAACAAATATATGTGTTTGCAAGTCCACTAAACTCTAATTTATCACCATAAATCACAATAGTTATTCAATAATGTCAATTATATAATAAAAAAACAGATATTAAAAATCACCAATATAATCTTGACTCTGCAAAATATCTGAATCATTCTTCTTGTGTTAGCTAATTTACCGTTACCATTGTTGTAGAGTCCGGCAAGTAATATTTTATTGACATACCACGGAAACCAACATACAAAATCAATAAACACCTTCTTAGAATAACATTTATGCAAACGATGTTACAAAAATAACTAGAAATCGATAACCAGCGCATTATCAATTCATGATATGCCGTTTTTGCCCCACTTTACACTTAATGAACTACGGCGACTATTTAGACAATTGTCCTAGTGACCCGGGCCTTTGAGGCCTTGAAAACTTAACGGTCAAACATTTATTTTTATTTGGTATCCCGCCAAAATTTGAAAATGGAACGTTTTAACAAAAGTTCAATTTTCAATGTTGGCAGGCAAAATTTAAGGTGACCTTGTATGCTGGATGCAAGCCAGTCTATGGTGTTGACTTTGGCCCATTTAACCATAACGATTACTATGTTTTGGTAGCCAACATTTTTGGGCCAAGTTTAATGTCAGTACTGTATAATTCATAACCTAGATTTAAAGTGGTAACTTAATATGATAAAATATTCATTTATGTACATTTAAAATGGTTTTTAATAAAAAAATATATCAGGCTCTGTTTTCTGGCTTTGTGTGTTCTATCGATTTTGTAATCGAATTGGGTTTAGTGCGACACAATTAAGTTAGTATAAGACAACACACTTGTCAGCTAACTAGCCATAGGTAAATTGGCTGACATCATCATTATTCTAGCTTACCGATTAGGAACATTAGTAATCTTTATAAGAGTTATTTTGTAGCCGTTATCAATTTAACACCTGATATTTTAAAAACAGAATACCTACATGTTTGTATTCATAGCTAAATTTGAACTTATCTAAACTGCACAAAGAAAATAAGTTCCACGATTGACTTAGTTTTACCCCAAAAAAAGATTCAATAGGGAAACGAACGATTTCTGGTGCGACAAAAAAGTTTAAGGACAAATATGAAACTTCTCATCCAATATATTGGACAAAGACAGTTTTTTTCGCAAAATGGGACTTCTCACGAAGATTGTAGCAAGTTTATTTGTTGAGATAGTGTCGGGTCATATCGGAAAACTTTACGTTGACACTTGAGACGAACATTAAATTAGGGTTACCTGATGAAAAACGTGAGGAATCCTATAGTAATATTATCTTGGGACAACTCACACATACACTCATTTAATAATGTGTATGTGTATGTTTTCTGTCTTATTATTATTTCTTCACTAGTGCGGCTCCGCCCGCGTGGATGTCGGTTATCGCTGTGAAAGGTAGCCTGTGATTCCAGACCATAATCTATCTCTGTGCCAAATTTCATCCAGATCCGTTCAGTAGTTTTTACGTGAAAGAGTAACAAACATCCATCCATCCATACTTACAAACTTTCGCGTTTATAATATTAGTAGGATTATTTAAAATGTGTATTTAATGTTCCAAATAAACGTACCTAACTTTCTTTGATGTCAGAACAAATTCTATCATCTTATAACTCTACTTGAAACTAGTTGTACAAAGAAAACCATTTGCAGTTTAATTAGTCGTGGAATGGGGTACTTGAATTCAGTTTTTACGAGGCTCTTTTGAGTCGTGTACCCCTCCAAGTGGAGACAGTTGCAAGGTTCATAAATGTGGCGTTAACGGTGACCGCAGTAAACACATGGTGTCGACCGCAGCTTCAATACCAACCCTCATAAATGACACGCCTGTAACAAAACGCAGGCGGCACATATTCTTTGTTTTCAGATATACTTTTTGTCATCTCATAGAAAGAAAATATTTTATTAAAATATTTTCTTTTATTAAAGCTACGAATCCTTACTAATATTATAAATGTGAAAGTATGGATGGATGGATGTTTGTTACTCTTTCACGTAAAAACTACTAAACGGATCTGGATGAAATTTGGCAAAAAGATAGATTATGGTCTGGAATAACACATAGGCTTTTACAGCGATAACTGGCATCCACGCGGGCGTAGCCGCGGGCAACAGCTAGTACAACATAATTTCATAAAGCTACGTCAAATCCCATGCATTTGCGTTCTATTCTATTCGATTTCACTTCCGTTTATGCCACTTGTCTAGAGGGCCTGTTGGTCTAGTGGTTACTGACCATGATTTTGACGATCCCTAAAAAACTGTTGTACCCGTACAATGACGACCTTATAGCGATTTATTTTCAATCTTAATTTGAAATTTGGTAGACTTAATTTACTAGCTTTAAGTTCAATGCACAAAATACAAAAAATATAGTACTATATGAACGTTATAGTACCGTCCCTATACGAATACCTACAGGTCTACTATATGTCAGTATTGAATGGACGACATAAGCGTTGCTTAGACAAAAGCAAACTCAGGTTAACACGGGTTCCCACTCGGCGGGTTTAATAGCCGTCATGGGTTGATCGGATCCCGCGCGACGCCCGCGGGCGTGGATTGCGAGCTACGACGACGAATTCCACTCACAGCCACTCCGAACCTTGTATGTTATGTCTACAAACAATTCATATCCAACCCTCGCTTTTATCGTGTATTTTCAGTATAGTAAACATAGTGTAGTACTGAGATATATTAAATCAATTCATCTTCACGTAGTTATAAAGGTTCTGCGAGAATACCAGCGTTGTGGTCCAGGCCACAACATTAGAGCTGACGCAGGGACCTTATTTGCTTTTTTATATTAAGTTTTATGAAATGTAGAAATTGTAAGTTTATTGAATGTAAGAGCAAATAAAACTTTTTTCTTTCTTTCTTTCTTTATAAATCTACTAGAGGCATGTCCCGGCTTCACACAGTTAGACATTTGTTAAGTTTTCGTAGGGATCCCTTTTATTTTTCAAAATAAAATATAGCTTTTATGACCCGCTAATAATATAGCTTTCTAATGATGAAAGAATTTTTAAAATCGGTCGAGTAGTATTTAAGTTAAATCGTAACAAAAAAACAAACGAAAAATCTAATCTTTCTTGTTTATAATATTAGTTTAGATGTAAATTTCACTATCTGAAATTTATCCTTACTAATATTATAAATGCGAAACTTTGTAAGAATGGATGGATGGATGTTTGTTACTCTTTCACGTAAAAACTACTGAACGGATCTGGATGAAATTTGGCACACAGATAAATTATGGTCTGGAAACACATTGGCTAATTTTTGCAGCGATAACCAACATCCACGCGCGCGGAGCCGCGGGCAACAGCTAGTATGTTATAATTTAATGATTTAACATTGTAAGGAAACTCCCACAAAAAATACAATATAATAGCAAAGAATATAACAAAAGATTATATGTCTACAAAGCTCCAAACAAAATCAGCTAAGAGTTAAGACAAACACGGAAACAAAACTAGGTCATTTAAATGCCTGGCAGTGTTGAAATCTTGAATTATAAAGTTTCAAGAGAATCCTTTGAGCTGTCATTGCTTCAAAAGACTTAGTTCCTTTTCTGTTTGCATTGTTATTGTATATTGATAGTCTGCACCGATTTCGTTATAATTTCTATGTTAAACTCAAACTCAAAATTCATTTGGGTTACAAAGTAACACGTCATCATGATGTCAGCTAAATTAGCCTACTGCTAGTTCGCTGACGTGGAACCATGAGGCTACTCCTTGAAAAATACTATTTTTATTAGTAGATCTATATAAGAGAGGCTCGTAAATCACAGAACACATGGTCGTAAATCTACCAATCACATACAATTGTCGAATTGTCGCCCCATCAGAGTATAAGAGTAGTATTATAGAATGCAATTATGTTTGCGCACACACTTTTGCACTATTATATCTCCTACGCAGTGAAGTCTCCGTTGAAATTATGAAAAAATGACTGCCTTGGCGGTCCAGTGGTCGCAGTATGCGCCTGTTGTGCACGAGGTTGAGGGTTCGATTCCCGCACAGGATAAAACTTTGTGTGGCCCACAAAGAGTTGTTCTGAGTCTGGGTGTAATTTGTGTTAATTGTATGTTTGTAAAGTCCCCCGCGACACAGAGCTTGTTCTTTAGTGCGGGAGCTGTCCTTTAAATAGAAAAAAAATTAACTGCCATGAGCAAATAAGTTAGGAAATTATAACCTTAAACTATAGAATAGGTACGTAAATTCTCTGTTTTGTGCCTATAACTATAAACTGAAACATACTTATAGCTACTAAAAGGAAGTATAATATATGGTACAGAGATGGTACCCATCTTTAAGGCCCTTGGTATAAGAGGGCTATGAAAATATGTTTTCGTAACACGTAGAACTCGTGAGCAATCTTTTATAGGTAAAGTGGGGGTGGGTGAAGGGCTCTTAAGGCGAGAGTTCCGAGAAAATAGCTAACAGAGAGATCTCCTAATTGTATTTTTATTACAAATTTATAATGATTTAAATTCTATTTTTTTGGTATTTCAGTACGTAGTTTATTTTTGAAGTGAAAAGTTCTTTAGGCGCGTTGAGCACTTTTTAACAAAAATCATGGAACTTGCGTCATCATCACCAAACGCTTTCCATATTCAAAAATGAACTAAAATCGTGGACCTCGCGTCATCGTCACCGAACGCTTGCCATATTCAAAAATAATAAATCTAATAGCTCGACAATACAATTCAAAAGTTACGTAGTTTTCACTTTTATCCGCAGTCCCCAAAGACTGCCCCGCATGTTTTTTTTATCTTCACACATTTTCTTTTTATTTCCTATAGGGGTAGACAGAAACTAGTAGATAGTACACCGATTGCTCTGATTAGCAAGCCCCACAAAATATATCGAATGTCAAATTACTGATGACAGAATGTGGAATTGTATTATAAAGTTACACACCTATCCTATTCCAAGTTTATTAATAAGGCGGTAACTGTTTATTTTGAAAGACTATAATCATGTTTTGAAGTATTCCTCTTTCAGCACCAATTTTTTGAGCACCAATGGTTTCGGCACCTAAGCTATTCCACTTACAGCACCAATAGGTACATGGGCTTGGATTCAGCACCATGGAATACTTCCATGTTTTGATACCCTACATTTAGATACTCTTTACGGGAGTAAAGTCAGCGAAATCCGAATAAGAAAGATTACGTTATATTAAAAGAAGATTGTCTGTCAAAATAACCTACGTATTTGAATATAAAACACACAGCAACCATATACCCAGACAAATGTTTTCAATTTTCATACCTATATCCTGCATTTGAACGAAATAGCCCGAGTTTTAAAAGTCCCGTTTACGGCTTTAGATGTCCTCCATCTTGTATAGCCCTCAACACAGCAGACAAAGAGACGCTAGACACAACAAAAGGATGAAATTGTACAACCGTAACGTAAAATGCAAACCATTTGAGTAAGTTCATAAGTGCAAGCAACCGATTTGTATACATATGAGGTATGAGTTCGATTCCAAAACTCCACGAAGTGATATTCACATTGGTACTACATATACCTGCATCAATGTAAATATCACTTCGTGGAGTACATAATGTGTTCTGTAGGTAAGCCCACAAAACACTTGAATGCCTATTAATGTGAATGTCACTTCATGGAATTTATACGTAGCTATTAGTAGATTTACCATCTCTTTACGGTAAAGGAAAATATAGTGGGAAATCTCACATGTCTTGAAATAAATTCTAAGGCATGTATGATATACAATCCGTATTGAGCCCGCGTGTGTCGATTAAAACATTACTTTATAGAAAAAAGATTCGTGCAGGTCAGTCATATAACTCTTTATTGTACACTAAAATACATAAATCTGTAGAGACGACAATGCCGTGACGTAGGTATGCAACGTTGCATTTATGCAATGAGACAGTCATAGGCTTGTCGGGTCGCGAGTGGATCGCGTTTGTAATTAGTATAACTTTAATTAATATAATCTTGGTGTGAACTTTACCTTCTTTTATTTATTTCACGTACGACCATAACAAGCCTTCCGACAAATCCTTACATAACATTTTAAAAGTTAATGTACTATAGGTGGCCTTATCGCTAAAAGCAATTTCTTACAGGCAACCTTAGGATGGACAGAAAAGATAATATATAACCTCATTCATGGTATAGGCGAAACCTGAAAATAATTTTTAAACCATGTTATATTTATCTGAATAATGTATGCATGTATGATGCGAGAGGCCGAAGACCGTTAGGTGGCGTACTCTTGGTGAGGCCTATGTCCAACAGTGGACTGCGATGATGATGATAAATTCGTTTAAAGTGAAAATGAATAATAAAGTAAACAGGCTATATTTCAATTTTACAAATGCAGAATACATTTGAAAATTGAATTTTACCCGAAGGGTGTAGTAAGAGTCGACTAAGGGAGTAAGTCAGGCAGACAATATCCACTGCAAGAGAAAACTCGAAACAAAACCCTATACCAATCCATCTGGCCAGCGTGGTATAGTAGGCTAATATCCCTCCAAGTGTATGGAGGAGACCCGTACCCAACAGTGGGACGTTTATGGGTTGAGATGATGATAATTGTGCAGAACAATATAAATAATGTAATCAGCTTATAACATCGTGAGTTTTAATGCTTTTATTTCTCTTTTTTTCTATTCTTATACTTCTAGTTTAAATTTGGGATGTTTCGGTATTTTACTACACCAAGAATAGCATTAAAATACACGAAATTTATATTTAACACCAAAGATCTTCAACATTATATAATGAGAGAGTTCATTAGTTTTCCCTCTCAATAAATAAAAGATTCCACAAAAAAATAACTGAGTTAGACCTTGGAGCCACTGGAGCAAGTTAATGACGTAATTGTTAAGGTGGTTCCACACCAAAGGAAAGTTGAAAAGCTTCCAACTTTCCTTATTAGTGGAGTCCGAGTTTTATAGATTTTTGTAAGATTTTGTGTTGACAAAAAAGGCACGTCTGATACGTCTGCATTAGAACTGCGTATGGTACATTTCTTCTATGGTATGCAGTGCATTAACATCTTGTATTTACGCATTCTACATGATCTCTGTAAGAGTGAGGACAGTTTTACTTTGCATATTATTCAAAGTAGTTGTCTTTAAACATTCTAACATCTAACACATGTGGGTTTCCTCACGTTTTCCTTCACCGTTAGCAAACAGTCAATCATTTGATTAGTAGGTTCGTGTTGATTCACATATTTTATTCTAAATGGTCAGGATCAAACAAGTCGATTATTTTTCCACTCGGCTACTACCGCTTACTTAAGAAAAACTTTATTTTATTAAGTTTCTCTTTAATGAGCCCTAAAGACCTGTTAAGTCTTTTAAAGACAACTTCCGCAATTAAGAATAAGCCGAGTCACGAGCTACTTTACAAAAGTACACCCAGACTCGGAAAAACCATTCATTTATAATTGTATGTCCCGTCAATCGAGCCTACAGCCCATAGCGCAGTAGCACTAAGGCTCTAGACAGACGGACTGCATTTCAACTGCAATCCAACTGCAAATTTGCAGTTCGGATGCAGTTGACACGACTGCAATAGAACTGCAAACCAACCGTGCGGTCCAATTGCAGTCGGCGTGCAGTCGTGTTAACTGCATTCGAACTGCATCCGAACTGCAAATTTCAGTTGGATTGCAGTTGAAATGCAGTCCGTCTGTCTAGAGCCTAAGGTAGCAATGCAATGAAGCTAAATTCCATAGCTAAGTTATAGGTAAATAAGAAAGTATCTGACCAGAGCCAAAATACTCGCTTTGTAGGCCACATTGTTGTGTAAAACTATTTAATAATAGGTGTAGTTACGAACAAAGCGCCACTTCACCTGCCCATTAAACTCGAGTTGCCAGTCAGAGGTGATTCCAAATTAATTTATAACGCGAACAACCCAAACGATGGAAGTTTGTGAAACAATTTTAGATATTTCGACATAATTTAGTAACTTCATAACAAGGATTGGTGTACATGATGAGAATTTCAATAATACAATGTTTTATTAAATGAAGGCGGGTATTGTTTTGCCGTACTCCATAGCTTATAAATAAAGAACAACGAGATATTTTCATTTAATTATTAAATAAAATAAAAAATGATTGATACAACACAATCTTTGATCTTATTAACTAGATGATGAAAGGTACCTCCTTTTGAGCTAAAATTAACTGTATAAGGAGGCGCTCAAGGTAGGCTCTAACGTATATCATAGCTCGATTGAAAAGCGCGTCTAAAATATATTCTTTGGATGCGTTTTTCCCATGTCATCTTTGTTACAATTAGATTTCAATGCGTCTTTCCCATGAAAGCTTTGTTACAATTAGATTTCAATACGTCTTGCCCAGGAAAGCTTTGTTACAGTTAGATTTCAATGCGTCTTGCCCAGGAAAGCTTTGTTACAGTTAGATTTTGATTCGTCTTCCCCATGTCCTCTTTTCTGAAATGATGTATATTTTCACTGCATATTCTTATTTTTACGCATTTTTTATCGCTATTATAACCGAACTCCTGAATCAGGCTAGACATTTTCGCGTCTCTGGTGAAATGATTTAATTTTTCGAAGTAAAAATAGCTTTTAAGTGCCTAAAGTACGCCCTGTATATTATGCTATTCATAAAAAAGAATTTTACCAAATTAGAAGGTAGAATCACAGTATACGGAACTTTTTCATAAGAAGGTATAAAGAGGTCTTTACACTGTGGTAGAATTTACAAACATAGGTAAAATTCTGTGATAAAATAGTTTAAAAAAACATTTGTTCCCGTATCGCGCTACCTACTGCGGTTAAAAATAGCTCCATGTAGCGTTTAAAGCCGTGAAGCTTTAAAAATCTAAAATATTCATAGACTTATGAAAGCGTCCAGGTAGAGAAGCAAAAAATACTGAGATTTAAAAAATGGACGTCTGACTGAGAGCTCTGCTGCTTATAAATAATTATAAAAATAACATTTAGTAACAACTCACACACAGCCAGGATCTTAAACTAGGAAGAGTCTGTTGCAGGGCATGCTTATGGCGTAAGTATGACATAACGGTATGTCCTAGATGGAATCCACCTCAACCTTCGGACACAAGGCCTGACTCTGGACGGGTATTGCATTATTTGTCAGAAAACCTAATTTAACTTGGCTGTAATAAGTATTTAGGTATATCTAACTAGTAGTATTTGTCTCCCGCTTTGCTATGGAGGGAAGTGGAAACTTTTCTTTGTAACTCCTCCTATTTACTTCTGATTAAATTCGTTGCGGGGTCCAAGACAGTAGGTTTAGTTGTCCACGGGACGCACGAGTCTCAAAACTCGGTGTATCAGTTGGTTACTCCGCTGTTAATCCTGGCTCACAGGAGTCACAGCGGTGGGCATGTGGGTGGGATTGTCCCGAATATCTAACTAATTTTCTTCCGTGGCTTCGCCCGCGCGTGTTTTTTTTAGGATATAAGCTATTCCAGGCTATAATCTATCTCTGTGCCAAATTTCATCCACATCCGTTCAGACGTTCTGGCTTAATTGAGTGACAAACAACTATATTTCTATCCATACTTTCGTATTTATTATATTAAAATATACAAGCAGATATCTTAGGTAACTCAAGCCAGCTAATGCAGAGACAACGCGTAATGTTTTAAGACGAGCCACGAAAATACGACATAAATCTTTCTCTTATCAAAATAAACAAAGACAAGTGGAACAAAATAAGAGTAACTTTCCACACATATCTCTAAGAAATATAACGTCTTCATATCCCGTATTTACCTTTTTCTTAAAGATTTATGTACACAATAAATATCGACTCACTCGTACACCCAATCACGCTTCCAATATTCGGCGGGGTTACGTCCAGTCCTAAGTAAACTGGGGCCGTTGGGGCCGCTGGGGCCACGTTGGGACTCCTAAAATGTCGATTATTATAACTTCGGAAAATTTAATAGTTAATTATAAAAATGAGTTTTAATATATGTATGGGCACGTGCTGTTTCTGTGATGGAAGGTTCAAGTATTAAAGCTGCCTTAGTTATCCAGTGGCATTATTATGCGGGATCATGAGGACGTAGTTCGTTTTCCGAGTGGTGTAAAGTGCAGCTCAAATATCTCCGACATTTTTGTGTGTATTTAAACAGTTTACACTTAAATTAATTTAGGATACTAGGTAACTCATAAGAATGCCAAAAGTAAAGAATAAAGGTTTTGTTTAGGAGGGCATTATACAAGCGAGCAACCCCAACTGAGGAAGTATCTCCAATTTAAAGAACCACAGCCAAAAAACTACATACAGTTTTGTTCCTAAGCATGAATAAGGCTCGTTTAATAATAATAAATGTTTATTTACAGGTACAAGTCCCATAGGCATACATTTACACATTGAAATGAGAAATAAAAATTATAATACGAAAATAAATAAAATAAAATTCTATTAATTAATGTCAGTCAACAAATAAAATTAGGTACATAAATGATTTTAATAGAATAATTTATACAACCCTCTCTCTCTCTCTTGATAGAGGAGAGGAGACCCGTGCCCAGCAGTGGGACATATGGGTTGCTATTATAATTTATACATATGTAATTAATTATTCTATTAAAATTTCTGTCGTTAAAATAATAGTAGTTTTTGGATAGGTTACGGTAACTGTTTGCAATCAGGTGTACTCGTATGCTTATTTGCCAGCTAAGTAATATAGAAAAACACTAGATAATAAGAGAGGTAGGGCACCATACTAGCGAGCAAGCCCGACTGGGAAAGGACTTCCACCTAACAAAAGACCACAGCCAAATAACTAGACGCAGCGATATAGTTGTGTTCTTGTGTGTGAGTATAGGTCTCCAGTGATGCATTTAGGGATGCGTTTTGAAAGAAACATTTTCCAGGGCTTTATGATACTCCATTTTAAAGCCCTGGCGAAAAA
The DNA here is from genome assembly GCA_947095525.1 of Trisateles emortualis. NCBI lineage: Eukaryota > Metazoa > Arthropoda > Insecta > Lepidoptera > Erebidae > Trisateles > Trisateles emortualis. The sequence continues at coordinate 5,569,626 of OX352735.1, read as the reverse complement.
ACATGAGTCGGCAACATGCAAGTACTTGGTTTTGCAAGCGTCCATAGGCTACGGTCACTGCTTACCATCAGATCTACTCGTACGCTTGTTTACCACCAAACTAGTAAAAAAAAGTCACTATTATTCAAAATATAGCCTGTGTTCCCGCTAGACATCTTAAGTACCAACTGACAAACTTTTATATAAATAGTAACAAAACTACTGTAGACCTATTTACACCGCAATGACACGGCCAATTAGGGTGAGATTGTGCGGTTACTGACCACTTTCTACTAGGTCTTGGGTTGCAAATAGAAATCTTTATTATTATGTGCTAGATATTCATAGTAGCTATTTGGGTCACACTTTTCTCATAATTTTCTGTCTTCTGAGGCCGTACCATGATGTCTAGTTTGATTCATTTTCGATCTTAATTTGTTCGAAAGATGTCAACTTTATAACATACCGTTGATGAAAATTTAAATGCAGATATTTCGATTATTTTTAAATTACAGTTCCTGCAATAGTCCTGTGTCGCGGGGGACTTTATAAACATACAAGTTACAGATACAAATTACACCCAGACTAGGAAAAAACTTTTATATATTACACAAAGTTTTGTCCCGTGTGGGAATCAAACCCACGACTTCCAGCAGTCAGGATCACTAACCACTAGACCAATAGGCCAGACCAAAATTTTCTTATAAGACATACGGCCACCTAAGTAGTATGAAAAAAAACTTAAGTACAGACATTTCTACATACACATACAACTCTTTAAATGTAAAAAAATCTTCGGCAATCAGCTTTTACATTTAATTTAAACTGTTTAATATTAATCGCTATAAGGACGTCACGTTACATATTTCACTATTATCCAGACCATCACCACTAAGGTAATAAAGGAAAGACGATACTGTAGCCTATGGATACTTGCAATACCAGGGGCAACACTGGAGCCTGTACTTACTAAATGACACACAGAAATACAATTACACCGCTGTATATTATTTGGCTGTTTTTTATCCTTTCCCAGTCGGGATTGCTCGCCTGCTTGGTGCCTTACCTCTCTAAATTTAGTTATGTTATTATGCCACAGTATAACAAAACAATGGCCCCAATAAACGTAAAGATAAAATATCTAAAAATCCGAAGGTAAAAGCCGAACATTCTGTAAGTTTACGATTAACGAAATATTGAAGGCCCAGGATTCCATTATCCTTAAAGATCCCGAACGTCCTAAAGGATGCCAAAGAAATCCACATAGTTATGTCGTACGTTCTCTACTAGATAACTTACCTATAAGTACATTTGTACGGTTGGTTCTTACCTCGCCATTTACTACTGCGCGGCGTGTTGTGGGTTCGAACCCTGCACAGAACAAAAATCTGTGTGATCCATAAATGGTTGTCCCGAGTCTGAGTGTACTTTGTGTCCGTTAATTGTATGTTTTCTAAGTCTTCCACGACATAAGGCTTGGTCCCTAGTGCAGGACCAGTCTTTTTACCATCACTCGAGAACCTTTCTTCCCCATCGGTTGCCGGCCATTTCTTCTAGATATACTAAACTATATGGTTTAAAAAGGAATAGGTGATCTTTAAGGTTTATATGTATGTACATAATATGTTATTTATTTATTTTATTTATTTGGTACAAACATAGACTACAGATCAAAAAGTACATAAATTTAGTTTACAGCATATAAATTTAAATCTGAAGCCCAATTAGGACTGTACACAACACAACATTCACAGATAACAAAGTCACAGTGAGTAGGTACTTCAAAAATAGAATAAAATTATTTATTATACGACATCCTTACTAATATCAAGAATAAATGGTTCTTTACACTGTGCTAATATTATAAATGTGAAAGTTTGTAAGAATGGATGGATGGGTGGATGGATGTTTGTTACTCTTTCACGTAAAAACTACTGAACGGATCTGGATGAAATTTGGCACACAGTTAGATTATGGTCTGGAATAACACATAGGCTAGCTTTTTGCAGCGATAACCGACATCCACGCGGGCGGAGCACTTCTGAAGTGAACAACAATATTAAGTGAACATTTTCAAGATTCATTGTTCTGCGTATACTCGTATATTTATCATAATCACTATTATATTTTCTGACACAAAATTAAAATTTACTCACTTTACCGTTTCAAAAATAAATACATTCGAATATTAAATTTGTGACAGAAATCGAATCAATGTGAAGGTAGATAAAGAAACGGTTGATCGTCAAAATCTTTTAGGTGGCTGAATAAAAAATACACATTATGGCGCGTATTGAGTGAGCAAATATCTTATATCTCGAGGTTATCTCACGTCGATTTCATATTCCTATAATAAGAAAATTTACAAGATATTGGAAGGGGAACGCCCGAACAAGGTCACTTAGGGGTGGGAATTCATTGATTTCCAAGAATTCCCTCCAGGCTTAGGGTTCACTAATCATTATTTTAGGTTTATCTTGTACGAAGCGGGCAAGAAAATTACTCGTGCGTTTTTTAAAGCTAATGCTAAAGAAGAAACGACTTATTTGTATTCTACCCTTATGTGTTGGGTTGAATGTGATTTAGGATTCCATTTACTTCGTTTTTTTGTTGATTTGAAATATATTTTAAAAGAGGTTTTGGTTCGGCATGTGTATGTAGTGGTTAAGTTGTAACCACTACATACACATGCCTAAATCCTAAATGTTATCTAGGGTCCGATTCCCGGACAAAACTTTGAGTGATTAATAAACGTTCGTACTTTGTGTCCGTGAATCGTAGTAAGTCTCCGCGACACAAGGTTTTCTGCCCCAGAGTGGTCTTTGAAATATAAGATTTATTTTTCGATAGGCAATCTATCGCATAGGGTTCTTTAAGTAAGAAGTTACAAGTTTTGCACAAGCTGGGAATCGCGCGAGTGCTTAGGCTACGGTAACTGCTTACTATCAGGCGGGCCGCATGCTTGTTTACCTTCCGAAAAATCTTTTAAATTTTGTGTTTGGCACGCGGTCTAAGTAATATTTAGAACAAAGATGTTGAGACTGAGTTTATTAAAAATTCCAGACGATCGTTCATTAGTGCGGAGTCGTCTTTTTTTAAATATTTTCACAAAGAAAAAGACATATTACTACTAGCTGTTTCCCGCGGTTCCGTTCGCTTGAATGTCGGTTATCGCAGTTGAAAGTACTAGTATCCTTTCTTAGGTCCGTTCTTAGGGTACGGTTATATATCTCGTTTCTAAATTTCATTAAGATCATCTATTATTAGTGAAAAGGTTAAAAAGCACCCGTTACTCTCGCATTTATATTATTAACTAGCTGACCCGGCTAACTTCGTATCGCCATATTTGTTTTCTTTTAATTTTCTTCTATACAAACCTTGTCCTGACAAAAACAAACACAAAAAAAAGAATTATCTAATTTTGTGCAGTCGATTGGAAGTTAAGCGCGTACATACATTTGGGGGGTTTCATTTTTACTTATATAGATAGACTAGCTGACCCAGCAAACGTTGTTTTGTTACTAAAATAGTAATATCGCTATTAAAAAATAGGGGTTGATCGTAGAGGGGTGAAAATTAAGGGTTGTATGTATTTTTTAATGCTGAATCACAAAAAAATTATAACAAAAAAAACTGTCTAAAAAATTATATAAAAATTTAGGGGGGGGCCACCCTTGACATTTAGGGGGATGAAAAATAGATGTTGTCCGATTCTCAGACCTACCCAATATGCACACAAAATTTCACGAAAATCGGTCGTTTCAGAGGACTTCAAAGTTGAACACTATGACACGAGAATTTTATATATTAGAAGATTAGATAGATATGGATTGCCAAACTAAATTCACACCCCACATATCCAAATCATTTACTTTTCATTTGGATAGCCACTACATTGTTCTCAGACTACTTCTGCCTATCCAAATTTAATTAAAACTAGTAAATTTTCTAGTTTATTCGCACCACGAGCGTTCGATTGTGACCAAGGTCGCAAGTTGACGTGTGTCGCGGGGTTACCCTCGGAAACAACCTTACATATTTGCGCCGTTCATTTCCCTGTATTTGTGAAGCTAAATTATAATAAATAACGAAGAAATGGGTATATGATTATTGTAATAATGAAGTGAAGGGTTGAAGCAGGCGGTGGGCACGCGGAGGTCCCGAGCTGTGGTCCGAACTCCGCTCTTGTTGGTTATTAGTTTGGATTGGTGGATGTTTTTTACGCAATAAAGCCGCAGAACAGCTTAACTGATCAGGATGAAATGACGTAATCGTACTAGCATGTGGAAACTGTTACCGTCAACAGTAGCTAAGTAGCTTCATTTGATTTATAATTATTTTATATCAATTTCATTTTGTTTATTTATACTCAATATCTATATATAATGATGCTGCTATTATTTATTTTATTTCGCAATATATTTTATTGTCAGTTATTTGACGAAGAAATTAACCTAAATATACAGTTTACGGTGAAATGTAAAAAGCTGCGATGTTTTTTTTACATTATAAAGGGTTTTATGGTTCCCTATCCATTTGCCTAAAATTTTAAGACCTAATATAACTTAGCATATTTTTGTTAGGCATAATTATATTTTCGCATAATATAATTACGCATAACAGCTTACGCATAATGTTTTAGGCATATTTTTTCAAACCATAACAATGATTAGGCATAACTTTCTAATGCATAAATATATTAAGCATAAAGTTCTATAGCATAACTTTTTTAAGCATTATATCCTAAAACATAAATTTATTTACGCATAATTACATTAAAACATATTTTTATAGGTATAACATTGAAATAATTATTAACACCTAGAATATTAGACACTATACAATACTGCTAACACGTTTATACAATATTGCTCTAATGAAATTTGTAGGCACTTGATATTGTAGGTAGAATAGAAATTATTTTTTATTTTTCTAAGAAGACGGTGGTGTCGTAAAACTATTGTGTCACTAAATGTATTATTGCAAAGTTGTAATTTTGATGATTAATTTAATTGTTTTTTTTTAGTAATTGTAATAAATAAAAGTTGATTTAATGATAATTATTTGGTTTTTATATCCTTGCCCATGAGAGCATGTTCGTTTCTGGCACTCGCCGGCCGCTGCCGCGGCACGCTCGCTTCGCTCGCTCGGCTCGTGCATAAGAGGTCACAGTTCTAACCTAACCTAACCTACGCATTTTTAAAGAAGAAAGTAACCCAATCTATATTATTCTAATTGAAATTCTATGATCTTCATAGTATGCCTAGTCAAATTATGCCAAGTAAAAAAGATGAGTATACTTCTAAACTAGTATTTTTACAAGCAATTGCTAAAAATATACACCTAAAATAAATAATTATACATAATTAAGGACCACTGTTTCAATAAATTAACTTCTATCTGAGAAATAACCGCCATATTTATTCTCATAATAGGTAGAAGTTAACTAATATATTCTTCAGATAAAAGTTATCTCGCGATTGAAAAATCGTTTAATTTGCATAAAAATTATTTTTGTTATTTACCTATATTAATTATATGCTTAAATATTATTATGCTAATAGTCATTAGGCCTACTAACGTCATGCTAATAGTCATTAGGCCTACTAACGTTATGCGAATCTAATTTATACCAACACAAATTAGTCTTTAACATGATTGTGCCAACATAAAAGGTATGCCATAAAAAATTAGGCCGAAGTATTATTATGCCAAAACAAATTGTGCCAAAATCGTTATGCCGAAGTATATTAAGACAAAGAACATTATGAGAAAAGAAGGGATCCCTCTTGGAAGACATATTTGGTCTGGCCCGTTGGTCTAGTGGTCTAATGAAAGAAAGAAAGAAAGAAAAACGTTTATTCGAACATACACAGGATTATGGGGGAAAAAAGAAAAATAGGTACAAAAATAAATTTACAACATAACTATAAATATAATTTTGTTATCCTGTGCGATGTCAGAATAGGTCCCAATCTCAGCTTTGGGCTGCGGCATTTGCATGCTGCAGCGCTGATTTTCGACTGTTTGATTGTCTACTGTTGATCTACCGGACTGCTAAGTCGGAGGGTTCTATTCCCACACAGGACAAAACTTAATGTGATTAATAAATATTTGTTCCGAGTCTGGTTGTAATTTGTGACCGTGAAAAGTTATGTCTGATGTATCAATCCGCATTTAGTCCAACGTCTGTGGATTAAGGTCAAACCTCTCCTAGCTCTCTTATTAGTAGTCGTTGCTATTATCATTAACAATAATGTTACGTAATAGTCGTCCAGGCCAACTTCGGATACGGCAGACAATCTCTACGGAGATTAAGCCAACAGCGTAGGACATATTATAGTGCCCAAGTCTGTGCGCAAACACAGGTGCACTCACTATTCCTTCACTCTCATAGTCATAGATGGGATGGCAATCCGACTCGAACAGAGAGAGATCAGGCGATGGGCCTCGGAGGGGGACTTGCTGTGTTTTTAGAAAACGGTACCCATCTACGGAGCTTGCTGAACTTAATATCCTACTAATATTATAAACGCGAAAGTTTGTCAGAATATATGGATGTATAGATGTATGTTTGTTCCTCTTTTACGCAAAAACTACTGAACGGATCTGGATGAAATTTGGCACAGAGATAGATTATAGTCTGGAATAGCACAAAGGCGTTTTTATCGTGATAACCGACATCCACGCGGGCGGCGCCGCGGGCAACAGTTAGCTAAAAATAAATAGTGAAGCTCGTTAAACAACACGCATGTTATTTATCTCAAAACATTAACTTAAATTAATTCACTTCAAAAGCTCTTGTTGCGGCTCCATTCTCGACAACTTATACCGTCACTTGGCGACAAAACTTTTGTATTAAAATGACATAAATATTGACTTTCAATTACGACGCAACTCGCACCATCAAAAACATTATTTTAGCTTACATATACGAGTATACTTATACGATAAATTTATGTATAATACGTAAGCATAATAACGTTAAAATATATTTTAGTAAACGTATATTTACGTTTAATTTGGATTGCAGGAAAATTCCTGTACCGCGGGGTTTATTAGGTCTTATCTCGATGGAGACTAGCTATATTTTCAGCAGGGGTATTCCGTAAGAGCGAAAACCGAGCGACCGCGAAAACGGAGCAAATCTGGCTGTCAGATTCGCCCCGTTCTGAAAACCGAGCCTTTTTGACGTTTAGCAATCGTGTGTGCCGTCACCGAGCAATCACGACTGTCAGTTTGCGTACGCTGTTTCTTAGAGAATCAGCCGGCGGGAGTTGTTATAGTGTATTAGTTTCCACCCGCGGTTTCATCCGCGTGTCCAATCACACGGTAACATTGTTTTTCCAGGATAAAAAGTAGTCTATATCCTATTCTAGACTATAATCTATCTCTATGCCAATTTTTATCTAGATTTTTCGAACTTTATTTCTGTTGTTCTGGCGTGATTGTTTTATTTGTAATATTAGTATAGATAACAATGTACGCAAACACAGGTACAATCTTTATTCCCTCACTCTCATAGTCCAATGCGACGGCAATCCGACACGACCGATCCGTAGAGAGATGAGGCATAGTACCAATAGCTTTACGAGCTTTTCGAGACACAGAAAATGGCGAAAGAAAATGGCGGTATTTACACCCCGTAAATACCGCCATTTTAATTCTTCTTTCATCTTAGTTTAAGAATATGAGTAATCAGTAAAATTACCTTTCTTACTCAATTGTATTATTAAATAATAAATGTTTTATATTTTTGTTTCAGGTATGACTAACTCACTATTCGACCCTTCATCAGCTTCAACCGGCAGGTATGTAATGGAAAGTTCTAGAAATATACGATAGGCATAGAAAAACAGTTATGGCTGTATCCACATTGATTTTACTCCTTCTATCTATACCTATTATCCATAAGTGTAATTATATATTCTTATGTGATTGGTGTTGTTTATGTTCTTTCGATTATACTCGTAGTAATGTGGAATAAATAATTTCAAAATATAACGCATTTTCTATCTTAAGAGTAAGCAGAGATTAGAGGTCTTGTTTCCTAGTACTATCTTAAATTATTATCTGTTAGTGTGTCTGTAGCACTGTAATTGCAAATCGCATATGAATTTTTTTGTTTGGCAGCCAAACGGATAGCCTGATTCATATGCGATTTTGAAAGCTTACATATTCGAGGTGGAGCTTTCCTTTGTTTCCTTCGTTTAGATACAGTATAATCGTTTTCTTAAATAAATAACATTAAATAAAACTACGATAACTATGATTTTTTAACGCTTTGCTATGAAGGAAAGTGGAAGCTTTTCTTTCTAACTCCTCCTATTTACTTCACACGGGACGCACGAGTGTCAAATCTCGGTGTATCAGTTGGTTACTCCGCTGTTAAATAATGATACCTATAAATGTATATTTTTTTAACTATTAAAAAGGCAACCAAGCAAACGGCCAGCCTAAAGTTAATCACGATCTATATGAATAAAATATGAGGTTACATGTAAAAAAGTCCTATTACGCAATGATCGTCGAGGTCCCTATAAAGTTTTGTAAGAAGGTATGGTGGTGGTTTTCAACCCTCTCGTTAATTGCTACCGTTTTAATCTGATGAAATAAAACGAGTCCTAAACAAATAGACCCCATAATATCTCGTTACAAATTACAATTATATTGTTAAATAGCTTCATTTTCCTTGGAAAGGTCACAGAATATGACAGTAAAGAATGTTTGTTATTATAATTTGATGATATATGTATATGAATATATATTTATACATAATTTTAGTAATCCTAATTTGACTATTGTTCTTTGTTTTTGTTATTTTTTTAATACAACTCCCGCACTAGGGAACAAGCCTTGTCTCGCGGGGATTTTACAAACATACAATTATATACGGACACATAATACACTCAGACTCGAAACAACCATGTATATATAATAATACACAAATTTCAACCCACCGCGCAGTGGTAAATGGCGAGGTAACCACTTAAGCCACTGAACCAACCAATTAATTTAAATCTATTCAATACTTTTTGCGTAAAAGAGTAACAAACATACATACATCCTCACAACCTTTTTAATATTAGTAGAATTTAGAAGTATTAAATGTATCTAATGAAATTTTATGAAAAATTACTGAAACGTGTGTTTGTAAATTGCTGTTATCAAAAAAAGAGGCTTTATTAAAACAATATTTTTCCCTTGGATGTCATCGATGCCAGAAATAACTAGCTATTGATTTTTAACTTTACTGCCTGCCTCGTGGTAAGCAATTATCGTAGCCTACGGACGTTTATAAAGTCAAGATCATCAGTCATGCATTTCACTTTGAATGAAAAATATAAACTCTATTATGAAAAAAAACAATCCCTAAGTAAATAGATTTTATCTTTGAGTATCCTTTTCACAAAGCCCCGATATCTTGAATTGAATATTCTTTTAAAACAACTTTACGTAGTCTTTGAAAGGGAATAAGAGATGAGAATTGACTGATTAATAGGCATTTCTACTGAAGACCAAACACAAATGCAGTAATATATGTAGCTACTCATGCAATTCTAAAAATTATTTCAATTTATAGCTTATTCCCAAAGAGCGATAAGGGTTATTTTTAAATCAATTGGCCACGCGAGAGAAACTGCATCTAGTACTACTGAAAGCTACAAATTTTATCTTCTTATAGGCATTCAGAGTTATCTGCAATCTCTATTATTCTAAATAAAGATCATTTATTTCATAAGTTATTAACAAGACTAGTAATTAAATTAATTTAACCTAAACTACAAACAATCAGATATTGTATTTTAAGGTATTTTACGTATAAAACATTTATTATTCTTAAATTTTAACGACATTTATTTAAAGTTTAATTAATAAGAACGAGAAAATTTCAGTTTAAGTACTAAAGCCGAGGCGTGAAAGATTTCAAATTGAAGTTTTCTAAAGTACTTATTTATAAATGCATGCCTTTTAATTTGCCTTTTACTTTAATAACTTTGTGTAAGTTTTTTATTCAACACTCATTAATTTTACTGATGATGCAAAATATAGTTCAGAATTTAGTTATTTCTAACATAAAGATTTTCTGTCACGTAATTTAGAAGTCTTTGACAGAAGCTAATAGTAGTGTCTGTCTAACGAGCGTGACCTTTACTTTGAACTCGTTTAGAACAATTAATATACAATTTAGACTGGCCTGTTGGTCTGGTGGTTAATGACCCTGTCTGCTAAGCCCGTGGTCGTGAGTTCGATTCCCACACGGGACAAAACTTTGTGTAAATCATAAATATTTGTCATCAGTTCTGCGAGCTATGTGATGTTGCCACGAAAAGTTATTTAAGTATATTCATAAGTAATTTATTATAAATGTGAAAGTTTGTGAGAATGGATGGATGGATGTTTGTTACTCTTTCACGTTAAAACTACTGAACGGATCTGGATGAAATTTGGCACAGAAATAGATTATAGTCTGGAATAACACATAGGCTTTTTGCAGCGAAAACCGACATCCACCCGGGCGGAGCCGCGGGCAACAGCTAGTAATGTCTATAATTTCAATTACATTTTATACATTTTCCCCATGGAAAATCCTTTATATCTATAGGTGAATGACCGCTTCAGGGCTGCACAACATTTTGTATCACTATCACAATATACACGATATAAAACGAGCCTCAGGTGCGGCTCCGCGCTGACCAATAAATAACGCTACGTTAGCTTCCCTGATCACGATAATCTAACCAGACGTGATATACTTACCTACTATATGCAGCACTCCTGTATAATATCAGTAAGAGCCGCGTAAAAAGAATAGTTTATCATCTGGAACTAAAGGAAACATCGCAAGGAAACTCGTTGTACGGTCAATGAAAAAAATGTTTGAAAGGATGTAAGATTGAACATCTTACTAAAATTGCCAATTAAACGTACTAATCAAATAGTTTACCATCCGCTAATAGTAAATCACATTTCTTAGAAGAAATTCTAAAGACATGTCTGATCCACCAACCCGTATTAAGCCAGCGTGTGTGAATAATAGGGCCTCGCTTAGACGAGCGTTAAAAACGCGTTGAATTGAAACAGCGGATTACTTAGTATTTTTTCGCTCGTTAGCGCTTTCAAAACGCCACGTCTTTTATTTGCTATGTTTAATTTTAAGCTCTAAGTTGTACGGCACAGTGCTTAAAATTAAACAAACCAATTCACTGTTTGCAGATTTTTGCATAGAAAAGAGGAGATCCTTACCTAGCAGTAGTTGATTTACTATGTACACACCCAACAAATCTGTTTATCCTTTGATATCAAAACATAATTAATGTTTCATAAGCCATATCACTATCTCGTTTGGTCATGCATTCGTTACCATATTAATAAGCAGTACATAAATAATAAATGATCAAGCAACTTCCATAAACGGAAACAGTTGTGTACGACTGGATTTTGATCCTTCTATATGAGTATTGTTAGTGAAACTGGGGCTAGTAGAAGGAAAATAGGGGTGTGAGAGAAGGGGCGACTGAATGGCGCCTGTTCACTGTTTGTTTATGAAACTGAAATTAAGTGTGTAGAAATTGCTGTAACGTGAGTTTTTTTTTATACTACTTGGGTGGCAAACAAGCATACGGCCCACCTGATGTTAAGCAGTATCCGTAGCCTATAGACGCTTGCATTACCAGAGGTATCACTTGCGTGTTGCCAACCCATTTTTTACACCAGGGCTCTAAGATGGAAGTAACCCTGGGATAGGAATACGTATCTTTCAAAACGCATTCCTAAATGAGCGCTGGAGACCTGTACTCACACACAGGAACACAACTACACCGCTGTGTGTAGTCATTTGGCTGTGGTCTTCTGTAAGGTGGAGGTCCTTCCCCAGTCGGGCTTGCTCGCTAGTATGGTGCCCTACCTCTCTTAATAAACTTCTCTCTTAATAAAACTTCTGGAAGTGTAACACTCTTTACTAACTACGACCTTTCGTGTTGATGCTAACGCGAGTATCTTTAACGCGTTACTTTACTGTATTGATACGCTTGCGAAAGATTGACAGCAGATCAGGGGCGTATAAAAGTTCAACAACGCCCACATCATATTATAACTTTGTTTTATTTTTAATACTACTTGGGGAGCAAACAGGCATGCAGCCTGCCTCATGTTTAGCAGTTACCGTAGCCTATAGACGCTTGCAATATTTATTGATTGTTTTTAAATAATCTAATCACTTAAAGTTAAAGTGCATCTCATGACCAGTCACGGCTAGATTACAATGTTTATATTATCAGTTTAGTTCTAATTTTGCTTTGTAATATTTGCTTAACAACCGAGACTTATCTATTTGCCATCCGTGAAAAACCTCTCATTGAGAATTTCAAGTTTCCATCTGTGGTCTTCTTCATCAGTTTAACTTCACCAAATGCTACTTTCTGAATGAAAATGTTTGATTTGTTGTAGAAACTATCAAAATCGCTACATACATGCCTATAATATTTGAGGAGTTCCCTCGATTTCTCATGGATCCCATCATCAGAAATGATAAAAATGGGACCAAATTGGAAGTATATCCATTCAGACAAAAAAGATTTTTTCAAATTAGCTCATAAATGACGGCGTTCTGCGGTAACAAACAAAAAAAATCCACACGAATTGATAACCTCCTCTTTTTAAAATACGTTAAAATATATATATTGTTTACTAGTTAATAACAATATAGTATGGCCATTCAAATATCCTAATTTATTCCTATAAACACACATCAGAATGTGTTTGAGTAGGAGTCGACCTTCCAATAACTAGCAGTATGCATAATACCTGCTACACCCAGTTAAGGAGATAACAGCTTAACATTACCGATTTTGTTATGTTGTTCATGTTTGACTGCACGGTTGATTCAGTGGCTTAAGTGGTTACCTCGCCATTTACCACTGCGCCACGTGTTGTGGGTTCGATACCCATACGGGACAAAAAATTGTGTGGTCCATTATTGTTAGTCTGGGTGTTCTTTGTGTCCGTTAATTGTATGTTTATGACACAGGGCGCATTCCCTAGTGCGGGGGTTGTCTTTAAAAAAAAAAAAAAAGATACTTATCTACATGTGTTATTTTTATACTACATAATAATAAGAAAAAAATATCGGTCTCGGTGGCCAATGTCGTTAGAGACTAGCTAGCTTTGCGGGAGATATCCTACTACCTAGACCTGCTAATATAAAAATGCGAAAGTTTGAAATGTTTATGTTGATGCATTCGGGTGACTGGAGAAAGATCAGGCAGGCGTAGGACCAAAAAAACTTCAATAGCAATCCGAAAATTGGCTGTATTTACACCTCCATCTTTCCCACACGTAAAGCCATTGGTCCTGTGATTTTACCTTTCTCAGTTTGTATTAGATTACCATTTCGACAGTCAATAAGAAAGAAATCACTTAGAAGAAATCACTTTTTTTTAATTTAGGGTTTTTTCTCTAATGGAAACTTATAAAACCTATTGTACCCAAAACAATAATATCTAATACAATAGAGGGGGTCGGTGCTGGATCTGCGTCACCAATTTGTAGAATGCCCTGGCTAATTCTCATACTGGCTTACTCAAAGCACTCAGTGTTAGTCCTACTTCCCTGCGATCAACGCCATGCGTTCTCAGCATCGACTCTCTCTCCACGTTGTTCCGGGAAGAACTCGCGCACATACTTGTGGACTGTATCTCCTGTAATAGTGTTTCCTGTGATGCCATAATAGAAATTCCTTTGGGATGTAATTGCTTATAATAATAATAAATCATTTTATTATCGCGTCGCATAAACGTATAGATATATATACCTTACAGACTAACGTACATATTAATATAATCTTGTGTTAGTATTAAAAAACTTAAAACTATGTTAGTACACTTCACTTGCACTATGTCGCAGTGCGTTCGTGTGGCACTTGTCCGCGGAAGCGATGGAATACTACACCTGTCGGCCAAAAACTCTCTTCCAAGACGAGATTTAGGTAGACTATTGGTACTCGCACCACAAAAGCCCTAAAATTGACGTTGCGTCGCGACTCCTACAGCTGCACTCTCGGCAAGTATTTGGTATTTTTGCGTACGTAATCTACGATGTCTTCTGTCTTCGTGGTGTAGTGCAGACGAGAAATGTACACCGCAGTGTTGGGTGCTAAAAGTGTTGGTGTTAAAACTTAGCTTATACTTTGAAGCTAACTTTTAACGCCAAGATTTGTACAATATGGACTATCTGTTCTATATATAACTACATAAGCTACTTTAAATACAACCCAGCCTCAATACTTGATCAACAATTTACCTCTTTTGGATAAAACTTGTATTCTTTATTCAAATCAACGCTCCAATACTAAAAAGCCTACTGGTTGGATCACGTCCAAGTTGCGTTGTTACGCACCACGAGGATTCTATGTGTCCAGACTGTTGAGAATGTAAATCTTCTATCTCTTTCTAACTTGTGTTTTGTTAGTACGTGTGAAGAAAGCAGCGTTAAGGTAAGAATACGTGTGTAAAGTTGAGACAAAGGAGGTGTTACGTAATGCAACAATATGTTTCAGTCAGTCAAAGTATTTGTAACCACGGAGTTGAATAATGAAGTATCCCTGTGATAATATTAACCCATATACATATGTCCCACTGCTGGGCACGTGTCTACTCTCTTCTATCAAGAGAGAGAGGGGGGGTTTTTAGGCCTTAATTCGCACACGCTGGCTTAATGCGAGTTGGTGAATCTGACATGTCTTTAGAATTATTTTTCTAAGACATGTGGGTTTTCTCACGAAATTTTTTTTCACCGTTAGCAAATGGCGAATCATTTAATTAGTACATATAAACGCCTCAAAGTGAAATTCACATTGGTACTGCCAACCGGGATCGAACTCGCACCTTTTGCATGCTAGTCGGTTACTTTCCCACTCGGCCACTACCGCTTTTTCCTCATCCCTGTAATAGGGAAACGTTTCTTTGAAAACGAAGCTCTTAATGAGTACTGCACTGGAATACAACAACATCGCTATGTATAGATATTTGGCTGTGGTCTTCGGTAAGGTGTAGGTTTTTCGTTTCATTTTTACGGGCTTATTCAACTTAGACACTTGCATCGAAAGGTTGAAAAAGTCCAGAGTTGTTTCCAGTAGTAATCGAGACTATATTATATTCCCTTCTGTAATAAGGTGTAATACGTTTTTTAAACGCGTAATACGTTACCTCGTTCCACTGCGATGAGCACTTGAGCACGAAGGTTACAATTCTTCCGGTTTTACGACCATTGAGACTTAAACATGGCCTTGCTGAAGGTTTTTACTAATTATATACTACTAGCTTTTACCCGCGACTTCGTCCGCATAAGTTTTTTTGTTTTCTCCCGGCTGTAAGTCCCCCTGCAACAATGTCCCACTATCGTGTTCCAGTCCTCAACTTCACATCAAAATTTGTTCAAAAGCAACCTAAGCTACATAATGGATAGCTCCGAATGTTTCCTTAGTAAATATAAAAAGTAAATAATGTAAAATTAAAATACTACTAACTACCTACCTGCCAACCCCCGATGTTAGACAGTGTGACATCCGCAACATCGTCTGCGTAGGAAGTACGTAACTTAATGTAAGTAGTATAATAATGTAGGAAGCTAAAAATAAGAGGCCTTATTACTGTAGTACATTTTTGTAAACTATGTTCTTTGTTTTTCCCTCTCTGGCCAACACATGGAGAATCTGTGGACTTGAAACACGTGAGCAAGCCACGTATAATTGTCCGTGAGAAAAACAACTCTTTTCTAAATTAATGCCGGCTACTTTTAATGTTTGCCCCTGAGCTTTATTTATCGTCATAGCGAATGCGATTTTCAGCGGAAACTGTAATCTCTTAAACTGGAATGGCAAATCTGTCGGAATTATGGGTATACGGGGGATTAAAACGTTCTCTCCTTTTGCCATTCCAGTCATAATGATTGCTTTTACAATATTGCGACCGAGGTGTGTTACTTGCAACCGTGTGCCATTACACAGTCTTGGTGCATCTAAATTCCGCATCAAAAGGACAGGAACGCTTACTTTCAGCCTCAGTTTGTGTGAAGGTACTCCCGACAGTTCTAAAGAATTAAGAAATTCTACAGGGTATGATGTTACTTGTTCAGTATCCATTACAGTGTCTACAGAGAGAAACTCAACAATATCACCTTCCACGCGTGACATAATTTGCTCGTTTATCTGTCCCACCATTTCATTCGTCGGCGCTAAAATTGCTCTTTCACATAACCATTCTCTATTCCTCATATTAGTTAGCAGTTCGCTATAGACGAAGTTATTTAGATCATCTGGATTATGCACAACATTGCAGAATTCACGATCCAATGTAATCATGCTATTACCATCCTTTGCCATACGATCTTCTCCAATTTTAAGAAGAGCAGAAGCATATTGTCCAGATTGTACATCATTGTGTTGTTGCACTCTCATATTTGTAGACAGACTAAACGTTTTTACGTGCACCCATAACGTTGACGCTTTTAAACACGCATTTATTTCATCTGCAGGGGTGCCTTTAGTGATAACCGGCAAAGTCTGTCTAAAATCGCCCGCTAAAAGTACCACCATCCCCCCCATGATATTTGGATTACTCTTGATGTCTTTCAAAGTCCGATCTAGAGCTTCAATTGCTCTTTTATGGGACATAGTACACTCATCCCAAACTAATATTTTACATTGCTGCAACATACGTCTACGCTCGCTGTTTTTACTTATATTACAGACTGGCATTTCTTCATGGGCTAAGTTTAATGGCAGTTTAAGCACCGAATGTGCCGTTCGACCACCATTGAGCAGAGTGGCGGCTATTCCGGAAGAGGCAACTGCTACAGCAATTCCTTTATCTTTTCGGATTTGCGCTAAAAGCAAGTTTAAAAGAAAGGTTTTTCCCGTGCCTCCGGGAGCATCCAACAATTTCTGTGGTGTAGGTAATTAGATTTTATCTGTATGTAATGTAACAGTCAGTTGAATAAAAAATCGTATACAAATCAGATCAATAGTTTTGGCGTAATGTGATTCTAGACAGAGTTTTAATGTTGTAGATAGGTAGCTGTGTATAGGTTCCTGTGGGAATGAGATATTTTCCCGAAGTAAAAAGTAGTCTGAATTTTGGTACCTTCCTACCCTATAAGTTAAGTAGTGTGATGGAATGTCGCTATGTTCCGATCCAAGTAAAACTGTTAAATAAAGACAGTTGCATCAAAATTTTATCATAAATTCCCTAAATTATGGCGCCTACCGACCCTCTAAGTTAGAAAAGTGATCAAATACTAACTTGAAGTCTTAGTAACACTCAGTAAAAAAAAAAACATCAAAATCATTTCAGTAGCTATGGCGACATGCGCTTCTTGACACGATTACGCTAGATATCCGCGGGAATGAGGTATTTTCCCGCCGTAAAAAGTAGCCTGTGTCCGTGCCTAGGATCCTATCTTTATATTAACCAAGTCTTATAAAAATCCGTTCAGACGTTAAGGCGTGAATGAGGTAAACTTTTGAAACAAACGATTAAAAATCACTAACTTAATTAGTTTTCTGCCTACTGCCTACGCCTTAAGTACGATGACGTGATCATTTTGATCTTATATCCTTTTCAATGTTACTATCTATCACCTCACTAAATTTCATCAAAATCCGTTCAGCCGTTTAGGCATGATAGAGCAAAACTCCCAGCAAAAACCATAAAAAAATCACTAACTCAATTCAGTTTTCTGCCTACTGCCTACGCCTTAAGTACGATGACGTGATCATTTTGATCTTATATCCGTTTTTAGGTAACCATCTATTACCTTACTAAATTTCATCAAAATCTGTTCAGCCGTTTAGACGTGAAAGAGCAAAAGTCCCAACAAAAACGACTAAAAATCACTAACTCAATTTAGTTATCTGCCTACTGCCTACCCCCTATGAACGATGGCGTGATTATTTATAGCCTATGACCATTTCTAGGTTATCATCTATGACCATACCAAATTTCATAAAAATCCGTTCAGCCATTTAGGCGTGAAAGAGTAACAGACAGACAGACAGACAGACAGACAGACAGACAGACAGAGTTACTTTCGCATTTATAATATTAGTATGGATTAGCCTACTTAATCTTTGCCTATATGAAGGAAAGAAGAAAGAAAAACATTTTTTTGAAGCGAAAACTTCTTACGGCGCGTTAGGCGCTTTTTGAAAAATCATGGAACTCGCGTCATCGTCACCGAACGCATTCCATATTCAAAAATAATAATAGCTCGACGATACAATTCACAAGTTAGTTTTCACTTTTATCGGCAGTCCCGCAGTCCCCAAAGACTGTCCCGCATGTTTATTTTTACATACAAATGAACATTATGCCTGTAGTGTTCATACACTACAGGCATAATGTAAGGAAGAATCTATATAGTAAGGACACTGCCATATTATGTCAAATTAAATACCTACACCGGTCAGGCCCTTCGGCCATCTACAGAACCCGAAGGACGGTTTCAGTTAGCAAACAAGTACAGGCTGACAACGTAGCGGTAGGTGCGCGGGCGCTGGTCCTGAACTCACTATATAGTCTTCCTTAGACTAAAAAAAATAAATATAAATACAAAAAATTTAAAGGCAACTTCCGTACTCGGGAACATTTACCTACTGTGTGGCGGGGGACTTTGCAAATATACAATTTACGGCCACAAAGTACACCCATGTCCCTAGGGTTTTTTTATATTACTTAGGTGGCAAACAAGCATACGGCTCGCCTGATGTTAAGCAGTTACCGTAGCTTATGACGCTTGCAATACCAGAGGTTTCACTTGCGTGTTGCCAACCCATTATTTTTTCACACCATTGCTTTAAGATGATGTATCCCTGGTATAGGAATACGTTTCTTTCTAAACGCATCCTTAAATGAGCGCTAGAGACCTGTAATCACACATAGGAACACAACTACAGCTCTGTGTGTAGTTATTTGGCTGTGATCTATTGTAAGGCGGAGGTCCTTCCCTAGTCGGGCTTGCTCGCTAGTATGGTGCCCTCTCTTGATAGTGTGTGAGTAGTATTTTAACAACAAACATTTATATTTGTAAGAACAATTTCAATTTCTATGATACCTTTGGCTTCTGGCCAAGATATGAAGCTTGATAAAGGCACAACGTTTTCTTCATTATATTATATAGATAATACTATTTTGGAAATGTTCTGAAACGAAATATTCTCGGATGTACGATTTTATCTTAGTAACATTTAGTTTTCAAACGATATAGGTATAACTTATCTCACTGTCTTATCCTATTGTACTACTAATATTATAAATGCGAAAGTTTTGTTGTTTGTTTCACTGCCTTGGCCGTTCAGTGGCCGCAGTATGCGCCTGCTGTGCACGAGGTTGTGGGCTCGATACCCACACAGGGACAAAACTTTGTGTGACGCACAAAGAGTTGTTCTGAGTCTGGGTGTAAAAACCTCGTGCACAGCAGGCGCATACTGCGCCCACTGGACCACCAAGGCAGTCATGATAGGTACTTATGAACGTCATAAAAACAAATGCCAGCATATTTTTTTCCTACGGCTAATTCGCTGACTGTGGTAAGGCTCGAGGATAATTGCCAAGAAACTCGGCCCACTCTTAATCGCCAGAGTATAACATTTACAATTTAGTATGACTTACAATATTTGTGTTGACAAAAAGCGAGGGAAACCAATATACCATACAAAATGAATTTTAAGTTACTATAGAGTACCTATTTAACATAAAATAAAAGTAAAAAAAAAAACATTGTCAATACCTATAACATTTAAGGGTTGCCTTCGTTTTTCCTAGGATTCCATCATCAGATCCTGACTCAGTGCCAATGGGACCACCTCAAGAATTTTGAGAATCGATCCACGAATGGCGGAGAAATCGGTAAACATAAAAAAATGCATACAGTCGAACATAGAACCTCCTTCATTTTTGAAGTCGTTAAAAAGAGAAATTCTCAACACCATATTAACCCACAAACGTACAATTTACCCAACATTACACTACTACACACAAATTAGAAACAAAACTCTTCCCAAGGTCAGTACGAACTGTGAACATGAAGGAAATCACTTTCGCACATGATACAAAAGCACACAGTTTATATAACTCGACCTTATTACCTACTGTATAGCCACACATAACATTTAGTGCGTGAACAGTGTGAATAATGTGTTTGATCTCATAAACAAACAACTAATTTACGCTTATAAACAATGTTATGGCATATAAATGCGAATACTTGGATGGATGGATGTATGGATGTTTGTTACTCTTTAGCGCAAAATCTACTGGACGGTTCATTTTTTTTTAAAACAACTCCCGCACTAGGGAACAAGCCTTGTTACAAACATACAATTAAAGGACACAAAGTACACCCAGATTCCGGACAACCATTTGTGGATAACAAAATTTATGTCCCGTGTGGGGATCGAACCCGCAACACGCCGCGCAATCGTAAATGGCGAGATAACCACTTAAGCCACTGAACCTACCAAATTTGCTACAGAAATAGCATAGACTATGTTTTAACCGACTTCAAAAACGAGGAGGAACACAATTTGTGTGTATTTTTAAAAATGTTTGTTACCACAGATCTCCGTCATTTAGGGGCCGATTTGGTACGATTGAACTAAACTGATGATGAAGCCGGTAGATAGGCAACGGAACTCCATAATTAAACAATGTAATCTAGCCGTGTTATCTTATTTGAATGGTCATCAGATGCACTTTAGCTGTGAATGATCAGATTTAAAAATAAAACGTCTTTAAGGGGAAAATGTGAGTAGTTGGAATTTTAGGGTTTTCGAAAATTCTGCAAACAAAAAAAATGGTGTTGCAAACTTCCATATGCCTGTTTGCCACCTTGCCACCGGTAGTAAAAAAAATAAAAAATAAAAACTACGATTTGCCGTATTGAAATCGTTTTTTTGTTAAAATTATTATCCCAGAAACTACTAAGTATAGAAACAGAAATTTGGAACAGTTTTATTTTTTAACGTAAGGATTTTTGGAAATTGAATCCCAAAACAGATAAAAAAATATTTAACCCGGGCGAAGTAGGAGCAGGCAGCTAGTTTATAATATATAAATCGCATTTCGTTCAGTAGTTGACTCCAGTTGCGTGTTCCGTACGAGATTGGAATATTAAATGTAGAAGAATCGACTGTTACGAATGTTACTCCTTCTCTGGTAATGATGGCACAGAGATGTGCTTTGAAATTATAATCTTGGATGAACTAGAAACATCTTTAACTAAATAATTCATTATTGACATTTTTGATAATAGTAGGGGAGGCGACGATGCTAAATGGGGATTTACTCGAGCGTCGTAGATACCTATTGAGTTGCGAAGCTTAGATGATAAAAAGAAAAAAATGTTATATAATGTATCCTTTTCACCAGTGGGGGAAGCAGCTATAGACTTTCCAAAATGTAAAAAAAAACGGTTACATGGACATACTCGAGCGCGTCAGATATTGATAGCCATCCATGTCCTACGTATTTTTAATAATGTACGTATGTTAATCTGATTGTTTGCATGATGCGGGTGGTCGTACGTAAGGGTTGAAAATGAGAAAAAAAATAATTTAATCGAGCGCGTCAGATTTTCTAAGGGGATGTTAAGTGAACCTAAAAAAAGCTCTCATCGAATAATCTGACGATTTGGATGTGACGCAAAGTCATGGCCATTATTAGAAAATGGCAAAAAAAATCACCATTTTGACATACTCAAGTGCGTCAGATTAAGATATATATGGTTCATCTTTATATCCTAGACGTGCTGTCTCATAATCTGATGATTATCTGGAGGGATTCGCCTAATCTGATAATTTAAAAGATATATATATATACAAGGATCGGTCAAAAAGTTTGCGGAATTGGGGTGTCGTTGGGGGGTGGAGTATTTTTTTTTGTCTGCACTAACTGTATGACTACTTATGAGTATAAATACCAAATTTCATAAAAATCGGGTCATTATTCATTGAGCTATCATCGATCAAACAAGTCAATCCGGAAGAAAACTAGAAAAACCTCCTCAAACCATTTTAGAAGAGATGTCTTCTATAAATTTACGGGGCCCTTGCCCTGGTAAAACTATGATTTAAAAGTGGCACAACCTCTTCATGCACGGCAAAGATTCACTAGAAGACGACCCCAGTGTAGGGCGGCCTATTGAACGGCCTATAAAACTTGGGTTTACTATTATGAGCCTGAGTCAAAGCAGGAGTCCATGCAGTGGCATAAAAAGGGTACACCACCTCCAAAGAAATTCAAGGTGTTAAAGCTCATGGCGACGATTTTCTGGGATACAGAATGAATTTTGCTGATAGATTATAAGGAAAAGGGTGTCAATATAACCGGAAAGCACTGCTAGAACGATTGCGAGATGCTGTGAAGGAGAAGAGGCGGGGCAAATTGACCAAAAGGGTGCTGCTTTTACACGACAACGCACCCGTTCACAAGGCGCAAGTTCCGATGGCTGCCATACAAAAAATGGGCTCCAAAATGTTGGAACATCCTATCTACAGTCATGTAATGGCAACAGAAACCAGAGTGGGAACGGAGTTAGAGAGTAATAGATAGAGAAAAAGTGAGAGAGGAATAGAAACACGGAGAGGGGAATATGAAAATGAGGCATCACGCAGCTGCACGTATTAAACTTCATGGACAATTTTTTGTTACTTCGGCTTGTGGAAATCGTCAGATTATATATTTTTTGTCATCCTTGAATTATTTCCTTCAAAATAAAAAAAAAATTAGCCACGCTCGAGAATGTCGAGATGACGTTTTTTTTTTACAACTTTGAAGTCCTCCCCTTTTTTTACGTCACTCGAAAATTGTCAGATTAGTGGAATATACACTTTTTAGCATGTAATTAACTCACCCTACCTTAATCTGACGCGCTCGAGAAAATCTGATGATTAATTTTTTTTTACTAATCTGATCCTTTATCCTTGACGGGCGGCCATATATATGGAGCTCATATTTGGTGGAGGTACTTAACAGGGTACAAGGTATCCCCCTGTATATTAATCTGCCGCGCTTGAGTTAATCCCGAAATCCCTTCATGGGCTCCCCTGCTATAATGAGATTACAATAATTTTCTAGTAAATTCTAGAAAACTACAAGAAATGGGTAGTTGTCTTAATCAAGGTTGTTTTTATATGTCATGAAAATTGGTTGCCGTTGTCGCATGAAAAAAAGTCTACGAAAATGAAACTTATGGATTTTATCTAGGGTATAAAAAGATAACAAAACATCTGCTCACTTATTAACCCCAACAAACAGAGGCTGGTATGTATTAACGCGTGTGTTTGTGTCTATGGTATTGTAGCTCATAAACGAATAGTTCCGTTCAAGTCACAAAAATCAAAGATTTCGTTTTGTGGATCGAGAGTACTTGCTATGATCCAAGAAAATCTGTTTAGTCGTTAAAAATCATCCGCCCCTCTAGACAACGGGGTGCCTCCCTGACCCCTGTACCCTGTCAAAAGCATAGACTGACGAGTTGTGTAAAATGACGAATAAAGAAAACTGTCGAGTAAGGAAACTGACTAGTTCTCGAATTACTTAAAATTGACGAATTATGAAACTGATTAGTTACAGAAACTGGCGAGTTAAGAAAACTGACGAGTGCCTCCCCGACCCATTTGGTCGAATCCCATACATTTGCTTTATATTCTATTCGATTATATTTGACTACCGTTTATGCCTTTTATCTATACGGGCTGGTCTTTTATAATTTTAAAGATTTTCACCTGTTTTTCGTTTTAATAAACTTTAAATTAATGTACTTGCCACCGTCCTTAGACACCTATCTAGCTTCTTAAGTATTCATGCAATTTCTCATACAAGCTTGCTTCTATCACTTAAGACAGTGAACAATGTTACTAATATATTGTTAGCGAGCTGCATTCAGGTCACTAATCGTCAATAATAGTTACATGTTACGTATTTCATACAAATTAAAAAGAGTATTTGAAAGAAAATAGGTTTTTATGCAGTGATAATAGGAGAACATTATTATTACATTATTT
Organism: Trisateles emortualis; assembly: GCA_947095525.1. Classification (NCBI taxonomy): domain Eukaryota; kingdom Metazoa; phylum Arthropoda; class Insecta; order Lepidoptera; family Erebidae; genus Trisateles; species Trisateles emortualis. The sequence continues at coordinate 5,545,586 of OX352735.1, read as the reverse complement.
ACCAAGTTTGCTTAAAAAGGGTCAAATTAAAAGTACCCAGAATCGACGTTTATGCATGAAGAGGTTGATGAATGCAGAGGAGGCGAAGGAAGTATGTTCGGATCAAAGCAATTAGCATACCATAGTCTCTGCCTACCCCACTGAGACACGGGCGTGTTGATATGTATGTATATACAAAACATAATACAACAGAAAAAGCAGTCGAAAGAATTTTTTTTTAAAGACATCTCCCGCACTAGAAAACAAGCTCTGTGTCGCGGGAGACTTTACAAACATACAATTAACGGACACAAATTACACCCAGAGTCAGAACAATTCTTTGTGGGTCACACAAAGTTTTGTCCTGTGTGGGAATCGAACCCACAACCTCGTGCACAGCAGGCGCAAACTGCGGCCACTGGACCACCGAGGCAGTCAAAATTAGAGCATATGTATAATACACTAGCTGTTGCCCGCGGCTCCGCCCGCGTTGATGTCGGTTGTTTCCCTGGAGGGATAGGCAGAGGGGTGACACGCACGTCTCGCCAACTGTCGAGCTCCCCCTCATACAACTACATTAGGGAGAGCTTATTGCCATATTTCCACAATCCCAGACTCCATGCTGCCATCTGCTATTGATATTTCAGGCAACGAACTACTACTATTTTTCCACGGTTTTGCCTTTTTAAAATAAAATAGCATGTGCTATTTAATGTTTAAGCATCAACATTAAAAAGTTTTATTAAAATCCGTTTATTAGTTTTTTCGTGAAGGAGTAATAAACATCCATACACAGAAACATTCGCATTTATTTGATAGTAAGATTAATAGGGTAGTAGGGATGTGCGTCATAATAATAATAATTTGTTTATTGAGATAAAAACGAACGAAGTCAGGAACAATTATATCACATACATAAATAATAAATGTCAAACAATAAGAATATAATTAAAGTACAATGTCAACATGTCAATAATAATATTATAACAATGTTAAAATGTCTATAATACCTGATACCACAATGTCATAATCTTGACTAATATTATAAATGTGAAAGTTTGTAAGAATGGATGGATGGATGGATGGATGAATGGATGGATGGATGGATGTTTGTTACTCTTTCACGTTAAAACTACTGAACGCATCTGGATGAAATTTTGTCACTCAGATAGATTATGGTCTGGAATAACACATAGGCTACTTTTTGCAGCGATAACCGACATCCACGCGGGCGGAGCCGCGGGCAACAGCTAGTAAATGATAATCGTCAAGCGTCATAACGTGTATAGTAAGTACTATTACCTATTCTATGGTATTACAGTCAATTTGTCGCCCACGCCCGCTTCACAGCGGCTTACCTGCCGAATGTTCCAAGAGATTCTGTTAACGTGTCAGTTGAGTGATGACCCACTTTCCGATTGTCTACGCAATTCGGACACGGGTTCCTATAATGTATATGGTATTTGGAATTCGGGACGTACGGAGCCCCTGAGATAGGATAGATTGATATACTACTTAGGTGATTAGCAAGCCTCGTCCCGTTGATGTTTAGTAGTTCAGGTTACCAGCGCTTTACAACCCTAGGGATAATTCCATCATAAAACCCAAGTGTTAACATTTTTGGATATGCTTGCAAGAGTCCATAGGCTAGGGTAAAAAATTGCCGTAATATTTTAGCAAAAAAGTTGTGGATAAATTCGAACTTAGGAGCAGGAGCTCGGATGGCACAATTTACCAATTGTGGCATCCGAGCTCCTACTCCTGGTTCGAATTCTGCTCCGTAACCAAGCAAAGAGTAAGGACGAATCTATCCTTCCCTTCACTATGGTAAATGGTCTCCACGTATCCCATTTATTTCGTATTTAACTAACGTACATCAAAATACTTTCATTTTAAAAAATAACTGCAAAACATTCGCATTGGTATTCAACTGATTGTCGTACATTTAATTCCGAGCAACGTCACGCACGTAATCCCTTTACCCCTTTGGAAAACAACCCTAAAAATATACCGATGTATATGTAGATAGGTATGTATTGTATTGGACCCCCATACAGTCTGAGTCACCCAGTAACCCTCCGCTTGGTATAGCATTCAATTTAATGTGATTATAAACGAACCTTTCGTACGAATTGAGCTCACTAGCGTAACAGAAATTTCGTGTTTCTACTGCGAATTTTGACTTTAATCTGTAATTTTTAGGTGTTTGAAGTCGGTTTTTTTCTTTTTTATTCGTACTTTAAGTAGTTTTTTCATTTTTGGACGGCGCACTTACGCATTGTGAACCGTCACAATGCTAGCACGCTGCGAAATGACTAAGAGCGAAACTGTGCACGCAATTGATTTATTGCCGAGATTAATTAGTGTTGTTCTTCATCGTGCATCTGTTGTACATTTTTTTCTATATTAATTGGGTGGCAAACAAGCATACGGCCCGCCTGATGTCAAGCAGTTACTGTAGCTCATAGACACACCGGAGGTATCACTTGCGTGTTGCCAACCCATTTTTTTTCACCAGGGATTTAAGATGGGAGTATCCCTGGGTTAGGAATACCTACGTTTCTTTCAAAACGCATGCCTAAATGAGCGCTGGAGACCTGTAATGACATTTGATCGAATTTTGAATTGCAAATTTAAAAAAAAAATTGAAATTTGAAATTTGAATGTTTAACTGTCAATGTAGCACATGATATCTAATGAAAACAAATATTACCAACGTTTTATAATTAACCACTATAAAACTGACTGATTTTCTATTTCACAACAAAACTTTCCTATTCAAAACATTTTTTTTTAATCCACAAGTCCCTGTCTCCCCTCTTGAACAAACATTAGGGTCCGACCCCATATCAGACCGCCCGGCGGCGTTGCGCACCGTTCTCATTCAGTATTATTATTATAATTTTAACGCGTTGCGTTGTGGCGAACCTATAGTCTATTTCACATATCATGGGTCCTGTGACGTTTAAAATTTTACGACGAAGGTGAAAGAACTTGACTGCCTCGGTGGTCCAGTGGCCGCAGTATGCGCCTGCTGTGCACGAGGTTGTGGGTTCGATTCCCACACAGGATAAAACTTTGTGTGACCCACAAAGAATTGTTCTGAGTCTGGGTGTAATTTGTGTCCGTTAATTGTATGTTTGTAAAGTCCCCCGCGACACAGAGCTTGTTCTCTAGTGCGGCAGTTGTCTTTTTTAAAAACAAAACATAAAAATGATTGAATCAATCTCTAACCAATAAGCTAATTGAATGATCAAGAGAGAGATCTAGAGTATTCAATTGATAGATTTTAATTTCGTCTATCATTTTCATTGATATTATCTTCAAATGTCAAACGTCACAGTACCCATGCTATGTGAAATAGACTATAGTGACAGTTGTTCTTTAGATTGACCATATAGGAATAGGACTATGCCGTAATGTAACTTAACTTAACAGTCGGAAAAGAAGACGCACAATTAAAATATTATGATGCGATTACCGATCAATGACGTAACCATGTAAATTTTTTTATTCATATCATCATGAAAGATAAAAAGATTTTTTATTATTTAAAACTTCATATACAGAACATGTATAATGGCGGACTTAATGCCAGAGGCTTAGTAGGTCTTTTATAGTCGGGCTTGTTCGCTTGTTCATATAAATCGAAATCTGAATACCTCCATGTTCAACGAAAACTGAATACGTCCGTGTTCAACAAAATCTGAATACCTCCGTGTTCAACGATGGCGTCCTATTTTTTATTACATCTAGTGACGGTGTACAAAAATTGTTTCACAAAATAACATTCCTTATCTTTTTCCTTTTATACATGTTTATATCTTTTTATTTTGACTTAACGTTGTGAGAGTGTGCTCTGCAATATGTCAACGTGAGGATTTGTTTAATGGCCTTTTTCAACTTATTTTTATTTTGCGAATAATTTTATGATCCAGTTTTGTTTTAGCACCTTGTTCGTAGCCAATGTAGTAGGGTATACGTTCTGTAACTCTACTTATAGTGGTGAGTAAAACTACATACAGTATGGCAAAGTAATCGAAACGTGTGATTGCAAACAGATGTTCTTATACTGTAAGGTGATAAGGAAGCATAATAACCCGCCGGCTGATTCTCTAAGAAACAGCGATCGCAAACTGACAGTTGTTATTGCTCGGTGACGGCACACACGATTGCTAAACGTAAAGGGGTATTCCGTAAGAGCGAAAACCGAGCGACCGCGAAAACGAAGCAAAATCTGGCGGTCAGATTGAAAATCGGAGCAAAATCTGGCTGTCAGATTAAAAATCGGTACGAAATCGTAAGAGCGAAAACTGACGTTTAGCAATCGTGTGTGCCGTCACCGACCAATCACAACTGGTCTGGTGGCGATCACTGTTTCTTAGAGAATCTGCCGGCGGGTTTCGCTCTTACGGAATACCCCTGTGTCCTTTACTCAACAGTAGGACGATACAGGCCAAAAAATACTGGTGGCATTTTTATGTCTGGCAATCCGACACGACAAGAGAGATAACAGGCGCAGGATTGTTAGTCCTACCTTAAAAAGCAGATATATCGCTGTTTTTAAAATAAGAAAACACACATATATAATATAGACTGATCGCGGCAAGGTAGTCTCTCTGTCCTGCTTGGCCCTCGATATTGGAAATATACGCAAACGAAACCGCTGGCCAAAGCTAGTTTACTTAAAAAACAAGCTTTATCAAAAGTGTTGTATTTAAAGTACGTTTAGTTCGGAGCCTTCGCAAACTTTAATCAGGGAGGAACAAGGAACAGTTAATTAATAATAACAAACTGGAACGTTCTGACGGAAAACTTGTTCCACTATTATTCATTTTCTGTTCTTATTTAAGTACTAAAGCTCCTAAACAAATAAACAATGATATTTTAAGAGAAAAAACTTTTAATATTATAATTTTACTTATTATAAATAAACGCTTTGTATCTAGAAAGAAAAAAAACATGCGGGGCAGTTTTGGTGGACTGCCGATAGAAGTGAAAACTAAGTAACTTGTGAATTGTATTACGTCGAGTCATTAGATTATTATTTTCGAATATGGAAAGCTTTCGGTGACGATGACGCGAGTTCCATGATTGACGCTTGACGCTATAAGGCACGGTACGGCCCCTGTCACTCTAAGAACTTTCTCGATCGATATAAGTCCATTCTATAATATTGCCATCTCGTTATGTTCAGAAGAAAGCACACCAAATCTGTTGAATGTATTTATTTGAATGTATTTATTTGAATGTATTTATTAGAATGTATTAAAGGTATGTTACACTGTCCCTTATTTAATCTAGATAATTCTCTTTGAACTAGTTATTCTAATTAATATACATGTATTTTTTCTTTTTCTGAAAAGACAACTCACGCACTAGATAACAAGCTCTGTGTAACGGGGGCCTTTACAAACATACAATTAACGGACACAAATTACACCCAGACTCAGAACAACCCTTTGTGGGTCATACAAAGTTTTGTCTTGTGTGGGAATCGAACTCACGACCTCGTGCGCAGCAGGCGCATACTGCGAACACTGGACCACCAAGGCAGTCCATGTGGTTTTAGGTTGTAGATGAGAGAGAGATAGAAATATAATATAATAGCAAGGGTAGTATTTAAACGAGCGAATATAAATTCAATTTATGGGTGTCAAAATTACGGAATATGGCGTACAGAAATACTAAGTGAGCGAAAAACTGAGGGCGTACACAATCTATCAAAGTTAGTTGTTGGTTCACAGTTCTAACCTAACCTAACCTACTTGTCTGGTAGCATCTCGTTTCTGGTAGCAAATGATTGAATATATATATACAAATGCATGAATATAAATATACAAATGCATGAATTTCTAGTCGCTTACCTAGTAATTTAGTCGCACGGCTAGAATTTACAGTATCTTATCATCAGTCGCTAAGTTATTTTTTATTCGCTCGTTTTATAATTTTCCTAATAGCAATACTAAACACATCTATCTTCCTACTATTATTGCATATGCTGGAATGTTGGCAGCATTGCAATGTAGGTACATCGAGTGGTTGAGGCATTCCTGCGATGAATAGCCACTACACAAAGAGGCTCTACAAACTGGAGATATGCCAATGATTGGCAGACTTGTTCTGCCAATTGAATGGCTGGAACTATTAGAGAGTAAATAATAATAATATCGCCTTTTATTCAGATTACTCTACTTTAATTTAAACTTAAAAACTATGTAACACTAGACTTATAAACTATAGTGGTCGCCCGCGACTTCGTCCGCGTGGTAATTTAGAATATTTTCCCCGATTTTGCAACATATCTCACTACTGTTCCCTCCTATTGATCATAGCGTGATGGACATTAGAATGAAAAAGACAAAGCATTACAATACTAACCACTTGTGACAGAACATTGTATTATTATTTTTTTATGTTTGTTACCGCAGAACTCCCTCATTTATGGACCGATTTTAAAAGTTTCCATTATGGTTGCTAAGGTAGCTAGGCAACGGAACTTCATAATTAAACAATGTCATCTATCCGTTTTTAAGGTTTTTGAAATTCTGCAACTTGCCGTCGGAAACTGAAGTCGGTTATTTTTTTCGAAAATTATTCTATAAACTTATAGCAAATACGCTCGCCACCGTACAAACATCGTAATCGTACAACAATACTCTTAGAACTAAGTGATTGCTTCACCCTTCGTGATCACCCAAAGGTCTCATCGCGATACGTTTTACAAACAAACATATAATACATATCTATGTATGTAAAAGGGAAAGACAGTATTGTAGTGAGTTTGTTTTTTTATACTACCAAGGAGGCAAACAAGCTTACGGATTACGGCCCGCCTGATGTAACCACAGTCTTTTGATGCTTGCAACACCAGAGCCTCTAGACAAGTGGCATAAGCGATAGTCGAATCGAAAAGTCAAAAAAGAAAATGTATGGGATTTGACGTAAGTTTACGACATTAAATCGTAGACTCACGTCAAATTCCATACATTTTATTCTTTGACTTTTCGATTCGACTATCGCTTATGCCACTTGTCTAGAGGCTCAGGGGTATCACTCACGCGTTGCCGACCCTTTAAAAACCTTATAACTCCTCTCTTGAAGAGTCCCATAACCTCCATTTGGAGACATTGATGAATAAGTAGATAGCTGTTAATGCTCTTTATACATAAGGACCGAGATTATCGTTTTTCACAAAACCGCCAACAAAATACTATTTTAATACTATGTTTAAAAACAATATTGTTTTTCCATTTTTGTTGCTGACTATACAAACGAGTGGTTAATAAAAGCGATGCTACGAAACCGTAGCAGCTACGAACTTCTACGAACAGTCCAGTGGTGTTCAACATTGTTATGAGTACCAACCCGTAGCAGGTAAGGGCCATCAAAAGACGGAATGAACATTCCAAAATTAAATTAGGCATGGAAATAATTGCTACTTCTAATTCATGTTCATTTGTTTTTTTTTGTCACAGTGATTTATCATTTGATATATCACAGGCAATACTACCGTTTGCTATTAAAGTGAAACATGAATTTAATTATAATATACCTAATTAATTAGACTTTTGGTCTAGCTTTTGGTGGCCGTGGTTTCATTTTCTATCCTGAACAAATACTCGTGTGATGACGACTATTCTTTGTGTGGTACTTGTTCTGTGTGTAAGTTTAATTTAACAGCTTATTGTTCACTTACTATAGCCTTTGTAACAGAATAACGTTTTCGATCACGACAGAGGCCTAAATATACCTAGGCGATCTAAATAACTCTGTCACCAGGCTGGCCACTAACCAAACGATAAGAAGAAGATGACTATGTATATGTGAATTGTCCCAAGTAATTTATAGTAGATACGTATATATGTACCTTCGGGATAAATTATTTTATATAAGTAACGATATATGTATAGTTACTTATATATACATATAACTTCTTAAGAGGTATTGGAATTATTCTAATCGCTACAACATTCTCTATCTCTGAACAATACTAGAGTTGAGTGCAGGAATGCGCAAGCTGACTGCCAAATTCAAAAAGCTATGCAGGAAATTTCAAACACGCGTAGCCGGGTTTCACCTCATACCTTACCACTGAATAACTCTCTATATACGTACGTCGTATTTACTTGGTATTTAAGGCACAGTAACAGTGAAACGACTGTCGGGTAGCAGAATTGATAAATATTAGTACGGACAACCCTACTAATATTATACATGCAAAAGTAACTTTGTCTTTTTGTTGCTTTTTCATTACTTAACAGCGGAAAGGATCTTAATGTTTTTTTTTAAGAGACAACTTCTGCCCTAAACAAACCCTGTATCGCGAGGACTTTAAAATCAGTCTTGGAACAAACATTTATGAATCACACAAAGTTTTGCCCCGTGTGGAAATCGAACCCATGACCCGGCTTAGCAGTCAGTGTCACTAACCACTGGACCAACAGGTCAGTCAAAAGTCAAGCTAGCAAGTCAAGCTGAACAGATCTAAATTGAATTTGGCGATTAGATAATGGTATGCTAGGAAAGAATATCGTATGTAAGGAAAAGGTACTTTTTATTTTTAATATTTAAAGCAATATGAAAAAGGTCACCATAATGGTCATCTACGAAGGCCGAGCCACAGGAAACAGCTAGTATATTATAATTAAACTCTCAAACGAATAGATAAAGAGAATCCCTCAATAAAATGCTAATTCTATATAAACTTAAATAAAGGATAACCCATTCTAGCTTAAGTCTATCCAACAAGTTTTCTAATAGACAAACCCAATTAGAGTTTTGGTCGGCCGTGGATCGACGCCATTTTCATTTCCAATAGACCGATGAGTTAACATAATTATGTTGAAGGAAATGTCGCTGTTCAATTGCGAAATTTGTAGTTTATCAAAACGGCTAAAATATTTACAAGAGTGTATTGCTTTATTAACTGTTATATGGTGTCATTTATTTAATTTTAGGAAGTCTTACAAAACAATACATTAAGTATAAATACATTAAGAAGTATTAAGTATTATTGTTAGTAATAATAAGTCTCCACAGATAATACACAAAATAACCATAGATTATTAAACTGTTAATTACTGTTTTCATCCAAATAACAATTTGCTTATGTATTTTCTAGCTGTGCTAACTTTATTTGATTAAAATTATTTTCCGTATGTTCAAAGATATAAATAACATTCTTTTTGTTTTTAATATTTCTTAATTTATTCATTATAAGATAATAAATAATATGCAAAACACTTCTCCACCGGTATCGGGAGTCCGAGGTACCGGCGCGGCGAGCTTAAGGTTAAGGTGATACATTGAAAATAATAAGGATATTATAATAAGTGTAATTCGCTAAGCATTTAAAATAGGAAGTTAAAACTTTAGCATACGTTTTTTGATTCTATGATCTACCATATGGTAAGAGGAAAACGTGATTGGAAGAAATATCCTCGATAGAAAACAGCTGCGAAGTCCATTCTATTTTTTTCCCTTTTTCTGTATTATGTAATAAAACTTAAGATTTATTCAACGGGGTTTACTTTAAAACATAGAGGACAATCGTATCAAAGTTTTGCTAAGATTTTTTTTTTGATTTGATAATGTATTTTAGTAAAAAGTAGAAAATTCAATTTGGCACATACGTTATTTTATTCTGAGCGCATGCATCATTATAGCCCTCTCTTCTTTTGCCTTACAAAAGTATTTGCATCACTCTCACTCGCCACACTTTTAGTCGGCCGGTAGGCCTCACCAACGACGGACGTATGCTACTTTTTTGCAGATCGGTTCTCTCAGATTTTTGTAGTTTTAAATGTTATAATTTATTAAACAGGTCATTAACCAAATTAGTTATTCAATTCATCACAAATTCGTATTGAATGTACTACATTATAGTATATTTTTAAGACTTACTTTATAAAGTAAATGATAGCAAGAGATGTGTTTATGCCTGGCGGGCAAAATAATAAAACCCGATAATACCGACATTATATATTTTTGGTTCAGAATCAATTCCTAATTATCATCAGCTTTTGCATTCCTCTGCTGAACATAGAACTTCTCCAAGTTCACGCCACGATCACAGGGCAAAAATTAAATCGTGACTTTATGCCTTTGCGCATCCTTCGTTTCATTTCCCTTCATTGCGTTATTCACAAAGAATAACTAACAATAAGTGTCGAATGCGTCTCAAAGTGCAACTGAGCACATGGTATAACATTTTACAACTTACATAGAATTTCTTCGGGCATTTATAGACATTCTGCCAAATTTGCCTAAAATGCTCAGGCATTTTCCCAACTCTAGTGGAACTATTACCGAAAGTGACAGACTAATAACAAAAAGAGGGATGGAGTAGCACTTCAACTTTTTGTATTTAAAAAAACTGTAAATTATCGAGATTATTTTTAGTATTTTTTGATGATATACGTAAGGTTCTATTAGTATAGTGTAATGTAGGTAGTTACTCTTAGTTATAACTAGTCGTAAGATATATAGTGATATAATGTGGGTAGGTCTACAATGTGTATCTGTTCTCTCTTTCTATAATGTGTATCTGTTTCTCTTTCTATTGTGTGATCAGTGCGAATTAAATGCATGAACTAACGGACGTTGTTTCTCTTAGCTCCTACCGAATATTCTAGACATTACATTGGCGACGAGGATAAAAGCGCGTGTTTGTATATTGATTGTGCGTGCATAATTAGTACCTAAATACGATGTCGATCGGAAAAGTAAAGGAGTTCGATGTGGTCGCGGGGGTGTGGTCGTCGTATATTGAACGGATAAATATGTACTTTGTGGCAAACGCCATTAAGGAAGACCTTAAATTGCCTACGTTGATCGCGGTAATGGGGGAAGCGGCATATGAGTTGTTGGTGAATTTGTCAAGCCCAAAGAAGCCCTCGGAGTTGACTTACAAGGAAGTGGTTATTATAATGGAAAACCACCTTCAACCGGTTCCATCGGCACTGGCAGAGAGGTTTCGCTTTAGACAAAGGTTACAAGCAGCGGGGGAAAGCATTGCTGATTACGTGGCGGAGTTGAAAAAGATGACACGTCATTGTAAATTTGCCGAAATTCTTAATGAAAATCTACGGGATCAATTCGTATGTGGGTTGAAAAGCGAAATAACCAGACAAAGGCTGTTTGCAGAGGAAGATTCTTTGAGTTTTACTGGCGCGGTAAAACTGGCAACATCTCTGGAAGCGGCGGAGCGGGATGCGGCGGCGGTAGAGAGATCATCGACGGCGGAGGCGGTTACGCCAGCAACGGCATATAGTGAGAAAACAGCGGGGTTACATGCTGTGGCGGTAAGCGGCGGTGCGCAGCGCCGCGGAGGAGCAATGGCGGCGCCGCGCGGGCGCAGGCGCGGCGGCAGCGGCCACGGCGCGGGCGCGGGCGGGCCGCCCGGCCATCGTGTCGTGCACCGCGAGGCAGGAATACGGCACGGAAGCACGGTCGCGGGTGGCGGCTGTAGAGGATGCGGTTCAACGGCGCATAATTATGAGATGTGCAGATTTCGGAACTACGTATGCAGTCGGTGCCGGCAAACTGGCCACTTAAGACGCATGTGCTCGGGACGGGCCTCTGGAGGGCAGCAGGACAAGGATGCCATATACTATGGGTTAGCACAGGAGGATGCTGTAGAAACCGATTTTGAACAGTGCCAAGAAGGGTTCCATCATCTATGTTTAAACGAATACAAACCGGTGAGTTTACCCGTGTTTATTGAAAATGTAGTTATTAATATGGAAGTCGATACGGGGACAGCAGTATCGTGCATTAGTAGTCAAACTTATAAACAATATTTCAGTGATTTATGTTTAGAGCCTACTAGTGTTGGATTAAAGTTTTATGACGGATCGAAGTTAAAACCTTTAGGTATAATAAAACCTCTTGTTTGTTATGACAACAAAAAGAAATATTTAGAATTATTTGTTATAGATGGTGGTACTACGTCCCTATTAGGTAGGCAATGGCTTACGGAATTAAATATTAAAATACCAAGGTTCAGTAATTGTCATAGTGTTGGCAGTGAAGTTACAATGGATAATGATTTAAAAATATTGTTTCATAGATATAAGGAGTTATTCAGCGGCGGCTTGGGAAGGTACACGGGAGGCAAGGCGACGTTAAGGCTGCGGGAGGGGGCAGCGCCAGTGTTCCACCGCGCTCGGCCGATACCTTATGCGCTGCGGGAGCGCGTCGACGCCGAGCTCGATGCAATGCTGCGTGAGGGGATTATCGAGCCCATTGACAGCTCCGACTGGGCCTCACCGTTAGTACCGGTCAGTAAAGCGGACGGATCACTGAGAATTTGTGCAGATTTTAAAGCCACGGTAAATCCTGTTCTGTTAGTGGATCGCTATCCTTTACCGAAAATCGAGGACTTAATGGTACGCTTAGGAAATGCTCGTTATTTTTCTAAAATCGACTTATCCCAGGCCTACAGTCAGATTGAATTAGATAACAGTAAAGAAATAACGGTAATTAATACTCATCGAGGCTTATATCGTTATAATAGGTTAGTATACGGCCTGGCGTCTAGCCCAGGTATATTTCAGCGCATTATGTGTAATTTATTAGGTAGTATTCCTTATGTAGAAGTGTTCTTAGATGATATAATTATTGGGGGATCCAATAGGGACCAGCACCTTCAGGCGGTTGAAGCAGTGTTTAGTAAGTTGCATAAATACGGTTTAAAATTAAAGACTAGTAAATGTGTATTTTTAGTGGACGAAGTTCGATACTTAGGGTACGTGATAAACAAGGACGGTATTAGAACGGATCCTAGTAAAGTGGAAGCTATCACAAAGATTCCTAGGCCGGGAAATGTAACGGAGTTACGGTCATTTCTGGGTTTAATTAACTTTTATGCTAAGTTTGTTAGAAATATGAGTTCTAAGCTAGTGCCGTTATACGATTTATGGAAAAGGGATAGAATATGGCACTGGACAACCGATTGTGAGCGAGCGTTTAAAGAAATAAAAACATTATTAACAAGCGCGGATGTATTATCACATTATGATCCGACGCGGAAACTAATAGTAACATGCGACGCGAGCGCGCGCGGGCTCGGCGCGGTCCTCACACAGCTCGACGACGACGGGGTGTCCGAGCGTCCCGTTGCTTACGCGTCGCGCACTCTGAATGACGCGGAAAAGAATTATTCTCAAATTCATAGAGAGGCCTTGGCAATTATTTTTTCGGTAAATAAGTTTCATCAATATTTATATGGCCGACATTTTATTTTACGGACTGACCACAAGCCATTAGTATCTATTTTAGGGCCACATACAGGAATACCAACTATGGTAGCTAGTAGGATGCAGCGGTGGGCAATCATATTATCGGCTTATTCATTTGATATTGAGTACGTGCGCACTGACAAGAACGGTGCAGACGGCCTATCGCGTTTACCTGTGGCGGCTAGTAGTAAACAGATGAGTCATTCGGCGCCCGAGCAAACATTTTTGCATTTTGTTCAACAAACATTTTTATTAGACTACTACGAGATTAAGAATAAAACTAATCGGGACCCAGTATTATCAAAAGTGCTTAGATACTTACGAGATGGGTGGCCGGCAGACTGCGAAATTGTGAATTTACGACCTTATTTTAATCGTAGAACGGAATTATATGAGGAGTTAGGTTGTGTTATGTGGGGTCACAGATTGGTAGTGCCGAATGATTGTAAGGAAAGGGTACTACGGATGATTCATGAGCCCCATATGGGAATTGTTAAGTCTAAGGCGATAGCGCGTAGTGGGTGGAAGTATTTAGTATGACTAGTACGACAGCTAGTAGTGTATTAGATAAGTTATCAGAGTTATTTAGTAGATGGGGCCTTCCTAAACAGATAGTCACGGACAACGGGCCTCCATTTTCGAGTATAGAATTTAGTAATTTTAACAAGAATCAGGGAATCGATCACATTTTTACGGCACCATATCATCCGGCATCGAACGGTCTTGCTGAGAATGCGGTTAAGTCTTTAAAGCGGGTCATTAAAAAAGCAATTCTGGAAAAACAGAACATAGATAAAGCACTTTGGACATATTTATTACATTATAGGAACACCGAGCACTCAACCACTGGTGAAAGCCCAGCTATGTTATTATTGGGGCGTCGGTTACGTACTAGGTTAGATGTTTTAAAACCAGATAGAGAAATTAGGGTTGAAAGGGCCCAACAACGCCAGAAAGAATCGGTGATTGGGGCGAATAGGGAACTTCAGCCTCGGGATGAAGTATGGTATAGACAGTATTTAAAGGGGGAAAAGTGGGTCCCGGGTCAAATAGTTGACGTTACTGGCTCAAATAATTATAAAGTAAAAGGTAGGGAAGGGGGGATAGTTCACAGACATATTGACCAGTTGAAAAAGAGATCCTCAAGGCTATCCTTAGCCTGCTCTGGTCAGTCAACGGGATTAGCGACAGAACCTAGCACAGATTCTCAGGTGGAGACGACCGGGGAACCAAATTCCCTATCGAGTGAGGGTCAGTCGGAAGAAAGGTCGGTGGAACTTGGCAATTCACCCAGGGGTGATGTTATTTCAAAAGAAATAAGGGTTGATTCAGGCATGGTTGGAAGTCCGGCTTCACCGGAGTTTCAGGACGCGCAGCCTCAGGTGTCACCTACTCAAAGTCGACCGATCAGACTATGTAGACTTAAAAATAAAATTAATGTTAAGATGTAAATGTATCTAGTTTTGTATTCTTGTGTTTTAGTAGTAAGTTAGGGTTCAATAGATATATGTGGTATTGATTGGTGTGGAAGAGTGTAATGTAGGTAGTTACTCTTAGTTATAACTAGTCGTAAGATATATAGTGATATAATGTGGGTAGGTCTACAATGTGTATCTGTTCTCTCTTTCTATAATGTGTATCTGTTTCTCTTTCTATTGTGTGATCAGTGCGAATTAAATGCATGAACTAACGGACGTTGTTTCTCTTAGCTCCTACCGAATATTCTAGACATTACATATAGTAGGTAGTAAAATATGATTAAGTACCTATGTCCTAATCAGAAATATTTTTAAGATTGGATAATAAAAATCCAATCTTAAAAATATTTCTGATTAGTTTCCTTCAATGTAATAATAAATAAAATAATTTTAATAATAAGAAAAAATAAAAGTATTATAGATTTTCGTTTCACTTTTTTTATCATATTGTCATTTCATAGAATATTCAATACACGGAATATTTACTCTAAACAAATTCAATATTTTTTTTTGTTAAAAATTACTTTTCATTTTTCGACATAGAAAATCAAATTAAATATTCTTTATCCTCATATTTAGTTTATATAAAAGTTATTACCGAGAAAACGAGTTTACGATCTTTTTTTAAATACAAAGAGTATTTAAAAAAAGATAGAGAGATAAAGGGTTGCAAATTTCACTTCAGTCAAATATTTTACAGGTAAAGTATAATTTTGAATTAAAATAATAATGTTATATTTAAATAATAATGTTAATTAGGTATATATTCTCAGGCTGCGGTAAGTGTTTTTTATTTATGTAAAATTGTTTCTAGCAGGTCGCAGTTTTAACCTAACCTACTTGCTATTGTCATTTCTGGTATTAACAAAATTCTATGAATTTTCTGTCTGCGAATGATGGGAACGCCGTTTTTTTATAATGAAGGGAACGCCCTTCATTCACAGACAGAAATTTCATCGAATTTTGTTTCGCAGAAAATGTTTCATATAATATTTAAGCTACAGGGCCCAAATATTATATGAAACATTTTCTGCGAAACAGTATTTATATTTCGAATATAATGGTTTCAATGGACAATTGACTTCAATTAAACATATTCGACATTGCAGAAACTTAATGAATTTAAAAATATTTGTTTTTATTTAACAAAATAATCAAACAGTAGAATTATTTTTAACGCATGCTGTTTGATCGGTATATTTTTCCATGGTATTTTATTTCAATAAATATGTAGAAATAAATACATTACGTATATATACATAGATTTTATTAATTATTAACATTCTATGAAATTTCTGTCTTCAAATGAAAGAACACCATATTCAGTCAGATTAATTAAGCAGTATAATTGGAAATATTAGATTAAAACACCTAAATTAATTTGCTAACTGTAAAATACGTTAGACTAAGTTAGAAATAGCTACTAGAAAATTAGGTTAGATTGCAAACTGCGACTCCGTCAGATACGACTTGTTACCAGAAAAGAAAATAGTTGGTTAGGTTATAACTGCGGAGCCGTCAGAAACAACTTGTTACAAGAAAATTAAAAAGAAATCACCTCAGCCTGAGCAATTTTAAGAAAGATAGGGCACCATACTAGCGAGCAGGCCCGACTGGCGAAGGACCTCCACCTTACATAAGACCACAGCCAAATAACTACACACAGCGGTGTAGTTGTGTTCCTGTGTGTGAGTACAGGTATTCAGCGCTCATATTGTGTTTTAAATAAACGTATTCGTATCCTAGGGATACTCGCATCTTAAGCGCTGGTGTAAAAAAAATGGGTTGGCAACACGCAAGTGATACCTCTGGTATTGCAAGCGTCTATAGGCTACGGTACCTGCTTAACATCAGGCGAGCTGTATACTTGTTTGCCAACCAAGTATTATAATATATATATATATATATACATATATATTTACTAGCGGACCTGGCAGACGTCGTCCTACCCGGAAAATGTCCGGGTAGGACGACGTCTGCCAGGTCCGATATACCGACAGCAGCGCCACCGGGTCCAATTGTGAATCTGAACCATCCGTGACCCTACAAAATTTCATTAAAATCGATCCTGCCGTTTAGGAGTTCAGCGACATATACACATACAGAAGAATTATAGATATTTATTTATTTACTTATAGTTGATTCAACACAATAACACAATCGTAGTTATATTATATAATAGTTATTACCAAGAAAAATATTTTATCGAGTGATATTTTCTGAACTTTTTAATTAAATATTTATATTTATAAATATGTATCTATGTATTTTGCCAATGGTAAACATTTAATTTTATAATTAATTGCTCTATTTTTGTCTACTCCATGCCTCCTGTGCTAAAATTCCTAAAAACTCAATAAAATATTTCTAATCACTTATTTGACAACGTCACACGGACGAAGGCGACGCGTAGCGGCCAGCCGTGGAAGCTAAGCCACGCCCACAAAACCACAATTTATTTTCGAGGTATCGCCTTAAGACACCAGAGATATGAACCTTCTCCCATTACATGCCGTTTCAAGAAACTGCCATCTGCAATCATTATTATTATTTACGTGTTTTGCAAAACAACTAGACAGTTTTTAATACGCCTGTTTTTTACTATCTAACATTTTTATCATGTCGCAAATATGTTTCGACTAATATGAAGTTCGACCACCTTTGACAATAGTATTATTTTGACCACTAATGACTGTTAGAGGGTTAATAACCAATAGTGTGGGCTGTAGGTTAATAACCCGTCGCCTACTTATAGGTTAATAACATCTATCTAATTGAATTGAACATATCTTGCAAATCGCAACATCAAAAATCGTTTAGTATTTTTTTGTCAGTTAATAAAAGTAATTAGTTTTTTTTGTTATTGTGTCCTGATGACTGCTTTAGTGACGCATTGGTAATACGTACGACTGCTTTGCTGACGTCATCAATTAAAGCTCCAGGGTAAGAAAGTGCTATTACGTTTTTTTCAATAGACTAGAGGTCCGCCCGGTGCTCGAAATTCGAATCAGATAAAATCCTTTTTTTTGTAATACTTAATAAAATAAAGAAAATCGATGACTACTGCTCTATTCCTAAGTGTCTAGCGTAATATTAAATAGCTTTAACCCACCCCTTATTATTAAAACAAACTCCCTATAAGCTATTCAACAACATAGTTTTTAATTTTTTATTTGACCGAAGAGCAGTTAAAAGGCTAGCGGGATGCTGGATGCAAACAAGGTTGTCTGCTCAATAAAGTTGCGGAATGTATTCAAAACCAGTGCCCCGCAGTACGCTAGTACGCCACTCTACGCTTTCTTTCTGTTGGCAAACGCTGTATCTAATGGAAAATCCATTTATGAGAGAACCGAAGCTACCCGGGTGCACTACCGCCATACCGCTACCCTAATAAGATCTTTTATATGCTCACCACACTAACAAAATATTGAGTTTATTTAGGTAAAGATACAGTTTATGGTGTTTTGTGTTTGTTTGGTGGAAAAAGACTACAGTGTCACGTTCCTTTTTTTACTACCGAGAAGGCAAACAAGCATACAGTCCGGCTGATGGTAAGCAGTTACCGTAGCCTATAGTCGTTTGCAATACGAGAATTATCACTCGCATGTTGCTGACCCTTTAAAAACCTTATTATTTTTACATGATGTAAAAGAACAAAAAAAGTAAAACTAATACAATACCATAATAAATTTATCATTTGACTATAAAAAATTTCGTTATCATTGGTTTATAGATAGATAGATAGAAAACTATACAAATACAAATGATATTTATATTTATAATGCAACAAAAAAATTAAAAAAAAAAGCTAAAATTTTTTTTTTTTTTTTTACCAAAAATAAAATGATTTTTTTAATGAAATTTATTTTATTAAAAAAATCATTTTATTTTTGGTCGCCCGCGAAATCGTCCGCGTGGTAATTTGGAATATTTTCCCCGATTTTGTAACATATCTCACTACTGCTCCGCGCCTATTGATCATTGCGTGGTGTTTTAAAGCCAGCCTTTCTGGATAAATGCACTACTATTCAACAAAAAAGTTCTTTTCTAATCGAACCAGTACTTTTTGAGATTAGCGCGTTCAACCAAATAAACAAACTCTTCAGCTGTATAATATTAATATAGTATAGATACATTTAAAGTACTGTATTAAGTATAATTTTGTGCTGTTTGATATAAAAGTGCATAGCTATTTCTATTAATTTTGTACAATATCGAGAATGAATCGCCATATGGACGTCATGGTGCGGCTCTTACTCTTGGTTCATCTTGTGGCACAAACCGTAAGTTGCCGTGACGGGTGATTCAAGCACGCTTCGAAAATACTCTTCGCAATAAACACTAAAAGCTGAACGACAATAATTTAAAATATTAATTAATCGTTTAAGCTCGTTTTCAACTAAAGCTATACTATCATTCTTTAGCGGAAAACTACTCTAAAAGTAAATCCCATAGATGCGATTTTCCCATAGCTTTTCTCATGCAGATAGGTCGTTATTTCTTAGTGGGCAGTATTAAGTTATTAACCCCGGGTGCAACCTTCGTGTTTTAATTCAATTCAAAATATATTTATTGGTTTTGTTCTTTTTAAAAGAAAATAAATTAATGAGCGAGAGAATCGCTAGACTGATAAATTCGCACAATGAATAGAATACTAAAACGTTCTTAGAGCTACAAGTTTATTGAGTTTCAAAAGTGAAGCGATGAAATTTTTAAAAGTTATATCTTAACCACAGATAACAAATGATGTTTGTACAAAATTATTATATAAATCGCTATAAGAACATTTGACTGCCTTGGTGATCCAGTGGCCGCAGTATGCGCCTACTGTACACGAGGTTGTGGGTTCGATTCCCGCACAGGACAAACTTTGTGTGACCCACAAAGAATTGTTCTGAGTCTGGGTGTAATTTGTGTCCGTTAATTATATGTTTGTAAAGTCCTCCGCGACACAGAGCTTGTTCTCTAGTGCGGGAGTTGTCTTTAAAAAAAAATGTAAAATGAACGTAGAGCCGATATCTTTAAAATAATTTATTTATATCCATGTTTTATCAATAAGTATGTACTTATATCGAATTTCGTTTTAATAAACTTTCTTTAACGAAACTGCGGAAAATATTAGAATTTTTTCATCAAATTTAGACCCCGTACATCAAATCAGACGAACCTATTTGCCCTCCAAATTTTTAAAAATAGTATTTCAACCCGTTAACAAGGATGGCCCGTCTGAAATATAACGAACTTGCTAAGATCAACATATCTCTCGATATTTTTGCTCATAACTTTAGCAGATTCACTTCAATAGTCAAAGACATTCTCCATTCTTCGACGGGCTTGGTTGAATCAGTTTCAGGTGCGACAAATTGTCACACCTAAAACTGAGTCATTCAGGTTTTACCATGGGATGCGTTGTGTTTAAGTTTTAAATGTTAAAGGTCAGTAACTAGTACTATTTTCTTTTTTATTGCTACAGATTGTTTTTCTGTGTATACATATTATTACGTTGCAGTCCAGTTCGAAACCATGTATCTTCTATTTTTGATATGTTTTTGATTGTAATGTGTTTTGTGTACCTAAATAAATAAATAAATAGTATAGTTGTACTCAAATTTGAAGCAGAGGAATACGTACCCATTTATAGACAGGCTAAACTCCGCTTGCATTTCGTTTTAATCATTCACATAATCAGTACCTACGTTACTAACGTCGCAAAATCCGATACTCCATTAAACCTTCCTAGTAGGTACCGTTAGTAATAAGCATTCATGCGGCCTTCATTAAGCCACGCTAGGGGGATAGACTATTGATTTTATTCAGCTCTAATAAAGGTAATGCGACTCAAAACGACGCTCAGTCAGGTATCAAAAGAAACCGCAGTATAGCACTCTCTTTGTAGAGTTTGAACGATCGCAATTATTGAAGCTTCCTATATAAATCTACTAGCTGTTGCCCGCGGCTCTGCCCGCGTGGATATCGGTTATCGCTGCAAAAAGTAGCCTTTGTGTTATTCCAGACCATAATCTATCTGTGTGCCAAATTTCATCCAGATCCGTTCAGTAGTTTTTACGTGAAAGAGTAACAAACATCCATCCATTCTTACAAACTTTCACATTTATAATATTAGTAAGGATATTTATATACGGGCATGACTGTGACTATAACTGCACGGTAGGTTTACTGCCTTAAATGACTTTCTCGCATATCACTTGCGTGATACCTATACATTTTTTTGGATGGAGTATATTTCGATGGAGTATCTCTGAAATAGGAAAACGTTTCTTTCAAAACGCATCGCTAAATGAGCGCTGGAGACCATTTGTAATTCCATAAATGTCCTAATAAATGTATATCAAGAGAGAGAGAGAGGGTTTAGGCCTTAATTCTCACACGCTGGCCTAATGCGTGTTGGTGAATCAGACATGTGTTTAGAATTATTTTTACGACATGTGGGTTTCCTCACAATGTTTTTCCTTCACCGGTAGCAACAGCAGATGGTAAATCATTTGATTAGTACATATAAACCCCGCAATAACTTAATTCTTTAAATTTCAGTCTATACGCATTATTTAGGCCAAGCAAGGAATGTCCTAGTGTTGTGCCAGCTATCATGTTAAACAGCGTACCCATAAAACGTGTATTTAAGTTTAAATATCTTGGGCATTTAATTGTCGAAAGCTTAAAAGATAATGAGGATGTTGAGAGGGAGCGCAGGGCGCTGTCGGTGAGGGCGAACATGTTGGCACGCAGGTTTGCTCGTTGCTCAAATCAAGTAAAAATAACTCTTTTTAAAGCATACTGTACCTCTTTCTACACGAGCAGCTTGTGGGTCGACTGTACGAAAGCTTCGATTGGCGCCTTGCGCATTCAATACAACAATGCATTTAGGGCACTGTTGGGGCTGCCACGTTATTGCAGTGCGTCAGAGATGTTCGCAGTAGCAAAAGTCGACAGTTTTGATGCTATAATGCGTAAAAAGGCAGCATCTCTGCTCACCAGAATGCGCGGCAGCCCAAACAGTATCATAAGAACGGTAGCCGATAGCGGGAATTGTCCTCTTATCGGCCATCTTACTAAATTGTTAAGACCTGTCGCAAAATACATATATTACTAACATAGTTATTCTAAGCCTTCACTAACACTATTGGATCATGTTGTCTTTAAATAAATAAATTATTATTATTATTATTATATTTTTGCTCAGGCCGTATGCTTGTTTGCCTCCTTAGTAGCATAAAAACAAATATTACAATATATTATTATTATGTACAATAATAGATTTTCACTTTGACAAGCTAATCATATACCTAGTTTTCTCTCTGCATCACCCAAAGGTTCAGTGGTAGAGAATGCTTTTGGCATTAATAATATATTTTTTATTTTCAGATATTGTACATCCATCCATCCATTTTGTTAGTAAAAACATCCTTATAACTAGTGTCAGTAATAGTAATGTGTTTAAAAAAAAATACAAATTAAATCCGAGAAGAACACTGTCAATCAAAAGCCACCCACCTAATTCTAGTCCTAGTCCTCTCCACGAAATGTCTCATAATCGAAGAATAATAATTCTCCGATTTCGAAATTAAGCCAGCCTTTACGCAATTTTTGTTCAAAATGTTTCAAATAAACAAACATGTTTTCAAAACACAAACTCGTGGGTACAGGTAAATCTGAATTTAATTTACTGCTGTAGAAGCCACAGTCACGTTACTTCGAATACAAAGAAGCCTTAGCAAATAGAAGTACCTACCATCAACTTTCGCGTTATACCGGGAAATTCCGTTACCATGGTAACGAAACCTTCAGTTCCCAAGTATTTTATCACGGAATAAACACAAAGGCGACGCAGGTAGGGTTGCCAAAAGCTTTTTTAGTTTCACTAGCAGGTTGGTCTAGTGGTTAGTGACCCTGACTACGAAGCCGGAGGTCGTTCGATTCCCACATGGGACAAAATTTTGTGATTCTTCTTGCTCCGAGTTGTGTGTAATTTGTATCCGTGATTAATTTATTTGTAAAGTCCCCCGCGACACAGGGCTTGTTCTCTCGTGTGGGAATAGTTATCTTTTAAAAAACCTTATTATTTTTAATCACATTACTAATTATGTCCTTAAAGCAATACATTTTCAATCCTAATTAGATTTTCGATCAATGACAACCCGCTGAGTAATAAAGTTGTCATTTTACCAATTATAAAAACCCTTTCAGGCCTTTCTAAGGTTGATCTTTCTAGCCAAAAGGAATCTGTGCTTAGCAGTGGAGCCACAGAAGATCTAATTCTGTGAGAGGGACAGAATTTTATAAACGTTCAAAATATAAATTGGTTATAAGTCGGAAACCATCACTAATATACGCTAAAGCTATTATTATTAGGATACACATAAAACTAAGTTAATTTAGTTACATTTGACAACCCTAGTTGCAGGTGAACACTTCTTGATAAAACAACCACTCTCCGTAACATGAAATGTATCGTTCATTTTATATGTTTTCAGTTAGCATCACGACGAGGTTGTGAATGTTTCAATTTATATTGAAAACTGTTGAATTTAACCAAGTTATTTAATTAAATGTTTTTAAAAGCTTGTTAAAATTGCTCAACTAAAATATTGAATGACTAGCTGTTGCCCGCGGCTCCGCCCGCGAGTATGTCGGTTATCGCTGCAAAAAGTAGCCTATGTGTTATTCCAGACCATAATCTATCTCTGTGAAAAATTTCGTCCAGATCCGTTCAGTAGTTTTTACGTGAAAGAGTAACAAACATCCATCCATCAATTCTTACAAACTTTCATATTTATAATATTAGTAAGGATTTAAATGTGTCACTTTATTTATCTGTTGCTAAATCCATATGAGTATGTACGTATACCATTAATAAATAAATAAACATTCTGGTAAGTGCCAGCTTAATGTTGTTCTTAGTTCTTACCTAATTACCGTGTACCTATCAATGTACCTATCTAACTTTGCCCTCTTATGGAGAATAAATCATTTTTCATTTTTATTTTCAACTTAGCCAATCGTACTAGAAGAAGTTGGGCATACGGTCGCCTCTTGGCTTCTAGTCAGCTAAGTCACGTCCACTGACGCCATCTTGTTCACAGTCTCACGTACCCATCGGCAAATGGCGCGAAAAATTATACACTTTGCATTCGCCACCTACTTCCTCTAGTGCATTGCATTGCCAATATTTTTACTGCAATTTCATATTATTTAAATATTTTTTATTTATTTATTTTATCGTTATACTGCTTCTGTAATAAAATATTGTTACGTCCCAACTCTGAGACCAACTGTTACGAACTACCGCTGACACTAATTGTTATGTTCAATGACGACAACAATAGTTACTTGTCAGGATAGGGTTCGATTAAAATGCCAGGTTACGCGATAACGAGTATATTAGCACTTCAACACAAAACACACAATGACACTTACAATACACCGTAAACACAATTACACACTATAACAGTTCACTCACTAAACTCTTCACTATAACACAAAACACTTCACCAAAGTCTTCCAATATCGTCCCGATATATCGTCTGTATCGCTGTCTTCTTCTCAGTGAAGACTCGTTGACTTCTCAACTAAGACTCTTCAACCAAGACTGACTATCCGCCGCACGTCGGCCCCTTATATATCACTCGCCACGGAATCGAGAATATACGCGAGGATCGTAGTAAGTTATAGTAACGTCTTTACGAAGAAACCCGTTACTCGAACGTTCATTCATGATGTAAACAAGTCACCGTGCTAAGTGCCATAAACCTTGTGCCTAAACACTAAGGTTCATATTCGCACGTTCCGTTCGACCGCTATTCATCCTTTGTTCTCTTTATGATGTTTTTTCTGTATTGTTCGAGACACTTTATGAATAGCTATTGTTTTGAGATAGCGGTAGTTTTTAGGGCCAACCTGTGCGTCGTAACACTGCCCCCCTCTTAAACTTGCTCGTCCCGAGCAACATTGGTTCCGTGGTAGGGTGCTAACCGATCGATGTGAACTACCTTTGGCTTCTTCCTTTCTCCCTGTCTAATACGATAGGTCACATCGTTAATCCTAGTAATTACTTTGTAGGGACCCTCCCAACGAGCTTGTAGTTTCGGCGATTTCCCGATTCTTCTCTGTGGATTATGGAGCCACACGAGCGTTCCTTCTATGAAGCCATGGATGCTTGCTTTCCTGTCGTAACGGGTTTTCATTCTCTCACTTGACTTAAAATTGTTGTCCCGTACGAGGTCGTGTATTTCATCCAGCTGTTTTTGCAACTCTTCTACGTATTCCACTGGTGGTTTGGGGGTATCAGGAGCAGTCCCAGTAATCAAGTCCACTGGCAGACGAATTTCTCTTCCAAAGTTCACTTTGGCCGGCGTAAATCCAGTAGTGTCATGTACTGCAGAACGGTAGGACATCAAGAAGAGTGGGATATACCGATCCCAGTCTCGTTGATGTTCATCAACAACTTTTGCTAAATGGTTTTCCAATGTTTGGTTAAACCTCTCCACCATTCCATCGGACTGTGGGTGCGCTGGAGTCGTGCGTGTTTTATGTATTCCAAGGAGATTACACATCTCTTGGAACAGCGCCGACTCGAAATTTCTTCCTTGGTCGCTATGTAATTCCAATGGTACACCAAACCGACACACGACCTCCTGAATAAGCTTTTTGGCCACTGTCTGAGCCTCTTGGTTCGGTGTCGCAAATACTTCGGGCCATTTGGTGAAATAGTCTTGGACCACTACTATATAACGGTTCCCGTCTTCCGTCAGTGGGAATGGTCCAGCCACATCGATAGCAATTCTTTCCCATGGTGCTCCGACGTTGTATAGCTGCAGTTTTCCCTTGGACCTGGTGCGAGGACCTTTTACCGGAGCGCAGGTTGAACACTTTCTACACCATTCCTCGATGTCTTCTCGACAGCGAACCCAATAGAAGCGTTCCCTTATCTTTACCAAAGTCTTCTTAACACCGAGGTGTCCACCAGATGTACCGTCATGCACAAGTTTTAGAAGGGAAGCCACTTTGCGTCTCGGGATGACCATCTGTACAGTTTGCTCTTTACCGTTAGGCGATTCCCATATTCTATAAAGCACGTTGTCATCGAGGATAAGACTGTCCCACTGAGCCCAATATGCCTTCGTGATTGCACTTGAAGCCGATACGTCCTGCCATAATGGCTTGCGATTCTGAACTTTCCAGTCCATTATCAATTTCAAATCTCTGTCCTCCTTTTGGGCATTACTTACTTCTTGTTTACTCCACGAATCATCCAATGCCTGAGTCCTTATTATTTTCACCTCATCCTTAGATTCTTGTTTCAAGCAGTGCTTGCAATCTTCAGGACACGGTCGTCGTGATAAGGCATCAGCGTTTGAATGAGTTTTTCCACTGCGGTGCTCTATCACGAAATTATACTCCTGTAGTTGTTCAATCCATCTTGCGACTTGGCCTTCGGGATTCTTAAAGTGCAGTAGCCACCTAAGCGCTGCATGGTCAGTTCGCAAAGTAAATTCTCTTCCCAGCAAGTACTTGCTAAAGTGTTGTAAGGTCTTCACAACAGCTAGTAACTCACGTCGAGTTACGCAGTAATTCCTCTCGGTCCGTGATAAAGTCTTGCTGAAGTATGCAATGACTACTTGCTGTCCATTTTGATCCTGAGACAATACACCACCGATTCCTGTATTACTAGCGTCTGTGTCGACTATGAATCTACCCTCTCTACTTGGGTAACAGAGAATTGGAGCTGAACACAGCAACTCCTTTAATCGTTTGAATGCACGTTGGCAATCGGTATCCCAAACGAAATTTCTCTTTACTTCTGTCAGGTGATGTAACGGCCTGGCTATCTCAGAGAAATTTTTCACAAACCGCCGGTAATACGCACTTAGACCGAGAAAAGCCCTTACATCGGTCTTATTCTTCGGAGTTGGCCAATCTTGCACTGCTTTTATTTTATCCGGATCTGTTTGGACACCTTTGTCTGAAATGATATGTCCCAAAAACGAAACTTCTTTCTTGAAAAAGGCACACTTGTTTGGATTAAGTTTTAAATTAGATTCACGGAATCTTCTGAATACCTTTTCCAAATTTTTTTGATGTTCCGTGAAGCTGCGACCCATCACCACTACATCATCTAGGTACACCAAACAGGCGTCTCCCAAAAGTCCCACCAATACTCGTTCCATAAGTCGTTCAAACGTAGCTGGTGCGTTACACAAACCAAATGGCATTACTCGGAACTGCCATAGACCTTTTCCGTTACCAGTGGTGAACGCAGTCTTTTCTTTGTCTTCTGGTTGAAGTTCCACCTGCCAATAGCCACTTTTCAGATCTACTGTAGAGAACCACTTCATTCCTCCAAGCATATCCAAGGTGTCATCTATGCGCGGCAACGGGTAGCTGTCCTTCTTTGTCACATTATTAAGCATCCTGTAGTCCACGCAAAATCTAGTGCTGCCATCTTTCTTTCTGACAAGTACTACAGGTGACGACCAGGGGCTGGTAGATGGTTCTATAATTTTGTCACGTGCCATGTTCTGAATCAGCTCCGCCACTTCCTGTTCTTTTGCCAAGGGTACCCGTCTAGGTCTCTGTTTGATCGGTTGTGTAGAGCCAGTATCGATCGCATGTTTCACAAGGCCCGTTCTCCCTAGGTCGTTCTCCTCTGCAATGAAGATGTCTTTATAGTCAAGTAACAGCTTCTCCGCTGTCCGATATTCATTTAGTGACAAACTCTTTTTCATTGCCTTCAGCAACGGGCTTATTTCATTCGTCAAAGGCTTTGCCTTGACACACTCTTGTATCCTCCTCATATTATTCACAACCTCACATCGCCCAATGATCATGTTCTTTCTTAACTGCAGTGTCGAGTTACTAAGATTAACAACTTTTACTTTTGCGCCTCCTCTTGTCATGATCAAAGTTCTAGCTGTAATCCAACTAGGATGATTTCCTGTATCTTCCACCAAAATGCAACGATTAGCCGTTACGCCTTCAAGAAACCTAACATCGACTAAGGTCTCTGATCTCGCTGGTAACGTAACCATTCTTGCGCTGTAGACCGCTGTTGGAGAAGATCCTTCTAAAAAGACTTCCTGATCTGGAAACGTGAGAACCCCTTTTGCCACGTTAACGATGCACTGCTGAATTTGTAAGAAATCCAATCCGATGATGCAGTCGTCTGTTATGTTAGCAACCAAAACAGATTGCTGGTAGATCTTTTCTCCTAGTCTGACTCTCACATCTGTGATTCCGAGGACGGTTACTGGCTGGCCTGTCGCTGTTTGTAATTGACAAGACGGTCGCATGTCTTCCCACTTCATTGTTCTCTTTAAAAGCTCTGGTCGTACGATGGATTTCGAAGCTCCGGTATCAATCGTTAGCCGAGCAGGCTTACCGTTTATTTCTCCTGTTATTATTAAGCTATTACCATCACATGCCTGTGATACTTGCACTGTTGGGGCTTGACGAAATCCAGCCAGTGCCCGCCCCGCGGCTCTGGCCCCGATTAGTTTAACTTCATTTGTATCAACCTGCGTGGTGGTTGACACCGATCTACTTTTTCTCTGACCCGGGCAGTTGGGTCTAATGTGTCCTCTTCTTCCACATGCGTAGCACGTAGGTTCCCCCCGTGGTCTTATAGCTTGTACGACCTCCCGAACTCTATGTGACTTATAGTCGCTTCGCACAGCTTCCACTTCAAGGGCATGTGCTAAGGCAGCTTGCAGCGTAGTATGATGGCCCAGACGAACAGTTGCTCTGACTTCATGGTCTCTTATGCCATCCACAAAAGCTTGTACGACGGTGTCGTCTACTGATGATGTACTTGACGCATAAGCACGGCGCACAAGTCGTTCAATTTCAGCAGCCCACTGCTGTAATCCTTCGCTCGTCTTCTGATTGCGATCTTTTAATTGAGCTCGGTAGACGTGCTGTAAGTGTTTATCTCCAAAACGAGCTTCCAGAGCCTCAAGAAGTGAATCCAAGTTTATTCGGTCTTTAGGTAGGTTTTCTAAAATCAGCTGTGCATCCCCCCGAAGCGCCAAAGTAAGTGCCGTCACGGCATCGTTATCGTTCCATCCGTTTCCTTTGGCAACGACTTCGAACTGGTGTCGATATGCCGTCCATGAAGTTGTACCATCAAAGGGCGGAAGTTTAAATTTAGGCCCCCCAGTAGCTGCAGCTATTGGTATTACACTAAGAGTCTTGGCTTTTTGTATCTCTTTGATTATCTGATCGTTCATGGTTGCTTCTAAGTTTTCAAGTTTCTCCTCTTGTTGGTTGGTACGAATTTTCACCCAATCCACGTCCTTCTGCAGGTTGCTTATGCTAGTATTGACTCCTTCGAATCTAGAGCTGAAAGTCTGTTCAAGCTTTAGTATACTTTGATGTACACTCTTATTGTCTTGCTGCATATGGCGTAGGCTCTCTTCAGTTCGGCGTAGGCCCTCTTTAGTTTGACGTTGTAAGTCGTGCATAGTGGCCAAGAGGATCGACAAATCAACCACATTAGAAGTACTTGTCGCTGTCGGGCCCGCTGAAGTATCCGCAGAAGTCGATGGTGTGCTAATATTTTCCTCGGCCCCAGTGGTGACCAGATGAGTTGGCGGCGGGCTGCTGTCTTCCTCAGCTGCAGTTGCAGGTTCACAAGACTCCAAAACAGCCTGTTGACGAGTGCATGCCCCCTTGTCACCGTCGCTCGGTCTGACAGGCATTTGCACTTCTGTCGTCAACTGTTGCATGTATACTCCCTCGTCTCCGTCGCGTAGTGTGACTGACATTCCGCTTCTGACACCAAAGTTACGTCCCACTGCTGAGACCAGTTGTTACGAACTACCGCTGACACTAATTGTTATGTTCAATGACGACAACAATAGTTACTTGTCAGGATAGGGTTCGATTAAAATGCCAGGTTACGCGATAACGAGTATATTAGCACTTCAACACAAAACACACAATGACACTTACAATACACCGTAAACACAATTACACACTATAACAGTTCACTCACTAAACTCTTCACTATAACACAAAACACTTCACCAAAGTCTTCCAATATCGTCCCGATATATCGTCTGTATCGCTGTCTTCTTCTCAGTGAAGACTCGTTGACTTCTCAACTAAGACTCTTCAACCAAGACTGACTATCCGCCGCACGTCGGCCCCTTATATATCACTCGCCACGGAATCGAGAATATACGCGAGGATCGTAGTAAGTTATAGTAACGTCTTTACGAAGAAACCCGTTACTCGAACGTTCATTCATGATGTAAACAAGTCACCGTGCTAAGTGCCATAAACCTTGTGCCTAAACACTAAGGTTCATATTCGCACGTTCCGTTCGACCGCTATTCATCCTTTGTTCTCTTTATGATGTTTTTTCTGTATTGTTCGAGACACTTTATGAATAGCTATTGTTTTGAGATAGCGGTAGTTTTTAGGGCCAACCTGTGCGTCGTAACAATATTTATATTCCGTTATGCCAACGGAATATAAAATTAAAGAATATATGTTCAGGCTATGAAGACGCGACGTCCTTATGGCGATTCTTTTTAATATTATGAAACTAGTAGTCGCCCGCGACTTCGACCGCGCTATAATTTGGAATATTTTCCCTGATTTTGCAACATATCTCTCTACTTCTCCGCTCCTATTGATCATAGCGTGATGTTATATAATAGTTGATCATAGCCTTCCTGGATAAATGCACTATTCAACAAAAAAATATTTTTTCTAATCGAACCAATACGTTCAACCAAACAAACAAACTCTTCAGCTTTATAATATTAGTATAGATTTGTAAGGTGTCGACTTTGTTACCTAGTTTTAAGATAAAAAAGTCATTGATTGAAATTCAAATTAATATTGAAAATAAATCTTAATAAGTACGTTACGGTACGGACCTAGAATCAGCCCAGAGTCAAAAATTGTGCGATGCTATTATTATTACAATATATCTCTTCTACTACAGCCTGTTACATACTTAATAACACATTATTTCTATCACAAAAACTTCTAAAATCTACATAAAAACCAATCAGAAAGCTTACGATAAGCCACTAAGAGTTTATCTACAATTGTCACGATAAATCTCGCCTTACAGAGCTCGCACCAGACTAATCCAGCCTAACTTTTGACTCCTAACGCGTGTAAATCTAGGAAACTCCTCTGGGAACTCGCGCTGGGAAATATATCGCACTTGATTTTCCAATTACGTACGTGGTGAGTCATATTACGTACCGACGATCATAAATTGCAGCTTCGTAAAGCCGTAATTTGAGTGGAAAAATAGATTGAAGACCGAAATTTTTGGGTCGGCAACACGCCAATGAAACTCGTGGCGGATAAAAACTTACCATGCTTTCTTCCTTTTCTTTCTTTTTAAAAAGACAATTCCCGCACTAGAGAACAAGCTCTGTGTCGCGGTGGACTTTACAAACATACAATTAACGGACACAAATTACACCCAGACTCTTTTTTTGTCAATTCTTTGTAGGTCACACAAAGTTTGGTCCTGTGTGGGAATCGACCCTCAACTTCGTATACAGCAGGCGCATACTGCGGCCACTGGACCACCGAGGCAGTAGACGGGCTGTGTGCCTGTTTGCCACCTAACTAGTATAAAAAAGGGTGCCTTAGTCAACAAGGAGTGCTTATAGTTTATCTATGTCCGATCATCTATCTGCGGGCTGCCGATACACAAGGTTATGAAATGACTGAGTGCTGAGAAAATATTTGGGGAGGCCTCTTTTTAGTAGACGTATTTCGGATGCGATAATGATGATATAGTATGGCAGGCTGGTGACCGCAACTCCTCGAGGCGCATATTCTGCGTTCGGGTAGAAGGCTCATTATTTCCACCCCAGCTCGTCGAAGAAGGGTGACAGACACATGGTGTTGTCGAATGCCTCCCGTACAGTACCTGTGTAGTGGACTGTCCAAATGCTTCTGTTCTGCTGTATGGTGTGAGCAGTGTAGCAGCACATGCGCCGTCCGCCGTTCTGAGACGTCCGAGAAGTTAATGATGAATCATATGATAATCACGCCGACAAAATATAATAAAATCTAGTACTTTTTTAATTTTGCGTTAACAAATGGTGTGAAATAAAAGGATCAGAATAATAAATACCGCTATTAATTTTCATTACTCTTTGAACGGTTATCATGCCGGCTAGAAAATATATAGCAATATATATTAACTTTCAATTAAAATAATGTCAGTCATAGTGATTTATTGCAAGTTTAAGTTGTGGTAAGATTTTAATTAAACCTTTTATAGTATGATAAAAACTGTAGACATGGTCACAGCTGTGTCACCCGTTATTAATGATAATGAGGCGCTCATAGCCGGGTGCACTCACTGTTCGGTAAACGATCAGCGGGTTAAGCGACCAAGGGCGTAGTAACCCTATAGATGGGTTGACCGCATAGTGGTATTTCATCTGGGCGTCTCCGTGCTTTGGATGGCACGTTAAAAGTCGGTCCCGGCTGTCGTTAGGTCACGACAGAGGTCTAAATTTGGGCGATCATGTTGACCAGTAACCAAACGACAAGAAGAAGAACAATTAACTTTATACATTAACCAAACAATCATTACCCACATACGCACGCACTCACTCACAAACTCACTCACTCACTCACTCACACACACACACACACACAAAGGAACATAAATAATTAACAATCACAACTGCGCTAATTCCATTGGATATTGCACAAAAATGACTGCTAAGGAATCTGTCGGCGTTGCATCTCATCAACATGATCATCATCTCAACCCAAAAACGTCACACTGCTGGGCACGGATCTCCTCCATACATTTGCAGGGATATTAGCCTACTAGCCAGATGGGTTGGTATAGGGTTTTATTTCGAGTTTTTCCTCTCTTGCAGTGGATATTGTCGGCCTGACTTACTTCCTTAGTCGATTCTTACGACACCCTCGGGATGGAACGAGGTGGTGACATTTGTATTCTTAATCACGGAATCTATTTTGTAAAAATCTCGGATGCGTCACAAACGTGGCATCAACACCCTAAAATTCCAGCAGTTACCTGACCCTCTAGTCAAGTGGCATAAACGGTAAACGAATAGAAAATTCAAAAAAGGAAATGTATGGGATTTGACGTAAGTTTACGACATTGTAACGTAAACTTACGTCAAATCCCATACATTAGAATGAAGAAAAAGTTTTTCGTTTTATCGTACTTATGTTTGTACGAAGCCAACTAGCTGTATTTTATGAAACTATGGCATTGTGGTTAGTTCATATCATATTCATAGTCCAGTCTAGACCGCACGACAGCTTTGAATTGTGTTATCGATGTTATTGCCATTAGTTTGATACAGATTGGAGGTTTGCCAGAATAGCGGTACTGTTAGGACAAACAATTACGTCTTTATTGGACAAAAGACGTAAGTTATAAGTTTGTGTCTTGTGCTAATTAGCGTAAGGTTAAAAATTGCTTAAAAGCAAGTCTTATTTTATGTCTTATGCGTACCAAAATAAAAAAAGGGTTTTGCTGCAAATCAAACCCACGCACAATAGTGGTGAATGTCGATGTAAAACTTAAAACTTATTCTTACAATTCGTGCAGAAACTTTTACAAATGTAGTGTATTGTTAGAAATAATGAAGTCTGGAGGCTGTGCCTAGCATCGCGCCATCGTGATGTTAGCAATCACTCGATCGGTGCGGCGAGCAACGGCGCATGCGGCGGCGGACAGCGGCGCTGAGGCATTCACATGGTGACATTCGGACGGACGGACGTATGAGGGGCTTACTTTCTTTTTTAAAACATAATTCCACTTGTGGTTTATAATAGTATATTTTAGAACACCTAGCTGAAATATATGTTTTGTTTCAGGGTTGTCACTGTCGCCATTCGTGCGGCATTGGCAGGCAGCTGCGTACGCGCCGGTGAGCGGGTCCCGAGATCGCCGTGCCGTTCCGCCCCCGCACTCGCCCCCACCGCCCGTAAGGCTCTCCTTCCACGCTCACAACAGGTAAGAACTAATTTTTTTTTTGGTCAGCTTAAATTATATTTATTTATGGTTTGTTTACAGTTGTAACATTTATACTTAATATAAGATACATTGCGTTTGAGGATCTGATACCAATGCACAACCACTCGAAACAAACACAACATGCACTATGTAGTTAGTTAACTTAAATATTTATCAAGAAAACATAATAATTAACAACATTTAGCTAATGGTTTATGGCGGTACAAAAACAATAGAAGAGAATAAATAAATATAGGTGGTACAATAATAGATTGGATTATGCATGTAGGTATATAAAAAAAATGTTAGTTATGAATGAATAATTGTTTGAATATTTTTGAGGAAATGGAAATGAGGCATGGAATCATTAAAAATATCCAACGACCCACTGTACTCTAAAACTGTACGCTGTACGTTAAACCTAAATTACTTACAGACAATTTTAAAAAGGTAGCACCATATAAGCGAGTAGACCCGGCTAGGGAAGGATCTTCACGTTACAGTAGACCACAGCCTAATAACCACACAGCGGTGTTGCATATTGATGTCTTCCAGAGTGAGCGTACAGGTCTTCAGTGCTTATTTAGGGACTCATTTTGAAAGAAACCTTTTCAATCCCAGGGTTAGCAATACGTTAGTGATACCTCTAGTATTGCAAGCGTCTATAGCCTACATTAACTGCTTACCATCAGGCGGGCCGTATGCTTATTTGTCACCTAAGTAGTAGGTATGAAAAACAATCAATATTACCCCCCTAGCCTAGCTCTCATAATAGAGACAGCTATAGAAAGTCGACTTGCCTTGCTTGTAATAAGCGGTAAAACATGATTTTCTTCAAACAAGGTTTAAGCAGAACCCTATCTTCCCGGTAGGCAGCGGCTTGGCTGTATCCCAAGAATTGCTGAAGTTCATGAGCGGCGGTTACCAATCACCAATCAGATATACCATTGTGTTGTCGGAATAATTATTAGATATACTTCTCTTTTCATGAATAATTCATATCCACTGTAAAACATATATGAGAAACTAACTGTTGTTAAAAGTACCCAATGTCCTTTCTTAGTATACCATCTATCTCCTTGCCAAATTTGACTAAGATCCGTTCAGCCGTTTAGTCGTGAAAAGATAACAAACTTACTAACAAACAAGAGTTACTTTTGTATTTATAACTAGCTGTTACCCGCGGCTCCGCCCGCGTGGAAAGCTCGATAAAAAATAGCCTATATGCTATTCCAAACTATAATCTATCTCTGTGCCAAATTTCATTCAGATCTGTTTATTAGTTGTTGCGTGACAGAGTAACAAACATACATCCATACATTCTTACAAACTTTCGCGTTTATAATATTATTAGGTAGTAGTTAGTATGGCAACTCTTTTAAAATTTTAACCTTACACTCAGATTAGTAATAAAACAACCTCATAATATAATCGTAGGTCTTTTTACCACTGACATTGCGAACACTAAAAAGAGAATGAATCAAGATTGGAGCGCACTGGCCAGGTGTCATTAAACTAACGTACAAAAAAGTATTTATTTAAATATTCTCAAATTAGTGTGGAATGGTAGTATTAGAGGGCGATACTACATGAGAATATATACTAATCTCGAGGACGAAGCATGAAGTATAATCATAGGTCTTTTTACCACTGACATTGCGAATTACAATAACAATAAAACCTCAGTATGTTCGAACTCGTTTCCTTATTTAAGACTATCACAAAACCGTGTCCAATTGAATGTCACAAAATTCATTTAGCGCGGTGAAGTGGGTACACGTACATTTTACTGAACATGCCCCAGTGACGTCACACAACTGTGGCTGCGGTAAATAATGACTCATGTCGACTAAGTGATTTTCCTTGCTCTATCGATTGCACCGTAAAAAAATAAGATAAATTGATTATATTTTTCTACGAAAGTAAGGTCAAAGTTATTTTTATAGAAATTGTTATTGACAGAAATTCTCAGTCAATAGTCTAACTTTAGATGCATGGTCTCAAAATTTGTGTAATGTAGTTACGATGTTTTCTTTAGCAGCTTCTCTAGACATCCTACTAATATGGGTAGAGTATGGATGTTTGTTACTCTTTCACGCAAAAACTACTGAACGGATCTGGAATAACACAATCATTTCGGGAAAAGTTCTCAAGGTATTTTCGCGCGGGCGAAGCCGCGGGTGGAAGCTAGTGTGGCATAAACTGATCATAAACTTACGTCAAATCTCATACATTTGCTTTCTAATCTATTCGATTCGACTACGGTTAATGCCACTTGTCTAGCTGGGCTGGGCAAATAAGATTGCTGTTATCAGTGTCATTATTATGTAGAAGTAAATCAGTGTTTTTATAAATGTATTTCTATACTATAAATGTATTATTAGTAAATGTAATTTATTTTTTTAATTTGTAATTAATATGAGAAAGTGCAACAAAATAGAATAAAATACTTGTATAACAAGGGAGCTACGTCTGCAAACAAACTGCTGTGCACTTTGGC
Organism: Trisateles emortualis; assembly: GCA_947095525.1. Taxonomy (NCBI): domain Eukaryota; kingdom Metazoa; phylum Arthropoda; class Insecta; order Lepidoptera; family Erebidae; genus Trisateles; species Trisateles emortualis. Next base: position 5,509,382 of record OX352735.1, on the reverse strand, counting down.
AGAAGTATTATAATAATGTAATATGTTTAAAAAATCCAAATAAACACTTTTTCATTTTTTTCATTTTCATTTTTCATTTCATACAAATACTGGACTCAAATAGACCTATATTACAACAAACTTAATAAAATTTAAAACTAGTAAGAAAAACTATTGAAATAATATCTATCTAGTACATGATAAACATATTTATTCTCTGGTAAATTAATGCTATATATACAAGAATTATATTAGAAACTTATTTAAACTAACTAAACCTAAATATGAAAAACTAATTTTAACATAAATACTAAAAAAGGAAAAACATAATACAAATGAAGACTGTTGTTTAAGCGTCGAAATATTCCTCAACATCACTGTCCACTGGGAACGTGCCAAGAAGGCTGGCAGCATTGCCACGTTGAATGGCAATGCTTATTCTCTGTGCGAGAAACAAGCCAGCCCTCTGGTCACGAGAAGCGTCGATCAGTCGTTTCGCTAGGACTCTGTAAAGGAAACGAGCACTCGGACCCCATGAACCTACAGTCTCCACCCCAAACGGCTCAAAAATGTAGTTTCCAACTAAATTGCTGTACTTTCGCCGTTTGAGGGACTCTGCAGCTGCAGCAGCAGCGCCAGCACAACCTGCTGTACTTGTAAGATGTGATGGTGCAAGGGTGTCGACGCACGTTGCATCCCACACCAAAAAAAATGTTTCGCATAATCAAATTAAGTGTAGTTGAATTAAGTTGTTATGAGACAAAATTTCGAAACTTTTAGTTTCAAGCAAAAAAAAATATTTTAAACCAAATCTTACGTTTCCGGGCGACTCCTACCTTCGATTCTTGTATCGGACAAAGTGCTATTAGGTTTTTCTATCAGAAAATTCTTAATAGCAGCACGGAATTTACGTGAACTACTTCAAAAGAAAACTCTAAACAGCTCGCTAAATACTCTTAAGAATTCCTTTAGCTATGCAAAGATAAAAAAATATAAGTTCAAGTTTATGAAGCAGAAAAGAGTTTAGCACTCAGCAAAGTATACCTATTTTGGTACGTTAAAAATTAGCACGTAAGTACCACGTTTTATAGCGAAATTAAAACCTATTTTTTGTACTTCTAAGATGATCAAGAAGCATAAGGTCCGCCTGATTTATAAGCATATATAATGGAATATTGCGTGTTTCTGACACAAAAATTGTAACACCAAAAACGGAAGTACTGCGCCGGACGGATATGGTGGGCATGGAGAGCTTCCTTATTAAAGGGCAGCTTCGCTGGTGTAGACAGTTGTCTTTTTTTTAACACTTACAATGCGCAAGGAGAGCTTCACTGTTCTTTGTGTGACCGTCTTTTTAATACGAAATTCGGCTTCGCGAGCCACGTCCAAGCACATGAGCGGAGACGGATGGCCGTGAGTTAGTAGTGGTCGCCGTCGACGAATACGTCTAGGAGGACATCATCATCACTACTGGTCCCGGCCGGCTGATTCTCTAAGAAACAGCGATGGCAAACTGACAGTTGTGATCGCAAACTGACAATTGTGATTGCTCGGTGACGGCACAATCTATTGACTAAACGTCAAAAAGGGCTCTTACGGAATACCGATTTTCAATCTGACAGCCAGATTTTACTCGGTTTTTGCTCTTACGGAATACCCCTGCCGGTCTCTTCTCCTCTATCAAGAGAGCTGTAAGGTATAGTAACACACATCGTAAACGTATAAATTCGACTACCGTACTTCGTAGTACTACTTACACGTCTTGTGCAATAATTCTTGCCATTAATATCAAAATAATCTCCATTGGCTTTCAACTTAATCGCGTTTATATCTTAATAATAGATTGTTGAACACATAGGCGTAACTATAATTAATAATTAATTGATATCCTTGTATGTGTCGCGTTCGGAACGTAAGGCTATTGTGTATGAGTAATGGCGGAGTCATATCCAATTAAATGAGCATTAACTTGATACGTTGTGTCTGTGTCGGGCGTTCGAGCCGTAATCCTAATAATATTATAAACGCGAAAGTTTGTAAGAATGTATAGATTGCTCTTTCACGCAAAAACTACTGAACGGATCTGGATTAAATTTGGCATAGAAATAGATTATAGTCTGGAATAACATATAGGCTACTTTTTATCCCGGAAAAATCTGTTTCTGAGGAATTGAACGTGCGGGCGAAGCTAAGATGTTTGTCGAATAGTTTATTAGGTAATTTGGAAAGGTATTTGGTCCAAAATCCGGGTAGCCACTGCCTCGCGAGGCTACTCACCTGGTGCTCGCATTGAGCAGGCAGTCAGTCAGGCAACGTTCAAATTGGCTCGCGAGGCAAACGCTTCTCTACATCACAAGGGCCACTGCCTCGCGTGGCATGCCTCGCGAGGCAGCCTCGTGTTGGGGACACCCGCCTTACAAATGTTTGTGTTACCCTAGTCTTTAACAGAATTACTTGCAACTATCTCGTTGGTTTAGTGGTCGTTAGGTTCGACTGACTTGGTCATGACGTCGTTTGAAGCCCGAGCTGTACCATAAATTGATATTAGATTTTACAATCAAGAAATTCACAGTAGATGCCCGAAGTTTGGAAATAGGCGGTGTTTGAGCCCTCTTGCTAATGTCATTTTGTACCATCAGACTGTGAGAGTGAGGGATTAAAGAGTGCACCTGTGTTTGCACACATATTGTTTTTTTTAAAGACAACTCCCGCACTAGAGAACAAGCTCTGTGTCGCGGGGAACTTTACAAACATACAATTAACGGACATAAATTACACCCAGACTCAGAACAACTCTTTGAGGGTCATACAAAGTTTTGTCCTGTGTGGGAATCGAACCCACAACTTCGTGCACAGCAGGCGCATACTGCGTCTACTGGACCACCAAGTCAGTTATATTTCTGCACTGATCCATTTCCACAGACAAACTGTAAAAATGATTTTGTGGGGCTGTGTTTAGATCTAAAACTTCTCTTTAATAAATATACGTACATATATACATATTATTATATCTGAGATGGCTAGTCAACGTCGTGATTTGCTGTCGTGACCGAAGAAAAACAAGCCCTGTATCGCGGCGGACACTACGAACACAATTCATGGACATGATTCAATATAATATTTATCTCATGTGTGTATTAAAATAAAAACCTCGGCACGGTGTTAATGGCGAGTTAATTACCTAAACTACTGCATCAGATGCAGTTAAGTAAAGTAATCATAAGAATCTTCAGGCAAAGCTCTGTCTATTGCTAGTTAGCTAACTGTAAACCACCGAAAATGCATATAACGTTTATATTTACTAAACCAAAACACACACATTTAAATCAAGGCAAAACTCGCAGGATAACAGCTCATCGCCTGAGATAAGTTAATTGAATGTGTTTCATACCAATCCATTTGTAAGTAGTGTATGGCAAACGGGCACATCAGCCAATGGCCGGCCCTCCATTCCCTTAATTAAAACGTTCGTACCCAAATCATAGTATAAAGAAATGTAGTAGAGAATCTCCTTTATAGTTGCGCAAAAGCTGATAAATAAACACCTAAAGCGCGTCCAACCCTGTATAGGCCCAGAACTTATTAACGAGTTTAGCTTAATCAGTAGCATCCATGTGCTTCTTTAACGTACAGATATCAGGGCAAGCAAGACATGATATAAAGTGGAAAACGCATAGAGAGAAAACGCATAGCATTCCCTGGTAACGCATAGGGCGTTACCAGGGAATGCTATGCGTATAATTGTTAATATGAGATAGGTACTATTATTGTTATGATATAAAATAAAGTCCAAAAAAATACACTAATACAAGTTGCAATAAACCGATGCAATGCGGACAATTCGCCTGCACATTGCCAGTCCGTAATGCTTAAATCGACACCGCTTAAATCGACCCTGAACGGTAGGTATTTAATTTGACATTTTGGCTCAGTTTCTTTACTACTTTGTTTTTTATACTATGCCCCAATATAGAGAAACATTCCCTTTATACCGCCCCATCCACGATTATCTTTGGTGACGATCCAGTATTTGAATTGATATTTTGTGTGATAAGTATGCTTTCAGTGTTTGCTGCAGTCAATTTGTTGATTCAATTCGAAATACAGCTATTATTTGTAAGCAATTTGGTTAAAATACTGTATTTTGGGTATTTATAGTTCGTATTATTAGGGTGATCGACTAGTACGTATTATTTGAATGTAATTATAGCATGAGGTGAGCATTCGTGTTGTCAGTACAGTGAACCATAAAATTGTCTGACTCATGGGTCCCACATAAGTTTTCCCTTATGTTTAGTTGAAAACACAAACTTGTTGGTACGTATCACCGCCTACATAAAGTCTACAATTCATTTGCGGGTCGCGGGGTACGTTTTTATAACAAACTACGTATTGAAGTTATGAACCTACCCTTACACAAATTAAAACTAGCAGTTGAAAAAAACTTTTAAGCAAGGGTTATTATACTATTAATGACTTTTTAAATGATAAAAAGTCATGGGGTTAGTTGCTAATTTTGATGCAGATTTATATAAGAATAATAACTACATTTGAAATTTGTCATATAGAGACGTTTTGTGATCATTATTGACTTTCTATTTAGTTTTTTTTTTTATTATGTCCTGGATTGTCATGCTCACTGGAATGTCATTGCTTGTGGTGTCGCATTGGCCGGGTCATTTCCTTCTCTCTAATATGGCGAAGGAAATGATGGCTGTGCCGTGCGTCATGCTCGTGAACGGGTGCTACTTGAGGTGGCTGGTCAATCTTAATCAAGATATAGTTTTTAGATTTTTACTAAGATCGCAATGTGAACTCGACACGTTTAAAGAGCGACAAAATCGCAGATCGATGCTAAAAGTAGCATGTCTGCTATAGCACTACCTCCCTTCACTAAATCTAGCTAATATCTATCGTAACAACAAAAACAAACCTCTCATTATATACATTTCTCGCGACTAAATCAATATCAATAACTTCGACGTACAGTTACAATAACACTAATATTATTGAAGACTGTCCCGAGCTCAACCAGTACCCTTGAGACAATACCACTGTGTATATAAATATTGTACTCTATTTATTTACTCGTTAGTCGTTCGATATCAGTATTGTATAGGAAAGAAAGAATAAAACATAGTTAATTTTGCTGACAAAATAAAAAATAAGGCCTACTTTGACGTCCTCATAACGATTTATTTCAGGTCTTAATTTTGAATTTGTAAGTATTCAACTTTATTGCCTAGTTTTTCGAAATCGCTGTATTCTTACAGCGGTTTATTTGTCGTGGTACGGACTCAGGTATAATAAGAGAGAGGTTTAAGGTGCAGCATTTACAAATATTTTATGTTCTACTTTTTCCGTCGATACCTCATTAGATAAAAATAAAATATGAAAACTATGATTTTTATTTTTTGATAATAAAAAAATAAACCAACTTTAAAAAGCGTAAAATGACTGATTACAGTCGATGCCAAACAGAATAATAATATTAGGTGACTTTCAATCTGTATTCAGTTATTTTTAATTTCGTTATATAGGTACCTACATATGTATACTATTATTATTATAAGCCTGTATTGTCTTCTTCTCTCTATCTAAAGCCGCTTAGGACCAGTCTTTGTTAAATGAGTCCAACTAATCTCGCTATATCTCTCTGTGTCTACGATGTCGCTTCAGAGGCACCCACTGGGTACCTCAGTGATCCACTCCACATATATGGAGCCCTAAAAATCAATGTATACGTAGCATAAATATAAACGTTATAAAGGACATCCTCATTTGAGTGCATATATTTAAACAGTCTGGCTAGTAGGTAGTAGGTACTGGTAGCTGTCGACCTGCATGGTTAACGATATGATTGAATGTCAATCAACTCGTGAAGGATGTAGGACAAGTAGGAAATACGCTTGCAATTGCTTCTAACAACTTAATAATACGTCATGTGATAGATTCATTTTATATATTACTAGCGACCCGCCCCGGCTTCGCACGGGTGCAATGCTGATACTAAATTAAATACACCACAAAAAAAAAAAAAAAAAAAAACTATGAACGTTGTATATATATAAAAACATAGCGGCCCGCTCCGACTTTGCACGGGCATGTGTACAATACTGTAGTACATTAATTTGATCTAACTCGTAGGGTTTAGGCTGCGTTTTTGCTAAATTGCTAAATAAGCCCAAAAAAATAGGTTAATTTACGACATCACGTTAGAAACCTCTAAAATTAGCAATGTTGCCTTAGTATATGATGCATGTATTATACATATAAACCTTCCTCTTGAATCACTCTATCTATTGGAAAAAACCGCATCAAAATCCGTTGCGTAGTTTTAAAGATTTAAGCGCACATAGGGATATAGGGACAGAAAAGGCGACTTTGTTTTATACTATGTAGTGATAGTGATAATCTGTTCTAGCACTTTCTTTTTGATGTTTTATGAGTTTATTAAGGCTAAGAACAGCACATTGCTGTTGTAACATAAATGAATGAGTGAGTTTCGGTTATCGCGATAAAAAGTAATCTATTCGCTATTCCAGATATATCTATCACTAAATTTCAAATTTCATCCAGATCGGTTCAATAGTTTTTACGTGAAAGAGTAACAAACATCCATACATCCATACTCACAAATTATCACATTTATAATATTAGTAGGATATTACAATATGTATTAGATCTCTAGTGTGAGTCGTAGGCAGAAGCTTTGAGAGAGAGTGCCAAGTGATAGGGTAGGTACTTAACTTGGAAAAAGGCAATCCGACACGACCGGAGAAAGACCAGGCTTTGGGCATTTATTGTGAAACTAGCTTTTACCCGCGACTTCGTCCGCATAAGTTTTTTTGTTTTCTCCCGGCTGTAAGTCCCCCTGCAACAATGTCCCACTATCGTGTTCCAGTCCTCAACTTCACATCAAAATTTGTTCAAAAGTAACCTAAGCTACATAATGGATAGCTCCGAATGTTTCCTTAGTAAATATAAAAAGTAAATAATGTAAATCGGTTTAAAATACTACTAACTACCTACCTGCCAACCCCTGATGTTAGACAGTGTGACATCCGCAACATCGTCTGCGTAGGAAGTAATAACTTAATGTAAGTAGTATATTAATGTAGGAAGCTAAAAATAAGAGGCCTTATTACTGTAGTACATTTTTGTAAACTATGTTCTTTGTTTTTCCCTCTCTGGCCACCACATGGAGATTCTGTGGACTTGAAACACGTGAGCAAGCCACGTATAATTGTCCGTGACAAAAACAACTCTTTTCTAAATTAATGCCGGCTACTTTTAATGTTTGCCCCTGAGCTTTATTTATCGTCATAGCGAATGCGATTTTCAGCGGAAACTGTAATCTCTTAAACTGGAATGGCAAATCTGTCGGAATTATGGGTATACGGGGGATTAAGACGTTCTCTTCTTTTGCCATTTCAGTCATAATGATTGCTTTTACAATATTGCGACCGAGGTGTGTTACTTGCAACCGTGTGCCATTACACAGTCTTGGTGCATCTAAATTCCGCATCAAAAGGACAGGAACGCCTACTTTCAGCCTCAGTTTGTGTGAAGGTACTCCCGACAGTTCTAAAGAATTAAGAAATTCTACAGGGTATGATGTTACTTGTTCAGTATCCATTACAGTGTCTACAGAGAGAAACTCAACAATATCACCTTCCACGCGTGACATAATTTGCTCGTTTATCTGTCCCACCATTTCATTCGTCGGCGCTAAAATTGCTCTTTCACATAACTATTCTCTATTCCTCATATTAGTTAGCAGTTCGCTATAGACGAAGTTATTTAGATCATCTGGATTATGCACAACATTGCAGAATTCACGATCCAATGTAATCATGCCATTACCATCCTTTGCCATACGATCTTCTCCAATTTTAAGAAGAGCAGCAGCATATTGTCCAGATTGTACATCATTGTGTAGTTGCACTCTCATATTTGTAGACAGACTAAACGTTTTTACGTGCACCCATAACGTTGACGCTTTTAAACACGCATTTATTTCATCTGCAGGGGTGCCTTTAGTGATAACCGGCAAAGTCTGTCTAAAATCGCCCGCTAAAAGTACCACCATCCCCCCCATGATATTTGGATTACTCTTGATGTCTTTCAAAGTCCGATCTAGAGCTTCAATTGCTCTTTTATGGGACATAGTACACTCATCCCAAACTAATAATTTACATTGCTGCAACATACGTCTACGCTCGCTGTTTTTACTTATATTACAGACTGGCATTTCTTCATGGGCTAAGTTTAATGGCAGTTTAAGCACCGAATGTGCCGTTTGACCACCATTGAGCAGAGTGGCGGCTATTCCGGAAGAGGCAACTGCTACAGCAATTCCTTTATCTTTTCGGATTTGCGCTAAAAGCAAGTTTAAAAGAAAGGTTTTTCCCGTGCCTCCGGGAGCATCCAACAATTTCTGTGGTGTAGGTAATTAGATTTTATCTGTATGTAATGTAACCGTCAGTTGAATAAAAAATCGTATACAAATCAGATCAATAGTTTTGGCGTAATGTGATTCTAGACAGAGTTTTAATGTTGTAGATAGGTAGCTGTGTATAGGTTCCTGTGGGAATGAGATATTTTCCCGAAGTAAAAAGTAGTCTGAATTTTGGTACCTTCCTACCCTATAAGTTAAGTAGTGTGATGGAATGTCGCTTAGTTCCGATCCAAGTAAAACTGTTAAATAAAGACAGTTGCATCAAAATTTTATCATAAATTCCCTAAATTATGGCGCCTACCGACCCTCTAAGTTAGAAAAGTGATCAAATACTAACTTGAAGTCTTAGTAACACTCAGTTTAAAAAACATCAAAATCATTTCAGTACACGATCACGCTAGATTTCCGCGGGAATGAGGTATTTTCCCGCCGTAAAAAGTAGCCTGTGTCCGTGCCTAGGATCCTATCTTTATATTAACCAAGTCTTATAAAAATCCGTTCAGACGTTAAGGCGTGAATGAGGTAAACTTTTAAAACAAACGATTAAAAATCACTAACTTAATTAGTTTTCTGCCTACTGCCTACGCCTTAAGTACGATGACGTGATCATTTTGATCTTATATCCTTTTCTAGGTTACTATCTATCACCTAACTAAATTTTATCAAAATCCGTTCAGCCGTTTAGGCATGATAGAGCAAAATTCCCAGCAAAAACCATAAAAAAATCACTAACTCAATTCAGTTTTCTGCCTACTGCCTACGCCTTAAGAACGATGACGTGATTATTTTGATCTTATATCCGTTTTTAGGTAACCATCTATTACCTTACTAAATTTCATCAAAATCTGTTCAGCCGTTTAGACGTGAAAGAGCAAAAGTCCCAACAAAAACGACTAAAAATCACTAACTTAAATTTAGTTATCTGCCTACTGCCTACCCCCTAAGAACGATGGCGTGATTATTTATAGCCTATGACCATTTCTAGGTTATCATCTATCACCATACCAAATTTCATCAAAATCCGTTCAGCCATTTAGGCGTGAAAGAGTAACAGACAGACAGACAGACAGACAGACAGACAGACAGAGTTACTTTCGCATTTATAATATTAAGTATGGATTCTTGACAGAAAAACCCAATATCTATGTTTAGCTCGATTCAAGAATCGAACTTGGGACCTCGTGATCAACTATCACTAGAAACTCGTGACCAGTAGACCAAAGATGCAGTTCATTTTATAAAACCCCAGTGACACAGAACGAATTCATTAACCAAAGTCATCTTTAAAAAAATAATGGTGCCGCTTAAATCAAATACATAATTTTGAAATATCTAAAACCATTAACACACAGATCGCATATTCCCAATAAAACTGAGTACTTATTGAAACCACTTGCGGCTCTAATGTCGTATGATAAAATCATTTGAAATAACGACACATATCGGTTTGTGGCCGTTACACTGAAACTCCATTCTAATCGTATTACAGTCAATTGTACAATCGTGGTCCACATCACGAGTGACCACGTAATGTTATGGTCGGTGGACAGTGGTGATGGGGTCTAAGTAAGGGCCCTTACATACCCATTAGAATCTCACTAACTGCCTCGGTGGCTCAACGGTCGACGTATGTGACTGCTGATTACGAGGTCCCGGGTTCGATTCCTTGTCAGGCCAAAAATTTATATTGGGTTTTTCTGTCAAGAAATTCACAATAGTTGCCCTCGAGCCTCGAAAAGCATGTAAAGCCGTTGGTGATACGCCTGACCTTTCTCCGGTCGTGACGGATTGCCGTCCCATCGGACTATGAGAGTAAGGAAATAAAGAGTGCACTTTTGTTTGCTATATCTCCCGCGTAGATAGCTAGTCTCCGTTGAGATTCGGTTAGGAGGACATTATTGTTATTACGAGTATAATCTCAGAGATAGCGGCAAAATTGTTGCAAGACAATAAATCATTCCGAAAACCTCGAACTTACTTAGTTCTACAAGTACCATAGGGCACCATACAAGTGAGCAAACCCAGGGAATGGACCTCCACCTTACAGAAGACATAGTGTTGTAGTTGCGTTCCTATGTGTGAGTATCTGTACTCACGCAGAACACAACTGTGTGTACCTGCATATTTCTATTTTAGTATTTGGCTGTGAATGTTCATTTAAATTTATGTCCCACTGCTGGAGTCCGTGTGGTGACGGATTAAGAATACAAATGTCACCACCCTATTCTATCCTGAGGTTGTCGTAAGAGTCGACTAAGGGAGTTAGTCAGGCAGACAATATACACTGCAAGAGAGGGCAAACTTGAACCCGTGCCCAACAGTGGGACGGTTTTTGGGTTGAAATGTCCATTTAAATATGCGGTTTTTAAATAAAAGGTTTTTAAATAACCTTGGGATATGCCCTCGGATAAGGGATATTTTATGAGAGGTAGAGCACCATGCGAGTGAGTAAGCCCGACTGGGAAAGGACCTCCACCTTAAAGAAGACCAAAGCCAAGCGGCTACACACAGCGGTGTAAATGTGTACCTGTGTGTAAGTACAAGTCTCCAGAGCTAATTTAGGAATGCGTTTTTAAATAACTTCCTATCCCAGGGGAATTCCATCATAAAACCCTGGTGTTTATTTTTGGGTTAGCAAGACGCAAGTGATACTATTGGTATTGCAAGCCTCCATAGGCGACGATGTCTACTTACCGTCAGGCGTGCTGTATACTTGATTACCACGCAAGAAGTATAAAAAAGACAAAATTAAGGGCATCATTCTCAACAGGCACACCCTAGCGACATTTTTGCCCCAGTGACTAGTCAGAAAGGACCCTAAGCTTACTGGACCGGTCTCGCCTCGGTCCACTAACACTAGCTAAGGATACCACTTAACTGAAAGCGAAGACTGCCTTGTACGACGTCCGTTACGCTCCATGAAACCTTCTACATTGATGTTCGGTTCCCCAACGTTTAAATTAACGTTACCTAAATAATGGGTTCTTGGACAATAATAGTTATATGTTACGTTTCTTTCTTTAAAAACTAATGTATTTGTTTTTAAGAGAACATGAGATAGAAATAAATTTAAACTTCATTTTTTAATAAGCAAATAATGGGCGAGAGGATTTTAGGGAATATTAATTGGCACATTTTTAATAGACAGCGTGTGTCCGAGGCATTGCTGAAGACCATAAACGACGGTCACCACTTCCCTTTAGGTTCATCGTCTGTTCGTTCATTCTGACGGCCATTTTGACGGACACACGGCAACGAAGATAGCTGTATAGGACAGCTATTATGAAGACTAGTTTTTTAAGAAAACTATTGTATATTATTCTATGGAATTTGATAACAGTGTACAATTAGACTAAACCTACAGATAAAAATATATTTCACACAAATTCATACATTGGTTTTCCTAAAAAACTAATCTTCGTATAGCTGCCCTGTACAGCCATATCCGTTGCCCATCGGACCTTTTAGGGCATTTTGACCAGCTTGTTGGTCTTCTGGTAAGTAACTCTGACTGCTAAACTGGCGATCGTGGGTTCGATTTCCACATGGGACTAAACTGTGTTATGCATATATGTTTGGGTGTTATTTTTTTCCGTGAATTCTATGTTTGTAAAGATCCCTGAGACACAGGACAATGCCTGATAATAAAAGAATAGAAGGTGCACCTGTGTTTGTGCACGCTTAAGCACTTTAGTTAGTTAACCGCACTGCCGTGACCGAAATCGGACCGATTATTCACCCATCGCAACTGAATTAAGAGGATAGTTTACGATAATGGCCTATAAAACACTACGGTAGATTAAAATGGTGTTAATTATGAACATTTTCGATTCGTTGCTGCGTGTAAAGTGTAAAACTCGGTGAATTTAATATATTGTTGCATTCTCTTTGTGACGTTTCACCAGCTGCGTTCTGTTGTTCACTGTAGTAGATTTTATTATGATCCTTATTTTGTATAATCTCGTGCGACTTGCCAAATAGTTTTACTATTTATTTTAGTAGCTGCTGTTGTTAACAGTTGGTAGGTTGTTGTTTTATTATATTTTTGAAATATCTATTTGACTGCTTTAGCTTCTATAGTAGATATTCGATTGTGAGTTTTTTTTTCCCAAGTTTCCTTTTTAACGCTCTAAACTAAGTACTGAATGGAGGACGATAATTGTTTTCGCTTATGATAAACTCTAACCACAAAAATAATAAATGTTGTTTAAAGAACATTAATTAATTAAACGGTAACATATATAAAGGCGGTCAGTTTAATACTCAGTACAACTTAGATATATACCCTTACGAATATATTTCAATACAACACAAAAGATTCCTCCTTACAGTCTCTGATAAACTAATAAAAATAAATCAATCGCCTGTGAAACGAGTCCCGAAACTTCATACCGGGATAGATAATTTCATTCGAAAAGAGGATATCCGTCGGTTGCAAGCCATTGACTTTGAATTAAAGTCAGACGAGAGTTTGGTAGAGCTTATCCTGAGAAGATGGAGACCCTTAAAATGCTTAGTAAAGACGAATTTACTTGACTTCGTGTATTTAAATCAGCTTACAGCTTTCTGCGCAATTCTTGCTAGTCCACTGCTGGACATGTCACATAGGCATAGCCTAATTTACGGCACAACAACCGGTCCTCCACTTTCCGCATCCAGTCTCCAACAACCTTCCTAAGTCATCGGTCAATCTGGTCATGGGGCGTTGGTTTAATGCTGAGGAATTCACTGACTATGCCAATAATTGAACTCTCATGTTACAAGATATGGCCGACATAACATGAGTAATCCTCCTGGTGCTGCAAGCGTCCATAGATTACAATAACTGCTTACCACGGCTTGCTACCGTGATAGTATAGTACAACTGTTCGATAAACGATCAGTGGGTTGAACTACCAAGGGCGTGGTAACCCTAAAGATGGGTGATCGCGTAGTGGTATTTAATCTGAGCGTATCCATGCTTCAAAAGGCACGTTAAAAGTCGGTCACAACAGAGGCCTAAATATGGGTGATCTAAACTCTGTCACTAGGTTGGCCACTAACCAAATGATATGAAGAAGAATAGACCAACGGCTGAGATTATCATCAACATCTTTATCATCACAGCCAAAAGACGTTCACTGCTAGACATAGACTTCCCTCAAAGTTTTCCACATGACTCGGTTCTGAGCTGCTGGGCTACTTACCAACTTTACCAGGTCGTCAGTCCACCTTGTAGGAGGCCTGCCCACGCTGCGTCGTCGTGATATTATGATGGCTTTTCCAAAATATTTTTCAACCTTCATTTTGTCTAAAATGTCCAACTTTTCGAACAACATAATCATCATACTAATTATATTTATAATGTAAACAAAAATACATGCGTGAGTTTGAGTACAAAAAAAATACAAGCTAATTTATGTAAAATGGCATGTATTTTTTTAACAATGTATACCTGCATAAATATTATTCTGTAAGTAAATGTACATTTGTGTAATGAGTAATGAGCTACTGTGGTGTTGCCTAAGGACTATACGACATTGTTTTTTTTAAATAATATTTGTTTATGTTATACTTTTAGCACATGCTCAGTGGGCACATTTCTTTTGTTTTTGGATTGTCATAATCGGTGATAAAAAACATCGTGAGGAAACCTAAATGTCTTAAGAAGTAATTGTAATGACATGTCAGATTCACCAACCTGCATTAGGCCAGCGTGTATGAATTAAGGTCTTAACCCTCTCTCTCTCTTGATAGAGGAGAGGGTTAAGACCTTAATTCTAGTGGTCCTGACTGCTGTTTTAGAGCCTAGAGAGAATTTCTGCGACGTAATTACAGTTACCACGACGAGCTGTAAACTGTTTTTTTTTTTTGCTTAATGAGCATTATCAGTCTTTGAGCCTAGATAGATAGAGGCTATATAGGCGAATTAAGATCCTCCTTATTTTTCTAAAATCTGATATAAACGTTTGTTATGATGATGTATGGATGTATGTTTTTTACTGTTTTACGTAAAATCTACTGAACGGATTTGGATGAAATTTGGTATAGATATAGAATATAGTCTGTAATAGCGAATAGGCTACTTTTTATCGCGATAACTGACATCCATGCGGGCGGAGCCACGGGCAACAGCTAGTATTATATAATTGAAGGTACTGTAATACTGTTTCGCATGAAATACTCTACACATTGTTTACGTTGTGACTAACATTTCGGTAATAATTTACCTCGCATATATTAACATGAAAATGTGTGAGGTAATATGGGTAAATGTGTGTACGAATTCCAACAACCATAGAAATTGTATTTACAATATTGTTAGAAGAGGATTACTAGCGTACATGTTTGAGAGAGTTTCTTTCAGGACAATCCCACCCACATGCCCACCGCTGTGACTCTTGTGAGCCAGGATTAACAGCGATGTAACCATATATACAGCTTTGACACTCGTGCGTCATATGGACAACTAAACCAGATACAATTTAACAAATACATAGATATATGGTATCCGGGGAATAGACAATAGAGATAGATAGTACTTCGTATCGCGGTATCCACGCAGCCACGGGCAATATAATAATAATAGAAACCCATATATGTATGTCCCGCTGCTGGGCACGGGCCTCCTCTCCTCTCTCTAAGACATGTGGGTTTCTTCACGATGTTTTCCTTCACCGTTAGCAGATGGCGAATCATTTGATTAGTACATATAAGCTCCACAAAGTGAAGTTTACATTGGTACGCGCGGGATCGAACTCGCATCTCTAGTGTGCAAGTCGGCTACTTTCCCACTTGGCCACCACCGCTTTTACCGCGGGCAATAGCTAGTAAAATATTCAATTCGCCTCAAAATTCACGAAAATACGCTATTTTGCCTTTATGCTAATATTTTTTATGTCACAATTTAGTAAAAATTGTTTCAAAAACTCATGCATTGACATATCTACAGTGTCGTTATAAAGATTTCTATGGCACATGGTGGACAGACGAAAAGTGAATTTAGAGTTTAGTAGTCCACCATCGCGTGTGTTGTATTACAATTAGGTTTACACATATGTACAATGTTTGTACCGTAACTATGTCCTACTTAAACTGCCTCGTTGGTCTAGTAGTGGTGCAATATATTCTGTACATCAGGTTCCGGGTGCGATTCCCAGGCCGATACAAAAATAGATTTCTTTTCGTTAAGGAATTCATAATAATAAGCACTAATGGTGTTTGAAGTTCGAACGCCGCCGCCAGTTTTTGAGTCAGCAACGCGCGACTGATGCCTTGGGTATAACAAGCGTCTATAGACTAAGCTTACTGCTTATCGTTTGGTTAGTGGCCAACCTGGTGACAGAGTTAATAAGATCGCCCATACTTAGGCCTCTGTCGTGATCTAACGAGTGTTAACAATTTGGGTCTGACTTTTAACGTGCACTCCAAAACACGGAGACGGTCAGATGAAATACCTACCACTATGCGGTCACCCATTTATAGGGTTACCGCGCTCTTGGTTGCTTTGTTTAGTTTAGCGGGGTGTTTTCCGCACTTGGTCGCTCTGGTGGCTATTGCATCCAGCCCAAGTACCTCCAAAAAGCCAGCAGGCGGCCGAAATGGCCACAAGCTTTCGGTAGAAAGCCCGGTGACTTAAGAGCCTATGTCTTCTACGCTAATAGATTCCAAAAGGATATGAGCGGGTGTCTCCTTTGCCTCCATGCAGCCTCTGCAGAGTGGGCTGTAGGTTAGGCCTAGTCTCTTGGTTGCTTAACCCGCTGATCGTTTACCGAAGAGCCAGTGCACCTAGCTCTGAGCGCCTCATGTAGCTATTTATTAGGTACTTCTTCTTCTTATTATCGTTTGGTTAGTGGCCAACCTGGTGACAGTTATTTAGATCGTCCATATTTAGGCCTCTGTCGTGATCTAACGACTATTAGCAGTCGGGACCGACTTTTAACATGCCCTCCAAAACACGGAGACGGTCAGA
This sequence comes from Trisateles emortualis, assembly GCA_947095525.1. Taxonomy (NCBI): domain Eukaryota; kingdom Metazoa; phylum Arthropoda; class Insecta; order Lepidoptera; family Erebidae; genus Trisateles; species Trisateles emortualis. Next base: position 5,492,991 of record OX352735.1, on the reverse strand, counting down.
TGAAATACCTACCACTATGCGGTCACCCATTTATAGGGTTACCGCGCTCTTGGTTACTTTGTTTAGTTCTATTGCATCCAGCCTAAGTACCTCCAGAAAGCCAGCAGGCGGCTGAAGGGGCCGCAGGCTTTTGATAGAAAGCCGGTGTCTTAAGAGCCTGTGTCTTCTACGCTCTACATTCAATGTAGGAGACATTCCAAAAGGATGTGGGCGGGTGTCTCCACGGCCTCCATGCAGCCTCTGCTGAGTGGGCTGTCGGTTAGGCCTAGTCTCTTGGTTTCTTAACCCGCTGATCGTTTACCGAAGAGCGAGTGCACCTAGCTCTGAGCGTCTCATGTAGCTATTTATTAGGTACTTTTTATTCTTATTATCGTTTGGTTAGTGGCCAACCTGGTGACAGAGTTATTTGGATCGCCCATATTTAGGCATCTGTCGTGATCTAACGACTGTTACCAGTCGGGACCGACTTTTAACGAGCCCTCCAAAGCACGTAGACGCTCAGACGAAATACCACTATGTGGTCACCCATCTATAGGGGTTACCGCGTCCTTGGTAGCTTAACCCGCTGATCGTTTACCGAACAGTGAGTGCATATAGCTTTGACCGCCTCAATTAGGTACTTGATCGAAGTCTGAGTACACAAAACACCGGCGTTGTTTGTTTATTTTATGAAAATAAATATTCATTAGGGCAAAGGTTATGTTAAAAATAGCTTCAGGCTAACAACAATTACGTGGAACTGACGGATTAAAATGTATGCTGTCCTGGAACACGCTCAGTCGGTAGAGGAATCTGGAGTTTAGATTTGTGCCCGGTATACGGCAATAGACTCGGTATATAGCCAATAGACCTTATTTTTTTATGCTTCTTGGCAAACAAGCATACGTCCCGTCTGATGGTAAGCAGTTACCGTAGCCTATGGACGCTTGTAATATCTGAGATATCACATGCGTGTTGCTGCCTCAACAAAAAATTACACCAAAGTTTTATGGTGTAGTATCCCTAGAATAGGGAAACGTTTCCTTAAAGATGCATCCCTAAAAGAGCGCTGGAAACCTATACTCACGAAATAGGAACACAACTACACCGCTATGTCTAGTTCTTTGGCTGTGGTCTTCTGTAAGGTCCTTCCTTGGTCGTGCGGTATACAATTGAATAATAATAATAATATTTTCAGGACAACTCACACATCGCTATCTGATCCCAAAGATTTGTCCTGGGTGGGAATCGAACCCACGATTCCCACCCAGGTTAAATGGTTAAATGATTGTATGGTAACCTTCCTCTCTTTAAATAAATTACATTAAGTAAAATAAGTATAAGCGGTGGTGACCGAGTGAGGTGTGAGTTCGATCCCCGGTGGCAGTACCAATGTGAATTTCATTTTGTGCTATTTATATATACTAGTCAAATGATTTACCATCTGCAACGGTGAAGAAAAAACATCGTGAGGAAACCTACATGTCTTAGAAGTATTCTAAAGACATGTCTGATTCACCAACCCGCATTAGGCCAGCGCAGCGTGGCCGCTCTCTCTCTCTCTCTCTCTTACATGAACATATATGGGTTGCTATTATTAATCTAAGTATAATTTAAATAACCAAAAAATAAAGTATGCTCGTTTTAAAAAATATATAAAATAAAGCGGCCTCAAGGACCGTATTACTTCTATATTCAAATTTAAAAAGGTCTCAGAAGCCAGAGCTTTAGAGATTACGTAGAGGTACGATGCCGAGATGTGTTGATTTACCTGCGTGTTGCGCACAACGTGAATCGCGATAAAGGTTGGAGTTCATCCTATAACGCAGCGCTTACCCAGACAAAATATATATATAAACGCAGCCAATTTCATGAAATTTGCTCTTAATTATGGATTAAATTTGACATACACGTCTCCAGCGCTTGAAAGAAACTTTTCCCTATCCCAGGGATACGCCATCTTAAAGCCCTGGTGTAAAAAAATGGGGTCGGCAAAAAGGCAAGTGATACCTCTGGTATTGCAAGCGTCCATAGACTACGGTAACTGCTTAACATCAGGCGGGCCGTACCTATTTGCCACCCAAGCAGTAAAAAAAACTAAATACTTAAAAAATAAATAAAACAGAAGAAGGAAGCGTCCATAGGCTACGGTAACTGCTTAACATCAAGCGGGCCGTACCTATGCTTGTTTGCTACCAAGTAGTAAAAAAAACTAAATACCTACTTAAAAAATAAATAAATAAGAAGTAGGTACTAATATAAAACGAGAAACGAGTTTCTAATTTCAAATATTCCAGCATCCTTTGACAGACAAACTGACCGCAAGTGTAATTGTATTCGTCGAGCGAGATGTTATACGAACCTTAAACTCTTAACAATCCACGCAACTTTTCAACAACCAAGGGACAATATAACTTTTCTCTCTGACAAATTGATGAATCTCTTGTATCTCTTTTGTTTTGCTACTTATTTACTTACATTCTTTTACTTACAATCTTCTATATAGATATCTTATAGAAGATGTATTAAAAGGATTACGCTTATATACAAGAATAATAATGTACTAAAAGGACAGGCTGGCCTAGTGTGGGGCCAACGGATAATGTAAAATTGTACCTACTGTGGTTTTTGGGTATTTTTTTTTTAAATTAACTATACCTAAATCATCAATCAGCCTATCGTAGTCCACAGCTGGACATAGGCCTCTCCTAACAGGCGCCACATCACACAGTCCTCCGCCTTACGCATCCAGTCCGTCCCACCTTTTTAAACCTAAATACGGAAAAATAATTAATTAAATATAAGACAATTTGAAGAGCAGAACAATCATACAAACAAGGAATATTTCTTTATGATGTTTTTCCTAAATGTTTGAAAGAAAAACTTAACTGACTAATCAACAAACGCACAGTTTAAATCTCTAGACACTCAGATAGCTATTATGATAAAGGCATCCGCTAAGGTTTTTTAAAATGTAACCGCTAAAGATGAAAATTAGCCGATGAAAGTTATTAGTTTTCAGATTTACAGTAAAAGACTGAACACGCGAACGAAGTCGCGGGTACGGCTAGTTAATTAAATAAAACAGAATAAGCCTAGGCGTTATAATATTCCTCCGTGTCACTGATAGAAAAATGATAATATTACTCTGGCATGTGCTATATTATGACCATCAATTACTTATCTTTACGGAGACACTTGCCATCTGCGCGGGATATACATATGTATTATAGTGCACAAGTAAGTGCTAACTCATCACTCTTTATTCCCTCACTTTGATAGTCCGATGAGACTGCAATGCGGCATGATCGGTGAGAGATCAAGCGCTTAAATTTCCATTTAAAAACACCGTAAATTTCCTAGTAATGTCTCTTTTTAACCCGACCCGTGAATCGAACCTGGGACCCCGTGGTCAATAGTCACAACATGTCGATAGTCTCCTCCTTAAAAACTCCCGCACTAGAGAACAAGCTCTGTGTCGCGGGGGACTTTACAAACATACAATTAACGGACACAAATTACACCCAGACTCAGAACAACTCTTTGTGGATCACACAAAGTTTTGTCCTGTGTGGGAATCGAACCCACAACCTCGTGCACAGCAAGCGCATACTGCGGCCACTGGACCACCAAGGCACTCGACAGTACAACGGGTCTGAATATAAAAAAGCTTTTAAAACCAAATTGACGAAAATAAACAACATTACTATGTCAGCTACTTACCCCTTCTTCATCCAATAATATACCTACAGTCTAGCGTGTGGTAGCTATTTGGCGCAGACAAGATTAAGCTTGAGTTCAATTAGAGCGACGTACACACGCGTAACCACTTCCCGTGACGTCATCACTTAATATTCCCGCGCTACAATTACCCAGTGCCTTCGTCTACAAGCCCGTTTGTTCCTGAAATGAGTAATGGCGTCTGGAAATTACCTTAGCTAATAACTTCATGAAATTCTAAAGGTATATTAGTTAGTTCTACATTCGATCAGCGGGCCTTAACGCTTTCAGCTCCCGCGATAGAGATGAGACCCGTGCCCAGTATTAGTGCAGGATGGTCCTTGTGTTGCTAATTGATGCCTTGGTGGTCCAAAGGCCGCAGTATGCGCCAGCTGTGCACGTGGTTGTGGGTTCGATTCCCACACAGGACAAAACTTTGTGTGACCCGCAAAGAGTTGTTATTCTGGGTGTAATTTTATCCGTGAAATGTATGTTTGTAAAGTACCTCGCGACACAGAGCCATTTCTCTAGTGCAGTTGTCTTTTTTAAAGAAAAAAAATAATGGTGCCCGCCAATTTCCACTGTTGCGGGTTCGATAGACACAAAATACACTCGGACAATCATTAGTGAAAACGTCTGTGTCCCCTCTGGACACGTGCGTCACCCACTCCCTCCTCCCACACGTGACAAAACCTTGTTATTGATTAAAATTATTGTTTTAAGTCCAGGTGTACTTGGTGTCTATCGAGCCTACACGTTGCATAATAGAAATTGGTGGGCACAAACAGCAATTGTTTCTTTTTACTACCACAGCTAAAAAAGTATAATTGTGCTTTTTTCTTTAATAAAAAAAGCGAACCTGAGTTGAGCACTTTTGGGTAAACAAAAATCACGGCACTCGCGCCATCGTTACTGAACGCTTTCCATATTCAAACTTTTTGGGCGAACAAAAATCACGGAACTCGCGTCATCGTCAGCGAACGCTTTCCATATTCAAAAATAATAATCTAATAGCTCAACGATACAATTCACAAGTTACTTAGTTTTCACTTCTTTCGGCAGTCCCCAAAGACTGTCCCGCGTGTTTATTTTTAAATAAATATTTCGCTATTCTCCAGTGCAGGAGTCGTTTTAAAACAAATAGAAAAATTGCCTTCGTAAAAGTTAAGCAACATTTTCGCTGTCACTTTGTTTTGACTCACACAGAACACCTTGTTTATTCATCATTGTCGACTGTTTGGCTTCTGAAGACATGAAATTGCGCACAAAACTCCCATTATTTTTCTTAGCTAAATTAAACTTGTAAAAATGAATATTTTTATTTATGATAGCAGTATATTTTTACTTATATGACATTTAAAGTTCATAATCGTATATTTGGAGCGAACTTTTAAAATATATTTTTAGTTTTTTATAATATCTAATATATTATTTCGTCCTCTCACTTAAGGACGGGTCGCCCGGTGGTCGAAATAAGACCGCAATTTTAGCAATACCAAATCTCACACTCCTCTTTTTCTTTTTTCTATGTGCGCAATATGCCTAGAAAGTTAGCCGAAGGTGTTAATATATGGATAGGTAGGCAAACATCGTTATCGTTATAGTATTAATGCAGCCTAGGGCTTCCATTACATCCTTGTAGCGATTTTGCTATTTGCGATGTTTTCGATTTTAATTTGGAATTCCTAAAATGTCAACGTTATTATCTAGCTGTAGAGTTCTCATTGTACGAAAATTAAACTAAGATCGAAAATAAATCGCTACAGGAACTTTATGGACCCTGAACAATTTTGTCACCAGTTAATAAGCCACTAGGTAATACTCAACAAAATACATTAATAACGCAAGTAACTAGTAAGCGCACAGCTCGTCTGATGGTAAGCAATTACCTTGACCTATCATCATCATATCAATCCATAAACGTTCCTCCATACATTGCGTTTGCAATTCCAAGAGCACTACTCGCGCGCTCTCGGCCCTACATCTTGTAATCTGTCAGTACTATAAACATCACTATATTTATAACGACAATCCGTTATTTTTCACTATACCAATCGAGACCAGAATCTAGGTCAAGCTGATTAAATTATTAGCTGTTAATTATACCCTAGTTTTCCTCTGTCAGTTCTTGAAAGTAGAAAAAGTATCATATTAATTCTATTTAGTATAAACCCTTGGATGAGCATAGAAATAATCTTGTTGCCTAGGCATGGAAATGATTGCTACATATATTTCGTTAAGTAAATATTTTTTTTCACAGTGATTTTATACGTGAAATTTCACAGGCATATTAACTATTACACTTGCTACTGTTTGTTACTATAGACGAATTGGCGCTGTTCTATAATTTGAAATAGGAATAGATTAAGTAATAAAAAGCGATCTGCTACACATTATTGCAAGGAAATTAGTGAATTTTGACCCATAGTGCAAAGTGTATTTTTAAGTTAATTTACACAACATCAGTGCTTCTGAATATCTGCTTCTAGTTCAATTAGAAAGAAACATTGACGTGTACAGGATAATTTTTTGTGTTGTTATTATGTGTCTATTTTTTCTTTACCATCTGTTATCCTGTGTATTTTCGAATAAATACTTTTCTTTCTTTTTATCATAGTCGAATGCCGCACCATCTGTGATTTAACAGTGTGCGATATAACGCATGATATTTTAAATGAACGTATGAAATGTGCCATGTCTACATCACACGCAAATAGACGCTAGCTAAGATGGCGCCACCGCGCGCCGCACCGGCAACTCAATAAACCGCCGCATAATTAAGTTACAAGACTAAGTCCCAAGCAAATATAACTTGACGACTTATTAATATTTACTCAAGCCTGAGTTAAATATTACTCTCAGACTATTTCAAGTTAATTTCACAGGTCCAATGGAATTACTCAGGTAATTAATTTGTTAATCAAGTTAGAAATCCGGTTAACAAACAATTGACCTGGCCAAAATTCCGACACTCACCCAATTTCGTAATGAAAAAGTTATTTTTATGCCTCGTTAGCCATTTTCCATACTTGGCTTTACATAAATATCTGGCTAATTGCAAAGTATAATTATTCTTGGGCACTTAACCTTTGGAGCTGATATTTTTTGCGTCAGCAACGTTGGAAGTTTATTCTTGAAGAGCTCCTATAAAATGAGTTGATAGATAAGTTTGTTTTAACATGAGCATTTGGAGAGAAAACTTCTTCTTTTATTTTTATAAAAAGAGCAACTAAATGTGTTTTACTTTTTATAAATTTTCTTTGCAATTTACACATAGATTTGTGCTTTTGAATATGCTTTTACAGAGGTAGGGTCCTTCCCCAGTCGGGCTTGCTCGCTAGAGCAAGCCCGACTGGGGAAGGACCTCCACCATTCAGAAGACCACAGCTAAATAACTACACACAGCGATGTAATTGTGTTATTTTGTGTCTTCGATGCTCATTTAGCTCATTTTCCTATCCCACACAACACGCAAATGTTACACACCTGGTGGTGCAAGCGTCCATAGAATAAAATATTAAAAAATTTATAAAAATACGCCAATACAAATATAAACATATTTTAAGAATAAAAAAGAAACAAAGCAAGGGAGGAAATTTCCCCGTTTAATTGAGATTAATGGGTAACTTTAATGGGTGGTAATCGATGAGTCGGCAGGTTGGCACTTTACCAATAATTTATTTTATACACATTTTCCTTGTTACTAGCAACGACATTGACAAAAGGAAACAATAATTTTTCATCTCATGAAATAAGCGCTTTAATAGTAAAGCGAAGATAATATTTTGCTTTGAATGCTTCTTTTTATTTATTTTTATGCGGGTTTGACACCCTGGTAGTAACCAGGGGTGTCAAACCCGCGTGATGGTAATCAGTTTTTATTTATTCAAGGATATTATGAAAGTGAAGTTACTCATAGGCAATGGACGCTTGCTATACCAAAAGTTTTACTTACGCATTGTCGAGCCTACAACTTGTAAATTGTAACAGCAGAGTTTTGTGTTATGTATAACCCAGAGATAAGAAAAACGTATCTATACTAATATTATTCTATAAAGCTAAAGAGTTTGTTTGGTTGTACGCGCTAATCTCAGAAAGCACTGGTTCGATTAGAAAAAAACTATTTCTGTTGAATAGTGCATTTATACAAGATGGCTATAGGCTATATAACATCACGCTATAATCAATAGGAGCAGAGCAGTAGTGAGATATGTTGTAAAATCAGGAAAAAAAAATACGTTCCAAATTACCACGCGGACGAAGTCGCGGGCAACCTTTAGTTAATTAGCTGGCAAACAAGCCAAATAAAGTCATAGCAGCTTGTGCTTACTCAATAATCCACAACGCGATGATTACTCTACTCTTTTAAACCCATCTGTCGGCAAAGAACACTTCATCTGTTTTTTGTTCAAATGGAATCGAACCAAGTATTCCTATAACGTAGTTAGTACAGACAAACAGGGCCTCTAGACAAATGGCATATGCGATAGTCGAATCGAAAAGTCAAAAAAAGCAAATGTATGGGATTTGACGTAAGTTTACGATGTGTAATTTGATGCAACGTATAGAATTGGAAATGTAAAGACAAATCTTGATACAACCTACTCGATATGCGAAACGGCACTGTCGACAAACGAATTCGCTCATCAAGATGGCGGATATTCGATCAGCTGATATATTTTGTGGAAGTTTTGTTACTGTTTGTTTATGTTTTAAAATATATTATGTTTTAAGAGGTGCATAATGGGCCATATGCCTTAAAAATCAGATAACTGTAAACCCTTATTTTCACAGTTACATTATTATTAACACTACATTAACATAGGTACCATGTTTGTACATTGTGGAGGACAGAGACATTCTCAGTGCTGTATCAACCATAAACTACAGAATGTAAATTTTCATTGTTTATCAATACGATCCACTTCTTTACTTTAGGTATAAGTTAAATAAAATTAACATGGAAACAATCTTTATTTAATTAAGGCCCCTATCTCAAAAAAAATATAAAAAGAGTGGTGTAAATGAAACCATTTTTGTTGGTATAAATGACTGCCAAAAAATAAATTATATTATATTATTATCAACAAGATGTTTCATAATATGGTTTTGTCATAAATTGTATATAATTTCTAAATAATTTGTAAAAAAATCACCGAATCAGCACCAAATTATTGAGATGTGACCACTTTATGACTTCAATTTTTATCTAATAATACAAAAAAAAACAATATTTAAAGAAAACATACACCTATAATTTGGTTATGTTATATTTAGAATAAGTACGAATTTTAATTTATTATAAATTAATAAGACGTCTAGTCAGAGTATTTTATTTTATTTTTATTTTCTTTATTGGGAAAACAAACAATTGTACAGTATGTATAATATATCTTAATTACTAAATGAATGTATTAATGTACAATCCACGACGTTTCCTCAGATTACTAAAAATAAGATTATACAATAAAACTTATAAAACTAAACTAAATTAAAATGTTAACAAGACAAACTTTGCGTAATTTTGTGTTTTGTTAAGAGTAAATATTATTATGTTTGTATCCCCGCACTCGTCTGGAGAATTAGTGCGGGAGTCGTGATCGCTTCGCTCAAATGCTAAGGTCGTTGGCAGTATCCTAACCCTTAAACAATTAAAATTTTAAATACCTAGATAGTACATCAACTCGAAACAAAACCCTATACCAACCCGTCTGGCCAGCGTGGTATAGTAGGCTAATATCACTCCAAATTTATGGAGGAGACCCGTGCCCAGCAGTGGGACGTTCATGGGTTGAGATGAGATGAGAGATAGTACATTTTGGAAGTGTTGCTATTTGTTAAAAATATATATAATTTTATTTAACAAACAACAACCCCTCCACAATGTTAAAACTGTATAACTTTGTAAATATAATAATATAAAAGTATATAATTATTAACACTACCATGTTTGTACATTTTGGAGAACAGCAACATTCTTAGTTCTGTGTCAACCACAAGCTACAGAATGTAAATTTTCATCGTTTATCAATACGATCCACTTTTAAACTTCAGGTATAAGTAAGTTACATAAAAAATAATAAAAATAAGATAGAACCAAACTTTATTTAATTAACAATTAAAATATCTAGTTCATTTTGGCAGTGTTGCTATTTGTCAAAAATATACTTTTTTTTAACAAATAGCAACCTCCAAAATGTTAAAACTGTTTATTTTTGTAAATAAAATATATATATATTTATAAAGATATACAGTAAAAATAATATACACAGACTATGATATGTTCCTCAGGCTCAACACAAGACATTTCAATAGGGCGCTCGATACAAAGATTTGCTATATCTATCTATATATGCCACCACGAATAGCCTTATTTCTTACAAATGCACTAGAAATAGTGTAATGTTCATTATTGAATAATAATAATTGATCACTCTTTAACCAATGTTCAGTAACATAAAGCACATTAATACTATATTTGTTTAAAAATAAATCTACTTCTAATTCCTTGCCGGATAATCCCTGAATATTCTGGTGCACTATGTTTAGACTATATGTCTGCTGCTTATCCTTTGTCACATCTAGTAGTTTAAATTATTAGATGTATGTAAATTGCTATTGGTAGTGTTCATACTACTGAGTTTTACCAAATCCTGCAATACCCTATGAGTACCTGTGTCGGGAAATAAATGAAATGCTAATAATTTAGCAATTTGTTGCTTATAAAATAAGAAAAGGTACATAGTATCTTCGGTAAAAAAACTAATAAATATACTATTGTAGAAAAATAAAATGAAGTCGCGAAGGCGACATGTACTATTATAGATTAATAGATTTAGATTTTCTCTATATGCCTGTTTTGTTTATTTAATAAGGCATAAGAATATGGCAAGGCACAAATAATAAATCTACACCCTAAACTATCATGAAGTGATATCATTACTTCAGTTACCTAACTGTAGTATATATAAACTATCATGAAGTGATATCATTACTTCAGTTAACTGTAATATCTTTTTTTGTGACAGATAAGCTGTCACCAAGTAAAATAATCCCTGTGGATTGATCATTAAAATGAGCAGACTAGTAAAAAACTAGCAAACTATCTTCCAGGTGAACAAATATTTGTGACGCGGTACTCAGTATATTTATTTTATTTTATTCGGAAAACAAACAGTATTTCTAACTAAATTAATAATAATAGTATGACTATTAATTAAACTGCCCAAACCCTTGACTAATTGGCAGAAAATATAATTACATTCTTGCTATAAGATTCTGAATGTGTTATTGAGTCAGTGGAACCACAGTTACAGAATCATTATAAAGTAGTTGTTCACCGTTGAGCGACTGTGACACATCACAAACAACACCTAGCATTAAAGTGTTACATTTTAATGCTAGGTGTTGTTTGTGAACACGTTAAACACATCTTATTATTGGTATTTATTTATTTATTAGGGACAACAAACAACTACAATATAATGTGTTCTTGGGTGACAATAACTAAATAATATTAACAATATTGCAGTCAACCACATTATCCACAGAATAACAAAAAAATATTAATGAAAGCATGCCACTAGGTAATGCCAATATATTCTTTTGGTGATATTTGATCTTAAAGATGACATTTGAGAAACAAAAAAGTATGGGAAATAAGCTCTGTTTTTTTTTAAATTTAAGCTCATGACTGTATCCTGCTCATATATTAATTTACTGCTAAGTAACTGTTAGCTACAATTATCAATATCTGAAAGGAATGTCACACGCTCTTTGATTAAATCACAGTTAATTTGTGATATTTTTTAATGGTTGTTGACCTCTTAAAGTTGAATTCAAGCTTTCTAATTAATTTTCTTAATTTCAAATGTTTCCTTTATTTATTTCTACTATTTACAACAATATTTTTTATATTTTTCAAACAAACAATATTATTATTTTTCAAAACATTTAACACATTTATTTTATCACATAAGAGCTCAGAAACAGGTTTTGAGTTTCACTATTGTTGAGAACCCGAATAGTGTCATCAAGTAAACTATTTTTTAGAAATGCTGTGTTAAGACATTATTTTAACTCTGGAATGCAATGCAAAGAACTTAAATACATATCACTACAACTACTGAAGGACTCCACTACTTCCTGTAGTTTATCGCGCTGGTCCAATTCTTCTACATATTGATGGTGTAGTGTAGATAGCTCTCCCTTCAACTCAGCAACTCTGTTATTAATTGATTGTAATTCTTCTTTACAGTCACTGCGTTTCTTTAACAGCTGGCTGTTGTCCTCATTGTATTTCTTCAATTCAAGCAGCGTTAGTTTAAGCTTGGTTTCAGTCTCCTAAGCCATTGCTCTACGGGTCTTCGTATACAAGGCACACAACAACAAGGCTTTCTGTATCACCAAGTACCTTAAAAGTAAATGAAACAGCTGAGAGATAGAAAGAAAAACAAATTTTGAGATGACAAGAGTGAAAATGTAGGTGTGTAAAGTGGAAAAGGACAGTAATTGTGTTAAAAATTATTGGATATTGAAAAAGAGTGGTACTATGTTTTGAGTAGGTGTGTTAATTAATAATTTCAATATGTTTTACCAAGAAAAATGACAGTAGCTGAGCGAAAGTGAGTTTATTTAAGTTTATGCTTAGGGCAACAACATTTAACAACTAAGTAATACAGTGTGCATATGTGTTTGCTGTAATGAAGCAAGTTGTTATTCGTCAATCTTGCTTCCACATATTATATTCGTCAAGCAAAACGAGAACGAAACTACCAGTGAGTGCTGCATGTACGTGGATCACATACGTAAATATCTCTATGAGCTCATATAGAATACATACAATATGGGCCACGGGCAGAGTATGTAGGTGTTGTGGGGTGCTAATTATGGTAAATATGTAATATACTCCCTGCGTTTTACACTTATACACGATGACACTTCAAATAACAATAAACAGCATATTCAAATCACTGTTCGGGGCAGTTTCTATAGTACTTATTTATTAACAAACAACCAAACACTGTCTGTGTCAGCAAAGATAATTATTCTATAAATTTCACGTACATATTAAATTGGAATTTAATTGAAATTACACAAATTATTGTAAAAAGGTTAAAATTGAGAGCATTTTTTGTCGTCTGGCGATCACAGTATTGCCAGCCTTCTAAAAATAAAATAAATTCATTACAATGGAATAAATGTTATTACTCAGGCGATAAATATTTAAGTGATAAAATAAAATAGGTACTTGCACGCTTAATTGAATGTTTTCTATCATTTAATTTTGTCATGCATTTATAATTATAATAATACAATAAAATTTACATTTTCATTGGTAGGTCCTAATGTAGTTTATAAGCATTAAATATTTATTGATATGTAACATAATATGTACTTACAATAATATGATTTTGACATATAATAAAAACAAAAAAAATCCTACATACTTTACAATAATATTTATTGTAAAGTTAGTTAGCGATTTCATATAGAGTCATATCATATACCTACATTGTAACGTTTTTCCTGCCAGTCTAATGGTCAAAATATGTGGTAATACCCTTAAACCTGTAACAACTTTTATTGTACACCCATATATCGCAAATTATATGAATTAGTTTTTTTTAATGCATAAAAATAAGACTTTTGTGGGCTGCGCATAATGAAAAGATATTACTCAGGAAAGCCAAGAGAATTATTTCTTGTCAATGTTTAAAGCAAATAAGTGTAATGCATGCCGGATTAATTGTTTATAGAGAGATTTACAAATAACGAACGTTATTTATGACGTTGAAACATTTTTATTATTTTTTAATTTTTAGCGACAAAGCCGCTAAAATGGTAACACTAAGCGCACTTCCCAATAAACGCTAACGCCTTTGCAATGTCGCTAACAATTTGGGAGTCATGTAAATAAGAACTCGTCAAACTCTCATTCTACTTGATTTTACTAGTGAATGTTATTTTGACATTTTGATTCGTTTGTGAAGTGCGCTTAGTGTTGCCAATTTGGCGGGTTTTGTTAAGGGTTTACCGTCTCAAAAAACGTAATAACAACTTTTCTAACGACTTTTGGTCTACAAATCAATATACCTACTAAGTATATAATATTTTAATAAATTTAACCAATTAAACAGTAAAAAGTAAAAGTTTATATTTGACCTCTAATAAATTTAATGAATCAATAAATCGAAACAATTCTCAAAATGACTGCTATATAAACACAAGTCAATAGCAAATAATTATGACGAATTAGGGCAGAACCTTCGCTCGATTCTTTTATACTGTGACTAGGTACAGCGCCATCTACTCGCGGTTGTTGAAAGTAATTTGCAGCTTATAATATATATTGTCAATAAATATTTATTTTGCGGCACGTGAGCCATACTTCTTTATTATGCGCAGCCAACAGCAGTCATACTTTATGCATTTTACGAAAAAACAAACAAAGAATTACAGTAAAATAATCACAAAACTTCCACAACATATATCAGCTGATCGATTATCCGCCATTTTTTAGCGTCAACTACAAGGTGTTAGTGTTCGCTAACGTCAGGCTCATTTACGTAATAAGAAGAGCGAATTCGATTGCCAAAACTGCCAGTCGGCTTCAATTTATAAAAAGAATACAATATAAGTCGACTAGTTTCGAAGGTGGCAATCAGAATTTATGACAAATGTTGGTAAAATCTTGACACTTGTCTACGAAATTGGGATCGACATTGTTGAGGCGGTACCGTTTGTAGAAATTTAATCGATTTGGAGCTTATGCCACTTGTCTAGAGGGGCAGGGATATATTCGACCGCGTCTATTCGTCTAACATCATTATACACCGCTCGTTAGTGCCGCTTCTGAGTTCAGTGACGTCCAATCTAGGGAGCAAAGGAAATTGTGAAAATTTTATTGATTTATTGAGTTACAGTCGTCTCGCCTTGGTGTTTTATCGAATAGTGATACGATGTGGCTTGTCCAATCAATTATTTGGATAAAGAAGACATGTTGTATAAATTCGCTTTTATTAAAAATACCTTTTGCAAAGTCAAAGTCAAACTCATTTATTCATTTAGATCAAATACATCATCTCAACCCATAAACGTCCCACTGCTGGGCACGGGTCTTTTCCATTAATTTGGATGGATATTAGCCTACTATACCACGCTGGCCAGACGGGTTGGTATAGGGTTTTGTTTCGAGTTTTCCTCTCTTGCCGTGGATATTGTCTGCCTGCCTTACTCCCTTAGTCGACTCTTACGACACCCACGGGATGGAATGGGGTGGTGACATTTGTATTCTGAATCCGTCACCACACGGACTCAACGACGGATCAAATACATGATACTTATGAACGTCATAAAAACAAATGCCAGCATACTTTTTTGCCGGCGACTTGTAGAAAATTTTCTCTTTTCTGCGGAATTTTAGGACATTTTACCTGAGAAATACGTAAGCAATACGTGGTCTTATAAACGTACAGCTACTTTTTAACATGTTATATCAAATAATATCTATTATTTTACATAAGAGCTATGTTGCTCTTATGCGAAATATTATGTTTTATTGTATTTTAAAGTTTGATTGCTACTGTACCTAATACTACATGAATAGATAAATGTATCCAATCATACAAACGTGATGCAAACACCTTAGTTGCTTCCACTTGTGATTGGATTGATTCGCGGACTGAATCACGACTTTATCGCGACTTTCTTTGTCCACTCTTATCAACCCACTGCTGGGTATAGGTCTCCTCTTCTGTGCGCCATCTGTTCCGGCCTTGGCACATCCGATGGTTTCCCGCCGTCATTCTTATATCGTCTGACCACTGGGCGGTCTGCCCGGCAACCTCCGTTTCGCGGCAACCATTCTGTGACTGCTTTGGTCCACCTTCCGTCTTCCCGCCTAGCTAGATATCCCACCCATCTCCACTTAAGGCTACTCAACCGTTTTCCCACATCTTTGACTTTCGACTTTATCGCGTTTAAATCGATGCAAAAACTCGTAATGTGTATAAAGTTTTATACCGTTGATATTCTATGACGTAAAAAACCATATATGTATTTAACCCATTAAACTTCATTGAAACCAAATAGCAATAGCAACATTTCATTTCCCACAAAGACACATATCTAGTTCAAAAAACCAAAAAGAAAGAAACAAACGAAGACTAAAATGACTTGAGTCATCGTAAACTCGTATTGTATTTCTAAGAATAAATGTATTTGGAGAAAATCCCTTTGTACGGTAACAATACTAACATGATACGTTATTGTATTCAGAGCTCGTGTAACTGAATACGCGGGTATTTCTTTAGCTGTAACTTGTCACAGCGTCTCCGTGTCTCACAAGGAAATTATTTGGGACTTACTTTTCCCCGTGGCTTCACTCGGGTGGACATTTATTTAGTTTTGGTTTGAATTTATTCTTTTGATAAAATAATACAGCCGATGTTACTCGCTGATAATATAATGTACCTAGCTTTCTAAAGGTGAAAGAATCTGTAAAATCAGTCGAGTTAAATCGTAACAAACAAAAAATCACATTATTTCTCTTTATAATATTAGTTTAGACAATCAAAGATACAAATAATAATCAAATACTTTTTCCAGTGTAGACAAACTTTTGCCTGTAGTTTTGCACGAGTGTTGATTTTTTTAAATAAAATGTAGCCTAGGTTCTATTCAATTCTTAAATTCAACTTGTATGAAAGATCGTTTGGCACTACGCAGACGTACGCTTAGGTACGTTTGACATTCACGCGTTTGCATTGAGTTAAAGGTCGTTTCGCCCGCCATGTGTTCGCCCGAACGGGCCAAACGACCAAGTCATAATATTTATAATATTTGATTGGGCGTTTCGCCCGATGGAAGTTTTATTACTTTTCATGTAGGTACAGACAGCATCAAAATAGATCGTGTTGTTGAAAAAAATAAATTGTATTGTTTCATAGGTTATAATAATGATAGTAAATACAATCAACTCCCTATCATAAATAATAAAATACACTAAACATTACAAAACTTACTTGGGCATTGCTTATTAAAATGTTTTTATTAGCAATTCCCAAGTAAGTTTGGTCTATGACTTGGTCGTTTGGCCCGTTCGGGCGAACAAATAGCGAGCGAAACGACCTATAACTCTTTGCTTCTAAGTATAAAGTTTTTGTGTGTGATCGCTTTTACTTTCAATTTGTATGGTGTTGAAAAGTCAAATCAAAAACATGTTTTCAAAGAGCGACACATCATCAATACATATGTCATATCCTCATCCAACAACCAAGGTTATTAAAAGCCGGAAATTTAGTTCGCCGTGTACTTAATACTTCCTAGGGGAAGGGGAGACAGTTTCAACATCGTTAAAATAACACTCGGCTACATTACGTACGATGTAAGAGAACGTTAAAAACTACGTGATACCTTAGCATTAATGTCACATTTAGAGTTGCAAACTCTTGATAATTTAGATTATAAAAAAATATTTTTAAACACGAGGTTTTTTCGTTGAATTGCGACCCCGTTCCGACTTCGCCCGGGGCAAACTACTCGTATATTCTGTCTTTTTATTTTATGTAGGATTTTTTAACAAACTATTAGGAAAACATTTTTTAAGAGAGGTAGGGCACCATACTAGCGAGCAAGCCCGACTGGGGAAGGACCTCCACCTTACAGAAGACCACAGCTAAATAACTACACGCGCTGGAGACCTGTGTATAGGTCTCCAGCGCTCATTTACGGATTTTGTAAGAAATAACGTTTTGAAAGAAACGTTCCTATTCCTATCCCAGGGACACTCCCATCTTCAAGCCCTGGTTTAAAAAAATGGGTTGGCAACACGCAAGTGATATCTCTGGTATTGCAAGCGTCCATAGGCTACGGTAACTGCTTACCATCACGCGGACCGTATAACTATTTATTTGTCAATTTGGTTGTACAAAAAAACAATCGTCTGCAAATAAAAACACAAGCTTCGACTAGAGGTAGTCATATAATATTCACACCAGTAAAACTGCAGCTCGCTTCATTGAGTGTACTTTATCGCGGCCATATTAACCCAACGGTTGTGAAGTACGAAACTTTTGCTATTCAACCATATTATATGTACACACGGCAACGGAGTTAGCTCTACAGCGTCCCTAGACAAGTGGCATAAGCGATAGTCGAATCGAAAACTCAAACTCAAAATTCATTTATTCATTTAGGTTACAAGGTAACACTTATGAAGGTCATAAATTATGAATAAACCAGAAAGATGATGTCAGCAAAATTTTCCTACGGCTAGTTCGCTGACGTGGAGCCTTGAGAAGAACTAGCAAGAAACTCTACTCTACTCTACGATTTAATGTCGTAAACTTACGTCAAAACCCATACATTTTTTTTTTGACTTTTCGATTCGACTATCGCTTATGCCACTTGTCTAGAGGCTCTGGGCCGTTTATGAAGATTCGTTTTTAAGAAAACCATTGCATATTTTTCTGTGGAATTTATTCACAGTGTACAATTAGACTGAACCTACAGATAGAAATATATTTCGCACAAATTCATACATTGGTTTTCCTAAAAAACTAATCTTCATATAGCGGCCCTGTACAGCAAACTCCGTTGCCGACTGTACATTTAACCTCACATTATTCGTAAAGCACGTATAACTAATTATGATTTAATGCTATTCACAGTACGCTCAAACTGTTCGTATTAAAATGTAGAACACCTGTGTAATGGTTAATAAATCAGAGTTATAATACTGATATACTGAGTTTGTGCCCTTTTAATGTTTTTAGTTTGGTCGCTTTTGTATGGCAGCGTTAGGGTTGGTAAGTGTACGGTTTTTAGGACATAATATACAGCTACTGAAAGAATGTTAACTGTTCAGAGCCTCTAGACAAGTGGCATGAAAGATAGTCGAATCGAAAAGTCAAAAAAACAAATGTATGGGATTTGACGTAAGTCTACGATATAATGTCGTAAACTTATGTCAAATCCCATACATTTGCTTTTTTGACTTTTCAATTCGACGTTTGCTTATGCCACTTGTCTAGAGGGGCTGGTGACCCTGACAGCTTAGTCTAAGATTTTGAGTTTGATTTCCACTCTGAACAATATTTTGTTTGACGAGCATGTTTATACTTTTCTTCTTTACGTTTGGTTAGTGACTAATGGCCAACCTGTTGACAGAGTTATTTAGATCGCCCATATTTAGGCCTCTGTCGTGATCTAACGACTGCTAACATTCGGGATAGACTTTTAACGTGCTCTCTGAAGCATAGAGCCGCTCAGATGAAATTCCACTATTCCTATCTATAAGGGTTACCACCTCAGAACTAAAAGACGCTACCTTGGTAGCTTAACCCGATGATCGTTTACCGAACAGCGAGCGCACCTGGACCTACCTATATTTGTCTGGCAAGTAAATAATATCCCTTTTTGTTTGTTCCAGAGAGTTCAAGCTTGTGCTGAGGCCGGACCCCAGCTCGGTGTTTGCGGAAGGTGTTCAGTTCCACACGACAACTGGCCAGCTAGACTATAACACCGCCCACGTCTATTCTGGGAAACTAGAAGGTACGTACGATTAATAATAACAATATTTTTGGCTGGGTAAGTGGTTAGAGACGTTCAAAAAACAAAATCATTTATTCATAGAGGTCACACCATGACAGGAGTTATAGGTCGTTTCGCCCGCCATTTGTTCGCCCGAGCGGGCCAAACGAATATTTGATTGGGCGTTTCGCCCGATGGAGGTTTTATTACTTTTCATGTATAGACAGCATCAAAATCTGTCTGTACATGACAAGTAATAAAACCTTTATCGGGCGAAACGCCCAATCAAATATTATAAATTTTGTAATTTGGTCGTTTGGCCCGCTCGGGCGAACAAATGGCGGGCAAAACGACCTATAACTCCATGACAGTTATGCTTGTTAAATAAAAAATGCCTACTGCCGGTTTCGCTGACTAAACAAACAGGGGTAGAGCCTAAGAAAAATACCGTTTATCCAGAGGAGTGTATTGAGTGAAGGCGGGAGTATTTATTTAAAATCGTCTTCGTGCAGGCCGAATTCGGCTATGGCATCGCACAATATATTATAGCGTCTCTCAGCTGAGCACAAGTCTCGTCCTCTATCACGAAAACAGAGAGGGTTTAGCCCTTAATTTACGAACGCTGCTGACCCAATTCGTTTGATGGATCAAACATGTAGGACGTAGGTAGTTTAATCTATTTCTTTCTAATTTGACTACCACCGTTTTTTATTATAAGAAAATGTCACAACTTTAATAGTAACATTTACAGTTTCGCGTACTACGCATTTTTTTTTTTCGTAACAACACACACCGCCTTCTGATCCCAAACTAGGCAGAGCCTGTACTATGGCAACCAGACAATTTATAAACATACTTTTTCTAAATACATACATATATATTATAGATAAATAACACCCAGACACAGAACAAACATTTATGCTCATCACACAAAGATTTGTCCTGGGTGGGAATCAAACCCACGACCTCCGGCGTAGCAGTCAGAGTCACTAACGACTAGACCAACAGGCCAGTCGATTTGGATTGATTGTTTCTTTTTCATTACGTCAACAACGAATGAATATAAACCAAATTGTTTATTACATCTTACAAATAAACCCAGTAATTAAAATACGAATTCGATATTCAAATAACAGTTGAACATCAACATAATTGTTTCGTTAAATATGCAGATATTGCCATAAACAATAAAACCTCACATAATGTTGCCACATGAGAATATAAAGTGATGTAATTCGCGTGTTAGCTAAGAATTATGCTAACCTGCCTAGGGTTGACTGAATTTTGAACAATGGCAACTTACTTATTGGAGTTAGTGAGGTTTTATTTAAATGGCGGGCAATTAAGACTTTTACTATTGTAATTTACGACTAGAAGTAAACGTACTCGTCAGTTGGTAACAAAGTTTTCAACTTAGGTGGCGAACAAGCAGAAGGCCACTTGATGGTTGCAGTTAGGGATGCTTATTGACGTTAGCAATGTCTGTGGCATCCTCCGCGAGAAAAAAAAAATTAGCGCCAGAGTTTATTGGTGAAATGACGTTGCCCTTGACAACTTCATCACGGCTATGTGTAGTTATATGGCTGTGGTCTTCGGTCTTTCTCCAGCCAGTCTTTCTCGTTTGTATCAAGGTCTACCTACCTATCGTAGAGTTTTCTACGATACTTCAATCAAAAAGCGATAAATTTCACAGACTACAATCCATGTTTACAAATGATATACTTAAATCTTTTTAGATTTACGTATAATTTTCTCCCAATATGAAGGCTGAAATTACCTACGACCCACGCGCCACGTTAGCTATTTTTGGCTTATATGCCGCATAATAAAAAATATACTACTAAATATATGTACTTATAATTACTTAATAAAATTTAGGCAACTAACTAAGTTCTTAAATTTAAGGCTAAATAATACCCGACACATTAACAAATAAGTTCGACAAATTAGCTCATTCATAACCTTAAACGGTCCGACCGGTTTACATGAAAAGTCCCGATAAAATAAGTTTTAAAAACGGACCATTCAGTCGCTACAATGCTACAGACAAACACAGGCGTCATTTTAATATACTTTTTTCTGTCGTCCGAGTTATAAAAGCGTTCACAATTTAGAATTCCATTTTTAAAATATCGTTTCTCATCGATTGACATTATAGAAACGTGAATAAATAATGATCATTCATCATTCACACGGCTCATTAACATAAAACAGCGATTCGTCAGCCCTGCACAATGAGGAACTGTAGCCGAGCCGGGTCACGTGCGCTTCGACTCATTTGTGCCAATTCATGGTGCCTTCTCCCTTCTATTTAAGTACATGATGTGAACACAGCGTTCTTATATACTTACCTGCTTTGTATACACGCTTACCATTATTTTTTTTTAAAGAAAGACTCCCTCAGAATTTTTGTTTCTTACACCAGGATTTTTTTGCGGATTTCCCTGGAATAACAAAAACTGAACAACTCCGCCATAAGGTTGGCCACACTACGCGATTAAAGTGTATTATATAGGCATCGAGTTACATTTAAATAGAGTCGACGCTTGCTTGCCAATTGTTGGCCGTTCATTTTAAGTGCACGCTCTCAATCAGTCACTTGTTACTCTCGCTAGCTTTTGGGCGCAGAAATTTTTACCATTGTTACATGAATGTACCTTGTGGTTAGACGACTATTATTATTATAATTTAATCTCTTTTTAAAATGCTTGTTGCATTTTTAAAAGTGTTTAAACTTGACATAAAGTTTGCTCAACGCGGCTGCTTTATTACTACATCTCTATGGTATTAGGTGATTAATTATGTCACATATTTGTTTGCTAACAACGTTTGCTCTGGAAACCTATACTCTCTCAACTACACAGCTGTGTGAAGTAATTTGGCTGTGTCTTTGTCTTCCACTTCCCCAGTCAGGCTTGCTCACTTCAATATCCGCAAATACGCTCAATCTATTTTAAATAACTTGTACTAAGTAAGTTATTCCATGCAAGTAATAGGCAGGTGTGTTCTATAAGTAGTTATAACAATACAATACGGTGGCATGATTCACTAGACTGCAATTATCGCTCTACTGATCTCCATAATAATATACTATTGTACAACAATTAAGTTTTTATCTTTCTTCTTCTTGTTTTCTTGTTTCATTATAAATATTGATGGAGATTGCACGCGGAGAGCGTGCTACTAAATGTCACTACACTTTTACTGCTATTATGAAGCAATACGGTGGCGTTGCAAATTTTTTCAAATTATTGAATAATATCTTACATATATTATAAATGCAAAAGTTTTAATAGGTAGATGTATTATTAAATAATTCATTACTTAATCACGCCAAAACTGCTAAATGTTTATAGATGAAATTTTGCACAGAGATGGATAATAGTCTCGAATAGAACACCACTTACTACTTTTTATCCCAGGAAAATACAAAAACCACAGACAAATAACTACACACATTAATATGGTTGCGTGTGAGTCCAGCCCCTCTATACAAGTGGCATAAACGGTAGTCTAATCGAATAGAATATAAAGCAAATGTATGGGATTGACGTAAGTTTACGATATAATGTCGAAAACTTACGTCAAATCCCATTACCTATTCTTTACGATTCGACTCCGTTTTGGCGTGATTGAGTAATAAACATCTGTCCTGCCAAACTTTTGCATTCATAATATTAAGTAGTATCTTGCATTCGACAAAAATTTCAGCTTTAAAAATGCTTTAGTCAAGCTTCCTGGAAGTTAAATACGGTTGAATATCTACCTTATATGGAAACATTTGGGCTATTATTTAAAAGTTTTGAAGTGCCTATTCAGCCGCATACGTGAGGCTTTCTGTTCGTCATACAAGGTCATGTTTAAATAAAGTAACAATTAATAGAGCATTTCCACGAAACAATTCAAATGAAAAATAATTTTTACTTAACAATAGGTAAGTAAACTAGACGGCTGCGGCTTTTATACGTACTAGACATAATATTATAGTCCACTAATTGACGACATTTCATATAATATATGTTAAACATGCATACAAGCAATTAGTTTATTTAAAACTACTTAGATTCTACTTATATTAAAAACGCGAAAGATTGTAAGAATGTATGGATTGTTACTCTTTCACGCAAAAACTACTGAATGAATCTGGATGAAATTTGGCACATAGATAGATTATAGTCTGGAATAGCACATAGTCTACTTTATATCGCGCTAACCGATATCCACGCGGGCAGAGCAGCAGGCAACATATAGTATATTATAAACATAATTTTGTGTGGATGGATGTTTGTTACTCTACTCATATTTAATGTTTGTACTGTGTTTTGGATAAACAAACTCTTTCATGCAAAAACTGCTGAACGGATTTTAAACTAACTTTAAAATGTTATAGTATACATCAAAATAGTACCTAAGTTTAAAGTCAAAACTAAGTTATTTTTCGCTTTTATAGCTATAAAAATACTAACTTGTAATTTAATACTTACCAAATAAAATATTATACCTATTTTCAAACTTTTAGATTAACTTAGGTTAGATTCTAGAATAATGTGTAACAATTTGCATTTAAATCATACGTAAGCAAAAACTGTCCAGACAAATGAACCGATTTGTTTTTCATCATTGCAGTTCAGAACATTCGTTTTTATTCCCAGCTATCATTAATTGTTCGGCGGGCTGCGGAATTAAATTGTTTTCCTTAAACGGATTACTTACTCCTTCGGGCTGGGTTTCTTTTAATTACAAAAGTCCTGTTAAAATTACTTCCTCGTTAATAAGTTTGCAAATTAACGTTACAATTTTGCAAAATGGTAATTTTAACTGTGGTGATTGAGCTTATGAAATGTTTTATTTTATACTACTTGGATGGCAAACAAGCATACCGCCCGCCTGATGTTAAGCAATTACCGTAGCCTATATGGACGTCCGCAATACCAGAGGTATCACTTGCAATTGTAAGATGGGGGATAGGAATACGTTTCTTTCAAAACGGATACCTAAATGAGCGCTGGAGACCTGTACACACAGGAACACAACTACACCGCTGTTTGTAGTTATTTGGCTGTGGTATTTGGTGGTGTGTTTTGGTAAAAGAATCACTATTTTTTGCAATGGTAAACGGTCAAAGTGTTGGTTTTACACCCACGTGTCGGCAGCTTCTCTAGATCCTATGAATTTCCATCTAATAGAAGGGCCTGAGCCTTTTTTTTTTCTTATTAAATAAGACAACTCCCGCACTAGAGAACAAGCTCTGAGATATTGCCACATACGGAAAACAATTTTATGCCAGACTCCGGCAATATGTGTAGAAAACTACTATTATTTAGAGCAACGTAAAACAAAACACCATCACCATGGTCATATGTATATGATTTTATTTTTATAAAAAAAAGGATCGTTTTACTTTAATATTATGTCCTATGATGGGCACGAGTCTCCTCTCCTCTATAATGATAGCAGAAAGTGTCCTAATCCACATACCCTGGCCTAATGCGGGTTGTAAAACAGACATCCTTTTATACTTTAATTATATCAAAATTCAACTGAGACATACTTGAACCCTTCAGTTATTCCCAAGTCTTTGAAACAACCAATTAAACATGAGCCCAACAAACTTGTACATTCTGTGACTAACTTAATAAAAGGAAATTATGTGCTGCGACCCATCTGGAACGTTCGAGACAAAGTGAATTTGAACAAATTACTTTCAAACTTTAATCAAGCATGTTTCTGAATTCGCCTTTCTGTATATAATTAACATAATTAAATAAAACTCAGCCTGGTGTACTCGGTGATCAATAAACGATCAATGGGTTAAGCAACCAAGGGCGTGGTTACCCTATGGATAGGTGAACGCATAGTGGTATTTTATCGGAGCGTCTCCGTGCTTCAAAGGGTACGTTGAAAGTTGACGATTATTACCAATCATCAAATCACATCAGATGCATTTAGGGGCGATTACAACAACTCATTAGGTTGGCCACTAACCATACCATAGGCGAGAGTGAGAGAGAGATTAAATAAATGAAGTTCTAAATCTAAAAGATCTATCCTCTTCCACAATGGCGCTACGAAATGATTTGCCCTTTGTTAAACGAGGGACACTTTCTTTCTTGTTATGGGGTTTACAAAAATGTAAACCCCATAACAAGAAAGAGCCAGGTGGTGGTCGTTAAATTACGTATTGCCATCACTCAAAGTCTTGATTCGACAGAGCGTTATAATGCACTCAAGACATTAAACCTCATTAAAAACATTTATCAGCTAAGTGTCTTGTCCATTAAGATTTGCCGATCTTGTTTTACAACAGATATTTTCCGTTTTTCCTTTAACAGAAAATGAAGGGGAAACAGTGTACGGTAGAGTAGTAATTACTGTTATTTATGAGCGGTTCCAATCCCTCGTGCGACTGCAAGTTGTGATTTTAATTCATTCAGAGTCCCGAGGCTCTTTGCACCTCGAATTAGTTTGCATAAAATATCGTCAGCCATTTATTTGAGCGTCCCAAGTTGTTTGTATTTCAAAGGCTTATTTTGAAATAGTGAGTCTTTGAATTAATTGTTTAGATTAGAGTCTCAACTTATTTAAATCGGAAAATAAGTACTATTTTGAATATACTATATACTTGTCGATGTAATACGTTCATCCCTAAGGCGTTGTCAATTTAGGTCAATTCCAGGACTTGACTAGGCTATCTTCTGATTTTATCATCCTATTTGAGAGCAAAATGATTTCGGAATCTTGGAGAATGTTGAATATGTCGTCAGTAGCGGTTGTCAAGCCAATATTTATCGGTGGTCGTTACCGGTGACGGGCTGGTATTTTGTAGAAGCGATAGTTTACCCTTCGATACATGTGTTGGTTGATACTTTGATAATATATTTACATTACCTCTTTTCTTTTACAGGTGATGAATCATCTCACGTCTACGGTGTTATCACGGCTGATGGTCTCTTCGATGGAACAATTTGGACACCTACAGAAGAATATTATGTTGAGCCTTTATCTCGATATAACGTAGACCATCCTTCTATGCACAGTGTCGTCTACCGAAGGTCTGATGTCGAGCACCCGCGTGACCCTAGCGAAGGAGCTCCATGCGCGTCACATCAACTCCATTTAAAGAGAACTTTAGGACAAGAAGTTGAGTTATTCAATTTCACTGATCAACGAACTATAAAAGACTCACATCTAAATAATTTTACCGATGATCTACGTAGTGAAATACACAGACGCAAAAAACGATGGCTCCCCGAAGACGAAATGCAAGACGACGAGCCAAAGAAAAATCCCGAATTACCTTTAGACTTAGACGTTCCTTACACTAGCAACAACGAGCCGATCGATAAGTTAAGCACGAGAAAACCTAAAACCAAAATCGATAAAAGTAACCTCATAACTAAAGTGCGACTTGATTCAGAAGAATCGAGACCAAAGCCAAAGACGCACGTCGAAGTGATAAAGACGAAAGCGGGAGTCGTTACTGTTAGTAAGGATATAGTTAAGAAAGAGCCAGTAGGATATACAGTATTGTCAGCGAACGCAACTGATGACGGTCGACATGTGAATAAGAGAGCAACTGTAGATCCAAGAAAAACTACGTGTCTCGTATATTTACAAGCAGATCACATGTTCTACCAAAGATACGGCTCAGAGGAAGCTTGTATCGAGGTAATGACGCGCCATGTTCAGAAAGTCAATGCAATATATAAAGTGACAGGTAATATCTTAACTTCACTCAAGAGATAGCGACTTAATAACATAGGTAATGCTTATTTATCCCCATTGGCAACTTGTTTCAGACTTTAATCAAGATGGAAAGCCGGACAACATTACATTCATGATCAAACGTATTAAAGTCCACACATTAGACGCTTTGAAAGACCCTGCCTACAGATTTCCCAATAATTACGGGGTTGAAAAGTACTTGGAGCTTTTTTCAGGTTCGTTTTTTGCAATATTCAATTACGCATTCAAAAGAGCAGGCCGGTCTCTAGAGGGCAATCCTACAAAGTTAAGCTATTAGTTTAATAAATTACAAGTGATTATAAACGGAAGGATTCATTAATTTTTTATAGGCAGAATTTAAATTTTATTTATTTATTTTCAGAGGAGGATTATGATGCTTTTTGTTTGGCGTACATGTTTACATATCGAGATTTTGAAATGGGTACACTGGGGTTGGCGTGGACCGGTGATCTTAAAAATGCCGGCGGTGTATGCGAGAAAAATGGGGTAAGTTACAATTATAGTTTGACTAGCTTTTACCCGCGACTTCGTCCGCATGAGTTTTTTTGTTTTCTCCCGGCTGTAAGTCCCCCTGCAACAATGTCCCACTATCGTGTTCCAGTCCTCAACTTCACATCAAAATTTGTTCAAAAGCAACCTAAGCTACATAATGGATAGCTCCGAATGTTTCCTTAGTAAATATAAAAAGTAAATAATGTAAATCGGTTTAAAATACTACTAACTACCTACCTGCCAACCCCCGATGTTAGACAGTGTGACATCCGCAACATCGTCTGCGTAGGAAGTACTAACTTAATGTAAGTAGTATAATAATGTAGGAAGCTAAAAATAAGAGGCCTTATTACTGTAGTACATTTTTGTAAACTATGTTCTTTGTTTTTCCCTCTCTGGCCAACACATGGAGATTCTGTGGACTTGAAACACGTGAGCAAGCCGTATAATTGTCCGTGAGAAAAACAACTCTTTTCTAAATTAATGCCGGCTACTTTTAATGTTTGCCCCTGAGCTTTATTTATCGTCATAGCGAATGCGATTTTCAGCGGAAACTGTAATCTCTTAAACTGGAATGGCAAATCTGTCGGAATTATGGGTATACGGGGGATTAAAACTGTCTCTCCTTTAGCCATTCCAGTCATAATGATTGCTTTTACAATATTGCGACCGAGGTGTGTTACTTGCAACCGTGTGCCATTACACAGTCTTGGTGCATCTAAATTCCGCATCAAAAGGACAGGAACGCCTACTTTCAGCCTCAGTTTGTGTAAAGGTACTGCCGACAGTTCTAAAGAATTAAGAAATTCTACAGGGTATGATGTTACTTGTTCAGTATCCATTACAGTGTCTACAGAGAGAAATTCAACAATATCACCTTCCACGCGTGACATAATTTGCTCGTTTATCTGTCCCACCATTTCATTCGTCGGCGCTAAAATTGCTCTTTCACATAACCATTCTCTATTCCTCATATTAGTTAGCAGTTCGCTATAGACGAAGTTATTTAGATCATCTGGATTATGCACAACATTGCAGAATTCACGATCCAATGTAATCATGCCATTACCATCCTTTGCCATACGATCTTCTCCAATTTTAAGAAGAGCAGCAGCATATTGTCCAGATTGTACATCATTGTGTAGTTGCACTCTCATATTTGTAGACAGACTAAACGTTTTTACGTGCACCCATAACGTTGACGCTTTTAAACACGCATTTATTTCATCTGCAGGGGTGGCTTTAGTGATAACCGGCAAAATCTGTCTAAAATCGCCCGCTAAAAGTACCACCATCCCCCCCATGATATTTGGATTACTCTTGATGTCTTTCAAAGTCCGATCTAGAGCTTCAGTTGCTCTTTTATGGGACATAGTACACTCATCCCAAACTAATAATGTACATTGCTGCAACATACGTCTACGCTCGCTGTTTTTACTTATATTACAGACTGGCATTTCTTCATGGGCTAAGTTTAATGGCAGTTTAAGCACCGAATGTGCCGTTCGACCACCATTGAGCAGAGTGGCGGCTATTCTGGAAGAGGCAACTGCTACAGCAATTCCTTTATCTTTTCGGATTTGCGCTAAAAGCAAGTTTAAAAGTAATGCAACAGTCAGTTGAATAAAAAATCGTATACAAATCAGATCAATAGTTTTGGCGTAATGTGATTCTAGACAGAGTTTTAATGTTGTAGATGGGTAGCTGTGTATAGGTTCCTGTGGGAATGAGATATTTTCCCGAAGTAAAAAGTAGTCTGAATTTTGGTACCTTCCTACCCTATAAGTTAAGTAATGTGATGGAATGTCGCTAAGTTCCGATCCAAGTAAAACTGTTAAATAAAGACAGTTGCATCAAATACTAACTTGAAGTCTTAGTAACACTCAGTTAAAAAAAAAAAAATCAACATCATTTCAGTAGCTATGGCGACATGCGCTTCTTGACACGATCACGCTAGATTTCCGCGGGAATGAGGTATTTTCCCGCCGTAAAAAGTAGCCTGTGTCCGTGCCTAGGATCCTATATTTATATTAACCAAGTCTTATAAAAATCCGTTCAGACGTTAAGGCGTGAATGAGGTAAACTTTTAAAACAAACGATTAAAAATCACTAACTTAATTAGTTTTCTGCCTACTGCCTACGCCTTAAGTACGATGACGTGATCATTATGATCTTATATCCTTTTGTAGGTTACTATCTATCACCTAACTAAATTTCATCAAAATCCGTTCAGCCGTTTAGGCATGATAGAGCAAAACTCCCAGCAAAAACCATAAAAAAATCACTAACTCAATTTAGTTTTCTGCCTACTGCCTACGCCTTAAGTACGATGACGTGATCATTTTGATCTTATATCCGTGTTTAGGTAACCATCTATTACCTTACTAAATTTCATCAAAATCTGTTCAGCCGTTTAGACGTGAAAGAGCAAAAGTCCCAACAAAAACGACAAAAAATCACTAACTCAATTTAGTTATCTGCCTACTGCCTACCCCCTAAGAACGACGGCGTGATTATTTATAGCCTATGACCATTTCTAGGTTATCATCTATCACCATACCAAATTTCATCAAAATCCGTTCAGCCGTTTAGGCGTGAAAGAGTAACAGACAGACAGACAGACAGAGTTACTTTCGCATTTATAATATTAGTATGGATTGAGGTTAATTGTTGCAACTTTCTAATGATTAGGTACCGACATTTTTAGCATCCTACCCGCATGATGGTACTGTTGCATATGGACGCTTTCAACACCAAGGGTCATTTTGATAGTTCCTGTACAAAACAAACTTGTCAAATAATGTAAACCTCCTTAGCACCTGTTAATACCTATATCCAAATTTGATAATGGTATTTATACATTTTTTTCAGCATTACCGTGGCAGTATGAAATCTCTAAACACAGGGATCGTCACATTGTTGAATTACGGCAAGCACGTGCCTCCAGCGGTGTCCCACGTGACGCTCGCACATGAAATAGGACACAACTTCGGATCACCGGTAAGTTACGAACAGTATATATGTAGATTAATGAAATAAATTGAATTGAAATTAAAAGTTGCAGAGTCACTACTCTGCAACTTTTAATTTCAATTCAAAACTGAAACCACACTTGGTTTCAGTTTTATTCCTTTAATAGATCCTTTTCATCAAAGACATTAGATAGATCCTTTTCATCAAAGACAGATCCAAGGTACATATAGGAACATAAGTACATTAATAAAATTTTAGTTGATGATTTCTCAGATAATTATTATACTTAGCTTCCAAAAGTAAGGCTTTGTAACAACTTCCGCACTAGGTAACAAGCCCTGTGTCACGGAAGACTTTACCAACATAAAACTAACGGATCTTATCTTATATTGTGACGGGGCTGTCCTTTCAGCCAGCGCACTTCGACCTTTGGGATCATTCCTGCATGCCCTACCTGACCGCTTAAATTAACGGATCAAAAGTACACCTAGATTTGGAACAACTATTTGCGGTTCACTCAATTTTTTATCCCGTGTAGAGATCTAACACACGACAGGCTGCGCTGTGGTAAAATGGTGAGGTAACCACTTAAGCCACTGAACCACCCATGCAGTCTGTCTATTAATCAAACTGCCATCAGTTTTTAAACGCAACTACTTATGCTGTAGAAAAACTAATTACTAGATTTACTATTTTTAGCATGACCCAGAAGTATGTACTCCATTCGGCGAAGATGGCAACTACATAATGTTTGCGAGAGCCACCAGCGGCGACAGAAAGAACAATAACAAATTCTCGCCGTGCTCCCTCAGAGCAATCGATCCAGTACTCAATAATAAAGCGAGGTCTCCTAAAGGCTGCTTTACTGGTAAGTGATATTTTTACATACCTAACGAAAAATTATTCAAAAGATAACTGTCACACGTTTAAAATATAGAATTGCAGTCTTTATTTCTTTATACATAGCTAAATACATGTAGTGATGCGACAGTCGGAAGAGTTTTTTTGTCCGCTGGTGAACCGGGTCGGTGACACAACTGTCGCCCCGTCTATTGATTGATTACAATCCGACTGCGACAGAGACATAAAAGTTGTCGTGCAATTAGGTTGCTCTTGGACGCCCTGCTTTACTATAAGAGTTACTTAAGTATGACAATTATTTCTTACAGAACCTCAGCCAGCAATTTGCGGCAACGGTGTAGTAGAAGAAGGCGAGGAATGTGACTGCGGCTGGGCCTCTGAGTGTACCGACGTGTGTTGTCGTCCTCAAGCTGCGAGACCACATTACAAACCGTGTACGCTCACTGAACACAGCGTATGCAGCCCAAGCCAGGTAACAATCTTATATTTTTCTTCTTTTTTTTACCAATATGCGACTCGCGGAGTCAACGACTGGCTTGGTACTTAGAAATGCGCGGTACTATCGCAGCTAACGCTTGGCCTTTGGCCTTATACGTTGACCTCTAGACAGGTGATTCTGTATAACAGAAATAAAAATGTCTCACATATCCTACTAATATTATAAATACAAAAGTAGCTCTGTTGTCTCTCTGGACTTTTCATGACTAAACGACTGAAAAAATTGTAATGAAATGAAATGTGCCAAGTAGATAGATGGTTATTTAAGTATACTTATTCTACATCCACGCGGGTAGAGCCGCGGGCAACAGTATTTATAACATATATTTTTTAATTTACATTTTCTCCTTGACTTTGTTTTCAGGGTCCATGTTGCACAGCATCTTGTACCCTCAAGTTTGGCGACAAGTGCCGCTCTGACAACGGTTGTCGTGACGCTGCGTTTTGCGACGGTAAGCGAGCTGCGTGCCCTACCAGCAGACACAAGGCTAACAGAACGAGATGTGATAAAGAACTTGTGTGCTATATGGGAGTAAGTACAGATCAAAGTGTTGTTTTACCCTTACCATTTCTGTTTGTGTTTTTTGACGGACTTAGTAAAACTGCATTAAAATACGGTGCATAGTTAAGATTTAAGCGCACATGGGACATATAGCGGGAAACGAATTTCGAATACTATGTGAAAATTTAATTTCGTTATATAAATTTTACAGGAATGCACCGGCTCTATCTGCCTTGCATACGGTCTGGAATCCTGTCAATGTGCTCCGAGAAAGGATGATCCTCGTTCAGCATGCGAGCTGTGTTGTCGCAAGCCTGGTGGGCTCTGCTTGTCCTCGTTCGACTGGAATAACTCACCATATGATGTACCGGATATGTATGCCAAGCCTGGTACGCCGTGCAATGATTACAATGGGTAAGTTTTCAATAAAATTTAATTATGGAACACAATGTCTGACTACCTAAAATAGAAAAAAATAATGTTTAGGACAATTTTACTTCTCAAATATCCGTGCAAAAGGAACCTGGTAATATCTACCTATAGGTACCTACTTGGCTTTAACTGCGTCCACGGTAACCTCGGCCATATGCTTTTCTGCCAACTTTCTCATTTTATTGTGGGTATTTTTTGTATCAAAACCCTATATTAATTTACACCCGAAACAAACATTTATGGATCACTCCATGTTTTGTCCCGTGTGGTAATCAAAACTACAACACTTGGCTTTGTGTTGGTAGCGACGTGATCTTCTTAATCACTAGACCACGGCACATTCAATATATATTATACTTACGTCAATATATATATTATTTCCAGATACTGCGACGTGTTCCAACGTTGTCGTGAGGTAGACCCGTCAGGTCCATTAGCGACGTTGCGCAAATTGCTATTGTCAGACGAAAGCATCGCAGGCTTCAAGAAATGGATGCTCAAGCACTGGTATGCTGTGCTGCTCATACTGCTCGGTGTCATCGCATTATTGGTACGTACCTATCGTAAATATATTATGTATAATCCGGCAAAGATCTTAACAATTGCGCAGAAAGCGTATTTAGGTCTCTTTGGTGGTATATGCGGGCCGCAGGGGGCGGGGCGCGGCAATGAACCAATCACAAGATTAAAAGAATCGCGTCATTGGTTAATACTGTCAAACTGTGCACCTTGTAATAGGACCAAATATAAGACATGCGACAACTACGCCGACTATTGTTCAAGATCTTTGCTGAGGCTTACCTACGCGTGTTATGGCACTTTACATCCTATGTTAGTAGGTATAAGGTGCAAAAGTGCCGTGTCATGCTTATTTTCCGCTGATAATGCAATATGGTTAACCGCCATGGCCATTATTACGTCTTTTGCAGACAATTTATGGTGCAAGGTCTGAGAGACATTGCTTTGGTTGGTAAACAGACCGACATGCTTTACCATAGGCCTGACTAGAGTAATTTACAACATTTAATTTGATATTATGATGATTAAACAGGGCCTAGGTTTTTTATTATCTATTTCAATTCTGCGCGATGCTGTAAATTTTCAAAATTGGACATAATACCTTTGGCATTTTCTACCAGTCAACCCTAAGGTGATGCATAGATTTTCATGACAAGTGTAAAAATTAAGTTTTTGTTATTTTAATTAAGTATTAATTTGTTTCCTATAGCGATGCTGCAGAGTTCTCGATGCAGCTATTGAGATTGACACTAAATGTTAGATATTAACTCCTCTGGGAAGGTATATGAACTGGATAACTATGTATAATGCTAGAACGATTTGTATTTAAAATATTTTGCGTAAGCTAGTTTCTAGGAATAATTTTTATTCTTACCAAAGCTAAAGTTGCAGACGTCCTTAGTCTTATCGTCCTATCCATGATTGTTGGATGATTGGACTCTCCATATATCAACCACTGCTGATGTACATTGTAGTGGTATAATATAAAGAATTATAACCAAATATGAGGTTAAGCTAGAAAAAATTTTTTTTTATTTATCTATACTAATATATACAGCTGAAGAGTTTGTTTGTTTTAACGCGCTAAAATCTTGTACTACCAGTCGAATTTTAAACAATATTTTTGCTTTAACATCACGTTACGACCCAAGGGGAGATAAGGAGGATAAGGCACAATAAACGTAATACAGGGCATAATTCTAATTTAGCGTGTGTAACGGGTAACAGCTAGTTTACTATATATTATATTTCACATAGCATAGGTACTGTGACGTTTGACATTTGGAGATAAAGATCAATGAAAATGATAGAAGATTAAATGAGAACCTATAAATACTCCAGGCTTTTGATCATTTAATTAGCTCATTGGTTAGAGATGGATTCAATTATTTTCATTGAATGCTATGTGAAATATACTATAGGTATATGTATTTGTGTGCCAGTAATATTACTAGCCAGAATTAGTGTGTCTAGAAAAAGTCTTATTTTTTAAATAATCTCGATATATTTCTATTCCAGATCGTTAGTACGCGTTTCTTCGGACGTCACGGCAAGAAGCTCAAGTCTGTGACCATCATCCACTCATCCACAACTGAAACTGTACGACTGCCAGATGCGGCTGACCAGGGCTTGATAGTCCATACGGCTGTTAGGTATGTATATTTTTAACATTCGTAAAAAATATGTATGGAAATTAGCCATTCTATTCGTTATTAACTTGATTGATGATGCGATCCTGGGTTCCATTTCCAGGCTGAGATAAGTTTTATTGAGTTTTTTGTTAGAAAATTCCTAATAGCAGCAGAAAGTCCGCTATAGTGTCTGGTAACCTTGTACATCATACACCTTTTGGACAAATAAATGTATTTTATCTTCCATTCGAGGTGGCTTGAAAGTTTTAAATATTCAGGGAAGGTTCTTTTAATATACCTTAGGATAATAACAAACATTGGGTACCTAACATAGGTGGAGCCCTTTTATGATAAACAGTTTATACAAGTGCTTTAACTTTCTCTTCGATTTCAGGTCAAAACTACCTCTTAAGAAGAAAGTAGCTCTACGAACTCGTGCCTACCGTAACAAGAAGGATCTTAAGAAATCAGGAGACAAAGCATCTCCGCTTCACAGTGCCAATAAAAAGAGGGTAAGTTCGTAAATTAAATCAAAACATTTTATGATTACCCTATTAGAATAATTAGACACTAAATTATTATTTTTAATTACAGAAACCTAGTAATCAAGCAAAATTAGAAGAACCTCCTAAAATAACAAAAGAAAGCACAGCTATTGTTACAAACCCGGAAGGCAAATCGCCAAAACATGTTATACTTTCCAAACATAAAGGAAAAGTTAAAAAACGTAAGACCAAAGTAAAGAAAGAAACCATCGACTACAGTTCGATGCAGAAGCATCCCTCTTCTCCCGTTAAAGATTCGGAAGCATTAAGCAAGGTTCAAAGATGGTTACTCAGTTCACCACAGCCTACTGCCTTACCCAAGTCAAAGTCTATTCCTCTCGGTCTCACAGAAAGAACACACAGACAAGTTCAAAAAGGCACAAGAAAAACTAGGCCGTCCAAGAGCGCTACTAACTTACTATCCGGTGAAAAAGCCAGACTGCAAGTAGTCTTCAAACCTCCGTTTAGGTTCAGTGTCAAAATTTGTAAGAGTGATAAGACCAAAGTTGTATTAGATAAATCTTCCAAGCCTGACGTGGATAGGAAACGACACGATAATATCACACAGGGCTCCGCAGATGTTCCGAAAGCAAATCCTTCTACTAAAACACCCAAACATTCAAATGCCAGTAGGAATACAGAAAACATACCAACTGCCAGTGCCCCTAAAATAGAAAAGCCACAAACTCAAGAAAACCAAACTCATAGTTACGCTAACTTACTCCCTCGAAGTGCCAGTGATTGTAAATTAACTAAGAAAATAATTCCAGAAGTCAAAAGTCGTAATGGACATAAAAAGAGCAACTCTGTTGGCCAAAAGAAAGAAACAACAGAAAGTCGTCAAAATCTTATATCTCAGGAAGAATTTGATAACGCACATGTTTATGAAAATGTAGTAATGTCACAAGACGCTTTCGTTCCTAAAAGCTGCAGCATGCCACGCCGGCAGACCAACGCTGGTATATCCCGACAAAGCAGCTATGGCCATTTACCTAGAGCTCAAATCCGCCCACATAGACATAGTACAAACAATATAAGTAGATCCAGAAACAGCAGTACTTCTGAGCTAGAACATTTCTACAACGTTATCGAGTCTCTACGACGAAATAATGGGAACGATGTAAATACTTGCAACACCAACACCAGCAGTTCCTCGGGTAGCAGTCGTCACGATAGCGCGCTACTCAAAAATGGTTCTAGTTCTCGCCAGGGAGGCAGTAGAACTTCCCGACAAAATAGTCTAGTCGATAAGCCGGCGCGGTCAAGTCCAACCGACTCCTCCAAACTTAAAAGGCAGCTTAGCGAAGTTGAACTGGCCAAATCACAGTCACACTGCGACAGCGGACTTAGGGGCTTCCAACTAGTCGTGGGCAAGGATAAGTTAAAACGACAACTGAGTGATAATGAGTTGTGCAAATCTCGAGTTCAATTGGCGATGCCAATGTCAGCAGGTGCGGAGCCACGGCAACCGTTCTGTTGGAACAAGCGTGCCAGCTTAGACTGCGAGGCATCTCTGCCAACAGCTCCTCGAATCTCCAGCTCCCGTAATAAAAAACGAACTACATATACCTTCGGTGAACTTAAAAACACCGTACCCAACGCAACTGACGCATCACCCGTTGAAGACGTCCACATTTCCCCCGAGGAGTTCTTAAATATAATTGATAATTAAGTATAATTGTGGACTTGTAAGCGTAAAAACCTCAAGTGATTATTTTTAAAATATGAACAAATAATTAATTAACATGTATATTAGATACCTATTTGCAAGATGTACTATTGTCGGCTGATGTAAATATTGTAATTTGCTTTTAATATTAGTACTAATGTAACCTGCCACTGAAACAGACCATTGCTCAGTTACTTCTCTCAAATAAAGTACAGTATTGAAATTTTAAAGTAAAGTACACCTAATAAGTATATGCATAATATAATACTCCAAATAAGTACAATAAGTTTACACAATCGTTTAGAGAATGTACTATTACGCCAAAATGTGTATCCATAAAAATGCCGAACCATTTTACAAAATTAAGTAATAAAGAGATTGTCCGACAGACGCGACGCGACGGACGGATATTTTATTTTGGTATTTTTTAAATTTAATATTAAAATAGGTCACATGTAACAAATAACAGTTGAAATATTCTTAATTATGATATCATGGCGTAAAAGTTACAATTACTGGCAATGTTCTAGTTTCACTGAACGATCTCTATAAAATGAATCTCTATTTTTTCTACACGCTATGTATTGTACAAATTTACTCAAACCTGTGTAAAGTGTTCATGTAAGATTATTTAATAACTTTATATAATACTTTACGTAACTCAACTTTATTTTACCTTTTTTTATTTTTTCTATTTTTACCTTTTTTTTATTTAGATAGCTGTCAATTAGCATGTCAATCTGAATCTGTTAAATATCATAGTTGTCTAAGAAGTTCGACTCTTCACCATAATATTCAAAATAACTTTAATTTTAATAATCAAAGTTATAATGGGATTCTATGAAGGAATTTATTATATATCAATTTACTTTTAAACCATTTAAATAATATAATATATAAATTATTAATAATTTTGCCCATACTGTCAATGACAGGAGTAAATTTTTTTTTTTTTGCAAATAAGTAAATAAAATTATAATAAGTCTTCCAGATAAAGTTTTTCTATTTAGCTATTGAGCAATAAATCTTAAATAGAATACCATATAACCTTGTAAATAATACTTACAATAAATAAAAACGAAAAATAAAACTTGTTTTATCGATAAAAATATTTTTCTATAAATATTGGATTGAATCGAACTAACAGGCATAATATAAAATAGTGTAATTTGTACGTAACTAACCGACCTCATGGCTGTAAGTTTGTTCTTTAAACTTTTTTTTCTGCAATATCTGGGATGGAATGTCATTTTGTTATTTCACGTATTAGGATGACAATATTATAGTGCATAATAATGATAAGTAAATAATATCTCTTCTAAA
Source organism: Trisateles emortualis (assembly GCA_947095525.1). Classification (NCBI taxonomy): domain Eukaryota; kingdom Metazoa; phylum Arthropoda; class Insecta; order Lepidoptera; family Erebidae; genus Trisateles; species Trisateles emortualis. The sequence continues at coordinate 5,454,567 of OX352735.1, read as the reverse complement.
TATTGTAATTGTTAAATAAATGCTGTCTAGTTGTTAGATACTAAATTGTTTTAAGTTCCCGCCTAAATTTATGACTTGTGATAAATTAATGTTGTCTACAATTTTTGTTTATGGATCTAAAGAAGGTTGATACACAAATTATTTTAAGCCGCGTACAGATGCTGCGAGGCGTGCTTCGTAAATGGCTCGTCAGGCATAGCTCGGGCAGTGTGCACGTATGTACTCACTGTGAGCATTCGCCTCATACGATCGTTGAGAACGCTGCCTCATTGCGAGCCGCGCGCTCCGTGTGGACGGGCAGGTTAAATTCGCGTTGCGCGCTCGTGCGTCAAGGAGACCGATACCGAATCATATCATGTGTGATTGTTTGCGTGCTCAGATTTAGCATGTGTCCTTAGAGCCACACGCATAAATGTTCCGCGACGCACGCCTCGCAATGTCTGTACGTAGCTTTAGACATGCATAGATCGGGATAGGACTGCCATATTTTCAATTGCAATTGAATATATTAATATTAGTAAAAAACTGTTTATAAGAACGTTGTACCTAAGCAAATATTTTCTTACTTACCTACTCTTTTTATTTATTTTTCATCTATTCTTTATAGATGCAATAAAAACTATCAGATTTTGTTGTAGTAACATTAAAATATAAAGCTACCTTTTCACCATGACGATATGTCAGTCACATCTTGATCACACGGCACAGTATCTAGCGAAAAACAAAATATATAGTTGTATAATTATATTATATATTTTAAGATGGATTTATTTCTATCTCAGATATTATTCAGAATGTGTTCCAGTATTTTCCTGAGTCGTACGAAAGCTTTGCGGCTGTGGTACAGCGTTTATGAGCTTCGTCGTAGGGAGGTAAGGGTAAAACGTAAAAGCTATCGTAATAGGAACTGATTTCTAAGAAGATCCTAAAATATTTGGAAATGTTACAAATTTGTATTTTATAAAAATACTACTGTGGGTACGAAGATATCTATAAACAAGTTACCACATCCGCTGTATTCACCAGGACGGCTTGTACATAGATTCTTACTGTATCCATGTATAAATATATATATTAAGTATTTAGAAATTCTAGAAAATGTTTTCGTCTTGAGTTTGTTTATACTTGTAAGTCTAATAAATCTTCCTTCATAAAATGTTCGATTTAAGTACATGTTAATTGTGAATTTCATATTATATTACTTATAATTAAATGTGATTAGATTCTATACAACTATTTAATGGTTTTATAGTTTTCATAACATTGCCATAGTGGATATTATATTATATAAACCTTTATTCGAGCTGTTTGATTTTAAATACAGAACTTGATGATGTTATGTATCTGACTATACTCTCACTGTATTTGTTCCAAGTGCCTTATGAACAAATCATTACATTCCTACTTACATTCCAAATTAATTATTTACTTATCTGCTTTATTTTATTTTATATACTTATTGAGCTTAATAAAACGAATAAACACTGTTAAAATATATATTACGTTTCCAATTTTTACTGTACTTAATTAATTAGTCTGTGATAGAATACGTTATACAATCTGTTGTATCTTCAAGCTTTATTTAGTTCTTTAATTTTACTGTTAGTATTACTGGAAATATCCACGATGAATACAAATTTGTAATAAATTCATTTTCTAACATTTTACTTTTTTTTCTGCATTTTTAATGGATTAAAAGACTCCAACAATAATAAAACGTATTTTCATTATTTTCTCCTCCTTCATGTAGGTACCCTAAACCTACTAGATTCTATGAGCAATAAACAAACGTTTTACTTTTTTATTTTTAAGTATACTGTGCAATGAAACCTTTTTATAATATACCATAAATATGTTCTATAAATAATTTTTAAATGCCATTCAATTATTTTCGTTGCGCTTTTGTTTTTCAACCTATCAAAAGTGACATTTTCATTAGAAATGTTGTTGTGATGATTATTTTGTGAATCAGTTCATCATTGAAATGGCACCTATACGTTACAGCCTACATTATGAAGATTACTCGGAGCATTTAATGTCTAGATTTGGTAAACTGTTACAAATGCAGTCATTGGTGGACATGACACTTATGTGTAGTTCTCACACCTTGCGAGTACATAAAGCTGTACTTGCGGCGAGTAGTGCATATTTTCAGGTAAAAACTTTGTATACAGTCTACAGTTACCTACCTACAAGTTTCAATGTTTTTTCCTTGCTATCAAACAAACCATTTAATTGTACGTACCTACCTAATATTTTCTCTTACCGTACCTACCTAATTAAATCGCGGGAAAGTGTCCATAAAACAATAAATATTGTAAGCTCACACAAAATTGTACGTACCTACCTAATATTTTCTGTTACCGTACCTAATTAAATCGCGGGAAAGTGTCCTTAGAGCAATAAATATTGTAAGCTCACACAACGCGCTTTCAACATTTTCAATACGAGTGAGCGAGACAACAACAATATACTTAATGCTTCAGTTTTCATACAGTAACGCGTCCATACTTTGACGCGGCGCGGTAACGCATCATATTATAACATTTTGGTTATCAGTGGGGTTTGTTTTTGTTTCATACATATTCAATAATACTTAAATATGGTTAGTAATAAGAAGTTACCTTTAATAAATACGTACCTTTAAATAGTTTAGATGACAGACTTGTCTTGCGAAGTTTGCATAGGATTTTTTTTTGGATATTCGATCGATATTAATTTGTAATAATTAAATTTAATCGTAAATTGATCAAAGGAACTAAATTCGCGTTATCAACACAGTGGCTAAGTGCTTACTATTTACTACTGTGCGACGTGTGAGATCGATCCCCACGCAAAAGGGGAAAAAATTGTGTGAATTCTGAGTTGAGTGTAGCTACTGTGTGTTCGTAAATTTTATGTTCGCTCTATGTTGCGGTAGACTTAAACACCCGCACTAGATAACTTTTCTAGTGCGGCAGTTGTCTTTTTTGTATCACGGAACTAAAAACAATTTAGGTAGACCAAAAACAATGTTATGATCAATGTAGGCTCAATATCCATAATTGAATGTTTAGGTACCTATTTCTCATTTCGGTCGGTATCTAAGGTAGAATTTTCAATAAGTTGATCCGTTATCCCATGCCAATCCTTCTAATTCCTACCATTTTAGGAGGTGTTACAAAAACAAACTGGCGAACCTTTAATAATATTAAAGATGCGCTTCAGTGTGTTGAAATGTTTAGTTGAATTCATGTACTGCGGCAAAACGCAGTGCTTAGAAGAGAATTTGGATGAGCTGGTATCTGCTGCACAGTTCTTAAAGATTAAGGGCCTGTCTAAAGTCACGAAGGAAGGGCTTGGTATTGCCAACAACAGTAAGTTTTTCTTCTACTTGGTAGTATTTAGTATATTATACTGATTTTGTGAATAAGTATATAAAGTACGATAGGCTAATTGGTGACCATTTCTTAAAACGAACTTTTAATGATTGATTGATGTTTGATTTATTAGATTATGGAGTATGTAAATTTAGGGGCATCGCTTTAATTCGTAGGTATATTACCTACAGTATGATCAATTGTACTCCAGATATAGTAAGAAACTTTTTAAATAATAATATTTTCGGGACAACTCGCTATCTGATCCCAAACTAGGCAGAGCCTGTACTATGGTAACCAGACAACTGATAAACATACTTATATATTTTTAAATACATTCATATTATAGATAAATTACACCCAGACACAGAAAAAACATTCGTGCTCATCAAACAAAGATTTGTCCTGGGTGGGAATCGAACCCACGACCTCCGGCGTAGCAGTCAGAGTCACTAACCACTAGACCAACAGGCCAGTCAAGCCCGAGTACAACGCGTCAACGTTCCAACTATAACAGGGCTACAAAATTTAAAATTATTTAATTTATTAGATATTATTTACTTTTTAGGTGAAATTCCGGTATTCACGCCACCCGTTGTTATAAATAGGCCTCCGCAATCACTCATCGATCTTCATTCACAGGTACTAGTTTTTTAAGTTTTCTTTTGATATTTATATAGTGAGTTGTAATATAAAATTATGCACCGTAGCCAGTTCTGTAGGTACCTATTCATCTAGCGATAATGTCAGGCTTATTACCTATCTACTTAATATTTTGAAATAAGACGATTATCAAAAAAAACCGCATCCGCAATTATATCTACTGTAGATACCTATCTATGACCCTACGTTGTGTGCGTTAGCTTATGCAAAATAATGTTTTTATTAATGCAGTTATATCTGCACATAGATATAGCAACACAAACGCGAATTTAAAAGCAGCCTTTGAAAATAAAGATTTTCCCTAATTACTATGTTTTTGTGTTAGGATGCTGACGTAAAAAGTCAGCAGGCATCTCAGTTGGCGCCAGCAACAAGCACCAGTCAACCGGTGGATGGTCTTACTAGAACAAATAAAGTTAGTAAATATAATATAATTATTTTTATACTTAGAAAACCTTAAGCAGCGTTTACTATCAATAATTATTTTTCTTATTAGGACATGGTAGTTCGTATTCCATTCGACATCGAAAACGGCAGCGGTACGAATACTGTTGATTACACGGATACACCGCGAGCGATCAAACCACGCCGAGGACGACCTAGTGTTAGAGTAAGTTATTTAAAAATACTGAGGATCAATTTGCGATTTATCTGGATTCCTCCAACATCTCTAAATCATAACGATAATCGTTACAGCGAGCTGGTGCGTGGGAAGGTGCTGGTTCACTAGGGCGCGCGGCAGAACGTGCACTTCTTCGTCGAGAACAGGACTCGCGGAAAGCTATACATCAACTGAAGCATCTGCAAACTAGGCATATGCAGGTTTGTTCAAGATTACACGTAGCTTCACGAGTTTTATAAATACCTACCTGTCATTACCTGACGCAATTATTGGTTCGACCCTGAGTATTTTCGATAAACCTTTTTGTCATAAAGTAACGTTTATGAAAGAGAATTACAATCTTGTTTCGTTGCGTGGGATGTCAAAGGTTAAATTTAAGTATAGAAAAGTTTCAAATTCTGTATAAGTAACGTAGAAATTTCCTTGATGAAAAATGTTGGTAAATGAGCCTGTAGTTTCAAGAAAAAACCTGAGTCGCCAGGTTAATTTAGATTTATATTACAATTTCAATCATCTCGAATGCTGAGAGATTGGACTGATTTCGTGTCCAATGAACACTATACTAAAATAGCTGATAAAAGTACCTAAGAGATCAATTTGTTTCAGGACTACATGGATAGAGTGACATTATCGCAAGCTGTGAACAGTATCTGTGGTCCAGAATCTTCTAGCAATTACATGAACATCGACAATGATCTCATATACATGGACCAGACGGTTTCCTCTAACGTTCTCGATCCTACCATCGCATATACTAAAGAACATTCAATAGGAAACGAAACTATCACCAGTTACGCGAATGCAAACCCCACCAGTTCAGCCAATGAGACTTCTACCAGTGGAATCAGTACTGCAATGTCCCAATATGTGAACGCCTTGAAAAACGCTGGATTACCCACTGATCTACCCATCCTGTTCGAATCCGGTGATGGCTCATACATAAACGTGAACGAACAAGTTCTGCTGGACATGGTCCAAAGCAGCGAAATACAATACGAAGTTATTGAACAACCGAATATTATGGAAAAAGTTGCAGACCCCAGCGAAATCAAGAGTATTGATGACCTGTCTAAATCTATAGAAAGGGGTGAAATCTTGTTAGGCGGTAAAGGCTATGGCAGCAGTAACGATTACGATAAAGATTCATCCCAATACAATCGTACAGAAGATACAATTAACAGTCTTAACGCAATACTACCAGATAATCTAGAATCTTTTGCGGAACAACAAAGCTACGTGGTCTTAGACCCTCGTCTTCAAGATAACAATAATTCGATGGACAATGTCAATCCACATGATTTCTCATGCATCGATGGTGACATGCAATTCTTCACGAAATCAATGAGTGACGATGTTAAAAAGTATTATGAGGATCAGCAGCTCAATGACGCCAGAGTAATGGAGCAGCTATGTCCTGTCAGTAATACATTAGACACTAATTTCAGCATATCGCTCCTTGACACTAAAAGTTCACATTTGGGCTCTAATTTGAGCCAACAGTATAACTCGCTTAACCCTGAAGATCTCAGAAGAAACGAAGATTGTTATGATTTTGGCTTGCAACTGCCACAGAGTGCAGTTTTTAAAGAAGATGCTCTAGATTGTTTAATGGCCACTCCGAAACGTAATGACGACGGACAAAGCAATTACGACGACAGCAACCAACTAGATCAACGGGCTCAAGAGAGAGATGAAATTATAAAAGATTTGATGAACATTGAAAACAAAATGAATCTAGCTCAGAAACACAATTCAACAGTACACGACGAACTTGACAATTCAAATCCCGATACGAACATCTCCAACGTTACTTCTTTGAGCGTACCTAATGTGTTCGATAACGATACAGATAATATCAAAGAGCTAAACACTCCTAAAATAAATGCAACAGATTTATCTGCTACCATAACTTCTAGTGGGTTACAGTGGGATAATTTAGACATCAGTAACAAAGAACCTGATGAAAATGAAGACGATGGAAATAATGATGTAAATAATGAAAGTCAAATGGATGCATTGACAACAGAATCTCAATATGAAGATTCTGTAATAGATTTGACAAGACCTGTTAGTGATAAATCGGAGAATTGGGGAGACATTATGAATGAAACGGCTGATATCAATAAGGAAAACGAAGAACCTACTGCAGAAGATAATATTAATGCTGATCTACAAAATGATATTCCATTCGCGGTTGGTTTACTTCCTCTGAAACAAGTGCAGCCTACAGATGATGGGGGAAGTTTATTAAAAAGAAAGAATTCTACAGATGGCGATTTGTTAGATAATGTTGACGCAAAATGTTTAAAACGTAAGGTAAAATATAAGAAATTGTGAAAGACTTATTATGTTACATAAATATATAGATAATAAATAAATAAGTAGCATGTATGTAGAAATGTCTTATTTATTCACATTCAACAGCCAAAGTTGAAAATATAATTTTAGTGCAGTATTTGCTTGGGTTTCTTGACGTTTCGAACGTGATTTAGTTTCATTAGCATAATGCTAATAATTTTTTTTCAATAAAGTCAATCAATCAAGTAAGAGTGTGATCTAGCACAAGTTCGATTTTGAATATCATCCTCAGTTGATCACCCAGTATTTTTTTTTTACTATGGAGGGGGCGCCCCTATCTCTGACTCTTGTCAGACAGAACTCGAACGTAGAGTAGCTGCAGCGCAGAATGTAGCCGCGCATCTATGTACTTATGCTTAACCCTTCGTAGCAATTGGACAGACTTGCAACTGTACGTTCGCAGACAGATTCTCAGCTGGATAGGTTCGAGCAGTGTTACAGATTGAAGAAAAATATAAAAGTGCATATGCGCACTTTTTACTTCACTGCTTCTGCAACATCAACAATTTGTTTTTTTAATGATGTTTCCATTTTGCTTAAAACACACCGTGATCGATACAGAGCTGTTTAAAGAATAATGTTATCAAGAATGTAAAGCTCTTAAATAGTTGTTTCACCGTAGTCAATCAAAGACTACAAAGGTGTCAAATTTATTTCTGTAACAACCGTTATTTTTGGAACAATCTTTATTAATCACAACATAATTAAAAGGTTCACTCCATATTTTTGAACACAATTCACGAAATTCAAGCCATGTCATATCAGTATTAACATGTTCTTCATAAACATGTCTCAAGTTAATGTCATCTTGTTTAAACAGTATGATTAAGTTAGTATTGTCTCTTATTAACTGTTTAGGAATTTTGCTGTACGTTTGATTTAGATAAAAGCAATCAATGTGTTTGTGCCTTCCCATTGCAAAATTATCACGCACATTACTCTGATTTTCACAAGCAATGTCGTCAAATATAATAACAGAGTTGGGTTTCGCGTTCTGTACGCTTATAACATCCTCGTTTTCCTGATATTTTTGTAAGTGAAATATTTGGTACATGTTGTAAAACTTTTTCTAAAAAAAGGTACTTAGGTTGGTGTAAGGTTTTTGAATAAACATACACATTTTTGAATCTCAAACCATTTTCATGTATAAGGAGACCAATAAGTAAATTGGTTTTTCCACAATTCGACGGTTCACAAATGATACATCGCACTGTTCCGATATCGCAATAATTCTCCATGACGCGAATCAGTCTTAATAAAGTCATCACAGATTGGGTTTACATGCAACGACTGAGGTTGTTTTACAAATTTCATGATTACTGTCGGAAACAAAATGATTACGAATTTTATGTATCGACTGCCTCGGTGGTCCAGTGGCCGCAGTATGCGCCTGCTGTGCACGAGGTTGTGGGTTCGATTCCCACACAGGATAAAACTTTGTGTGACCCACAAAGAATTGTTCTGAGTCTGGGTGTAATTTGTGTCCGTTAATTGTATGTTTGTAAAGTCCCCCGCGACACAGAGCTTGTTCTCTAGAGCGGGAGTTGTCTTTTTCTTAACCATGTATTCTGGTTTATATAGTTATCACTTTTCATCTTTCACTGCGTTACCTGTCCTGAAATTGTTATAATTGACCGATTCTATGTATTTTTTTCCTTTCACAGAATTCAAATAACATATATATGTATGGAGAGTGTATAGCATGTTGCATCCAAGGATCCTGATAAATTTCCCAATCTTCAATGACAACGCCACATGAAAAACATGCCGCTCGATCATTTATGTTGTTTCCACAATAAAAGAAACCAGCGTCAGCCATTTCCAAGACCACTTCTGCTCTTAAGCTAACCGTAGACCAATAATGTCTGAATGAGTATAGTCGAGTTTTGTAACTATTGTACATATCATATCTGGGATGGTATTTATTTTGACACATGTTGCTGAGTGTAGTTGATTCGGTAAACTTCGAATATCAAATGAAGTCGCAATTGTTTTACAAGAATTATATTTCAAAGATGAGAGTCATTGTTAGGGGGATATAATGAATGAACGTTTAAGTGGTTGATATGTAGAGCTAGTTATAGTAGGATGTTAGATGTTATTGGGTATTCTACCACACCGAGAGTGACGAAGGCGAACGAAGTGAGCCATAGGAACGGCAGGTGGGGTAGAATGCCCAATAATATCCTACTAACATTGTTAGGAACATAGTCGTTTAGATCGGGGCACTTTAAAATAGTTTTTTTTATAATATCTATATATAACAGCGTAGGAACCAATAAAACAATATTTATATTTTTAGATTTATTTTTACTTGAAACAAATACATATTACAATAAGATTTTAACATTCATAAGGCATTTCATATCATTTTTTATAATTTTTAAATTTAGTACTTACATTACAACAATAATCAGGAATATCGAGATTCTTTTAGCAGGCAAACGCAATAGGCGGGATTAGTGCATTATTTTTAACCTTTTAATTTTGCGAATGCGGTATTTTAAATTAGGTGCATCCAAACATGTTGCCGTATCATATTTAAACTGGCTGCGTTGTACAGAACTTTCCGCATCCCATAAAAATAACTGGACGACATCGACGTAGATGTTTTTGGTTATGGGTGTGCATGCCCGCATGCATTTCGACACATGCTATTGCTTATACATGCAATAGCCAATAACGTTCACAGTATATCACACTACTTTGCGCACTACTACATAAATCAAGTATTTCTAATACACATGGGCTAATGGAAAGTGACATACCCTGCTATTACTGTATTAGTCTGGACACACCTTTATAAATGCATTATAAAAACTGGACTTTTTATAACCATAATTTACGATGCTTTTTCATTCCTTATATACATTTTTCGACTGTTAAAATTTTATAAAAACAAAAATGAAATTAAAATGTCATGTAACAAGTAGAGTCGTTTGAACACTTTGTATAATATATAAAAAATAAAACTAATATTCAAAAATAAATCAGATCGATCACATAATGGCTCGGATTGGTGGTACCTAAGTTAATAATATTTATCAATACAAAATATTTTTCTTACGCTACAATTATTGATATGGACTTACCTAACATTAAGGAAATTTCATATAAAACTCCTCTTACACAATTAATATCAAATATTTAAGTTACTTATTGTCAATAAAAAATTGACAGATCATTTTAGAATATAAAAATAGAACAATATACATACATAAGCAAAATTGCGAAGCTCATGAACTCAGGGAGCTATTTTTTACCGCGTCCGCGTGCGAAATCCTAATAAGCTCTGTGTTACAACGGACTTTGCAAAAACAATTTACGGTTACATAGTGCACCTAAAATTATAATTTGTGGATCACACAATATTTTGCCGCGTGTGGGGATAACGTTGCGCAGTGGTAAATGGCAAAGCAACCACTTAAACCACTGCACCATATGTAGTCATTTGTTATGTTAACATATTATCTTGGGACAACTCACTCAGTCTCTTTAATTATCTTGACAACCACAACTGGTAAAATTAAATAATTCATACATGTTATGTATAATTTACACACTCAGACAGAAAAAACTATCGTGTTACCCAAACATTTGGCCTTGGTGAGAATCGAACGGACGACCACTAACTGTGTGTGCGTGTTCGTCCGTTTTCACACGCAACCGCACGCGGACGCGGAAGAAAATCGTATCATGAGTTCTGTGCTTCAGACTACGTATAATTCTTATAAATTACGTTTTATTCTATCTACAACTGTAAAAAAATGTGACTTTTTAACGGTAAAGTGGGCGTGGCCTTAGCTGTTCTAACGCATAGGACATTAGGACTTAGCGACGCTCCTTTTTCGTACTTACGCCCAAAAAATGCCGTGCGCTAGGCTCAGTTAGCGCGAGGCATAAGGCTATAGGACTTTGCAAGGTTTTCTCTTTTAAAATAGTGTTGTAAATTGTAAAAAGAAATATATCAAGCGCGAGGCCTGCCTAAGTAGATAAATAATATAGATTTTGTGCTGTTCTCATAGCAATTATGTATGGAGACGGTTTAAGCGCTCGAATTGTTAGCGGGAAGCTAAGATAAAAGCGGTTGAAAATATTATTGACATTGCCGGATTGAACACATTGTCTGTTCTGCAATTTCAATCTTGTGCACATTAATATAAGATTCAAATTGCCCAGTGGCATTCTTTACCCAACATTAGACTACATCTCAGCGAGAAGAATGTTAGGTTTAGCTTTTGCCTGCTACATACATAATACTATGAAAAACTTACAGAGACAAAAATAAGTTAAATGATTCTTAAAATAACATGAGACGGTCACGCAAGCTAAACTAAATTATATCCCTAAACAAAATATGAGAATAATTGCTTAGAAAATACAAATATTGAAAGGCGATTTAAATATTCGAATAATTGAAAAATTATATTTGTATAAAATTTACCTCCAAAATAATAATTAAAACAGTCTCAGACTTGTACTCATTACCAATACAGAGATAAACTGATTAGTATAGATTGGAATAGGTAGAGCTTTTTCATGACATTTTGCAATGTTCTTATAACATGCCTAGATAGATTTGTTATTTTCGGCATCCGGAAAAGTGTAATATGTCAATATAGAGGCGCTGTAGGGATTACATTTCCCCTGTAAAGTTATTCATTACAATATGAATATATTTACAAATGAAAATTATATCCACCTGTGTGAGTGGTTAAAATATTCATTTTGAATTAAAATAATATAATTCTAGAAAATATAATAATAAAAATAGAATTTAAGAATTATATTAAAATCGTAACCAAGTCGTGTATTTATACGTCGTATTTATTAGATTATGTTACCGAGGCCATCATTACATTCCGAATTCCGGAAGCTTGTCCATACTCTGATAAAGATATAACGCAAGTACTAGAAAAAAAACTCTACCTATTCCAGTCTATGGTGATTACTGATCTATCCAAACGCTAGTAGCTAGTAGACCTTTAAAAAACATATTATTTTGATTAAAAATTAAGGTATTTCAGGTATTATTCTAATTAAATCGCCTTCCTTAACTGCCTCTGAGCGAAAAAAATGGCCGGATGCATATCACAACCCAAATATCATATAACAAATCGGAATGTATATAAAAATAATACATACTAAAATTGTAAATTAATTTGTAACATATGTAAAAATAAAGATCACGACATAATGTGATGCAAGAACGATAAAATTAATGTAAATAATAAAACTTGCATTTGTACGTGTTTGTACGATGAGCTTCGATAGTAGCCGTATGAGTCCGTGTGGTAGTCTCCCATTTGGAAGGTGATGGCTGGCGAAGACATTCTTCCGTCACCACCATTGGAGTATGCAAGTACACGCAAGTTGTACGACTTGCCTGGCGTTAGGTTAGTCACGTACGCTTCTAGTTTATGCTCTACTAGTATTATTGTGTCGTTCGCTGTGCTCATGTCCTGATCTATCTCCCATACTCGTACCTAGAAATAACATAAATAATACTTAGTTTAATTACATCCGACCCTCTCGTCTTAATAGAGAAAAGGATATTCGTGCCCAGCAGTGGGACATCATCGAGCCAAATTAAGTTAGTAATAGCTTTAAGGGGACGATATATATGTTGCTGTTATATAATATATCGATCCGTAGCAGAACCAAAGTGAAGGAATGCCTAAATAAAGTCTCTGGGCAGAGCATGTGCTCTGCCCAGAGACTTGCAGAATCGATTGACGTTGGAGAAGAAAGGTTCTGAAATGGTGGCCACGAACTGGAAGACTTTTTTATGTTCAGGCAGCATCAAAATCTGTCTGTACATGAAAAGTAATAAAACCTAGCCTAATCTAGCCTATGGACGTCTATCAATCACGAGTTGCTGACCCTTTAAAAACCTTATGACTCCTTCCATGCGAGAAGAACCACATGCAATAGCTCATACCTTATATCCAAGCAAAGGTTCTTCCTCATCAGTGGGCTGCACATATCTCCAGACCACGCGAACCGTGGTGGGGTTATACGCCCACACGTTGACGGACGCCGGGGGCTTCTGGGGTGCCTTGCGGAATGTACGCTCCAAGTACCTCTCGCTCTCTGGACCTTCTCCGGCCGAGTTGAACGCCATTACCTTAAAATAAAGAAATTGGTACGAATTTTAATAAGCATATAAGTATCTAATAAATCCTTACTAATATTATAAATGTGAAAGTTTGTAAGTATGGATGGATGGATGGATGTTTGTTACTCTTTCACGTAAAAACTACTAAACGGATATGTATAAATCTGGATGAAATTTGGCACAGAGATAGACTATGGTCTGGAATGACATATAGGCTACATTTTACAGCGATAACCGACATCAACGCGGGCGGAGCCGCGGGCAACTATTAATAATATATCTCGGAAAAGGCTCTAACTAGTTGGATCAAATGTTGTATTTACTCTTTAACCAACTTCGAAAAATAAGGATGTGCTTATTTATTTATATTATAAATAGCATATTCATGATGAGCCACATTGCCATAATCACTACAGTTGATCTTAAGTATAACATCCCACGGATGGCGGCATTGGTAATATAAAAATTATTCCTGATTATAACGACCGGACAATCTATTTACGCCTACAATACAGTCACAGACGGCAACGGAGATATTATGTATACAGGGACAGCTACATGAAGATAGATTTTTAAGAAAACCATTGTATATATTTCTGTGAAATTTGGTAACAGTGTGCAAATAGACTAAACCTAGAGATATAAATTTCACACAAATTTATACATTGGTTTTCCTAAAAAACTAATCTTCATATAGCGGCCCTGTATATACATATCTCCATTGCCGCGTGTACAAGTACATCCTTAAATCTTGGCCAAACATATGATAAAAGAAACTTCCTAGGAATTGTCTTTATCTGATTTAAGAAAAGATAACTCCCGGCTTGTTCCCTACAAGCTCTGTGTGGGACTTTACCAACATAGAATGTCGTCGTCATGGTCGAACCCACAACACGCCGCAGAGTAACCACAACCCACTGAACCAACACACACTGGGACCCTCTCATACAACGTAGTGCTCAAAACTCGATTTTCAATTTTTTTTTTTTTTTTTTTTTATACTACTTGGGTGGCAAACAAGCATACGGCCCACCTGATATTAAGCAGTATCCGTAGCCTATAGACGCTTGCATTACCAGAGGTATCACTTGCGTGTTGCCAACCCATTTTTTTACACCAGTGCTTTAAGATGGAAGTAACCCTGGGATAGGAATACGTATCTTTCAAAACGCATTCCTAAATGAGCGCTGGAGACCTGTACTCACACACAGGAACACAACTACACCGCTGTGTGTAGTCATTTGGCTGTGGTCTTCTGTAAGGTGGAGGTTCTTCCCCAGTCGGGCTTGCTCGCTAGTATGGTGCCCTACCTCTCTTAAATGTGGGTATTTCAAAAAAAATATTATGTTAGCGTAGACTCAAGAATGAATCCCATCATTTGTACAAATACTGAATCAATAACTGCTATCTGCTGCCCAGTGCATCAGCTAGAAGTTTACTATATACGCAAATTATTAATTATTCGATAACGTACGTGAGTTTGTAGTCAAGATTGTCACATTTATTTCTACAAGTACCTAATCGTCATTTTTAAAAAAAGTGAATCATGGCTGCAACTAGGCAAGGTATGGTTAGTCTAAACTTTTTTTTATGTACCTTAATGTTTAGAACTTTTGGAGTAATGGCTACTTATATGTGATAGTAAGATTTTTTTTCTACTGAATCAAAGACTAAAGCTTTTTTCTTTTTTGCGCAAAGTTCTATTTTTGAAATATTTTTTATAATATCTACGAGGTGTTGATTAATAATGAACTGAAGAGATTAGCAATAGAACTTTGCGCATTTTCGAGATAATTTTTTTTTTCTTGCGCACTTATTTTTGTCAGGCGGTATGATGTTACTGTAGAATCAAAATATTTAGTCCCTAATAATGAATTTCAACAAATTGAATATATTTTGAAGAAAGCAGTTTAAAATCATGTGTGTCACATCTAATTTTGGTATATTTTTTGATGTGGGTTATTTTATTTCATGCCATTTTAGGCGGAAGTTCACCTTAATACTTCACCTTGAATAATGCAAACTTATGTGAGATAATATTTAAAGTAACTTTAAATCTATGGAAAAGAAGTTCATGGACCTAGAAACCTATCTTTTACAAAAAAGAAAAGCGCAATATGGATAATCAGATCAATAGTTTGGTAGATACAAAAGTTATGATAGATGAAAACGAATACAGTATCACACATACACCTCTTTTTACCATGATTGATGGTAAAATATGTAATTCGCTAACTGACACTAAGTCTACATTACGTTGCTATTTGTGTGATGCTAAAAACTCAAAGGATTTTAATAACTTAGCGGCTATTTTGTACAAACCGATAAAAAGGGAATACTTGTCATTTGGGATGTCGGAATTTCATGCCTGGAAAAGATTTTTTGAATGTTTATTGCATTTGGCTTATAAATTACCGACAAAATCTTGGCGTATAAATATAAATAAAGAAACTTAATAAGTAGTAGAGGAAAATAAAAAAACGAATACAAGCCGAATTAAGACACAGATATAATTGTCGATAAGCCCAAAACCATACGGGAACACCAATTACGGAAATGTGGCTCGCAAGTTTTTCCAAAATAGTCAGCTATCTGCTTCAATTACAGGTATTGATCAGACATTAAATCAAAAGCTTTATATAATATTACAAACCATATCAAGTGGTTATAAAATCGATACCACTGAGTTCAAATCATTTTGTCTAAATACCGCGGAATTATATGTCCCTCTTTAACCTTGGTACCCAATGACTACGACATTGCACAAAATATTAATCAATGGTGATGTAATTATATTAAATTGTTTACTACCGATTGGGCAGTTCAGTGAAATCATGAAACAAGGATTTTAAAATATATAGGCGCTCTCTATAAAAACCTCTCGAAAAACCTCAAGACAGAGTAACTTAGAAGATATATTTCATCGTCTACTTATTTCATCTGACCCTTTCATAACAAATTTAAGACCTTCGCAAGTAGTTTAAAGTAGACCGTTTGATCTTGAAGTTAGAGATATGCTTTTAGAAGAAATAGTAATAATTTCTAATGAATCTGATGCTTCAGATGACGAATTATAATGTTGTATAATGTCAGTTTTCCATTTCTGAGCGGTATTTTAATTAAAATAAACATTTTATAGCATTTTGTTAATGTATGGAGTTTTGAGCATTACTTTAGTGAAAAGGCCCCAGTGTGCAACAGTGCAAAAGTCAGTGTCAAATCCGCAGCTTTGCCTTGGGTTAAAGCAATCTATAAAAGACACTGAACAAAAAAAACATTAAAAACTCACCTTAACAAAGTAGTAAGTATCAGGCTGCAATCCAACAATGAGCGCCCAATTGCGGGTTGATCTTGACAAGTAGTAGATGCATTCCTCTTCCTTATTCGCCTGCTTCCAGTACTTCAGACGGTGACCAATCAGCTTGCCGCGCAGTCTCTCACGAGACTGATCGATCGGGTTCCAAGTCACATTCAGAGACGTGGAGTTGAACGACCTCGCATACACCATCTGTGGAGCCACTTGAGGCATGTCCTCTGCAGAATATATTGTAGCTACCTCACTCTCTGGCCCAGCCCCAATGTCATTAAAAGCTTGAACTTTTACACCGTACGGCGTATAGAAATAACTGGTCGATATATGAACAACGTAAGTTCCAATATTGCCGTATTTCTTAAGAGGCAATGACTGGAATTCAACTTCTGTTCCATTGCGGCGCCAAAATATTTTGTAATATATCCCAGGACCGTTTTGTAAAGAAGACGGTAGCGGCGTCCATGTGATGGTGAGATCTCCAGTCTTTCCACCACCTCCTCCAACATTAGCTGGTGCTTGATGAGGTTTGTCTGCAGGAGTTGAGAACTGAGGACTCGGCGCAGATGGCTTTCCAGGTCCCAAAAGATTGACAGCCTGAACTCTGAACTCATAAATCGCCCATGGCATTAAAGTCGTGGTTATTGAAGCGCGTTTTCGTCCATTATAACGGTCGATTTCCATCACATTGGCTACGTTATCGCTGATGACGTACCATGTGGAGTTCCAGTGAGTACGTCCTGTCACTATGTAGCTAGTAATTGGTCGGCCATTGGAGTTGCTGTCTGTCCATTCTAAGGTTACTGCTGATCGCTGTATATTCAATGTCTGCAAACCACCTGGTGGTCCAGGAGGCCCTTCTATCCGTAATTGCGTGTGAGATGAGATGCGTCCAATAGCTGCTTTCACGACACATTCGTAATCTCCAACATCAGAGAGACTAACATTAAGAATTGTCAGTTCACCACCATCTATTTTGATTCTCCTATCGGCGTAGAGATCAGCTGCTTCTTTCATACGAATACCGTTGTGGTTCCATAGGTAAGCAGTGTCTAACATAGGGTCAACCTCAGCATTGCAATGAAGGAACACGACTTGATTCACTTGGGTCGTAATGCGAGGAGGCAATCGTTCAAGGAACCGCGGTGCACGAAGTACGATTAATCGTCCCCTACTTTCATCAGTACCATACTGGTTTTTAGCAATACAAGTATAGACACCCTCATCATCTCTAGACAGTTGTCTTACGATAAGATTACCAGTTTCAGTAATAAACCGTTTTCCACCAGCACCAATAACAATATTGTCCTTTTTCCAAGTAAATGTTGGTTTGGGCGCTGCTTCAGGGTTGCATCTCAATGTGACATTGCCACCTTCAGATCCATAAGTTTCAGATTCTAGTGGACGTTTCTTAAATGACGGCTTGAGAGACAACACACGCAATTGTCCTGTTGAATAACTTGCTTTTAACTGATTTTTGGCTTCACATTGATACATCCCCGGGTCTCTAGTTGGATCTAAGAACTTTATAATTAATACATTATCTTGAATAATGTACCTGTCTCGGTCTTCAGGCTCTATTGTCTCCATCGTAAGTTTCTGTCCATTTCTCCACCAAGTATAATTGACATCTGGAATGCCGAATGCTTCACAATTCCAGTGCAACTCTCCTTTATTGTCCATATGCTTATCTGCTAAGGGTATAGTAAAATTTGGTTCAGCTTGTACTTTAAGGAAGACACTGTTAGAAATACGGGCTCTGTCATTGCGTACATCACAAATATATTCACCTTCATCTTCTACTCCTACGTTAGGTATGGTTAATACACGGTCATAGTTGCTAAGATGAGCTTTCCTTGGCATCGCACCATTTTTCCTTGTCCAATTATAAGTAGGCACTGGGTAACCAAATGTAACACATTCTAAACGTACCTCCTGCCCTACTACAGGTGCCTCGGGGAACACTTTAGGGAAATTGTTTGGAAATTTAAGCTGTTGATAGTCGGAGTGCGGATATACATAAAGAGGAAAATATGGACCATTTCTTCCTTGATCTGAAACTTTACTCATGACATTACAGGAGTAGTTTCCTCTATCAATTGTTTCTAAAGCTGAGAAATAAAGACCTCCATCATAAGACACAAACACTCGCTTATCCTCTTCAACAAGATTAGGAAAATAGCTGCGAGCCCACAAGAAGTTTACTGCAGGATAATAAGATGGTGGATCACAATACATAACTTTTCCCCAGTATTGATTACCACTTTCCAGAGAACGCTTTTGATTGAACTCTCTAATAAAACCGAAAGATAACCGCACACTTTCTGATTTTATTGTACCAAATTTATTTGTGGCCTTACAATGATACTTTGCATTATCTTTTTCAGTATCTGGGCTATATATCATAAGTGTACCACCACTCAAAACAAATCTGGTTTCAACTAATGGATCAATCTCAGTGAATATCGGGCTGTCTACTTGATATTCTTCACGGTACCATTTATAGCTTGGTGCTGGATAGCCACCAGCAAGGCAAGTTAGCTGCACATGATAATTCCTCATTGGATCATAAACTGTATCAACCGGTTCCTTTATAAAGTATGGACCTCGTGGTATTCTTTCCGGATCAAATGTTTCTAAACCATAAATGAAAGATCTTTCTTCTTCAATTAGATAATGCAATCTTTGAGTTTGACCTTCACAAATGAAATGATAATATTGATGACCTTCAACAGGAGCCAAGCCCCATCTGCCATCATCGTGAGAGAATCTATATACTAAGTAATCCCGAGGCATTATATTAAAACTTGTGTATATTGCTGTGCGGTCATTAAAAAAAGCGTTCTCCAACCCAGTTAACTGTGAACCATCAGCATCATTAGACCAGTATCCCGGTGACTGTTGATGTGCACCGATATACCATGAACCTTTCTGAGGATCTAACTTCATAAGGTGCGTGATAATAAACCCATGTTCTTCAGGGCTGTTGACTGATGCCAAGTCAGCTTCGTATGCCAAACAAATCTTCCGCGCCTCATTTCTTGGACGATTCGGCGATTTCGTAAAACGGTAACATGATTCTCTATATCTGATCCAATTAGGTGGACATTTGTATCTTTCCTCGTAATCCAAACCTGCGTAATACGTCGCAGTGTTTTGAGGATCTACTTCATTGTCATTATCTCCGTATACATCAGAATTAAAATTGTCTTGGTAGAATGAACTCTGGCCAGAGTTGTAATCATTCAGGTTTGTGTTAACAGGATAGCTACCATAAGGTACCTGAGAATTCGGTAGATACCGTGATCCATTCTGATTCTGATCTTGATATTGTTGTTGAGAATAGTTTGGATTATACGCACCGCTAGACTCCGGAATTTGTGTCCTCACAAATCTCGTCACAGCGAATAACAACAAAACACACTTCATTTTCTGACACAATGTACGTAGTTAACAGAAAAACATAACTTAGATTATGTAGCAATAACGCTTACACCCTTTTCTAACTATACTTATTAGCATCTCATTGTAAAAAATCGTTTTGGATTTGAAAAATTAAAATATGTAATGATGACAAACACCATGAATAAAAGCCTCGCCCAAACCCATTCAATTTCAATTTTTAGTGATGTCCTGTGCTGTCCGCGAGTTTCATTCATACGTTGTTTATTATTTACTATGGCAATCCTGAATGAAACTTTTGACATTCATTCGTTTTGTTCGTTCATACCACAGATTACGTAATAGGTTTGGGTTATTTTGGTAACTTTTATAGTTTTAAATCCGTATTTAATGGTTTTTACGTAAATATACCTTTTTTCTAGTGCCAACCTTAAAATTAATGGTAAGTAGTTAAGTACTATGATTTATTTCAAAGTGTAAAATAAACATCTCCACCTTCACCACCCCTAAAGAATATATACTTTGTTCTTACAAATACTTTGGAATATGTTGTAATAGTTTGTTATTATTTAGGTTTATGGCGGTGGCAAAATTCGTCCGCCGAAATTTGGTGAGCATTGTATTCCCAGTTCTGTCTGTAAGTGCTATTTGGGCTGATTGGAGCCATACCAAGAAGTGGAAAGCTACATTGGCGCAACAACAAAATTAACATGGCGATTTTTGGCATCACACCACGGTACATTGTTTTCGCAATTCCATTGACTGGTTTCTTCATTGGAAAATTCCTGGATGACCAAGAAACATTGAGGATGACCAACTTCCGTGATAAATCTGCTTTGTATGGAGGTCGCGTCAAACCAGGAGACCCACCATCATGGCCAACTAACACAATATTCTAAACCTCCAAGAGTTTCATGATTTTTTGGGTTGTTTCAGTGGTTATGAAATAGTGATAACTAATTGAAATTTAAATATTGCTTTGTTATGTAAAATAGTCTTGTTTCAAATGTTAGCACTCAATAAATAGATCACTACATAACCTTATTTTTTCTGTTAAATTTCCATAAAATCAAAATTATATTATCGCCTCCGATGTTCTGCTAAATGCTTGCTAGCAGACATATTATACAATGGTAAACAGGGCAGAGAGAGATATTCCTACTTTCTGAGAGGTTAAGTGTGACCTTGAAATTACAGTTATTTAAAATTATGAGGCAATTCGATGGCCACAATAATATAGGTATATTATGATCACACTGTTTGAGGTCCAGAAGGTGAGATGCAGTGCCGTGGGTAAGGTATTCCGCCTAATTTCAACTTAGGGCATGTTTCGACAAAAAACGTTATAGGTACAATCTTTACGAGATCGGCGAGTTTAGGACCTAAACATTTCACTACCAAACAACAAGTACCTATCAAGGCAATACATAATATCTGTACCATTTTTTCCTTTTTTAAAATAAGTGTAAATATATTATAGTATGAAATGTAAATTACTTGTTATTAATAAATAAAAGAATGATTTTAGTATCACTACATATTATATCTGTACCATTTGACTCTTATTATATAAACACCTACCTATGTATTTTACAATTTTAAAAACGTTGCATAATTTTTTGAACAAAAAGAAATACTAAATTTGACCGAATTGCAGACTGAAGTCGGTGAAAAGGCTACGTCCATTCCCGTCACCTACTATTTCTTACTTCAATACGATTCAGTTTTTTTGTTTTCATTTGTAAGTTTTATTTTATAATTTTCAGTGGGCAGGCTCTGGTATTCGTAGGTTTAATTTGACCGATTTGCAATGCAGGTCCAGCATTCATCCGCGTAATACATACCTATATTAAGGAAGGTAAGTAACTCACCTACATTAAAAAGAAAAATATTATGATGAATTGAGAACCTCCTATGAAATCGGTAAAAAAAACATACCTGTAACTGTCCTGATTGTCATTATTCGTTTTTTGAAAAATATCAAACGAGTGTTTGCAGGCCTAAATAATTGCATAAGTTTAATACTACATTGGTGGGTAATTAATACCATTTATGACGAGCTGTTTGGAACTCAACAAAGAAGTCAAAAAATGTCAACCTGGTGAGATTTAGTTTACCTCTAGTCATATTATCACATAGACTGCACGGTGAAGGTGGTCACTTCACCAACTATTGTGGGTTCGATTCCTAAACGGGGTAAAACTTTGTATGATCCATAAACGATTTGTTCTTAGTCGGGGTATGTTTATAAAGTCCCTCGCACACAGAGCTTGTAACCTAGTGCGGGAGTTATTTTAAAACAAAAATAGAAAGACGCACCCAGGTAGGTATAATAATAATTTTGAAAATAAATCTCCACTGTCTCTATATAATAAATGCCAGGTTGGCGGTAACTCAGGAGAAAAAACAGTAAAGTTGCATAATAAATAAAATACGTGTTATCTTTGTTCACGGTTTATTTTCCATGTTATCAACAAGAAATAAGAGTCAATAATTATTATAGTAATACTTATACTGTAGGTATAGCTAAACAGATAAAACATACACAATTTCGATACTATTCAGAAAAGTATACAATTCTGTTTATAAGTATATCGTTTAATTACATTTGCTCAAAAATTTATCATTACTTTTCATTCCATTTTCCGCGCTCAAGAATATTCTCCTAATAATATTTCATCACAGATTAATAATGTACTTCTTCGTTTTGTATTTCCACAAAGAAATAAATAGATAGGGCGGAACATGGCCTTGAACTATTGCAAAACTGCTAATTCAGGGTCCGAAAATATCATACAGAAATGTAGACTGCATTAAATAATGTTGCCAATGAAAATACATTTATTATCTGTAGGACATAGTATTAGCATTACTTAATGCAGGGGTGTTTGCTCCAGAATATGTTAGAAAATAATTGTATAAAGTTTTATCTTATTTATATATTTTTTCAATCTTTTTTTGCGATATGCGTAATACAATATGATTCAATAAATTTTCCTAATTTTTACAGGGATGTATAAATAAAAACATAACTCATTATATAATTAAAGTACCTAATATATTGTACAATATTAATAAAAATATTTCAGGGGAGACCATATTAGCAAACATAACAAAGAACAAAATTGCCACATTAAAAAAATTAAAATTGATAAAGAAGTTACTAGCATAATCTCAAAACATTACATGATTTATAACAGTTAATAAGGTGATGTATCGATAACGAAAAATTCACTAGAAAACCTAGTTAGAAGAATGAGGAGCGCACGATAATGTCCCAATAGAATCTAGTTGCATACGATGCAATTGTACTTGGTCACTTCGGTCGATGATTAAGTACAACAATCGTGTGCTTAAGGCCATCCAACCCTGTCACTTGATACTTCACTCCAAATACAATAAAGAATCATCTAGAACGATCCACAAATAACCACGTATACTATTGCACACACAGTATAAGATTATGCTAACGCCTTACAATTAACAGTGTGGTAACTACATGTCGTTAATTTCCTAATAATATAATTACACTAATCTTCTCGCCGCATCGTTCTTATTCTCCTATCTACCCAATACCATACACCAACGTTAAATAGCACCCATGAGAATATTCAACATTTAAAGCAACATCTATTCGCGTTATAACTATAAAACTATTTACATTATTTACACAAATTGTTCATATACACAACATCTCTCGAGACAGACGTATATCGTGAGAGAAATAATATTATATTGATTGTGAATTCGCTGCCTTATATTACACAGTCTCACAAAACAAATATTTATATTGTTCTTATATGAGATACTTGTTACATTATAATAATCAGTCAAGCTTTGTATTAAGATCTCGTCATTGAGCCGTCTCCAATCGAACGTTAATCATAAAAGAAATACTTTGTTTGACTTGAATTTGGCATATTCATGTCGTAACGGAATTGAAGTATAATTCATCTGAAGGAAACGTTCTCATCTCATTCTACAATGATACAGTAAGAAAGAGAACAGTAGTATACTATCTAGTAGCTTCAAAATCATACAAAGATTGAAATCGTGCGAAAAAGTATCCATACTAAGATGAAAGAGAGACACTATACTTATAGAATTTACAGTATGAGTGAGCGAGATAATACTATATTTGGTATTTCCGATATTAAACATGGATGGACAAACTAGACATCCGTGACATTTCACTCAGATTTTGTTTTGATGAAAACACATGTTTCTTGTATGAGAATTTTGAAAACTACCAGTTTTATAGGAGGCAGCTGCCCCTAGCATTTGTATCTACTGTTACTCTCTTACAGTACCATTGATTTCGTATACATTGAGTTACTGCAGCAGCTAATTTGAACAAATAATCGTCACCGTACAACAGTGCAACAATACTTATTATACACATAAATTATTTTGTAAAGTCCACGTCATTATCACTTTTCGACCTTACTTCAAGGTGAAAGGTGACAATGTGATATATTTTTGTCACTTTTAGGCCTTAATCCAGAGGCTTAAATGGATTGATGCGCCTTAATCGTGGGTCGTCGTCGACCGGTTTCTCGTAGTGTCAGCTAACCAACACGGTCTCAATCTTTAGTAGTTGTCTAAGTTTGTCAGTGACCCTGACAAGGGCCACTTTGGAGGCTCGCACGTTGACCTTCTCTCCAGCACCGAGTAGCTGGTGACATTGGGCACGTTCTAGAAACTCCTGGGTGCGTATTTCTCTGAGCAATTCCTTTGGCGATCCAGAGCCGCAGTGGATTTGTTTTAGCAGACTTTCCTTTGATTTAATCTGAAAATTGATAGAATTTTGGGTAAGACAATATAAGGTTGATTAATTAGATTAATTTGTAACAAATATTATATTTAGTGCCCAGAGCGCTGCAAAGAGCTGGCATGTTTAGTCTTCTCTTCATAAAAGTGTTCATCTTTATTGATTCTTCTCAAAGATGTTGCAGAAGTGTTAACCATTATGTCAAACAGTTTTTTATTTCGAGTTAAGTATATTTCTCTATGAATCAGTTTTTTTAACAACATTTAGGTTTTCGAATATCAATATTTTTTTAATATGATTCGTCTAAATATTCTTGAGCACACAGGACACTTGATTTTTTGTGTAGGTACTGAGTAGAGAAAATTCGTAGCCGAAACGAGTTTATGAGATAATTTGTAGCCTCTTCGGGTCTTTAGTTAAAAATAAAGTAGTGTTTACCTGTAGAACATTAGTAATATCCTGGAGTAAACACCAAAGTCCATCAGCCGGCTGACCAGTAGCAGTTCTGAGGCTGTAGAAAGGTGGCAGTGGTGCTTCAGTGCACTGGATTTCCATCATGGCATCAGGAGGTGGAGGCGGTGACGCTGGCGGTGGTGACGAGAGCGCATCACCACCCATTTCTTCACGGTCTGAAAGTAATACAAGACCAAGAATTATTAATAGGGAGATAAGAAAAAATCTTGTTTCCAGATGAATAGGTAGTCTTTCCAAGGGTGTCTTCAATTTACATCGTAACTAAGGGTTTTGCAAGGGGCGTTTCCATAGAAGCGAGAAGGCAGATTTGATACGAGTATCGTTAAGTAGTTTTTCTATTATATTTGTAAATAATATTTTTGAAAGGTAAAGAAAAGAAAGACCGAAAGATATTTTTTATCTATACCTACTATAATTTTATTTAAAAAAAGAAAAAGAATCATAATTCAACTCAAAAATATACAAGACCGATTTTTTAAACTCTACTTATTAAACGCTATATTATCAGCGAATAACGTAGAATTATAACAGTTTACCTTGTATGAGATTTTTTTAAGACAACTACCGAACTAGGCAACAAGCCCTGTCTCGCGGAGGACTTTACAAACAAGTTGTTCATTATTAATATTGTCCGAAATATAAACTCTCTTACCTATAAGCTCAGTTGGCGGTGGGAATCTCCATGGCTCTACAGCAAGGCCCTGTACATCAGCGATATGAAGCCTCAGTAATGTAGCCGCTGTACCTTCCGCCAGTTCTTCAGGCGTTTGCCCCGCGTATGTGCCGAGCAGTGGGTCCGCGCCGTACGAAAGAAGTAGACGTATTACTTCCACTCGACAATTCTCACACGCCTCATGTAATGGCCTGAAATATCAACATTAAAAACATTAATCAATAATAAAATATCTTATAACAAATAGTCTCAATAGCGCTGTGCCTGGTCTACCCATTGATCGAAAGGTTCACTTGCCGGTCCTTCTTCAAGTCTTTGAGCAGCTAAAAAAGAAACCTATACCAAGGAGCGTTATCATCATCGTCTCAGCCGAAAGACGTCTACAGCTGGTCATAGGCTTCCCCCAGGGATTTCATAGATTAATATTATTATCATTTAATAATAATTCAAAGTAACCTTATAACTGCAGACTAGCCATCTAATTAGTATGCGCAAACACAATATGTATGGCGGTAAACTGAACCGCAAATCCAAATGCTAACTGGTACAGTTCAGGGATCAGGAAACTTTTAATAAATACAGCCAATACCTAGTTTCGGCTCTCGCTTCATCACACGAAAATGTTATTTCCATGATTTCCATGCTTACCTTATTCCGCCCTGGGCCGCAGCAGAGACGTTAGCGCCGTACTGAAGAAGAAGCTTCGCAATTCTAACGTGGCCTCTAGCAGCTGCCACGTGTAACGGTGTGAAACCAGCATTATCTTTCGCCGAAGGGTCAGATTCCATCTTCTCCAAACAGTAAGCGACACAGTCCTGCAAAAAAGTTTGTATTATCTTACTACACTCATAATATTAAATATTAATTTAATGTTATCTGATATTATAGTTCATAAGTGTGTGCTCAAATATATGTAGATGGACTCTTTATTCCCTCACTCTTATAGGCCTATGGGACACCAATCCGACGGAAATAAAATCTGACGGCTTTACGTGCTTTCTGAGGCAACAACGGCCCAGTGTAAAAGTGGCATTTTTACACGGGGTGTAAAAACTGCCAGTTTCATCTATTATGAATTTCTTGACAGGAAACCCAATATCTATTTTTGGTCTGACCCGGGAATCGAACCCGGAACCTGGATCAGATTCAACGACTGGTCGTTGAATACTGACCACGAGGCCCCTAACAGTTTTAAAGGCAAAAGTAAAAAATAGTAGTAAGTGATACTTACAGTGTACCCAAGTCTGGCAGCTCGGTGAAGGTGGGTTTCTCCAATGCTCTTGTTTATAAACCACCCTTTAATTTCTTTGTGTATATCATGGACGGATTCAGGACTCGGTTTCACAGCCGGTCTACGTATTTTAGGACTAGTTGGATCTCTGCGAATTATTTTCTTCTTCTTTCGAATATAATCAAATCCTGAACTAAATTTTCTACGACCAAATAGTCGTTTTAAACGTCTTTTGGTATTGTTTTCTGTTGGCACTAAAGAACTACCTTCTACTTTTGGTTTGTCTTTTTCTTCTGCAGTTGAATTCTCATTTTTGTGTTTATTTGCCGACATCTCTTTCATTCTTTTGCTATTCAAAGACTTCATTAAGCTATTCCTTTTCTTTAAACGCAGGAGACGGCCCTTTGCGTCGTTTCTTTTCAGAGATTTTGTACTTCTAAGCCCATCTCTGATTGAACTAGATCTCCTTTTAAGTTTGTCTTTTAAAATCTTTTTCGGTTTGAATTTAGGTTTTGTAGGTTCAGCAGGCTCTTTTTTTATTTCTACAACTTTTTCTTCCTTTTCCTCGGGAATTTCTTCATCCCGACAGGAAGTTGGTGGCGCCGAGGCCGGCCGCTCATCACCAAAAACCTCTTTGATTGTCGCTCGTTGTTTCAATACTCTACTTTCAGTCCTTGTTCTAGATTTAAGAACTACAGGTGCGAATTCTTCAGTAGCACCAATAAGTCCATCAGTGTCTTTAATAAATGAGTTTCTAAACGCAGTCACAGTCTCTTTTCTAAAAGCACCCAAGTAAAATATGTCTTCCATTAGTTTTTCTTTTTTTACATTATAACTGCCTTTGTTTCCATTTTTCACTAGTCCTAAACTTGGCGTAGGCAGCAATTCACTAATTGGCTTTTTAGGTATTACTTTAGGTGTTTTATCATCTTTGTCTTTTGATTTCTTGTCCTTTTTGGTTTCTTCTTTTCGACCACATTTTTGAATCAGTACGTCAACAATGGAACTGTTCTTATTTTGAACGTTTGAGGAAAATACAGTAGAAGTTGACGCTTCAGAATCATAATGTAACTTTTTCGGTCCGGAATAACTTGAATTTGAATCAAGGTCACTATCAAGGGTAAGTTTCTCGTTGCGTCTCGCATATAAATCATCTGTAG
This sequence comes from Trisateles emortualis, assembly GCA_947095525.1. Taxonomy (NCBI): domain Eukaryota; kingdom Metazoa; phylum Arthropoda; class Insecta; order Lepidoptera; family Erebidae; genus Trisateles; species Trisateles emortualis. Next base: position 5,426,426 of record OX352735.1, on the reverse strand, counting down.
CAGCTGATTGTGCTGACGATGGAGCCGGAGATAGAGGTGGTGGGTCCAGATCCGGTAAAGAAGTAGATCCCCGCGTAAGAAGAGCCCCCGATCCTCTAGCAAAAGGCCCACCTGAACGTCCCCTTGGGATTGCAATAAGTCTGGTCGGCATACGAAGCGAACGTTTGTATCTGTATAATTCTTCTTCCCATCCTGGGTGAAAGTATGAGCTATCTCCAAATGTTGGTTTACGCACCGGGGTAGAACTATTACTTGCACTACTAGTATCCTGTTTTTTAACAGGAGATGATTTGACTGGAGTTTTAGGAACCGGTGCAGGTTTATTGTCTTCAGATTTAATACTTTTACGTACTCGAAGTCTGCTGGCTACAGTTACATCGTCATCGCTGTCAGAACTTGAGTTACCATCTTGTTTTTCGTTTTTATTGTTGTCGACTGATAGTTTTCCTTTCGATCTTGAAGTTTGTCTCGTAAGTTTTACTTTGGCTTGTTTCTCTTCTTTCTCTTTTAAACTTGAATCTAATGACTTTCTAGTATTCTTGTTAACATCAACGTCACAACACTCAAGCTTTACATAAGCAGATTTCTCCGACAAGTCTTTTAACAATTGGTACTTGAGGCGATCATTTTGTTCTTTTTCTTTTAAAATTTTACTCTTTATTAATGGTTCATCATCATCTGTAGACTCTAATTCTTCTTTAACCACAGTTTTAATTGCTGGTTTTTCTTTTGTTTCTTTTTTAGGTGTCTGAGATGATGGACAATCTGTCTTTTCAATCTTAACTTTTGTTTTAATTTTGTTTTTCGTAGACTTATCAATTGGTTTTTCCTTTTCTTTTTTGTTATCAGATTTGGTTTTTTCACTCTTAGATGACAGCTTTTCTGGAATTGTTTCTGTTATTTGTGTAACAGTTTCTTGTACAACAGGCAGTGACTCATTTTCATTAATACTCACTTCGTATTCATCTATCGGCTCCTGTTTGATAACTACTGTCGGTATTATCTCAGCTACTGGCTGTTGCTCTGGTTGTTCTATTTTAGGCTCAGTGTTAGATTCGTTAGTAACGGCAACGGAATCTATACTTTGAGACTTTCTAACAGTTTTACTTTCATTATCATTTTCAGATGTATCAATACGTTTCCGCTGTGTTTTCTTTTTATGACAGCCAGTTTTCAGCTGTTCCATAAAACTATCACAGGCATTAGCCCAGTCTAAATCTTCAGGAGGAGCATCATTTACTGGATCCATACCTTCTGGCTCCAAGTTATTAAAGATATTTTCTGTTTTAATTGATATTTCAGCATCCTTTTCTATTTCTTCAATGTTCATAGGCTCAGTTTTTATTTCTGGAATTATATGTTCTGACGGTTCTTCACTCTTTATAACAGATTCTAATCTAAGATTGTCTTCTCGAATTTGATTGAATAAATGAGTCTTTCGAGGAAGCATTTTTATTTTTTCATTCGCCGGGGGTGCAGGCAATTTTGCTTGTTCAGGCTTTGAAATATTATCTTGTGATGGCGGCATTACTTTCAACTCTGCTTTGGTTCTTATTCTAGAAGCAACGTCATTTTCTGGAGACCTGCGCTTTGGTTCAGGGCTATTATTATATTCAGAATCTCGAGGTATGGAGTCCACAGCCTTGGGCATCTGAATGTGCTGGTGTAAGTTAGGAGTAATGTTCAAATGTGGTTTCACAACACTCTTGATAGCAGACTCTGTCTCGTTTTCGAGATCAGTAATTTCTATGATGGAATCTTCAGCGTCATCTATGACAATGAGATCTGGTGATCTGACCTGTTTAGGGCGTGAGGGCTCTGCAAAGCCCGTTTGTTTAGTTTCTAAACTATTTCTTAGTATACTTAATACCCTTTTGTCAGCGGGTATGCCACTGGGCGGCCCATAATGGTGTGACTGTATATCTCTATGGCTCGGAATTTTTTGTATCACGTGACGGCTGTTAATAGACGGATTTCTATCCTGATAGTAGGCATGGTACTCGTTCTGTTCACGAGAGGCTAATTCCGGGTGGTAAGGATTACTAGGATATCTACTATTGGCGTGAGCGTGATGTTCACGATAAACACCAGGAATAGAAGGTCGCTTTTGCTCATTTTGATAGGCTACATCTAATTGTTTATAACTAGCATAGCTATAAACAGGTTGTTTCATAAGTTCTCGTTGTTCTCGGGCCGAGTTGTCTATCCGACTGTCTGCGGTCCAAGTTTCATGACGACGTATTTTTTCCGGAATGTTACTGACAATAGGACCTGCAGGTCGTTTTCTTTCTTCTATGATGAAATGGCGGTCGTCGCGAATTCTATTATCAACAAGACGCTGATCATTGACAGGTCTTGTGAGATCTATTTTGTGCACATAATCGGTTCGAGCTGGCGGATTATATTTACTACGCTCCTGATAATGGTGAGTAGATTCAACTGGATAACCTTCAGGTACCCCTCGGCGAGCATCGTACGTACCATTATATCGAACAACTGGAATATGTCCAGGTTGTGGCGGTGCCACATATCCATGGGCAGCACTTCTGTCACCGTATTGAGTGAAATTAGGTGCAAAGTCAACTTTGTGAGATGCATAATTATTTATGGGTAAATGTACATGACGACTACTTGATGAAGAAGGTCGATGGGGCAACGTCATCATTTTATTTTCTACAGTTGCTGAATCGATAACATCGTCTTGAGTCGTTGATGAATCAGCGGAGTTTTTGACAGTTTTTACAGATAAATCTAAAGGTGACTCTCGTTTCTGTTTAGTTTGATTTACCTGCGCAAAAGGTACAGTGGGTGTCTCCTGCTTCTGTTTTGTCTGGTTCATTTGATTTACTATTGATGTTACAGAGACTGTCATGCGTGCGTGATTAGGGTAGCCTGGTTTAACTGTTGATCGCGCAGGCGATGTCTGGATAGGTGTTGTTGGAGGATATTCATAGCTGGTTTTAGGCGCAGCTGCTTGGCGATATGCAGCTCTCGACTGTGTTGCATTTTGAACAACAGGAACGGGTACAGTAGCTCCATATCTAGATGATGACGTTGAAGGAGTTGGATAAGGATAACCACTTCTAGCGTCTACAGATCTACTCAAATTAGAATAATCAGGGCGTTGTGGTAAGCGCGCGTCATGTGAGTGTGGCGGTATTGGTACTGGTGAACGTTCTGGAGTTCTAGGTGGATAGTGTGCGCTCAAGACATCCATAGCTGTATGCTTAAATTGAACTTGTTGATGTGTATCCACGCGGTGACTTTGAACAGGTTGCGCAGTAGGTGAAGGCCGATAACTTGGATATGATTGTTGAGGATCATATTTTCGTTGTGGTACCACTGGATTTCTATCGTAATGAGACGATGTCCGCGTGCTGTGATATGGTGAAGGCTCGCGACGTGGTTGTAAAGTTGCATACATATGTGCTGCCCGACTATCGGATGCGTGCCTCTGCGGTTGCGGAACAGCTTGTGGGTGATGTATAGGTGGAACACGATCGTTCGGAAGAGGCGGTGGCTGCGCAGTTTGCATAGGGTACCGCTGTGTGGGTGGACTTTGCGCGGCAACATCACGTAATCGCGACGCAGAGTGTTGCGGCATTGACCCCGATAATCTTGCATACGTTTGTGGGCTTTGACGTGAAAGCGTTGAAGGCTGTGGCGAAGCTACGGATCCATGGGAGTTCCTGCCTCCATCGGATATATTCGCTTCATAATGATAACGCACATAAGATTCTGGTGGGCGAGAAGTAGGATACGGATCTGGCGGACGGCCTGGAGCATAATGATCAGGTTGCCTAGCAGTCGGCGTCTGACCACGGTGTACAGGCGGGCGATACTGAGAGGGAACCTCTAACTGAGGCTCCGGAGCCGCCGGAGGAGGCAATGGTGCTGCGGACGGAGGCCGCGCTGGCGATGGACAAGGAGTGGCGGGCGCAGGCGCTGGCGACGGCAGTGTCCTTGATGGCTTGCGTATTATATGCGAGGGTGGCGAGAGAGTGCCTACTTGTTCCTCATCATCTTCGATTTCGGGCTGCTCGCGCCGCTTCTCAGCAGCTTCCCGCATAACTGTAGCTTTATGTATAATATGTGGTTCCGGTTCTATTGGCTCTGAAGGCGGCCGCGGTGGTGCTGCTATTGGTGTTGAGGTAGGGACGGAAGGTGGAGCTGCTGCAGCTGAAGGTGGACGCGAAGAAGGAGCTGGTGCACCAGATTGTGCTGGCGTTCCTTCTTCTGGGAGTGGAGCTCCTCCAGGTGCTTGGTGGCCGCCAGGCCACAACGGTTGTCCGGAGCCTTCCGCTTGTGCCTGCTTCGGCAACCCCATGAAGTACTGACGCGTTCCCTCCAGCAGTACATTGTTGATGTCCATACTCCGTCTCCTCTGGGCACAACCTGGAACAAAGCCCTTAGTTGTACTCGAAATTGTTATGAATATATTAATAAATAGATCTCTAATATCGTTGGTAAGTAGGCAAATAAATACGATGTATATCAATCAAGAACGTGCGAGTAAAATGTCGATGTCGGTATTAAACGCACGACTTGACGAAGGTGCGTGGTTGGGTCGTTACCCTGCGGCTGCCCTTGAGCGTACTTCGCCCCCGCACGCACACATACATACGATAATAATATAGCCTCGCGATTACTCACACTATCACAACTTCCGCGTAAATTTTGCTCAAAAGTTAACTGACCTTCATACGATCGAGTGTCAAAAACCTCGTATAATTAATTAACGATTCTTTTTAGAGGCCAGTTATACTTGCGCTAAACAAGTTACTACCTATGTTTATTCTGTTTCATTAAATTATTGTCTTACATTACTCATAGTGTTGATTGTTTATAAGGGATTTTTCTTTTATAAATAACCGTACCTACCTACGTATGTACCTACGTGCATAATATTCAGAACTTTTTTCAGCAGTAATGATTCCGGATAAAGAAGTTTTAACTATATTTTATGCACGCTAGAGTCCACCTATACCTATGTTCTTCTTTCAAACTTCAGTAAAATGGCGTAAATAGAATAGAATAGAATACTTTATTTTCAAGAATATGGTTGGTAGGATGTTACAATATTATTTTTGATACAACATATTCTGCCAGTTGTGGCGTGTAAATATTTAAAAACACAGACAAAATAACTTATAATCTAATGAACTAACATAATGAATTAAATATTATTATTATTACTGGAATTTAATACATAATTATATTGTAGCTTATATGTCTAGTTTACATTGGAAATTATTTATTATCATTTAATTTGTCATCTAGATATTCATTAATATTGTAATAATTGCTTTCCTGTAGTAGTTCACATAGTGCCCTACGAAATTGTTTAAATGGTAAACATGTAATATTTTCAGGAAGATGATTATATAATTTTATAGCCGTGCAATATGAATTTCTTTTAAACATTTCTAAATTTATTTGTGGTAATTGTAATCTATTTTTATGCCTAGTTCGACTATTTTCCTTATCTCCTAGTTTTGGAAACAGTTCAGGGTTATTTTTGACAAATATACATATTTCTAAAATATAAATGCAAGGCAGTGGTAGAATTTTATATTGTTTAAATAAAGGCTTACAGCTATCTAGATAGTGACAATTAAATATTGCCCTTATGCATTTTTTTTGTGCCACAAACAATTTATTCATCTCAGTCGAATTACCCCATATGATGATACCGTAACGAAGTATGGAAGCTACATAAGCATGGTATGTGACTATAGCAGTTTTTATATTTACAATTTCTCTTATTCTTTTTAATACATACACAAATCGATCTATCTTGTCAAGTGTTTTATAGATGTGTGGTTTCCAATTACAATACTTATCAACTGTTATACCCAAAAATACGCAATCGTTTACATTTCTGAGCGATTGATTCTTGTAGTGTATGTCTAAGGCTGGTGTGTTTGCTCTATATGTTTGGAACTGTATTATATTAGTTTTTCCTATATTAATTTTTAAGTTATTTTGTTCTAACCAATTTATACAACTATTAATAGTCATGTTAACTTCCGTCTCTAGGTTCTTTATATTGTTGCTTTTTACTACTAACGTTGTGTCATCAGCAAATAGGACACATTCGTGATTAATTATATCGGGCAGGTCGTTTATGTAGAGAAGAAACAAGAGTGGTGCAAGAATTCCACCTTGGGGCACCCCATATTTATTATATTCATACGTGGATTGATATTGCATTAGTTGGTGTTGATCAATTTTTGTTATTTCCACACATTGAACTCTATCTTTTAGATAACTTTTGAACCAATCATATGCAGGTCCACGTATTCCATAGCTGTATAGTTTTGTCATTAGGGTATTATGACATACAAAATCGAACGCTTTTGACATATCTAGAAATATACATGCTATTAGTGTTTTATCGTTTATTGTTTGTGTTACTTGTTTAAACAAAGAGAAACATGCCAGAAAGGTGGAGCTTTGTTTTCTAAAACCATATTGTTCACTCTTTAGAATATTGCATGCTGTTACAAAACTTTCCACCTTATTGTACATCACTCTCTCAAATATTTTTGCTAAAATAGGGATAAGTGTTATAGGTCTATAATTGCTCATGTCAGATTTAGGTCCTTTCTTATAAATAGGCTTTACAATTGACTTTTTTAGACGAGTTGGAAATTTTCCTTCTATTAATGAGAGATTTACGATATAAGTAAGTGGAAAGACCAGGCTAACGGCATTTTCCTTTATTACTTTAGTATTTAAATGATCATAACCTGTAGAGTTAGTATCATTTAAAGATTTAATTATGTCATAGATGTCGTTTTCATTCACCGGTGAGAGAAAAATACTTTTAGAATTATTGGGAATGCACGGTATAGTGTGTGTGGGATTTAATTTTTGATTGGTTAATGAAATGTAATAGTGATTGAATAGTTGACATATTTGATTCGGATCTTCGTATTCTACGTTGTTTAGCTTTACACTGTCTATCTGAGATTTATTGCAGGTATCATTTTTGGTATCCTTAATTAGTTTCCACGCGGCTTTGGATACATTTTTTGAAGATGCAATATAACGCTGGCTGTCGATACGCTGTGAACTTAGTATGCATTTTTTAAGTATTTTAGTGTAACGTTCATATAAGTTCTTATTGTGCTTTTTATTAGACTTATTTAGTTGGTATTTCAGATATAAGACCCTTTTCTTTATACAGCATCGTTTGATGCCCTTTGTCAGCCATTTATTTTTCACTGGTTTGCTTGTAAATTTATTTTTTTTAATTGGAAAGCATAAATTATAGAAGAGGGTGACGGTATCGTGAAAGTCGTCAAAAGCTTTATCTGTACTTTCTTGTTCATATACCTCAGAGAAAGATAGAGAGGATATGCAGTGTTTAAATTTATTTTTATTTTCTTTGCTTAAATCTCTAACACTTTTAAACCACCATTTTGGCTTTTCCTTTATTTCGTGACGAATTTCTAAGGTAGCTGTTAAAGATTGTGCAGTTTCATGATCTGATAGTGCGAGATAGTGAAGATTCGCCTTCCAGGCGTGTATATTACTCACTATGAGGTCCAAGCAAGCATTCTGTCGTGTTGGTAGATTTATGTGATTGGTTAAATTATTATTTTGTAATATTGAGTTAAGTTCTTCATATTGTTTATTTTTTTTAATCATGTCTATGTTCCAATCTCCGCATAGGATAACCTTTTTATTCCCTCTTTTGCATAACTTATTGGTAAGTTCAGCTAAGTTGTTAAGAAATATATTTACATTTGACGTTGGTGTTCTATAAATGCATACTATAATTAGTTGGTATTTTATAATTTCTATGGAACAGCATTCAAAATGAAGAGGGATCGGTGAGACCTGGTTGGGGACTTCTTTGTATTCTATGTTATTATGCAGTAAAATGCATGTGCCACCCCTACGCTGATTTAATCTAGAGAAGAATGTTACTAATTTATAATTAGTTAATCTTAAGTTACGCTCAGTACCACGCAAGTAAAGTTTAGTCCTAAAGTATGATTTAGTAGAAGACCACGCCTCGAACAATTTAAACGAAACCGATAACGTTTTAAATGTTCCAGTAGTTTTTAATTAATAGAAAAACAAGAAATGTTAATTTGCCGACAGCGAATGCCATTTAGAATAATTCTCATTATTTTATTTACATTTTCAATCATCAAATCTTTAACCTTGGAGAAACCACAAATAGGTATTTAATCTGAGGATTACGCAACATAATCAAATAAGCTCAACATTGTCAGTTTTTATCTACGTAGGTAGGTACATAATATATAATTAATATAGAACCAGTAATTAACAATAAATTAAGTTAAGTATACCTAATAATAATTACTAACAAAGTTTTTGTTATGACAGGCATTCTTTTTAAAATGCTGGGCATTCAATACACTATTTTAATAATAAGTGAACTTAAGAAAATAATTACAGTTATGTGTTACCTACTCTCTACTCTACATCTTAATTGTACAAAAAATATCGTTCTGTTTCTTTCCAAAGAACGCCGTTTCTCGTATGAAATTATTATTATATTTTATTAAGCGGTTTTACTATTTTTTTTAATTCTACCAAGGTGGCAAACAAGCATACGGCCCGCCTAATGGTAATCAGTTACCGTAGCCTATGGACGTTTGCAACACCAGGGGTGTCACTCACGAGTTGCCGACCCTTTAAAAACTTTTACTCAACAGTTTCATATTATTACTTACTAGTGGACCTGGCAGACGTCGTCCTGCCGGAAAAAGCTGAAATACCGACAGCAGCGCCACCTACCGGGTCCAATTGTGAATCTAAACCATCCAGGGCCCTACCCGAACACACACACAAAATTTCATCAAAATCGGTCCACCCGTCTAGGAGGAGTTCAGTCACATACACACGCACACAAGAAATATATATATTAAGATAACACTTTGCACACCTAATGAGATCCCGTGACAATACAATATAACATTCACGAGGTTCTGCTGCTCAGATGCTCAGTCAGTAACAAAATTAAATAATACCGTTTACTTTAAATTCGTCTTTTACCTACTTTATTATTTGTTGTTTTTATCCTCTTTATTTTGCAATCATGGTGATTGAAGACACATGTATATTAAGTAAATAAGAATGACACATCTAATTAGCAAGAAGACAATATACGTCAGTAAGTAATCGGTATGTAGACATTTTTTTCTTTAAGAAAATTACAAGTCACGATTATAAAAGTAATCTTTAGACGTCCATTTAAAATTGGCACATTATAGCAAGATACATTATCAATATCACTGTTATCTTAGCAAGAACTAATGACTGATTAATTTCTGCATATGAAAACACAAATAACCCTATAAAATACTAATATCGTTAACACAGAAACGAATAGGTACAATAATAACTCGAGCAGACAACTTTTTCAACTGTCTAAGCTTGTTCGCTCCGTTTTTCCATGCAGATAAGCGGGAAAATGTCTATTTCATTCGACAAACTAATTTATTCTCGGAGTTCTGACGTTTATTGAACGTAAAATTGCTTTTAACAAACAAATAAAGGTTTAGTCAGTGAGACATACAGGCTGCTGACGATTATTTAAGTAGATACACTAATCGATTTATGCGGTCGATTGGTTAAATCGAGATCGTTTTTAAATCTGCACTTAAAAAATGCTAATCATCAATGTTTTATAATCCAACTTAATATTATATGCGAAAGTAACTTTGTTTGTTTGTTACCTTTTCACGATTAAACAGCTGAATGGAAAATTTGGCAAGGAGATAGTATCCTGAGGGAAGGACATACGGTACTTTTTACCGCGATAACCGACATAACCGCGGGCACAGTCGAGGGCCAAAGCTAGTAAAAAGTTTTTAAAAATCTGCGTGCTTGGTTGCAAACAAGCCCTGTGTCGCGAGGTCTTCACAAAAACAAAATACGAACACAAATTACACGCAGACTAGAAACAACAATTTATGGATCACACAACTTTCCAATACACAGTGCGTTGTGAAAAATAGCGACTATAGCGAGGTAACTACTCAACCAACCATGCAGTCAATAAAACCGACAGGCGATACTAAGCTAATTTCAGTCATCACCCACTGAAATGTATCGAATGAACGCACAATTCATTTTAAGGGTAATAATTCAATAAAGCGCGGCGTAGTCCCGGGCGGATGCCTCAAAAGCACGCCCTCTATCGATTGTGACACAGACGTGTCCTTGGCAACTGAGGTATGTACGGGATGCGTTGAGCCCCGGCCAGATGCCCCCCAGCCTCCCACAAGCAATATTGATGCACTCGCTCCCAGATAAACACGTGTTCGTGTTCACGCTTAATTTCCGATGAAACTGGATGAATTCGAATAAAACCGTTGGATTAATTTTCTGTGTGTATATCGAACTTTATAAGGAATTAAAAGGTTTTTAAAGGGTCAGCAAGTGGCATAAACGGTAGTCGAATCGAAAAGAATATGCATGGGATTTGATGTAAGTTCAGGACATTATCCTGAACTTACCAAAAATCCCATACATTTGCTCTCTGTTCTATTCGATTCGACTACTATTCTATATTTTCGTATTGCAAGCATCAACAGGTTACAGTAATTGATTACCATCAGGCGAATAGGACTGTTGTTTACCTTCTTAGTAGTATAAAAAAAAGAACTAAACGCTGAGTTTCTTGTTATTTTTACATTTTCATACTTTTAAAAATGTATAATACGGTTTTGGTCGTGTTTGTTTCTGTATGTGTGTGTGTGTAGCTGCTCATTTAGGGATGCGTTTTTAACGAACGTTTTCCTATCCCAGGGAAATTCCATCATAAAACCCTGGTTTATCTTTTGGTCGGCAACACGCAAATGATACCTCTGGCATAATCATTGCAATCGTACATAGATTACGGTTACTGCTTACTATTATATGCTTGTTTGCCAGTAGTAAGTAGAATAAAAATATTTTATCTAATCCGACTAGATCTAGAGATTAACGCGTTCAAACAAAGAATCCTTACAGCTTTATACGTAGTATAGATTTGCTATTCTGAACATATATCTTTTTCGTAGTCTTTATTAGGCAGATCTTTAATATAACAACACAATGTCGCTTTTATACAGGCATCTGAATACAAAAGAAATTTAAAATAACAAAACGTGTTATATTTAACCTCTACAGACATATAAAAATCTATTTATATGCCAGACAAGGTCTAGACTCCAGATTTGTCTGGAGTCTAGACCTTATAGTTTGCTATAGACTTAACAATTATTTACCGAATTCCATTAGTGTTAGTAATCCCTAGAGTACCTATAAAGAAGTATCGATCGAGCCCCGAGCCTCTAGGTATATAATTTGGCGTATAAAGGTCAATGTCACCTAGACGTACGGCGTCTAAAGATACGAGGTTAATGACCTGTAGCATGTTTACCTACGTTCATTATCTACATTATTGAACTTAGATGTTAAATATAGATAACATTTTCTAGATATTATTTTTAAATCTATACTAATAAATAAGTGTTTTTATTAGTGTCTGTCTGTAATATCAAAATAATATTAACATTAGATGCATAACATGAATGTTTACAGGGCTACTATTTTTTTTTTTTGTATGTATGCCTGTCTTTGTTCCGGGTAATCACCGCAACGGCTGGGCTGATTTTAACGGGACTGGCAGAGATAAAAATATACATATATGTTAAAAACATATACACTTGACACGGGACCCAATATTTTTTTTAACGCGAGTGAAACGGAGGTGAAACAGCTAGTATTTTATAATGTTTATGTAAAGTATCCGCAGATTATAACGACTGTCTGTAATAAATGATTGTCGTTTTATCTTATCTGTGCTTACTGCTTACCCTTATACTTAGTATTAAAAATGAATTTTAGTTTGTATTCAAAATATCTGATAACAAACGTATCTAAACCTTAGTACAAATTGAGAGGAATAAACAAAAAATATACATACTACCCCAGGTGGACAGAAATTTGGCCGTTTTATTCTTTCATACATATAATTATACAAGAAACGTGTTTTTTTTTGGTAATTTTGGGTACCTACGGAAATCTTTGTGTGCGATTCCGACTCACACTTGGCCTTTTATTTCATAGTTTTGAGTCTATAATAACGAAGTTAAAGGTACAATTCATATTGTTTTTAAACGAAGCGTAGTATCTAATGGTTGTGTGCACCACAGCGTTGCAAGACGTAATTACTCGTAGAACATTTATACGGATTCAGTTGTGCAAACGCCCCTAAGGTAAATCTACTTACTCGTTATAGGATATAAACATTTGTATATTATACACGGACACATACAAAGTCACGCGACAACGGGGTTTTCACCCTTAGAAAAATGTATACGGTTGTAAAATAAATTGCTATAAGAACGTCGTATAACAGCCCTTGACTTTATACAGATTTGTTTTCGATCTTACTTTGAATTTCGAACAATGACATCCTTAAAATTTGGTATAAAAGGTCTTTAAAATTTCAAATTAAGATCGAAAAAACGAAAAACGCCATAATGACGTCATCATCTATTAAACGCCTTAAAATATAGCTAAAACACTGACAGACAGGTAGACGTCAAACTTAATCGTAGAAAAATGTTTTAATATCAGATAGGTGGATGACGTATTACTATAGCTACCTATACCTACCTGATGTAATCCTTTGTCCTCACAATACCTATGGAATGTGATTCAACTGGATATATACAGTGGCGTAGCTAAATAGGTGACACCCAGGGTTTATATATGGTATCACCATCTAAGTATGATTTTATTTAGATTTTTTGGTTATCAAATTAATTTCTCCTTCAGGTGACACCCTTTCTGGGCAGACAAGATGTCACCTCGTTGGAATAAAAAGGTGTCACAACAAAAAAGGTAAAGACTCATTCAAACCAGATTTTCAGGTCCCCAGTGCACATTTAGAGATGGGATTTTAATGAAATGTCTGAGTTCAGGAATCCCTCCACCCTGGGACCATATTTTAGGTCGGCAACACATGAACATTGAAAGCGCCTATAGTCTAAAGTAACTGATTACCATCAGGTGGGCCGTATGTTTGTTTGCCGTTTGAGTATAAAAATTGAATCGGGTTGGGTATCATCCGTAAGTGGGTGTCACCCGGGGTGGACGGCCCCACCGCCTAACTCTACCTACGCAACTATAGGTACATATATATACATATACTAAGATTCCGATATTCTATTCGGAGCCATAAACAAATACTTATTTTTAAAAAAACTTACGTTTGAAAATCTACCCGGCTTGATGAGAATGGCAACCCCTAAGCGCGCTCATGACTCTGGCTTCACTTCTGGCAAGACCTGAAATAAAAGGAGACATTTTCTTGAGCTGCTAAACTATAAAACGATACTTAGTATGCGTAATGATAATAAATGACGATGCGGCGAAAAAAATATGAAAATTAGAATATCTTTACAAAAAGTAGTCAATGTTTTTTAAAAACTGAATCGATTTCTAAAAATTACTGTAGACTATCCTAATTTAATAACCAACCCAATTTATAAACGAGGTACGGCAGGCAAACCAGACTGAGAAAGGGCCCAACCGATCTTACAAAAGCCACTTACCACAGCCAAATAGTAAGTTAAAACTACACACAGTGTTTGCAGTAGTGTTTTTGTGAGTGAGTCCTGTACTCACTCACAAAAACACAACTGCACTAAGTTTAATTATTACGCTCTTTGTCATTTAAGCGTTAAGCACCCCGGCCGCAGAGGGTTTCCACAAGAGCCTTGGATTATTCTGCAGGTATAACAGCTATTTTGAAAGTTTTGAAAATTCACAATGGTTATTTGTGAATTTTTATAACTTTAAAAATAACAAAAGTAAATAATACGTCGCGTCGCCGCGCGCCGTCGCGTCGTGGCTCTTGGTCCAATAAGTTTTTTGGAGTTTCACACGACAGCCCGTCCATTCGCTAACTTAGAATAGTCATCTACATTTCCTAGTACAGTATATTAGTTATAACTAAATAGGTATAATAGTATTATAGCCACTATAATAATATTATTAAACTACGTTCATACTTCATACTAAGTGAAGCAATTCAAGGTTATTAGTAGGTACAGCAAACATTACATAAGTATACAATACGATGACTATTTGCGCTTTTGTAATAACTGTATTGTATATAGCGTAAGTATATACGTAGTAGGTACCTACTATTAGTTATTATGTGGCTGCTATGGTAACTAGATTAAAAAGATAAAATCTTCGAAAAATGGGATTTCTACTAAAATAGTAAATTAGTATCCACTATTTTAGTAGAAACCTATTATTTAGTATTTACTATTTTAGTAGAAAACTAGTATTTTGGCATAAACAGTAGCCGAAATAAATAGAATAAAAAGCAAAGGTATGGAATTTTACACAAGTTTACGTCACTACTTTAATAAAACACTGACAGTAATTATTAATACAATATAATTTATTCAAATATTACTGCACTACATAATATATGTATATTTCACTACATATACTCTATAATACTCCTGCTTACACCACTTCAAACTCAAACCCAAAAGACCCGTTTCGTGTCTGATCCCTCCGTTTTTATATCTTGACAGCGCGCGCAACTTACCGACGCGTTCACAATATGTTGCCAATGCGTAGGAATAAGTAATCTACCGATATCTAGTAATAATTTTAATTGTAACACATAACACTACAAATTTACGTCAAATGCAAATATTCGTTATATTCTTCCGAAGTGTCAAACAAGCATACAGCCCGCCTGATGGTATTTGTCTGTCTACCGTTTATACCACTTTGTCTAAAGAGACAGATGTTTTTTAATTATACTTAATCTAGACTACCACGCGAACGAAGTCGCGCACAGCTAGCAGAATAATAAAATGTTTGGTGTTTAGAGTTACGGACAGGTGACAAATGTAATACATAAACACAATATTTTACTTTTAAATAAAACAGTTGAACCTTGACACGGTTTATATTTAAATATGTTGGCAAGTCGTAAATGAGAAAAAGATGTAAGTAATATTAAATAGTAGTGGTGTTTGTCTGTTTTGAAGCGAATTATGTAAACTCAGGGTCTGATTGTATATAGGTACATATCACGCCTATCTCCTATTGGGGTAGGCAGACACTATTGTACCTATGCCAAATACTTCACCAAAGCATATTTCATTTCTTCATTTAACATCCTCTTCATGCATGAACAATTGAACGGGCATCGGTTCGCGGATACTTTTACTGTCTTCGATATTTGATCGAAGTTTATTGTATTGTAATTTGAATTTCTTGACAGAAGGGTCAACTATTAACTTGTATATACTTATATAAAGTTTTAGCAAATGATATTTACGAAGACATTTACAGGGGGGTTATGTGTTACGTGACCATAGCTAAATATATTTGTCTCGCATTATTCGCTAAGGCCACGTAAAACATTACGCGTAAACGGCTATGAATTTGTCATTTTGTCTGTAGCTTAGCTTTTCACTTCGCATGCCATTTAAGCTATTTTTAAGAAACGTTAAATTTCCATAGAAAAGTCTCTTCTATCAAGTAAGCTGAAAGGTTGTTAGGACTATTAGACCCACACTGGCCAAATGCGGGTTGGAGTGAGTTACCTTCAAAAATTTCTGTGAATCCTAAAATTTGTTTGAAAAAAAAAACTTTATTCAAATAAGTTTATCAATAAATTGTAAGTAATAAGTTTTTTTAGTATTCGATACAAATACAATTCTATTGTTAAGATCAAGTTTGTTATTATATTGTCGAAATAATAAATCTTGTTTGAGAATTTCTTGAGTAAATGACTCACCGGCAAACTTGGTGGATGATTCATTGAACTTGGTGACATGAGGTTTGTATTACATTCCCATCATTATTGTAACTGTCATATCTACCTACTATTAGTTCGCCGTACCATGACGTACCTTATAGAAAATTTTAAATCCTTACTAATATTATAAATGTGAAAGTTTGTAAGAATGGATGTATGGATGGATGGATGGATGGATGTTTGTTACTCTTTCACGTAAAAACTACTGAACGGATCTGGATGAAATTTGGCACAGAGATAGATTATGGTCTGGAATAACACATAGGCTACTTTTTACAGCGATAACCGACATCTACGCGGGCAGAGCCGCGGGCAACAGCTAGTAAGTAATAAAGTTGACACCTTTTTTATTAGCCTGTTAATTGTCCCACTGCAGGGCAAAGGCCCTTTCCTTTTTAATGATAGCTTATCTTTAGCCAATTGACTCCAATAACTTCTATAGGCGTCAAGCTCATCTCGCCATCTCATTTTGGGTCTACTAAGTTAACACCTTTAAACTAAGATCGAAAATAAATTACTATCACATCATGGTACGACTACGCTTTACAACATTAAGTCCCAATAATGTATCGTATCGAGGAAAATAGCCCTCTTCCACCCGAAAACTGATTACCATGAAAATTAACAAATTCCAGTTTAACTTTCAGGAAATTCCTATATCTCATCGAGGACTCTTATTTACCAAAAGTTATACCTGCACGTTCATGTAACATAATACACCGCATGTTGGAAGCTACCCAACATAATTGGACAAAGTTAGTAATTCTAGGAAACTGAAGGAACAATCTCGACAGCAGAAATCAATACCGTCTATTAGAGACTACGGAAACTTGTCTACCTATATTATAGTAAGACTAGCTGTTGCCCGCGGCTCAGCCCGCGTGGATGTCGGTTATCGCTGCAAAAAGTAGCCAATGTGTTATTCCAGACCATAATCTATCTCTGTGCCAAATTTCATCCAGATCCGTTTAGTAGTTTTTACGTGAAAGAGTAACAAACATCCATCCATCCATTCTCACAAACTTTTAAATTTATAATATTAGTAAGGATATACGTAGATATCTCACTAGCGCGCGGAAATTGTTGCTGTCAACAGCATCTAAGTAACTTCATTTCATCTATCACTATCTCTTTCTTTATCGTTACGTTCCGAATTATCTATCGCATTATTATTTGAAATCTACAAGCAAATATAGGTACGCTACGAACTAGAACCCGGGAACAAAACTGAATGCCGCTCAGTATGAAGGTAAGCTCATCTTTCTTTTTAATATAATTGTCTATACCCATTGACTTTATAACAATTATTCAGTCAAGTAAAGTCTAATATTATAAATAAGTTTAGGTTAAACTTTACCTTGAAGTTTCGCTTCTCCTCATTTTATAAATCAATCAAAAGTAACAACAAAAACTAAGAAGAACTGCTCATTGGAGCGTAGAAGCGTTTATTTGTGTAAGTTAAACGACTTCTTTTTATAAAACATCGTTCGATTTTAATGAATAGGCAGCCTTAGTAGAACAGATTATATTTTTTAAATAAAACTTCGTTCGAATTCAATGAATAGGCGGTCTTAGAAGCACAGATTATTTAATCGTTTTTTATTATAGATACCTAAGTTACAATACATAATTAAATTGCATTTCATACTTTTAAATTAAAGTCCTTTTAGCGATTTATTATAGATTAAAGTTTCGAACAAGGACAATTTTTAAGCTGAAATTTTATAGTAGAATAGAAATAAAGCATTTAAAACCACAATAAGAACGTCATAGTACAGCCCCTGACCTAATGGATCAATCTGCATCTACATTGGGCCAGCGTGCAAAACTCTCTCAGCTCTTTTAATTGAGGAGACTAGGAGACCCAAATCTAGCAGTAGGACATAATACATATTATAATACGTACCTACATGTGTTGCTATTTATCTTTTCGAAATATCTAACACAAGCCCAAAATGTAACAATCACAGATAATCTACACCAATTCAAAGATAAGATGCTCCACAAATATACAAACATAGATTACATTATCATCATTTCGCAGTAGGTATATCAGACGTCACAAACCGAGTAGGTAAGTAATGCACCAACTGGACATTGACCCAGATCTAGCATCCGTCGTCAAACAATACAGCACATCATACGAATTGACTTTTAAATCGAATTTGTTTGAATAAAATATACGCGAGAGGCGTGTTCTAATTTTGTATTACGCGGTTTGTTTTGTGCATCGTATAATATTATGTAAACATACTATATTTAAAATATAACAGCCGTTTTATTAAATCTAGCTGTTGCCTGCGTCTCCGTTCGCGTGGATGTCAGTTACTCTTGATACCATTTATTTCCTTGCCAAATTTAATTATTTTTTCCAATAAAAAACGAAAAATGTCTACTTGTCAAATTTCCTTACGATCATGTCAGCCGTTTTGTCCTAAACAGGTGACAAACAAACAGTTACGGATAGACGGATTATTTTTTTCTTTAAAAAATGAATCTAACCTAGCTCATACGTAAAATTAATTCCGCTAAGAGATCGATCGACCTAGCATTCTAGATCCTTGACAATGATTTCAAATTTCGATATTCCCACTTCCCATCGAAATCTAGTTATAATAGGTAACCTATACAGTATTGCTATCTGCCATAGATACCTATGTTTTATGAGTTAAAATTAGTATTTTGTATAATAAGATCATAATTACACATTATTAACAAATAATAACAGATTATCAATAGAAAAAAATAAAACCTTCGTCTTATTTTTAATACTTATACCTATAAGGCTGTTCGAGGCAACACATGCGTATCATTAAAAAAAAACAAATATGTACACACCTCATTTCATTACGTGGCAACAAAGGTTTTATCGTAAGGGTTTTAAGTTCATCGTCCTTTATGGTCAACGGACGCCCACTGCAAATTATTAGTAATCGTAGCGAATTATTCAATACTAGCTGTTCCCTGCAGTTTCACCCAGTTTCAATTTTGAATACGCGCCACTTTTATTGTTACTACCACATTCCAATTGGATCGCCTTCCTAAAGATTTAAGTTATAAATACAAAAAGGTTTTTTTCAAATCCGACTGGTATTACAGACATTAGCGCGATTTAAACTCTTCTGCTTTATTATTCTCTTTTAATAGGTAGGTATATGTATCTGATAGATTACGCAAAAGTATAGGTACATAATATTATCGCATATACCTAATACAGGGTATATTATTATCTGTGTAGTTACTAAACTAAACAGTTATAACTACTAGTCGTCAGTGCCAAGTCACGTCATAGCTTCCATGAATATAAAAAAGTTAGCTGTTTTAAATAACGAACGGTTTTCCTCTCAGGCCATATAAAATAATTATTAAGAAGTATTTTTTTAAATTTGGAACTGTTAAGCTAAAAAGTTCTTTTATACCAACTCGGTTAGAATTAATTAAAAACTTTTTTATTATTTCATAGGTAATTTAATTTAATAATTTCCGTGTTGTCCATCTGCAGGGCACTGGCCTACGTGCCTTCCACTTCTCTCTATTCGATCAAATATATTTGATCAAAGATGAGATCGCCATAGATGGCGGGATGAGTCCAACTCATCCCGCCATCTATGGCGATGGCAGGATGAGTTGGACTCAGAACGAAATAATAATAGATATGTATATTAACTATGTTAACTCCATAGTATTATCTATTATTATTTCGTTTCTTGTACCGGTTACTCCAAGAGTTATTTCTTTTTAATATATTCAATTGCGCCGAGCCTGAGCAGCTGAGCAGTGTGAGCAGTAAGTCAACGAATTTGTAATTCATGATATCATCCGTAACGTATTTCGAAATTACCTAGGTAAATAAAATTATTTAAAAAAATATTTTATCGATCAATATAGCACCTAATAATATATTATGTATGTCCATAATTATCGAATTTATAAGATTTACTAGTTGTCACTCGCATCTCCGCCCACATGGATGTCGGTTATAGCGATAAAACCCCCTTTTTCTCCCCGGGGAAACTAACTATCTCTATGCCGAATTTCATTAAAATCCGTACAACCGTTTAGACGTGTAAAGTCAACAGACAGAGTTCATATCGTATTAAAAATAAGTAAGTAGGTATACTAAAGTAGGAATAATTATTAAACAAAGATATTATAAAGTTGATATATAAAACATAGCCATATAATTGACGTAGGCCCATTAAAAAACATAACTTTTTGTCCGACAAGAGTCGTGCGTGTGTATAACACTATTTACGTCTTTACGTACACACAAGCGCGATACAGCTGTGCGGGGTCATTGCCCCCGCGACGCGCCACGAAACAAGGTGAATCGTACACTGTTTGTCTTGCGAACTCTTCAACAACGAAATGGCACACCAAAAAGTTTTTATACCTATGATTTCGCAATATCTATAAATAATTGCGAATGAGATCACAAGATGTACTCGTGTATTACATGTAGGTGTGACTATGACGTAACTCAACGTGTACCTAGACAAATACATACTACAACAAGTAGGTACCTACCTATATAGTTTGAGATGTTTTTTAGAAAGATGGGCAAGGCTTGTTTATCTTAGTTAATTAAATTCTTGATATAGTATTGTGTCTAAATAATATCATACCGAACCATATGCTTCGGTGTGATATTATAAAATGTATTATTGATATCGTGAACGTGACAGCCGATATTTGTATACTGTTCTGCCAGCCATTTGATCGAAAATAACTACACATAGTGGTGTACATAGTGTCATAGTTGTGTCCCAGTGCAATATTATTAAATGTCATTTGTGTTGTTTAAGTAAAACGATTTTTAAAATAACATTTTTCTATTCCAACACCAAATTCTGGACAGAAGAATCAAAAAAGCAAATGTATGCATTTGCTTTTTTGATTTTTCGATTCGACTACCGTAAATGCCACTTGTCTAGAGGGGCAGGTATTGAAAGCGTCCATAGGTCGTAAGTCGTAACCTTATTAATTAGGGTAAAGTTTACCGTAGTAACTAATTACCGTCAAGTCAACCATGCGCTTGTTTGTGACCAAAAAAATATGAAAATACAAAATAAAATGGCACCGTTTGTCATTATGTTTTATGAATTTATGATGGATTGGACGTAGGACGTAAGTAGGTAGGTATATTATTAGAAAATATTTCGCAATGTCGTAACAGATATTAATTTTACGTAGGTACTTACGAGTAGGTGTACGATGAAACGGTGACGTAAGAGAAATTAATGTGCCTGAAACTTGGGAGCGTTCTTATTTTTTCTTACCAAGTACGTAGGTATATTGTATAAGATTATATACATCTAAATTAAGACATTATGTAGGTACTCGTACCTACTACTATTACATAGACTGTGTGAATTGCGTACCCGGCCGACGGATGACGGCACATCAGCCCCTCTAAACAAGTGAAGAAACAGTAGTTGAATCAAAAAATCACAATAGCAAATGTATGGGTTATGACGTAAGTTTACGACATTATATCTTAAAATTACGTCAAATATGTAGGTAGGGCACCATACTAACGCGCAAGCCCGACAGGGAAAGACCTCCACCTTACAGAAGACCACAGTCAAATAACAACACTGCAGTGTAGTTGTGTTTCTGAAGTGCAGGTCTCCAGCGCTTATTATGAATGCGTTTTTAAAGATACTTGATCTTAAAGCCCTGGTGTAAAAAAATGTGAAAAGTGATACCCCTGGCAGGTATTGCAAGCGTCTATAAGCTACGGTATCGTAGCAACAAGTATTATGCTCCTAAAGTAAGCAAAGAAGTATGAATGCGCCGCCGCGTCAAGAGAATCAATTAAATATACCCACGTGGAATAAACAGCCAGGGAGAGGGAGCTTTGGTATAATTGCCTTTCCCCAATGCGTCCCCATTGGCCATTATTTGCTTACTAAGCTCTCTTGTGTGCCCCATGTTGGGGCAATATGTATGATTTTATATGTACGTGACGTGTTAGCGCGTAGGGAAGATTAATCGAGTCTAAAATTAGTTTGTGTTGTTTCTTTTACGACATGTTTATTGCTTATGTTATTAATTGATACAATATAATGTATATCATCTTATATTTACAATCGTTTGCCTTGGACGATGATCAACGTAGAGCCAATACTACAAATATTATTTTACTAGCTGTTGTCCGCGGCTTCGACCGCGTGAATATCGGTTATATCATAAAAAGTAGCCTATTCGCTATTCCAGACTAATCAATATCTATGCCAAATTTCATTCTGATCCGTTTAGTAGTTTTTAAGTGATACATCCTCACAAACTTTCACATTTCTAATATTAGTAGGAAGTAGGATAACGTAAGCATACAAAGCATCCGCAAGAAAAAGTAAATTTTGATATTCAATGCCTAAACAAGTAAAAATGTCGATGCGGGTCGATATTGATAGTACGAGTAGTAATGTATATTAGAAGAAAGTAACTTTCAAAACGTGTTTGCAAAAACATATACACATATAAATTTTGTGATCAGCCTAAAGCGAGCTCTAGAATTGTGCCCGGTATTCGCCGCGAAATCGAATCAGAAACAAGGGGATCCGTAGGAGAAACAGTGACCGAGGCAAAGGATTGTCTGAATAGTGACAATGAACAAGGTAGGTAGCTCGCAGAACCGATAGCTGCTGGGGCAGAAAAGTTTTAAAGTATAAACAGACGATCGAACTTGGTTCGGGCCGAACCACGAACATGGTGCGCTCCGAACCATATATTCGCTCGTGTGGTGCACGGGCGAATGGTTCGGCCCGAACCAAGTTCGATCGTCTGTTTATACTTTTACAGTGGCTACCACGAACTGAAAGACGTAGCGCGTGCAGGTCTTTAAACAGGTAGACCAATGTGCAAGTCCGTGGTAATGGTTGTGAGTAGCCTCTACAGAATGCTGTGGAAGTCCTTGGGGCAGCCTATGACCAGCAGTGGACGGAATTTCGGTTGAGATGATAATATGGATATAGGCTCTCGATTACATGTGTTGGCACGAGGTGAAGATAACATATACCTACTTCTGCTTACGCTTTCAGGATCATAGTCGTGATAGTATATACGTATGTACTATGTTCTCGTAACAAATAGCTATACGAGAGTGAGTACGTAGTGAAACGCAAAACATAGTTACACAGGCCGTGAAATAATAAAATGTAGTTAGGTCGACGTCGATAAGAACATTGGTATTTGAAATGTCATTAATTTGCGCGCAAACGTTTTCTTGATAACACGTTTCATTGTAAAAGGAAGAGATCACAAAGGATTTTTGTAATTTTTTGCGCACTTTGCAAGTATAAAATGAAAGTAAAATGATTTATTACCAAAAAAAAAGTTAAACTATAAAAACTGCCTTGTTGATTTTGTGGTAAAAGGAACAGATTCAGCAAAGTTGAGTGTGTGTATCGTAACGACTTGTATAGGCAGCTTTCAGCTTACGCCTTACTTCTCGGTCACGAGGCAGACTTAAAACTTACAAATAAATTATTACTATAAGCACTAATGGGGGATATTTGGAAATTCAATCCTTAGATGGATAAAAAATTGTATGATCAGGCTGAAGTCGGGGCAGGCCGCTAGTGTGATATATGAAGAGAATATAAATGTAGATCTAAGACACGCTCTGCTAATGCCAAATAATTTGTGACACTGCGCATATCCGCGCGCATGCGCATTTTAGACGGGTACGTGAGAAAATCACTCCGAGTTTTAAGATTTCTATGACTGATGATTACTATGTCTGAGGCCTTCAAGTTGGAAGCTTAAAATTATGCAATAGTGTTTCTTAATTAAAGACGCTCCAAAAGGATAGAAGGATTCAAGAGCTTGTGTTTTACATACAGTGAGTTTGTGAGACGTACTGAAACGAAACGCGGGAGCGCTGCGCTCGCGACTCGCGGCTGTGGCCCACATTTCTGTTCTATTTTTCATTGGTGCGCGCTAGCGCCCTCTATTATTAGATCCGCATTGTTTATGGCCGTCGACCGACTAACATCGATCAGTTTCAATTACAACGACTTCCTGTATTTGTTTCTATTTCTGTTACGAAATCGTATAGTTTTCTTCTTTGATAGCAAAGAAGGATAACGTCCACACAAATACTTCAGGTCGATCAAAAATACCAAATAAGACGTCAGCTAATTTGCCTACTGCCGGAGTCCGACTTAAAAGACGGGTAGGAAGAAAGGAGCTACCGTGGATAATAGACATTTCTAATAGCATGATCTGATAGGTTAAAAGGAAACCTGCTCAAGCGAAGATACAATGACTGAATTCAACCAGAAACGCAAGCGATGGGACACTTATTCGTGTTCTGCGTGCCTTAATAGGAACAGGGAGCTATTGATAATGCAAAACTCGTGTCTTTAGATTGCCATCGACACGCCAAGACGACATGAGCACTCGCGTGTTGTTGACTCTGTAAATAATAAATCGTTGTATGTATTAAGAAACTCGCGCTTCTTTAGAAAAAGGGGCACCAGAGCCTCTAGACAAGTGTCATAAGCGATAGTCGAATGGAAAAGTCAAAAAAGAAATTGTATGGGATTTGACGTAAGTTTACGACATTAAATCGTAGACTCACGTCAAATTCCATACATTTAATTTTTTGACTTTTCGATTCGACTACCGTTTTTGCCATTTGCCTAGAGGCTCAGGAGACCTGCCTAAATAGCCTATTAGCGATTTGCATGCTACTGTAATTGTATAGTTTAAGACTATAACTAATTAATGTATCTGGTGATTCAAGAGTGGACCAAGTTCCTTGCGCGGTACTTAATTCTTTTTAAGTCTCATCTGTCAGCGAACTATCCGTAGGTAAATTCGCTAACTTAATCTTTCTGGTTTACCTGCTACCTTCATAAGTGTTACTTTGTAACTTAAATGAATAAGTGTCATTAACGGCTGCGCAGCTGCGGTTCAGTTCGTGGCTATTGGATTGATGAAGTAGTTATTATTTCTAGTACCTCAATCTACCGATAGATGGAGTTACGTACTCGATGTATGACTAAATATTGTTGCCGCAAACTTTACATTTTGCACTTTCAGTGGGAAAATGTCGTAAAATGATACCTACGTCTGTTTCGGCAATAGTCATTTTATGTTAATTAGCCTAAAGTTTAAATTACCCAGTGAATTTAAATCACCTACGTCTTTTTTCCACTGATAAAGTTTCCCTTGTAGAGAGTTTATTTATATTTTTGTTTGATTACAGATACCATCACTCTTAATGTTGACTACAACGCATGTTCAATCTCGATAGTCCTACGTCACATGTATACGAAAATATTTTCGTCAGTTCAATGACCTTTCACTCGACACGAATACATTTATACTCGCAATCTATATAAGCAATCCATCGACATCAATATATCGATAGTAGATAATAAGATAACACGAATCGTATATTAACATCTAAAACTGTCATCGATTCAAATCGATTTGGCAAGCAGTCGCATTTCTACTCGATTTGATTTACTCGATAGTAATAAATTTTGGATGGTAAATAATATGGAATGTCGAGTATAAGTGATAGCCTTGTGTTAATGTGGTTATTTATCATAACCACCTACGATTAAATGACGCGTTAGAGCCCAAGGTTTTTAAGTTTTCGTAATTGTTTACGTTGAGCGCTGGAGCCAGAAAAATTTAAGAAAAATAAAGAAAAAGTATTTAATTGGGACATTATTATTATTACATATTAAAACTTATCAAGTAAAATATCAATTAATAACATAGGTTTTGGTATGCCAATATGGTCAACAGCTCAGCATAATGCAAAGTCGCTACCTAGAAAATCACTCTTGAAAACTGTTTTTTTAATTTCAAGAAAAAATCAAAAATGAACTGCTGTAAGTAGGTACGTTGTGCTACGGCCCCAGAAGCATTACTACGCTTACATCAAGATGTAGAGGTCGGCAACACAGAACTCTTGGAGTTTTATGTTAGGGATAAACCTGGTAGGTCGTACCTACTTAAATCAGAAACGTTATCTTGGTAGACTCATTTCATTAGTCAACCAAAGTTTTCAACGTAAATATAATGCGTTTTATTAAGATTTATACAGTTATTATCTTATTCAAAGCTGCGTTATAACTAAGATATGTACGCACGCGAAGATGTGGCAACTTATCACTCTTGTCTACATAATAATATTACGTCACTGGGAAGTCTAATATATTATGATAATCTTGTTTGTTTATACGGAAAATCGTATTAAAATATTCCGAGTAGTACCTACAGTGTATACGTAATATTATGTAAGTATTGGAACTACCTAGTTATTTCAAAACTAGCTAGTTTACTTTGACTCATTGTCGGAACCAAAATAAAAGAAGCAATCCCTATAGGAATAAATAACAAAGTTTTAAATGAAAATACGGGGAAATTATATAATTATTACAAAGTTATGCCCCCAGCTTAAGCCCATGTTTTTTGTTTAAATAAAATATAGGCTATTCTGATGTATGAGAACCTTTTTGAGGAAAAAGTTATTAGAATGACTATTATTAAATTAATTATTATTATTAAAGACTGACTTGAAGGTCCTGTTCATATTTTTATTTTTGCGAGAGTGTTATAAGCGTTATTGGGACAGCGTTATTGGGACATTCTTAATGCCGATGAGGCATCTTAATCAGACTCAAGAGGTCGAAGAGCCACATGTGACTTACGGTTTTTCGATCTCTATACTAGGCTGGTAAGTTCCTCATGAAATGATTAAATTTGGTCGATTTAGTGTTTTCTTACGACAGACACTGACATAAAGTTCTGCGTTCAGATTTCTGGGTTTCGCATTCTGTCGCGCGCGCCGTCGCCATCTGCTATTCTGCTATGTAAAGTTTGAAGCCATGCATCGCATATAATATATTATATTACAAACTACAGTGCAAGGGCGTGTTCACTAAATCGGGATGGTTATGAACTAAGCTTCATAGAAATCTGTTTTAACGGTCTCAGACCGGTTTATATTAGGCAGAGGCTTGGCTTTGCATCTATCTATCATTGCTCAAGTCTGAGCGGCTGTTACCACTTAAGTGGGCCGCTTATCTGCCACCACTGGCAGTAAAAAACGACCATAATATGTTTGAGGTTGAATTTAACAGGTATTTGACCCTAAACAGAGAATTCTCTTTACAAACAAATAAATTATTATAGCACCTACACCACCTACACCATTGCCTACGCGATGCCATGCGCCATTTTGTTTGACCCCAATTGTCAAAAGTGACAAGTTTAATTTTATAAGATTTGAATTTCGATTTACAGGGAGCGAACAGCTGTGTGTTACACAAAATAGGTTGAGATAAAATACCTACTCCGATCTATTTTAAGAGTTTGTAACAAGTAGAGCTCGACGATTTGGAAGCTTTCCAACATTCACCTAACAATATTAAGATCGCGATCGTCCTTTTGTTGTCTGTATTTATTTATATGCGTAGAAGTAGGAAATGTTACGAGAAACTTTCGTAAAGTTCGCACCAAGTTTTTTTTATAGGAGAGTGTTTTACGCGGCATTTTTGTGTTTTAATTGTACGAATAACTTTGTGAAGTTTTGTGGCATGCCATAGGTTTGTATTATAATTAGTGTCCAACCGTATCCGCAGCCAAATACTCAACGTCGGAAGTTTCGGCCAAAGCTGAATTTTAGTGGTCAGAACTCGTGCGTCAGTTGAATTGTCAGTTTTCAGCAATTAATAACGTCCAAGGCTTTTATACTTTTGCAATTGATAATATAGATACCTTTACATAATTATCTCTCTCTCTCTCCCTGGCCATATATCCCATATTATTATGGCAGTGGAGTCAGCCTTTCGTGTGTTCTCCTCCACTGCGCTCTAACCTTGACATCGTCTTCAGAAACTTATTCAGTTTCTATTTTTTTTTTCTAGATATTAAAATGTCTATCATTTTTCAATTCAAATAGTGACGAATTTCGGAGAATCTGTTTTCACTTTGACAGTGTTGTACTGATACTTCCAGGTATTTTTCATTTCGAATATTATACGTACGCTTTGGAATGTATAATATTTATATTAACTAGCATAGCGACAACTTGGAATGCTTGCAGTATTATAAATAATACATTCATTACACATCTTAGGCAGATAAAGGTATGACTAAAGTTAAACATTGAAGAATTATGTCTGAAAATCAAATATTACTTTACTTCCGACCTGGGCCGTCCTTGTCATCAAATTCGAGACCTTGCCAGCAACCAGAGAGACGAGGTTTAGTGTTGCCAATAAAAAAATCAATCAGTTTCTTTACATAAATGACCGCTGAATTTTGA
Source organism: Trisateles emortualis (assembly GCA_947095525.1). NCBI lineage: Eukaryota > Metazoa > Arthropoda > Insecta > Lepidoptera > Erebidae > Trisateles > Trisateles emortualis. Next base: position 5,398,299 of record OX352735.1, on the reverse strand, counting down.
CGATCAGCGACCTCTAGTTCCTTATATTTAAAAACTTACACCATATATTTTTTTTTATCATATCGATTATTCGATTTCATGTTAAACGAAAGTAATATCGATAGTTACATCGTAAGTCGATTGTGACACTCAACTAAGTTGTTCTCCTTCAGCCGTTTGTGTGTCAGTAGGTCAATAGTGGCAACTGTACGGTTCGCAAACAACTCACGAACCTGCTCACTATTATTTAAACGTTGTTTATAAAACTTACTGTCTTGTTTTAAAAGTACTATAAAATGAACTTTACTGTTTAAATTTGACCTAAATTCTAGACTTATATACTTACCTAATACATATGTAGGTACATGACACATGTACCTAATGGATGCGTGGTAAATAATAGGATTAAACATGGTGGTTCGTATCTTTATTGAACTAGGGCATTTTTATAATACAAAGGAGGCAAACAGGTAGGCAGTTAAAGGCCTATAGACGCATGCAGCACCAGAGAGGTATCAATGCTTAAATTTAGATAAGTAGGTAGGCGTACGAAAAACTTTAAAGTTTTTTTTTTAACTTTAGACACGTGCAGTCTCAGTCATTCCAATTTAACAAAAAGCTCATAACTTCAAAATTGCCAAGCGAATGTTAATGAAACATAGCTAAGAACCGTTCTTATTAAACAAGCATTTAGGGATGCTATCTACTGTTAGCAAACACAATGTTACACCCTTGAAATGTTTTATAAGGTAAACCTAAAGTAAAATTATGATGCCCGGCAAATATCTTGAGAAATTGCGCAGAAAGCGTTTTTAGGTCTCTTTGGTGGTACATGCGGGCCTCGGGGGGCGGGGCGCGACAATGAACCAATCACAGAAATGAAGGATTTGTATCATTGGTTAATACTGCGGAACTATGCACCTGAAAATTAGACAAAGTCTAAGACATGCGTGAACTACGCCGACTATTGTTGAAGATCTTTGCCATTTTACCCATTCCATAATTCCGTAATCTATTCGCCCAGGATGTAGGTATGTATACCTACGCAGAAAATGCTTTTTATTTCGATGAAATAATAACACAGAAAACTAGACACGAATGCAATAAAAACAAAATATTTGTGTTAACTGTGTCTATGACCAGAACGGTTATTACGTAGTAGATACGTTTCCTGCATGCAACAATAACTCATAATCTACTGTACTATTGCAGTTGCGTAACTTGTACCAAGTGATTATAGTAGTTGACATGGCGACCCGCCATTAAAATAGTTTTTTTTATTCGGTAGCAAGTGTAGGGATGTGTGGCTGCGTAGAAAGCAACACAGTTGTGCAAACGAATGACGAATGAAGTAACTTCAGAATCGGTCACTGGGCCAATGTCACAGCACTACTCCCGAACCATTCGACATTCGTGTGTGATACAGTTCCAAATTTGAATTTTAAATTTTGTTATAGAATTTAGTTTTTTAAGGTTATATCGAAAAAAGCCCTACACTTCCAATTAAGACATTTGTGGGAAGTCCCTAACATACGGTTTATTTATCCAAGGAATAAACATGTTATTAATGCTGTGTCATGGTTTATTTAATATTTCTTTGTTTATAAATTATAATTTACCTAGTCTTTACAACATTTGTTAATATATTGTATAATAATAGCTTTAAGATTTAACTGTACATCGCTTTGGTTTTACGCTGTAATGTTGTGCATTTATTGAAAATAAATAATAATAAAAAATAAAATAATTACGTTGTGTGTCAGTTTCAATTTTAAATTGTAAATTTTTTAGGTACCTACTTGTTTAATAAAGCAAAAGAATAAAATCGTTAAAAAATTACGTATGGGTCAGTCTTCAAGATTATCGGAAATATTTTTCATTTCAATATCTAATCTACAATGGAGACCTCGTGGAAATTGAAGACATAAATATGATGATTCATTGGACCATAGGCGAACAGGTAAATTTGCGAGAACTCGCAACGATTCAGCCGCGTTTTCTGAGAACTACAAGGTGTAACATTAGGGATGTTACACGTTACAAGTATTCTTAAAAAACCAATATTATAAATGCGAAAGTAACTCTGTCTGTATATTGCCTTTTTCACAACTAAAGAGCTAATTTTAGTGAAATTTGGTAAGGAGATAGATGGCGTCCTTGAGCAGGACATTTTATTTTTACCGCGGTAACCGCCATGCACGCAAACGGAGCCGCAGGTCACAGCTTGTCCAATATATTGACTTTGACGTACCTACATTATTATTTACATATTATGCTCGTAAATAAATAGGTATTATATAGGAAGCGCTATAATGTTATCTAAGAAGATAACCTATGTGGCAGTGCTCTGGAATCATACTAAAACAAATACACAACACTATCAGCGCTTAGTTACGAGTTAAATTGAGTTTACAGATACAGTACACTGTTAATTGTTAACTACAAATTAACATATTTAAACCAGTTCTCTAATAAAAATGTCATCTAATGAATGGTGTTAAAATGCAAAAAAACGTGTACAAATATTCTAGTAGGTAACTGCCTACTTAATAACTATTACAAAACCAGTCTTCACGAAAGGTAGGATAATTTGCTTTTGCCTCGAGAATTGAAGTTAATAAATACGAAATTAGAACATAATTAGTCATTTAGTAGAATAAAGAAAATGGCTACCAATAACAATATATTTGAAAAACCAAACCAATACCTATTAGTTTTTAAAAAACTTTAACAATTATAATTTGCACATGTCTGTCATGGTAAACATGACAGTCATGCTCATGATGTTTAAATATTGTTATCGAAACGTGACCTCAATAATATTTCTTAGGAATCTACATTTTCGATAATAATATTTTGTTTTTTTTTTCTATTTTCGTTGAACCGATAGTACAAAACGTACAAAACATAACTAAAATATAGCTTATCAGAACTAGAACTGTATTTTTTTATTTGTAACCACAAAATGGTTACAGCTATCGTTATATTACAATATTGTAACAGTGAAGTCTGAAATACAGAAATGTAGGTTAAAACCACTGTAATAATACCTCGGCATATAAAACTTTTAAAGTGAAACACCTGTGCCAAAACCCAGCATACCACTTAAACCAGCCATCAAAATGTTGCAATATACAATAATCTGTGTAAATGAGCGCCAATGAGCGGCTCCAAGCAACGCGGAAATAGAGGTGAAAGTAGAGTGAAAGCTGCGCGCAACGTTTACCTAATCGCATTGGCGCGGAGGGGCGCCGGCGCAGAGACGGGTTGCGCATTACATCAGTGCAACACGACGCAAAATGTGAAAGTCAATGTTACATTCGATAATCGTGCTGTTCGAGACATACATGCTAACAGACGGAATTTGCAAACTCCCGTTACTTCAGTACCGCTACGTACAACTCACTCCACAAAAACATTATATGCGCAAATTCTACCGTGTTGCATACAAAATCACCTTGAATCACATGAATTTACGTAAATTATGATAAAAATGTATGCATCTTGAAAACAAGCGCAACCTTTGATAAAGGCAAGGATATGAGAATTATTATCGTTACTGTATAAGTAGATGAAGTCATAAAAATCGAGTCATAAAATATAAAAATTGAGCTATTGTAAGAATATAATAAAAAATAACTAGTTATTGGTTTTATAGAAGTAATAGACGCGGCTAAACTGCTGCTAACAATCTGAGTAAACAAATATGAAGACGAGGTATTTGACGAAATGGAGCGTGTAGAGAAAGTGGTTGGACGTTATCGTAACGGTAAGTGATAGTTGGTATCTAAGTGGGTCGGTGCTCGACGCACACGTAAACTGGTACAAACTGCTGTTATCTACTAAACGAGTACGTAGCTTTGTTTGTATACAACCAACTCATTTGCAAATCGGACCGAACACAATTGTAGAAAATATATCAAAGGGAAACCATATTAAATTAATATTGTATCGACAGCAGCAAGTGCATCATAATTTTATAAAACAATCAAGAGACAATTCTTAAGTAATTCATCAAAAACGAATATGTCATTACAATAAGCAACAAAATCAATTCAAACACTTTTATTACATCAGTTAATATCAATATGTATTCAGAAACTGTTTACGCTATCATGAATTTAATTTCAAATATCCAATAAGATTACTTTTACCTGTATATGAATGTAAATGAGTATAGAAAATGGGATATAACAACTGAGTAGGACTAAGGACTAGAAACAGTCGTGTATCTCAAACGGTTTCTGGTATTAATTCACCTTAGGCAGTTTATATCAATAAACGTTGTAAAGTGCGAATAACGAGTGCCTTCCTTGTGGTGTCGTCAGTGTCTGTGGCGAGTAGGAAACGCCGACCGCCCGCGAGCGCGCCTTGACCCACTTACTATAGTATTATACCTCTTCATGAGCACGAACAGCCAAGCTCTCGCTAGTCGCTACCACATGTTTGCGGCGTAATTCAAACAAGTCCAAACGAAATCTAATCTTTTTATCAAATGTCTTTAAAAATGCTAGTCAAAACTAAATTATAATCGTACAGCTTGCGGATAAGGCAAATTGAACTGTTGCTTCTTAAACCAAAACCAATTTGTTACAATAATTTAATATTATTTCCTCATTGGTCTGGTGACCATGAGCAAAGGTTGCAAAAAACTACAGATATTATTGGTCTATAAAAACATCAGACGTGTGTGGGATCAGCACAGTCAATGAGAATTATTTAAAGCTTTACAAGAGATTAAGATAGGCTTATGAGTTGGTCTGGTAACCTAAAAACTATCCAACGCAAAGAGGACATTGTAAGTTACTTGATAATAAAACGTTATATGGGCTGTAAACAGCGATTAAACATTTAAACAAGCATCGAGAGCACTGAATGTCAACCGTGTTCTAAATTTAGTGAACTTGCTCACGAGGTTGCGATGCGCGTCAGTCAAATTGTAAAGATGGCGCCCGTATATTCGCAATCTCGATGTCTCATTAGCTTTGCAGCCTTGCTCAACAATTCACAATGAGTAATTTATACATATAGCAAATAGATTCAGAAGGCCAACAAAGCAAGCGAGCGTGAGAATTCGTAGAATGTTCACTGCACCTGCCTGAACTCTCCGAATCACAATTTATTGCCGACGACAGAAAAAATCTTAACCTGCTCGAAACTGACTGCGTTTATTTTTTTATTTATTGTCCCTTCTATTGTTTGAAGAGATGGACACTTTTTTTCTAACGGATAGGATTATAGTAATTAGCTTTATAGAATTCAATTAGAATAATTATTTACTTTGATACCTACTTATTTTTTGGTTTGCAATTGTATTATCTACAACGAAATATTTCACTATAAACCATCGCCGTTTATTTAAATAGTACCTATTACAAATTACTCCGATAGAGTATTTATTTATTTTGAATCAAAATTAAATACGCGACAAAGTTCAATTTATTAAATTGTTTAATTTATCGAAATATTTAAAGAAGACGATTTTGTTTTTTTGTCACGATTCCATTTCATTGCACGTGATAGAAATAAATGTGATATGGAAAATGATAAAGAAAATAAAAATACTTACAATGGCCATTTAGCTGCTAAGAATCCAAATAGATAACAATCCAATAATGACACAAATCACTTGTTTACAGAGCATAACAATCAGACAACTGTTGTTCAAGTGTACACTGCACTTTTATTTCAATCAATTAGCTCCGATACAAATCTATCGATGCACATTCACTGAGTAGATTCACAAACTCCACTGTTAGTATTTTAATTAACAGTATAAATAAGATTATATAAAACCACACACTCCGTATCTGGGTTCACACCCAGTTCCAAGTAGGTACCTGCAACAAGACAAAGCGGTAGTAAGTTTTACGAGTTTTTACTGATAATAACCAAAGATGTAACTACGTTCTGAATACAGAACGCCACGATAAGGCACGTGTCACTTACTGGATTGTGTGAGTTTTAAAATGAGCACAAAATTAACTATGACGTAAAGAAGTCTACTAGCAGCGTTAGCGCGAGACGTGCGGCCCGTCCGACGACCAAACGCTGACTGGCTGGCGCAATGGAGTGGTGGGGCGACGGGGGAAGGGAGTACAGGCAGACGGAGGACAAAGCGAGGGAGGGAGGGCGTCTGGTCGACTGGTTGGTCGACCTATTGGCTTGATACACACACATACAACAGCAATGTCAGACACAGAAGATTGTAGGCAGTGTTGTGCAGTGCGACAGTTATGGTTTATCGAATCTACAAGTTACTATAAAGGTTCTAGGTCACGTATATATCGATTTTGATTATACAGGTAAGATAAATCTCTTCGATTCAATCTGTGCGGCTACTAGAGAAGTATATGCAACCTTCAGAATATCTCATGGTCAAGCGGCCGAGCGTAAAGGTCAGCGCGTAGTTGCCACAGCAAACAACAATGCTTGTCGAATTGCTTATAACTAAAACTGTAAACGAATTCTTTTTGTACAACTAACTTGAAGAGATATCAGTAGTTATCGGCGGCATCGGCTATGAGAAACACATTTCAATAAGATAACTAGATGATAAGAATTGATAAATCGTGGCTAAAGGTTGTAGAGGCCGTGGTAACATACTTTATAAATAGATTTCAATACATTAAATACTTAAAACGATAGAATTTATTACTTTTTATGTCTGACTTACTTTATTTTGAGTTGTGTTTATCTCCAGTTAGTTTTGGTACATTTAAAATTGAAATATATGGAATATATTGTCCTCATAGAATGTCAGACAATGTCGTAGAATAAATTATAGATATACTAGCCGTAACCCGCGGCTCCGAAACGTGGATTTCGGTTATCGCTCCAAAAAGTAGCCTATGTGTTATTCCAGACCATAATCTACCTCTGTGCCAAATTTCATCCAGATCCGTTCAGTAGTTTTTACGTGAAATAGTAACAAACATCCATCCATCCATTCTCACAATCTTTCACATTTATAATATTAGTAAGGATACTAGCGGCCAGCCCCGACTTTGCTCCAGTTAAATTATTTTCTGCGCAACCTTCTAAACAATATATAAGAAAACTTGCCTGAAGTAATTTCATGTTGTAGTACTAGTCTTGTAGAGTAGTATCTTTCATTGAAATGAACTAATATAGGTACACAAGATATAAGCAATAAAGGCGATAGTACTAGAACTACGTAGATATACAAATAGTGGTCAAACAGGTTCTGTTCATTTATGTAGGAACTACTTAATTACAAAGTTGCTTCAAACATGATTAAGGACCTGTTAGGGAACTAATTGCTTTCATTATTATTGGTAAATCAAAAACACTAAAGACTGTCGAGGTAATGAAAGTGTTCCTCGCCACCAATATATCGATAAATATTTTGAGTACGATTCCCACAAAGGATCAAATTTGTGTAGTCCATAATCTTTTGTTTCAATTCTGGGTGTACCGTGTTCGTGAATTGTTTGTTTGTAAAGTCCACCACGACACAGGCGTAGTAAAAAAGAACTCGATTATAATCGTTAAAAATAAAAGAAAACATAGAGTTGTAAATTCTAGTGAGTGACATATCTTTGATAAATGCAGGAACAATCGAAGTATAAATTCATTTGAAATGGTGATACGATAAACATTCAAGTTGTACTATAATTATGTATAGTATGTCGTGTCTGTATGCAATACAACCCGCTCGGGCCGATGCCTGCTGCCGTTACACACCACAGCATAAATAAAAATAAATAAACGGATAATCTTCGTGGGGGTAACGCACTTGTTTGGTTCTATATCCATCTCTTTCTCACACTTCGCCCGTTTTTTTATTCATTCCTATGCCAAGTCATTGCCTTACTACGAGTTTATTTATTTTTATATGACGGCAAATTTTAACTCGTGGCAACATTTTTGCGTACCTTTCACTGGCACTACTGTCCGCGTCTTGATTGCGATTGCGAAATTATTTCGGTGATGCCATAATTTAAATTCCAGTTTTGAGTTACGGATTCATTAATAGCCACGAGTTTTGAAAGCGGATGTAAGGAAGGAAAGTGGAAAGAAATAATGTAAGGAGAACTGTCATTTTTACTTTTTGACCGTTAATAATTAATGTTTAGTAATAAGGTCGGTTATTGAGTTATAAGGACGTTGTCATTTTAAGAAATTAAAGATCGAAAATTCATATTATAATATCAATTAAAACTGAGATTTTATTGCACAATTAATAATCATAAATAAAATTGTGCAAAATCTTGCATTGAAAAGAATTTACAAGTTGCTAAGTCTTTAGTTAAGCAACTTTAAAATTTCCGATTCGATTCGCTCAAATATATATTCAATTTATTACAAAATCGTCATCATGTTGCAAAATTGGCAAGGTCAATAATACTTACACGGTAGACGCGCACGCACACACTTTACCTCAGCCTCAGCACTTTAACATTGTATGCAACCAGTCAGGCGCAAATCACGTTGGTATTTCACTATTTTAAGTTTATTTGCACTGCCCGGTTATGTAGAGACATGGACATACGTGCGAGCACGTACCTCAGCGGTTAGATCAAGACTGGAGACCTGTTCTAGAGAAAGTGACCGTTTCCAAGCGAATACTTTCCAAGTGATCGTCGAGTTTCGGCGTGTCGCTTACGCTTGAGTCTGTGGCTGAATACCGTTACCCCGTTTTTGCGTAACGAGGTCGCACTTAAAGTTTATCGTATAGGTAGCCATCGTGTGCGGATAGCAACCGAATTTCACTTGTTTTGACATATTACGCAATGAAAAAATCATACATACACACTAAAATTAAAATGCGAAAGTAGCTCTGTCTGTTGCCTTTTCACGACTAAATAGATGGTCGGATCTTAATGACATTTGGCACGGACGGCCTTTGAAGAAAGCTGTATCTACCCCTTCTAGGAAATAAGGCGTGATATTTTAATACAATTAAAATATGCCACATTATTCATACCAATGTCAGCCGTGTCATCATGTGTCAGTTTAGACAGCCGATCGCGTTCCCTAAGCAAAAATCTGTTTAAATATTATTAGAAGGTTACGTAACAAGACGTGCTGTTTAATAATTGATAAATAAAACGATTGTTTTTGCTGAAAGTAACAAACTCATGCTAATATTATTATGATGAATCAGTCACTCGTAACAATAAATTCTAATGACACTGAAAATATGCTCACTTACGACTTTTTTTACTTTAAAGCAAAAAAGACGCAAGTGTAACAGGAAATAACCTAGATCACATAATTAATCGCGTGTGATATAACAAAACTCAGATACGCATTGCCGAAGTCCATGAGTCTACCACCACTAGAAATTAGAATAATGCTTCAGAAGTCCAGATAACGAAACACTGAATGCAGACCACTTAAGACAGGCCTTTGTGGAAACATAATATAAGGGAGGCTAAGGGCCTACGTTAAGTGGACTTTATCATGATGATGATAGTAAGCACAGTGACGGTACTACGTGGTACATACTTAATCAGCCTTCCAGTAAAGCGCGTTGTTGCCGTCAAATACAAACAAATTATTTTCATTAGTTACAAGCGCAACACACTACATCTACTAAGTTAGTTAGGTATTATCTATTGTATTAATGGTAATATGAACCTATTAGTAAGTACGTGTAATAATAACGCAACAAAGCTGAATGCCGCTCAATATGAATATAGCTCATCTTCTTTTAATATACATGTTAAAAAAGACGTAAGTGTAACAAGAAATAACCTAGATCATATAACAAATCGCGTGTGATATAACAAAACGGAGATACGTTAGCAAAAAAATATAACGGAATGTTCATGTATAAGAAGTGAAATAAAATTGGTCCGTGAATGACGGTATTCGTTTCCGTTAGTCGAAACGGTCAACCGACCAACCGGACTTCACTGGATTGTTACGTACTACGAGCACGGTACACGCACAAGCATACAAACATACAAATTACGAGCAATAAAGACCGATGTGTACGACAAATGAAACGTCATGTTTGAAAGGAGTGGTGTTCCGAAATGGGAAAAAAAACTTTGTAAGGTAAATTCTATACTACTGTTATATATATAGTTTCATCACGCTTTTTTATGTAGTGAAGGGTAGGCAGAGATACATCATATCCTGAGTATAGTCTTATGTAATTAGGTCAATCATAGTCACACGCTGATCGAAATTCTATCAGCGGGTTAAACTACAGAAGGCGCGGTTATTCTGAAGATGGGTGACCGCATAGTGGTATTTTATCTGAGTGTCCTCTGCTTCGGAGGGCACGTTAAAAGTCGTTCTTGACTTAGAGACATATTATGTGCTATTTGAACATTCTGTCGTAAAGTAGACTACTAACTATTGGATAAAAGAAGGGGCCGATTATATCGCCTGTGTTCCTTGTAGATACTGAGCATTCCTCGACCAGAAAATTTGGGTGGACTGAACCTGGTATCTTAAGATGTCAGTAGAACAACATATTGCGCCATTGATGCAATCATTAAGAATTTAATGCAATTAAAAGCAATCTAACGGGTCTAAAGGTCCCTGATAGAAACGGTTTTCTCTAATTGGAAGATAATGTAATTGATGACGCTTGCTTCGCTTAACGCCCGATTGATTATCTACATCTTCTATATACTCCCGCATTAGAAAACAAGCTCTGTGTCGCGGGGGACTATACAAACAACAATTAACGGACACAAATTACACCCAGACTTAGAACAACTCTTTGTAAGTCACACAAAGTTTTGTCCTGTGTGGGAATCGAACTCACAACCTCCAGCAGGCGCATACTGCGACCCCTGGACCACCAAGGCAGTCAGAAGAAAGAAGGCAATCTACTTAATATATCTACAATTGCGAGCGTCCTACGTCAAGAACATAATCAACATTTTAATGCGATGATAATAAAACGGGTATTTAAGTAACGTTCAATGACATTTCCTTATCTATATACTGTATTCATTTGCTATTTGTTTTTATCTTAATTGTGACAAATATAAATGGGCTTCAAATGTCGACCTACAATATTATCTGATTACTTTGATAATTAGAACAACAAGCCGATTGTTGTTACTGGAAAGGGTTTAGATCTGGTTTGTTTGTCCGGCTTCGCTTAAGTAAACATTTATTTAGTTTCCCTAGAAAACCCTAATTAAAAAAAATATAGTCTATCTCACTCAGTGAAAATGTAGCATTCTATTAATAAAAGATTTTTTAAATCGTTTGTTCGTATTCGTATGAACTATTAAGTATTCTGTGGTATTGGTTACGTACGTCCCTTTCTGTTACCAAAAATTTTAAATATACCAAATTGTAAATGTTAAACTCTTCTTAAAAAATAGCTATGACCAAACTTTTTATCAATTCCTCTCGTGTTTTATTTTATACGAAAACGTTATTTTTATGAGCGCTGGAGACCTGTACTCTCGCATAGGAACACAACTACAACACTGTGGTCTGCCACAGTGTTGTAGTTGTATTCCTATATATATATAGTTACTACACACAGATGTGTAGTTATTGGTTTGTTCTTCTGTAAGGTGGCCGAGGTTTTTCGGAGAGACTATAGCATGGGGTTATAGGGTTTTTGAAGAGTCGGCAACGTACGAGTGATACCTCTGGTGTTGCAATCATCCATAGGCTACGTTAACTGCTTACCACCAGTATCCGTATGCTTGTTTGCCTCCTTGGTAGTATAAAGAAAGGAGAGAGGTCCTTGCTGGCTTGTATGATGCCCCACCTTTCTTACCTTCACAATATTTACTATAGTTTTTGTGATACGACTACTGATTTATAAGCTGTTACTATCCAGTACCAAGGTCGATCATACTTCGCAACTAGTTTTTATCTCGGCTAGGTCAAACTTTTAGAAGACATTGCCGAAAAACCTCGACTCGTTGAGTAACCTCTTTTTCGAGGTCACTGAGATATACTTCATCTTGCAAGCTTAGCAATGTCTAAATTATCCTTCGTGTCGTAAATAAAAGTACATGACTACGCATTTTTTAATCAAAGGGAGTTAAAAAGGGTGAATACGCCCAGGGTTTATAATGGTTTTTGGGTTTATTTTCAACCTATAATAGCATTGCGAAGCATGTATGGTCTTTGAAAAACAAAGGAATATCGTTTTACGAGAGCGAATTGAAGTGAAAGATGACGTGATAACAATTGAGAAAGAAATACCTATTTAAACAAAAAGGAAAGAATAACTAAAGAAATAAGGCGAGTGTGAATTAGACAGTTGGAAGAGGGACAGAAGGGAACAGACTCTGCCTATACCACAGGTGTGTGAGTCTATGTATCCTAGTCTACTTAAGTACTAATGTTACATTAAAGTTTGTAATTAATAAAAAAATATGAAGAAAATTAAGAACACGCATTACCGAAATGATATGAAAAATACTTTAAACGACTGTTCCAAAAATCGCCGTGTTATTAATAACATTAAAAGTAATGTAGGTAAGTAGGTGTTCGAGTTATAGTTGTGATTATAATACACCAATAAGCGTTTAACCTTGCCTCGCTCATGGACACCGCAATTAGGTCACTGGGTCAGCGATTTTGCGCTTTTTTTCACTCGTTACATCATACCCGAGTGGCAGGCTTATTGGTGTGCGATTTTGTGCAAAATAAATTATATTATAATATTGATATGCGTGACAGTACCATCATTCTGTAACTTGTTGTTGCCCGCGGCTCCGCCCTCTCGGTTATCGCTGTAAAAAGTAGCCTATGTGGTATTCCAGACCATAATCTATCTCTGTGCCGAATTTCATCCAGATCCGTACAGTAGTTTTTACGTGAAAGAGTAACAAACAATTACATATTAGTAGGATGTAGTAGAAATATAGTGTTTCAGAAATGTGAATAAATAGTAACATTTTCCTATCCCAGGATTACTCCATCTTAAAGCCCTGGTGTAAAAATATGGGTCGGCAACACGCAAGTGATACCTCTTGTAGTCCATAGGCTACGGTAACTGCTTAGCATCAAGCGGGCCGTGTGCTTGTTTGCCACCTTAGTAGTATAAAAAGAAAGGTAAACTGCTTCCAATGTAAACTATCAGCCTTAGCTTCAATTAATCAACTTGTGTCAGTTCTTACATGCACTCACGCTCGTGTCTCAGAAGGGCCGGGCAAAGACAATTTTTCACTGGTGTTTGTATCAATCAATCAATCAGCCTATCGCAGTCCACTGTTGGACATAGCCTTCTCCTAACAAGCACCACAGCATACGGTCCTCCGCCTTCCGCATCCAGTCCGTCCCAGCGACCTTTTTTAAGGTCGTCGGTCCACCTACATATATAGGTGTTTGCATAATGTATATTTTGATTTGAAATTATTCTGTACTTTGATGCATCAATTTATTTCTTAATTTTCTCAAGATTGGTTAACGCAATCACTAGTTTGATTTATTATTTAATTATTTTTGTGTCTACCATTTTGCCATGTACGAAAGTAGGTTGTAAGTGTACTCCTTGCCTCCATTATGATTCTTATATTAGTGAAATCTAGAAATTGGCTTACTGTTACTAACCTAACAGACGTAGCTGTAAGATTTCTATAATTTAAATCAATAAATTAAATAAGATATACTTAAGTTGACTTATACCGGTATTTATACGGTAACGTTAATTTATCTACCGGTATTTATACCGGTATATAAGTCTATCGATCGGGACATGCTGTATATTTAGAATTTTATAAAAAATCTAATATTTATTCATAAAATTAGCAAAAAAAAAATTATGAAATGTATTTTTAACTGACTTCAAAATAAGAAAATGTTCTCAATTCGTCGGAATCTTTTTATGTAGGTTCACCAATTAATCGAAGACGCCAGCATCGGAAAATTACTTTATATGCTTCAAATATCAAAAAATACATCATACAAAAAGTACATCGATAATATTTTATTGAAGTCGGTTTTATTATTAGTATAAAAAGTTTTTATCATAAGCTCCTTGTCGACTTATGAAGCTCTTAGAATTCATGCCAATTAAATTCTACTTATTGATAACCGAGTGGGGCGCTTTGTGCGAGGAACAGGTTATAATATAGGAAAGGAGACGGATCGTGACGTCACGTTACAGCCATTTCTTTATTCATCTAAATATTTTTTAATTGTAGTTATTTATGTACGATTAGGTTGTGTAATGAGCTCGAGGTTTTTACAGGGACGGCAACGCGCGAGTGACAACCCTGGGGTTGCAAGCGTCCATAGGCAACGGTAACTGCTTATCATCAGGCAGGCCGTATGCTTGTTTGCCGCCTTGATAGTTTAAAATTTAAAAAATATTTAAGTTGTATATAATATTATGTATCCTTACTAATATTATAAATGTGAAAGTTTGTAAGAATGGATGGATGTATGGATGTTTGTCACTCTTTCACGTAAAAACTACTGAACGGATCTGGATGAAATTTGGCACAGAGATAGATTATGGTCTGGAATAACACATAGGCTACTTTTTGCAGCGATAACCGACATCCACGCGGGCGGAGCCGCGGGCAACAGCTAGTAATTAAATAAATAAGTAATAATAGTAAGGATAACTTCAAATTATTTCTTCTTTGGCATCTAAAAATTGTTTAGCGAATATTGATGCCACGTGGGTGGCGTGTGGTGTGGGTGCAACCACCCACACAAACTCATACATACATCAAACATCTACCTACATGTTTTATTGAATTATAAGTAGATCTGATTTCGTATTTATTTTCAATTATTCTAATTGGAATTAAAATGGCCGTTCAAATATAAAACATGTCTCATTTGGGTTCTGAGACCTATTCGATTCTTACGTAATTGATGAAATTAGGACGGTAGACTGACAACCTGGTGAAGGTGAAGGCAGCCGATGGACAAGGTCAGTTCAAGAACGAATCCAGGGGCCGTACCATGACAGGACGGAGCTATACACGCTATATAGCTCCGTCTCCCTTTCTCGTTTGAACGACTAATGTTACGGTCCCTGGCCGATGTCCAGCAGTGGACGTCTTTTGACTGAGATGATGATAATGAAATTCTCAGGGGCCGTACTATGACATAGTGATTAATTTTTATATCTTAATTTGATTTTCGTACATTGACATCCATAAAATATTAAAATCTAAAAAATTAATCATATCACGTCATGGACTCTCTCTGTTTAGTTACTATAATATTAAGTTACTACTAAATTTAACTCTCTTATAGTCATTAAGATGCCCCTTGTGAAGGAAAATAAAGATTTTATTATTATTATTTTATTATAGTTACTAGCTGTTGCCCGCGGCTGTGCCCGCGTTGAAGAGATACACAATGTTCTTTTCCTGCTAACCAGGATAGAGACAAATTCAACAAAATAAAAACCATAAAAATCGGTCGAGCCGTTCTCGAGTTATAAGTGCTCGAACAAACCCGACTTTGTTGATAATTATGTAATTTAAATTAATTTTAGGTCACATTTCTTAGTTCTTGCACTATCGTATTACATTTAGTCTGTAATTATAGATGAGTTTTTTTATAAATAAATAGAGTCGGATTTCCATCCTATTGGACTAGGTATGCTATGACAGTATAGATGAGAGTGCACCTGTGTTTCTGCACACACCTTCCACTGAACAGAAAATACTTCTAAACTACAATATTTCCCCGCACAGGAACTTTTCAGGTTCTTCTTCTTATCGATTGGTTAGTGATCAACCTGGTGACAGAGATATTTAGATCGCCTAAATTTAGGCCTCTGTCGTGATCTAACAACTGTTATGCCCTCCGAAGCACGGAAACGCTTAGATGCAAACCACAATGCGGTCAGCCATCTATAGGGTTACCGCGCCCTTGGTCGCTTAACCCGCTGATCGTTTACCGAACAGCGAGTGCACCTGGCTATGAACGCTACACTTAAGGTACATTGTTATTATACCTATTAAATTGCTGTAGGTACGGTAAGAAAATGGCTTCATAAAGCCCACAACAGACGGAGTTATATATTATTACTAGGGTTCGCCCGCGTGGTAATTTGGAACGTACATTTACCCGATTTTGCAACATATCTCACTATGGCTCCGCTTCTATTGATCATAGCGTGATGTTATATAGCCTGTAGCCTTTATAAATGCACTACCTATTCAACAAAAAAATATATTTTCAAATCGAACTAGTACTTTCTGAGATAAGCGCGTTCAAACAAACAAACTCTTCAGCTTTATAATATTATATACTAGCTGTTGCTGAGCTATTACTTACTCTACCAGTACCAATAAGTCAATCAAAAGGTTGTCTGGAAGAGATCGCTTTTAGCGATAAGATCGCCCATTGTACGTCTATTTTATTTAAAGGTGTTCTATTGTCTTTTGTTTATATTATTTGGTGTACAATAAAGAATATTCTATTCTATATTACGGTATATTTTCTATAGTAATTGTCGAGTGACCACAGACCCAGCTATAACGTATGTTTTTGTTATGTCACCAAAATATATCGACAGATATAGCAGGATATATTTTGGTATATTTCGGCCGAACACTACAGAACGTTCACTTCGCAATATCATTTAAACAGATATCAACTTTGTTAGCACACAATAGAGCACAATTCAGCTCCCCAGCGCTAAACCTACATTTTTATTCACCTACAACTTGTCTCTCTTTCTATCGTGTATTTCTAAACAGCGAAGTGAACCAGAGCCTCTAGACAAGTGGCATATGCGATATCGAGAAGTCAAAGAAGCAATTGTATGGGATTTGACGTAAGTCTACGATATAATGTCGTAAACTTACGTCAAATCCCATAATCCAAATCCCCCTTTTCGATTCGACTATCGTTTATGCCACTTGTCTAGAGCTTCTAGAGGCCTGGTAGAGTGTAGAGAACCACCGTCTGCGGCATATTGCTATACCGTAATATTATTATATAGCTTACTATATTAATATATATTGTAGCTCCGTCTGTTGTGGGCTTTCGTAATATAATATCCAATGTTTTTTGTTACCGGTTATTGACACTATTACATTGTAATTATAGATAATGTGTAAGTAATTAGATACTTCTATTATATTACGTAATTTAATGCATAGGCTACCTACCGCGCGGTAATTGTGTTAATTGTTAATTACTTTGTTAGTTTTGTAGATATTGCATTTTTGCTGTATTATTTATTTATTTGGCTAAACAACTAGGTATACGGCCTGCCTGATGGTAAGCAGTTACCGTAGCCTATGGACGCTGGCTAGTCATCACTCGAGTGCTACCTACACAAATGATGCTGTTTTAAAATCATTTGAATATCTTTGGTCTCGTATTTTTGTAGATTCGGATTATTGCAGATTAGCATTTCTTCGAATGCTCAGTTATTCAGAGTATAGTTATTCTTTAATCAAATGACGTCATTTTTAAAAGCTAAAATATTCATTTGCTGGTAGATCTTTTTCGTGGTATTATTAAGGAAATAATATGTTACAAATATTGAGAACTCGAAAATGATAGTCGTGTTACTGTGTATCTAAGGAGGAAAATATATTTATTTATATTATCCTGTATAGGACGTGTATTTTTTGCTTTATTTACCCTATTGTGGTTTTGCCACGCGACTCGGGTTTGGATCTATTTTTAAAAACAATTGTTTACATACTCGTACCTATATTATATTTAGACGCTAAAATATCTATAACTATTCGTCCGATTTGAAAAATTCTTTTACATCGAACAGTTCTATAAACGAGCAATGAACTAGGAGTAATTAAAACATGACAGAAGACCACAGCCAAAGAAGCTAATCGTACCTATGTACGTATTAATTCCACAAATTGGAATTTACTACTACCAGTTGAGATCGAAATAACACTATGTGTTACAACTGTTACAAGTCGGTTACAGGTTGCAAACAAGCATACGGCCCGTCTGATGACGCTTGCTATAACAAAGGTACCTATCACTTAAATATCCTTCTCCAATCGGGCTATCTTAATTGTATGGTACCTCTTTTAAACTTCGTTTGTTGCTACTTGCTACACAAAAACCTTGACAGAATTAATTTGCTATTAACCAATAGTTAAATAATACAATGTTAAGAGAAGCGTGCGCTCGAGGCTCGGGTAGTGCTTCCGCGCCATTCAGCGTGCTCACGACCTTGGAGCACAACCTTCGGTAACTTCCACTCGATTATCATATCCACTGCAAACTGTCGTATTGCGAGTGGTAACAACGCCTTATCACAATTTGTTTAGTTTAAGAAAGGTAGGGCTCAATACAAGCAAGCCAGCCCTTCAAGAGAAGAACCTCTTCCGTGGCGATAATGACGTACCATCGGTCGGCTGATTCTCTAAGAAACAGCGATCGCAAACTGACAGTTGTGATTGCTCGGTGACGGCACACGATTCTAAACGTCAAAAAGGCTCGGTTTTCGCTCTTACGGAATACCGATTTTCAATCTGAAAAAAAAAAGAAAAATCTGGCTGATTTTGCTCCGTTTTTGCGGTCGCTCGGTTTTTTCTCTTACGGAATACCCCTGCGGGTCTGTTCGTCAAGTGACACCGGTGACACGTGCCAAACCATTTTAATGAAGCCGCTTAAGTGCTACACCTTTTACACAATGAAAACGAAAGCAATTTCAGTCCGAAAATAAATTATTGCGAAATTATGAACTTTTCATAAATACAATAAAAGTGTATTTATAAAGTTCGGTTTATAGCACTTCAGCGGCTTTATATTCATATTTAATTTTAGAATTCCAATTATGAAGTTAATAATTTCGCAATAAAATATAAATATAATATTGCTAAAGTATGAATTGACTTTCTCAGGGTTCAGTTCTGAAGAATTACGTGGTAGTACCCCTATATTCTTTTAATACTCTTAGTAAGAAAAACTAACGATTCACTTTTTGTTTTTTTTTTTATAATCCAACAAGTTGTGACTAAAGACTGAGGTCCCTTCCCGCTCTCCATTATTCGTGATCGCAGCCATAGCAGGTAGTTAACTCTCCGTTTACACAAGTGAACGAAGGGATGCCAGATTTTTTTCGATACAAAATTATCTATACAATCTTTTGCCCTTTTGTCACCGAAAAAAATTGGTTACGTCACAAGTTTAATATTTAACGAATTTACGATCACATTTTATTCGTAGACGACTGTTCTTTGTTTACTTATACTATCAACAAAGTTGGCGCTCGACTATTCGACTCGATATTATTTTTATCCGAGTTATTTTGACCTTAATGGTCAAAGTTACCTTATGAGTTTAATGTATCACTTTATTTAGCAATAGATCGTGTGCAATCTTGGTTGGTCAACGTATTAGCCTTGCAATCCAGCGTGGAAATGTGGCCAGTCTTTTGGGCACCTTTCCTCAGAACTGCGATCTCAATCAGATATTTTATTTATCTATCTATTAGGTACCTTTAAATACAATATCTGATTGTTTGTAAGTAGGTTAGGTTAGGTTACTTTAATTCTAATAATTATTCTTGTAAATATCTTGGTTATAAAATACCATACCGTGTCTGATAAATAAAATTAATTTCTATGATTGTTTGAGCGCCAACTTTGTCGATGGTACACTCGACAACGCTTGACTTGTTTTTAAAAATGCTAAGACATTCTTGTAAATGTTTATTCGTTGTCTAAATTAACCAATGTAAATAAATCTGGAGTTCATCAGAAAGTAAACACAATGTCAATAACATCAGTTGAAAGGTTAGAGCGCCGAAATAGTATATACTTTGGAAGAGAGATTTAAAAAAAATCTCCTTCTTTATGCTGCTAAGGCTGTAAACAACCATATGGCCCACCTGATAGTAAGTAGTTACCGTAACCTATAGACGCTTGCAATAACAGAGGTACCACGTGCATGTTGCCGACCCTATTTTTTACTTTAGGGCTTTAAGATGGCTTATCCCTGGGATAGTAAAGCGTTTCGTTAAAAACGCATCTCTAAATAAGAGCTGGATATCTGTACTGTACACACAGTTACACAACTACACCGCTGTGTATAGTTATTTGGCTTTGGTCTTCTGTAAGGTGAAGTTCCTTCCTTAGTCGGGCTTGTCAAGGTCAAAGGTGAAACAACGAAACAACTCACTTGTTCCACCTGTCCTCTGACAATATCCTTACTTAATATTATAAATGTGAAAGTTTGTGAGTATGGATGGATGGATGTTTGTTACTCTTTCACGTAAAAACTACTGAACGGATCTGGATAAAATTTGGCACAGAGATAGATTATGGTCTGGAATAAATCATAGGCTACTTTTTACAGCGATAACCGACATCCACGCGGGCGGAGCCGCGGACAACAGCTAGTGTAAACATAACAAGGCAAACGTTTCACCAGATTTAGTAAATCCCCTTCGCCCATTTTACCCAGTTCTTCGTTACACATGTAAATGTCAAAAAGCAAGAAACTACATGACACGGTTTTCCCGCCACACGACAAACGTATGCGTAATGTTCATCCGTGTTACGCTTATCTGTGGCATTTTATGGTAATGTTTAGCTATTAATATTAGTCTAGAAAGGGAAAACTAGTTCGAAAACTTTTAATAATCCTGCATAATATTTTTTTTGGGAATTTCATTAATTATCAAGTTATGCTCATTGTTTTTTTTTTTTTTTTTTTACGTTTGAATTTTTTAAAATCTTAAATATACAGTGAACTTACAAACACACACTGATTTTTATGTGTATAAAAATACACAGAAGATGTTATCATCTTCTAAAAATCGATGTGTAAAGAAGAAGAGTAAAGTACCTATACATAGTTACTAATGTAAGCCTTTCGTATAACACTAATACAATATTTCATTTAAACTCATATCTCTATCTCCCTCAGTTCACATAAAAGGACCCCTCATTCAAAAATAGTTTTCAAAGCTATTAATTTTTTTTCTATGTTGCTAACAGAGGAACAGATGTTACGTAATTCGAAGGCCACTGAGAAGATCTTGATTCGCGGTACATTATATATTGTCAAGCATAATCTGTATTGTGCATTGCCTGTCAGTGTTCGTGTTCATCGAGTGTGACTTGCTAAAAGTAGATTTTATTTTTATTTTATTTTTATTATCGGTTTTTACCATTTACCACTACACTAGTGTCTCAGAAACCACGCAAAGTCTGTTTTTAAGCGTTATCTCTCTCCGGTCGTGCCGGATTGCCGTCCCATCGGACTATGAGGGGAATAAAGAATGCACCTGTGCTTGCGTGTGTACACACTTGTGCACTAAAATAATAATAATAATATTCCGCGCATATTATGGTTAGTCTCCGCCGCGACCGAAATTCGATTAGAAGGACATTATTATTATCGTTCGACATTTAAAAGTAACATGTGATTTAATTTCAGAACGCTGCGCTGATTTACAGTTACAAGTTTATTTGTATTTAAACTTCGAGCGTGTGTTTTGAATTGTCATTGATTGTTTAATAATACGTACTTAAAAACACTTAGTAAGATTGTCAATATCGTTCGATCAATTACTGAGAGATTACTTTTAAATTATGTTGTTTTTATTTTACCGTCATCAGCAGCTAAGGAAAAACAGGAGGCATGTCTGGTCCTTCAATTCCGCATTATTCCAGTGTGTGTGGATTTAGGCGGCCTAGACCCTTTCAGCTTTTTTGATAAAGAGGAGACCCGTGCCCAGCAGTGGGATATACTTATATGGGTTGCCTTGGGGCCTATGTAGACATGATGATGATGAAACCTAACTTGATTTTTAAATGTATATTTTATAAACCTGCTAGTTTTACAATATTCACCCTTCCTTCCCTATATACCTACATATATGTGTTTCTTCCGAGTGCAGGTGTATTCTGTAGATGTGATTTCACAGTTCGTAAAGTCTTTACATGACAGAAGGGTCTATTCCCATAATCCCAAAAGCGTTATCTAAAAAAATAAAACGACCTGTTCGTTTATTTTTTTTTACTCCGCTTTTAGGGGAGTAGGACAATGTATTGTTAAGCATAAGCACACAAGTGAGCAGGGGAGTATTTCACGCATAGATTCAACACACTATTCGTGATCGTAGTCTCGGGGTGTACGTTAATAATAATAACTCGAACCGATTACAAGAGTCATCGACCTTCGAAAAATCTGACCTGCGCACACAGCCTGCGCAGCGCAACGCAAGGTTGCGCGACTACGCTCGCGCGCCGACCGCCCGCGAGCCGCGCGAAGCACGACCTACTCGATTTACTTGAATATTTTAAAACACGACTTCCTTACACGATTTTATATTCGCGTTTTGAACATTTTAATAATATTTAATAATAAATAGTAAGGATATATCGTGTAACAATAAATAAAGTTTATCTAATACACCTATTTAAAAGTATTCTGCTCTGCAATTATGGCGGATCCTAAATCAGTAACCCGGGATACCGGAGTATTGTATATTACTTATATTGTAGAGCTGAAAAGTTCGTTTTCTGAACGCGCTTATCGCAATAATAAAAAAACGTAAAAATATTTTTTTTTTTACTTTACCTAATGTCATTACATTACAACCAACGGCAGCGTGGCAGTAATAATAAATAATCAGAACAAAATCCAAATTAAATACGGATGAAACCTCCTGCAAAAGCTAGTAATGAATATGGTTTAAATGTTGGCCAGTCGGGATTCTCCACTTAAACCTCAGCTTTTTTATTTGGTTAAATAGTAGCTGACAATTTCTTAGATTTTAAACAAACAAAATACCTTTATTATTATGGATATGTTGCTATTTATTTGCAATTCTTATCGTTCATTCACACTATCAAATATCTTTGTTTATCTGTGCACGAGCTTATAAAAATATTTTCTTGTCATTTACTGACCTTTGTTAAACGGAATTGGTAAACCGAGAGGTCGTATATCGATTTGTAAGAAGTGCAGAAACAAGTCTTTCACAAAAATAAATTAAATTCATTTGTCGGGGTCATGAAATGTCAACAAACTATGAAGGTGATGTTAATGTGGCTTTATGTAAATGGCACAGAATAGTGTAATACTAATTAATATATACAAACAAATAAAATTTAAGTGTTTTTGTAATTGAAGTGTCTTTGTAATGTAAAATAAATAACACACAGTTAAAAATAACAGCGTAGCTTTCTACTAAATATTATTATGAATGTTTACACTAATACCGAAACTGCATATTTTGTCTGTCTGTTTGTTCCGGGTAAACTCTGCAACGGCTAGATCGATTTTAACGACACTCATACATCATATAGCTGATATTATGGGAAGTAACGAAGGCTACTGACCGGAGAGAGATCAGAACCAACGGCTTTACGTGCTATCCAAGGCACGGGTCTCTTAGTATTTATTGAAAATGTTCAAAGCAAGATGGAAAGATGCAGTGTTAAAAGACAGGGAAGGTTTAGAGTTTCCGACGAAGATGTAGAGGGCAGAGAGAAACGGGAGGCTAACCACAATACCATGTGGGATATAGCTCGCAGTCAGGAATAGAGCCGCCCAGCTACTGACTGACACATGGTAACCTTGCAGATCTATTGGATATAACTTACCTACAATATAAGTAGAGTACGACATTACTACTAGCTCCAATTTACAATAACAATGTTCTTATATTTACAAAACGGTCATAAGAGTGCTTCAGGCACGCCGCGTGTCGATACACCAGATGGTACACACGTGATACTGGCATAGTATGAATAAGTAAGTAGTAAAGAAACTAAGCCAAATATAACAAATTAAATACCTACCGCTCAGTGCCGATTTCATAGGCGTAAAAGACTTGACAAGTTGAGCGATGTGACAGTTCGCAGCACATCGGTCAACTTGTATTGATATATTTATTTAGGTAATATAGGTAACTACTATATTGACAAAAATAGTAGTTACCTATATTACCTATCTCATATAACCAATTCAATAGTCTTATATTACAATAATTTGAAGTGACTGGCTTGTTTGTCTAGTGGTTAGTGAGTGGAATCACGTCCTGCGGCACGTTCAATTCCCCGGGACCCCCGAATTCAATTACACGGGACAAAACTTTATGTGATCTATAAATGTTTGTTCCGAGTCAGGGTGTATAGTAATATGTGTCCGTGAATTGTATGTTTTTAAAGTCGCCCGCGACACAGAGTTTGCTTAAAAAAAAGAATAAGAGAGATAATAAAAAAGGGGGTAAGACCCACTCTAGGTATTTATTTGTCGGCTTTTGCGCAACTTTGAAGAAGATTCTTTACTACCTATTCTTTATACCATTGTATTGGTACTACAAGTTTATTTAGCCTTACAGAGCGCAGGTCACCGTGACGAAAATGACAATTTTCTTGTGTAAATACTTGAACGGGAACACTCCGTCCGCGACAATATGTAATCAAATACGCAATTCACTTTATGTAAATACATACTTTTGTACGATAAACTACTTATTTGTAGCCAATTATATTGTGTTTTTTATTGGTAACTATTGGCCCGCCTTGACTTCGTTCAGTGCACTAGCCCGACAAAAGGGGCAAAATTGTTGACAAATTGTCGACTAGTAGCTATCTCTTTCTGTATCATACGTTCCGTAAACTTCCGTATTATCTATCGCAGTCATACTTTAAATCTATAAGTAAGTACGCGTAATGGCAAAAAACTGTACGCGCCGCCGCTCAGTAAACCTTAAAAAAAGCTTTTATTGTTGTTAATATTGTTTACAATATGTATTTCATCATCATCATCATCATCCAACCCATAAACGTCCCACTGCTGGGCACGGGTCTCCTCTAAACATTAGGACGGATATTAGCCTATTATATCACGCTGGCCAGACGGGTTGGTATAGGGTTTTGTTTCGAGTTTTCTCCCTCTTGCCGTTGATATTGTCTGCTAGACTTACTCGCTTAGTCGACTCTTACGACACCCTCGGGACCGAAGGGGGTGGTGACATTTGTATTCTTAATCCGTCACCACACGGACTATATTGTAATAGGTATTTATTTTAAACTATGTGCTACTGCTTACGGATAACAAGTAACATAACATGCTATTCCAGACTATAATAATAATCTATCTCTGTGTCGAATTTCATCCAGATATGTTCAGCCTTTTTGGCGTAATTGAGTAACAAACATCCATACATCCATCTATCCAAACTTTCACATTTCACTTGTTTATTATTATTAGCAAGGGAAGTAGGATTGTAGGTACTACGTAATTAATCATAATTAATCTTTAACTAAAGTTTAAAATAAGCACGTTTTACAGAAACGGGTGGTTCAGTGGCGCAAGTGGTTCACTCACCATTTACAACTGCGCGACGTGTTGTAGGTTCCCCACACTGTATCACGGAATACTTAATAATATAGGTAACAGTACACAAAATTGTGTGATCCATAAAAGGTTTTTCTGAGTCAGTGCGTACTTATTTGTAAAGTCCCGCGCGTTACAGGGATAGTCCTAAAATTACAAACAGACGATCGAACTTTTTTTTTTTCTTTTATACTACTTGGGTGGCAAACAAGCATACGGCCCGCCTGATGTTAAGCAGTATCCGTAGCCTATAGACGCTTGCATTACCAGAGGTATCACTTGCGTGTTGCCAACCCATTTTTTACACTAGGGCTTTAAGATGGAAGTAACCCTGGGATAGGAATACGTTTCTTTCAAAACGCATTCCTAAATGAGCGCTGGAGACCTGTACTCACACACAGGAACACAACTACACCGCTGTGTGTAGTCATTTGGCTGTGGACTTCTGTAAGGTGGAGGTCCTTCCCCAGTCGGGCTTGCTCGCTAGTATGATGGTGCCCTACCTCTCTTAAACATAATCGCTCTGAACCATATTATAATGATATTAATAATAATAATGTCCGGCGGACCGTGCACCACACGAGCGAATATGGTTCGGAGCGCACCATGTTCGTGGTTCGGCCCAAACCCAGTTCGATCGTCTGTTTATACTTTAAGTGTGGGTGTTGTCTTTAAAAAAATCTTTAAGAATTTGAACTTATCCAAAAGAAGAATTTCTTCCAAGAAGGTAGTTAACCTTTCTTATCATTGCATTTAGTGATAATATACGTTATAGAGCTAAATGCTCGTTAACTGTGTGCTATAGCTATTGTATAGAAAAGTATTTAGTTATGATCAATAGTTAGTAAACATAATAAAGACAATGTAGAAACAATAGTTAAACATCAAATATTTAATTAACACTTAGTACCTAATAGCTGTGTATAATAAGGGGAGGTACGGTAAGGTAGAGTAGTAAGGGGAAAATATGTTCCACAATAGGTGTACCTGAAGCCTGAAAGATCGGTGGGTTAAGCTACCAAGGGCGTGGTAACCCTATAGATGGGTGACCGCATAGTGGTATTTCATCTGAGCGTCTCCGACTCTCTGTGCTTCAAAGGGGACGTTAAAAGGCAGTCCCGACTGGTAACAGTCGTTAGATCACTACAGAGGCTTAAATATGGGTGAGCTAAATAACTCTGTCATCAGGTTAACCAATAACCAAACGACAAGAAGAAGAATTAACACTATTGGTTTGTTGTTAAACTTTTCAGGAGATATGTACCTATGTATATTCTTGTAGATATAGTGCAGAATAAATTAATGTATGTAATCATTATAGTACAATACCGAATAAATGAGGTCGTCGAAGGTGAACATCCCACCAAGGAGAACCGTTGACCCCTCGGCCACATCCGCGTGTGTACTGTGCATAGGGTTGCCAGCTGTAACACAGAGAACTTCCGACTCCTTCTATAAAAAATGCTCTGACATTTGCCGCGAGCAATACGTCCCTTAAATTGTTTAGTGAAATTAAAGTTGATTATTATCTATGTTACTTAATTACCTTTTTTATTACGGGTACATAATTAAAATTAAAATCAGATGTTGTTAATGCCCTCACGTACTTGTTGTATAATGTATAATAAGTTTATAATTTAGGAAATCGGACTATACTACTACGGTTTTTTAGGGTACACGACACCCTCGGGATGAAACGGGGTAGTGACAATTGTATTCTTTATCAGTAACTATATACAAAAAAAAATTGAAACAATAAATTTACACTGCTGGTAACCCTAACTGAGGACCAATAATATGAATCAGCTACCATCTTGTTCTAAAATAATCGTAGGTAGGTACTTACACATTTTTTGTCAATATCGATTGGCCATTGGCATTGATATTATTTCATATAAAACATACAGTACAATCCCTAGGTCATAGACACTTATGTATTTTTTTACTTATTTTGCATTCAAAGTCATAATAAAATAATTTAAAATGTTAACCTTGGCAAGTCGCCAATATGGCCGATGTTAACGCTTAATGCATTTCCTTGCAGAATTCTTTCTAGTACGTGAACATACACAACATATTTTGAAGTGCTTTAATTATTTCCTGGACGCTGATTCAAACCTTTTACCACAGAATATAAAAATTACGTGCTTTTAGTTTCATTTTGACTATCTCATGATATCAAATCTTGAGAGAGCAAAGCATCAGCATTACCATTCAACGTGGTAATTTTGCGTTTTTTCTTAAATGCTTAGGTAGTAGGTATGTCTAATGAAGTCTGATCAAGGAGATCCGCATTGGATCATTGTTTGCGGATTAGGTTTAAAACAATCCTTTCCATCTCTTTCTCTTGACAGAAAGGAGACTCGCGTGCCTAGCAGTAGTAAAATCGGCCGGCTGATTCTCTAAGAAACGGCGATTGCAAACTGACAGTTGTGATCGCAAAACTGACAGTTGTGATTGCTCGGTGACGGTACAACCTATTGACTAAACGTCAAAAAGGGCTTTTACGGAATACCGATTTTCAATCTGACAGCCAGATTTTGCTCGGTTTTTGCGGTGGCTCGGTTTTTGCTCTTACCGAATACCCCTGCCGGTCGATTTGGAAAGACTTGACAGTAGTCAAGCGAATGGGGGGAAAAGTAAATGATGATCGAATGATTATGTAATTTAGTTATTTCCCACACACACACACACATACACACAATGAATGCTTGTTTACATTTACGCGTTCTATTGGTAGTAATCAATTTGTTCGATAGACGCAACGAACACATTACAATTTTATTATGATGTGGAACGCATCACGTGTGTCGTCGACCAACACTCTGACCACTAATATACGTCCTACTGACGATACTGCTTGTGCCTTGGCTGATAACTATTTTACGATTTGTTTTCGCTTTTTTAATTACTGATAAACGTTATTTACTAAGTAGTACTGCCTTCGATCAATGTCATAATTTGATCGGGGAGTACAGCTACCTGCTTCGGTGCTAAGGTCCCGGCAGGGGTATTCCGTAAGAGCAAATACCGAGCCATCGCAAAAACAGAGCAAAATCTGGCTGTCAGATTAAAAATCGGTATTCCGTAAGAGCAAAAACCGAGCCTTTTTGACGTTTAGTCAATAGATTGTGCCGTCACCGAGCAATCACAACAGTCAGTTTGCGATCACAACTGTCAGTTTGCCATCGCTGTTTCTTAGAGAATCAGCCGGCGGGTTTGATCTCCAGGTCCGTTATGTTAATTCAGTATCAGCCAGGAGTTGGGATTTAATTCCGGATTTTTTGCAATGGACTCGTTTCTTCTTTATAGTAAAACATAAACTTCGTAAACGATCTTGAGCTTGAACACGCTAAATGCTAAAAGAGTTTTGAAATCAGAATGCTGTCGAAATCGATCTCATAGTTGAATAAGATTATATAAAGGTCAATTCGACACAGTCCTTATTTCGAAGGCAGTAACGGTTTGTTTTCTATTTCACAATTCTTTAAGAAAGTAAACAACAATTTGAAATACTGCTTTTATTTTAAGAACACGATTACAGTTTCTAATCTCTTCAAACACGATCCTAATACAATATTGACTTGGTTTTGAGAGATAGTGATCTATTTTGTGATAATAAAAGAGAATTCGGGGAAATATAGCCATGTTATGGGTAAATTTCATAAAAATTGGGACAGGAATAATTTCATAGAATATTACTTCAAATAAAAAAAATAGACAAGGGAATGGGCTATCCGCAGTTATGATAAAGCGAAAAAATCAAAGGAAGTGGCAATTATATATAAATATAAGACTAGCTGACCTATGCCCACTTCGTTAGTTATGATATTTCTGGATAATAGGCTATGACACTAACAAATAACGTAGTTTTCTATTGGTAAAATAATTTTAAAAATCGGCTTAGTAGATCCAAAGATTACCCCTCACAAACTATAACCTCTTTATAATATTAAGTAAGTATAGATTTTTAAATAACGAGTAGATACTCTTTATTGTATGTTTTTGATTAATGAACAATATAGAGTTCTCTATTAACTCTATTAATCATTGCATTTTTTTTAAATATATAAACAGAATCGTCTAGTGTAGACAATAAAATAGCAGTTATGCTATCGTTATTCCGTATGCAGTAAGCGTATGTCATTAGAAGCAGCAACGATTGGAAACGCAGGATACCGTTGTTAACTCCCGCTATAGAAAATTGATGGTATAAATATCACTTTTCTTCCGGGTTGATGGAGATTGCAACGCGAGAACTTACTATAGTTATGGTAGGTATGTTCACACGATAGTTTTGAATAAACAGCTTTTTATACAAAATAGCTCTTTGAATAATTCTGTTTAAAGCAGCATGACTAACGATTGGATTTTATTAGTTGTTTTTGTTTATTTTACATTTTAATTATATTGAACACGTCGAAATTAATTTATGTTCTTAATCATTTTCTATGTGGTAGAGAAAAAGTTATCATGACGTATCAGCCTCTACAGTCGCGAAATAACGAAGTCGTTTTGAAATCAAAACGTGATTTCATGTAAACGTGTAAAAACAGGTTTTAATTTGTACAAATTGTAAACAAGAATATTTAATTAAAGAATATATTACTTCCTAGGTACTTGAATATGGTTTGCAAAAGGACCTCCTTTGTATGATTGTTGAAAAAGGTCCCTGAAATCCAATAAGGTTTCAGTGTTGTTACTTCGTTATATATTGCCCAACCATTTCAAGACAACGTGACATTGCCTCAAGCTCTCGTACGATACACGAAGTCCATACAAAGCGAGCAAGGTTTAGTCACATTGAAATCTTTGCTAAAGGTATTCGGTTCTAGTTAGTGATGCAAGATACTCAGACGTTCAAGTCTTGACTCGATTTTGAAGACTCAAGGCTAGTTTACAGTATTGGCACTAGAACTTCTTGTGCCGACACTGTATTTAAAATTGTTTCAACTGAAGAATAACCGTCTTTATTTGAAAGTGGGCCATCTACACTACACTAATATTAAGCTGAAAAGGTTTAGTATGTTTGAACGCGCTAATCTCTGAAATAACCAGTCGTATTTGAAAAATGCATTTGATAGCTTAATTCTAGAGAAGGGTGATAGGCTATTTAACATTACGGTACGAACCAAGAAAAACATGGCAGCTACAATAATCTTTACACGTAATAAACTTTAAAATCTTGCGAGACTGCTATGATCAGCTTGTCATTACTAAATTATCGCAGTTTTGTATCACATAATAATAGAAATTATGTCCCACTGCTGGGTGCACGGGTGTCCTCTCCTCTATAAAGAGAGAGTTTAGGCCTTAATTCACACACGCTGGCCTAATGCGGGTTGGTGAATCAGACATGTCTTTAGAATTTCTTCTAAGACATGTTGGTTTCCTCACGATGTTTTCCTTCGCCGTTAGCAGATGGCGAATCATTTGATTAGTACATATAAACGCCACAAATCGCATAAACACAAATAATGAAATAATGCGTGTATGGAAGAACCTTGAACTTGCATACGTACCTAATACTAATTAACTCGTGCGTAAGTTCAATAATACCACAATGGTACTCTGCTATATATATTTGTTTGTATATAAATACACTCAAGGCTGACGAATGTGTGTTTTAGACATGTAAATGGGTTTTATTTAACGTTAAAAGTATTAGTAAAATATAATGGCAATGACAAGGTGTTCATTCAATGAACCCGGGAGGCGCTCTGCGGGTGAATATAAAATAAATAATTAATGCTGTTGCTAACTGGAGTTTAAAAAAACGGTGGTGGCCGAGTGGGAAAGTAACCGACTTTCACGCAAGAGGTGCGAGTTCGATCGCTGGTGGCGGTTCCAATGTGAATTTCACTTTGTGGACTTTGTACGTACTAATCAAATGAATTCGCCATCTGCTAACGGTGAAGGAAAACATCGTGAGGAAACTCACATGCATTAAAAAAAATTATATCATCATGAGGAAACTCACATGTCTTAAAATAAATTCTAAGCCACTGTGCGAATCCCACCATTGGTATGTGGCGGATTTCAAGACGTCAAATAATGAAATAACACCAATAACATAGATTGAAAGACATATCGCTCGAGCCACACAAATTTAAAAATCGAACTGAACATTCTTTTGCAGATGGCCTCAATCACGATCAGATAAGAACCGTTGAATATTTTTTTGCCGTCTGTAATCTCAACAGACTAATATTATAAATGCGAAAGTAACTGTCTGTCTGATGGCTTTCATGACGGCTGAACAGAACTTAATGAAATTTGGAAAGGAGATAGATGGTACCCTTGGAAAGGACATAAAGTACATTTTCAACGTGAGAACAGACATTCACGGGGACCCGCGGGCAACGTCTAATGAAAATATTATTCATAAACTAAAATAGCAGTAGCAATTTAAAAAAAGCTGTGAATTTTTAACAAAACGACCGGAAAGCGAAGCGTGCGTGAGGACAAAAAACATGGAGTAACTTTCAACTATTTTCGGCATTGGTTGTTACGAAACCATTTGCGAAAGCGATTGTTGCGACATCGTCGGACCGCGCTGCTACGCCGCGTTCTGTCTCTGTGCCTCTTGAATCTTGATATCATCGCAACTCTTGATCATTCACTTTTTATAGACTAGCCGGCGCGTATTTGTATTCGTCATAATTAATCTAATTTTTTGTTATAGATAAAAAACTGTGCTATAACTTATAAAGCACACGTGGAGAACAAATCGTGATGTCACGCATCAATTTAGGTTTGTTTGCGAATGTCAGTGTCATTGCCAAGTCGTGTTAGCATGTTACTTTATTAGGTACATTCATCTCCATTAGAATTACATTATTATTATTACGAGCTGTTGTACGCGGCTTCGCCCGCGTGGATATCGATAAAAATGTACTCTATAACAATTCTATTCCACGGGAACCGTACATTTTTCCGGGATAAACTATCTCTGTGCCAAATTTCATCCAGATCCTATCGTAACAAAATTTGGTACTCAATCTCGCCAGAAAGTTTAGGATAAACAGCTCCTCTAGACAAGTGTCATAAACGGTAGTCGAATCGAAAAGTCAAAAAGGCAAATGTAAGGATTGACGTAAGTGTACGATATAATGTCGTAAACTTACGTCAAATCCCATACATTTGCTTTTTTCATATTTCGATTCAACTACCGTTTATGCCACTTGTGAACTTGTCTAGAGGGGCTGATCATCAGCTCAATGGATACATTTATCCAAACGTCCGCATTTATAATATACTCTTACATAGTAAGATTCCAAGACTTTTTCTTGACTAGCTGATGATGGCTTCGCTCGCGTTATAAGTATTCATTCATGATTAGCAGCGTCATTATTGCCGTTAAAAAGATTGATCTAGGGCTGTACTATGATGTCGTTATAACGCTTTATTTTCGATCTTAATATGAAATGATGACAAGCTGAAAACTAAGTGACGAAGATGATTTCTTCCTAATTTCAAATGACCACCAAAAACTAGTCGCTGTAAGCAAGTCATAGGTTTAGTTTCTTGCCAGTTGTTCTCTTGGCTCTACCTTTGTTATTAAATTGGACCTAACTTTGGGAAAGTGGCTTACCTGTTAATATGACCTATAGGTAAAAGTGTTATTTTGTTACTTCAATGAGTACGTCATGAATTTGAGTTTTACTAGAATGTAGCCTATAGTATGTCCCTTATAAGTGTGTGCTTTCTATCAGCCATTTATTTTTTCAAATCGGACACGTAGTTCACGAAACTATCGCATGTAAACAAACACATCTTTCTTATTAGTATAATACACAAAAATCACATCAGTTTTGTGTCATCCTAAAATTCGAAAATCAACAAATGTTGATACTCCGAAATAACATAACAATAAAGTATCAGTTACAAAGATAACAATAACGGATAACGATAACGTTTCGTTATTCAACTATTCAAAAAAGATACGGTACAGCTGGAATGTGCATGTCCTCCCTACATCGTTAGTTTTTATAGTAGCAGACTGCAAGCTAAGGAGAATGTTCGGCAGGTAAGCAAGTAGGTACTCGGTGTAAACTAGATAGAGATGACGGTAAGCTACATGTAGAACTGGTTCAGGCGGGTGCGCTGTGCGAGCGGGGGTGTCGGGTGGCGGAGTGCGGGGCGCCAGACGGGGGGCGTCATTGACCTGAGCCCCGCGCGCCCCTGCCGCGGCACCCGCGCGACACCGTAACTTCATTGTATCGCTGCACTGCGAATCAAATTCGATAGCGGACAGTTTTTTCGCTAGTTTCTTTCAAGACAAGTGGCTTTTAATAAATTGTGTGAGAATCAAATTACCTACAATAGATTGACTGATATTTGTGGCATAAAGAAGTGCCTAGTTGATTTATTTGTATGTTTGGCACACGTTAATCATTAAAATTAACTGTCAGATGAAAGAAAATTATTTTACATTTAAGCTTCACTATTGCTAGTTGTTTCATATCACGCCAGGGAAACCACGGGAAGAAGATAAATTTATTATTGATAAAATTGCGCACGAGACACTATAAGTCAATACCCCTACCTTCCTACACATGATCAGTTTAGGGTACCGTATATCTAAAGGTAAAACGGAACTCTGATACGATAATCACATATTCGTCACGCGACGGTTTTTTCTCAGAAAATGACGTAGGTACTAAAGACGGTGTAAAAACACAGTTTATTCACCCATATACGACACAAAGAACACAAATTATATTTCGTTAACAACTCATTACAAGGATTGTCACTAAATAAATACTTAGGTATTGAAAAATATGCTATGCACGATTTTGGGCAAGGTCATGATGATGGTCATGCCTTACCCTTTACATGATCTAAATATAAAATAATAAAACTTTAAAATAATGACACTGGCTGACGATAACCTCAATGTTATAGAAGGCCAGTAATTAAACTTTTCGAAATTCAAACAAATAAAGACAAATAATTCTATTCTACTTCCAATATGTAACGAGTTTTATATAAATATTCTGTAGTGCAATACATCTGTTCCAAATTCAAATAAATAAATGCATGTCGCTACCTGAATGCTTAGAATTTAAAAAGATAATTCAAGTAAAATTTATGGACAAAATAAGTTTCTTGTAACACAAATAGTACAATGGTAACAAAAAGTTTCCGAAGGTCGTCGGGCGCGATCGCGGGACAAGTGAGCACATTTCAACCCGACGACCGCCGACCTACTGGGTCAAGTTCATTATTTAAGGATGAATAGAGACAAAGGGAAACTCGAATTTCGAGTTCGACACCCTTCAAAATCAAGTTTTTTTTAATGTTCTATTCGGAAATAGAACTTTGGTAACATTCTATTTAAAACACCAAATATGCATTACTGTCTTATCACTAACATGTCGCATGCAGTACCTATAATAGATGCCGATCCTGGCTGCCTAATTAAAGTCCCAATTTTAAAGCGAATAAACATTTAATGAAGTGATTTTAAAAAATGTAGTCTTAATTTCGCAGCAGCATTTCTATCCATATTTCTAGGTTTTTATATAGCTTTACGACAAATGGCAAGTAATTACTGTAACACCAACACGTAAACGTAAGTTTACTGTTTTTACATACTAGGTACATATATTTACACCTACTCTTTAATCCAGTCTCTTTATTCTATAGCTTGTATCAACCAACGTTAGTCTTTTTATTTTGCTATTTATACAATTTCGTATTTATTTCGTCAATAAATATTAGCAGTATATAAGAAAACAATGGAAGGTTAGAAAAACAAACAATATCTATCATAGATATATCGAGATAATTAGTACATCCGGTCAAATCCAAGGAGGATTTGACCGGATCACAGAAATAATCTATTTCTGTGGACCGGATGTACTAATTCAGGGAAGGGCAGGTGTCTCAGATATATCAGCCACGTAAGGAATAAGATTTAAAAATAGAACGTATTTTCTTTCTATTACGAGAATAACTTTGACCTTTTCAGTCATTGAGGTAAACATATAGAGATGCAATTCCATACAGTTTATGTCAAAATATTGAAGTCAGCTTTTCACTTGCATCGACAAGCTCGGTGTTGCACACTCTATAAAAAAAATCCCTTAATTTAATTTAATTTTTTGATCAGATGTAATTTTATTTTTGAAATAATTGTATTATTGAAATTGGAACATATTCAATTAGATTAATTACATTGAATGTTATAATTTTCAACCTACATATTATGGAGGTCAGCAGGAAAATTTTGTTAAAGTAGCTTTTTTGTTATTTTGTTTGTTTTTCATTTGACCATATTAATTTAATTATTTTCTTATTTAATATTTGATTTAACTAATTTAAAATTGGTATTTTTTTAAAAAAATATTTAAATCATTTTTTTAACTAATTTTAAATTTAATAAAAATGAAACAAATATATTTTAAATATATTTCATTTAAATTTAAATATATTTCATTCAATACAAAAACCTCCCATAAACACAGGGAAACCGAACGTGGTTTTAACTGACAACCCTGAACTATGTGTTAGCCGCCAATATTTTTAATTAGTTTTTTTATGATTTACAACAATAATTAATTGAAAACACATTTATCTCACATGTGAAAAGTAATTTCGTTTGCCTTGTTACACTTTTGCGAAACGTGCGTTTCGAAATCGCAAAATTTCACCATACATTTACTTATTTTCTTGTTTCGCGCCATTCGAACGCCATGCTTATGACAAAACAAAAGACAGTCGGACACATGCCCCGGGGCATGTGTTAGGTGGTAGTGTGTTTTCGCGGTTATTGCATATCTAGTGAAACATATAAATCTATGTTTTCAGTAATAACGAGAAGGTTTTATGTCTCTCATTAAAGGAAGGGAGTTTATTACTTTCTCATAATAAGAAATTAGTTCTATTTTTATCAGTATTGCGAACTATGGTCTAATATTAGATCGTTTTATTTACCATGTACTGACTATCCTATCTCCTCCGCAATCCAAAGAAGAGAAACTAACGAATTTTAATGTATAGGTAGTCTGATAACGATGGAAAATTTGATCTAGCAATCCTTTCTTATTACTCATCTAAAATATTTTTTAGATGAGTAATAACTAGTAATAAGAAAGGATTTTATGCTTCTAGAGCCATGCGTCTGCGAATTAAGACTTTTATGTAGGTCAGGTAGACCTCACTCTGTCCCTTTCTTTGCTTCAATGCAAGACAGAGAGACACAATTAATATATTGTTTCAGTGAATATATTGTTTACAACGAAATTGTAACCGATATCGGACTAAATATGAATAAAAACGATATCCGAATATGGCATCGAGGCGAGATTCTCAGTTAAGTATTTATGCGGGTCGAACAGATAACCTTCCATTTATTTTTTATGAAGTTATATAAAATTTGGGTTGCTATCGCTAGCCTATTTACCGATGTAGATAATCATTATTTAAAATAGGAACATGTTCAATTACGGCACTATTAAGATGTGATGCAAAAATTTTCCGCGCTATCATATCGCGTTGAATTAAAAAAAAGAACATTTACTTGATGCAGAAATATATATATTATATTTTTCGCTTTTAAAATATTAGTACAGTTTAAGAAGTAAGCAGCCCGTACAATTTAATGCTGTTTACACTGAAGATTGGACCATTGATATATTTTTAAATCCGTCAGTCGACCTCATTTTACAGCGATTGATTGATGACCGTAATAAAAAAATACCAAGCAATAAACTTGGATTCACTTTCTTTTCAATTTGAACATCGGCATCGTCGTAAAAATCATAAGCATAACCACGGCAGAACCGTAGTGTTTACAAAACATAAATAAACGCGAAGGTGACGCCAGATGTCACTGGCTTCTTATCTGTAGGCGTACGATTTTATGTTCGTCATTTAAAATTTGTATTTGTAGAAAATAACTCAGTATTGCCATCATTCACGAAAAATAAAACAGTAATTGAAGGGTTTTTCGGCCATGAAGTTATATGTTTCAAACATTTTTAAACGATCTACTGATAATTTATGATCGTTTTATGACATCGCAATAATACTTAAAACTAATTATACGCAGTTATAGTAGCTCATCTGTTTTAATTGCTATGTATTGACATTGGACGCTCGGCACACGGTAAGGTAGAATTTTATCGACACAATACAATATAGGCACCTATTAACCATATTACTGTAGCGTCGTCGACAGAAAATTTTAAACCATCATACCAAATGAAAGTTCGTAAAATTCTCTACAATTTTTCGTGAATTACCAACCGTTTATTACATTATTTGTTTCGGAAACAAGGAACATTCTTTTTTCGGAAATTGACACTTCGCAATGTTGATATTTTCTAATAGGTTGAGAGCGACCGGTTGATTCTCTATGAAACAGTGATGGCAAACTGACAGTTGTGATCGCAAACTGACAGTTGTGATTGCTCGGTGACGGCACAATCTATTGACTAAACGTCAAAACGGCTCTTACGGAATACCGATTTTCAATGTGACAGCCAGATTTTGCTCGGTTTTTGCGGTTGCTCGGTTTTTGCTCTTACGGAATACCCCTGCGAGACGCTTCTCTTACTTATGGTTGTTGACATAATTATTTCGGTACAACAAATCGAACGATATATATATATCAGTTTCTTATTGTTTATATTGTTTTTAGGTAATATTGAGTTGGCATGGCGATACCACAACAAAAATCAATAACTAACGATCATGTACAAGTAATCAATGCGGAAACAATAAATATTATACTTACATAAAGTGCAAGAAACTATTAAAAATTATGTATGGATATCAGCATTTCTAACGTCTGATTATTTAATGGTTATCGTGCCAAATGTTTGTAGCATCTGAGTTTCGAGGTCGTAACATTCTTATTACAACATTGGGGCTGAGCGAGCGATGATATGGCGGACTGTGATTTAACAAAAAAAGGTTAGTAACGATGCACAGAGTTGCCAGATGTAAAACTGAAAAGACCTTACAAAAAGTCCCCGATATTAATATTTAGTATTAAATCCTTCCCGTTATTTTTAAGCGTAATATTTTGATCTTTATTTTATTTTACAATTAGTTAGATGGGGAATATTATATTCGGGGAAAATTCAAATAAAGAATTGTCAAAATAATTGTATTCAAGTATATAATATAGACATACCTTCATCTGGTTATATTGATGAGCAGCAAAATTAATCTGAAACAAGAAATAACTTATCAGTACAAATTGATAAAATCATCATAAAAAGAGGTACGAGGTACGGCACCATACGATCGAGCAAGCCCGACTGCAGAAAGACCTTGCAAATAATCACAGTTAAACACCTGTGGTGTAGTTGTGTTCGTGTATGTGTCCAGTGCCCGTACCATGACTTCCTTAGAACGATTGATTATGTATATTATTAATATATTTATTTCCTACCTTTAAAATTGTGATTATACAATTTTTTTATTGAGATGGAAAATGAGTCGCTTTAAGGACGTAATTGTACGGCCACAGGACTGAAACTGCATACTTACGTATACAAAATAATATAAACCGGCACCGTGTCTGACCGACATCTATTTCCGACCCGAAATTACTGTGCCGAAATGTAACATTCGGGACACAGTGACAGCTGCAGGGTTGTCACATTGTCCCGAGTGTAACATTTAAATTTCGTCAAATTTTCTCGAATAACTAACTCTTTTTACTTCTATATCCTTACTAATATTATAAATGTGAAAGTTTGTAAGAATGGATGGATGGATGTTTGTTACTCTTTCACGTAAAAACTACTGAACGGATCTGGATGAAATTTGACTTTTTGCAGCGATAACCGACATCCACGCGGGCGGAGCCGCGGGCAACAGCTAGTCTATATATAATATAATCGCAATAAGAACACAAAGAGATGAAGAGACGATATACCTACGTAAAACTGAAAGTTCTTATACTGGCACGATAATCCAAGATGAATCCCAACAATAACACGACTATGTTCATAGCAATAATAGAATTGAAATTAAATGGCATTTGAGCTTGAGCCCACGTGTATCAGCGTGTGGGTTTGCCACGTACACGGCTTGTAAACATAATATAATGTCACTATAGTCTATCATTATGAGAGAATCGAGCGAGTTCTACGTGATCAAACACAATGCTGAAGCCGTCCCCGTGTCGTAGCGTGATATATAATATAATTTACTATAGGATGCCCGCGACTCCGCTCGCGTGGATGTCTGGTTATCGCGATAAAATGTACTTTAAATCCTTCTCCTGGATACCTAGTATACCGAAAATTTCACTAAGTCCGTTCAGCCGTTTAAAAGGCTGTTTTAAATCTTAGTGTAAGTACTTTGTGACCATGAATTGTATGATTGTATAGGCCCGCACGGTAGAATGCTAGTTACCAAGTGCCGTAGTTGTCTTATTAGAATTTAAAAAAAAACGTGTAGGGCAATCTTTAGGGACTGCCGATAGAAGTGAAAACCAAGTAACTTGTGAATTGTATCTTCGAGCTATTAGGTTATTATTTTTGAATATGGAAAGCGTTCGGTGAAGATGACGCGAGTTTTATGGTTTTTGTCAAAATGTTTAAATATGGAAAACGTTCGATGACGCGAGTTCCGTGATTTTTGTGCACCAAAAAGTGCTAAACGCGTCTATAGAAGTTTCCACATCAAAAAAGAAGTTTATTTTAAGAAAGAAACTCAAAAGAGCTAGGCTAGGCTATAGCTCTCGGAGTACCTACGGCTTCAAATTGACATCGAGCTTGGCATTATGGCATTTTCCCACAACTTACTGTGCGGGACAAATAATAATCCAGCTAGTTTTCTTGTGTCCTTGCTTTGTACTATGTTTAACTACATAAATGAGTACGTAGCTAATTAACTATACATACATACGGCTATTTACTATGTATTATATTTAAAATACTACATAATTGTTATGTAGATTTCTGCAGGAAGTAAGCTCTTGCTCTACCACGGTCACTTCAGTAGCAGACACTTGTTAGTTAACGTATTCTATTAAATCTCGTGTACTTTGTACATTATCAGAATAAATACTAATAAATTGAACGACTTGTCTGCTGGTCCTTTTTAATATAACAAATTGTAATAATACTCGACGATTAAAGAGTGGTCAGAGTTTCTTACTGATTCTTCTTGTGGCCCTATCCTTGTCAGCGAATTGAATTGACTGTAGGAAAAAAAGGTCGACATCTATTGCTTTTTTATAACGTCCATAAGTGTCATGCACATGATTTAACTATTAATTGCCCGCGACTTCGTCGGTGTCAATATCAGTTAATGCGGTTGGATCCTTCGAAAATAATACATTAAAATAAGATTACCATAAGAAGGTCAATCTTAAAAGATAGAAATAGGTATACTGCAGCGGATTTTGTTTTAGAACTTTTAAGGAGGAACAATTCCATTTCACCATACATGATTTTTGCCTTTACGCACTTTACTGCACGCAACGGAAGCTCATAAGGAATATTTTTCCCGTTTTTGTAACATTTTTCATTGATGCATCGTTCCTATTGATCGCAGCGTGATGTTCTAAAGCCTTCGATAAATGAACTACCAACATAAATCTATCAAACATAAAAATATGTTTTTAAAATCAAACCAGTAAGTAGTTTTAAGATTAGCGCGTTCAACCAAACAAACAACCTCTTCAGCTTTATAATATTACTAGCTGTTGCCCGCGGCTCCGCCCGCGTGGATGTCGGTTATCGCTGCAAAAAGTAGCCTATGTGTTATTCCAGACCATAATCTATCTGTGTGCCAAATTTCATCCAGATCCGTTAAGTAGTTTTTACGTGAAAGGGTAACAAACATCCATCCATCCATTTTTACAAACTTTCACATTTATAATATTAGTAAGGAAGTAAGGATAGATTGAGAATTGACATTACGCTATCAATAGAAACCATTGGTATCATATATTCCAGAACCCTAATAGGTATTAATCTATATTAGGGTTCTGAAATAATATTATGTTTTTATGAAACAATCTTACTTATTATCATAAATAGGTCTTTCTATTTCTAAAAAGGATCGTAATTCGTAATGTTTCCTTTCAATATACTCTGTTATGTCTACGAAAGCTATTTTGGTATAAGGTTCTTTTGGTATTGATTTATGAACAGGCGAGGCGTACCTATTGCTAATATCGTATCATCTATTTATAGGTGAAACGATCTCGGCAAATAAGTGAAAAGATCCTAATCTAATTTTGTATCATATTTGTACCTTTTATGAAAGTTATCTTGTGGAATATGTGTGACTAGTAATCCGCCCGACTTTGCCTGTTTCAAACAATATTTAATGCTTCTTTAGGAGCAATATTTATGTGCGGTTAAAAAATCCAGTGTTTAAAATTTCAGCTTTTTTGATTTAGTAGTTTTGGGTTACAGCGTTGATAGTTGATAGTCAGTCAGGACTAACGATTTTTTACATAGAAATTAATTTATATAGACTCTGTACCGTACTATTCAATAAATAAATTATTATAATTCTACTAATATTATAAACTCAAAAAGATGTAGGTGTGAACACCATCACGCAAAAACTACTGGACTAATTTTGATGAAACTTTACAATATTATAGCTTAAGCATCAAAATAGTATAATAAATATTTAAAAAATCTACGAGGCCGAAGTCGCAGACTTAAACTAGTGTTAAATACTGATCAGCAGTCAATATGAAATTAAACAGTGGTACTTACAAGATACAAATAGAATCGGTAGGTTGGTACTACAGTCTACAAGTACAAATACCTATACACTACAATGTAGAGGCACTTGACGAATATATCTGAACCGCATAGTGACTAACTGAGTAACTGCTAGGTACTGCTAGCAACATGGAATGCAGTATATTTCTATAATCGTCAAACAGCAAATTACTGTACAACTGTTCTATGGTTGTGTGTAGTTTCTCACTAAGAATCTTATGAATTGACTGTTCTAACTTCGAAACGTTTTATTACTATACTAGATGTTGTCCGCGGCTCCGTTCGTGTAGATGTCGGAATATCTCGATAAAAAGCCTATATGCTATTCCAGGCTATAATCTATCTCTGTGCCAAATTTAGTCCAGGATAGCGTTCATGACTTCGAGTCAGCAAGAATTGCGAGTCTTAACAGCAAGAAAGATGCTCGTAAAGCCAAACCACGTAGAGTCTACGTATACAACTACGTTAATGTAATATCATTTATTTCAGTAAAAGACTATTGTGCTACATATACATACGGAAACCTAATTAAAGAAATAAAACGTTAAGGCGTCATAATATTCCTCCGCATCACTGTCAACTGGAAAAGTGCCCAAAAGGCTGGCGGCATTGCCACGTTGAATGGCAATGCTGATTCTCTGTGCGAGAAACAGGCCGGCCTTCTGGTCACGCGATGCGTCGATCAGCCGTTTCGCAATTTCCCTAAAAAGGAAGCGAGCGCTACCTTAATAATATCCTAATATGCTCCACCTGCCTCCGCACATTCAGCCACAAAGTGGGATATACCAGCCACGTCCGAGCGCATGAACGAAGGCTCTCCGCAGAAGATTAGATAGAAGATTAAACCAGTCACCAAGGCTGAAAACGGCCAGTAGGAATCATCACTGGCTTTAGCACTACCGGCGCGAAGATCTACCCATCCCCCTTCCTCGAAATTGAAGTAACCGGCATAGAATTTGGATTGCTTGATTTAGTTTGACTTGATCGTTTTTGACAGTTTTGTGTCCGTGTGGTGACGGATTAAGAATACAAATGTCACCACCCCGTTCTATCCCGAGGGTGTCGTAAGAGTCGACTAAAGGAGTCGGGCAGACAATATCCACTGCAAGAGAGGGAGAACTCGAAACAAAACCCTATACCAACCCGTCTGGCCAGCGTGGTATAGTAGGCTAATATCCCTCCATATATATGGAGGAGACCCGTGCTTAGCAGTGGGACGTTTATGGGTTGAGAAAGTAAGTAAGTAAGATCGTTTTTGACCGATGGATAAGGTAAGCTCAGGACCGAATGATGTGGATTAAAAACCTTGGGGGAGGCTTAAGTCCAGCAGTGGACGTCTTATGGCTGAGATGGATGGATCGTTTTTTATTCTTGGTCCAAACTTAAAGACATCACATAAATTTGATATGACAGAAGCAATATTACTTGCATCGACAAGCTCGGTGTTGCATCCCATATAAAATACGATAGACGCATATGAACTGGGTCATACATTGTTGTGGTATTACATTTACCCGGTTATTGCTCATCTAGTGGAAAACATATAGGTATACTTATCAATGCAGATTGGTAGGCATTAGTATCTACAATAACTTAAGTTCTGAGTTATCTATGTTAAAGTGTTATGAGAAAAATAAGTGATATGAGTGAAAAGCACGTGACCTTACTCGTTAGAACGCCTGTAATGCCGTCAATATATCATAATAAAACTTTAAACTGTGCTAACGGGCCAAGCCGACAAAAATCATTTATGATATTTCTTGTAGATAATGACATGTGTGACGTCACGGCCACAATAGGCGTGCCAATTCGTCAATGAACAACGCACGCACGACGCGGCGACGGCACGACATGGCCGCCACAAGATGGCCGCGCGCGGTGAAAGTGGCCGGTGGCCGATGGTTTGCTGCCGTCGACGCTTCATTATATCTTTGCACAACCTGTTCTAACTGTTATAACTAATACTGGTCTAATTGTAAGCTGTGGAAGACCCAATATAGCTACTAACTTAGTCGGTCACTTGTTACTTAGTTACTATTCCTGTACTATTAAGTATTCTGTGCTGTTATTGCAATGCAACTGTTTACTTATGTTATTCGCCTTCTTTGATGTTCTCGGTGCTTTTTATCGTATCGACTGCGTTTTTAAGTTGATTTTCTATATTAAATCACTAAGAAGAAGAACGTTTTGGAGCATAAATAATATTTTGTATCAGATCATTATGTACTTACCTCTTATTATTTTCCAAGTATCCAAGGTTACCAGTTACAGTTAAAGGTTTATTAGAAACAGATTGATGTTTTTATTTTTTTATTGGGACAAAAAATATGAAGGCAGTTGTACTTTATACAAAACCTTATTTTAAAAATCAATCATAATTAACTGGGATAGTTTCAACTTGGATAGTTATGTGTTTAGTATAGTTATGTGTTTTCAACTTAGATAGGTGGGTTGTTTATTTCTTTTGTTGACTGTACACAAATGTTAAGTATGCTAAATGACCCAATTTGTAAAGGAATTTTGCAGAGCAGCTAACTATTGAAGAAGAAAGAACATTTATTTAAACACACAACGAGGTAAATAGGTAGTAGAGACTGTACCTTTATAGATACATACAAAGAACCTACATATATTCAAAATAGTGTAAT
Organism: Trisateles emortualis; assembly: GCA_947095525.1. Lineage (NCBI taxonomy): Eukaryota > Metazoa > Arthropoda > Insecta > Lepidoptera > Erebidae > Trisateles > Trisateles emortualis. The sequence continues at coordinate 5,353,736 of OX352735.1, read as the reverse complement.
AAAAAAAAACGATACAATCTTAATAGTCTAGTAGTCCTAGTATGTTCTCTCTGCTTTTATCGAGTGGTTAGTGGCCAACCTGGAGATCGAGTTCAGGTCGCCCATAAAGGCCACTTGCCGTGATCTCCTAAAATCTCCGAAGCTTGTACACACTACTTTTTTATTTTATTATGGTAAAATATATAAGAAAAAATAAATGTCTACAGATGAAAAGTGAACCAGAAACATAAAATTTTGTTTATAAATAAATCTAGAAACATAAGTAAAAACCAAGGCAAGTCAGTATAAGGAGGATAATTCAAGGAATATTTTTAAATTAACATTCAATGTCAACGAATATTGTTTGATATGGCAATCTACAATGTTGACCCTGGTCGTAGATTGAGGCCGTTGTCGGTTTCGCAACGTGCGCCGTGCGCTGCGGCCGCGCATCGCATCCGGAACTTGCGCTTGCGCTCCAAACTGTATCACCTACATACGCGATCACGCTAACTATTGTTACATGAACTGTTATTTCCTGTTATATCATATTATTATGTATATAGTAACAGGCTGATAAATCTATACATAAGTATATAACTACGTCCTGACCGTCTGATTCATCAAATAGAGCTTAAATTATGGAATTTTAAATGTGCTTAAAGGTTCCTTAAATGACTATTGGAACGTATACGCAACAGGAACGAAGATAAATAGAGTAACAGCGCCAAATTCCGTACTGCTACTAAAAATGTTATAACAGAAATTCCCAATAACTTTGCCTGACCTAAGAATTGAACCCGGGACTTCACAATTGACGTCACACAAGTATAAACTAATGCCGGGATTGTCGAGGCAGCCAAAATAAAATTGTAAGCACGTTTACGACAACGTTGTCCCCCTTTTTGTCTTAAAGAATATGATAAAGCGCTGAAGCAATAAATTCAAATCATCTTTGAACTATACTTTGAAATATTACAGTGTAGGAAGATTATTCCTCAATTGATTTCTTTAAATTATACATCATAAATCGTACACGAAAGCACGCCCACAATTTGTTTGAAATGCACTCTGGGTACGTATCAAATAATGTTTTGATGCCTTAATAGAGCGTACAAAGTAAAAGCGTGTAATTAAAAGCGAAAACGTTGCAAAGGAAACTACAGGCATGTCGGTTAATAGCCTAACAAAGACGTTTATAAAACAATTATTGCTTTAACAAAATTGAAGTCTGGTTCTAGTCGAAACAACGATACTATAACTAAGTTGCATGAAGCCAACGCGAACGGCACGGTGCGGTGGAACGTTAAAAGGGTGACTTTGTAACAGCTAGAGAGAGCTAGAATTGGCGACATCCGGGGCATATATAGATGGTTTCACCCCATGAATCGAAAGTATAAAATGAAGTTATTTATTTTAATTTTTCGCTCGCGAGTACAATGCCACGGAAATTGTGATTTTTAAAGGATAAAAATTCTATGTGATGAAAGTCAAAGCCGGTGTGTTATTCCAGATTATAATCTATCTCTGTGCCAAATTTCATCTAGGTCTGTTCAACCGTTTTGGCGTGATTACAAACGCCCATACATCCACTACCTAAATAAGTATAAAATTAATCGGAAAGTATCTATTTTTTTTTTATTATTAAAGTATTTTCTCTTTCAGGGTATTATACTACGTTTTGCTCTCCGTCGGCATAAAAGGGTGACAACTGTGATTCACCCCCAAACGGGTGCCACCCGGGGGTGGACTGCCCGCCTCCCTCTAGCTCCGCCATTGCTTTATAATACAATTCAGGGCCTATACGTTCTCTCTAATTTGAGTGACAGCAAAACGTCAGACTTCGGAAATTGCCTCTCTGCATCCATTTTCAAGCATAACGATGTTAGACTTTCATAATGTCTGATGGGGTTCTCGTCGGACAAGGCCTTTTTTAACTGACTGAGCGACGCGAGGAGTGGCGGAGGGTGATGTGTTTACCAACCTATGTATGTTTGTTTGTTACCTTTTAAACCCTTGACCCAAAAAGAGGTGAGTTTAGGCTTAACGTATTAATCATAGCTTCCAGACGAATAAAGGGATTTTGATGCGGTTTTTTTTGTTTAAAAGCTGGCATGATCGAGATGTTTCTTAGCAATATTTTTGAATATCTGTTCAGGAGTTTAAATTCTATGATGCGATGATGATGGTGATGGCTTTAATATGAACGATGATTAAGAGAGAATTCCGCAAGTCCGATTAATTTGAATTTGGGGTAGCTGAAAAATAATTGATTTTCAAAGTGAGTGGTAGATGAAATAAGTTTGAGAACCTCTGCTTTAGTGTGACATGATGTAGAGTCGACATACTCGTACGCTCGTAATGCTACTGATAATTGCAAGCGTATAATAACCCCGACACAAAAATAGGGGTGACATAAGTTTAAGGTGTCTATCTGCATGTCTGTCGGTTACATCGTAGCTCCCAAATGGCTGGACTGATTTTGATGCGGTTATTTTGTTTGAAAGCTGATGTGATTGAGGTAGTTCTTAGCTGTCATATTATTACTTTTACTAGGTTTTCTTTTTGTGTCATTGATTTAAAAATTCAAGAGCTTACCATCAGACGAGACGTAGTTAGTAAGTACCTTTATATAAAAAGCTACATTTCAGTACATAGCAACGTTTTTACGTTGCTATGTACTGAAATGTAGCTTTTTTACCAAAACCATATCAAAATATATCATTGTATACTTATATTATACTCTGTATTTTGTTTACGACAATAAATCATGTTTAACAGTACTTATGTCTATGGGAAAACTTTAGTTGTTTGCCTTGTACAGGCACCAAGGAACTCATTGTACTGTGGACTTAACAAGGCCTCAATACACGTTTGAAATAAACATATCAAGAAATAAATTGTGCTTTGTTAAACCAGAATAGCGACTGTGGTGTTACAATTTTTTTCCCGATCCATCAATCGAAACTTGGCCGCATGTACAAAAATAGTGAACTACTAAGTAGTACTAAGTAAGTTAAATGACTACTTTTATACATAATGTAAAAAAAGTAGTCACTAGACCAATCGGCCGTGAAGAAACAGCGATCGCATACTGACAGTTGTGATTGCTCGGTGACGGCACACACGATTGCCAAACGTCAAAAAGGCTCGGCTCTTACGGAATACCGATTTTCAATCTGACAGCCAGATTTTGCTCCGTTTTCGCGGTCGCTCGGTTTTCGCTCTTACGGAATACCGCTGCGGACTGTCATTATTTTACTTGACAATCATAGAAGACAGTTTTGAATTCAATGTATGTGTTCGAGATGAAAGAAAGAAAAAATATTTATTTTGTTTTTTCATCTTACTACAGTAATCTAAAAATATACATATATAATGGTTACAAGACAAAACAGGACCTAGCTCAGCGATTAATTGCAACATCGCAGACGCTGCAACGCTGATATTCTGTTAGGAGTTCTGTTTATTCGACACCTAGCGGAGCAGTTAAATTATAATAGAGATGCGAGAAGCGATGTGCAAATTGCATCAACATTCAAACAGTACCGATACTATGTCGAAAAAGGAATGTTTACGTCAGATGTAAATAACATTTTTCACGTATTTTATGAGACAATATAGCCAGAAATCCTCAACTCACAAATTAATGGGCATAAATCAGACAAACAGTCGGTTTTGCTGAGGAATTATTATGAATCATGGCCGCGTATAAGGCAATCTTGCTCAATTACTGCAAAACGCTAACCTTGCGTTTTTCGCAAGGATGTTACGTCATGGAGCCCGACTGATAATTTCTATTTCCATAATTATTTTTTTATTGAAAAAATGGCTCAATTTTTTTACGTCTTTTTTTGTTTTGGAACAGGTTAGCAAGGTCAATAGTGGATAATTTATGTTGGTAACGCCAATCGCGCTATAAAAAAGAAATTTAAATAAAGAAATGTTATTTTTATGTTGGCAAACAAGCATATGCCCACCTAATGGTAAGGAGATACCGCGTAGCGTATGAACGCTTGTAATACAGACTGCCACGAGGTTGTGGGTTCGATTCCCACACAGGACAAAACTTTGTGTGACCCACAAAGAGTTGTTTTGAGTCTGGGTGCAATTTGTGTCCGTTAATTGTATGTTTGTAAAGTCCCCTGCGACACAGAGCTTGTTGTACGGGAGTTGTCTTTATAAAAACAAAAAAAATACCAGCATTACTCGCGTGTTGTTGACCTTACATATTGTACACCATTGTTTTATGTTATAGGTAACCCTGAGATGAGGAAGACGGTGCTTTAAAAACAGTTTCCTGGAGACCTTACTCATTGTTCTACCACGAATTCCAATTATCTGACGATTGAAAATGGAGTGCGTGGCCTGAGTTAACTTTTTTTTTTCTTTACTCCAGACTTGGCCATACTCTTACGAGAAACTGGCAGTAAGCAAATTATATGTATAAACTAGCTGTTGCCCGCGGCTCCGCCCGTGTGGATGTCGGTTATCGCTGCAAAAAGTAGCCTATGTGTTATTCCAGACCATAATCTATCTGTTTGCCAAATTTCATCCAGATCCGTTCAGTAGTTTTTACGTGAAAGAGTAACAAACATCCATCCATCCATCCATTCTTACAAACTTTCACATTTATAATATTAGTAAGGATTATCTATTCTGTTGTCTCGTTCGGAAAATTTCATCGATTTGAATTGTCACGATGTGAACTTAAACTATATGACTCTTTGTTTTTTTAATCAATTGAAAACTTCTTTAGTCACATTGGACATATTATAGATGGGTAAAAGGTCGGATCTCGCATGACAACCTCCGATATATCTATGCTTTTATATAACATTTTAAGAGAGGTAGGGCACCATACTAGCGAGCAAGCCCGACTGGGGAAAGACCTCCACCTTACAGAAGACAACAGCCAAATCACACAGAGATGTAGTTGTGTTTCTGTGTGTGAGTACAGGTCTCCAGCGCTCATTTAGGGATGCGTTTTGAAAGAAACGTAGGTAATTCTAACCCAGGGATACGCCCATCTTAAATCCCTGGTGTACAAAAATGGGTTAGCAACACGCAAGTTTTACCTCCGGTACCTATTGCAAACGTCCAAAGGCTACGATAACTGCTTAACATCAGGCGAGCCGTATGCATGTTTGCCACCCAAGTAGTATAAAATAATATATATAAATGCAAAAGTGAGTTTGTTTATAACGCTTTCACGACTAAACGGCTCGGATCCTAATGAAATTTGGCAAAGAGATAGATGGTATCCTGGTGAAGAACATAGGATACTTTATAACCGAAATCCACGCGGAACCGCGGGCAACAGCTACAAGTTTGTGAAGCTAAGAAGTTTTTACTTCTGACGGACGTAAGAAGTAAAAACTTCTTCTTCTATGACTGACAGTTTTTTTAAGATCGCATTCTATAATACCAGTCTTACTACTGATACAACTGGGATTGAAAATAAAAAAGTAAAATTAACCTTTGAATGTTGCAACCTTATACCCGTGGCGTAAAAACATTGTTAGTGCTCTATCTTCGGTAAACATAATAATATGCGTCAATGCGTTTTGGGTATATAAACGTATAAATGATAAATTGAATCTTCAACATCAATAAAAACAATCGGATAACCCAACGACCTTAGTTAGTGAGGACTAGGACGATAGGAGCGCGAGTACCGAGACAAAGTAGAGGTCATTAACCCCCGCCTATCAGCTGACGACATCGCAGTCTAACCGCGAGAAATTATCTTTCACGCCATATTTCGGTCTCTTTTCTTCGTCAGTGCACTAACTATGACAAACAGGCTACACGATTTTATTAAGTGAAAACTTTTTAGCGACATGCAATGCTAGCACTACGCGCCCATGGACGAAGATCTACTCCTCCTCCCCCCAAAATTTAAAGGTACGCCCGGCATAATATTTGGTAGGCTTTTATTTTTATTTTTTATTCTACCAAGGAGGCAAACAAGCATACGGCCCGCCTGATGGTAAGCAGTTACCGTAGCCTACGGACGCTTGCAACACCAAGCTTGATTTAGTTTGTCTTAATCGTTTTTATTAAATATTTTTAGCATTTTTGTTATGCAATCAGCTCAAATATACTTAAATATTAAAGCAATGTGAATTATATGAAACTGACGTCTGAAATTGGAACTCTGGAGTAGGAGCTCAGATGGCACAGTTGGTAGTGCGATGGGCCGGCAGGGGTATTGCGTAAGAGCAAAATCTGGCTGTCAGATTGAAAATCGCTATTCCGTAAGAGCCCTTTTTGACGTTTAGTCAATAGATTGTGCCGTCACCGAGAAATCACAATTGTCAGTTTGGATCACAACTGTCAGTTTGCCATCGCTGTTTCTTAGAGAATCAGCCGGCGGAACCCGAGAGGCGCAGGTTCGAGTCCTGCTCCGGGTTTGTCTTTTTCCACATTGCTTTAATATTTAATCGTTTTTGTTTTTGGTCGTGACCAAACTTAAAGAGGCGTCTTCGGCGCCCTTTCAAACCATGCAGACAATATCTACTGCAAGAGAGGGAAAACTCAAAACAAAAACCTCAATCAGCCTGGCCAGCGTGGTTAAGTAGGCTAGAATCTTTCCAAATGTATGGAGGAGACCCGTGCCCAGCAGTGGAACGTTTGTGGTATGAGATGATGATGATGAATCGAGTAAATATAGTTTAACCCGTGTGAACTTGAAGCGGGCCGCCAGTAGAATATAATGTTCTGAGAAATTAAAATGCAGACACAAAAGTGCATGAGTGAATCACAAAAACTTCCGGTCGCTCCGGTTATTTTGGGTGTTTGACCTGTTTCATCGAGCGCATTCTTTTGATATCCATCTCAGATAAACTGTAAACGGCAGTTCTGATTCCGCTATCGGTTTTAACTGCCGGGTTGGTCTGTTGGTAATGCAGTGCGATTACTGATCATGAGGTCGTACGTTTCCTGCGTGCGAAGAAATTTTGAAACAATTTGCCAATTTAATACCGACTCGGAAACCACGTAAAGCCTAATCTCCGTTAGTCCTACGCCTAATCTCCATTTGTGTCAAATTTCCGACCCATACATACTATCATGGAAAAAGGAAGGGGATGCTTTTGCCCTGCAGTGGGACGGTATAGGCTAATGATGATGATGATTGGACTATGAGAGAGGTGATAAAGAGAGCATCTGTGTTTGCGCACACACATGTTTACTATAATATCTCCGCGCAGATGGGTAGCCTTCGTCGAGATAAACCCCCGTTCCGCCGTGATCGTAATTCGGTTAGGAGATAATTATAATCCATACTAATATTATAAATGTGAAAGTATGTGAGGATGGATGTTTGTTTGTTACTCTTTCACGTAAAAACTACTGAACGGATCTTGATGAAATTTGACATAGAAATAGATTATAGTCTGCTCGTAATACCCGACATCCACGTGGGCGGAGCCGCGGCCTAGTATCGAATCAAATAGGATAACAATATCGCTTAGCAATTTAATATGTTATGCTACTATATAGTCTAAACTGCTCTACGTATTCCTACGCGATTGGCATTCGTCTCCCAATAAATGAATCAACATTTTACTAGTAATAAATCACATTAAAATAGATATAAATTATCGTTTGTTTTTGTTTCTATAATATTGAGGTCGCCTATATATCAATGCATTTTTCATGTCCTTCGCGCAGTGTCATTGACTAGGCGTCGCTTGCGCATGTTCAGGTGCGCGGGCGCAAATATCGCGACCTAGTTTGTTGCGTTGGCCGCCCCAGCTCATCGCGCATGGCATCCTTCTATAAATAGACGCTATGTTGAGAAAGCACGATCAACATCGTAAATATATATACAAATGATCTTTACAATGTTCGTTTTTTTTTCTTATACATTTACAGTAAGTACCTTCTTATTATTTACTAACCGTCCGTCCCGGGTTCACAAGAGTGGTATTTCCCGGGGCCCGTAATGTTTTCGTCAAAAAAATATAGCTAACTAGCTGTTGCCCGCGGCTCCGCCCGCGTGGATGTCGGTTATCGCTGTAAAGAGTAGCCTATGTGTTATTCTAGACCATAATCTATATCTGTGCCAAGTTTTATCCAGATCCGTTTAGTAGTTTTTACGTGAAAGAGTAACAAACATCCATCCATTGTTCACAAATTTTCACATTTATAATATTAGTAAGGATGACACTCACAAATAACGTGACTTACTATTGGTAAAATAATTATAAATATCGGTTCGATAGATCTAAAGATACAATGTCACAAACTTTACCTCTTTATACTATAAAGTATAGACTAGCGGTCTAACTTCGCCTGGGATAAACTTGGTATTTTTTACCCTTTTTATTTATTTTTTTTAAACTACCAAGGTGGCAAACAAGCATACGGCCCGCCTGATGGTAAGCAGTTTCCGTAGCCTATGGACGTTTGCATCACCGTTCATCATTGCACTCACGCGTTGCCGACCCTTTAAAAACCTTTTATCTCCTTTCTTGAAGAACCCCATGCTATATTATCCGTTTTCGGATTTTATTTAAAAAATCCATTCTTAGTGAAGTCCTACATTATAAAATAAACCTTTATTCCAAATTTCACAAGTCTTAAGTAGTGGTTTTGGATGTTTGTTGATCGACATTCAGGACAAACGATTTAGTAGGTATGGTGGAGGCAGTAGAGCCCCAGCTCGGAATCCGCACAAGACTGTTCAATTCTTTTTTTTTTAAATAATCTTCCTTTTCCTCATCCAATTTAAAATATTCGAAACCAATTCTTCTCTACACGCCAGAGGTTTATCTATGGTCAGATAGCCAGCGAGCGACCACCTATTAACCTCTACAGTACCTAGGTAGGTACCTATATTATTATATCAAAACATTGAATTACATTTGCCTAATGTTACAAGAATCCATAAGCTATGGTAACTGCTTACCATCACGCGTGCCGTATGCTTCAAACACCTTTGATCTCAATAACAGTGACAGTCGACGTCAAAATAATGAATTGCTCATTACAGGGGCCGCACTATGAGGACCTTATAGCGATTTATTTACGATCTTAATTCGAAATTAGCGTAAGGTTGTTATTGTGCAAAATTTAAATTAAGATCGCAATTACATAGGTCTTCATAGGTATGCTACGGCCCCAGATCCTATTATCGAATTTGTCTAATCAGATCAAATGACAAGCATTAAATTGAAAGACCTCAGACAGCCATTTCTATTGTGTAAATCATCTCACCTACAGAAAGTATTAGAAAGTTTTATTTAGGCGACTTAGTTTTGAGCAATAGTTTACTCACAGCGTCACTCACTCCTTGAACTTTAGCCTAAGGACCCGAAAGTGTCGACAACAGTTTATTTATACATATTTGAAACACAAGTTGTTTTTTTCGAAACAGTCGTCTGGCAAATGGTTAACAGATTTAACAAAATCGTGAGAGATCGAGTGTCTGGTGACCCAACGCGCGTCTGTGATGTTGAAATATTTCAAGTGGGCACTCATAGTGCACGATTAAAAAACCCGTCCTCGTGAGCCTTGAAGCACTTGGACACTTGCCACGCCCATAGGAGGTGCTGGAGAACATTTCAGTCCAAGCACACAAGTCAAATTAACTTCGCAATTAGAAAATCGTTTCATTCATTAGTTAACCGCTTTCTCCGCGCAGATTTCTTATTGTGTATACCATTCATATTTCATAATTTTCTATTTAACAAAGGCCAGATGTTCAACACTCGCTGATTAAGGAACAATAAAGTTGCTCATCGTCGTTTCCGCATACGTAACCGTCTTTATCAAGATAATGGCATTGAAACACGCTAACACGGTAAACATTTCCTTATTTTAAAGTCAGGCAGCCGATGCGATCGCCATTTTCAGGTCATTGCTGATCGTGGCATTTAACATGTCTAATTATATCCGAACTTTATATTAACTTTGTATTTACGAGTAAATTTTGCAGGCATCGACCGCGACGTCGTTGTCAGGTAACGGTACATGTCTTTCGAACCACGTTCAGCTCTGTGCCAATCGTGGCGAGAAGCGAATCCAATTATATTGCACTAACTTTTTTTTTAAAGAAATAGATTTAATAAAAGCACGACATCGCAATCCGGTTTCTGTCCACGTATGCGGTCGCTCTCCTCGGAGGAGTCTCGGCATTTACCTCGCGAGAATCGGAGGGACGACGCCAACTCAGGCACGACGACGGACGTAGCGCGAGCAGCTCCAATTCACTGTCACCGATTCAACACAAAACTAACTCCAGTCACTTCAATAACGCTCCTGCGAAGCGTGTAATCCAGTTTTTGCAAGAATGTCCAAGAGTTTTAAGGTTATTCGCAAAGAACACACGAATTAATAGACGGCTAAAATCGCTAAGACAAGCTACAGCACGACCGCTCACGGGCAAAGCTCGAGGCAGACTGATTTAAGTAGGTACCGTCCCCGGGCGGTTAGAAGGGGGGGAGGCAGGCGAGGTCTTGTTGGCTCTCGCAATCACGTCCAAGCAGGGGACGGGACGCGAGGCGGGCCGAGAGGCAACGAAAAGAGCCGACGAGCACCCGCTAATCCCGCTATCAGCGCTACTATGGTATGGTTTCACGGGAGTTCGGGGCACGTGCGTGCAGTGGACGGAGACGACCTCGGTCGGAGTGCATTTTAGGACCTGTATTGTAATGCTTTCGAAAAAGGTCATGAATCAATAACAATGTGGGTAGGTAAGTTATAATGTTAGGTCAAGTTTTTTGATAGAATCTTTACGAGACTGTTTTTTTTAAATAAAACACTAAAATAAGCACAGCTTGTAGGTAGGTTCTCAGCGATTAAACATCAAAGTCTTTTTCCTTTTTTGGCTTTTACTGATGTTTAGATGAATTTTAATTGAATACTTAGTTTAGTACCTATGCAATGCAAAGCTAAATGAAGTTGTACCTAGATACCTAAATTTTGAAAATAACACTTAGTTTTGTAAGCTACACGTTGAACAGTAAGTGTACAGTGACTACAGCGTACAGTATAAAAACAAATCCGTTATGTACCAATCGACACGCAACAAAAAGTTGTACATGAAGCAAATTTCTCTGCGCGCTACGTTTTTGCACAGTTCACGGTTGAATCGCGTTCCGCAGTATTGCCAGGAAACTCGTTACTTATCCCCGAGTAGGAGAGTGACGGCACAATAATGTTGTATAGCGTTAACTCTTTTTAGCACTTAATAAAATCTTTGTAGTGGTTGATGTATACTGTCGACTTTCTTCGCTATCGGCCCGTATTCACACAACTTTCCGATGTCATTGTTCTCTCTACCACGTGGGAGCGTTTTGTTTTTATTTGACTTGTATTTGATTTTCTGGTGTTTATGACTAACTTGAAGCGTTAGTAACAATTCAATTAGACATTTTAACAGATTGTTCACGTATTTAGGTGTCTATGCTATGAAATGTATCTGGTCTGGTCTGTTGGTTTAGTGGTTAGTGATCCTGATAAAGCCGGAAGTCGTGGGTTCGATTCCCAGGACAAATATTTGCGTGATGAACACAAAAAAAAAAGATAACAAGCTGTTGCCCGCGGCTCCGCTCGCGTGGAGTGTTAGTGGTGGAGCCTATGTGTTATTCCAGACCATAATCTATCTGTGTGCCAAATTTCATCCAGATCCGTTCAGTAGTTTTTACGTGAAAGAGTAACAAACATCCATCCATCCATCCATCCATTCTCACAAACTTTCACATTTATAATATTATATAGTAAGGATGTCGATATCTACCTATTACATGAACATGACATAATATATTCCCGATAAGATAAATTTTATACCAAGCGTAATCTGAAGCATAGGTATCTGAAATTTGTTTACATCTCTAAAGATAGCATGGTGCAAGCATAGGATAAATAAGTAAGTAGTAAAGAAAATGAGCAAAAATGACAAATGAAATACCTACATGCAGCTCTATCACCGATTTGATAAGCGTGCAAGTGCGGCTGGCAACGTTATGGTTTATTGCAATTTATATTTGTATATTTATTTCGATATGTTTTTATATAATGACAATAATAGTAGGTAGTAGATTGGGAAAGGACCTACAGAAGACCACAGCCAAAAAACTACTCACAGCGGTCTAGTTGTGTTTCTGTGTGTGAGTACTGGTCTTCAACGCTTATTTTTCCTATACCAGGGACACTACATCTTATAGCCCAACAAAAATGCAATAATTATATAGTTGTGTTGTGACGACCATATACGTTACGGCGCTTGCAGGGCAATTTATTTGTCAGCTTTTGAGCGAATATAAAGGAGATTCTCTACTACCTATTCTATATACTATGGTACGAGTACCTACAATCATACAATTAAGTAACTCATCTAACTTTACTTTGAAACAATATAATTTTGTTGACACAGGGAAACTCCGATTTCGCAAATTAAAGTTATTTTTGTTTTTATTGTGGTAAAAATATTAACAAATATTAAATATACAACAAGCAGGCTTGATGGTAAGCAGTTACCGTAGCCTCTTGGATTGGATGGATATTCTTTTTATAATAACACATCTATATTAGTATTATTAGTGAGCAGGAATAAAACTATCTATAATGTCGCAGGATAACCTTATGAAAAGGTTTTTCTCAAAAACTAGGAAAATTGAAAAATACCGGATAATAGGAAACTAACAAAGAATGTGGCTATGTTCTGAGGTATTTTTAGGATTTTTGCAAGAAACCAGGTTTGCTTTGCAATATAGGAAACTTGGATGCTGATAAGTGATCAGCGCATCTGTCAGTGAGAATAACGTTCATTCGGCCAATCAGCGCTCATAAGTAAGGTAAGTAATGAGAGCGATTTTCTTTACCTAAATTGGGTCAGATTTTTATGAAGATCCTAAACATACCTCTACAGTTTCTTATTTTCCGGAATTTTGTAATCTTCCTAGGGTTTTCGCGAAAAACCGTTTTATCCGATTATCCTGCGACACCACTATGTTATTTGGCTCAGCCCTATTGGTCGAAATTCGACCGTAATTGTTATCTGTAGTCCTTCTCCGTAACTTTAACTATGCCAAATCTCACACTTCTCCATTCGTGCACTCTGCATAAAAAGTGCAAAGTTTTTAATAAATATATTGATAAGTAAACAATGAGTTATCATTTACGTTTTGTAATCATATTATCACAAGTACACAACAATGGTTCATGCAACGTGGCTCTGCACGTGATTTGTTTGTTCACGTACGAAATAATCACGATTTACTACGAACAGTTCAAACTACTCTACTTTCATAAAAAATACTAATGTGCGTGTACTGAAACACAATTTTCAAAGAATTGATGACGACATTTTTTTATACTACTTAGCTGGCAAACAAGCCGGTCTGCCTGATGTTAAGCAATTACCGTAGCCTATAGACGTTTGCAATACCAAAGGTATCACTTTCGTGTTGCCGACCCATTTTTTAAACGACAGCTGTAGATGAAGTATCCGCAATTTCAAAACACATCCCTAAATGAGCGCTGGAGACTTTATTCCGTAAGATCCTTCTACAACGTATTCGAAAACTTAAAAGGACGATGAATAAATTCGTTCTCTAGTAACGAAGAGGAATAGATTCATTTTTATATAATAACTAGCGACCCGCCCCGACTTCGTCCGGGTTAAACTATTTTAAGTGCAACTTTCTTATTTTTTTACATAAGAACCTTTTTCCTGACAATAACAAACACAACAAAAAAAAGGATTACTGAAAACGGTCCAGCCGTTTACGCGTGATGCCGTGACCAAGGGAAATAAGTAATTATTTTTATATATGAGAAGATATATTTATAGATTTCATTTAAAGAGGTCGTTTCTCCTCCTTAGACTCACTGTTTTGACATTTATGAGTCATCTCTTCTCATTTGTTTCTTGTATTGTCAACTGTAGGAACTGTCTGTCTAAACAATCAAATTTACCCCAGTCGAGCAAGCTTGACTGGGGAAAAACCTCCACCTTACAGAAGACCACAGCAAAATAACTACACACAGCGGTGTAGTTGTGTTCCTGTGTGTGAGTACAGGTGTCCAGCACTCATTTAGGGATGCGTTTCAAAAGAAACGTTTTCCTATGAGGGATACTCCATCTTAAAGCCCTGGTGCAAAAAATGGGTCGGCAACACGCAAGTGGTACCCCTGGTAGGTATTGCAAGCATCCATAGGCAATGGTAACTGCTTAACAACAGGCGGGCCTGAATATATAACCCAATATAACCTCTCTCTCTTCCTGACTATTTATCCCACATGGTGGTGGGGTCAGCCCTTTTCGTGTTCTTCTTCCACTTCGCCCTATCTGTGACGTCGTCTACCAAAATATTACATTAGTCTTCCACCCAAGTAATAAAATATACCGCTGAAATATGGAACTATTTTGTTTTCCCACTACTTAGTGATAAATAATATAATTTATTAGTCGCCTGACAATTTAATCTCGTATAACTTGTATTACAAGGTCGCACGGTCAATTGAAATAACTAATAATAATAATATATGTGCGTATGCGCGTGCTACTCGTGCTTCACGTTAGATACTTCCTGTTTAAATATAGAACTTGTCTAGTATAATTATAATAACAAAAGAAAAACCAACACTGTTTGGAGAAGATCGATGTTATTTTTAATACAATAAATAAAGGAAAACAGTTCACAACTTGTCGTGGTAACTGTAGAATACAGTTACCACGACAAGTTGTGAACTGTTGTGGAATTCGTGTTATAGCTCTCATAAAAACACTCATGACGCGTTGTGACTTGTGACACATATAGAAAGACCACAAAGCGTAAATTGTAATGTGACTATTGCCACTGTGCTTTGTGTTGTGTGACTGTAGGGTTCACTCATGTTATCACACTGGCTCGACAATGCCCTATGGCATTGTCGAGCCAGTGTGATAACATGAGTGTATGTTAAACAGATTATAAACCGATTACCAAGTACAGACTTAGTAATCGGTTTTAAAGCTCACTCACCCAGCTCACATACCCGCCTGTAGCTTACCCTTTGCCACGCTTTTGTGCAACTGTCACAGTGACGTTTAGGTAACCAATACAGCCAGCCTGTGATAACTGTGTTGTGGTCTAACGATTTTAGAATGACGATCGAAAGGAAATCGCGTAAACATCCATAATAGGTATTCATGACCGACTTAAAACAGTTTTTTAAACACTTGAATAGTGGTACAATAAGTATTTATTTTTGCTATCTCCTAGCGTGTAGGTACAGTTATCTTAAACAGTAAATAGAGACACAATAGGCACCCGCCTCTAAAAGATTATTCGCCCACAAGACTGATAGTAAGTAACCCATTTTCCTCACAAACATTTACGATTTGCGTGGGAAACAAAATTATAGTCCTTTCATTTATAATTTTCTCGTCATTAACATAAGATTTAATTTGTCCTCATTTACGTAAATAACTACTAGTTGTTCTTTTTGCTATTTACAGTTTATGTAACTGTTAAAACTGTAACTCATGTACCATTTTCTTAAATCTGTATTCGGTATCTCAAAAAAGAAAAACTTTAAAAGCTTAAAAAAAAGACAAAAGAAGACTACAAAAATAGGTTATATATCTATGGTGTAAATTAGTGTATCTCTTGGTGTTTTAATGAAAAAGGAAAATCTTTAAAAACTAAAAAGATTTGAAAAAGGAGGGTGTTATCTCTTAATATCTTACTGAAAAAAGGGGAAGATTTTAAAAACTTACAAAAAAAAAAAAAGGGGGACATTACATATTCAGGAATACATAACCTTATTTTTTAAATCTCCTTAATTCCCTAAAGATTATTATTTTATACATTTGTACAAATAACAAATAGGTGTATAGCAAATGGCAATGTGAATGAGTTAGTAATTATTTTATATAACGCGGTATTAAGTTCGCACATCTCTTGTACTGTGTGATGTAACATGTTGTGAAAGCTGATATGATGGAATTGGGTTAGCTGCGCGTGAGTCGCTCGACGACAAGCGCAAGCGCCTCGCATGCGCTGTTGTGTGAAACGTTTTTATTTTATTAATCAAAATATAGCCGCTGGAAGCCGAATGAAAAGAACTGATGAGGTCTGAGTTCCATCCAATATTATTTGTACTTTAGCTCCTTCTCATCTTTTTTTTTTTTTTTTTTTTTTTTATACTACTTAGGTGGCAAACAAGCATACGGCCCGCCTGATGTTAAGCAGTTACCGTAGCCTATGGACGCTTGTAATACCAAAAGTATCACTTGCGTGTTGCCAACCCCATTTTTTTTTACTCCAGGGCTTATGGTGGGAGTATCCCTGGGATAGGCATACGTTCATTCAAAACGCATCCCTAAATGAGCGCTGGAGACCTGTACTCACACACAGGAACACAACTACACCACTGTGTGTAGTTATTTGGCTGTGGTCTTCTGTAAGGTGGAGGTCCTTCCCCAGTCGGGCTTGCTCGCTAGTATCTTTCATTGACTGGCATTAAAGTAGGTTCAGTCGCCATTTCTGCAGAGTATCTTAAGCTGCGCAAATAGGTCTCGGTGAGATTTACATTTTTGAGCACTTTTGAGGTCGAAAGTCTAGGACCATGACGAATAAACTAAGTGGCCGCAAACTATTTATAGTCATTACGCGATCCTTAGGCTGGCCTTTACTTGTGTCAACGCATTAGCCTTGCGATCCAGCGTGACAATAAAGCCAGTCTTTCGGGCATCTTTCCTCAGAGCTGCGACCTCAATCAGATATTTCATTTACAAGTAAATCTTTAAATACAATATCTAATTGTTTGTAATTATTATTTTAATAACTATCCTTGTAAATATTTTATGAAATCAATATTTTACTTTGTGGAATTTATATGTACTTACAAACAAAATGATTTTACGATCTGCTTCTGGTGGAGAAAAACATCGTGAGATGATAATCCACCTGAATTTCTTCTACGAAGTGAGGTGGATGTCTTTGCATTTGGTAGAATTGGCATCGAATAAACTTACCTATTTATTAGGGATGGAAAGGCAATCTATATACTTTAGAAGAAATGCTAAGGACATGTCGGAGCATTGGGCTAGCATGTGTGGATAAAAACTTTAAAACTCTATCTCTTATAATCATCATCATCATTTGAACATAGGCCTCCCTCATATGTCTCCACAATGGCCGATCATAAGATCCAATGCTTTCCTGCAGCTCTGATGATATCATCTGTCCACCTAATGGGAGTTTGTCCCTCCCTCTAGGGGACAGGTATCTTATAAAAGAAAATGAAAATAGTCAAGTATTTAGTAACAGTACGTTAGGTACACATAATCTGAACAATATCTAACGAAACGTAATCAACATGGCAATGATTTTAAGTAAACTTTAATCGCTACTTGATTGCCAAACAAACAATTCTGCTTTTATTAAAGTACAGTTAGTTATTATTATCGAGATAAGAGCTCTTTGTTTACATAGCCGTGGGTTATACAACACAATTTTATGTATTATGTTTCGGTAAGCTATGAAATTAGTTGGTTGTGTGGGTAGTAACAGCTTACCTAATAACTAGGTACTAGTTTACTCCGAACTGTAAACCCACGAGTCACCCTTGACAGATTTGAAAGAAAGAAAGAAAAATGATAATTTTTATATTTAATTATATTTGATGACAATAATAACCTAAACAATCAATGATAAATCTAAATAGAAAATAAACAATTAAAAATTAGGAAAAAAAATTTTTTTTTTATTTAAAAAGACAACTCCCGCTCTAGAGAACAAGCTCTGTGTTGCGGGGGACTTTACAAACGTACAATTAACGGACACAAATTACACCCAGACTCAGAACAACTCTTTGTGGGTCACACAAAGTTTTGTCCATCGAATCCACAACCTCGTGCACAGCAGGCGCATACTACACCCACTGGACCACTAAGGCAGTCAAATATTAACATTACGATTAAAATAATTAAATTAAATATAATTAAATTAATTAACATTACGAGGACAATTAAATACTAGTGCAATATTATGTGTGTTTGACTTGTCTATTCTTAAATACTAAATTTAAAATATTACATAAGTTAATAATGAGAATAAAATAATAATAACATAAACCTGGTTCAAATTAAGCTCATCTTGGAACTTAAAAATTCTTTTTGTCTCATTAATTCGCCTACCAAATTTCACGATGCTCCGATCGATGATACTCGAGTTATCATTGTAAACACATTTGTACATTCAAACAAACGGCCATTTTTTCCAGTATACTCAGAGAACTTACTAACGCTGCGCTGTTTCAATGATGTCCTCCAAAGCGATTTCGATCAAGCCGGCCAGTCTAAACGGAAGATTCTTCTTCTTATCTCTCTCTGGGTCTAGCAGAATATCGGTGCTGCAGCGTCTGCAACGTCGCAATTAATCGCTGAGATAGGTCCTGTTTTGTCTTGCAACTATTTTATTATAATTTTCTTGCAAATACTTAGATTTTGTAAAGACAAAATACATATCGTTTGGTTAAGGCCTCTGTCGTGATCTAACGACTGTTAACAGTCGGGACCGACCGACGGAGATCAACCACGGGACATGATATAATACATCTATGGATAGACTAACCGCGACAAGCTTACTTAACCTCGCTAATCTACTTGTAAAGTTACGTAATCGTTGTGCTGACAGCCTAATAGACCAAATTAGAACAGCGAAAACTCATCAGCAACATCTGGGGGCACAGGAGTGCCTTCGTCATTATACTATTCTTCCCCTTCTTCTGTAAAGTGGTACTCCACGATTCTTTTGTTGAAATACCTTTAACATCAATAAGACGAGAAAAATCTCATCCCTCTCCTCATGATTATCACATCATCACATAATAATAATAATCTTTATTGAGTTCAAAAAAACACTTGTACATTAATATTTCATAAGCATTTTAAATATTAATTAATTAGGTACAATTCACTGAGTCACACACTAGGGTCCCCTGTGTCGTGGGGCTCAGTCTCTTTCCATATTAGTACTATAACTAATGTTAACATGCATTTTTTTTTTTAATATGTACTGATTGCTAATATGAATGAGCGTTTGGGTGAGTGTAAGGATGTATTACATATTTTACCAATTACTTATTACAAATAACCGATATTGTTCATTTGAAAGAAATAAAACAAGTAACATAAAAATCGAAGCATATTAAAAATAAAACTGCGATCACACATTATTATTCCGGACGGATAGGGCTGCGACATGGCTTTGACCCGCCAGGATGTGGGTCAAGACCTCAAGATGAATCGATTTTAAAGAGCCAAGTTTCCAACAACCCGCCCTCCACCCGCTCTTATCAATTTATGAAGACACTTAAGTGAAGCAAAATTGTCAAAGTAAGCTAAATTGGTTCAAGTTTAAATTATACAATATGAAAGATCAATATCATATCAATTATGCTGAGAATAGACTTTAATAGTTCGTTGCTTGCATATATTTCTCTTTGAAATCTGATGATGGCACCGTAGAAGCGAGCAAGACCAAGTAGTTGAAGACCATTGATGTTAAGCCATATGTATATTATTATTATTGTTTTTTTTTTGGGTTTGTATACCTAATTAATATTTTTATAAAGTAAGCTTAAAATTTGCCACTAATATATTGAGAATGTTGTGTACACCTTTAAGTGGCATACATATAAGAACATTAAATTATTAGTCATAGTTTTAAGCAATGAATAATACAGAAGACCACAGCCAAACTTTACAAACCAAACTTTTTTTTATTCATAAAATACGCTATAGAAGTATTATTTTACTAGCTGTTGCCCGCGGCTCAGCCTGCGTGGATGTCGGCCTAGCCTATCTGTTATTCCAGACCATAATCTATCTCTGTGCCAAATTTCATCCAGATCCGTTCAGTAGTTTTTACGTGAAAGAGTAACAAACATCCATCCATCCATACATCCATTCAACCATCCATCCATCCAACCATCCATCCATACTCAAAAACTTTCACATTTATAATATTAGTAAGCATTCGTTCGCAAACAAACTGAGAGATTTTGCCACTGCTTCATCAGTCAAATTTTACTTGTATACTGCTGTAAATTATATTAATACAGTGAACTTGGCAAGTAACAAAGTGAACTTACTCGTATAAAAGCGGCAATTAAATTTTAATGGGAACAACGCAATAATTTTACTATTATGAATAATATGAATAGGTAGATATGCATGAGGTATTAATTAAATCGCTTTTTTTTCGTAGAGACGAAAAAAATTGCTTTGTTTTGCAAATTTTTCTCATAAAATTCAGATTTCTCCCTAATCACCGGGTATGCCGTTTACATAATGTTTTTTTTGTACTACTTAGGTGGCAAACAAGCATACGGACCGCCTGATGTTAAGCAGTTACCGTACCTAGAGCTTACACTTTGTTTATCCTTGGGGTTTCTGTAACAGGTGCTGTTTACTGACGCATATTTTGTAATGGGCCGAGCACATAGCTCGCAGAACTGATGGCCGTTGGGGCAGAAAGGTTCTAGAGTGGCGACCACGAACTGGAAGACGAAGCGTGGTCAGGCCTCCAACAAGGTGGACCGACGACCTGGTAAAGGTTGCGGGCAACCGATGGACAAGGTCTGCTCAGGATTGAGAGTTGTGGAAAACCTTGGGGGAGGCCTATGTCCAGCAGTGGACGTCTTTTGGCTGAGATGATGATGATTTTGTGTATGTATTTATTTAAGGAATAGTTAAATGTAGAGCCTACTGCTAGATAAAGGCTGCCCTCTTAAAGATTTCCACAGCCTTCGGTTCCTAAGCCTTGTCCGCAACCTTCACCAGGTTCTACTTTGTTGAAGGCCTAGCGACTACATCTTCCAATTAGTGATCGCGACTTCAGAACCTTTCTGACACAGCGGCAGTTCTGCTTCTACCCTGTCCATTGCCACTTAATTAACACAAGCAAGAGATTATCTTAACCTAATTTAAATACTTACCGCGGTCGAGTGTCTCTCTATACCTGTTTTCGCACATTTTTAATGATTAGCCACATTCCTTGTATTTTGACCACTGCACCGTTAATACGCAAATATCTGTTGAGGTCAAATATTTGTTCTGTAAGGAGATCGAACTCAGGCTCGCCCATGTAACGGGTGCCTTCGATATCCTAAGGTGAGTCTTAAAGTAAACTAATCTGTGTATTCGCATTTGTTTCATTTTACAAGCTTTTATTTAACTTGTACGTGTGTAGTTGTCATCTTCAAAATTTGCAAACCATTTTTAAACTACTTACTTGTATGTGTAATTTGAAGTGCTAATAACTTCGGTGACAATATGCAATAACCATGGATAAAAATTTCGATGGCTTATTCCCAGGTGCTCCATAATTTTATTCCCAGCGGCTCCAAATTAAGAGCCATGGAGACAATTTTAGTATTTTATTATTTAACGAATATAATTATGGAGCTTTTGGGAATCACTATAGGCGATAAATTGTTTGGAGAATAAAAGATTTGGAGCATCTGTTAATAAGCCTCTTCTACCAATATAATTTACCTTCCTTTTAAATGTCAACCGTAACTGAAAAATAAAGCAGGTAAGCAACTATTAAAATAAAGTACATAAAACTAAATTTATAATAAAGTCCGAAAATAAATTAAGCCTAAATATAGGTAACCGAGGCTATTAAAGGTCAATATCCTTAACCTGTTTGTCATTTACAAATACCTACTGCTGTAGCCTTGTACCTATAAGAGGAAAATATGTTTAACCTTATCTGTTTCGAAAAACATCTACTACAGTAGGTACCTATTACCGGTTACGCTATACCTTTATAGGTATAAAGGTATAGCGTAACCGGTAAAATACCACTGTCATCTACCTAGATGACAGTGGTATTTTTTCTGAGCGTTTCCGTGCAGGGCACGCCAAAGGTCGGTTTTGACGGTGTTAACTGCTGTTAGATATTGGCAGAGCCCGATTTGGCCGATCTGAACAACTGTCCATAGGTTGGGAAGAAGTAGGTTATCGTAACCAACATAGTCTATGGTCATTTCGAACATGAACCGCAGGGGTATTCCGTAAGAGCGGAAACCGAACGACCGCGAAAACGGAGCAAAATCTGGCTGTCATTTTGAAAATCGGAGCAAAATCTGGCTGTCAGATTAAAAATCGGAGCAAAATCTGGCTGTTAGATTAAAAAACGGTATTTCGTAAGAGCGAAAACCGAGCCTTTTTGACGTTTAGCTATCGTGTGTGCAATCACAACTGCCAATTTGCGATCGCTGGTTCTTAGAGAATCAGCCGGCCGCTCTATTCACGCATATATAGTCTGTTAAGTGCCTGTATTACGCAATTCCAATTATTTTTACCATTTTACTAAGTGTACCTATTTCAAAACTGCCGCTAGTAATGTAATATATTATCTAGTAGCTGTTGCCCGGGGCTTTCGCCTTCGGTTATCGCGATAAAAGGCAGCCTATTCGATATTCCAAACTATAATCTGTCTCTATGCCAAATTTTATCCAGATCCATTCAGTAGTTTTTATGTGAAAGAGTAACAAATAGCCATACATAAATCCATCCAACCTCACAAACTTTCAGATTTATAATATTAGTGGAATACAGCATACAGCTAATGATATTGCAAAGAAACTTAATGTTACATTCAATATCTATATTCATAGAGCGGCGGCTTATTTATTTAATAATAATAATATGATTTATTTTCTCTTCACAAATGGTGCTTACTATAATACATCTAATAGGTACAATGATACATTTGTGAGAGACTGGTGCCTGAGATAGGTATTATAAAATACCTGTGTTACAGGTCACCAGGCCCCCTGAGCATATGTTTACGCAATGGATATATGCTCAAAATTTTATTAATTTTGTTATACAGATAAGAACCTAGAAAACAAAAGAATCTATGAGAGAGACTAGTGTGAAAAAAGCTAGTGGGAACAACCTTACCTTTCCTTCGCTTGTCCGTTTTAAGATTTAGATCATAGACAAGTTGACTATGTTTTTTAATTATGATAGCTAATACAAAGCATTGCCTCACTGTTAGTATATCCCAGATCTTATAAAGGTCGTAAGTTGGCTAACGAAAGGGCAATCTAGCACCAACCTTTAGAATCGGTCTTTGAGCCCTCTCAATATCCAGGAAATGAGTTTTAGCAGCACCATCCCATGAGCTGATACAGTATGTCACTATAGAGTGACAAAGGGCATTGTACAC
This sequence comes from Trisateles emortualis, assembly GCA_947095525.1. Lineage (NCBI taxonomy): Eukaryota > Metazoa > Arthropoda > Insecta > Lepidoptera > Erebidae > Trisateles > Trisateles emortualis. The sequence continues at coordinate 5,330,568 of OX352735.1, read as the reverse complement.
CAATTTGATGGTGCGTAGATCAGCAACATGTCTTAGTATCTTGAAAATATAGATCAGCTTACGAAGCCTAGAGACTAACACATTTATGTGTGGCTTGAAAGTAAGTGTGTGATCTATATGAACACCAAGATATTTTATGGTGTCAGTTCTGGTGAGTGGTGGGCATAGACATCGGGAATTTATTGATTCAGTACAGGTGTGAGCACAGATAGATAGGGCTATTGGTGGGAGAAGATTTATCTTAGGTGCAAAGGCAATATACTTTGTTTTGTCTATATTTAGGGTCAGGACATTGCGGTTCAACCATTTGCCGACTTGGTCAAAACCTCGCTGGGCATATTGAAATACTTCTTCCCAAGAGTTCCCTTCGAAGAATAGAGCTGTGTCATCAGCAAACGAGAATATTTTACCATTTTGTAGGTGTAGTTGACAAAGATCATTTATATAGACCAAAAAGAGGGTAGGTCCGACCACACTGCCTTGGGGAATGCCGTAATGGATGGTTAGCTCGTCACTAGTCCATTGTCCGATCTTGACTCGTTGCGTCCTTTGATTTAAGTAGTCCTTAAACAATTTTAGAGGCATACCTCTGACACCCATACCCTCCAGCTTTTGAATAAGTATTTTAGTCGGCACCGTATCAAAAGCCTTGGCTAGATCTAGGAACACCGCCATGCACTTCTTTTTCTTGTCAATGTTGGTTGCAATAGAATTGGTTAGTTCATGGACAGCTTCATCAGTCGATTTGCCAGATCTAAAACCAAACTGGACGGGTGATAGTAGCGTGTTACATTCGAGGTAGCCTAAAAGACGCTTATTCATAAGACGCTCCAGTATTTTGGAAATAGTAGGGAGGATAGAAATTGGCCTGTAATTATTTACGCAGGTTTTGTCTCCTCCTTTATAAATGGGTTTGATCAGTGCTGTTTTCATAGCCTGGGGAAAAACACCGGTGCTAAAGGCAAGGTTACAAATGTATGTCAGCGGGGGAACAAGTGTGTCCTTGAAGCATTTTATCACGGAGCCAGAAATTTCATCAACTCCCATTGCAGCATCTTCTCTCAAGTCCGATATAAGAAGGTCAATCTCTTTTTCATCTGTGGGGAGAAGAACGAGCGAGTGCATCGGTGTAGTAACCAAGTTTTGGTGGTTAAGGTCTTGGATATTATTTGTTATTTTTTCTGCTAGTGTTTTTCCCACATTTGCAAAAAACTTGTTTGCCTCGTCAACACTATGTTGTGGTTCACCCATTGAGATAAGGTTAGTAGAATGATCTACTAACTCTTTATTTGAACATATGTTGTTGATAGTGTCCCAAAGTCTTTTACTATTATGTTTAGTGTTTTCAATTTCCCTTTTTTCAAAATTTCTTTTTTGTTTTTTCAGGAGTGCATTGCAGTAATTGCGATAACGTTTATACGTTATTTTAATAACTTCATCATTGGGATTATTTTTAAATTTTTTATATAGGTTATCTCTGTTTCTCATGCAGCGTAATATGCCATTCGTTAACCAAGGCTTGTTTATTCTTTTCCGATTGGGGACCTTAATAACTCGTGAGCTAATTTGTATCGCTTTGCCAATGGAAGAAATAAGGAGGTCAGTGGCTTGATTGACATCACTACAGTGAAATATAGCATTGTAATCTATATCTTTTATTGCCAGATCCAGAGTTACAAAGTCAATGCGAGTTCTTGTTTTCCTATTTTGTGGAACTTTCGCTTTAAGATTAATAGAGACTGCTGTACTTTCATGATCAGTTATAGATGATTCTATTATGCAACAAATTGCATCCAATCTAGATTTGATCATAATGTGATCTAGACAAGTATGTCCATGTGTAGGCTTGTCATGTCCAGGTAGTATAGCATGGCTAGCCAGAACATTTAGATATTCGAAGGAGTGCTTATCTTTGGTATGTCTGGCTATATCTATATTGATGTCACCGCAAATAATAATGTTTTTGTAGTTAGATAATTTACGTAAGAGTGTATCAAGTGATATGACAAAGTTGTCTGTATTGTTTTGGCCTGGTGGACGGTAAATACCTATAATACATAGATCCGAGTTTATTTTAATTAGTAAACAATTTGCATCAATTAAAGAGGGTTCCTCAGCTAATATATTATACTCATTTTTATAATATATTAACACGCCCTCATTTTGAGTTTTATGTGAAGTCGTTGCCACAAAACTATAGCCATTTATTTAATTTAATATTTTCCTAATATGATCAGACTCCATTTTGTAAGCGCGCTTGAGGTAATATATTCCAGTATGAAGTAATAAATGAGAGCAACGAGAAGCCTTTAATAAACGGTGGGTAGAGATCACAGAAATAGCTCAGGATCGATACGGAGGTGGGCTGCTGTAAAGCTCACAGACTCAAGACTGTTCATATCATATTGTACGGTAGGTATGTAAGTAGGTATGCGATTTAGTTTATGATTGTGTTTTTTTTTTCTTTTATTTTGACACAAACCAGTCATAAAGTATAACAAAATATCCTTATACTATATTTAAAACTTAAATATAGACCTAATAGTGCCGAAAAACATATTGCTGCTACAAATAGTAACATACTATAAAAATAATATATAGGTAATATATACTTAGGTATTATATTTTTATGCTTGTTGACAAGATGGAGATACGAGTAATTGGTAATGTTGTAAAAAAATTGATAATTAAAATTAAAAAATATAAATAGAATAAAAATATACACATTAAGTAAGTAAGCAAATTAAAGCAGTCGATGTTATTGCTTATTGAAACTTATGAACAATATTATTTTTAAGTTTAAGTATAATATGACTAAGGTGATAAAAAAGCATACAGTACGGCTAGTCTCGTACTGTGCTCGTGGTATGCAGTTACCGTATAAGTAGGTATATACTACTAGATGTTATCCGCGGCTCCGATGCTAAATATTGTGATTTTTGTTACCAGCGACGTGTTTTCTGTACCTTTACAAGAGGAAGGACTTTTTGCCGCAGCCCGCAAGGCGGTGTTCCGTCGATTCTAAGGACAACGCTACGTGAACGCACAGTGACATTGCAGTGCAAGTGAAGCGTTACTAATATAGAAGTTAAGTTTGTTGGTAAATATAGCTTATCTATAAATGTTGTATCCGAGAATAAATGAGTTTGCCACTGCTGAGCACGGGTCTCCTCCATTCATTTGGAAGGATATTAGCCTTCTATACCACGCTGACCAAACAGGTTGATATTTTGTTTCGAGATTTCCCTCTCTTGCAGTGGATATTGTCTGCCTGACTAACTTCCTTAGTCGACTCTTACGACACCCTCGGGATGGAATGGGGTGGATACATTTGTATTCTTACTCTATCACCACACAAGAAAAGAAAGACAGAAGAACAGTTTTCCTCTGAAATACGCACAGAAGACCTAAAATCATAATATTTTATAACATAGAAATCGCAACGTTCGGTCACTGGCTGAAGTGGCTGAGTGATGTAGCTCGGCCCGCCCACGGCCACGCGGCACGGCCACGGTACGGCTCCGCTCATTACATCAATTTACAAACACTATAATTACACGAACATCAACATTTATTATCGCATTCACCGGATATTAACGGGTTATTTAAGGAGAAACCAATTAATTCTGCTGTGGATAGGGTTAGGGAACGAGTAAGTTATTAATAATAGTCAGATTGGACGGCAATTCGAGACGACCACGACTGGAGAACAATTAGGCGTCAGCACCAACGTGCTTTTCGAAGCACGGCGATAGTGTAACTACTGCCAATTTCCAAACTTCGGGTTTCTATTGTAATTTTTTAACAGAATAACCTATATCCTTTTTTGGCCCGACCCAGGAATCGTACCCGGGTCTTGGTGATTAGCAATCGTACTCAACAATAGCATTTTTCACATAGCATAGGTACTGCGTTTGACATTTGAAGATAAATATCAATGTAAAATAATAAACAATTAAATTAAAACCTATCGATTGAATACTCTGGGCTCTTGATAATTTAATCAGCCAATTGAATAGGGATTGATTTAATCATTTTCTTTCGTCTACATCGTAAAATGTTAAACGTCAAGAGTACCCATGCTATGTGAAATACATTAAATACTAAAGAGGCAGTCAGCAGGATGTGTAATACAGCTCAGTCTTCTAAGGAAGGAAGGTACTATGTAGAAGACCACGAATTGGAAGATTAATTGATTAAGGGTTGCGGCTGCCAATGGCCAAGGTCAGCTTTGGGGAAGGCCTATGTCCAGCAATGGACATATTTCAGGAGAGATGATGATGTAGTTAGTAGAGTAACAAGAGTAACAACAGTTTCTACACGTCAATTCGAATGCCAGTAGGTATAATTATATTTTTATAATCTACTAGCTGTTGCCCGCGGCTCCGCCCGCGTGGATGTCAGTTATCGCTGCAAAAAGTAGCCTATGTGTTATACCAGACCATAATCTATCTGTGTGCCAAATTTCATCCAGATACGTTCTATAGTTTTTACGTGAAAGAGTAACAAACATCCATCCATCTATTCTCACAAACTTTCACATTTATAATATTAGTAAGGATTTTACAGCGTTGCGTTACTATAAGGATATTATGAAACGTTATTTACATAAGTATTGTTTATTATGTATCTGATTACATAAGTTTTATATACAGTAATTATATAGCTTGTGGTTTCTATAGCATTTGCTTTCATTAAGTTGAATGTACATCACATAACCTTGGTGTTACAATTTGTTGGACGAGACAGCGATGCCCCAAGTATAACAAGCGTACATAAACTACTATTAGGCGGGCCGTATGCTTGTTTGCCACCTAAATCTTGTATATAATTTAAGACCTAAATAGTATAAAAGAACCTCACTTTTACCCGCCATGTCAATGTTACCCAATTCCACTTACCGGCAGGGGTATTTCGTAAGAGCGAAAACCGAGCAAAATCTGGCTGTCAAATTGAAAATCGGAGCAAAATCTAGCTGTAACATTGAAAATCGGTATTCCGTAAGAGCGAAAACCGAGCCTTTGACGCTTAGTAATCGTGTGTCCGTCACCGAGCAATCACAACTGTCAGTTTGCGATCGCTGTTTCTTAGAGAATCAGCCGGCCGGTGTCCTACGTGAGCGACGAACCCGACGCTGCCAACGCGACGATCGCTATCGAATCAACGTCTACCCACCTGCTGGCGTCCTATGTGGTCGTCTGCGGCGAGTCGCGGTTTACCTTCGCGTCGCATTGCAACGCTTTGCATCGCGTCGCTTTCGTTGTTCACGTAGGACACCGCCTTACCTGTCGGTATCGATATCGATATCTGGGCCCACTGCTACCTCACTTGCAAAGCTATTCAATCGTAGGTTTGAAGGTCCAGAAGCCAAGGAGCGGCGTTACGCTGAGTGGCGTGCTGCTTAGTTCCACCATGTCCGTGCTAAAGCTATTCATGGTCATCGAGACCCTTACCATGAAAAGGCAACACTTCAGTAATAAGTAATAATCCTTGTAATACAAGCGTAAAAAACAAAACTTATCGTGGCAGTCGGGTTAAAATAGAAAAGGAATAGCAAATACTTTTTTATGGTAGATACTTTGGTGGCAAACAAGCATAAGGCTCGTCTGATGGTAGCATACGGACGCTTGCAATGTTTGAGACAGCATCACACGCGTGTATTGTTGACGCAAAAGTACGGAAAGCACGTAAAACCGTTGGTCCTGCCTGATCTCTCTCCGGTCGTGTCGGATTGCCGTCCCATCGGGCTATGAGAGTGAGGGAATGAACAGTGCACTTGTGTTTGCGCACACATAATTTGTGCACTATAATATCTCCCGCGCAGATGGCTAGACTCCGTTGAGATTAGCCGCCGTGACCAAAATTCGGTTTAGTTAGGAGAGTATAAAATAATTAGTAATTGTAAATATATCTGTGGGAACATAACCTATACAGTATGCTATCTAAAGTTGCACTACATTTATTTATAGAGGGGGTTGAGATCTTTGTGATTTATGATTAAAACCCCAATAAATTATCTTCTATTGCTCACACACATTGTGTATGAATCGAGTGGCATTTGATTGATAAATCTTCAATCATAATAATCGATAAATGAGCACAATGAATTGTTCACTGTCCTCATTTTAGTGATACCCGCCTTGCACTGCGAAGGTTGAAACGATTGAATCGAGTGTTGAATCGAGATATCGATATGGAGGATAACCCGTTTATTTAATTTATCTTTATCACACTTGTCAGTATGTGTGTATTGTCGCGTGTGGAGTGGGTTGGGTGCCGGCGCTGCGCAGGCGGCTTGGTTTAGAGGAGTTGCGCAAGCGCAGCGGTCAGGCGCACGAGGTCGCTACGCGGCCTCATTTTACTCAGTACGCAAATGTCAGGATCAAGGTCGCTGAATGAACATTCGAGACTTTATTTATTAATATTATAAATATGAAAGTGTTTACACTATTCCTTTATTAAGATTTGCTAATTGCTAGAATAACATTTTAAGCTCTAAGCACAAAATTCATAAGTAGTTCTAGAAAGATTTTTACACGTCAAAACTAGTCGTCGGTTCACATTGTTGGAGCCTGCCCACGCTTCGTCTTTCAGTTAGTGGTCTTCACTCTAGAACCTTTTGCCCCAACGGCCATCAGTTCTGCGGCAATTCTTTGAGCTATATCGGTATAGTTTAAATCACTTTATTTTTACAAAGTCGCGCTATTCGATATTGAATATCGAATAGATGGCTTCTTATTAATTTTACGTATAATTTTATTATATCTTTGATGTTTAAGGATTCGACATTCAAAGTAAATGGTTTGAAATATTTTGTAAAGGATCGCAGTTTTATCTAATAAAATGAAACCTTAGCAATGCTTACGTAATGAAAAGTGGATAGCTACTGAATTTAATGACCTTATTTTTACTTAGGAATTGGCAATAGAGATTGGGTGGCCGCAAAGGCAAAATCAAAATTAGAAAAAAGACTTTTCTCTATTTCTTTCAAATAATATTTCGGCGGGCTATATTTATGATTGTCAGTAGGTTCCGAAAATAAACATAAACTCATAAGATTGTATCCTAAAACTAAACTTTAGAGGCGGCCATACTATGACGTCCTCTTAGCGCCTCATTCTCAATCCTAATTTGAATTTCGAACGATAACAAACTAATAAAGTTGACATGTTAAAATGTCAAATTAAGATAAAAATTAAATAGCTACAAGGTCGTTATGTACGGCCCCTACACTGTAACTCCCCTTTTCACGCGAAAGTAGGCCACACAAACACACTTTACCATCTGACCGGACTGATTTAATCTTAACCATTAATAATATTAAGTGGGATTGACAGTAGAGGTCATACAGAATAAGCAGGATGCGAGGTCTAATGATATTGGTGCTCCTTTGTGGAGCTATCAATATGACATTACCACCGTATATTAGATATATAGAGAAGGTAATCATGCAATAAGGTTATAACTAATATATCTGAAGCCATACCATAGTGTAAGGTAGACTAACTATGGCCATACCTTGACTATAGTACTTCCATATTATCCTTATACATATTAGGAACACAGATAATCTCCTTTATCGCATTTTTTTTCATCCACTCTCTGCAGTCCACATCAAAGAAATAGTTTTAATTACGTCTTTTTTAACAGCGTACGGCCCGCTTGATGGTATTCAGGACAATCCCACCCACATGCCCACTGTGACTTCTGTAAGCCAGGATTAACAGCGGAGTAACCAACTGATACACCAAGCTTTGACACTCGTGCGTTTCATGGACAACTAAACCTTCTGTCTTGGACCCCGTAACGAATCCTTTCTGAAGTAAATAAGAGGAGTTAGAAAGAAAAGTTTCCACTTCCCTCAACAGCAAAGCGGGAGACAAAATAAATTTGTATAGGTTTGTAACCTATGAAAAGGAGCACCACGGAGGACGCTTGCAATACTAGGAGTCGACTCTTCATCTTGCAACACCAGAGTATTTTGTTATGGGTAACCCTGAAATAAGAAAACTTTACGCACAGAAACACAACTACACCAGTGTGTTATTTGGCAGTGGTCTTCTGTAAAGTCAAGGTCATTCCTCAGTCGGGGTTGGTCACTAGTATGATGCCCTCTCTTAAAATACTTCTCTATCTTATAAAATAAAGTTGTTAAGCAAATCCAATCCACTCGTCGTCTTTTCAATTTCAATATTATTTCCATAAGCTATTTTAGTTTGCCTATAATCTAATTATTCAAGCCTCCGCTATTCAGTTTTCAATTTTCCAACAAAATTGCATTCAGCCGACAATTTCCCTCTGACTGACGTTCGTTTTCCGTTGACAATATGCGCTTTTAGATTTAACTCCATATCTTTTTAATCTCCGCGGACCCGGAATCTCCCCGGTTTAAATTTGTACGTTTTACATTTCAATTTTTGAATGGGCTAATGTAATTCAGCCCAGTGGTTAGTTCCTGATTCCAGCAAATGCTCTAGTTAGGAACTAGTATAGTTATGTCAGTTATATGTAATATGTACAAATCATGAAAGGTTTTAAAAAGATTTTATTAATGTACTATTAAGTGGGACAGAAGATGTTAATAAAACAAGATAATAATAAAATGTGTCGTATTTTATTAATTCGATGTAAAACCACAAATGTAAGTATACAATTAATTTGGTACAATACTATATTTCAAACTGTGAAACCTATTGAAAACATTTAATCCTAAATATTGTACAATAAACACTTCTTTTCCCTGACGAATCTAACTGAGTCATAAATAATTATAATGGCCTATTTCACACGCGTATCCTTTTCCAAAAGTGAAAAATTATACATGCAACCTTAGATTTTGTTAAAGAAAGTTAGGAATACGTGATAGCATTCACTAATTTTCTTCTTATTCTCACAAAAAGATTGCAAGTAATTATTAATTCCTTTGACTGAGGAGGTAGGTAGATAACTAATAAAAATGTTTCTTGGAGAAGATAGAGTGAGGACCGAGACGTGTGTTTATATGATTTTAATAATAAATAATAATTATTAACATTTTTATGTTTTCGCAAAGTGACCGCAACCTTACACAAGACTAAGTGAGTTTTGTTTCCTAGAGAAACGCTCCGCCTTATTTCATTGTTCTTACGATTAATTCACATAATTTTGTCGACGAATACCTACTTATTTCGTAATTTGGAGAGATTTTAATGTTGGCACTCACTAATAGCGCGCAAGCTACTGGCTAGGATGGCAAGTTTAAAGGTCTCGGAGGCAGTAAATATGACCCAATTTCATAAGTAGGGCGACAAATTGGCTCTTCGCTCTCTATTTCCGTCAAAAATGAAGATCAGTAGCTAATATGTTTAAGAATCGAATGAAAACGAAAAGCATAATTGGACATTCTGAACCTGAACGGAAATAAGTTTTAGTACTACTTGGGTGGCAAACAAGCATACGTCGCGGCGGTAACCGTAGCCTACCCAACTAGCAAAATTAAGTCTTACATGTATCCTAAGACCACCTTTTCTTTACTCTTATAGTTTACTGACAAACGTTTGTAAGTGTGGAATTGGGCGCACTTTATAAGATAATTTGTTTTTATAGTTGTTGTAATATGGTCTTGTTAAATAACTTTTTACTCTTACAATCATCTTCCTAATGCCGTCCTAAGCGTGATTCTTCTTGTATTCCTCTCTGGGATCTCATTGTACTTAAGTATATTATTTTAAAAGGCAAAAAAAAAATGTGCAGGTGGATGAAAAATAAAAAAAATGAAAGTGTATTTTAATTTCTTATGTGTTTTTACTACTAATTTTATCTTAAATGCTTGATTTATTTCTTGACAACCTATCTTGATATTATACTGATGAACAACCTGGCAAAGTAGATTTACTGAATAGTTTTATAAATAAATAAGAATATATTCACGGGCCATTTCCGAAATGTGTGTAGAATATTATAAATATACTTAATTATTTGTGAAAATTAAATGTGAATCAAATGAACTTTGTGTGAATAATTATAAGAGCAATTGCCCACTTCCAAAGATTATTGTAAGGCTGATTTATCTTATTGAACACTTGTTTAGTCAATAACAAGTCTTTTGCTCTTCTTAAACACTTACCTGAGACAATCTTTCTGTCGACATGTTGTAATAATTTATAGGGTTCCTTATAAAGGAGTGTCTTATGACTCTTATAAGATAACTTGATCTTATATAAGTCTTCAAATGTGCTTCTGCTCTTTAGAATGACTTAGACAAAACAAATTATACTTAAAGACGTTTGGTTTTACAGCAGTTATATACAAGGTTTTAGTAAGAGTAAAAGTCTAATGACACACTTACTCCAGATATCACTAAGAACGAATAGACTTGTAAGATGCTTTACTAAGTGTAAATAATGTAAAGACTAATTAGTCTTATAAAATGCACTTGTAAAACCATCATTCTGACAAATGTTTTATAAAGATTTCTTAGAAACGTCTACAAAAGTACTTACTAAGTATGAATGTTCTTTTAGCACAAAATGTCTTCTAACATGCCTTTATAAGATAAGCCTTCTTAGTCAGGATGGATATAAATCTTTTATAATGTCTTAATTCTTATAAAGGACTCTTTATAAAGCAATTTTGCTAGTTGGGTATGGACGCTTGCAATCCCGGAGGTATCACTTGCGTGTTGCCGACCCATTTTTTTATACTTACCAGTGCTTTAAGATGGAGTATCCCTGGGATAGAAAAACATTTCTTTCAAAACGCATCCCTTAATGAGCGCTGGAGACCTGCACTTATTTAGGGATGCGTTTTGAACGCGTTTTTCCACACCAGGAACACAACTACACCACTGTGTATTGTTATTTAGCTGTGGTCTTCTGTAAGGTGGAGGTCCTTCTCCAGACGGGCTTGCTCGCAACTATGGCGCCCTACCTCTCTAAAATAAATAAGTTGTCAATAATAAATTAAATGGTTTCAATTTTCATAAATGGTTCCGAACATTACAATCTTTTTGTCGATACACTCCAGCGTGAAACAGGCATTATAATGGTCATCAGAGCCGACACAGCCGTAATACAAACAATTTCATACAGAAATAGATGCAACGAACATCGACCTTGTAAACAATCAACACTATTTATTCCTCGTATGCACTAAAAACGACTTGTTGTGCATTCAACACCAGCTGTTACTATAGATTACTAGAATTCGCGCCATAATAAAATCGCGGGAAAATGAAACAGACTGTGTAAAATCCATAGATTAAATTAATTAAGAAATATCTATTTTTTTTAAAGTACGCTTATTTTTTTAAATACTGAGTATGGTGTGTAAGGCTGCATCAGTTTTCTTGCGATTCAAAAAAGTGCTCAAGTTTCTTGCCAGTTCTAAAAGTAGCTAAAATTTTACTTGTGTTTTTTCAAGCAATTTAATATAGATATAGAAAACGTTGACTATTATGCAGCCTATGACTATTTTCCAAGAAATAAGTATGCTATACTGAAGGGGTATTTTTTAATAATTTATTAACTTTACATCGTTGCGTAAGCAAACAAATCATTCTGAACACATACAAGGCTTTTATCTACATCTATTTGAGCTATTATAACAGTAAATATTTAGACAATAAATGCATATTACAACTTGAAGTAAAACCTTCTCATGAGTGAAGTTATGGGAAACAAAACTTTAATTACTTACTTTTAATTATTTCACCACAGTAACTTATTTTCTAGAAATTTAACTCTGACTTTTTAACAAATGATAAAGTACACACGCAAGTGCTCATTTTTATTGTAAGTAGTACGTACACATATTTAACCAAAATAAACATGTCAACAATGTTCGCATATTAATTAAAATAGGTATAATAACAATAATAGCTTAGCCTCATAATATAGTATAAATAACTAAGTAGTAAAGAAACTGAGCCAAAATGACAATTGAAATACCTACGCTTCACTCAGCTACGCTCCGCTCAGCTACGCTTAGCGCCGATCTTATCGGCTTACAAATACAGGCTAGCAACCTTGACGCCCAACGTTGCTAGCCTTTACTTGTCTTGCCAGCGGCGTACGAGCTGGCAGCATCGCATCGGTTTATCGCAACTTGTATTGGTATATTTACTTCGATATAATTTTATATAATGAGAATAATAATACTTAGGTACTTATCCAAAAGCCTATGTTATATTAACAATTAAATGACCTTTTAAAACAAATAATTATAAAATTGCGATGAGACAAACCTATGCGTTACGAGGCTGTGAGTTGAGACGCGCTTTAGGTATTTATTTGTCGGCTTTTGCGCTACTATAGAGTAGATTCTCTACTACCTACTGTTTATACTATGCTCATACCAAATTATAACGACTTATATAATGAATACTAACACACTTTTGACCTCATTCAAGTGTAAATTCTTCGTAATTAAACATACAAATAAATCAATTTGTGTCGTATCGAATATTGCTGAATGTAGTATCTATGTCATGTATAAATATAGTAGACTGTCTTGTAACTCCCTCGTTGGTCTAGTGGTTGTTTTGGGTTTGATTCCCGAGTAAGCATAAAATATGTACTTATAAGTAGATATATAGATAGACTAGCAGCCCGCCCCGACTTCGTCCGGGTTAAACTATTTTCAGCGCAACTTTCTTTTTTTTACATAAGAACCTTCTCCTGACAATAACAAACACAACAAAAAAAGAATTACTGAAATCGGTCCAGCCGTTCACGTGTGATGCCGTGACAAAGGGAAATAGGGATTCATTTTTATATATAAAGGAGTTTTCTGTCAAAATATTCACAATGGATGACAGAAATTACGAAATGGCGATTTTTACACTCTCGGAAAGTACGTAATCCTACGTTTGATATCTCTTCGGTCGTGTCGCATTGCCATCGGACTATAAATTAGTGCACACAGATGTGTACTATGATATCTAGCGCAGAAAGCTAGTCTCCGTCGAGATTAGCCGCCGTGACCGAAAGTTAAAATTCGGTAAAGAGGACATTATAATATTTCAATGACAAATTTGCATTTTGCCCACTTACTTTACCGTGGCTGTACCGTGGGCTACTTATATAAGTTGGTCGTCGTGTGGGCCGCTACCGCTACCTACACAAGAATTTACGAAAAAAGCACTTTTGAGAGAAGATAACTTTGATTTATTTGAGTACTAGCTGTTGCCCGCAGCTCCGCCTGCGTGGATGTCAGTTATCGCTGTAAAAAGCCTAGCCTATGTGTTATTCCACACCATAATCTATCTCTGTGCCAAATTTCATACAGATCGGTTCAGTAGTTTTTACGTGAAAGAGTAACAAACATCCATCTATCCATCCATACTTACAAACTTTCGCGTTTATAATATTAGTATGATTTCACGATATTTGTCTGCTCCATAGATCATTATGAAGAATTTATGGGATTTGACTTATTTGTTTCTGTTCTATTCGATTGGATTACCGGTTTTGCCACTTGTCTAGAGGGGCTGCTAGGTTAGCATTATCGGTAAAAATATTCTAAGAACACAGTTTTGGAACTGACAGCCAGTCAGCCAAACGCTCTACGTCCATGAATAAATCATTATCTTACTTAATATTATAAGTGTGGAAATTTGGATGGATGGATGATTTATTTATTTATTTAAACACAACATCACTATCATTACAGGTTATCCTAATGCAATAGCGTGGTAATCAATTATAATAACATATTATATTCATTGTGATTTTTTCGAACTCACTCAGAGAACAGGTGAAAAGATCTACTTTGACCGCCACTTTGTTAAGTATATGCAGAGTGCGCGTTATTTATATATGCAGAGTGATCGTTATAAACGGCTGAACGGATCTGGATGAAATTTAACACGGAGATAGATTGTAGTCTGGAGGTATAGGTTTGTTCCCGTTGCGATTGTATACTCAGAAGCAATTATGGACGGCATGTAGTAGCTAACATAATATATTTTTTTACAAAAGTAAATATCATATTAGGTACTTCATGTATTTAAAGTCTGATTCCCGCATTAGGCCTGAACCCTCTCTCTCTTGATAGAGAAGAAGAGACCCGTGTCCTGCAGTGGAACATATATTATGGGTTGCTATATCTATATCTGTGGTTGCTATTATTACTAAGGCTGCTCACAGACGTACGACACGTCTTTATGTCGACTGTCGTTGTCTTGTCGTCAAGATTAATGTATATATGACACGAATAGACATACATTCTATTAAATTCATTGTCTTATTGAAAAATAAACTAGTAGGTTAGTAGTGAACTAGTGATCCGAATTAATTGGACTTTGATCTATATAGTCAGTGTCCTAAATAGCTACATATGTAGTTAGAATTTGTTCTACATTTTTCATTAAAAAATACGATTATATTTATGTGGGTACCTTTACCCAAATATCCATCCATCCATTTCAGCCAAAAAACATCCATTGCTAGATATAGGCCTATCTGTTACCTATCTGTTTGTAATATCGAAATAACAGCTTTCTTCTAAATGTATAGTAAAACTTATTTTTAAAATTGTTGTCTGTCTTTCTGTTTGTTCCGGATAATCTCCGCAATGACTGAACCGATTTAACTAGCTAACTTAACTCCAAGTATATGAGACTAAGCCACAGCTAAGCGTATGTATAGTATGTAAGAATAACAGTCCTCCATACAGAATTCGGTCGCGGTGGCTAATCTCAATAGATTAAGAAAGAAAGAAAAAGTGCTCTCACATTAAAACTTAAAATTATAAACAAACATTAAATAAAACATAAAGCAAATAAGGTTTCTGCGTCAGCTCTAATGTTGTGGCCTGGACCACAACGCTGGTATTCTCGCAGGACCTATTAACTACATAAAAGTAACGACTGAATAGAAATTGATATGAGATAAGTGCGGTCTCTATTCCTTCGTAGTCCGATGGGACTGTAATCTGACACGATCGGAAATTCACTAGGACCAACGGCTTTACGTGCTTTATGAAGGACGGAACATAGCTGTGTTTTTAGAAAATGTTTTCCTGTCTGACAAACCGCGACCAGCTAGCTCCATGTAGATCTACCGATCCACGTGGCTAACACGACCCTTCTCAATACAAAACGCACATACAGGATATTTGCGGTTTGCGTGCATCTGACATTCTGACGTGACGCCCCGTGGTGAGACTACAGCTACTATATTAGGACGTTGGGACGACAGATTCACGCTTTCCCCTAATTTATTAAACCATTTTGTCCTAATGTTTTATACTACTTGGAAGGTAAACAAGCATACGGCCCACCTGATGTAAAGCAGTTACCGAAGCCTATGGACGCTTGCAATACCAGCGGTAATACTTGTGTGTTGCCAACCCTTTTTTTACACCAGAGCTTTAAAATGAAGTATCTCTGGGATTACGAGGCTTTGTCAAATAGCTGGTTGACACTTGTAGATTTAAGAAGATAGATAGGCGACCAATAACGAACATTTGTTGATTTGTTCATTCAGTTCGTTGGCTAAGTAGTGTGAGGATAGCCAGATTTTAAACAATGTGGTTTTATAAAGGGAAAAGATCCTATAATCAACCCAAGGTAGTGTTATCAGATGGCTAGATTACAATAACGACGCAGTGGTCACCTCTTTAGTTATAACTAAAGAGGTGACCACTGCGTCGTTCGAACTAGTAACAGTATGATATATATCATTTTTTTTTATACTTCTTGGGTGGCAAACAAGCATACGGCCCGCCTGATGTTAAGCAGTATCCGTAGCCTATAGACGCTTGCATTACCAGAGGTATCACTTGCGTGTTGCCAACCCATTTTTTTACACCAGGGCTTTAAGATGGAAGTAACCCTGGGATAGGAATACGTTTCTTTCAAAACGCATTCCTAAATGAGCGCTGGAGACCTGTACTCACACACAGGACACAACTACACCGCTGTGTGTAGTCATTTGGCTGTGGTCTTCTGTAAGGTGGAGGTCCTTCCCCAGTCGGGCTTGCTCGCTAGTATGGTGCCCTACCTCTCTTAAAAATCATACTGTTACTAGTTCGAACTCCGCGTATAGAAATTTGCAATTGTATGCTATTGTGAAGTCCAAAATACAGAGAATATTTTCAGTCATACAGTAATAAAATTTCCCCGCAATATAAAAATAGTATTTTCAAATAAAAATATCCAAACATTTTTCTATACAGCCACGCAACAGTACTTCACCGAACAGCCGTAAAATTCGCGTTCAATCAGACATGAATTCAGAGAGAAGCAACAAGTTTACCTCCCTCCTCCCTCAAATCAATACTAGATGTATAATGTTTTATTTTGTTTTGTATCGCCCAAGGTCGTCTAGCTATCGAATAATAAACAAGAAATTGTCCCAATTTCCTGAGGAAACCTTCTCCATCCATCTGTCTATTATACGTGTATAGTCAGAAGAGGTATTCGTGTCCTCAAAGAAACTGAGATCCTTTAAAATTATTTATATTAGTTCGTTTAGATACACGATACATGCTATCTACAAATATGTTTTTAATCCCATTGTCATAAAAGTAGGACAAAATATTTGATGCATGCATTGTAAGTAAAATTGAAATCAATAATATCTATAGCGTCATTAGACGTCATTTAATACATAGCTCTCTTGTTGACGTGGATAATACATAATAATACAATATATCTACCTTTTCTCATACCTACTACTTAGGTGGCAAACAAGCATACGCCTGATGTTAAGCAGTTACCGTAGCCTATGGACACTTGCGTGTTGACGACCCATTTTTTTGTAACACCAGGGCTTTAAGATTGAGTATCCCTGGGATAGGCAAACGTTTCTTTCAAAACGCATCCTTAAAGGAGCGCTGGAGATCTGTACTCACACACAGGAACACAACTACACTGCTGTGTGTAGTTATTTGCCTGTGGTCTTCTGTAAAGTGGAGGTTCTACCCTAATCGGGCTAGCTCGCTAGTATGATCTGTTAAAATACCTACTTCGTTCAAAAGTTACAAAAATATTCAAACAATAATTCAGTTAAAAAACCGAAGCGAAGCAAGTATTGGCCGCTATTATAGACAAATTACACCTAGACACAGTTTAACAAACAATCGAACTCATCACACAATGATGTGAACGACTTTACGGCTTAGCTTACAATGGAATATGACCTACTCTTGTCAGCGAATTTACGTTCATAAGTAGTATGAGTATAATCATATGAATTTGACTTTGAATTACTAACCACTAGACCAAAACGTCAGCCAAATAATTTCTTTCGTTAAAACTGTATACGATAATGATGTGTACGTTTGTTGTCTTTCGCTGACTCTGCTGACCGCCGTCTTGTAGCTGCATACACAGCAAGTTTCGACGGTGAGGGTAGGCTGGAGTCGCGGGGACGGACTAGAGATTCTCTTGACTCAGCAGCGGGAAGAGATGCGGAGGTTGGTACTGATGGCAGCTTGCGGACGGTATCGTATGGTAGGGGGGAGCTCCGAGATGCACTTGACGCTATTGACCCTGAGCCATCTGAGTCCTGAAATAAAATTGCCTTGTTAAGTTTAATCTGTACTAAGAAGAATTAGGCGTGAATTAGGAGAGGCCTATGTCCAGCAGTGGAATGACACAGTCTGATTGATAGATTGATTAAAGAAGAAGGCAGCACAGACTGAGGAAGAACCTTTACTCTACCGACATCTGTGTACTTACCATCAGATGGGCCCTGTTTGCCACCTAATCCTTACTAATATTATAAATGTGAAAGTTTGTGAGTATGGATGGATGGATGTTTGTTACTCTTTCACGTAAAAACTACTGAACGGATCTGGATGAAATTTGGCACAGAGATAGATTATGGTCTGGAATAACTTTTTACAGCGATAACCGACATCCACGCGGACGGAGCCGCGGGCAAAAGCTAGTAGTAATGTAAAAAAAACTTTTCACAAAGGTTGTTTGTTCTTTTGGACATTTAAAGGGATGGATAGACATTCCCTTTTCAACTTTTATCACTAGTTACATATTACAATTCAAATTAATTCTCAATGAAATTTGACAGGAAGATAAAGAGTTTCCTTGTAAGGGACATTAAGTTACTTTCTATTGCTTTACCTCCAATAATGAAAGAAAGAAAAACTATATTATTTGTACACATAAATGACGCACAACATACAAAGACAAATTTAAGCAGAGGGCATCAAAACAATAATATTTTGTGTGGTGTACGTCACAGACATGCAAAAAATGGCCACCATTCAGCATAATGCTATTATGCATAATACATATTAACGCTGGTTTTCAGCGACAGTCAGTTTTATTCAATCTTAAGGCCATCTGCCGTACCGAGCGTATAAACTTACATAAAAAAATCATATCTATACTAATACTAGCTGTTGCCCACGGCTCCGCCCGCGTGGATGTCGGTTATCGCTGTAAAAAGTATAGCCTATGCGTTATTCCAGACTATATATAATCTATCTCTGTGCCAAATTTTATCCAGACCCGTTCAGTAGTTTTTACGTGAAAGAGTAACAAACATCCATCCATCCATACTCACAAACTTTCACATTAATAATATTAGTAAAGTAATTATAAAGCTGAAGAGTTTGTTTGTTTGTCTGGTTGAACGCGCTAATCTCTGAAAGTACTGGTTCACTGGTTGAAAAAAATATTTTTTTGTTGAATAGTGCATTTTTTTCAGGACGGCTATAGGCTACATAACATCACGCTATAATCAATAGGAGCGGAGCAGTAGTGAGATATGTTGCAAAATCGGGGAAAATATTCCAAATTACCACGCGGACAAAGTCGCGGGCGACCCGTAGTATATTAATAATTTGAAATACATATTAAAAGGATAAATATAAAATACAAATGAATATGTTGACCTACAGTCCGCCCCTAGCTATAGGTACTCGTACCTGAACTAAAATGTCGTTACTCTCTAATCACAACACCGTGTGGACTAGTTCTTTAATAGGACAAGCTTCATGACCAACCTCGATAAGCTAACCTACTGGTCATTCCCTATACGTGCCAATTTATCGTCCAGTCGCTAACCAGTTTATCGAATGAAAAACTAGGTGTTCAATACCATAAATGTGTTAGATAAACGACAATTATAGAATGGAGCATGAAATAGAGTATAAAGAATTTTGTTTACAAAAAGAATAAGCTTAAGCTTTAAAACGAGCTCTAATTCGCGTAGCTCAATCGAACTTATTAAAACTTAACTTTTTTTTATACTACTTGGGTGGCAAACAAGCATGCGGCCCGCCTGATGTTAAGCAGTTACCGACTACCGTAGTCTATGGACGCTTGCAATATCAGAGATCACTTGCATATTGCCAACCCATTTTTTTATTATATTATCTGTGACCAGGGCTTTAGGATGGAGTATCCCTGGGATAGGAATACGTTTCTTTCAAAACGCATTTCTAAATGAGCGCTGAAGACCTGTACTCACATACAGGAACACAAATACACCGCTGTGTGTAGTTATTTGGTCGGGTCCTTCCCCAGTCGGGCTTGCTGGCTAGTATGGAGCCCTACCTCTCTTAACTAACTAAATATTTTACGAATAAATAAACTAAAATAAATTGGAGCAGCTCAAATTGGGTAGCACGTATCAACACCAGCTAATGCTCAGCCACTGTACTATTAAGTATTCTGTGCCAATACTCAGATTTTGGTTTTTGAGGACCACAAATCTCAAAATAATTATTTACTCGAGATTCTCGAATAATTTGAATTTGAAAATTGCTTCGAAAATGACTGTCTTAAGAGCACTCCTGGCTTGCATTGTCTTGGGTAGTACTTATACTTTACAAGGTTCCAGTGTGAGGTGTATTATTTGTAAACTATATACCCAGCCTGGTCAGTGAATTCTCCCTTTTCGTTGGAGGTTGACGACAGCTAAAATTTTTCCTTACCTTGCGAGCATCTCTATGTTCCAATCGATCATATCTCGTAGTTCTTGCGGACGGTTTTCTAGGTGGGCGTGGTAACGCGGACGGTGGTGGAGGCAGGCTCGAAGACCTGGTCTGCTGCGAGGCACGGCCTTGCCGCTCCAGGAGTAACGCTTCTTCTCCCCGGCCGCTACCCCCGCGCGCTCCAACTGTGCCCAACCCGGGAAAACAGCAGAGACCGCGCTGTTGATGAAAGAATACTGATGAACTACTAAAAAAAGTTCGTATCATCTCGGCTGAAAGCGTCTTACTGCTTGGACATAGGCGTCCCTCAAGGATTTCAATAGCATCAGTCCTGAGCTGGCCTTGTTCATACCGTGACATCTTTATAACGATTACTTTTTTAATTTGAATTACTAATAAAATTGTTATTTTACGAATTACAAATTATCTAAGAACAAAAATGAATAGCAATAAGGACGTAATAGTACAGCTCCTGTCTTAAACAACCAAATCGTTATTCAACTAGAATAAATCATTCAATAACTAGACTGAGATACCTCCCGTCTATATGCATTCTAAATCCATTTATTATTTTAGCGATTTTAACAGACTGACACTTTTAATTTTAAATTCGCGCCACTGCAGACAGATTCCTATTTTCGTATCAAGAACAATCAGCCAATCAGGTCAGGCCATTTGAATATTTACTATTCTGGAAACATTAAAAATAGGCGCCAAGTTTAAGTGCTCTAGCTTGTCTACTGTCATTGTGACCTACTACTGAAATAGAAGAACTAATTTGAAAGGTTACGCTGACGTCAACTAAGCTGGAATCGAAATGGATTTTACATGTTTTGTAGATTTTAATTAATATGGAATGGATGGAAGACTTATTTAGAAGGTAGGTTTTTAAAAATCATAGTATTACTTTATTCGAAGGGGTAGGCAGAATTATATGGTAAATACGTACCACGTATAATAAATAAGCGGCCTGCTTATTAGTGCTTATTGCCATATACCGGACACAATTGCAAACTGTGAGGTTTCTAACGAAAACAGTGCCAGAACCGGTAATATCCGCCAACTTTAGCACGCTTTCAGGAGCGAGGCGGTATTGTTCGATTCGACTACACTACCGTTTATGCCACTTGTCTAGAGGGGCAGGTTGGCCATTAACCTAAACTATAAGATGAAGAAAACGGTAACCAGTAGCAGCCGACAGGATCTCTAACCTAACCATTTAAAATTCATAATATTGCGGTTGCAACGGTCTATATTAACCTAAACATTATGCCGAACTGTATAAAATCAAGAAACCCATAATTTAATTTATTTTATGGTAATACAGCCGCAATATATTTAAAAAACAGCTTGCATTCCGATGGAAAATTATTATAATGAATGTCCTACAGCCTGATTTGGGACAGGGTGACCAATCTTAACGGCGATAAGCCATTGATTAAGACAACAATCTTTCATCTGAAATTACTATACTATTGAGTAAAGAACTCAAGCGCAAGACCAACGGCTTTAGGAGCTGTCCGAGGCTCGCAGGTTTCTCAATATGTTTTTAGAAAATGATCATCAATTTATCCTATAGGCTCACGCCGATAGACACTAGTCCTCACAAATACTTATTAGATTGTAGTAGGTACATTCCATCACATTCATATTGAATAAGTATCATTGTGAGGCGAATAAAAAATAAAATGTAGGCTATGGTATGACTGCACCAAGCTTGTAAAAGTATTGATTGGCTACAACCTCCTCAAATCTAGTTTTAATTAGGATTTTGTTGTTTAAGTATAAAAAAGTGTTATATATAATGGTTACAGTTAATTAACTCGTAAACTCTTAAATACAATGTACCTAATTACTTGATTAGTAATCTTCATCTTACCTCATTGCGGAAGCGGCGCTCGATGAAAGTTATTAAGTGACCAACTCTATTACGATCACTCCAATAATAAATTGCATAGAAATCATAATAGCAACACTGTAGAAATATTGACTCGTCTTCGCACAACTCACACACGGCCAGCAAACTAGGTAGAGTCTTATATAGGTAATTCTAAATACCACTCCTACATATTAAGTATAGATAAATTAAACCAGGATACAGAACAAAGAATAGTTCTGCAATACAAAGATTTGTCCTGGGTGCGAATTGAACCCACGAACTCTGGGTTAGCAGTTAAGGTCACTATTAAAAGACCTACAGGCCAGCCAAAATTGTTACAATTTTGAAAAGATAATTTACCTACTGTCTTCTTTTTAACAACACTTAGACCTCGGCGCGCACTGTTCTAATCGAAGAGAAAAGATATATACCTCATCTTGGCTTTCGAGGAAAGGACAAAAGCTTATAATATTTTTTTGACAATAATACTTACTGACAGGTGTAATGTAAATCTCTTACCAACATAACAAATAACCATAATCACCTTGTATACTAACATTTTTCCTATATCACATAATTTCTTAAATCTAACACCGTTCCTTCGGTCACTCGATTAATCTCACTTGATACTTTTATTGTTCCACTTCTACAGTGTTGTCATTGTAATTCTATAATTTAAATTTATAAGTAGGTAAGTATTTAATATTAATAGAGAAATTGTTCTAATAGAAAACTTGCTTGCAATATAAATTAATAATCTTGTGGATTTTATGCGGAGACGTCAGTAACTTTGTAATAGGCAGCATCGTAATATGAATGGTATTTTATTATCTAACCACAGAATATAAGGCCTTTCAGTTAATCTTGTTAATAAAATACTCATAATAACCTTTATTTCTTATTTGTTTGACCTCTAATAAGCACGGTATTTTTTTTTAATTTAAATGAAACTCTCGTATTAGGTAAACAAAGCCTGTGACGCAGACGTCACATAATTCAGACTATAATAACACTTATGGATCACGCAGTTTTGTCCCTCCTGCTCGGTGCAGTGTAAATTAGTTGACTACCTTACCTACCCCTAGACCACTCGTGCATTCTAACTCCGCGTGGTGCACTCTAGTAGCGGGGAAAATTATTTTGAAAAAAGAACCTACATGGTCAAAGTGGGTCAATGGAATTTCTGATAAAAACAAAATCTAAATTTACTACATTTAGTCAGCAAGTAAGAAGAGTATCTACTCTTCGGTTCTCAGTCTCTCGGTGTCCTAGATGATAGATATGAGTTGCTATTATATCAATATAAGGTGTTCCATAACTTTTTTTTCTTATACTACCAAGGTGGCAAACAAGCATACGGCCCGCCTGATGGTAAGCAGTTACCGTAGCCAATGGACGTTCGCAACACCAGGGGTGTCACTCACGCGTTGCCGAACCTTTTAAAACCTTATAACTCCTTACATTATATTTAACTTTATTTACTACTTACCTACGATTTGACAGAAAACAAATAATCGTGCTTATCACACAAATATTAGTCCTAGGTGGCAAATCGTCTTCACTGTCGTTCTGACAGTTTTTTAGATATATCCTACATTACTTTAGTATACCGTAGTTTTCAAAGAATTTTTACAGTTGATTTAGTCGTTTTAGAGATCACTCTCTATAAACAAACGAATTTTATAATTATTGTAGTACTAGTGCTCTAATTAGAGCGGTATTGTTAACAGCGGTGTCAATAGGCTAACACTGCAACACTCCAAACAAAACGAATACATTAATGTTAATATCTAAAGACGCAAATTGTTAATGTGTTCATTGTTTTATTTTCGCTTTTTTCTATTTAGGACAAGGATAGGGGTAAAGCACACTAGGCAAACTGTTTGTAGCTGACTATTAATTAAAATCTCTGTGTCGCTCAAGACCAATGGTTACAAAGTATACCTAGACGCGGAACGACCATTTGTGGATCACATATTTTTTTAGAATCGAACCCACATCACCCTGCGCAGTGGTAAATGGCGAAGTAATGTACTGCACCAGTCGTAGAGCTGAAATTTTAGTTTTGCTTGTTTTTTCAATCAGCCATCCAGACTGGGCTGACTTTTTTTATAATATATATGTACAAATAATATTGTACATTACGCAGTGCGTAAAAAAATAATTACAAGTCTACTTTTTAAATTGCACATTTTCTTTATCATACACGTTGCGACGTGTTTATACTATTAAGTCTAACTGTAATTTAGCAAACCATAAAATTAACTCTGTTCACAGTGAAACCAACTTTCGTCGGCAAAGTCAACAGGCGAATAGTATCAGTCAGCCACAATACGTATGCCTAGTGTGTGATATGCCTTACACATTGCTTAAGCCTGGAAACTATTTGCTATAGTTTTCCACTCAATCAAAGCAGCTAAGTGTTAGGTAATCAGCCAGTAAAACCAACAACAAACAAAAACATGGATATTTATTCTAAAACATGCTTTCTATATAAAAAATATTAATATTACAATCCAATACACACTTATCAAAATATATTTTTGTATACAATTCCTTATATAGTACTTATAGAACATTCGGTATTACAGGGTTTATAATAAATTCTACCATTCACGAGAATCATAAATATAATCATAATAATAAATTCATGAAATTTGATGATAGTGAAAATATAATGCTATATAAAATGTAAGCTTAGGCCAGCTTCAACAGTCTTTCTAAGAAGACATTACTGATACTGGTTTTGGCATCGATCCAAATTTGACCTTCGTTTAAAAACTAGTGCTAAATTTGTACAAAATTTAACTTAAATTTTGTCTGGGAGACAGGCAGTAAATATATGGTAGGTAATATCACATTTTTTAGCTCAATAACATTTTATATAAAAAAAACACTTGCATTATCACCATTTTATTTGACTGATTCTTGTAATTGGTATTATAAAGGTTATAAAATTAGTCTTTTACTTAGGCACTGAATTGCATAGTATATACTACCTATATACGACAAGATTACAATAGTAATCTTGTTAATAAATAGCTACATCGAGACTGTAATATTCACAAGAGTAAGTGTATGTTTCTAGTAACTCGCGGATGTGGTCCAATATTTATTATAAATATTATAGACTTTCGTATGAGTTCGAAATTTATAATAAATACCAACTTTGAACTATTATATAAGTTATTCGTAACGTGCAACAAGTTGCTTGACGTTTCGTTTTTTTATCAACTTGTGATCACGGTAAACGTCGATCTAAAGGTAAATAATACTTGATATCATTAATACCCAAAGTATATAATATTGCATAACACTCTATGGTTAAAAAGTTATTATTTATTATAAATTTCGAATTTGTACAATAAGATTCAAATTAAAAATGTCTATACCCGTCAATCAATCAAAGGTGTCTCTGTACTGTGTGAAAGCGAAATAATGTTATTTTTTTTTGACATAGGATTTAACATAGCTGGTGAAACGTGGGTATGGTATGTTTTGTTATTTGTGTATATAGATAAATGTGGTTTTATATCAATATAATGTCTGAATCGATTTCTTGACTTCTTTTTTATCGAAAGTTTAGCAGGACCGGCGGAAAACGTTCGTAGCACGGTTGAGCATTCACTCTCGCTATTTATTAACACTTAGCCTTTGTGAATAAATACTTAGTTAAAATATCATTATTCAATATCTGTGATTATGGTTTGCATTAAAGAAAGTGGTTATGACGTATTATGGTATTGCATGACCAATTAAATGATTATTACACGGCAAGAAAAATTGCATTCATCGATCACTGTTTCACGAAGTTAAATAAATTATAAAATATATTTCTTTTAAACAGTAAATTGCTTCGCATAGGTTTAATCTCATGTTATTCTTGTTGGTATACTTATCCACTCTGATCAGAAACTATAAGATTTGGCGCTTATCACAAAATCACGCAACTGTTACACAATAGTGCAAATTATCACCGCTAGAGGCGCCACTAGCGCTATATTTATATTAGACTTAGCTTAAAAAGTCAAGCACAGCTCAAAATCAACAAATAGGGGAGGCCTACTGCGTTACAAAATTAATCTTCCATGTGTAAAAAGCAAAAAAAATGTGGCAATTAATTTGTTGACAATAAGACCACCAAAAAATAAGTGCAGGTCGACACGTAGGATATTTAGTCTGTGAGAAATATACTATAATATTAATCTCATAGAATGACTCCTATAGGAATATATCTTGGTCAGTGGCGCGATTTTGTAACTGAGTATTGTTATTAGTATCGCCAGTACCTACAGGAACAAAATATCAGTAACATGTTATAAAAAGTAAAACGTTCTATTTCGTAAAGGCGTATTTACATGACGACAGTTCCGCAAAGCAAGTCATCTATGCTGTCTCTGTCTTACTCAACATGAAAAACAGATAAGAACAAGACTTACTTTTTAAGTCTTTTTAAGTTTATTCAGAAATTCTCGTCTTGTAAATCAGCCTAGTCAAATATCAATACAAAAATAGACAGTGGTCTTATTTTTAAATATTTCTTTTTGAAAGTTGACCGATATTTAATTCTTTGGCATATTTTGTGACAAATGCCTCAATTTATATAATAAAAAAATAGTATAATAATATAATGAAATTATTACCTTTTCACCTTGTACAATATTTTTGTTGGAATTAAATCTAATATTATATTATAGAACAAATTAAAACTGTTGATATTTTTAAGGACGTGGAAATCAAATTATTAAATGATTAGTTTGTTGCTGTTCGCTACTCGCGCCAATTTGAAAATGTAAATGTCTCGCCTTGGATAGGCACTCCCGTGCCTGTAGATATAAATTGCTTGATACAATTAACGAGGGTAAATCACGTCTCCCTTGTTGATAAAAAGGCGTCTGAATTAGACGCCTTTTTAGAAGGATTTTTTTTTTTAAGCTTAAGTTCTAATAGTAATATTACAGCTAGGTTTTATGAATGCGAAAGTTCGGATTGGTGGTCGTTTGTCAGTCACGCCAGTACAGCTAATCAAATCCGAATTACATTTGGCACAGATATTGATTATAGTCTGGAATACCACATAGGCTTTTTATCCCGGAACATGTACGGTATATATGTAATTTCTAAACGATAAGCTAAGTATTAATTTGTTCTATAATAATAAATAAAATAACTTATTAAATATACGACATCAATTCACATAATTACAATTAATCTTATAAGACTAGGTTTTACTAGTGGAGTATAAAAACATACATGTTATATAATTTGAAGAGATTCTTACAACTATGAGCCACACTGTTAAGACACTGTGTCTTTCATCTCTTTCTATCAAACAGTGTATATACTGAGAGGGAAAGAGACAAAGCATGGTAAACAACGGTTATACATGGGAACTGTTAAAATAGAGTATACTGGAAGGCGATATAACTAATAGAACAATTGAAATAGGGTATATTGATTTTATAAAAAAATGACTAAGACGGTGTCCTACGTGAAGGACAAACGCGACGCGAAGCTAAGCCACGTCTCGCCGCAGACGACCATATAGGACGCAAGCAGGACAACCGTTATTTTGATCGCGTTCATAATAGAGGTAGGGCACCATACTAGCGAGCAAGCCCGACTGGGGAAGGACCTCCACCTTACAGAAGACCACAGCCAAATAACTACAAACAGCGGTGTAGTTGTGTTCCTGTCTGTAAGTGCAGGTCTCCAGCGCTCATTTAGGAATTCGAATTGAAAGAAACGTATTCATATCCTAGGGATACTCCCATCTTAAAGCCCTGGTGTAAAAAAAGGGTTGGCAATATGCAAGTTATACCTCTGGTATTGCAAACGTCCATAGGCTACGGTGACTGCTTAACTGTGGTGGTTTGCCACCCAAGTAGTATAAAGAAAAAAAAACGAATTTTCAGAGTCGCGTTCGTCACTCACGTAGGACACTGGGTCAGACTCGTAATTATAACTTTTATCGAGATATAGTGATATACGAGTATATATCAAAAAACTCTTGCCGCTTTATAAATAAACATGTCATACGCAGTTTTGATACGACATGCCAAGAGGCCTATTCAAATAGGCGATTATAATACGCATCGGCGATACAGATCAGGCAAGTGATACATGTCTGGACCCGCTCCGATACGGTTATACCTATTATAATAATATGCATTTGCAATACTGTGCAAAACACAAGGCTATATATATCTATAGATATGTATCGTATATAGGCTACGGTAACTGCTTACCATCAGGCGGGCTGTATGCTTGTTTACCACCTAAGTAGTATTGCTCGTCGTTTTCTCAACTTCTTTGGAAAAAAGTCTTGATGCTATATTATGTTAGAGAATAATAATATGCTCTGATTTAATGACGTCAGATATTCTAATAGTTATATCGCCTTCCCATACGGTTAGGTTGGTAAATTCACACGGAACACAAAGCCATTTTAATGATAATTTGTACATCATCCTAGGAATGTTTATTGTGTAAATTAAGCTACATTTACACTATGCAAGTTAAGTAAGAACTATATCGTGCCATCTCTTTCTATTTACATAAGTTAGATAGAGACAGCTACAACTTTGACTTGCATAGTTCAAATGTGTGTTAAACGGAATTGTGTGTTTAGGAATGTTGTTATTAGTTGATATTTGAGGCCGAACCATGACGTCCTAATAGCGATTTATTTTGAATCTTAATTTGAGTTTCGAACAATGATAAACTTAATGATAAGTAATATATATAGATAAAGTTGTCATGTTACGAATTTCAAATTAAGATCTGAAATAAATCGCTATGAGTGCGATGTGGTATGGACCCTGTAACATCGTAGAATTATTATTCGTTCGAGACGGAGATCGACTGAGTTCGTATCGTTCGTAATAAAGTCGATATAATAACGTTTTTTTTAATTTATTTATTAATAGTCAATTAAAAATCTATTTCTTTAAGTAAGCTTTCATCGATAGAACATAAAAATAAGGTAGGTATTATTTTTTAATCCAAATGAGAATATTCAATCCTCAAAGGCAAATGGAACTTTTGCTCAAATTGGTCTGAGAATACGAGTACGTATTCTCAGATAAACATATAGTAGGCGACGAGTGAAATGTATATGAAAATAATAATAATAGATTATTATTGCTTCTTTTCTTTTGTTCCCTGTTTTAATAAAATAGTCTTCTGTAGCATAGGGACCTCATTATTCCTAAAGTATCCAGGGACTCTTATAAGTTTAAAACGACCCTGGGTACAGCTCTAGCTTATATATGTCGCAGGATAATCGGATCATAGGAAACTAACAAATAATTTCGTAGTCATCCTAATAGATACTTTAAGATCATTGCAAGAAAACCGAGTTTGCTTAGGAAGATTGAAAACTTAAACGCTGATTGGTGATAAATGACGAATGAATGTAGCCGTTAGCCAATCAGCGTATCCGTTAGTGAGTATAATATTCGTTCGGCCAATCAGCGCTCACAATTCATAAATTAGAAGTTCTAACGAACCGTTTCATAAAGCGGGAGCGTTTTTTTTTGCGATTTGCCTAGTTTGAGAGGATTTTTGCAATTATCCTGAAAATATCTAAGGTAATTACGAAATTCTTTGTTAGTTTTCTATTATCCGGTATTTTTTTCAACTTGTTAGGGCTTTTCTTTTAAATCCGCTTCTACCGATTATCTGCGTCATATATATGATGGCTCATGAAAGGACAGGTAGGTAGTCGTTATGGTGTGGTGTGGTGTGGTGTAGTGAGGTGAGTAGAGTCAGTAGTAGTGTGCATGCGGTCGGTGCGAGTGTGTCTGGTCGGCGGAGAGGGTCGGCGGCAGGTAACTCACGGCGGGCACGGGCGGCCGCTCCAGGCGCGACTCCAGCGCGGCCAGCTGCTCGTCCAGCCGCAGGCTCGTGCTGTCGAACCCGCAACCTGACCAAACAACACCATACATCAACTGTTCAATTCAATTCATTTATTCATTGCATTTATGGGTACAAAAAAGGTATTACATTAATAAAATATAAGGTATCGCCATAAACAACTTTGTAAGCATGCAAAATAAGTTTTAATTTTAGTATGTCATCATTCTTGTTATAGCAATAATACAATAAAATTAATATAAATTTAGGTAGATAAGTATAACAAAATGAATAAATTCAAATTTCAATTTCTACAATATCATATCATATATCATAACGATTGGGACTGTTCCTTCTTTACTTAAATACTTTTGGATACAATGTACATGCAAACTCGAAATACGCAATTTTTTTGTCCTGTGTCAAATCATACCCACAACACTTGGCTCAATATAATAGCATGATGACTAATTTAAAAAAAAATCTATACTACAAGGCACCTACGGGTCTACTTTTCCAAAAAATAATCGTATTTCTGTATAAAATAAGTTTAATAGCACAACTTTACATTTTTAAATCAAAATATAAAATTTCGTATTCGTTCGTTTCGACGCCATGACACTAAACAGCGATTTGGCTGTTTAGTGTCATGGCGTCGCCTATTATTACGGCTTAAGCAGTACATTCTATACTTTTTTACTGATTAGTGACGCCATTCCTCAGTCATGGCGTTTCACGCAACATGGCGGATTATTAATGTATTTTATTTTATCAAAAATCAATAAATATTTTAACATAAAAAAATAAGTTTTATAAGTGCTTTGTTACTGTCATCATAATGGATGAAAAAGTTCAATACTAGACTTGATATTACATAGAATAACACACAAATATTTCTTCCTTGTAAAGACAAATACCTCAACCTGAGTCTCATGACAGTGCTCTGTTTAGTCAACAGATTCAAAACGAGCTGATCTCGCATTTGTCATATTCTAAGATCTACGTAAGCGGCGTAATGTGACCAATACCTTTTAATGTCTCTGCCTATCCCAAATGGAAAACAGGCGTGATGATATTTATTTATTTATTTATTTAAACTTCCTGCAAACAAATTGCACAAGGCGGACTTAATGCCTAAGGCATTTTCTGCCAGTCAACCTTTGGGGGATGCAGAGATAAGCATGGCAGGTGATAATAATAATAAAGATCATAAAAAGAAACTAAGGAATAAGATGCAACACAAAACATAATTACACATAACAACATAAACATAAATAAATATATATATATATACCTATAATATATACCAATAATATATATAACATATGATTACTAATACATACAAAGAAAAAAAATATACGACTACATTAAGTTTTAGTTAACAAACGACTGCTGTAAAACCTGATTTCGAGAGGGAGCTCGTTCCACAGAAGAACTGATTGAATATTGAAGGAAGAATGAACAAGGCTGGAGTTATGAGTGGTACAGGCAAGGAGACGATTGTTAGAAGACCGTAAGTTTCGGCTATGGATGGAGCAACGGAATTGAAAGTTGGGTGTTAAATAGGAAGGAGCATTTGGAGAATGAAGAAGGGAAAAAAGTATAGTCAAGGCTCGCACGTTGCGACGCTGTCGAATAGGCAACCAGTTCAGCTGGGAACGAAAAGTTGATACATGATCGTACTTACGTAGATTAAAAATGAACCGAATGCAATTATTGAGAAGTCGGTCAAGTTTATTGAGTAAATCTGCATTCAGGTCGAGATAACACACATCACCATAGTCGATTATAGGGAAAATTAGTGTCTGCACAAGCATTGTCTTCGTCTGAATAGGGAGGAAATTCTTTAGGCGGTAGGGAGAGCGTAGGGATCCAACAACCTTCTGACTGACTTTAGCCACCTGGGATTGCCAATCAAGAGTGGAATCGATTAGTAACCCCAGATCTTTCACATGTGGGCTTTACGGTATAATAGACCCGTCAAATATGACGGGAGGAAGTAATCTGATATCCACTCTTGATAGTATTCGAGAACCCTCCACAAGTATAGCCTGACACTTAGCAGGATTAACACATAAGCCAAACTTACGAGACCAATCCCTGATCGCTGCTAAATCGTCATTTATTTCGTCGATAGCTACATGCAGACTACCAACCCCGGCCTGATAATATAGCTGCAAGTCATCGGCGTAAAGATGATACGAACATTGAAGTTCATGACAGATAAGATTTATGAAAATAGAGAAAAGAAGAGGTGAAAGAATGCCGCCTTGTGGTACCCCACAGTCAAGTTCACACCAACTTGACATAGTCTCATCGACGCGTACTGACTGCTGGCGTCCACGAAGATAGGAAGAGAACCATTCCAGGGCTTCCGATGAAATCTTAAGATGGGATAGGATAGCTAAAAGGATATCGTGACTGACGGTATTAAAAGCATTTGAGAAGTCCACCAAAGCCAACACAGTAACTTTAGTGTCCTCCATGCCTGCTCTAATATCGCCAGTCACTTTGAGTAAGGCTGAAACAGTGCTATGCCCAGGTCTGAAACCGGATTGGAGTGGTGAGAGGATATTGTTATGATTTACAAACCTGGACAGCTGTTTATGGACACATGCCTCAAGGATTTTGGATAGGAAGGGTAGGATGGAAATGGGACGGTAGTGATCAAGGAGTGAAGGATTGGAAATTTTAGGCAGAGGGCGAACATATATTTGGTGTATGTATGAACACAGACTATTTATCGGTTACCTCGCTACAATAACCACTACGCTACCGAGCAATTAGAATGTAATGTAAATAGTTACCGCTAGAGTTATCGTTATGTGGCGAGTAGTTCCTCCTGGCCAGATGCCTGTACCGGCCCGCGACGCTGGCCACGCTGGCCACGCTGGCGCCGCCCACTCCCTCAGCGCTGGAGAACGACGCGCCCGACGACAGACCCACTGACAACATACAAAAAGAGTTATGCTACATATAATATGTTATTATGTTTCATAAAAATAAATAGTTTATATATTATACACATGTATTGTATGTTTTTAGTTGTATAACTTTAGTTATATTTAGTTGATACTATAATAATAATAATCTTATGTAATTTACATAACTGAGTAATTCCAACGACACCCAAAACACAAGCCTTAGCTTAGTTTGGGACTAAAGAAAAACTTAGTTGTGTCATGTATTTTATTGAAATAAATTTGATTGATTGATATGCAATATATATTTTTTTATAGTACCTAAGTGTCAAACAAGCATACGGCCCACCTGATCGTAGGCATCTACGCCAATGGGCGGATGCTTAGAATATCTGAGACATTGCTCACGTGTTGCTAACCCAATAGCAAACCAGGGTGAATTAGAAGAGAAAAAAAAGCGGAATGGAGCACAGTGAAAAAAAAAGAACTAAATGGATCAGAAAAAGGTATAGAAAGAAGTAGAGCAGAAAAATGTAGAATGGGAAAGAGAAAATTAGAGTGGGGGCAGACAAGGGTAAAGTGAAGCAGAGGTGTAGAGTGAGGCAGAGAAGTGAAGAGTGAAGCAGAGTAAATTATTTTCACATATCTACGTTCCGTTCCACCATGATAACAAATCTTACCAGATTTTATTTCACAATTAAATATAATAGACAAGTAAACAAGTGATTCTTACCGAGTTCCTCCCGGCTAGAGTTGTTCCTGAGCGAAGCACCGCTATCGTACGCAGCACTCGTGTGCTTCTGCAACACCTTGATCATCGCGTCACGCTCCGCTACCTTCGACTCCAACTCTTTTACCCTGGAATGTTTACGCGAATTTGTACACCATTTTTAATAAAATACAACGATATTTTTACACCATAGTAGTGGTAGGTAAATAATCCATCTACCAAATCTAGGCCAGAGGGCCTGACATAACTGTCAAATTTCCCCGGGCGGGGCTGAATGCATTTCCCTCCCCAACAAAATATATCCTGCCTAGTTTCGGATAAGATGTCCTTGTGTGTTTACCTGCCCTCCAAGTCAGCAAGCTTTTTCTGTGCGGAGTGTAGTTCGTCCATGTGTCTGATCTTCTCGTTTCGTGCCTCTGCCATCAGACGCTCAGACTCCGCTGAGGTCTTTTCTAACGCTGCTATTTTAGCATCCCTGAAAAGTAAGTTGTTTTTTAAGGCAGCTTACTGAGGTGGTTGGCGTGACGTCACACTTTGTTTTGCGGGCAATTTTGAAACAAATAGCCCGCAAAACAAATACTTGTATAGACATACCACTATTTGGAAGCTTAAGAATATTTATCTCAGTGATATATGGTTTGCTAATGCTACGTCTATGGAAAAAAACAGCAGATTTTATTCCATAACAGAATATTATTTCTGAATGGTCACTTTTGAACCGACGGCCGATGGAGCAGGAAGGTTCTGGAGTGGCGACAAAAAACTGGAAGACGCAGCGTGGGCAAGCACACAACAAGGTAAACCGACGACCTGGTAACGGTTGCGGGCACCCAATAGACAAGGACAGCTCAGGACCGAATGCTGTGGAAAGAAGAGCATGTCCAGCAGTGAACTTCTTCTTGGCCGGGAGGTATGCAGTATCCATATTTTTATCTTTACTTTTATATTTCTTTTAAAAAATTCTTTTCAACAAATTTCGTTACATTTACAAGAATTTAGAATAAGCTTTTAATTTTTAATGCATGATGTGGTTAACCTATAATTGTAAGTGCAGTTAGCTCAACAATTTTTTTTTTTTTAATGTATTGTATTGCTGTATTTGTTGGTGACGCTATAAATAAATAAATAAATACTTGGGTATGGAGGCGGCGGAGACGGCGGCCTGTCTGTGCGCGGCCTCCTCCAGGTACCGCTGCTCCCACTTGGCGCACTCCCCCTCCAGCGCCAGCAGCCGCTCGTCCCGCTCGCGCACCTGGCGCCGCAGCTCCGCCTCCCCCCCGCCACCACCACCACCTGCAGCGCCTGCTCCGCCACAGTTACACTCGCGCTTCCTGCAACACAAAATAACAATTATAAGTTACTTTCATCATAAAGAGCTTTCCATGGTGCCCTTAAACTGTTGTATTCGGAGTTACAGAAATTTTTTTTATACTGCAAAGATGTCAAGCATACTGTCCGCCTAGTGGTAAGTAGTTACCGTAGCCTATGGACGCTTACAATAATACCGGACGTATCACTTGCGTGTTGCCGACTCATTGTTTTTAGAAAAACGTTTATTTCAAAACGCAATCCTAAATGAGCGCTGAAGACCTGTACACAGGCACACCACTACACCGCTTTGTATAGTATAATTATGTGGCTATGGTCTTCTGTAAGATGTAGGTTCTTTCTTTCTTTTGTAATTGGTGTTTTAAACTATAAGTATAAGCACTCACTGAGCGTTTTTGGTCAAAAGCAAATATACAAATAATGCATAACCAAATAAAACGAGCTAAATAAAATCACCAAAGGTGGATATACACTAGAGCCTTTTTACGAGCATTTCTCTATAATGAAATGTTCTAACGAATGGGTGGGTACAATACAGGTAAATGCTCAGTTTAAAAAGCACTTCCATGAAATGTAACGTTTCTGCGAATGCTCGGCGCTCTGTTCGGCGTAAATGCGAAGTGTGCAAGTTACCCGTCAACATTTCGTTGTACTTGTACCTTACGTTCTCTCTTTCTTGCGCCCAAGCTAAGGCTCGACGAAATGTTACACCAATACGCTCGATGGTTTTTACAATTTAGTTTGTAACGCGTGCTCGACGTCTTGTTCGTGAGGGTGATACACTAAAACATATCATAGAGCGGCTCGTTGTTCTGCTACTAGTAAATGCTCTAGTCTAGACTCACCTTAAGAACAACCATGTAAATTACCTCAAAGTCTGCAACTCTTTCTCTAGCTGAGCGCGCAGTTTTCTCTCGGTATGTTCCCGTCGGTCGGACGCTTGTTGTAACGAGGCGAGTGCACGTTGTAGTCCCATCACACGTTCTACGTAGCCGCTGGCGTGACGACACTGCCGAATTACATTTTGTATAACGTTTTACTAGTTTCCACCCGACAACACAACTGCATAGAGAGGAACGGGAAAAACGTAGGCTGCAGACAAACCAAGGAAGCGGTACCATCCAAGGTGGAAGCTCACGCGAAACCTTCTTACGCAAAACAGGTGAAACCTCAGAACAATAGTGGGCGTCCTAACAGGACACTGCCCACTCAACAAACACTTTCACAGACTAGGTCTAACCAACAGCCCACTCTGCAAGGGCTGCATCGAGACCGAGGAGACACCCGCCCACATCCTTTTGGAATGTAGGAGCGTAGAAGACACAGGCTCTTAAGACACCGGGCTTTCTACTGTAAGCCTGCGGCCATTTCGGCCGCCTGCTGGCTTTCTGGAGGTACTTGGGCTGGATAAAACAGCCATGAGGAAACTCACGCACAAAGGCCCACCTGAGCGGCCCAGTGCGAAAATACCCCGCCAAACTAACTAACTAGTTTCCACCCGCGGCTTCACCCGTGGATACAATACTACGCAAACAGTAGGGTTTTTTTTCTGGGCCATATTTCAGCTTTTTTGGCGTGATTGAGTAACAAACTGCTAAGCTTTCGCATTTATAAATCCATTACGCCTTTACTCCATTCCCCAATTAAGCTATGCAGACCTGTATTTACACACAGATATAATTACACCATTATATGAAGAGAGGTAGGGCACCATACTAGCGAGCAAGCCCGACTGGGGAAGGACCTCCACCTTACAGAAGACCACAGCCAAATGACTACACACAGCGATGTAGTTGTGTTCCTGTGTGTGAGTACACGCTCATTTAGGAATGCGTTTTAAAAGAAACGTATTCCTATCCCAGGGTTACTTCCATCTTACATCATACAAAAAAAATGGGTTGGCAACACGCAAGTGATACATCTGGTAATGCAAGCGTCTATAGGCTACGGATACTGCTTAACATCAGGCGGGCCGTATGCTTGTTTGCCACACAAGTAGAAAAAAAAAAAATTGATTGTGGTATTCTGTAGAGTTCTATTTCAGTCGGGTTTGCTCTCTTAAAAATTTCTTTATGTTAAAAAACCTACATATATTCAATCATCCAATAACTTACATCCTCCTCGAGTCGTACAACATTAGCTTGCGCGTTGGTGAGCGCGGTGTCGAGTATATCGATGTGTGTCCGCTGCTCCTGTAGAGTGGCTCGTTGTGCTGCCATCTCTATCTCCTGGCGCTCCTTGGCACATGCCAACTCTTTATCTATAAGTACAAAATATCATGAATCATTCAAAGGAATTTATATACTTATATAGATACATATATCGCCGTGTTAAAACAAAAACCAATTGCCAAGATGTGTTAGTTAATTTAAGCACTATGCCGGCGACATAAGATCGAAAATTAACTGACTAACATTTGTCATTTGGTTGGGTTTTGTTCTAACAAGGCGAATTATACATGACCAACAAGCAAACAGCCCGACTGATGAGAAACAATTACCTACTATGGTATGTAATTGTTTCTCATGCCTAGCCTATGGAGACTTGCAATATAGCAAAAATATTATTTGACTAATTTCTCGAAGAACGCCCATAATATTGAAGGCTTTCTTATTTACACCCCTACACAGGAAAATATATAGGTATTGGGAATCAAACTCAAAACTTATTAAGACTTATGACTACCCTAGACTACTGAGCCACTTCTCAATGAGGGTTTGTACTCACATAAGCGGGTCGGCATTGTCGTTTCGGCGCCGAAACCGAACAACAAAGCCGCCATTACTTAATAATATACTTTTTTTGCGAAAATTCATCTTCATATTATGTATACCTATTCGATTTTACCGCCCGGCTGTGTCGAATAATGCCGGGCCCGCTTATATGTATAGCAAACCTATTCCTTTTAGCTGCATGGTATTTTTAAATCCAATATTTACGATATTGCTATGGCTTGGAGCTGCAAAATGCAAGGGAGTAGCTTGTACTGAACTTGGTAAATTAGATTAATATAGTCTACTCTTACTCTGTGTAATGAGTTGTGCTATAAGCATCTCTCTGTTCTGCAACTCTTTGCGGAGAGCGTCCGCACTGCCGTCGTTCTCCGCCCGCACACCTTGGGACATTAACTCCACCTGTTACATATTACATTATCAATATTAATGAGAACCTCCTTCTTTAGAAGATATTTGACGTGGAAGCGTTCATCGTCACTTGCTCGCTCGCGGGACAGGAGCACCGAACGCAGCCGAGACCTTTTTCTTTCGACTTGCAAGCTACCGTATCTGTTAAGTACGCTAATCACTAAGCGGACTTACAACGATCCTTGTGACGAAAGAACCTACACTAGAGTATACTATTTCTGACAAATTAAACTTCTTCATTTACGTTACAGATGATTAAAAAGTATATTATAACTTTATCAAGACAACTCACACACGGCCACCTAATCAGTAACTATGTAGTACTTGTACTATCGTCTCAACCCATAAACGTCCCACTGCTGGGCACGGGTCTCCTCCATACATTTGGAGGGATATTAGCCTACTATACCAAGCTGGCCAGACGGGTTGGTATAGGGTTTTGTTCCGAGTTTTCCCTCTCTTGCAGTGGATATTATCTGCCTGACTTACTCTTAGTCAACTCTTACGACACCCGCGGGATGGAACGGGGTGGTGATATTTGTATTCTTAATCCGTCTCCACACGGCTAATTATCAATATATAACCAAAAAACTAGTAAACATACTTATATTTCTAACTACATCACTGAGGACAAAGAATCATGTTCATCACACAAAAGATTTGTTCTTAGCAGTCAGGGTCACTAACCGCATGTAGAAGAAACTTAACATAACAGCTCCCTAACTCAAGAGCGACAATAAAAACAATCAAATTAGTAGATGTTTTGTAAGGAATCGTATGTTTGCAATTTTTACAGCATTATTTATGATGATATATGACTAAGAGTATGTATAGTGGTCTGGTTAGTCACGGAAACATTGCGTGGGAGTCGCCTCCACTGTATGTAAAAATACAACTTTTTTACATACATACGTTATATTAAAATTATTATTTCATAAAATACATTTAGAATGTTTTAGATCTCTGAGAAATTGAAGAAACTATTTTGTTATACAGAATGATACCCATCGTAACCTATTTCTGTAATGTCATCACTGCACACATACAAAACACCCTTCCACCATCCACGTTTCGTCAGCTATTTCATGCCCCATGTAAATGTAATAAGGTATAAGCCAATCACTTTTGGGTACTGAGCACAATCTAGAACGCATCAGTCTATGTACGCTTGTATTACCAGGGCCGCAGGGATATCACTTGCGTGTTGCCGACTCAAAAGTCTTTGTGATAGAG
This sequence comes from Trisateles emortualis, assembly GCA_947095525.1. Lineage (NCBI taxonomy): Eukaryota > Metazoa > Arthropoda > Insecta > Lepidoptera > Erebidae > Trisateles > Trisateles emortualis. Next base: position 5,291,589 of record OX352735.1, on the reverse strand, counting down.
TAACTCTGCGATATAAATATGTTTGCTAAAAAACCGCATCTCTAAATGAGCACAGGAGACCTGTAATTGTATGATAGATGAGTAAAGAGCCCATACAAACCTGTTGTTTAAGCGCACGGTTGAGGTCCTGCATACGTCGACAGTCGGCCTGCAGACGTACACGAGCCGCACGCTCCAGACGTTCCCGGCGCGAGCACGAGCCCACTAACTCCTCGTGCGCACACCGAACTTTCTCCACCTCTTCCTCCAGCTGCAATACATGAATATGTCAAGACTGGTAGCTGATAAACCGCATTTTTCTCTTACTGTGCGTTAATTAGAAGGGAGACCTTCTAATTAACGCACTGTTGAGTCGCAAGACATAGTGCTTTAACTTTACTTTTTTATGCCATTGTGTCAAACAAGAATACTGATGGTGAGCAGTTACTACATTCTATAAATGTAAGCATCACTCATACGATTGAGTGGACTAAGAATAACTTTATTATATAAACACACACATGAACATAGCGATATCATTCTGTAAAATAAAGGCTCTTTCCAAGCCGGGTTTCACACTCTTTTGGTGTCTTACCCTAAACTATCTTCTACAATTAAGGATTTACATACCTTGGATGTTTTAGCAACTCGTTCACAAGCATCAGCCAGTTGTCTCTTGAGCTGATGGTTCTCAGCTGCAAGAGCATCCAGTACCGCTGTGAAGGCATCGTCAGGCTCTTCCAGTTCGCCTTCCCCGCCACTACACCAACCACTTGACTCTGAACCACCGGGAACTGCGCGTACACCGACGCTACACCAAAATGCAAATAACTTTATTAGAATTCAAAAAGCATTATTATATGTAGCAGTGGGAAATGATGCGGTGGGCAGCTCGTCATTTTCCACTGTATGCATGTTTTGGGATCACTCCCCACGTAAGATAAAAAATTGTGTCATCCACAAATTATTATTCCGAGTCTGGATGTACTTTGCGTCGTGTTGTACCTAAAGCCTATTGCGGAATTCGTATTAAAAAAAAAACATGAAGTCTGCTAGCTAAACACTTACCATAGTCCATAGACACTTAATACTAGAAGTATCTTTGCTTGCTGCAATTCCATTAAAGCAAAATTCAGTACTAATCCAAGGCATTAGATCCCCTTACTGCCAGTACAATATTTTTACCCGAAAAGTTTTGGAAACAGAAGGCAATTCATAAACACAACAGCACCTAGATAATATATAGATAATGGAACAAATAAACTTACCTAGTCAAATCAGGCTGTGACCTTGAAAGGTTCAGTTTCTCTTTGCTGAGTTTTGCCTTGGAGCATTTGCCCTTGGCTTTCCAGCTGTCGTCCCGGGGTGGTGCAGGAGCGCGGGGTGAAGCAGGCGGGGTAGGACCGCGGGGGGTCGGTGACTGAGCTACTTCTTTGGCCAAGTGCTTCAGCACTGATGATTGGTTGAGAAAGTCATCGGGGATCTCGGTTATTTCCTGTTCGAAAAAACATTGTTTGACTATACATTTTTCTAATTTGCTATTTCAAAAGCAAGTAACTGTACAGATAGCAAGCTAACACTCAAAATTGACACAAAACCATAATATAAATATATTCTTCTATTTTTATAGGCGAAACAAATTACCAACTTTATGTTAGTATAAGGTTTATATTTTTATAAATTCAATGCCACTTTTAATTTTCATTAAAACCTTTTTTTATTATTTATTTATTAATAATCGTTGTCGTCGTATTATAAAGAAAAACGCGATACTGGCAGCCTCAATAACAATGTCTCTCTTGCTACTAGTATGGCGCTTCTGCAAGGAGTTCTATTTTGAGCTCTGTCTTACCTGAACACCGTGGTCAGGAGGGCTAGTATATATCCTCTGGCCTCCAATATCAATATAGTTAGCCGCAGTAGTCACTGTTTGTTCTTTATGAACTTTAGGCACAGGTATACCACTGGGTTTCTTCACGCCTTCAGTCTTCTTCAGCGTATGGTATGGCGAAGATTGTGTTGTGGTATGTTTCACTTCACTACTTGTTCGTTCGTGTTCTCTGATGGAGAATTAATGGAGAAGATATCAGTTAGTTTACTTACTGGGTGGAATCGAAACGCTCCCGAAACTGAAAACTGGTGATAGTGGTCACCAACCGCGGTGGAGTGTAGGTGTTTAGCAGGGCGCCGAACTAGCTCAGCTAGCGGGCGGCCTTGACCTCTGACACCGTCACTGAGGTGATTTGTTATATAAAAATAAAGTTATTTTTTGTAATTATAGTTTTACTTGATAGCTTTAGCAAGGCGAAGTTTTTGTAGGCAGCTGTTTACAAAAACCACCTGAACTGTTAATGAACAGCAGTTACCACTAAACAACAGGTGGGCTGCTGGCTTGACTGCCACTATTGTCAATTTTGAAAAAATTATACATAATATGTAGTACATAATTGTACATACCTATATTATAGGATAGCTTATGTTATAAGGAGTAACTTAGGCTACTTTTATTTTAGAAATTTTATTAATTTTTATTAATTTACGACATCCACGCGGGCGGAGCCGCGGACAACAGCTAGTGTCAAGTAATATATCTGTAACAGTGCTAATAAGTCAAGTAGGTAGTAGACTGAACATACCGTATAGGGGTAGGTCTCGGTGGCCATGAATCATCCTGGTTGTGTATAATTAGAGTATTGTACGATGACGATGAAACATCCAACGAGCTTCGATTGCTGTTACCGCCCCCCACCGAGTCTTTGAGAGAGTTACGATTACTGCCTGCGACACTTTCCTAGGTAAACAACAATTTTCTATTATTTGTGTTTATTAACATAAATAATACACATTTTTTACATTAAGTATATATAGACTGCCTTGGTGGTCCCACACAGGGACAAGACTTTGTGTGACCCACAAAGAGTTGTTCTGAGTCTGGATGTAATTTGTGTCTGTTAATTGTATGTTTGTAAAGTCCCACGCAACACAGAGCTTGTTCTCTAGTGCGGGAGTTATCTTTAAAAAAACAAAAGTATATATATAAGACTAATTTTGAACTTAAAGTTAAGAAACACTCAAAATAACAAACAACAATAAACAATTTGTGTTTAAAATAAATTATAGTTTTCTACAGATGGAATAGCAAAATTCTTCCTTTCATTCTTCAGACATACTTCTGTCTTTACATTTATGCTAGGTACTTTTAGTTCGGCCCTTTCTTAATACATTGCACTACATTGTTTTGCAAAACCTATCATCTGCGGTTCTTACAACGTAATTTCTCACTGTGTCTGGCATTTTAGCTCTATTCCTCTTTAAGATTCTTAATAGTATAATATATCTATTTTACAGAAACTTATGTATATTTTTTTACCTTCAGGGAATTTCTGTTATTATTATTGGACTGGCTATGGTTCTCTTGACCCTGTGGCTCCACCCGTGCTGTGTGACGCACAACATAGCGCTCCTCCCTTGATAAGTTTTCATTGGACGTAGACACATCGGTCTCACTGCCTGATAAACTTTGTGGGAAACCAGTAGGCACTAAAAACAAGTGTTTACTTAAAATAGTATAAGACTTATTAAATATTTTTAGCATTTTTGCTATGCAATCAGCTACTGACGTCACTCCAAGACGTAAACCAGCGGTGGACAAATTCGAACTCTGGAGTAGGAGCTCGGATGTCACAGTTGGTAGTGCGCTGGGTCAAAACCCGAGAGGTCGAGCAGGTTCGAGTCCTGCTCCGAGCTCGTCTTTTTCCACATTGCCTTAATATTTTAGTATAAATCTATTTTCATAAATTACAGTCACATAATAATCCTATAATATCTATATATAATTGACAGTACTAACTGAATGATTTTTAGATTGACTGACTGACTCCACATATTATATATCAAACACCACAGACTAAACTGCTGGTCCTGGAGACATGAAATTTGGAGCGTGTGATAACATTATGTGATAGTTTAGAAATTTGGCACAGATACAGATAAAATCTAGAATAGCAAATAGGCTAGCACTTTAACCTGGAAAAAACATTCTTTGACTCTTATATATTGACATATCTTGCAGGAGAAGCGGCAAGCACCATATAGCTAGTAATAAATACAAACCAGACAACAGTCTTTTGTGTCTGGTTTACTGGACATCTAGCTGGTATTGAACAAACCCTGTGATTGATATCAAATGCTGTTTTCATTAAATATTGGGCAATTGCTTTAGCAAAGTCTATTGTTATGGCTAAGGTAACCTTGTCACAATGGCGCAGCTAATACTATATCCTTTTGCAGTTTAGCATAAAACATTGCCAATATAGTTGATCCCATTACATTACATTTCACTTAGCTAATTGCCCATTTGTAATTGGGTCATAAAATGTGGAAATTTTATTACCATTTGTAATACCAATGTCTGTGTGTGCCTTACAATAAAACAAAAAAGGTTAACAACAATGTATTGCAAAAAAGACAATGTTGACATCACTAATACTATTTTGACATAATCTGTAACAGCATTTACAAAAACAAACAAGGACATGTCTATGATTCATAGCTTTGGAATGTAATCGAATTTATTTAATAGAGTAGTTCACTTACCAGGTTGCTTCTGTGTTCTTTGTATATTGTTTGTAAATGATAGGAACCTTCCCGTCGGTCGCATGGATCCCATGACTCTTAACGTAATGGACTGCCAGATTTCAATACGAAACCATTTCACAAGACATCACCACTACACTCTTAATCCTATATATTATGCGTACAGCATCTGCAAGTGAACTCAAATAAGTTACTCCTGTTTATTGACATCAATAACCAGCATAGAAATAGAATAAAATAAAAATCACAAGGCGCTAAGAATGTCTCGAGTTTACACACGTCACTGTCATCAATTTATGTAATATCCACAGTCACATATCCCTTACTATAATAAATAAATACATGGAAACTTACAATTTATAAGGAATTATTATTTTTATCAAAATATTAATTAAAAATATTTTTCGTACAGCTTGAAAGCTTTTGATGGCAGATGGGTCAGCTGTCAAAATCGAGTATACGGACTATACGGAGTGACGGAGTATCCCATAGAGAATACTGAGCATAGTTTAGTATAAGATAGAGATACTGAGAAGGAAATAAAATATTGGTAGTATAATATAGTGTTAGTATTTAGTATAGTACCAATTTGGTACTATACTAACACTGTGAAGAGTAATGGCGAGTTGAAGAAAATTAATTGCATACAGTGCCATAAAAATTATAATATAAATCCCGATTTTATTTATGCATGTATATATATTTATCTCTTTATTTTAAGAGTTATATACATATCTATTGATACAATCAATTATTAGATAATAAGTTAATGTTTGTTAAACGCTGAAATAAAACTTTTTTCATTTTCATTTCAATCTAATGAAGTGATATACTATTGAATAAAAAATACTAGGGTTCACACTTGAGCTCATCACTACTCCGCGCATCCAATTGGCTTGTCAAATATTGACATGTTCTCTGGTTTGTTTGAAATTATGTCAATGTCAAATAAAACTAAAATAAAATCATTTTACATGTCACGTCAGTTTAAATTACACATCTTTTTCTTATTTTTTTAGTTATATAAAATCTCGCTGGGAAGAGTACAGTCAGTCAATAAGAACTGAATCAAAATCTGAAAAAAATTGCAAAATTATTTGGGATCCTGCGAAATTCTGAATTACAGCGTGATAAGAATTAAAATTCAGCAGTCATTTTAGGAATAAATTCGTTAAAATGTCTACGCGGATATTTGTTCGTATTTTCGTATCATCTTCAAAGGCAGTGATGACGAAGACACTGCAGTCAATAGCGACTTCTACGCAAAAGATCTGTAGATTAAATGCTAGCTGCCGTTAGTATTATCTAACTAAAATAATACCTACCTACTTGATATTTGAGATAGTACTGAATTTAGAATTTATTGATTACAATCCTTCCAGATGTCACTCCATCTTCATTCATTCCCAATACACGCCGGCAGTACTCTCAACAGAAGCCAGCCCCGGTGGAAGAGATGACTGTTGACTACGATTATGTGAAGAAGGCGGCGGAAAATGCACGTACTTTAATAATTGATGTTAGGGAACCAGAAGAGGTGAAAGAACATGGCAAGATTCCAAATAGTATCAACATACCATGTAAGTACTCACGATTAACTCCATTGTAATTCTCTCAGCTGCCAGTACAGTAGACCAAACTCAATAGCAAAACCATTGTTGCCAACAAACACTGCTTATATAGTGACTTTGTAAATAAACAGATTAATCCTGCCCCTTATTAACCATTGATTAGCAGTAATTAGGATAATCCTTTTCCTGAATTCCTCAGCATTTAGCATTATGCTGGTGTTCATGTATAAATGACTTAGTTTAAATTCAGGTTGTCTATGATGGTGTCAGTCTATCAGATTAGTCTTATTTATAGATAGCTTAGGTTGTCACACATTCACAGGCTGTATACATAGCAACCCTTGCTCAGCAGAGGGACTTTAGTTGTGCCTCTGCTGAGCGACGATCTTCTCTCCTCTAAGAGAGCTGATAATAAGTTAAAAAGTGTTTCTTCAATAATTTATGATCAATTTCCCACAATGCATGTGTCTTAACAAATCTGATAAATAAATTCAGTTTGATTCCACTATTGGACAGAGGAATTTTCTAATTTGACACCCGGTCCTGATCCAGTCTATCCCAGCATCTCCAATCTCGTAAGATGTATGTGGAAATACTGTTATACACTTTTCATACATTTGTCAGTTCAGGTTTTCAGCATATTGGTTTGACAAGTTGGATTGTAGCCTCACAATGAGTATAATAATTTGTTGCAATAAACAAAACATTACTGTAGTGTATAGGTTTGAGATTTTTTTGTCCCACTTCAGTGGCAAACAAGCATATGGGTCACCTGATGATAAGCAGTTACCGTTATGGATGCGTGCAATGCCAACCCATTTTTTAACACAGGGCTACAAAACTCATCCTTAAATTAGCACTGGAAATCTGTATCTGTACACAGGAACACAACTACTCTTCCGTGTGTAAGTTATTTGGCTGTGGTCTTGGTGGAGTTCCTTCCATCCTTTTAATTATAATTAAATTTACAACCTTTGAATTTGTTGTTACAGTGGCAAATGTTCTACCAGTGTTGAGTCAAGTAACTGATAGTGAATTCCAGAAATTCTATGAAAGAACTAAGCCTACAAAAAATACTGAATTGATATTTTATTGCATGATCGGCAAGAGATCAGGAAAGGCACAGCAAAATGCCATAAGTCTAGGATATAAAAAGTAAGACAGTCATTTTCTTATTACTTTAATTGTTACTTAAATGGATGCATGGCTTGGGTGGTTTTTATTGACTTTCACCTCTCTATTTGTGATTGTTATTTATGCATAATGTTGTGGGTTCACTTCCCACACAGGACATTTGTATGATCAATAAGTGTGTGTCTACAGATTCTGCGAAATAAAAAAAATCAGACTACATTTGTTTCTGTATGCTACTGTTTCATTATGGGATCTATAAATTTTGCTTTTGCCTGCACTAGGTAACAAGCCCTGTGTTTCGGGGCATTTTACAAATATACAATTATTACTGGACACAAAGTACTCCCACACTGGGAATAATAATTTTACACAAATGTTTTTTTCTATGTTTGTTCCCCGTGTGGGGTACGAACCCACAACACGCCGCGCAGTGGTTAATGGTCAGGTAACCACTTAAGCCACTGAACCAACCATACAGTCAAAAATTATGTCATGACTTAGTTACTACCAAAATTGAAGAACTAGTCAAGCAACAAACTACATGATGAACCATTTAATCTTGGATGTCGAGCTCAAATCTAAATTTAGTGTGAAGAATATAATTTAAAAAGTAGATAAAACAAGGTTTATTGGTAAATAGTTTCTGCCCGCGGCTTTACCCGCGTGGACGAGTAATGTTTTATTTTTTTTTAGAAAAAAGAAGCCTATGTGCTATTTCAGGCCAAATATCACACAGATGTTCAGCCGTTTTAGCGTGATTGAGTAAAAAGCCATACATCCTAACTGTCGCATTTATATATTACCTACTTGCTGACCCAGCAAACTTCGTATCGCTATATATATATTTTTCTTAAAATTTTCTGCTATACAAACCTGGTCCTGACAAAACAAACAAAAAAAAAAATTATCTATTGGTGCAGTCACTGCAGTCGATCAGAAGCTATGCACGTACATAACATACACAATAAGATATTTGTTGTCAATAAGCTTATTTGCACAACAGGAATGTATGATAACTGAATATAGATAAAGACAAGTTCATTTACTTTGCTGATGTAATATGTTTGTGTTTTATTACAGTGCGAAGAACTATCTTGGCAGTTGGACAGATTGGGCGACTAAGAACCAATGAAATGTTTTGGTGACACGGAGAAATGTTCTTGTTGACGTTGATGAAATTATTGTGTTGTTATTTTGCTTGTCTGTTTACAATAAATTTTATTAATTATGAGTGTTGGGTTTTATCTTTATAGATATGCTTTAAAATATTGCAAAATGCATGTTTCTATATCGATCTGCTGAGCTTCTGACTTTTGGGCCTGAGAATACCCAATAGACTAAACAAGTGCACAGATGGTGTCAGCAGTGTTGGGCAATATGTATTCTAACTATTGATTACTAACTGCGATTAACATACAGGTAATCGTAACTACTAATATTTTGTGTAGTTCTACACAAAATAATCGGCAACAGTACTAACTACCTACAAAATCACGATATAATAATATACGCTAAAAGTAAGGGTAAGTCGTAGGTGGTAATAGTTACGCAATTCTTTGTCCTCTTCTTTCGTAAAATTACTGATGACAATTAGAGAATAGATAATAAAATAAAATTACCACCTATTCTGTTCCACATTTATTAATAAGGCTGTACATGTTTATTTTAATGCAAACATTTGTTCTTAGGATTTAAATAATCAGTGAGTCATGTAGTTAACTACTTTTAACAGTAGTTATATAGTAATCTGATTACAAAACAGTTAACTTCGCCCTACACTGGCTGGCAGAAAATATAAATCAGTTAATTTAGCCAATTAATCTTAAATGACTCACATTCTGGGACCATAATCTGTTGGATTTATCTTTGATAGTGATTTGGCGCCTATTAGAAATAGCCATAAGTACCTAGTAGGTACTAGGTATATCTGTCTAAATTGCATTCCACCTCCTTGCATTCTGGAAGGGACTAAGATTGGCTGGAAAAGCCTAAGTAATATTCACGCAAAGAGGCCCACAATAAGCAGCCAAATACGGACACGCCCAGACCTAACCCGTAAATGCAACTAGTCTCGAGACAAATGAAAAGAATTACAAAACCAGCTGACCGAAAATGTTGCCTTTCGTGAAAATGTTGCTCTCTCTCGAACTATTGTATTTTTACCCAAAAATAAATGTATAATTAAAACAAAACAAAAATAAATAATAACAGCACCTTTTAATACATCTAAGTATAAAAAAATAAATAAATTTCACTAAATACCACTGATGTCATCATCACTTCTTTTTGTCAGACCATTCATTCCAGCTCCCCAAATACGTTTTGGAACTGAAAATTAAAATTGCAGTCATTCTTATGCCATAACAAATATTTCGTATTTAAGTTTAATGCATGTATGATAACAAACAAACATATCAACACAAACCACTTTACGTCTCGTCTTTTATACGTCTCTCTCTAATTGAAGAGGACTCTAATTCAAGAAAGGAGTTATAAGGTCGGCAACGCGCGAGTGACACCCCTGTTGTTGCAAGCGTCCATAGGATACAGTAACTGCTTAGCATCAGGTGGGCCGTATGCATGTTTTCCACCTTGATAAAAGTAACAAACTATATTTTAGCTTTCTATGAAAACTAAATAAATGTCTATATTACATAATGTAATAATATATAATTCGACTGCTTCGGTGGTCCAGTGGCCGCAGTATGTGCCTGCTGTGCACGGGGTTCGATTCCCACACAGGACAAAACTTTGTGTGACCCATAAAGAATTGTTCTGAGTCTGGGTGTAATTTGTGTCCGTTAATTGTATGTTTGTAAAATCCCCCGCGACACAGAGCTTGTTCTCTAGTGCGGGAGTTGTCTTTTTAAAAAAAATGAGAATGTAAACAAAAATAAAGTACATACTTGCTATACCCCAATTTCAGTGCTTGGTCTAGTGCCTCAGTAGACCTCCTTCCACTTTTACAATAGAAAATAAGTTCATCGCTCTCTAAAGGCTTTTCTCTTCTGTATTCTTTTTGAAACTCATCTTCTGACATGGAGACCAAAGCTCGTCTGACATTGCCCACTGAAAATTTTTAAAACATTATTTATCAAAATTTAAATATTTTTATATAATTTCTATAATAATAATATTCATTTATTTGCTTGAAAAGCGGTACAATGACAGCAGTTACCGTTTATTTTAAGTTTAGAGGCACACTTGGCTACATTAATTACATTTAAATCATTTTATACAATTATTAATACACTAACTGTTGCCCGCGGCTCCGCCCGCGTGGATGTCGGTTATCGCTGTAAAAAGTAGCCTATGTGTTATTCCAGACCATAATGTATCTCACTCTGTGCCAAATTTACGTGAAAGAGTAACAAACATCTTCATCATCCATCCATACTTACAAACTTTTACATTTATAATATTAGTAAGGAAGTAAGGAGTATCTTCTCTACAGTTATTTCTAAAAGGCTTTTGCACAGAAGTGGAACAATACAGACTTATAGTAGTAGTAGTAGGGTTTTTAAATAAAAACATGAGCAAGATAATGTTGTAACAAGAAATTACAAAGTGGAATAAAAGATTAAATATAATGGGCCTGTAAGAAATTAATTTTAGTGATAAGGTTGCCCATTGTATGTTTATTATTTTATCAATTTGTTATTTAATCATAATGAAACAGTAAAGCATTAATCTATTTATATTAAGTTACATGAAAATAATTAACTCTAATATCATTTGAGATAAAAATCAAAAATGACATTTTTAATATAGTGTTATAATGTCTATATACAAATTTAAACTTTTAACACTGTAATTTACAGTTGCTTTTACATGGAACTATTTATAGTATGAGTATGTTCAACTTTTATGATTTTTCGCGCTATATTACAAATGTTTAAACAATTTTTATTTTCTTCTAATAAATAACGTTTTTTCGAGAAAAATATTAAGAGAAAATTTTTGTAAGAGGTATAAAATAAAGGTGTGAAAGAACATGGGGCAGGCCTTTGCCTAGCAGTGAAACATAACGGGTTAAAAAAAAGGAAAAAAAAAAATTTTTTTTCTTGAAATTATTTTACTGCTTCTAACCACTCAATGCCAATAACAACAATATAGTTTATTTCACATAGCATGGGTACGGTGGCGTTTGATGAGATCTATTTTCACGTATTTTATTTTTCAAAAGAAATTAAAATAAGATAATACAAAAATGAACCCCAATTAATAAATGTACAAAAATTGTATTATTTAATTTTAAGACATTTTATTCTACCTTACACATAAAAAAATTAAAATATAAACATATAATACTTTATTGACTGATGATTAAAATGGAATGTGTCACCATGTAGAAACATCATGTCAAATTTTCTATTAATTGAATCTGTATAATTGAAAATCGTTAACTGTTCAAATCTAATTAAATTAAATTGTAATTATTGTATTTTTTTTTACAATAATTACAATTAATAATGAATTATTAATGGTTGCTCAATGATAGAAATTTGACTAAGTTTAAACGTTATTCAGATTCTTTTGTCAAAAAACATTATTTATTGAATTTAAAAAAAGTTTTTTAAATATTACCACAACAGGCTTTTTACATAACAAATTAGATAAATAGATTACTCTTTATTGTATTGATTGATTTTATCTTGCGATCGGTTTACTTTACCATTAGCTATTGATGATTAGATGTTTTGATTTAGAATTACACATTGCTTACATAGATTTGCTTCTATTATTATTTAATTATCTATACTTAATATTATAAAGCTGAAGAGTTTGTTTGTTTGGTTGAACGCGCTAATCTCAGAATGTACCGGTTCAATTAGAAAAAAACTTTTTTTGTTGAATAGTGCATTTATCCAGGAAGGCTATAGGCTATATAACATCACGCTATGATCAATAGGAGCGGACCAGTAGTGAGATATGTTACAAAATCTGGGAAAATATTCCAAATAACCACACGGACGAAGTCGCAGGCGACCCTTAGTATAATTATAATAAAATTAAAACTATTAAACTGATTTTATTCTTGTTTCTAAATTTAATGGTAAAACAATTCTTTCTTCAAAGTAAATTATATTGTTTAATTTATTTAATTGATATTTTAAATTCGATGTTATCATTACTACATCTCTAGATATTTAAAATGCTAAACATCATCATACCCATGCTATGTAAAATAGCCTATAAGAACATTGTAAGTAGTCATTTAAAAGAAAGAAAATTCTAACTTAAAATGATGTCATTTGTTTGTTTTCCTTAAAGTATTACACAGAAATTTTCCTAGTGGAAATTTATATGTTGGTTCAGCTAAATTAATCATCATCCTGAGTAATATTAGACTACATCAAATTAAACTGAAAAATATGGAGGATTTATGCAGAGCTGTAGTTTTGAAAGTCCAGACTGTCAATCTAGAGTAATTTGCCCCAGGGCAAGATTCTAATGTGCACTTCATCTGTATCAATCAATCAATCAATCAGCCTATCGCAGTCCACTGCTGGACATAGGCCTCTCCTAACACGCGCCACAGCACACGGTCCTCCGCCTTCCGCATCCAGTCCGTCCCAGCGACCTTTTTTAGGTCGTCGGTCCACCTAGCTGGGGGCCGCCCTACCTTACGCTTACCGAGTCGTGGTCTCCACTCTAGGACACGTCTGCTCCATCGGCCGTCGGTCCTTCTGCAGATGTGACCAGCCCACTGCCACTTCAGCTTGCTAAGTCTGTGAGCTATGTCGGTAACTTTGGTTCTTTGTCGGATTACCTCATTTCGAATTTGATCCTTCAAAGAAACGCCGAGCATAGCTCGCTCCATAGCCCGCTGTGTGACTTTCAGTTTGTGGACTAGCCCCACTGTGAGCGTCCACGTCTCGGCACCGTACGTCATAACAGGTAGGACGCATTGGTTGAAAACTTTCGTCTTCAGGCATTGCGGTAAAGGCGAAGAGAAAACGTGACGTCATCTGTATGTATGGCATTAAATGTGACTCACTGTGCCCATGCTCCTGTAGTCCAGGCTCTAGATACAGCCCTGTAAATATCTACCAGTCATTTAGGGCTGCTACTTATGGTATCACTACTTAATATTATAAATACAAAAATAACTGTCTTTCTGTTCCCTTTACACAACTAAATGGCTGAACAGATTTTAATGAAATTTTGCAAGGAGATAGATAGCATCCTGGGGAAGGACATTGGGTATTTTGCCAATATATAACTGACAACCACAGGGCTGAAACTAATTGTAGCTAACAATTACTTACATGGTATATTAATGCTTGACGGTATCATTCCTGTTGAGTTCACTTCATCTGGATTCCTAACATCTATAATCACCTTGCGAGGTTCATTAATCACCTTTAACATATCTTCATAGCTCACTACTCTTCGTGGGTCCACCATTTTAGTTAGGGTTCCTTTTGTATTTTTTCTAATAAACTTTATAGAATCGTTATGCAGTGTTTTGTTCTGTAATGCTGAAATATATTTTTAAAATATATGTGACAAGCCAAGGATAGTGCCAAATAGCATACGTTTAGAGAGGCCTATGTCCAGCAGTGGACTGCGATAGGCTGATGATAATTATTATTTTTAAAGTGCACAATAAAAAAATTAAATTCTTTGATTTGTAATTTTAATCTATCTGCAATCAGCTTCAGAGACATGATCAGATATTTTAATAAATATATAAAGATTAAATTGACGCTCACATTATTCAAGGAGGTTACACACAAGCTGATATCTACTGTACTGAACTGATAATGCTAAGTAGAACACTTGGTAAAGAGCTTGTGTAAGCACAGAGGCACACTGACATAAAAATGATTGTCATAGCTATGTAAACAGTGCTGTTTTGCATTTAAGTAGCCTTTTGTTCTTTAACAAAACATTTATTATTATTATCATTCAAGAATAATAAAATTAAAATCTGAAGTAATATAGGTATATGCTGTACAGCTTCTATTCATATCCAATACGTACTTAAATCGTGCATACGAACTGCGGTTTGAGATAATGCGATTGCTCGGCGTAATAAAAACATATTAAAAAAGTCTGAACAATAGATAGTAATATTTGATTCATTAGTAATTTGGTGGTCAATAGACAACTTCTAAAAACGTTTTTAAACGATTGAAATAATGAAGATCCACCACCAAATACAATACGAAGCAAATTAATACAACAAACCACAAAATCACAGTTTGAATGTGAAATCCTATCCTTGCAAGTGCAATGCATGCAACGTAAAAATAATAGAAATTAGATCAACAAATCAAATCCGATTTGAATTTTTTGACAGATTTGACATACCAGCGCGAGTGGTGGTGGGCTTATTTTACAAGGTTAGTTCGTTCGATAGATCATAAATATCGATTTAACGTCAATAAAATAAAGATAAAATATCAATAAAATATGTAGTTGGAAATAAATACATGTTTAATGTTGATAAACAATAATATCTCATTGAGGTCACAGATATAAAATTGAATTGTTGATATATATTATTTTCGATATATATCAACAATTTCGATTTAACGAGTGGTATGCTATTTCGAAAATACATTGAATCGAAAAATGCTATATCGAATGATGTTATTGTGACACGCTATTTCGAAAATATTTCATTTGATACGGATAGTCGAATAATAATAGGTACTCGAAGGCAATTTTTTTTTTTTTATACTACTTGTGTGGCAAACAAGCATATGGCCCGCCTGATGTTAAGCAGTATCCGTAGCCTATAGACGCTTGCATTACCAGAGGTATGACTTGCGTGTTGCCAACCCATTTTTTTACACCAGGGCTTTAAGATGGAAGTAACCCTGGGATAGGAATACGTTTGTTTCAAATCGCATTCCTAAATGAGCGCTGGAGACCTGTACTCACACACAGGAACACAACTACACCGCTGTGTGTAGTCATTTGGCTGTGGTCTTCTGTAAGGTGAAGGTCCTTCCCCAGTCGGGCTTGCTCGCCAGTATGGTGCCCAACTCTCTCAAAATGTACAGGTATCCAAAAAAAACTAATAGACTAGTTCAACAAAAGTATAAGAAATTAAAAATAACATCGAATCAACCTTTATTCATTTATTTTTATTGTTGTGATTGCATTATAACAAACAAGTACGACAGTCACAGAATATATATTATAGTATTATAGGCTATAGGAGTGCAACTACTACTACGTACAGAAGTTGCACTCCTTTGATCTTAAAAGAAAGAAAGCCGCCGTTTTAATAGCCTACAGAATTAGGTAGGCCTTTTGTTTCGGTTATCACTTGTTTTTGTCGCCATGTTTGCTCACATCCGAGTTATTTCAACATTTTTTGTTTTCAGTCTCCTGGGCCCCAATTCTGCTAATTTACGAATGGCCCAATAGAATCTCAATTAATTCTTAATTGAATCTAAGTAGCATTTTTGGTATTCTGCTAATAAATTTAAGACCAAAAGTTGGAAAACCATTGGTCTTAAATTATTAGCATTTTTGGTATTACATTATTGATATTCTGCTTAATAATTTAAGACCAATAGTTTTCCAAATATTGGTCTTATATTTATTAGCAGAATACCAAAAATGCTACTGAGATTTAATTGAGATTCAATAAAGCCGTCCGTAAATTAGCAGAATTGGGGCCCGAGCACGGCAGCAAATCGCACATGGCAGCAGCTCGGCCGTCGCTCGCATCGTTTGTATGCGATCGACAGTAGCTCGCCAGAGCCAGCCGGACGTGTTTTTTGTGGATTAAGAACACAAATTTTAATGTCACCACCCCATTCCATCCCGTGGGTGTCGTAAGAGTCGACTAAGGGAGTAAGTCAGGCAGACCATATCCACCGCAAGAGAGGGAAAACTCGAAACAAAACCCTATACCAACCCGTCTGGCATGCGTGGTATAGTAGGCCAATATCCCTCAAAATGTATGAAGGAGACCGGTGCCCAACAGTGGGACGTTTATTTGTTGAGATGTATGTATGTATGTATGTCTCTATGTGGGGGCTTTCATCGCGATGTTGACTCATTATCATATTAGTAAGTTAGTAACTTATGTATGTTTATTTTGTATTAGAGATTAATTGTTTTTTATTTTTAGTTTTATTTATTTTATTATTTTGTACTATGATTATAATTTTCAATCTATGTTATTGTAATTTGTTTGTAAAACGGTTCTCAAACATAAATACATTATATTGTATTGTAGTTTACTTAGATATGTCGAATCAAGAATGAAGAACATTTAGTTTAGGAGGGAGGGGGGTTTAAGCTTCTCGGGTACTACTTAAGGTACTATCTGTCACCTACGTGGTCGAAAGAGTTAGAGTTTTCGGTTGTCGAAGTCGAAGTGACCTCTGTCGGTCGACTATAGTTCATAATTCATAGGTAATAATCAAAATAATATTGTACCTTACCTGTTACATATTTTGACATTTGTTAGGCAGGGGCTAATAAAGTACATTGATAGTACAATCGATTAATCGATTCAAATAATTTTTTTGGTCGTTATCTATTTGCCATTTGATATGAGAATAGAAGAGGAAGTTTCATAGGAACTTAATGTATTAAGATCTAAGTACATAATTATATTAGGTTTTTCAATACTTTAGAAAACATTTGTGATTATGTTAATAAAATTAAATAATAGGACGACATTTTGGCAGTAGGTGTGTGTAGTGCTCGGGGGCAGGAGCTACTATAGTAATATAATAAATACGGGGATCATAAGTACCTAGTTCCTCCTTACAGAAGACCACAGTGTAACTGTTTATGTTATATTTCTACAAGGGATTAAGGTCACAAGACGCAAGAGCTCATTTAATTTCTGTAACCAGCGAATATATCCCGCCCTGTTCTCTCCTCTTGCAGTATTGGAGACTATACAGTATAGTACCTATCGCAGTCAGAAGTTGCTGAATGCGAAAGGTACTATAGAAACGAATACAATCAGTTCTCTGATGGACCTAGAGAAGAGCACTGATTACATTTGTTTCAAAAGGATGTTTCCTGCGTTATGAAAATGCCCTGTGTCACGGGGGACTTTACGTACACTCTGAACAAGCAACCCTTCAAGCCACTAAACCAACCATACAGGCAAACTTACTCTAATAACTATGTTAGTGTGGGTGTATCTGAGAGGTATCGATCCGAATCATATTATAATATAAAGAAAATTGGTATTAAAACAAACAAATTGTTACTGCATTTATTATGAAAGTTTTAAATTAATAAAATTTTACAAAAATAAACTATCACACTAAATCTATCTGATACTGCATATAAAATAAGCACCCGCCATGGACTTAAAGTCAATGGCACCCACGATGTTATTTCCATAAAAAATCAGTTATTTATTAATTTCATTTTATCAGTCTTATTTATTAGTGATGTTACATGTAAAATTAAACAGTGATTCATATCCATAATAAAAATAAGTACTGGACTAAGAATACACTATGTTTTCTAATTGTGATGATTTGTAAATTAAAATTATAAAAAACACCTAACTTTAAATTATTGCGTTGCATTATATACCTACTTTATTATAGTTCGGGTATTAACCACCTCGTGTGACCACGATCAAATTGTCAAGCAATCTAAAGGTATATAAAGTAAGATCGTGTTAATACCCAAAGTATATAATCCCCATAAACGTCCCACTGCTGGGCACGGGTATTTAATATTTTACATAAAATCTGTGGTTTTACATAGTTGATGAGTATTTTTATACAGACAATAAATAATAGATTTTTTCATTTTTGTATTGACGTAGGTACCTATACTTAGATTCTCTACTGTGAGTATCAATAAACAATATTTATCAGAAGTCAAAGTACCAAAGGAATATAGTAATTATTTGGATTCCATATTGTTTTTGTAACTTTAAACACCTATTAAATATATAAAAAGATGGTTCAATAAGTGATTCGGCGACTAGACTTTATGATTGGAAAGTATGCACTTTAATTATAGTAGGAAGGCTTGTCGATTAAGTTATATTTTATTTACAGATTTTTTATTACTTCAATTGCAATATAATATCGCTTTTAAAAATAAAATAAAGTTTCCATAATATAAAATTTTTCATCTATAATATACCACGTCTATACCACATAACCACCCTGTATTCAATGGAAGCCTAAAAATGGATACTATATTAATTGTTATAAGATAATCGTTAGTTATGGATACTGATAACTCATTGCCTTGGTAATATTCTTAGTTATTGTACTTATTGTTCTAATTTATTATAAATGCAGTTTTGCAGATTTTGGTGTG
Source organism: Trisateles emortualis (assembly GCA_947095525.1). Taxonomy (NCBI): domain Eukaryota; kingdom Metazoa; phylum Arthropoda; class Insecta; order Lepidoptera; family Erebidae; genus Trisateles; species Trisateles emortualis. Next base: position 5,273,029 of record OX352735.1, on the reverse strand, counting down.
ATATTTCTACTACCCAACAAAGTTTTGCCTTTAATTTTTAGCAACTTTTTCAAAGTACTTTTTCTTTTCGGCTGGATTCGGTATTATCTGAAGCAAAGATAAATAATGATAAGCATATGCCATAATATTATCGACAAAATTAATTGAATTGATTAAAATTAATTATAATTATGTTATCATAAGTTATCTATTGGGGTATTAATACTTACTGTATCTTGACCTGGTTTCCAGCCTGCTGGACAAACTTCACCATGTTTATCTGTATACTGGAATGCTTGTACTAATCTAAGTGTTTCATCTACTGACCGCCCGACTGGTAAATCATTCATTGTGATCTGTCTTAGAATACCTTTGTCATCAATAATAAATAGTCCTCTTAATGTGTGACCTACATCTTCTAAATACACACCATAATCTTTAGCAATGGAATGTGTTAAATCACTTATTAATGGAATATTAATTTTGCCAAGGCCTCCTTCTTTACGTGGAGTGTTTATCCAAGCTAGATGAGTAAAGTGAGAGTCAACAGAGCATGCAACGACTTCTGTGTTAATTTTTCGGAATTCTTCTACTCTTTCGGAAAATGCTAAAATTTCTGTAGGGCATACAAAGGTACTGAAACAAAAAGAAAAAGTAAATATATAAGTCTTTTGTAATCAAAAAAATAGTATCTAGATAAATACCTATGTCATGCTTTAAAAGCTTAGATAAGTACACTACTTAGATTATAGTTTTATAATATAGTAAAGCTATTTTTCTGTGAGTATTCATGAGTATAGTAATCTATGAAGTGGCGGAAGTCTCCAAGACTAATTTAATATGTTTCTTGTACTGTTATTAATCATTTACTTACAAATCAAGTGGGTAGAAGAAGAATACTAAATATTTTCCTTTAAAACTCGACAGAGAAAGCTGCGTAATCTCGCCATTTACAACTGCTGTAGCTTCCCATTCTGGTGCCGCCTTTGAAACTGCAATTTTTTGTAAAATATAATATTATCCGCCAAATTTCTTATTTGGTACGTAGATATTCTAACTGTATATGTAAATAAACTTACTCATTGCTTTTGTAAATTGTAATTTATGATCAATTTTCCTTGCACCGCCGGGAAAAACATTGCCGCTACCAAAAGAATAACAAGATTCACTATCAAACAGTGACGATTTGCAAGAGCTGCATAATGTTATCACTAGTATATATGAAATTAAGTTATATTTCATTGTTTATGAATTGATTATACCGTAAAAATTGTAATAACAATAATATAAGTCAATGACTTCTTTGACACGTTGTGCAGCGATAAACAGATGCACACACCACGCACGCACTATCGCTTCATTTAGGTATTTTATGTTATGTCGAATCAGTGATAAAAACATTTGCCATAAATACACGTCACGTAAGCATGTTTATTTTACATTCCATTTCACACAAATTATGCTTGTTTTAACGAAAACCAATGTCCAATAATAAGCAGGTATTTAATTTTGTTATTGTATTTCGAAAGTTAGGTTAATAGCAAAACACTGAAAATACATTTTTTTTATCGTTACCAGTAAATAATAAATAAAATACTTGAATCGACTTACGCATCGATTACAATCGATTAAATGAAATGAACGAATAGTAATGTGTACGACTGACACTTTTTTTACATCACTATTATGCGCTTCGTTTCGTTCGCGTTGCAGCGAGTCGTATAACTTTTCTGTTTTTGTGTTTTCAATGTAATAGAAAATAGTAAAATGATTTTATTATCGAAATTAAGTTTTATTTTCTAAATTTGACAAGTTTTAAGTCCATCGCGAAGTGTTGCGGTAAGTTTAGAAGTTAACTTTGGATTACACTTGTCGTTCATTATGGCGGTCTCCTTATTACTTTGATTCGATGCTAGTTGTGAATAATTTCGTCATAACCACAAAACTTGGGAGTAGTGAAGTGTTTCTTGTGTATAACTCGTTGTGTACATGTTTTAGATGGACGTACAGGACGAGAATGTTTTGGACGTTGACTTGTTAGCTGACGATGGATCTGAAGAGGAAGGCGAAGCCCCGCCATCGTCAGGTATGAACAGATACAATTATACATCTATTCAATTATAAGAGTGTCTTTTCAAATCTAACTTTGGTATTAAAATACTGAATTATTTTAGTTGTTTTTGTATGTTCTTGTTTCTGTTACTATCAATAAATCAATCTAATAATATAATAACATGAAGTATTTCCAATTCTAGGCCATATTTCGTTATATTTATGTTGTGAGTCATATTCTCTTTAAGATAGTAATGTTATATGAAATGTATATTTGGTTTACTTGTATAACTATAAAAGTTGTTGTCTAACAAAAACAACTCACACACAGCCACCACCCAACTAGCAAAATTTAGTTTACATGTATCCTAAGACCACCTTATCTTTACTATTATAGTATACTTACAAACATTTGTAAGTGTGGAATTGGGCGCACTTTATAAGATAATTTGTTCTTATAGTTGTTGTAATATGGTCTTGTTAAATAACTTTTTACTCTTACAATCATCTTGCTAATGCAGTTGTAAAGTCAAATACCTTATAAGTGTCTCACACTGGCATACTGTAAGATTAATAAGCCTTTGAGTGGTCTTCCTAATGCCGTCCTAAATGTGATTCTCCTTGTATTCCTCTCTGGGATCTCATTGTAAGTGTATTATTTCAAAAGGCAAAAAAAAAAAATGTGCAGGTGGATAAAAAAAAATGAATGTCTAATTTCATATGTGTTTTTACTACTTATTTTATCTTAAATGCTTGATTTATTTCTTCACAGCCTATCTTGATATTATATTGATGAACAATCTTGCAGAATAGATTTACTGGATAGTTTTATAAATAAATAACATTATATTCACAGGCCCTTTCCGAAATGTGTGTAGAATATTATAAATTATAATAATAGAACTGTTTTACACAAAAATAAAACAGTTATTATGTGCCGGAAGAAAGACACAGCGTTGATGTGAAGAAGCTGCTTGTGATTTTGCCATATTAGTGCGTAAATAGTCAAAAACATACCGTAATTTCCTTCTTTCCGGCTATAGTTACCCAATTTCTCAGCTAGGGGCGCTTCTGTGTTTCCTGTTGGAGCGCTCGGTGACAACTTGTCATAGTGTCTTCACTCGCCAGCAAGGATCTTGCTCTAACGCTGTGTCTTTCTTCCGGCACATAATAACTGTTTTATTTTTGTGTAAAACAGTTCTATTATATGCCTACCGGAAAGACACAGCGTTGATGTGAAGACTTGTTTGGTATCTGCTGGTGATGGTAACTATAAACGCTATGTGAAATAATCAAGATATGATTAATAGTTTTGCATTAAAAGAACTATGTGTTATATATATACAATCATTTATTCAATTAAGTAATGTAATTAACATGTTTAGATAAACAAAGAAATCAAAGAATTTTATATAAAATAAAATATTCTTCATAGATTACAATTAAATAATTAGGAACTCTGTTACTCCAGATCAAATCTTATTAAGCATCTAGTTGTATGCAATATGATAACATACAAACATTATTCTACACAATCATATTATGAACACCATTTTAATAATATTAATGAGATCAATAGGTAATATAGGTATATAATCAGCTAAACTAAACATTAGAAAATTAGGTATAAATCAGCTAAACTAAACACTAGAAAAATTTGTTCGAAGTAAATCTTCATTTCCATTTTTTCCTTTACTATTAATCTCTTTACAGTAAAAATTTCTAAAGGTCTTATCACTCTTCCAGTTCCCTCTGCTTAAAATTTCTTCAATAGGCACATTCTCAATCCATCCTTTGGAGGCTACAGCCGCTCTGATACTACCTGGAGTTGCATCAATTTGTGCTGCTTTAAATATTGATTTAATCCAACCTCCGATAAGTGTTCTAGTAGCTGGTTTTACAGTACTATTAATGGAGATAAACAGACTAGACACATCAGTGCCTGAACGTCTCTGATGAGAAATTTTCTTAAGCTGTTTGATATGTTCCACGGGGCATATATGGGTATTCTGATGTTTTGACAATAACCACCCCGATTGCCTGTGTTTGTTGCAATCTGTTTTGGAACCGAATTTTGGCCATAATGTAACTTTATCTTCTTCTTCTATCAAATTACTAGTAGAAATATCTAACAATGTGAGGTCATGAACCCTTCTGCCTGAGGCAAGAAGTAGAATCATTGCAGTTCTTCTAGAAACATCAAAAAGGGTATCATTGCATGGCACTGAATCTAACCACTTAAATACTAATTGGGTATCCCATATGGGAGTTTTAATGGTTTGAGGTTTTGATATAGAAATTGCTTTTAATACTTGTTGAATAAAAAAGTTTTTTGTAAAAATTTCTGCATTTGCTGCACAATATGTTGAGACTGCGGATTTATGTAAAAGGATAGTATTGTATGCTAATTTATGTTTTAAATGAAGCTCTGCTAGAAATCTAGCTACGTCTTTCCCATCTGGGTTTTTAGTATTTATATTATTGGATGTGCAAAATGCTACCCATCGCTTAATGGGTGCTTTGTATGTATTGAGAGTAGTTGTCCGCCAACTATTTCTCAATAAATCTATTTGGTCTTTACTCCAGGATTGTATTTGATCTGCCCACCCCCAACTTTCCAAGCTTGAAGGCATAACCTGTCCACTTGAGGAGGGGGCATCCCGGTTGTTCGATCTATTAAGGTCTTCCGCAGATCCTTTATGGTCAAGGGGCTTGTTAGGGCTCTCGATCTGAGATCGACCAGCCAAAAGCATTGATGCCAGTGCGGGACTATTAGAATATAAGTTCCCTTGGCATTGTTCAGGTGGGATAGTACCTGAGGTATTAGGTTGGGTGGAGGAAACACCCATGCCAGTTGATAATTCCAGTCTCGACTGAAAGCGTCGCAAAAAATTGCTGAGCCATCGTTTGAGTCCCATGTGACATACTGAGGGACGACTGCCGTGTCTTTCGACGCGAACAAGTCGATGTCGGGTACGCCCCATTTTTTGAATATGGCTGTTGTGGCTTCTGGCAGAAGCTGCCACTCTGGCACAGTTTTGCCTCTTGAGAGGCGGTCTGCTATCCCGTTCAACCTCCCCGGGAGGTAACATGCCGACAGTGTTATATTGAACTGCTCGGTTAGAAGGAGAAGTTTGTTGGTTAGTTCTAGGAGAGCTAGGGATCGAGTGCCCCCTTCGTTCCTTATATATGCTATTAGGGTCTGGTTGTCTGACTGTACTAGTATGTGAGCATTTTGAACAAATGCAATTTGTTGTGATATGGCTGCATACACTGCAAACATCTCCTTCATATTGGAGTGCCAACTTTGTTGGACTTGACTCCATTTGCCTGACAACATTATGTTGTTCAGGTGCGCACCCCAGCCCGCGTCCGCCGCGTCTGTGGTGAGAAAGTGAGTCACTTTTTTGTTGTGTATCAGTTTTGCACTGTGGTCCACATTTTTTTGCCACCACTGTAATTCGCGCTTTACTGGGGGTGGTAAGGCCCTTTTTTCTCTGGGCCTGCCCTGCCTGAAACACCTTAAAAATATTTGTGTCCTGCGACAATGAAGACGACCATTTAAGGTTGTCAGGTTGGCAAAATTTAAAGTGCCTAGCAACTGCTGTGCCTCTCGGAGACAAGTCATATTTTTCTTTAATATATTGATAATCATTTCTTTTATTTTGTTTACTTTTTTTAAAGGTAAAGACATCAGGTTGGACCTTGTGTTCCAAGTGATGCCAAGGTATTCTAACTCTTGAGTTGGGATGAGGATTGATTTTTGATGATTCACCTGCCATCCCAACTTTAACAAAACCTCTATGGCTTTGTTTGTCTGATTGATGAGATCGGATTTGATTTGATTTGCTAATAAAAAATCGTCTAGGTATACTATGATTCTTATGCCTTGTCTCCGAAGGATTTCCGCAATCCAATTGGTCACAGATGCGAAGGTGTGAGGCGCTGAGGAGAGGCCAAATGGTAGGGCTGTTAATTGGTAAATTTCTTTGCCATATATTATGCGTAGAAATCTCCTGTGAGACTCCTTTATGCAAAGATGAAAATATGCTTGGTGGAGATCTATTTTTGTCATCCAGTCTCCCTGTTGTAGAAACTGGATCACATCTACCCGGGAAATCAGCTGAAAGTGTCGGGTTGACACATGTAAATTTAGACTTTTTAAATTGAAAATAGGGCGTATACCCCCATCTGCCTTTTTCACTAGAAACATTTTTGAATGAAAACCCGGGCTCATGTTTTTTGGTTTTTCCAAAACTCCTGTCTCTAATAATTCCTGTATTACAGAAGTCATCTGTTTGGAATTCTTTGTTGCAAACTGTTGCCAAACTCTTTTGTATGGATAATGTAAAGGGGGTTTGGTTTTGAATGGTATGCGACCATTGGAAATGACCTTTAGGATATATTGGCTGGCTCCCAATTGTTGCCATGTGTGTACATGATTTCTGAGGCAACCCCCCCTGAACATTGAGTTGTAATAGTCATTTTTCTCTGTTTTTATTTGAGGAGTCATGGGAACTATTGTGGCGAAAGGGCTGTTTTTTAGAATTATATTTGTTTTTATTAGAATTGTATTTATCATTTTTCTTATCAGTCTTACGGAAACTAACCTTATGTGAATTCTTATTATGTTTTTTAATATGTGACTGGTTACTACTAGAGTAATTTTTTCTGTCCTTAATATAGTTTGGTACATTAAGCCAAACCTGCGACCCCCCCAAAGACTCCACTAAAGGATTAAGACTCTCTCTGCTAAATAAATGCTCTGGACTAGGTGGAATATTTTGTAATGCCACTTTAATATTCACATTATTTATTTCTTTGAGAATTCGGTCACGCCTAACCTCTATGCATTCCGCTCTTTTGCCACAAATTATTTGCATGCTAGTTTCCGTATTTTTGTATGATGGAGAGGATGGTCCAAAGGTCTCTATGAGCTTGTCGTAGAGAGTGTTTGGGTTAAGATCTGCCTTATTATTACAGGCCCAATTAACCACATCTTGTAAACTAGTTTTTAAAAGTTCCCTACCCTCTAAGACAACATTTGACAAGCCTGCCAATAAGTTTTCTGTACCTGCTACATAATCTGTTCCTTTATTAAGATGGCACAATTCTTCATTTAATTTTAAACCTGTAAACCCAGGTGATGCCAGACATGTTTGTAAGGCCTTCTTATAACGAATGCCTTTCCAAGCAGGCGAATTAAACTGCTGAAGGGTTACGATTTCGTTTAACCTTGAGGGGTTGGCGACTGGAATAAGCTTATTTTCGTCAAAGTTTATTTTTAAGTTCCCTAACGACATATTGGAAGACGACGGGTTATCGTCGGGTTTATTCAAAAACGGAATTTGAGACTGTGAAACTGAGACGTCTGAGCCTACGTTATTATTATTATAGTTCGGTTGATTAATCGTACAAGCATTAACATATTGTGGAATTTGAGCCATACAATCTGTGAGATAACTGACTTGGTTGAATAATGTATCCATACGAGGGTCTGAACACGTTCCGACATGTTTCGACCCGCGCTTAGACCGTTTATTCGGTGGAGGCGAGGCAAAGCCTTCCTCGTCTTCCGAAGACGAGGATGAACTGCTTTGTACTGAGCTAGTACTCCGCTCTCCATCCGGAGCAGCGATGTGAGCATCCTCGCTTTCTCCAATAGGATTCATCTTAAAAGTGGTATGTGAGTACCTACTTACCTTTTCAAGTCACAAAACAGTTGTATTACACTTATTTTGAACTTACGACACGATTAATTATGTTTTTTATTAAAACACTTGTTTTTAGTCACTTTTTAACATTTGGTTTTATAAATAAAACTTGAAAATTTTTAACGCACTTTACGCGGCAAAAATCACAAACGCTATGACAAGTTGTCACCGAGCGCTCCAACAGGAAACACAGAAGCGCCCCTAGCTGAGAAATTGGGTAACTATAGCCGGAAAGAAGGAAATTACGGTATGTTTTTGACTATTTACGCACTAATATGGCAAAATCACAAGCAGCTTCTTCACATCAACGCTGTGTCTTTCCGGTAGGCATATAATACTTAATTATTTGTGAAATTTAAATGTGAATCAAATGATCTTTGTGTGAACAATTAAAAGAGCAGTTGCCCACTTCCAAAGATTATTTTAAGGCTGATTTAGTTAATAACAAGTCTTTTGCTCTTCTTAACCATTAACCTGAGACAATCTTTCTGTCAACATGTTAATAATTTATAAGGTTCCTTATAAAAGAGTGTCTTATGACTCTTATAAGATAACATGATCTATAAGTCTTTCAATGTGCTTCTGCTCTTTAGAATATCTTAAACAAATTATACGTAAAGATGTTTGGTTTTACAGCAGTTATATACAAGATTTTAGTAAGAGTAAAAGTCTAATGACACACTTACTCCAGATGTCACTAAGAACGGATAGACTTGTAAAATGCTTTACTAAGTGTAAATAATGTAAAGACCAATTTAGTCTTATAAAATGCACTTGTAAAACCTTCATTCTGACAAATGTTTTATAAAGATTTCTTACAAACGTCTACAAAAGTACTTAATAAATATGAATGTTCTTTTAGCACAAAATGTCTTCTAAAATGCCTTTATAAGATAAGCATTTTTAGTCTGGATGGATATAAATCTTTTATAATGTCTTAGTTCTTATAAAGGACTCTTTATAAAGCAATTTTGCTAGTTGGGCTGATAGCTAACAAGGCACATCCTGTAGTATGGGGACCAGGCAACTGGTAGATAGTTAGGCAACTGGTAAACTTAGTTATATATTTCTAAATATTTACATATCATAAATAAATTACACCCTGAAAAACAATTATCATGCTCATCCCACAAAGATTTGTGTGTTGGCTTATAGTAGGGGAGGCGACGATGCTAAATGGGGATTTACTCGAGCGTCGTAGAGACCTATTGAGTTGCGAAGCTTAGATGATAAAAAGAAAAAAATGTTATATAATGTATCCTTTTCACCAGTGGGGGAAGCAGCTATAGACTTTCCAAAATGTAAAAAAAAACGGTTACATGGACATACTCGAGCGCGTCAGATATTGATAGCCATCCATGTCCTACGTATTTTTAATAATGTACGTATGTTAATCTGATTGTTTGCATGATGCGGGTGGTCGTACGTAAGGGTTGAAAATGAGAAAAAAAATAATTTAATCGAGCGCGTCAGATTTTGTAAGGGGATGTTAAGTGAACCTAAAAAAAGCTTTCATCGAATAATCTGACGATTTGGATGTGACGCAAAGTCGTGGCCATTATTAGAAAATGGCAAAAAAAATCACCATTTTGACATACTCAAGCGCGTCAGATTAAGATATATATGGTTCATCTTTATATCCTAGACGTGCTGTCTCATAATCTGACGATTATCTGGAGGGATTCGCCTAATCTGATAATTTAAAAAAAATATATATACAAGGATCGGTCAAAAAGTTTGCGGAATTGGGGTGTCGTTGGGGGGTGGAGTAATTTTTTTTGCCTGCACTAACTGTGTGACTACTTATGAGTATAAATACCAAATTTCATAAAAATCGGGTCATTATTCATTGAGCTATCATCGATCAAACAAGTCAATCCGGAAGAAAACTAGAAAAACCTCCTCAAACCATTTTAGAAGAGATGTCTTCTATAAATTTACGGGGCCCTTGCCCTGGTAAAACTATGATTTAAAAGTGGCACAACCTCTTCATGCACGGCAAAGATTCACTAGAAGACGACCCCAGTGTAGGGCGGCCTATTGAACGGCCTATAAAACTTGGGTTTACCATTATGAGCCTGAGTCAAAGCAGGAGTCCATGCAGTGGCATAAAAAGGGTACACCACCTCCAAAGAAATTCAAGGTGTTAAAGCTCATGGCGACGATTTTCTGGGATACAGAATGAATTTTGCTGATAGATTATAAGGTAAAGGGTGTCAATATAACCGGAAAGCACTGCTAGAACGATTGCGAGATGCTGTGAAGGAGAAGAGGCGGGCAAAATTGACCAAAAGCTTTTACACGACAACGCACCCGTTCACAAGGCGCAAGTTCCGATGGCTGCCATACAAAAAGTGGGCTCCAAAATGTTGGAACATCCTATCTACAGTCATGTAATGGCAACAGAAACCAGAGTGGGAACGGAGTTAGAGAGTAATAGATAGAGAAAAAGTGAGAGAGGAATAGAAACACGGAGAGGGGAATATGAAAATGAGACATCACGCAGCTGCACGTATTAAACTTCATGGACAATTTTTTGTTACTTCGGCTTGTGGAAATCGTCAGATTATATAATTTTTGTCATCCTTGAATTATTTCCTTCAAAATAAAAAAAAAATTAGCCACGCTCGAGAATGTCGAGATGACGTTTTTTTTTTACAACTTTGAAGTCCTCCCCTTTTTTTACGTCACTCGAAAATTGTCAGATTAGTGGAATATACACTTTTTAGCATGTAATTAACTCACCCTACCTTAATCTGACGCGCTCGAGAAAATCTGATGATTAATTTTTTTTTACTAATCTGATCCTTTATCCTTGACGGGCGGCCATATATATGGAGCTCATATTTGGTGGAGGTACTTAACAGGGTACAAGGTATCCCCCTGTATATTAATCTGCCGCGCTTGAGTAAATCCCGAAATCCCTTCATGGGCTCCCCTGCTATTAGCAGTCACCGTTATTAATCACTAAACCAGGAAGCCAGTCAATAATGTCTAAATATTATATTTTAAATTTACAAGCTTTCGTAAGTAATGTATATGTATACTACATATTGTAACTGGAAAGCCAATACTACTTATGCAATGAAATGGTAGTTATGAAAACAAGCTAGATTAATAAATTTTAATCTTCTTGATAGTACCATTTTGGCACTTAAATTGCATTCCTTTTCCTAATAAAATAAAAACAATTCTCAAATATAAAAAAAAACAAATATATTAAACAATATTGAACAGTAGCAGCAGCCAGTTGGAAATAGCAGGAGATAGGCATTTATTATTTGTTACAAATGCCTTCCTGATAATCCTTAGTAATATTATAAACGCGAAAGTTTGTAAGTATGAATGGATGTATGTTTGTTACTCTGTCACGTAAAAGCTACTGAACGGATCTGGATGAAATTTGGCACAGAGATAGATTATGGTATGGAAAAACACATAGGTTACTTTTTACAGCGATAACCGACATATACGCGGGCGGAGCCGCGGGCAACAGCTAGTAATATATATTTAAAAGAACTTTTGGTGCTATTTTCATCAATAGAATGTCTACGATTCTGCTGTTTATAATGTGTAGTAGGTACTCCTTCATCATTATCTCAATTGAAAGATGGCCTCTGTTGATTATAGATTGCTTTACTGTACACCAATTACATTATGATACGTACATTAGCATGGCCATCGCTTAAAGCAATCTCTTCCAGGCAACTTTTGGATGTACAGTGGAAAGTTTTGGTTTTTGGATATAGTCTACCCTCAAGGTTTTTTACAGCATTTTTGAGGATTTTCACAGGTCTTGAGCTGACTAATTAAGGTTGAATTTTTTATAACACAGGTCCAGATTCGTTTACGAGTAATATTAGTATCATCAGATTCTGTAATGCTAGTTTTTGTTTTAGAATTCTACACCGGGCCAGGGTCTACTCCAACATCTTGTGCATCATCACCTCGCGGTGAAGAGCCAGCTTCTCCACATGGCGGTGTGTCACAACCCTCGTTTTTCCACCATCAGTCATACACCAGGCCATTTTTTACATCAGGCCGTAGGGGACCAGGTAGACCGAGGAAGGAAGGACCTAAGTTGGTGCGGGAAGGCAAGATTGTTAGAAGGTAATGTTCTGAATTATTTTGTTAATGTTTCATATGTATAGATATTATTGTTATTAATCCTTCCATTGGTCACGGTCAAGACCTCACTTGCCAGTCAAGTGTATAAGATAACATAAATAAAAAATAAGATTCAAAGTAAATCTATATGTACATAAAATATATTCTGTCACAGGATAATTTGCGAAAATCCTTGGAAGTTTTCGAATCACCGAATAATAGGCAATTAACAACGAATTTTACTAGCATCATGTATATTTGTAGGATATTTTGTACCTATTTTAGGGAAAGTGCGAAAAATGCTCCCATTTCATAATTGATTGACCGAATGAATTTTATAATAACTGACAGATGCGGCGATTGGCTAACGCCTACATTAATTTGTCATTCGTCAACAATCATTGATAAAGTGTTAAAATAAATAAAATGATTAAAAATATAAATTAAATAAAACTCATAAATAAATAAAAAGTAATAAAATTCTTAACTTTATTATAGGTATAGAGGAGGTGCAGGTTCACTTAGAGGGGCAAAGAGGCACCGTGGGAGTCGTGATGATGCCCTTGATGATATGATAGATGAAGATGACTTTCCAATACCACCATTGCCTGAAGAACCTCCGTATATGCCAGAAAAATGGTATGTTCTAAATGTATTATGCAATTTATTTTGTCATTATATTAACATAATATAGGTACAGACATTACCCTAAAGAAAAAGGCAGACATTTATCATACTACATTTTATCAGCTGTTAGATTCTATGTAAGATTCCAGGTTAATACTGACTTGCTGAACTGACTGCTTACCTCAAATATTAGACAGCCACCAGATGTAGTAAAAGGTTGATCTTTTTCATTCATTACCAAAACCAGATCCCATGTTGTACATAAATGACGTCGTACAAGAATTAAGAACCATGTAGTTTACTAGCTGACCTGCCAAACTTCGTTCGTTTTAATTTTCTTCTATTCAAGCCTGACAATAACAAACACAAAAAAAAGAATTAGGTATATGATTAGGTGCAGTCGATCGGAAGTTATGCGTGTACATACATTTTGGGAGGTTTCATTTATATTTCTATAGATTTCACAACATAAGAAAATTACATAATGTTAAATATTATATTAAAATTTCACAACTACAAATTTTCTTACTAATTTATAACAGGCCGGGCAAAGTGTGCTCTCTATGCAACCTAAGTGAGCGCAGTCAGCTAGGTCAAGGGGAGATGAGACAGATCCTTTGCAAGTTAAATGAAAGTGATGGCAGTGCAACTCCAGCTATCAACTCCGGTAACGCCACTCCTACCAACACTGCAACACCATCTAGTACTCCTAGTACTCCGGTGACGCCAGGATTGGTATCACCTCCGCCCGAGCCCGTCGATCCTAATCAACATCCTTTGGCGTTGCCGCTGAGTAGACGGCAGAAGGCATTTAATAAGTGCAAGTAAGTTATACAATATATTTTTTTTAATTTATGAGAAAATGGGTAATTTCTAAGTTTGATACTTTTTTATAGGACGCCTCTATACAACATGGAACATACCGATGAACTTTCAATCATCGGTCATGTAGAAATTTTGGAGTTGGCAGGTGTTGTTTCATCGGGTGTCTTCTACATTCACCGATGTTGCATCGAATTCAGTCCACCGTTCCAGGATCAGGTAGCAGTGAATTCCACTTCTGATGAAGATAAAGAACAGTTAGAAGAAGCTAGAGTTAAGGGCATTGTGTCCACTGCGTTGGGGAGGAAATGTGCCTTCTGTACCAGACATGGTGCAGGCATACCTTGTAAAGTAAGTTTATATTTTTGTTAGTTTTTTGAGTTATGACGTTCAAATTTCAAATACACAGTTAGTGGTGGTTGGTGACATTAGAAATGAAATGTGAAGTTAAACTTCAAAACATTCAAAAGATTTATACCACAAATCATTATTTAGAAGTTTATATTTTAAAATTAAGACATAAAAAAGCATGTCATGCTATAGCGCGAGGGTACCGCAATGGCGCGATAGCATCGAAATAGCGCGATGGCATAGCAATAGCATGCCGTTACTGTAATAGCGCGATGGCACCGAAATAGAGTGCGCGATGGCACCGAATAACAGCACTGACATAGCTCGCACTAGTATTGTCGTTGCGCTTTTAGCATGCATCGTCTCGGATGCGCTCTCTTTCCTATACATTGAGTGGGTAAGTAATGTTTTATACATATTTGTTCCAGATGAGTTGCAGTAAATACTTCCACCTACCATGTGTTCTAGCCTCAGGAGGTTTCATAGACTTTCATACAAAATCATCATTTTGCAAAGATCATCTTTACCAAGTGCCTCTTATTTGTAAGTATAACATTAAATTGTAGATACATTGTAATTTTGGGTACTGGCAGTTGTTAAAATAAAATATGAAATGTATATTGCATATACATTTTATATGTATATTTGCATGAAAATAAGTATAACTGTTATGTTATACCTTAACATTTAGATTGCTCTGCATAGTTTCAGAATGCAAAAACTACCGCGTAAGAACCAAAATTTGTTTTACTTTTTGACGCCACAGTGCAAAAGTCACGTGACCGACTGTTTTTCGCGCTACATTTCAAATGTATGAACAAAAAACTATAATTTTAATATTATAAACCGTTTTTTCATTTTTTTTGTGAGAGGTATGAAATAAACAGCAGTAAACTTTTAAATTATTTTTTATAAACTGTCAAGTACCTAGTCAATTGTTTTGTATTAGTTCTAATGAAGGTTATTTTTGTTTTATTCAGGTAGTTCAGATATAGATTGTAGGACCTGTAGAACTATTGGTGATATCGCTAATTTGATGACTTGCGTGACGTGCGGCGGGCACTATCACGGGACTTGTGTTGGACTTGCGCAGCTACCAGGTTAGTACAGAAAAATACATGATACTCAATGTCCTATCTTAATGGTGACACGGCGAATATTCGTTGGCAAACATAGTATTGTGAATGTTCATACGTTTCTAAAGATACTTGCTTAGAAAATCCACACGTGGAAGCTTGTAAATGGTATATTCTAGCTTACAAAATAAGTATAATTTGTGAAATTAGCCGTAAACTCCCCGAATAAAATAAAATAATAATAATTAAATAAATAAAATTATCGCTCGTGATATGTGCCCTATGTACCTATTACTTAAGTAAGATGGTCGCTAGAAAACTATCTGCTCTGACCATGAATGATTTTTGCATTTAAAAATGCTCGCTGATCAAAGCGTGAACATTCATTCAATATATTCATATATTGCATTATTTCCAACCTAAATTCTTAAATAAGGATATCTTTTGTAGGTGTGCGATCAGGCTGGTCATGTCGGTCTTGTCGCGTGTGTCAAGTATGTCGCGGCGAGGCGACAGTGACAAACATGCCCGCGACAAGCAACGAGTCGCGCGCGGTCACCTGCGAACATTGTGACAAAGTGTACCATGCCACTTGTCTTAGACCCGTCATGGCAACTGTGCCTAAGTATGGATGGAAGTGTAAGGTATGTTCAATCGAGTTCAGGTAGGGTCTTTAAACTGCCTGTTCATAGGAGTGGCGAAGTGAGAAGGAGAAGTGTAAAGGAGAGTGGAGAAATGTAGCGGGAAAGCGAAGTGGAGAAATGTAGCGGGAAAGCGAAGTGGAGAAACGGAGCGGGGCAGTGGAGAAAAATGACCAAAGGGTGCTGCCATCGCCTGTTCAAATGACTTGTCATGTGCTTTCGGCCTACGGTCGACAGTCCGCAACTTTGCTCCGCATTACTACTTCACTCGGTTACGCTACTTCGCTCCGCGTCGGTGGACAGACACTGTCCATGACTCTGGTCCGCATTACTCCCTCGCTTGGCTCTGGTGAACAAGCAGCTTTATTCTATTATAAGATGTATATAATACAATGAAGTTTCCATGTGTAGTGCTGTCGCGTGTGCTCGGACTGCGGGTCCCGCTCGCCGGGCGCGGGCCCGTCGTCCCGCTGGCACGCGCACTACACGGTGTGCGACTCGTGCTACCAGCAGCGCAACAAGGGCTCGTGCTGTCCGCTGTGCCGGCGCGCCTACCGCGCCGCCGCCTACCGCGACATGATACGTTGTGTGCTCTGCAAAAGGTTACTTTCTATTTACAGAACATATTTAGTAGTATGTATGGTACCGTGCTGACTGGCAAGTGAGAGGTCTTGACCGTGACCAATGGAAGAATGAAAGGGAGGCCTATATAGTAATGGCTAATAATAATAACATATGTGGTAGCGAAGCGCTCATCGCCAGCTGCACTAGCTGTTCGGTAAACAAACAGCGGGTTAAGCTACCAATGACGCGGTAACCCAGTAGATGGGTGACCGCATAGTGGTATTTCATCTGAACGTCTCCGTGCTTCGAAGGGCACGTTAAAAGTCGGCCCCGACCGGCAACAGTCATTATGACAGAGGCCTAATTATGGGCGATCTTAATAACTCTGTCACCAGGTTGGCCACTAACCAAACGATAAGAAGAAGAAGTGGCTTAACCCGTGTAATCTAAAAACAGCTTAACACAACCACAAACAGGATGTGACCGAGAGAGAGATCAGAGTCACTCGTATAGTCTTGTACGATGCATGCTATATACTTAATGCGTCGTGCACCCAGCAGAGAGTTGCGCTATTTTTGCATTGCACTAAGCAGTTACCGTATCTTATGGATGCTTACAATACTCGGGGATATCATTTTGAGTATTGCAAACTCATAAATTTGAACACCAGGTTATTTTCATGGGGTATCAGCAGAATGCATGCCTAAATGACCTGTAATCACGCATCAAAACATATCAACTGTATGTCGTTGTTTGGCTAGTATCTTCTCTTTGGTAGAGGTCTTTTCCCAGTCGGGCTTGCTCGCTTGCATGTTAAAGTTGTTTTACGTGTCAAATTAATAACTTAAATTTTTCGTGTAGGTACGTACACGGCCTATGCGACCCAGATGCAGAACCAACACAGTACAAACTAAAGAAGGAACAAAATCCATCGTATGAATACAACTGTCCAATATGTAAGACACAGATGCAGTTGACAGGCTCCAAGACTGGTTGTGAGTGATTTTCTTCCTATATGAAGTGCATGCCATTGCTGTTAATTTCAAAATAATTACTGTTTTCTTGTCTAAGGCATGACCTTAAGACAAGAAAAAAGGAATTATATTACAGTGAATTCCAAAAATCTGAACTTACACAGTCGGGATCTTATGCAGTACTCTATAATCCGACAAATTCGATAGTCCGACACTACCCTGCAAAACGTTCGTCGGATATCTGGGGGTCCACTGTATTAATTATATTAATGTATAAACTGCATTAAAGTACAGAATGACTTTCAAATAAAAACATTTCACCCAAATGCAGACGTTTTCAGCAGTGAAAAACTGTCTCAGCCCACCCCTTAAGGAAACAGGCGTGACTCGATGCAGTATATCTACTTATATGGACTGACACAGACTGATGAGTTAATGCGAAGGCCGATAGTTTGAAAGTCTATTTATACTTTAATGCAAAGTCAAAGTCAAACTCATTTATTCATTTAGATGAAATGCATGATACTTATGAACGTCATAAAAACGATGCAGTTTATGAATCTGTCAGTATATATTATAAATGTTATGTTGTATTTCTGCGTCCAACAGCTTTCGATGACGACACAGTAGCTTCAACATCTCAAGACTCCTCATTCGGCGACGAAAATTCACAACAAGAACAAGACCCTCTTGCTATTGAAGCAAAAGTAAGTTTTCATGCATATAATAATAACCCATCGTAATTAAGTGACTGATTCATTAAAGTAGGGTTTAAACTTTTGGGGCTACAAACTGAACACTTTTTCTTTTTAACATGTCGATGGTCATCTAAATTGTGTCGGCCCAGATCTTAGCCACGAGTTTTGCATTTTCAGTAGCGTCAATAAGCCCCTTTGAGGTGGTATCAGGGTATGAGGGACATGATGTCAAGTGTCCCATCAATCCTTAATCAATCCTCATTCTATCCTTAATGAATCTCCACTTGAGCAGATTTCCTTGCTTCGACCAAACCTCAGTCTAAAGTAAGATTAAGAACTGAACCCCTAAACAGGAGCTTCTTTTTAGGGAAACCATTGATTAATATAATTTGTTTTCTTTATTTTTTTAGCCTGATATTGGATTAGGAAAAGGCAAACCGTTTAGTGTTTCATCAAAAGTAGCTAAGAAAAAAATAAGTGGTTACAAGCTGAAGGGCGGGTTCCCTCCAGGTGGAAAGGTTGGCTTCTCGAAACGTCAACGTAACATGCTTGACTTTGGCCGGAAAAGAGGATCTAAGCCTAAAATGCGAGGAGTGTTTGGAGTTCCTGGATTAGGCCTTCAGAGGCCACAAGCGCCGGATAATAAGGCTCCCGAAGATGACCCTGGTAAGATGTTCTTTAAGAAATTATGACTTTTGTTAATATTGAAGTGTAATTGTATCTAGTTTGACTGGGTAGCGGTAATTTTAAATTCCACTTTAAGATAAATACTAATCAAGTGAGTTACCATCTGCTGATGGTAAATTAAACATTCTGAAAACCCCACATCTTAAAAAAATATTCTAAAAATATATCTGATCCACCAACTTCCATGCTCTTGATAGAAGAGAGGAGACGAGTGCCAAAGCAGTGGGACAAATACGGGTTGCTATTACAATTGTAGTTTCTATTTTCAGGAGTAGAGAACAAACTGGTACTCTGTTCAAGTAAAGACAAATTTGTACTAACTCAAGATCTGTGTGTGATGTGCGGCGCGATCGGCACCGATTCTGAGGGTTGTCTCATCGCGTGCGCACAGTGTGGCCAGACATACCACCCTTACTGTGTTAATATTAAGGTTAGTAAATTTATTACATTTATTTGTGTTTTTGGTGCAAATTTTTCCAATCCCAGGATACTCCATCACAATACCCTAGTGTTAACATCTTTGGGTCGGCAACACGCAATATTTTTGGTATTGCGTGTTCGGGTGGGCCATATGCTTGTTTGCCACCTAAGGTTTTGTTCTTCATGCGAATACTCGTTCTAAACACGTTCGTATAAATTGATAGATGCAAATTTCCCGAGCAATTCGCCGCTTGTAGTGCAAAATGTTTCATTAGTTTGTTTTTGAAGTAGCCAGGCCTAAATAAGTTGAATTGTTCCTGCCAGGTATCTCAAGTAATAGTGACTCTGGGTTGGCGATGCCTGGACTGCACAGTGTGCGAAGGGTGCGGTGCGAGGGGAGATGAGACACTGCTGCTGCTGTGTGATGATTGCGACACGACCTGGCACACGTACTGTGCACGACCGCCGCTCGCGGACGTGCCGCGCGGCGCCTGGCGCTGTGAGCGGTGCCGCCGCTGTCTCACGTGTGGCACCAGGGACACGCTCGCCTGGTGCGACAACTATACAGGTAATACTCGGTGACAACTGTGACACGTAATGCTTTGCTGCCGTTGTCTCCGGTGTGGCACTTGAGACAACTATACAGGGAATACTGTGTTACTACGTGGAACACATACTGAGAGCGTTGTAGCCGTTAACTCACATGTGCCACAAGGGACAACTGTTAAGGGAACACTGTGTGACGACTGTGACACGACGTGGAAGACATACTGTGAGCGTTGCCGTCGCTGTCTCACCTGTGGCACTAGAGACAACTATATAGCTAACACTGTGATGACTGCAGCATTTATCTGACTATTATCATATTTTTTATTAAATGTACTACAGATACTTTGATGACATTGTATTAAAATATAAAGTGGTTTGTTGGATGAAACTAAATACGTACGAGTGTATAATTTAACATACATAATTTCCTGTTTGTTGTTAGAATGTGCTCCATGCGCTTCGTTGGTGATGTGCTGCGTATGTTCCGAGCCGTACTCGGACGGGGAACTGATCATACAGTGTGAAGGGTGCCGGCGCTGGCTGCATGCGACCTGCGACAATATACGGAGTGAAAACGATGCCGAAGTGTGCTGTCGGGCTGGGTAACTAATATTACATACTAGTTGTAAAAAAATTGTTGACTTTCACCATTTGTACACATTATATTACTATAAAAGACAACGGGTTTAAACCGTATAATATTTTGAAGGTTTTTTTAGCTTTTGTTTCCAGATGGGTGCTTGCACGTGCACGAATACGTGGTGCGGGTGAACCCGCAAACACAATCGATACCGATATGTCGCGTAGTGAAAGTTACGAACCTTAATATATGATACTATTAAATGTTTTGTCTAATATAGTAATCATACTAGTTGTAGCCCGTGTGAATCGCGATAGAAATTATCCAACGTCCTTGCCCAAGATACCATCTATCTCCCTACCTAATTTTATTGAGATCGTCCTGCCGTTTAGTTGTGAAAAGGTAACAGAGTTATTATACTCCTTATAATTAGTAGAGAAAGCTTTAACTTCATTTCTGAAATTCTCAGTTGGTATGCTTTTGATATTTTGAGATATGGGAACAATCTTTGAATTGAAATGTCTTTAAAATAGTTGTTAAGCTAGTTAACGGTTAAGTGGCGCACCGTGGATCACCCGTGTACGTTGTGTAACAGATACAAGTGCGTGCTGTGTCGCGGGCGCGAGCTGCCGCCCCCGCACCTGGTGCGTGCGCTGGAGGCGGCCGGCGTGGGGGCGGGGGCAGCGGCGCTAGCCCCGCCCGCGCCCGCCCCGCCCCCCGCGCGCCCCACGCCCCGCCCCACGCCGCAGTCGCTGGGGCTGGCGGGCGAGTACTACGTGGACGACGTGTGCCTGTCGCAGCGCGGCGCTCACCACATGAAGCAGCTGGAGGCTGAGATGGGCATCACGCACACACGACGGAAGAGACGCTTCAAGAACGAGAACACCGAGAAGGAAGCAGGTGATTGGTTGCAGTTATTTGATTCACTGTGTTTGTCCTTTTAGTAGTATAATAGCCGACAAACATCGTGATAAATGAGCAGAAAGCGTTTTTAGGTACCTTTGATGGTTTCTGCGGAGTGCGAGGGGCGGGGCGCGGCAATGAACCAATCACAGGATTGAAGATTGGTTAATATTGTCGTACTATGCACCTTGCAGCACGACTGCAATTGGCTGCATCACTGTACATGCGCGATTTACGCACAATTTTGTTCAAGATGTTTGCCGGCATTTATGTATTTGAAACCGTGAAAGATATATATCTAATCTAAAGTAAGAAAACACAATAAATGATTAAGTAACCAACTCTTCAAGTCTTAAGAAAATTCCAATTGTGTTTTTCGTCAAGTCTTAAGAAAATTCCAATTGTGTGATTCGTCAAAACACAACGTTTTAAACTAATATAAAGAGGAAAGATTTGATTTCTTGTTCGTTTCGATTTAACTTAAAAACAGGGATAGTGGGGCGGGTAACATATGCTATATTTTATTTTCAAAAACTTTACTAGAAACAAAAAAACTAGTTAATCTGTGCGATATCAGAATGAGTCCAAATTTCAGTTCTGAACTGCGGCATTTTTATGCCTTCCATTTCTTTTTCTACGATAAAATGTTACTCATTGATTTAGGTCACACTATTATGTAGGTCGATATAAAAAATGCCAAATAAGGCGTCAACTTATTTGCCCCACGATTATTCTTTGGCTATTTGCAATGCGAGTGGTACCTTCGGTATCTTAGGCTACGGTAACTGCTTACCATCATTCGGGTCGTATGCCTGTTTTCCTCTTTAGAAAAGCACTAAAGTTATAGCATGTCTGTACAGGAACGACATTAGAAACATTAATTATTATACATATAGATTAGTTATATGTATGTAAGATGTGTATCTAACATGAGTTTTTGTTGTTCGACGCTGGCATTGTGGATTAGAAATAATGGCATCTATTGAAACAGTGGTACAGAATGCTGACGTCGAGATGGCTGACGACTCCAAGCCTGACAGCACTGCTGAAGTCAAAGAAGAGCCTGGTGAGAAATTGATTATTTTATATCACTTATGGACAAGGTCATAAAAAAGGTAGGGCACCTCACCATCACTCTTTGGTAGTATAAAAAAAAACTAGGGATAACTTTTTAATAAATGTTTTAATTGGATTGGCAGCACGCGAGTAATTCTCTACGCATACGTAGAGAATACTACGTATACGTAGAGAAGAGAGAGTACGTAGATGTATGCAGGCCATATGCTTGTTTGCCACAGTATAAAATATATTTTTGAACACAAGCTTTTATCGTTGAATTTCGTAATTGTGTTAGTGTTTACTCATTAAATTATGCCTAAACACGATGCGGCCATCTTGTTTCGTTAAGGAATGACACCCCTCCGCGAACAGATATAATTAATTCCCTTGTGTGGGTATCGCTATTTATAAATATTTTCTATAGGTGTAACATCAAACATCAATTTCAAAGAAGGCATACTTTGGAACGTCGCAAATGACGGCCCACCACCAGAAGGCTTCACAATATACACTACAGACTCCGGTCTTACAGTGTTGCGTAGAAAGAGACAGAGGAACTTGAACAAGCTCGGCATTGGTGGGTTTGTTGTGCGACAGAGACAGACCGCCAAGGCACAAGCGGATGACGATAACGGAGATGGAACACAGGCGTCTGGAGGTAAGTTCTAAATGTTTAAAAAAATACTTGTCTCAATAATATACGCTTTACAAAAGTTTAAGCCACTAAATATCAGAAAGAAGAAGGATATTAACCATAAACTTACTGCTAAGCCTGAAGTTCAGTATTCGATTATTGTTAAGGACAAATGTTTGTGTGATGAGCACAATTATTTGTTCTGTATCTGGCTGTAATTTATCTACAATATGTATGTATTTAGAAATATATAAGGATGCAGACCGCTCAAGACTGGCCTTTGAAAACATATGCGGGAGGCCTACGTTCAGCAATGGACATTAACAGGCTGAGAAGAAGAAGTATCTTTACCAGACATATGGTTGCTATAAAACAGGCTCTGCCTAGTTTAGTACCAGACAGACTATTAATATATTTTTTTCTAAATTCATACATATATCAATATTGTTCTAAATCCAGAGTCCCCAAGCAACAAACGCAAGCCACGTCGCAAGCCTAGATCTAAACTGATGGAACAGTTTCCTTCGTATATGCAAGAAGCCTTCTTTGGAAAGGAGCTGCTTGAACCGAGCAAGGCTATCACGTCCACTGGTAACTATATATTTTATTATTGTAATATGTATAATATGATTATAAAGTATTTATTACTACTCATTGTCTGGTTGTAATCAAATTTTTATTTTTTTGTTTGTTTGTTACGATTTATTTAAAAAACTACTTGACTGATTTTAAAAATTCGTTCCCCATTAGAAATTCGCACGTGTGAAAATTAAATAAATGTCCACCTGTGCGAAGAGATAGACTAAGTCGTATCACAATTTTTATTTGTTTTAGTAAAATTTAACTTGCTTAGGTCGCAGATCAGGAATTTAAAAGCGGTCCTCCTCCTCTACTCTATAGGCAGCAGCTGCTAACTTAACCCTCAAGAAACGCCAATACCTAGTTTATTCTTAATTTCGTATTTTCTCTCTAGCTAATCCAGGTGAAAGTCCTGGCGGTACTCTTCGGCCTGCAACTCCTGAGGGTTACCGCGAACTGCGTGACTTTAAGTGGGACATGGAAAACTCGGACAGTGATGGCGAGGATGTTCTGGCTGCGTTAACTAGTTTCAATGACCATGATTTGTCTGTTGTTATATCGCTTAATACGGTGTGTATTCTTTTATTCATCTGAAGTAGAATAATAAAAAACAAGAATCTACAAATATGAGTTTACCATTGTTTCCGTAGCTTAAGTGGCTACTTCGTCATTTACTTCTGCGTGGTGTTTTGTACGTTTGGTCTCCACTCGAGGTAAACAATTTTGTGAGCCTTCGATACGACCACAAAGAGCAATCAAACATAGAATCAACGGCATTACGTTACCAAATTTCGGGCATCTTTTGAGAACGTCTTGGTAGATAAACCAACTATTTATTTTGCCTCGATCCGGGAATTGAACCCAGGATATCTTGATCAGCAGTTTACCGATCACATTGATCTCATTAAATCGCAGAAGATTTAATCAGGTTAAATCTTCTGCCGTTCAATGTAATCTGAAGTAGAATAATAAAAAAACGTATCTACAAATATGACTTCACTATTGGTTCCGTAGCTTAAGTGGCTACTTCGTCATTTACTTCTGCGTGGTGTTTTGTACGTTTGATCTCCACTCAAGGCAAACAATTTTGTGAGACACAAATAGATATCTCGAGTCTGGGTGGACTTTGTGAAGTATTGTAACCGTATTTAACATTTGACGCCTAACTGACAATAACAGAAATGAAATTGACCTGATCGTCATAATCATCCTTTTGCAGTCCACTGCTGGGAGAAGCCTATGTCCACAGGCTTCTCCCAAGTGCACATCACCTAGCACGATCACCGACTTCTTGCATCCAGTTTTAATTCACTGAATGTGTATATATTTACCAGTTGTCTATAATTTTTAAAGCATATAATAGTTGTTTACTTATCTATGACAATTTATTCACAGGAGGAACTAGAAGTCCTACACTCTTTAAAACCAAAAGATGAGAAAGAGGAACTGAACACTAATCCCGATGGCTCCATAAAAATAAAGATGGAGGTGGATGATGGACATCTCAAACATACAGAAGATTCTACAGCGTTGAAGAACGCGATTCTTGGGCCGCAGCACGCGGAGGCTGAACAAGCTCCTACTATAGCTACGGAGAGTATACCGACTGTACATAGTACGAAGACTGAAACTATTAGTAGTGGTGAGTAGATACAGTTTGTAATGTCTTAAAACTGGCCATATAAGTGAACCTTTTACCCCTCACTCTCATAGCTGGATGGGATGGCAATCCGACACGATTGCAAAGATAGATTCGGCTTTACGCTACTTTTGTGAATGTCTTGGCATTTCGGCCGTCTTTTGTGAATGTCTTGGCAGAAAAACCTAATATTTATTTTGACCCGATGGGAATTGACCCCAGGATATCTTAAGCAGCAGTTTAACGACCACTAGATCAACAAAGCAGTTAGCAGCTATATCTAAAAATATATAAATTACGTGTAACGTTGTTTGTCCGCTATGGACTCCTAAACTGTCGACTGGCCTGTTGGTCTAGTGGTTAGTGACTCTGACTGCTACGCCGGAGGTCGTCGGTTCGATTCCCTCCCAGGACAAATCTTTGTGTGATGAGCACGAATGTTTGTTCTGTGTCTGGTTGTAATTTATCTATAATATGTATGTATTTAGAAATATATAAGTATGTTTATCAGTTGTCTGGTTACCATAGTACAGGCTCTGCCTAGTTTGCGATCAGATAGCGATGTGTGAGTTGTCCCGAAAATATTTTATTATATTATAAACTACTGAACCGATTTTAATAATATTTTGCTCACTGTGTGCAGTTTTAACCAATTTAAAAGATAGGATATTTTTTATCTCGATAAGGGCTTTCAATTTAACCTGTGCAAAGTCGGAACGGGGCGCTAGTATATTATATTTATTTATTTATTGAATTCATAAAAAATTTTTTACAATTGTGTTTGAATGTTACAATTAGCTAGCATTACAATAACTGAATAATTTTTTTATTTCACACAAAAATTATTTAAAAAAAAGATATATAGAATATAATAATAATAAACAAAATACTAATTCTAAATACAATGTCACCAATCAAATGTCACTATAATTTAAGCATGTCACAGTATAATAATGTTTATAACAAATAATAATAATAATTCACATACAATAATAATTAATCATTAAATGTCGTAGTTATTTGTCAATATTGCGAGTCACCAAGAAATTCATCCACAGAATAATAGGATTTTACCAATAGAAAGTTTTTCAATTTTCTTTTAAATAAATGTGTATTATAAATATCATGTTTTAGCTCATTTGGCAGACTATTGAATAAAACAACACCTTGATATAGCGCACTATGTTTTACAATATTTAGAACTGGATTAAGATTAGCTTTTAAATTATTTTCCTTGTACTTTCTCTGATCAACCTTTCATCCGCAGTTTCAAAACCAGATATGTACTTTGACAACTGACTTAGTTAATATATAAAAGCAAGGTACCGTTAGTATAGACAGTTCCTTAAAATGCTCTTTGCAAGATTAGACTACTGCGGTATACGGAGTTAGTTCTAATTGCTCTCTTTTGAATTATAAAAGCTTTTTCACAATTGTAATTGTAACTATTTCCCTAAAACTGGATACTGTACCTTAACCTCGATTCGGCTAGGGCATAGTAAACAGTTTTCAACTGATTAATGCAGACTTCATCTCTTAAAGACCTGAGCGCATAGCAAGAAGATGATACTGATTCCTCAATAGCGTTCAGTTTGTTTTGCCAATTCAATAAGTTATCAATATGCACACCTAAGAATTTAACTGAAAGTACAAGCTCAATCTTATTTCCTAATAATTGTACGGTCAATTTGTCAGTATTGCGAGCAGTCGTTTTGAATAACACTACATTAGTTTTGCTAGTGTTAATTATTAATTCATTCGCTACAAACCAATTATAAAAATCATGTAATGTATTGTTGACTTCCTCGTTTAATAAATTAATGTTATTTGCACTTACTATCGCATTGGTATCATCAGCAAACTCGATTAACTGAGGATTCGAGGAGAATTGTTTCGAAAAATTTAGCAAGTCATTTATAAATACAATGAATAGAATCGGTCCTAAGATTGATCCCTGTATTACGCCGGCTGTTACCTGATGTATTTTTGATTTATTAGCTTTTTTATGGTTATTATCATCTAGTGCATTGATTTGTACAAACATTTGTCTGTTATGTAAATATGATTTAAAAAGATCCAAAACGTTGTCTTTAACGCCATAATGTTCCAGTTTTGCTATAAGGAGTTCATGATTTACCGTGTCAAAGGCAGAACTTAGATCTAAGAAAATACCGGCTACTTTCATTTTATTATTTAATTTTTCAACATACTATATATATATCGTTAATTTTATAACATATTAGTTCGAGCAGTAAAAGATAATTTGTTTGTTATTGTTACTAGTGCTGCCCTCTTTTAAGTTTTCGCCGCGTTTTTTCCTCGTGATTGCCTGTTAGTAGTTGTAGGGCGAAATGGTACGCGGTTATTTTAATAGATGGCGCAAATTTCTGTATCAATTTTG
Source organism: Trisateles emortualis (assembly GCA_947095525.1). NCBI lineage: Eukaryota > Metazoa > Arthropoda > Insecta > Lepidoptera > Erebidae > Trisateles > Trisateles emortualis. The sequence goes on along the minus strand of OX352735.1, from coordinate 5,245,973 downwards.
CAAAATCATGGCTGACGATTAACGATTATATGAAAATATTCACTATATTTACATCTATGAACACTACACACACCTCAAATCTTTAGTAGTTTATTAATTTATGTAGTGATACTTATTTAATCCGAAAGAAACCGCAAAATATCGAACAGCAATAATCGTTTTCGTTTGAATATTTTTCACTATTTTTTATTTATTCACTTGTTCTTGGTCCATGTCCACAATATATGCTATAGTTCAAATGTTTCATTTATCACTTCACTTGTTTACACCGAGCAAATTTACTTTTGTGTATTTTTATTTTGAAATTTAGTAAGGAATCGATTTTAACCGTGGCACAGCAGCTCCCTCTCTGAATATATAGTAATCTATGGACATTGATCTTAATACAAATGACAGAAGATTTAACCTCATTATAACATTGTTACAGAAACAGGTGGTTCATCGCAAGCCTCAACAATATCACCTAAAGACGACCTATCGTTGTTGGGTGTCAACTTAGACGCGATGGTACGAGACGGTCTGCCTGACATGGACAGCAACGACGTCGATGAAATATTCAAAGGCGTGCTCACTGATGATTCACAGGTAAGTTACTATGTAGGAATATTTTTCGGTCGGTAACAGTGTGTGGTGGATTGATAGGATTTTAAAAGCGTGTAGTAGTGTTCCTTATTATGGCTACAGCAGTCAATTTCCTCGAAAACTAGCGAACTATCTCTCTAAGCCAAAATAAGTAATCTTGAGCTGCCCACAGTCTTCACCAGGTCTGTGGTCAACCTTATTGGTGTACTCGTCAACTGCTGGACATATATGCGTGTGCGCAAACATAGGTGCACTCTTTATTTCACTCTTGTGATTTTTGCACCTGTTGATAATATGACAATATCGGGAAAAGATCAGGTGCAGGATCAACAGATTACTGTGTTCTCTGATGCAAGGAGGTGTAACATTTTATGGAAAAATGCAAATTTTAAGTGGTACTTATGAATAAAATCAATATTATAATTAATATAGGAGTCGCAAGAGTCGTCAGTGTCGTACGTGAACTCAATGGCAAGCACGCCGTACTCACAACAGAGACAACAACTGCAGAGTCCTATGGAGTACCAGTCACCTTATACTGAGTTTGGAGGAAGCAGGTTGGTCATATAAATATATAAATAGTTTAGTAATTTTTTCTACTCTATTTGTCAACCGATTCTCGTTTCTGTTTAGAACTTATTGAAGAAATAAAAATACTGAATTTATTTTTTCCTACATTTAATAAATTACAATACAATTTCGAACATCGTAAGTAATTATTCTAGTTTAGGTAAACAGATAAAATTCTTTACACCCAATTACAGTTTTGATATAGATAAAACTGTGTACTTCCTTGATATTATTTGGTATAAAATAAAGAAATTCAATAACCTAGTACCGTGTCTCAATGTATTGTAGAATTTGGAAAATAGATATTAGATAGGACAAACGTGCTTATTGTACAGCAGTAACAGCGCGATGAGCCCGCTGTTCTCGGAGTGTAGCGGGTCGGGGGGCGCGGGCCCGTGGCCGGACAACTCCGCCGCGCCGCCGCCCTCATACAACCAGCGAAGTGCCGACAAGATGCGGGCTGATGAGAGTAAGTGCTTCACTTCATCCCATAGCATCTATAAATAGAAAGGGAAGACTTTTATTCTTTTTTCCAAAATAAATACATCGATTTTTAATAATTACAATAGCAATACATATGGCCCATTGCTGGACATGAGCCTCTTCTCTATCAAGAGAGGGTTAAACGTAAAACGTTGGCCCACTGCGGGTTAGTGAATCAGACCTACTTTTACTATTTCTACTATGACATGTGGATTTCCTCAAAATGTTTGATGATGAATGATTTTCAACGCTCGGTAAAATAGTAACGAGAGACTTCTGTGCTTGCGCTCAAAATGCGATATCTTGAGACATATCCTTCTATCGCATACACACTATTTTGCCAGCTAAAGTTTCTTGCCAGCTCTTCTAATGGCTGTATGCAAATTAACATGGCTTTGACATTGGGGCTGATGTACGTAAGTGTAGTGTAAAACTAAATATTCTGCCCTATGACAATTTATATTTGTTAGAAAATATATTTTTACATAACCCTATAGGCCTAGGCTCAGCTGCTACGATATCAGCTGTACTATACGCGAACACAAACCACCCTGAATGGAAGACTGAATACCCGAATTGGGTAGACCGTTGCAAGCAAATACTCAAAAAATGGCGCGCTTTACCGTCAGATCAGAAAGCGCCTTATTTACAACGTGCAAGGGACAATAGGAGTGCGATCAGGATGAAGAAAGCTCAGCAGGTATGTTCGCTTTGTGTCATTAGATGTGGTGTGTGCTAACCCAACTCACTTACCACCGTGTTCATAACGTGTGTCTTTCACACTACGGGTATAGGCTATATTAAACGCAGTTTCCATTACAATTGCCTCAAATAAATTTGCCTTTTGTCTCTCTCATTCTCATATCCACATCATGGCGTATTTTCCTTCTATATTGACTGCGTTAAGCCGTTGCAAAATCAACCTTACGCTTCAGTAATAAAGTTCATTTAACTCTTAAAAATTTACTATCTTTAAAAATCTAACCCGAAACTCTATTTACATTAAATAAGGACATTTTTTATGTTCGATGCACAAAAACGTTTAAACTTGCCCTTTTTGGGATCTTTAGAATAGTTCCGAAAAGGGCAAGTTTAAACGTTTTTTTATTGCGAGAGAGACGAAACAAATTGTAAATGGTACTTCTATACTCGTTTAGTATCGCCCTGCTTTGGACTTTAAAGTATCTACCTCACTGAATATGTCACATCTTTTGTGGAAAATTGAGATACGTCTGTATGGCAATTCTAATCTTGTATTAATTAGTATAAGGTTCAAATTGCTAAGTGACGATTCACTTTCAATTTCCACTGACGGTGTGACGTATTATACTGTTCATTCACGTTGTGTCGCTCACGATCGTCAGGACATTACATTGTTGTTTGTACCACGATTGTTGTAGATTCTGTCGCCTGTCTCAATGCTAGCACAAGTGTAAATATCGCGGCTGTAGGATACACGGAGCACAGTATTTTTGTTTTGTTTATTGTACAAACAATCGGCATTTGTCGTTGCTGCAGCAAAGTGAGAGGATCTACAGAATCATTCCTTTAGAACTGTATTAACGCATTGGGTAGCATAACATTCACTCGCATTACAAAGATATATTTAAGATTTGTTCTAATGCCTGATGAAAATTTGTGGATTTCAATTATTTCGTCTTCAAATGGTCACTTAAATCTTTCAGTATTAGTATTTCTTTAAATGTGGGTGCAGTATTAGTATAATATTCTATCATGGGGCTCACTGTTAGTAGTACTGCCAGGTTTCACAGAATATAATCGAACGATATGCCACATCGTTATTCTTATGGCATCACCGGCTTCGTCGATTCAGGGTCTCATTCTTAATCACGATGAACACTGTCGTCTCCGATACCATTGTCGTTTCGCACACGAGGGTAGGGTCGGGGGCTTCGGCGAGCGTCGTCGGACACATAGCAACGTATGAGTCGATCGATGAGCGGGCGCGATCATGCCGGCGAGCGGCGGAGTGAATAGTTACTAAGGAGTGGTTGGGCGCGACAGAACACGAGCGCGACCAGCGAGGCGGACAGCGCGACGAGCGCGGGCGCGACTAGCGCGGGTGCGGGTGCGGGCGGCGCCAGCCCCGCGCGCCCGCCGAGCGCGAGCGGCGCGGGCGCGGGCGCGGGCGCGACCGCCGCGGTGACGACGGCGGCCAGCAGCGCCGTGCCGGCGGCGCCGGTCGGGGCGGGGGTGCGCGCGCCCAACGTGACGGTGACGGCGGGCGGGCTCCTGGAGGCGGACGCGCACATCCGCGTGCTCACCCCGTCCGAGATCATGCGCACGCTGCCGCGCCTCGCGCACCACCACTCGCGCAACCACACGGTATCCGCACGCGCGCGCGCTCGCATATACACACACGCGCACACACACACACACACACAGACACACGCCGCGACATTCTCCTATCTATTTATAGTTCAGACAAAGCTATTTTTAAAGAAATTAATAATACCAAAATTCTTGTATTAATTACATTGTGTGTAGTGCACATATATTAATTTGTACTACAGCTCATGTTATAGTGTGTAAATCCGGCAACATTAAATTGCGGCCCACACAAAATTCTTTATTTAAAATTAAATTTGGTACTATCACTTTAAATGTTTACAAATACGCTACTTGAGAACACGTTTGTAGTATTGGAGTATATAAACACACAAGTAATATGACATAATTATTATTGTTCTTCCAAAAAGATATATTATGTACACAACATGTAGATAGGAAGCGTACGTGTGTATATGCGAGATACGTTCCGTTAATTTGTTGGGTGATCGCGCGACTTCACACCACGCGGTCCTAAGCACATCCTTACGATTTCAAACTAAATTCTTGTTATCACCCAACAATAAATATTTTGGCTGTTCAATGGCGTTGTACGCTGTGTGATTATTTTTTTTATTAATTTTTCTTTAAGCTTTTTATTTTAATACGAGACCGTTACCTTTCCATCGTATCCCAAAAAGCCTCCCGGACTCGTTTCCTCTGTTTCCGTAATGTTGATTTTATTATTTTCGCTTTGCCTTGGTAGTGTTGGCTTTAACAGTGGACGCTGTTGGTGGCTGGTTGTGGTGTTCTAACAATTCTAACACAGTTCGATGTAGTTCACAGTTTATTTGCGACATTATGCTCTTGTATAAAGCTTTGTGATGTAGTTTGTAAGTTCACAGGTATTGTTATTATAAGTTATAACTCAACTCTATACTGTGCAACTGTTTTCTATTAGGTTCGAGATCTCTTTACTCTATAATAAGTAAAGACAAATATATAGATTTTATAACTGTAGGTACTATCAAACGGATAATTATAGTGCCTCAGGTGAATGGAGACAAAATGGTGGTAAAAAACTCTTGAGTATTTTTTTCTTTTTTGATAAAATATTTTGTAAAAATAAAATACTGAAGATGTTTAAATTACTATCTTGTTTATGTTAACCCTCAGGTCACTCAGGCCGGTACCTTAGGTATTTCTTCTATTGGTATTCTGTCAAGATAAAAATATTAACATAAAGTAACATGACATGCTTTATGAGGTTAATATATTATTATTCATTAAGTTTATTCAATTATTTATTTTTATATTTATTTATATTATGAACTTAATGCATATTAACTATGTATCTCATAGTCAAGTCTTATTCTGATTAACATAAGCATGAATATTTCTTTATTAAATCAAACACTAATAGATTTCTAGGTAGCTAAATTCATATGAGATTTAGATTGATGATTTATTATTTACTGTAATAATAATAGACAAATTAATATTGGAATGTTATTTAATATTAAAAAGAAAACATAGACTTTGTTAATATATAATACGATTTAAAAAATATAATCTATGTACAGTTATGTATATAAGGTAGCTATATAATACAAATTGCCTGCGTAGTTAAAGCATGTTACAGAAATTTACACTTGATTTACACGGATCTGGTTCAGTCATTGTATGGCGACAGCAATTATATGTATCTAAAACTGAGGCGATACTTCACCATGATATGAGTTGCGATTACCGAAAAATACACACACAATCTTGTGTTCATCTGTTGTAGCTTGAGATTATACAAGCCATTTTGGCATTGCCCTAATAAATGAGTGCCAGTTATCACCTAACATCAGATGGGCCTAAAAATAAGTTACGGTATTTTCATTTTGTAGTCAGATTTAAAAATGATTGACCTTGATACCCTTCAAGGTCGAGGTCAGTCACAATTTATACAAAAAATAAAATAATCATTTAATTAGTCTAGACAAACTATTTATCGCTGTTGACACCGCGGTTGGTTTTTGGTTATTGGTCTGGTACGCCTGGTGCAGGTTCGAACCCTACACGTAACAAGTTATCCATAGATGGTTGTCCCGGGTCTTGGTACAGGTTATTATATACGTAGTATTGTCCACATATGGTGCAAGGATTGTTTCTTAGAAAGAGATTTTTAAAAGTCTTGATTGGAAATCTCATTTCTTATCGCAGTGAAGTATGACCTCAGGCTAATACCTAGTTCTCTCTTAGGAGCTGCAGAAACCGAGCGCGGATTGGCGCGATGGTGCTATGCAGAAACAGTTGGATGATGCGATACATATGGCTTTGGACTCCGTGCGTTACATCTTACATACTACATATAGCATCTTTAGTGGCAAAGAATCGCATGATAAGATACGTCTATTCGACAATTTTCATCTTTAAATCAATTAAAATAAGGTTTAAAATTGCGAAGCAGCATTTCTCATTTACGGTTCTTTCCACTAAGGATGTAATATATTAAACAGTAATAACATACAATTGCCTAAAGCATAAAATACCAAAAAATCTTTTTTTAATTTATTTTTTTGATTGTTTAAAGATATTTTTTCTGTCGCTACACAATGACAAACAGTGAAGTGTGATATCTAAAGTACATTATAAGATTGGTTATGTTGTGATATAGGAGCAGGAGCGAGCCTGCAACCAACAGCGAAGCGCGCGGGAGGCTGAGCAGGAACGGCAATGGAAGCACCTGCAACAGCAGCGGCAGCAACAGACGCAACAGCAACAGCAAATTATACACGATCAGAGGATGCAAGGTACCTTTATATGTATGGAAATTGAATTATTTATGATTTAAAATAATTATAATTTGGTCTACCTCTGTGGCGTGTGTGAGTAAGGTGCCCGGTTCGATTCCTGGGTACAAATAAAGTTAGTTTTTTGTCGAGAAATGCTTAGTTTTAGTCCAGTATCTGGAATTGTGTCCGATACATGGGAAAGGCCTCGTCTACTATGGTAATTATTGATTTCAATCAAAGATTTTGCTTTTTAACTACTTTGCATTCATATAGCACTCACTGTAAAAAAAAATATATATTATCTTCTTAAAAAATAAAAGTATCAATGACACACTTTAACCGACGTACACTTGTGATCTTCAAGCAGCCATGCAGCGCTTACGCGCACCGGACGGCAGCTCGCCGCCCGCCGGGCTGGTCCCTACCGCGCTGGGTCCCACCTCATTGGGTCCCGGCACGCTGGTCCCCGCGGGTGCACCGGTCCCCGCGGGCCCGCCCCCCGCCGCACCTCCCACAGAAGCGCCCCGCAGCGCATTCCCCGCGCAGAGGTTCCCTCTTCACTACGGGAATAACGAAGATATTAATCGCCAACTTAGAGATCTTTTACAACGGAATACTGACAAGATATGGCCGCCACGTAAGTCTATTTATTATTTGATGATAGACAACCAATTACTCCGGTTTATTTAGCCAAAATAATGATTGATACCCTGAGTTAGTTTCCATCAATAGATATTAATTGTTTACTTTAAATATTAATCATGTAATTATTACACAACCGTGGAAATCCTTGGGGGAGGCCTATGTTCAGCAGTGGACGTCTTATGGCAGAGATGGAATTATTACACAATAAAGTTTTATATAGGATAAACCAGCAGGGTCTGGTTTATCATAAAAATACTTTATTTTGGATTAATTTTCTTAGTGGTACCAAGCTATGCTTTATACGGACTTTCTTATGAATACGTTACAAATTATTCTACCATTATAATATTTATTTATCTTCAATAAAGGCAACTAACAGGTAGGATTAGATAGTATATACATATAAACATAACCTTGTAGGAGACTGGTATCTGAACTAGAAAAGCCTGTCATACAGATGACCAATACATTACACTACCAAAATGTAACGCATGTTTTTCCATTAGAAGACAACTCGCCGGTCCCCGCCGGCGTGGGTGAAGGTCAACCGTTCCGTCAACCCTTGCCTGTAGCACTGCGGGCACGAGCACCAATGATGCACGCTCAGCGACCCGAACAACATCGTAAGTGATCTTACAACGTCATTAAATCATAAAAGTAAAAAATATGCCCTTTTTGATTGGCCAAACAAAACATACTGATAGATAGGTTGCCAGGTGCCTAAAAATGTTATTGGGCTTTTATGTGAAAAATTCATACAATATAATGCCCGAAATTTGGAAATTGCCTCGGATAGGTAACCGCCTGATTTATTTTCGGTCGTGTCTGAATAACGTCGTATTGTCAAACACAGAACACACTATAATATCTCCCACGTAGATAGCTAGTCTCCATTGAGATCAGCCGTCGTGACCGAAATACATTATTTTTATTAATATAAATAGAAACTGGACGATGAAACCAATGTTAATTTGGATCTTATATCCTTGTATTAAAGTCCAAAATCACTAAAATGAAAAAAGCCAGCCATTGATGTAGTTGCATCTATTGCAGTGATAATGCAACATCGCACCGTATCGTCAGACAACAATCAGCTACAGCAATCAGTTGCCAGCGCACAAATGCAGCAAGTGGTTGATCAAAAACCGAACATCGTACAATCAAATGGTAAATATTCTTCTTCGTTTTTCTTGTAGCCTTTAATTATATAAGGTAGGTAGTTTCTGAATTCAACATATACATAGAAATGCACACATATAAAAAAACATTATGGCCATAAGTAAAAGCCATTACGGCGCCTGTGTGTAGCATTTGTCAAAAAGTGATGAGTCCACAGCTACGCTACATACGTCTGATACACGTGATCGTATCTATGTCAATGTGGTATTTGGCAATGCGTCGAAAGGCTACGGAGGCTGCTTGCCAACTAGTGGACTGTGCGCCTGTTTGTCATCGTGGTGGTATAAATAAAATGATTTCAACTAATCATTTCAGATAGTAAAAAAAACAGGTATACTCTTACTTCATCTCCATTCTCGTTCTGCAAGTTGACTAAAGACATAAATCAACTTGTTTTTATAATGGAGTACATTATATGGTATATAATGCTACTTAAATCTATGCCCGCCTGTTTAAGGATGTCTTGGCAGTGATTTTATTGCGTTATTACCTACATTTTAACTAAGAAAATACTTTTTATAGTATATGATTATGATATTAGGAGGCGCTCATAGCCAGGTGTGCTAGAAATGATGATAAAAGATTATGATAGTATATAGATATAATAAGAGATAATATTTGCAGCTCAAGGTGCTGAACCTAAACAAGAACCAGGCCAAGACCAAGGGACAGATGAGATGGATATGGGTGACATGGACAAGCTTGAACAAGACTCAGGCAATATTGGAGAGGTACTGTAACTTTTTAAACATCATTTCGACTGGTGGTCTCTATCTTTTATCCTAGTGGTTTACGACCCAGTGTGCTAAGTTGAAGGTCGAGGGTTCGATGCCCACCTAGGACAATGCTTGGGACAAATGTTTATTTCTTCTACCTTTGGGTGTAATTTATCTATAATATGTATGTATCTAGAAATATATAAGTATGTTTCTCAGTTGTTTGGTTGTTGGCTGTGTCTAGTTTGGGATCAGATGGCGGTATGCTGTTCCAAAATATGATTATTTTTGTAGCTAGTAATAATAACGCTGTCGAATCCTCAGTAAAAAATCATCTGCCTGAGTATCTATCAGTATTTTTTCTTTATATTATACAAGGTCGGCGACATACTAACCGGCTTAGGCGGCGAGGATGACGAAGAGCTGTTCGAGACATTAACAGCAGAGATAGGCGAACAGTTCAATATATTGGAGTACGCTGACCCTGAGCTTGCAGCGCTCAATGATGCAGAACATATCTTGGATGGACTGGAGTTAGCTGACGACGGCATGCCAGAGAGACATGCCAAGCGGGAGCCAGAGTAAGTGTTCAATATCAATACAGTTCAATTACTTTTGACTGGCCTTTCTTAAAGAATAAATAAATTATTATTATTGTTATTTTGGTCTAGTGACATTGACGGCTAAGCCAGAGGTCGTGGGTTCGATTCCCACTCAGGACATTTTTTTGTTTGATGAGTACAATTATTTGTTATGTCTCTAGATGTTATTTTATCATTCTATTATAAACATAAGTTTGGGTGGATATTTGTTACTTAATCACGCTGCAACGGCTTAACAGATCTGTATGAAATTTGGCACAGAGGTAGATTATAATCTGGAATAGATATTCGCTTCTTGTGGGATTGTACACGAGTACACTAACACTGCAGACAGTGCTGACATTGTGATATGAAGTAGTCCTTACTAATATTATAAATGTGAAAGTTTGTGAGTATGGATGGATGTTTGTTACTCTTTCACGTAAAAACTACTAAACGGATTTGGATGAAATTTCGCACAGAGATAGATTATGGTCTTGAATAACACATAGGCTACTTTTTGCAGCGATAACCGATATCCACGCGTGCGGAGCTGCGGGCAACAGCTAGTTTTATATATTTTTGTAACACATCAACATACTACGTAGAACATTACTTGGATAAGCTAACTAAGTTACCAAGGCTGTTATATGTACACCACGATTCATTTGCACTATTTCAGAAAATTATTAATTAGATAATAGTTATTTAAAATCTTAGTGAACTAGCACATAAATAGAAACATATTATATGTAACACACAACTCAATACACATTGCAGTGTTTATCTATAATTAACTAAACATTTCGATTTAAGCGAATGTTAAAGTTTTTTTAAGATACTTTTGATTTGATTGTACCTAATAATAAATAAATAAAACATTTTTACTATTCACAGCGGTGTTAAAACACATTCATCTCCATCGCATTCGACAAGTTGATAAAAAACAAATCAACTTGTGCTTATAATGGAGTACATTATATGGTATATAATGCTACTTAAATCTATGCCCGCCTGTTCAAGGATATCTTGGCAGTGATTTTATTGCGTTATTACCTACATTTTTACTCAAAGAATACTAATAAAACAAAAGAGGTGGTAGCCGAGGGGGAAATACCGACTTGCACGCAACAGGGTTTGTTCGATCCCGGGTGACAGTACCAATGTAAATTTCACTTTGGGGAATTTATATTTACTAATCTAGTGATTTACCATCTGCTAATGGTGAAGGAAAACAACGTGAGGAAACCCTCAAGAAATTCTAAAGACATGCTGATTCTTGCAGCGTGTGGTTATTAAGGCCTAAACCCTCTCTTCTATCAATAAAGAGACCTGTGCAGTAAAACATATATGGTTTCCAATTTAAAATAAATATGAACAAAGCCTGTTACCGACGAACAAGACAGTCATTTTTTTTATCATACTAGTTATTCTTGACAACAAATCTGGTACATTGTTGAAATTCTAGGGATGAAAACGAAAACGTCCAAGACAACAAGATGTACAATGATCTTCAAAAGGCGGTCAAGAACATAGAATCGAAAGCCGAAGTGAAGTCAGAGATAGAAGATGTGAAGCCCGATTGTCACGAGATCAAGAGTGAGCCTCCCGGTACACCTGCGCCACAACACATGTTCGGTGATGCTGTGCAGAGGGTTATCTCACAGAATCAACAGATGGCGTTACAGGTACGATGTTGTTCACATTAGTAATTACTAGAGGTCGCCTCGAAATTTGACCGTTATAGCTTTCTGCAGTTTTTCTCTGTATATAATTTAACTGAGTTAAATCTTAAACCAGCTCCGTGCGCGCACTTTGCTTAAAAGAGGTAAAAGCATCGTTTTTTTCTTCACGTTTTAATATATAGTGGATCTTGCCCTGGTCAATAGCTATATATCGCTAGATAGATTATTTTCTAAAATACCGGTCTCTGCCTGATTTCTCTCCAGTCGTGTTGGATTGTCAATCTATCGGATTATATATAGAGAAATAGTAAAGGAATACGATGTACCTGTGATAGTACACACACAATTGCACTACAATATACCCACACAGGACAAAACTTTGTGTGATCCATAAAGAGTTGTTCTGAGTCTGGGTGTAATTTGTGTCCGTTAATTCATTTAATGTATGTTTGTAAAGTCCCCCGCGACACAGAGCTTGTTCTCTAGTGCGGGAGTTGTCTTTTTTAAGAGAAAAAAAAATATATATATATATATGTTTCGTGTAGTTAGCTAATCTTCGTTGCGATTGATCTCGGAAACAACCTGATCGATGAAAAAAATCTTGAATTGCTCGACTGTTACACTCTTCTTTATATCAACGTAACACGTGAGTAAAGCCGGGTAAAAATAAATAAATAACGAAAATATCAATTGTTGTTTTTCTTTTAATTGAATAGAACACAATGCAAGCTATCAAAGCGGAAGTGAAGCTAGACGGCGACGATAAACCACAGCAGAGACCGATGTTCTCACAAATGTTTGCTAATGCACCGCGACTACAACTACATCACCAGGTAAGCTTTAAAATTAAGTTTTATGGTTTTTTTAAAGGTTTAAATAATAATATCTATAAGGTATATATTTCTGTGCTTATGCAACATGAAATAAACTATTATATTTTTTCTAAAACTGTAGCAGTGTCCATACAGTTGTACTGAAGATTGTAACGTAGTAGGTAGTTAGTTTCCAACCACCTGGGCTAATTGACCCGCGACCACCCGACCCAAGTAGGAAATACTTAACTGGCCGGCGATGCGCAGGAGAAAGACATTGACTTTTTAGATGTCCGTCGACTCGCCGCCTCGAACAAGCAAGGTCGGGCCGCCGGTGGTAGAAAACGTCACAAGATGACCCTTAACAATGTCATTTCAAATGGCACTATCATTGCCAGTCACTTAGAGAACAAGCTGGAATTACCTAAGCATTTTTAAAAATGCATCATCTTTACATTTATTAAAAAGAAGACTTTTATTTTCTTTTAAATCCAGATTTAAGGCTTGAATGTTGTTTGTAGTAATAGATTTAATTATATTAGTGTTTTTCTTTGTAATGTAGCCACAGCGCCCTACACAGTTCAGCCAAGGAGGTCAATCACAAATAATGACTCAACAAGTGGTGCAGAGACCACAGGTGCAATTTACTGCTGCACAGCACATGCACTTCACTCAGGTACGATAATGTTTATTATGCACTGACGGACGTGTGAACGGCATCGAAGTACAGACGAACTTTCAATTAAAATAACAGGTTGAGGAAAAAGTTTCTTCGCATTTTTTAAGAAAATTCAAAACATTTTTTAATATAGTTCATTTACATTTCATTAAAGTATGTAGGTACCATTTTGTTTGATAACTTTTTGTCATCTTGTAGGTAGGGACATGATCCCATTGCTATAGAGATTTTGGGACTTTTGATCAAAATACCGCGACAAGTGGTTTTGGCAGTCCTCTCGTGATGTTAACCTGACAATGCCTAAAGAATTCAGAAGAGACCGAAACAGGTGGAAATCTGAAGGTGCAAGGTCAGGACTATACGGCGGATGCATTAACACCACCCAGCCATACTCTTAATTTTTGCTGAGTAGCTAAAGATGTGTGAGGTCTAGCGTTATCATGATGAAAAACCACACCCCTTCTGTTGATTAATTCCGCCCGCTTTCTTTTAACTTAAAAAAATAATAATACAAAATGCACGATAAAGGAGGGACTACTTAAAAGGCGTCATAAAATTCCTCCGCATCGACAAAACATAAAATATATCACAATCACATTATAAATACCTATAGTAAAATATCAAAATTACAATCATTAAATATTTTTTAATATTTCGTAAACAAACCATTTTTTTTTAAATTGTGTAAAATTGTAAAATAATAGTTTACATCTTTATTTTGAGAAATCCTTACGTCTCATTATTATAATAAAAATATATTTGTAATAATAATATCATTGCAGTGTTTACCTATAATTAACTAAACATTTCGATTTAAGCGAATGTTAATGTTTTTTTTAAAGATACTTTTGATTTGATTTTGATTGTACCGAAATAAATAAAACATTTTTACTATTCACAGCGGTGTTAAAACACATCTCCATCGCATTCGACAATTTGATTAAAAACAAATCAACTTGTGTTTATAATGGAGTACATTATATGGTACGAGGGGTGATCAAAAAGTAATGATAATAGGTATGAAAAACTACGGTTCAGGTTAAAATATTATTTTATTTTTCAACATAGTCTCCTAACAAGTCAATACATTTAGTCCATCTCTTTTCTAAACCTGAAATACCCTTAGAAAAAAAATCCTTGTCTTGACTCTCCCAAAATGCCTCTACGGCAACCATCACTTCACTGTTGTCGTGAAATTTCGTTCCTCTGAGATGTTCCTTGAGCCGAGGAAATAAATAGAAGTCGCTGGGGGCCAGGTCCGGAGAATACGGGGGGTGTTCAAGCAGTTCGAAGCCAACTTCTTGAATTGCAGCCATCGCAACTTCAGCCTTGTGTGCCGGCGCGTTGTCTTGATGAAAGAGAACTTTCGCTCGCAGTTTGCCTCGTCTTTTCTCCTTGATAGCTTCCCGTAATCTTCTTATTTGGGCCGCGTAGTAAGACCCTGTTATAGTGGCCCCCTTTTCCAGGTATTCAACCATAATTATTCCCTCGGCATCCCAGAAAACGGACGCCATAACCTTACCCGCAGAGCTTGCAACTTTGAATTTCTTCGGTGTTGGTGAGGATGGCCTCTTCCATGTCATGGACTGTTGTTTCGTCTCAGGATCAAAGTGGTGAATCCACGTTTCATCCATAGTCACAAAACGGGTCAAAAAATTTTCTTTATCAGCTTGGAATTTGTCAAGATTGACCCTTGAAATGTCCAATCGCTTCTTCTTTTGCTCGTCGGTTAACATTCTCGGTACCCAACGCGCGGAGACCTTTTTCATGTTCATTTCAGTAGTCAAGATCGATTGAATGCTGCCATATGAAATCCCTGTGATCTCAGCTAAATGTCGGATGGTCACTCTTCGATCAGCTAACACGAGATCTTGGACTTTTTGAACATTTTCTTCGGAACAAGACGTCGATGGGCGCCCTTCGCGATGTTCATCTTCTGTGGATGTTCTACCCATCCTAAACTCCTTACACCAGCGTGCAACTGTAGAATATGGAGGAGCATTGTCCCCCAGTGTCTCCGATAAGTCGGCATGAATGTCTTTGGTAGACATTTTTTTCAAGCAGAGGTACTTGATGACGCTTCTCACTTCGTGTTTCTCCATTTTCGTGTTATCTCTCCGGCTACTCGTACTCGAATGAGTGTAACTCCGTGAAATACCGTCCTATTTATATGATTTTTGGTCTGGCAAGTCGTGATGAACTAAGGAACTGATAACAATTTTTTTTATAATTTTGCTGTTTATAAAAATACCCGTTTATCATTACTTATTGATCACCCCTCGTATATAATGCTACTTAAATCTATGCCCGCCTGTTCAAGGATATCTTGGCAGTGATTTTATGGCGTTATTACCTACATTTTAACTCAAAGAATACTAATAAAACAAAAGAGGTGGTAGCCGAGGGGGAATTAACCAACTTGCATGCAAGAGGAAAAATTCTTTCTCGTTGTGTTGAGCACTTTTTGGGTGAACAAAAATCATGGAACTCGTGTCATATTCACCGAACGATTTCGGCTTATTCCCGTTGAGTAACACCCTGATATGTAACAGTGTGACTCATTGGGAAAAGAATTCCCATTGAGTATCACTGTGACATACTTTTTTTTTCCAATAGTCACACCAAATAATGTCGATGTGTAACAGTGTGACTGAACAAGAAAAAATATTCTCTCTGAGTCACACTGTGACACAACGACACTTTTTTTTCTCGTTGAATAAAAAAATGTAGCACGATTATAAATATAACTACCTTATATATCAATGTATACAATACTATTCTTGGTATGGTAAAATACCGAAACAGCCCTTAATTTGTATTTATTAGTTAACTAAACTTAAATTCAAAGTTAAGGTTTAAATTGTTGTTCAAAAAATTTATTTCCATATTTATTGAATTATTATAAACTTTTTAATACAAATATATTTTTATTATAATAATGGGACGTAAGGATGCCTTAAAAATAAAAATGTAAACGGTCTTTTTAAAATTTTATACCTACTAACATTTTAAAGGGTTTAAAATTCAAAGTAAAAAAATGTAGCACGATTATAAACTAAATAATAATAATTTAATTCGGAATATTCCATATTTTGTTAGTAACAATTTTTTTACATACTAGTGTTAGTTAACAATTCATTATTAAATTAATTAAAAGCAGTGTGGAGCCGCATCCACCGCCTCATAATAGGCGACTCCCACCGATCCATAAAAACACCCAGGATGTGCTTCGGACTCGAGCCAGTATAACAAATATAACCTAATATAAATATATGTATACAATACAATTTTTGGAATGTCAAAATACCGAAACACACCAAATTTGTTTTTATTAGTAAAGTAAGAATAAAAATAATAAAAATGAAAACTCACAATGCTATAAGCTAATTTAATTGTGTAGTTTCTCCTGCCTAGTTATGTTCACCTAGTGTACTGCTGCCGCTTCTAGATACTGATTCTGAAAAAACTAATTTCAAGTTTCGTCTATACCAAGAATAGGGTTGTATAATATAATACAAAAAACCAATAAAATATAAAACATTCTAACTATATTTACACTTATTAAACAAAAAATGAGAGAAAATGCACGATAGAGGAGGGACTACTTAAAAAGCGTCATAAAATTCCTCCGCATCGACAAAATATAAAATATATCACAATCACATTATAAATACCTATAGTAAAATATCAAACTTACAATCATTTATTTTTTTAAATATTTCGTAAACAAACCAATGTTTTACAAAACATGTGTAAAATTTTAAAATAATAGTTTACATCTTTATTTTGAAACATCCTTACGTCTCATTATTATAATAAAAAGTTAATGATAAGTTAATAAACATGATTCAATATGAAAATACTTTTTTGAACAACAATTTAAATCCTAACTTTGAATTTAAGTTTAGTTAACAGTGTTACTCAACGAGAAAAAAAAATGTCGTTGTGTCACAGTATGACTCGGAGGGAATATTTTTTCTTGTTCAGTCACACTGTTACACATTGGCATTATTGATGTGACTTATTGGGAAAAAAAGTTGCAGTATGTCGCAGAGTCACACTCAATGGGAATTTATTTCCTAATGAGTTACACTGTTACATATCTGAGTGTTACTCAACGGGAATAAACATTTCATTTTCAAAATTCGCTTTCCATATTCAAAACGAATAATGTAATAGTTCGGCGATATAATTCACAAGTTAGGGACTTAGTTTTGACTTCTATCGGCAGTCCACAAAGACTGCTCCGTATGATTTTTTTTATTGTTACTCCTCTAATAACAATAAATTTGGTGATCCAGAGCGGCGGCGGCGGCGGTGGCGTGGGCGCGAGCAGCAGCGCGGCCAGCATCGTGCACGCCATGACGGCGCAGGTCAACGCGGCGCTGGCGGCCGGGCGCAGCATCGCGGCGGGCACGCGCCTCGTGGCCGCGGACGGCTCCGTGGGCGTGGTGCGCCCCGACCGCACCGTGGCGCTCGCGCACCTGCCCTACACCGGTCTGTCACACCACACATATATATGAATATATATGAACGCGGCGGGCACGCGCCTGGTAGCGGCGTTAGATATGTTCACACCCTAACACATATAATATTTGAACTCTCAAACCAGACACCATATTTACTTCTCTAACAATTTATGTGTACCTAACTACTATCAACAAATTACTACCACCTATAACATATTTATTGATTTATTATACACAAAATGTAGTATAACAACACAAGATACGAGTACATGTAATGACGCAATAAGAACAATTTTTTTTTATTAAACAAATTTTGACCACTAAAATCAAAATTACTTTTAGCATTGTTATGAGTAATCGAACGCTATCTTTGTCGATAATACATTCTGGTCTTTATGCCATAATAGCAACGAAAAGACCCCTTGATTACCTATCCTTTCATACATAATATAATTTTAAAAATATATAAACTTCACTTGAGTAATATATCAACAGCAACGGTGTCAGGCGTGGCGGGCGTGACCCGGCCGCCGCCCCCCCCGCCGTACCCCGGCACGCTGCGCCAGCCGCAGCCGCCCCCCCCGCCATACCCGCAGGTACGTCACACCACACATACAACACACTACAACAATACGACACACACGTCACATAGCACAGAGCTGTTCTTGACGTCACTACTTACATGTTAAATATAACGACTGTGATTGCAGACTGTCATTCAATGTAAATTTTTAATGTTGCTAGTATAAACAAAAATTGCAGAGGATAGAGTAATGAAAACACGCTGACAGTCTCTAGCTGTGTGACAAAGCCTGATTGATAAATCTTTGACGGATTGTTACCCACCTCTGCATAAAACAGTTTATTGATAATATTGTTTTCACAAAAACACCACAAGAAACCATCTTTGTTGTCCTTTTGAAGTTATTCATGTGATTGCTGAGACATGATATTGTAATTATGATGCAATTAATTAATGCTCGTTTCGCTGTGAACTATAGCTTTGATATTAAATTATTATTTTTAATATATTCAAAGATGAAATTAATGAAATTTATCATATTTTACATGTTATCAAATAGAGAAACTACCAAATGTAAATGTATGATGTCGAGAATTGCTTAAAACACACTTATTATAAAACAATATAATGCAAACGCAAAACTGAATGACACTTAAATAAGTAATAATACTAATAGTTAAGTAATTTTGATAGTCTTGGAGGATTTTTGGATACATTGTCGTGCATGCAGTAATATTTTTTTATTTACGTGTTTTTTGTACGAATTTGTTTCGACATGTTAATGTCGGAAGGAATTTAGCTTTAAATGTATGCAGTAAGCTTCAGTTCACATTTTCGTGCTTTCACTAAACTGTGTCACGAAATTTGTTATGTGAACATATTAAAATTGTTCAACAGCTTCTATATTTGATCGCATCGCAGACAATGTGAAGTTGGTCGTGTAATATCCATAGCAATATTAATTTCTCTATGCGTTGGTGGCGGCCTCTATACTGTATATACATTAAAATAATAAAATTGTCGCTTGTTTCATTCATGACAAGCTTAGAAGACTAATATTGCATGGGTATATCAAATATATCGCTTACATTTCATACGACTTTTGCTATGGTAGATTTAAAACTGAGTTTAAAAACTACAATCATCTAAGGTGTTGATACTCTTTGTAGGTACCCAAAAAGATAAAGGACAGAATTAAAGTCGGTTCGTTTACACATTGGAAGGTTGACAAACAAAATCTCATCTTTGTTTTTCTTAGCAAGACACAGTGTGAAATACTGCAAAGAAACTTGTATGATGTAAAGAGCACAGAGATTTAAACTAATGTCACTTCTTCTGTATAAATTCATCCGTTTAAGTTGTCTTTTATCAAAGGCACAAGAACCCTACCTCATATTAAAAATACGAAAGTAACTCTGTCTGTTGCCTTCTCACGACTAAACAGATGAACGGATTTTAATGAAATTTTCAATGGAAGAAGATGGTATCCTGGAGAAGGACATAGGGTACTTTTTATCGCGATAACCGGCGACGTCTAGTGTCACTATATATGAGTAATTATAAAAGCAACAAAGTCGTATGGATTGTATAGTGAGAGCGAAAGCGTAGGTTGTATGTGTACGACGGCAGTACATGCGTGTTGTTTGCATGTTGGTGATTGATGGTTGTTGGCGCGGGCAGGGCTATGAGCCGTCGGAGTGGGGCGACTGGCTGCACCGCCGCCCGCTGCTGCTGCAGGTCAGACCCCACCCTCACGTACTACCTGCACCCAACCCTTACCACCTCCGAATACACCCTTCAACACTCCACCTTACTTCTACCTATGATATACATAGCATTTTACTACACTTGAAATCCTTATGATTCTATTTTTAAACTAAAACTAACAAACTGAATTATTTGTGTTAAAATTTTCTGTTAGCTTTTGTTGATATATCTGTTTAGTGACAAAAATAAACATAATAACTTTGTAATTAACTTCAGATACCATAATTTTTCACAAGCGCGAGTCAAACGACTGCGATCATATGAAATATTATATAATAATATAAATCACAAATTTTAACAGAATAATAAACAATAAATGAACTTAAAATTTAATTAAAATATATTTTTTAAATACAAATCCCGCACTTGGTAAAACCTCATTCGTTGCGGGGGACCATACAAACAAACAATATACATACACAAATATTAAACTAGACATATTCTTAACTATAAAAATATAAAATCTTCCTTCCCTATCCTATAGTCTTCCTTTCCTTAGTGTATAGGTCCAGAGTCGGACGTTAGAGGGCCTTGTCACCGCTAACTACTCGTATCTGTTCGTGTATTAACGCTTTATACTTGGCTTGCTCGTCGCACGCATGCGTACTTACTACTAACATTTGTACCTTTTCAGCATCCTTCCTAACACAACACTAATGTTCTATAACAAATAATACAGCACTTTAATATAATACAACTATTTTATATAGTTTTTGTGAAACTAGATACAGTTAGGAACGAATGCCTGTCTCATCTTGTTTAGTTTAATGAGTAGGGTGGTGGTGATTGATATGAGTGAAGCTGTTGGTTGTGGGCGTGTTACTATAGATAAAAGTTAGATATATAATGTAATAGGATTAATATCGAAAAAGGAATAAAGAGAACACCTTAACTTTTTGTTTTCTTCTTCTTCTCTCATACAAAGCTACTAAAATACAAGAATGCTTTTTTTCTGTTATATCAAAAAGCCAATAACAAACAGCTTAATGCTGCTAAAGTAAGAAGAAGTCGATCTTAAAACGCACTTAGATAATATAGTATGTTATAGATAAAACTCTTTTTATTAGGTATTAATGTTAAGGTCTCATTTAAGAGTAAATTGGGCTTTCTTACTAAAAAGATGACGAACAGGCGTACAGCCCGCGTAATAGTAAGCAGTAACCGTAGCCTATGGATGCTTGCACATTTAACTATAAGTGCTTATTTTAGAAGCAGTACAAAGCGTTATTTAATTAAGGTCTGTAATGTCAGCGTCATCTTAGGTGTTTTATAGCCACAGAAGAACGGTCATAAAAAGCGGTCGTCTCTTTAAACGAAAAGATAATCGAAGAAATTGTGGGAAAAAACATAATTTCCACAATATTTTTTTCTTTTGCTGTTAACAAAAATACTATTAAAACAACACTGTATTATTATTAAGAAAATAAATGTTAATAAATGTATAAAAAACATGAATCTACCTAAATAAATGGCAATTCAACATTAATTTACATACCTAAATTAATTTAGCTAAAACACTGCTTGTCGTGCCTTAAATTATAACCGTGGCGTGGATGTATCTACAAAATAGTAGGATTAAAAAAGTAGTTACACTATGATATCTTTTTATAGCAGTGCTATAAATAAGACTTCATATGAACACAAACAAAATACATTCTTATGTCTCTTAGTTGTCAATAGTGAAGTTTCGTTAATTAGATTGTAATAATTATGTTGCTGTTATAAAGTACAATTTATAAATGTACTTAGAATTGAGCACTGCGCTGTAATATCACATTTTATTTACTAAATCTCGATTAGCCGCACTAAACTATTAGAACTATATTTTAAGTCACATCTCTTAGACAAAATGTTACGAGTATACCTATTTACATTGTTAAACATAGTTTAAACTAAGTATTGTTTGTTGAGCCGACTGAAAGTTGTATAGTTATGCGCTTACTGTATTTCTGTAGTCAAAAATCTCCAAGATTTTATTTTATATTCTTGTATTATAAGATACCGATGTTTATTGTTAATGACTATAATAATTGATTTTAAGTTACGGTTTCAATCGGCTCAATATTCAAGATGAGACGGGTCTAAGGGGAAAAATATTTGCCAAAAAGTATTCATAATATCGTTTCGCGTTGAGGAATTGTAGAATATGATACTATGGAGGGAAAGCGTAGGTAGTGTAGAAAATTAAAATGTATATCGCATCGTGACCGGTGACGGTGGCGGGCGACGGCGCAGGCCGGTCGTCAACAGGCTAACTTTAACCGTCAGAACGTAAACCAGGAGCAACCGTTGCTTCTCGAGGAGCTTCTGGAGCAGGAGAAGCGCGAGCAGGAGCGCGACGGTGGAGAGTGGGCGGGCCCCGTGGGGGTGGGGGTGGGCGTGGGCGGCGCGGGGGCGGGAGCGCCGGCGCCCGCGCCCGCGCCGCCGGTCCCGCCCGCCGTGCCGCTGTACTCGGGCTCGGCCCCGCCCGCGCCGCCCGCCCCGCCGGACCGCATCGCCAGCGACGCGGACCACCACGCGCGGCTGCTGTACGAGCAGTGGCTGAAGCAGTACAACGCCTTCGCCGCCGATCAGCAGCGCTACTATGAGAGCGAAGTTCAAAAGCTTCGTAAGATCCGCAAGGTGAGCAGTAGTGCGCTTTCGTGTTCGTGAGCTTAGTAGCGCGAGCCGTCCTCCCGGCCGCCTTAGATTCGTTTTCAGGTCTAATCGTCGGCGGTGTCGTAACCGAATGGTCCTGTGACTAACTTGGGGCTTAGCGTAGCGAGCTGTCGGCTCGATGTTACACTTTAGCTTTTGAATTTACAGTCGCTGAACAGTAAACAGCGTCAGCTGCGCAAGTCTGGCAACGAACTGTTGCCGAACGACGCAGCCGAGCTGCAGCGAGTGTCCACGGAGCAGCAAGCGCTGCAGAAACATCTTGAAGCCGCGAGGAAGCAGGCGCGCCAACATGGCATGCTCATGCAGGTACCTTTGTCATATTTCATTTAAATTACTAACAATATTGTTTTTGACACCGCTTCCCTTCCACTAAATAAATAATAAGATAGATTAAGTAAATATCCAATAAATTTATGTTGTATAAAATATAAAAACCGCTACGCGCTATATTTTTTATAACCTCTTTTTTATTAGTTTACATTCCAAATATTACTTTTCATTTACCCAGGAATACGAGACAAAGCAACGCCAACAGAATCCACAATTGGCTCAACAAACTGTCATAAGCCAGCAACAAATCACTACCAATCAAACAGTATTTGCCCAAAACCAGAATATAACTCAGGGACAACAGGTGCAACAACAAACGACTCTAAACCGACCAATGCAGCTTGGTCTACAAGGTGCTACTATACAACAGCAACAAACACTTATAAGAACACAGCAGACAGTCATAGGCGCTGATGGCCAATCAATATCTCAACAAAGAATCGGCTTGGTGACGTCACCACTAAATACTCAAGGAAGAATACTCCAGGGTGGTCGCACACTCGTAATAGAACAGGCTGGGGCGCCTCAGCAACAACTAGTAAGGCAGCTTTCAGGCGTGCAAGAAAGACCTCAATCTGTAGGTGGAATGGTGCAATTTGGACAACAGCAGTTGGCTGGAGTCAGAGGCTCGATGCAACCAGGATCACAAACACCAAGACCGCCGGGTGCAAGGCCTGCAATGTCGCCTCTACACGTACAATCGCCTCACTCCCAATCTCCCTTACACTCTCTAGCACCTCAATCTCCCCTGCACCACTTGACGTCACCGATGCAGTCGCCGCTGCATTCTCAGCAATCGCCCTTGCATCACACTGCGCAGTCGCCTTTACACCCGTCGACTCAGTCGCCGTTGCACGCACAGCAATCTCCGCTGCATTCTCAACAATCACCGATGCATGTGCAGCAGTCAAATATGTCGCAGCAGTCGCCGATGCATATGCAACAATCGCCGATGCATCCGCAACAGTCACCGATGCATCCGCAGCATAGTCCAATGCATCCACAACAATCCCCGATGCACCCGCAGCAATCGCCGATGCATCAACAGTCTCCTCTTCACGCGCAACAATCCCAGATGTCGTCGCAACATTCTCCAATGCCTCAACAGTCGCCGATGCATATGCAACAGTCACCGATGCATACTCAACAGTCACCGATGCACACGCAACAGTCGCCGATGCATACGCAGCAGTCACCGATGCAGACTTCGATGTCGCCGCAACATTTTTTGCAACAATTGCAAGCTCAGAGAACAAGTCCTCAGTTGCCTACGCCTAGTCGAAGTCCACAGGTAAACTAACAAATCGAGTTAACGTCGACATTAATATCAAAAGAAAATAATACCAAGTAATTATTTCTTTCTTTCTAATTTATTACCATTAATAATTAATTACCATTCAAACTGAAAACAAAAATTAATCACGTAAGAATCTTCGAATGGCATTTTTTAAAGATATTCTTTTGTTTACTTTATTAAGTTGCATGTCCTGGATTACTTTCTGATTGATCTTGGGCTCGTAAAACCATTCATTCAATAAAAATATTTTGTTTTCCAGATATATCAACAATCTCAAATCCAAAGCCCAGTGGCGTCGCATTCGCCACAGCTTCAAAACGTAAGAATAACAATATTTATTTAAAGTTTTCTTAAACTCTAATAAACGTAAAAATGATCATTTTTATTTAACCGTATTCTCAGTTAAAAGAATTCACCCATTTATTTTCGATCTTAATTTGAATTTTGAACAATGACAACCATAAGGCTAGACAATAACCTCTTCGCGGTCAGTA
The DNA here is from genome assembly GCA_947095525.1 of Trisateles emortualis. Lineage (NCBI taxonomy): Eukaryota > Metazoa > Arthropoda > Insecta > Lepidoptera > Erebidae > Trisateles > Trisateles emortualis. The sequence goes on along the minus strand of OX352735.1, from coordinate 5,221,431 downwards.
ATGTAGACACAATAGATGTTTTATTGTCACAACGCCTATCGACGTTAACTGTCCTACGAAGTGAAAGTGTCATCTAACAAGTTCCAAATTTATATTGAATTTAAATTGTCATAAGAATGATGTTCTTATGACAATTTAAATTCAATATAAATTTGGAATTGTAATATTTTAGTTTATCGTAATTTCAACTATCATTTTAGTAGTAATTGGTACATTTTAGTCTTAACAACAATTCAGGTACTTGATAAGGTACTTGATCACAACGCTGTTAAGATAGCTGCGTTAGTTAAAACCACAGAAATAGATCAGGATAGAACGGCGAAGTAGGCGTGGTATGCGTGCCACAACTTAGTACTAATGTGCATACTTCACATATATTTCACATCGAGCATCCGCATTACGCCGTGCGACTCTTATAACTGCGTTCGGGACGAACTAAATTATTTATGTGTTTATCACCATTCTATCTCGATTTATTTCTGTGGTTAAAACTATATTTTATAATAGAATATTTTTCAATATAACTTCTAACATTTATTTGCAACTAACTATAGGTATCACTTTATTAACTTATGTATTTTGTTTTGTAGTCTGACTACGCCACTGGTAGATTCCCGCGGCCTGCACCGGGATGTTCGCCTTTACCAACACGATTTGCTAGACCACCTCATCATCAACAAGGTAGATATTGTTTACTATTTGCATAATAATGTTCCTTTTTAAGACCAATTCCACTATATAGAATATAGTCGAGTCGTGTCGCGAGGGATTTAACTTGTAAATAATTGCTAATCTACAAAATTCTGTGCAGTCTCATTAATACCAAATGATAAATTGATACTTATTTTCTTACAAGGTATGAGGGTTGGAGTGCCTTTCGGTGGGCGGCAACAGACATCGCCGCTTGGAAGTCCTCAGCCACTGCCATCGCCTGGAAATCCGGCCAATGAGATGGCGGTAAGCATACGTGACGTTAATGTGACTAGCTACTATTAAATATTAGTTTTCGAATATACAGTGAATGACTTTCGCCCGCTTATAAGTAATCATTCTCACTCAGAAATATCAGTGGAGAAGTTTTACAAGCGGATTAATAATTGCAAAGATTATGAAACTTACAAACAACTTTACCTTTTTATTTTTGAGTAGATGTTCAAAAACATAATAATTTGATTAAATATATAAATTGTGGTCTTAAAATAATGTAATGTAATCATTTTTTTTATGCAGCGGCAACAAATGCTTCAACGCCAACAATACAGTCCAATGGGTGGTGCGCCCTCTTCCCCATCAATATCACGCTCCCCCCACGTGGCGCGCACACCCACCCCGTCAGCGTCCCCCGCCGCCTCCCCCGCACCCAGCCATGACCACGGGGGCGGCATGCACGGCTCTCACGCTCCCGCACCTATACCCCCTGGTTATAGATACTTCAAACCTGGCCTGTTCGGTGGAGCTCCGCCATGGCCTCCACGAGACGATGAAAGACGACGTCCAGCCCATCTAACTAAAGTCTCAATATTAAAAAGACGTACTCCACCCCGTCCTAGACCGACGCTGTCACTTAACGATGATATAGACAGTCCGGCAACCACGAGCGATGCGCGAAGCTTCGTATTGTACGCACAGGACGCCTTGGACTACTCCCACGAAGACCACACTGATGACGGACGCAGACACGACGATGATGACGTCGAAGAATTGGTCGAGCATTTGGACGATGATGATATAGTATTAGTAGAACCAGATGCAATTTCACCGGAAGAACGCATAGCTACTGAGGAAGATTTTGAAGAATTAATAGACAGTGGAAAACCTGAGGATGAACAAGATGAAGAGGTTTTGCCAGCGCAAACCCGTACAGAAACTACCACTAAAACTGTAGCAGTGATAAGTCTTTCTACTGGCAAGCAACCTTCAGCTAATGTCCAGCAGTATAAGATTGTTAACTCTGCAGCCGGCTCACCTTTAGCGCGCTTGCCTGTTCTCAACGCGACAATGCTCTCACCGCACACTAATACTAAAATACTCGACGAAGTATCGCAAGCAACAGTTGCATCAGTCTCTATAGCAAATCAGACAATCTCAGTCCCGGTACTCAAGAATCTTACCATGCCCATTTCTAGTGTAGCAGGTCACGCCGGTGGGGCGAAGACTCAGATCAAAAAGGTTCCCCTAAATTTATCAAATCCACCTTTAACGATAAATATGTCGACTCCTGCCCTCTCGAAACCCATCGATCGCTCAGTCATTAGCCTTATATCATCTGTAAGTCCAAAAGTGGCAAATATCAATCAACCGCGCGTACCTGTATCTATATTTACGCAGCACCAAGTTAAACAAAAAATTGTCAAAACTATTGAAAAGCCAATAATGCTTGCTTTATCTAATTCCAAGTTATCAAGTTTGTCTGTCACGCATGATGCTACACTACCGGCAAAGATTTTCCAAGACGATGCCGCTTCCCCGGACAGCACTGTGGCATCAGAAAATAATCTGGACAAAGAAAGTCAACCGATTACATCAAGTTCACAGCAACTGTTAGGCATACCTTCTCAGGGTTCATCACAATTGGACCAGAGACCAGGATCTTTATTCAAAGAGCCGACGAAAGACATTGATATTGAAACTGAAATAAGTCAACAGACTGAATTGCCCCATACTTTATGTCTCACTGATCGTACACCACATCTCTTAGGCAAAGCTGACATAAAGAGTCCAGATCCAATACCCGAGAAAATCCCTGATAATATTATGGAAGGTGACGACGAGGATAAACCAGAAGACAATATACAAAGTAACATATTATTGTCATATAATAAGAGTATGTCAGAACCACCACCCCCTTCGATGCCAGAACCTAAACCGGACGAAAATGTAATGAAGACAATAAAAGCCATTGTTAATCAAAGAAAAGAAATGGTCATAGATTCTAACATGCAAATAACATCGGATATGGCACAGGAGTCTGTTCAAATATCGATTCCTTCTCCAACACCGTCTCAGGAACGATATTTGAACGATATTACGATGCAGGATCATTCGGAAGCTACCGAAGGAAATACTAAACATGTAGAATTCGAGGATATGCTCTGTATATTTGAGAATATTACAGATGATAATAAAACTTATGGTGTAAAACATGCACCAAAACCTGCTGCACCAGCTCAAAATCAAAATGTTAGTACTCCAAAAGTGGAGCCTAAAGAAAATCAAGAGCAATCGACGTTTGTTAAACGAGAACCCGAACGACTTGCATTGCAATCGGCTACTGTACCTCAGCTATCACCATTGTCTCAACCATCAGAACTGACGTCGAACATGGCAAATGTTTCTCAACAACTACGAACTATTATGTCTTCACTAAACAGTAATACAGCTAAAGTAGAAACACAATCGATTATGAGGAAAAATAGTGATGCCGCAACACCCACTCAAGTCAACTTTGAGAATCTATTACCTTCTTCTAAAGTTGAAGTCGCTGTATCAAGACCTTCGCCTATACAGAGAGTAGAAAAGCCCACAACTTCAATGCCAAGTACAGAAAATATACCTATGAGTGCTGCTCAAGTTATCGGCTCTAGAGTTAATACTTTATCTGCCATGGGACAAATGAGGAAATCTCCTACAGTTTCCCCAATAAATTCACCTGTCGGATTACAGAATTCCTTACAAAATTCATTGATGAAATCGCCCGCGCAGTCACCTTTAATCTCGAATCAACAACAATTTTCTTCTATTGAAGACTCCAACCCAACGTCTGTATCCTCTCAAATGATACAAATGCCGGCTCTCTCCAAAATACATAGTTCTACTACTCCGGCTAATACTATGCACTCGAATAATACAATTACTACTAGCATGAGTACCTTCCAACAGAAAAACCAAGTGTTGCCAACTAGTATTTTGGGGCATACGCTTTTACAACCCACAAGACAAATCAATACAAGTAATTTATCATTTAACCAGCAGAGTATTAGTTCTAGTCAACCTCCGGCCCTAGTCATGACTTCGAGACCAATGATGGGTAACAAGGAAGCGCCTCCAAATGTGACTGTACGAACACATAGCATTGTTAGCTCGGGAATTAACCAAATGCAAGCCAAACAGCAACAAGGCTCCATAAACTTCATAACAACATCTAAATTACTACATACTCAATTAACTTCGCCTCTAAAAAGATCCAAATCCACTGATGAGCCTAAGAGCGAAGTAATCGTAGGACATATTCAACCAACGAAAAGACATAGCGTGGAGGCGGTTGTGGTGAAATCAGAACCTATGGAAACTGATGAGCCTAATACATTGACTACTTCAGCCGATACTACAAACAAGCATACTATTCAGCAAACCACAGCTAATCAAAAGAACGATGAATCGCAAAACGTGTTGTTGAAGCAACTGTTGCAAACCACGACGACGGCTGCTAATGTGGTTCCCCAGCGAACTATGACAATACAAAGAACTGCACCAGCTTTAGGAACAATACCTTCCTTAGAAGCTCAGCTTGCCAGACCTTCAATTCCTCCACCAACACTATCTTTATCACAAGAAGTAGAAATACCCAAGAATTCGCCAAGACACATGACATCAGTGAATTCTCCATTTGCTAGTCGGCCCATTCAAACATGTATTCCTACATCTGCAATATCTCCCTTGACGCATACATCCACTCAATCGCTAATGGATGTGCGAAAGCCTCCAGTGAAGACACTAAACAAAGAGGAGACTACGCCGATGCCAGAAAGTTCACCTACAATGAAGTCGATGCAAATGTATCCTATGAGTCTTGATAATCAGCAGTTACATCAAGCTATTAAAAAAGAAATCACTCCACCACAACAGAGCCCTGTAAATAGATTTTCACCCTTAGAAGTAAAGAGAGAATTGCTTGACGAGAGCTCTCAGCAGTCAGCGACTTCAGGCGTATCGACCGCTTCTGATCAAGGTAAACTTGATCAGCCAATAAAAGAAGAGTTCCCGGAGAGCGTAAATATGGATGTACCTTCAGAAGCAGCACCAGAAACACCTTCAGAGGCTAAGAAACGCAAACGTCGTGAATATCAGCAAAAGAAACGAAAGATACAAATGAATATGAAACAAGCAGCAGAAAATAACTTGAACGCATCCAATGCTAAAAAGAGACCTCGCAAAGGTTCAAGATTTGAAGAGGATTATGACACGTTTATCGATAACTTGATGGTCCAGTTACGTTCAATGCCAGCGATGCAAATTCAAGAGCCAGCTTTAACCACCAATTTCGCTGTGTGCCCGCTTTTCGGCTCAGGTGATCTAACAAAATTAAAGAATAAAGACTATGACATACTAAAAGGAGATTTGAGTGGCGAGTTTGGCAATGCTAAAATACCAAATGTAGCGGACTATTACAATACTAAACCATTCGGTGATGACGAACCACTGCCTGAGAAACCAGCTGCATCTACTCAGAGAGGTTTTTATGATCAAGAATTCCAGCCTATTGTGTTTGATGAAGATCCAGAAGATAAGAAATTGGACTTTATTTGCAAAGAACGAGATACTGACACGCCTGATAGTATAGTTAGCTGTTCTAGTCCTGAATGTATCGAGTCAGAACCACCTAATAGGTTCCCAGGACTGAGACTCATTGATGACGAAGACGAGGATGAGGATAGTGATTCTGCACCAGGTCGTGTATCGCCTGTGATCCCAATCATAGCGCCTGTTCCGATCAGAATAAAGCCTGTCTCGCTTTATCAAGTAAAGGAAGAAGAAGAAAATCAAAAGGCACTAAAAGTCTTTGAAACTGACCCAGCCAAATCTAAGAATATGGACTCTCCTGGCAGTACCGAAACTAATGAAAATGTTACTGTAACGCTTACGCTTACCTCTGGTGCCGCTGAAGATATACTCGGCGTACTAAAGGAACTCGCAGGCATACTGCACATTCCACCACCAACTTCGTATCAGATAATCGAGAGGACGGCTACACCACCATCTCATAAGCTAGGATTGTACAGATCTAAAGGCAAAGATGGTAAAGAAGGAACACCTATTGACATTCAAAGTATTCTTAACGGAGCAGCGAAGTTCTGTCGACACTGTGATGTTGTTATCCTTGATTCTGTGGTCAGGGCGAAAGCTTCAGAATTTCCGTTACTATCAGCCAATAAAGGCAATGCGGAAGAAATCCTTTGTGACAGCGACTCTGAATTATACTTCTGCAGCACTCAATGCTACGAGAGTTTTGCTTGGCGTCCTACCAACATAATACTTGACGGTAAATCAAAGACTGCTGTAAAGGAAGATAGTAAATCTGAAGTCGATACCAACTTGTCTAAAGAACGAGATGATTTCGATACTGCGTCGACTGAAAGTATGGAAACTGATGACTTGGATATTAAACCGGATATCAAAGATGAGAAAATGGATTTATCGTTTATGGATTCTCTTGATAATGATGAGCTAATGAAGGAGGTTGGTGATGATGTAAGCGCTTTAGACGAAGATTTGAAGAGCGAGCAAGATGAAAAGAGCAATCAGAGCACAGCTGAGAGAGAAAAATACAGAGGTATTCGTTACAAAGCTTGGTCACCAGGTTGTATAGGACCGCCTGTTAAATACAAACGAGCTACAGATAGAGAGCTGACTGAGTTGGTCTTCCGAACTGGTGTCGCTATTATGCCAGTGACAAATGAAGATTGCAGGAAATGTGAACTGTGTGGTATTCAAGGTGATGGAGTAGCAGATGGGGTGTCCAGACTTCTGAATTGTGACGTTAACCGCTGGGTGCATTTAAACTGTGCATTATGGTCTGAGGGGGTGTATGAAACAGTGAGTGGAGCTTTGATGAATGTGGAGACGGCTCTAGCGGCCGGGTCTAATGCGACGTGTGCCGTGTGCCGGAGGTTAGGCGCGACTGTCAGATGTTTCAAGGTGCGATGCGGCAGCGTCTACCATCTTGGATGCGCTGTCAAAGATAACTGCGTGTTCTACAAGAATAAGTCTGCGTTTTGTGCGTCGCATGCGCCGAAGGTGAGAATTAAATATATATATATATATATATACATATATATTATACACACGTATTAAGAATGCCTTCTGCAATAGTTATATCTTTCAAATTCATACAAATAGCTCAATTTATTGACTAACTTAATTATGACGTACATCATAAAACAGTACTGTACCACTGAGACTTGGTAATTCTTAGATTTTAGTAGAATATATTAAAATTTTCCATAGTTAGAGCTTTTACAGAAACATGAAAAACTTGATAATTACATAATGAATTTAAATTTTAAAAAAATTGACTTTTATACTTGATTCTGATGTGTAACGAGAAGATATGTAGCTCTTAAATATTACAAAATAATATAATTCTTCTTCTACATTTAAATTAAACTACCCCTTCTCACCTACAGAACGAGAAAGACAACGAGCTTACGACGCTTAGCGTACAACGCCGCGTATACATAGCTCGCGATGAGCAGCGTCAAGTGGCATCCGTAATGTTGCACTCGGACACCAACCACCTGATCCGAGTCGGAGGACTGATATTCCTTAGTCCTGGACACCTACTGCCTCATCAACTCACCGCTTTCCATACGCCAAATTATATCTACCCTATTGGTTATAAAATTGTAAGTATAATTCTGTTTTTTTACAAGGACGATATAATCACTAAAGAAGTCACTTACTCACGTTTCAAATGAAGTGTAGCCAGAGAATACAGATTTTCACGGATCTAGACATACTTGGTTCGCATTGGCAGTGATCTCGCCGAGTATATCTTATAGTGTAGTTGCACAGATCAGTAAGAAAAATTCGCGTTTAGTGATTCTGTCGTCAATGTACATAACGAATCCTATTAATATTATAAATGCGAAAGTTTGTAAGAATGGATGGATGTTTGTTACTCTTTTTACAGCTATAACCGACATACACGCGGGCGGAGCCGCGGGCAACAACTAGTCATTAATTATTTTCTATCAGCGTTCTTTGTTCTTTTCTATCTACATAACACCGTCGTTTACGTCGACAGGTACGTTTCTACTGGTCCATGTCCCGCGCGAACACACGATGTCGCTACCTGTGTTGGATCACGGAGGAGGACGGGCGGCCACGCTTCCACGTGCGGGCGCAGGACGAGCCGCGGGACGAACTCGCCGCGCCCACGCCACGGGCCGCATGGGCTAATGTAACTATTACCTTATATAATTACTGTGTGTAAAGATAAAACATTTTGCGCTTATGCACAAAGGAGATTGAAAGTTCAAATTTGTTCTTCTATGTTTGACAGCGCAGCTTACGCTAGGGTTGTCACCTGCAGATAATATATTATCTAATATTTCGTTTGTTTAATGACATTGAAGATTGCATTTAGTTTTAATGTCATAAGTGCAGATTATGGCATATTCGATTATAACTGTAATTGTTCGATGTCAGGTGTTAGACGCAGTGGCAGCACTACGCGAGGGACGCAGCGAAGATGGCGTGCTCAAGTTGTGGCCTAACTACGTGACTGGGGAAGATCTATTCGGCCTGACTGAGCCTGCTGTCGTTAGAGTGCTAGAGAGTTTACCGGGTAAGTTTTTAATCAGATAAAATCTTGTAATCAATACCTATTTTTTTTTTAAATATGTAAGCCCGAGAAAAATTGAAAGGGCAAAGTTAACGCCTTATCTGTTTTCTAGATACGTTGCAGATTAGAAGTTGTTATAAGAGTCCAGTTAGAGATTGCAAATCCTGAATACAGAAATCCAGATTATTCACCTAAATTTTTCGAATTTTAGATATATCAATTAAAAATTATACACGTAGGTCTGTTCATAGTACATAATTTATCCTATGTATAGTTCACTACTTATCCCGACAGACCGATTCATCGATAAAAGAGACAGACTATTCGAATTTTGAAGTATTCGGATTACAATCACTCATTCCATTTCTACTGTCTACTGCAATGTCGTTTACCTTTTAGAGGAGATTCATTGGGTCGTAGGTTTGGCACATCGATAATAATAATAATAAATCGTTTATTTGTCACCATAGTACAGAAACACACAGAACAGAATAGTTTGATATGCGACATATATAATTATGTTCGGCGCTGTTCAGTTTTGGCGCAGTCGCTTGACCGAAGTCCCAATTCTGCTAATTTACGGATGGCTTAATTGAATCTGATTTGATTCTCAATTGAATCTTAGTAGCATTTTTGGTATTTTGCTAATAAATTTAAAACCAATAGTTGGAAAACCATTGGTCTTAAATTGTGTAGCAGAATACCAATATTTCATATTCATATTCATATTCATTTATTTGCTCAAACATGTGTATACATACAGTTGATGCATGCAAGATTACATATAAATGGTGTTGCTCAAACATGTTTACCATATGTCATGGCGCGCAAATATTGCATTGTATATCTATAATATAATCAGTTTTGCTATTTTCAAATAATAATAATATAATGTCAAAAGAATTACGAATACAATGTCATGTCTTAAAAATAAAATTAAAAATAATGTCCATAAGTTTATAAGAATACAATGTCAAATAATATAATATTAATAATAATTAAAATAATAATAATAAGAATGTCCGTTTCATAATAATGTTGCTTCAGTCAGAAAGTCAGATATATTATAGTATGCTTTTTCTATTAAAAATGATTTTAATTTATTCTTAAATGCATTATTATTATGCTCTTTCCATTCTTTTGGTATTTTATTATAAATTGTTGGTGCCATGCAAAAAACACTTTTGCGCATAAGTGCAGTTCTAGATGAATGGATGCAAAGTTTCGTGTTGTCGCGTCTATTGCGGTGAACTACATCTTCCAAGCGCGGAAATAAATTTGCGTTGGCTTTAACAAAAGTAGCAATCTCTAAAATGTAAAGCGACGGTAATGTCAATATTTTATATTGTAAAAAATATGGCTTGCAGCTGTCGGTTTTTTTTAGTTTAAACATTGATCTAAGGCATCTCTTTTGGGCTTTAAATACAATTTCTTTATCAGTCGAGTTTCCCCAAAATATAACGCCGTATCTGAGTACAGATTCCGTTAAACCATAGTATGCCGTTAATAGTGCATCAATATTAACAGTTCTCGATAGAGTGTAAAGGGCATACGCATTACTACTTAATTTTTTGCTTACGATGTCTATATGAGTCTTCCAATTTAAATTTCTGTCAATAGTTAGTCCTAAAAATTTTGTTGTATTAACTGTGTCAATGGTAGTGTTATTATATTTAATGTCAATGTTGGAAAATGTCAAGGAACGCTGGCTAAAATGCATAATTACTGTTTTGGCTATATTAATTTTTAGGTTATTATTGTCTAACCATTCTATAGTTTTTGTTAGTGTGTTATTTATATCACTTTCATATAGTTCTCTTTGGTGACAAGGTATAGTGATGGTACTATCATCTGCAAACAGCGTCATAGGATGTTCAATGGCCATAGGGAAGTCATTGATATATAATGTAAAAAGCAAAGGTCCTAACACACTACCTTGAGGAACTCCGTAAACAACTCTTCGTTCTTGTGATGAGTAAATCTCTTCTTGTTTAGTTTTACTATTTATTCTACTAATTTCTGTAATTTGCTTTCTATTATCCAAGTATGATTTTATTAGTTCTAGACAATTTCCTCTTACTCCGTATGCACTAAGTTTATTTATTAGGGTGTTATGTTTGACATAATCAAATGCAGCTGTCATGTCGCAAAATAATGCACATACTGGCGTATTTTTGTCCATATTTAACATAACAATGTGTAAGAAATCATAAATGGCCATGTTAATTGTCTTGTTTCACATAAGATATTATTTTTTTCTAGGTAGGAATTGAGTTTATTATATATATATTTTTCGAATATTTTCGAGAAAATCGGTATTAATGATATCGGTCTATAAAACTCTATTAGCTCTCTGTCTTGTTTTTTAAATAAAGGTTTTATTACAGATATTTTTAAGGCATCTGGATATATACCTTCCATTATGCATAAATTTATAATATGACTCAATGGGCTACATATTTCAACTGCTACTGCTTTAAGTATTTTTGTACATATACCATCGTGACCTACGCTGTTTGTATTATTTAATGCTAACGTAATTTTTAAAATGTCATAAGGCAAACTCGGTGCCATGAAAATGGAGTTATTTCTGTCTGAAATCAGTTTTATGACTCTAGAATTAGTTACGGGTTGGATCTTATCAACAAAATAATTATTAAATAAATTCGAAATGTCTTCTGGATCTGTAATTATTTTATTATCTATTCGAAGTCTATTAATATTAATCTTTGGTATATTTATTTTGGACTGGTTTATTAATTGCCAAGTAGCTTTTATTTTATTTTTTGATGTCTTTATTTAATTGTTTTGTGCCCTTTGAGTTAAATAAATATTTTTTTTAAATAGTTTTGAATAGCTTTTAAGATGATTTTTATTATGTTGCGTAGGTTTCTTTCGATACTGCCATAAAAGTTGTCGTTTTTTGGCACTACAGACCTTTAAGCCACGTGATACCCATTTATGTTTTTTTAAATTATTTACAGAAATACGGGTTTCAGGAAAACATTGGTTATATAAAAGGGAAAATATGTCAATAAACGCGTTATAGGCTATATTTGGATCCTGAGCATCATAAACATCTGAAAACGTTAAGCTACTCAAATAGGATTTAAATTTATCAATATTTTCTTTATTGTATACCCGTCTTTTTATACTCCATCGATTAGTGGTACAAATGTTGTTCATTGGACATTTCAATAGCTGAGCTGTGTGGTCAGATAACGCAAATTCTATTACTGTAGCTTTGCAGGACCGCTTAAAGTTATGCGCAAAATTGTCAATGCATGTCTGACTTTTAAGGCGAGTCGGTTCATGTAATGCTAATTTTAAGTTAAAATTTAGTAACATATTTTCAAATTCTATTGTTTGTTTATTTTTCTTTAATATATTTACATTGAAATCTCCCGTTATGATGATATTTTTATAACAATTTTTTTTCAACATACTATGTAATAACAACTCTAGTTTATCAAGACAATCGTTGAAATTATTAATATTTGGTACTCTGTATACACAAACTATCACTATTCTATGTGGAATTAATTCGATAGCACAGCATTCAAACATACCAATCATAGATTGTTTACTTATTTGCGGCAGTTCTTTCCATTGATGTCCATTCTTCACGAGAATACAAGCCCCGCCTCTTTTGCTTTCTTTTCTACTGAAGCATGCAGCTAAGCAATAATTCTGTATGTAAAGTTGGTGTTCATAGGTTTCCTGCATAAAGTGCTCCGTAATGCATAAAACATCTACACATATGTCTTTATCTATCAGCTCATTTAAACATACTGTAAGGGTATCTGACTTTCCTAATAGTCCTGCAATATTTTGATGCATTATGTGTAAATGTTTAACCCCGAAAAAAATTGTCATTTAATAGAGTGTTTTTCTTTTCATTGTCATGTTGTAATATGTTTGTATTTTGAGGGATGTCGTTAGTTAAATCCAAAAAATCTTTAAATATAGTGCGTAGTCCTAACTTATTTACAGTACCAGAATATTTGTTGAACATGCTGTATTCATATTCCAGATTGAGATTGCTATCTATCACAAATGCATATTCGTGGGACAGAACATCTAAGTACATTAAATTATTAAATTTCTCTACTTTCCAATTATATGGGTTATTCATTGTATCGTTCACAAGCTTATATGTTGGCAGACAAATAATTATATTTGTGTGGTAAATATTCTGTAGTATATTCCTTATATAAAAAATTGTATTATAGTGGTTTGTGGCCTTGAGATCATTTTCTCCAAGAAATATAATACAATAATCGTTCATATCGAATTTTTTCAACTTCGTTTCTAAGCCACTTAAAAGCTGCTCTGTATCACCGTTTGGTTTTGAGTAGTGACATAAACTATAATTGCTTTGCAGTGTATTTTGGGCTATCGATAGCAAATCATGTTTTTTGTCACTACTGAGTATGCATATTTTACGACGTTTTTTTTCTGAAGTCATCTTGTATTCTAATTTTTCTTTAGTTATAGTGTTGTCCGTTTGAGTATGTCTGGTTTTTGTGTTATTTTTAATTATTTTTTTATTTGGTGTAGGTAGTTTTTTATTTTTAGGAGATCTATGTTTTGTGCCTTTTTTGTACAGCTCATTTTCTTGCCTGAGACTGTTATTTTCTAAAGTGAGCATTTCTATCTCTTTATGTGCGCTATTTAACTGTAAAGAAAGTTTTTTAATTTGGTCTGACAGTTTGTTTATTCTGTCGTCCTCGTCGTCTGATACGTCAGGAATGGTGTTTGAAGTACTATTATGGGTATCTGTTGTCATGTTACAGTCATCCGTTGTCGTGTCAGATATTGTTTGTGTTCGACGAAATGTAATATTTTCCAAAAAATTCATTTTACATAGTACTTAGTAAGCAGATAATAAATATAAACAACTATTTTTTATCTAAACGAGCATGTAGCGCCATCTATCATCAAACTTAAGCGATTTATTGATTAAGCTGTTTCTTCTTACTTACAGTTCATCATAGTTGCGCCACTCGACGCTAGATGTCACTCATTTACATACTTTTGAATTAGTTGTTGGTTACCGTTTTTTTAATGAGAAAAAAACACTGTAATTGTTTATATATTTGTTCACACTGACTGTTAAAACGTGTAATTCACTCCGTGTTGCCGTCTTAAGATGGTTTTGCAGTAATTTGTTGCGTATTGACGAAATAAAGTCTCGTACACGGTAATTCACTACATACAGTCACTGGAATATTTAAAAACGTTATATTTCACTCAATTGTTCATTTCTGTTGTAGATAACATTGGCACTAATGTAACAGTTCGTTATCTGTCTTATAACACTTATTTTAATCAGTTTTTATCACTTTTTATAATATTAATGAAATTTAAGTACAGAGCGATTTGTTTACACAGCGGCAGCGCCACCTACCCTCCTCCGGTCGCCAATAATGTAATACCTAAAATGCTAATAATTTTAGTTATAGTTTTCCAGCTGTTGGTCTTAAATTTATTTGCAGAATACCAACAATGCTATTGAGATTCAATTGAGAATCAATTCAGATTCAATTGAGGCATCCGTAAATTAGCAGAATTAGGGCCCGGGTCGATAGTTAATGATGTGCACGTGGCGCCGCAGGTATCGAGACGCTGACGGACTACCGGTTCAAGTTCGGTCGGTCGGCGCTGCTGGAGGGCGGGCTGGCCGTGAACCCGTCCGGCTGCGCGCGCGGCGAGCCCCGCGCGCGCGCGTCGTGGCGCCGCGCGGCTCGCTCGCTGCTGCCCGCCGCGCCCGCGCCGCCGCCCGCCATCGACCACCCCGCCTGCCCCTACTCCAAGCAGTTCGTGCACACCAAGAGCTCGCAGTACAAGAAGATGAAGTGCGAGTGGCGGAACAACGTCTACCTCGCCAGGTAACTAGCTATAGCATGGAGTTCTTCGACAAACGAGTTTTAAAGGGTCGGCAACGCGCGAGTGATACCCCTGTTGTTGCAAACGTCCAGAAGCTGCGGTAACTGCTTACCATCAGGCGGACCGTATGCTCGTTTGCCTTCTTAGTAGTATCTATAATAAAAAAAAGAGTAACTCGCCTACCTTGTACTGCCACGTGGCAGCGTAAAGATGGCATGAATATCGCCTTGATCGCCTAAATGACGCTTCAGATGTCTTTTATTTTTATTCATTCTAGCAAATTCTTGACCGATCCGTTTGTAACTATGGTATTCTAACATAGTAGATTATGTAAATGATTTTATTATATTTTAGATCTAAAATCCAAGGACTCGGTTTATACGCTGCCCGCGACATAGAAAAGCACACCATGGTCATCGAGTACATCGGGGAGATCATTCGCTCCGAGCTGTCAGAAATAAGAGAGAAGCAATATGAAGCTAAGGTGAGATACGAGCGTTACTACTTTTTAATCTATCTATATCTGGTCAATCCGATTCTATTTTATTAATAGCCTACTATATACTCGGTAATTTTACCTAAACCGGGGCTGTACCATCACATGAAACGAGAGTCTTTAGAGCAAGAAAAAAGGACGAAGCTATACATGCTATATAGCTCCGTCCCTCTTTCTAGCTTGAACTTGTTTTCGTTTTAACATATCGTGGTACGGCCCTTGAGTATTATTTTGCCTTATAAACCATAAAATATATGACCAAGCTGATACCGAGCTATTTTAGTTCAGAAATATTTTACTATTGTAAAACAATTTAAGTAGTACCTAGGTAGTTATAGATAAGTAAAACAGATATTCGTGTAAGCCCCATGCATACAAATGTCGGTCGTCACCCAAAACGTATATTGTTGTAGAACCGCGGCATCTACATGTTCCGCCTGGACGAGCGGCGCGTGGTGGACGCCACGCTGTCGGGCGGGCTGGCGCGGTACATCAACCACTCGTGCCAGCCCAACTGTGTGGCCGAGACCGTCGAGGTGGACCGACATCTGCGGATCATCATCTTTGCTAAACGACGCATCGCGAGAGGGGAAGAGGTACTGGTTTATATTTACCATTCATAAATAAGTTATAGGAAATTGGAATCACGCGTTCATAATGTCAGAAGGGCTTACTTCAACTGGTAATACTATGATCTGATTGGTTAAGAGGGCGTGGTGAAGCTAAGTGACAACGATGAGTCATTATTTTTTTTAACGCAAGTCTAATCCTTACTAATATTTTAAATGTGAAAGTTTGTAAGAATGGATGGATGTTTGTTACTCTTTCACGTAAAAACTACTGAACGGATCTGGATGAAATTTGGCACACACATAGATTACGGTCTGGAATAACACATAGGCTACTTTTTGCAGCGATAACCGACATTAAACCCACGCGGGCGGAGCCGCGGGCAACCCCTAGTAAAACATAATTGTTTTAGCTATCGACCAATTACTAAACGATTTCAAGAAAGTTTTCAGGAATTAAGTTGTGATGATGTGATAGTGCTTCCCTACCCACCCCATTGATCTTCTGCAAATCTTCTACCTTTAAATCTAAAGTCTATCAATATAAGCTATTGCATTCAGCAGCCGGCCATTATGGGACAAGGGTTTCCACAGCATTCGGTCATCAGCTGATCTAGTCCATCGGCTGCTCGATGATGCATATATTTTTATTATTCTGTTTTTATATGGGCATTCGGTTTCAGCATTTCGGGACAGCTTAAGCTAAGCTTGGCTGTGCCCATGACTTCTGGTTATGATGGTTACAACATAACTTGCAGCCTTTTCATGCATGTTCCTGTCCCTGTTCTTACAAGGCATACACTTCGGTAACAGCTTACCATCATGTGAAGTGGTACACTGTGTATATAGTGCTAATTAATTATACTTCCTCAGTTAAAATATCACACTTGTACGAGGGTCGATCTCTATGCGGCCACTCCATACGCTATTAAGATGGCCGCCCACTATTCCAAACTAATCTACTGCAGATCTGTTGACACGAAACGAAGAAGAAGTTAAATATATTTATTTCGTCCAGAACTATAGCAATACAAGTACACGATAGTGAGTGAACTGTGACAGTAAACATCTAATGGGAGGTTTTCTTTTTTTGAAACTTTTTTTGCAGATGGCGCTTAATACAAATAGTACTTGAATCTCTTTATAGAGTGGTTAGTGGTCAAGCTGGTGATACAGGTTGTCTAGATCTCTCATATAGGCCTCTGTCGTGATCTAACGACTGGACTTCAACGTGCCCTCCGAAGATGCTGAGATGAATTATTACTATGCAGTTACCCATCTTTAGCGTAACCGTAAGAAATAAGAGCGTAACCGTGCCCTCTTGCTATGAGGATAAACAAAGGCTGCAGTGGATAGCGTTAAATGTTATCAACTAAAAATAATAAAAGAAAGAAGCAACAGTCAATCAATGACGAGCTTACGTCCTTCCCCATAGTTCTTTAGCGCCATCTAGGAAACCATTCGAAAACCTCCCATCGCACATATAGATACTAATATAATTTAAAAATAACTTATTTAATTATTTGTGTTTTACAGCTGGCTTACGATTACAAATTCGACATAGAGGACGACGCGCACAAGATCATGTGCATGTGTGGTGCACCTAACTGCCGCAAGTGGATGAACTAATCACGACCTTACGACGTAGACATATAATGTCTCAACATTTGACGAAATGAAATAATTTATTATCAAATGAACACAAGTGTTTTTTAAAGAAACACTAAGATGTCGGAAATGAATGAAATTCCATCTATATAATAATAACGCGGTTAAAAACCATATAATACGATATATAAAAGTTTTTAATAATATTAAATTGTTGGTTAGACGAAGAGTATTACCGAGAGAGACCTTAGCTAACCTGTTCGTGTCTATAGACAAGTAAACTTTGTAGACAGGACACCAATATAACGCTGTTCTCGGTTTTTCATTTTAGCATAAGAAAGGCTATGATAACTAGTTTTATGTACCAAAGTGATTGTACTATCTATAAGTAAATAAATCATAACTTAGGACTTATTTTAACGATTTCATTCTTTTTAAAGCTGACGTGTGATTATTAATAAGACAATATCAAGCAGAGTTTTTACCAACTAACTTTTTTATATTTGGCTGTCGGAAATCAATCGGATACATATATTTTTTTTGTAAATAATATAAAAATCATTATAGAAAAGTTGTTATTGAATTTAAATGTTTTTAGATGTGAACGTTTTACTATAGTAAGTATAGAGTAAGTTTATAATTTTTATTATTTTTTAAACGTATTTTATTAATGTTTTTTTTTTGTGTTTATACTATTGACTATATAATAATCAAGATATTTAGTAGTATCGCGCCTTTACAGTTTATATACACACGATGAGTGTACATAACAATCTCAGCAGTGACTCAATGTTTTTAGTATAAGTTACCATATAGACGAGTCTGCATTTAGTATGCATAGAGCACAATTTATTTAGCAATGTATATATATCCTCTTTATTAGAAATTATTTCATCCCTTTAGTTGGTAATGTATCGCTGTTCAGGGTAGTAATTTCTAATGAAGTGGTACGAGACGCCATGATGTGCCTGTCGTTGTTGTTTGTTCGTATGTAGGGTAGGCGCCGGACACTGCACAACCTCAAACACCCTACTGCACTTGTATAGACAAGGGGTCTTACTAAGATGTCTTTATAGCGATTTTTAGGCCTTAATTTGAATTTCAATCAACTCAAAATTATGTAACTAGAAAGATGATTTCAGCCAGTTAACAAATAGAGCCACAAGAATAACTAACAAGGAATTCAGTCTTTAATATTTCTTCTAAGACATGTCATGGGTTTCCTCAAGATGTTTTCGTTCACCGTTAGCAGATAGCGAATCATTTGATTAGTTCATAACAAAGTGAAATTTACCTTGCTTCTGCCACCCAGGATCGAACTTGCACCTCATGCGTGCAAGTCGGTTACTTTCCCACTCGCCCATCACCGTTTTAATTTACATATTGCTATAAAAGGATAAGGCAATATATAAATTATAAACTTAAAACTTGCTAAAGTGAATAACTTACGAAAACAAATTAAGATAGAAAATAAATCGCTATAAAGACATCATGGTACTGCCTCTGTAGTTCGGGTGTTGCGTGTCCATAGTACATAATTCACATGGTTTAACTATAATGACGAATATTCGATATCTTATAGAGTAATTATGACATTTAGTGATGAAATTTTACTCGTTAGTAATGCGTTTAGATAATTCACTAACCCATATAAACGAGGGGTGAATAAAGAAGCCCATATATAAACGGGGGTGAATAAAGAAGCCCATATAAATGGGTGTGAATAAATGCGCCCGTATAAAAATGGAGTGTGAATAAATAAGCGTGCATGTAGTTAGTGTAATTATTTATGTAATGATTATTATATATAGTCCCAAATGTGATATTACCTCACATAATTTCGCGTGAACTTCACTAAGTAGTGGCCATTGTAACTGTTGGTTAGCTTGTCGACTATTTACGCATGATCGACGCGTTGTATGGCATTATAGGGTACTTGGCAACAAAATGAAAAAAAAAAGTTTAGTTCCCAAATGCCAGTTTATTTTTCTAGCTATGAAACTCTGGACATTTCGAAATGGACCTAATTTAATGCCACAGGTACCTATTAAACTGCTGGCTTGCTTGCCATCGTATCTTTGTTAGTTTAAAATATATGATATGTTTTGTCTCTTTCCTACACCAATAGTAGATTTGAACGTAACCGTTGTCAAGTCACTACTTTTAAATCACCACTTTTGTCCTAATATTTATAATTTTTTTTATTTGACATTCATTAATTTCGAAAAATGTTCACTGCTGGACATAGGTCTCCCCAATGATTTATCTAATTTTCAATTGTAATAAATAGTCAAGTGCCCTATTAAAGGCTTTGAAGCTTGAAAGATCTGGTTATAGAGGAAATTTATATATAAAAAATGTATGTAGCGCAAGGAATTATTGTAACGAAGGATCTACCAATGTTATGAATTCAAGCGATGTAATGTTAAGTGTTAAGCTGTGTATCGACGTTGCGAGGCTGCTCGCATTGAGCAGGCAGTCACTCAGGCGACATTCTGCCTCGCGATGTCGATACCCGCCTTCAAATGTGCAATATCATTTATATCTCGAGTACAGATTGTAAATATAACCGCGGTAACCACCTCGCGACAGTGAACACATGTTATAATGATGTAATCATCAAGTAGGTACGTTTTATTCATTATTTGTCATCACTGTAATCAGTTTTACACTCTCATTGATCTTCCATAGATTTTATTTAAGCATTCCTATAACATATTGCACTCGAGTTGAAAGCAAATTCATTATTTTCATGAGAGAACAGTTTTTGAAAGTTGTAAAATTATGTACTTTAGTAATATTCTATACATTAGTATTTTTATTGCATTATTTTCCTATAATTAAAATTTTAATTAGTATAACTTTGTATTTTTATTTATTGAATCAATTAAATCTTATTGTTTGGTAAGTGGTCCAACCTGCCCCTCTAGGCAACTGCCATAAACGGTAATCGAATGTGTGCGTTGCCCCAGCGGAAAAAATCGAATTTCAAAGGACAAAGTCGTCCTGGCGGAATCAGTTTTTGCTCAATAACTTCCCAATGGTTACTTACTATACACAATTACACGACGTCATACACTGAAAATCTGTATATTTCAAATTACGAAATTCGAACATTTTCCGCTGGGGCAACGCACACAATCGAATCGAATGAATGAAAGCAAATTTATGGGATTTGACATAAGTGTACGATATTATATCGTAAACTTATGTCAATTGCCCATACATTGGGGCTGGTGAGATTGAGATCGCCCATATTTAGGCCTCCGACTTGATCTAAACGTCTGTTAACAGTAGGGACCGACTTTAAAAGTGTCCTCCGAAGCACGGCAACGCTTACATAAAATATCACTATGCGGTCACTCATCTATAGGATTAACTGATCCCTTGGTAGCTTAACCCGCTGATCTACATATGAACTAAAATAAAAAAGACGAGAATAATTTTGTTACCGTTTCATCATAATGTTAAAGATTTTCTCGAAAGCTTAGCTAATTGTGATCTAAATATTCAAACCCATTTCCTGTAACCCCTCGTTTTCACCAAAGTTTAATAATACATGTATTTTTTACTAATTTTATGCAATTATTTCATTTCTCATATACATGTATAAAACATGTTGTATACAAATCTTGAATGAAATTATATATGTTACTGTAAAAGCCCGAAATAAACAATCTAGAGATCATACAACGGTTCGGACTTTTAGCATTAAGAGTTGGTTAATCTTAGGATTTACCGTAGTTCGGGCTTTTACAGTAACATATACATGTATAAAACTTGTTGTAAGTATACAAAACTTGTTGGTTGAAAACTTCTAGCTACCTACATGTTTTTGTTGTAGTTGTAGCTAAACTTGTAGAATTTCTTGTTAATTAAACATTCAACTTAATTAAATATATGGTTTTCTATTGCAGATAGTACAATTTATTGTTACTAGTAGATCCATGAAATTAGAAGCAGATTAATAAAATAAGCAACGGACTTTAAAAATATTTTCGTTCGTTATAATCCGTTGCTTATTTTATATTGTACATGCAAAAGCTCAACAAGTTCTAAAGGCTGCTTCTTTGACCACACCATTATTTTTCTTTTTTCGTTTAAACTTTATCCAACAAGCATGGATAAAGTTAAAAACTTGTTTTATACAGAAAATAAACAATACTTCTCTAAACCACGACTGTATTTTGTTGGTGAGAACGCTATCAATGTGTCAGACAAATTTTGACATGTCGCAAATGTGTTTTATACTTGTATAAATACTTGTTGGCTACACAGTGTGAACGAAAAATGTTTGAGACAGTCTCGATACATGTATTTAATAAAACAATGTATTTTCACAAGTATTCTACAAGTTATGTATTAAACTAGTATTTAACTTGTTTTTTGGTGAAACCGAGTGGTAACAATTATACATATAGGACTTATAACACTACAAAAGGGAAAGAATGAATAAAACATCGGCATATTTCATATAAATTTTATTACAAACTTTTTTTTTTACTTAAACTGCAAATAATATACCGAAGAACATTGTCTAAGTAAAGCTGGAGAGCCAGCGCACGTTGATCGCACAACAGAGTTATGAATGGAAACGACTTGTCTAGCGACTCGACCGATTTGTACCAGTAACACAAGCGAGTGGAGTTGCGTGCCAGTGCAAGCGCACTACTCCTTGTCCACGTTAGCTAATCACATCACATCAACTTTAAACAATCATCGTTTTGATCATAACTTTTATGTGATTACAATGTGAACAGAATAAAATACATGCGAGTATATATAAACCAAATTGATGAGTGCAACATAATTAAACAAAATAATTCAAATACTGTTTTGGATACGTCTCGCTGCACCTACAGACAATAAGTAATAATAAAATGGAAGATAAATTGTATACTATTTACCTTAACTGAATAAGTATTAAAATTCATTTCCAGACTCGTCTACCACTAACGTAGACTAGCCGTTACTTTACAATGTCTATTTAAACAATCCCAGGAAATCTTATATGATTGAAATAATTTACAAAAATATAACATTCGTCACTTTAAACACATACAACACAATGAGCTTTATATAAGTAGATAAGTGTACAGACGAGTCAAAACTATCACTCAAGTTGGAATGAGAAGAAAATAAATATTAAAGTTTGAGTTGAAATTGTATCTTACATTCTGACTCGGAGGTGAGACTGAGGCATTGATTACAACTATATATATTTTAATTACAAGTTAAGAGGAGGACATCAGACCGAGACTCGTACAAGAACACCGCCCATTCGTCTGACCCTTACAAGATATTTGGCGAATGAAATGATACAGAATACCAAAATGAGCATGCTTTGCACCATTACCTTATGTATAGACACAAATTTTCCACGGTTTCACAAACCTAAACACTGTTAATGAAACCCCTGGCGCAATCGTACGTAACATTAGAATTGTTGTTGCAGTATTTTACAGCCAAACAAAAATCACTGAACGACACAGCTAGCAGCTATTTGTAGCCGAGATATTTTAAATCGCGGGATGTACATCGCTAACTAGTAATGCCTGTCCCGTCATGGTGGCCACGCGCCCACGCGCCCCGCCCGACACTTACAATTTGTACTTTAAAACTAGTATTGCCAGTAACTAAGTACTTCGATTGCATCCTATACGAAAGCAACAGTAGAACCTCAATAAAACAGTCATATACAGAGGTATTATTGATTGCCGTACAAGTTACTTAACCTAGAAAAAAAGAGACAGAATAATAAATTATATTATTTTTATTGCAATATTGTGATCCTTACAATATAAAGGATTCTTTAATATGTCAAATCTCGATAACGAGATGTTACTTTATAAAGCATTACTAGTGAGCGATTGTTGGCTGCTTACAAACGGGCGCCATTCGAGCATATATACATCTTGGAAACGTAGCCGCCGTTCTCTTATATATAATATATCCGATAATAGAAAATTTCTTACCAATAATCATTGATGAGAGTATTTCATCCTTCATACATATTTAAGAGGAAAATAAACCTCTTTAGCTAATTCACTGTCGAACAATAATTATTAGTAAAGGCGACATAAAATACAAGAGTATTGATTAATTAAGAGTCAAGAAATAAGTACCTATCAGTCATTAAACAGAATAGAAATAATGAGCAATTTAATATAATTGAAACACATAATTTGTAGAAATTAAAAGTATTTTGGGCGGCTACGTTTGGACATTTATATGAGAAGCATACGCGGTTATAAGCGAGCCGGGCGCGCGACCTGCCGACCTGTCTAGTCGATGTACTGCGCGAGCCAGCGGAAGCCCTCGCCGTAACCCTGGCGCTTCAGAACAGAGCACATGAACAGCTCCAGGGGCCGCCCGGGCAACTCTGACCTCGATACTCTGCCCTGAAATACACAAACAATGTTTTTTAATATAGTTTATTAAATTTAGACTTAAGACTAGACGAGTGTTTTTACGGTACGTTATATCACATAAATTGAGTTAGCTCGTTAGACGGACATATTTTATAATTTATTCAAACGAATTCTTTTATTTCATAGACAGACGTACAGAATAAACCTATGGGTCCATAAGCATAACATTTTGTAGGTACAGGAGTTTTGTTGTTTGTGCAACAGTGCACACTAAAATTGATTTAAAAAAAACTCAAAAGCGGCCCGTGTGTCTGATCCCAGGGACACTAGCATAAAAATATAAACCTATTAGATTTACTAATCTCCTCTTTTAGAAAACAAAACACAGTCTAGTAAAATACCGCGATCTGTCAAATGACGAATTAAATGTGGTCTGCAATAATGTAATTATACAAAAAACAAATAGGTTCTACGGATTGTTTAAACCTCTAAACAATTTTAAAACAACGTAATAGGTACAAACAACAGTAATACTTAATTTATAGCTTGTGCATCATGTATAATTATATCTTATCTATTATTATTACTGTTTTATACATGTGCCATATATTATGTTCGTAATATCAGTCTTTACACTAAAATGTCACATAAAAATAAACTATTTATCTATACAGAAATGGCCTTAGCGCTACTAAAACTGTAGTAACTGGAACTTGTTGTCCAAACCGTTAAATTGGTGGTTAAGGAAAATTCTGTTCAATATTTAACGATCAAATAAAAATAAATGGTTTAAAATAGAGTAGGTATCCGTATAAATAGTTACCTACTGAATTGTTTTGTTTCTACCTATTTGTTATGAAGTCACAATTTTGTTTAGCAAAGATTATAATAATACGTAGAATCATATCGAAACACAAAATTAAATTACCATAAATAAATAAACCTTGACTAAATATAGATACTTTTAGGAGAGAATAGGGCTTAAAGAAAAGAGTATCCTTGACATTTTCCTATGACAGGGATACTGTATCTTTAAGCCCAAGTAATATAAAAAAGAAAGACCGAGCTTAGTCGAAGACAAATTGATTAATGAAAACAATTCGCCTATTAATTTATTTCCTCATGATTTCTTCCACCAACGTATACGGTAAATCATTTCATTATTAGGTATAAATTCCATAAAGTGAAAATCTAATTGGTACTGCCAATGGGGTTAGTACTCAAACCTTACGTCACACAAATCAGTTAATTCTTCACTCGGCTACCACCGCTTAGTATCTCGACGGGAAGAGACAAATCTCATAAAACCTATCATACATTTTTAGCAGGAAACTAAAATCGTGTTCATTAATTAATCAATAAGTAACTAGTATTATTAGGTAACTACATAAATACTACGAAAACAAAACTTCTATTTGAATTTCTCCCATTAATTGGAATTACACACACCGTTAATGAGTAATGACTTAACGACTCAATTCATCTCTATCCGTGACTATTATTAGGAATTAGGCACCTACTTACTGACGTATGTAGGTATATAATGTGATTTTCCTGATTGAATAATTTCAAGTTGGTATTGCGTATTTACATACGCTGCCTACGTAATAATAACTGTTTATCACGTCACAAAATACGACATTTGCTTATACGCGCGGTTTTATTTTATGTTTTTTTTATACAACCAAAGAGGCGAACAAGCATACGGGCCGCCTGATGTTAAGACTCCTTTCTTGAAGAACTCCATGCTATAGTCTCTTTGGGAAAAGCTCGGCAGGGAGCTAATTCCACAACCTAATCGTACGTGGTAGGAAATTCCTCTCGAAACCGTACGTTACGGCACGTTTGAGGTGCTAGGATGGATGCGAGGTTGATGATAAATTTGGTCACTACTAAGTGGAAGAAGCATAGTGTAAGGAAGAATCACTCTGTATAGGCCAATGTCGCAATCTACGGGCTGGCAACGTAGCGGTACCAACGAGACGGAAGCTACTATTCACTATAGGAAACCATACATGTCTGTTTATTCTTCCAAGACGAATTACACGCGATAATTGTAGACAAGAGCGTGTATGTATGTAGCATAAGGTACACATGATGCTTATGTAGTTTCTATGCGCATAACGTAATCATATATAGGTATGTACGGTACGATAACAATACTAAACAGGTAATAGATAACTTATATAAAACGCCATTTATACAATGCAAGGATTGATAGCAAAATGCCACTGTTTACGAACTTCACTCAATATGACGGAATATTTGATGAATGAATGAGGATGTCCTCCTAACCGAATTACGGTTACGACGGCTAATCTTGATGGACTAGCCATCTGCGCGGGAGATATTATAGTGCACAATTGTGTACGCAAGCGCACTCTAAGTCTTTATTCCCTCACTCTCATAGTCCGAATGGACGGCAAACGGCAAACGACCGGAGAGACATCAGGCGTAGGACCGGCCGGCTGATTCTCTAAGAAACAGCGATGGCAAACTGACAGTTGTGATCGCAAACTGACAGTTGTGATTGCTCGGTGACGGCACAATCTATTGACTAAACGTCAAAAAGGGCTCTTACGGAATACCGATTTTTAATCTGAGAGCCAGATTTTGCTCGGTTTTTGCGGTGACTCGGTTTTTGCCCTTACCGAATACCCCGACGGGTGTTGTTATACGAAATAAGAGAAACCTATGTCCAGCAGGAGACTGAAACATGATCGATATCAATCAATGTTCCAAAAATTGTTTTTTTTGCTAGTAAGCTAATAATATTTTCTCTTTACAATATTACCATATACACCAAAACCTCCCACTACTTTTGCTTTATTATATTTAATTTTCTCTTCTGTCCATCCAAAGGTTGCCTGGCAGAAATTGCTTTTAGCGATAAGGCCGCCCATTGTACATAAATGTGTAAAATAATATCTGTATCATTAATGTAACTGGTGTACAATAAAGAGTTTTCTATTCTATTCTATTACGGTAGGTATGATTTCATGATTTGTACAGATTTTTAAAGTGAAAACTTCTTTAGCGGCGTTGTGCACTTTTTGATGGGTAAAAAATGTTAAACTCGCGTCAGGATACGTGACCTGATCGAAAAATTGTAAGACGGCGCAGGGCGCTTGCACGAGTGTGCGTGTGTGTTTTTAGATATTTAAATAGATTCGAATAACATAAATTGTCATGTTTGTGTACGATAGCGCTATTATTAAATAATGTATTTTACCACATAAATGATAGTAGGTACTTTTATACTGATAAATAAAGCAATTCGTGCGATTTTATTCCCTAACCATTCCAAATATTCAAAAATGCACAACGTTAATGTTCAAGTTTTCACTTCTGCCGACACTCTCGGAGTGCAACCCGTTGTTTTATTTTTCATTACGATCGTAGTGTAATCCAACGCGCGTAAGGCAAGTTAACTCCAAAGTTACAAACCATATTCAAAAAGCTGTTTTTTTTCGTAAACAAATTATGTAAGTAAGTACCTACCAAAGTTACAACTTTCTAAAATTTTAAAATTGATTTGTGTAATTAATGCCTACTCAAAATACGGGCTATTTAAATAACTAGCATAGGGCAAATATAGCATAGCGTTTGAAGAAATATCCTGAGTGCTTTAGCGGCGATGAATTTGAACTTTTACATAACATGTTTTATGTACAAAAACAACCTGCGTAAATGTTTACAAATATATACCTACTACTACCTACCTATTGATTTTAATTTAAAACTACGATTTTTGTTATACCGTTACATTACGTGGGCTTTACATAAGTGTACCGCTGTAAAAGTAATAATAATTAAAAAACATTACAATTCGCGTTACTCGTAGATATATAAATGATAAGAATTAAAACAATTTGGGTCGTTTATATAATGTATATGTTAATTTTAGTGTCAGGGTGATAGTGATATTGAATGTTAATTGCAATACAACGTAATAAAATTATGCTATTCCTATATAATTCTTCTAGTACGCGTTTACATCACTAAGTTTCATCGATTTTAATGAAATTTTGTGTTTTGGAAGTGTGGTTAAGTAAGATTCACAATTTGACCCGGTAGATGGCACTGCAATCCGGTTCTAGGATTCGTTTTTATATGAAATTTATTTTTGTAAGATACGTTTTCTGCATATATGATATCTTGCCCGCGAATTTATTTGTACGGAATTTAATAAGTGTCTAGATTTAAGGAAAGCACTGCGCATTGACATGTCAGTTACTCAGTTATTCAGTCAGTCAGCACATATAGAATCAAGGCTATTTCGAAGAAATTTAATTTATTATTACTCGTTAATAACTAATCGAAGACCGTGAGTAGTGGGGTCAATGGTTAAACTCGCGCGTCACCTGCAGATTGCGGCGCTTTGCTAAGTACTTACGGACCACCGCGGTCAGTGACCCCACGGAATTATCCGCGTATCAGGAACCACGGCGTACGGAACGTTTCCGTACTACCCAGAGTATCGAGTATATGTATAATTATCTATTTGTAGTTGTTGTATAATTTATTTAGCAGGATTTAGTATATATTATGTGAAAAATAAAATGGTTGACTTAGTTGCAGCTACGTAAGTTGTTATGACTGCATGTTATCATCAATCACGGCTGTTTACTTTGTAATGGTATTTGTAAGATTAAATAATTTCTCTGTATTTTGGAGGGAAACCTTTTTCACAAAGTTACATGATTGTTTATTTGAAAAATATTACCGTTTGAGAAAGTTTTACAGAGGTCTTGTTGTAAATATATTCATCTTTTGTTTTAATCTTACTCCTATCGCGAGTTTGTCATTGAACTATGCGGAAACAAAAGCTTGCGCTTTATGTTATTGAAGAGACATAGTGTTTCAACACTAATAGATTTCTTCAGGGTGGAATAAGACACCCGTTTGAGAGATGTCTCTTCAAGCGAAAGAACCTAATCACATTGAATGATATCGGACGGAGCAGAGGCCTGTTGTTGTGTATAAAAGATTATCATGATGCGGAAATTAAAGTAAAAATAAACTACAATGGCGTGTCCCACCAAGATTCTGTCATCATATCTCGGACTATTGAGTCAGTTTTTATAGCGCAGATTGCATTTTAATATTTATTTGAAATTCATGAGCAGTGTAAGATAGATAAAAAAGTGTTATCGGCCCCATTTCAACCCAGAACTGAGAACTGGTACTCTCCAGGTCTTTGTTCCAAGGTATACTTTGTGCCTGTCAAATGTGTTTGATATCCTTTTTAAAACCTCAATCATAGCCAGAATAAAAGGTAAGTAAATATTTGGCTCACCTTTCCAGTGGTCTGTTGGTATAAGTTGAAGAATTGACGGAGCTCGTCCTCGCTGGCAGCGCCAGGTTTGTCGATCTTGTTGCCGAGGATGAGCACGGGGCAGTTGCTGAGCGTCTCGTCGGTGAGCAGCGAGTCCAGCTCGGCCTTGGACTCGGGCAGGCGTGCGCGGTCACACGCGTCCACTAAGAAGACAATAGCGTCCACCGCGGGGAAGTAGTCACGCCACACCCGCCGAGCTTGCTGATGCCCGCCGAGGTCGAACGTTGTGAAGCGCATACTGCCTATTGAGAGTTCCTCCGATGCTAGAAGACAAACAAATTTAGTTATATATGGGGTGTTCTCAGCTTATGGCCTAAGGGAAGTAAACTCACGAGACTACTTGATCATATTATTCAGAATATAAACTAACGGCACAAAATCAGAGTATGAGTAACACCAAAATATGTTTTGTTGGCCTTTCCATCTATGAAAGCGGACTTCTTCTTCTTCTTCTTATTGTTTGGTCAGTGGGCAACTTCGTGACAGAGTTATTTAGATCGCCCATAGGCCTTTCTCGTATCTAACGATTGTTAACATTAAGAGGACTTATGGCGTAATATCTTAAGGAAAAGTCTTTGGTGGCTAAATAGTATGATATGAGTACAACATACCGAACCTAATATGTATTTTATAAAGTAAATATATCCTTACTAATATTATAAACCCGAAAGATTGTACTACTTTATGGATATATGGATGTGTGTTACTCTTTCACGCAAAAACTACTAAACGGATCTGGATTAAATTAAGCATAGAGATAGATTATAGTCTGGAATAACACATAGGCTACTTTTTATCCCGGAAACTCTGTTCCCGAGAGAATGTACGCGAGGGCGAAGCTAGTGTAAACTAATGTTAAAAATGTAGGGGCTCTTTTCTCTAGCACGTACATGCACAGGGCACATAAATATTTGTACCTATTAATATATCAATTGACCCTCTTTAAAAAGCAATTATGGCGGGAATTAGGTTATGTACATACTTTTGTGTCCCTACAATCATTATTAATGTACATAAAATAATTTTCTTGATAACTATAAAATATGCAAGAAAGACGTCATTAATATGCATTCTTTATGCAGAACAGATAAAGTAGTATAGTTTATGTTTGTAACTAGGTATTATACATATAATATATATAATCTGTGCATATAGTGTTCTTTGTTGAAAAGCATATTGTATCGACCAGGAAGTCTAGTTAGGTTTAGATGACCTTCTTTTTAAATTTAAAAATAATCATCAGTTATGTTAGCAAATAAAAACCTGTTTGGTTTTAAATAATGATGGTCATTTATTATAATTAATTCAAAATAATTAGGTAAAAATAAACTGGAATTTATATATTATAATAAACATAACATTACCCATTAGATACCATTGTGTTGGTTATATTATTATGTTGATTGCATTTTTAATTATTATTATTAGAAATAATTTTATCAACTACAATGGTATGATACGGCAGGCTGTTTTCTGCAACTCTACGTCTAAGGTCGCAATTTGCATTTAAAAATGGATGAAAGATCATATCTACGAGGGGAGGTCCAAAAGTTAGTGGAATGGAAGGGTTTGAAATAAAATGAAACAACAAAACTATTTTTCCTTTTCAATATAATCACCCTGAAGTTGAATACATTTATTAGATCTATGAATTAATTTTTCTAAACCGTCGTAAAAATATTTTTTATCTTTTGCCGCAAAATGAGCCAAAATTGCCTCCTTTACTTCATTGTCGTCGGAAAATTTCCTTCCCCTTAGGTCTTTTTTTAAATTAGGGAACAAATAAAAATCACTTGGGGCCAGATCTGGACTGTAGGGTGGGTGGAATAGCGATTCGAAGCCATGTGTGTGCAGAGCAGCCATTGCAACTCTGCTCTTGTGAACCGGTGCGTTGTCTTGCAAAAGCAAAACACCATTGGTCAGTTTTCCTCGACGTTTTTCCTTGATGGACTCCTTTAATTTTTCTAGAATCGTTGCGTAGTATTCTCCTGTTATGGTCCTTCCCTTTTCTTTATAATCAATTAGTAGAATCCCTTCACAATCCCAAAAAACAGTAGCCATCAACTTTCCAGCCGACTCCGACACTTTGAACTTCTTTGGCGGTGGTGTCCCCTTTTTGTGCCATTGCATGGACTCTTGTTTGGACTCAGGCTCAAAGTGATGAACCCATGTTTCATCTCCGGTAACAATTCGCTCCAAAATCTGTGCAGGCTCGTCTCCACACAACTCCAAAAATTGTTTTGAAGCATCGACGCGTTGCTGCTTCTGAATCGGTGTGAGCATTCTCGGTACCCATCTTGCACTGACTTTTGTCATACCCAGATGGTCATGTAGGATTCGCAAAATGGTGGTATCTGATACTCCAACTAATGCAGATATCTGTTTTTTCTTTAAACGGGTATCTTCCAGTACAATTTTCTCCACTTTTTCGATGATGTTTGATGTGGTGGCCTCAACTGGCCTCCCTGAGCGAGGGTCGTCTTCAATCGACTCCCGACCATGTTTAAAAAGACCATGCCACTTGTAAATCATTGATTTACTAGGGCACTGGTCCCCATAAACGGTTCCCATTTCATTCAAAATGGTTTGAGCGGTCTTTCCTTGCTTGGTAAGGAATTTTATTACAGCACGGTGTTCAATTTTCTCCATAGTTTTAATGTTCTTCCGGATTGACTTGTTTATCAGGCGAGTATTCGTAAACGAATGACGCAATTAGGCTGAAACTCAGCTTATATACTAATGATGAGTCCACAATTAGTATGACACTAAGCAAGCATCCCTATCCCCACTCCATCCCCTCCATTCCACGAACTTTTGGACCTCCCCTCGTATTATAAAAATATATAAATAATGACTTACTGGGATGCAATGTGGGTACATGCTGCGCAAGTTTGTCATCTTTCAGCATATGCAGAAGTGTGGTCTTGCCAGCATTGTCCAGACCCAGGAATAATAGTTTTCCTGACTTCTTCCACAAACCTGAATAATTTTAAAAAACATTAGATAAGATATATTGAGAGAAGCATACTTAAGGTCTGTTTAACTAATAACATAGCCAGCATAAAATAGATATGTTTACAATACACACAAAAATTAAAAAAGTCTAAGTAAAAAGTAAAGTCTAAATGTAAAAAGTAATTTCTAAATATATATCCCTTTCACTGAGCTTCACAGAATATGAAACTAAAAAAATTTGTTTAATCTCACTAAAAAGTGAAACTTGTACATTGAAAGTAATAAATGAATAAATACATACACTACTTTCATACATGAAACAATGTATTGTCAGCTTGAAAGACTAAGGTCAGTAGGTCAGTGTGCCAAGCTCACTATTTCAAAGCAACCTTCATGGTACATCTTTATATTAACATTACAAAACTTTTTACTGACAAACTTTCATTTTTTTATGAAATCAATAGTGTTGCCTGCTTTTATTTGATTTTATAACATATTAAAACAACTGTTTATTTTTATATTGTTTTTTAATTCAAGGATATTTTTTATATTTGCTGTAAATCTGGTGTTTATAATAGTAATAGACAGTTAGTACCTACATGCTATGAAACTAGATAAATATACTTTTTTATCAGTAATATTTAATTATGTACAATACACAATGTGCCTATTTACTTAGTTTAATTATTATAATTTGTATTTGACAGTCTAGTTGCTGTGAGTACTTATTAGATTATAAATCACAAAATGATTATGTTACCTAATTGGTATATGACTATGATAGCATTACTTACATGAAATCTTCTTATACATCAATGTTCTAAGAGAAACTTCAGTCCAGATGAAATTTACATAATCAAAGTTCATAGTATGAGTCAGTATAGCAGTGTTATCGAATAGTTCTACTCACTTTATATCATTTTGAAAGTTTCCAATATGTTAGTTGATTTGGTAACAATACAAAAGTCTAATAAGATAATGAACTCACCAAGGAATCCAAGGACACCAGTGAACCAATCCAAGATAAACATTTTGAATCTGGAACGTATGAAATTATATTATTTTAGGATATCTCCACCTTCATCACAAAGAATAACGTATGGGATGAGTAATGACTTGCAAATCTTATTGTTATCAATTACGTCTTAGTCGCTAGCTGCGGAATATCACCGAGCAACACCACGGACAACGCACATGCCTCAAACTTGTTGAGACATTGAAAACGTAATAGGAATACAAAATTGAATTGAGTAACATAAATGACAGAACGTCATTCACGTACTTGAAAACTTTGAACTTGAATTACACTAATACGCGAAAGCAATACTCACTTTTTAAAATTGAACTAGTTTAACTAATGCTAAAAGGAAGTTTATCACAATATTTCACACTTATTTGCAATAATTACGTCGCTAAAACCGACGATTTTTCTCAGCAACGAATATGCGATGGAAATATGAATCTGTTGGCAATGACGTACGCTACTTCCGGATGTTGTCACATTGCTTTACGGATGTGTTCAGAAATTTAAAATAAATTGATTACAATTTTATATAACTTTGTTATGTTTAATTTAAAATATGTATGTTTATGTATTTTTTTAAATGTATATAATATAATGTAACATTTAATTATAAATTATAATATAGAAATATCAAAAGAGCAGGTTGCTTAAGCCTGACTTGTTGCTATTACAAATATCCTAGGCAATACCGCGTACTATAAAAAGTATGATGTGTGATGTGCAAGTACGAAATGTTTATTACATACTTTTTTATCATCTTTATGGGTTAAGATTATGAAAAAGTATGAATTAAACTATTTTATTTTAAATAAAATAAACCAACTTCTAAAAGCAAAAACTAATTGAGTTATTTTTTGCTTTTTGAACTCGGCATACTTCTTTTATATAAAATATTACTATATTTATTTCATAAGATATTTACATGAATAGTTATTAAAATTAAAGTAACCTAACCTAACCTACTAACAAACAATCAGATATTATTATTTTAATAAGATATCAAAATTATTAAGGAATGAACATCGTCGTTTTTAGAACGCATCAATTACAGAGGGTTGCTACATGCACAGTGAATTTTAGGAGTGGGGCTTAAATTTAAATTGAAACATGTTTTATAATATTACTTTTACTTTTTACTTACACACAACATCTATTAAAATATTTATAGCAATATGAAAAAATCGAGCCTAATGCTAAAAGAATTTAATAATACTGATTGTTTTCATTCTATTTATCTAGCTTTTATCGCTGTTGCGCTATAGATCTGTAACGTAACGACTGACGGTTAAATGAAGCTGATGTTACTCCAAGACATAGAAAGTGGTGGATAGGATAGCATAGTTGATATAATGTATTATAATGTACCTATAGTGCGCTGTGCCAGAACCAGAGAGGAGCAGTTTCAAATATAATTAAATATTATGTTTCAAATATATTTAGCGAAAATACTAGAAATATTTCACAACAACTATGCCCACAACAATTTTATCCTTGAATGCAGCTATTTTCGTAAAATAGGTACTAATGGTTTGTTTCAGTCGAAGTTACTTAAGGAACTTATAGCAGATCCTTGGAGTTACTATAGTCAAAAGCAGCTTAATACCGGTGAGCCGTAAAATATCGATAATATAAATTTATTAAACGATATAGAATGCTAT
This sequence comes from Trisateles emortualis, assembly GCA_947095525.1. Lineage (NCBI taxonomy): Eukaryota > Metazoa > Arthropoda > Insecta > Lepidoptera > Erebidae > Trisateles > Trisateles emortualis. Next base: position 5,186,960 of record OX352735.1, on the reverse strand, counting down.
TCTATTTGCAAATATGTGTACGTATATCGTTTAATAAATTTATATTTATATTATGCAAGAGTAACTTCCCGGGAAGTTACTTTTAATATAAAAATGCAAATGTATTACATTACTAGTAAATATCGAGATAGCATTATTTAACTTTAAGTTGTGACTTTTATAATAAATGACATCTTCTTGTAATTTAAATAATTTCGTAATAATATATAGTTTAAAGTTCCTATCCGTTAGAATATTTTAGAATACGTAATAATTGAAAAATCATTTCAATTTTTTATGTGTAAATTCTGGCAACATTACACACCCGGATTTCTTTCTAGTTTTTGACAGCTTTCAAAGCTAAGGTATCCTCAAGTTTTATATTAAAAAATGCTGAAATTGTTATGATAATTAATAAAATAATACAAGACGTGAATGCTTAAAATCCACATATGTTATGATATTGCCATTCCGTGTAAAACAGTGTGTGGATTACTTGGATATTTAAGGTTACAAAAGTGGTTCTGAAGTGTTGATATTTTCAGGCTAAGCCATGGCACCGAGGAAAAACAAAGTAGCAAAAGAGGAGGTGCAGGTGACCCTCGGCCCTCAGCATCTGGTGGGCGAGACAGTATTTGGTGTCGCACACATATTCGCCTCTTTCAATGACACATTCGTACACGTTACCGACTTGTCTGGTCGGGAAACCATTGCCCGTGTTACCGGTGGCATGAAGGTGAAGGCTGATCGTGATGAAGCCTCACCGTACGCCGCTATGTTGGCCGCTCAGGTTTGTTAATCATAATTGTTATTTGCTTGCCTAGAAATTACAAAAAGCTTTTTGAGGTTAACTGTCAGCATTTGTTGTTTTCTGTTTTTTGAAATGGTAAATTTTAAAGACTAGAATATAATTTAATAGCACATTTCCCTAGGTCTATCTACATAGAACCAAATGATTAACCAGAATTTGGTCAAAAAAAGTAGATGTTAGAAACATTATTTTTGGGTTTCACCTAAAAAGTAATAAGGCACCGTTGTGACAGTGCCTGTGTGTCACTTCTGTTTATTTCAAAAGAAATACTTTATAGACAACATCTTCCCAAGCCTTTCATCATTTTAGATTGTTTTTCATCATTTCATGTTCATTTTTACTGCTATGCTCTCCTTGGGTTGTAGGGTGATGTTAACCTTTTAACCTTTTAGTAGTAGGAATATTTCTTTCTTTCTATTAGGCTATCAAATGCCAAAAGATTGTCAAATCCAATAAGTAGTTCCAGAGATCTTTAGCTCATTAATAAAGATAATGATTATGATATCCTAAAAGTTGATTGATTTATTTTGATTTTTAAATTGTTTCTACTCTAATGTTGTGTTTATTGGCATTAAAAGTAGAACCTTAAAAGTAAAGTCCTATGTAATTGTGGCCAGTTCTTCATGAGAATCAAATGGGCTACCTGAAAAACTAATATAAGCATAAATTAAACTTTTGAATGTCAGAAATTATATCTTTTAATATAATATGTATTTTACATTTTCAGGATGTTGCTGAAAAGTGCAAGACCCTCGGTATCACAGCTCTACACATCAAGCTGCGCGCTACAGGTGGCAACAAGACTAAGACTCCAGGCCCTGGTGCACAGTCTGCTCTCCGTGCTCTCGCTCGTTCCAGCATGAAGATTGGCCGTATTGAGGATGTCACCCCAGTGCCATCAGACTCGACCCGCAGGAAGGGTGGTAGACGAGGACGCAGGCTGTAATCTGTTAGTTTAAGCTTACTGTGGACTTTCAATAAAGAAGTTTGTGGTATTTAGTTGTTTTATTTAGATTAGTTACTACTAAAACTTACTAAAGGACTAAAATATTGATAGATTCAAAGGGGCTCTGAACAGGGCTATAAAAAAATTCAGTACCTTATTTTTCCTATTTAGTTATGCTCATACATCGCTTATCTAAACTAATACTACTAAAAACTACTCTACCCACAAACTACACCCAGACTCTGGCCACTATTTATGGATCACACATTTTTGTCACAACACCGCACAGTGGTAAATGGCGAGGTAACCACTCAACCAACCATGCAGTCTTATCGTAAAAGTAAACATCCAGAATACATATTGCTTTACTTATTTATAAAGATTTATAATAAAGCTGCGTCTATATCGTAAAAAAAAAAAAATATTTTTGGCCAGGAAGCATTTTCTCACTCTAAATGCTAGCATTAAACTCTTAACACTTTCGCGGACAGTAACGTAGAGACTATAGATATCTTATTGTCATGAGGTCTAGAGGCCTTCACTGTCGTTCAAAGTGTTAACATCGATGCGTTCATCGTTTCTGATGAAACCACTCTCACTTGTTTACCACTAGAGTTGTCCAACTATCGATAGCTTTGCTAACCTTGAAAACTAGTGACAATATCGATAGGTCTATTGATATCACAAATTAACTAATACTATTGATTGGAATGAATAGTTTCAGTACTATTACATGTTGATACTATCAATAGTATTGATATTTTTTAAGATATACTATCGATATTATCGTTGTATTACCACAGATTACTTAATAGTTACGTATTACATAAAAAATCTATCGATAGTTTAATAACCGTCAATAGTATCGTTTCCCAATGATAGCTAACAGGTGTTAAGTGTTGCCCTTTGTCAATTTGTGATTGTGTTCGCATACACTATTGGAATTAATATGATTTCTATACATATTATTTTTATGAGATTTAAATTAGCTATGTAATGGATTATTGTATGTTGAATGTATGTCCGTGTGGTGACGGATTAAGAATACAAATGTCACCACCCCGTTCTATCCCGAGGGTGTCGTAAGAGTCGACTAAAGGAGTCAGGCAGACAATATCTACTGCAAGAGAGGGAAAACTCGAAACAAAACCCTATACCAACCCGTCTGGCCAGCGTGGTATAGTAGGCTAATATCCCTTCATATTTATGGAGGAGACCCGTGCCCAGCAGTGGGACGTTTATGGGTTGAGAAAGTAAGTAATGGATTATTGAAAGGCAATACTATCGAGTGTGTGTGTGCACCGAGGGACCATACCTGGATTTGGACAATAACTAAATAAGGATTTAGTAGTAGTCTTAAAACAATAAATTGTAGAACAAAGCTTGGAATTTGTAAAGAAATATATTAAAAACTACAGCCCTTAAAGTGCGGTCCCTCAGTTCTTACACTCTGTTATCTCAATCCCGGTAAGTATCTTACAAAAGAAGGTAAAGTGATTTCAAACATTTAGTAAAGAATTAGCAAAGCCTATTTACTAAAAAATATATTACAAAGAGTTACAAATTAAAAGCAAACAACAAACAATGACAAAACTTTGGTCCCTCAGTCCACACAAAAAAATATTCATCTTAGTTAAAAATTATCGAATTAAATCAATAAAATTGTACTTTTTCCAGTTGTCGTTTTAGTAAAGGGCTTAAAATATATTGTAAAAAAGAAATGGACTTAAAATATGTGCACAATTTCAAGATATCGAATGCATAAAGAGGTCCCTCCAACCATACGCCCACAGTCATATTATGCGTGTGCTATCTGTTTAACAAAACGAATATCAGAAAGCTAAGTATATTACTTTTTAGTAAAAAGTTTTTATTTAATAAACATAAACTTAAATTGTGTATTGGTTACCTCTTAGCTGAGATACTTAACACAATTTTAATGAATCCCAAGAAGGCACACCGAGTAGTGTGAGCTATCGATAGTATTACTCCTAAACATATGCTGGTCTTCGATAGTATTGATACTATTGGAGCTAATACTTTCGATACTATTTTTGTGTTTCAATACTATTGCCCTGTATCATACTATCGATATGACGTCAACTATCGATAGTTTAGCGATAGTCGACTATCGATAGGCAACTCTATTTACCACTCACAGCTCCAAGATTTGAAGGTAAAAAAAAGAAATGCATAAACTTATCTTAATTTTTGCACTGGCGGGAACTTCTTTTCGGTATTTATCTTGAAAATTCTATGAATGCCCTTGCAAACATTTTATATTACAGATACTAAAAAAGAAATGATTTTGTTTTTATTTATCTACCCAAAATTTTGCATAAACCATATTGTAACATTCTCATTTAGGGAGATCCATGAAAGAATAATCTCCATACCTTTATTTGGAGTTTAGAAGATGCTTCGAGAGGAGATGTATTTTTCTCGCTTAATTCATTACCTATTAGAGTAGTTGCCTTACTTAGGCAACTATACTCTAATAGGTAATGATTTTGTTTTGCCCTGCAGAAGAAATGTCAAATTTTTAGGTCAAGATAAGGCCTACAGATCTTGACTTTAAAAATAGACCAGTCCTTCCGGTATGCATCGCCCCTCCCGCCATCTAATGCTAGGCCTACTGTAATACATTACCATTGGACGTTTTTTTGATCTCAGTGGTAATTATAGCCCACAACTCGTCTAACATGCAGCGAGCATACAGGCTCAACTTCTTTTTGAGAAATGGTAAAAGGAAAAAAAAATGAAACAATGATATGTGAGAACATTGTATGTTATTTAACCATATATTAATATTTCAGATAGAGTAAATAAATAGTTACTGTTTTAAAATATACAACTATGCATTTCTACCATCAACTTTATGTAATACATACACACAAATTATAATTTTGAAATGTATTATGTCTCTAGATCTGTTACATTTGTATATAAAAACCGTGGTGTATATATAATATATATATTTGCATAAAACATTATTGCACTATAATGGTGTAGTGGGTCACCCCTCAAGGAGGCTATTCCTTCCTTAGACTATATTATATCGTGAAGACGAGAATTAATTTTAATACATATATTATTCTAAAACCCCTCTATAAATCAAATAGCTGTCTTATATCACACAAACACTTTGTTTCTGTTACTACTTCTATTTCCATTTTTTTTCACATTTTAAAGCTAATATATATTATATTATGGTGTGACTACGATGTTCAGGACACAGAAATACTTGTGATTGAGATGATATATGAGCACGCTTACAACTCGCAGCTCACTGCTAAATTTCAAAATGAGATCAATAGTATAATTACAATATTATTAGCACAATTTTAAACATTGCTCCGAGAGCAACAAAACAAGACACCTAGGGCTTGGGGTGATTATAATTACACCACACCACTAAATATTTATTTTTCGTCTTTAAAAACAACAAATAAAACTTTATATTATTTTTTGAGATAAATAAAACTTCATTATTTAACATAAAAAGTGGATATTAAAACTTTAAAACAGACTTTTAAATTTTAAACGATAAAAATTTTACATTTAAAAACATTATGCTAAAGAACACAAGTATTAGTTCTTTCAGTCGGACGAGCGAATCACAAACTGTGAGATGTTATATATCGGCAACCAACAATTTAATAGTTACAACATTAGCTCACATTGTTATATCTCATGCCATTAAAAATAGTTCTAAGAATAAACATTATTTAAAAAAAGTCAAGTGATACACCGACCGTTCTAACTCGTTCGAGTGGCAAGTGGTCACGGCCAGAGCCGGTAAATAACTTACGAGATATAACAAGACAAAAATACCCTAGCAAACATTATAATACCTAACATTACCTGTCAACAGAGTAAGATTACACATAATTTTTAATGGCATAAGTTACCGTTAGGTGCTCAAGATGAAGACTCACACACATTATCGCCATTGCGTTCAAATTTGTTATGTAACCGAGTGCTAGTGCTGGCTGCTGGCTGGCAGTGGCTGAGTTGTCGAACGTAATGGCGGACAACCATCGTGCAACAGACGTTTACTACATCAGAATATTGATCAATTCATAATATATTAAACATGTGTCGATTAAGAACAATGGATAGGGTTTAATGCACACGAAAATATTGTTCCCGAGAACCTGCATCAATCATCATCTGAATTATACAATAAAAGTGATTATAAGAAGTTATAAAAATAATTTAAAATATATTTCCTACTGGAAAAAATTAATCAACGCCTGAAATATTAGTGGCCTTTGCTCTCAACTTTTAACGCAGAAGACATGACAAATAAAATTGTGTTAATTTTCAAATGCTAGTTGGTACAGAGTCGTGGGGAGTTCGTAGTGCATTAGTGTTGCGGTTCGGGCGCGGCTCGGGCCCGCAGCTTGCGCTACATGCCCGATTTGAGGCGGATCTTTTTAAGGTGGGAGGGTGAAGGGTTTGGGAAGGGTCGGCGCTTCGCCCCGAGGGGCTCGTGGTGAGCGCTGGAGCCCTGGGCGCCCAGCACCGTGCCGCCCGCGACATCCTCCCAGTTCCCTCCGATCATATCTTCAGAGGAGGAAGACGCCATAGCTCTACAACGGTTGGTGCGCGTGGCGGACCCGCGCATGGACCGCGTGAAGCTTCGTTTACTTAGCTTGCTGCCTATTACTGAGGCGCGGGGACTCTCTCCACCGTCTACAGAACGTCTGCTGACCTTAGCTTTGACGACTCCCCCTCCTATCGCCGTCTTGCTTGAGTTTGGCTTACGAATAGCTAGAATATTCCTTCGCTTGGTGGACAATGTCTTAGGTTTGGGCTCGTTTTCACTCAAATATCTGGTTCGTGAGGAGGTTTTGACAGGTTCGTTCTTCTTGCCGAACTTCATGTTCATGATGTCGTGTCCGGAGCGGGGCGCGAGTACAGGCGGGCTGCGCTTACGCTCGGCGTCGTTCTTGGAGCCGACGTACGTGTTCTCTTTACGTTCCTCTGTCACTTTGCCCTTGGAGCGCGCGTACAGTGGCACTCGGGGCGGTGACGTCGATGTTTTAGCGCGAATGCGAGACATTGTCAGCTGTAATTATAACAACACACAAATGTATTGTAATATAATATACTTAAATGTAAAGTTACGCATAACATTGTGATAAAACAATATGCATCTATAAAACACACACAATATGTACCAGAAAAGTGAAATAGCACTGATAAAAATTGGGTTTAACTTTACTCTTATCCATGACTTTGTTGAAAAACAGTGTTGCCATTACAATTGTACGACACGAATTAAATTGGTATCTAAACGACCTTAAGATTTTAAAAAAATAGTATTTTTGTATATAGAGATCAATTTAAAGCTAATCCTATTAGCAAAACTTCACTTGCATTCTTACTATGTATTATAACAATTTTCTGATACATATTGTATATAAAACTTTAGTACAATACATTCTAGTGTATGTTTATATTATTAAGTGATGGTACGAAACAACACACTCCCACTCCCACAATCATATATTCTTACCGCGCGTTTCTTATTTTAGTAGTTTAACACTGAAAATTAAATATTATGTGTTACCAATAGAGAAAAATCTTGTATGTACATATGTGTTTTATAAGCTCCTAAACAAGAAAAGGTAATGGTTGTTATAAGCTTGTGTGCAGGTGTGTATGTGTGTAGTGTGAAATTAGATGCAGATGAGATTGGTAGGGAACTATACAAGCGAACAATTGCCTGCACACTTGATTTTCTTTTTCACATTTGACATTGGCAGAATTGTTGACATCTGATTTACTTGCCATATCAAAAAAATAGAAAAGAATACAAGCGAACAAGCCTGACTGGGGAAGGATCTCTTTAAAGTAGACCACAGCCTAAGTACGACACATAGTAGTGTGGCTGTGTTTCTATACGTGAGTACAGGTCTCGAGAACTCATTGACAACTGGATTCTGAACTCTTTAGAGAGATAGGGCACCATACTAGCGAGCAAGCCCGACTGGGAAAAGACCTCCACCTTACAGAAGACCACAGCCAAGTAACTACCATAGCGATGTAGTTATGTTCCTGTGTGTGAGTACAGATCTCCAGCGCTCATTTAGGGATGCGTTTTGAAAGAAACGTATACGTATCCCAGGTATCTCCCATCTTAAAGCCCTGGTGTAAAAAATGGGTTAGCGACACGCAAGTGATACTTCTGGTATTGCAAGTGTCCATAGGCTACGATAACTGCTTAACATCACGCGGGCCGTATGCTTGTGTGCCACTTAAGTGGTATAAAACTGGTTAAAAAAAACCACTTCCCATCTCAGGGTTATACAAAACCCTTTTAAGAAGTGGTTGTACATTTAGGTCGGCAACGAGTTTAATACCTGAGGCAATACAAGCGTCTATACGCTATCATAGCTGCCTACCATTGAATGGGCCGTGTGCTTGTTTGCACTTGAAAAGGGTATTTGACTGGTCTTTTTACTAAGTTAAAAGCATCCAAAAGTGAAAAAAACAGAGTTACAAGCATTTTAATATATGTATAATAGACAACACAGCTGTTATATGACGTCATTTTTCCGTAACTCCATTATACTGAAGAAACGGACAGCAATATCCCGATAGGCAAACTTTTTTTTTTATATATAAGAACACGATATATATATATATAATTATATTTATTTAGTTGTCAAATACCCGATTGTGTAAATTAACAATCATTGACAAGGTGCAAGTTTTGCTAAGCAATTTTTTTATGCTGTTTTAGTCGTAGTCACTGAGAATTTGACTAGATGTTATTAAAAAAAAATGGATAACGCTCCATCTAGAAGCTACCGTTTTATACTTCTTAGGTAAAAAATAATGATCCGCCTATTGGTAAGCAGTTACCGTAGCTTATCGACGCTTACGCTAATACATATGGGGCATAACTCGTGTTACCAACCAAAAAAAAATGAAGCGCCTGTAGCTGAGTATCCCTGGGATATATATATAAACAAGCTTCTTGAAAAACGCATCCCTAAATATGTAGATGAGCTGTACCATTACATCCTTATAGCAATCTATTTTCGATTTTAATAATTAAAATGCGTAAGATGACAACTTGTGTTCGAAATAACGGCCATCTTGACAATATTTTAACCAAATTGTGAAAGCTATAATTCCTTCATTGTCAAATACCCTATTATGGCAGCATGCAAACTGATGCACGTTCACTATACTCATTAGCTGCAAGTAGCTATCTCAATAAGAATAAGCAGTGTATTGAGTAAAGATACGATACGTGTACTCTGTAAATAAAATAGCTAGTGCAAAGAACACACGTTATTTTTCCCAGTCTCTCTCTTACCTGTGGTCTCATAGTCCTCGTGTGTGCCCGCAGCCAATCACGTACGGCGGAGAGATTGCGGTGTTCCGAGCATGGGATGCGTGAGTTCGGATGTTGACCAGTCAAGTCCAAGATGGATGCGCCTAGTGACCGCCCCACCTAGTTAATAAATAGGTTTTGTTGATTTTGTTTATAAAAATTTATTATGTTTTAAATATGATACCTTCTAGAAGTTTCCGGGGTATAGGAACCGACACTGAATTTAAACGCGTAATAAATATATATAATAATTTCCGAAATATTTATTTATTGAGCTCAATGCCATTACCTGGAAATAGTTCCAAATTCAGTGCTGCTATTGATTAATTTTCTAACAGAAACCCAATAACTCTGTCCAACATAGCACCATATTATTTTTCAATCGTTTTGATTGATAGGTATATGAAGTAATGGGAATAAAAATCTTTTTTATTATATTAAAGAGGGATATAGCTTCTTAAATCAGATAAGGACAGGCGCCTGTGGGGAGGTAGGAAGGAAAGCGGACGGATGAATTCCATCATCCCAACCTAACGATTTGACAGCTCCAACGGCACAGTAAGAAAAATTATGTTACAGGTAATAAATTAAATTATAAAGTTATTAACGCTTTTATAAGGCATTAAGTATCCAAATTAACTAATCCATTAATTTGGATATTTAATGCCTTTTTAGATACTTAATGCCTCTTTAGAAAATTATGCGTATGCTTGTCTACAGAGCTATCAGTAAGAATGCGCCGGCGCATGTCTGAACCCATCTTGAGTTGCGAAAGGAGAGTCATAAAACTATTGTAGTTAGGTGTACTCGCTGATCAGTAAACAACTACTGGGTTAAGTACACACAGTATAGCGAAGACTATATAGTAGCGCGTCCACTCTTTTATATTTGCTCAAAAGCCGACAATAAATACCTAGAGCGCGTCCCGTCTACGTCTACGCCCCGCGCCCGCTACGTTGCCAACCGTAATTATTTGCAAATCAAACAGGTCTTTAAGTGGTAGGTATTTATTTTGACGTAATGGGACAGTCCGCACTATAAAGAGAGAGTTGAGATATTGCTTTACTCTATGGCTACAATAAGCGCAGTTACCTTATGGATGAGTAATAGCACAGTGGGATTTTAACGTGCTTCGAAGGGCGCACGTTAAACGACTACTAATAGTCGTTCGATCTGAACAACTCTTGTTGCCAGATTAGGCACTGAACATTCGATAAAATGGTGATAACAAATTAACCTCGTTACCTTTCTTTTCAGTAAGTGGGGTACAGCGTTTAAGAACAGTGCCGGTTATTTATGTCTTTCATTCAGGTGTAGTTATTTAATGTAGATTAATTTTGTTTCCTCAACGGGTGTTGTGACTCTAAACAGAAGGATCGATTTCAATAAGTTTTCGAAATTTGATAGTTGATGGAAACTGTGTTCAACTATTATGGACACAACCACTTCATACCTTCTAACAGATAATCCTAACTTAGTCAGACACGCTGCGCTAAAACGTGATAAAAATATTATTGACTAGTTTTTGCCCGCGAGTTCGTCTAGCCTATAGCTTAGTTAAGTGGTATTCTGATAAATAAAATCGTAATTTCACCAAAATATATCTAGTAAATTTTGCGTGAAAGTGTGCGTGCGTATACGCACAGGAATGTACGGTCGGCAACGGAGTTAGCTGTACGGGACCGCTATATAAAGATTAGTTTTTTAGGAAAACCAATGTATGAATTTGTGTGAAATATATTTTTATCTGTAGGTCTAGTCTAATTGTACACTGTCACCAAATTGCACAGAAATATATACAATGGTTTTCTTAAAAATGAATCTTCATATAGCGGCTCTGTACAGCTAACTCCGTTGCCGTGTGTACATAAACACGCAATCTCTTTCAGTCCTATGGGACTATAATCCAACACGACCAAATACAGAATCGATAGACTTATATGCGAAGCCAAGGGGCGTAATACCACCATCTAATGAGAATTTTCTAACCCAATTAAACTTTGCTCTGAAGGACTTCATAAAAAAATAAGTATTTCCAGTAGTAGGCATATAGTGATTGTGTTGTCGATATTAGTTAAATTTGATAGAATTCGACTCAGCTGTTTTCAATTTATTTTTTTAAATACTTGTGGAATATGTGCTATATAAGCAGCATGTGACTGCTACATAATTATATCTGGAGATTTTTGAAGAGATTTTACACAAAGCGTATTACTAAAAGCAAAATGTCTACATCTACATATACTACTAATACATACGGGCAGATATTTTACAGCTCTGTAACGACAAGATTCGTATTAATGTTACATATTAATAAAAGATGATTCGATATAATTTGACGAATTATCTGCGTGCAGATTGTTTTTTTTTATGACGGGCAAAACTGATGTTGACCTATAAATAGGACAATATATAAAAATATAATGTACTTTAGGTAGCACGTAGATTAAACGTCAGCTAATAAATAAATAATATTTTACTAGCGTATAGTTTACAGACAAACCTCTGAGGGGCTTATCTCTTCATAAACCTCCAGATTTTGGTTCCTTGGACGAATCTGTTTTACCTGAAAAACGTGTTTACCACTGTTCTAAACTTGGCTGAAGTATAAATGATACTATCTGATACCTACATGAAGGTGTCTACGTCAAACACTGGGAGATAGTACTCACAAGGATTTTGAAACAAATTATTGACAATATTATTGAAATATTGATATTTGGTTATGAGCGATAAACGTTACCGACGGCAATTTAATAATATGTACTAGGTACACGCTGTGCGTGCGCGCAGAGTGACGTCACAGTCTGTACGTGTGCGCAGAGTTATAGGCACCTTTATGAAGGTATCTATTGTTACAAGAGAATGTAAATCAAACATTTCTTGAATTATATAATCCTACTTTGTGATCGGAATAGAGGGAGCTATTTTTTTGGAAAAATTAATATATTTATTGAAACAAAAACAGGTAACAGTATTTTGTGAACGTTAACGGCTGCAAGTTTTTAAAACTGCTGCAGCTATTAGCGAAATCTATCTAAACTTTGCTTTGTTAAAACCACAAAAAAAACATTTTTTGTATAGTCTAACGGCGTAATAATTTAGATTAGAATCAGATACATAATAGTCTCGCAGTGTCTCACGCACGAAACACATTAACTACACTACGGCTAGACATTCGCTCAGCTCACAAACCTGGAACGGGTTTACCTCTTCAAATATATGCGGTGTGTATTTAGGCGGGAGCGGGTTGGCGCTGGACTGCGCCGAGCCGGGCCCGTCCCGCAGCGTGGGCGGCAGCACGTTGACGAGCCGGCCCGTGTTGTAGTTGCACTCCAGCGTGTACGAGCGCACCAGCCCCGTGGCCTTGAACACGGCCACGCGCCCCGAGCCTTCCCGCGACATGCCGTCGCGACGGTCCCTAGTAATTCATTTTTTTAAATTTACTTTGACCTTTTTTGATAACCTTTTTTTTAAGCGCCCGCACTAGAGAACAAGCTCTGTGTTGCAGGGGATCTTACAAACATACAATTAACGGACACAAATTACACCCAGACTCAGAACAATTCTTTGTGGGTCATACAAAGTTTTGTCCTGTGTGAGAATCGAACCCACAACCTCGTGCACAGCAGGCGCATACTGCGGCCATAGGTCAGGCAGTCATATTGATGCGGCCCAAAACGCAGTTACCATCGTCTGCAGTATTGGAGGCAGCCATCAAGTCCTCGTGCGTGCATGTGTTAGAGCGATGTGAAGCGAAACATTGTTTTTACAAATTATAATAAAATATTCATTTTATAAGTTATTTAGATGAATAGTTATTAAAATAAAAGTAACTTAACCTAAACTACTTAGAAACAAACAGATATTGTATTTAAAGGTATTTATTTACCTATAAATAAAATATCTGATTGAGGTCGCAGTTCTGAGGAAAGGTGCTTTAAAGCATCATCATTTACTTTTGACTGCCTCGGTGGTCCAGTGGCCGCAGTATGCGCCTGCTGTGCACGAGGTTGTGAGTTCGATTCCCACACAGGACAAAACTTTGTGTGACGCACAAAGAGTTGTTCTGAGTCTGTGTAAATTGTGGCCGATAATTGTATGTTTGTAAAGTCCCCCGCGACACAGAGCTTGTTCTCTAGTGAGGGATTTGCCTTTAAAAAAAAAAAGAATTCTACTTTTTCATTGGCAAGTTGTCATTACTTACTTGAGATACATATTCTTCTCGGTGAAGTTACAGGAGGAGAAGTGGAAGTGCAAGTTGTTGAGCGACATGATCCTCGGCAGCAGCATGCACTCGACGCAACTCTCCAGGTCGTCGAAGTGGTTGCCGTACATGAAGATACCTGGTAGGGAATCACACGATTAAGGTTAGTTGCACTCAACTTTTGTCACAAGATCGCGGGTTCAATGCCCGGCTCGGGGCAAAAATAGGTATTAGGGTTTTTTTTGGCAAGAAAATCAAACAAGCATAGGGTCCGCCTGATAGTTAACTAGGTACACTTAGGGTATCACTTGTAACACACAATTGATACCCGTGGTATTGCTGCAAAGGCTAACATCTTACTATTAGGTAGACCCAGCAATGCTTGTTTGATTTTCTTGACAGAAAAAACCCTATTAATCAACCAGTCTACCAGTCCACTGCTGGACATGGGCCTCTCCCAACAAGCGCCATAGCACACGGTCACAGATTACTAAATAGTTACTACGTAACAGATACTTCACTCAGAAGAAAATTACCAATACCTTCTGCTATAATAGCCTACTCTGTCGCGTCAGCAACCGCTGCATGCTAAAATGTGCCTAAATGCTCAAGCGTACAGTTGTGATTGCTTCGCACTGCGCGATCCCACAGCAATCGCGGGGCTGCCTCTTTGATAAAATTAAATTAACATAAATAACTATTTGTGCCTATTTTATTGAGAACTGTGAATATGTTCTGACTATAGGTGGTAGTTTAAAATTGTTGACTGTGCAATACATCTAAAACATAATTATATAGGTCAGTATGTAGGTAAAATAAAAAAATCTTTAAAAGTTACGAGTTTTATTTTTATATAAATTTCTTATCCTTTCTAAATTCTCGGTTATTAATTTTTAGTGTAGAAAAAATTAATAGAACGATTAGAATTGAACAACGTGCGTGCGCTTCGTTTGCGAAAACCGCATTGAATTTGGTCCGTCGCCGGTACGACGAGCCGTAGGTAATTATAGCGCGCAAGTACATGGAGTGACGGAGGCCTGACACGGTCCTCCGCCTTCCGCATCCAGTCCATCCCAGCGACCTTTTTTAGGTCGTCGATCCACCTAGCTGGGGACCGCCCTACATATACCGCCCGTATAGATTCTGTTCAGGAAGTATACAAAAAGGGTTGCCCCACCACCGTGTGGGATAAATAGTGGGGAAGATAATGGAGAGTACAGTTACCTTTTTTAGAAGCGTGTCCATGCAAGTCAATGTACAGGTACAGTCCAGATTCAGGTTCTTTGGGTGCACAGATGCACTTTGCGAGTGTACTGCTGTTAGTGCTGTTAGAAGACGAGTGGGCTGTCTTCTTCTTGGACTTCTCTGGACGTGGCGGCGCTGACTTAGGCTTGTCTTCTTTGGGCCGCGGTCGCTGGAAATTATAACTTAGATATATTATATGTGGCATTATAGTTAAGGTGGTTAGTTCGCGACAAACTGAGCAGAGTTGTGGGTTCGATGCTAATAATACGAGACATATTTATGTGACTTACAAATATGTGTTGATGTTCTTAATCTATCCAGGTCTCAGACTTTATTTTTGAGTACTTTGAATCTGTGATAATAGGTGTATATATTTCCGAAATACAAAGCGTGATCCTAGATATCATGTGCGACATCTTAAAAAAAGAAAAAATATACAAAACAGCAATTAATTTTTACATATATAATTCTTCTGTCCGTGTGTATCTCACTAAACTCCTCCTAAACGGCTCGGCAGATTTTAATGAAATTTTGTGTGTGTTCAGGCATGGCCCCAGATGGTTTAGATTCACAATTGGACCTGCTGTCGGTATGATAGCTTTTCTGGGCAGGACGACGTCTGCCATTCTAAGGTTTGCTGGTAGAAAACTCATTATGAGTTAAGCTCTCCTTTGTACGTATATTTTCATTGTATATTGTAATTTTCTCTTGTGTGTGTACAATAAAAAAATAAGTAATCTTCCTTTTTTGTTCTAGTTATTTGGGGGGCACTAACATTATATGGTGTGGACACGTGTGAATAGTAACGAAAAAGTACAAGCCCCCGTAAGTACCTACGTACACGTATACGTTGTTTGTATGCGTGTTAAGTAAAGCTATATTTCTTTTTTATTATATTGCTTTCTGCTCAGGACCGAACGCTGTGAAAATCTTTGGGAAAGGCTTATGACCAGTAGAGGACATCTTTCACCTAAGATGATGATTTAGCTATCTAGTACAAATTAAGAGATATATTCGTATACTAACAGATATAACGAGCACGTCCCCCGTGCTGCCGGCCATGCGCGAGTTGGTGTCGGGCTCCCCGCGCACGACCTCGCTGTCTCCGGCCGACACGCCCACGGACGCCGTGGACACCGCCGCCGCCACCTTCTGTACAACTAACTATATCAAGAGAGGTAGGGCACCACAATAGCGAGCAAGCTCGACTCGGGAAGGGCCTCTACCTTAATGAAATAACGACACACAGCGGTTGTTGCGTTCTTGTGTTTCTGCTTCCCTAAATGAGCGCTGGAGACCTGTACTCACAGGTCTCCAGCGCTCATTTAGGGAAGCATTTTTAAAGGAACGTATTCTTATTCCAGGGATACTCCCATCTTATAGCCCTGTTGTAAAAAAATGGGTTGGCAACACGCAAGTTTACTTTCTTCTGGTATTGCAAGCGTCCATAGGCTATGGTAACTGCTTAACATCAGGCGGGCTGTATGCTTATTTGCCTTTCAAGTAGTATAAAAAAACAAACAACGTTTTCTTCTCATAGTTACTGTTCGTGAATAGGTTAATAGGTACATTAATACATTTTAATATAATATATTAATCTAAAATCTCAATTGGCCAACAGGCAATGTCTAATATACCTTCCCTCTAAATCGAGTAAACCTTATGAGGGTATTTATCAAAACCCTTCGAAGTAAAGAAGATATTATTAAGGTAATGAAAGGCCTTGTTGTGATAGCTTTAGGCACAGATTGACCCACTTATGACTTATAAGCTGTTGCAATAATGTACTTGTTCATTTATTTACAGGATTCAAATTCGTTAGCCAATTTTCATGTTTTTCTTACCTTGCCGAGCAAGACAGAGAAATAGAATAACCTAATGCATTGTATAAAAATATTTTCTAACTTATTGACTCATTTACACAGTGCAAATTGTCAAAAGCAGTCCAATTACAATTTTTCTAGTCGAGTAAACTGGCATTATGTAAATGTAGCCTACTATAGCGTGAAATATGTAAATAGAAGGGTAGAGTTAACTCACGATTTCCTCGTTGGACTCTGTTAGAAGATATCTCTTGAAGCAATTGGTGCAGAAGTATAAATCCTCTTTTATTTCTCGTTCCGGCAACTTTGGACAAATAATTCATACATTATAAATGCGAAGTAATTCTGTTTGTTTGTTGCAAACAAACGGCTGTCTCTATGAAATTTGGCATGGAGGTAGATGGTATCTTGGGTATTGACAGGATACTTTTTACCGCAATAAAAAACATTCACGCGAACGGAGCCGCGGGCAACAGGTAGTACAGTACTGTAATTGTTTTGCAACTTGGAATTTGGTCACGGCAGTCAATATCAACGATGACTGCTCATGGTCTTAACAAATATACGCACAAACAGTAATCTACGCCAAATTGAAGGTACGCCCGCCATAGAATTTGGCAGGTTTGACTTAATTTGTCTTGATCGTTTTCTTGGTCTTGACCAAACTTAAAGAGGCGCCAGGCAGGGGCGTCGATGGGACGTCTTCGGCGCCCCTTTAAGCCTTGCGCCCCCATGGCCGGCACTGCGCACAAACATAGGTGCACTCTCAATTCTCTCACTTTGACAGTGCAATGAAATTGGCAATCTGACAGGACTAGAGATAGATCACGCGCTGGGGTGTGAAGAGTTCAAGGTTTTTAGAAAATGTTTCCCCAACCATTATTGAATGTTTGCTAATAGGCCTAAAATTTTAAGAGCCTTTTCCGGGACTAACTGCCTCTTTAATCCAGTGGTTGTTGAGAGTGACTGCTTATCATAAGGTTTTGATTTCCGGGTTAGGCCAATGGACATTTTTCTGTCAAGAAATTCACAACAAATAAAGTTTGAAAATCTCTCTCTTTGGTCGTGTTTGATTGCCGTCCCATGAGAGTGATGGAATAAAGAGTGCACACACTGGTGGCTAGTCCATCGAGATAAGCCGCCATGATCAAAATTCGGTTATGGGGACGTTTGCAGGTTGCAAGGTTACGTGCAAGCATCTGACGATGGCCCCTGATAGTACGTGGTTACCATAGCCGACGGCTTTTTTCCCCCACCCGGGAAAGAGCGTGGTTATATCAGCCTCTCCGGCCTTGAGATAATAGGCTCCACTCTGCTTTGATAGGTGGGCCACCGGAACTTGAGAAACCGGCAGTGGCACCGTAGCCTAGGGCTATGGTAACTGCCCAACATCAGGCGGGCCTTTCCCTTATTTGCCAACTTTAAAGAAACAAAAATATATATTACTCTTCGCTCATGTTCTTCTAATTTTTGTTTCTGGACTTCTCTGTATTCCTCGATAGAGCCATATTTGCAGGCCTCATTCGGATCCATTCGATTCTGTACAGAAAAAGTAATAAGTTTGGGACTAGAAAGGGTAATAATGGGTTACTTTATCCATTTGCAAGATACTAATTTTGTAAGACAATTTATGCCATCTCTATAATATATTTATTTAAAATATAGTATAAATATAAAGAGTAGGCTACAAACACGTTTAGCTATATATATACATAGCGTGCAAATTCATTTGTAGTAACTATTACTACTTGGGATAACTAAATTTTAAGAAAGGAGTTTTTAAAGAGTAGGCAACACGCGAGTGACACACCTGGTGTTGCAAGCGTCAGACAACATTTCTAAACAAAATTGTTCCTAACAGAATGTAACAACTATCATTTCTTAGTAAATGTTTAGTGTTAGATAATGTTTGTATTGTCATTGTCTAATACGCCACATTGTACATATATATTGTTATACACCGTAGAAGGGACACGCTCTAGGAAACGAAGACAGGTGATAGGGTTAGTGATATCAAACAACTTAACCATAACAAAAAAAGAATTTTACCATCTTTTCAAGATTTTTCTTCACTAACATTTATATTTGGCATATAACATTTGAACAGTTTAATCAAACGATAATTCAGCAGTGGAATCAATAAAATCAGTGTTTTCCCAACGAAAGTATGTAACGTAAATAAAAAGCAGCCGCGGGTGGGGTCAACGTTCGCGCTCAGCTGTTGGCGCAGTGGTGCAGCCGCGAGCAGCGCCTATCACGATATCTCCCGCTTATCTCAGTCTATCGTACTTACTAAGTTACTTATTATTTAAAAAAGTACTAATCACCAAAAGATGTTTAGTTTTAATGTGTGTTTAGATAGTATATTATTATTGTTCAGGCTTCGAGAGCGTTCCCCTTCCACCCAGTATAGTTTTCATTCTTATAGTATTAAGAAATTTTAGATTTACACAATATATTGAATTAATATAGAGCTACTAGTACTTATACTCTATTAAAATCTAAGAACGATTAGACTCACATGTAGTCTTCGGGTTAGCCTTTTTGGTCTGCTCGGTCTTCTGACTCTGTCGCTCCACGACGACGACATCGAGACTACGGGCTCCGGTGGAGGTGAATGCTGGGCACACCCAAACAATTATGTGAGTCTAACCGTTCGAAGGTCTATGCACACACGTTTGTGCACTGTCAGGGACACTGACGAGCTTCAACAAGTTCATACAAAATGTACGCACCGATGTTTTTGGTCTTCTGATGGAACGCCCCTGCCATGTCCCTGACTATGTGGATAGACCTTTAAGATTATATCACGACTAACTACGTATTGACATGACAACCTTGAAGCTAGGCAATAAAGTCGAGGATGTAGGGATGTTTACTCCAGAACGGCTGAACGGATTTAGACGAACTTTTGCACAGAGATAGATCATACTTTTTATCCTGAGAAAATGTACGATTCTGGTGGGATAGATTCGTTTTGTTTTTTCGTGCGAACCCGAACAGCTAGTCATAAATAAATCGCTATACAGAGTCATGGTTCGGATCCAGCAATAAAATCAAGAGTCTCACTAACCATTGTACCCACACAAGTTGTATTGTACCCTGGCATCATAGTAGTGATCCCAGGGATAGTCTCTTCCAAACTGGAGACTTGCTGCTTGCATTCCGAGCACCAACCAATCTTCACGTTCGATAGCCGCGAGTCCTTGGTATCAAGTACGCTGTTACTAGAACAGTATAATATTTTTATTATTACATTTATTTTTTGAAATAACATCTTCTGCACTATGGAACAAGCTCTGTGTCGCAGGGGACTCACTTCACGCACGCAATTACACCCGAACTTGATGAATAACACAAAGTTTTGTCTCGTGTGAGAATCGAGCTCACGACCTCCAGTTTCGCAGTTAGGGTCTAACTACTAGATGAATAACAGGCTAGTCGGCCTGTCTGGGGGTAAGCAGTACGTAACGTACGTACGTAGTTTATGAATACTTGCGATACTTAAAGGTAACATTCTGAATACACAGCGATAGTGACGATCATAGTAAAATTTGCAACGAGATGGATTGTATAATATATTCGTTCACAAATATCCATAGCGCCTTTTATTCCTTTTATCTCGTGAGTTTATTTGGATAACAAATTAATTACATTATTTCTGAAGTAAATTTTTTCTTAATTGGAAACTGGTTTCAAAAACAGAAATTCCGCGATTTCAAAAGAATTATTTTTCTTAATTTGCATCTCGAAAACAAAAAGTATTTTCTTATTTAGAAACCAGTAAGGAAATAATATATTTCTCTATTCAAAACTGACTTCGAAAGTGGCCTAAAGGGAACGGTATGTTTGTAACTTAAGTATAAAAAATCTACATCCAGGCGCAAACCCGCATGCAAAAACTAGTAGGTTGTAAAATAGTTCATCAAATTATACATTTTGATTTATCTCTTCAGAAATATATACTAACCAAGCAACAGACGAGGTAGACTCCATAAGCAGACTGATACTGTTCTTGAGCGTATCCCTCAACGGTCGAAGCGAGTTGGCGCCATGGAAGTTGAGCTCTTCACTTGTGCTAAGGTGCACGTTGGAACCCAAGCACGTACGCAGCGTGGTCTCGTTAAGTAAGG
This sequence comes from Trisateles emortualis, assembly GCA_947095525.1. Lineage (NCBI taxonomy): Eukaryota > Metazoa > Arthropoda > Insecta > Lepidoptera > Erebidae > Trisateles > Trisateles emortualis. Next base: position 5,166,462 of record OX352735.1, on the reverse strand, counting down.
ACTGAGTTGTCATGTCGTTTATGTTCGTTTCGGATTTTGATGTTGTTGAACTCGTCTGAGAAGGCATTTCTTGCAGTTTCATGTCTAATACCTGAAGGAAAGAATACACATTTTTTAGGGTACGTGTCCAGAAGTGGACATTATATGGGTTGCTATTATTATAACTCGGTTCCAAAAATGTGCAGTTTAATAACAACAATGAGTAGCTAAAACCAGCGAGATACAAAAAGATGGATTACAAATTAATTATACATTATAAGCTTAATCGAAAGCCAGTTTAGTAATGGATCGGTGGTTCTGTATCATATTACGTTGATAAGCTACGACGTAAATAAATATGTATTTTACGTATAAAATTATAAAAAAAAGGGGCGAGGTTGTCTGAAGTTTGGCAGTTTTTAGAATTCCATATTTATTGATTTTAAACTACTCCTGCTCTAGGTGATAAAAAGTAAAGTAGACGTAGTGAAAGTCAAACAAAATTAGTTTGTGACGCCAAAATTCACCATATTTAAATACAAATTCAAATTTATATGCATCCAGTCACAAGTTTATGAAGATATATAATGGTTCTTCGGTACCACTCATTCTGTGGCACTAAAGCGACGTTAACTTTGAAATAATGACGAAATAATTATAGATGGCTAAAGGCTCACGCGACAGACACATTAATATCATTTTGATGGGGCAATTGAAAATTTACTGCCACTAAAATATATGTAAACTTATTGAATATATTTTTTATTAACGAGAGTAAAACTTCATAGAATTTTTGAATAGTTCTATACTAGTTTGCGCTTTTGTTTATGAAACGAAACTAGACATGAGCCATACAAATACTTTGCATCGATTAATTAACATAATTATTTTGACTGTTAGTTTTTATTATTACTTGCCAAAACCTATAATTTCAAAACATTTGCCTTTGTGTGGTATTTTTCGTCAAAGAGGCAAACAAAGCTATGTAATTGTTTGAATTATAAAATTTGATGAACAATTTATGGAAGTTATGGCCAAAATAATATTGATAAATTAAATTATATATAATATATAATTAAATATATGGAAGAGATCGCTCTTAGCGATAAGACCGCCCATTGTGCCTACTAGTTTGTATGTTTAAATAATTCTTATTGTAATTAGTTTTAGTACTTAGGTATATGTGTACAATGAAGAATATTCTATCTTCTAAATATGGTATATCAATGCAAGATTGCACATGGTCAATGGGCAAATGAAACCGTCTCTTACTGTACAGTTTAAGACTTTTCTCCTACAAACGATTAGGTAGTTAAATAAGCTCTCCCCGTTGAGGTTTTTCCGTGACACTATATATAGCATAGGGTTCTACGAGTTTCGGTTCTTTGAGTTCTAAGAAGTTTAAAGGGTTAAAAAAAAAACGCTCCAAGCGTTCATAGGCTATGGAAGCTGCTTACAATCACGCGGACTATAAGCTTGGAAAAAAATGAAGTGACAATAAATTGATAAGGATTTTAATTCAGCAATTTTAACCGTTAAAGTCAAAATCGGTTGGCTAAAACGTTATGAGTTGTCCCAGCGCCAAATTCTTCGATAGTACTCTAGTATTGGAGAAGTAATAAAACTAGTGAAGTTACAATACCTGGTCAGCCAAAACGGCAGCTTCTCCACTAAGAGGCTTGATTTTCTTATCCTTCTTCAAACTATCGCTAGTTGATGAGGGTTGTTTGAGAGTGGTAGATGACTTAGTAATCTTGCTCTTGTCTGTACGCCTGTACATATCACCGCCCTTGTTATACATAGCGGCGTTGTTCGGGACTTTTTTCTTTTTGTTATTACTATTTGTGTCCATTATCTGTAATTATATTTTTAAATAAATAGGATATTGCCTCTATCTACATCCTTATTAATATTATAAATGTGAAAGTTTGTAAGAATGGATGGATGGATGTTTGTTACTCTTTCACGTAAAAACTACTGAACGGATCTGGATGAAATTTGGCACAGACATACAGATTATGGTCTGGAATAACACATAGGCTACTTTTTGCAGCGATAACCGACATCCACGCGGGCCGCGGGTAACAGCTAGTATATAATAATAATAACAACTCATATGTCTAACTGCTGGGCACGGGTCTTCTCTCCTCTATTGAGAGAAAGAGGGTTTAGGCCTTAATTCACACATGCTGGCCTAATGCGAGTTGGTGAATTAGACATGTCTTTAGCATTTATTCTAAGACATAAGTGAAGAAAAAAAAATGGTGCACTTTTTGACGCACATTGTGTGCACGGAGAAGTCTAAGATTTGGCACAAAGTTTATACTTAGTAGTGCACAAATCTAAAATTGTGGTCGAATTTCGAACACCAGGCGACCTAGACTGGAACAAACCAGTCTAGGTCAATTAGTCTGAGCTAGTATTTTAACTAGGTTGCCTGGTGGTTGAAATTCGACCACAATATTCTTAATAGTATAAAAAAGCTGGCTGCTAAGATGGAGTTTCGGAGAGCCTGAGGTTGTCCTGTGTCTAGGATTAATTTATCTATATTCTGATGATATACAAAAAAGACGGGAATACTATGTATAGTTATAAGGAGGTCTTGCCCCGGTTTTGCTTGTTTGTTTGTACCATACAAGGCTTACATATCAAACATTTTATTTTTAATTCAACATACCTCAGAGCTTTCACTGATGTTCTGAATACTGCGCGATGTAAAACTCTTGCTATCATCACACAAGTCTTCTCTCTCACAGCCATAGTGGTAGTACCTATAATTGTAAAAATAATTATTATTAGAGCATTAAAAATACATCATAGGGTATTTGACAACAAATGTTTTTTTAATTAAACATATAAATTAAATTTAACTTAACTTACCTAATTAATGACCTTGCCGCAAAAACAGTTGGATGTAACGAAAGTGATGGGTTCAAATAAACCCGATTTAGGTTGACCCCTCTAGTGTCCGTCCTATAATGACCCCTTGCGACCCCATCGGGGTTCAAGAACGGGACCATTTTGAACACGTAGAGTTTCCGCAGCTGGATGGCGATGGGGTCAGCCCGAGTTAGTAGTAAGTTGAGAAAGCCGTTGAATACGAAACTTGAGGGCGTCTCGCCGGGGTGTACACGGGCCGATACGAAGATAATCTGAAATATTGGCATACCTACAATCGGCAGTAGATGCTGCTGCATTATACGCTACAGAATAAAAATACACCTAGGCTCGCTGTGTTATTTCCTAGTTGTCTGGTTGCCATAGTACCTTTGCCTAGTTTAGGAGTTTAGGATTAGATGGTTGTGGAGTTGTCCAAAGATATATGTTAACATATTATTTGAAAATGAACTGAGGAGCACGCGTTCTAGAAAATACTTATATTATAAGGAGAACAAAATACTATAAGGAGTTTTATTTATTGAGTTGAAGGATTTTTACAAGATAAACTTTCGACCAAAATGAGTTACGACAAGATTTGCATGCCATTTCTGTGGAGTTTTTCGTCTAAATTATTATAATTGCTCGCTAGCATGCCTTCCCTGTTTAAATATTCTGCATAAACTAGTGATTTAATAATTGCAGTGGCAATAAATATCACCCTTTGAAATATGAGAAACACTATGATTTGATATAATAGGGCGTGGTTGTAGGGGATCTGGTCGCTTTCAACATTTTTATATAGGTATAATTCACGTTTTATCAATAAGATTTTTCTTCCGCAACTTGGCAAAAGCTAGTAATGTCACCAATGTACCTATAATACATAGGTATAGTTTACATGTTTTTGATTCTTTACGAATTCATTACATTTTAATCATTATATTCAAGAATGTTTACTATTAAGAACACTGATAACATTGATATTTTCTATAAAATCCAAAATTAAAGCTTATATTTGTATCTTGTGCCAGGTTGATCGGTCGACGTATTAAGCGGACTTACTTTTTTATTGATGAACTTGTGAGGTCTAGCATGGTTTTCAGGAAACAGATATTTTAATCTGTCCTCCCGCTCGTTCGTTATGCCGTGGAATGATGTTATCGTTAGAAGATCCACTCTTCTTCCTATTACATAAAACATACAAATTATTACATATATTTTTCATTCTTACTTATCTGCACCACCAAAAAGTTGACTGGCAGAAAATGAGCCGGAGTCGTCCAACGACCTAGTAAAGTCGCTCCCGTGTCTGTACGCCAAAATCTTTTAATCTACGCAACGGTATTTTTTCAATTTTCGATCCAAAAACATTACGGCAAACCAAAAGTTTAGTGTATCAAAATATATCACAACTTTTTGTAAGTGAGAGGATTAAACAAAAATAATGTTTATCAATAGTCTGGTCTTTAGTTAATTAAGGCAATCGTAGTTTTAAAAAGACTTACCTTCGAGAGAGTAAATAAGGCATTCCCTGTAATAGTAAATGTCGTCGGGTGACTGCGCCGGCGGTAACGGCAACATCTTCAGATCAATAGAGTTGAGCGCTATTTGCAGCTCAGCGAACGAGAACGGATACGTGAATGCGAAGAAAGTAGTTGCTTTGACGTTCTCTGAAGTACGATACTTGAAGCTCAGGGTGAAAGTGTTGTCGTCCGTCTGGAAAAAAAGTTATTAATGGTTTTGATTGCCTAAGTCTGTCTGTTCGGTCAGCAAATCTGGCAGTAGGCAAATTAGCTGACGTTTCATTTGGGATGTTTCGTCGATATGCATAAGCGTCACGGTGTACATGATCAGATCACTTTTTAATGATTTTGCCAGTTTTTTATAAGAAAGCTTTTATTTTATAAGCAAAGGTAATTTTGTTTGGTTCGGTGGCGCAGTGGTAGTGCTTACAACTGTCGTGCTTCGGTTTTAGGCTAGTAGAACAGGTCGGATTTCTCGTTTATTGCCAATGGTGGCAGAAGAACCAACGTTAAGTGGTAAACGCCGCAACACCAATGACCATAGGTAAATCGAAACATGGGAGGACCACCAAATCCAAAGACGAAAAAATTGTAACAAAATATCTCTGGGTAGTATTTCGAACAAGTTTTGAGCGGATACCATAATTACGGTAACCGCATACCAGTAACCGTTCAGCTGGTCAAAGCCGGTAAATGACTGAATGATGAACACCACATGTTCTTAGATTTTTCACGTCATGCCAATTATTGGTCATTGCATTACTGAACTCCCTGATGGACTTAATGGTGCATCGGATAAGTAGTGAATAAACTTATTATTGCTGATAACGGTGGCGAGGCTGGACATAGTTCAAAGTGTGGTACAACTAAACCACAGAAAGCAACTTGACACGCAGAGAGACATAATAAAGGGTACGAAGATGAGCGATGTTGAATCAACGCTTGCAGTCAAATAATCTTGTCAACAACAGGTGACACGACGCTGGGGTAATCTTATATGGTGGAGCCGATGCATCGAAATATAAACACTAAGAAAATTTAAACGCATCAGATGCAACAATGACGAATGAGCAAATCATTTTCATAATATGAAAGAATTTGGGAGAAGCCTTCGCCCAGCAGTGACAAGAATCAGTATTATGCTAATCTGTTGTATAACACTGTACAGTTTTATCAAAATCCGTCAAGCATTTTTTTTATGAAGGAGTTACAAATATCCATACATGCTCACAAACTTTCGCGCTTATAATTTTAGTATAATGTTCAGTATTGTGTCGATGTTGCTTCGATTCTTATGACATTATTCGGTTAGCCGAATGCCTAATTCGGCTATGGCTAATCGAAACGCATTCGGTTACCGTTGTTGAATGTTGGATCAGAGAATGCGTATTCAAATTTGTCCGTGTGCGTATTCGTTCACAGAACTGGACCCTTTTTTTACACCATAGCTTTAAGATGGAGTATCCCTGGGATAGACCTGTATTCGCACACAGGAACACAACTATACCGCTGTGTGTAGTTATTTGGCTGTGGTTTTCTGTAAGGTCCTTCCTCAGTCGGCCTTGCTCGCTAGTATGGTGCCCTACCTCTCTTAAAACTCCACCTGATGGCAGCAGCAATGCCAGGGACATAGCTAAACCCCTGTCTACTGCAAAGTAAGTGCTCCCTTTGAACCTCATATTATTTTTAAGGACTTGCCATAGCGCTAGGAAAACTTGTATGGTGCCCTACCTCTCTTAAACATATTTAGAAGGTACCTGTTGGTAACTTACTATTGCTTTTATTAAGGTAAAAATAAGAAAGGTAGCGCATCATATAAGCGAGCAATCACAGCTAGGAAAGGACCTTCACCTTACAGAAGACCGCAGCCAAATAATAATACCTACTGAACAAAAACCTGTATGTACTGTACAGGTCTCCAGTGCTCATTTATGGATGAGTTTTTTTAGAAGCACTTTCCTATCCCAGTGTAACAAAATAATTATGAGTTTTTGGATCGGCCACACGAGAGTGATGCTCCAGGTGTTGCAAGCGTCTATTAATAGGTAGCTGCTTACCTTCAGGCAGTTCCTATGCTTGTTCACCTAGGTAGTATAAAAAATATTACACCTAAAATAACAAGAGAAGTTTTGAACCAAATTTACTCGTAAATATCTCTATGAGCGCCATTAATTATTTGATCATAAAGTGTACACTGAGATATATTTCCACCAAGGGATTGCTGCTGCAAGATGGAGCAATGGGTGTAATTTGTGTCCGTGAATTTTATGTTTGTAAAGTCTCTAGTGCGGGAGTTGTCTTTATAAAACAAAAAGCAAGAAAAGAATGGCAGATACTCTGGGACGTCATACTGTCTGGGCCATTCAGATTTAAGTATGCCCCCCTGTTCCATTCTATCTTTACTGACAAGAGGTAAACTTCTTGTCAGTAACTCTTGCCAGATTAAAAATATCTAAAATAGCTTTTTGCCAGATTTATTAAAATACTTGTCCCTGTCATAATTATAGAGGCCCCAATATCCTAAAGTGTCCAGGGTCTCCAATAAGTTACAGGCAGCCCTGAACAGCACAGCAGCACTCATTGTTCCTCCTTACCTGTCAGTACTGCTGTAGTATAACCACATATTATGTATATACTGAATATTATAGAGATATTTAACAGTAACATACCTATTACAGATTTTATTTTAATTTACAAAAATAAACATCGATTTTTTTTTGCAAATTTAAACAGGACCAACGTCGAACTAGGTATATATACCTTTTCCAATTATAAAATAATTATCAAAATCAGACTACTCAGTAAAAAAATATACATAAAAAAACAAATATATGGGTTGACTTCAGAACCTCTCCATTTTTGCGTCGTTTTAAATAATATAAAATACATCAACAGGATATATTAGACCCCATCCATTTGCAGGTTGTTTTCCTTTATATTCTATCCTTACCCCAGTTTCAAGTAAACTTTTTTGCCAAAATAAATATCGTTATTTCATGAAGACTACAGCAAGAGAATGGCAAATCGCCATAAATATCAGTATTGGAGCTTTACTATGAAGTCTTTGGAGCAATTTATTTTCGATCTTAATTTAAAGTGTAATAGTTATAAATATCAATTTCAGTGGATGAGCTTGGCCAGGGCCGAAACAGATGGAGCACAAATGAGGAGATCTACCCAGCAAGGGTGGAGAAGAGTTAATAAAAAAAATATTTATAAGATCAAAAATAAATCACTATAAGAATGTCATAGTATAAGCCCAATAAAAAACAAAAACATGCGAGGCAGTCTTTGGGACTGCCAATAGAAGTGAAAACTAACTAACTTGTGAATTGTATCTTCGAGCTATTAGATTATTATTTTTGAATATGGAAAGCGTTTGGTGACGATGACGCGAGTTCCATGTTTTTTGTTCACCCAAAAAGTGCTCAACACGACTAAAGAAGTTTTCACTTCAAATAGTCGAATTATCTACTTCACTGCATTAGAATTTCTTTGTAAAGTGCTAACTATAGTGTATTTCACATAGCATGGGTTCTGTGACGTTTCACATTTTATGAAGAAGATGAAAGAAAATGATTGTATCAATCTCTAACCAATTGGCTAATTCAATGATCAAAACCCTAGATTATTCAATTGACATGTTTTAATTTAATTGTCTTTCATTTTCATTGATATTTATCTTTCAATGTCAAACGTCACAGTAACTATGCTATGTGAAAAATACTATACTAATGTACAGTCCGTAGTCGGTGCAGTACCTTGATATCAGGAAGGAATTTGTTTTGTAATCTTGTTTTCAATGCCTCTGACATCTCCTGCAATACAGGGATAATTATCTGATAATATGAGAGTGAGTTTGTAAACTACAAGACAATATATAGTTGCTAAACTAATAAATTTTATAGAGAAGTGTATTAAGGGAGTGTGTTACTTACTGCGTGTATAGGACGATCTCTGATACGCTCCCATTGAGGCTTTCCAGGCAGAGTCCTTGTAACAGGTGCCATTCCTTGATTATACATCTTCCCTTGCTTATTCAAGTTTATTAAGTTTAGCCGCACCTAATTAATTTAAAATTCCATATTATTTTTATATTTTCTTAAATAGCTATTAGTATTTCAAGAAATTAAAAAAATGTTTTCTTTATAGATAACTAGTTACCTGTTCTGACTTTGCTTTGGTTAAATATTTTTTAAACTTCCTGTTTAGGGATAGAGTTTTCAAAAATTCCTTAGTAGATACTTGTCATTTAAGGAACCTTTGTGCAAAATGACAAGTTTTTAACTGCAGCAGTTTAGGCCCTATGATGATCAGTCAGCCAGTCAGGACAAGTAATTTATATTATGTATGGATAATTGTTACAAGTAACATAAAGCAAGATAAAAATTATTAACCAATGAACTCGCTTCGCTGGCTTGCACACCGAAGTAAAACCATGTTCGATTGCCATTCTCAAATTCAGTACCAGCACAATCAGGCCGGGTCCACACGTTGAACTCATAGTCTGGTGTCTCCACACTATTTGTCTTTCCATTCATACTCGGAACTGCGAGAATGAAAAAGGTTTGGTCTGTTTTAGCATAGTAAATTCTGAATATTTATAAATACTTATATATTTTTCTGATGAAGAATATGCTATTTATGTAAGTGTTCGTTTGAAAAATAAAAAAAAATGTTTCCTATATAATAATATATATTATCTGTTGTAAACAATCAAAATTTACATTGACACCTTGGTGAAGAAGTTGACATATGTAATGATAAAGGTACCCTTCAAAATGATTCCAAGTTATTTAGGGATCATTTAAAAACCAGTTGTTTGTTAGAATATTCCACTTTAATAGGGTCATTAGGCATTATTTGCTGTGCTGTCAATATTGTTTTATCTATGTCAAGAAAATAATGACCAGAGGCATTGCTTCAGGATATAAACTGAGATGGAATGTATTCAAATCTATTTCGAGCATATAACAATAACAAAAAGTCCGTGAAGAGGGCATTAATTTGGCAGCTACTCACAAAAATTTATTACGGCTTTGGACTTTGCAATTTCATGGCAATTACAGAAATCCTTGCTTACCTATTAGTTCCGTCGGTATTCGTTCTACATGTCCGAGATTTCCAGAGTCAAAATTATGGATGAAATAAAATCCACCGCACTCAATTACACTGTTTGGATCCATAACTAAAATTATTATTTTGGACTACATTATACAAAAAAAAACCACTAAGTCGCGAATGTTGTGAGCCGTTAGGTGCACATCTACTTTATCAATTTGTCCATTGAAACATTTGATCGAATCTTCATGTTTGATAATTTCAAAATGACACTCAAAAACGGAGGCTGCACTGTTTTTCTAAACAAAATTATGTAATTTTGTTGACATCGATTGACGGATAACAGCTGATTTGTTTTATTGCGGATCTTTTTTATTTTTTAAAATTAGTAAAACTAGTTGAAAATAAACAAATTACAATTTATAAATATGCAAAATTTTTATGGTGACTTTTAATTATTTAGACAGTTGCTATATTTGCTATCACTTGATATTTGGAAAGACACATGCCATTCTGAAATTTGGTTCAAGATGGCCGACATTTGCTGCATTTGCTCAAGTACAAAGGAAACGGAAAATGCCTGCCAGTGTGAAAAAAGATTAAAAGCAAAACTGTTTTCGTCAGCCATCTGAGGTTAAATAATTATTGGAAATTTAAAAAATGCGTTCGCTTGGGGTCCCTTTTCAATAACTACTAAATAAAACACCTTATCTAATCAGCCACTTCACGCCTAAATGAGTTGTAAAATAATAACTTATGAAGATGATTCATAATGTAAGTTACCTATTTTAGTTGTATTAAGGACTAGTTGTTGCCCGCGGCTCCGCCCGCGTGGATGTCGGTTATCGCTGTATAAAGTAGCCTATGTATTCCAGACCATAATCTATCTTCTGTGCCAAATTTTATCCAGATCCGTTCATTAGTTTTTACGTGAAAGAGTAACAAACAACCATCCATCCATCCATTCTTACAAACTTTCGCATTTATAATATTAGTAGGATATTGCGGATTGGGAGACATTGATATTTTACTGTGAAACTTCTTAGCTTTGCAACTCCACAAAAGACTGATTATCTGGCGGCAACATTAGCGATATAACGAAGGTTTTTTATAGATTTGTACCAACACAATAGCAGTAAAATGATAGACAAAAGTTCTCCTTGTTTCCATTGAAACTAAGTATAAAACATTTATACTTAAAATAAAATAAGCTTTTATTGCTGTTTTAACTTATTTTTAACTTTACAGAATATAACATTTTTAGAGAGACTAAACTAACTTAACTTAAATTATGTTCTCGGCATTCGGTTGGTCTCCCCTCTTAACAGCTCGTTTTTCGACAAAGGCCTTCTCTAGGGCTTTCCACTTGTTTCTATCCTTTGCTGTACGTAACCATTCTGGACCTAATACTTTCTTCAAATCATCTTCCCATCGCTTTGTCTGTCTTCCTCTACTTCTTTTGCTTTCTCTAGGATATCATTGGGTTATTATTCTGGTCCATGTCCCATCCAACGCCATTTCAATTTTCTGCATACCGACTGGACCGTTCCGAACTTAATCTTTTCTATAATCTTTTTAATTTGTATTCTATCTCTTCTTCTTACTCCCAACACGCTTCTCTCTATTCCATTCTGACAGATATTAATTTTATTTTGTTGTTGTTCGGTTAAGGCCCAAGTTTGGCATGCGTATGTTAGACAGGGCAGTATACAGGCATTAAAACGTTTCGCTTCTCCGACATTGGCATCTCTTTATTTTTCATTATTTCGCTCAACGACCAAAATCTCTTCCAGGTGTTAGCTATTCTTCTTTCTATTTATTTCTGCATGTTTTCTGTTGATGATACTAATTGCCCTAAATAAATAATTACTCGTTTACGAGATATAGCGCCTATTAAAATCAATAATCAGCAATTAGTATTCATTTTAATAGGCTCTATTTGTGGAGAATTGCTCATTATTTTTACGTAGTTATTACTAATTTTTTTTTCGCGTTGTAAGGAAATTTTTTTGGGTTGTCAATGGAAGCGCAGGTGGTAAGGTACAAAGAGTAATAAGGGAGGTTACAGAGAAGACATTGTTTGTGGTTCAGTGGTACATTCCCACTCGGTAGCTGTTGAGGACTTTTAAAGATTGAGAATTAAATACGCCGTCCTAACTAAAATATCCTACTTAGCATTTTAAAGCCATTTAAAATATGTAATATTGGCATCTCGCCAATGGCCGCTAACACTTATGACACCTTGCTGCGGCGTTATAAATAACTAGATGTCCTGTTTTACCTGAGGTTAGGACTTATTCCAACATTTTACAGGATAAATTAATCATTTTGGCGTTCCATGTTGTCAATTTTAGATCCTATCTTGTTTACTAGCTTCCGCCCGTGGCTTCGCCCGCGCGTACCTACATTCCCTCGGGAACAGAGTTTTTTCCGGGATAAAATGTAGCCTACATATGTGTTATTGCAGACTATAATCTATCTCTGTGCCAAATTTAATTCAGATCCGTTTAGTAGCTTTTGCGTGAAAGAGTAACAGACATCCATACATTCTTACAAACTTTCGCGTTTATAATATTAGTAGATATAAATTTTTGCCTCTCTACCTATCGTTCGAATAAACGATTTTCTTTCTTTTTAATTGATAAGTGCACGAGGCTAAGGCCTGAAATGATGAAACCTAGTCTTTCTAAAAAGGTCTGAAATCCATATGCAGGTACCCATGGGACAATGAATGCTAGTATAGCTAGTATAATATAATAATATGGTCCACGAACAAAACTCTTGTTTGAGCGAATTTAATAGTTTATTAATTACATCCACAAAAATATAGGTATTTCTTTATTTAAATATTATTATTCTCTTTATCTTTTATAAATATATTCAAACTCATATAAATAGGTATATTATAGGTAACTGACCATGGTTTCACTAAGGTCTGGTCCAAAACTGGTAAAACCTATTTACCGAATGGTTGACTATTCATCATCATCATTATCTCAACCCATAAACGTCCGCTGGGCACGGGTCTCCTCCATTAATTTGGAGGGATATTAGCCTACTATACCACGCTGGCCAGACGGGTTGGTATAGGGTTTTGTTTCGAGTTTATCCCCCTATATTGCAGTGGATATTGTCTGTCTGACTAACACTCTACTCTAGTCGACTCTTACGACACCCACGGGATGGAATGGGGTGGTGACATTTGTATTCTTAATCCGTCTCCACACGGACAACTGACTATTCATACTAGTAACAAAATAAGCGATAAAATAAAATGACGTATTTTTAACTCAAATTTGTATTTTCATTTCATCCTTACAATTATAACAATATTAAATAAGCTTAATTTAAGTATACAATAATAGATTATATTATTTAGGCGTGGCACTTAACTACGGATTATAAAAAAAATTACATTCCATATAATTTCGAATAACTTGGCTTCATGAGCGTAGGTACCGTAATAGTAGGAGGGTTCTGGACCAGAGCCTCTAGACAAGTGGCATAAGTGATAGTCGAATCGAAAAGTCAAAAAAGCAAATGTATGGGATTTGACATAAGTTTACGGCATTATATCGTAGACTTACGTCAAATCACATACATTTTATTTTTTGACTTTTCGATTCGACTACCGTTTAAGCCACTTGTCTAGAGGCACAGAACTGCTTCCCCTTAATGCGCTCCGTCACCTCTCCAAGCATTTGAATTTCATGGTTTTGTTCAAACCCCCCTAGGGTGAAAGCTGGGTACGCTCATGCCTAGCCAATAAATGCCTTCATCACGAATTTACAACTGACGACGTTCCTACGTATCAATAGTTACTAACTAAATTATATACGTGGACTACAACTTTTTATCTACATCCTTGCTTCCTACTAAATTGTCTTTTGTGAGCACATTATCTAATGAATGTTAAATTAAAACGATCGTACAAAGACACATGGACGCGATGAACTTGTGTATTTTGGCATCTTTCTTTTGGCTCATACACCAAAACAATGAACATGAATTTACTAAATAGGATAAAAAACCATTTTAAAAAAATATTTAAATTTAGAACCATGAAAATAAGGGTCAATTCACATCGAAGTGACAGCGGCCGGCAGCCTGCGCGGTCCGTGTTATTCTAGTCTTTCAACCCAAATCTACTATGCATATTGTCAAAATTTCACAGTAAAATTGCCTTCGGTGTGAATTGGCCCTAACAAACTATTTTTTTTTAGAAACCGAATATTTCTTTGTGATAGTAACACAAATATTTTAACATTGCACATAAATATACAAATAGAAAAGAATGATAAAATTAAAAAAAATATATCACAATCGGAATTATAATCCTAGGGCACGTATTTTGTATGTACTCTTACATAATATACTTATACTAATATTAATATTACGTGTAAACGAATGTAATGGACAATCCCTACGAATATATTATTTTATAATATAAGGAACGGTAATCCTACTGAGCCAATACATTTCTTCTACCGCGTATATGAGTTAGATATAACAGAATGAGTTAAAACAATTGGATATCCAATATAAGTAACTAGTTAGTTTTTTGATTGTGGATTCGATGCCTGATTCAAGCAATTTCTGGAAATTATAATACTGTAGGTACTTCCTTTTTTAATCGACTGCCAAAAAGAAGGAGGTTCTATGTTCGTATTCATAAACTTATTCTTTGCCTAACATTGTTAATTTAATAATTTATTTTACTCCTATCCTAGTATCCTATTGTTTTGACTCATTCTGAATATTTATTACACCATCAAATATATTATAGAACGATACGACTAGAATGCCGACACAGTGAGCATTTATATATATGTAAGGGCCAGAACACATGCAAGCAGTGCGGCGCGGCGCCGACGCCGTAACGCTGAAATCGGCGGCGGGCATTCCAGGACGCATTCCGCAACGCAAAACCCAGCTGTGTACGTATCGCGCTTTTGATTTAGGTCTGCTATAGAAGAGCAGTTAATATCCACATGTTCTAGCAGTCGAATATCAAAATCTGCGGCGGTCGCACACAGTAATTGAATAGAATCAGAACGCTGAATTCAGGGTTTAGGCGCCGCAACGCTTGCATGTGTTTTGGCCGTAAGTTAAACACTACTGCCTTACTTACGTGATAGCATAACTAAATTTTAATTATAAGTAGATACAGTTCTGAAGTTATTTATCTATCTAATAACTTTAAACGAGCAAATGATGTATAGGTACTGTAGTGTATGCGCTAAAGCATGCATACGCTGTCTCGTGTGTACCTGTATTGGCTGTATTGGTTGACTAAACGTCACTATGACAGTTGCACAAAAGCGCGGCAAAGGGTAAGCCACGGGTGGGTATGTGAGCTGGGTGAGTGAGCTTTAAAACCGATTACCAAGTACAGAGCATTGTCGACCCAGTGTGATAACGTGAGTAAACAACAAACCCTACAAGTACCTAGGTATATAGGTTTTGCGTTTTAGGTTCACGCTGTACCTATAAAGCTCAAAATTTTTGGTGCTTTTAAGAGTCTTATGCACATAGAAACATTGACTTAATTTAGTCAACTTCGTTAATAAGGGCATCGTTTATGCGGCATTCGCTGCATCACTAATAATAATACAATCAAGCATGTAAATAATAAATAATTCACGTAAATAAGGCTTGTATTACCTAGCATGAATTAAATGAACAAATGCTCATAATCAGTTCTAAATAATTGGAAGCAAAATAAAATTATGTTATAAACCATTCACAAGGACATAATACATTGACATTCTTAACCAATCACTCATTACAATATTATTACGATTTTTGGCGCAATATAAGTATAGCTAGAATAGATTGAGTAGATAGAGAAAATGTAAAACAAATGAAATAAATTACAATTCATTTAATTGCATAAAATTTTTAATAAGCAATGGTAGCCGTCTGGGAAAGTAACATGAGGTGTGAGTTAAGTCCCGACCGGTAGTACCAATGTGAATATCACTTTGTGGAATTTATACTTACTAATTTGCTTACGGTAAAAACATTGTGAGGGTTTCCTTGTCTTAGAAGAAATGCTAAAGGCGTGTCTGTTCGACCAACCCGCAACGTTTATGCTCACCGTATAGTGTCCATAGATAATAAATTGCATAATTTTGAACTCCACAAAGGATGATCACAAAGGCAGCAGATGAATTAGATATATTGTGTTGGTTTAATTTTTATTTATTGTGAATATTTTGAGTGTCCAATCGAGTGAGCAGTAGCGGAAGACAAATAGTGATCGTTTGAGCAGATGTCGAAATTTAAAACAATAAGTGAATCCTTAAATAAAATGTATGTACATCTTTTAAATCAGGGTGCAGCCATACTAGGCGTATCGAGGCCGTTTGTCCACTGACACACGCACAAAGCATAACCTTACTCGCCGCTACACGCCCAATGTGGTCGATGCAAACTTTACACAAAATATATCCAAAGTCGGTTGTATGCAGAGTCAACATCATACATACCTTGGCATGCCATTTAATTAAATTATCTGAGAGTTAATCCCTCAGTCTATAGCCAAGAGGTCTGAATAATCTCAAAATAATGAACGTAAATGGCATGCCATGTTCAAAATTAACCCTACGTAAACGCGGCTCAACAACGCATTCTAACTCACTTTGAACAATATTAATTAATTAAAAAATTATCTAAGTTGTATGTTGATGTTAACCCTTTCCTTCGTCAGGTATTGTGATGGAGACTGTGCTTGGTCTATGCTGTTTGTTATCTGTGGTAGTTACACTAGTGTGGAGAGGGACACTGCGTTGTATTTCGTCTGTTGTGGTCAGCTTACACTCGACCACTCGATAGTTGCACGTCGGCGATCCACAATCGAAGTCTGGACGCATGATCACTGCATTCGGAATGTCCTCGAGACCCCTTGGCTCCTCTTTATTGAAAGGTGGACAGCTGTGGGAAATAATTACATTTTAATTAAATATTTGTATAAAATAACAAGCTTTTTCCTATTTTGTAAACGGGGGACTGTTTTTCAGTGCGTTCATAGCTTTTCTGTGTTTTTATTTTACAGAGACACAAGGTCTCTGACCGTTATGTATAAATGGCTGCCGCACATGGCTTTGTTGGGTTAAAAATATAATGTTTTTATCTATTTACCTTAAAGGTGGCGGTGTCGGTGAACGCGACAGAGGAAAGCTAGCTACCTCTCGAGATATCGCGAGAGACTTGATCGATCCGAATGTTTGTTCTGGACTTAGAGGAGCACCCAGAACCGACGCCATACCTCTGTAATATTAATATAAACATTTTAATATAACAAGCACGTAAACTTTATGTTCCTTTGTCATATTAAGCTAAGTTATGCTATTGGAAAACGTTAATAAAATTTAAATTAGTTTCTATAAATGTTGCCAGAATCAGAATATTAATTGAAGGCCAATGTTGCCATTAAGGTGCATGAAATTTTGTGGAATTCCTTGAAGAAGGCCTGTGTATAAGCCTTATGTCCAGCAGGGGACTTCTTTTCAATTTTAAGATATTTTTTGTAAAAAAAATACTCACACAACAGAGTCGGAAGGTACTAAGAAAGGTAAAGGTGGAGGACACGGTGCATCAGCGCGTGCCGGTGATGCAGGTTCTGCAGAGCGCGGGCAGCGAGCTGCTTCGCCTTCTTCCACCAGGCCCAGCCAGCTGCGCATCCAGCGCCACATGCCTGATGGGCTGCCTGTAACATGACAAAGAAGATACGAGTAAACTTCAAAATAGTATCAACTAGTTTATTTTGCATAAGGTACATAATATTGAACTTTTTTCTCTGTTCTGGACCTCCACTTCCATTATCAACTGTAATCTAAATATTTACTCGATTATTTTTTATATCCAAACCACACGAAAGCCTCTATCCATTTATTTATTTTGGTCACCATTTTCCACTCCATCACGATATTAGTATTTTAAAAAGGATAGAAACCATGGATTTTATTGTCTTTAATTTTTCAAAAAATTGTCTACTGCAGACAAGATGAGTCAAAGTAATATAAGTAAATCTAGTATAAAACTAATATTTAAGCTAGCTAATTTATTTAAGAGCTTGTTCTGGGAGGTGGTCTAGAAAATTGTAGTGATAAAAAAAACGTTTGATCTCCAAGTATCAATTTATTAATCCTATACCTATAGTTTCAAAGTTACTTTATGCTATGATTAAAACAGGAATAGATACAGATTGGTATTTATAGAATACTAGCTGTTGCCCGCGGCGATGTTGGTTATCGCTGTAAAAATGTGTTATTCCAGACCATAATCTATCTCTGTGCCAAATTTCATCCAGATCCGTTCAGTAGTTTTTACGTGAAAGAGTAAAATAAAACATATAACATAAACATCCATCCATCCATCCATCCATCCATCTATCCATCCATCCATACTTACAAACTTTCGCGTTTATAATATTAGTACGATTAATAAGATATATCACGTTCACGTGGTATCAAACCGATCAAAGGAATTTCTACGATAATACCTAAATCGGCTTTTTATACAATTATAGCAAGCCGGAAATAATTGTTTCACTTTTTCTAACTTTGTCATTGTTATTTTCTGCTCAAGCCGATGACCTTAATTCTGTCGCGGCCGGCGTCAATGTCCGGAAAGGATCAGTTTTACCTTCTTTTTTATATAAACCAGTCGTTATTGAACATAATATTCTGTGGATTAGGAGAATACAGAGCAGTGGTAGCGTAATGGGGGATAACATTGTGCACATGAGGTGTGAGTTCAGCCCCAGGTGGCAGTCCCAATGTGAATTTAATTTTGTTGTTTTTGTATGCTACTTAGGTGGCAAACAAGGACACGGCTCGCCTATCAATAGCCTATGGACGCTTCAATCAATCAGCCTATCGCAATCAACTGCTGGACATAGGCCTCTTCTAACACGCGCCACAGCACACGGTCCTCCGCCTTCCACATCCAGTACGTCCCAGCGATTTTTTTTTGGTCGTCGGTCCACCTAGCTTGGGGCCGCCCTACCTTACGCTTACCGAGTCACTTGGACTCTCTTGATAGAGGAGAGATGGGACTGGTACCCAACAGTGGGACATACCCACTGTGTGAGGGTGTGGGTTGTTACTACTAAGAGGATACAGTATCGTCGTATAACACTTAAAACGACGCAATTGTTTCGTGTTCAGTATTTTATTATCAAATATTTGAATATTTCATACGACGTGCTTACACCTACAGATATAAAGATTGTTTGAATTAAATAAACAGAAGTTGTTATTGTCTCTGAATTCTCGTTGAATCGTTTTCTTCTCAGCAAAGTATTGAACTTTAGAAGCTCAACTTGTGTAAATCTCAAGTCTCTAGCTACACATCAGCCAATAATATATTAACCATAACGTCCGTGATGTTTAATGAACATACTCTAGAAGTTATTCGTTGAATTTTCTAGCTGCTATTAAAAAATTACCTAACCTCGGGAATCAAACTCATGATACTAGGATCCTCACAACGCTGGTCTAGTAGTTTAAGGTGGTGACCTCGCCACCAACTTCGCGTTTTAGGTTCGAGTCCTACTTCGAACAAAACTTGTCCAAAAAGCCTTGTTCCGAGTCTGGGTGTACTTTGGTGTTCGTGAATTATATATTTTTAAAGCCGTTTCCTAATAGGGGATTTGTTTTCTATCCTTGATTTATGTATTCCATTTGCTAAACCACTGTATCAATAAATCAATCATGAACCCATTGAATACCGCGCCAAAACATTATTGAAATATCAAAACAAACAGTAGGTATTATAATAAGGTATTGTTTTAACCAATGCATAAATAAATACTTACGGGAATATTTTCTGCTATTCTGAGGACTCAATGGGTAGAAGTCTCCATGTATGGGACAGTGGAATGCCAGCCGGCGTTGTCTGCGCTGTGCCGCTCGCATTAGAATACATAGCACGATACCTGTAACACAAATTAGGAGATCATTTTAATAATAATATTCATTTATTTCTTAACGACCTTACAGACTAACATACATACATATAGGTAACTTGAGTGACTTTACGATTTAAATAACTAGGTGTGGTAGTATCGCTTCACTCGCACTTAGTCACCGTGGGTTGTTGTACATTCGTCACAAAGTAAATTTGCCACAGAAAAAGTATCTGTGTGTAAATTCTGTAAATTCGTCAAAGTCAAGTTAAATTCAATGTCAAACTCAGTTATTCATTTAGATCAAATGGATGATACTTATGAACTTCATAAAAACAAATGCCAGCATATTTTTTTCCTAAGTCACAGTTCTAGACAAATATACACATACTTTTTCTGTGGCAAATTTACTTTGTGACGAATGTACAATAACTCGTCACCAAATTTACTTTGTGACGAATGTACAATAACTCATCACCGTACGTTCATTTGGCACTTTTCCGTGGCAGTGATGGAACACCACACCTTGCGGTCAATAGTCCTCCACGACGAGGTGCAGGTAGCATGCTACTCTTAGGTACTACCAATGCCTTGATATTGACATTGCGGTGCAATACGACTCCAATAGTTAAATGATGGATAGAATGATTTCAGTAACATAATTATTGTGAGGTAAATTCCTGAACCTAGAGTTGAGAGACATATTACAATAGGTAATAATAATAATATTTTCGGGAGAACTCACACATCGCTATCGGATCCCAAATTATGCAGAGCCTGTACTATGGTAACCAGACAACTGATAAGCATACATATATATTTCTAAATACATAGATAAATTACACCCAGGCACAGAACAAATAATTATTAAATTGCTCATCGCAAAATAAAGAAAAAAAAAATGGCAATTTCGACATGTCGCTTTGTACGTAGAGACCGTCGATATATGTCCTGGGTGGGAATCGAACCCACGATTTCCGCGTAAAAGTCACTTACCACTAGACCAGCAGGCCAGTCAATAATAATAGTACTCCATCCATCTATCTGCGGATTAACCGCAGCTTAACCTTGCAGGTCAATCCATCCGTGCACCTATTACTTAGCAACAACCCATTATAACAGACATCGAGAGATACATTACAATGACACGTGCATTTATCATCATTGTATATCAGGAAGTATTCTGCAGAAGCCCTGTTTTGTTAAATTTATTCATCACACAAGCGTTCCTGTGGGATTATAAGCACGGGCGAAGCCGCGGGTAGGAACAAGTATTAATATTATGTCTCGGATGTAAAGTCCTACTAATATTATAAATGTGAACGTTAGTGAGGATGTATGGATGGATGTTTCTTACTCTTTACCGTAAAAAGTACTGAACACATCTGGATGAAATTTGGCACAGAGATAGATTATAGTCTGTAATAGCAAATAGGTTTTTTATCGCGATAACAGAGATCCACGCAGGTGTAGCTGCGGGAAACATCTAGTATAATAATATGTAAGCAAATCCTTGAGATTGAAAGATTTTACTTTTATGAGTGCTGGAGACATCTATACATGCACAAGAACACAACTAATACTGATGTGTGTATAGTTATTTGGCTGGGGTCTTCTGTAAGGTGTATTCATATCATTTTTTGATATAATAAAAAATATTTTTATTCGCATTACTGTTCATTTCATACCTATCAATCAAAATGATATAATTATCATTTAAAATTTTGATCCAATGCAGCCAACATTGCAAAATTTTGACGACGACAGTTGCTTAGTTAATTTTTTTTTATACTACCAAGGTAAGGTGGAATACGGCCCGCCTGCTTATGAAACAAACTAACTACCTACTTTGACAAAGTTATACGGCTCTAAAGGAATACCTTTACAGCCGTATACCTGCTACAATAGCACAGCTTACCTATTGAGAACTGAGATGAAGTTGAAGAAACAATTGGATGTGTACGTGACCTGGTAGTTATGTATCGTGATCACGAGTGATCATAGTACATACATCATATGTAGGTATTTCTATCAGCACAATGATACAATGTTTTTAATATAGGATGTAGGTGTAGGTAATAGAGCATAAGCATAGCTATTTTATGATAATTTATAATAAATTAATTATAATATATGAAAAAAATTGTAGAGTGTAAAATGTAAGTGACAAATGCGACGAATTAAAAAACAACTCAGAGTAAAAGTCTTGTCGTCTAACGATAAGCCCCTCTACACAAGTGGCATAAACGGTAGGCGAATCGAATAGAATAGAAAGCAAATGTATGGCATTCACGTGAACAGCACCCAAGCAATAGATTTTCTATTGTGTCTGCTGGCATAGCGTTCAAAGTGTTAGAAGCTGTTCATGTAGGAAGTGCCTTTACTCTATAGAAGACCTTAGCTGAATAATACTATGTCCAGAATAATGTGTTTTTAAATAGTATGTTTTTAAAGTCCTCTGCGACACAGGCTTGTTCCCGATGACGTTTATTTAAAAAAAAACTCGTACAAGCAATAGCGTTGGCAATGTGCAAGTGAAAGTTAAAATAAACGCATCCTTAAATGAGTATTGGAGACCTGTAACTACACACAGGAACATAACTACATCATTATGTGTAAGTATTTGGCCGTAGTCCTCTGTAAGGTAGAGGTCCATCCTCACCAACTGACCATATATGACCTCACTAACTGACCATATAAGACTGCATTTGTGGTCCAGTGGCTGCAGTATGCCCCTGCTGTGCACGAGGTTGTGGGTTCGATTCCAATACGGGACACAACTTTGTGTGACCCACAAAGAGTTGTTCTGAGTCTGGGTGTAATTTGTGTCCGTTAATTGTATGTTTGTAAAGTCCCCCGCGACACAGAGCTTGTTCTCTAGTGCGGGAGTTGTCTTATTAACAAAAAATATATATGCTTGTTTGCTACATGAGATATACAAAAAGGTACATACCAGCAATAGTCATAAGTGCTCCAGCGACAATACAGACTGGCCCCAGTACTCTTGAGTTGCCTGTGAACGCGATCCGCGCCGCATAATGATCTGGCTCTTCATTCTCGCCACAACCACGGTACGATGCCGCTGCAAATAAATAATTATCATTAATTATATTCTATTATAAATGAAAGGTACTCTGTTTAAGGGTAATTTGTACTAGGTAAATACCTATCAGTAAATACTAAAGGTATAAAACTAAAATACCCGACTGCTGTACGATAATAAAATCAAAATTAACACACTGAAAAGATTGGGGATTATTTTTTATAATTTCTCATTCCAAATTACATTTAAACATAAAAGTTGTATGTAACCTATATGTACATATATTTTAAAGTCGGTTTAGACGTTTTAGTAGTTACTAGGAAACATAGATCTATATACCTACATTCATACAAAGTCAAACACATAACGCTCCGAAAGTTAAAAAGAGAGATTTATTCACAGTCGGTTATTTTTCCCCATAATACTGACTGGATGAATAATATAATAGCAATATTCTATAATAAGTATGTATTCCACTACTGAGGACAGGTCTTCTCTTTTCTATCAAGATATAACTTGCGGACGTTTAGATGGATCACAATCATGCCAAAATGGCTAAACGGGTCTGGATAAAATTTGACATATAGATAGAATTTAATCTGGAATAGCACATAGGTTACTTTTTACCTTGGAAAAAAACATTGTTCCCGTGGGATTGAAGCCGCGTGCGCAATCTAGCACAGCATAACTCTGAGCATTTCTAACCAGAAACATTGGTAACCTAATACCAATTTTGAATTCAATTAAAGACTAAGGATCAGTTTATCTACTGTGTGTAGATTCAGATTTCCACTTGAAAGAATTGCGGATAATTCTGCGAGCCATTACAAACAGTAGGTTGCAAATGTAAGCAGTGCAGTAAATAGCAAGTGACTTCCTGCGATTGTATCTTGTGCACCTTTCACAACATATTTTTGTACTCGTAAGGTATTTGTTAATGTGCTCATGAAATTTCAAGAATTTATACATTTCACATAAGTATTCTGCCAGATATGCTGTCCGTGGCGGATTAAAAACACAAATGTCACCACCCCTTTACATCCCGAGGCTGTCGTAAGAGTCGACTAAGGGTAAGTAAGTCAGGCAGACAATATTCACTGCAGAGGGAAAACTCGAAACAAAACCCTATACCAACCCGTCTGGCCAGCGTGGTATAGTAGCCAGTATCCCTCCAAATGTAGGAGACCCGTGTTTAGCAGTGGGACGTTTA
Source organism: Trisateles emortualis (assembly GCA_947095525.1). Lineage (NCBI taxonomy): Eukaryota > Metazoa > Arthropoda > Insecta > Lepidoptera > Erebidae > Trisateles > Trisateles emortualis. The sequence continues at coordinate 5,142,853 of OX352735.1, read as the reverse complement.
TAGGTTGAGATGATGATTCTTCCAGAGGCATACGGCCCGCCGTTATAATTGTCGAGACCGATTTCGGTCATGGCGACCAATCTCTATATCTCTAAATTAGAGACTATATGCATGACTATATAGTGCACTATAATATATTGATTGGAGACTCCAATCAATATATTATAGTGCACCAGTGTGTGCGCAAATATAGGTGCACTATTCCTTCACTCTCATAGTCTGATGGGACGGCAATGCGACTGGAGAGTGATCAGGCGCAGCAGACTTTACATAATTTCCGAAGCACGGAGGGGTGTTGCTGCGTTTTTATAAAATGGTCACCCATCTACATCTACTATTTATCGATCCGCTAACACTTAGTTAGCTAGCCTGTGGTCTCTTACAATACCTTGGGTATTAGTCGTGTACCGTCATCCAAAAATATTGAAATGAAGAAATGAAGTCGAGTCGGAGTTCCACAATTTGTCGAAAACTGAAAGTCTGACTAGCATTGTTCTCTAAAAAGATAAAAAGTAGTAGTCGAGATGTACTCGAGCTCGCATAATTTCTTAGTTAAGTCATGTCGAAGAAACGCTTTGTTGGAGTAGTAGTGTCGGGCTAAAGATATTTCGAACTAAAGTATTGTCGAAATGTAAACGTGTCGGAGTTCCATGATGCCAAAATAAAATCTTGTCGTACAACGATTTGTCAAAATTCAGTTTTGGAGTCCCTAAATAAACTGGAGCATATCATTACGTTTTAACAGGGATTTATTTTGGTCGTTTTTGTAAGACGTCTTTATTTTAAGAGATCGAAAATAAATTGATAAAAAGACGTCATGATACGGCGGCTGCAATATTATTATATTAAGAAACAGTAAGCCTCATCCGCGTGGATGTTGAACACAAGTTGTTTTTGTTTGGACATTTATTCTCTTATACAACGTGCCACGCTCTGACACGGCATTGTAGCATTGATGTAAAACATATTGTGTTTTGAGTCGATCTTGTTGTGGGAAACTGGAGTAGACTCACAAGCATGCTATTATTAAGTCACGTTCCAATACTGAAGTATTGTATTTATTATATAAACTGCATTAATCTTATAATTATGAGGATCCTCTGGTCCCTTAAATTCAACAGGCTTAATTTTTAAAATGTTAACTTATTTTTGACCAACTGAAAATATCCATTACAAAATGGATCCGTTGCTATATTCCGTAAGAACAAAAACCGAGCCACCGCAAAAACCGAGCAAAATCTGACTGTCAGATTGAAAATCGGTATTCCGTAAGAGCAAAAACCGAGCCTTTTTGACGTTTAGTCAATAGATTGTGCCGTCACCGAGCAATCACATCTGTCAGTTTGCGATCACAACTGTCAGTTTGCCATCGCTGTTTCTTAGAGAATCAGCCAGCCGGATTCGAAACTCAAAAATAATTGCCAGCAAATCAGAGTGTGCCAGAGCGATAATATTGCTATAATATTTCTATGTTAGTTAATGTAAAAGGGCGGTCGAGTGACAAAGCAAGGGACGAACAATAAATAGCACTCCTATTTTAAGCCTAGCTCGACATTTTCTGCAATGTCCGGCTTGTGAAAATCAAACCGTACCCGTGTAAATGACGCACCGCGCTTCTGCGCAAACAGATTAATATTTTAATTGAATAAGTTTTATACTGTTGTTAAAATAATCTTCTCTTTGTGTATGGGTGGCTCAACAGACTAATTGTTTTGCAATGATTGGACTGAAATTCGAAATTGATTTTAGTAAACATTTATTTAAGAAAAAAAAGATTTTTAAAACAAGTCAAAGCTAAAAGTTGGAGGCCTCCCTAAGTTGCGTGTTTTAGTTAACTTCCAAGGCAAAGCCCTCTTACAAGGTGACCGACGACTTGGTGAGAGTTACAAGTAGTCGATGGGCAAGGGCAGTTCAGAAACAAATGCTGTGGAAACCCTAGCCTAGCCTTGGGGCAGATCTATGTCCAGCAGTAAAATGAACATCACAAGTAGAGCTTGTGCCGTGCGCTGGGCTGGAACTCGAACTCGACTTTTCCACATTTTTTTTAGATTTTTTAAAAGACAACTCCCGCACTAGAGAACAAGCTCTGTGTCGCGGGGGACTTTACAAACATACAACAACAAATTACACCCAGACTCAGAACAACCCTTTGTGGGTCACATAAAGTTTTATCCTGTGCGGGAATCGAACCCACAACCTCGTGCACAGCAGGCGCATACTGCGGCCACTGGACCACCAAGGCAGTCAAACATTGTTTTAAATATTTGTCAAAATTGTTTACTTCTTCTTTTCTTTATATTCTAACGCAAGGTTTGTTTTCTCCCGTAAGTAAAAATCTGTTGAAATACAGTTATTTTCGTAGTTTAGTTTAGCCGCGACCCCGAAGACTGATATATGAGAGCTGTTGCGTCTATCGATGATGTTTTAAAACTTCTATTATTGTTTAACATGCTTTTCTGTACTGTAATACTTATAGAAGCGTTTAATATAAGCGACTTTGGTACTATAATTTATAGAAATAAAGGTTATTATTGCATACGGTATGCCGTCAGCATTGGTGGGCACGCTAAAGGGCTTTGCACCAGTGGAGACGAGGCGGAATTGCGGATCCAGGATTTGGTTGAGGGGTGGGCAATCTTAGCTCATTTCACTAACTAAATATTTCAGAAAAGTGATATAAAAAAAGTTAAGAACCTTATTTACCTCCCCTTCCCCACCCCGATTCCACGCCTGATTGGAGGGCGCTTATTCTTAGTCGGTTAGCATGAGTTGAAATGACAAAGCTACTGTAAGACATGTCCTGTACGCAAAAGGACCCTGGAAATGAATAAACGAATCATTTCAATTCATTTTTCGATTTACTTCCAGTTCCAGATTCATAACAAATATTTTTGTTTTACAAAAGACAACTCCCGTACTGGAAACAATCCCTGTGTCGCGGGGGACTTTACAAATATTACAGTTATACAGACACAAAGTACATCTAGACTCGGAACAAACATCAATGGATGGGTTAGTCCTAAAGGTCCGCTTCTTTTGTTCGTCTTTCCCTTTGGGTCCATGACAAACTAATATTGATTGCACAGTTGGTTCAGTGGCTTAAGTGGTTAGGTACCTCGCCATTTACCACTACGCGACGTGTTGTGGGTTTGATGGTTGTCCCCAGTCTGGGTGTAGTTTGTGTCTGTTAATTGTATATTTGTAAAGTCCCACAGGGTTTATTCCCTAGTGCGGGAGTTGTCTTTGGCACACACACTCGGTGCATTTTTGGTGATCACCTTATTCCTAGTCCTCCATAATTCCACACATGCATTCAGGTTTAGATAGCGTACATTATCGTCGGTAACTCAATGATCCTCCATTTTCCATACACGTTAGTTTATTTGGAATTTAAAACGAATCATAACATTAAACAAAGAACGTCATTAGCAGTAAACATTGACTGGACAGTCATTAATTAGTTACTCTTTGTGACAATTTTAACTCTACTAATAGGTATTATAATCGCGAAAGTTTGTAAGAATGTATGGATGTATGTTTGTTGCTCTTTCACGCAAAAACTACCGAACGGATCTGGATTAAATTTGGCATAGAGATAGAAAATAGTCTGAAGTAACACATAGGCTCTATATTTTTTATATCTATTATATCTATCTTTGTTCCCGAGGGATTGCGCGCGGGCAAAGCTAGTACTTTATATTTTTTACTGTTTTTGCCAGTTTACGTTTGACTATATGCAGCTTTATAGAGTAGGTATTTATGTATAAGGTTTGCTGAAGTGTTCCTGAGGGACTATAGCATGGGGTTCTTCAAGAAAGGAATTGAAAGGTTTAATTGTAAGGGTCGACAACGTGCAAGTGATATCCCTGGTGTGGCAAGCGTCCGTAACTGATATGCCGTGTATGTGCCATGCTTGTGTAGCAGAATAAAGAACAATGCTGTGCATATGGAAAAATCTTCGTTAGAAATTGTAAGCTTAACAAGTTCTGCTTAGGGTAGATGTGTAACCGCAGTACTGCGATAAAATGAGGTCTGAAACCACAAGTAATGAAACTATATCAAGCATTCCTAACTTACCAGTCAATACACATCCGACGAGCATAAATAGGAAGCCGAATATAGGAAGAACTATCTGGCAGTTGGCTGCGACGACTACGCCGGCCACTGCCAAGCCCCCTTCCACTTTCTCCACGCGAAGTCTTGATATAGCTGGTGGACATCTTGGTTTACCCACTGGAGCTCTCACTAAAGGCTCGCCGGGAGGCGACGTAGTCCTGTAAACAAAGAAAAAACAACATAAATCTCCAGGCCTATAATTACGAGAGTGGTTTTTTGGATAGTGATTGCATGTGCTTGCAACATAAAACAAAAAAAACGAGACAATAAAAATAAATTTGCATTAGGCCGAGCTATAAGTTACCTGTGCCTACTTTTACGTCTATATTAAAGATGGCGTCACAGTCGTTAAACTGAGACTTCTACATTTTTTCAATAGCTTATCTACACAAGTTTGTGATTCGAATAAAGTTTACGTTTTCATCGTCGATTACTATGATTATCTTGTCAAAATGATATTATGTACCTATTGCTAAAATGTCAACAATTACTAGAAATATCGTTTTGAAATCGAAAACTATGAGTTCGAGGAACTCATACTGCGAATTTCAGATACTGTTACTTTCCATTAGAGGCGCTACTCCACATGTATGACAAAAGCAAACCTAATTTCGTTCGTCTAAGTACCTACCTAACTACTGTCGAAATTCGTACTAAGTAAGAGTGCTGTTTAGAGATATCGCACCCACAGTGGAAAAATGCCTTAAGTTGAAGCGTGTTTGTTTTGCAATTTACATCTTATTCTTAACAGATAAAGTTAAAAATTGCCCAGTGACATTTCTCAAATTACGCCAGTTTTCCACTAAGGTAGGTGGAATCAAAAAGAAAAGGATAAAGAATATCCTGACTTTTTCCAACCATGTCAATGTTATTATCTAAATGATATGTATGTATTGGATGTTGTTGGTTAGGTAGGTATATTAGAAGCGTTGACAATAGTCACAAGAGATATTATTATGTCGCTAATTATGTTTAGCGAAGTAAACGTTTGTTGGCGCAGAGGTAAGTGTCTAATATAATCTTGTCTTAACCTTGAGGGTTCACTGTGGTCCAGGGTCTACCTACGTTATTTTGGTCTCTGTTAACGGTAATTGTTTCTTTTATTGCTCATTACGGGAATCGTCTCCATTTTCTTTTTGTTATTTGATATTTTTATATATATTTTTAGGTTGTAGTGGTTCTTGCTTTTACTTAACTCTACCACTATGTTCTTCATTAGCTTTAAAATTTGAATATTCTCTTCTTGCATTTCGTATTAGAGAGTAGAGTCTTTCTTACACTATAGTAGAGTCATGAGAAGGACTAGCAATAAACTCAGGTCACTATTTTTAATCGCCTTTACGTTTGTTTCCTTTTATAAAATAACTAGCTGTCGCCCGCGGCTCCGTCCGCGTGGATGTCGGCTATCGCTGTAAAAAGCCTATGTGTTATTCCAGACCATAATCTATCTCTGTGCCAAATTTCATCCAGATCCGTTCAGTAGTTTTTACGTGAAAGAGTAACAAACATCCATCCATCCATCCATACTCACCAACTTTCACATTTATAATATTAGTAAGGATTTGCTGTTATACCTATTTGCTTTTCAGGTAATGAGATATACATATTATTGTTGTACAAAAATACACGATGATATTATAAACGACAAAAAACCAGCCGCTATCTAACTAACATTTGTTTAACGATTTTACTTGAAGCTCGTAAACTTCGACCAGATGCAATGAAGACGTAAAAAACGTAGTAAAACCTCATTAAAGTCGAAAACAACAAAAAACAGTTAACTATTTGTAAAACGCAAACGTGCATTACTGTATTGCCATTGCCAGCAACAATAAATATAACATACGCTTGTCCGTAAAATATTTTGGGATGATTAGAATTAGATTAGAAGTTCAGGATAATAATAATAAGTAGGTATTCAAAATTTAGAAATTTTTATATGTTCTTAAGCACTGACGAAATATACTTTTTTTATTATTACCACACCACCATACTGCAATAGAATATCATTAAATTCAATTTTGACTTAAAAAATGCTAGAGTATGATAAGCGTCCAGTTACCGACAGACAACCGACAGACACTCATCTATTCTATCCTACCAGTTTTTCACCCTATTGTGTTTGTATGGTGTTTTTGGTTGCATCACTTTCTACACTAACTAATTGTAAAACAAACAAAATTGTAACCACATATCTGGCGATTGAAAAGAGTGGCCTGAGTTTCTTGCCGGTTCTTTCCTTGGGCTCTACCCCTGTCTGTTCAGACAGCGAACCCGACAGTAGGCAAATTAGCTGACGTTTTATTTGGCATTTTTCATTGATCTGCAAAGTGTCACAGTGTGATCTTTATGAATAAATAAATGGTTTTGAATTTGAAAATTTGAATTTACTAAAGATGATAAACTAAAGAGGCAAACAAGCATACTGCCTGCCTGATGGTAAGCAGTAAAGCAGCAAATAAACTGCTCTTAAAAAATCTATTAAAATAGTGGATAAGGGATAGACTGTATTTTAAATATTTCCATAAGGTTCTTACACTGGTTTCACTTTCGTGGTAATTTTGTATGTTATGTCGTATCCCAAGTATTCTTAGATTGTTATTGTCTAAGAATATTCTAGAACTGGCATTAAACAAGACAATTACGAGTAGGCATAAACGTTCGTCAACGTATCGTAATAGCACTTTAAGTGCTCGTCTAGCTCAAAATTATATCTGCAATTCGAGATAAACTATATAGAAATGCTCTTAGTATAACAAAACAACATAGAGGTTGGATAAAATAATTATAGTAGTAAACAAATCAAGGTCTTCCTCACAGAAATCTTCCTTTATTGTTGACTAATATTATTTTTGAAGCGCCGCTCCGTTTAGAGTCTGCGATTTTGCATAGTAGGTATATGATTTGGTGAAAAATATAATAAAATATATAAGTAGGATAAATTGTGACAATCAGTACACGGCAATAGGTTTGGCTTTATAAATATATAATTACTAGCTGTTGCCTGCGGCTCCCATGGATATCGGTTATCGCTGCAAAAAGCCTATGTTTTATTCCAGATCATAATCTATCTCTGTGCCAAATTTCATCCAGATCCGTTCAGTAATTTTTACGTGAAAGAGTAACAAACACCCATCCATCCATCCATCCATCATATAATATTAGTAAGGATTTGTCCTGAGCCCTGACTGACTGACTCACTGAATCATCAACGTACAGCCTAAAGTAAAAATTTGCACACAGCTTCTTTTAAAAACGTCAGTATAAGAAAGGGAGTATTGGAAATGTTATCCCTAAATGGGTAAATATAGTTTTTATTCCAGCATCTATGTAGGTATGTTAGGAACTGTACCCAATGTTACTAGAAACAGACGTCTGCGTCCCGATGCCCGAGCAGCAGCGTTGACGTATAATAAATCACACAATTTTAGCATAAAAGTGTTCTTATACACACGTGGAATAAAACGTGACGCCGGTATTTATTGACGTGTATTTGGCACAAATCCTGTGTCGTATAGAGAACTCTCGGCCAATGTAACTGTCGTACTTGTCACTGTTGAATGTGTATTAAGATTCTGATTATATTTTATAGGAAAAGAAGTAAATAGGCTAAGTCGACATTGTAGTTGGGTAACAGGCCGACTGTACCATGATATTTGAATTTCGAACAATAAGAACATCTAGGAAATATAGTTAACCTGTTACTTCTCTGTCTCTCTCTCTCTCTCTTTTCTTCTTCTTTATATAGGTTACAATAAGGTCACTTCCCGCTGTCTCTACGCTTCGATCTTCTAAACCACACAACGGATTTTGATGCGTTTTACACAAAATATCGTTTAGAGAATTTCTGTCGATAGGTTTATATGTATAATACATGCATATTATAATAGAGAAATCCAGACAAAAAACCGGAGCCAAGCAAAGTCGGGTCGTTAGTTTTTACTATAATAGACAATGGATATCATAAAATAATATCTTCAGATAAGCATAAGCATTGAGCAAAAGAAATAAAATTGTTTGATTGTTGATCGTTGTGTCGTGAAAGTCTTATTATGAAAATATTAGAATATTTGTATGTGAGAATAAAAATAGTTTACTCGTGACATCCAAGTTATTCGTTCTAAAATTACCTACTTATACGTCCTTTTTAATACTACCTGCTAAAGTGACAAAGAAGCATACGGCCCTCTCGATAGATAGCCTAGGAACATTTGCGTGTTGTCCAACCGAAAAATTGTAGCACTAGACGAGATACTTTATCAAAAAGTGAGTGGAGTCTATACCCAGCAGTGATCCACGTCTTATGGCTGAGATGGATGGGGTCTCTGAGATATAATTTCCTATAAACGCATTTCTAAATGAGCAGTGAAGACCTGTACTGACGCACAAGAATACAACCACATCACAATTAATAGTTATTTGGCTGTGGTCTATCACCCTCTATTTATTAAGTTAGTGTCCCCCACTTGGCCTCTTAAGTTGGGGACAAACTAACTTCAACGAGGAGACCCGTGTCTAGTAGTGGGAGTACGACATAAATGAATACTTCATAATTTCACCCCATAAACATCTCATTGCTAAGCACGGGTTACCTCCATACACTTGGAGGGATATTATACTACTATACCACGCTGGCCAGACGGGTCGGTATAGGGTTTAGTTTCAAGTTTTCCCACTCTTGCAGTGGATATTGTCTGCCTGATTTTAGTCGACTCATACGACAACCTCGGCCTCATTCTCTAAGAAACAGCGATCCCAAACTGACAGTTGTGATTGCTCGTGACGGCACAATCTATTGACTAAACGTTAATAAAGCTCTTGAATCCTCTCTGAATACCGATTTTCAATCTGACAGCCACATTTCGCTCGGTTTTCGCGATGGCTCGGTTCTTGCTCTTACGGAATACCCCTGCCGGCTGGAATGGACTGGTGACATTTGTATTCTTAATCCGTCATCACACGGACTTACTGCTTACCTATTGCAACATTATATTTCAGAATCAACTCACTTTTTTTCTAAACAAAATAATTGTCGCCGCTTCATGGAAATTACGTTTCATGTTATTTACATATTATTTTGATTATATTTAATTGGTTTAGCAATTTCGACATAATGTTTCAGTATTTTTTATCTGTATTTCTGTCATTTTGACAAATAATATTTACCTATGCGGGAGTTATTATACTGTTATTATTTTTAAGTTGCAGCAACATGGTTTGATTGCGTCACTTTTTTATCCATTTTCAAACCACCAAGGTGGAGTTATAAGTGTGACACCCGTCTACGTCACGTCTAGCGGCTAAACTGATAGTCCCATTTTAGTGTTGTTACCCTTTTTTGAAAGCTTATTTATTTGGCATGGTTCTTAATTCAGTCGGTTTAAAGTTAGGTATGAGTTATTTTGTTAAAACTGAATTATTATTAGGTACCTAAATGACGTCACTTACGTTTACGTACCTCAGTAGGTAGCCTAGGCGTGTATTGTACTCATGAATATTCACACTGACTTTCGAAATGGAATTGCTTAGTACCTAAATTAATTAGATATCATTGGATCCTTAACTATTTTGCATACAATTGATCAATATATGGTTTTGTAGAGGTTTACTAGCGCGCGCGGTCAGTCAGTGATTGTGTGGTACTGTGGGTCAACCAGAGCAACCTTAAACCATAATTGATACTAGCTTTTGCCCGCGAGTCCACCCACGTAGATATCGATTATGGCGGTAAAAATAACCTTATGCTTCTTCTAGGATTCCATTAGCATGCATGCTACCATACATACAATACTTGTACTTTACAAAAGATTGTAACTAGGTATCTAGCGATTAAAAAGAGTGGCCTGAGTGTCTTGCTAGTTCTTCTCATGACTCCACGTCAGCGAACTAGCCGTAGAAAAAAAAATAGCTGACGTCTTTCTGGCTTATTCATAATTAATGACCTTCATAATTGTAACTTTGTAACCTAAATGAATAATTGAATTTTGAGTTTACATTCTTATTAGGACTTATTTGTCAACTCGACCGCAAAAATCTCGTCCACGTGGTGGACTTGGGATGATTTAATTCTAGCTATTATTTTATTATGCATCTCGACCAAAGGTATATCCAGATGCATAATAAAATAATAGCTAGAATTAAATCTCCCCAACTCAACCACGTGGACGAGATTTTCGCGGTCGAGATGACGAATAAGTCCTTATTAGTATGATTGGAATTCTTTAGTCACTTGGTAAATGAAGAAACCTATTTTCATAATGTTTGTAAATATTAACCGAATGATTGAACATTATACGTCAGTTTCTAATAAAGCAATTAGTTACAGACGTACCCTGTTAATGGACTTTAAAGGCGCGGTCAGTGTTTCCACGAGTTATAGGTCGTTTCGCCCGCCATTTGTTCGCCCGAGCGGGCCAAACGAAAAAATTACAAAATTTATAATATTTGATTGGGCGTTTCGCCCGATGGAGGTTTTCTTACTTTTCATGTTTGTAATTTGGTCGTTTGGCCCGCTCGGGCGAACAAATTGCGGGCGAAACGACCTATAACTCATTGCCACTGACAATATATTATGTTACTGTAAAAGTTGTATATTTGTCTGATTCACCAATAGAATCGAAAACTCTTTATTCTACACCAATTATATTTATGATACTGATATTATTTTACGCATTTATACAATGGGCGGCCTTATTGCTAAAAGCAATTTCTATGTTATATTAATCTATTACTTGTACTCTGTTGTTTGGAATGCAAATGCAGAACTAAGGCAGATCCTAAGATTTACCAACTTCTGAGTGGAAGAAGTCCGAAGTACTCGTATTCTATGATAATCGTACCTAATTAAGGCTTTTTATTTAACATACCTTCCAGTTGGATTTAACAAATGCAAAAACTAAAGCATCAGTTTAGTAAGAAACAAGATACTAGAATATGTAATAGATACTTTTTTTTTGTACTACTTGGGTGGCAAACAAGAATACGGCCCGACTGATGTTATGCAGTTACCGTAGCCTATAGACGCTAGCAATGCTAGAAGTATCACTTGCATGTTGTCGACCCATTTTTTACACCAGGGTTTCAAGATGGAGTATACCTGGTATAGGCTAACTCTTTGTTCAAAACGCTACCTAATGCAAAAAAAAAAACGGATTCCTTATATAGCGCTTTAACTAAATAAGGAAACGCTCCCCTAAATGAGCGCTGGAGACCTGTACTCACACACAGGAACACAACTACAGTGCTGTGTGTACTATGTAGTTATTTGGCTGTGGTCTTCTGTTAGGTAGAGGTCCTTGCCCAAATGGGCTTGCTTGCTAGGATGGTACCCTACCTCTCTACCTACCTTAGACTTTTATTTACCAAGTCAAGGACAAGTGAAGGACTTTAAACTCAGTGGTAAACGTCCTTCAAGACTTACTGTATTTCAGGCTTTTACAGTAACATTTTATATAGGTACATTTCGTTAATTAAAAGCAGGATGTATGCATAATGAGTAGGCATAATAAATGTTCCATTTGCATTCTTTGTCTCATAAAGGAGAAGGCACCTCTCCATTTGGGGAACAATACTCGTGTAGGAAGGTGAATGATGTTATACGCAGTTTACGTCACTTCCTTCCTCGCTCAGTTTAAAATGCAAATCGTTTTTTAAAATAAATATTTATGTAATGTAAATTAAACATGATGAATGATGATGACTGCTTCGGTGGTCCAGTGGCCGCAGTATGCGCCTGTTGTGCACGAGGTTGTGGGTTCGATTCTTACACAGGACAAAACTTGTGTGACCCACAAAGAGTTGTTCTGAGTCTGGGTGTAATTTGTGTCCGTTAATTGTATGTTTGTAAAGTCAAAGTTTGATCTCTAGTGCGGAAGTTGTCTTTTTACTAAACAGAAACAGAAAACAGTTATTTTTTCTGATAGACCATTTTACCATTTTTTTATACTACTTGTGTGGCAAACAAGCATACGGCCCGCCTGATGTTAAGCAGTATCCGTAGCCTATAGACGCTTGCATTACCAGAGGTATCACTTGCGTGTTGCCAACCCATTTTTTTACACCAGGGCTTTAAAATGGAAGTAAACCTGGTATAGAAATACGTATATATGTATATTTTATTTTTTATTATATTTTATTTTTTCAGTTCATAGACACTGCTGGCCATACAAATTCTCCCAGGGTGTCCATATCACTCGGTCTTGAGCAGACCGTATCCATCAGCTGTCAGTGTGCAGCCTTCACTAGGTCGTCGGTCTACCTTGTTGTTTGCCTTCCAATTCGTCGTTGCTACTGGATGACCTTTCTGCCCAGTGGCCATCGGTTGGAGAGTATTTCGTTATCAGCCCATAGTAGTCCACTGCTGGACTTAGTCTATTGGCATGGCATGTTCCTCCCTATGGCAACTTTACGAAGATCGTATTGCTCAACATAGCCTGATGGCGTAGGGCCTTACGTCTGCCAAGCAGCGGTGCATCCAGAAATCGTCTCCAAAGGATCGCTTCTGCGCCTACTAACTCGTCAGATGACTAATGTATTTGTCTTAGTTTAAATATTTGGCATTGGATTTTCGAACAATACTCAACCTTTCGATTGTGTAAAAATAGGCTCGTTTCAGAACGGTGTCCCTAACCTAAATTAACATACACGACGTAGGTAAATTGTGATTTACTGTTGACAAAAAAGATAAAACGGATTTCGCAACGAAATAGGGATGTTATTTCGCCTTTTCTGAGTATTAGATTACTACAAGGCTATGTTATTCCGTCGAAGTCTGTAGCAATTTGTGTGAAGGTATATTATTCTGTTGAAAAATTCTTGGAAATTATCTTGAAGCCAGATAACATAACTGAAAATAGATACAGACTGAATAAACTATGTCCTAATATAACATTTGAAACCATTTCGACAAGTATAGAGAGGTCTCGTTGTTATTTTTGATGAAATTAAATTTACTTAAGCCAATTTTCCATTACAGGGTTATTTCACAACGGACGTACACTGTGGCTTTAAACAATACACGACAAGATAAATGTATTTTAGAAGTGAAAACTTCTTTAGGCGCGTTTTATTTGGGTAAACAAAAATCATGGAACTCGCGTCATCGTCACCGAACGCTTTCCATATTCAAAAACAATAATCTAATAGTTCGACGATACACAAGTTGCTTAGTTTTTACTTCTACCGGCATGCGGCAGTCCCCAAAGACCGCCCCGCATGGTTTTTATTGTTTTTTTTTATACTACCAAGGTGGCAAACAAGCATACGGCCCGCCTGATGGTAAGCAGTTACCGTAGCCTATAGACGTTTGCAACACCAGGGGTGTCACTTGCGCGTTGCCGACCCTTTAAAAACCTTATAACTCCTTTCTTGAAGAACCCCATGCTATAGTCTCTTGGGAAAACCTCGGCAGGGAGCTCATTCCACAGCCTTATCGTACGTGGTAAGAAGTTCCTCTGGAATCTTAATTTTATTCACCTCACTGTTTAATTAAATAGTGAGGTGAATACTGTAAGTACAATCTAATATTTGTTCTATGCTAATGTAGAGGTACCTAAGAGTATACAGACGCTGGCAGTTAATAGGTATATTTTCTTTTGTATCTCTATGGTAGTTATTCTTTTGTTTTTAAAGCAATCTGATGGCGTTTCAAATTTATAAAATTCTCCATTGCCAGTTCCATTCATTCTTTATTTGAATTCAATTGGCGGCAATGCGAGCGTCATGAACCGATGACAACAGAAGAATGGGCGGGAACGTATAACGGTGGTTCCGGATCGACGAGTACAATTTAACCATGATTTCCGATCCAGTGGCCCTCGACAAAAATCACTATTATGATGGATTATACTGTAGTTAGTACATTTTCATTCACAATTTGTTGAATGTGAGTTGATTTTTTGCTGCAATCATGTGTTTTTTATGTACTTTGGGATTTTAAAAGTTTTTTATGTAATCTGACAAGCTTAAATGCGATTTTGTGGTTGTGTGTTTTGGTGCTCAGTATATCCTCTAAATAGTCTACCAATAAGTATCAAGAAAAGTATCGTAATTTTTTGTATCTTTAATACCTCAAAAATTACGATACCTTTCTTAATAACAAACAAAACTAATTAAACAGCCATATAGCCCCGATTTTATTATTCTTTTCACTGACTATTTCTAAAAAGCGTCCTAATTAGATACAATTTAGATATCCAGATACTATTAATTTCACGGCAACACGCAACGTTTATTTCTGTCAGTTTATTCTGGTAGATGCGGGGGGCAATTTGTTGTTATTATTTGGCCCGAACGAAAATAGTCACTGGCGTTCCCCCACGTAATGAATGGCGGCGAAACGAGGACGTACGTACTATGTCCTGTATCCTCCGGCTATAAGTACGAGTATATAGGTATAGCTAACTAGACGCGTTCAATTTAGATTTTAAGCGTCCTGTGTCACGTTTATTGTTACTACCATGGTCGACCTTTAGGTCGTAGCGTGATGTTAAAAAGCTTGTAACCAGCCACAAGAATTGGGAAGTGGAAAATGATTTTTTTGAATCCGACTGGTAGTTTTGGAGACTACATTGAATGTAGTCTCCAAAACTCAATAACTGAAGTTTTATTTTGTTGATGTGACGTAGATGGAGCTAGTGTGACGATAGCCCTTTATTGAAACCTTATAGCACTTGAAGAGGTCAGCTCCAAGTATTATTGTACATGCATACTTTTTACTAACATTCTTTGTTGAAAACTATTTTGCTCCAGCTGACTCTATGAAATAATAGGAATAATAATGTAGGTATAAAACTTCTCACACTTTCGAAAAAAAAAATCTATAAATATAAAAACGCAGCGCGCGCGCCGGCGAACTTCAGACGATGATTTTTAAACCAAAGTCAGTTTTAAAATACTGTCTTGTTTGAATATTGGTGTACTTGTATCTGTACATAAAACTGTTGGTAAAAAATGCCAGAATCTGGTCAGTGACGCACTTGGCTCAGATTCGACATCAGTTCTAACGAATAGTTTACTATAGTTAGTTTATTTTTACTTGTACCGCCTTACCTACGCATTTTGAGACAAAAAGTGTTTTCTGTAAAACAATTCTTTACATATAAATCTTTACATTCGCTACATCCGCTTTTTTATTCGAATCTCAAAACAGATCCTATAATAAATCTGCAATTTAGTCTGTGGTTACAAACCACATATAAAATAAAAATAACCATTTCCGAACTGTATTCTGAGTCGTTGTTCATTTTTAAACCGCAGTAAAAACTATTAAACTTGGATTTTAAAACAATAAATACGTAATTTACATCAGTTAAATGGTCAAAAAAGATTTATGGTTTTTTAAATGTCTTTGTATGTTTTCCATTCATTCATTCATCTCAGCCATAAGGCGACATATGTTTTACTCTTTATTATTTCTACATATCACATACAAAATAATAAATCATATTTAATAAATGTATTATTTTATCGATATTTTATAGGCTTATTTTTATAGTAATTGGCGTGTTCACTATAATACTTACTATATTTTTAACTTTCAACTTTCTTCAAAGATTTGCACGAAAAGTTTTACGATTACAATAAAATATAATTTTTATACAGAGCTTAGATTATCAACTAAGATTTTTACTGAATAAGTTTTAGTTATAATGAATAAGTCGACTAAGACAGAATAGAGTCAAAAATGAGACCTAAAAATCTAAATTAACCTCCTAGCCTCCAGATAGCAAATAGCTGAGTCCTTAAACTTGTTTTATAATTTTAATACTAAACTTTTATTTGCTGTAAATGTGATAACGTATAAGAATGCTTCAGGCGTTGCAAAGAGAGATTAATAAGTTAGTTAACTTATTCTACTGATATAAAACTAAGTTTTGAAATAAGTTTGTTAATTTAATAGATAAGTAGGTAAAGAAAGAAATAAAGCAAATAAGGTCCCTGGGTCAGCTGTAATGTTGTGGTCTGGACCACAACGCTGGTATTCTCGAAGGTCCTTTATGAACTACCTATGAGTCACGACGGAATGGTCCGAATGACTACTACTTCGTTCAAAAAACAGAGACCCTAAATGCCATTAGAAAATCTCTATCAAATAAATCATGGGTCTTAAGCCAGTTGCTAGGGACAGTTTGACTTTCTAAAGATTCCATTTGGACAGTAATAAAGATGGAAGTCGGTAGCTAAAGCCGGAAGATTGCGCCTTTAACCCAAAGCTTAAGGTTATTTGTTGAGGCAGAAAGAATTGTCAAGAAAAAAAAAGCAATTCGCACGTATTTTTGTTGCCGGGTGGCAACTGAAATAAAATTGGAAAAGGGAGTTCTTATAGTAGTTTTGGCAAATCCCTTGGCAACCACTGATACGTACTAAAATAAAGAGTTAGTAAAAATGTAGTCTCTTTGTTAAAGCTAAGATATACCTGTCCCTCTAGACAAATGGCATAAACGGTACTCGAAACAAAACAACGAAAAAGCAAATGTATGGGATTTGACGTAAGTTTACGACATTAAATCGTAAAATTCCAAATTCCATACATTTTATTTTTTGACTTTTCGATTCGACTATCGCTTATGCCACTTGTCTAGAGGCTCTGATTTCTATTGTATTGTCGTTCAAAATTTAATCGTTTCTACATAGATAGTTACATATTAATTATTACGCCTTCAATAGGGGTGGGCAGGTACGATACGGTTGGTACGTCAATTTCTTTCATTCTGGTTGTAACTTCGTATTTTGCAAGCAATTAATTATTTTAAGATTCAGGCTACTATTTGCAGTTATATTATGCTTGAAGTTTAATCATAATATTATAAATGTGAAAGTTTGTGAGGATAGTTGGATGTATGTAAGTATGGATGTCTGTTACTCTTTCACATAAAAACTACTGAACGGATTTGGATGTTTTTTTTTTCATCCAAATAACCACAATCCACGCGAGCGCAGCCGCAGGCAATATCTAGTAAATATATATAAACGCAACATTACTGACGCAAAATGTTGCACAAAACGCTTTCACGTACAATGAACAATCCCTGGGAAATATCCTTAAACAGTACCAACCCACTGCTATTATTCATACACCACTGGTTACCAGTGACTCTGCTTTGAACAATTATTACCGTAAATAATAGGGGAGGTTTGTTCTATTCGTGGACGACCACACAGCTCCATTATAGGCACATGGATGCACGCCTCATTGAAATAATAGAAGGAAACTATGTTAATATATAAGTATATAAGTATTTCGTGGCAAATGATATGAACCTTTTTAGTTTATTAATAGATGAGCTATGCTATCACACAGGGAAGATAAGTAGGGCACCATACAAGCAAGCAAGCCCAAGGTCTTTTACCTTACCGAGTACTATAGCCAAATCACAAAGGTCCACCTGAGTGGCCAAGTGCGGATAACACCTCGTCAAATTAACTAACTATACACAGCGGTGTAGTGTAGTTGTGTTCTTGTGTGTGAGTACAGGTTTCCAGCGCTATTTAAGGAATCGTTTCCTTATTTTTTCTTTAGCATTACTCCCGGTATTTTAAGGGGACCGTACTCTTATTTGTCATCGTTCTAATAAAATGTATTTCGCTCGAAATTCGTAACAGAATATCGAGAGTTACAAATAAATACTGTAATATATATTCACCTTTAGAAGCTACAATTCATTTGCTGGCAAGGCCCTCCGCCATCCTTTAGTACGTTTTGTTTGAATAAGATGAAATTTCACGACCTCACCGTCCAAGTTAGGGCGGTGTTAATTAAAACTTTTTGATTTATGACTGCCAAGGAAATTGTTTAAAGAATTATTTTAAACGTTCATTTTATCACTTGATTATAGAAACATTTGCTCTCTACTCTATTCGATCCGACTACCATTTAAGCCACTTGTCTAGAGGGGCTTCATAGTCTCGAAGAGATTGTTTGACTACTAAGAGTAAGGCGTCAAGTTTAAATGCTAAAGCTTTTGACTAGCTTCTTGGTCTAGTGGTCCCTACCACTGCTAAGCCATCAGCATCGGACGTGAGTTCGATTTCCACTCAAAACATTTTTCTACTTTGTATGATGAGCACGAATCTTTGTTATGTACTTGCGTTTAATTTATTTATATGTACGAGTACGTACCTACTTATAATAAATGGCGGTACTGAACCAACCGCGCAGTTAGCAAAGATTATTTTCTTTTGGTAATTTTTGTGATGGATGAGAATTCAACTGTCAAATTTACATTCATATTACATTCGCTGATATCAAGTAATCAAATGAACTATAATGTCTTTCGTGATGCAGTATAGTCGTATATAGTCATTATTTCAAAAGATTTATGAATATAAAGCAATTCTTTATTACTTCCTTATTTTTGTTATTGAAGTTACGAAGTGTATTATAATATCAAAGTACTCCATTTTATATTTCTGAAAAAATGAAGAAAACGGTTAATAGGTTGTAAGACTTCTTGCTGTCATTCTCCGACATAAAAACTTTTTGATTGATTTTTAAGTGAAAACTTCTTTAGCGCGTAGAGCACTTTTTGGGTGGAACAAATATAGCTCGATCGTCACCGAACGCTTTCCATATTCAAAAATAAAATTCACAAAGACTGCCCCACATGTTTTGTTTTTTTTAGCATCACATAATAAGTCCAGTTGCTTAAGTCACCTCGTCATTTACCACTGCGCGGCGTGTGTAATAAATTGTGTGGTCCAAGTGTGGCTTTACTTTGTCTGTTATTTATATGTTTGTAAAGTCCCCCGCAACGCAGAGCTTGTTCAATAACGCTGGCTAAAAAAGCTCGATTTTGAATTTAAAAACTGTCAGTGCCTCCCTTCTTAGTCTATAATATATCAATCAATTTTATTCGATATTTCAAAACGAATCAAATACAAAACACAGGCTTAAAAATTCTTTCGAACAGTTCACAGTTCCAACTAGCCATATAACAAACAGGAAGCGAGTGGTAATTATCAATACACTCTAAGCGGAATACACAATACCATTGTAGTAGGTAATACAGATTTCCTTTGGTGAGCGGAACTTTCTGCGTTATCTGAATGTCAAATGAGCAACAGAACGCTCACCGATCGATGTATGAAGGCATCAGGGGTAAGATGCGGATTGAAACGTGACTTGTGTTAGGTATAAGAAAAATATAAGAACTGAAAGAAACTTTCCAAAATAAATTTTAAATAATATTTATTTTTAATGAAATACTGGCTAGTATACATATATTTTCATACTACCAAGGAGGCAAACAAGCATACGGCCTGCCTAATGGTAAGCAGTTACCGTAACCTATGGACGTTAGCAACACCAGGAGTATCTCTCGCGTTGCCGTCCCTTTAGAAACCTTATAACTCCTTTCTTGACAGTTTTCAAGATAAAAATGTTCACGTAAAATTCACGTGAATGAAATCAGTAAAAGATTTTTCCTCTGTAAACTGACGTGTTTGCTCACGTGGTCTATTTAGCGTAGGTGGTCACCGCGCCGAGTGTGTTCCAACTTTGTGTACGTAAATTCTTTGTTTGTAAAGTGGGATACTTTACAAACAAAGAATTTACACAAAGTTCGACACAAGGGTTATTTCATAGTACTGGCGTTAAATAAACAAATGTATACCAACAGATAAAATTGCCCTTATTAAAAAAAAAATAGCAGCAATTTACTACGTTAATGTTTTATTATTTTATAGCAAGACTTATGTCATTTATAGCCATAACTATTTAAATCATAATACATAAAATCTAGTTTTATTATCTGTGAAACGAATAGTAGCTCAAAAGTAGCGCGCAAAATGCTTCTGTAAACAAAAGATTATCTTATCTGTGGTATGGTATTATCTAATAATAACAAACGACACGCGGTACATATTTTGTTAGATAATCTTAAAACAATTACGTGTCTGAAAAATCGACTATACCTATATTCATATGAGTTATCCATCGTTTCGCCCGCCATTTGTTCGCCCGAGCGGGCCAAACGACCAAATTACAACATTTATATTATTTGATTGGGCGTTTCGCCCGATGGAGGTTTTATTACTTTTATTTATTTTATTTATTTATTCAACTTCATATACAAAAAGTACATTGGCGGACTTAATGCCAAAGGCATTCTCTACTAAATCATTGTGATGAATCTGCCTTTTTATTTATAAGGAGTTCCCGCACTTTCACCTTAAACGTGAAACGGTTAGTGGACATCCTGATTTCCACAGGCAAAGCATTCCAAAGAAGTGCGGATTGTACAGGAAATGAAGAACCAACAAAATTCGAGCTGTGAGAAGGACATAGTAGAAGTAGATTATTGGAAGAACGAAGGTTTCTGTTGTGATTATTACACAAGTACTGAAAGTAGTGTGTTAGGTAGGAGGGAGGAGTGGGAGACATAAGAAAGGAAAAGAGGGTAGTGAGAGAGCGTAAGCTACGACTTTTCATGTACAGACAGATTTTGATGCTGTCTAAAGTACGTTACCTGTCTTGACTGACTGATTCATCAAAGCAGGGCCTAAACTGCTGTCGCTACAAACTTCAAAATTCCACAAAGGTTCCGTATACGACCTAAATGAGCACTTCGAAGGGATTATTGGAAATTCAACCCGTAGATGTGGTAAAAATAGTTTCAACCCGGTTGGAGTTGGGGTAGCCAGTTAACTAGTAGCAGTACATATTTTATTTATTTTTTATTGTTTTAATACAAGTATATAATATATGAAATTGCCTTAATGATCGCCAACCTTCATTAAAAAGATGGCACCCCAAGCAGAAGAATATAATTACCTAGCTATTTTTATAGGTTAGATATAGGTATAATTAGAATAGTTAATTTATATTTCAACTAATTTTTAGGTTTGCAAACTTGTATTGATAGTTGTTAAGTTCGTAAATAAATAAATTTTAAACTTATAATTTTTATCAGCCTCGCGATGTCAATACCCGCCGTAAAACTATATATTTCTTGTATGGATGAAAGAGCTAATACTATCAAATGAGACTGTGTTATTGTTTATACGTTTTGTACAATGGATAAAACTTGGCTTCATTGGTAGTTTTTATCTTAGGCTAATTGACATAAGGTAAAAAATTGTGTATTTGACATACGCCTTTTGTACATTGAGGCTAAGACTTGTGTTATTAAACAGCAGATGTTGCAATGTTTGTATAGTCTGTTCAAATAGTGTTGAAAAATTGGTTCTTTGTGGTTTTGGATGGAATAGATAACTACCCATTATCGCGATTTATTTTTGATTTTAATTTCAAATTTATAGCCTGACAACTTTATTAGGGTTTTCATTGAAAGAAATCTAAAGTTAAAAATTAATTGCGTCATGCCTAACGGTACAGCCCCTGCGTTAAAATTCCAGTAAGTTAAATAAAAAAAATATATATTTAAAGCATGTCGAGAGCTCTCCAGGCCTGGACAATGCTGGCGCCACATTTTTATACCACGATTAATTTCACGACTAAACGGCTGAACCGATCTTAATAAAGTTTGACAAGGCTATAGATGGTATCCTGTCGATTCAATTTTATCGTGACAACCGACATCAACGCGAGCTGAGTTTCGGACAACAGTATACTGATCATTGTATCCGTACTAATATTATAAATGTGGAAGTTTGTGAGTATGGATGGATGGATGGATGTTTGTTACTCTTTCACGTAAAAAGTACTGAATGGATCTGGATGAAATTTGGCACAGAGATAGATTATGGTCTGGAATAACACATAGGCTACAGCGATAACCGACATCCACGCGGGCGGAGCCGTGGGCAGCAGCTAGTCTGCAATAAACGGATTCGGATACTTTTTTTTTGTTAACCACCCGTCGTATGGGACATTGTATCACATCCAAAAGTGTAAATAACATTTCAAACTAGATAATCGAGTATAACAGGTGAACCGCAGACGGACGTGCGGAAGCGCTGAGGTGGAAACCAGACAGGGTTCAATGCCCTGTCCCGTTCTGTCCCGGTCGCGTATGCAACATGGCCGCCGGCGGCTGGCACGGCGGTTCTACATCTCGTTATAAATATTTGGTATGCACTTTGTTATAGGATATGGAGTAAACAAGGTGGTTTGTGGTTATGGAGATTGACGGAACTATCCAATGCCAATGTTATGTGTAGACAATCCTATGGATGGATGGATGTATGGATGGATGTTTGTTACTCTTTCACGTAAAACTTACTGAACGGATCTGGATGAAATTTGGCACATAGATAGATTATGGTCTGGAATAACACATGTGCTACTTTTTACAGCGATAACCATCCACTCGGGCGGAGCAGCGGGCAACAGCTAGTATTCTATAATTATCTTGCAGTGGGTAGGTAGCTATACAAATATTTATTATATGGAACCAAACCAAATTAATCTAAATAAGTAAATATTTTTATAATAAGTTTAAACAATACCGTTGTTTTTTTCCGCATGCGCAGTAACGCAGTTATCTTCAATTCCAACATGTATGTCAAAATAATATTATGAGATAATATAAAATAGATATTAATCAGAAAATTTTATTGGCATAACAAAAACAAATAGTGCCTAAATAGCTGGCAGCGGTCGCATGGTAGACCCAAGCCAACGCTTGCAATACCAAAGGTATCACTTGCGTGTTGCCGACCCATTTTGTTTACATCAGGGCTTTCCCTGGGATAGGAATACGATTCTTTTAAAACGAATCCCTAAATGAGCACTAGAGACCTGTTCTCACATAATTATAAGCACACAACTACACTGCTGTGTGTAGTTATTTGGCTGTGGTTTTCTTTAAGGTGGAGGCCCTTTCCCAGTCGAGCTTGCTCGCTAATATGGTGCCCTACCTCAATTTATATATTTTTACCTGTTTCGGTTTTAATAACAAATAAAATTCTATAAACATTTGCTTCGTCATAATTATGGTTTTAGCCCAGTAATGTATAATTACATACTAATGTTTCACGTTTGACTTCGACAGGCTTATGGCAAGGACCGAAGACTCAGAACAACACTTTGTGGGTCAACACTAAGTTTTATCCTGTGTGGGAATCGAACCCACAACCTCGTGTACAGCAAGCGCATACTGCAGCCACTAGACCACCAAGGCAGTCAGGTTACGACTAAGTCCAAACAAGTGGTTTTTAATTTTCTGCTTTAGCCTAAATACTATGAGTTATAGGTCGTTTACCAGGTCGTCGGTCCACCTTGTTGGAGGCCTGCCCACGCTGCGTCTTCCAGTTCGTGGTCGCCACTCTAGAATCTTTCTGCCCCAACGCGCAACGGCCATCGGCCATGGACAAGGTCAGCTCAGGACCGAATGATGTGGAAGACCTTGGGGGAGGCCTATGTCCAGCAGTAGACGTTTTGTGGCTGAGATGGATGGACAGGTCGTTTCGCCTGCCATTTATTCGCCCGAGCGGGCCAAACGACCAAATAACAAAATTTATAATATTTGATTGGGCGTTTCGCCCGATGGAGGTTTTATTATTTTTCATGTAGGTACAGACAGATTTTGATGCTGTCTGCGGGCGAAACGACCTATAACTCAATCCTATTTGATCCAAGTCTAAGTAATAACTAACTATTGTTTAGTTACCAACTCGGCAATTTGCACTACGGCAATATGTTTTTATTATCATTCTATATTATTATCAAAGTAGAAACATCTGTTTCGCGGACACGTGCCACAATTTTTACAAGTTAGATATTTATAGGCATTACATACTAATATTAAACATGTGAAAGTTTGTAAGAATGTATGAATGTTTGTTACCTAAAACTGAACGGATAAGGATAAAATTTGGCAGAGAGATAGATTATAGTCTAGAATAGCACACAGGTTACCCGGATTGATTATAATCGCGGGCGAAACCGCCAACGGAAGCTAGAACTTACCTAATTATTGAAATTGGCAACAAAAAGTTCGGCTTTTCTGTTAATTTATTGTTTGAATTAAAAAAACAAGCAAATATTTCTTTTATTTGCCTTTAGTAAAATATTTGTTTTATGTAAACATGTGGCAATTTATGAGTTCACGCGTGTTCTTAAAGTCAAGGGTAAGCAGGTTATGTGGTATGTTTGCATACTTGTAGTGTTACATAACTTTCATTTCTTTGGTTAGTTTATTGGTCGAGAATTAGAGTTTATGTTTATTACATTAAAGCAATGTGGGTATTGTTTATTAGTTAGGATACCATTATTATTTTAAACAAGCGGCTTGCCCCGACTTCGCCCGGATGAAACTATTTTCAGCGCAACTTTCTTATTTTTTTCTTACATAAAAACCTTTTCCTGACAATAACAAACACATCAAAAAAAGAATTAGCGAAATCGGTTCAGCTGTTCTCGAGATTTGCGCTTAGCAACACATTCAGCGATTCATTTTTATATTATAGATGATCATGGGCTGTACCAGGGCGTACTGTGACATTTGTATAACGATTTATATCCGATCTTAAATTCTTGAAATTCGTAAGATGGTTGTCATTACCTAATGTAAATATAAATATCGGTATAAAGAGGTCATGGCATGTCTCCAGATACCGTTCTATTAGTCCTTTAGACTGATTTCAGTTACAAAGGTCAATGGTGTAGTGATTCTAGAGATTACCATCCACATATGAACTGACACACAAAATCCGCTTACTCTCTTTATACTGTACCTATAGACATGTTTTACATAATAATATAGCAACCCATGTATGTCCCACTGCTGGGCAAGGGTCTCCTCTTCTCTATCCAGAGAGATAGAGGGTTTAGTTTGCGGATTGGTGAATCAGACATGTCTTTATAATTTTTTTTAAGACATGTGTGTTTCCTCATTATGTTTTCCTTCACCGTTACAGATGGTACATCATTAGATTAAATTCCTTTTTAATATATGTATATTAAAAAGGAATTTAAAATACATAACTAGGGTCGGGATCGAACTTACACCTCTTGCGTGCAAGTCGGTTACTTTACCACTCGGATACCATCACATTTTATGGTAAGATGACATGTGATAAGACATGGGATAGTTTCAAACAATATATGACCTAGGTCTTCTATTTTTATAACTTCTTTCTTCTATAAATAGTTCGTGAGAAAGAAATATAAAAAGATAACATAGTTAGTTTATAGTTTTCATATAACAGAGCGCTTTTCTAGGCCTTGGTCTCGATAGCTAGCTAGTGATTGTGAAAGAACTAGAACAAAGAAACGTTATTATATTGTATTAAATATACTAACAGGTGAAGTGGTTACGGGAAAATTAAAAAACTACTAAACTCAAACTCAAAATTCATTTATTCATTTAGGTTACAAGGTAACACTTATGAAGGTCATAAATTATGAATAAACCAGAAAGATGATGTCAGCAAAATTTTCCTACGGCTAGTTCGCTGACGTGGAGCCTTGAGAAGAACTAGCAAGAAACTCAGGCCACGGATCTGGATGATATTTAGCATAAACGGATCTGGATGATATTTAGCATAGAGATAGATTACAATCTGGAATAGCAAATACGCTTTTATCACGATAGACATCCACGCGGGCGGAGCCGCGGGCACAAAAGTAATAATTGTATCTACTCATCACACAAAGATTTGTCCTGGGTCGGAATCGAATCCGGTTTTTGTCCCGTAACCAAAGTTTGGTTGATGTAAGTGGTTACGGAACAAAAATTTGTGAGATACATAAATGGTTGTCCCTGGTCTAGGTGTACTTTGTTTCCGTTAATTATATGTTTGTAAAGTCCCCGCGACACAGGTCTTGTTCCCTCGTGCGGGATTTGACTTTTTAAATACAGAAAAAAAATGTATCGATTAAAACAGTTTTACCAAATTGCTTTATTTTATTGCGTTATTCTACTAATAGTATTTACCCAATTGAAGGAACCGTTCTCCGAAATCTCTACATAGTGGTATTTCTCACAAAAGCGTTGTTTTTCTCACACACCATGTTTAAAAAAACATTTTATGTGCAATAAATAAAATTAATGTGTTGATTTATTCATGAAGTTAGTGCATTGTTGTTTATTTCCTTTTTTTCATGACCTTTATAGCTAGTTGTAAGAAATAATGTAAATAATGTCGCAAGGCTTGATGAAAAGAAGAAATTAGTAGGTAATACATTTCCTTTTGAAATTTATTTTGGTGTCTTTGTTTTTCTTAAGAAGTATGACAAAGACAACAAGAATCAAGAAGAATGTTATTAAGGTAGTAGACAGTCTAAAAAATAGGTCCTGTACGGGATAGTAAGCAACGGAAGATTTACCTATGTGCGCCAATGATATCACAGTAAAATAGATGTAGATATAGTAGCTTCATTTCATCTATCACTATCTTTTTCTGTATTATTACGTTTTGTATTATCTATCGCATTCATACTTGAACTATATAAGCAAGTACGCACAAAAACATGGATACAAAACTGAACGCTGCCGCCGCCGCTCATTATGAAGGAGCTCATATTTCTTTATAATATTATTGATAGTGAGCACTAAGAGTCTCCAAAGACTGCAAATTTTCTATCGGCTGAAAATCTTCATATCTTTAGCCTGTTTTTCAATCAGCATGAAAATCTACGAAGTGTGTACATTACAACGATTATTTTTCCATAGTCATTAAGAAACC
Source organism: Trisateles emortualis (assembly GCA_947095525.1). Classification (NCBI taxonomy): domain Eukaryota; kingdom Metazoa; phylum Arthropoda; class Insecta; order Lepidoptera; family Erebidae; genus Trisateles; species Trisateles emortualis. The sequence goes on along the minus strand of OX352735.1, from coordinate 5,116,147 downwards.
GTCCCTCTTATGATACTTAATCATAAAAAATCCTTACTGCATTAAATTTGAACGTGATCCAACCTGATCAGTGGCGATAATAAAAAATAATTATTATATTTAGATATGACGCGTCTATGACGTATCTGAAAAGTAATTCACGAACGTTCCTAATATAAAAATTACACTATGACGTAGGTGCATATAAATTGAGTAAAAGCACATAAACGATTATTATTTAGAATACTACTAATATATAATGCAAATAGATACTCATGTATATAAACATATCTCACGTGGAACAGGACTGCTTATACCTAGTTATCATTATGACTATTACTTGTATATTTACATAATATTTTATCATGTCAAAATATAATGGATGACTCGGTTCAAGGAAATCTAAAAGAGGATTCAAAATATTTTGATAAGACGGAACATTTTGTAAAGAAAAACGTTCTGAAAACACCGCGGTGGATCCGCATTTTCATGTACTTAATCCAGTGGAAATTAATATTGAATCTAACATGAAAACATCTTGTTTCTTTGGCCACGCCAATCTCCCATCAAATGATTTTGAATAATAATAAATAAGTTCTTATATTATGCGATGCGCAATTATTTCAGACCATTTTTTTAACGAAAACTCCCACACTAAGGAGCAAGCCGTTTGTCGGGGACTCTACAAATATACAATAGTACACCCAGACCCGAGACAACCACTTATGGATCGGACAATTATTATCTCGCGCAGTGATAAATGGCGAGGTAACCACTAGTCAATCGACAGACGATGCATTTACATTAATTGTAGGTATTTGTGTTTAAATACAAAACCTTATTATATTGTTCCTTATTTGTTTAGTATCCCTTTCCTTACTAATGTTATAAATGTGAAAGTTTGTGCGTATGGATGGATGTTTGTTACTCTTTCACGTAAAAACTACTGAACGGATCTGGATGAAATTTGGCACAGAGATAGATTATGGTCTGGAATAACACATAGGCTTTTTTACAGCGATAACCGACATCTACGCGGGCGGAGCCGCAGGCAACAGCTAGTACATTATAATAGCAATCCTAAGCCACGTACTACGTAATTTCATAGGCATAATTCCTTCCTTGAATACATTTGCAATTTTGATAGTTCAATACACGACATGCCATAGCAACTCTTTTGAAGTAATGAGGTGTTCGGCCCAAATCCTGGATTTCATTGTTTCACACCCTATTCAATTTATCTGAAGCAAAAATAAACTTAATCCTGATCAGAATGTAATCATATTGAGTTCAATCAGGCCATTTTGTTCGCATGGAATCGAATGAAATAATATTTTGTTACGAGATATTTTATTGGAAAAATCTGGAGTGAAGTAACTTTTATATACTTAGGTACCTACCTATGTTGGTACATAACTCAGTAGTACAAGCTCTTTGATTCTGTTTGCTGATTGGAGATGGGTCAAGAGTTGTAGCTAACTTGTTTCTTTTGCAATCTCATTAAAGTGAAGTGAGGATACACTCTCCTAGCTATCTCTGCGTAGGTATGTAGTTTGATTCAAGGAGATGAAAAATAATTGGCCAGTTTAAAAAAATACTTACAGACAGTAAACAATAGCTTGAATATTGATTTTATTATTGAAGTAGGTAATTAAAAATCTATATTTAGAAATTAATATCATTTCTAAATAAGTATATTTCAGAACTAAATTATTCAACGATAATCCATTCTACTTCAATTGTTTGGTTAGATTTAAAATTTAATTAATTTATATTTAATATTTTTATAAATTAATGATTATAAAATAATGATTATAGTAATTAGGTATTTACCTGTATAACTTTTATTTCGATTATGTGACCTACTTGTATATATTATGTGAAAGTCAGGATTCATTAAGTGGCATAGACAGAACGAAATGGTGAACCCTCAGACTAATAGAATAAGATAGACGGAGCGTGTAGAACTCGCGCGTGAAGCCGCCAAAAGTCATACTAAATAGCAATGTCGTTTTCGCGCGCAAATCGACTGCGCGCGAAGACGAAAACGTATGACATTGCTATTTAGTATGACTTTTGGCGGCTTCACGCGCGAGTTCTACACGCTCCGTCTATCTTATTCTATTAGTCTGAGGGTGAACCAATCTCGGGACTAATATTTGCTAAGCTTTATGGACAAACTGATGGCCGGAGTTAAATGTCAAGCCAAACGATTCTATGGCGCCAAAACGTTTAGTTATACTTTTATTAATCGATGTGACGTTGGAAGAAAATAATGTATGTTTTGCTGAGATTCTGTCTTAATATTGGACATAGGCCTTACTAAGTCTACGCCACTTGGCACTATTGTTAGCTTTTCGCTTCCAGCATGCCAGCTGCTTTATGAAAATAATCGTTCCATCTAACCTATTCCTTAATTTGTGGCCGCAGTATGCGCCTGCTGTGCACGAGTGTCCGTTAATTGTATGTTTGTAAAGTCCCCCGCAACACAGAGCTTGTTCTCTAGTGCGGGAGTTGTCTTTTAAAAAGGAAAAAAGAAAGAAGAAAATCATAATCGTCAAAATCTAAGATGGCGGACACCCCAAAATGACGACTGAGATAACTTTGTCTTTGGCCCAATATGTGAAGGTTTTAATCAATTATAAATTAGTCTTATGGTTTGTCGAATGTGTGTGCAGAATTAGATAATGGTACGAGAACATGAGAACAAGTTTGGTGTTAGACGACCATTGTCAATATTTATTTGTTTATGTTAGAATTATTGTTACGTGATTTGAATTGGTTATTCTATCGCATGTTACAGCTTTTCTCAAGGGATATTTAGGTACTGAAATTAATTAGGTTTATCACGGTGACGTAATAAGTGAGTTAATAATATAATTATAAATGGTCGGTTGTATGTATCTGAAACAAATCGTAGATCCTTCGATTATTTACAGTAAGTACATATTATTTTTGGTAAAGAATAGGTACCGCAGTGTTCTTTTATTTTTTTTTATTGCCTATGGTGGCAAATGATCAAGCGATCCTGGCTTTGTCAAGTACTAGCCACCGTTTAATAACCTGGTAATTCCAGGAGTCAGTCAAGCCGCTGCTTACCGTAAAGCTCCTTACTTAATTTAAATTTCTGATAAGATAATTGAAATTTAGACGACACACCAAACGCTAATTTCAATTCCCATTACTTACCCAATTTACAAGCGTCTAAAATACAACATCTAATATAAACCCTAACAAGGTAAATATACATATTATTATTAAGTTTGTAAAGCAACGCAACGCTACAGCAACTAAGCTGTTCTGTATTTACCACATTTAATTGGATTGTGCTCATTAAAATTGGATTATTATACAGAAACGGCTTATATGTATGCCTTTGTATGTATGTACCTATGTAGCGCTTATATTCTGGCTATAATTAGTTATTTCACGATATATAACGACGCTAAAACTACTCATAAGTAGCTTTTATACGAATACTAGCTGACCCAGCAAACGTTGTTTTGCTACTAAAATAGTAATATCGCTATTAAAAAATAGGGGTTGATCGTAGAGGGGTGAAAATTAAGGGTTGTATGTATTTTTTAATGCTGAATCACAAAAAAATTAAAACAAATTTTTTTGTCTAAAAAATTAAATAAAAAAATTAGGGGTGGACCACCCTTAACATTTAGGGGGATGAAAAATAGATGTTATCCGATTCTCAGACCTACCCAATATGCACACAAAAATTCACGAAAATCGGTCGAGCCGTTTCAGAGGAGTTCAAAGTTGAACACTATGACAAGAGAATTTTATATATTAGATAAGCTAATTGTCTAAAACCAATGATATTGTGATCAAAGAGGTTAATATTGCACTAACTCGTAGAAATTGTTGTCGTTCCGTATTATCTATCGCATTCATACTTAAAATGTATTACACACCTATAATGTGAGTACGTGTTAAAATAACGCAACAATAATTTGTTTAATAATTTAATAATAACAATTTGTTTATTGAGATAAAAACGAACGAAGTCAGTAACAATTATCTCATCTCACATACATAAATAATAAATGTCAAACAATAATAATATAATTTATGATATAATTTTGTCCTTTTATGTTTATATATGTAATACTAGCTTTTACCCGCGACTTCGTCCGCATAAGTTTTTTTGTTTTCTCCCGGCTGTAAGTCCCCCTGCAACAATGTCCCACTATCGTGTTCCAGTCCTCAACTTCACATCAAAATTTGTTCAAAAGCAACCTAAGCTACATAATGGATAGCTCCGAATGTTTCCTTAGTAAATATAAAAAGTAAATAATGTAAATCGGTTTAGAATACTACTAACTACCTACCTGCCAACCCCCGATGTTAGACAGTGTGACATCCGCAACATCGTCTGCGTAGGAAGTACTAACTTAATGTAAGTAGTATAATAATGTAGGAAGCTAAAAATAAGAGGCCTTATTACTGTAGTACATTTTTGTAAACTATGTTCTTTGTTTTTCCCTCTCTGGCCAACACATGGAGATTCTGTGGACTTGAAACACGTGAGCAAGCCACGTATAATTGTCCGTGAGAAAAACAACTCTTTTCTAAATGAATGCCGGCTACTTTTAATGTTTGCCCCTGAGCTTTATTTATCGTCATAGCGAATGCGATTTTCAGCGGAAACTGTAATCTCTTAAACTGGAATGGCAAATCTGTCGGAATTATGGGTATACGGGGGATTAAAACGTTCTCTCCTTTTGCCATTCCAGTCATAATGATTGCTTTTACAATATTGCGACCGAGGTGTGTTACTTGCAACCGTGTGCCATTACACAGTCTTGGTGCATCTAAATTCCGCATCAAACGGACAGGAACGCCTACTTTCAGCCTCAGTTTGTGTGAAGGTACTCCCGACAGTTCTAAAGAATTAAGAAATTCTACAGGGTATGATGTTACTTGTTTAGTATCCTTTACAGTGTCTACAGAGAGAAACTCAACAATATCACCTTCCACGCGTGACATAATTTGCTCGTTTATCTGTCCCACCATTTCATTCGTCGGCGCTAAAATTGCTCTTTCACATAACCATTCTCTATTCCTCATATTAGTTAGCAGTTCGCTATAGACGAAGTTATTTAGATCATCTGGATTATGCACAACATTGCAGAATTCACGATCCAATGTAATCATGCCATTACCATCCTTTGCCATACGATCTTCTCCAATTTTAAGAAGAGCAGCAGCATATTGTCCAGATTGTACATCATTGTGTAGTTGCACTCTCATATTTGTAGACAGACTAAACGTTTTTACGTGCACCCATGCTTTTAAACACGCATTTATTTTATCTGCAGGGGTGCCTTTAGTGATAACCGGCAAAGTCTGTCTAAAATCGCCCGCTAAAAGTACCAGCATCCCCCCCATGATAATTGGATTACTCTTGATGTCTTTCAAAGTCCGATCTAGAGCTTCAATTGCTCTTTTATGGGACATAGTACACTCATCCCAAACTAATAATTTACATTGCTGCAACATACGTCTACGCTCGCTGTTTTTACTTATATTACAGACTGGCATTTCTTCATGGGCTAAGTTTAATGGCAGTTTAAGCACCGAATGTGCCGTTCGACCACCATTGAGCAGAGTGGCGGCTATTCCGGAAGAGTCAACTGCTACAGCAATTCCTTTATCTTTTCGGATTTGCGCTAAAAGCAAGTTTAAAAGAAAGGTTTTTCCCGTGCCTCCGGGAGCATCCAACAATTTCTGTGGTGTAGGTAATTAGATTTTATCTGTATGTAATGTAACAGTCAGTTGAATAAAAACTCGTATACAAATCAGATCAATAGTTTTGGCGTAATGTGATTCTAGACAGAGTTTTAATGTTGTAGATAGGTAGCTGTGTATAGGTTCCTGTGGGAATGAGATATTTTCCCGAAGTAAAAAGTAGTCTGAATTTTGGTACCTTCCTACCCTATAAGTTAAGTAGTGTGATGGAATGTCGCTAAGTTCCGATCCAAGTAAACCTGTTAAATAAAGACAGTTGCATCAAAATTTTATCATAAATTCCCTAAATTATGGCGCCTACCGACCCTCTAAGTTAGAAAAGTGATCAAATTCTAACTTGAAGTCTTAGTAACACTCAGTTAAAAAAAAAAAAAACATCAAAATCATTTCAGTAGTTATGGCGACATGCGCTTCTTGACACGATCACGCTAGATTTCCGCGGGAGTGAGGTATTTTTCCGCCGTAAAAAGTAGCCTGTGTCCGTGCCTAGGATCTTATCTTTATATTAACCAAGTCTTATAAAAATCCGTTCAGACGTGAATGAAGTAAACTTTTAAAACAAACGATTAAAAATCAAACTTAATTAGTTTTCTGCCTACTGTCTACGCCTTAAGTACGATGACGTGATCATTTTGATCTTATATCCTTTTCTAGGTTACTATCTATCACCTAACTAAATTTCATCAAAATCCGTTCAGCCGTTTAGGCATGATAGAGCAAAACTCCCAGCAAAAACCATAAAAAAATCACTAACTCAATTCAGTTTTCTGCCTACTGCCTACGCCTTAAGTACGGTGACGTGATCATTTTGATCTTATATCCGTTTTTAGGTAACCATCTATTACATTACTAAATTTCATCAAAATCTGTTCAGCCGTTCAGACGTGAAAGAGCAAAAGTCCCAACAAAAACGACTAAAAATCACTAACTCAATTTAGTTATCTGCCTACTGCCTACCCCCTAAGAACGGTGGCGTGATTATTTATAGCCTATGACCATTTCTAGGTTATCATCTATCACCATACCAAATTTCATAAAAATCCGTTCAGCCATTTAGGCGTGAAAGAGTAACAGACAGACAGACAGACAGAGTTACTTTCGCATTTATAATATTAGTATGGATTAACACTCCAGACGAGAGACTTTGTGCACCTACTATAAATAATCTCCGCATCACCCTGTTGGTTGACTGGTAGAGAATGCCTCAGGCATTAAGTCCGCCATTATACATTCTGTGTATATAAAATTTAAATAAATAAATAAATATAATTACAATGTCAAAGTATAATTACAAAAATTTAACACTGCTCAGTATTAATTGACAGTTTTAGGCAATATTTAAAGACTGTCAATTAGTACTGTGGTGGTATCTACAAAAGTTTGTTGGCGTATTAATTTTGACGAGGGTTGGTAACACTAGTAACAATATCACTTGTTCTATTTATAGCTCCGCCGTCGCCATCTTGAATTCTTGACATGAATGTGTCAAAGGGACTATCATTGTTACTGACGATGCGACAACGACGTCTAAAATTTTAGAGAAATTCATTATAGATTAGAGTAATAATGTCCCTCTTCCTAACCTAATTTCGGTCATGGCATCTTCATGGGAAATATTATTGTGCACAATTGTGTACGCAAACACAGGTGCACTCTTTATTCCCTCGCTCTCATAGTCCGACGGGATGGCAAATGACGGCAATTCAACACGACCGGAGAGATCAGACGGAGGACCAACGAATGCTTTCCGAGGCACGGAAGTGTAAACACCGCCAATTTGCAAAGTTCGGGCATCTATTGTTTTTTTTTACAAAAATTCCCAATATCTATTATCGACCTAACATGGGAATCGAACCCGGCAACTTGTGAACATTAGTAGCATTCAACGTTCACTAGACCAACAAGGCAGTTTGGAAAAAATAATACAAGAGTACCTATCGACTTTTCTTGGCAATCTAAAGTAGGATTTTTATTTTTATGTTGTTTACAAACAAGGCTGATATAACGGAGGAAAATGTAGTTTAATTCCGTGAAATTGAATTTTATTTGTATTATTCGTAGTACAAGCGAAAACTGCATCATGTTTTTGAATATTAAAACACCTAATAGCGTACTGAGGTGAATTTTGTGGTTAAGTAGTTCTACGAACTTAATTTAGTTTTTGCTTTGTAGAGGGAAAGTAATCATTTTCTGGAAACAATTTAAATTTCTGTGTGGAAGTTCTATTTGATTATATTAATTTTATACCTAGTACAAACACAAACTTTACACAGACTAGGAATGAACATTTACCGCGAGGACACTACACAGTTTTCTCCCGTTGAGAATCAATCCGACGTCAAGTTGATGTCAGAGTAAATTTACGCGGAAATCTTTTGTTTTTTTTATAGCAGCCTATATCGTCCCACTGCGTCAGCTATAATGTGCCTGTATTATACGTATAAACCGACATTTACAGGTCATACAGTTTTCTCCCGTGTGGGAATCAATCCGACGTCAAATTGACAATGACTATCCAGAGTAAATTTACGCGGAAATCTTTTTTTTAATTTTAGCCTAAATATATCGTCCCACTGCGTCAACTATGATATGCCTATATTATCCTACTAATATTATAAATGCGAAAGTTTGTAAGAATGCATGGATCGATGTTTGTCTCTTTCACGTTAAAATTATTGAACGGATCTGGATGAAATTTGAGAGATAGATTATGGTCTGGAATAACACATAGGCTACTTTTTACAGCGATAACCGACATCCACGCGGGCGGAGCCGCGGGCAACAACTAGTACATACAATACTTTCGGAAGAAATTATCTAAAAATGATAGCCAAAACCGCATAAAAATCTGTTACGACGTTTACAAGATTAAGGCGTACAGAGGGGCAGACAGCGATAAGTAAGTGACTTTGTTTTATAAATACTATGTAAACAAGATATAACAACACGCGGCTCATCTACCACAAGTCCACAATACAACACAATGTCAGTAGTCCTTCATCCCGCGTTAATAGCCGCTTCCGTTTCATTAATACGGTGCTCGCTTCTGATGATTGGATCATGCGCATGACCGCTGTCTGTCTCGTTATTGTATGTTGTATTGCGTTGTATATAACGGGGATATACTATTATATATGTGGTTATTGTGATATAAAAATATAGATAGATATTATAATAGCTGTTGCCCGCGGCTCTGCCCGTGTTGATGACGGTTATCGCTGTAAAATGTGTTATTCCAGACCATAATCTATCTCTGTGCCAAATTTCATCCAGATCCGTTTAGTAGTTTTACGTGAAAGAGTAACAAACATCCATCCATCCATTCTCACAAACTTCCGCATTTATAATATACTAGCTGTTGCCCGCGGCGCCGCCCGCGTGGATGTCGGTTATCGCTGTAAAAAGTAGCCTATGTGTTTTTCCAGACCATAATCTATCTCTGTGCCATATTTTATCCAGATCCGTTCAGTAGTTTTTACGTGAAAGAGTAACAAACATCCATCCAATCATTCTCACAAACTTTCACATTTATAATATTAGTAAGGATAATACTAGGGCCCTTCTCTACCGGGTTAGACAATTTTTAGGGGTCACCTCCGTCATTTAAGCTACCTTTGTGCAATATTTCAAGTTTGTAGCCTGGTTTGCAACAGCTTAGGTTCTGTGTTGATGGTTAAGTCATCAGTCAGTGACGAGATGGAATAATAATAATAAGTATTTTGATGGGAAAATACCCGTGATAAAGAGAGACATAATAATAAGTATTTTACTTAGCCTATAGGGTACTGTGAGATTTGTCGATAAAAATGATTTTTTCTTTATACTACCAAGGTGGCAAACAAGCATACGGCCCGCCTGATGGTAAGCAGTTACCGTAGCCTATGGACGTTTGCAACACCAGGGGACACCCCTGGTGTTGCAAACTCACGCGTTGCCGACCCTTTAAAAACCTTATAACTCCTTTCTTGAAGAACCCCATGCTATATGAATGAATCAATCTCAAATTCAAATTAGCTAATTTAATGACCAAGAGCCTAGAGTAGTATTCAATCAATAGGTTTTAATTAATCTTCTATAATTTTTATTCGTCTTTATCTACTAATGTCACACACAGTCCCCATGCCACGTGAAAAATACTAAAGTTATATTCCTGTGAGTAAATACAGGAGTCCAGTATTTGTATCTGTGTTCATTGAAATCTGTTACACGTGTAAAAATTTTCCCGGAAAATTTTCTCGAATGTTATTCCAGAATGTTCCAAAATTCCTTAGGGAACTTTCCGTACCGATTTTCATCGAAAGGAAGCCGTGGTTATGGTTACGCAATAATACAAATTATATTATCTGTAACTCTATGAGCAAATGTCACCTTTGCCACAGATAAACAAGACGTCAATAGTAAATCCTCTTTAGTTCGTGAATCATGTTAAATAGCCGAGTATTAAATAGTACTAGCGGGACTTCCCGACTTCGCCTGGGTTAAACAATTTTTTACCCATTTAGGGATTGAATTTACAAAAATTCCTTTTTAGTGCTCACTTTTGTGCAAAATTTCAGGTTTCTATTGATGAATAGGGCTACATAAACATGATTGCCCGCAGGGACAGAACAGTGTAATAAGAAACAGGGAAACAGGGTCCTAAACAGGACGACAAAGTTATTACGACCTCACTGCGGGCAGAACCCGAGAAATTGTGTAATATTCAGGCCTTTCAGTCAGTCAGTCAGTTAGGGCAAGTAATTATAAATGTAGCTACTAGCGGTCTGTCCCGGCTTTGCACAAGTGGATATTCATTTTAGTTTTAGTATGAACCCTGATTCATATTGAAATAAAAACTCCTATTTCTCAAGTTGGACCAAACTACACACTGCAAAATTTCATTAAAATCGGTTCAGGAGTTCATCGCGGACAAACAATGAGACACGTATTTTTTATATATAAATATGTAAGTATTAACTGTTCATTATGAGACTCAGTGAAGCCCTACCAGGGTCTCGGTCGCGAACTCGTGACGAAGGTCGCGCGTGTGACTAGTGAGTATGCGTGACTTACGATTATCAATAATGTGGATAGAGGTAAACTTGGAAATATAACGTAAATATTTATAAATAATAAAAAACATGAACAAAAAGATTAGGTATAACCTAGATATTAGCGCAATGTTCTTGACATTTTATGAAGTAACTCATGGCAAATTAAAACGCGTTAGTTAGGAACTAAACAATATATAGGTAACTCATCAGACTCTTCACCTACATTTTTATTTTATAACCACTCCCAAAAATGCAAAAAGTTTTTAGCTTACTGTTCTGAATTTGAATTTGGAATACTATGAAGTTGTTACTGGCCGGTAATGGAGACCTAATTATTTCGTCTATTTCTTTTTAAATCGGTCATAACGCACGTCAGAATTATGCATCATCGCATTCAGTCTATGAATACAAGAGTACATTCAACTCGAAAAAACTCCTTCATATAACCGAAATTAATATTCATATAGGTAACAAAATTACATGAGATAAAATAATGAGAATAACTAGAAAAAAACTCACTCTTTAATCGCCAGATACTTATGGAAGCATGCAAACTGATGCAGTTAAATATTAATTTATGAATGAAAATGCTAATCCTAGTACAGGTCGTGGGTGACAAAAATAATAGTATGGTGCATAAATAATGTAATAGAACTGACGTATGCATTTATAGTACTTATTTTAATTCTATCCTAACAAAATTATATATAACTCTGGCATATTCCTCAGGGTTCCAAATGTAGGCCGCGTCGTCTATTTTAAATTTAAATATAGAACGAAGTCCGAAAGTGCAGTCTCGGTCGGCCGGTATATAAAACTGTTCTCTTTATTTAGATGCATATGACGTCAGAGTATTAAAGCCTGATCTCTTGCCTGTCGCATCGGATTGCAGTCCCATCGCACAATAAGACTTATTAAGGAAATAAAAAAAAAATCCCCATTTTTGCGCACCCGTTTTGTACTATATGGATGATACCGATGGCTAGTCGATTACCCGCCGTGACTAAAATTCAGTTAGAAGTAGGAGAACATTACATAATTAAAGCGAGAATAATAAAAAGGATTCACGAGTATTTACCTATTAACGTGGTTTCTGGTTAGGCAGAATGGATCACGCCTTTGCGTAAAGGAAAATATTATGACGAAGAAAATGAGTATGGAAGTAATAAGGAAAATGTTGGTAAGAAATGAGTTACCATTTGTTTATTTTACTTAATAGGCAAACAAGCATACGGCCTGAGTTGTGGTTAGCAGTTATCGTAGCACACCAAGGTTTAGGAAAAAAAAAGAATAGATTTACCTTTATACTTAATAATAATATGACTAAAAGTCGCCTAGTGGTCGAAATTTGAAATTTGTTTTCTAGAAATAATTTTCCGTAAGACAGGTCTTATTATTACTTGATTGAAAGATATAACTACACATTATGAGGCGTATTTTCAAGTGACAGCAATGAACTTCACCTTGACATTAGGTGTACCTCCTTACTTATTTTAAATTCAGTCTTTACCGGGAATCAACCAATGAAACACCCCATTTGCCCTTTTACAGTACCTACCTCCCTACAGATAAAATTATAACGTTCGAAAATACAGTTTAGAAGATTTTGCAACAGCTTGAGATATATTTTTTTCTTTTATCATATGAAACTGTATTTCATTATATTAATCTTTAAAATAAATTAAAATACCTTAACACCTTTCAGGCTGTTGAGGTCTGACAGAAAACTAGCGCATTGTTAAATAAAATGATTTAAAAGTATGATTAAATTATGATATTTATTTAAAATAAATAATCTTCAATAATCTCGAAAGAAGGAATAGCCGTAAAATAATTTAAAAAAATAAAACCTGTAAAAAAAGCTAACGTAAAATGCCTGACAGCCTAACTGAGAAAATTGACAATCTATTCCAAATTCAAATTTCTCTAACCTTTTCATTGTAATTTAGTCGCACAACGCCATAGATAATAAAGAATGCCATTCATTAATCTTAGTCTGTGGGTTTTATTATATAACCTTAGGTAAAGTATATAACATTGAACAAGTGATTAATATAAGAAAGCTAAGGTTTACGCATTTGGCTGTATCATTCAGGGTCACAGTTATCGTGATTAAATCTTATTAAAAGTTGGCTTGAAGAATTACTAACTGAACAACTAGGTTAGGTACATACTATTGGTTTAAAAATTACATAATAATATAGGTAAATCATGTTTCCTATATTATGAATGCGAAGTAACTCTGTCTGTCTGTTGCCTTTTCACGACTAAACGGCTGAATGGATTTTAATAAAATCATAAAGGGAATAATCGAAAGAATATTAGTTTTTCTTTATAGCGATAATCGACACCCACGCAGGTGGAGGCGCGGGCTACTACACTTACTGCTAGTAATAGAGTTTTTTACACTGTGGTATAATTTTTTTAAAGCGGCCCATTACCAAGCTTACATTTTAACGATAGTTTTTATTGGTGTACTGATCTGGAAATATAAACCTTGAAGTAGTCAGCTGTTTCAGGGATGTAAATAAATGGCTTGCTCATTGCCACAGTATAAGTAGGTATATTTATTAACTACTAGATGTTGCCCGTGGCTCTGCTTGCGTGAATGTTGGTCATCACCATGAAGTACCTGCTGTACTTCCTCAGAATACCATCTATCCGTTCCGTTTATCCATATCAAAATGGCCACAGCTTTATCACGACGGATATTCGCATAGTTACTTTCGCGTTTATAACATAAATAATCATGAAAATGGTGACAAGATGTTTAGCTTTTATTTTAGTTTGTCTACGTTACTTTGTATTTCAAAATGGCCACTTTTTATTCAATAAGGAAGACTTTGGACATAAATAAAATGATTATACGTCTTAGCACACTGAGAAGAACTTTTCCTTCAAGGATATTACACAAAATAGGCGTCAATAGTCGACGTCGAACTATTAGGATGATACAACAAATCATTCTAGATCTTTCTTATACATTAAGATTTATTTATGTAGACAGATGGTAAGCCTAAAATTGGCACTCCAGTCACGATGTCCAAAGAGTACCTATATATAGAGTAGGTACTATGTTTGTTTGAACACGATAATCTCTGTAACTACCAATCGAATTTGAAAAATTCTTTTTGCATTTGATAGCCCAATTCTCGAGGAAGGTTTTGGTCTATTTAACATCACACTAAGTCCCAAAAGGAGCATGGCAGTAACAAATAAAAATGACACGGAACAAAATCCAAATACAAAGCGCGGGTAAAACTGCGGGGTAGAGCTATGTTTGTATATACATAGTCAAACTGTTAAATCATTAAGAAACATTGTTATTACATCCGTCTGTATGTTTGAGGTGCAAACATGTAAAACTTGCGTTCAAAAACGTAAACCAATAAAACAAAAATAATTTCCCGCCGTTATATAAATAAATTGACGGTTGCCATACTTGCCATATCCCGAATTCAATTGTGGATTTTATTTTTGCGTCGAAAAGGCCGCATCTGTTGTATGTTATTTCTTCTATGTTATCTTAAAGAGACTATTATTTATTACTTTTCAGAGAGGTGAGGCACCATACACGAACGAGCAATCCCGACTAGGAAGAAACCTCTGCATTATAGAAGACCACGCCCAAATATTTACAAACAGCGGTGTAGTATAGGTCTTCTCCAGAGCTACGAGTAATTTAAAGAAGGATGTCTTTAAAACAACATTTCCTTATCCGGCTCACTTGTTGACCAGAGATTTTTACCCATAACATAAAACTCTGGTCAACAACGTGTGAGTAATACTCCTGAGCCTCTAGACAAGTGGCATAAACGATAGTCGAATCGAAAAGTCAAAAAAACAAATGTATGGGATTTGACGTAAGTCTACGATATAATGTCGTAAACTTACGTCAAATCCCATACATTTACATTTTTGACTTTTCGATTCGACTATCGCTTGTGTTGTGCCATTTGTCTAGAGGGGCTGACGTACCTAGTAAGCGATAATAGATTACGGTTACTGCTGACCATCAGGCGGGCCCTAAGCTTGTTTCTCACCTATATAAAAACTACTATCTATCGAGTTACCTTAGTAGTAGAATTAGTTGTTTTCTTCTACAGACATAACACCGTAAAAAAGTAAGTTGTTGTTGTTTTGAAGGAAAAGTTGGAAAGGTTGAGTCTTCTGAAATTAGCCGTTTTGCGTGTAAGCCATGACCCTAGACTTGTTGAAGGTCAGTACCGTGGCAGTCGGCGACGTTGCCTTTGCTCGTAAGCTTTACGAGGCATGTACAATCGACAAAGTTAGCGCTCGCCCACATATGAAAAAGTATATTTATTTACCAATTTTCGCCCGCGGCTTCACCCGTGCGTACAAAGCAACAGGATGTTTTCAGAGACAAAAAGTAGCCCATGTGCTATTTAAGACTATAATATAATATCTCTCAGTGCTAAATTTGAGTGAAAAATATTTATACATCCATCTATCCAAATTTACGGATTTATAATATTAGTAAGAACAAGATAAAACATAACATGGTATAACAACTCAAGATTTGACATGGTCTCCGGGCACATAAAGGGACACAATGGACTTAAAAGATTTTTTAGTTAAGTAAACAATTTCGGCCGTTAATGTAGTCGAGCGTCAACTTTGTCGATAGTACATAGACTTGCTTACAAGCTACAAATGCGCTTTGGATGTTTATCACAAATTAACATTAAAGTTATTAAATTGAAGGTTGAAGCTTATTTATTCGTTGTAGCTTTTTCATTACATCTTTAGTTTCAATGCGGTTTCTAAAAAGTTGAAAGCATCCTTTACTTATATTATAAATGTGAAAGTTTGTGAGAATGGATGGATGTTTGTTACTCTTTCACGTAAAAACTACTGAATGGATCTGGATGAAATTTGGCACAGAGATAGATTATGGTCTGGAATAACACATAGGCTACTTTTTGCAGCGATAACCGATACCACGCGGGCGGAGCCGCGGGCAACAGCTAGTAACAAATAATCGTAGCTATTTCCACTACTGGAAGTTTTGTGTCTTATGATGATGATGCATGAAAGTTTGTAAGGATTTTTCTTACTCCGTAACTCAAAAAATGTTGGATCGCTTTTTGATTAAAATTTACAATGCTAAAGCTTATATACATCAGAATAGCATCTTAGGTATAATACTTAAATTTAAAAAATCTACGCGGTCGAAGTCGCGAGCAAAAGCTAGTTTATTCTGTAATTAATAATTATTCTTAGGTTGAAAGTATGAAAAACGCAAGATAAGAAATTAATGACCTGTTATTATAAATTTATTTAAATAATCGATTCCGCGCCGTGGCCAATCAATACTACGATAAAAAATACTATGGGTAATTTTGAAATTAGAATGCTGTTACTAAACAAACTTTTTTAATGCTAACATAAAAAACGTTCTATTTAGGTAACATTCAATACTTTGGTTTCTACCATTATTCAACATAATTTTTATATTGTGCTCATCACACGAATCTGATAAGCACGTGATTGTTTGTTCTGGGTCTGGGTGTAATTAACTATAATATTTGCTGCCTGTTTGTATTTGACCCATGATATTATTATTTTGATCCTTTTCAGCCCGAAAAAGGAAAATCATTAGCTAGAACTGCAGTAATATACAATGACATTGAATAAAAGTCACAAGCATTATTTTTAGTTCCTATTTTTTTTCTATTTACATTGGCAGAATAGGAAAATGCCTAAGCACATTAATTCGAAATTTGAATTATGTTAGTATACGAAGACGGTGAACTACATTCACGGATATGTACATAAATGCTTTTAATGTAGATCCATTAAGTATCCAAACATTTAACTATGTAGAATATCTAGGCTATAAGAGGAATAGTAAATGGTGTTAACGTTAATACATAAGTAGTAAAATAAATAGAACGCACATAATATAGCTGACGGTTATGGCAATCTCAGTGCTTTTATTGCCTACGCTATCCATTACTTTGTTTGTATGGTTTTATGAAGAGCTCATACTTATTAACGTGGGTATAGCATGTGAAAATATAAATATTACGATTTCAGGTTATTATACTTTGAATTGAAATTCTATTAATAGTGGCAGGGCACCATAAGTAGGAGAGGACCTCCACCTTACAGAAGACCACAGCCAAAAACTACACACACACACACACACACACACAGTGGCGTATGTAGTGTGTGTCACATGTCCAGTGCTCATTCAGATATGCGGTTTGAACATGGTTTAAATAAACTTTTTCTTATCCCTGAGATATTCTATCACAAAACCCTGGTCCAACAATTGTTTAGGTCGGTAACATACTAGTAACGCCCAGTACTGCTCTACTATGCACAGTGCACAGGTATGGTAAGCAGTCACCTCACCGTACTGCTTACCATCAGGGCAAATATAAAAAATAGTTTAAATTTAGAATTTGTTATTTTTTTTTATTAAACTACGAAGTTTCTTTTGATTTCGTCAAAAGCTGTCATTTTTAAATTTAGAATTTTCCGAATAGCGTGTTTTTTTTTATAAACTACGTACATAGGTTCTTTTAATTCCTTGTCATATTAAAATAGTTTGCATTGGACTAGTTTCATGAGAGGAAGCGGACGTTTATTCTTGAATAAGCTTTAATCCCTTTGATGATTTGGTTACAGTATGCATTCATAATGTATAGCGGAAATCAGACGAGACTTATAAATATTTTGTAGTTATGGATTTATAACGTCCCACTTTAAAGAAAATGGCAATCACAGATACTTAATTTTATTTTAATAAATGAAGATTGTGTTAAAGAATTCGGCTTAGTTTGACTTTATTTATTTATTTACCTTATGACTTATGGATATTAAATTATTTTGCCACAAACGACTGCCTATACTTACTTTAATGAAAAAAAAAAGAAAACAATACAGGCAGTGTAATGATAATATTTTTTTCTCCGCTCGGTTCAACAAGTCATCTGATAGGTACTTGCCATCAGGCGGGTCACAGCTTGTTTGCCACCTAAGTAGTATAAAAACAGTGAATGCTTTACAATAATATTATTAAAAAAAGAATTAAACTGCAATTATTATCGCAAACGAATAAAACTTACAATAATATTATTAAAAAGGGGTAAAATTATAATCTCAAACTTATTAAAAAAAAATGTTTAAAATTAGAACGTTTTAATAAAACCTACTTATTTGCATTTTTGTATTAATGCAAATGGCGCTTACTGTAAACGAGCGTATAATATAGTAAACCGTCCGCAATGCGATGTTTTGATACTGCAAAGGGCAGATTTCACCGCGTTTAGTTAACACGCGATCATTTTGATCAGTTTCCCGACCGACACGTTTTCTCTCACGCATGTTCTTAATCATCGTGTTACGTGGAGGTTAAGAACTGTAATCAGTTGGTAATTCTCTAGATTGTATGCTTGTATTTTTGTAGGTAACAGACCTTATACAAGTGGGAAAATTATAGGAATATTTTGATTAGTATGTACGGGCTCGACTTTTTAAATGTAGTAAGTAGGTACCTAGTTAAGTACATATAAAAAAAATAATTTTGATTTCTAATCTGACTAGCCCTGGCACTACATGTTATAAAAAAGGAATGATAAAATAGCTCTATCAGCATACAAAAAAGTCAAAGATTAATACAATATCTGCGAATTACACTTTGTTGTGAATTACACTTTGTGGAGTTTATATGTACTAATCAAATGATTCGCCATCTGTTAACGGTGAAGGAAAACATTTGAGGAAACCCACATGTCTTAGAAGAAATTCTAAAGACATGTCTGATTCATCAACCCGCATTAGGCCAGCGTATGTGAATTAGGGCCTAAACCCTCTCTCTCTCTCTCTTGATAGAGGAGAGGAGACCCGTGCCCAGCAGTGGGACATATATGGGTTGCTATTTTATTAATACAATATCACTTACTCTTTTAAAAGACAAATCTCGCACAAACTTCAAAATGCATCCCTACTTTATTATAATTTTAGGAAAGTATAATACAAACAAATAATGTTTTATGATTCGTTTAAAGCCAGTGACATGGTTGAAAACACATGTTACACGAATTCATTTATGTATTTTTATTTGTGTCTTGTGGTTTACATAAATCAAGAAAGATTTATTCAAAGTCGTTTTATTTAACCTTGAGTGTATCCCCTTCCTGTGATAGTAGAGGTTTCGTGGCCATGGTGACAGGTGGTGTTTGAGTGCCATAATACCACCTGTTACCACTTTTACTTACCATTTTATTCAGTAGAGACAGAATTTTTAAATTCGGAATCATGCCAAAAAATTAAATGTATTTCTTGCCAAGTTTTACTATAAGTGCTAATTTTGGCATTGGTACTATATTTTAATAACATTAATAAATTAACAATGTTTAAAGCTATCTTTAAAAACATACAGACTAAAATCATAACCCTCATTTTTACTTCGCCGTAGTCGGATAATTAAATTAAGAATGAAACGATTTTAAAATATTGTAAGTCTTCTATTAACTACGTTTATCGGCCATATCGGCCCGCCTGAAAAAAATATGGTTCTGTCTCCAATTTCCTAATTAAAAAAATAATTATTAAGTATAATACCTATGATTATTTGTTGTTCACAACATTTAATAGATATAAAAAATGCGCCGCGTACTCGGAATAGTAGAAAATATTCGGAGTAGGTTTGGAGCAGGAAATGTAATGTATGTGTGATGTTCATTGAAAAAAAAAACCGTAAATTTTTACAAAAATATTTTTGAAAGATTTTAAGATAAAACTGAATGAAGTGTATACTATTTCTGTGATCTTAGAAAATGAATATAAATTTTGGGTTCAATCGCCTAATTTAAGTGGTATCATAATTTATCAAAACATTAGACAGAAATAGTTAGTGAGAACATAAAAATGTACCTACGTCATATCCAGCAATGGCGGTTGACAAATATATGATATTAATTGGACCGTGGCACCGATCGCGACGATATTGGTTATCTCGATAAAAATACCCTATGTCCTTCCCAAGAATCCTACTAATATTATAAACGCGAAAGTTTGTAAGAACGTATGGATATAATTATGTTTGTTAGTCTTTCACGCAAAAACTACTGAACGCATCTGGATAAAATTTGGAACAGAGATAGATTAGTCTGAAATAGCATATAGGTTTTTTATCGCGATAACCGACATCGACGTGGGCGGAGCCGCGCAAAACTTTATTAGGATCCGTTCAGAAATATAGTCGTGAAAAGACAACAGAGAGACAAACAGATCCTCAATACAGTTCTCGTAAAAAAAAAATAGCACCATGGAGTCAGTGCTGTGAACGAAAATAGGCTTACCCCATTATACAAAGGACCTAACAAAACTGGCAAAACCTCTCATACTACCTATATAATCTTTCGGGTTAAAGGCGCGATACTAATTTTTTTCAGCTTGTATTGTCCCACGCGGGGTAAAGGCCTCCTTTCCCTTTTCCACTCAACCCGATCCTGAGCTATAATAGACCAGTTCTAGACCTTTCTGGAACGCATCGAGTTCGTCACGCCATCTGAGTCTGGGCCTACCGCGATGCTGTTGGACGTTGTCCGGGACCCGGAATAGTTTGAGCCCACAATTCTTCGGACATGTCATCATCATCTCTCAACCCATAAACGTCTCACTGCTGGGCACGGATCTCCTCCATACATATGGAGGGATATTAGCCTAGTATACCACGCTGGCCAGACGGGTTGGTATAGGGTTTTGTTTCGAGTTTCCTTCTCTTGCAGTGGATATTGTCTGTCTGACTTACTCCTTTAGTCGACTCGTATGACAACCCTCGGGATGGAACGGGGTGGTGACAATTGTATTCTTAATCCGCCACCCTTCGGACAAAACTATGTAATGTTTTATTTATACAATAGTCAATACTGATTAATTTACTTACTGACTAGGTGCTATCTGTAAATCAAATTGCTTTTTGTTATTATCTTGATATTAAACGTGAGTGCAATTTGTAATCCTATCTACGAGTATACATTAAAATGTATTTTTGATTGACAATAATCGATTTGGAAAACAAATACTATGCGAACGAAAAATAAACTAGGCAGGGTCGAATTTAACAAAACCGCCGCCCGCCGTAAAAATGCCGACGCATTATTATTATCATTAAATTTGTCATAATTCTGTTCTCTTAATAAAGAAAAGAATAATATATTTATTTTAATTTAAGTGAAAAAGGGGCGACAAATTTCGAAGCGTAAGAGACAACAAAGAGAAAACATCTCACGTTATCGAATATAATTAAAATGTATTTTTTCTGTTATGCTCCCAATTTTTCTGCCCGGGCAGTAGCCCCGGTTGCCCCTATAGTAAATCCAGGACTGTGGCAAGTAGGTATGTACCTAACTGCAAGACTCGCTTTAGGTAACACGCATCTTAAAAGATAACTTTAAACTCAAACTCAACTCAAAATTCATTTAGGTTACAAAGTAACACTTATACCTATACTTAGGTCATAAATTATGAATAAACCAGAAAGATGATGACACCTAATTTTCCTACGGCTGACGTGGAACCATGAGAAGAGCTAGCAAGAAACTCAAGCCACTCTTTTTGATGGCCAGATACCTAATTACAATCGTTTCGCAGGCGTTTTAATGGTTTATGCCCCACTCATCCGCAAAACTCATCCGTATAATTTGACTTCCCCATTCATCCGCATTTTTATGCCCTACTCATCTGATTTTCGTTTTTATTTTAATAATTTCCTTTTCTTTTAATCCCAAATTTGGCTAGTTGATAATATATTTATGATTATAAAGGAATAGAAGGAACGGCTTCTAATTTGATTAGGTACATACCTATTTGATGTAATATGATTGTAAAAACTTGTTTGAAAAGAGTAATGGTTACGGCGACACGGCAACGAAGAGAAGGCGGTAGCGTGTCAGACAACAGTTTCTTGGTTTCTTAAGCATATTAAAGATTTTAATACATTTAGATTTATACATACCTATATAAGACAGAAGTGCCAATGAACTGTAGAAATTTATGGATAATTATATTAATCGAAATGCAGTTCATGTTAATGATTGGAAACACCTATTTTGTGTCAATTTTTAGCACTTTTAATCACAAAGTCATCGTTTTTATTTTGGAAAAAAAAATCTCGCCTTTTTCTTCTTTTGTTGTTTAAGTGTTCTAGATGTTGCCTGCATCTCCACTCACCCACACGGATGACGGTTATCTTTATCTCATTTGCAAATTTTATAAAGTTTAATTATAAAAGGCAAAAACACAGAGTTACTTTTGCATTTATGAGTACTTAGTGATAAACCATAAGCGAATCGAGTGATGCATTTAAATAGATAAAAATACAGACAGCCGAGTTCATTGAACTATTAAAATAAAAAATAAATAACTAATAGCCGAATGTCTACCTAGTTATGCGAGTTTGATTGTGGAGAGCTTTAGCCAGCTGCCAGCAAAAAAAAACGAGCACTAGTTGATAGCAAACGAACAGAAATATAAAACTAGTAACGAGATCCGACGCGACAAAAAATAGTTCATCGACCTTTGTCTATGGTAAAGACTGCAATTATATTTGTGGCTTTTTTTATTAGTTAGAAGTGTTTTTCTATCAAATTATAGCCACATATTATTGAAAAAAAAAAGAAAAAATATTTATAAATATATATAAAGTTTTATTTAATAATTTTATTTATTTTTATTGACCACGAATAACCATGTTAGTATTCTCAAATAGCTGTACTTACAAAATTGTACAAAATCCCATGTTCGATATTTGAATAAAACTCAATTTATATGCGACAAACATGAATTAAATTTACATATCGCGTTTATTTTAACATTTTATTTGCACTTTTATTACATACGTATTTTTTATAACATTATTCGTTAGACATAGACTGTCTTAGTTGTCTCATTATGCATGTTAAAGGTATGGTGTTTCACAAGGAGTGCTCTAAAGAACTGTTCAACCTGAGCCTCTAGACAAGTGGCATAAGCGATAATCGAATCGAAAAGTCAAAAAACAAAATGTATGCGATTTGACGTAAGTTTACGACATTAAATCGTAGACTCACGTCAAATTCCATACATTTTATTTTTTGACTTTTCGTTTCGACTACCGTTTATGCCCCTTGTCTAGAGGGGCTGGAGCCCTCGTCACCTTTCTCACAATTTAAAAAAATGACAGCGTATTCTCAGGGCTGTATGTGACAGAAGATAACATAGTTTTCATAGGGACAATGATTGTTTACCTGACATTGATAAGTTTAAGCAGTATTTACCACTAACCACGTGCTCGCATGCCTCGTCTACCGCCATAGACATTAAAAATAGATATAGCATGGGATTCTTCAAGAAAGGAGTTATAAGGTTTTTAAAGGGTCGGCAACGCGTGAGTGACACCCCTGGTGTTGCAAACGTCCATAGGCTACGGTAACTGCTTACCATCAGGCGGGCCGTATGCTTGTTTGCCACCTTGGTAGTATAAAAAAAACATACCTACTCATATATCTACCCATTTTCTTCTTCTTATCGTTGATTTAGTGGTCAATCTGGTGACAGAGATATTTAGATAGCCTATATTTTAGTTCTCAGTCGTGATCTGACTACTGTATACAGTCGGAACCAACTTTTAACGTGCCCTCCGAAGCAAGAAGACGCTTAGATGGAATATTTGGTTACCCATCTATAGGATTACCGCGCCCTTGATAGCTTAACCCGCTGATCGTTTACCGAACGGCGAGTGCACCTGGCTATGAAACACCTCACCTATTATTTTCGTTCTATTCTAATATCAGTCACAATGATTACTTGGAACAGGTACAAAGGAACAGTTATTTTAAGTCAAGAGTGACGTAACGATGCGACATACTCTGGTTAGGAGCAGGTGCCCAAATAAATTGAATTTGAATTGGAACTGTAAGTAACAGGCAGCTGGTGTTGTTACGAACATTATTTATAGGTACAATGTGTATCGTTTTGTTTATACATTATATTATGTACATTGGCCTATTTTAGCACAAGATCGGGTTGAGTGGAAAAGGGAAAGAGAGGCCTTTGCCCTGCAGCGGGACAGTACAGGCTGAAAATAATAAATAATAGATATATAACAGAGGTTGTATATGCGGAAGCTATTGTACAGAATGCTAATATTTTAGTGAAAATAAATTATTATTATTATATTAGAGAGCTAGGGCACCGTGGTGGCGAACAAGCCTGATTGGGGAAGGAACTCCATCTTACAGAAGACCACAGCCAATACTACATACATATATACATAGCACTCATTTATATGCATTTTTTACGAAAGGTTTTCGCATCCCAGGGATAAGTAAAGACAGTGGAATACCTACCTCTGCTGCACAGCTCTTTATGAAATTACAAAACAAAAATAAATATAATTTTACTAGACTCTCACAATATTTTATACGTTTAAGAAATGAATAAAAAAAAACATTTTTAATTGCAGTTTTAGTTTTTTGTCATTGGTAAATTGTAGCCCTAGCAATAAGGGCCTGCGTTTGATCAGCTCTGAGCGGTTGGTATTTATTCTGACATAATGTGGCAGTGGCCTCACTATACAGTCTCCTATACACTTTGCCATAACATTTACATGAAAATTGAGAGCAGTATCAATACAGCAAACTTCACATGGTACATTTAACTAACAAATTCCTTGATAACAGTTGTTTAATTGACTGACTAATGTTAACCTTTATAGCGTTAGAAGTAAAACGTAAAATGACCTAGAAATCTCAATCAACGTTTAGTCGCGTTTTGGTTAAGATTTTTACACTTCGGAAACGGTATCTCGGCCGCGGCAAAGCGGTAGTGACGTATACAAACATCTTGTAGAAGACAGACTCAGAATAAACAGAAAAAAAACACGCTATTGAAATGCGACGCGACCCGATTAAACGCAATGCGTGTTGAGTCAAATGCCGGCGGCTTCGCCCGCGTGGATGTCGGTTATCGCGATAAAAAATAGCCTATGTGCTATTCCACACTATAATCTATCTCTGTGCCAAATTTTATCCAGATCCGTTTAGTAATTTTTGCGTGAAAGAGTAACAAACATAACATCCATACATTCTTACAAAGTTTCGCGTTTATAATATTAGTAGGATCCTCTTCGAATCGTTTGGTTAGTAGCCAACCTGGTGACAGAGTTATTTAGATCGCTTATATTTAGGCCTCTGATGTGATTTAACGGTCAGAAAAAATATCACTAAGTATGTATTCACTCATCTATAGGGTTATCGTGCCTTTGGCAGCTCAAGTCGCTGATCGTTTACCGAAGAGCGAGTGCACCTGGCTATTAAACTATTTTCTATGAGAATCACACTATCAATCAACGCAATGCTCAATGTATTCATTTGGTCATTTGATTGCTCAATGTATTAATTTGACCAGTGGATCATTTGGTCGCGATGTACGACCAGTTCTGTGGTACAAGTAGCCACCACTGTAGTATTGAAAATATATAAAGTAAGAAAGGGAAGGGCACCATAGAAGTGAGAAAACCCAAAAGGTGAAAACTTCTATAAAAGAACACAGCAGATGACGTGTAGCTGTGTTTCTGTGTGTGAGTACATACATACGTACATATGAAAATTTAGGAATTCATTTTCATAAGGGATACTCTATCACTAAACACTAAAGTGTATTTTTTTGGGTTGGCAACATGCGAGTTTGCCAGTTTTATTGAAAGCGTTCATAGGCTACGCTAACTGCTTACCACCAGGAAGACCCTATGCTTGTTTTCCACCTAATAAATAGAAAAAAAGAGAGTAAATTTACCAGTAGATTGTGAGTTGTATGAATAATGTAAAAAAAAGTAATGAACTTTGAATTCAATTCTTTTAGCTATTGTTTCGCATACAGTTAGTACTTTATGTATAACTAGGGGTCGCCCGCGACTTCATCCGCGTTGTAATTTGGAATATTTTCCCCGATTTTGCAACATATCTCACTACTGCTCCGCTCCTATTGATCATAGCGTGATGTTATATAGTCTATAGCCTTTCTAGATAAATGCACTATTCAACAAAATAAGTTTTTTTCTAATCGAACCAGAGCCTCTAAGACTAGACAAGTGGCATAAGCGATAATCGAATCGAAAAGTCAAAAAAGAAAATGTATGGGATTTGACGTAAGTTTACGACATTAAATCGTAGACTCACGTCAAATTCCATACATTTTGTTTTTTGACTTTTCGATTCCACTATCGCTTATGCCACTTGTCTAGAGCCTCAGTACTTTCTGAGATTAGCGCGTTCAACCAAACAAACAAACAAACTCTTCAGCTTTATAATATTAGTATAGATGAGTGCGACTTATGAGTCATGAGTACCGTTCGCGTTGTCTGGACGAGTAATTAGCTAGCTGACCTATACTAATTCTTTAGTCGTTATTTACTTTTCGCGTTAAACTAATTAGCTTGCTACTCCCGTTTTTACAGCTGCTAAAACATGTCTTTCAAGCCAATTAGAAGCGAAGTTAAAATGCTGGAATTTCGAAAGAGACTGAAGTAAAAGTACTATCGATAAAGTCGACACTCATAGATTGTTAAAGCATTTATTAAACACGTTATGGTATGAGATTACATACCATATTGTGTATCCATAGACCACATGGTCAACGGATATCTAAATAAATATAATAATCATTTATTAAATTTAAAACATCCTTACTAATATTATAAACGCGATAGTTTGTAAGAATGGATGGAGTGATACATGGATGGATGTTTGTTACTCTTTCATGTAAAAACTACTGAACAGATCTGGATGAAATTTGGCACAGAAATAGAGATACTTTTTACAGCGATAACCGACATCCAAGCAGACGGAGCCGCGGGCAACAGCTAGTACATAATATATCATCACGAATTCAGTTATTTCTAAAATACAACAGAAGGTAAGCTTTACGTCAGTCGTGAGTTATGTAATTGTTTAAAAATGTCACCGCTCGTGAAAATTGTTGATAAATTCCTATAGTATAGCTTCTAAACATGCGTTTGAAAGCCACGTGGCAAACCGTTCACGTGTTGTTCTTTAGGCTACAAGTACCTATGTGGGTCGTACCATGACGTTTTTATAGCAATTAATTTTTAATCTTCATTTTAGTTTCGACTATTTTTTGACAAAATGACTGCACGGTTGATGGTTATCTGGCAATTTACCACTGCGCGGCTTATTGTAGGTTCGATTCCCACGCGCGACAAAAAATTGTGAAACCCATAAATGGTTGTCTCAAGTCTGGGTGTACTATGTGTCCGTTAATTAATTCCATGTTTGTGAAGGCCTGCGAGGCTGCCCTGCGGGCTTGTTCCCTAATATGGAAGTTGTCTTTAAAAAAAAAGATTTCGACTTAACAAATTAAGATCAATTGCAAGACTGCTTGACGTCTAACAAATATCAAATTAAGATCGAAAATAAACCGATATAAAAGTGTCATGGTACGGCCCCTGGCCATAACCATCGCCCACATGTACGAGTAACACTTTCGATTCAAGTATTTTAAGATTTCAACGGAAAGGAAGTCAACTGACATAATTTTTTACTTTTAACTTTTCCCACAGTAGTGGGAAATAAATAACAATGAAAGATATACCTTTATTAATGTAATAACTAGTTGTAGCCCGCGACTCCGCCTGCGATTTTTTTGGCTATCGCAATCAAAAGTAGTCTATGTCCTTCACCATGATACCATTCAAATCTCCTTGCTAAAATTTATTAAGATTCATTTATACGTGAAAAGACAACAGACAGACAGAGTTGCTTTCGCATTATATCATAGTACGCCTACTATTTAACACAAAACAACACACACAAAATAATGAGTAATAGCTTATTCTTTTCATTGATCTTATTACTCATCTATTAGACACAAAGGTGTCAGCTCAGTGGACTATTTAGCAAAAAAATGCCCATGTTTATCATTCACAAGTTCATTCGCGAATGATTATCACGCTTAAAAGTAGGTACTCTATGTCCTACCCCTTGGGGTAGGAAACAGCTAAACGGTGAAATTTGGCAAGTAGATAGATAGCATCTTGATGCTATCTATCTACTTGCCAAATTTCACCGTTTAGCTGTTTAGTCGTGATACAGACACTATTATTACTCATTCTTTTCATTCGTTCATTGATCTTATTACTCATCTATTACACATAAAGGTGTTTAGTTCGGCGGCCTGTTTAGCAAAAATTAGAACATGTTCCGTTATGAAGATTACAATAGGGTATAATTATGTTTATCATTCACTCGTTCACTCACGAATGGTATGGCGAACTGCACGTGTTAGAAAATAACGGGACATCTAATGGGAAGCCACGGTAATATTTTTGTGAACGCAAACTATTAAGTCTGTTCTAAAAAGTTTTTTATATAACGAACTAGTGGCCCGCCCCCGACTTCCTCGGGTTAAATTATTTTCAGCTTTACTTTTTTTTTTTACATACATAGCAAAAAAAAAAAAAATAGCGAAATCAGTTCAGCTGTTCTCGACATTTTGCCCTTAGCGACATATTCAGCAATTCATTTTTATATTATGGATATGTAATAGGTACTTTGGGGCAAGTGGACTCACATAACTGACACATGGCCATCTGAGCCCAAACTAGGAAAAGCCTGTAATGTACCAACCATCACTCAACTGGTAAACAGTCATTTCTAAATACATACATGCATTATATAAAAATTATACTCAGACATAAAAAAGCATTGTGCTCATCATACAAAAATTCGAACCCTCCGGGTAAGCTGTCTCAGCATTATCCAGTTTTTTTTGACCCATAAAGATCATAAATACAAATGTACTAATTGAGGTCACTGTTCTATTGCACAAACAATATTTGACGTAAATAAATTATTTTGTTAAAACACAAAATTTTAAATATTCGCGATTATTTTACTGACTTCTTAACTAGTGACTAGTAGTTTTTAAAATACAATCGTAAATTTCAGCATAAGATTTATTTTCACTACATTCTTTTAGTTATTTATTAAAAACAACTACTTAATAGTATAAATTTTGTCTTTGATTCTTTCATTTTGAATGCCGAACTGAAAACGTGCAATACATTCTGATTCTGATATGTTAAGATTCAAGATACAAAGAACCCTTTAAACACGTTCTTATATACATTATTTGAATAGTTAGTTATGCAGAGGGTATTGGCAATACATCGCAGTCAGAGAAAATGGAACGAATACAATAAATTCTTATGTGTGAATACGATAGTAATCCGAATGAATTGATGGATAAAGAGACTTAGAATTATGTTTCCAGTGAAGTTTGCTCCTTACGAATGTTTTCATTATCATGTTGGCTCTTGGATACGATCTGTGTTCGTTCGACCGATAAATTAAATGATATTAACATACTAGTGATGTACTTTCAACGTTATTTGAAATGAGCTTTATTGTTGTTAGAGGTTAACATTTTGGTAGAGGTCACTATTTATACGAAGTGCAACATTTTTTATATTTCTAAATACATGCCAGTTACACCCAGACAGAACAAAAATAAATAATCTTGCTCAGCAGACAAAGATTGGTCTTTCTTGGATGGAAATCAAACACATTTCTATATCTATTTATTGGTCAATCAATAGATGGCAAAATAAGGACAATGTTACACCTCCGTCAAACCCTTAAAGGCGTGATGATAGTTGTAAGATTGCCTTTATTTTTTATTTTTTTTTATTTAATTGTTGTCCACATAGGACGATGTCATCGCTCAGCGACAAAGTCCAAATAAAAAAAAAAGCCATGAAAGAATGAAATGGACATTTGAAATTCATCAAACTGTCGCATATTATGAATAAGTAAGGAAAAGAGGTTTCAACAGTTGACCCAGTCTTTGTACGGCGACCTCTTTGAATTATAAATTCTTAAGTTCATGTACTCTGAACTGGTGAGCTATTTCTGTCGTTAATCAATAGACAATTGTACCCAAATTGGACTTTAATTAGTACAAAACAATGTTTGTAATACGAGCAACTAGTTTGTATTTATATGTCAGACTTAATTATGCGATGTAGTTACAAATTAGGTGATTGAAATTGTACAGGTGTTATTATACCATACGAGAAATAAGGGAGGTAGGACACCATACAGACATGATAGTCAGGCTGGGAAAGGACCTCACAGAAAACTACGGCCAAATAACTACACTCAGTACCTAGTTGTGTTTCTTTGCGTTAATTAGTATAGGTACTAATAAGTAAGTATTCTGTGGTATAAGCACAGAATGCTTGTTTAAGTCTTATTTAGGGATGCGAGTTTGATGAAAGGTTCTTCATCACTAATCCCTGTCGAGCATTGCAAGCGTCTATAGGCTATGGTAACTGCTTACTGGTTATCATCAGGCGGGCCAAATGCTCGTTTGCCACCAAAGATTATGAGAATGTAATATTAAAAAAAAGTTATATAGATTTTTCCACCAATCTCTGAATTCTTGACAAGTAGATGATACCTCCTACATTGGAGTACAATAAGATCGGATCGTATATAAGCTAATAAGAAGAATTACAGTTCACATAACTTAGCGGGTACTTGGTTTGCGGTTTACGGTGTAATATTTCCAATTACGTGAAGTATGTAGGTAGTACTTATTATGTAATGGAAATTAGTTATGTTTATATGTCATAAGTGTACTCTGTATCACCTTACAGAAGACCACAGCCAAATAACTATACACAGCGGTGTTGTTGTATTCCTGTGTGTGCGTATAGGGCTTCGGCGCTCATTTAGGGATGCGTTCTGAAAGAAAAGTTTTCCTATCCCAGGGTGTCCATAGCGTATGCTTGTTTACCACCTTAGTAGTATAAAAAAAGTACAAAATGACTTTCCTAAATGCAAAAAAATCCATCAGTGTAAAACTGTCTCACTTATTTGAGACACAGGCTTGAGTCAACGCAGGTTTGTTTATATGGGCTGAAAAAGGTTCATCAATTGATGCAAATGTAGACAGTTTGAAAGTCTATCTCTACTTTGATGCAATTTGTGTCTATCAGTAAATTATAGGTAGGCATGATGATTGATATTACTTAGGAGGTAACATAGCTGCCGCACTAGGGAACAAGCCCTGTCGCGGGGGACTTTACAAACATACAATTTACGGACACATAATAACATCCAGACTCGGAACAAACATTTATCACACAAATTTTGTTCCGTGTGGGAATCGAACCCGACCTCCGGCTTAGCAGTCAGGGTCACTCACCACTAGACCTATTGGTCTAGTGGTCCAAGTGCTCGATACAACAAGATTCGATACAACTCTACCTATCTCAGGGGAAAATGCGTGATGTTATTTTGTACCCTAAAGTTCTGGACTGACGCATGTTGTTTGGTTCCACTACTTAGTTCCATTAATGTAGTATAACAATTACATTTAAATAATAATATTATATTTGCACAATATAGCGCAATATTTACCTTTAATGTATGACAAGTGGTTAAAAAAACAATACTGTTATTGTCATCAAACAATCTTTTCAGAGAACGCCAATACCTTTTTCTTGGTATCGTTTAAAAATGGAACAAAATGACAAGAGAAATAAAATGACAAAAGAAATAAAAGCAATTTTATCGTTTCTAATTTTAGTTTTTATTGGGAGGCTGAGCTTAATTTAAGAGGGATCGGGGCTAACCTTAGATTAAACGAGATAAACTAAGCAATATGATAAAAGCCACCGAAACACTGTCCGCCATTTGCTTTTGTGACAAAGACTATAGAAGATTGCCCTGTCTTTAGAGGTCACAACCAAAGAGAATTTACTACTTACTTTTTACTCTACATAATACGACCATCGTTATGTAAGTATGTAATCATAATATTCATGTACTTATGTGCTTTATGTTTGTTGTGTTATCCTGGTACAGAGAAACTAGGTTTACGGTCTTGCATTAGGTCATATTTACGCGTGAGTTGTGGCCAATATAGTGTGTATACGATCGTAACACACACAAAAAGCCTTATTAAAAACTATATAAAGAACAATCTTTATATAGTTTTTAATAAGGCTTTTTGTTTTCAAAATATAGCGTTTAACTGCTTCTTTGGTATAGTGTAGATGTATGTGACTGCTGATCACGAGGTTCCAGGTTCGTTTCCCTGGTCGGGTCAAAATTAGATAATGGGCTTTTCTGTCAAGAAATTTACAATTGTTGGAGATATTTACATCTTTCGGGAAGCACATAAAGCCGTTGGTCCTACGCGTGATGTCTATTCTGTCATGTCAAATTGCCGTTTTAACAGCCTATAAAACTGAGAGACTAATGAGTGCACCTGTGTTTGGGCACATAATATGGTCTATATCTTTTTCGTGCAGTTGGCTGGTCGCTGTATTCTTGTCAAGATTAGCTGCCGTGACCAAAATTCGATTGGGAGGACATTATTAAATCGTCAGACTACGTTATCTTCTCATTCGATAGCTCATAATATGTCTAGTGCGTCTAAAACTAAGCTCAGGAAAGCACCGTTTTCAATTAAAAAACAGATATACAATCTGCTGGCGTCTCTATGATTGAAAATCGATTAGGTTGTCGCGAACATCTCCAGTTTTGCCATCAATTTGATTATTTACTTCGTCGATAGCTTAATGGCGTCGAAGCAACGTCGGCGTGACCCAAACGTCGTTAATATTTATGTTGATAGTTATTTGCATTTAGATTTAATTTTGATAAAGTAGTTCGGGAAAGAACTATGGCTTATATGTAATAAAAGTAGATTATTATTATTAATATGTTCTCGGATGTTAATAAGAATTTCTTTTGACAACAATAATAGTCTCCTTTATTTTTGGTTGGATATTGGATATTTGACAAATAAGCAAAGTTATCGACATAGCTTACACTAAAGGGGCAATGGGCTGACCGTATCTGTCGTGTCCTGGAGTAAAGACTTTTATAAACGTAAGATGGGGCAGCCAGCTAGATAGACGAACAGCTCCAGGAAGGTTGCTGGGATAGACAAGATGCGAAAGATGGAGAACTGGTTGTTGTGGCGCAAATTAGGAGAGGCCTATGTCTAGCAGTCGACTGAAACAGACTGATTGATTAATAGTCGTAGGTCCATCTTTACCATACCATACGGATATAAAGAGTCACCGTGAATTAGACTTACATTAGGTACCTATATCCATTCGCAAGCCACCTAAACCTAAATAAAGGATGTTTTCCCATAAACGATGAAGTAGATAAGTGCAAGAAATAATATTTCATAAAACAGTTATTATATAAACATATAACCGTAAAGACTTTAGCCTACTTATTATTATTTATGTAAAAGTATACAGTAAATCATAACGAGATTTAACCTCGTTTAATTTTAAATTATGAATAAACACTGCCGTTCCAAATGAGGTTGATGTGGAATATTATTTGTTTTTTTACACACATTATCTTTTTCTGTCCAGTGTGGATAATAGATAAATAGATTGGACCATAGACTTAGATATTTCCCTTCTTAAAATCAGATAAGAAGCTTAATTTGTTTTTTCACTTTTTTTTCTTTTTAGATTTTTTTTACTGGCCAGTGTGACTCGTAAATTGAGTAGACCATAATACCTACTTATTACCTACTGAATTAAACAGCCCTAAAACGTAGTGATCAGTTACTCTGTGGAACTTCTCTGTTTTCCTGTGGCTATATAGGTACTGTATTAATACTACACGCTGCTATTAATAAGTTTATCCTTCAGACAGATTACTCACTGTAATGTGCTTATTATTATTTGTTTTTAGATTTTATTGTACTATAGTATAACGATGGGGGTCCCGATGAAGATCAAGATTATAAAGATTATATGTCGTAATAAGATTAATCAATAAAAACCTTCCTTTACAAAATAATCTATTTAAACTTATTTTCATCACAGCTTTGAAGATTTTTATAGATCTACTAGCTGTTGCCCACGGCTCTGCCCGCGTGAATGTCGGTTATCGCTGCAAAAAGTATCCTATGTGTTATTCCAGACCAT
Source organism: Trisateles emortualis (assembly GCA_947095525.1). Taxonomy (NCBI): domain Eukaryota; kingdom Metazoa; phylum Arthropoda; class Insecta; order Lepidoptera; family Erebidae; genus Trisateles; species Trisateles emortualis. The sequence goes on along the minus strand of OX352735.1, from coordinate 5,082,367 downwards.
AATCTATCTGTGTGCCAAATTTCATTCAGATCCGTTCAGTAGTTTTTACGTGAAAGAGTTACAAACATCCATTCATCCATTCTCACAAACTTTCACATTTATAATTTTTTTTTTCCCGCACTATAGAACAAGCTCTGTGTCGCGGGGGACTTTACAAACATACAATTAACGGACACAAATTACACCCAGACTCAGAACAACTCTTTGTGGGTCACACAAAGTTTTATCCCTATGTGGGAATCGAACCCACAACCTCGTGCACAGCAGGCGCATACTGCGGCCACTGGACCACCAAGGCAGTCAATAATATTAGTAAGGATTAAATTTTAGAGTCGACATAATTTTAACAATACCTACCAGTTATTATGCCATGCTAACCTACCAGCATCATATCTTTCTTTCTATCAAGTACCTAACTGATACAAAATGGATTAAATTGAAAAGAAAATACTGGTACTCTTGATGAACGATGTTTTATTCCATAAATGTAAACTTAACCGCCGTCGTCGGTTGCCGAGTTGTCGCCATCGCGTTTCGTATCGTCTTTAGGTACTACCATAGGAGTCTTATTAACAACATTATAGATATTACATAAGTTTACTTTGGTCTTAGCGAAAAATACATTATTCCCTGTAAACTTTTTTATGGTAATTTGTCTTCTACCTAACTTTATAATGTATTTATGTTGACACTCCTGTGTAAGGTTGTATTAACTTATACAAACTATATCATTGTGATTTTTTTAATAGAAAGACCTAATAATTAGTTTGGCCCAACTCCAGAATAAAATTGGGACTTCGTGATCAGCAGTCGCACACAACAGCCATGGCCATATTTGACCATAATATGGTCCGCTCCGATAGTAAGTAATTACCTGCCAATAAGGAAAAGGATGATGATATTCTACAGAGATGTTATTACAATTTCTATGGATACTACAGTTTAAATAGTGCATTGCGTAATTGTATAGAATTTCACAAGAGGTAGTGAACAATGGTCGGTCGTTTCGTCGACAATTTTAATGAGAGTAGGTAGATGAGTCCCCCCATTACGTATCTCCCCTCTCTCCACGCTCCTGGTAACGTTGGGCAATGATAATTGCGTATCTCCAGAGCTTTTATATAACTAAGTTTTTAAAATAAAAATAAATTTCGTAAAGGCCCAACCAGGCCTAACCCTTTTAAGAGCGGTTATCCGTTAGAATCATGAAAAATCTCAAAAATAATGACTTTCGACGACACAAGACTATTTGGAATGAGTGCGTTAGAATGCAATTTTTGATTAGAATAGATATCGAAGTCATATAAATTAGTTTTTTTTATTTTAAAATACAACTCCCGCACTACAGAACAAGATCTGTAGTGTCGCGGGGGACTTAACAAACATACAATTTACGGCCACAAATTACACCCAGACTCAGAACAACTCTTTGTGGGTCACAGAAAGTTTCGTTCTGTGTGGGAATCGAACCCACAACCATGCACAGCCGGCGCATACTGCGACCACTGGACCACCAAGGCAGTCAATTTCATAATCAGCTATGACTTGTATTTAAAATATTCTTATACATTTGTATTAGAACAGGTTTTTTCAGACAGTTTTTTAACTTAGCGATTGACGGCCTACGCAGATGCGAGATATTAGTAAAATTACATACAATAAACTTTCAATAATATACTATACTATAATATACTAATAAAATAAAAGTAATATGTAATTTGCTTGTAATATTTTGTATAATTTTGTCTTAGTAAAAAGAAATGAATATTCAAAGGTATAAAAAAACGATGTCAACTTTTTTGTGTTGGCATCAAAAGCAATCTGTTATTAACTGTAATTGACCGATATTCGGTATATACCAATGTGTAGTCTTGCAACTATGGCTGTTATTAACCTGAATGAATAAATAAAGACTACACATAGTTACCGTCGAGTCGACAAAGTATGTAGTTATGTACATCGCTACTATAATTTTATTGTTTTGTTTGCCTTCCTACCTATAAAATACAAGGAATATTAATTTTATTTTACAATTTTATGTCCCGTGTGAAGATCAAACCCACAAAATGCCGCGCAGTAAAAAATGGCTAGAAAATTTTAGAGAAACACCAGAAATGGAGATTTTTTTTCTTTTTTTTTGTTTCGTTTCGATAAAAAACAACTTCCGCTCTAGGGAACAAGCCCTGTGTCGCGGAGGACTTTACAAACATACAATTAACGGACACAAAGTACACCCAGACTCGGGACAACCATTTATGGATCACACGATTTACGAGTTGGGATCGAACCCATATCTCGCCGTGCAACTTCACAAATTAAAAAAAACACCCAGATTCAAAATAAAAATGTATATTTAATAAAAAGTTTTGTCCCATATGGGAATTGAACCCACAACACTGCAAAGTGCTCACCTTAACCACTAGACAATACGTGCAGTCAAAATTATTTCTAGCTTTGATTCCTTCACTTTACTTAGTGATAACTATGGTATTGCAAACGTCCATAGGCTATGATAACTGCATAACATCAGGCGGGCCGTATGCTTGTTTTCCACCCAAGTAGTATTACTTTATTCCTTTTTATTAATCTTTTATCAGTCTCTATCAAATTTAAAGTATGTAGCCATGAACCCAAACATTGACCTCTGCGTCATAACATATTACTCTACCATATGACTATATATGGAGGGAAGCCAGTTTTAGAGGGGAAAGAGTCGTTTTATTTCTTTTGTCTCAATTAATTATGGTTCGTTCGTTAAGCATGAGTAATCTGACCAGCGATTGTAAACGTATCTAATTAATCTTTTTTATTAATACTACTTAGGGGACAAAAACGTTTACCCGCCGATGGTAAGCAGTTACCGAAGCCTATAGAAAGAGTACAAGTACATCGCTATGGTCTTTAGGTGGAGATCCTTCCCCAGTTGGGTTTGGTCGCTTGTAAGGTATTAATATTAGAAAGAGATATAAGTTTGAATAAAGGAGGTTATGTCTGACTCTCTCACAAAGGTGTTATGCGTGATTTCGTCTAGTACTTTAATGTAGTCAATACAAGACGTAACAAAATTTTCCATTAGACTAACGTAAGTACACAATTTAAAAAGAATGTTCAATACAAACTGCTTTAAGGAAAGTAAAAGAATATTGGCAATAGTACAAGTTGTTATGGCTATGGAATAAATATAACAAACCGTAACAAAGTGGAAAGAATGGCTCTCTCTCTCTCTCTCTCTTGATAGAGGATGGGACATAAATATGGGTTATTAATATTATTTAGTAAAACAGGGCTCAGTTTAGATTTAGATATAGATGCAATTTTCATTCTTATCATAATAAAAGTAAGGTTAAAAGTTGCACAGCGATATACACAGAATAGTTTGAATACGAAACAAAGGTCATGGGTTCGATTCCAGTCCAAAACAAATACTTGTGCGATGGTTACGATTCTTTGTTGTGTCTGGGTGTATTGTATTTATTATTAGTATTATATTGAAATACACACATATTATGATAGATAAATATCATATGTGTGTATTTCAATATACAATACAATACAATATATATAGTATGTTTATCAGGTTGTCTGGTTACCATAGCACAAGCGCCACATAGTTTTGGAGTAGATGGCCATGTGTGAGATGTCCCAAGATATTAACTACATAAAATGATGTAGAACTACATCATTTTATGTAGTTAATATCTTACCTATACTTTATGTTCCTGTGTGAGTACAGGTCTCCAGGGCTAATTTAGGGATGCATATATATAATTTTGTTTTGAAGGAATCGTTTTCTTATCCCAGAGATACTCCATCTTGCATCAAAAGCCTTGGTAAAGAAAAAATGGGTCGACAACACGCAGATAATTCTTCTGGTATTGCAGGCAGTATATATGCTACAGTAACTGCTTAACATCAGGTGGGCCGTATGCTTGTTTGCTACCCAAGTAGTAAACAAAAAAAATATTATTATGGTTTGCAATTTTAATATGTCATTATTATTATTATGTAAACAGCTGAATGAGGCGTCACTTTATTGATATGAACCGTATGTATGTATATTATTATATTTATTATCTCCTCGGTGGCAAACAAACAAATAGACTACGGAGTAATAATAATAGAATGCTGTTTTATCACTGAGTAACGAAGGAGATATTTATTTTTAAAAGAAGGAAAAAGCATGATATTTAATTTTATTTAGTAACAATAATAGCATCTCGTATAGTAGGCTAATATCGCTCCTAATTTATGGAGGAGACCCGTGCCCAGCAGTGGTACGTTTATGGGTTGAGATAATGATGTAATATAAATATCAAAGTGAAATTTATATAAGTATCGCCAACCGGGATGGAACTGACACCTTTTCCACTTGGTAGCTAAGCGGTAAGCTAGCTATGTGTTGGATACAAATTTGTTAAAAAAAAATGTGTTTTTCGATATAGTTTAGTGACTGAATAGCGGTGGTAGCTATTCAGTCACTAAACTATATCGAAAAACACTTTTTTTTTACAAACTTGTATCTAACACATAGCTAGCTTATGTAATAAACACCAGAGTAGGGATGAAAGGGGACGCTAATAAATGGGGTGAGTATATTGAATGTGCAAACTAATCTCGCCTTGTATAAAATCAACACGTGCTCGAGAAAGTTTGCTTAGGGTATCTCTTAGACGTCTTCTCTACGTCCTATAACATAACTACCTATTTATAATGTAAATCTCTTCAGAATAAATCATCAAAGGTAGTATGTTCTTGTTTATGTTTTGAATAGAGTAAGTAAGTATTCAACTTCTTAATTTTGTTGAGTTACATTTTAACCCGCATTCATTTGAAAGGAATGGGTTTACAATATCATAATTTTAAATAACGGAGTCGAGATTGTTATAATTATTGATGATTAAATTAAGGTTCATGCATGAAGAGGCGAAGGAAGTATGTTTGGATTGAAGCAATTGGCGTACCATAGTCTCTGCCTACCCCATATGTATGTAGATTAAGGTGTTGTGACGTAACAAGCCAGTAACGGTAGTCATTGACCAAGACTCGTACACGTACATAATATGAGTCGGAACTGTCGGAAGCTGTTCAAAGTTTTTAATTATTTCAAGTTAACTGAGAATTTCATTTCAAAAGTATATAATTTTATTGTTAACTTGGTATTATGTAAGATTTTCATTTATGGATAAGCTAAATAATAGTAATAAGCGTGGTGGACCGACAACCTGGTAAGAGGTTGCGGGCAACCCATGGACAAAGTGAGCTCAGCACCGAGTGATGTGGAAAACTTTGGGGTAGGCCTATGTCCAGCAGTGGACGTATTCTGGCTGAGATGATGATGATGAAATTATAATTTGCTTGTAAAATTGCATCTTAATTGTATACCTACTTACTTAAGATAAGTAGAAGTTGTTGGTTGCTACTAAATAAGTAAGGTAAGTAGGTACCTATTAAAATTATAATTTCCATAACATTTTACACATGAATTCCTCGTTATCAAGCAAAACAAACAATAGCCCTGATAATATCAACGTAAACAATATTTATAACTACAATAGTTTACTCAGCAGCATCACTGGAAAATATCACAAACATACTACATATACCTACCTCATCATCTCAACCCATAAACGTCCCACTGCTGGGCACCGGTCTCCTCTAAACATTTGGAGGGATATTAGCCTACTATACCACGCTGGCCAGACGGGTTGGAATTGGAATAGGGTTTTATCTCTCTTGAGGTGGATATTGTCTGCTAGACTTACTCCCTTAGTCGACTCTTACGACACCCTCGGGATAGAATGGGGTGGTGACATTTGTATTCTTGATCCGTCACCACACGGACAATATATACCCACCTACCTTCCAAAAGCTAAACATCCTTTTCCCGTATTTAGGGTTACCAGTTATAAAAGTAAAAACAGTGACTAGTACCTATGTGATCTACCTATTTGTGCTGGTTATCAAGCCATGCCAATGCATCTTTTTCTAGTTCTATTCAGTTCAGTTCAAGTCCAGGGTTCTAATATATTCGAAGTCTAACAGGATTCCCATTAAGACCCTAAAATTCAAGATACCTATGTCAAGATAAATATTTATCGTCTAATAAATGGCCCAGCTGCATTTGCATTTAGAAATCATTAGACAAATGGCAGGGGAGTGTTTAGTATCTACTAGTTAATTATATTTTATGAGGAGGTATCGTTTTCGTTTAACTATTAACAAGAAAGTTCTATTCAAAACTAATCAACGAGAGTGACTCTCTTTAATCATACTATATTCAAATACTGATCCTATCGCCGCCGCACTTAAAAAACAACGTCGTTACACTGTAGTACGACTAGAATATTAATTGTCTTTTCAATTCAATTTGGTAAAAGTATCCACGATTAATATCACTCGACAGTTTTGTGATCGTAATCATACATTCTGTCTGCGTATTGTAAGAGACAAATAAAAAGGTTTGACGTCTGAATTATACCTATCTACACACAATTATGTAATGCTAAGCTCAACACAAAATATAACAGCGTCCGACAAACAAAAATGTGCTGATTACTTAATAAATAATTTGATCAAACAATTCACACAACACGTATAATTTTAAAACAATGCTTCCTGAAATTAACAAAATATAAGCAAAATCTACTGACAAGCGAACGAAAAACTGAACGATGACAAACAAAATAAAATGTGGTCATAGCTAAGGGCTTCCTATTCTACATGATGTGGATCGGTAAGAGATCTCACCAAACCGGTTGGCCCTTCATGCCGGCAGTTGTCCGTTCGAGTGAGAGTAGAGCACGCAAGTGCATCTCTCCTGTTCAGCTACGCGCACAAATCAACGCATACCATTTTTGGTTGCAGCAAATTTCACCGGTCATCTTCTATAAAACACAGCACATGTTCCAAATAAACGGTTGTCACACAAATAAATCGTCAGGTTAAATGACAAACACTCGCGAACGCGGCTCACCCGCGCCGAGGCTTACGAGCGACTAACCGAGCCGCGAGACTATACCCATCTCGCCACGGAAAAATAAACGGGATCTTGCGCAGTGTGTACAGGGCTTAAGTGAAAACCGTCCAGTCGAAAATGTACTCTATAATGAAAGCCACAAAGTTGATGAAGAAGATTTACATAAAAAAACATGTGTTGTTTAGCACAATGTAGAGATGGTGATTGTCCAAAGCCCGCTAGATGCAGTGGAAAGAAAGTAGGCGCATTTCCCCGTGTTGGATGCTGCAGGCTGAACCGAAAATGCGGTCAGTGTCGCTGCTGTTTCATGATTTAATAATGACATGGAGTACGCGGCCGCCTTCATCGATTTTCTGGCCAAGCAAATGTGAATCAACTTGCATATAAATAAACTAGATAAGTAGGCAACCACGTTTAGCCATGCGAAACTAAAATTTGCAAAGTAAGAAATCACCAGAATGAAATTAATTTCAAATTTGTTTTCATTGTAAAATTTATTGTGTTCGACAATCTGAAGGTTTTCTATTGTCTTTAAATTTAAGCTAAGTACTTAAGTATAAAACATTTACCAATGAATAAATCCAATAACGTAGAAATTATAGAAGAATGCAGAGTTTTTACCTGTAACAAACAATATGCGTGATGTTAGTAATATACATGAGAACAAAATAAAAACGAAAGTTGATCTATTGGCAACAACAAAACCAGTTATAGACACAGATACCAGTCGGCTAAGAGCCACTAGTTAAAACGCTTTAGTTAACCCGCACTGCAGTAACATCATTTAAATATTTAATACTATAATGCCTATAAACTTTAAAACAGTTATAACTTCACAAAGAAACGTCAACGATTAAGTGGAAAGTTAAAACAACACGTCAAATAGGTTGACCTTACTTTGGATAGCATGTTTATAACGCGGAGAGGTCTACTTCAACTGGTATAAGTAATGTTACATAATATCTCACGGCGACGAATTCGTCTAATATAGCCAGTGTCTAATAAAATCATGCCTTTATCTCTGTTTAAGTCTCTGTACTGAGACCAGAAATTCAAGACTTGTTTGAAATACTTAATCAAAACTTAATTTAAATGAGCAAATTATTTATGTACTTATTTCTTTATTAGGGATACGTCGATTTAAAATATGATAAATAGATGTCCCGTAAGTTTTAAGGTAATATTAGTTTTCTGTGTTTGCTAATACTCTCATCTCAACCTATAAACGTCCCACTGCTGGGCATGGGTCTCCTCCATTAATTTGGAGGGATATTAGCCTACTATACCACGCTGGCCAGACGGGTTGGTAAAGAGTTTTGTTTGTTTGTTTGTTTGTAATACTACTTACTAGTAATTTGAGTAAACAATCGGCATGTATGCAAATAAGACAGATTAAAATATCATTTATTTCTTAGTTTTAACACTATAGAGGTTAGGAAAACTAAAGATTTCTTATCTTCAAATTATTTTTATGGTTATAGATATTAATATCCAAATTCTTAATATACTTAAATTTGTAAATAGATTTATCTTTTAACGTATGCATTGGAAGCATAAAATATTTAAAAAAATATATTCCAAAAGGCAAAAATAATGACGTTATAAAAAGTCTATTCAGCAGTCTATTGACAATAATGACGCAAGCAAATAAAAATAAGTTTGATGACAAAAAGTTTTTATCGTTAACACCCATCGAATACATAATAATATGATGTCTACTGCGTTTTTATAATGGGTCAAATTCCAGTGACACCAGTGAGTTTAACGTAGGTATATAATGTACCTACGAGAACAATGAACCATATCAGACTATGACACGTACGGTTATGTACGAGAAACCATGATAATAAAGAATAACATTGAATAAATGACTTGGATAACTCGACGGACAAAGGACTAAAACTGGTAGAATTTAATCGAAAAATATTTATCAGAAATATTTATTTTATACTAATAATGATTTTATTATTATTATTATACCTATACTAGCGCCATGCTCCGACTTCACCCGGGTTTAACTTTTATTTTTCGTAAGAACATTATAGAGTATCAGATCCTTACTAATATTATAAATGTGAAAGTTTGTAAGAACGGATGGATGGATGGATGGATGTATGTATGGATGGATGTTTGTTACTCTTTCACGTAAAAACAACTGAACGGATCTGGATGAAATTTGGCACAGAGATAGATTATGGTCTGGAATAACTCATAGGCTTTTTTTTTTTACAGCGATAACCGACATCCACGCGGGCAGAGCCGCGGGCAACAGCTAGTAAGCTATATTTTTATCCCGGTAAAATGTACTTTTTCCGTGGTATAGATTTATTTACCATATGGATTGTACTCGCAGACGAACATTAGTTTTTTTCAAAATTTTAACATCAAAGAGATTCTTTGGTGAAAGAGTATAATAGCATAATATAGAACTGGGATACCAGCTTGGACCCTTTGACTCGATTCAAAGACGCGCTGTGAGGATTGTTGACGTTTTCACATCATAACACCTCAAATATGCCGTACTGTACAGTTTCAGAGGAATTTCCTACCAAATTCGATTAGGTTGCGGAATAAGCTTCCCGAGAGACTACTTTATACTCTTAGCATGGGGTTATTCAAGAAAAGAGTTATAAGGTTTTTAAATGGTCGGCAACGCGTGAGTTGCACCCCTGGTGTTGCAAACGTCCATAGGCTACGGTAACTGCTTACCATCAGATGGACCGTATACTTTGCCACCTTGGTAGTATAAAAAAAAGAAAACAACATTACGTCATCTACCAGCGTATACAAATACCTACGTCATGTGTTTGATATTGGCAGTATTCGGAACGTAAACCTCAGAACACATGCAAGACGTGAACAATACATGTTTTTTTATGTTTAATTTTATTTATTTGCAACGCTTAGGTTGGTATACTTATATATCTGTCTTGGGTGGATATTTGGGAATCGAATCCACGACCTTTGCAGTCAGGGTCACTCACCAGTAGATGAGTAGACTATAAGGATAGTTTTAGAGAGGTAAGGCACCATACTAGCGAGCAAGCCCGACTGGGGAATGACCTTCACCTTACTGAACACACACCTTACTTACACAGCGGTGTAACGGTGTAGTAATAGTTGGAAAACCATTGGTGTTAAATTATTTAGAAGAATACCAATATTGTAATAGCAAAAATGCTAATAATTCAAGACCAATAGTTTTCCAACTATTGGTCTTAAATTTATTAGCAAAATACCAAAAATGCTACTGAGATTCAATTGAGAATCAATACAGATTCAATTGAGCCATCCGTAAATTTGCAGAATTGGGGCCATGATCGTTTCCAGGTGGTAGTGAACAGTACGTAGGTAGGTACTGTAAACCCGAGCAGACTAAATTACAAACAATGAGTAAATACAATATCTATCGCGTATGTAGTGCATATTTACAAACAATATGATCGTGTAACATGATTGTGATGTACTTCTTTGTTGAAACATATTATAGACTCATTTTTACACGCTTTTTATTAGCTTCACCTGTATGTTTGTAAGTTTGTATGTTTGTAACCGACTTCTTTGGGCGCGATTTTGACCCACTTTAAACGGCCAGATTTCGTTCAAACTTTGTAGATTTATAGTAGTAGACCGCCGGTAATCAGGCTTCTGTCTAGTACGGCATCTTGGTGTCGACGACTGCCTTGGTTGTCCAGTGGGTAGTATAATACAGTATGCGTCTGCTGTGCACGAGGGTGTGGGTTCGATTCCCACAAAGGACAAAACTTTGTGTGACCTACAAAAAGTTGATCTGAGTGTGGGTGTAGTTTGTGTCTGTTAAATGTATGTTTGTAAAATCCCCTGCGACACAGAGCTAGATCTCTAGTGCAGGAGTTGTCTTTTTTCAAAACAAATATAGTGGACCCCTGGTAATCAGGCCCCTGTCTAATCTGGCGTCCCCTGTAGTCCGACATGCCTGTCACTGTTGTATGTAGCACAGTGGGTTCACAATTTGGAAAATCTTGTAATATAAAAAAAATCTAAAAATATAGATTAGATTTTTAGATTTTTTTTAAAAGACAACTCCCGCACTAGAGAACAAGCTCTGTGTCGCGGGGGACTTTACAAACATACAATTAACGGACACAAATTACACCCAGACTCAGAACAACTCTTTGTGGGTCACACAAACTTTTGTCCTGTGTGGGAATCGAACCCACAACCTCGTGCACAGCAGGTGCATACTGCGGCCACTGGACCACCAAGGCAGTCTGAATATTAATGTGTAGTTCAGACATAATCTTATTTAGTAATCTGTGGTAGTAAGTACTACAGTCCGAACAATGGAGCCCACAAAGTTTTTGCCAACCTCTTTGGGTAATCTGTACTCTCTGTCTACCCCTCTAGGAAACATGCGTGAGTTAAGTACACGATCCGATTTACTAATTTGCATTTGATTTCAAATAAAATTAATGCGGTTAAAATTAACCTTGTTCCAGTATGGGTAAACAAACACGCGATATAACTGAATAATTCTTTGTATTTAAAGTATTATAAGAATACTGTATCACATTCGCATCCTCAGTGATACATCTGTAAAGCAATTTGTATCTTATAACAAGAACGATAAGGTGCAGACTTGTCAAACTGCATTTTTAATTATGCGCCTGTTTTTCACTGAATGATATATTTCCTTGGAATATTGAGTTTTCCTGTTCCCAAAAACATGAAGATTTATGTATTAAAACCTAGTGATTCACTTTATCTATATACATATATAAAAGGAGAAGCTGACTGACTGACTGACATATCAACGCAGGGCCTTAACTATAAGGGTTAGAAACTTGAAATTTTGCAAAGGGGTTCCTTTTTATAACGTAGGGAAGCAATAAGAAAGGATTTTTGAAAATTCATCCCCTAAGGGGGTAAAACCTTCTTTTGCTTAAAAAGACAACTCCCGCACTAGAGAACAAGCTCTGTGTCGCGGGGGACTTTACAAACATACAATTAACGGACACAAATTACACCCAGACTCAGTACAATTCTTTGTGGGTCACACAAAGTTTTATCCTGTGTGGGAATCGAACCTACAACCTCGTGCACAGCAGGCGCATACTGCGGCCACTGGACCACCGAGGCAGTCAATGCTGTATAAGTATATTTATATTATAAATGCGAATGCGTTTTTTGTTAGTTACGCTTTCACAACTAAACGGCTTATTGAATCTTATGAAATTTGGCAAGGAGATAGATTGTATCCTGGGGAGGAAAATACTTTTTATCGTGATAAATAACATCCACGCGGGTGAAGCCGCGGGCAACAGCTAGTATATTTAATTATAAGACCTACAACGTTGTTGCGGAAATAACGGCTGTCAAAAACATGACACTACACCGAAAACAGAGATGGGATCGAGTTAACGAATTTGCCGTGTTTTCCGAACGAAATACAAAAAAAATGTCCGGCTGTTTTCGAACGTCAAACAGTTTTCCGGTTCGATAGAGCTTACGAAGGGCGGGGTGAATAGCCACCCTCTTGTGGACAAATAGTTTGTAGCTGATTGTTTGTTTACTGAATTTGATATACTTTTTAAAGGGATATATGAATAAAAGGTAAATGTATTATCATTATGTAATTGATTTGGCGGCTGCTGGACTATTTGGACGAGCTGGGGTGGATAGAGTGATACCATACCATACCGTAATTGCATTAGTGGAACTAGCTGTTGACTGCGTTGATGTCGGTTGTCGCGGTAGAAAGTACCCTATGTCCTTCCATCCATCTCCTTACCATCTACTTGCTTGCCAAATTTCGTTTAGATCTGTTCAGCCGTTTAGTCGTGATAAGGTGACAATCAACACACACAAACAAATAAACAGAGTTACTTTCGCATTTATATTTACCTGCTGGTGCCCGCGGGTCCGCCCGCGTGGATGTCGGTTATCGCGATAAAACTATAATCTATTTGTATGCCAAATTTCATCCAGATCAGTTTAGTAGTTATTGTGAAAGAGTAACAAATATCCATCCATCCATACTCAAAAAATTTCAGATTTATAATATTAGTAGGATATTAGAAGGTACTTAGGAATGCTAACTTCTTAGATGAAAATATTGCAATAAATAGAAAACGGACAAAGATTTTTAATATCAGGCATCACTCGCGTGTTGCTGACCCAAATCACTAAATTGCTCTTAAACCCAGGTATCAACATTGCGAGACTGCTTCGCGAGGCTGCTTACTGACTTTTATTGACTGTCTGCTCGCATTGAGCAGACAGTCAGGCAACGTTCAAATTGGCTCGCCGCCTTAAGAAAATGTTTCTATAAAAAACGAATTTCCAAATAAGCATTGGTGACCTGAACTCACACACAGAAACACAATTACACCAATGTGTAGTTATTTGGCTGTGGTCTTCAGTCGGAGTTGCTTGTATGCTTTACTTAACTTAAGAACAAAAAAAAGCTGTGAATCAGTTGAATTCACGCAAGTTATACCTCTGGTATGACACCATATGGTAACATAGTTACCGTAGCCTATGGACGTTTCCTTATGATACGGTAACTGCTTAACATCAGGCGGGCCTTAAGCTTATTTGACACCCAAATAGTATAAATGAAATCCAATGTTTGGTTCACGATGCAAACCCGCCACACCGCGCCGCGGGCGATGGGCGCACCGAGATCCAATACCGCTGTTTGAGAGTAACTTTATGTGATTACCGCCACATCAGCCTTTCAGCGAGCGTTTCCATGGAAACGCTTGAGGGCTTTCTTGATTCTTCTTTGATTGTAATGTTCCCTACAACTTTGCTAATATTATATAGGCGGCGCTCATAGCTAGGTGCACTCGCTGTTCGGTAAACGATCAGTGGGTTAAGCTACCAAGGGCGCGGTAACACTATAGATGGGTGACCGCATAGTGGTATTTCATCTGAGCGTCTCCGTGCTTCAGAGGGCACGTTAAGTCGGTCCCGGCTGTTAACAGTCGTTAGATCACGTCAGAGGCCTAAATATGGGCGATCTAAATAACTCTGTCACCAGGTTGGCCACTAACTAAACGATAAGAAAAAGAAGAATGTTATATAGGACCTTTTGCACCTAAAATACGCGGTATCAAAGTGATGTTGTGGAGAATAGCCTGATATACCAATATAGGACCATCTCGGCCTCCGAAAGTTATACAGCCCTTCTCAGAGATTTTACACATTTTTTAATAAATGCGGTAGTAGCCGAACGGGAAAATAATACTCTTGACTTGTATTTAATAAGGTGTTAGTTCGATCCGAACGCCCAGTACCAACGTGAATTTTACTTTGTGGAATTTCTATGAACTTATCAAATAATTTGCCATCTGGAAAAAGCAATACAGTGTCAAAATATAAATTTTTTTTAGAAATTCTAAAAGCATTTCTGATCCACCAACCCCAGCTTGAATGGATTATAGTAAACCATTTCAGCTCTTTTAATAGAGGAGAAGAAACCCGTGTGCCACAGTAAAACTTATTTTTTTATGGTAAATTACACAAAGTACAATATTTCACTGCTGGCCGTACAAGTCACTTTTTTCAGTGAAATGTGAGATAACTACAAATAAAAAGAAGTATATAAATAAAAAGGTTTAAAAGCAATCCATTAAATCGAGGCAAAGTCTGTGAGAAGGCTGTATAGAAAATATTTCAGTAGATTCTAAGGAGTTTTTTGTGTTAGATGTCGGTAGAGTCAAAATGATAAACGGTGTCGTTGACTTTGTACTGACGCAAGCTCGTCTACGTAACGGCTTAACATCAGGTGGGCCGTATGCTTGTTTGGTACCTAATACTATTTTATTTTTATACAAAAGAAGAACGTTTTCTATGCCTAATGAATTAATAATAGAGGTTGCTTGGTCGAACGTAACTTGTTAAATTGAAGGTGTGTTGAAACTATTTTTAAAAGCTTTTTTATTATAACCACTGTAAAAAACGAAAACCAGTTGATAAACAGAGGAGAAAAGGGTACTATAGTAAATTTTTAAAGATGGCATTTCTCTGCAACAAGAGTTTATCCCTTGGTGTTGTAAGCTTTCATAACTACTAACTTACAATCAGTCGAGCAGTATGCTTGTCTCCTTAGTAATCGGGACAATCCCACCCACATGCCCACCGCTGTGACTCCTGTGAGCCAGGATTAACAGCGGAGTAACCAACTGATACACCGAGTTTTGACACTCGTGCGTCCCGTGGCCAACTAAACCTACTGTCTTGGACCCCGCAACGAATTTAATCAGAAGAAAATAGGAGGAGTTAGAAAGAAAAGTTTCCACTTCCCTCCATAGCAAAGCGGGAGACAAAATAATTCTGTATAGGTTTGTAGGCTATGAAAAGGAGCACCACGGAGGACCTTAAACTACGGGACCTAAGTGTATAAAAAAAGGAAAAAAATAATGATGTCATAGAGCGGTCCCAGAATTATTTTTATATAGATAAGAACGCAACAAAACAGTACTCAAACAGATTTCCACCCCCGCATTTTCCTTCCACTCTATTTTGCAGTATTATCCAAATTAAATGAATTATTTATTTAAGAGTGCACCGCTCGCGCTGTTGGTCCCCAGCTTTACATTAAGGTAGGCGCACTCTACAACTTTACACAGACAAGAACTTCAGTAAACAACTTTGTATTATACTGTCGCTGTATAAACTTTTTTGTTCGTACTGAATGAAGTTCATTTATTTTTAACCAACTTCAAAACAGAGGTTATCAATTCGTGTGTGTTTTTTATGTTTGTTACCGCAAAACTCCGTTATTTATCAACTCTTCGTTATGCACTTTGTTTATCTCTGCATCACCTGCGATCTACTACATTTACATTATGTCGAAAACTTATGTCAAATATCATACATTGTTTTTTATATTCTATTCTATTCTATTCTACCACCGTTTATGCCACTTGTCTAGGCCATTTGTAGTAGAACGATACATAATGCATATATTATAGCGTTAATTTCTCCGATGTACCTATATGCATGAAGTTAAATAAATAAATGTTTTTTTGTCCAAAAATGCTAATGCTGAGGTGTAGCAATGTGTACGTTGAGGTGGTCTGTACCTACACCATTTTATTTTTCGTTATTATCACGAGTTACCAAACAAATTTACACCTCCGCAATTTCCTCCCACTCTCTCTGCAGTTTTATACAAATTAAATGAAATATTTATTAAAGAGCGCAGTTTTATCACGATTAATTTTTTGTTTATTTTATTTTCAGCATGTATTGTCGCCTGAAGGCAAAGGTAAGCAACGCTTTACTTTTTCTACTCAATCCGGTCTTAATTCTACTGGAGTATGCTTTTTCTAGCTGTATCAGTTTGCATGTCACCATAAAGGTAACTTACAAATTAGTAGTAGTATCTGATGATTACTTGGTTAAGCCTGAGTTGCTTATTCTTTCCATTGCTCTACTCTTGCCAGCAAACTGGCTGTGGGTGACTTTTAAGTCACCCACAGCCACCTCAACGACTTGCTTTAAAGGCATTTTCACTTGCGAAAGATTTTCTGCTTGGTATTTCTTCCGTGTGGACATTTTAATTCAACGGACTTTATGGTTTGACGACTAAATGCCTATAAATACATTTCGCTCTGAAACCCACTCACTCCGAATTGATTTGGCCGACATTGTCTTTTTGGGTTTGCTGTTGTAAGTTTAGAACTGCATGAATTTATCCGTCATCATCGCATTGTGGTCTCATCTCAACATATCGCGCACACGTAATACATTCATATCTTATGTCTTTCGTACCTTATGACTTTCATTCAAGAACATTATTTTGTAACCTTAAATAAATTTTGAGTTTAATAGCACTCATTAAATGGCAACAAAAGCAAATTTATTTTTGGTGGGATGTAGTCAAATGTATAGGTATCAAAGTAAAATCCCTCGTTTTCATAACAAATGAAGGTGAACTTTGGCATTGTTCTTTATGGACCTTCGCTTTATCTAATTTGTAGGTATTCCACCTAAAAAGGAACCATATAAGTAAATCTATACGTGTTAATCTTTTACACGAGGCGTATTTACGAATGCTTGCGTTGCGTCTTTTGTATATGGCGTATGTAAAGAGGAAAGAAGACTATTGTTGTCACTCTCCCACAATCCTCCTCGAATTAGAGATTAGAACTACAACTTAGTTTCATATTTATATTTGGTAGATAGGCATATGTAGACATTAATAATATTTATTTACTAGCTGTTGCCCGTGGCTCCATCTGCCTAGATGTCGGTTATCGCTGTAAAAAGTAGTCTATGTGTTATTCCAGACCATAATATATCTCTGTGCCAAAATTTTATCCAGATCGGTTCATTAGTTTTTACGTGAAAGAGTAACAAACGTCCATCCATCCATTCATACTTACAAACTTTCGCGTTTATAATATTAGTAGGATTCTCTCTAACACAGGTAGGGTAAGGTTATTAGGGTAAGGTTAGTATTATCAGTCGCAGTCATTGCGCGCTAGCGTACGGACGTGTTGCCTGTTCTACACGAATTTTGTAAATTCACGTGTTGCGCGGCTATAGCCGCTGCCCGATACCGCAGCTATGAGTTCACAGCAGCTCATAGCCAACGAGCTGTTGGCATTTATACAGCATGCCATTGATACTATGGACGAGGTCAGCATTCTGCAGATCTGCAAGTCAAACTTCAAAGAAGAAGAGATAAGCAGTGGCAAGAAGTTGCTGTACCAGACGCTTGATAAGCTGAACGAGATGCCATCACGACGAAGGGATGGCACAGAGAAGAGTGTGCAGGACATCATCACCTTGTTAAAGGTAACCGACCCTGACCACGTGCCCGCTTTCGTGGCAAAGGAGCTGCATAGATTGCCCCCTGTCACGTTCGACCACGTCGATGTAACCAGGCTGCTTAAGGACATCACAGTCTTGAAAGCGAGCATGGCTGAGGTGCAAACCAAATTGGAGGTGTCGGAAAACACCATATGTGGACTTCGTGCTGAAATAGTGTTGTTGCGAAACGCTATTTCAATCAGTAGGTCACCTGACACCGCAAATGTAAACAGTCGTCGTGGGACACAAAACTTTAACATCAGCAGTTTTACGCCGACGAGTGCAGTTTCGTCACCGGCTATCAACATTGCATGCGATGTAAAGTGTGACGCCGCCGTTCCTGCATCGACAAGTGCAGAGTCATCAAATCGTGTAGGTACGACGACCCCAAAACGTGCCTACGCTGATATTGCCGCTATCAACAAATCCTCGGAGCGGCCGGAACAAAAAAGGGGTAAACAGAGTCGCTGTGAAGTCATTCACAAGCCTGCAAAACTGCGGGTCCCGGAAAAGGAGACTGACAAGGACGGCTTCATCAAGGTCGAGAGGAAGAAAAAGAAGCCTCCTTGTAAAAATCAGTGCGGTACCGCGGTGATTGGACTTGGTATACAGCTGCGTCCTGCAACACCTACGACGCAGCTATACGTGTCCCGTCTGCATCACTCCACAAAGGCTGAGGACGTTGTGGAGTACATCAAGAAGAAGGTTAACTGGACTTTAAGGGTCGAAAAGTTGGTACCGCGTCATAATACGAATTTTAATTCGTTTGTGGTGCGGGTGCCAACTCATAGTTTCGACACATTCTTTAAGGACGAGTTTTGGCCGCAGGGTGTTGTGTTTCGCCGTTTTCGCGGACGTTTGCACAATACTACGCAGTGTAACACAACACCGGTGAAATGTGTTTAGTTATAAGTTTTATAATAATATATATGTTAGTTTGTAAGGTATATATCTATGGGAATATATAATCTACTTGTATTTTAAGTACTATGTAAAATATGTAATTCCTGAAATAAATGATTATTATTATTATTATATTATTAAAATATGACATAGTATGTTGAAATGCTTTCTATAAACAACAATTGCCTTTGGAAGAGACTGGCGCCCCTTGGCGAAGATCTACCTCCAAAATTGTAGTAGGCTTGATTTTGTTTGTCTTGATCGTTTTTTGTTCTTGGTCTTGACCAAACTTAAAGATGCGCCAGGTATGAAGGGGCGCCCCTTCAAACCTGGCGCTTGCTTGACTAGGGTATCCTGTAATTATAATTATGACGGCGAAAGAAGTTTGTGCACGTCTTTGGTAAACCTCTCGCCACCGACAGGGAGTTCATCCACACATTTTAGAACCTTTATCGTGCCGCACTGTGCGGTTTCAGAGGAATTTCCTCCCACGTACGATTAAGTTGCGGAATGAGCTTCCTGCCGAGGTTTTCCCGAAAGACTATAGAATGGGGTTCTTTAAGAAAGGAGTTATAAGGTTTCTAAAGGGTCGGCAACGCGCGAGTGATACCCCTGGTGTTGCAAGCGTCCATAGGCTACGGTAACTGCTTACCATCAGGCGGGCAGTATGCTTGTTTACCTCCTTGGTATTATAAAAAAAAACTTTTTTTGCCTATTATCTAACAGTTGAAAAGTCCTAATTTTTTTTTCCACTGAGGATAGGATATTACCAGAAAGACCAATAGTATCCTATAGAACGGTTTAATTAATGAGGTACCACTATATCTGATTAAGATAAGCAGAGACAACATATTTGTATGCAAATGATGAGATCCTACCATCACTTCCTCCGTTTACCAAGTGTTGCCGTGTTAGAATTGCGTAAGTTAATGAAGGCTTCATCCGGAATCGTATTAGTTACATAAACTGACTAGGCTATAAAGATGTGGTATAAACGTTAGTCGAATCGAATAGAATAGAAAGATGAATGATTTGAGTTTTCACGTAAGTTTATGCCATTGTGTCGTAAACTTACCTATGTGAAATCCCATTACGATATAATGTCGTAGACTTACGTCAAATCCTAAAGATTTGTTTTCTATTCTATTCGGATCGACTACAGTTTATCCCACTTGTCTAGAAGGGGTGTTCATATACCTATAATTAATTACCGACTTGTCCCGACTGACTGTGTCTAAATCACTGGAGCCTAAAATTTTGCACAGTTCTTAAGTAAATAAGCAATAAAAGGGACTTTTGAAAATGTTACTTCTAAATAAGGGGATAAAATAAATGAATAAATGGTTAAAAATCCGTCATTTTCAAAGTAAGAAGCATGAAATTCCAACGTTTTTTAATTATAAATGAATCATAAACATAAAACGAGAATGAAACAAATCTTTCTTTTTTCATTTAAAACACATCTCTCGGACTTGGCGAAGCCCTGTGTCGCGGGGGACTTTACAATCATACAATTCACATCCGTGAATTATTTCACACAAAGTTTTGTCTCGTGTGAGAATCGAACCCACGACCTCCGGGGTAGCAGTCAGGTTCACTAACCACTAGACCAACAAGCCAGTCATTGAAAACTAAACCCCTATAAAGTAAAAAATGTTTAACCCGGGTGAATATGGTATTATAAGAGGTCACATACAAAAAAGGTTTAGAACGATTCTGGGTGCGTGATTACAAAACTATTACCTACTCGTACCTACCTACGTCACTGATCAAGGTTGGGTTACATTTTCAAGGGTTCTGTAACCCAATAGCAAAAGCCACGGATATAATAGGGTATGCGGTATCGATGGCTTCGGAAGCCGGGTTCGTATAATCAAGTTTAAAGATTGTAGGATTTTTATATAGGATCAGCTTCCCCTGGGATGCTACGAGTAAGTATGCTTACGATGAAGGAAAACATAGTGAGGAAACACACATGTCTTAGAAGAAATTCTAAAGACATTTCTGATCCATCTGCATTGCTAGCGCGTGTGGATCGCCTGGATGGTCTAAATCTTCTTAGCTCTCTTGATAGGGGAGAGGAGACCCGTGCCCAGCAGAGGCACATGGGCTGCTTTTATTCAAAGTCAAACTCATTTATTCATTTAGATCAATGAATGCTTCGGAGGTCCCGTTAAGTCGGTCCCGAACGTTAACAGTCATTGGATCACGACAGAGACCCAAATATGGGTGATCTGCATAACTCTGTCAACAGGTTGGCCACAAACCAAGAAGAAGAATGCATGATACTTATGTACGTCTTAATAGCACTCCATATATGTCCTACTGCTGGGCACGGGTCTCTTTTCCTCTATCATGAGAGAGATATGTTGTAGGCCTTAATTCACATACGCTGGCCTTGTATGCGGGAGAGGAAAAGAAATTCTAGAGACATGTCTGATTCATCAAAAATCAGACATGTCTTTAGAATTTGTTTTCTTCCGTTACCAGATGGTGAATACATACATATAAGTTCCACAAAGCGAAATTCATATTTATACTGCCACCCGGGATCGAACTCGCAGCTCTTGCATACAAGTCGGTTACCTTCCCGCTTCACCACCACCGCTTTTAAACGTCATGAATAACAAATATCGTATAGAATTTCTATAATACATCGTCTCGTCGATCTTACGTTACATGTTTATTTTTATTTATGCGGTATATTATCCTTTTTTTTGTTAAAATGGGTTAACAAGCGTGTGAACATATATTTTGTAAAGGACCTTGTGACAAGTAGCTAGCATGTGGCTTTGTTACTATAAAATATGTAGGTACACGAGTACCTACCCATGCATACTGAGTGAGGTAGTTGCTGGGTATTGTCCTGTAAGTAAGCGGAACGTGGACCTCTTATATGTATACATTTGCTGCTCAACAAAGGTCAACCTATTTACAGGCTGGCTGAGCAAAGAGTTCTTTTGCAATACCATTACTTACTCCTTTTATCGAAGCAAAAAGACAAATTTATTTTCATTTTTATTATTTTTATATTTTTTTTTGGCTTAATGCCAAATATTAACTTGACGCCATTTTTTACTTCTATAGCAGGTATGAATATTATTATTCTAATATTATAAAGCTAAAAAGTTTATTTGAACGGACTAATCTGGAACTACCAGTCAGAAAAATATAATCATCATCTCAGTCAAATTTTAAATTTCCAAAACTAAACCAAGAGGCGTAGGATTGAAATAAGGAACGCGCGAAAGTTTTTTTAATTTGTTTAAATAATTCTAAAAAGATAATAATTATAAAAGATAATATAAATCATAGGCTAGCTAGCACCTTTATTTAAAATTTCAGCGGATTGTAACTCACCCAAGTAGATAAAATCGAGACATTAGTAGCGAGAAAGATTACTATAACCCAGATTTAAACTAAATATTAAAATGAGTATTCTTAAAAATGATTCAGAACATATTGCGTGGGATGGAATGATGATGACATATAAATCGGATGATATTAATATATGTAACACCTAATCAGATTTCCAGAAGGTATACATGGCTGGGTATTATGTTTATTGTGGGTGAAACTTATCATAGAAGTTGATTATTTGTCACTGATATTATAATAGCATCCCATATTTCCCAGTGCTGGGCATGAGTCATGAGTGAGAGAGTTATTACGCGCTGGGCCACTGAACCAATGCGGGTTAGTCAATGGATCACTTTTGAGACATGTAGGTTTTTTCACGATGTTTTCTTTCACCTAATCCACACAACTGGAACTGGCAGACCAAGCGTGGGCAGGCACAAGTGGGACCAACGTCCTGGTAAAGGTTGCGGTCAACCGATGGACAAGGTCAGCTCAGGACCGAGTGATGTGGAAAACTTTAGGAGAGGCCCTTGTCCAGTAGTACAGTAGCAGGACGTCTTTGGCTCAGATGGATGGATGAATTAATTCGCACAACGTATGGTATTGTAATATGGGTTGGTGTATCAGACTTTAGAATTTCTTCTAAGGGTTTCCTCACGATGTTTTAGTGGCCTGAGTTTCTTGCTAGTTCTTCTCAAGGCTACACGTCAGTGAACTAGCCGTAGGAAAAGTTTGCTGACATCATCTTTCTGGCTTATTCATAATTTATGATCTTCATAAGTGTTACTTTGTAACCTAAATGAATAAATTAATTTTGAGTTTGAGATTACCTTCATTGTTCAATGGTAAATCATTTGATTAGCACGTAAAAACTACTCAGTAAAATTTTACTTTTGGTTGGGATTGAACTCCCACCTCGTGTGTCGGTTACATAACCGACACCTCAGCTACTTGGAAGTTATTGAAGAAACAAATATATTATAAGTTACGTAAAAAAGAGAGAAGGTTAAAAGCTTGTCACAAAATGATCCTGACATACGGACCCTTAAAAACTAAGTGAATAAACTTCTATCTCGATTTATATCGTATTTCAGGGTTCTGGGAGTGTTGCCAACATTCAAGGTTGGAAGGTAATAAAATTCGTCAAGCGTTTTAAATCAGTAAATCTTTAGTTATTTAGGAGGTAAGTACTATACAAACGAACAATCGCGAACGAGAACGGGAATGATCTCCTACAGGACTTAGTCACTGTGGTGATGGTGACTGTGTAAGTGCTTGTGTATGTACCTAGAGTACCTACTCATCACGGGAAACATTCCTAAATGATCTCTTCTCAACGCATAAACGTCCCACTGCTGGGCACAGGTCTCCTCCATACACTTGGAGGGATATTAGCCTACTATACCACGCTGTATATATATAATATATACTAGCTGACCCAGCAAACATTGTATTGCTACTAAAATAGTAATATCGCTATTAAAACATTGGGGTTGATCGTAGAGGGGTGAACATTAAGTGTTGTATGTATTTTTCAATGCTGAATAACAAAAAAATAAAAAAATAAAATAAAAAAAATTAGGGGTGGACCACCCTTAACATTTAGGGGGAAGAAAAATAGATGTTGTCCGATTCTCAGACCTACCCAATATGCACACAAAATTTCACGAAAATCGGTCGAGCCGTTTCAGAGGAGTTCAATAACGTACACCGTGACACGAGAATTTTATATATTAGATGTATCCCAAAATGATCACAGCATTGATAATTTAGGGTGCATTTTAAAAGAAACGTTTTTCTATTTGAGGCATTTCCCATCACAAAATCTTGTATTACAAATTTTTAGGTCACCAATTCCCGAATGATATCCCAGGTATTGCAAGCGTCCATAGGCTGCGGTAACTGGTTACCATCACGCCGTAATATAAACAAAAACCAGGGACATTACTGCCATCATATTATCCCATAATTTTCATCTTGTATATAAAAATGAATTCCTATTTCCCTTTGTCACAGCATCACGCGTGAACGGCTGGACCGATTTCGCTAATTCTTATTTTGCTATGTTTGTTATTGTCAGGAAAAGGTTCTTATGTTAAAAAAAAAGTTGTTTAACCCAGACGAAGTCGGGGCGGGCCGCTAGTATCAAATAAGATCAATATTATATCTCGAATTTCTTTTCGAGGTCACTGAATCCCTGGCCCTATTACTCTCGTGTGGAAAGGCGAAAAGACATGGAGTCGTTCAACTTAATGTTTGTCAATTCCCAGTAATGATTAGCCATCATTCTAAGGTCCCCATCCACGATAGCTGCGCGATCAGGTCAACGACATATATTTTTGCTTTTTATACTCCTTAGGGTGGCAAACAGCATACGACCCGCCTGATAGTAAGCAGTCTCCGTCACTCTCCGTAGCCTATAGACGCTTGCAATACCTTGGTATCATTTGCCTGTTGCCGATCTATTTTTTTAGAACTAAGGCTTTGTGATGGAGTGTCCACAGGATAGGGAAAAAATTTACTCTTCTCTTTTCTTTCTGTAAAAAAAATTCGATGTCTATTTGCCAAAATAACGACATTTTGCATCAATACCTCCACGACCACTGCTGTGTGTGCGGCCAGGC
Organism: Trisateles emortualis; assembly: GCA_947095525.1. NCBI lineage: Eukaryota > Metazoa > Arthropoda > Insecta > Lepidoptera > Erebidae > Trisateles > Trisateles emortualis. The sequence goes on along the minus strand of OX352735.1, from coordinate 5,057,698 downwards.
TAATGACACTACATCTATGTTTTATTCAATCTAAGTATCGTGGTCTTAAAATCGGAAGAAAATTTTCACAAATCCGCCTAATTCAGTTTAGAACATTTTTATCCAAGAATGAGCTGACTAAAGCTTGGTGCAGCTACTTTAGTTCCAGCGTCACGTCTAAAGGGCATTGAACTTTAAAACTGAAATTAAAAGGTTTAAAACAGAAATTAAAACAAAAACTTCTTAAACTAATAATAGTCGGTCAGAGACCGTTTTCGATCACGGCGGCCAATCTCAACGGAGATTAGCCAACTGTGCAGGACATATTATAGTGCACAAATGTGTAAGCAAACACAGGTGTAATCAATATTCCTTTACTCTCTTGTTTGCTTGTTTCCTAGATCTTTCCAGGGCATTTGACTTAGTATCATATGACAAGTTATGGCAAAAGCTACAAAGTGAGACAAATTGTAGCCCAGAGATTGTATCGATTTTTCAATATTGGTATAATAACCAGACAAACAGTGTCAGATGGGCTGGCTCTTATTCAGATGTGTACAGGTTGCAGTGCGGGGTGAGGCAGGGTGGACTGACCTCACCCAAGCTCTTCAATCTGTACATAAACCAGCTTATCGGTGAGCTTAGCAGTACCAATGTCGGGTGTTACATAGACGGAACCTGTGTTAACAATATAAGTTACGCTGACGACATGGTACTGATGAGCCCATCGATTGGTGCTTTGCGTAAATTAGTCCATATGTGTGAGTCATACGCGGAGGCCCACGGGCTCAGATACAACGCTAAGAAAAGCGAACTGGTTGTATTTAAGGCGCGTGGCAAGAGTTACCTGTCTGTACCTACAGTCACCTTAGCCGGTACCGCTTTAAAAAGAGTTGCACACTTTAAGTATCTGGGCCACTGGGTTACTGAGGACCTTAAGGACAACATGGATGTGGAAAGGGCACGTAGGGCGCTGGCTGTCAGGTGTAACATGTTGGCTCGCAGGTTTGCACGTTGCAACAATCAAATTAAAATAACACTTTTCAAATCATACTGTCAACAGTTATACACGTGCAGCCTGTAGGTCAACTACACAATTACGGCATACAGCGCCTTACGTGTTCAATATAATAACGCGTTTAGGGTGTTGTTGGGGCTGCCGAGGTTCTGCAGCGCCTCAAACATGTTTGCAGAGGCGCACACAGAAGGTTTTCATGCCGTTATTAGAAAACAGTGTGCGTCGATGCTAAAGCGTGTTAGGTCGAGCTCCAACAGCATTCTGAGTGTGTTTGTAGACAGGTGGGACACTCCATTGTTGCGTCACTGGATGCGCTTGCACACTACACTGGCACTATAACAGTGGGTATTTATTTATTGTGTATTTTAATTTATATTTTTATTTGTATTTGTTGTAATTAATCTAATGTTTATTTAATTTAATTTATTTTTTTATGAATTAATATTATGCTATGGAAATTTGTCTGAAATAAACAATTATTATTATTATTATTATTAGTCCGGATGGGACGACAATCCGACACGACCAAAGAGAGATCAGGCGCAGCGCAGGCACAGAAATAGATCGAGACTAATTCTGTGGGCGCAGGGCTAATGGCTTTATGAAGCACGGAGGGGTCTTGCTGTATTTTCTTCAGAAAATGGTGACCCATCTACGGACCGACCGCGGCAAGCTTGCTTAACCTTGGAGATCTCTCAAACCGCGCATTAACACTTAGCTACGGGCCACTCAAAGAACAACAAAGAACCCAAAGGACTAAATGGCAAATAAGCATACCGCCTGATGGAAAGCAGTTACCGCAGCCAATGAATATTTGAAATTCCTAGGCATTCAATCACTGCTCGTAAGTTGTAATCTTAAAAAATGATTGAAAATCTCTCGTATAACATTTTTTTAAGATCAGCTACTCACGAGCAATGATTGAAATGAATGAATGCCCGGATAGTAAATTCCAGATCCGTTTATTATGGAAGACCAACACCAAAATAATTCCCAATGCAGACAATGTTTGTAGAACTGCTTTTAGTACTATATTTTTATATCCTTGATCATTTCAATTCGTTTATTTTACCACTCTTTCGTAACGCGATGAAATGCACTATTTGAAGCAACAGCGGTATATAAATAACCAACACCGAAAGTGTTTAGTGTTAGTTTACGAAGAATTAGGTTGTTAACACGTGCTCGAGAAAGGGAAAAGTATAAGTAACGGTTACGGTAGTCGTTAATGTGGGGAAGAAAAGGGTTAAGCAGTGTAGGTAGTAAAATAACTTACAACCACAACACAACAGTAACTAAAAATAGTATGGTAAGTTGTTTTAGTTGTCTTTAGAATTCGCCAAAAAACACATGACGAAAGTTTTCAACCAATGCGTCCTACCTGTTATGACGTACGGCGCCGAGACGTGGACGCTCACAGTGGGACTAGTCCACAAACTGAAAGTCGCACAACGGGCTATGGAGCGAGCTATGCTCGGCGTTTCTTTGAAAGATAAAATTCGCAACGAGGTAATCCGACAAAGAACCAAAGTTACCGACATAGCTCACAGACTTAGCAAGCTGAAGTGGCAATGGACTGGTCACATCTACAGAAGGACCGAGACGGCCGATGGAGCAGACATGTCCTAGAGTGGAGACCGCGACTCGGTAAGCGTAAAGTAGGGCGGCCCCCAGCTAGGTGGACCGACGACCTAAAAAAGTCCAGCAGTGGACTGCGATAGGCTGATTGATTGATTGAAAAAACACATGAAAGTTGTTCAGTTCCGTGGGCTTAGTACTTGGTGCTGTATAATATCAATTCGACGTATAATATAACATAGACTATTGTTTGCTGGTTAGTGACCGGCTGCTACGAAGGTCGTGGGTTCGATTTCCACCTAGGAAACATTTGTTTTTTTACTATTAAGAGAGGTAGGTACTAGAGAGCAAACTCGACTGGAAAAGGATCTCCACCTTACAGAAGACCACAGCCAAATAACTACACATAGCAGTGTAGTTGTGTTATTGTGTGTGAGTACAGGTCTCCAATGCTCATCTTGGGATGCCTTTCAAAGGACACGTTTTTCTATCCCAAGAATACTCCATCTTAAAGCCCTGGTTTAAAAAAAAATGGATCGCATCATGCATGATGATACCAATGGTATTTTGAAGCGTTTGTAGGCTACAGTAAGTGCTTAACATTACCTTTTTAATCCCAATAATATTTTGAAACATGATCTCTTTATAAGGTGAAATCCGATTCTTGAGGTTATAGATGTCACCACGATTAGACTCAAGAATTTGCATTGCATATATGTATATTGCTTAAACGGCGGTGGCCGAGTGGGAAAGTAACCGACTTGCACGCAAAGAGGTGCGAGTTCGATCCCGGGCAGTACCAATGTAAATTTCACTTTCTGGAGTTTATATGTACTAATTAAACGATTCGCCATCTGCTTACGGTGAAGGAAAACATCGTGAGGAAACCCATATGTCTTAAGTAGAAGAAATTCTATAGACATGTCATTCACCAACACGCATTAGGCCAGCGTGTGTGAATTAAGGCCTAAACCCTCTCTCTCTCTCTGAATAGAGGAGAGGAGACCCATGCCCAGCAGTAGGACATAATATATGGGTTGCTATTATTGCATTGCATTGCAGTAATAATAGAAATGACACAGGAATACATCCAAATCAACGCGGCTCCAACAGATACAGTATGCAAAGAATCTCAACGAAAATGAGTATTTTAAAAATACATGGAACGTTGACGCCATAATATATTAACATGACATCGTCTGCGAATGCAAATGTTCATACGAACGTAGGCGACAACGTCCACAGCCGTACGCTTATTATGAGAGACTAGTTTGTTTGTTCACAAATATACGAAAACGGAAAGGAAATCATAACAATTTTCAGTGCTTTATCTTTGTGACTATGGAATTAATTAGTTTTTCCTTCCTTCTTTATTTTTTTTATACTTCTTAGGTGGCAGACAAGCATACGGTCCGCCTGATTTTAAGCAGTTACCGTAGCCTATGGACGCTTGCAATACCAGAAGTATCACTTGCGGGTTGGCAACCCGCAACTACACCGCTGTGTGTAGTTATTTGGCTGTAGTGTTCTGTAAGGTGGAGGTCCTTCCCCAGTCGGGCTTGCTTGCTAGTACGGCGCCCTACCTCTCTTGAAACCCTCTTCTAAAAGATAGTTTTCTTTTGTGGTAAGTAGCATATAACTGACTGCATTGTTGGTATTCTAGCCATTTACCACTACGCGACTGGTTGTGGATTTGATCCCTATAATAAAAATAATAGCAACCCATATATATCCCACTGCTGGGCACTGGTCTTCTCTCCTCTATCAAGAGAAAGAGGGCATAAGCCTTAATTCACACACACGCTGGCCCAGTGCGGGACGAAAATTAGTGTGATCCATAAATGGTTGTCCCGAGTCTAGGTGTAATTTGTGTCCGTTAATTGTATGTTTGTAAAGTCTCCGTAACACATGAACACTGGAATGGTTGTCATCGGATTGAAATTGAGTTTCGTCGAATTGTGACGACGACACGCGACGCTGTAATGAGATACGAAAATAGATAGTGACACGTCGTCGCGTCTGGAAGGAATATCTTCTCAAACATAATCCTTGGCTTTACAAGTGCCCAATAAACCTTGACATAACCTGATAATTTACATCTCGGCGGATAAGATTCAACATATTGTTTTTTCATAAATACCTTCAATATTTTTTAACCGATATTAATAAGATGAGGATATCAGTTTGTGTTTTTGTTATTATTGTTGGAGATGAAAAGCCTGGTGGTGAAGAGTAGCAGCGGATGGAATTTGATAATGCATTGGCAATTATAAAGCCAGAGGCACAACCTACCCGTAAAATAGGAAGAAGAAGAAGAAATGTATGAAGTGGAGCCACAAGAAAAAAAAAAGAGGGGTAAGGCACTATAGAAGCAAGGAAGCCTGTTTGGAGAACGATCTTTTCTTCATTCTGCAAAAAGCCACAGCCAAATAACTACATAGTGATGTGTTTCTGTGTATAACTAGGTGAGTATAGGTCTCCAATGCTCATTGAGTAATGCGTTTTTAAAGAAACCTCTTTCTATCTTAGGGATACCAGATCGGGTCGGGAAATTCGGGAATACGCGAGTGGAGCCTTATGTAAGTAGGTAGGTGGTAAATGACCAGCAAGCAGACCATTTACTGCGTTGTGCACGATTAAAATTTGAAGTGCCTATAAGAAAAAAAAAGTGAAGTAGTTAATTTACATATTTACCAAAATATGTAAATTAACTTCTTCACATTCAATTTGTAACGTAGCTAAGAAAACTAACCTTATCGGTATATAGCAGAAGTTGGGACACAGTTAGAAACTTACTGAATGCGCTAAGCGACTGTAAAATACGATCAGAAGTAGATGTAACCTCCTTTAGAAGAACTTTATTTCTTTGTAGTTAGACTAGAGATGTGCTTTTCATGATGAGTCGATGCAAACATTCAGAAAATGTAGCTTATTTAAAAAGAATTGCAAAATCATTTTATTTTTCTTTACTTTTGTAATATATTTATTCTATGACATTTTTAATTGCAATAAGTAACTAAAGGATTTTTTGGTGGTAGCAATCAATTAGGGCCTGATGGTAAGCAGTTGCTCAGGCAAAACCTAGGGCTTCACCCGCATGAAACTGTGACATCAGAGTTTAGTGTAATAGGTAATATTAGGATAGGAAAACGTTTTTCGTAATAAATTCATTCTGAATAAGACGCATTTTGTGAGCAGATCTATAAGTGCGTTGATAGATCACACCTAAGTTTTATAAGTGCGTTGGGTCCCATTAAATTTTGTTTTAAATTTAAATACTTACACCTTATTTAAAAAAAAACAATATAAAAATAGGTACTTATAAGTTCTAGCAATTTCAAAACCCTGAAATCTAAATTATGAAGTATTTTAACAGGATAGACTTGCATACAAATTTGAATAAAGGCGGATTTTTAAAATCTGATCATTTACAGCTAAAATGCATTTTAATGACCATTCCAATAAGCCCAAACACTTACTAAGATTACATTGTTTAGTTATAGAGTACCGTTATCTACCTTCCGGCTACATCATCAGATTAGTTAAATTGTACCATTTTCATCTTAGCAATTTTACTATATAATAAGTGGTTGATTATCGGTAACATTACATAATATCACGTTTTAGTCTACTTCAATAGGTTCAATGTACTATAAGGGAATTGTGTAGGTGGCTATGCTTCAGTACTTTGAGCATGTTAACCTTTAGCCAAATTTACGTGAAAAATAGATACCTATCGAGTAAATCCTATTAATATTATAAACGCGAAAGTTTGTAAACATGGATGGATGGATGTTTGTTACTCTTTCACGTAAAAACTACTGAACGGATCTGGATGAAATTTGGTACAGAGATAGAGTACTTTTTACAGCGATAACCGACATCCACGCGGGCGGAGCCGCGGGCAACAGCTAGTTATCAATAAATTTGCCTCGGATTTTCGTGAAATAAAAAATCTTTTTAGGAAAAGTTTAAATTTTAACTAATAATAATGGGACTAATGTGAGTCTTTCGAGCGAGAATTAGGACGAAGCTATACAGTTGTATAAATTTTATTTATGTTAGTACTTATGAGTTTTAGTATATTAGTTATAGGTAGGTATTAGTTACCTATGTAAGTATATATATTTCCATCTACTAGCAACACCAAACCGCTCACTTTACAAATATCTTTATCTATAATTTCTGTCCATCCTAAGGTTACCTGTAAGAGATTGCTTTAAGCGATAAGGCCGCCCATTGTGCATTACTATTTAAGCAAAACTATCAATTCAATTCAATTTCAATTTATTTAATAAAATACATGTGTCGATACTGAGCTTTTCTTTGGACCCAAACTAAGCTTATGATTGTGTCTTGGGCTCCATTGGAATTGCTCAGTAATGAAAATTACATAATTTAATATCTAATATGACTAATATACGTGGCACTCATAGCCAGGTGCACTCGCTGTTCGGTAAACGATCAGCGGGTTAAGATACCAAAGGCACGCTAACCCTATAGATGGGTGACCCCATAGTGGTATTTCATCCGAGCGTCGCCGTGCTTCGGAGGGCACGTTAAAAGTCGGTCCGACACGACAGAGGCCTAAATATGGGCGATTTAAGAACTCTGTCACCAGGTTGATCACTAACCAAACGATAAGATGAAAATCTAACATAACTATGTAAGTAATATGTATTTTGGTGTACAATAAAGAGTTATCTATCTATCTACGCTATATAGCGTAGATAGATAGATAACTCTTTATTGTCCGTCCGTCCTCTTTCTCCTTAGTACTACCGGTACTCACCCTTGATTACGAGTACGTTATAGTACGGCCCCACTGCAGTTTTTATGCCATCTCATAGGATGATGATCTCATTTTGATAAACTATATTGTGGCCGAGTGGTAACAGACTTGCACGCAAGCACGATCCCGGGTGGCAGTACCAATGTGAATTACACTTTGTGGAATTTATATGTACCTACTAATCGAATGTTTTGACATCTGCTAACGGTGAAGGAAATATGATGAGGAAATCCACATGTCTTACAAGAAATTAGGCCAGCGTGTGTGAATATATCTCTATATCTCGATAGAGGAGAGGAGACCCGTGCCCAGCTGTGGGACATATATGGGTTACTATTATATTGTTATTTTGTGGATTACTGTATTTTCGAAAACGACATAATAATAGTTGGATTATCTTTATTCTAGTTACCTAATGTTTATTTGGATGGTAGCCTAATGTTTAGATATTTTTATATTGCGTGTTGCAGAATGCACGTTTTGGCAATGGCCGCCGTTTGTATGTGCGTTTGATTACATTAATAGACTTGTAATTATAATACTGTCGTGAAATCTATCACACATAAACGTCTAAAATTAGTAAATATATAGAATAAGATATGAGAGGTCAGCATACAAGTGAGGGAGCCCGACTGGGGAAGAACGCACACTCTACAGAAAACCACAGTCAAATAACTATGGTGGTGTACGGTGGGATATTTGAACATGGGCAACGTACAGGGCCACTATATGCAGATTAGTTATTTAGGATAACAAATGATCAGATCAGAATCAAAGTATCAGTATATTATATATTACTAGCTGTTGCCCGCGGCTCTGCCCGCGTAGATGTCGGTTATCGCGGTAGCCTATGTGTTATTCCAGACCATAATCTATCTCTGTGCCAAATTTCATCTAGATCCGTTCAGTAGTTTTTACGTGAAAGAGTAACAAACATCCATCCATCCTTTCTCTCACACTTTCACATTTATAATATTAGTAAGGATTATCCGTTGGTTTAGTCTGTATAGTTATCTCCGTTGCCATATGTATCTAATTGTTTCCCTGTGCATGAGTACACAAGTTTTAAAGGTCTTGCGAGAATACCAGCGTTGTGGTCCAGGCCACAACATCACAGCTGACGCGGTGACCTTATTAGCTTTCTCGTTTTAAATTTTATTTCATGTAGTAAATTTAAGTTTTAATGTAAGAGCAAATAAATTTATTTTCTTTCTTCAGTGCTCATTTTAGAATACGTTTTTAAAGAAACTTTTTCCTATACCTACATATCTCTCGTCTGGGGCAGACGAGAGATATATAGGTATAGGAAAAAGTTATTTACTTCTTTACAGATTATTAAACGTCTGCAATCCTAGCCACAGTCTTGTACTACTTTTTAAATTGTTCAACAAGTTGTACAATTTAAAAAGTATTTTACACTTTCGAAAATTTTAAATAAAGATTACTTACTCATAATTTTTACAAAAAAATACTGTGATTAACAAGTTGTTTAAAAACGCGTAACCTCGCAAGATACGTGAATCACAGATCTTTACCGCACTCATTCGTCCAGAAATTTTGGTTTACAGCCAAATAATAGCTACAAGAAGTATGTTTAACTAAATCTCGAGCATTCTTAGAAACTTTGTCATTAGTCTGTGAATATTTAGTTTATCTATTATAATTATTATTATATTTTCCTTAGAGATACTGGCAATCCGATTTTAGGAAAATTTATTGTTTCACTATCTACGCCTAGAAAATGGCCGCGTGGATAGGTCACTCACTAATCTTAAGGAGACAAGTTAAATGAAAATTGTTTACACTGAGGCACGCATATTTTGGCCCAAGAGCCAGTGACCTTTTTACTTTAGTCATTTTATAAGTCATGAAAATTGGCACACTAACTCTCCATAACCTGTAGAATAATGAACTGCTGTTCTGGCAACCCTCCGCGGCCGGAGTGTTTAACCCTAACATGACAAAGATGGTAAGAAATAAAGTTCAATTTAGTTATAGTATCAGTCCTAAAAATTTTAGTATATGATATTGGCACTATTCTCTATATAGTAAAATGATTGCCAGAACATTTCTGACCCTCCTACTGGCCGCCAGAACGCTGTAAATATGTATAAAAATAAAGTATAATTTTGTCATTTCATCAGTGTTGATTTTTTTACAGAATTATTGGAAATATATGTAGGATATATAATTTCAAACGCCAGAACAAAATTCAATCACCAACTATTTGCCAGAACAAAAAATGTTTCCACATGGATACATTTTTCGTACATGTCTCAAGACAGTTTTAAAGGAATATCAAGCAATTCTTTAAAAAAAAAGATAACTCCCGCACTAGGAAATAAGCCCTGTGTCACGGGGGACTAAATATACAAACATACAATTCACGGACACAAACTACACCCAGACTAATGTCCATAGAAGACAACCATTTAAGGACCACACAAAGTTCTGTCCCGTGTCGGGATACAATCCACCACTTCTAGCTTAGCAGTCAGGGTCACTAACCACGAGACCAACAGGCGAGTCATTCAATTCAATTAGGTATCAACTTAATAAATGTAGATAACAATTAAGTAGAATGAAATGAGTCTTTGTTAATTTTGTGGAATGCATTTCTTTATTTTTTTATACTACTTGGGTGGGGTGTTCAATCCCCAAAAATTGTGTGATCCTTAATGATTGTGCCGAGTCTGGGTGTACGTTGTGTCCGTTAATTGTATGGTTGTAAAATCCCCCGCGACACATGGCTTGATCCCTAGTGCAGAAGTTGTATTAAAAAATCTGATTTTTTAAAGCCTTATTTCACTCTGTTAGGGGAATAATAATAATATTTTTGGGACAACTCACACACCGCTAACTGATCCTAAACTAGGCAGAGCCTATACTATGGCATCCAGGCAACTGATAAACATGCTAATATATTTCTAAATACATATCTACATATTATAGATAAATAACACCCAGACACAGAACAGACAATGTCTTATGGACCAGCCGTTTAGGCTGTGGTTTGATATAAATAATAGGGTCTAAAGTATAAACTTGCTGGTTTATTGTAATAGGTACTTCGAATTGACCTACAACCTTCATGGTTTGAGATTTCTGAGTGAAACTTTTTTCAAGTGGATGGTATGTCTTTACCGCCATGGAAGACGGGTAGGCCTACATTTATTAAGTTTTATACCTAATTCTCTACCTACGTCTCACACTTCTACTTCACAACCTAAGTCTCGTGGTTAGTGACCCTGACTGCTAAGCTAGAGGTGGTGGATTGTATCCTGACACGGGACAGAACTTTGTGTGGTCCATCAATGGTAGTCTTCTCTGGACATTAGTCTGGGTGTAGTTTGTGTCCGTGAATTGTATGTTTGTATACTTAGTTCCCCGTGACACAGGGCTTATTAACTAGAGCGGGACTTGTCTTTAAAAAAAAAAAGAATTGCTTGATATTCCTTTAAAACTGTCTTGAGACACGTAAGAAAAATGTTTCCATGTGAAAACATTTTTTGTTCTGGCAAATAGTTGGTGATGGAATTTTGTTCTGGCGTTTGAAATTATATATCCTACATATATTTCCAATAATTCTGTAAAAAATCAACACTGATGAAATGACAAAATTATACTTTATTTTTATACATATTTACAGCGTTCTGGCGGCCAGTAGGAGGGTCAGAAATGTTCTGGCAATCATTTTTCTATATAGAGAATAGTGCCAATATCATATACTAAAATTTTTAGGACTGATACTATAACTAAATTGAACTTTATTTCTTACCATCTTTGTCATGTTAGGGTTAAACACTCCGGCCGCGGAGGGTTGCCAGAACAGCAGTTCATTATTCTACAGGTTATGGAGAGTTAGTGTGCCAATTTTCATGACTTATAAAATGACTAAAGTAAAAAGGTCACTGGCTCTCCCTCCATTTTAACGAGCCATATTTTAATTTTACCTCAGGTACACGCGGCCTTAGCTACACTTTCCGCCTTTTTTTATTTCCTACCATACCTAATCGTGCAGGAAAAACTACACAATTAAATCAACTTATAACATGGTCTTATAATAAAAACAAATTTGGGGTGTTTCATTTATTTTAGTATACCAAAAATAGCATTGCATAAGTTCAGGATAAAATGCACGGTAGATACTCATTTAGTTGAGGAAGTATTTGTAACAGTTATCGGAAATCGATACTCAAATAATTATATCTCTTCAGTGAATTTTATGTTTAATATAAATGTTTCTGAAGTGGGCAGTTGTTCTTCTGAATCAATGTTTACAATACTTTAGATACTCGGTAGTAGAGTGGGAATATCTTTATTTATTTATAGTTTTATAGTATCATGTGTATGATACTAATATTAAGTGTATTAGTAAGAATTTCTCAGTGACGAAACTTGTGATATGTTGTGAAATACAATTGTGAAAGTGAAAACGTGAGATTCTTTTAAATTAACGAAGCGAATAATAATAAACTCTAACTGAATTCCGGGTATGACAGCTAATTTTGATGGAGACTATACCCATCTACGGGGATAAAATTATGCGTAAGTTTAGTGTGTGAGCAAACACAGGGGCATTCGTAAGTGCCTTACTCTCATAGTCCGATGGCACGGCAATTTGACACGACTGGAGAGACTGGCTGCTTTTTTGGCCCAACCCAGGAATCAAATATCCTGGTATATGGTGCTCAGCAGTTGCACAGTGCACTAACCGCCTACTAGGTTAACCGGCAGTCATTAAACCTCAATCATCAATTGTAGAATATATTTGAAATGTACCTACCAAAATAAAAGTTACTAATGTCTAGCCAAATTGATCAATTAAAAACATTGAAATAGAAAATTCTTGTGTAACTGCAGAGGTTGAAAAGGTCACAAGTTCAGATTATAATTAAACGTTGCGGGATACCCGGAGCTGGCAAGCTGGCGATTTATTGTGGTAGGAAAGGGTTAGTTTGGCCCCCCGTGAAAGCGGAGTGTAGGTATAACCTATAGAGTATTACCATAGTGAAAGGAAGAATATCTTTTAGTACCTATTCCTTATATGACCGATGGTGGCCGAGTGGGAAAGTAACCGACTTGCACGCAAGAGATGCGAGTTTGATCCCGGGTGGCAATACCAATGTGGAGTTTCACTTTGTGGAGTTCATAAGTACTAAACTACTTACATTTAAGAAAGTTAAGACACTTCTTTCTTGAACCCAGTTTTAACTTACATTTATGTGTGTAATTTGTCCGATGTCTTCTTGAAGATCTTTAACCTTTGGTTTTTCTGCTCGCTAATACTATGCCTACACCTCTCTTAATTTTCATGACGTAATAGTCACTAGCTAACTAACAGTAGGTAGGTAGTATCGTAAGTAATAGCGGCGTGTGGCTTGGCTGTATATCACGGTGTCCGCTGCCATGCCATTTGGCACCTACCCAGACAATACAACATTATGTTAAGGTCACTGTACACTGCACCCGGTTATTAGAAACTTGGTGTCGTCCGCGACTTCGTCCGCGTGGTAATTTGGAATATTTTACCTGATTTTGCAACATATATCACTACTGCTCCGCTCCTATTGATCATAGCGTGATGTTATATAGCCTATAGTCTTCCTGGATAAATGCACTATTCAACAAAAAATCTGGTTTTTTCTAATCGAACCAGTTCTTTCTGAGATTAGCGCGTTCAACCAAACAAACAAACTCTTCAGTTTTATAATATTAATATAATGGATATCTCACCCTAAGTAGTTAAAAGACGTATATCTAAAAAGACATATATCTCAACTAACATTATAAAGAGGAAAGATTAGATTTTTTGTTTGTTTGTTTGTTACGATTTAACAAACTACTTCACCGATTTTAATAATTCTTTCACCGTTAGTATATTTTCTATAGCTAGAACCAGCTGATGCTATAGCTAGTATGAAGACCTTAACCTTTCTATCTCTTGATAGAGCAGAGGAGACCCGTAAGAGCAAAAACTGAGCCACCGCAAAAACCGAGCAAAATCTGGCTGTCAGATTGAAAATCGGTATTCCGTTAGAGCCCTTTTTGACGTTTAGTCAATAGATTTTGCCGTCACCGAGCAATCACAACTGTCAGTTTGCGATCACAACTGTCAATTTGCCATCGCTGTTTCTTAGAGAATCAGCCGGCCGTGCCCAGCAGTGGGGCATATAAAGGTTGCTATTATTAGATATTACAAAGAAACTGTTAGTTCCTATCTGAAGTCTTTTAGTAAACTAAGTGTAATCAAGTTGTTAGTGTAATAACACTGTAGTGTAATGTGACGTCAGTCGCCAGTACATCTCACACGTGCCTTTAACACAATTAACCAGGGCGTTATACAATTTACACGTGGCTTTAGTACTTTGCACTTTGATATTATGAAGTTGTATTTATACTACCGTTGGGCTTTGATTCTGTAATGCAAAGTCTAGTCTAATAATTCAGTTGATATGTGCCACCGCAGATGACAACCACGCGATTTATTTTCGATTTAATAATAAATTACTAATATTATAAAGGCGAAGGTAACTTTTATTTTTGTATTTATGTATGTTTGTTTTTACGACTAAATAGCTGAAAGAATTTTAATGAAATTTGGTAAGTAGATAAATGGTATCCCGCGTGGATATCGGTTATCGCGATTCGCGATATTATGTAGGCTATATAGGTATATGGTCTCGATAACCGATGTCCAAGAATTACCTATTATTATATAATTCTGTATTTTTTAAATCCTTACTACTCGTAATATTATAAATGTGAAAGTTTGTGAGAATGGATGGATGGATGGATGGATGTTTGTTTCTCTTTCACGTAAAAACTACTGATCGGATCTGGATGAAATTTGGCACAGAGATAGATTATGGTCTGGGCCCCAATTCTGCTAATTTACGGGTGGCTCAATTGAATCTGAATGGATTCTTAATTGAATCTCAGTAGTATTTTTAGTATTCTGCTAATAAATTTAAGACGAATAGTTGGAAAACCATTGGTCTTAAATTATTTAGCGGAATACCAATAATGTAATACCAAAAATGCTAATAATTTAAGACCAATAGTTTTCCAAATATTGGTCTTAAATTTATTAGCAGAATACCAAAAATGATACTGAGATTCAATTGAGAATCAATTCAGATTCAAGTAAGCCATCTGTAAATTAGCAGAATTGGGGCCCTGGAATAACACATAGACTTTTTACAGCGATAACCGATATCCACGCAGGCGGAGCCGCGGGCAACAGCTAGAATTAAATTAAGAATAATAATTTATTACAAGACCATATTATAAAACACATCTTGTAGATTAATACTGTATCTTTTGGCAGTCATTTGTCTATAAATGACAACAAAAAATGGTTTCATTTACATCTCTTTATCATAATTTTTCGAGAGGTTTTTTTTTAACCCAAGATCCCCTGGCTTAGCAGCCAGGGTTACTAACTATATTAAACCAACTGAGCAGTCGATAAATAGAAAATAATTTACTATTTAGGTACATTGCCACATTCATAATTAGTGGTGAACTTAAAGAATGTTCACAGTAGGTATAATTGTAATTTCAAGCTGATAAATGTTGCTGCTTGAACAACGTAATTACGTACAAACACATATAATATGGCATACTAGCTGTTGCCCGCGGCTCCGCCCGCGTGGATGTCGGTATCGCTGTAAAATACTTTTTACAGCGATAACCGACATCCACGCGTTTATGGTCTGGAATAACACATAGATAGATTATGGTCTGGATCTGGAATAACACATAGGCTACTTTTTGCAGCGATAACCGACATCCACGCGGGCGGAGCCGCGGGCAACAGATAGTATAAAATAAGAGAGAAAAAAAAAGAATATATGATGTGAGTAGAGGCAAAGTATGAGGATGAACCTCTTTCTTTGTAGTGAGGACACTAGCATTATGTTAATACCTACCTCTCATGATCAGAGCCCCCCAATTCAGCTAATTTACGGATGACTCAATTGAATCTCAATTGAAGCTCAGTAGCATTTTAGACTATTTTTTATACTACTTGAGTGGCAAACAAGCATACGGCCCGCCTGATATTAAGCAGTTCCCGTAGCCTATGGACGCTTGCAATACCAGAGGTATCACTTGCGTGTTTCCAACCCTTTTTCTTTACACCAGGGCTTTATGATGGAAGTATCCCTGGGATAGGAATACGTTTCATTCAAAATGCATCCCTAAATGAGCACTGGAGACTTGTACTCAAATACAGGAACACAACTACACCACTGTGTGTAGTTTTTTTTTTTTCTTTCATTTTTTTAAAGACAACTCCCGCACTAAAGAACAAACTCTGTGACGCGGGAGACTTTACAAACATACAATTAACGGACACAAATTACACCCAGACTCAGAACAATTCTTTGTGGGTCACACAAAGTTTTATCCTGTGTGGAAATCGAACCCACAACCTCGTGCACATCAGGCGCATACTGCGACCACTGGACCACCGAGGCAGTCAAAATTTGGCTGTGGTTTTCTGTAAGGTGGAGGTCCTTCCCCAGTCGGGCTATAGTATGGTGCCCTACCTCTCTCTATAAAAAAATATCTCTTAATAATTTAAGACCAAACATTGGTTTTAAATTATTAACAGAATATCAAAAATGCTACTGAGATTCAATTGAGTCATCCGTAAATTAGCAGAATTGGGGCTCAGTGCGCTCGCGCACCGGCTTTTTTCGAACTTCGAACGCCCCGCCCGCCCGGTCGCGTGCGCCCCGCCTTTTACGAAGAGAGCGAAGTAGGTGGTAGATAGTCTACTGGAGCAATCTAGCGTTTGTATGTAATAGATATATGTAGGTGTAAACCACAAAACTACTTACATAACAGCTTATCTGTCGATACTCGATATAATATCTACGTACCTGAAACAACACAAGAAAATAAATTAATTCAAAGCTAGTTTTAATTTCATTTACGGTGCAACTTTTTAAATATGTAGTACATTTAAAAAGTTGCATCGTACAGCAAATGTGACGCGTTAACGATTTACGCCATGCACATTATCATACGACGTAACTCGACCAGGGCCCCAATTCTGCAAATTTACGGATGGCTCAATTGATTATGAATGAATTCTCAATTGAATCTCAGTAGCATTTTTGGTATTCTGCTAATAAATTTAAGACGAATAGTTGGAAAACCATTGGTCTGAAATTATTTAGCGGAATACCAATAATGTAATACCAAAAATGCTAATAATTTAAGACCAATGGTTTTCCAAATATTGGTCTTAAATTTATTAGCAGAATACCAAAAATGCTACTGAGATTCAATTGAGAATCAATTCAGATTCAATTAAGCCATCAGTAAATTTGCAGAATTGGGGCCCAGTGTTCATGTCACCCGCGTCGTGTTCACTCCCATCTTATTAATGTCCTCCTAACCGAATTTCGGTCATTTGCCATCTGCGCGGGAGAAATTATAGTGCACAAGTGTGTGCGCAAACACAGGTGCACTCTTTATTCCCTCACTCTCCTAGTCCGATGAGACGGCAAATCTGACACGACCGGAGAGAGATCAGGCGTAGGACCAATGGCTTTACGTGCAATACAATAAGTACTTAAATGTCAATTTGTAAATCATTATAATTTTATCAAAACCGCGGTATCATTTATTAAACTCTATGTTTTGAGTAAAGAGCTTAAACATGCTGTTTACTATTTAAAACATTTAGCCAGGCAATTTTTATTTTAGTATGTGTTCCATAAGTAATGGTGTACGGGTAAGTTAAGGCAGGTAACAGGAGAAACTGAACAGAAACAGAAAGTCCCAGCGGGCAAGCTAACGCAATCTATTTCTTCACTCTCACAGTCTGATCTGATGAGAAGACAATTCGACAATTTCGACACGATCGGAGAAAGATTAGACACAGGATCAACGGATTTATGCTTACCGTGGCACGAAGGGTTATAGAGACCCCTCCGTGTCTCCTGTTTTAGAAAATGGTCACCCATCGTCTGACTGACCGTAACAAGCTAGCTTAACAAGTGAAAGATCTAGCCAAAGATATTAAGCACACGCGACATTTTGTACTGCCCAACTCCCTGATTGCTCAGTATCCAGATATTGATATATTTTGTGCTAAATTGGCCATGTTTTTAAATATTTTTATACTTTTCAATGTATTTTTTTAAATTTAGAATTGGCTTAAGAGAGAGTGTAGTAAGCCAATGCATTAAATAAATCTATAATATAAAAATGAATCGCTGAATGTGTTGCTAAGCGCCAATATTGATAACAGCTGAACCGATTTCACAAATTATTTTTTTTGCTATGTTCGTTATTGTCAGGAGAAGGTTCTTAAAAAAAAAGAAAGTTAAGCTGAAAATTGTTTAACCCGGGCGAAGTCGGGGCGGGCTGCTAGAGAGAGAAGAAAGAAAGAAAGAAAGAAATAAATTATTTCTTTTCTTGAAAAGCGGTACAAATGAAGAAGTTAAACAAAGTGTTGGATCATCACATTTCACCAGTTCTGGCATGCAAACATTACAGCAAATACATTATAATTAGCTTCAATTAATATGTTAATAACTAACAATTGCCTAATGACAATCATTTTACATTTTTAAAACTTATTTATTATTGATTACCCTTATTACACAAAATATAAATACTTACTTAATAGTATTTTAGATATTTTTTATTACAAAAGTACCTTTAAAATATATCAATAACATGTCATAGCTACGTGCACTCGCTGTTCGGTAAAGAATCAGCGGGTTAAGCTACCAAGGGCGCGGTAACCCTATAGATGGGTGACCGCATAGTGGTATTTCATCTGAGCGACTCCGTGCTTCGGAGGGCACGTTAAAAGTCGGTCCCGGCTGTTAACAGTCGTTAGATCACGACAGAGGCACAGATTACTAAATAGTTACTACGTAACAGATACTTCACTCAGTAGAAAATTACCAATACCTAGTGCTATAATAGCCTACTCTGTCGCGTCAGCAACCGCTGCATGCTAAAATGTGCCTAAATGTTCAAGCGTACAGTTGTGATTGCTTCGCACTGCGCGATCCCACAGCAATCGCGGGGCTGCCTCTTTGATAAAATTAAATTAACATAAATAACTATTTGTGCCTATTTTATTGAGAACTGTGAATATGTTCTGACTATAGGTGGTAGTTTAAAATTGTTGACTGTGCAATACTTCTAAAACATAATTATAAACGTCAGTATGTAGGTAAAATAAAAAAATCTTTAAAAGTTACGAGTTTTATTTTTATATAAATTTCTTACCCTTTCTAAATTCTCGGATATTAATTTTTAGTGTAGAAAAAAATAATAGAACGATTAAAATTGAACAACGTGCGTGCGCTTCGCTTGCGAAAACCGCATTGAATTTGGTCCGTTGGGGGTACGACGAGCCGTAGGTAATTATAGCGCGCAAGTACATGGAGTGACGGAGGCCTGACAGAGGCCTAAATATGAGCGATCTCGAAACGATAAGAAGAAGAATAACATGTCACACAATAAATTATTTTTTTAATTCAAAATATTCTTTAATTGATTAATAAAATAGATAGGTTCCCATTCATTATACCAAACAAGATCGAACAAGACACTCAGATTAATTAATCGCGAGGGTTTCCCCATCCTGACATTCCCCTGTTGTATACCGACATAGCTATTACTGGGATTGTAAAGCCCAGGAAAGTAGGACAGGGTATGCTCGATGATTTAACGAGACGTATTTATACTGTGGTGACAGGGGATTGACATTGACAGGGTAATATTTTAATAACCTATTTAGTAACCGACTGGTACGTATAATGTGTGAATTCGATCGCAGGTGGTGGTACCGATGTTAAGAGCGTATTCACACTTTTCAGTAAAATAAGCAAAAATACGCAGTTTTCTAAGTGATAATTCTCAGCTATGAACTGATGCAGGTTTCAATTTCCAAGGTTTAGTTATAGATATGTCGTTGACAAAGGGGCTAACTATAATCAAAGTCTACTAACGTGGTTGGTTATTTTTTAAATAATTATTTTCCAACACACGAATTCGTAATGGCGCAATTCGGGGCATCGCAGACAGCATATTTTGAAGAATTGGTTATACCTATTACTTTAAAACATATATGTAAGTACTAAGCATATAGTCCACAAGTGATTTTTAAATGAATAATTTGCGATTTTATAAGGTTTAGAGAACAACAAACATATTTATCCAACAATAATTCGTCAAAAATCGCGTGTTATAAAACATGCAGCCAACTTTAAATTAATAAAATAAAGTATAAAAATACTTCACCTTATCAAAATATAGTGCTTTATCTTGAAAATAAAATATATTTCTGATTAATTCATAGTATATTTTTTTTGTTATATGTGATCAAACATAACGTATAAAACTCTCAAGTTCGCAACACTGACATGATGCATGATTCAGTGCCGCGCGTGCGCCTTTAGAGGAAGGACCTATGTCGCTCGCGCTCCTGCCCGCCGAACCTCAGTTTACGTAATTTATTAGATATCGTCAACAGTGGGTACCGTACTCGTATCATAGTAATGTTATTATTTTACTACTGATAATATTGTACGGTCATACTTTTGTCAATGAATTGAATGATTTATGTTTTAGCCTACTGTCGAAGGATATAACGTTAGGCTCAGTGGTGGATGTGTGTTACTGCTGATCACGAGGTTCGGGGGTTCGATTCCCGGG
Organism: Trisateles emortualis; assembly: GCA_947095525.1. Classification (NCBI taxonomy): domain Eukaryota; kingdom Metazoa; phylum Arthropoda; class Insecta; order Lepidoptera; family Erebidae; genus Trisateles; species Trisateles emortualis. The sequence goes on along the minus strand of OX352735.1, from coordinate 5,037,635 downwards.
TCGGGCCAAAAATATTGGGTTATTCTGCCAAGAAATAAAATAAAATAAAATAAAATAAAATAAAATAAAATAAAATAAAATAAAATAAAATAAAATAAAATAAAATAAAATAAAATAAAATAAAATAAAATAAAATAAAATAAAATAAAATAAAATAAAATAAAATAAAATAAAATAAAATAAAATAAAATAAAATAAAATAAAATAAAATAAAATAAAATAAAATAAAATAAAATAAAATAAAATAAAATAAAATAAAATAAAATAAAATAAAATAAAATAAAATAAAATAAAATAAAATAAAATAAAATAAAATAAAATAAAATAAAATAAAATAAAATAAAATAAAATAAAATAAAATAAAATAAAATAAAATAAAATAAAATAAAATAAAATAAAATAAAATAAAATAAAATAAAATAAAATAAAATAAAATAAAATAAAATAAAATAAAATAAAATAAAATAAAATAAAATAAAATAAAATAAAATAAAATAAAATAAAATAAAATAAAATAAAATAAAATAAAATAAAATAAAATAAAATAAAATAAAATAAAATAAAATAAAATAAAATAAAATAAAATAAAATAAAATAAAATAAAATAAAATAAAATAAAATAAAATAAAATAAAGATGATAAGCAGTTACCGTAGCCTATGGACGCTTGCAATACCAAAGGTATCACTTGCGTGTTGCCGACCCATTTTTTTAACACCAGGGCTTTATGATGGAGTATCCCTGGGATAGGAAACGTTTCTTCCAAAACGCATCCCTAAATGAGCCCTGGAGTACCTACTCACACATCACACCTACACCACTGTGTGTAGTAATTTAGGTGAAGGTTCGGGCTCTCCTCGCTGATGAATCGCCGGAATTAGTACGTCTAACACTTACATAACAATTTTGTTTATATTTATATGTATATGTTATGTAAGTAGGTATATTTATTTTATATATTATATATACCACAGCATATATATTCATTATATTTTTTTTAGATATTGTTGAATCTATATCCTTATCTTAAATTTGTTTCTTTGTCTTATCCATTTTTTTTTGTTTTTGAGTGCACCTACTATGTTCATCTCTGTATCACCCAAGGTCAACTGGTAGAGAATGCCTATGGCATTAAGTCTGCCTGTGTGCGATTGTGCATAAAGTTTTAAATAAATAAATAATTTGGCTGTGGTGTATTAATATTATGATCTTTTTTTGTTTTTTGTACCTACCTACCTAGCCTACAATAAACCACCACTACCTAGTCTACCTACTACTTTTTTGTAGGCTAGGTATCATGTTATGGCATTAGTTTCCACCCACGGCTTCACCTGCACTTACAACCCCAGGCAGAAACAAGCAAGAAAAAGGTCCAAAGGTACTTAGGTACATCAATTCATCCAAACATTCGCATTTATAATAATAATATGTATTAGAATAGATATGGTATGCCAAAGTGTTCCTTTACTTCTCTAATAATAACATATTCTACAAATGTACAATACAAATACCTATTATAACACCAAAAATCTTACCATAATATAACAATAAAGTTTACGCGGCCCTGCACTCTGCCGAACATACTTCACGAACAATGTATGTGTGCAAGGATCACGCACACACGCGCACTCGCCACGCGCACGCGGCCGGTCGACCGATAATTACCTAATCTGTAGCTGCGCTATTTTGTGAATACGCTCTTAAATGATTTTATACTACTCCATACTAGCGGGCAAGCCCGTCTGTGGAAGGACCTCCACCTTACAGAAGACCACAGCCAAATAACTACACACGGTGTAGTTATGTTCCTGTGTGTGGGTAGTGTGGGTGGTACAGGTCTCCAGTGATCATTTAGGGATGCGTTTTAACCTATATATTATTATACCTATATATTTTTTAAGGACAACTCCCGCACTAGAGAACACGCTCTGTGTCGCGGGGGACTTTACAAACATACAATTAACGGACACAAATTACACCCAGACTCAGAACAACATTTTATGGGTCACACAAAGTTTTGTCTAGTGTGGGATTCGAACCCTCAACCTCGTGCACAGCAGGCGCATACTGCGGCCACTGGACCACCGAGGCAGTCAAACCACTGCGGTTGAATACTCCTTTACTCGCACAACGCAACATTATATCCTTTGATGTCCTTTTATCAGGACATAATCTACACAAACATGACTGCCTCGGTGGTCCAGTGGCCGCAGTATGTGCCTGCTGTGCACGAGGTTGTGGGTTCCCCCATCACAGGACAAAACTTTGTGTGACCCACAACAAAGAATTGTTCTGAGTCTGGGTGTAATTTGTGTCCGTTAATTGTATGTTTGTAAAGTCCCCCGCGACACAGAGCTTGTTCTCTAGTGCGGGAGTTGTCTTTAAAAAAAAAAAAACATGAACGCAGGTATTTTAATTACATATACCTACTTCAACACAGCAACACTTGAACAAATCCAATTTACTTCGCCGGCATCGCTATTTCCACATTTAATTTGTGCTTAAAAATAGTACATTCGGATTTGAATTTTAAAGGGTGTGTATCGGGCGAGTGCAAGCCTCTCATTAGTAAGTAAACCCCCCACCCCGACCTAGTTCCATTCAGGGTGCTGTTGACACAACCCAGTTCATTTTCTTACAACCCTGAGTTTCGTTTCGAAGCTCAAAACTTGTTGAGACTGTTCCGTCACAAGAGCAATTACAATGTTGAATCTTGTACGATTTTGTTGACTACTCGCAAACAGGCATACGGCCCACCTGATGGTAAGCAGTTACCTAGCCTATGGACGCTTGCAATACCAGAGTTATCACTTGCCTGTTGCCGACCCATTTTTTTACACCGGAGCTATAGCTCCGGTGTAAAAAAATGGGTCGGTATTTACTTCATCTTATAAGATGAAGTAATCCTGCGATAGGAATCCGTTTCTTTCAAAACGTAACTCTAAATGAGCACTGGAGACCTGTACTCACACACAGGAACACAACTACACCGCTGTGGTCTTCTGTAAGGTCCTTCCCCAGTCGGGCTTGCTCGCTAGTATGTTGCCCTACCTCCTGAGTTTAAATAATGTTTTTATCAAAATGTTATTGGTGTAAATACCGACCCATTTTTTTACACCGGAGCTATAGCTCCGGTGTAAAAAAATGGGTCGGTATTTACTTCATCTTATAAGATGAAGTAATCCTGCGATAGGAATCCGTTTCTTTCAAAACGTAACTCTAAATGAGCACTGGAGACCTGTACTCACACACAGGAACACAACTACACCGCTGTGGTCTTCTGTAAGGTCCTTCCCCAGTCGGGCTTGCTCGCTAGTATGTTGCCCTACCTCCTGAGTTTAAATAATGTTTTTATCAAAATGTTATTGGTGTACAATAAAGAGTTTTCTTTCTATCTATCTAAAACAGCCAGCCTAGTTTGAGACTTTAATCTAAAACAGGAAAGCTATTATTGTAATAGCGACTTACTCTTTACAATAGTTTCAAACTTTACCTACCCGTGTTTTTGTTTGACCTATAAATTATATTCGCATTGCCATTACATTGTTACAGTGTCTAGGGTCTAAAGAGGTCACGTTGACATGGGTCCTTACTTCCTCAATTTATCCCTGCGATAAATCTACCGTGTTCACGATAGGATTGTGTACAATCTTGCTGAATCAATGCTGACTGACTAACTATTATTATAGTTTACTAGTTGTTTCCCACGGCTTTGCCGGCGTGGATAGAAAAAAATTCTAAAATAAAAGTAGCCTAAGTTATTCCATATTACATCAGCTATCTGCCAGTGAAAGTCTCTTCAAAATCGGTCTAACCTATTTAGAGATTAGACTCACAAAAATATAATATAATATAAAAGTATACATCCATATGCATTTAATAATAAAAACAATAATAATAATCATTTATTCACAAGTAACTTAGACTCATAGGTACATTCAATATAATAATAATAGTCATATTCACATTACATTTACATAGATAAATTGTAAAATTTGTCAATAAATTAATTAATTAAAAACACTTAGAAATAATATTAACAACTAGTTGCTTTAGACACTGCGTGCAATATGTAGCCCACAACAGTGCCTAATAATATGACAATCCAGCCTTTCTGCAAGTGTAGTCAGCATGCTGTTGGTGCTCCCCCGCACTCGCCGCACCAGCGAAGTGCCTCTCTTGCGCATTCTTGTGTAGAAACAATCTACGCGCGCTTCTGCAAACATTGTTGATGCGCTGCAAAAGCGAGGGAGCCCCAACATCATCCTGAATGCATTGTTAAACTGGACACGAAGGGCGCTGTACGATTTTTGTGTGTAATCGGCCCACAAGCTGCATGTGTAAAATGTGGTACAGTAAGCCCTAAAAAGCGTTATTTTGACGTCAGTTGAGCACCGTGCAAACCTGCGTATTACCATGTTCGCTCTAACCGACAGAGCCCTTCGCTCCCGTTCAATGTCTGCATCATCTTTCAAGGCAGGTGTAACTAAATGACCTAAGTATTTAAAAACATCTGCCCTCTCTAACGGTGAGCCATTCAGTTTTAAAGGTGGCATATTAGTAACTTTACGAGATCCTCCCTGAAAAACCATACATTGACTCTTTTTAACATTGTATGACAGTCCGTGATCAGCCACATATCCTTTACATATGCTCATCAACGTTCTTAGTCCACAGACCGAGGCACTTAGCAACACCATATCGTCCGCGTAGCTAATGTTATTAAAACAGACACCATCTATGTAACAACCTATATTATTATGTTGTTTGCTAAGCGTCTCGATTAGTCCATTAATATAAAGGTTAAAAATGGAAGGAGAGCTCAGACCCCCCTGCCGCACACCACACTCCAACCTATACGTGTCCGACATGGTGCCTGCCCACTTTACGTTGTTCATCTGATTTTCGTACCAATACTTAAAGACGTTAATAAGTTCGTTTGGAATATGGGATGCCCTCATTTTATTCCACAGGATATCATATGAGACCATGTCAAAAGCTTTAGAAAGGTCAAGGAAGCAAGCGTACACAGATGTATTTCTCTTAGTATAATATTTGACAGCACTCTTAAAACACAATATAGCAGTTTCAGTTGACAGTCCCGGCCGAAACCCAAACTGATTATCGTGCAACTTTATGTATTTGTTTATTTGTGTATTAAGAATGCTATCAAACACCTTTGCCACTATTGTTGCCAATGAAATCGGTCTATAGTTAGATATATCTGACAAGTCTCCCGCTTTATTTTTAACAATGGGCACTACGATCGTCCTCATCATGTCGGTAGGCAGTATACTGACCAGATCTACTCTTATTAAATATCTGTCTCAGAAGTAAGAAAAACTGCATCCGTAGATTAACAACAAAATGTAAGTTGAGACTAATTATAATATATCTTTTTTTTTTCATTTTTTAAATGTCATCTTTTATATTTTATTTTTTGATAACTCGTCTCTCCTTAGGTTACTTTTATATGTATTTTGAACTGGAAAAAATATTGTAAATGCTGTATTTGCCTATAATTATTTGTTGCACTTGGTTATATCTACATTGTAACGTATTTATAAGGTCATTGTGTACACAAATGTTGGTAAATCTAAATAAATTAAAAAAAAAAAACTCAGGCACAGCCACCAGCATCTTTTAGCTCTCCATCCACTTGATAGCCACTTAAAATCTCCAAGAATAGTTTAGTAAATTGGCAATTATACTTGTCAAATGTCTTCTACTTATGTTGTGTTGCGATTACTATGTATATCCTGTATTAACAGTACAAGTAGAATGACCTTGTATAGACCAAGAGCCAGCAACGTATTTACTTTTATCTTTTTATAAGTCATGAAAATTCACAAACTAACTCTTATAACTCTGCAGAATAACAAAGGCAAAGGTAAGGCTCTTCTGGCAACACTCTGCGGCCGGGGTGTTTAACCCTAAAATAACAAAGCAAGTAACAAATAAAACTTAATTTGGTTATATCAGTATCAGTCCTAAATTCTGTATAATCCTTACTAATATTATAAATGTGAAAGTTTGTGAGAATGGATGGATGGATGTTTGTTACTCTTTCACGTAAAAGCTACTGAACGGATCTGGATGAAATTCGGCACGCAGATAGATTATGGTCTGGAATAACACATAGGCTACTTTTTGCAGCGATAACTGACGTCCACGCAAGTAACAGCTAGTATATATATATATATAGCTGTTACTGTCAAGGGTTTTTGTTCGACGTTTACACCCATAACTTCGGGCGTACCACAAGGCTCGCATCTCGGACCTCTTTTATTTAATATATATATTAATGATGTTTATTTTAATTTCAATGAATCAAATTTTATACTTTATGCAGACGACAAGAAAATTTTTAAAATTATAAAAAATATTGATGATTGTCATGAACTACAAAACGATATTGATAATTTATGTAACTATTGTAAAAATAATATGCTTTACCTTAATGTTAAAAAATGTAATGTAATTACATTTACTAGAAAGAAAAAAAATATTGAATATAAGTATAAAATAAATAGTGAAATTATCGAGAGAGTGTCAGAGGTGCGAGATCTAGGTGTTCAGTTAGACAGTAAACTGATCTTTGAAAGCCATATAACCTTGGTTACTAAAAAAGCATTTCGCATGTTGGGCTTTATATTAAGAATAACCAAAGATTTTAAGAGAGTGTCCACAATGTTGCTACTGTACAAGACCATTGTTAGACCAATTCTTGAGTACGGATCTTTAGTCTGGAACCCTCAATATAAAATCTATATAGATCAATTAGAAAGGATCCAAAATATATTTAATAAGCATGTTGCGTGGAAAAACGATAAGTGCAATAACTCTTATAAAACACCTGCCTTACCATCTCTAGAGTCGCGACGTAATGAACGTGACATAGTGTTTCTATATAAAATAGTAAGGAACCACGTCGACTCCCCTTACCTCTTAAGTAGAATAGGTCTTGGATGTCCACGCATTAATGCTCGAATGAAATCATCATTCTATGTTCCTTCTGCTAGGACTAATTATGCGAATAATTCGTATGTTAGAAGATCCTGCCGTTCATACAATAGTATTAATAAAAAAGAATATTCCTTAGATATTTTTCATCTGTCTTTACCTAGTTTTAAGAAATCTGTTCATGATTGTCTGGTCCCTACTTCAACTATATAATACCAGAATAATTGTCTATCGTTGTTTTCTAAATTGTATAACACTAGTTTAATGCAATTTGCACTTTAATCTTGTTTTTATCAGTACCTAATGTTAATTTTAAATATTGTATTGGCGCTATTAGTTCATTAATATGTGGAAACTGTTTTGGATTATTTGTTGTCTAATATGTATATTATTATTTCTCTATTGTATCTATTTGTTTCCCGAATAAAGATAAAATAAAATAAAATAAAAATATATATATTGGCAGTATTTTCTATTTTAAATTAAGTATTTTAGTTTAGGTTCTATTTATGACCCTTTGTTATTTTAGGGTTAAACACCCTGGCCGCGGAGGGTTGCAAAAAGAACTTTTTATTATTCTGCAGGTATAAAAGAGTTAGTTTGTGAATTTTCATGAATTATAAAATGACAAAAGTAAATACGTTGCTGGCTCTCCCTCTAGTAGTCATTCAATCCACAGTTATTGAGACCACGTAGCGTCGGATTGAGTCCCCCCTGCGGAGGTACGTGATAACTGGATGTAGGTGTAATAAACTTGTTATCTCTATTGTTTCATTTGTGTGCCTGATGTTGATTTGGTTTGTCGTAATATTTTGTTCTTAATTCTTTTATTGTACACAAAAATAAACATTACAATATACTTAAAAATAAAAATTATGTACAAAGGCGAGCTTAACTCATAATGAGTTTTCTACCAGCAAACCTTAGTGTTAGAGGAGAAGATAAGGCGGGAGAGCAAATGAAGTGTACACCAGACTTAGAAATAAAAAACAAAGGAGATAAAGAAAAGAGAGAGAGAGCAAGTTCTTAACTAAGTAGGTACATAGTATACCACAATGTATACTCTCATAAATGTACATATATTATTACATATATGTATGTAATTTTAATATGATACATATAATAGATAGATATATATATATATTATATATATATATATATATATATATATATCCATACTAATATTATAAATGCGAAAGTAACTCTGTCTGTCTGTCTGTTACTCTTTCACGCCTAAATGGCTGAACGGATTTTGATGAAATTTGGTATGGTGATAGATGATAACCTAGAAATGGTCATAGGCTATAAATATTCACGCCATCGTTCTTAGGGGGTAGGCAGTAGGCAGATAACTAAATTGAGTTAGTGATTTTTAGTCGTTTTTGTTGGGACTTTTGCTCTTTCACGTCTAAACGGCTGAACAGATTTTGATGAAATTTAGTAAGGTAATAGATGGTTACCTAAAAACGGATATAAGAAAAAAATGATTACGTCATCGTACTTAAGGCGTAGGCAGTAGGCAGAAAACTGAATTGAGTTAGTGATTTTTTTATGGTTTTTGCTGGGAGTTTTGCTCTATCATGCCTAAACGGCTGAACGGATTTTGATGAAATTTAGTTAGGTGATAGATAGTAACCTAGAAAAGGATATAAGATCAAAATGATCACGTCATCGTACTTAAGGCGTAGGCAGTAGGCAGAAAACTAATTAAGTTAGTGATTTTTAATCGTTTGTTTTAAAAGTTTACCTCATTCACGCCTTAACGTCTGAACGGATTTTTATAAGACTTGGTTAATATAAAGATATGATCCTAGGCACGGACACAGGCTACTTTTTACGGTGGGAAAATACCTCATTCCCGCGGAAATCTAGCGTGATCGTGTCAAGAAGCGCATGTCGCCATAGCTACTGAAATGATTTTGATGTTTTTTTTTTTAACTGAGTGTTACTAAGACTTCAAGTTAGTATTTGATCACTTTTCTAACTTAGAGGGTCGGCAGGCGCCATAATTTAGGGAATTTATGATAAAATTTTGATGCAACTGTCTTTATTTAACAGTTTTACTTGGATCGGAACTTAGCGACATTCCATCACACTACTTAACTTATAGGGTAGGAAGGTACCAAAATTCAGACTTCTTTTTACTTCGGGAAAATATCTCATTCCCACAGGAACCTATACACAGCTACCTATCTACAACATTAAAACTCTGTCTAGAATCACATTACGCCAAAACTATTGATCTGATTTGTATACGATTTTTTATTCAACTGACTGTTACATTACATACAGATAAAATCTAATTACCTACACCACAGAAATTGTTGGATGCTCCCGGAGGCACTGGAAAAACCTTTCTTTTAAACTTGCTTTTAGCGCAAATCCGAAAAGATAAAGGAATTGCTGTAGCAGTTGCCTCTTCCTCTAACGGCACATTCGGTGCTTAAACTGCCATTAAACTTAGCCCATGAAGAAATGCCAGTCTGTAATATAAGTAAAAACAGCGAGCGTAGACGTATGTTGCAGCAATGTAAATTATTAGTTTGGGATGAGTGTACTATGTCCCATAAAAGAGCGATTGAAGCTCTAGATCGGACTTTGAAAGACATCAAGAGTAATCCAAATATCATGGGGGGATGGTGGTACTTTTAGCGGGCGATTTTAGACAGACTTTGCCGGTTATCACTAAAGGCACCCCTGCAGATGAATTAAATGCGTGTTTAAAAGCGTCAACGTTATGGGTGCACGTAAAAACGTTTACACAACACAATAGTGTATAATCAGGACAATATGCTGCTGCTCTTCTTAAAATTGGAGAAGATCGTATGGCAAAGGATGGTAATGGCATGATTACATTGGATCGTGAATTCTGCAATGTTGTGCATAATCCAGATGATCTAAATAACTTCGTCTATAGCGAACTGCTAACTAATATGAGGAATAGAGAATGGTTATGTGAAAGAGCAATTTTAGCGCCGACGAATGAAATGGTGGGACAGATAAACGAGCAAATTATGTCACGCGTGGAAGGTGATATTGTTGAGTTTATCTCTGTAGACACTGTAATGGATACTGAACAAGTAACATCATACCCTGTAGAATTTCTTAATTCTTTAGAACTGTCGGGAGTACCTTCACACAAACTGAGGCTGAAAGTAGGCGTTCCTGTCCTTTTGATGCGGAATTTAGATGCACCAAGACTGTGTAATGGCACACGGTTGCAAGTAACACACCTCGGTCGCAATATTGTAAAAGCAATCATTATGACTGGAATGGCAAAAGGAGAGAACATTTTAATCTCCCGTATACCCTTAATTCCGACAGATTTGCCATTCCAGTTTAAGAGATTACAGTTTCCGCTGAAAATCGCATTCGCTATGACGATAAATAAAGCTCAGGGGCAAACATTAAAAGTGGCCGGCATTAATTTAGAAAAGAGTTGTTTTTCTCACGGACAATTATACGAGGCTTGCTCACGTGTTTCAAGTCCACAGAATCTCCATGTGTTGGCCAGAGAGGGAAAAACAAAGAACATAGTTTACAAAAATGTACTACAGTAATAAGGCCTCTTATTTTTAGCTTCCTACATTATTATACTACTTACATTAAGTTAGTACTTCCTACGCAGACGATGTTGCGGATGTCACACTGTCTAACATCGGGGGTTGGCAGGTAGGTAGTTAGTAGTATTTTAAACCGATTTACATTACTTACTTTTTATATTTACTAAGGAAACATTCGGAGCTATCCATTATGTAGTTTAGGTTGCTTTTGAACAAATTTTGATGTGAAGTTGAGGACTGGAACACGATAGTGGGACATTGTTGCAGGAGGACTTACAGCCGGGAGAAAACAAAAAAACTTATGCGGACGAAGTCGCGGGTAAAAGCTAGTATATATATATATATAAAATAAACAGACATACTATCAAAATATAGGTACAGACTGGCGCGAATGTTATCACATTAAATGAAATGAATAATTATACAGCTTAATATTTTCACGATTAAATTAAAGAAAATTAGTTTTGAAAAAAAAAATTGCGTTTTTCGAACAAAATAAGTGGAATAAAAATAGACGCGAATTAGAACACTATTTTGATTAGTACACATTGACTTCATTCACTGACCTGTAGGTAGTAACGGCAACGTCGCAATCACAAACGCAACCATAAATAAATATTATTTGTTCTGAAAATAGGTTATCTATTCTTTTTAAGTGTTAATTAGATTTTACGGAAACTATCCTATATTATAGAGATATTTGACATGTGTTCCACATTATTTCGTAAAGTTACGTCAAATCCCATACATTTGCTTTCTATTCTATTCGATTCGTCTACCGTTTATGCCACTTGTCTAAAGGGGCAGTATTTCAGCTCAGCGCGTAGAAGGTAAACCAGGAAATAACAATGTTGTTATCACGACATCACTATTATGATTACACAGTTATTTGTTAGTTGTTACACCAGTAGAGCTATTTCCTCATCTTAAAGAACCTGAGATACTACTTAACATCCTTTATCTATATACTAATATTATAAAGCTGAAGAGTTTGTATGGTTGAACGCGCTAATCTCAGAAAGTACTGGTTCGATTAGAAAAAACCTTTTTTTGTTGAATAGTGCATTTATCCAGGAAGGCTATAGCATATATATGGATAAATGCATGTTGTAAAATTGGGGAAAATATTCCAAATTACCACGCGGACGAAGTCGCGGGCGACCCCTAGTTAATAATAAAAATAGCAACCTATGTATGTCCCACCCACAGCTGGGCACGGGTCTCCTCTCTTCTATCAAGAGAGAGAAAGGGTTTAGGCCTTAATTCACACACGCTGGCCTAATGCGGGTTGGTGAATCAGACATGTTTTTAGAATTTCTTCTTAGACATGTGGGTTTCCTCACGATGTTTTCCTTTACCGTAAGCAGATGGCGAATCATTTGATTAGTAGATAGGTACATATAACCTCCACAAAGTGGACCACTCAGAAACTTTTTTAACCATTCTTTATTATTTCAATTTTTTTTTTTATTATAAGATAAACTTACTAACTTTAGGGCACCATACTAGCGAGCCCGATCGGTGAAGGTCTTCCACCTCACAGAAGCCTGCTAATCCCCAAGCGATTAGGTTGAGTTTCTTTTGAGTAAAAAATAGATTTTCCGTTATTTTAGCTTCCATTCATTTATTCTAAACATGATATTTGACAACAAAGAAAATGTTAATTTATAACGCATGATTTAAAGGAGTAAGAAAATATAGGGTGAGTTAGTAAAAGAGGTTAAATAGCATGAGTAAATATAAGAATCCAAATAGGTACTGCTGTCAGCGTGTGTATATACCTAGTACATTATCTGTACCTAGTACAATTTCAGACTCCAGGTTGAAACTGAGCATTTTTCCACAGAAAAAGAAAATAGGAATCACTAATTTAATTCACTTATTAGTTGAAATAAATCAGTTTTTTTCACTTTAGAATCGAAAATATCATTTTCAGATATTTTCTAAGGAAACCATTAAACATGCTTGAACTTGGTTTTTGTAATAAAAGTTTTGGAGATAAAATAAATCTAAATAAATGTTACTTAGAGTATGTAGCATTACGTCATTTCACACGGCAAGGTCACGGTGAAGGGCGAGGCAAGGAATAAAATATATTGGTCCTGTAGGAATCCCTTTTTGGTAAGTATCCAACTTTTATGATGTTATAATTTATTTTAAGATGAATAGGTATATTTTTTATTATAGGCATTACATGAAAATAATATAAGTATACCTAAGTAATTCATGAATATGTTAAATCTGATTATTAAAATTCAACCCTAAAGTTAAGGGCTATTAATTTTTGAAGGTAATTACTTAGTTGTGTTATTCAAGTATATGGTGTGTGAATAAATATAATATACAAATACATAAAACAATGACATAAGTAGCTAAATGCCACCTCTTTAACATAGGCTTATACCTAGACAATTCGATTAATATTGAAATTTAAATTATTCGATCTGATAAAGTAATTTTTAATTAACATCAATAGACATTTTCTCAAAGAGAAAATTATAAACACATTGATATTTCCAAGAAAAAAAAACAATAATTCGTTTATCGAACGTTCTTTATTCTACAAAATATGTTCGAAATACGAATGATTATTATTTTAACAAGGTAACGTTGAAATCATTTAAAAATATAGTAGTGGAATTAAAAAAGTTTCTGAACAATTTTCCACAACAAAACTTTTTTCAATAATACCTGTACTATTAAGTATTCTGTGTCCTTACATATACTAGCAACCCAATAACAATTTAATAGTTTAGGGGTTGAATTAAAAAAGAAATCTCCCTAATAAGGGTAACAAGTACTTATGTTTCTAAACAGAAGCAGGTATAAGAAATTTCTTTTGCTTTTTACTTCAAAAATGACGGACTTCTATACAACCGTTCATCCCTTATTATAACCCCTTCGGGGGTGTAATTTCCAAAAATACCTTTTCAGTGTTCACTTACGATACTCCAAGAACCTTTGTACAATATTTTGAGGTTGTTGTACCCAGCGGTTAAGGCGTCAGTCAGTCAATCAATCAGGATAACCAGCATGGAGGCGCTCGCTAGCTGGCATAGCTAGGTGCACTCGCTGTTCGGTAAACGATCAGCGGGTTAAGCTACCAAGGGCGCGGCAACCCTATAGATGGGTGACCGCATAGTAGTATTTCATCTGAGCGTCTCCGTGCTCCGGAGGGCACGTTAAAAGTCGGTCCCGACTGTTATCAGTTGTTAGATCACGATAGAGGCCTAAATATGGGCGATCTAAATAACTCTGTCACCAGGTTGACCACTAACCAAACGATTAAAAAAAAAAACAAAAAAAAGCAGCATAGACAGCAAAGTGGCTTCCCGCCGGCTGATGCGATGGCAAACTGACAGTTGTGATCGCAAACTGACAGTTGTGATTGCTGATGTGACGGCACTATCTATTCCTTAAAACGTGAAACGTCTTAAGGAATACCGATTTTCAATCTGACAGCCAGATTTTGCTCGGTTTTTGCGGTGGCTTGGTTTTTGCTCTTACGGAATACTCCTGCCGGTGTTTGTCATTATGTACGCTCCAATCTTTTTTACCACGTAAATGATTTTGATGCGGTTTTCACTACCTATCATTTACAAAAATTCTTCTGTAAGGTATAATATTAAAATAATACATGCATATTATAATAATTAAAAAAAAACCGAAGCGGAGGCGGCTGAGTTAATTTTGTTTGTTTGAACGCGCTAATCTCTAGAACTACCAGTCGGATTGCAAAAAATCTTTTTGCATTCAATAGCCCAATTCTCATTGAAGGTTAAGGGCTATTAACATCACGCTATGATCCAAGAGGAGTATAGCAGTATCAAGAAACGTGACAGGAGACGAAATCCCAATATTACGCATGGACTAGACTAGTCCTTGCGTTATATTGGGATTTCGTCTCAGTATCTATATACATAAAATGCACAGCTAAGATATCGCCACATGTTTACAACGATCCGCCAGACTAAGTGATGATAACAGATAATATATGTATATAATAAACAAGTCGTTCACACTGCGCATGCGAGCTGCGCAAGATACAGATAAATAACAACTTGTTCTATTTTTGGATTATCGCTATCAGACCTCGTTCTTTCTGGATAACATTAGGTTGCTTCGAAAGTTGTAGAAACTGAGCTTAAGATATTTCCATCCCAGGTATACTCCATCATAACCCTAATGTTATTTTTTTAGGTCGGCAACACGCAAGAGATTTCTTCGGTATCGGTAACTGCTTACCATCAGGCGGGCCATATTTACCAATTAAGTAGTATAAAAAAGCTTACATTATTCTTTGATTTTATACCTAAACGTGGACTTTGGAGAGAGGCAAAAGCTAGAAGCTGTATGAGTCCATTGCGACTTACAAGGCTATTTATAATAGTTTATTTTACTAACAAACATTATAACGCTTTAGCAAAATCGCTGTAACTTTATTGTTGCGGGCTATTCAAACGCCATCTCTGTTTAGTCGAATAAAACAATGGCGAACTAAGAAAAAAGGTTTATTGCTAGGCCTAGTAAGTTTCTCTGTATACAGTTATACACCTAGTATGGACGCAGTAAACTTTTTTTTTACCCATTCTATTGAAGGCTTAAATTACCCCCCTCGTCTTTTAAAAGCATCTTTAAGACAGCGAGCAATAATATTTTTTTTTTTTTTTTTTTATGCTACTTGGGTGGCAAACAAGCATACGGCCCGCCTGATGTTAAGCAGTATCCGTAGCCTATAGACGCTTGCATTACCAGAGGTATCACTTGCGTGTTGCCAACCCTTTTTTTTTTTTACACCAGGGCTTTAAGATGGAAGTAAACCTGGGATAGGAATACGTTTCTTTCAAAACGCATTCCTAAATTAGCGCTGGAGACCTGTACTCACACACAGGAACACAACTACACCGCTGTGTGTAGTCATTTGGCTGTGGTCTTCTGTAAGGTGGAGGTCCTTCCCCAGTCGGGCTTGCTCGCTAGTATGGTGCCCTACCTCTCTTAATGATTATTGAATATTGTGTAAACAAAGACTGATTGACATTATTTTTGGGCATAAAGTAATTTTAAGTGTCATAATATTAATAATAAATTTATTGCTGTTCTTATCGGCCGCGAGACGTGGACGTGTACAGCTGCTTATCCACTAAAGTTAGCCATTAGGTCTCGACCTGCGAGAAAATAAGTGGAGACCGTATTTAATCGAAGCTTTGCTTTGACTTGAATCAAAAATGGCGGCCGAATGAAACAAGCTCGGTGCTTACTCAAAAGTCTTCTTCTTCTTATAGAGTGGTTAGTAGCCAACCGGCTGACAGAGTTATTGTAATCACCTAACAAGGCCTCTGTGGAGTCTGTTGTGATCAAACGTTTACCAACCAACACCTGGCTATGAGCGTCTTAAACTCAAAGGTACCAAATCTGAGCTGAGAAAACTACTAAAAGAATCTTTACTCAACTACATCATCTCAACCCATAAACGTCCCACTGCTGGGCACGAGTCTCCTCAATTCAAAGAGGGATATTAGCTTACTATACCACACTGGCCAGACGGGTTGGTATAGGGATTTGTTTCGAGTTTTCTCTCTCTTGCAGTGGATGTTGTCTGCCTGACTTAGTCGATACTTACGACGCCCTCGGGATGGAAAGGGGTGGTGACATTTGTATTCTTAATCCGTTACCACACGGAAATTATGTGGCTCTAAATTACGCAACTTATGGGGCTCTAAACTACAAGATGTACTGGTGCGGTGGATAACTAGAACAGAATGGGCATGCACAAAAGATCCGAAGGGTCAAAGTGCTGTGGAATCGAGGACAGCCCCCAACAAGATAAGATAAGACCTATATAAACAATAATTCGCCACACGCTCATAGTTGCGACTTGCGAGCATTGTAATAACATAATTTACTAGGTCAACACCACAGAACAGAAGAAAAAGGGGTCAACGCTATCACCAATAGGCCACTATTTTACTAAGGTGATTAAAACTTTCCTGAATAATATCAAACAATAGGGTCAAATTTCTCTCTCGAACTTTTGTTTCCTTCGTTTTTGGACCGAGTCAATGGATTTATGATTTAGGTAGCCCAAGTAAGTTTAAAAAGTTGCCTACTTTAAACTTTGAGGCAGACAAGGGCGAACTCTAAAGTAAGCAGTCTAGAATTATAGAAGACCACATCCACGTGTAGTTGCTTGTAGCTGTGTGTTGTGTGAGTACAAGTTCCCAGTACTCATGGTGATGAAATGCGATTTTAACGAATTTGCTACTCCAGGGATACTCCACCACAAAATACTGGTGTTAAAATGATTAGCTTTATAGGTATACTAGCTGTTGCCCGCGGCTCCGCCCGCGTGGATGTCGGTTATCGCTTTAAAAAGCCTATGTGTTATTCCAGACCATAATCTATCTCTGTGCCAAATTTCATCCAGATCCGTTCAGTAGTTTTTACGTGAAAGAGTAACAAACATCCATCCATCCTTACAAACTTTCACATTTATAATATTAGTAAGGAAGTAGGATATGTGCTTGTCGGTACATAGTTTTAATAATGTGGCGGCAAATGGGAAACTCAGTGAGCAATAATGCGCCTAACTCATGGAATATATATATATAGGGAACAGTCGTGGTGTAATTTAAGTTCGAAAGTCAGGTAGGATGAGTTAACCAGACTTTAGAATTTTAGACATTGTGCCTAGATACTGGCCGAAAACCAAAAATAAAGGATTTACCATAGATCGAGCATATGTATTTAAAATGAACTTTAAACATCGGATTTCTCTTTCACGTGACCGAAATGTCATATGACAAAAGAGATAGTTAGACTTTTAACTATGTCATTTTCTGTCACTGAGGTAAAAACTCGAACAAAATTAGTATTTATGTGTAGGTATATATTCTTACAAGTGTCGCTCTTCTAATGTCGACAACTTACGTATTGATAAAAAATCTATCGCATAAAAATTAAATGTCCTACATATTGTTTTCGAATATCATATTTATGTAATGTACAAAACCTGGATAATGAAAAACGGCTGGATATTGTAATTGAAATTTAATCGTATAGTAGTGATGCTTGAAACAATATCACAAAAATATTGAGAAAACAGACATTTACATTATTTTTATACTCTTTGTTTGGTGCACAAAGAATTTAATGTAACTTGTAAGTAGTAAGATGCTAGTAAGGTAGTATTACTTTAGCCTTTTATATTGAATTTGAAGAAGTATCTTGTTTTCTTTATTCCATATCTACATTTAAGAACAAAAACAAGCGGCCATATTATTCATTTATCTGAATGTTACACACATTTAAATTTATCTTTTGAGAAGCACTAATTAATTCTGGCATTTTGTGAATTTATTATGTATTTCTAGAATAAAAATTGCTTTACTTGGTTTAATGTTCCATCACGACCACTTAGATGCTCTTAACTTGTACTCAACCTCTGGGCTCTATGGTTGAACTATATATCTAAACATCATATTTATATTATAAAAAGGTTAAATACAGTCTGATTGTTTTTAAGTAGTAAAGTTACTTTAATTTTAATAACTATTCTTGTAAATATCTTTTAAAATAAATAAACGTTTCTTTTATTTATTTTAACTTTATTTTACATCAAATTAGATACGTAAAAATAAGCCCTAAGTGTTAGAGAGAGAACAGTTAATGGGTTTTTACTCTTATTAATACATCTATGTTGCAAATTATCCCAAACAATATGCTTGGTCTAAAGTATAAAAATGTTGTTACTTATTTCTTATTTGATTCATATATAATATGTACATATGGTGATGTATTGTCCGTGTGGTGACGGATTAAGAATACAAAATGTCACCACCCCATTCCATCCCGTAGGTGTCGTAAGAGTCGACTAAGGGAAGTACGTCCGGCAGACAATATCCATTGCAAGAGAGGGAAAACTCGAAACAAAACCCTATACCAACCCGTCTGGCCAGCGTGGTATAGTAGGCTAATATCCTTCCAAATTTATGGAGGAGACCCGTGCCCAGCAGTGACGTTTATGGGTTGGGATGACGATATGTACATATTTATGCATCGTAGGTAAGTATATTGTTAGGAAATATTAAATTTAGTCACATAACTAAAAGTTTTCAGAAACTCATATGTGATAGAATTTATTTTAATTAAAGTTTAAACAAAAAAAAACTGGCGTGTAAATTAGTGGATAAATTTGTAACTTAATCACATTACTATGAACAAAATCTCAGGTACATAAACTGTCAAGTGCTAAAATAAGATTATAAATATTTACGATTATCGTAAACAAAACAAGCTGAAAATAAAAATCGCATATTATTTCACGTTCAGATTATCTACTCAAAAGCAATATCTTTTGGGTATTTTTCTATAAAACCCATTCTACTCTTGCATCCTGAAGCTACACAAGCCATAGTTCTTATAGTTAGTTACCTATACACCTCAGACTAAAGTTTTTCCGAAATGAAACTCGAACACACGTGAAATAATGCAATTTTGTGAAGTAGGTACCTATTGAGAGCCATATGCATACCTACGCTGACTTCAAAAGCGGAACATGTATGTATAGGTATACTACCTCCAGGTATGCTTCCTCCTTGGAATCGTTCAATAAAGAAAATATTTTCAGTATTTTCATAATGTATAATCTATGGTGTATATTATAATCTATGATAGGTATTCATTCTTGTGCTAAACTTCGTAAGATAAACACGTGGAATTTATCGAATTAATCTAGTATCTATCTTTCTACTGTGGGTTTATTTCTTTCCAACTACTCATACAGGTAATTTTACTTTTGCTTTTATAAATCCTTAGTATTGGTATTGTTAGTTCAGTGACAGAATACTTAATAGCTGGTCATGTCTTAATGCAACTTCTGTGAATGGCCAAATAATGACCAAAGACCATAGTAATTATTTGGTAATTAGTTGTATCAAAGCGCGTGTTTTCAAAAAAATATAGTCTAGGTACCTATTAGATACCCGTGACTTAACTAACGTGGATGTCGAGTACCTGACACGATCAAACGAAACCTATGTTCTTCCATATAGTGTATTTCACATATCAGAGCCTCTAGACAAATGGCATTTATTTATTTATATTTATTTGGATCTCCAACAAAAGACATACACAACACTATCATAATATTATTATGCCATATAACATTTTGTGTACTCCTTTTAATGGATAATTCCATTAATGGAGACCACAGCATGCAAGTAGAATTATAACATAGTTAACACAAATTTTACATAACGCCATTAAATTTACTATATTAACAAATAACAATGTTGCTTAAACAGTATAAAATATAGGGTTTTTTTAAATAATTAAACACTTAACAACAAGTAGACTTTAAACAATTAGTTAATAATACCTCCTTGCCAAATTTCAGCTTAGGTTTTAACCGTGAAAAGGCATGAAAAAGACAGGGTCTCTGTATTATATTAGAATATTCATATTAATTTTAATTTAATATATGTATATTACTAGCTGTACCCGCGACTTCGTTCAGTCTTTTACCGTAAATCTGAAAACAACAGTTATCCCCATACAAACTTTCATCGGCAGATTTTCATCTTTTGCAGTTACATTTTAAAAAACCTTTCTTAGCGGATGCCTATATTATTATCATAATAGTGAAAATAGAGAATAGAGTGTCTGGTGATTAAAACTGTGTGTTTGTTGATTAGTCAGTCACGTTTTTCTTTTAACCATTTAGATTCTGCAATTAATAAATTTAATGAAGAAATATTCCTTGTTTGTATGATTGTTCTGCTCTTCAAATTGTTTTAGCGCAAACGTGAACAACCTTAATCGCCTAGCGAATAGTTTGAATATATGTATTATTATGTATTATCTGTGCCATACCCTGTACCCTGATCTGAAATCTCATATCAATAAAATAAAAATTACTAAAGGGCATAAAGGTTCGCCGTAGTGTTTTTTTTTTAAGAGAGGGAAGGACTTCCACCTTATAGAAGACCACAGCCAAATAATTACACACAGCGGTGTAGTTGTGTTCCTGTGTGCGAGTAACGGTCTCCAACGCTCACTTAGGGATCCGTTTTGAAAGAAACGTATTCTTATCCCAGGGATACTCCCATGTTAAAGCTCTGGTGTGAAAAAGGGTTGGTAACACGCAAGTGATACCTTTGGTATTGCAAGCGTCCATAGGCTACGGCAACTGCTTAACATCAGGTAGGCCATATGCTTGTTTGCCACAAAAGTAGTTCCATCTCAGCCATAAGACATCCCGCAAGGTTTGCCACATCATTCGGTCCTGAGCTGACCTTGTCCATCGGTTGCCTGCGACCTCTTTACCAAGTCGTCGGTCCACCTTGTTGGAGGCCTGCCCACGCTGCGTCTTCCAGTTCATGGTCGCCACCCTAGAACCTTTCTGCCCCAACGGCTATCGGTTCTGCGAGTTATATGCCCTGCCCATTGCCACTTAATTGAGGCAATTGTGCGAGCTATGTCTATAATGAAAGAATCACGCCGTCTACTGGTGAAAATGAAATTTTGTTTGGTAATTATTGAGTTTATCGTGACCAGACAGATTCGGTGGAGTGTTTTCTTTTCTGTGCTGCTTTCCTGATTACCTAAACTAAGATACTGTTAAATGTTAGCGCCTACAAAAAAATAGTAATAATAGATTGTGTTTAAGTTTTATTAGGCGTTACTAATTTAGTCTGTTGATTGTCATAGATCTTGGCATGATTAACGTATTTCAATTGTACTTATAGTACACTGACGGACTCATAAACTGCATCAAAGTTCAGGATTATTTTTAAAATGATTTTTTAATAAGTATGATAACTTTTTAGATTAAATTATATAAATATGGAAAGACTGGCTCTTAATCTCAAAAAAAAGGAAAATTTAAAAATAGAACTGCAGTAAAACAAATGAATATAGCCGGGAAAAGAAAATTTACTCGTAGTATCAGATTTGCGTGTTATTTATAGCAAAGTTTTAAATTGATTATCATTGATTTTTTATTCTTTTGTCAATTGAATTATTGTTACCAGCAGAATTGTTGGGTTAGTTTTTTAACTCATCGAGAGTTTTTGAACCATAATATGGATACTTCGTCCGAACAAGCGGCTCAAATTGTAGCATTGGTGCGGGAGGGCTTGGATCAACGAACGATTGGTAGAAATTTAAATTTAAACCAGTCTACGGTTTCTAGAATATACAGAAGGTTTGTGGAGACAGATTCTTACAGAAGGAGACGTGGTACAGGCAGGACTCGAGCAACCACCGGTCGTGATGACCGATTTATTGTTACAACTTCCCTGCGAAATCGTTTCCTCACGTCTGTTAACATCAAAACAGAGCTTAATGAAGTGCGTGGAGTAAACGTGAGTGCATGAACAATAAGAAGAAGGTTAAAGGAAGCGGATATCACCCCTTTTAGACCAGCAAATGGTCCAAAGTTGTCTGTAGCTCACAGACAAGCTCGCTTAAGATTTGCGCGTGATCACCTGAATTGGACAGAAGAGCAATGGACCTCCGTATTGTTCACGGACGAGTGTAGGACATGTTTATATGGTGCAGATGGTCGCAGAAGAGTCTATCGTCGACGTGGGGAGCGATATGCTCAAAGTTGCATTGAGGAGCGTGTTCCTTTTGGAGGCGGTTCGTGTATGGTCTGGGGTGGCATATCGATGAACGGGCGAACAGAACTTGTGTTCATAGACATGGTCCGTCAAAACGGTAATAGAGGGGGTTTGACTGCACATCGCTACATAACAGAGATCTTAGAAGATCACGTGGTGCCTTACATGGGATTCATAGGCGAAAATTTTACTTTAATGCAGGATAATGCCCGGCCGCACGCTGCTGCACAAGTTCGACAATATTGCGAAGAGGTTGGGATACGTACAA
Source organism: Trisateles emortualis (assembly GCA_947095525.1). Lineage (NCBI taxonomy): Eukaryota > Metazoa > Arthropoda > Insecta > Lepidoptera > Erebidae > Trisateles > Trisateles emortualis. Next base: position 5,015,221 of record OX352735.1, on the reverse strand, counting down.
TGAATTGGCCAGCACGCAGCCCGGATCTTAATCCCATTGAGCATGTTTGGAACAATTTAAAAAGAGCTGTATATGCGAGAAACCCTTTGCCCACGACAGTGGCAGCACTAAGAACAGCACTTTCAGAAGAATGGGACAATATTCCGCAAGATCTTTTAATAACCCTAATAAAATCTATGCGGAACAGATTAGAATCCGTAATAAGGGCACGTGGAGGTAATACACCTTATTAAAACATAAATAAACCCTTGCATAAAGTTTGTGTCTATTGTTAAAACCAATTTTTTAATTAAACCAATTTTCTTATATCCTGGCGGCGCGGCGGCCGGCCTTTGGCTCGCGCATGCGCACTCTCACATCGTCGCCTACCTTCCGCCTTACAAATATGGTACTTGACTAAATCTATTATATCTTCTAGGGTATTCGTTGAAATCAAATGATGTTAAGTACAAAATTGTTCAAAATTAAATCCTTATGACGAATAGCGTATTTGTTTGGATAAGGATTAATATCGGGCTCATAAAAAAAGCTTTGCAGATAATGAATTATTTTAAATCATTTTTTATTTCCATAAATCACGTTGTAGTGAGTTAACCCTAAGAGGTAGACATATGCTGTCGCGGACTTTTTTATAGATCTTTTAAAGAGGAATAATTCTTCAGTACATATTTTTTCATAACTTTAACCGTTTAAGCAGCGTACGCGACGGAAACTCAGAAAATAATAATATTTTCCCCAATTTTGCAACATATCTCACTACTGCTCCGCTCCTATTGATCATAGCGTGATGTTATATAGCCTATAGCCTTCCTGGATAAATGCACTATTCAACACAAAAAGATTTTTTCTAATCGAACCAGTACCTTCTGAGATTAGCGCGTTCAACAAACAAACTCTTCAGCTTTATAATATTAGTATAGATAATATATATTAGAAACGACCGCAACACAGCGTCATATTGGCAAATAAATAAGACTTATCAATGTACAATATTATATACTTACTTCCGGAATTCCACAAAGTGAAATTCACATTGGTTCTGCAACGCACTAGAGAACAAGCTCTGTGTCGCGGGGGACTTTACAAACATACAATTAACGGACACAAATTACACCCAGACTCAGAACAATTCTTCGTGGGTCACACAAAGTTTTGTCCTGTGTGGGAATCGAACCCACAACCTCGTGCACAGCAGGCGCATACTGCGGCCACTGGACCACCAAGGCAGTCAAAAGTCTGTTACTTTCATTCGTCTACCACTGGCATTTTTATTACCATCCAATGAAAGCTTGATGTTATTATTTTTTCAGAAACGGCTTGTTCCTGTATCTACATCCCGTTGGAATATCATCACTCCATAATCCACCATATCTACGTAGCGTGCGTCTTCTGAAGACTCCAAAAACAACATCGATCTGTCTAGAAGACTTCCAGTTGCAGATAACGTATAATAACGTCTTCTTTTTCTTATTGACTGGTTTGTGGCCAACTTGGCAACAGAGGCTGTGGTGGATCAACCCTAAGGCAAACTAGGCACGTGCGTAGGGGTGCGGGCGCAAGGGGAAAAGATTTTCGCATTTCGCCATTGAGATACTGTTAGCTTAGGGCGCTGTCGACCTTGAATGAAGGCATCTATCGTGATCAAACGAGTGGACTTTTAACTAGCCATTCAAGATTGGAATGGCATGGCATCGTCTTGTAAATATTAAGAAAATTGTAATTAAGCTTTGGTTTAATAGAGTCATCTGAAATTTATTGTCTCTGTTTATCTTTAAAGGGATAGGCAAACGTTACTAGTATAATTTAGTCATGAAATATTGTACCCAAAGTTAAATTTCATACCATTTAGATTTTTTTTCGTTGTGTAATTCTTTTATTTTAATTTAAACCATGTACCGTGAGAAGCATGAAGAAGTGCCTTTAAAGTTATTATTTCTATTAATTAAGCCCTATGATGGAACTAAGGGTCAACTACGTCATTTTTTAAGAAATTGTGATAATGCGCTCTCATTGGCTACTTGTGCCCAAAGGAATATTGTTTTTAAATATATTGTTAGTCAGCTTGTGGGCAAGGCTGCAGAAGATCCTAAATTCAACGACAACTTTGTATTCGAAGATTGGTATGCATTACGGATGCATCTAATTAACACATTTCAGCCTGATCTTCTTTATCTTCTTGAACAATAATATTATAGTAAGAAAGATGTACTCATAGATATTGCACTAGCTCGAGGAAACTGTTGCCTTTAATAACCCTTACATACCTTTTGTTACCCCACGTTTCAGTCGAATTGCACCGACAGTGGTCATGGTGGCCCATGACCACGGTCGGTGGTCACAGTGACCTTCATTTGTTGAACTGATATTTTTATATGTTTAGTTAGATTTCTCATATTTAGATTAATGGACATTTATTCGATAAATTGGTAATTAAGAAGTTTGAGGGCCCCATCGACAGCGGGGCCCCGGGAATTTAGCCAGTATGGCCAATGAAAAAGAGGGGCCCAATTACAGTATCTTTGTTAATAGGTAGTTATTGTAAAAGTGTAATTTAAACCATTAAATATATTTTATTGAATTATTTGTTTTTTTACAAAGTACACCAATGATACCTATTGTAGTAAAAATAATAGATGTCGCACTAGCGCGCGCAAACTGTTGCCGTCTACAAAAGCTAAGTAGCTTCATATTATCTATCAATCTTTATGTATAATAATTACGTTCCGTATTATCTATCGCATTCATTCTTGAAATCTATAAGAGAGTACGTACCAAAACATGGGAACATAATATAATAATTTTAACAAAAAAAACCGACTTCAGTACGGCATGTTGTAAAATTTTCAGATATTTGTTTGTTACAATCGAACAAAATCGACTGAGCGTCGGGCTGAACACAGGTCAAGTAGGTATTAAAAGCAATATTTAATCTGTGCAATCCGCGCTCAATTCATTCACGTCATTATTTCTTATTAATAGTTGCTTAGCAACAATAACCGAAACTTATCTAATCGCCATCAGTAAAATACTTATTATTGAAAAGTTCAGATGGCCATCTGTGGTCTTCTTCATCAGTTTTACTTCACCAAATTACACTTTCTGAATGCAAATGATCGATTAGTTGTTAAAAATATTGAAATTGCTATATGTGTGCCTATAACTTTTGAGGAGTTTCCTCATGGATTCCTCATGGATCCCATCATCGGAACTTTCTTTTTTGATAATGGGACCAAACTGGAAGTATGTCCAGTCAGACAAAAAAAGAATTTTTCAAATCGGTCCATAAATGACGGAGTTATGCGGTAACAAACATTAAAAAATAAAAAAATACACACGAATTGATAACCTCCTCTTTTTGAAGTCGGTTAAAAACTGAAAGCCAAGCGCCGCTCAGTGTGAAGGTAGCTTAATTTACTTTGTAATTTTGAATAGCTATGACTGCTTTGGTGGTCTAGTGGCCGCAGTATGCGCCTGCTGTGCACGAGGTCAACCTCGTGCACACAGCAAGTTTTGTCCTGTGTGGGAATCGAACCCTCAAGGGTTCGATTCCCACACAGGACAAAACTTCGTGTGACCCATAAAGAGTTATTCTGATCCCGTTAATTGTATGTTTGTAAAGTCCCCCGCGACACAGAGCTTGTGCTCTAGTGCGGGAGTTGTATTTTTAATAAAATAAAAAATGTCATTGTATTAGAAGCAGATCCCGGTAATAAGCAGTTTTACAAGCTAATGCAATCACATACACTCTCTTATAAGTAGGTACATATACATTTATTTTTATTCACATGCGGGGAAAAAAATTACCTATATTTTATTTATTTACTAGCCCGCGGTGCCTCCTGCGTGGATGTCGGTTATCGCGATAAAAAGAAAAAAAGTAGCCTATGTGTGTATTACAGACTATAATCTATCTCTGTGCTAAATTTCAGTAGCTTTTACGTGAAAGAGTAACTAACATCCATACTCACAAACTTTCACATTTATAATATTACTAGCTGCTGCCCGCGGCTCCGCCCGCATGGATGTCGGTTATCGCTGTTAAAGTAGCCTATGTGTTATTCCAGACCATAATCTATCTCTGTGCCAAATTTCATCCAGATCCGTCTAGTTTTCTCGTTAAAGAGTAACATACATCCATCCATACTTACAAACTTTGGCGTTTCGACGGCGGGTCGCTAATCCTACTAATATTATATTAGTAGGATTAGCGACCCGCCCTGGAAACACTGGTTTATTCCGGATTTGTCCGTTATAATATGCATGTATTATACATATAAACCTTCCTCTTGAATCACTTTATCTATTAAAAATCCCGCATCAAAATCCGTTGCGTAGTTTTAGAGATCTAAGCATACATATGGATAGACAGACAGCGGGAAGCGACTTTGTTTTATAATATGTAGTGACTATTAAGTATTCAGTGATTAGGTATGTTATGTAGGTATGTAATACGTACCTACATAATGTGCAATGCGTTAATGCTAACGCATTGTACAGTTAAAGGTCCTTCCCTAATGGGGCTTGCTTACTTGTATGGTGCCCTTTTGTCAAAATTTTACGTAGTTTGTTTCTAGTATAAATAAAAAAAGGATCTTGTAGTAAATATCTTCCTAATGTCAATGAATAGTTACAGATACGATGAATAATTACAAAATACGTTAAGTACCTAGGTACCCAGCTTAATTGCGGTTTCAGAGGAATTTCCTCCCAGGTACGATTAGGTTGTGGAATGAGCTTCCTGCCGAGGATTTCCCGAGAGACTATAGCATGGGGTTCTTCAAGAAAGGAGTTATAAGGTTTCTAAAGGGTCGGCAACGCGCAAGTGATACCCCTGGTGTTGCAAGCGTCCATAGGCTACGGTAACTGCTTACCATCAGGCGGGCCGTATGCTTGTTTGTCTCCTTGGTAGTATAAAAAAAAAAACAAAAACTTAGTAGTTGGATTACGCGTTGCGTTGTGATGAATATGCACGTGTCAGGAAGCGTGTAAACATTGTGCACGTGTCGCTTCGATATGACATGTGTAACTTACTTGAAGATTAGATACTATTTGGGTTTGGTACCTGTGGGCCGGATTATCCATAATAGCAGGATAGGCAACCGCGTAGGGGCTTCGCATCGGCTACTGGCCCCGCGCACTGAGTTTTCGAATACGGATTAAGAGGGATTGCCACTCACAAGTAGGGTTGCCACCTTTTTTTGTAATTAAAGTACATTGGTTATTATTACACAAGAAAAAAAGTACACAAAAACAAAATAAAGTAATTATTTTTTTCTTTATGGCGTTGGCTTTCTGTGTGGCGCTGGCGAGTGGCAACGTCAATTCAGCGCCAATCGATAAATGCCGTTTAACGAAAAAATATATACAACTAAACTTTTCAAAAGCATAAAAAAATCACATCATGCAAAATAAAGTATATTCGTGTATTTTATTGTTCTCAAAAAGTATAGAGTACAATATTACCTGAAATAATATGAGGCGCTCATAGCCAGGTCACAGTAAACAAACAGTAAAACATCTTCATACAAACGTGCCGCTCTCGGTTTGAATGTGTGCGTGCGCGCCGCGCGCCATGTCGGCACGCGATTTCACGCACACGCTAGCATAATATAACGTAGGAATAACGTGGCCGCAGTGCGGGCTGTGCAGCGCGCTGCGCGACTGTGAGCACGCGCGTACGCTACATGACCGCTTGCGTTCGTCAACTCTCGCCGGCGCGGGCGGTGGACACTTGTCGTAAATTACGAGTATCATGACTTCAAAAAGGGGAAAAAAATATTGTAGTGTTTTCGGGTGCCTCAATAATGATTTCGCAAACCCGGACTTATCATACTTCCTACTCAACCAGAAATATAAGTACCTACTTATACTTAAATATTATTAGAAAATATGGTATTGTATTGTTTATTTCACAGTTTATTTGCTTTATTAAGAGCGTACCCGAGTCGCATTTTTCTGAATACTATGTTTAGAGCTAAAGTTTATTTTAAGAAGTCTAGTTTTACTATAAAATAGAGGATTGAGTACGAAACATCGTTTAGGTAAACATATTTTTCGCGTAGGTATAGTTGTAATAAGGGCAATTTCACAATAATTAATATTGCAAATTAATTACTTTTGAAATTATTATTTTTTCTATTGTCTGATGTGTTGTTCAATCCAAATATGGTTCCGGTAGTCTGACGATCGACTTATATACTTGTGTGTACATCGCATTTTTTTGGCCGGCGTTCGGGTCGGCCACTTGACACTTGTTTTTGTTTCGCTTACCTATCGTATGAACAACCCTGGGTATCAACGCAAGAGTAGGCTAATAACTCGGCGGGCGGCCTTAGATAACCTACTGTTTGTTTACTGTGGCCAGGTGCACTCGTTGTTTGGTAAACGATCCGCGGGTTAAGCTACCAAGGGCGCGGTAATGGATATAGATAGATATATCTATAGATGGGTGACCGCATAGTGGTATTTCATCTGAGCGTCTCCGTGCTTCGGAGGGCACGTTAAAAGTCGGTCCCGATTGTTAACAGTCGTTAGATCACGACAGAGGCCTAAATATGGGCGATCTAAATAACTCTGTCACCAGGTTGGCCACTAACCAAACGATAATAATAATAAAACCTGAAATAACGTACAATACTTTATTATAAAGTAGGTACGGGTGGCAACCCTACTCACAAGTGTTTTGAAAATGCATTCATAACACAAACAATACACATACATACATTGTTTATTGTATTAAATCAAACCTTTCCCCTGTATTCCTTTTAATTTAATGTCACCAATATTTGATTATTAGACGTTTATTTGGGGCCGCTTCAAAAATGCGTGCTTTTTAATATTTTAAGACTAAGTGTGATTTATGTAATTTTAAGAAATAAACATAATAAATGTTTTTGTATGGCTGAGCCATCAAAATGGACACATTTATTTTTCAAAAAGGTTATTTGAGTGACGTAAGTGAGCAATAAGAAAATTTCCCGCCTAAAATAAGCAATGAATGGTTGTACGGAATTCTATATAAGTTTTTTTGTTTGGTTGAACGCGCTAATCTCAGAAAGTACTGGTTCGATTAGAAAAAATCTTTTTTTTGTTGAATAGTGCATTTATCCAGGAAAGCTATAGGCTATATAACATTACATAATGTGTAATGAAAATATTCCAAATTACCACGCGGACAAATTCGCGGACGACCCTTAGTCGATTATATGTCAAATATATTTAAAAATTCACTCTCTAAAGTAAAACCTTATTTTTATATACTTCATGGATGGCAAACAAGCATATAACTCACCTTCTAGACTTCTATAAGACAAGTGGCATAAATGGTAGTCGAATCGAAAAGTAAAAAAAGCAAATGTATAGGATTTGACGTATATTTACGAAATTATATCGTAAACTTACGTCAAATTCCATACATTTGCTTTTTTGACTTTTCGATTCGACTTACGTTTTAAATGATGTTAAGCAGTTACCGTAGCCACAGATTACTAAAGAGTTACTACGTAACGTAGCCTATAGACGCTTGCAATACTAGAGGTATCACTTGCGTGTTGCTGACCCATTTTTTACATGGATTATCCGTGATAAGAAAACGTTTCCTTCAGAACGTATCCCTAAATTAGCACTGGAAACCTGTACCTACTCACACACAGGAACTCGACTGCTGTATGCAGTTATTTGGCTGTGGTCTACTGTAAGGTGGAGGTCCTTCCTTAGTCGGGCTTGCTCGCTAGTAAAGTAGCTAGCAAGCCCGACATTAGCACTTGCAATAAAATAATATCTATAAGAGAGGCGCCATACTAGCGAGCAAGCCCGATTGCGGAACGACCTTACAAAAGGACCTTTCCCTTTTTGTTAACACTAATATTGTAACTCATACCAAATTGTAAATGTTATACTCTGGCAATTAAAAAGAGTGGCCCGAGTTTCTTGCCAATTTTTCTCGAGGCCCAACCCTAGTCAGCGAATTGGCCGTAGGAAAAAAAGTATGCTGGCATTTGTTTTTATGACGTTCATAAGGATCATGTATTTGATCTAAATGAATAAATGAGTTTGACTTTGAAAGACCACAGCCAAATAACTACCCACAGTGGTGTAGTTGTGTTCCTGTGTGTGAGTACTGTGTGCAGGCAAGTTATATATCTGTTCCATAACTGCCTCGGTGGCTCAGTGGTCGATATGTGTGACTGCTGATCACGAGGTCCCGGGTTCGATTCCCGGGTCGGGCCAAAAAATATATTGGGTTTTTCTGTCAAGAAATTTACAGGACTTTGGAAATTGGTGGTGTTTACACTCCCGTGCCTCGGAAAGCACGTAAAGCCGTTGGTCCTGCGACTGATCTCTCTCCGGTCGTGTCGGATTGCCGTCCTACCGGACTATAAGAGTGAAAAAATAGAGAGTGCACCTGTGTTTGCGCACACACTTGTGCACTATAATATGTACTGCGCAGTTGGCTAATCTCCGTTGAGATTGGCCGCCGTGACCGAAATTCGGTTAAGATGACATTACTGTGTACAGGTCTCCAACGCTCATTTAGAGATATTGAAAGAAACGTATTCCTATCTCAGGGATACTCCCATCTTAAAGCGCTGGTATAAAAAAAAATGGGTTGGTCACACGCAAGTGATACTTTGGTATTACAAGCGTCCTTAAGCTACGGTAACTATTTAACACCAGGCGGGCCGTATGCTTGTTTGTCACCTAAGTAGTATAAAAAAAACTATCCTCAACATTGTACAGTAATTATCAAGATAATTAACAGGCGTGCTATATAATCGGTAACTAATTACGCCACATTATTCTAAGCGTGTAAATGATAGCTAATCAATGTCATTTTAGTTAGTAGATACACTTTATTAAACAGACAAAGCAGAATCTGCCTTGGTGGTCCAGTGGCCGCAGTATGCGCCTGCTGTACACGAGGTTGTGGGTTCGATTCCCAGGCAGGATAAAACTTTGTATGATCCACAAAGAGTTGTCCTGAGTCTGGGTGTACTTTGTGTCCGTTAATTGTATGTTTGTAAAGTCCCCCGCGACGCAGAGCTTGTTCTCTAGTGCGGGAGTTGTTTAAAAAAAAAACAAAAAAAAAGTATGTCCCGGCTTGCACGGCTTTGCAACACTTTACAAAACAGATAAATATATTTCTTTCTTTCTTTCTTTCTTTCAAAGCAGAATGTCCCGGCTTTGCATGGCTTTGCAATTAAAAATTTAAAATAATGCCATATTCAATTTTAGCAGGATTTTTATAATAGGTACCTATATACCTATAGTCTATGTTACCCCCTGATAATGTAACTTTTTATAGGAGAAAGAATCTTTAAATCCGTATTATGGTAAGCAATAACCGCAGCCTATGGACCTTTCACTACCAGGGGCATATATATACTAATATTATAAAGCTGAAGAGTTTGTTTGTTTGTTTGGTTGAACGCGCTAATCTCAAAAAGTATTGGTTAGATTAGAAAAAACCTTTTTTTGTTGAATGTGAATCCAGGAAGGCTATAGGCTATATAACATCACGCTATGATCAATAGGAGCGGAGCAGTAGTGAGATATGTTGTAAAATCGGGGAAAATATTCCAAATTACCACGCAGACGTCGGCCAGCCTTTACTGTAAGTTTTGGTTCGATTAGTAAAGATTTTTACTAATCGAACCAGTATTTTCTGAGATTAGCGCGTTCAACCAAACAAACAAACTCTTCAGCTTTATTATATTACTAGCTGTTGCCCGCGGCTCCGCCCGCGTGGATGTCGGTTATCGCTGCAAAAAGTAGCCTATGTGTTATTCCAGACCATAATCTATCTCTGTGCCAAATTTCATCCAGATCCGCAGGGGTATTCCGTAAGAGCAAAAACCGAGCCACCGCAAAAACCGAGCAAAATCTGGCTGTCAGATTGATAATCGGTATTCCGTAAGAGCCCTTTTTGACGTTTAGTCAATAGATTGTGCCGTCACCGAGCAATCACAACTGTCAATTTTGCGATCATAACTATCAGTTTGCCATCGCTGTTTCTTAGAGAATCAGCCGGTCGTTCAATAGTTTTTACGTGAAAGAGTAACAAACATCCATCCATCCATTCTCACAAACTTTCACATTTATAATATAAATAAGGAAGTTTTATAGTCTTGACTGCACGGATGGTCCAGTCATTGGCGTAACTAGACTAATTTTCCAGGGGGGGCCCGGCCCCTGAGATCGAATCCGAAGGTCGATAACGCTATATGTACCTTTTCACTGTGACGTAATGTTACGTTTTTAACCCCCGACCCAAATAGAAGGGTGTATTGGGTATGTCCGTGGTAGCATAGCTCTCAGACAAGTGAACGGTCTTTGATGTGGTTTTTTGTTTAAAAGCTGGCATGGTGGAGATGATTCCTAGCTATAATTTTTGATTATGTGTTCAGGAGTTTAAGGACTATTTATGAAGGGATTTTACTAACTTCCCCAATCCAATTTATTTTAAATTGGGTTTACTGTTATTTCGATGATATTTCCATGACATGATAACCTTGAGCTGATGCTGCAAAATCAAGTTGTTTGCGTTATACTCAACTCCTTAACAATTAACAGCAGATACTTATAGCGTGTTTAGGCTAATTAGAATGGTCTCAATTATGTATGCGCTAGACGGATAATGATCGGGTAGTTTAAAAGTATGAAATAAAAATTTCAAAACCCTTGATACAAAAAGCATATAAAATCGCGTGTCAAGAGACCACTAGAAAATAAAAATAAAATTTGAATACGAATAACGCCGACGAAGCTTGAATCACATAATTTTTAGAATTTTCAAAAACCCTAAAATCCCAAGTATAGTATTTAAACAGGAACAACTTTCAACTTATTATTGAGAAGTTCAGGGGGCCACATGCGGTTTGTAATTACGTTTTATTGGCGTTAAACCCCAAATACTATTTCCGTTGGATTTCAAATACTTAAAAAAATCTGACCGCGGGTACTTTCGACAACAAAACTATTTATAAAGTACAGTGGTGCAGTTCTTTTACATGCAAAAAGTAATTAAAAATGTTGAGAGTCAAGAAAAAAACGGAATGGATAAAATATGTCTTGCAACAAAATAAAAATAAGAAATCTCAGTAAGATTGTTTCAAATTTAGTGTAAAAAGACCTGACCTACATCAGTATGGTCTTGTGCAAAGAATGTATGAATTCATTTAAGTATTTATTTATTTTTATTTTATTTAAAAATCTTTTGCACAAGATAATGTGTACAAGGCGGACTTAATGCCAAAGGTATTCTCTACCAGTCAAACTTTGGGTGATGTAGAGAGAAAACTTGGTAGGTGCATTTCAAAGAAACGTAGAAACTAAAACAATAACATTACTTAATAATTGTGGTACTAAGTAGATATACATAAAATAAAAATCATATATACATGATATATATATATATAACACGATACAATACATAAATAAATAACATACATGGTTAATATACTTTAAATGTTGTGATGATTCTGCATTATATTTGATGTAAAGCTGACGTACTCTATCTAGCCTTGAAGATTTCACGGTTGGTGAACGAGAGGCAGTGCATTCCAAAGAAGAATAGCTTGAATCTAGAAAGAAGAATTAACAAGACTTGACTTATGAGCAGGATAAAGAAGGAGATTGTTAGACGAACGCGATTTTTTTGTTATGAGTAGTACAAATATATTGGAAATGGGGAGTCAAGTAAGTAGGAGCAATAGGGGAGTTCAGTAGAGAATACAGCGTCCACCCTTCCTTTCTGTCCAGCCATCATTCGAGGACTGCTTATAATAATGGCCTGGCATTTGGACCGATTGACAGCCAAACCAAACTGTTCAGACCATTTCTGTAATATGTTTAGGTCTTGGTTCACGCTATCAATGGCCGTACTCAGATCATCGATTCTTGCCTGAGAATAAAGCCACAAGTCATCGACGTATAGGTGATACGCATTGCAAAGTTCGTGACTAAGAAGATTGATGAACAGCGAGAAAAGAAGAGGAAAAAGTATATCGCCTTGAGGAACACCAGAGTCTAGGTTGTGCCAAGTCGATGTATTATCCTCAACCCTATATACATAAATAAGAAAATTTGTTTATATTAAACATACATTTTCCTATGTATTATACATAGGAAAATTTAAGTTTCCTATGTATTATTAATATATAATTAATACTCATTTAATAGTCGGTGGGCCGAACACAAGCTGTTTTTTAAATGTATGATAAAGTTAAAACACGTTTCTTCTGATCAGTACACATGGTTTTTTAACATGGGATTCAATCGAAATAGCAAATGGGATTCATCATTAATACCTAAAAAAAATGGGATCTAAAACTGGGATCCAACGAAAATAAAGCCAGGTGTGTGACGTATATGGGTTCTACTATTTATTATAAAATGATTTTTGTGGCGGAGGTCTTTTAATTTATTTTTTACTTAATAATGAACTTCCAAATGAATCCTTCATCAACGCGTTAGAAACAATCATGAGGTTTAATAAATATATAACTACGGGAAGCCGACGTTGGCACCCGACGACGTATGCATTACAAGTAATTTCAAGTTGAAATTGATTAAATTTTTTTACATTTTTTCAAGTTTTGTAAATCGTGTTAATTTTGAATTATAACATGTAAGTAGGTAGTAGTTTTTAATTATCTTGGTAAACATTTTTTTAAATTTATTTACTATTTTAAAATGACAATTGCTCATCGCTTATTGTATTCCCTAAGGGTTGAAAATTCGAAAATTCCCGATACTGGTTTTATTTTTAACCTTTAGCAGGCATAGCAGCATATGAAATTTTGTGCTTACTTTAAAAATGACGGTAGTGCCATACAAACTGTTCATCCCTTATTTCAACCGTGTTAGGGCTAAAATTCAGAAAAACGCTATACCTACATTTATTTTTACCTAGAAGCAAGTTTGTGAAATTGCATGCTTCTAGTTTTGAAAATGACGGACCTCCACACAAACGTTCATCCCTCATGTTTTAGGGTTGAATTTTCCATAAATTCCTATTAGTGCTCACTTACGTCATTTAAGGAAGTTTCCTGCCACATTTAAGGTTTGTAGCCCCAGCGGTTTAGGCTCTGCGTTGATAAATCAGACAGTCAGTAGGAACAAGCAATTATACATATTATGGATCTAATAGAAGAAGATAAAACCAATTTCAATTAACGTTTCTTTGTAAAAATATCCAAAACTTAATCTGGTGTGTAATTTTTCTTGTCTTATTTTCTATATCTACACTCTTTCGTACTTCGTAACACAATGTGTAAGCGAGGTAGAGGGTTACTTCTTATTTTAAAATAAAGCAGATTAACTAAGGTTGTAAGTCAAGTGAAAACATTGCTATTTCTGTCATAAATGCAAACGTAAATGTGTAGCAGGCCGACATTACCCATGTCCACCCTAGGTAACTGTCAAGATTCTCGTTTCACGCAGACGTTAGCACTGCGCAAACGGCGTGGCATGGCAGGCCGGCCGGGCTACTGCTGGAGCGGGCAATTTGTCCGTGATTTTGTACACGCTAACATAAGCCGCCACCTACGTTCACACGTAAAAATATATTCTACGATTATAAAAAAAAAATCGGTCAGTGCGCCATCTGCGCAGCCTAGAGTTCACCCAATATTCTGGGGTGGGCACCAGACCATTCTGGGGTGGGCACGGCCCACCCGGCCCCCCCCCTATTTACGCCTATGGGTCCAGTGGCTTAAAAGGGGTTTTTAAAATGTTATTTAACTATTTTATTTTTATTTTATTGTATTTGGAAAACTAGCAGCTAATATAATTAAGAATCTTTAACAATAAGTAATAGACGGCCAATTACAATATTTCACAGATGTTATAATATATACTTAATTTGGAATTTAAGTAAACAGCGTTAAAGTAGAAAAAAAAAGCTATAAAAATAATAAACAGCATTAGGTACTATCCTACTAATATTATAAATGCGAAAGTTTGTAAGTATGGATGGATGGATGGATGTTTGTTACTTTTTCACGTAAAAACTACTGAACGGATTTGGATGAAATTTGGCACAGAGATAGATTATGGTCTGGAATAACACATAGGCTACTTTTTATAGCGATAACGCGGGCAGAGCCTTGGGCAACAGCTAGTGTACAATATTTTATTGTTGCTATATTCTTTTTTATGCCACCTTATTTGTTTATTAGACGTTTATTTGAGGATGTTTCAAATATGCGTTTTTTAATATTTTTTGGCTATAAGTTATACCGTTATACCAAGATTATCATATTATTATATCGGGTAACATGGAGGCATAAAGGTGATGCTACCGATCGTTTTGAGGTCAGGATACTGGATAGGTCGGTGACATGATTGTCAGTGTGAAAATCTATAATTTGCCGTTCTTACACAGAGTAGGATTACGTAGGGTGAGGACTGATTAATGAAAGCTGTCGTCTAGTGGATTAACACAGGACGAGACGCAGGTCAATGACCGACCACAGTACCTACTTATACAGTTACATTTAATAATTAAAGGGATTGCCAAGCGCGAGTATTTTGCAAATCCTACTAATATTATAAACGCTAAAGTTTGTAAGTATGGATGGATGGATGTTTGTTACTCTTTCACGTAAAACCTACTGAACGGATCTGAATGAAATTTGGCATAGAAATAGCTTATAGTCTGGAACTGCGAATAGGCTAGTTTTTATCGCGATAACCGACATCCACGCGGGCAGAAACGCGGGCAACAGCTAATATGCGTAAGTTGGAATGGATGAAAACTGTATGGATGTTTGTTACTCAATCACGCCAAAACGTCTGAACGAATATGGATGAAATTTTGCACAGAGATAGATATAGTCTGGAATAGAACAGAGACTACTTTTTATCCGCCAAAAACTATTCACTTTTTTAGGGATTATACGCGCGAGCGAAGCCGCGGGCGGGAACTAGTATCTTCAACGTGAAGACAAGACCTTGTATCCCTTTATAAGCACATTGCGTGCACGGAGCAGTATGAGATTTGTCGAGGAGGACTGCGCAAAGCTTTAATAATAAAATAAAAATAATATTTTAAAAAATCACTATAAGTACCAACTTAATCGCTGAAAATTTAGCTTTCTACTAGTGAAATAGTTTTTAAGATCCGCCGGCTGATTCTCTAAGAAACAGCGATGGCAAACTGACATTTGTGATTGCTCGGTGACGGCACAATCTATTGACTAAACGTCAAAAAGGGCTCT